>OX645063.1:61392626-63892626 GCA_951905685.1 Eumerus sabulonum
CGAGTTTCCAGTTTTTCCATTCAGGCCGCTTGTAGGCAAATATCTCCAAAATGCATGCAAACCATCAAAGGTTTTCTATCTCCCTGATCCCTGGTAATGGGCGCTTGAGAGAGGAACATTTCAATCCGCAGCCCGACGACGATTAACTGCGATCTTTTCTGCATAGTCTCTCTTGACACATGCTAGTTCAGCGTTCTTCCACTAGCAGTATTAGAGAAAGTTTGAAGTAACATTCGGCTCTAATTATTTTCTTTTTGTAAGATGGCTAATTAACAATATCCCTGCGCGTCCCTAAACATGCTGGCCAATAACTTTCCGACAAATGCAATCGACTTTGTTTGGTCCCTTTACCCAGCAAAGAAGCTGATCGCGTTTATCTTGGGGAAGACCCAAGAATACCAAATCGACATTCGTCACCTTTTCTTCGATTTCAAAACCACGCTCGTCAGATTGTGCAGAATGATAATGGAGAACTCTCGCTGCTCCAAAGGTCGGTAGCGAATTAACCGAGAACTTTGATGTTAAAAAGGCCCTCCAGGTTGGGGGTTGTGCTTAGGGGTAACATCCCTATCACGTAAAAACCTACTTGTTCCGAAACGATAACAAGCCGCGGATACGGACGGATACAAAGCTGACTACCCCTGCAAACGACTGACGGACTTGAGAGTCTGCACCTGGAATGTTAGGTCCCTTAACAGACCCGGTGCAGGCGATCAATTGGAGCAAACCCTCAACTGCTATAAAACAGATATAACCGCGCTCCAAGAAGTGCGATGGGATGGACCAGGCAAAAAACGGATGAAAAACTGCGACATCTACTACGGGAACTGCTACAAGGAGAACAGACAGTGCCTATTCGGGTGCGGATTCGTTATTCGAGGAAGACTTCGACAAAAAGTCTTAAGCTTCCGAGACATAAGCGAACGCCTTATAACAATCCGCATCAAAGCTAAATTTGGAAACATTAGCGCTCACGCCCCAACGGAAGAAAAGGACGATCGACTCAAAGAAGAATTCTACGATCTCCTAGACAGAACATATGCCCAATGCCCCAGCTACGACACAAAAATTGTTTTAGGAGATTTGAATGCCAAACTGGGCAAAGGGGACATATCTGAGTCGATCATAGGAAAGCATAGCCTCCATAACACCACATCCGAACCTCCTTGTAGCAAGCTCGCGATTCCCCCATCTCAACATCCACAAGGGTACCTGGCGGTCCTTTGACCAATCGACCACCAACCAGATTGATCACATTGCGATCGACGCCAGACACTCCTCCTGTATTCTCGACGTTCGAACCTTCCGAGGGGCCAACATCGACTCGGACCACTACCTTGTTGTAGCCAAGGTACGAATGAGGATATCATGAATGCTTAGGAGTCGAGTAGCACAACGTAAGGTTGACGTCGGAAAGCTACAATCGCAGGAGACTGCCAGAATCCTTGCCGATCGTGTCTCCTCCAAGCTCTCTCAAAATCCGCCCACAGCAGCACAAACAATAGAGCAGGAATGGGCGCATTGCCAGAGCGCCGTCAGAGACGTATGCATCCAATCTCTGTCACATTTAAATGCGTAAGCAATGGCGATGAGATGATGACCCCATCGGATGTCAATCGGAGAATCACTAAAATATTACGGTATCGTTTAATCTGACGTGTTGTATACCTATTTATCGCAATTCAATTGTGACATTGCTGTCTTGACAGCTTTTACTTCCGTGCTTCAGGACCAACATTGCTTTTTGTGCTTCGTTACGTTACCAGAACTTGTAGAAACCAAAAGCAATCCACAACAGATGGACGAGACAAAACGAAGGTATATAATACAGAAATCACCAACACACTATTCCCAAGTTACGTTACCGAGGCAGTCCAAGCGTAAACGAATGGGGTCTCACTTTTTTATCACTGCGCGTCCGTTTCTTATGCGTGACTGTCATTTGATTATGTACCAAACCAACACCAATTGCTGCACCTACTCGACCACATCCGTATCCACGTCCGTCGTTCGTAAGAAGTTCAATTGAAATTTCAATCACAAAATGAAATCAATGCACTTAATTAACAGAACGCATAACTATATGAGACGGGTACATATGTCGCCGCCAGAAGCCCCTGCCTACGTGCCATTGACCCACAATAATCACCCACAATCTACATAATTCAATTCATTATTATAATGGGTACGAGTACCTTCGAGTGCGACTGTGTGATGTAATGTTGTGTAGACATTCGATGGAATTTACGCAAAACAAATGCGATACGGGTGTTTGCTTAGAGGCTTCGAAAGACACGCTCATATTTGGCTAATTTGTATCGCAGGTGCATATTGATTTAATTCGACGTTGGAGCTGGGCATCGGACGTGGATTTGGCTCGTGAGTTCCTTAGTGGGGTGCTCAAGTTGCATTGATAGTTTAATTTAATTAATTTTAATTTAATTTAAATTTTCTTGGGGGCCAATACCCCCATTTATTAAGCTTAATTCAAACTAACATTCTTAATTCTAACTTAACTAACTAACATTCTTAATTAGTCTACCTTAACTGACTAACAAGAACGGGAGAGGGGGGCGCGATTAGGGAACTATGGAAGTGAGAAGGGGGGGATACCGAGAAGACGGAGTTTTAGGCATGGAGTGCTGAGGTTAAAATCGAAGTTAGTGTTCGAATTAACACTTGCCAGCATACGGGAGATGGGTTCATTGGAGCCATAAGAGGTGCGGGGGGTGGATAGGTAGAAGAGACGAGGATTGCGAGTATTACGAGGGTTAGTGTTAAGGGTTATAGAGTTGTAGAGGTTGGCACAGTCAATGGTACCTGTTAGGAGTTTATGAATGAAGAGGATGTCAGCTACCCTTCTTCTATCCTCCAACGTACTCAGATTTATTAGTTTGAGTCGGTCTTGATAGGGTGGTAAGAGCAAAGGATTTTGCCAGTGCAGACCTCGAAGAGCGAAGCGTAGGAATCGACGCTGGATGCTCTCGATTCTAGAAATGTGGGTTTGTTGATAAGGGGACCACGCTTGCGATGCGTATTCAAGAAGGGGGCGAACGAAGGTAATATAGAGGGATCGAGTCACGTAGGGACTGGAGAATTCTTTAGACCAGCGCTTCACGAAACCGAGTGCAGAGTTTGCTTTAAGAATTATATCGTCGATATGTGCGCGGAAATTGAGCTCTTGGTCACATAGTATGCCAAGATCGCGGATAACCTGAACGGTAGAAATGGGTTGGTTGTGGAGAAAGTAGAGACGAGGAGAGGATTGGACACGTTTGCGTGAGAAGGTGATAGATTGGCACTTGGAAATGTTAAGCTCCAAGCAATTTTTGGAACACCAGGTAGAAAAGCTATTGAGATCGGATTGAATAAGGGAAGAGTCTTGTAGCGAGGAAATGGTCTTAAAGAACTTGGTGTCGTCGGCGTACAGTGAGAGATGGGAATGTTTGATGATTATCTCAATGTCGTTTATGGTAAGAATGAAAAGAAGTGGACCTAGGTGGCTACCTTGGGGAACGCCGGAAGAGGCTAAGAAAGGGTTAGAAAAGGCAGATCTGAAGCGAACACTGTAGAAACGGTTTTTTAAATATGAAGATATCCACTTCAGCGCAGTGGGTTCAAAGCCTAGGGCAGACAGTTTGAAGAGTATTAGATTGTGAGGTATTTTGTCAAACGCTTTACTGAAGTCGGTTGTAATGACGTCGACTTCGTTTCCATTCTCTAATGCTGAGAGGGTGAAGGACACGAATTCGACAAGGTTTGTGGTTGTAGACCTGGATTTGAGGAATCCATGTTGATTTGAGGAGATTAGAGACTTGCAATGGAAACTTAGAGTGTCATACAAGATGCTTTCGAAAAGTTTGGGTATATGTGAGAGTTTTGCGATGGGGCGGTAGTTGTTAACATCACTCTTTGGACCTTTTTTGTGAATAGGAGTTATGAAGGCGGTTTGCCATACCTGGGGAAATTCTCCAAGGGACAGGGATAAGTTGAATAATTTTGCGAGCGGGACGGAGAGAATGAAGGAACATTTTTTTAATAATATGGCGGGGACACCATCGGGCCCAGGAGTAAACTCATCATTAAGTTGATTCAGTTTAAGTTCAATGATATGGGGTTCAACAGAACGTGGAAGAAATGGACTGAGGGAGAAATTTGGTAGGTAGTCGAAATAGGAAGTGTCCGGCACAAAGGAGTCATCGGCAAAAGATTGTTTGAAAAGGTTGGCAAAAAAGTTGGCGATAGTGTTGGGATCATTCGAGGTTTCGCCATTGAAAGAGAGTGAGGTTGGGTAGCCATCAGATTTCCTTTTGTAGTTGACAAACTGAAAGAAGGACTTAGGATTGTTGATAAGGTTGGCTTGTGTTTTGATCAAGTGCTGTTCGTAGAGAGAGTTATGAAGCTCGGTAAATTGTAGATACGTACCAATATAGTTGGAAAAGTCATAGGGGGACTGAGTACGAAGGAAGATAGCCCACAGTTTGTTTCTTTTGTTTCTTAGAGAACGGAGCCTGCGATTATACCAAGGAGGAGAAGATAAGTGATTGGATCGAGAAATGGGAACGTAGAGAGAAATAGAATTAAATATTTCTCTATAGAATAAGGATATGGCATCATTTATTGTAAGACCGTCAAAATTGAAGGGGGCGCTATTGAGATATTCATTGATTAGGTTGAAATTTGCTTTGTGGAAGTCGTAAGACTTGAGCGCTGGAGGGGAAGAGGTCAGTGGTGGAGAGTCGAGAAAAAACGAGAGAAGAAGGGGAGGATGGTAATTGTCGATGGTCGATAAGGAATGGGGACAAAGTGAAACAGAGGAATTAATAGGGTCGGTTGTGAAAATCAGATCTAGCTGTCTACCCATGTAATTTGAGATGCCACTCACTTGGCTAAGGTTTGAATCGGCTAGGCTATCTAAGAAGAGACATTCCTTGGCAGAAGATGGATTAGTGGCAGTGTAAAATGATTGATCTTCTGATGGTTCCCATTGGAGAAAAGGAAGATTAAAATCGCCGAAGAGAAGGATTTCATCGCGGGCATCCCGTAGGTCATTTATGTGATCAATCGCATTAATAGCGAGTTCATAGGACTTAATAGGTTGAGATGGTAAGATATAAAAACAGATGATGTAGAGCGACTTACGGGGCAGTGCGATCTTGATTGAAACAAAGTCGAGATAGGAGGAAGAGGATACTGCAATAAGGGACGAGTCGATCGTGTTTAGGGCGGCTATTAAAACGCCACGACACGGGCGGCTATCGGTAGGTTGGTTGAGAAGGTCGTCGCGGTAGACGTTAAAATTTGATGGGAATAGTTCTTCGTTGTTAATAGCGGGGATCAGGTTGGTTTCAGTCAGAACGAAGATTTCGAATGGTAAAGCGTGAGACTGTTAGAAGACTGCTTGGGTTTTTGAACGGAGACCTCTGACGTTCTGGTAATAACAGGTGAGAGGAAGGTTAACGTGGTGGGCAGGAAGAGGATGGAAATTAGGGACGAAAATATCTGTCGTGGTCAGCTCTGCTACGCTGGAGGTGGGATATTCGCTTTGAGTGGATATATTGACGAAAAGCATCAAGATCATTTGATGCTTTTTGGGGGGACATATTAAGGAACTCATGATACTTGATAAAGAGGTTTTTGAGGCTGGCATAGTCAGAAGGGAGGCCTTCCTTTCATATGGGCGACTAGGTGGGGCTTTTATTTCGAGGGAACCTTTGAATCGGCTGCTTTAGCGAAATTTTGTTTGTTTGTTTTAAGTGAGGAGAGATATTGCCTCTCACTGTGCCCAGTGTCTGGGATTAGAGAATTGAGGCCTTAAGTTCTAGATTCCAACTCTAGGCATAAATATAATAAACAAACTCCGAAACAACCACAAGCCTCGGTTAAACCCGACCGGATTAATGTTGACAACCCTTGTAAGAAACGAAAAAAAGGACAATGATCATCGGCTCTGTACGTGGAATGTTAGGTCCCTAAACAGGCCACGTGCAGCCGAACAACTCCCGGACGCCCTGGACGGCTATAAGGTGGACATAACCGCCATCCAGGAAATGCGATGGAATGGACCGGGCATAAAGCGGATGGAAAACTGCGAAAGCATCTTTGAACGAGCCTTCGGCAAACATAGCCTACACGACACCACATCCGATAATGGACAGAGGCTGATTGATTTTGCTACGGGGCGAAATCTCCTTCTAGCCAGTACGCGCTTCCCGCACCTCGATATACACAAAGGCACCTGGCGGTCTTTTGATCAATCGACCACCAACCAGATTGATCACATCGCGATCAACGTCAGACACTCCTCCACGATTCTTAATGTTCAAACTTTCCGAGGAGCTAACATCGACTCGGACCACTATCTTGTAGTAGCCAAGATGCGCCTACGGGTATCACGGACGCAGCGGAGTAGAATAAGAATACAAAGTTATGACGTCGGAAAGCTACTATCGCCAGAAACCGCTCGCGCTTTTACCGAGCGCGTCTCCCTTAAGCTCTCCAATACACCTCAACCCTCCACGCTATCAATAGAACAGCAGTGGAACCTTTGCAAACAAGCATTGAAAAGCTCTGCATCCGAAGTTTTGGGCATCAAGGCTCCACCACGAAGAAACACCTGGTTCGATGACGAGTACAGGAGGATTCATACAGCGAAGCAGGATGCATATAAGGCCTCGCTGCATAAAAGAACAAGAGCAGCTCGTGAGCTCTACTAGTTAAAAAGAAGGGAGGAGCATAAGCTTCTCAGAAGAAAGAAGAAAGAGCACGAGAAGCGCGCGATTGAGCATTTGGAGAGGTGTTTCTGCAGGCGTGACGTTCGAAAGTTTTATCAACAGATAAAGCGAACATGCCAAGGTTATAAAGCCAGGACGGAAGCCTGCAGGGATGAGAGCGGACACGTAGTAGTAGAATCGCAGTCGGTGTTGAGAATATGGAAAAACCACTTCTGCGGACTCTATGACGGCGATGTTAGTCAGTATACCGTTGCCAGGCAGAATAATCCATTTCTTAACGATGAAGATCGCAAAGATTTCCATCCCCCTGACCTTGACGAAGTTAAGATCGCCATATCGAAACTCAGGTCGGATAAGGCTGCTGGCGCAGACGGACTGAGCCCTTCAAAGCAGCTGGAGAAGACCTGGTTAGGAGCATGCACCAGCTCATCTGTAAGATATGGTCAGAGGAAAGCATGCCCGAGGAATGGAGTCTCAGCATCGGATGCCCGATCCACAAGAAAGGAGACCCCTCTGATTGCGCCAACTACAGAGGAATAAGCCTCCTAAGTGAACGCCTGAAGCCTTTTGTAAATAAGCTGGTAGGTCCTTATCAGTGCATATTCAGGCCAGAGAAGTCCACCATTGACCAAATCTTCACACTACGGCAGATCCTGGAAAAAACCAATGAATTCCAAGTCGACACTCACCACCTATTTGTCGACTTCAAAGCCGCATACGACAGTGTAATTAGAGACGAGCTATACAACGCTATGTCTACCTTTGCCATATCTGGAAAACTCATCAGACTATGCAAGATGACTTTGGAGAATGCTCGCTGCTCCATCCGAATCGGTGAACACCTTACCGATAGTTTTGATGTCAAGAAAGGATTTAGGCAGGGCGATGCGCTGTCGTGTGATTTCTTCAACATCGTATTGGAAATGATTGTGCAATAATCACTGGCCAATACAAGAGGCACAATCTATTTCAAATCCTCGCAACTCCTTGCATACGCCGACGATATTGACAAAATAGGTAGATCACAGCGAGATGGCAATGAGGCGTTTGGGAGTATTGAGATGGAGGCGGCGAAAACTGGTTTGGCGATAAACGAGGGCAAAACTAAATATATGCTGTCATCAAAAAAGGACGCTCACCACCGACGTCTTGGCCAGAACGTTTGTATAGGCAGATATAAGTTCGAGGTAGTTAAGGACTTCGTCTACCTTAGCTCCGCAGTGATCTGGAACAACGACATCAGTTCCGAAATCAAACGCAGAATCACTTTTGCCAATAGCTGTTTCTTTGGGCTCAGGAGGCAATTGAGTTCTCCCGAACGACAAAGTTGACTCTATATAAGACCCTTATCATCCCGCTCCTGTTGTATGGTGCAGAAGCATGGACACTATCAAAAGCGAATGAGGAGGCCCTTGGTCGGTTCGGGTGAAAGATTTTGCGCGTGACTTTCGGGCCTATAAACGCAGACGGGGGATGGAGGAAAAGATTCAACCACGAACTTTTCGGGCTGTACAGCGACATGAGTCTAGTCAAGCGTCTACGAATTCAACGCCTAAGATGGCTGGGCCATGTAGAGCGAATGGCCATGACAGCTCCAGCCCGGAGAGTCTTTGGATCCAACTCCGAGGGACGAAAGAGTGGAGGACGGCCGCACTTAAGATGACGCCCACAGGTGGAAGGGAACCTCAGCCAACTGGGTGTGCGGCAATGGAAAAGGCTAGCAAAAGATCGTGCTAGTTGGAGGAGCATGTTGGTTGAGGCCCAGGTTCACCCCGAACTGTAGCGCCCGTTAAGAAGAAGGAGAATACATACGTAGAATAGGCATGGTGACTAGCTCATATGAAGCCAACACTGCAATTCTGCCTCATTCACAACTCAATAACAGCTTTTAACAAATAGCGAGCGTTCCCTCTCAAAGTGTTTTACAAGAGTGTGACTGACCAACCAAGTCAGTCAGAGAGAGAGAGAGAGAGAGACGAAATTCCCTCATAAGGACAATGCATGATTTCATACAAGAAGTCACCATGCCGTCAAGTCTATGTTACAATATTTACAGCTGAAGGCGATGAATTCACAACCTTTCTTCTTCTTTGGTGGCATTACAGCCCTTGAAGGGCCAGAGCCAAGCTTCTCTCAATCACTCATGTTGTGTGTGATTTATTTTTCCCACAGGTGAAAGGGACCTTTAATGCCGATTACGAATGGCGTGAGTCGAGGAGCTTTTTCACGGCAAGTATACTACGGGAGGTTTTGCCAGTACCCCGCCGAGGTGGGACGCCGCGAAATAAACATTCGATGGCGTTGATGTTATCAACGGTCGTACTAGGCCGATGTCGCTGAACAGCCCATACAGTTCGTGTTGAATCATCTCCCCCACTCTCCGTCAACACAAACGGGAAGAATGTAAGCAGAATTTTCCTCTCGAAACGACCAAGGAGCCCTTCATCCACTTTTGACAAGGTCCAAACCTCTGCGCTGTAGAGGAGGACCCGAATGATTAGGGTTTTATAGATGGTCACCTTAGTTTTCCGAGAGAGGGCTCTACTACTCAATTGCCTCTTGAGCCCGAAGAAACAGCGGTTGGCAAGAGTTATCCTGCATCTAACCTTAGCGCGGCTGTCGTTGCCGCTTGTTACCCGTGAGCCAAGGTAGACAAAATCCTTGACTACATCAAAGTATAGCTGCCAGTAGTGACGTTCTGGCCGAGGCGTCCGTGTTGTGCGTCTTTCTTTGACGACAGCATATATTTGGTTTTCCCTCGTTTATTTTCAGACCCACCTTAGCCGCTTCATTGAAGTCCCGCTGCGTTCTCTCATTTACGTCAATGTCATCAGCACATCAGCGAGCAATTGCGGAGACTTGAAATAGATCGTGCCTCTTGTATTGGCCAGTGAATCCCGCGGGATCTTTTCAAGGATGATGTTGAAAAAATCACACGTCAGTGCGTCGCCCTATCTGAATTCTTTTTTGACATCGAAGGTCTCGGTTAATTCCCTACCGAACTTAATGGAGCAGTGAGAATTCTCCATTGACAGCTCGTCCCTATAGACACTGTCATATGCGGCCTTAAAATCGACGAATAGGTGGTGTGTGTCAACCTGAAACTCATGTGTCATTTCCAAGATCTACCGCAGTGTGAATATTTGGTCTATCAAGGATTTTCCTGGCTTGAAACCGCATTGATAGGAACTAACGAAATTGTTCACGAATGGTCTCAGGTGTTCACACAGCACAGCAGAAATGATCTTGTGTGCGATGTTAGGGAGACTCATCCCCCTATAGTTGGCGCAGTTATAGGGGTCTCCTTTTTTATGAACCGGGCAAACGATGCTGACATTCAATACGTCGGACATGCTTTCTTTCGCCCATATCTTACAGATGAGCTGGTGCATGTTTCCAACCAACTCATCTCCAGCCGCCTTAAATAGCTCAGCAGGCAGGCCGTCTGCGCCCGCGGCTTTATTAGACTTAAGTCTTGATATCGCTATTTTGACTTCGTCTAGGTCGGGTGGACGGAATTCTCTCTCATCTTCGTCCAGTTTGAATGGTGCGTTCTGCCTGACTGCGGCATCTTGACCTTCTTCGCCGTTATACAGTCCGCAGAAATAGTCTTTCCACATTCTCCGCATCGACTGTGATTCAACTACGAGGTGTCCGTGTTCATCTCTGCAGGCATTCCCTCTGGCTCCATCTCATCGATCGCGCGCTTCTCGTGCTCTTTCTTCCCTCTCATGCTCCTCCCTTCTTTTCCGCTCATAGATCTCACGAGCAGCTCTCATTCGTCGATGCAGCGTGGCCGTGTATGCATTCTGTTTTTCTGCATGCATCTGTCTGCACTCGTCATCAAACCAAGGGTTCATCCTAGGTGGTAGCTGGAAACCCAATACATCAGAGGCAGCATCCCCGATGGCGCTTTGGCAACGTCTCCATTGCTGTTCTATGGTTAGAGCAGTTTGCATCGGCTCTTAAGAGAACCGGAGCGAGACACGCTCGGCAAAGTTCCTGGCGGTTTGATTAACAGATATTTGATCAGGAGATCACCAGGTCTCCTTGTGGATATTGAGATGTGGGAATCGCGTGTTAGCTACTAAAAGATTACGCCCCGTAACAGAGTCTATTAGCTTAAATCCGTTTTCGGACGTGTTGTCGTGTAGGCTGTGCTTTCCTACGACTCGTTCAAAGGTATCCTACTTACCCACCTTCGTGTTGAAATCTCCTAGAATAATCTTGGGCTCATATTTGGGACATTGAGCGTATATTCTATCCAGGAGGTCATAGAAGTCATCTTTGACTTTGCCGTCTTTTTCTTCTGTGGGGTCGTGAACGCATATCAAGCTGATGTTAACGAATGAGGCACTCGCTCACATGCCGAAAGCTTAGGACATTTTATCTAAGTCCACCTCGAACAACAAATCTGCAGCCAAATAGGCGTTGTCTGTTCTCCTTGTAGCAGTTTTCATAGTAAATGTCACAGTTTTTCATCCTCTTTTCACCCGGTCCATCCCATCGCACTTCTTGGAGTGCAGTAATGTGTGCTTTATAGCAGTTTAGGGCGTTTTCAAGTTGTTCGGCCACACCCGGTCTGTTAAGGGATCTAACATTCCAGATGCAGAACCGATACTCTTGTCCTTTTATAGGTTTGCGGGGGTCTTCAACATGTAGCCTATCTGTTACATCCGAGGTTTGTGGTTGTCTCTGAGTTTGTGGTTTTTTTTTACGGCTACGGCTTACTAGGCTGTAGCCCAACCGACTAATCTTGTTTTTTAGCGCAGCAAACTCGCCATTTGCCCTTCCCCGTCTGTAATTTCCATAGGAAATCTCCAGATGGCACCACAAGGAGGTGGGGATGGGACTTACTAACAGTGCCGCAAGATGTAAGTCTGCGGGGGCTCTTCTTGCTTTTTAGCAGGCCAGCATGCGTGCAATAGATGCTACCCCTACGAAGCCTCTGTTAGTCCTTTGCCACACTATACTTAATGATATAATTAAAAATCATTCTGGTGTTTACCCGCAGACATATCTCGTACTTCATCAACACCATTACTATATACTACTTACTTACTTATCAGACCAGCGATCCATGGAGGATCTGAGCCTGAGCTATAGCTGCTTTCCATCCATGACGGTCCACGCTGCTTCCAGTTGTCAAGACCAAGATGTCTTACATCCGCGATTACTTGGTCTTTATACCGGAGGTTCGGTCTTCCTCTTCTTCTCGAACCAGGAGGCTCGGAGTCGAAGACCCTCTTAGCTAGAGCGTTGATGTCCATGCGCTCGATGTGGCCGAACCAGTGTAGTCGACGGATCCTTGCCTTCCGGACTACATCCACATCTTGGTACAGCATTACTATGTACGATCAGAAAAATTCTTCCTCAGCTACCGTTAATCTTATCGGTGTTCAATGCTAAGCGCTTCTTTTCGAAAGGTAGAGTACCCTCGATTTAACTTTTTTCTGGTCCAATGGCACTTGGTACATTATTTTGGACAGTAAAGCGACAGCTGATGTAACTCGATAACAATCGTCTTCTGGTCGTGGATTAGACCTCTTGATCATCAAGTTTATACTCTTAAGCCCAAGGTTAGTTAATCCGATTTGCTAAACATGTAATGGGTACAAAAGCCTAATACATCTTGCAATGTAAATGTGTCATGGTATTGCCAGTGTGGCTCATGAGCAGAATGGTGCAGCATAACTGGCCTGCAATCGTATTTTACTCTTGATCTTAGCCTTGAATAAGTAATCACCAAAGAGGAAAAACCAAATTACTAACGCAGCCTTCCCGAACGTAATACCAACAAAAGTAGGGTATCGTGACAGTAGCGGATACTCACATCAAGTGCCCTCCAACGCTCTGGATTACTGAACTCATTGTCCAATTCGGAAACTCGTATGTAACCCGAAAGGGAATATTGCCGATGATGGTTTTCAGTCCATTGTCAAAGACTGGCTATTGCAACAATTGCAATTAAATGTACGGCAGGTACGTTGAATGACAAGTCACCTTGGAGTCTGAGGTGTCGTCTGTGAATCAAGCGGCATTGTAATTGCTGCACTCGACGCACGTCTTCATATCGACTTAACTGACATACTCGTACGAAACTCTTAGCATGTGTGCTCATGTGTTTGGGTAAAAGCCAAACAGTTTGGTTGTAATGACCGTCTTCTGTCGGTTCTTCTTCGTCATGGCTAATCAGTTATCATATGGTCAATTCACGACTGGTCAAAACAAACGTTTTGATGTCAAGAGTAATTCGTATTTGGGATGGTACAGTATGCGGGAATGCTCTTATTTGTCAGTGTTGATGCAACGAGCGGATTGAGATGCAAAAGGTCATGGAGAGTTTCATGGAGGGTCTGTATGCAGCAGCTGGCTAGTAGTTGGCCTTGATGTGGAAGGCTTTTATGACAGTTGGATGAGGGGTGCCCGCGACCTTCAATGTCCACTCCGATAGTCGTAACAACTAAAATGAATAGGTGAAAGGTGCATTAGAAAAGTATGTTTAAGTAGCAGTTGAGTGATTAATTTCTTCATGCTCATCCACAATGGGTACGTTAATAGCTAAACTAGCGATAGAGTTTAAGAAGTTCATGGTCTACATTGTCCTAAATAGTAATTTACGAGTTGGTGGTTAATGGCATTAAGGTTATAAAGGGGATAAGTTCTGAGTGCAGTATGTTCGGCAGTCTCGTAGTAATTTATTTAAATGATTCGAATTGGTACTTTATAGTAATTACATTTCTCACTGCCCATCGAGGCCTGTTATGGTACTCATTCAAGGTTCTTTTGCTACTTCTATCTATAAAATGGTGTACTACACTAAAGGCTGAAAGCGAGTATTTCAGTATTTGTTTTTTTAAGTGTGCTTTGTTAAGCACTGCTGCCATTGAAAGAGATCGCTCGAGCCACCGCCGGTCGTATCTTCCACAAACTCTTCGAAGCCCCTGCACCACAATCCATAAAATATCAGCAACGCCATGTCTGAGGTGCTGGGTACCATTGGTTTGACGATGAACGCAGGAGGACTATTGTGGCGGTGTACAGCTCGTACAGTTCGCAGTTGAATCTTCCCCTCCAGATGCCACCAACGCAAACAGGACCAAAGATCGTACGTATAACTTTTCTCTCGAAAGGACCAAGAGCTTCCTCATTCGCTTTCAATAGCGTCCATGCCTCTGCACCATTATATGTATATAAAACCAGTTTGCTGACGACATAGTGATCCTGGTTAGAGGCAAATTCGAAAACACAGTCTCGGGACTCCTCCAACGGGCACTAAACCTTGTTGCAAACTGGTGCATAAAGGTTGCACTAATGGTCAACCCTGGCAAAAGCACTACAGTCGCCTTCACCAAAAGGAGGATTAGGCACAAGCTTACCAAACCTACCCTCTTTGGTCAAGCGATAGAGTTCACAAAAGAAGTCAAATATCTAGGGATAACTCTAGACGAAAACCTCACTTGGAACTCTCACATTACAAAAGACCATAGAGAAAGCCAGGATCTCATTATGGACCAGCAAAAGTCCCACTGGCAAAAATTGGGGCACAAGCCCCAAAATGTCCCGCTGGCTATATACAGCAATCACCAGACCAATTCTCACATATGCTGCGCCCGTCTGGTGGCACAAAACAAAACAAGTATCAGTGCAAGCCAAGCTCAAAAACTGCAAAGACTAGCTTGCATCCCTATCACCGGGGCCATGAGAACAACCCCCACAGCAGCACTAGAAGTCATCACAGACCTGCCACCTCTTCATCTCCAACTGAAGAAAGAAGCAATGGTCGTCGCCCATAGACTGATCGTGGAGGATGACTCTAACCGTAGGTGCTTTCACCCTGATATCCTTACCGAAATAAACAGGCATGAAATCCTAAAGACGTCTCCTACAGACAACTGTCTCCCCAGATACAACTTCAGCCAAAACTACAAGGTCACATCCCCCAACCGACAAAACTGGGAACAGGATAGACCCTCCTTCAATCGTGGATCCTACGTGTGGTACACAGATGGCTCCAAAACGAACGAAGGCGTTGGGGCTGGAGTATACGGAGCAATTACAGGCACATGCATCTACGTCAGCATGGACAGATATAACTCCGTTTTCCAGCCAGAGATATTTGCTATAGAACTCTGCCTCAGAGAAAATATGAACAGAAATATACTTAACAAAAACATTTACATTCTCTCTGACAGCAAGGCTGCACTTCTGGCCCTAAGGAGCTATGAAATCACTTCCAAACTGGTATGGGACTGCCTACAGCTACTTCACCAGCTGGCCAGCACAAACAGAGTTCATCTCATTTGGATACCTGGACACAGCGGTCATACAGGCAACGAAAAGGCGGACCTACTAGTAAGGAAAGGCTCTGCATCACCATTTATGATGCCACGGCCTTTCTGTGGCATATCAATTAGCACCACCAAATGCTGCATAAACAATTGGTTAAGGAACACGACGGATCACTACTGGTCACAAACGAAAGGTAGCAGACAAGCCAAGCTGTTCCTCCCAACTACATCTCTCAGTAGAACGAAACAACTCCTCATGCTTTCGAGGAGTCAGATTCGCTTAATCACAGGTTTCCTTACTGGACACTGCCCAGTCAACAAACACCTCAAAACGATGGGCATTATACAAGATGACACTTGCAGAATGTGTAATGAAGACGAGGAAACAGCAGAGCACATACTATGCCACTGTAACTGCCTTGTCAGTACACGTCTTCGTCACCTAAGCAAGTATTATCTTGAAGCGGAAGAAATCGCTGCTAGCTCACTCAAAAGCATACTAAGTCTCATCACGAACTCAGGATTTTTGAGTGAACTGTAAGTGGGGGACATCACAATAGGCCCACTCGTAGCAGCAGTGATCAGGCGACCTTGTCCCACCCCCGTACCCTCTCTAACTCTAACTCACTAGATTGTCTTTTTGAGCCCCAAAAAAAAAAAAGAACAGCGATTTGCAAAGTACTGATGTTGTTCCTGCTAGTTATTGCAGATCCGATGCAAACGAAGTCCTTGACTGATTGTGGTGCTCTGTACTAGACGTCGATGTTGTGCGTCCTTCCTTGATGACAGCATATACATAGTACTTCGTTTTACCCTCATTTACCGCCAGACCCATTTTAGCAACCTCCACGGACTTTTGGAAGATTGCGCCCCTAGTGTTAACCTGCGAGTTTAGCACGGTCTTCTCAAGTATGTTGTTAAAAAAGTTTCATGATAGCGCGTCGCCTTGCCTAAAACTCTTTGTGACGAGAGTTATCCTATACAATCTGAGTTCAGTAGCGATGCCAAAACTAGACATGGTTTTGTATAGCTCGTCTCTAAGCACGCTACCATAGGCGACCTTGAAATCGACGAATAGGTGGCGCGTGTCGATCTGAAAATGTTGTCTATTGTTGACTTCCTGGCCTGAAACCACACTGATAAGGACCTATCAGAGAGAGAGGATTTCATATACTATGTTAAGAAGGCTAATCTCTCTGTAATTGGCGCAGTTATAGGGGTCTCCTTTCTTGTGGATCGGGCAAACCACATTGAGATTCCACTCGTCGGATATGCTTTCATCTGACCATATCTTACAAGATGAGCTGGTGCATGCGCTCCGCCAGATTATCCCCAGCTGCTTTAAACAGCTCCGCAAGCACTGCGTCCACTCCAGCAGCCCTGTTTGACTTCAGCCTTGATATTAATATCTTGACGTCATCAAAGCCGGGGGACGGAATTCTTGTCCATCGTCGTCCAAATTGAGTGGAACATTCTGCCTGTCAGCGGTATTTGGGTCTTCCTCGCCGTTTAACAGTCCGCAGAAATGATTCTTCCAAGTTCTCAGCATTGACTTGGCTCTGCTACTACAATATTTGGCCATTTTCGTCCCGGCTGGCTTTGGTACGAAATATGTATCCATCGGATATCTGTTTTACTTCCTAGTAAAATTTCCGGACTTCATTCCTGCTGTAACAACTCCCCATCTCGACAATCGCGTGCCTCTCATGCTCCTCCTTTTTCTCTCTGAAAATACGATTCACTTCGCTCCTTTTATGTTCGTAGAGCTCATGAACAGGTCCTGTCTTTCAATGCAGCATTGCCTTATAGGCGTCTTGTTTAGCTGCATGGTCCTGCCTGCACTCGTCGTCAAACCACGGGTTTTTTTGTTTTTTTTTGGGAGGACGCCGTAGCGCAGTGGTTAGTATGTTGGACTCCGACGCACGATGAGCGAGTTCGCTCAACGTTTATTTTGCAGCGTTCCTCCTCGGCGTGGTACTGGCGAAACCCCCTGTAGTATACTTGCCATGAAAAAGCTTCTCGACTCACGCCGTTCGGAATCGGTGTGTGAAAAATAAATCACACACAACATGGGTGATTGAGAGAAGCTTGGCTCTGGTCCCTCATGGGCTGTAACGCCACCAAAAAAGAAGAAGAAGGTGGTGTCACCGGCAGCTTCTTTAACAGCTTTTTGACAACGGTTCCAATCTTCTTCTATCGTTTGTACAGGGGCGTCGAACTTTTAGAGAGTTTTTGATAGACTCGGTCGGCAAAGTTCCTAGTGGTCGACTGCTATTGTAGCTTTCCGACGTCAAACCGTCGTGGTCTTTCTCAATATCCTCCGTTGTTTTGTCTTACCTTGGCCACAAATCGCTCATGCGGATGACATTAACATTATTGAGGAAACGCAACTAGACGTCAAAAAACCAGTGATCAGGGACAAAGTCGCCTGATCACTGCGGCCTCTGATGGACCCATTGTGATATCCTCCGTTTATAGTTCACGCGAAAGTCCTGAGTTCATACATAGTATGATTTTGAGTGAGCGATTTCTTCTGCTTCAAGATAGTACTTGCCTAAGTGACGATGACGTGTGCTGACCAGGCGGTTACAGCCGCACAGTATATGATCTGCTGTTTCTTCATCTTCAATTAATATTCTGCAGGTGTCATCTTGTGGATGGTAAAGGACTAGCAAAGGCCTCGTAGGGGTAGCGTCTGCCGACGGATGCTGGCCCGACAAAAAGCGAGTAAGACCCTCTGCAGCCTAACACCTTGCAACTCTGCTAGTCAGGTCCTACTTCCCCCTCCTCGTGGTACCATCTGGAACCGTCCTTACAAGGGAAGTTGCTGACGGAAGAGGCCGAATAGCGAGTATCCTGCGCCACCAAACAGGATAAGTGTCGGTTCGGCTACGGTCTAGCAAACCATAACCGTAAATCCACATATTGCTCAGAAACAAAAAACAGCCTCGGATAATCAAATGGAACGGATCTATGTTGACGACCCTTTAAGAAAACAAAAAATAAACAAGGACCATCGGTTCTGTATGTGGAATGTTAGGTCCCTAAACAGGCCACGTGCAGCCAAACAACTTGCGGATGCCCTGGACCGCTATAAAGCGGACATAACCGCCATCCAGGAAATGCTATGGAATGGGCCGGGAAAAAAGCGGATGAAAAACTGCGACATCTACTACGGTGAATGCTATAGGGAGAGAGGACAGAGACTATTTGGATGCGGATTTGTTGTTAGAGGTGGACTAAGGCATAAAGTCCTTAGCTCCTAGTATGTGAGTGAACGCCTTATAACGATCCGCATCAAGGCAAAATTTTGTAACATCAGCCTCATATGTGTCCATGCCCCCACGGAAGACAAGGATGACTCTATCAAAGATGATTTCTATAATCTCCTAGAGTCCTAGAGAGTTTGACCTATCATCACCTTTATTGGTTAAACTGAGCAAGGAACCACCATAACTATACTAGAGCAACTCCGTGCAATTGTGCTCAATGGTAGCTCTTGAGACACTTATTGGACTTACTAGCACTTCTATGGCATGATGTTGTGTTTTGTGTCTGGAATGGTTACTGGTTTATTAACGTACGCTTTGCTTATCAAAAATCCACATGAAAACAATTTGAAAAAAGTGTTGTCTATGTGCGACCCGCAAGGCCCACACGACTAACTTCCCAGTGGGAATTTTTATAATAGCTGCTGGTAATCTGTCGAGCTGCCGGCCACCTATGGTGGCCTGGTAAGCTGTGGAGCTGCCGGCCAACTATGGTGCTCTGGAAATCCATCGAGCTATTGGCCACCTATTGTGGCCTGGTAAGCTGTAGAGCTCACGGCCACCAATTGAAGCCACAGCCCCAACATATGTATATTGCGCTTTGGTAAGCTATCGAACTGCCATTGACTTATAGTGGCCTAATGTGGTCGACCTGCCGGCCTCCTATTGTAGTACTTTAAGCAGTCGGTCTGCCGGCCACCTATGGTGGCCTGGTAATCTGTCGAGCTGCCGGCCACCTATGGTGGCCTGGTAAGCTGTGGAGCTGCCGGCCACTTATGGTGGCCTGGTAAGCTGTGGAGCTGCTGGCCACCTATGGCGGCCTGGTAATCTGTCGAGCTGCCGGCCACCTATGGTGGCCTGGTAAGCTCTGGAGCTGCCATTAACTTATAGTGGCCTGGTAAGCTGTCGAGCTGCCGGCCTCCTATTGTAGTCTCTTAAGCTGTCGGTCTGCCGGCCACATATGGTGGCCTGTGATAATCTGTCGATCTGCCGGCCACCTACGGTGGCCTGGTAAGCTGTGGAGCTGTCATTGACTTATAGTGGCCTGGTAAGCTGTCGAGCTGCCGGCCTCCTATGGTGGCCTGGTAAGCTGTGGAGCTGCCGGCCACTTATGGTGGCCTTGTAAGCTGTGGAGCTGCCGGTTACTTATGAAGGCTTGGTAAACTGTAGAGCTGGTAGCCACTTGCGGTGGCCTGGTAATCTGGTAAGCTGTGGAACTGCCGCCCACTTATGGTCGCCTGGTAAGCTGTGGAGCTGCCATTGACTTATAGTGGCCTGGTAAGCTGTCGAGCTGCCGGCCTCCTATTGTAGTCTTTTAAGCTGTCGGTCTGCCGACCACCTATGGTGGCCTGGTAACCTGTCGAGCTGCCGGCCACCTAAGGTGCCTGGTAAGCTCTCGAACTGCCGGCACCTATGGTGGCCTGGTAAGCTATTGAGCTGGCGGCCACATATTGTGGTCTGGTAAGCTGTTGAGCTGCCGGCTCCTTATGGTGGTTTGGTAAGCTATTGAGCTGCCGGCTCCCTATTGTGATCTGGTAAGCTGTCGGGCTGCCGACCACCTATTATGATAGTTCTAAGTTACGTTATTACGCGTCGAATGAACCCGGTCCCTTGTCAATATCATCTTTGGTACTCGAGATAATCGAGGTGAAAATTCCGATAGCCAAACGTCTATATATACATACATACATACGTACACACACAGGGACATCTCTAAACGTTGGGTTTGGATTCTGGTGACATTGAAACGTGGAAATATGTCAAAATTTGGAATTCGCAAGATCGGCCCCACTGGGAAGTTAAAAATCATTTGCTAATGATATCACATAGGGACTTCTTTCTTTGGTGGCGTTACAGCTCATGAAGGACCAGAGCCAAGCTTCTCTCAATCACCCATGTTGTGTGTGATTTATTTTTCACATAGGTGAAAGGGACCTTCAGTTTAATGCCGATTCCGAACGGCGTGAGTCGAGAAGCTTTTTCATGGCAAGTTTACTACGGAGGGTTTTGCCAGTACCCCGCCGAGGAGGAACGTCGCGAAATAAACATTCGATTGCGTTGGTGTTATCGGGATCCGAACTCGCATATCGTGCGCCAGAGTCCAACACACTAGCCACTGCGCCACGGCGCCCTCCTACTGTTGAAAAATACAACAAATTCCACAAATGTACTTACCCAATTTCCCCCTTTTCCTCGTCTTGCTCTTTCTCGTTCCTACCTATCGTTTAACAGACTCACAAAGCATCCATCAAATGACAAATGGCTTCTGTCTGCGATGATTGAAGGTATTAAAACCAAATCCATCACTCGCCATCACCACAAAACGTGTCCAGTTAGTTCTCCCTCGTGCACTTCATGACCACTTAATGCGTTATTAAGTAAATCTACACCGCATGCCCTGAGAGCTCACCCCGTGTTCGAAAGAAAAGGTTTCCAAAAATAATTGCTCCCATAATGGGACCTCACTAGCAGTCATGCAATGCGGCTAACACGCGATACTAGACGACGACTTTGAACTTGACCTGTAAGTCTGCTGCTAGACCATTTTACCATGGATTCCTAAGCTCATTAGAATGTAACGTCTTTTCATAGAGACTCAAAAGACCATTGACTTGATGTGAAAATTGCCTCATCGATCAGGACGGGTCAGAGCGACTTGAGCCAAGTCGAACGTACGTGCGTGGTACGTGACTTACGTACGACGTGTCACTATGATTTTCGAGCAATGACGAATTGTTAAATCCCCCACGTCCCGTGTTGCATATTAATTTTGCGAAATGCATTACCAACATATAAGTCAGAGTATAAAAGCTTAATAAGACGTTTTAATTGAAATCAGTTTGGTGTATGCAGCTAATTGAACTAGTCGCGCCATGTTTGGAAAGGTGGGTTACCAATCGGATTTGTCAAGTGCCAGTGAAAAATGAGTAATCTATTGACTTTCTCTTGAAGATTGTGATAATTGGAAGCTTGTTGCTAACGGTTTGTGTGGCGGAGTTGCCGGTTAACGCGCCTTATGCGCCGTCAGGATGGCGTCCACAGGGAGAAGCATTCACTTTGCCGAGTACGTATTTGGCACCCTTGCTGCAGCCGGAGAATGGGGTTGTATTGGGTGTCACTAAGGAGCGAGTTGTTTACGCTGGACAGGTCACGGAATCGAATGCAGCACAAGTAGCGGTGGGTAATAACTACTTGCCTCCAGGCGAACCTTCAACGGTGGATGCTTTTCGGGGACAAGGTCTACCTAGTCGTTTCCGGGCGCCATTCAAAGCTTTTCGTCCGGCTCAGTTGAATACCAGGGAGTTCTTCCCCAAGCAACAACAAATCCAGTTTCGTGGAGTTCCACCCTTTTCCGCCCGTTTCAGAAATCAACAGTTCAACAAACAAGTTCTAAGTCCCTCACCGCAGTATGAAGCGCCTATCGTGCCACCATCCACCTCGTACGGAGTTCCAGATCTTCAACCAGCCACACAGTATGGTGCTCCCGATGCACCGAATGGTGATGAACAAAACGACGATCTTAAAGACGGTTCCATTGTCGCAGGCGAATATTTCATCCTCACGCCAGAGAAAACTCTCCAGAAAGTGAGCTACAAAACCTTCCAGACCGACGAAGATGCCGCACACAACGGGTTCACTGCTCAGCTGAAGTATACACCCGTGGAAAAGGTTGAAGGACCGTTGTACAAGTACAACGCCGATGGACAATTGGTTAAGATTTCGAAAAAGTAAAAGAAATACGCTTGCCAGGAGAAGTATCGCTCGTTGCCATAAATGTACATAAATATGTAAATCAAATGTGAAAACCTTAAAGATTTTAGATCTAAGATGTATCTCAAATGTATATAATATCATCTAGCAATTAGATATTTTCTGCTTACTACTAATCGAAGACAAATGGTTTTTGAGTAAAATCAATTCGCTCGTGGCCATGTCTGATGCTTAATGGATTCTGTCCGCTTCTTCTTTCCGCATAGATACTTTTACTTTTCACCAAAATGGACACGGTCTCGTCAGTATTTGGTTTCTTTCTCTTACTTTCGTTTGACAAATGTCTTCATCTTTTAATTGATTTGCGGCGGCGTTTTAAGTCGATAGTACGGATTTTGCTCAATCGACCAAATGGTGGCATGTACAACATTTGCAAGATTAGACATATACTGCGGGAACAAACAACGCTTATTTGGATGCGGATTCGGTATCCGAGGAAGACTTCGACAAAACGTCTTAAGCTTGCGTGATGTAAGTGAAGCTTATTTCGAAAACATCCGCTTGATATGCGCTCACGTCCCAACCGAAGAAAAGGATAATAGACTCAAAGACGACTTTTACGAACTTATGCCATGCTACCCAGTTATGACATCAAAATTGTACGAGGAGACTTCAATGCTAAGCTGAGTAAGGAAAGCATTTTTGAACGAGTCGTCGGCAAACAGAGCCTACACGACATCCGATAACGGGCACAGGCTGATTAACCTTGCTATGGGGCGAATTCTCCTTCTAGCCAGTACACGCCTATCGCACCTCGGCACACACAAAAGCACCTAGCGGTCGGCAGATCAATCAATCAATAACTAGATTGATCACATCGCCATCGATGTCGGACACTCCTCCACTATTCTTGATATTCGAACCTTCCGAGGAGCTAACATCGACTTGGACCACTATCTTGTAGTAGCCAAGATGCGCCTACGGATATCACGAACGCAGCGGAGTAGAGTAAGAATAGAAAGTTTTGACATAGAAAAGCTACTATCGCCAGAAACAGCTCGTGTGTCTACCGGTCGCGTCTCCCTTAAGCTCTCCCATACAACTCAACCCTTCACACAGTCAATAGAACAACAATGGAACCGTTGCAAACAAGCTCTGAAAAGCATTGGTTCTGAAGTTTTGTGATTCAAGGATCCACCACGAAGAAACACCTGGTTCGATGACGAGTACAGGAGGATTCATATAGCAAAGCAGGAGGCATATAAAGCCTCCCTGCTTAGAAGAACACTAGCAGCTCGTGAGCTCTACGAGTTCAAAAGAAGGGAGGGGCATAAGCTTCTCAGGAGAAATAAGAAAGAGCACGAGAAGCACGCGATTGAGGATTTAGAGAGATGCTACTGCAGGCGTGACGGTTGAAAGTTTTATTAACAGATAAAGCGAACATCTTCTTCTTTGGTGGCGTTACAGCCCATGAAGGGCCAGATCTAAGATTCTCTCAATCATCCATGTTGTGTGTGATTTATTTTTTACACAGGTGAAAGGGACCTACAGCTTAATGCCGATTCCGAACGGCGTAGGTCGAAGTAGTCCAACACACTACCCACTGAGCCACGGCCCCCAGTGGCGCGAACATGTCAGGTTATATAGCCAGAACGGAAGCCTACAGGGATGAGAATGGACCCCTAGCCGTAGAATCGCAGTCGATGCTGAGGATATGGAAAAACCACTTCTGCAGACTCTATAACGACGATGTTAGTCCGTATACCGCTGTCAGGCAGAATAATCCATTCCTTAACGATGAAGAACGCAAAGAATTCCATCCCCCTGACCTTGACGAAGTTAAGATCGCCATATCGAAACTCAAGTCGAATGAAGCTGCTGGCGCAGGCGGTCTGTCTACTGAGCCCTTCAAAGCAGCTGGAAATGACCTGGTTAGGAGCATGCACTAGCTCATCTGTAAGGTATGGTCAGAGGAAAGCAGGCCCGAGAAATGGAGTCTCAGCATCGTATGCCCGATCCACAAGAAAGGAGACCCCTCTGACTGCGCCAACTACAGAGGAATAAGTCTTCTTAACATCGCCTTCAAAATCCTCTCTGTCGTTTTGTGTGAACGCCTGAAGCCATTTGTAAATAAGCTGATAGGTCCTTATGAGTGCGGATTCGGGCCAGGGAAGTTAACCATAGACCAAATCTTCACTACGTCAGATCTCGGAAAAAACCAAAAAATTTCAAGCCAACACTCACCACCTATTTGTCGACTTCATAGCCGCATACATACGACAGCGCTATACAACGCCATGTCTACCTTTGACATCTCTGCTAAACTTGTCTGTGAACACCTGACCAATAGTTTTGAGGTCAAAAAAGGTCCTATAAACGCAGACGGAGGATGGATGAAAAGATTCAACCCCGAGCTTTAGGGGCTGTATAGTGACATGAATCTAGTCAGGCGTCTACGGATTCAACGCCTAAGATGGCTAGGCCATGTAGAGAGGATGGACGCCACAGCTCCAGCCCGAAAAGTCTTTGAATCCAACCACGAGGGACGAAGAAACAGTGGACGGCCGCACTTAAGATGGCGCACTTAGGTGGAAGGAGACCTCAGCCAATTGGGTGTACGGTAAGGCATCAAAAGATCATGCTAGTTCGAGGTTCGCCTCGAACTCTAGCGCGCGATATGAAGAAGAAGAAGACAGATCCTATGCCCAATATCCCAGCTACGATATAAAAATAGTACTAGGAGACTGTAATACGAAACTGGTCAAGAGGAGTCGATCGCGCATGATTGCCGCATCTCAACATCCACAAAGGAACGTGCCAATCACCTGATAAGTCGACCATCCACCAGGTTGACCGCGCTGCGATCGGCGCCAGATACTCCTCCAGCATTTTAATGTACGAACCTTTCGACGAGCCAACATCGACTGGGATCATTACCTTGTTGTAGTCGAGGTACAAATAAGGATATCAAGGTTGTTTTATTTTTTTATAGTTATACTCGCACTCAAGGCTAAGGTTATAATGTCAGCGAGACGTTGTGGACGCAGAAGGTAACAGGGAGAGGGAGAGGAGTAGCTTATTGACATTGGTCTTGAGTATCTGGAAGTTGTATTGAGGGGGGAAAAACCGAACGTGGTAGCGCGTTCCACATTCGTCTGGTTCGGTTGAAGAAAGATTCTCTATATTTGACAGTACGACCGAAAACGGGCTTCAAAGTGAAATCTTGAGCATTCTGGGAGGGACGAGTATCGCGGGAGAAGTTTTAAAATGGCAGAATGCAATTGGCTATTTCATAAGCGCTCTTATGGCGAAAGTAACGATAAAACAATGAAAGGCAGGAGACATTCCTGCGACGATCCAGCGAGTGTAATGAATTTGTGAGGCTGGAATCATCGGAATTTAATGAGCTTAGCATACGCATAAAGCTACAATCGCAAGAGACTGCCAGAATCTTTGCCGATCGTGTCTCCTCAAAGCTCTCTCAAAATCCGCCCAGAGCAGCACAAACAATAGAGCAGGAATGGGCTCATTGCCAGAGCGCCGTCAGAGATGCTGCCTCAGAGGTGCTGGGTTTCAAACAGCCACCACCTAGAAACCCCTGGTTCGATGAACAATGCGAACAAGCCCATGCAGCAAAACAAGAGGCATATAAGGTCGTGCTGCAACGACGGACGAGAGCTGCTCGCGAAATCTATGAGCAGAAGAGAAGAGAGGAACACACGCTTTTCAGAAGAAAGAAGAGAGAGCACGGAAAGCGTGAGATCGAGGAGATGGAGAGATGCTTCCGCAGGAATGACGCCCGTAAATTTTACAACAAGGTAAAACGAACATGCCATGGCTACAAAGCCAGAGTGGCGGCCTGCAGGGATGAAAATGGAGAACTGGTAGTAGAGTCGCAGTCGATGCTGAGGATTTGGAAAGACCACTTCTGCAGACTGTATAACGGCGATGATAGACAAGATACCGCTGTCAGGCAGAACGAGCCATTCGCAATGGACCACGAAGTAACAGAATTCGGTCCACCCGACCTAGACGAAGTCAAAATAGCGATATCAAGACTTAAGTCTAATAAAGCCGCTGGCGCAGACGGCCTGTCTGCTGAGCTTTTTAAGGCGGCTGGAGATGAGCTGGTAAGGTGCATGCACCATCTCATCTGCAAGGTATGGTCGGAGGAAAGCATGCCCGACGAATGAAATCTCAGCATCGTTTGCCCGGTCCATAAGAAAGGAGACCCCTATAACTGCGCCAACTATAGGGGAATAAGTCTCCTTAACATCGCATATAAGATCTTCTCTGCCGTATTGTGTGAACGCCTGAAACCGTTTGTGGATAACCTGATCGGCTCTTATCAGTGTGGTTTCAGGCCAGGTAAATCCACAATAGACCAAATATTTACGCTACGGCAGATCTTGGAGAAGACCCAGGAATACCAAATCGACACTCACCACCTCTTCGTCGATTTCAAGGCCGCGTATGACAGCGTATATAGAGACGAGCTGTACAAAGCCATGTCTAGTTTTAACATCCCTGTCAAACTCGTCCGACTGTGCAGGATGACAATGGGGAATTCTCGTTGCTCCATTAAGGTCGGTAATGAGCATACCGAGACCTTTGATGTTAAAAAAGGATTTAGGCAGGGCGACGCGCTGTCGTGCAACTTTTTCAACATCGTGCTTGAAAAGATTGTGCAAGAGTCACTGGCCAACACAAGAGGTACGATCTATTTCAAGTCTACGCAATTGCTTGCGTACGCCGACGATATTGACGTAATTGGACGAAAACAGCAAGACGTCAATGAGGCTTTTGTGAGCATTGAGGTAGAAGCGGCTAAGATGGGTCTCAAGGTTAATGAGGGTAAAACCAAATATCTGCTCTCATCTAAAAGAGACGGACAACACCGACGTATTGGCCAGAACGTCACCATGGGCGGATATAACTTTGAAGTGGTCAAGGAATTCGTCTACCTTGGCTCACTGATTACCAGCGACAACAACACCAGCGCTCAGATAAAACGTAGAATCACTCTTGCCAACCGCTGTTTCTTTGGGCTCAAGAGGCAATTGAGAAGTAGAGCCCTCTCTCGGAAAACCAAGGTGACACTATATAAGACCTTAATCATCCCAGTCCTCCTTTACGGCGCAGAGGCTTGGACCTTAACAAAAGCGGATGAAGATGCCCTTGGTCGTTTCGAGAGGAAAATTCTGCGCACTATCTACGGTCCCGTTTGTTCAAACGGTGTATGGAGGAGAAGATATAACGAAGAACTGTACGGGTTGTACAGCGACATCGGCCTGGTACGACGTCTACGGATACAGCGTCTAAGGTGGCTAGGCCATGTAGAGCGCATGGAAGATACAGCTCCGACCCGAAAAGTCTTCAAATCCACTCCGGAAGGAAGGCGCGGCAGAGGACGGCCGCCTCAGCGGTGGTGCACGCAGGTGGAAAGGGACCTCAACCAACTGGGCGTGCGGCACTGGAAACAGCTGGCCAAAGACCGTGCCGGCTGGAGACGCTTGTTGGTTGAGGCCCAGGTTCACCACGGACTGTAGCGCCACCTAAGTAAGTAAGTAAGCATACGCTGCCACTCACTGTCTACAGTCGAAGTATAGGGTCGTACAGAAATGAACGAACATAAGAAGCTGAGCGTACTGTCGTTCGCGAAGGAGTGAATCGGATTAGCAGTAACAGACAAGGGATCATGTATGAAAATTAGAAAGAGAGTCGGAGACAAAACGCAGCCCTGTGGAGCACTAGCACTAGTAAGTATCAGACTTGAATCCGGCCAAGATAACTTGATTTGAAGGATCGATAGAACAACAGTGGGAGTATTACCGCCATCGCACCATCAGAGACGCTGGCCCTCATTTGTTGGGTCTCAAACCACCGCCAGCTAGAAACTCCTGGTTTGATGAGCAATGTGAGCGATCCCATGTAGCAAAGCAAACTGCCTACAAAGCCCTGCTACATAGACGGACGGTAGCCACTACTAGTAGAAAAGGAGAGAGGAATACACACTTTTAAGGAAGAAAAAAGAACATGGAAAGCGTGAGATCGAGAAGATGGAGGACACTACTTCAGGAATGAAAAGCGCCAACTACAGGGGAATAAGTCTCCTGAAGATCTTCTTGGCTGTACTGTGTTAATAAACTGATTGGTCCATATCAGTGTGGTTTCAGGCCCGGGAAGTCCACTATCGATCAAGTATTCACACTACGGCAGATGTTCGAAAAAAACAACGAGTTCCAGATCGACACCCACCACCTGTCTGTCGACTTTAAGGTCACATACGATGGCGTATACAGAGACGAAGCTATACAGCGCCACATCCAGTTTTGACATCCCTGCCCAACTCGTCAGATTGTGCAGGATGACATTGGAGCACTCCCGCTGTTCCATCGGGGTCGGAAGTGACTCAACCGAGATCTTTAATGTCAAACAAAAATTGTGGAGAGGGCAACACGCTATCGTGTGACTTTTTTACAATCGTCTTTGAAAGGATCGTATTTACTGGTCAATACTGGTCTGTATAATTGCTCGCATATGCCGATGATATTGACACATTTTGAACGACTCAGCGGGATGTCATTTAAGGCTTTACGAGTATTGAGGCGGAAGCGGCTAAAATGAGAGCAAGACGAAATACATATATGCTGTCGTCGAAAAAGGGCACGAACCACCGGCGTCTTGGCCAGGGTGCACATATAATTTCGAGCTAGTCAATGACTTCATATACCTAGGCTCCACAGTAGCATGTAGCAGTGACACCAGTGCCGAAATCATACGCAGAATAACTCCGCGCCGCTGTTCCTTTAGGCTCGGGAGGCAGAAGCAGAGTCCTCTCTCGGAAAACCAAGGTGATCATATACAAGACCCTCATCATCCCGATCCTGCTTTATGGCTCGGAGACATGGACCTTATCAAAAGCGGACGTAGAGGCGCCTAAGATGGCTAAGTCATGTAGAGTGCACGGAAACCACCGCTCCGGCAAGGAGCAAGGTCTTTAAATCCAACCCTGAATTTACCGCACGCAAGTGGGAGAGGACCTCCACCAACTACATAGGCGTGCGACACTAGAGACTGCTGGCGAAAGACTGTGCCACTTGGAGAGCTTTTTTAATGGATGTCCAGGTTCGCTATGAACTGTAGCGCCCAACAAAAAGTTACCATTTCGTTTGGAATAAAAAGTGTGTTTCGCGGGGTACTTATGTATATATCAAGGATTTAACTCCGAAAAATATCGAGGTTTTCTTGATTGAAGCTCATCTGTTTCTAGATTTGTAACTACTTACAAATTGAAAGTGTGACTGACTGATTGATGAATCAATGTGCGCAAACTAGTGGAGGCTACGGACATATCCCAGAGTACACTGTTTTCAATCTTGCACGAAAAATTGACAAAAATTGCGACGAAGAACGTAAGCCAATAACAACTGAACATATACTTACATCCTTCAATCCCTCATCAGAACATAGAAATAAGGATTCAAAGTGAATGTGGATTATAATCGAACAGGGCATTGGCTCAGTAAGAATTGACCCGAACTTTGTTGGCAGAGGCGAGTTTGGGTTTCAGAGATTGAATAGTAAGGATTCAGATGCCCTCTGGATTCCAGCACGTATCTCACTCATAATGCCTACATAACATCAGTATCGTTATATACTTACTAACCCACTTAGGTGGCGCTACAGTCCGTGGGGCTTCAGCCAACAAGAGCCTCCAGCTGGCACGGTCTTTGGTCAGCTGTTTCCGTATGCCGTACGCCCAGTTGGTTAAGGTCGCCTTCCACCTGCGTGCGCCACCGTTGATGCGGCCGTCCTCTGCCGCGCCTTCCTTCCGGGCTGGATTCGAAGACTTTTCGGGTCGGAGCTGTATTTTCTATGCGCTCCACATGGCCTAGCCACTTTAGACGCTGTATCCGTAAACGTCGTACGTTCGAAGATCTAACGTTCTTCGTTATATCTTCTCCTCCATACACCGTTTGAACAAACGGGCTATTGCGCAGAATTTTCCTCTCGAAACGACCAAGGGCATCTTCATCCTCTTTTGTTAAGGTCCAAGCCTCTGCGCCGTAAAGGAGGACTGGGATGATTAAGGTCTTATATAGTGTCACCTTGGTTTTCCGAGAGAGGGCTCTACTTCTCAATTGCCTCTTGAGCCCAAAGAAACAGCGGTTGGCAAGGGTGATTCTGCGTTTTATCTCAGCGCTGGTGTTGTTGTCGCTGGTAATCAGTGAGCCAAGGTAGACGAATTCCTTGACCACTTCAAAGTTATATCCGCCCATGGTGACGTTCTGGCCAATACGTCGGTGTTGTCCGTCTCTTTTATATGAAAGCAGATATTGGGTTTTACCCTCATTAACCTTGAGACCCATCTTAGCCGCTTCAACCTCCATGCTTACAAAGGCCTCATTGACGTCTCGCTGTGACCGTCCTATCACGTCAATGTCATCGACGTACGCAAGCAATTGCGTAGACTTGAAATAAATCGTAACTCTTGTGTTGGTCAGCGACTTTTGCACGAACTTTTCAAGCACGATGTTGAAGAAGTTGCATGACAGTGCGTCACCTTGTCTAAATCCTTCTTTAATATCAAAGGTCTCTGTTTGCTCATTACCGACCTTAATGGAGCAGCGAGAATTCTCCATTGTCATACTGCACAGTCGGACGAGTGCCAAGATCTGCCATAGCGTAAATATGTATTTGGTCTATTGTGGATTTGCCTTGCCACAAACGGCTTCAGGCGTTCACACAATACGGCAGAGAAGATCTTATATGCGATGTTAAGGAGACTTATTCCCCTATAGTTGGCGCAGTGATAGGGGTCTCCTTTCTTATGGACCGGGCAAACGATGCTGAGATTCCATTCGTCGGGCATGCTTTCCTCCGACCATACCTTGCAGATGAGATGGTGCATGCACCTTACCAGCTCATCTCCAGCCGCCTTAAAAAGCTCAGCAGACAGGCCGTCTGCGCCAGCGGCTTTATTAGACTTAAGTCTTGATATCGCTATTTTGACTTCGTCTAGGTCGGGTGGACTGAATTCTGTTACTTCGTGGTCCATTGCGAATGGCTCGTTCTGCCTGACAGCGGTATCTTGTCTATCATCGCCGTTATACAGTCTGCTGAAGTGGTCTTTCCAAATCCTCAGTATCGACTGCGACTCTACTACCAGTTCTCCATTTTCATCCCTGCAGGCCGCCACTCTGGCTTTGTAGCCATTGCATGTTCGTTTTACCTTGTTGTAAAACTTACGGGCGTCATTCCTGCGGAAGCATCTCTCCATCTCCTCGATCTCACGCTTTCCGTGCACTCTCTTCTTTCTTCTGAAAAGCGTGTGTTCCTCTCTTCTCTTCTGCTCATAGAATTCGCGAGCAGCTCTCGTCCGTCGTTGCAGCACGGCCTTATATGCCTCTTGTTTTGCTGCATGGGCTTGTTCGCATTGTTCATCGAACCAGGGGTTTCTAGGTGGTGGCTGTTTGAAACCCAGCACCTCTGAGGCAGCATTCTGACGGCGCTCTGGCAATGAGCCCATTCCTGCTCTATTGTTTGTGCTGCTTTGGGCGGATTTTGAGAGAGCTTTGAGGAGACACGATCGGCAATGATTCTGGCAGTCTCTTGCGATTGTAGCTTTCCAACGTCAAACTTACGTTGTCCTACTCGACTCCTAAGCATTCTTGATATCCTCATTCGTACCTTGGCTACAACAAGGTAGTGGTCCGAGTCGATGTTGGCCCCTCGGAAGGTTCGTACGTCGAGAATACAGGAGGAGTGTCTGGCGTCGATCGCAATATGATCAATCTGGTTGGTGGTCGATTGATCACAAGACCGCCAGGTACCCTTGTGGATGTTGAGATGGGGGAATCGCGTGCTTGCTACAAGGAGGTTACGCCCCGCTAGGAAATCGATTAGCCTTAATCCGTTGTCGGATGTGGTGTTATGGAGGCTATGCTTTCCTATGATCGACTCAAATATGTCCTCCTTGCCCAGTTTTGCATTAAAATCTCCTAGGACTATTTTTGTGTTGTAGCTGGGACATTGGGCATATGTTCTGTCTAGGAGATCGTAGAATTCTTCTTTGAGTCGATCGTCCTTTTCTTCCGTTGGGGCGTGAGCGCATATTAAGCTAATGTTTCCAAATTTAGCTTTGATGCGGATTGTTATGAGGCGTTCGCTTATATCTCGGAAGCTTAAGACTTATTGTCGGAGTCTTCCTCGAATAACGAATCCGCTTCCGAATAGGCACTGTCTGTTCTCCTTGTAGCAGTTCCCGTAGTAGATGTCGCAGTTTTTCATGCGTTTTTTGCCTGGTCCATCCCATCGCACTTTTTGGAGTGCAGTTGAGGGTTTGCTCCAATTGATCGCCTGCACCCGGTCTGTTAAGGGACCTCACATTCCAGGTGCAGACTCTCAAGTCCGTTAGTCGTTTGCAGGGGTCGTCAGCTTTGTATCCGTCCGTATCCGAGGCTTGTTGTCGTTTCGAAACAAGTGGGTTTTTACGTGATAGGGATGTTACCCCTAAGCACAACCCCCAACCTGGAGGGCCATGTTCCTCTTTCCCCAGGAACTGCACACATTGGTTCACTACCTAGCGGGTGCCAGGGTGGGTATCCAGGGGGGCCACGCGGAGGCTGTGTGTCAACTTGGATTGAGCAGGGACAGAGATCGAAGCTGGCGTTTGCCATGTTAAACGCGATCAACTTCTTTGCTCTGTTTGCTCGCTCCCTCCCCCCAAGCATCGTTATATAGGCATTACAAATCGAAAATCTAACTAAGCAATTAAATGTTCAAATTTCACTTTCCAACTTGCCTCTCTGCGCAATTGCACGAAGCCGAGCAATATAGGTATGAAAAAAAGAATGCAAACAAATTATTAAAAAAGAAATAAAGAAAAAATACAAAACAATTGATTTGTTATTCAAGTAGCGGCCGATCGATTACGTGAAATGTGCGGCCAACAAAATTGCCCCAAATAATTTGTGGCGGTTACGTTATTACGAAACCTTAGGTGCCATAGAGGCTTTTATGAGGTGTGGGCGGTGAAAGGAGAAATGTGGCTTTTCGAATTTTTAATTTACTAAGGAGCATATGAAAGATGGACAGACATCTGTCAGCGGAGTTTGAAGTGAGGTACGTACGTAGGTAACATGCACTCCAATTGTTACTGTTTGAGTCAAATCCTTCTACTTGAGATCTGGATCAGAAGTCTTATGGTGTCATGTTCATATCTTATATGGATGGATGTCTATTTCGGTTTGAAAACTAGGTCAAAGGCTAACTTTCCCAATGTATGTGGAATGGGTTATGAAATTAGGATCATTGTCAAGGTATAGGGTCAGACGAGAGAGAGAGATAGAGCAGTATGAAAGATAGCCTCTGTATGGTATTGTTTTGTGTTTTTTTTTTTATACATGGGGCTAGTGCTACTATTAGCAATATGGCACTGCGGCCTTTGCAGATCTATTGTGCCTGCTAGGTTGCTCGCTGGGTTTCCCAATCTTGGGGATGAAGACAAGATTTACCTCTCTCCAAGTCCGGGGTATGTATCCCAGGTTGAAGCAAGACCTAAATAGAACTATCAGTGATGGTAGAATTGTATTCCAGCCTTTCTGTAGGATCTGTAGGGTTTGAATGAGCTAATTGCCCATTTAACCCTGTCAGGGCTGAATAGTCTTCCAGAGAGGCTATTTGTTCTACTGTCGATGTTTTCTGTGACGTTGATCTGATCGTCAGAGGACATCGAGTAGGGAGTAGAACCAGGGAAGTGCACCTCGAGCAAGGTCTCCAGGGTTTCCCTGAGGTTGACGGTAAAGGTGCCTTCTGATTTGCGAAGCAGCCCGAGCCCATTTGTGTGCTCTCGAGAGAGTGTTTTCTGGAGTCGGGCTGCAGTTGGAAGCGAGTCTTTATTCTCGCAATGCTTCCTCCAAGACGTTATCTTGGATTTCCTCAGTTCGAGGTTGTACTTAGTTAGAGCAGATCTATAATCAGTCCAACTATTGTACCGTTTTGCTCTATTAAACAGTGATCTCACCTGCTTCCTTAGGGACTCAAGCTGACTGTTCCACCAGGGCACACAACGTTTTTTTGTAGTTGACCTGGGTGTACAGCTGTCTCTAAAGGATGAGATGAGTGCTGTATTGAGCTGGTAGGCCGCTTCGTCGATATCGTCTGTTGATTTAATCGACTTAGGGAGCATGTCCTCTTTAGCGGCGAGTTGGGCTTGGAACCGAGCCCAATTTGTTCGTTTGGGCTGATATCCGGGCTCAACCTCAGTTGCCTCACTAGAGATGTTGAATCTGATATGCTGATGATCAGATAGTGAGGCTTCATTGGAGACATGCCAGTCGCCAATCACATTTGAGATAAACTGGCTAGAGATAGTGAGGTCAAGCACCTCTTTTCTAACCGCGTTTATAAATGTGGGTTTGTTGCCTCTATTGGCAACGGTGAGGTTGTTACTTATAATAAATTCAAAAAGTGACTCACCTCGTTTGTTGGTATTGCTGCTGCCCCATTCCATATGGTGCGCGTTGGCGTCGCATCCAATTACCAGGTGGTGTTTCTTCTGGTTGCAATACATAACCAGATCCTGGACTTCTGTAGGAGGGATTCGTTGACCGTCTCCAGGAAAGTAAGCGGAGGCGCATACAACCTCCCTTACTCCTCCATCGGTGGGGACTTCCACAATGATGGCTGCCAGGTCCCTTGTGATGAATTCTGGAATGGGGAGAAAATTTAGGTTAGTGCCGATCACACATGCGGCCCTAGGAGAAAAATCTCCTGTGGCGTAAATTAATTTACGCGACCTGTTTTGCAGACCCATAATCTTACCTTTATGGACCCATGGTTCTTGGATTAGCCCAATGCTGATCCTATCGCGGTACAGTCGTAGGCTAAAGGTGTCCGAGGCACCTTTGGCATAGTGCAGGTTGCCCTGCAGCACACGCAGCCCACCCATTATTTGCGACGGTAGGTCGGATCCTTCGTTCTGTAAGGCTTGTTGTTGCCTCGCCTGAAGTTTCCGGCCCGATGGGAGTGATCCTCTGCTCTACGTCCCATCGAAGATTCCCCTTGTTTCGTTGGGGGATGTTTCTTTCCCTTGTTTGGGCGACCTTTAGTGGTCGTCGGCTCAGACATGGCAGCGGGTTTTGGTTCGTCACATCTGGGCGTGTCTACTATAGCAATAGGTGCAACCACCTATCTACTACAGTAGCAGGTGCAACCACCATACTGATAGGCTACTCGGCTAATCGGCTAGCAGGCACAATAGATCTGCAAAGGTCGCAGTGCCATATTGCTAAGAGTAGCACTAGCCCCATGTGGAAAAAAAAAAAAAATGGTGCCTGCCAGCCGATTAGTCGAGTAGCCTCTCCACCTCTATAATGAAGTTGAGAAAGCTTCTCGTAGGAGCCAGGGTCATCCCCTCAGGAGTCATAACTTCACTGAGAAGGATGCGCTCCTAAGATGGCAGAGAGCAGCACACTCACATAGTATGTGATCTGCCGTCTCATCGTCCTCTAGACAGAGCCGACACTCAGTTTCAGACGAGAGACTAACGCGAGGGTTGGTAGAAATCTTTAAAAGACACTATGAGGGTCGTGGATGGCAAAGGCCCAACAAAGGCCTCGTAGGGGTAGCATTTATCCGACGGATGCTGGCCTGCTAAAAAGCGAGAAGAGCCAACGCAGTCGAACATGTTGCGGCACTGTTAGTGAGTCCTATCCCCACCTTATCGCGGTGCCATCTGGAGATTTCCTACGGAAATTGCAGACGGGGAAGCGCGAATAGCGAGCCTCCTGCGCCAAAAAACAGGACTAGTCGATAGGGCTACGGCCTAGTAAGCCGTAACCGTAAAAAAAACCACAAACTGCGAAACAACTACAAGCCTTGGATATAACGGACCGGATTAATGTTGACGACCCTTGCGAAAAACGAAAAAAAGGACAATGATCTTCGGCTCTGATCTGCGTCTTCGCCCCCACGGAAGACAAGGATGACTCCGCCAAAGACGAGTTCCACGATCTCATGACATATGACATACATACAAATTGTACTAGGAGACTTCAATGCTAAGCTGGGCAAGGAAAGCATCTTTGAACGAGTCATCGGCGAACATAGCCTACACGAAACCACATCCGATAACGGACACAGGTTGATTGATCTTGATATGGAGGAAATCTCCTTCTAGCCAGTACGCGTTTCCCGCACTTCGACATACACATAAGCACATGACGGTCACCAGATCAATCAATCACTTTCCAGATTGATCACATCGCGATCGACGTCAGACACTCCTCCACTATTCTTGATGTTCGAACTTTCCGAGGAGCTCACATCGACTTGGACCACTATCTTGTAGGGGTAAACAATTATATTTTCGAGGTGGTTAACGCCTATACAGCTTATACTGCCAGTCTTGCTGTACGGAGTCGGAAGCTGGACTATAAGAATGACGGCGGGGCTGACTTTAGATTCTTTCGAAGGGAAAATTCTGCGCCGGATATTTGGTCCTGTCCGTGAGGAAGGTGAATGGAGACGATGAAAAACCGCGAACTCTACGAGCTATACAAAGATGTGGATATAGTACGGAAGGCAAAGATCCGTCAACTACATACATTGGCGCGGCCACATCGAGCGGATGAACACCAACGCTCCAGCTAAGAGGGTCTTCGACTACCAGCCTTCTGGTTCGAAAAGAAGAGGAAGACTGAACCTCCGGTATAAAGAGCAAGTAATCGCGGATGTAAGACAACTTGGTCTTGATAACTGGAAGCAGCGTGCTAGGGACCGTCAAGGATATGATCACGTTCCAAATCGGCACTCACTGTCTATATGTATATCGAATTTATGGTCGTATGTATGTATGTATGTATGCGGCGTTACAGCTCATGGAGAACCTAAGCCTGGCCTTTCTCAATCAGCCGTGTTGTGTGCGATTTTATTTTCCCATAGGTGAAACGGACCTACGATTTACTGCTGATTCCGAACGGCGAATTGCTAGAAGCTTGTTTGACAGTTATACTACAGGGGGTTTTGTCAGAGCCTGCTGAGAGGTCAATACTCTACACACTGTGCCACGGCGCAGTCGTATAATACAGCACCGCTCCAGTCTGAAGGATTGAGTTGAGTTATGGGCATAAAGAATGGAAATTCTAAATTCGTCCTACGTCGGTAGTTACTTGGCAAAATACGATAAGAGTCATGGAGGCGAAGGACAGACCAAGCGTTGAGAAGGAAATGGCTATACTTAGGTGGTTAGGATAAGCAGTGTATACTTCAAGTAGACTACCACCTGGAAAGCGACCGTTTTGCAGATTTAATACGAATCGTCTTGATCGAGTTTGACAGATGTCCTGATACGGACTAGTTGTTGGCAGAGAACCCAGTCGCATAAAGAAATCCTAGCAAAAACGCAACCACTAAGACCCTTGTAAGATGTTCGAGTGTAGTTAAAGTTTTTGGGTTGTATTCCTTATGCTTTGTCATAAGTTACAGGAAAAAAGCTTATTACCTTTTGTGTATGCTGCATTAGGTCTCACAATACTTACCTACTTTGGTGGCGCTACAGTCCGGTGTGGATCTGGTTAGGTTAGGTTAGGTTGACGTGGTAGGCGTAAGCCACACTTAGGCCGAAACCGGCCCATTGTGATACCACCTGGATCAGGTTACCCTGATCCGCTACCCGGGAACCAACCGGTGCTTCTAATAAAGCGGTGGAGTTGAGCTATTTTTTGGTTTGCTAGCTCACTCAGATTGTCGAAGAAGGGCGCGCCGAGTTAAATCCTCCTGCGATTCGCAAAAGAGGGACATGAGCAGAGGAGATGGTGTATTGATTCCTCCTCCTCCTCGTCCATGCAGCCGCGACAGAAGTCATTGTAGGGTAGCCCCAGTCTGGCGGCGTGTTTTCCAATGGTGCAGTGACCTGTAATGACCCCCACTAGGGTGCTTAAGGTTGCCCTTTTGGTTGCCACCAGGTCCCTGGTTCGTCCTAAGTTTAACTTAGGCCACAATTGTTTGGTGATAAAGCCGATATTGCTCTCATTCCATTGGAGATTGGTCCTCTCTATGGTTTGAAGCTTTATCATGTGCTTTACCGTACTTATTGGTGTTTCTAGGTACCCGAGGGTAGGTAGGCTGAGTGTGCTTGACCCTAACCTTGCGAGTTCGTCGGCCGCGCAGTTTCCTGGAATATCCCTATGCCCGGGGACCCACAGTATTTTAATATTGAACTGTTCAGCCATCTCATCTAGAGATAGGCGACAGTTAATGGATGTTTTTGATTTGTGGGTTATCGCTGCCAGGGATTTTATCGCAGATTGGCTATCCGTGCAAATGATAATATCCTTTGTGGATATTACATTGATCCTGAGCCATGCCAGGGCCTCCGTTATCGCAGTTATTTCTGCCTGAAACACACTACAGTAATTTGGGAGTCTAAATGATAGGTTGAGGTTAAGTTCCTTGGAGTAGACCCCACTACCTACACCCGACTCCATCTTAGAGCCATCGGTATAGAGGGAGATCGAGTCCTTTGGTATGACTTTCCCTTCAGCCCATTCCTCCCTGGATGGAAAGACAACTTCGAAGTTCCTGGTGAACACATTCTGCGGGCTGATGTAGTCAGTGTCCATGGGTACTTTGAAGTGTTTTAGAAAAGAGGTGTGGCCTTTTTGAGATGTGGGCCATTTTCTTATGCTCCTCATCCTTAGGGCCGCGCATGCAGCAACTTGCTTGCTGAAAAGGTTTATTTATTGTGGATCTGGGCCTCAACCAAAAAACTACTCCAGCTGGCACGACCTTTTTCCAACTGCTTCAACGCCACACGCCCAGTTAGTTAAGGCCCCCTTCCACCTGTGTGCGCCACCGTAGATTCAGTCGTACTCTCCTGCGTCGTCTCCCGGGGTTGGATTCGAAGATTCTTCGGACCGGAGCTCTGTTCTTCGTTCACTCTACATGGCCTAGCCATATTAGGCGTTGCATCCGAAGACGTCATACCAGGCCGATGTCACTGTACAGCCCGAACAGCTTGTCGTTTTGTCTTCTCCTCCAATCTCCGTTTACACAAACAGAACCATAGACTGAGCGCAGAATTTTTCTCTCGAAACAACCTAGGGCCTCCTCATCCGCTTTCGCTAAAGTCCAGATCTCTGCACCATAAAGGAGGACCGGAATGATTAAGGTTTGTATAGCACAACCTTGGTTTTTCGAGAGAGGGCTCTACTTCTCAAGTACGTCTTGAACCCAAAAGAGTAGAGGTTGGCAAGAGTAATTCTGCGTTTGAACTCAGTGCTTGTGTTGTTGTCGCTGATCACTAGTGAGCCAAAGTAGACGAAGTCCTTGAAGACTTCGAATTCGTAGCTGCCAATTGTGATTTTCTGGCCGAGACGTCGGTGTTGTGCGCCTTTTTTGGTTGACAGCATATATTTGGCTTCAATGCTTTCGACGTCTCACTGAGTTCGTCCAGTTATGATATTCGCGTACGCAAGCGATTGCGCAGACTTGAAATATAACGTATTTCTTTTGGTAGCCAGTGAGTCTCGTATGATCTTTTCAAGTACGATGGTGAAAAATGTACATGACAATGCGTCACCTTGTCTAAATCCTTTTTTAACATCAAAGTACTCGATTAATTCGCCACCGACCTTAATGAAGCAGCGAGAGTTCTCCATTGTCTACCTGTGCTATCTGACGAGTTTGGCAGGGATGTTTAAACTGGCCATGGCTCCGTATGGCTCGTTTCTATACATACGCGGCCTTAAAATTTATGAAAAAGGTATGTTTGTCGATTTGGTATTCTTGGTATCCAAGATCTGCGGGAGTGTGAATATTTGATCTACTGTGGATTTATAAAGACGACTTCTATGATCTCCTAGGCAGAACGTATGCGCAATACCCCAGCTATGACACCAAAATCGTTCTAGAAGATTTCAGTGCGAAGCTGGGTAAGGAAGCTATCTTTGAACGGGTCATCGGAAAGCACAGCCTACACAACACCACGTCAGAAATGGGACTAAGGCTAGTAGTCTTTATGGCGCCACATAATCTGGTAGAAGTAAGTACACGATTCCCACACCTCAACATCCATAAGGGGACCTGGCGGTCTTTCGATCAATCGACAACCAACCAAATTGATCATATTGCGATCGACGGCAGACACTCCTCCAGCATCCTAGATCTCCGAGCCTTTCGAGGAGCCTACATCGACTCGGATCATTACCTTGTTGCAGCCAAGGTGCGGATGCGAATTTCTCGGAATCAACGGAGTCGAGTAAGAACACCAACATTTAACGTCGGAAAGCTGCAACCGCAGGAGACCGCCAGGAACTTCGCCGATTAAGTCTCCCTCAAGTTCTCTCAAGTCCCGATGCATCTGCAGAAACCATAGGACAGCAATGGAGCCGTTGTCAAAACGCCATTAGAGAGGTGACCTCAGATGTACTCAGTTTCGAGCCACCATCGTCGAGAAACCCCTGGTTTGATGATGGGTGCAGACAGGCCCATGTAGAGAAACAGAATGCATACATGGCCAAATTGCATCGACGGACGAGGGCTGCCCGCGAGCCAGAGGGTGGAAAGGAGGGAGGGGCTTGCGCTTCTGAGAAAGAAAAAGAAGAAGCACGAGAAGCGCGAGATCGAGGAGATGGAGAGATGTTACGGCAGGAACGACGTTCGAAAATTTTACCAGAAAGTACAATGAACATGCCACGGCTATAAAGCCAGAGTAGAAGCCTGCAGGGATGAGCACGTACAACTAGTAGTGGAGTCACAGTCGATGCTGAGATTGTGGAAGGACCACTTCTGCAGACTGTATAACGGCGATAATAGTCAAAATGCCGCCGTCAGGCAGAGCGAACCATTCACAATGGACGAAGATGAAGGAGGATTCCGTCCACCCGACCTAGACGACGTTAAGATAGCGATATCGAATCTTAAGTCTTATAAAGCTGCTGGAGCAGACGGACTCCCCGCTGAGCTGTTTAAAGCAGCTGGCGATGAGCTGGTTAGGAACATGCACCAACTCATCTGCAAGATATGGTCGGAAGAACGCATGCCCGATGAGTGGAATCTCAGTATCGTTTGCCCGGCCCATAAGAAAGGAGACCCCTATGACTGCGCCAATTACAGAGGGATAAGCCTCCTGAACATCGCGTACAAGATGCTCTCTGCCGTACGGTGTAAGTACCTGAAACCGTTCGTGGACAATCTGATAGGTTCCTACCAGTGTGGTTTCAGGCCAGGAAAATCCACGATAGACCAAATATTTACACTACGGAATTCCAGGTCGACACGCACCATCTTTTCGTCGACTTTAAAGCCGCGTATGACAGTGTTTATAGAGACGAGCAATACAGAGCCATGTCATGTTTTAACATTCCTGCCAAACTCGTCAGACTATGCAGGATGACTATAGAGAACTCTCGCTGCTCCATTAAGGTCGGAGGTGAACTAACCGACCCCTTTGATGTTAAAAAAGGTTTTAGACAGGGTGACGCACTGTCATGTGATCGTGCGGGGCTCTGCGGCCAATACAAGAGGTACGATCTACTTCAAGTCCACACAATTGCTTGCCTACGCAGATGACATTGACGTTATTGGACGGACAAGGCGAGACGTCAATGAGGCGTTCGCAAGCATTGAAGCAGGAGCGGCTAAAGTGGGTCTAAGGGTAAATGGGGACAAGACCAAATATTTGCTGTTATCCAAGAAAGACGCGCAACACCGACATTTTGGTCAGAACGTCACCTCCGGCAGCTATATTTTTGAAGTAGTCAAGGACTTCGTCTACCTTGGCTCGATAGTGACAAGCAGCAACGACACTAGCGCTGAGATAAAACGCAGAATAACCCTTGCCAACCGCTGCTTCTTCGGGCTCAAGAGGCAATTGAGTAGTAGAGCCCTCTTTCAAAAAAAAAAACTATGGTATCCTCCTACAAAACCTTAATCATCCCGGTCCGGCGCTGAGGCTTGGACGTTATCAAAAGCGGATGAAGACGCTCTTGGGCGTTTCGAGAGGAAAATTCTGCGTGCAATCTTTGGTCCCATTTGTGTAAACCGAGAGTGGAGGAGGAGATTCAACCAAGAACTGTAAGGGCTGTACAGCGACATCGGCCTGGTTAGACGTCTTCGGATCCAACGTCTAAGATGGCTAGGCCATGTAGAGCGAATGGACATCAACATTGCGGCCCGAAGATTCTTCGACTCCAACCCCGAGGGACGACGCAGCAGAGGACGACCGCTTTTAAGGTGGCGCGCACAGGTGGAAAGGGACCTCATCCAACTGGGCGTGCGGCACTGGGAGCGGCTGGCCAAAGATCGGGCCGGCTGGAGAGGCATGTTGGTTGAGGCCCTAGTTCACGTCGAACTGTAGCGCCATCAAAGTAAGTAAGTAAGTGGATTTACCTAGCCTGAAACCAGACTGGTAAAAACAGATTATCCCCAAGGGGTTTCAGGCATTCACACAATAGGACAGAGAAGATTTTATATGCAATGTTAAGAAGACTTATTCCCTGTAGTTGGCGTAGTTATATGGTTCTCTTTCTTATGAACCGGGCAAACGATGCTAAGTGCCCATTCGTCGGGCATGTTTTCCTCCGATCATATTTTACAGATTAGCTGGTAGTATGTGCCCTTCTAGCTCACCTCCAGCCGCTTTAAATAGTTCAGTAGACAGGCCGTCTGCGATTGCGGTTTTATTAGTTTTAAGCTTCGAAATTACTACCTTAATTTCATTTAGGTCGTGTGGACGAAATTCTCCTGCATCTTCGTCAATTGCGAATGGATTTTTCTGCCCGACAGCGTTCAACAGTCCGTAGAAGTGTTCTTTCCATATTCTCAGCATCGATTGTGACTCTACTACTAGTTGTCCTTCTTCATCCCTACAGGCTTCTGCTCTGGCTTTGTAGTCCTGGCATGATCTCCCCGATCCCACGTATTCCGTGCTCTGTTTTTTTTTTTCTTCCTTAAAAACCCCTACTCCTCTCTTCTTTTCTGCTAGTGTTTAGGAGCAGCTCCGCAACTAGGAGGGCCAAGTTCCTCTTTCCCCAGGAACAAGGGGTCGAGTCGCTGCACACATTGGTTCACTACCCGAAAGATGCCAGGGAAAGCCACGCGGAGGCTGTGTGCCAACTTGAATTTTTTTTTTTTTTAATTTGCGCGCACTCAACGTCTAATAACCTTATTATGTCGGCGACACAGTGCGGGCAGAAGGTAGAGAGGAAGAGGAATAGAGGAGATGCCGATGGACATTGATCTTAAATGCTTGCATGTTGCATTGAGGGGGGAAAACCGAATCCGGCAGGGAGTTCCAGATTCGTGTGGTTCGGTTAATGATAGATTTTCTATATTTGACAGTACGTCCGAAAGCGGGCTTCAGGGTATATTGGCGAGCATTCCTAGAGAGACGTGTATTGCGGGAGAAATGAAGGGGCGGAATGCAACTGGCTATTTCACCAGAGCATTTTTGGTGGTAGTAACGATGAAACAGGGAGAGGCAGGTAACATTCCTGCGGTGTTCCAGCGAGTCTAATGTTTTGGTAATGCTGGAGTCACCTATCAGTTTTATGGCTTGTTTTTGTATTCTGTCTAGTAGGTGCAGTGAGGTCTTGGAAGCACCGGACCAGACATGAGCGTTAAACTCTAATTTGGGGCGAATGAACGCCTTCTAGATTGTAACCAGATCTAAGGATGAGAAATATTTCTTGCATCTGTATAAGAATCCTAGGCATTTCGCGGCATTCTTGGCGACACTGAATATATGGTCGCTCCAATTAAGATTGTGAGCAACACTCATACCCAGGATGGAAAGCTTTTCAGTTTCTGAGATGCAAGTGCCATTCATGTATAATGGCTGCGGGTTAGTTATACGCTTTAACGACAAGAGACAGCATTGTTGTGTTTTTACCCCATTGGATGATGCTGTCGATATCGGAATTTAATGAGCTTAACATACGCTGCCGCTCATTATCTACAACCGAAGTGCAGGGTCGTAAACTGGTGAACGAATATGAGAAGCTGAGGGTACTGTCGTCAGCGAAGGAGTGAATTGGATTAGAAGTAACAGACAAGAGATCATTTATAAAAATAAGAAAGAGTGTCGGAGACAAAACGGAGCCCTGGGGAACACCGGCATTTACAAAGTGAGTATCAGACTTGAATCCGTCCAAAACAACTTGAATTGAACGATTCGAAAGGTAGCTTCTAATCCATTGAAAGAGAGACTCATCGATCCCAAAAGCACGCATTTTCGACAAAAGGGCTTCATGCCAAACCCTGAATTGAGCAGGGACAGAGATCGAAGCTGGCGTTTGCCATGTTAAACGCGATCAACTTCTTTGCTCTGTTTGCTAGCTCCCTCCCTCCCCAAGCATCGAAATGACTACCTTAATTTCATTTAGGTCGTGTGGACGAAATTCTCCTGCATCTTCGTCAAACTGCGAATGGATCTTTCTGACCGACAGCGTTAAACAATCTGTAGAAGTGTTCTTCCCATATTCTCGGTATCGACTGTGACCCCACTAATAGTTGTCCTTCTTCATCCCTACAGGCTTCTGCTCTGGCTTTATAGCCCTGGCATGTTCGTTTTGCTTAATTGTGAAACTTGAAAGCGACATTCCTGAGGTAGCATCTCTCCATCTCCTCGATCTCACGTAGGTATTCCATGCTCTGTTTTTTTTTTCTTCCTTAGAAACTCCTGCTCGTCTCTTCTTTTCTGCTAGTGTTCAGGAGCAGCTCCCTAACCAGGAGAGCCAGGTTTCTCTTTCCCCAAGAACAAGAGATGGGGTCGCTGCACACATTGGTTCACTACCCGAAAGATGCCAGGGAAAGCCACGCGGAAGCTTTGTGCCAACTTGAATTGAGCAGGGACAGAGATCGAAGCTGGCGTTTGCCATGTTAATCGCGATCAGCTTCTTTGCTCGCTCCCTCTTCCCCCAAGGCTGGTGATATAAAAGTTAAAAGAAAACTCTTTTTTAGATTTTTAATCGTTTTACCTATAAAACGGATTTCTTGTTTTATTGCAAATATTATACAAAAGGTTTAATGCAATTTATATAAAGTAATAATGTATAATATATGTATATATGTATAAGTTTGTGAATTGTAAAATATACAAAAGTAGCGCTTAACAACAAATACGAAACACATGTTTCGTTTACTAAATTATGGCAGTTGGCTTTGCTGTGTGCTTCTTCTCAACATTATGCTTTCCTGGACACCATGAATATTACACAATTAAAAGGAGTAAAGCAATCAAAACAAAAGGGTCTGAGTAGGAGAACGAAAAAGTAATGATAAATAATACTTAAATGAAGTTAGATGCGGAGGAAAAACAGAAAACAGAAGCATTGCATGCTGTGAAAGACCACACTATGAAACCGGCCTAACACCTAACACAGGATGATATCGAGACTCTCTACGTGATTTCCCTATATTAAGGGGATAATTACTAGATTAGATAGTGGGCTAGCTACATAGATTAGGCGATTTCTTAGTTGTATGTTGTGTATTTGCTTTGAGCATTGGCATCGTATCCACTGAAGCCACCAGCACCGCCAGCACCATTAGCACCAGCACCACCGAAACCGTTTCCAGTTTGTTCGTACGAGATGGTTGGATGATAGCCATTTTGATCAGCTTCATAATCGACAATTTGTTTCCTACCATCGGGCAAAAGAACATAGTATCGTCCAACAGCGCGATCGCCATCACGAGATTCCATGTGTCCAAAGTCATTGCCTGATTCGTAGTCCTGAACGTCATACTTGAATTCGTATTTAGCTGGACCGTAATTCTGTTCGTCTCCGTATCCGTTGTAGGCATTGTTTCCACCAGCACCGTAAGCTGAGTTTGAGTATCCTGCGTTAGATGGGTAGTTACCGCCCGATGAAGCTGCAGCCGATGGTGCAGCATAGGTACTGTGTGGTGCAGGAACCGAACTCCTTTGGGGTGGCAGGTAATTGTTCGATGGCGACTGGTATGATTGAGTAGGTGGAAGATAGTTGTTCGATGGCTCGGGCGATTGACTTGGTGGTAGATATGAGTTTTGTGGCACGGGAGGTTCGCAACGAACCAAAGCGACACAGACCAAGATAGCTATCGTTGCAAAGCACTGCAAAGAAGATTATTGAATTTAGATAAGCCTTAGCGGTAGAGAAAAGTGAATGGAATGTGATGGAAACGGAGGTGGTAATTGCCATGCCAAATGAGAGTTTGTCACATATATTGACAGACGGATGAGTGTAGGTTGCTTTGTCACGAAAGATTGATTTTTGATAAGATCGTAATAAGCGGTACAAAAGTAAGAAAATGCCAATGTGAGATGGATTCACTTGATAGTGTCGAAGTATTTTTACAAGAAAAAGGAGTTTAAACAAAAATGCTTAGTCCTTCCCGATTTTCTAAATTAATAATTAAGTTTTACAAAAGATGTGTGTATATTGAACACAATTTTCAAAGTCAATCACTTTTAGGATATCCTTTTCCGATTAATCCTTTATCCAAGTTTGGGAATACCCTTTGCACTATTCTCACTATCAAAAATTGTTTACTTCGTATTCACGTACCTTCATTTTGTATACTACAAAAGCTTATTTGATTATCACAAACTTAAAAAGGAGTTAAGATATCCTTATTGATCTTCGAGCGAAGATGGTCGAACAAGATTTGATACTGATCCATATTCAGACACCAGTATTTATATCGCAGCAACATCGCTGTTCACGCGCTCACTTGCACCACACCGAAATCTCAGTCAATCCTCATGTTACACTCTAGATCTTCTATATTCACAAAATCTCTCATAAAAAAGGAAAAAAACGCTACAAGATTCAAAACAAATCTGTGAAAAACAAAAACAAAGCTGAAGTACACGAGAATGCGAAGCTACAAATGAGACGAACCGAAAGGAAGGGAAAAGCATTGAAAATAGGCAAAAAAAAATAAATAGAAAACGAACGGTATAATAGTAATAATAAAAGTTTAGAGCAAAAATCTCACAATGAACATCACTTGCACTAGTGTTGCGCTACCTTTCCCAACAACAACAACCATACCCACGGTTGTAGGCAAGCGCTAGTACCATGGACAGATGAGACGAAGAGTGCTCGTATTCATACTCGTACTATTGGTATCACGGTTACATCTTTTGAGGCGCTCCGAGGTACTTTTCAAAAAAAAAACAAAAACATCTAATCCACACACATCCCCACAACATGAGGGGATATGTTTAGATACATTGTCTTGATGCTATTACTTTGGTTCAGTTCAAATGTATCTAACCAATCAGACTGGGCTAAGATGGGAAAAAGAAAAGAAACGGCCGGTGATGTGTAGTACGTTGATGAGTACAATACACTTTTTTTGGTTTTCATTTTTGGGCTATGCTCGGGCTGTAGAAGAGTAAAAAAAAAAAAAACAGAAACTAGTGCAATAGACACTCGATCTGCGCATACATAGATACAAACATAGATACACCGCCGTAGATGTGAGCGTAAACTCTCATTTGAAGCAGACTCATTTGCTTCAGGCAGCCGCACTCAGTGAAGGTGTTTTGACAATCACATGCGATGATAATAACATCTCATGTCAGTTCATAAGCGTTTAGACCATGATCGGGTTTGGTCTGACTTCGCAAGGAATTCGTAACGACGAGCATTCGCCTAGACCTAGACTGTCATGTTGAGTTTCTTAAATTTGTTTTCCTTCCCGTTGTTCGCTGTGCTCGTCTTGGAGTGAAACGCACCTTGAAATAACTTTTCGAGGAATTTTAATTCTTTAACGAATTATCTGATTTTTTTGCTTAAATATCACGAATATGACTTTAGCAACGATCAAGATCTTGCGAACTTATAAGTGTAGTTGCGTTTGTTATACGGAAATAGAGTGATACAGGAAAGGATTTCGTATGCTCCTTGAAACTAAAATTGTTTTTGAGAGAACCTTGAATACATCGGTGGCTGTGTTTTTATGGACCCTCGAGTGCTTTTATGGAAGGCTGTATCATCTTCTTAAAATTTGTTTTCTTGTCTTTTGAATAAAAAAGAAATCAAATTTCTACCTTTTTTTTTGTATTTTCTTGCAAAATAGGAAACATGGTACCAAGCCATCCAAAGTTGAAATCTGAGTTCACTGAACCTATTTTAGACAATATGTCTCTTTGGCAAAACTGATTAATATTACACCCTCAGGATCTTTTTAGTCTTATAAGCAATTACTTACTTAGGTGGCGCTACAGTCCGTGGTGAACCTGGGCTAGCACGGTCTTTGGCCAGCTGTTTCCAGCGCCGCACGCCCAGTTGGTTAAGGTCCCCTTCCACCTGCGTGCGTCACCGATGATGCGGCCGCCCTCTGCCGCGCCTTCCTTCCGGAGTGGATTCGAAGACTCTTCGGGTCGGAGCTGTATTTTCCATGCGCTCTACATGGCCTAGCCACCTTAAACGCTGTATCCGTAGACGTCGTACCAGGCCGATGTCGCTGTACAACCCGTACAGTTCTTCGTTATATCTTCTCCTCCATACACCGTTTGAACAAACGGGACCGTAGATAGTATGCAGAATTTTCCTCTCGAAACGACCAAGGGCATCTTCATCCGCTTTTGTTAAGGTCCAAGCCTCTGCGCCGTAAAGAAGGACTGGGATGATTAAGGTCTTATATAGTGTCACCTTGGTTTTCCGAGAGAGGGCTCTACTTCTCAATTGCCTCTTGAGCCCAAAGAAACAGCGGTTGGCAGGAGTGATTTTGCGTTTTATCTCAGCGCTGGTGTTGTTGTCGCTGGTCATCAGTGAGCCAAGGCAGACGAATTCCTTGACCACTTCCAGGTTATATCCGCCCATGGTGTCGATCTGGCCAATACGTCGGTGTTGTCCGTCTCTTTTGGATGAAAGCAGATATTTGGTTTTACCATCATCAACCTTGAGACCCGTCCTAGCCGCTTCTACCTCAGGCCTCATTGACGTCTCGCTGTGTCCGTCCAATCACGTCAATGTTGTCGGCATACGCAAGCAATTGCGTAGACTTGAAATAAATCGTACCTCTTGTGTTGGCCAGTGACTCTTGCACGATCTTTTCAAGCACGATGTGGAAAAAGTTGCATGACAGCGCGTCACTTTGCCTAAATCCTTTTCTAACATCAAAGTTCTCGGTTTGCTCATTACCGACCTTAATGGAGCAGCGAAAATTCTCCATTATCATCCTGCACAGTCGGACGAGTTTGGCGGGGATGTTAAAATTAGACATGGCTTTGTATAACTCATCTCTATACATGCCGTCATATGCAGCCTTGAAATCGACGAAGAGGTGGTGAGTGTCGATTTGGTATTCCTGGGTCTTCTCCAAGATCTCCCGTAGCGTAAATATTTAGTCTGTTGTGGATTTACCTGGCCTGAAACCACACTGATAAGAGCCGATTAGGTTATTCACAAACGGTTTCAGGCGTTCACACAATACGGCAGAGAAGATCTTATATGCGATGTTAAGGAGACTTATTCCCCTATAGTTGGCGCAGTGATAGGGGTCTCCTTTCTTATGGACCGGGCAAACGATGCTGAGATTCCATTCGTCGGGCATGCTTTCCTCCGACCATGCCTTGCAAATGAGATGGTGCATGCACCTTGCCAGCTCATCTCCAGCCGCCTTAAAAAGCTCAGAAGACAGGCCGTCTGCGCCAGCGGCTTTATTAGACTTAAGTCTTGATATCGCTATTTTGACTTCGTCTAGGTCGGGTGGACCGAATTCTGTTACTTCGTGGTCCATTGCGAATGGCTCGTTCTGCCTGACAGCGGTATCTTGTCTATCATCGCCTTTATACAGTCTGCAGAAGTGGTCTTTCCAAATCCTCAGCATCGACTGCGACTCTACTACCAGTTCTCCATTTTCATCCCTGCAGGCCGCCACTCTGGCTATGAAGCCATGGCATGTTCGTTTTACCTTGTTGTAAAACTTACGGGCGTCATTCCTGCGGAAGTATCTCTCCATCTCCTCGATCTCACGCTTTCCGTGCTCTCTCTTCTTTCTTCTGAAAAGCGTGTGTTCCTCCCTTCTCTTCTGCTCATAGATTTCGCGAGCAGCTCTCGTTCGTCATTGCAGCATGGCCTTATATGCCTCTTGCTTTGCTGCATGGGCTTGTTCGCATTGTTCATCGAACCAGGGGTTTCTAGGTGGTGGCTGTTTGAAACCCAGCACCTCTGAGGCAGCATCTCTGACGGCGCTCTGGCAATGAGCCCATTCCTGCTCTATTTGGTAGTGCTCGTCTGACCACTGCATGATATCAGCAAAATTCTCGAACTCCCACCATCCAGTTAAAGAAAAAGCTCCTAAGAGAACACTATGGCTATACGAGAAAGCCAACTGGTGCGGCCTTAACAACTTCTTTCGGATCTTTAACTGGTCGTTGTGCTTCCTCGACAACGACGTCGACGCCGCAACTGATATTATCGTAAACGTTATCCGAATCGGCATGGCAAATTTTATTCCCAGCAAGATTAAAAGCACCAGGCCTAAGGATAATACGTGGTTCGACTCGAGCTGCAAAGAGGCTATTAGGCTCAGGGAGCTAAGTTTTCGGGCCCTCAAGGCAAACAGTTCTGAGGAAAACCGAAAAAAGTACATACGAGCCAGAAATGACTGCAACTCCCACATTCGACGGATTAAATTCCAATCCGACCAAAAATTAAGGCGTAAAATCCTTCAATGTCCCAAAGGTAGCAAAAGTTTCTGGTCGTTTGTAAAAAACGTAAAAAACTCAACTAAGTCGTCTATACCGACGCTCATCCACAATGACATCCCAGCTGTCACCCCCTTAGACAAAGCTAACCTACTTGCTGCCCATTTCGCAACCAGTTCTCAGCTGCCAGCTTGTACTTTGTCTCCGCCTGTACTAGAGTGCGTCAATTCCACCATGGGGCTAATCCACTTCCGCACTCGTACAGTCGCAAGGGTTCTTAAAGACCTCGACATACACAAATCCGCTGGTCCAGATGGTATTGCCTCAATAGTTCTGAAGAGGTGTTCTTCTACGCTGGCAAAACCACTGCGTAAGCTTTTTCACCTTTCCTACACCTCTGGGCTCTTTCCGAGTAGGTGGAAAACAGCATTTGTCCAGCCTATACCCAAAAAAGGCGAATCATCTTCTCCCTCCAACTACCGACCCATTGCACTAACGTCCCTTCTTTCCAAGGTCATGGAAACGCTGATTAACCGTCAGCTTATGAAATATCTTGAATCACGGAAACTCCTCAATGACCGCCAATACGGTTTCCGCAGCAACAGATCCACTGGTGATATGATGGCATATCTCGCTGAAAAGTGGAATCACTCCCTTCACCAAGCAGGTGAAAGCAAAATTGTTGCACTGGATATTTCGAAAGCATTTGACAGGGTTTGGCATGAAGCCCTTTTGTCGAAAATGCGTGCTTTTGGGATCGATGAGTCTCTCTTTCAATGGATTAGAAGCTACCTTTCGAATCGTTCAATTCAAGTTGTTTTGGACGGATTCAAGTCTGATACTCACTTTGTAAATGCCGGTGTTCCCCAGGGCTCCGTTTTGTCTCCGACACTCTTTCTTATTTTTATAAATGATCTCTTGTCTGTTACTTCTAATCCAATTCACTCCTTCGCTGACGACAGTACCCTCAGCTTCTCATATTCGCTCACCAGTTTACGACCCTGCACTTCGGTTGTAGATAATGAGCGGCAGCGTATGTTAAGCTCATTAAATTCCGATATCGACAGCATCATCCAATGGGGTAAAAACAATAGAGTGGAATTTAATGCATCCAAAACACAATGCTGTCTCTTGTCGCTAAAGCGTATAAATAACCCGCAGCCATTATCCATGAATGGCACTTGCATCTCAGAAACTGAAAAGCTTTCCATCCTGGGTATGAGTGTTGCTCACAATCTTAATTGGAGCGACCATATATTCAGTGTCGCCAAGAATGCTGCGAAATGCCTAGGATTCTTATACAGATGCAAGAAATATTTCTCACCCTTAGATCTGGCTACAATCTATAAGGCGTTTATTCGCCCCAAATTAGAGTTTAACGCTCATGTCTGGTCCGGTGCTTCCAAGACCTCACTGCACCTACTAGACAGAATACAAAAACGAGCCATAAAACTGATAGGTGACTCCAGCATTACCAAAACATTAGACTCGCTGGAACACCGCAGGAATGTTACCTGCCTCTCCCTGTTTTATCGTTACTACCACCAAAAATGCTCTGATGAAATAGCCAGTTGCATTCCGCCCCTTCAACATTTCTCCCGCAATACACGTCTCTCTAGGAATGCTCACCAATATACTCTGAAGCCCGCTTTCGGACGTACTGTCAAATATAGAGAATCTTTCATTAACCGAACCACACGAATCTGGAACTCCCTGCCGGATTCGGTTTTCCCCCCTCAATGCAACATGCAAGCATTTAAGATCAATGTCCATCGGCATCTCCTCTATTCCTCTTCCTCTCTACCTTCTGCCCGCACTGTGTCACCGACATAATAAGGTTATTAGACCTTGAGTGCGCGCAAATTATTAAAAAAAAAAAAAAAAAAAAAAAACTTCCCAATTGCCTCTTGAGCCCAAAGAAGCAGTAGTTGGCAAGAGTAACTCTGCGTTTGATCTCAGCGCTGGTGTTACTGTCGCTGCTGACTAGTGAGCCAGGGTAGACGAAGTCCTTGACCACTTCGAATCTGTAGCTGCCAATTCGTGACGTTCTGGCAGAGACGTCGGTGTTGCGCGTCTTTTTTGATTGACGGCATATATTTCGAAAGACCTGTTTTAGCCGCTTCTGCTTCAATGCATTCGAACGCATCCTTGACGTCTGGCTGTATTTGTCCAATTACGGAAATGTTATCCGAGTACGCAAGCAATTGCGTAGAGATCGTACCTCTTGTGTTGGCCAGTGAGTCTCGTATGATCTTTGCAAGCACGATGTTGAAGAAATTTACATGACAGTGCGTCACCTTGTCTAAATCCTTTTTTAACATCAAGGCTCTCGGTTTATTCGTTACCGACCTTAATGGAGCAGCGAGAGTTCTCAATTGTCATTCTGCACAATCCGACGAGTTTGGTAGGGATGTCTAGACTAGACATGGCGCTGTATAGCTCGCCTCTATACACACTGTCATACGCAGCCTTGAAATTGACGAAAAGGTGATGGGTGCCGATTCGGTATTCTTGGGTCTTCTCGAAGATCTGCCGCAGTCTATTGTGAACTTACCTGGCCTTAAGCCGCACTAATAAGATTCTATCGGATTATCCACAAAGGGTTTCAGGCATTCCTTTTTTTTTCTTCCTTAAAAGCATGTGTGTTCCTCTCTCCGTTTCTGCTCGCAGTGTTCACGAATGGCTCTCGTCTGTCTATGTAGCATGGCTTTGTAGGCGTCTTGCTTTGCTACATGGTCTTGCCAGCATTGTTCATCAAACCAGGGGTTACTAGCTGACGCTGGCTTGAAACCCAGCACATCAGAGGCAACGTCTCTGATGGCACGCTGGAAATGCTCCCACTGTTGTTCTGTGAGTTGCTCCGGTGTCATTGGAGTTTGCGAGAGATTGAGGGAAACTCGATCGGTGAAGGTCCTGGCGGTCTCCTGCGATTGTAGCTTTCCGACTTCAAACTTTCATTGTCCAGCTCGACTCCGTGGCGTCCTTGATATCCTCATTTGTACCTTAGGTACAACAAGATAGTGATCCAAGTCGATGTTGGCTCCTCGGAAGGTTCGTTGATCTAGGTTGCTGGAGGAGTGTCTGGCGTCGATCGCAACGTGATCAATCTGATTGGTGGTAGATTGATCAGGTGATCGCCAGGTTTCTTTGTGAATATTATTATGCGGGAATCGGGTGCTAGCCAGTAGGAGATAGCGCCCCTCCAGGAAATCGAGTAGCCGATGTCCGTTTATAGAGATGGTGTCGTGCGGGCTATATTTTCCCGTGATCGACTCAAATATGTATGTCCTCTTTGCCGAGTTTTGCATTAAAATCTCCTAGAACTATTTTTGTGTCGTAGCTGGGACATTGGGCATAGGTTTTGTCTAGGAGATCGTATAATTCTTCTTTGAGTCGATCGTCCTTTTCTTCGGTTGGGGCGTGAGCGCATATCAAGCTTCCAATCTTAGCTTTGATACGGATTGTTATGAGGCATTCGCTTACATCCCGAAGGCTTAAGAATTTTTGAAGGAGTCTTCCTCGAATAACGAATCCGCTGGTTGTTCTCCTTGTAGCAGTTCCTGTAGTAAATGTCGCAGATGTTCATCCGTCTTTTGCCTGATCCATCCCCTCGCACTTCTTGGAGTGCGGTTATATCTGCTTTATAGCAGCTGAGGGTTCGCTCCAGTTAATTGCATGCACCCGGTCTGTTAAGGGACCTCACATCCCAGGTGCAGACTTTCAAGTCCTTTAGTCGGTTGCAGGGGTCATCAGCTTGTATCCGTCCGTATCCGAGGCTTGTGATTGTTTCGGAACAAGTGGTTTTTTCCGTGATAGGGATGTTGCCCCTAAGCACAATCCCCAACCTGGGGGGCCAGGTTCCTTTTTCCCCATGAACAAGGGGTCGGGTCGCTGCGCACATTGGTACACTACCTCGCGGGTGCCAGTTCAGCTATTCAGAGGAGGCCACGCGGAGTCTATGTGTCAACTTGGATTGAACAGGGACAGAGATTGAAGCTGTCGTTTGCCATGTTAAACGCGATATACTTCTTTGCTCTGCTGGCTCGCTCTTTCAACTATACCTGATCATTTAGCCTGAACCTGTTTTGATATTGTTGAAAGGTCTATACTTAGCCTCCCAATGAAGTCTCTTAGAGCACTTGGAGTTATAATCTCTTTCGAAGCAAGACAGTTATCCTTAACTCAATTGTCCTCCTCTTCTGCTGGAACATATGGTTGTTTGACTCATAATAAGATTTATTATTTACTACAGAAATGTTACTTATATACGCTAACCCATTCTGACAGTTCAGGTTTTTCTTACACCCAGAACGGTTCCATGGTCAACGTATGTCCTTTCTGTAGCAATGAACTGTTTGCGAGCGATCAAGATCCAAGAAGTCACAAAGCGATTATCATAACAATTCCCAATTTCAATTAGCTTATGATTTGTGCAGGTTTCATATCTTTTAACTTTCGAACGAAAACAGAAATGATCGGATGTTTCCCAAGATCGCTAAATTTGTGTCATGTAATACGTCTGCACTGGTTTATGACAAGACGTCCTGGGTATTTGTGTCGCCAAGAACGAGAAAAACTTGGCAAATCCGTTCAATTGAACCATCTCATTATGTGATCTTTAGGGGCACAACGTACCACGACTTGTGGCTAGACGGTCCTGGTAAGTCAAATTCAAGCTATCAATGAAAGCTTGAATTTATTGCGAAATCATTGTTTACTTTCATGCTGTGTCCGTTTTTAAAAATTATCGTTTGATGAGTTGACAGGGCTAAAGAAGACTTAGAAAGGCGAATGAAGTCAAGGTAGACCCACACTAAGTTGCAGTGAAAAAACATTGAAACATGATGCCCATAGAGCACGAAAGACACTAGGGCAAGTCAACTACTACGCCCTTCAAAAATTACACCGAGAGCCTGTTGAAATAACTAGTGAAGTAATTGCATATAGGAATGTGATGCATTTAATTATACCAATCGCTGCATCCCGCGCTCCCTTCTATAGGTGCTTCCCACGTCAAAGACTCCCAATTATAAGCAAACATTCCCCATCGATTTTTCAAACTCACAATGGCAACCTCAAAGACATGTATCATTCCACAACCTCTCACCAAATTCATTAGCCTAATTTTTGAAGAACGAGAAAACGGCTCTTGAGGTATCGTAATCACTATATTTTCCAAGTCTAATTGCACACCACAAAACCACCAATCATCAACAGAACATCACTTAAACCTAATCAAGTGGCTCTCTGTCTAGAAGTCTGCCAAGTTGAAAAATGATTGTGAATTGAATGGATAATCGTGATTTGGTTATGAGCAGGCGCGAAATCATATCACCTACAGACCTGGTGGCTAGCAGCTTCCGGTTAATGAAAAATGTAAACTTAGTTAAGTGGAACCATAGTATAGCGACTTCTTTTTGCAAAGGTTAAAGCTATACATAGGGCGAGCAGTAGGTAGCTATGGTATGGTATAGTCGATTTAAAGATATGTAATGAGGTTCCGGCAGTTTTGAAATTAAGTGGGCTTAGTTGGTTGAGTTGCTGCAAACGCATCATGCCCTTTAAGGTCGTCATCTATTATGATCAAGAAGATATATTCAAATCACTATGTGGTAAATGAGATACATGCAATGTGTACATCGGTTGGATAGGATTAACTAATACTGCTAATGTCATTCAATTAGTGCCCTTTAATGTTGCTTCTTAATCAGCGACTTTGGGGAAATGACTATTCGGGTATGATAGCTAACAAGTGAGTATCGTAATAGAAGATGTAATAGACATGTACATATACTATTATCCGTAATCCCATTTTTGCAAACAGTGGATAGGTGATCAGAATCATCTAACTCTAAATAGAAAAACTATTTCAGTGATCGTTTATTCATGTCAGGTCTTTCGCATGGCCCGTGGTGAACCTGGGCCTCAACTAACAAGCGTCGCCAGCTGAGACGGTCTTTGGCCAACTGTTCCACAGCGCCACAAGCACCCAGTTGATTAAGATCCTCTTCCAACTGCGTGCGCCCCTGTAGATGCGGCCGTCCTCCGCCGCGCCTGCCTTCCGGATGGATTCGAAGACTCATCGGGTCGGAGCTGTACTTTCAATGTGCTCTACAAGGCCTAGACACCTTAGATGCTGTATCCGTAGACGTCGTACCAGGCCGATGTCGCTGTACAACCCGGACAGTTCTTCATTAAATCTTCTCCTCCATACTCCGTTTGAACAAACTGGAACGTAGATAGAGCGCTGAATTTTCCTCTCGAAACGACCAAGGGCATCTCCATCCGCTTTTGTTAGGGTCCAAGCCTCTGCTCCGTAAAGGAGGACTGGGATGACAAAGGTCTTATACATGTAGTGTCCCCTTGGCTTTCCGAGAGAGGGCTCTACTTCTCAACTACCTCTTGAGCACAAAGAAACAGCGGTTGGCAAGTGTGATTCTGCATTTTATCTCAGCGCTGGCGTTGTTGTCGCCGATCATCAGTGAGCCACTGACCACTTCAATGTTATATCTGCCCACGGTGACGTTCTGGCCAATAAGTCGGTGTTGCCCGTCTCTTTTTGATGAAAGCAGATATTTGGTTTTACCCTCATTAACCTTGAGACCCATCATAGCCGCTTCGACCTCAATGCTTACAAAGGCCTCATTGACGTCTCACTGTGTCTGTCCAATCACGTCAATGTTATCGACTTTTGTAGGCTGTTGTACACATGGCATGTTCGTTTTACTTACTTACTTTTATGGCGCTACAATTCGGGGTGAATCACGACCTCAACCAACAAACCTCTCCAGCCGGCCCGATCTTTGGCCAGCCGCTTCCGGTGCCGCTTGCCCAGTTGGTTGAGGTCCCTTTCCACCTGTGCGAAGACTCTTCGGGCCGGAGCGTTGATGTCCATTCGCTCTACATGGCCTAGCCATCTTGGACGTTGGATCCGAAGACGTCTAACTAGGCCGATGTCGCTGTACAGCCCGTACAGTTCTTGGTTGAATCTTCTCCTCCATTCTCCGGTTACACAAACGGGACCAAAGATTGCACGCGGAATTTTCCTCTCGAAACGTCCAAGAGCCTCTTCATCCGCTTTTGACAACGTCCAAGTCTCAGCGCCGTAGAGGAGGACCGGGATGATTAAGGTTCTGTAGAGGGAAACCTTAGTTTTTCGAGAGAGGGCTCTACTACTCAATTGCCTCTTGAGCCCGAAGAATCAGCGATTGGCAAGAGTTATTCTGCCTTTTATCTCAGCGCTGGTGTCGTTGCTGCTTGTCGCTACCGAGCCAAGGTAGACGAAGTCCTTGACTACTTCAAAAATATAGCTGCCGAAGGTGACGTTCTGACCAAGATGTCGGTGTTGTGCGTTTTTCTTGGATGACAGCATATATTTGGTCTTGTCCCCATTTACCCTTAGACCCACTTTCGCCGCTACTGCTTCAATGCTTGTGAACGCCTCATTGACGTCTCGCTTTGTTCGTCCAATAACGTCAATGTCATCTGCGTAGGCAAGCAATTGTGTGGACTTGAAGTAGATCGTACCTCTTGTATTGGCCGCAGAGTCCCGCACGATCTTGTCAAGAATAATGTTGAAGAAATCACATGACAGTGCGTCACCCTGTTTAAAACATTTTTTAACATCAAAGGGGTCGCTTAGTTTACCTCCTACCTTAATGGAGCAGCGAGAGTTCTCCATAGTCATCCTGCATAGTCTGATGAGTTTGGCAGGAATGTTAAAACATGACATGGCTCTGTATAGCTCGTCTCTATAAACACTGTCATACGCGGCTTTAAAGTCGACGAAAAGATGGTGCGTATCAACCTGGAATTCCGTAGTGTAAATATTTGGTCTATCGTGGATTTTCCTGGCCTTAAACCACGCTGGTAGGAACCTATCAGATTGTCCACCAACGGTTTCAGGTACTTGCACCGTACGGCAGCGAGGATCTTGTACGCGGTGTTCAGGAGGCTCATCCCTCTGTAATTGGCGCAGTCATAGGGGTCTCCTTTCTTATGAACCAATCAAACGATACTGAGATTCCATTCATCGGGCATGCGTTTTTCCGACCATATCTTGCAGATGAGTTGGTGCATGTTCCTAACCAGCTCATCGCCAGCTGCTTTAAACAGCTCCACGGGGAGTCCGTCTGCTCCAGCAGCTTTATAAGACTTAAGTTTCGATATCGCTATCTTAACATCGTCTAGGTCGGGTGGACGGGATTCTCCTTCGTTCTCGTCAATTGTGAATGGTTCGCTCTGCCTGACGGCGGCATTTTGACTATCATCGCCGTTATACCGTCTGCAGAAGTGGTCCTTCCACAATCTCAGCATCGACTGTGACTCCACTACTAGTTGTCCGTGCTCATCCCTGCAGGCTTCTGCTCTGGGTTTATAGCCTTGGCATGTTCGTTTTACTTTCTGGTAAAATTTTCGAACGTCGTTCCTGCAGTAACATCTCTCCATCTCCTCGATTTCGCGCTTCTCGTGCTCCTTCTTTTTCCTTCTCAGAAGCGCATGCTCCTCCCTCCTTTTCTGTTCATAGAGCTCGCGGGCAGATCTCGTCCGTCGATGCAATGTGGCCATGTATGCATTCTGTTTCTCTACATGGGCCTGTCTGCACTCATGCCGCCGAAAAACATGAACAAAAATTCCCGTTGGCATCCAAAGTCATTAAACAAGACTACTATATGGACGGTCTTATTTCCGGTGCTGATACGTTGGAAGAAGCGGAAGAGATTCGTTTCCAAGTTGAGGCCGTTTTAAACAGTGCCGGGCTAGGATTGAAGAAATGGTACTCAAACAATGTTAGGCTGATGAACAAAATCCCATCGACAGACAGAGAAACAACACGCATACGGATGCTGCCTCAATGTTCGAGCAGGGAATACACTTAGTAATGTTTCTGTTCACCTACTTAGCGCGAAATCCAAGGTGGCGCCAGTGTCGACGCAAAGTTTGCCAAGGCTGGAGTTATGCGCCAGAGAGAACATTATGTGGGCATTAAAAAGTTTCAAGCCCTACAAATCGCCGGGTCCAGATGAAATTTACCCTATCGAACTAACACAAACTATCGAATGGACTATACCATGGCTAGAGATAATCTTCAAAGGATGCCTAGCTTGGAGTCATATTCCAGAAAAGTGGAAGTCCGCAAAGGTACTTTTCATCCCCAAAGCCGGCAGGAACTCTCATACTTCCCCCAAGAATCTAAGGCCTATCTGTCTATCATCCTTCGCTCTAAAAACCTTAGAAAAGCTGATAGACTTACACATACGGCACAGCTTGGATCCCTCCCTAATTTCTAAGGCACAGCACGCCTACTGTAAGGGTAGATCGGTCGAAACAGCCCTTCACACATTAGTTAGGAAAATCGAAAGATCAATCTATCTCAAAGAATATACTCTAACAGCCTTCCTAGACATAGAGGGCGCTATTAACAACGTCACTCCGAAAGCAATAATAGAAGGGCTAGAAAAGCTAAGGGTGGAGAGGACTTTGATAGAGCTGATCAGCGAGTTGTTATTAACGCGCAAGAATCACTCTAAGTGGGGAAGCCTAGTAACTACCAGAGTAGTTACCAAGGGAACCCCGCAAGGTGGGGTCCTCTCACCTCTTCTCTGGAATGTAGTTGTAAACGAACTACTATTCAAACTGAAGAAAGAAGGCCTGGACGTTGTTGCCTACGCCGCTGACGTTGCCATATCAATCTCAGGCAAATACCTATCTACACTAAATGACCGCATGCAAACGGCATTCTCATTTCTGTGCAAATGGGCGCATAGTAACGGGCTCAGGATTAACCCCCAGAAAACGGAGCTCGTGCTATTTACCAAAAAGCATAAAATTCCGGAAAACTGCCCTATCACTCTGCTCGATAACAGGCTAACCTATTCCTCTAGTGCCAAATTCCTTGGCATTATACTCGATAGAAAATTAACTTGGATGAGCAATTCAATTGAAAGAGCAAAAAAAGCAACAATAGCTCTCTACGCATGTAAGAAAGCCCTAGGAAAAAAGGGGGTCTAAACCCCAAAATGGGGATTCAACCCCAAGATCACCCTATGTCTCTACATTACGGTCGTTGGACCCATACTAATGTATGGAGTGATAGTCTGGTGGACTGCACTGGACAAGACAACATACCACAAACAACTCGAGAAGGTACAAAGGATGGCATGTATGTGCATTACCGGGGCCCTTAGGTCCACACCAACGGCTGCGCTTAACATGATACTAGACCTTACACCACTCGATATTTTCGGTAAGCAAATTGCCACACACACGGCCATAAGACTAAAAGCCAACTCGAATTGGGCGAGCTACGTCACTGGCCACTCCTCCATCCTGCAAAACAGGATAACTATGGCAGAAAAATTGGACCACATAGAACCCACTATAGTCTTGGACACAAACTTCACGACCATATGTATATCCGGACAGACAGAACTGGACTCGTCAAACTCAACCCCGCAGAAAATGCGTGGATTTCTACACTGACGGGTCTAAAATCAAAGACGGGGTGGGCAGTGGAGTATTCTGCAAACAACTTAAGCTGCATAAAGCTCTAAAATTACCAGATCACTGTAGCGTTTTCCAGACGGAACTGTTGGCAATAAAAGAGGCTTTGTCTTGGCTGAAGTGGAACGTGATATCCACCATGGATATTCGAATTCGCACAGACAGTCAAGCAGCCTTAAAGTCGTTGGAGTCCTATGTGTACACATCAAAATCCAGTCTCGACTAGCCGATCTCTTAACGAGATGGCAGAACAGTTCAACATACAGCTTATCTGGGTACCGGGACACAGCGACATTACAGGTAATGAAAAAGCCGACACACTCGCCAAACTAGGAACGACGCTACAATCAATCGTGGTTTGTGAGGGAGTACCCCTTACAACCATTAAATATAATCTAGCCAATCTCGCCAGGGCCGAGACGAACCTGAGATGGACCCAGGGACATACCTGCGTCATCACCAGGCAAATCTGGCCTCGGCTTGACAGCCAACGCACAACTAGTATAATCTCCCTAAAAAGAACTGACATCTACAAGGTCATTGGTGTTATCACAGGACACTGTCTCATTGGCAGTCACGCACAAAAACTAGGAATAGTTCCGAATGATTTCTGCAGAAGCTGTCAGGTCAAGGAGGAGGTCGAATCCATTCACCACCTTCTCTGGACCTCTCCAGCTTTTTGCAACATCACGAAGCGTTACCTAGGCTCTTACTTCCTTAACGGTCTGACAGATGTTCAGAAAGTAGGGATACTTGACCTTCTTAACTTCTTAAGAAACACAAAATGGTTCCACGAATAGGGGGGTAAAACCCCTCGTAGCTGCAAAACGGGCCTCCCTGGCCTATGTGCATTCTTCTCAATTCTGGGCATACCTACCTATGCGCCGCATTACTCATTTCAAGATTGCTTCGCCGTGTATTGAATGCGTTGGGACACAAATTTGATCGCATAGTGTTGTGGACAGATTCAGAGGTGGTTCTTGACTGGCTCGCCGACCATCCGTCATCTTGGAACACTTTCGTTGCCAACCGCGTATCCATCATTCAGGAACTGACTTAAGGTGCAATATGGAGGTGCGTTGACACGAAATCAAACCCAGCTGACATCGTATCAAGGGGAGCAATCGTTACCAATCTGCTTGGCTCAATTTGGTTCCAAGGTCCTGAGTTTCTGTACCATCAACTTCGTCGTTGGTCTGTAACTGTTTGACTATCTCAAGACTTAAGTTGTAACCCTTGTATGAGGTTGTTGATTCCAAAATGTAAGTTACACATCCCTATGGCTTCAGGAATTGTTATTATTCAAACTGACTTCCCCTTATTACCGGTCCTAGGCGCTTCTACCAATTCATCAACCTCAAAAGAAAATCAGATGGGGTCCCTTCCACTCTCAAATGGAACAACACTACCTCCGACGACCCCAAAATCGTCGCGAACCTTTTTGCCTCATTCTTTGGCCTATCATTTAGCGACTGCAGTTATAAACCCGATCCTGTATTTTTCAGCTATATGAATAACTGCTCTCAGACATCGCTTTCCGTAATTGATATCAACGAGGACTTGGTTCACCACAAGATAAACCAACTTAAAGATGACTTCTCTCCGGGTCCCGATGGTCTCCCAGCCATTCTTCTCAAGAAATGTATCGCTTCCCTTTGCAAACCTCTCTCCATTTTCTTTCGCCTTTCACTTCGTCAAGCTTCCTTTCCAACCGTTTGGAAAAATTCTTACATCTTCCCCACTCACAAAAAAGGTCCCAAGATGGATATTTCTAACTACAGACAGATTGCTAAATTGTCCGCTATCCCTAAGCTCTTCGAGTCCGTCGTGTATGATTCAATGTTCTTCCATTGCAAATCCATCTTCTCCTCCCGGCAGCATGGTTTCTTAAAAGGCAGGTCTACCACAACCAACCTTACCGAATTTGCCTCCAAAATACTTCTAACTCTGGAGCAAGGCAACGAGGTTGATGTTATCACTACTGACTTTAGTAAAGCATTCGATAAGTTAAGCCATACATTAATTTATTTTAAATTAGAGGCTTTAGGCTTACCGCCCCAAATCATATCATGGCTTAAATCGTACCTTGAGAATCGCCAATATAGAGTACTTTTCAGAAACTGCATCTCTGACCCCATCATCGCCTCTTCTGGTGTTCCGCAAGGTAGTCATCTCGGCCCTTTAATATTTGTCCTCGCTGTTAACGATGTCGACCTTATATTAAAAGATTCCCATTTGTCAATATATGCAGATGACATGAAAATCAACAAGACAATATCAACTCCTGCAGACTCGCTAGCACTCCAAAGCGACCTTGTATCCTTCGGTAATTGATGTGATAACAACAACCTGGAACTCAATATCGGTAAATGCCAGTTCGTTACGTTCTCTCGGAAACGCTTTCCCTCTGCTCCTAGAACATATTATCTACTTAACGAGCCTGTACCCCACGTCTCCTTCATACGCGACCTAGGTATCATATGCGACAGAGAGCTAAACTTTGTCTCCCACATCAATCATATCATACACAAAGCTAATTCTGCCCTTGGTTTTATAAAACGTTGGTCTAAGGAATTCTCGAATCCCTACGTCACTAAATCCCTCTACATTATATACGACAGACCTATCCTGGAATACGCCAGTCAAGCCTGGTCTCCGTATTACGTTAGCCATTCTGCACGAATTGAAGCTGTGCAACGCAGATTTCTGCGTTTCGCCTTAAGAGGTCTCCCGTGGTCTGACAGGACTGTATTACCACCCTACGAAGACCGTCTTCAATTGATCGGCTTGCAAACCCTGAAAGCACGCCGTGAGGCAGCTGACATTCTCTTCATTTACCAGCTTATAGCTGGAATTATCGACTCTCCTGCCCTCCATGAAATGATTTCGCTCAATACCAACCCTCGTCGCCTAAGATCAAGTCCACTTTTCAGACTTCCTCCTCATCACACTAACTATGGCTACAACGAACCAATTTGTAGAATGTTACGCTTAGCCAACCATTCTCAAACATCCATTGACTTTCATTTATCTCTCCCATCCATTAAAAAATCTCTCCTAAGGTCCAATTGAATAAAAACAAAATTCTAATCTAATCTAATCCCTATACCTCCCACACACCACTTCACCCTATTGTCCCGTAGGTTAAGTAGCTAGTATTTAAGTTTAAGTTTAAGAGAGGGCATGGGCTCGGACATACAGGGTAAAGTTGTTGATTGCTCTCAACCTGGCGAGATGCCAGCAACGATCCCTGTTTAAATGCCCGGGTCAAGTTGACATACGGCCTCCTCGAGGCGCCCTCTGGATAGCCTCTTCAACAACCGTTGGGAGGTGAACAAACGTATGCAGCGAAAAAAAACCCGACCAGAATGGCGGTTGTGCGGCGGGCTAACAATCCGGCCACGTAAAAAAACTTAAAGTTTTGAATGAGCAAGATGCCTCGGATACTCGACGACGACAACGCACGAAAAAGGAACACGATTTGCGAGTATGCTCCTGGAATGTCAGAACCCTGTACACTCCCGGAGCTGCTCAAAAACTAGAAGGAATTCTCACGCAGTACAAGGCGGATATAACTGCGGTCCAGGAAATACGCTGGATAGGAAACGGTATGATGAGCAAAGAAAATTGCGACATCTATTACAGCTGTCACAAAAGGTTGCACTTACTGGGATGCGGATTCGTCGTGGGAAAGCGGTTAAGGTCGAAGGTCATCGACTTTAAACCTATAAGTGATCGCCTGGCTGTGATCCGCATCAGAGGTAGATTTTATAACATCAGCCTTATATGTGCACATGCCCCTACCGACGAGGCTGAAGACCCTATCAAGGAGGACTTCTATGAGCTCCTGGACAACGCCTACGGAGCTTGTCCGCAGTACGATGTAAAAATCGTGCTCGGGGACATCAACGCCAAAATTGGTAAGGAAAACACCCTTGGCGGAGTGATCGGAAAGCCCAGCCTCCACGATACAACAACAGATAACGGCTTCCGACTCGCTGACTTTGCGACAGCTCGTAATGCGGTGATAAGTAGCACAAGATTCCCTCGCAAGCGAATCCACACAGCACCCTGGCGATCTCCGGACGGTCGAACCGCTAACCAAATCGACCGTGTGCTCATTGACGCAAGGCACTCGTCAAACATCCTGGATGTGCGAACATTCAGAGGGGCAAATGTCGGCTCTGACCACTTCCTCGTAGCAGCAAGATTCAGAGCTCGACTGTCCAATGTCAGAAAGCTGCACCAGCCCATCAGGAGGAGGTTCGACATTGGGCGCCTGAACACACCGGAGGTTGCCAGAGTCTACAGGGAGCAGCTGAGCGAAAGACTCTACGGTATGCCTACGTCGAACACAAATGCCAATAATATGTGGCTGTATTGCCGCTTAGCCATTCAGGAAGTAGCCGAAACCACCTTAGGACACCTACCACCCCCGACAAGAAACCCGTGGTATGATGGCGAGTGTGAGCAGAAAAAGGCAGCAACCGACGAGGCGTACCAAAAGGCGCTGCAGAGGAAAACCAGGGCAGCGCAAGAAGAGTACCAAGCCAGAAGAAGGGAGGAGAAAAAACCACTGCGACAAAGGAAAAGAATCTTCGCAGCCTCCCAGCTCAAGGATATCGAGGAGTCTAGGGATAAACATAAAATACGAGCCTTTTACAAGAAAGCCAAAGGCCTTGCAGGAGGCTTCAAAAAGAGCACCCTGGCTCTTCGAAACTGCGAGGGTAATCTTGTCACCGACCCACAGGGAATAGTGGATGTATTTAAGCAGCACTTCCAGCAGCTGCTTAACGAGCATGACCAAGAGAGAGTGGTAGGGATCGAGGAAATCCCAACTCCAGCCGCTGAAGTAGTCCTCCCACCCAGCATCGAAGAAGTCGGCACAGCTATTCAGAAGCTGAAGAACAACAAGGCCGCAGGCTCAGACGGCTTGCCATCAGAGCTCTTCAAGGCTGGCGGCGATGTTCTGGTAGGGAGCATGCACCAGATCATCTGCAGAATTTGGGAAGATGAAAGCATACCCGACGACTGGAATGCTCTATATGCCCCATCCGCAAAAAAGGCGATCCTACCTCTTGCAAGAACTATAGAGATATATCCCTGCTCAATGTCGCATACAAGATCCTGTCCAGCGTATTATGTGAACGTCTAAAGCCGTTTTGCACCGCACTAATCGGCTACCAGTGCGGCTTCCGGCCCGGCAAATCAACTATAGACCAAATTATCACACTTCGACAAATTCTGGAAAAGGCCAACGAGTTTCGGGTCGATGCACACCTTCTTTTCATCGGTTTCAAAGGCGCATACGACAGCATTCATCGTGAAGAACTGTTTGGGGCGATGGCCGAATTCGGGATCCCGGTAAAACTGATCCAGTTGTGTCGCGCCACGCTAAAAAACACGCGATGCACCGTGCAACTCGGTTCTAGGACCTCGGAACCATTCGAAACATGCACCGGATTTCGGCAAGGAGATGCGCTGTCATGTGACTTCTTCAACCTGGTGCTGGAGCAGATAGTGCGACGGACAGGCGTCAACAGGGAAGGCGCTATCTTCTACAAGTCCGTCCAGCTGTTAGGATACGCGGATGATATCGAAATCACCGCGGGTTCTCGCCGTTGCAATGTGGAAGCATTCACGGCGATTGAAGAACAGGCGAAACGAGTTGGTCTTAAGGTCAATAAGGACAAGACCAAGTACATGCTCCCAAGCAAAAACCAATCCGTCGCTCACCACCTGGGATAAAATATAACAATTGACAGCTACAATTTCGAGGTAGTTAAGGAGTTTGTCTACCTCGGGGCAAACGTAAATTCCACAAATGACACCACAGTGGAGATCCGGCATAGAATCGCCCTTGGCAACCACTGCTACTTCGGCTTGTCCAAACAACTGGGGTCAAAACACCTCACTCGAAAGACCAAAGTCATGCTTTACAAAACGCTCATTCTGCCAGTCTTGCTGTACGGAGCCGAAAGCTGGACGATAAGCAGGACAGCGGAGCTGATTTTGGGTTCTTTCGGAAGAAAAATTCTGCGCCGGATATTTGGTCCTGTCTGTGAGGAAGGTGAATGGAGAAGAAGACACAACCGCGAACTCTACGAGCTGTACCAAGATGTGGATGTAGTCCGGAAGGCAAGGATCCGTCGACTACACTGGCTCGGCCACATCGAGCGCATGGACATCAACGCTCCAGCTAAGAGGGTCTTCGACTCCGAGCCTCCTGGTTCGAAAAGAAGAGGAAGACCGAACCTCCGGTATAAAGACCAAGTAATCGCGGATGTAAGACATCTTGGTCTTGACAACTGGAAGCAGCGTGTCCGTGACCGTCAAGGATGGAAGGCAGCTATAGCTCAGGCTCAGATCCTCCATGGATTGCAGGCCTGATAAGTAAGTAAGTAAGTATTTAAGTTTAAGTTTAGATTGTTTAAGAATAGCTTCTAATAAGCTTAATAATAAATTAAACAAAATTAGACGTTTTATGCGTCTCTTTCTCTACTGTAAAGTTTAGGTACTAGATTACATTTGGGTGCGTCCCCTAGCTACTTGTGTACCTCAAGCAGAATGCCATGTCGCTGCTATCTAAACATAAACAAAAGACAAACGATGTGTACGCACCTTCATACATATTACTAAAACAGTAGAACAGTAAACTGAATCCTTACCTCTTAAGTCTCATTATGCAGGGCAAAGGCCGAGAAGGTTAACAAAACCACTTACACTGGAGGCTTTGTATTTGGTTTTATATTATCGACCTTCGAAGCTTGCAACTTCTAAACGTTATCACAATTAAGTATCTCATTAGTACCGTATATCGAATTAAGATTCAAAATTTATTTCCAATCAAACTCAAGTGAAGTTCTACACATGAAGTTCATTAACTCACGGTCAGTGGGCAAGTGTAATGAATTAGAATAAGCCTCATTTAGTACCGTAGTGGTTTTGATGTCTTTTGATCCATTGTTGTTGTTGTTACAAAGCATGTATCCATCCCACCGTTGTTCAACAAATCAAAAGCCTCCGTTTGGCAAACTAGCTTAGCGTTCGGGTTATTCCACAAAGAGCTATAATGGACTCATTACCCTCATTGCCTCATTGAGTCATCATCCATCCAATACCATATCTCGATCACCTGAATACCATACAAGGGATCATAAATAAGATTCAATCGCCACTTAATGTTGTATCTCGTGTGTGAATCTGCATTCCGCAACTGGAATTCTTAGTCAACAGTTCTTAATTCCTTTTAATAGCTACAAAAGCCGACTGAACCTAAATCACTCGCGTTGACCACCGAACTAAAGAGTGATTTACCTGGTACCATTGTCGCCCAGCTGCTGATCATCCATCAAACAAATTGCTCTGTCAGCACGCACAACATCACCTGCAATTTGTCCAGTCGTGTGCAGTGCCACAGATCACAAGACTCGAACACAGACAACGATTCCTAGGCTTTATTTGATGTGAAGTTTTGGCCACATTCGGAACGATTTTATTACCGAGAGTATGCTATGATGACTCCGACTTACCCACACGGCGTTCATACAAGTACAAAAAGGTACATTTGGCAATTGTGAAGACAAATAGACAAAGCGACTGGTAGACGAAGACGAACAGAGGTCTTCTGACCCGGTAAACAGATTTCGGATCGTTTACGTTCACTTCACGTGCATTTGGTGAATCGTGGACATTTTCAAATCATAACATCAACCAACCTACGTAGACGTACCTTTATGCACCTACTTCTTCCCCTGCTTCTGTGTACTAGTATAAGTCGGTGGTATTACCGGATCATCGCATCACTGAATCAGCGTCAATGTAGAACTCGAAAAAACAGCAACACTCATTTGCTGCATGCATAAACTCTGCAAGCACCACCGCTCGCCTATGGATTGTGTGTAACTAAAGCTGCACCGTGTCAGGTTACATCATCATGACTTTGAATCGAATCCGCGGATGGCGCTTGCGCGAATCAGAGATCCTGTTCGCAGAGGTGTGTTGCTCTGGTTAATGGTCGTTGTGGTTTGTTTCACAAAGGAGTCAACAATATAATTCGGTTATCGTCGATCAGTTCGTTTTGAACGCTTTTTATTTGTTTTTGCTGCAGGTCAGAGGCAGGTACATGCTGTATCGTGCTCCAAGTGCTTTGAAGTGGGATGTTGCAATGCTAAAGGTTCGTGAATTCGTCCGATGAGTGACAGAAAAAGTGTTGAGCGAGAGCATCCGATTTCAGGCCTATGGGCGTATGCTGACTATATCTCTGTACTAATAGGAGCTTGTTGGGGGCTCTCACTTACTTACTTACTTACTTAGGTGGCGCTACAGTCCGTGGTGAACCTGGGCCTCAACCAACAAGCGTCTCCAGCCGGCACGGTCTCTGGCCAGCTGTTTCCAGTGCCGCACGCCCAGTTGGTTGAGGTCCCTTTCCACCTGCGCGCACCACCGCTGAGGCGGCCGTCCTCTGCCGCGCCTTCCTTCCGGAGTGGATTCGAAGACTTTTCGGGTCGGAGCTGTATCTTCCATGCGCTCTACATGGCCTAGCCACCTTAGTCGCTGTATCCGTAGACGTCGTACCAGGCCGATGTCGCTGTACAACCCGTACAGTTCTTCGTTATATCTTCTCCTCCATACACCGTTTGAACAAACGGGACCGTAGATAGTGCGCAGAATTTTCCTCTCGAAACGACCAAGGGCATCTTCATCCGCTTTCGTTAAGGTCCAAGCCTCTGCGCCGTAAAGGAGGACTGGGATGATCAAGGTCTTATATAGTGTCACCTTGGTTTTCCAAGAGAGGGCTCTACTTCTCAATTGCCTCTTGAGCCCAAAGAAACAGCGGTTGGCAAGAGTGATTCTGCGTTTTATCTCAGCGCTGGCGTTGTTGTCGCTGGTAATCAGTGAGCCAAGGTAGACGAATTCCTTGACCACTTCAAAGTTATATCCGCCCATGGTGACGTTCTGGCCAATACGTCGGTGTTGTCCGTCTCTTTTAGATGAGAGCAGATATTTGGTTTTACCCTCATTAACCTTGAGACCCATCTTAGCGGCTTCTACCTCAATGCTCACAAAAGTCTTATTGACGTCTTGCTGTTTTCGTCCAATTACTTCAATATCGTCGGCGTACGCAAGCAATTGCGTAGACTTGAAATAGATCGTACCTCTTGTGTTGGCCAGTGACTCTTGCACAATCTTTTCAAGCACGATGTTGAAAAAGTTGCACGACAGCGCGTCGCCCTGCCTAAATCCTTTTTTAACATCAAAGGTCTCGGTATGCTCATTACCGACCTTAATGGAGCAACGAGAATTCTCCATTGTCATCCTGCACAGTCGGACGAGTTTGACAGGGATGTTAAAACTAGAAATGGCTTTGTATAGCTCATCTCTATACACGCTGTCATATGCGGCCTTGAAATCGACGAAGAGGTGGTGAGTGTCGATTTGGAATTCCAGGGTCTTCTCCAAGATCTGCCGTAGCGTAAATATTTGGTCTATTGTGGATTTACCTGGCCTGAAACCACACTGATAAGAGCCGATCAGGTTATCCACAAACGGTTCAGGCGTTCACACAATACAGCAGAGAAGATCTTATATGCGATGTTGAGGAGACCTATTCCCCTATAGTTGGCGCAGTTATAGGGGTCTCCTTTCTTATGGACCGGGCAAACGATGCTGAGATTCCATTCGTCGGGCATGCTTTCCTCCGACCATACCTTGCAGATGAGATGGTGCATGCACCTTACCAGCTCATCTCCAGCCGCCTTAAAAAGCTCAGAAGACAGGCCGTCTGCGCCAGCGGCTTTATTAGACTTAAGTCTTGATATCGCTATTTTGACTTCGTCTAGGTCGGGTGGACCGAATTCTGTTACTTCGTGGTCCATTGCGAATGGCTCGTTCTGCCTGACAGCGGTATCTTGTCTATCATCGCCTTTATACAGTCTGCAGAAGTGGTCTTTCCAAATCCTCAGCATCGACTGCGACTCTACTACCAGTTCTCCATTTTCATCCCTGCAGGCCGCCACTCTGGCTATGAAGCCATGGCATGTTCGTTTTACCTTGTTGTAAAACTTACGGGCGTCATTCCTGCGGAAGCATCTCTCCATCTCCTCGATCTCACGCTTTCCGTGCTCTCTCTTCTTTCTTCTGAAAAGCGTGTGTTCCTCCCTTCTCTTCTGCTCATAGATTTCGCGAGCAGCTCTCGTTCGTCATTGCAGCATGGCCTTATATGCCTCTTGCTTTGCTGCATGGGCTTGTTCGCATTGTTCATCGAACCAGGGGTTTCTAGGTGGTGGCTGTTTGAAACCCAGCACCTCTGAGGCAGCATCTCTGACGGCGCTCTGGCAATGAGCCCATTCCTGCTCTATTGTTTGTGCTGCTATGGGCGGATTTTGAGAGAGCTTTGAGACACGATCCGGAAAGTCTCTTGCGATTGTAGCTTTCCAACGTCAAACTTACGTAGTCCTACTCGACTCCTAAGCATTCTTGATATCCTCATTCGTACCTTGGCTACAACACGGTAGTGGTCCGAGTCGATGTTGGCCCCTCGGAAGGTTCGTACGTCGAGAATACAGGAGGAGTGTCTGGCGTCGATCGCAATATGATCAATCTGGTTGGTGGTCGATTGATCACAAGACCGCCAGGTACCCTTGTGGATGTTGAGATGGGGGAATCGCGTGCTTGCTACAAGGAGGTTACGCCCCGCTAGGAAATCGATTAGCCTTAATCCGCTGTCGGATGTGGTGTTATGGAGGCTATGCTTTCCTATGATCGACTCAAATATGTCCTCCTTGCCCAGTTTTGCATTAAAATCTCCTAGGACTATTTTTGTGTCGTAGCTGGGACATTGGGCATATGTTCTGTCTAGGAGATCGTAGAATTCTTCTTTGAGTCGATCGTCCTTTTCTTCCGTTGGGGCGTGAGCGCATATTAAGCTAATGTTTCCAAATTTAGCTTTGATGCGGGGCTCTCACTTGCTTCATTGATAAATATGTTAGTAGGACCAGAAAGGAGATTGGAAAATCGAAGACTTTCTTATCCCTTTGCGCCAGTCGTCTTAATGTCAATTTTGATCAACTTTTTCAGATACTATTGCTGCCCATGGATCAAAGCCGTAATAGTGTGAGAAACGGGACAGTACGCGGGGAGCTCAGTGTTGAGCAGCTGCTTCTCCGAACGGAAAGGGCTATGCTTCGACGGTTTTGTCACGTGAATCGAATGTCGCCATCTTCACGACTTCCGAAGCGTGCATTGAATGCAGTACCATCAGGCAGGCGACCGCTTGGCAGACCCAGGACGAGGTGGTTGGACCAAGTTCAAAAACCCGCCTGGGTGTGCTTGGGCATAGCTCCTGATGAGTAAGAGTCGGTGACGGAGGAGCAAGTGCCCTGAGATCCTGCGTGCGCGCAATACCCGCGAGACCCTTTTAGTGGGATGTGCGAGTTACTGAAAATGTACATATGTATGTAGGATCAAACCTTCCACAGAAGATGGAATAATCAAAACTTGGAAAGCTCGCTTAGGAGTCCCCTTACTAGTATGGCGACATAATAATTTGCTTAAGCAGACTTACGCCGCGAATGGTTTCAGTCGTTCACATAGCATGGCAGAAAAGGACTTATACGCGATGTTAAGTAGACTTATTTCCCTATAGATGGCGCAGTTATAGGAATCTCCGGAACCGGACAAACGATGCTGAGATTCCGACTATATCTTACAGATGAACTGGTGCATGTTCCCAACCAACTCATCTCCAGCTGCTTTAAGTATCTCAGCAGGCAGGCCGTCTGAATCAGTAGCTTTGTTAGACTTCCGTTTTGATAGCGCTATCTTAACCTCGTCTAAGGGTAGACGGATTTCTTGGTTATTCCTATATGCTGAACGTCAGTCAGAAGTGGGATCCTAGGTTTAGTTTCCTGTTTTGATAGAGGGCCGGGCAGGCGCAAAGCAAGTGCTGAATGGATTCGTCCTTCTCTTAGTCTTTACAGCTCCTGCAGAAGTCATTCGGAACTTGCCCTGGTCTTTGTGCTTGACTGCCAATAAGACAGCGACCAGTGATGACACCAACGATTTCGTTGATATCGGTTCGTTTTAGAGAGATTAGTCCGATGGTTCGTTGTCAGTCAAGTCGTAGCCAGATTTGCCTGGTGGCTAGGCAGGTATACCCTTAGGTCAATCTCAGGTTCGTCCCAGCCATGGTTTGATTCGTTAGCTTTAGTTTAATGGCTTCTAGCCGTCTATCAGCGTATGGCATGTTTATTCGTTGCGTCGTTCCTTATCTGACGAGCATGTCAGCTTTTTCGTTTCCTGAAATGTCAGCCATCTCGTTGAAAGATAGGCGGCAGTCGAGGCTTGCCTTGAATGTGTAGGCATAAGACTCCGGCGATTTCTGGGCAGCTCAGCTGTCACGTTCCACTTTAGCCAAGACAAGACATTGCAATAGGCTGGTAGCTGTAGGGCTTGACTTAGTTTCAATTGTTTACAAAAGACCCCGCTACCCACCTCGACCTTGGTTTTTGACCCATCTGTCTGAAAGTCAACGCAGTCCCTGCGAGATCGCGCTTGTCGGGATGATTTATGTCTTTCTGGGTATGTCATTTTTAACTTTTTCCCAAGGACTGTAGTGGGCTCAGTGTAGTCGGAGTTTTCTGCTAAAGTTATCCTGTCGTTCGGGATGGAAGCGTGGGCGGCGATATAGATCGTCCAATTTGAGTCGACCTTTAATCTCGCTGCCCTGTATGTGGCTATCTGCCTACAGCGGATATCGAGTCGGGTTAGGTGGAGTAGCATAGTGATCGCCGCCGTTGGAGTAGTCCTTAGGGCCCCGGTGATTCACATGTCTGTTAACCACTGTGCTTTCTCGATTTGTTTGTGGTATGTTGTTTTGTCGAGAGCACCGTGGCGCAGTGGGTAGTGTGCTAGCCTGTGACGCCTATGACACGGGATCGAATTCCGACACAACCATGTCATCGAACGTGTTTTTCACGGTGGTATGGTATATGGTATGGTATACCCATACCATCTCAAACCTCACCATGACTGAGTTCAACTTAAGATGGACCCAGGGGAACACCTGTCTTACCACTAAGCAAATCTGGTCTCCACTTGACAGTCAGCTGACCAAGGGACTAATCTCCCAAAAACGAACCGATGTCTACAAAATTATTGGTATCATAACCGCTCGCTGTCTCAGTCACGCACAAAAACTAGGGAAAGTTTCCAACGACTTCTGCAGAAGCTGCTTGAACCGAAAAGGAGGTCGAATCCTACTCTGCGCCTGTACAGCTCTCTGTAGGATCCTACTTCCTTAACGACTTGACTGATATTCAACGGGTAAAGGAATTGCCCTATAGGTCGTGCGTTTTGATGTCGTTAGACTATTTTCATGGGGGAGGGAGCGAGCAAACAGAGCAAACGCCAGCTTCGATCCCTATCCCTGCTCAATCGAAGTTGACACACAGCCTCCGCGTGGTCTCCACTGGATAGCAGCCTTGACATCCGCCAGGTAGTAAACCAATGTGTGCAGCGAGCCAACCACTTGTTCCTGGGGAAAGAGGAACCTGGCCCTCCAGATTACGGATTGTGCTTAGGGGTAAGATCCCTATCACGTAAAAATACAATTGTTCCGAAACAACCACAAGCCTCGGATACGGACGAATACAAAGCTCTCTGAGAGTCTGCACCTGGGATGTGAGGTCCCTTAACAGACCGGGTTCAGGCGATCAATTGGAGCAAACCCTCAACTGCTATAAAGCAGATATAACCGCACTCCAAGAAGTGCGATGGGATGGACCAGGCAAAAGACGGATGAAAATCTGCGACATTTACTACGGAAACTGCTACAAGGAGAGCAAACAGTGCTTATTCGGGTGCGGATTCGTTATTCGAGGAAAACTCATAACAATTCGCAACAACGCTAAATTTGGAAAAATTAGCTTGATATGCGCTCATGCCCACCGTGTCGCAGTGGGTAGTGTGTTGGCGTCGGACGCCGATGACACGGGATCGAATCCCGACACAGCCATGTCATCGAACGTGTTTTTCACAGAATTTCTCCACAGCGGGGTTCTGACAAAACCCCCTGTAGTAAAATTGAAAAGCTTCTCGAAATTCGCCGTTCGGAACCGGCAATAAACTGTAGGTCCCTTTCACCTATAGGAAAATGAAATCGCACACAACATGGGTGATTGAGGGAAGCTCGGCTCAGGTTCTTCATGGACTGTAACGCCAACATACATACATACATGCGCAAGCACACGATTCCCCCATCTCAACATCCACAAGGGCACCTGTGGTGATCAATCGACCACCAACCAGATTGATCACATTGATCCACGACAGACACTCCTTCAGTATTCTCGACGTACGAACCTCCCGAGGTGCCAACATCGACTCGGATTCGATAGGACAACGTAAGTAGTTTGACGTCGGAAAGCTACAGTCGCAAGAGATAGCCAGGATCTTTGCCGATCGTGTCTCCTTCCAAGTCTCTCAAAAACCGCCCACAGTAGCACAAGCAATAGAGCAGGAATGGGCGTATTGCCAGAGTGCCGTCAGAGACGCTGCCTCAGAGGTTTCAAACCGCCACCATCTAGAAACCCCTGATTCGATGAACAATGCGAACAAGCCCATGCAGCAAAACAAGAAGCATATAAAGCCCGCTGCAACGACGGAAGAGAGCTGCTCGCGAAATCTATGAGCAGAAGAGAAGAGAGGAACACACGCTTCTCAGAAGAAAGAAGAGAGAGCACGGAAAGCATGAGATCGAGGAGATGGAGAGATGTTTCCGCAGGAATGACGCCCGGAAGTTTTACAATAAGGTAAAACGAACATGCCATGGCTACAAAGCCAGAGCGGCGGCCTGCAGGGATGCTGAGGATTTGGAAAGACCTCTTCTGCAGGCTGTATAATGGTGATGACAGACAAGATACCGCTGTCCGGCAGAACGTTCCGTTCGTAAAGGACGACGATGATAGAAAATTCCGTCCACCCGACCTAGACGAAGTCAAAATAGCGATATCAAGACTTAAGTCTAATAAAGTCGCTGCACCATCTCATTTGCAAGGTATGGTCGGATGAAAACATGCCCGACGACTGGAATCTCAGCATTTTTTGCCCGGTCCATAAGAAAGGAGATCCCTATACCTGCGCCAACTATAGGGGAATAAGCCTCCTTAACATCGCATATAAGATCTTCTGTGCCGTATTGTGTGAACGCCTGAATCCGTTTGCGGATAACCTGATCGGCTCTTATCAGTGTGGTTGCAGGCCAGGTAAATCCACAATGGACCAAATATTTACGTTACAGCAGATCTTGGAGAAGACTCAGGAATACCAAATCGACACTCACCACCTCTTCGTCGATTTCAAGGCTGCATATGACAGCGTGTATAGAGATGAGCTATACAAAGCCATGTCTAGTTTTAACATTACTGCCAAACTCGTCCGACTGTGCAGAATAACAATGGAGAATTCTCGCTGCTCCATTAAGGTGGGTAATGAGCAAACCGAAACCTCTGATGTTAACAAAGGAATTAGGCAACGTGAAGCACTGTCATGCAACTTTTTCAACATCGTGCTTGAAAAGATCATGCAAGAGTCAGTGTCCAACACAAGAGGTACGATTTATTTCAAGTCCATGCAATTGCTTGCGTACACCGATGACATTGACGTGATTGGACGGATACAGCGAGACGTCAATGCGGCCCTTGAAAGCATTGAGGTAGAAGCGAACTTTGAAGTGGTCAAGGAATTCGTCTACCTTGGCTCACTGATGATCGGCGACAACAACACCAGCGCTGAGATAAAACGCAGAATCACTCTTGCCAACAGCTGTTTCTGTGGCCTCAAGAGGCAATTGGGAAATAGAGCCCTCTCTCCGAAAACCAAGGTGACACTATATAAGACCTTGATCATCCCAGTCGTCCTTTACGGCGCAGAGGCTTGGGCCTTAACAAAAGCGGATGAAGATGCCCTTGGTCGTTTCGAGAGGAAAATTCTGCGCACTATCTACGGCCCCATTTGTTCAAACTGTGTATGGAGGAGAAGACAGGTTGTACAGCGACATCGGCCTGGTACGACGTCTACGGATACAGCGTCTAAGGTGGCTGGGCCATGTAGAGCACATGGAAAGTACAGCTCCGACCCGAAAAGTCTTTGAATCCACCCCGGAAGGAAGGCGCGGCAGAGGACGGCCGCATCTACAGTGGCGCACGCAGGTGGAAAGGGACCTCAACCATCTGGACGTGCGGCGCTGGAAACAGCTGGCCAAAGACCGTGCCAGCTGGAGACGCTTGTTGGTTGAGGCCCAGGTTCACCACGGACTACAGCGCCACCTAAGTAAGTAAGTAAGTATTTCAGATCACTCGTCTATGCTAATGAATCTGTATCAACAAGCTTTGAAAGAATAATAAAAAACGTACTGCTAGCGATATACAAACCAATGTCATCGCCAAAATGGTCCAATATTGACTCCCATAACCTCGTCTTAATCAACATTTACACGAAATAATCTTCAAAAGCATTTGGTTATCAGTTCCTTTGTAGCGCAATGTTCAGGTGGTAGGACAAAAGACCCATCAAAAAATGTGAAAACGTGTTGGCACCCTCTTACTCTCCATCAATAGCGATAGACAGTAGTTTAAAAACCTTCTAGCCAACTTTATAGCCCAACTGAATAGCTGAAGTTGAACATTTCACGCTAATCTGACCTTACCAGTTTATGCAAACGTTTATACTAGAAAAGACGATAGTCCTCCACTCTACGCTAGTCGTCATAGTTGCCATCCTTTGCAAATATTGAATAACCAACGTAAGCACTCATGGTCACTTTTGCAAAATGCGCTGAACTGGAAACATACCTCCGATGGGCTAGGCATCACTTGTATTAACCTTTCTCGTGTCCGACTAGGTCAAATCGATTCAGAAGTATTTATATACTCAACCATATGGTAAACATTTCAAGTTCATTCGTCAAATCCTCAACATTCACCTGTTCACGAAAGGTACTCAAAGAGATCCTAACAATTATAAAAGCTCAAGTACCATTCAGCTCAACCATGAACACAATCGCAAAACGAAAGTCGCTTCTTTGCATCCACATACCTTCGAATACCTTTTTCGCAGCGGCGGCGCGGCGGCGGTGGCATGGCGCAGTGTTCCTCTCAACAAGACGCTTCATGGCATATTTCAAAACGCAAGCCGACAATTACCCAATTCCGATAGGCCAGATATCAAGACCCCCCATTGTTTATTCCAATCTCAATACCGAAGGTTATCTACGTCCATGTCGATGTCGAGCCTGCACCATAGGTACATTGATTCAAAATTTGAATTTTCCAAATACCGAGGGTCACGCAATCAATCGCAATTTAAAAGCTCCTCGACTCGAGCGTATTGATTGTCACTTAACGACATTTTAATTATCTCCACTGGCCAACCTCAATGGTCTGGCTTCAGTTACTCGGCGAGCATCTGCGTTTATTTGGTAGAATTGTATCAATCTCATTTAATGATTTTCATCTAACCTCGCGCAGAGATACATAGCATCTTCAATGAAGATACTATGGATACGAGTATGTGTGTATGTAGGAGTTTTGCTTCTTGGGCTTAGTGTCTTTCATTTTTGGTTATGAACACCCGAACTAATTGCGCTGTCAGGCATCCGTGGCGAATAGTGGCGCGTAACGCAAAATTCACTCAACGTCATGGGGTTCATGAGATGGCGATTTGTATCTACGAAACATAAAGTGGAAAATCGACAAAAAACAAAAGAAAAACAAAAGCAATATTGTGAGTTCGCGCTCATTAACACACTTTTGACGTAGCCAATGCTTCGGGCAATCCGAAATTGCCCTATCACTCTATGCCCCACTGCGTCCGTATCTATATCCGCTTGAGTGCAAACTACTCACGATGACGACGCGTAGGGCATGCATCTGTGCGGCCATGCAACCCACAGAAGTTATAATCTAACCTCACTTCCATAACACACATGCCTACATAGTAGCGGTTCCCGTGCCCCATGTCATGACTGTGGAAAGTTGTTGACGATATTAATGCGGCGAATTTGTACGATTCGTGCCATTGATGGCGTCTTTAACGACGCACGCTTTCCTGTCTACCTGACCAGACTGTTGATGTGAGACAACTTGTTCGATGCCGACTTCAAAGCAAAAGCTATTGCAGTTCAGCGCAAGTGATGATCATGATTCCCTAAATCCCATGCTTCTGGTGGCTTACTGGTGGCTCTCTTCACTCGAGGGCAATTCCGATGAGCGTGATCACCACGATCAGTACCATCATCGTCAATATGGTTATTGTCTGCGGGTGATTGTAAATTTCGCATGAGGTGATGCTAATTGATCAGTCAGCCCACGTAACATATCATAAGTGCTCGAAGACAAATGCGAAGATTGGTGATCGCGATTTGGTTAATGACGACAGATAACAATCGACCGGTGTTAGGTTTGATAGACAGCTGGACGGAGGACTTAAGTTATACTTTCACCTGGTTCGGCGGGTTATAAGAAAACTAGGTCACGGGATCACCTGGCCTTTTAAAGCAGAGCCTTTCGTTGTTACTGACAGGTGATGATGGTATCGCGGTATGTGCTGGATGCTGTAAGGTAAATTATTCAATTTATAAGTGGGTGACAATGTTGGGGTGAAATACTTGGTTTTTGGATATTTGCATCACACGCCAATTAGGTGGACTGTTTTCGCCCTCGAATCCCACGATAGACGGCAAATAATCTTTCTAATCTTCAAAGTGTTTGGATTTCCATAGTAAAAAGTGCCTACAACCCTAGGTTTAAACAACACACCTTAATGCTTTTATTGTTCGATATCTGGTACTATGTGAATATAAGGTCAACAACTGGTAAAAGTGAATCTTTAAATATATTTATGGATAGAGGAAGGTCAACAGGAGCTGTTACGAGAGCTGTTACGGGATTTCGGCAAGGAGATGCGCTGTGATGTGACTTCTTCAACCTGGTGCTGGAGCAGGTAGTGCGACGGACAGGCGTCAACAGGGAAGGCACTATCTTCTACAAGTCCGTCCAGCTGTTAGGATACGCGGATGATATCGAAATCATCGCGTATTCTCGCCGTTGCAATGTGGAAGCATTCACGGCGATGGAAGAACACGCGAAACGAGTTGGTCTTAAGGTCAATAAGGACAAGACCAAGTACATGCTCCCAAGCAAAAACCAATCCGTCGCTCACCACCTGGGACAAAATATAACAATTGACAGCTACAATTTCGAGGTAGTTAAGGAGTTTGTCTACCTCGGGGCAAACGTAAATTCCACAAATGACACCACAGTGGAGATCCGGCATAGAATCGCCTTTGGCAACCGTTGCTACCTCGGCTTGTCCAAACAAATGGGGTCAAAACTCCTCACTCGAAAGACCAAAGTCTGCTTTACAAAACGCTCATACTGCCAGTCTTGCTGTACGGAGCCGAAAGCTGTACGATAAGGAGAACAGCGGAGCTGATTTTGGGTTCTTTCGAAAGAAAAATTCTGCGCCGGATATTTGGTCCTGTCTGTGAGAAAGGTGAATGGAGAAGAAGACACAACCGCGAATTCTACGAGCTGTACCAAGATATGGATGTAGTCCGGAAAGCAAGGATCCGTCGACTACACTGGCTCGGCCACATCGAGCGCATGGACATCAACGCTCCAGCTAAGAGGGTCTTCGACACCGAGCCTCCTGGTTCGAGAAGAAGAGGAAGACCGAGCCTCCGGTATAAAGACCAAGTAATCGCGGATGTAAGACATCTTGGTCTTGATAACTGGAAAAAGCGTGCCCGGGACCGTCAAGGATGGAAAGCAAGTAAGTAAGTAAGCATCTAGGATGGATGGCAAAGGACTAACAAAGGCCTCGTAGGGATAGCATCTATCCGAAGGGTGCTGGCCTGCTAAAAAGCGAGAAGAGCCACCGCAGTCGAACATCTTGCGACACTCTTAGTAAGTTCTATCCCCTCCTCTTCGTGGTGCCATCTGGAGATTTCCTATGGAAACTGCAGACGGTGAAAGGCGAATGGTGAGCCTCCTGCGCCAAAAAACAAGATTAAAAGGTTGGGCTACGGCCTGGTAAGCCGTAACCGTAAAAAAACCACAAGCTCCGAAACAACTACAAGCCTCGGATATAACGGACCGGATTTATGTTGACGACCCTTGCAAACAACGAAAAAGGGCCAATGATTTTCGGCTTTGTACGTGGAATGTTAGGCCCCTAAACAGGCCACGTGCAGCCGAACAACTTGCGGACGCCCTAGACCGCTACAAAGCGGACATCACCGCCATCCAGGAAATGCGATGGAATGGACCGGGTATAAAGCGGCTATAGGGAGAGAGAACAACGATTGTTTGGATCCGGATTTGTTGATCGAGGTGGACTAAGGCAAAAAGTCCTAAGCTTTCGGCATATGAGCGAACACCTCATAACAATCCATCTCAAGGCTACCTTTTTTAACATCAGCCTGATCTGCGTCCACGCCCCCACGGAAGACAAGGATGACTCCGCGAAATATGAGTTCTACGATCTCCTAGACAGAACGTGTGCCCAATGTCCCACCGATGATATCAAAATTGTACTAGGAGACTTCAATGCTAAGCTGGGTGAGGGAAGCATCTTTGAACGAGTCATCGGCAAAAATAGCCTACACGACACCACCTCCGATAACGGGCACAGGCTGATTGATCTTGCTACGGGGCGTGATCTCCTTTTAGCCAGTACGCGCTTCCCGCACCTCGATATACACAAAGGCACCTGGCGGTCTTTTGATCAATCGACTACCAACCAGATTGATCACATTGCGATCGACGCCAGACACTCCTCCACTATTCTTGATGTTCGAACTTTCCGAAGGGCTAACATCGACCCGGACCACTATCTTGTAGTAGCCAAGATGCGCTTACGGATGTTACGAATGCAACGGAGTAGAGTAAGAATACAAAGTTATGACGTCGGAAAGCTACTATCGCCAGAAACCCCTCGTGCTTTTACCGATCGCGTCTCCCTTAAGCCCTCTAATACACCTGAATCCTCCACGCTATCAATAGAACAGCAGTGGAGCCTTTGCAAACAAGCCCTGTAAAGCTCTGCATCCGAAGTTTTGGGCTTCAAGGCTCCACCACGAAGAAACACCTGGTTCAATGACGAGTGTAGGAGGATTCATACAGCGAAGCAGGATGCATATAAGGCCTCGCTGCATAAAAGAATAAGAGCAGCTCGTGAGCTCTACGAGTTAAAAAGAAGGGAGGAGTATAAGCTTCTTAGAACAAAGAAGAAAGAGCACGAGAAGCGCGCGATTGAGGATTTGGAGAGGTGTTACTGCAGGCGTGACGTTCGAAAGTTTTATCAACAGATAAAGCGAACATGCCAAGGTTATAAAGCCAGAATGGAAGCCTGTAGGGATGAGAACGGACACCTAGTAGTACAACCGCAGTCGATGCTGAGAATATGGAAAAACCACTCCTGCAGACTGTATAACGGCGATGTTAGTCAATATACCGTTGTCAGGAAGAATGATCCATTTCTAATCGACGGAGACCGCAGGGAATTCTGTCCCCCTGACTTCGACGAAGTTAAGATTGCTATATCGAAGCTCAAGTTGGATAAAGCTGCTGGCGCAGACCGACTGTCTGCTGAACTCTTAAAGGCAGCTGGGGATGACCTGGTTGGGAGCATACGACAGCTCATCCGTAAGATATGGTTAGAGGAAGGCATGCCCGAGGAATGGAGTCTCAGCAACGTATGTCCAATCCACAAGAAAGGAGACCCCTCTGATTGCGCCAACTACAGAGGAATAAGTCTCCTAAACATCGCCTACAAAATCTTCTCTGCCGTTTTGTGTGAACACCTGAAGCCTTTTTTAAATAAGCTGGTAGGTCATTATCAGTTCGGATTCAGGCCAGGGAAGTCCACAATCGACCAAATCCTCACACTACGGTAGATCCTTGAAAAAAACCAATGAATTTCAAGACGACGCTCACCACCAATTTGTCGACTTCAAAGCCGCATACAACAGCGTAATTAGAGACGAGCTATACAATGCTGCTAAACTCATCAGACTATGCAGGATGACTTTGGAGAATGCTCGCTGCTCCATCCGAATCGGTGAACACCTTACCGATAGTTTTGATGTCAAAGGAAGGCAGGTCGATGCGCTGTCGTGTGATTTCTTAAACATCATATTGGAAATGATTGTGCAAAAATCACTGGCCAATACAAGAGGTACAATCTATTTCAAATCCTCGCAACTCCTTGCATACGCCGACGATATTGACATAATAGGTAGATCAGAGCGAGATGCCAATGAGGCGTTTGCGAGTATTGAGTTCGAGGCGGCGAAAGTTGGTCTGGCGGTAAACGAGGGCAAAACTAAATATATGCTGTCATCAAAAAAGGACGCTCACCACCGACGTCTCGGCCAGAACGTTTGTATTGGCAGATATAAGTTTGACGTAGTTAAGGACTTCGTCTACGGTGGCTCCGCAGTGACCTGGAACAACGACATCCGTTCCGAGGTCAAACGCAAAATCACTCTTGCCAATCGCTGTTTCTTTGGGCTCAGGAGGCAACTGACTAATAGAGCCCTCTACCAAACGACAAAGTTGAGTCTATATAAGACCCTTATCCTCCCGATCCTGCTGTACGGCGTAGAAGCATGGACACTATCAAAGGCTGATGAGGAGGCCCTTGGTCGGTTCGAGAGAAAGATATTGCGCGTGATTTTCGGGCCTATAAACGCAGACCCGGGATGGAGGAGAAGGTTCAACCACGAACGGGCTGTACAGCGACATGAGTATAGTCAGGCGTCCACGGATTCAGCGCCTAAGATGGCTGGGCCATGTAGAACGATTGGACACCACAGCTCCAGCCCGAAGAGTCTTTGAATCCTACCCCGAGGGACGAAGAAGCAGAGGAGGGCCGCACTTAAGATGGCGCACACAGGTGGAAGGGGACCTCAGCCAACTGGGTGTGCGGCAATGGAAAAGGCTAGAAAAAGATCGTGCTAGATGGCGGGGCATGTTAGTTGAGGCCCAGGTTCACCCCGAAATCTAGCGCCCGCTAAGAAGAAGGAGAAGTATGTAGGATGGCGCGCCATGCCACACAGCCATAATCGATCTTTTGCGCACCAAATTCCCAAATCATGTTATCAGCCATATTGGCGATGACCATTGGCCTTTGTTTGTACTTACTGAAAAAGCCATAATACAAGAGAAAAATTAATTTTTTTTTAATTTTATTGCATTTTTAAAAAGAAACGTGTATGTGGCGCACATTGCAGAAGTGTTGTAGCCATCCAAAGCGGATGGATTTATCGATAGAGAATATTTGTGTCAGCCATGCGTCTATGGATGGAACGCCTAAAATAGTTAGACTATGTTGAACAAACGAGCGAGATACAGTTCCGATCCAAAAACTTCGTTTCCAATACTGAGGGACTTCTAACAAAAGACCAAAGTAGGGCTTGACGGTGAAAGGGATCTTAGTGACATGAGTATTTGGGACCAAAGGAAAATTATTACATCTTGGGCGAGGTCCTACTCTGGGCAACTGTTGCTTGTACCGATTACTCCGATATTTCGGTTCGTCGAAACTTTCGAATTATACAAAAGGCGTTTGTATACTCGTACATCAAAGGAAAGAAGAAGGTCAACATATCTCGCAATAAGCTAGTAGTGAGGGATTGTGTAGTCTAATTAAATATTGTAGGCCATCTCCTGAGAGTTTACGAGTATATTTAAAACTCTTCGGATTGATGCCCCGCAGTATGTTGGTGTGCAATTTTAATGTGTCGTAACTTGCCTACAATTGCCCCGAGTCAAGTGTGTCGAAAAGTGGCATAGTCGGCGGGTGTGAGGTTTTCTTTTACCCTAGCCGTCAAGGCTCGGTCCAGTACAGCAGTCTAATCATTGGCATTACCCTATCAATAATCAGAAACAATGCATGGCCTTAATTGCACAAGAGAATTGAATGTAATGACTATCGGCGTTGATGACGAAAGATTACTATTTCATGAGCCGGACAGTTGTCATCTTCTTGTCGACATATGATAGTCGCTTAGGTCAATGCACAATGAGAACTTATGTTTGAATTTTGAAACACATATTTTAACCTAATTTCCTCCATCTGTCCTCTTGAATTTTACTTTCAATGCGGCGTCGACCCCATCAAAAGCAACCTGCAACACATAAGGTTCTTCAGCGCATAGAAACGAAAACATCATCGAACACAGCAGACACTTGACTTCGCATCTGGTCGCTTCCAATCAATGGCCTTGTATCTTCGTCAATGTCCCAGAGGCAAAAACGCTTAAAATTTGTCGCTCGAAATACTGCTACCAAAGTGAGTGGTAGATTGCTCTTGAGGTGCATAAACAAACAGTTCAATTGCTCGAACAATATCGCGAATCATCGTCATCAGTCAGTAAGCGGCAAATGTGCATTTTAATTAACCTCAGATCGCTCGCAGCTAGTGTGGCCAAATATGTTTTTGTATCTTTGCCCTGTTCCTTATCTTCTTTTTAGCTAGTTGCGGAACATTTTAGGAAAATTATGATCACAACGATTACAGTCGGCAGGTGCGTTAGGCTCTTGCCGAAAGCAAAGTCTTAATTGCGTCGTATATTCGATGCGCTTATAATCACTTTTTGTGGACGATGTATTGCGCTAGATAATGGCATTGAACTGAATCGCTTCGAATGGATTGGCTATTGCGCGTGAATTGCGAAAACTTTTGACAAAAATCCCGATTTATTGATACCTCGAATCGATGCCGTAATTATTTTAGCGCAAATTACTGGTTAGTTGTCGCTGTGATCATTACTTAGAGCAAACACTTAAAATGTAGCGAAAATCCAGGTAGACGCGTTGGTGGATCGCTTTCAAAGCCACTCGAACGCATCAGGGTCTTCTTGTGAACAGGTTATCTTCAACGAGGCCCACGTTTCCACAGAGCAAGGTGTAAATTATCATAAGCACATCTATCATACGTAGATGTCAGCTATCTGAAATACAGAAGCTCGATTGAGATACATTACGAAAACTCATGTGAAGAATGAGAATTATTATTCTTTGCTCACATCGTTGAGATTAATCGGGTATTTTAGTAATAAAATCATATGTCACTACTCACAGAAAGAACTATCTGTTGCTCGGAGTTGTTCGTCGCCATTAAGTTTGTTTAATAGTGAAATCCATCACTATGAATGATGAATTCCTTGTCAGTAGTCACTTCAGAGTCATGCTAACTGGAAAATACTTTTTTTTTTTTTTCATTATGAAGAGCATGTTATGAATCCCACGCGGGGAAAAATCTTTGAGAGTGTAGCTAAATTACACCTCACCTCAAAAAACTGCATAAATGGGACTGCTGCTTTTTAAATATGTACAACACCCGTTGAGAGGCTACCGCTCTAGACAGGAGATCCCAACCCGACCAGGAAGGCGATTACGCGAAGTGCTGCCAACCTGCCTATGTGAAACGAAAACTAGTTATGAAGGAGAATATGGCCTCAGATACAAGCACGGGTACCCACCGACGATACAGAAAGAAAAAGCACCACGACCTGCGAGTATGTTCCTGAATTGTGAGAACTCTCCACACCCCTGGAACTGTTCATTAACTGAAAAGGACCCTCAAGCATTATATGACGTATATTACTGCGATACAGGAAGTACGGTGGATAGGACAAGGAATAATATGAAAGAAGGAGTGTGACATTTATTACTTACTTACTTACTTAGGTGGCGCTACAGTCCGTGGTGAACCTGGGCCTCAACCAACAAGCATCTCCAGCTGGCACGGTCTGTGGCCTGCTGATTCCAGCGCCGCACGCCCAGTTGGTTAAGGTCCACTTCCACCTGCGTACGCCACCGTTGATCCGGCCGTCCTCTGCCGCGCCTTACTTCCGGGATGGATTCGAAGACTCTTCGGGCCGGAGCTGTATTTTTCATGCACTCTACATGGCCTAGCCACCTTAGACGCTGTATCCGTAGACGTCGTACCAGGCCGATGTCGCTGTACAACCTGTCTTCTCCTCCATACACAGTTTGAACAAATGGGGCCGTAGATAGTGCGCAGAATTTTCCTCTCGAAACGACCAAGGGCATCTTCCAGAGGCCCAAGCCTCTGCGCCGTAAAAGACGACTGGGATGATCAAGGTCTTATATAGTGTCACCTTGGTTTTCGGAGAGAGGGCTCTATTTTACAATTGCCTCTTGAGGCCACAGAAACAGCTGTTGGCAAGAGTGATTCTGCGTTTTATCTCAGCGCTGGTGTTGTTGTCGCCGATCATCAGTGAGCCAAGGTAGACGAATTCCTTGACCACTTCAAAGTTATGCCCGCCCATGGTGACGTTCTGGCCAATGCATCGGTGTTGACCGTCTATTTTTGATGAAAGCACATATTTGGTTTTACCCTCATTAACCTTGAGACCCGTCTTAGCCGCTTCTACCTCAATGCTTTCAAGGGCCGCATTGACGTCTCGCTGTATCCGTCCAATCACGTCAATGTCATCGGCGTACGCAAGCAAATGCATGGACTTGAAATAAATAGTACCTCTTGTGTTGGACACTGACTCTTGCATGATTTTTTCAAGCATAATGTTGAAAAAGTTGCATGACAGTGCTTCACGTTGCCTAATTCCTTTGTTAACATCAGAGGTCTCGGTTTGCTCATTACCCACCTTAATGGAGCAGCGAGAATTCTCCATTGTTATTCTGCACAGTCGGACGAGTTTGGCAGTAATGTTAAAACTAGACATGGCTTTGTACAGCTCATCTCTATACACGCTGTCATATGTAGCCTTGAAATCGACGAAGAGGTGGTGAGTGTCGATTTGGTATTCTTGAGTCTTCTCCAAGATCTGCTGTAGCGTGAATATTTGGTCTATTGTGGATTTACCTGGCCTGAAACCACACTGATAAGAGCCGATCAGGTTACCCATAAACGGTTTCAGGCGTTCAACAGTACGGCAGGGAAGATCTTATATGCGATGTTAAGGAGACTTATTCCCCCTAGTTGGCGCAGTTATAGGGGTCTCCTTTCTTAAAGACTGGGCAAACGATGCTGTGTTTCCATTCGTCGGGCATGCTTTCCTCCGACCTTACCTTGCAAATGAGATGGCGCATGCACCTTACCAACTCATCTCCAGCCACCTTAAGAAGCTCAGCAGCAAGACCGTCTGCACCCGCGGCTTTATTAGACTTAAGTCTTGATATCGCTATTTTGACTTCGTGTAGATCGGGTGAACTGAATTCTGTTACATCGCCGTCCACTACGAATGGCTCGTTCTGCCTGACAGCGGTATCTTGTCTATCATCGCCGTTGTACAGTCTGCAGAAGTGGTCTTTCCAAATCCTCAGCATCGATTGCCACTCTACTACCAGTTCTCCATTTTCATCTCTGCAGACCGCCGCTCTGGCTTTGTAGCCATGGCATGTTCGTTTTACCTTATTGTAAAACTTACGGGCGTCATTCCTGCGGAAGCATCTCTCCATCTCCTCGATCTCACGCTTTCCGTGCTCTTTCTTCATTCTTTTGAAAAGCGTGTGTTCCTCTCTTCTCTTCTGCTCATAGATTTCGCAAACAGCTTTCTTCCGTCGTTGCAGCGGGCTTTACATGCTTCTTGTTTTGCTCCGCATTGTTCATCGAATCAGGGGTTTCTAGGTGGTGGCGGTTTGAAACCCAGCACCTCTGAGGCAGCGTCTCCGATGGAGCTCTGGAAATGCGCCCATTCCTGCTCTATTGTTTGTGCTGCTGCTTACGTGGTCCTACTCGACTCCTAAGCATTCTTGATATCTTCATTCGTACCTTGGCTACAACAAGGTAGTGGTCCGATTCGATGTTGGCCCCTCGGAAGTTTCGTACGTCGAGAATATATGAGGAGTGTCTGGCGTCGATCGCAATGTGCTTGCTACAAGGAGGTTAGCCCCGCTAGGAAATCGATTAGCCTAAGTCCGTTGTCGGATGTGGTGCTATGGAGGCTATGCTTTCCTATGATCGACTCAAATATGTCCTCTTTGCCCAGTTTGGCCATTGGGCATATGCTCTGCCTAGGAGATCCTAGAATTCTTCATTGAGTCGATCGTCCTTTTCTTCCGTTGGGGCGTGAGCGCTAATGTTTCCAAATTTAGCTTCGATGCGGATTGTTATGAGGCGTTCGCTTATATCTCGGAAGCTTAAGACTTTTTGTCAGAGTCTTCCTCGAATAACGAATCCGCACCCGAATGGGCACTGTTTGTTCTCCTTGTAGCAGTTCCCGTAGTAGATGTCGCAGTTTTTCATGCGTCTTTTGCCTGGTCCATCCCATCGCACTTCTTGGAGTGCAGTTGAGGGTTTGCTCCAATTGATCGCCTGCACCCGGTCTGTTAAGGGACCTCACATTCCAGGTGCAGACTCTCAAGTCCTTTAGTCGTTTGCAGGGGTTGTCAACTTTGTATTCGTCCGTATCCGAGGCTTGTGGTTGATTCAGAACAAGTGTGTTTTTACGTGATAGGGATGTTACCCCTAAGCATAACTCCCAACCTGGAGGGCCAGGTTCCTCTTTCCCCAGAAACAAGTGGTTGGCTCGCTGCACACATTGGTTTACTACCGGGCGGGTGTCAAGGCAGCTGTCCAGAGGAGGCTACGCGGGGGCTGTGTGTCAGCCTGGATTGAGCAGGGACAGAGATCGAAGCTCTGTCCCTGCCATGTTAAACGCGATCAACTTCTTCGCTCCCTCCCCCCTGATAGTTGTTGTTATCTCCTTTAATACTTCATAGGCATTAACCTGTCCCACTGCTCTCAAGCTCATTTAAGTTACAAAACTCAACATAGAAACTGATGTAGACTCCCTTAATTTTGCTAGCTTCATTCTTTTTGTACGTTCAGTACTTTGATCAAATGAAACACTTGGCCTACCACGCTTAAGCCTTTCTTCAGGGCAACAAAGAAATAGATGTCTCAAGCCATAAGTCGTTTGCTTTTGAGAACGCCTCGAATTTCCGAAAAGCCTTGTTTTTAGCCAACTAAAAACACAACACAAACTTCTTCACAATAAACTCCAGCTATCTGTGAGCAATCATGGCTTGCGCCGATGAATGTCATGCAAAATGTATTTATGTTAACGGCCTAAGACTCTTTCAGTATCAACAGTGGGTTTGTTGACTATTAAAAACAATTAACAATGGCCCCAAATGGGCAATTTCATTTTTCGATTTTTTACCACCAAATAGGCCATTCTGCCCCACCTTCCTCCATTCACCTTTCTTACAGGCAGGACCAAATATCCTGCGCAGAATTTTTCTTTCGAAATAACCCAAAATCAGTTCCGCCGTCCTGCTTAAAGCTGCGTCCTGCGTAAAGCTTTTGGCTCAGAACAGTAAGACTGGTTGGTTTGGTTATTCGAGTGAATAGTTTTTACCCAAGTTGTTTGGACAAGGGCGATTCTAGGCCGGATCTCCCCTGTGGTGTCGTTTGTGAAGTTTACGTTTGCCCCGAGGTAGACAAACGAGCCACGGATTGGTTTTTACTTGTCAGCATGTACTTTGTCTTCTCCTCATTGGTTATTCTAGATACTCCATTCTGATTCTTTTAACTTGTAAACAGCACAAAGGCAATGTTATAACAAAATATTTATTGTTATGAGGAATTCGCAGTATGGCATATGACGTTGAAACTATTTTCCCATCTTGGTTCTGTATCTCCTTTGAATAAGCGTAGCTTCAATTGAGATCACCCCAGCTACCGCATTTGATTCGCATTAAAAAAGGTTTTTGTTGTAGTTCACCGTCATGCGACTGCGTTGAAGATCGACTCAGTGCTTCTCGTACATTCACACATTTTTCTGCCTTTGACATTAAGATACCTATCACAGATCTTTGTATCTTCTTGCTCCTCTCTGTGTGACTCTTTAAACGAAAATTGTGCGAAAGAAAAAACAGAACGAATGTCGGCGCTCCAATTTACGAGATTATTGGCCCATTAGATACAAAGGCCTGTAACTAGCCAGATCGGTTGTAGATACACTTGTTTATTTGACAGCGGAAGGGAAAGTGATCCCATTACATCTCTCCTACGTGTAACACTTTTATCTATTTAGAACTAGTGACAGTTGACAAGGTGTTGAGGTACACGAGTGTCCACTCGGCACTGGTTGTCCGTAAGGCCGTGTTGATCCAGCCTTGAATTAGCATTCGAAATTGTCTTAAACTCTTCAAATTTCCATATGAGTGGGTTTCACAGAGTTGTTTGTAACTGCCGCTGAGTAATAGATTGAAAGCATTCCAGAGGTACACGCATCCATTAATGTCAGCTTGCGGCGGATGATGGATCTGATTTGCTGTCAGCCAGATCTCACGAAGTGGATTTTTGTTTTTAATGAAATCATTTGTATTATTCCTTCTGTATCTTAGGGGTTTGTTGATTGCCAGCTTTCGGAATATGACGAAAGACGTTGGCTGCTGCCATAATTGTAGTCACGACCGAGTCTTATCTGTTTTGCATAATTTTAGCAACAATTCACTTAAAAGTGTTTTGTTTCGAGATGCGATTTAGTTTTGTTGTGTTTGCTCAAGGTGGTAGTTAGGAGTTTATTTTCAGACTTTGCGGTAAGCCTCTTAGGCTATATATATTTATAGGCTCACGGACTGGCAGATTCTGAATGACTCAGATAGTGATATGCAGGAAATGATTGTGGATTCAATTGATGTTGCGTGTGGGAAGCGTAAATGATGTATTAATTGTATGTTTATGGCTTTAATTAGACAGGCAATGACCTTTTCATTCATATCAACTCAAACCATTCTGGTTTCTGTCCGGTATTGTAACGTATAAGATCTCAGAGTTGGCGCTTGTCACTAGTGGGCCAAGGTAGAAAAAACCTTGAACGACTTATTACTGACATTAGTGACATTAGTGAGGGCATGGGCTCGGACATACAGGGTAAAGTTGTTGATCGCTCTCAACCTGGCGAGATGCCAGCAACGATCCCTGATTAAATGACCGGGTCAAGTTGACATACGGCCTCCTCGCGGCGCCCTCTGGATAGCCTCTTCAACAACCGTTGGGAGGTGAACAAACGTATGCAGCGAATAAAACCCGGACCAGAATGGCGGTTGTGCGGCGGGCTAACAATCCGCCCACGTAAAAAACCTAAAAGTTATGAATGAGCAAGATGCCTCTGATACACGGACGGATACTCGGCGACGACAACGCACGAAAAAGGAACACGATGTGCGAGTATGCTCCTGGAATGTCAGAACCCCGTACACTCCCGGAGCTGCTCATAAACTAGAAGGAATCCTCACGCAGTACAAGGCGGATATTACTGCGGTCCGGGAAATACGCTGGATAGGGAACGGTATGATTAGGCAAAAAAAATTGCGACATTTATTACAGCTGTCACAAAAGGTTGCACTTACTGGGATGCGGATTCGTCGTGGGAAAGCGGTTAAGGTCGAAGGTCATCGACTTTGAACCTATAAGTGATCGCCTGGCTGTGATCCGCATCAGAGGCAGATTTTATAACATCAGCCTTATATGTGCACACGCCCCTACCGACGAGGCTGAAGACCCTATCAAGGAGGACTTCTATGGCCTCCTGGACAACGCCTACGGAGCTTGTCCAGAGTACGATGTAAAAATCGTGCTCGGGGACTTCAACGCCAAAATCGGTAGGGAAAACACCCTTGGCGGAGTGATCGGAAAGCACAGCCTCCACGATACAACAACAGATAACGGCTTCCGACTCGCTGACTTTGCGACAGCTCGTAATGCGGTGATAAGTAGCACAAAATTCCCTCGCAAGCGAATCCACACAGCAACCTGGCGATCTCCAGACGGTCGAACCGCCAACCAAATCGACCATGTGCTCATTGACGCAAGGCACTCGTCAAACATCCTGGATGTGCGAACATTCAGAGGGGCAAATGTCGGCTCTGACCACTTCCTCGTAGCAGCAAGATTCAGAGCTCGACTGTTCAATGTCAGAAAGCTGCACCAGCCCATCAGGAGGAGGTTCAATATTGGGCGCGTGAGTACACCGGCGGTTGCCAGAGTCTACATGGAGCAGCTGAGCGAAAGACTCTACGGTATGCCTACGTCGAACACAAATGCCAATAATATGTGGCTGCATTGCCGCTCAGCCATTCAGGAAGTAGCCAAATCCACCTTAGGATACCTACCACCCCTGACAAGAAACCCGTGGTATGATGGCGAGTGTGAGCAGAAAAAGGCAGCAACCGACGAGGCGTACCAAAAGGCGCTGCAGAGGAAAACCAGGGCAGCGCAAGAAGAGTACCGAGCCAGAAGAAGGGAGGAGAAAAAACTACTGCGACAAGAGAAAAGAATCACCGCAGCCTCCCAGCTCAAGGATATCGAGGAGTCTAGGGATAAACATAAAATACGAGCCTTTTACAAGAAAGCCAAAGGCCTTGCAGGAGGCTTCAAAAAGGGCACCCTGGCTCTTCGAAACTGCGAGGGTAATCTTGTCACCGACCCGCAGGGAATAGTGGATGTATTTAAGCGGCATTTCCAGTAGCTGCTTAACGAGCATGACCAAGAGAGCGTGGTAGGGACCGAGGAAATCCCAACTCCAGCCGCTGAAGTAGTCCTCCCACCCAGCATCGAAGAAGTCGGCACAGCTATTCAGAAGCTGAAGAACAACAAGGCCGCAGGCTCAGATGGCTTGCCATCAGAGCTCTTCAAGGCTGGCGGCGATGTTCTGGTAGGAAGCATGCACCAAATCATCTGCAGAATTTGGGAAGAAGAAAGCATGCTCGACGACTGGATTACCAGCTCTATTTGCCCCATCTACAAAAAAGGCGATCCTACCTGTTGCAAGAACTATAGAGGTATATCCCTGCTCAATGTCGCATACAAGATCCTGTCCAGCGTATTGTGTGAACGTCTAAGAATATTTTGCACCGCACTAATGGGCAGCTACCAGCGCGGCTTCCGGCCCGGCAAATCAACTATAGACCAAATTTTCACACTTCGACAAATCCAGGAAAAGACCAACGAGTTTCGAATCGATACACATCATCTTTTCTTCGATTTCAAAGCCGCATACGACAGCATTCATCGTGAAGAACCTTTTGGGGCGATGGCCGATTTCGGGATCCCGGTAAAACTGATCCAGTTGTGTCGCGCCACGCTAAAAAACACGCGATGCACCGTGAAACTCGGTTCTAGGACCTCGGAACCATTCGAAACATGCACCGGATTTCGGCAAGGAGATACGCTGTTATGTGACTTCTTCAACCTGGTGCTGGAGCAGATAGTGCCACGGGCAGGCGTCAACAGGGAAGGCACTATCTTTTACAAGTCCATCCAGCTGCTAGGATACGCGGATGATATCGACATCACCGCGTGTTCTCGCCGTGGCATTGTGGAAGCATTCACGGCGATTGAAGAACAAGCGAAACGAGTTGGTCTTAAGATCAATGAGGACAAAACGAAATACATGCTGTCAAGCAAAAACCAATCCGTCGCTCACCACCTGGGACAAAACATGACAATTGACAGCTACAATTTCGAGGTAGTTAAGGAGTTTGTCTACCTCGGGGCAAACGTAAATTCCACAAATGATACCACAGTGGAGATCCGGCATAGAATCGCCCTTGGCAACCGTTGCTACTTCGGCTTGTCCAAACAACTGGGGTCAAAACTCCTCACTCGAAAGACCAAAGTCATGCTTTACAAAACGCTCATTTTGCCAGTCTTGCTGTACGGAGCCGAAAGCTGGACGATAAGCAGGACAGCAGAGCTGATTTTGGGTTCTTCCGAAAGAAAAGTTCTGCGCCGGATATTTGGTCCTGTCTGTGAGGAAGGTGAATGGAGAAGAAGACACAACCGCGAACTCTACGAGCTGTACCAAGATGTGGATGTAGTCCGGAAGGCAAGGATCCGTCGACTACACTGGCTCGGCCACATCGAGCGCATGGACATCAACGCTCCAGCTAAGAGGGTCTTCGACTCCGAGCCTCCTGTTTCGAGAAGAAGAGGAAGACCGAACCTCCGGTATAAAGATCAAGTAATCGCGGATGTAAGACATCTTGGTCTTGACAACTGGAAGCAGCGTGCCCGGGACCGTCAAGGATGGAAGGCAGCTATAGTTCAGGCTCAGATCCTCCATGGATCGCTGGCCTGATAAGTAAGTAAGTCAAGTCTCTTGAAATGGATTACTGTCCGCACAAAACTTCAATGCCTGGGTCAATTTCATGTCTCCCGATATCGATCTCTTGGACCACTTTCTCCCCCAATACATACCTTACCTTGGAATAATCTATATCTTCCCAGCTGAGCAACATACACGACCTTGGGGTCGCCTACATAAATTTACAAAAAACGCGAGCGAAGCAATTAATATTCCCTCAAGTGATGTTCAACCTACATTTTTTTATTTTCTTTCAATCAATATCTTATGGATGCGAGTATAATGCGAATGCCAATGAAATGAGTACAATAACAAGTGAAAGAATAAAGTGAAACGCTCTTGCCAATCCGCCAATAAATGATGTTACCCGCACGCGTCCATGCGACGTACGAGTAATAAAGCGCTTTTGCAAAAATAACAAGTCAATCAAAGGCGGTCATTAAAAAAGTGCATTTGAAAGATACAAATCGTTCTTAGGAGCAAGTTTGTTCGGATGATTTCTTCACAACAAATTGTGAAGTTATTGCATAACAATTGGCACAGAGAGTGGGACGATGTATAGGTATTTACGCGTCCCCAAAAAATCCAAATCAATTATGCTCTCGGCGAGAACGTGGACCGACTCTGGTCTTTTACAAAAGCGGTAGAAAGGAAAGGCTATCTTATTGTGCCTAGATTTATGTGTATGTATGTCCCTACAATTGCTAGTATTGTACTGTGATTGCTACATATAGTACCATACTGAATAGTGAAAGTACTCTTCAGAAGCTCGGCTTTGTCATGGTTGAATGGAGAATATCAAGGCGTAGTAGTTATAAACCAAAGATTGCAGTGGAATAGGAGAGCTGTTATCCTTTGAAGTCTTAATTGTAATGGCTGCACTCTTTTTAAAACACATCTTACTTACTTACTTAGATGACGCTACAGTTCAGGGTGAACCAGGGCCTCAACCAACAAGCCTCTCCAGCCTACACTATCTTTGGCCAGCCGCTTCCCGTGCCGCACGCCCTTTTGGTTCAGGTTCCTTTCCACTTGTGCGCGCCACCTTAGATGCGGTCGTCCTCTGCTGCGTCGTCCCTCGGGGTCGGAGTCGAAGACTCTTAGGGCCGGAGCTGTGCTGTCCATTCGCTGTCCATACATGGCCTAGCCATCGTAGACGTTGGATCCGTAGATGTCGTACTAGGCCGATGTCGCTGTACAGCCCGTACAGTTCTTGGTTGAGTCTACTCCTCCACTCTCCGTTTACACAAACGGGACCAAGGATTGCACGAAGAATTTTCCTCTTGAAATGCCCAAGAACCTCTTCATCCGCTTTTGATAACGTCCAAGCCTCAGCGCCTTAGAGGAGGACCGGGATGATCAAGGTTTTGTAGAGGGATACATTAGTTTTTGAGAGAGGACTTTACTACTCAGTTGCCTCTTGAGCCCAAAGAAGCAGCGGTTGGCAAGAGTTATTCTGCGTTTTATCTCAGCGCTGCTGTCATTGCTGCTTGTCACTACCGAGCCAAGGTAGACGAAGTCCTTGACCACTTCATAAATATAGCTGCCGAAGGTGACGTTCTGAACGAGACGTCGGTGTTGCGCGTCTTTCTTTTATGATAGTATATATTTGGTCTTGTTCCCGTTTACCCTCAGACCCACTTTAGCCGGTTCTAAAAGTATAATCTTCGTTATTGAGGATCCGCCGGAATACATGAATACGGGCTGGTGAGTTACCTTTGAGACTCACGAAGAAAGCGCAGCCTGGCGGTACGGCAGCTGTGGTGAAGGAGTGTACTACTATAAATGAAGGTAATGTAAATAAACCTCCATCCCAGTAAGGCCGTGTTAGCCAACCTCATGCTGCTTCTTAATGAGGAGCAGCTTGATGCGTTCCTGGTCCAAGAACCAGGGATCCTTCATAATCGGGTTAAGGGATTAGGGTCATCAAATTACAGCCTCTTTTATAACGGCAGCGAAGGCAAGGTTAAATCTTGTATCGTTGCTAGCAAAGAACTCCACGTACTATGTAATGCTAACCAATTTCAGCTCGGGGGACCAGACAGTGGTGAACGTTACAGGAAAGGAGGGTGCTATCACGATGTCGTCGGTTTATCTACCACATGACGAAGGCAGGGACGTTGGCTCTAAGGAAACAAGGATAATGATCGCAATCGCCGAGCAAGGTAAGAAGAACTTAGTCGTAGGGTGTGATGCTAACGCCAATCACACTACTGGGGGTAGCTCTAGCACTAATAGTATAGAAGAGGTAGGTTATATTGGACTGAACAGAATACTAGGATTCTTATCCTCGTCTGGATGGTTCAGCTCAACGGAAAATGTCTAGGTCTCAACGGGTTAAAAATTGATTGGGCACAATGGACTCCACGTAGTCTAGGTGAACCTTGACTTTTTGCCAGTAGGGCACCCACTTACCTAACCCAACCTAACCTAGTCGCTTCTGCTTCAATGCTTGCGAACGCCTTATTGACGTCTCGCTTTGTCCGTCAAATAACGTCAATGTCATCTGTGTAGGCAAGCAACTGGCCCCAGAGTCCCGCACGATCTTTTCAAGAATAATGTTAAAGAAATCACATGACAGTGCGCCACCCTGTCTAAAACCTTTTCTAACATCGAAGCTCTCGGTGAGTTCACCTCCGACCTAAATGGAGCAGCGAGAATTCTCCATAGTCATCCTGCACAGTCTAACGAGTTTGGCAGGAATGTTAGAACATGACATGGCTCTGTATACCTCGTCTCTATAAACACTGTCATATGCGGCTTTAAAGTCGACAAAAAGATGGTGCGTGACCTGGAATTCATGGGTCTTCTCCGAGATCTGCCGTAGTGTAAATATTTGGTCTATCGTGGATTTTCCTGGCCTGAAACCACACTAGTAAGAACCTACCAGATTATCCACGAATAGTTTTAAGCGCAGTACTGCAGAGAGGATTTTGTACGCGATGTAATTGGCGCAGTCATAGGAGTCTCCTTTCTTATTCTTTAAAACACTTCTACTCTATGGTGCATCCAATCGAGACCTCCAGGATCCCGTGGCGCAGTGGTTAATGTGTTGGACTCTGACGCACGATGGGCGAGTTGGGATCCCGATAACACCAACGCCATCGAATGTTTATTTCGCGACGTCCCTCCTCGGCGGAGTGCTAGCAGATTCCCCATAGTATACTTGCCATGGAAAAGCCTCTCGTCTCACGTCGTTCGGAATCGGCATTTAATTGTAGGTCCCCTTCAGCTGCGTGAAAAATAAATCGCACGCAATATGGGTGATTGAGAGAAGCTTGGTTCTGATCCTTAAGTTGATGGTGGCCATATTGTTGAAGGTACATCTGTGAAATTACTTACTTACTTACTTATCAGGCCGGCAATCCATGGAGGAGCCTGAGGAGCCTGAGCTTTAGCTGCCTTCCATCCTTGACGGTCCCGGGCACACTGCTTCCAGTTATCAAGACCAAGTTGTCTTGCGTCCGTGAATACTTGGTCTTTATAACGGAAGTTCAGTCTTCCTCTTTTTCTCGAACCTGGAGACTCGGAGTCGAATACCCTCTTAGCTAGAGCGTTGGTGTTCATGCGCTCGATGTGGCCGAGCCAATGTAGTAGACGGAACTTTGCCTTCCGGACTATATCCAGATATTTGTACAGCTCGTAGAGTTCGCGGTTCTGTCATCACCTTCCTTCACCTTCCTCACAGACTGGACCAAATATCCGGCGCAGAACTTTTCTTTTGAAAGAACCCATAATCAGCTCCGCCGTTCTGCTTTTCGTCCAGCTTTCTGCTCCGTATAGCAAGACTGGCAGTATAAGCGTTTTGTAATGTATGAGTTTGGTTCTTCTCATGAAGTCTCGTGACCTCTACGAGTTAAAAAGTAGGAAGTAAGATAAGATTATCAGGAGAAAGAAAAAAGAGAACGAGAAGCGCGCGATTAAGGACTTGGGGGCATGACGTTCGAAGGTTTTATCAACAGATAAAGCGAACATGCCAAGTTCATAAAGCCAGAAGGGGAGCCTGTAGGGATGAGAACGGACACCTAGTATTAAAATGGCAGTCGACGCTGAAAATATGGAAAAACCACTTCTGCAGATTGTATTACGGCGAGGTTAGTCAATATACTGCTGTCAGGCAGAGTGATCCATTTCTTAATGATGAAGATCGAGGAGAATTCCGTCCCCCTGACCTCGACGACGTTAAGATCACCACATCGAAAATCAAGTCGAATAAATCCGCTGGCACAGACGAACTGTCTGCTGAGCTCCTCAGAGCAGCTGGAGATGACCTGGTTACTAGCATGCACCAGCTCATCTGTAAGATATGGTCAGAGGAAAGCCTGCCCGAGGAATGGACTGACTGCGTCAACTACAGAGGAATAAGTCTCCTTAACATCTCCTATGAAATCTTTTCTGCCATTTTGTGTGAACGCCTGGGAAGTCCACCATCGACCAAATCGTCACACAGGATCGGCAAATCCTGGAACCCTCAGGTCAACACTCACCACCTATTTGTCGACTTTAAAGCCGCTTACGACAGTGTACTTAGGGACGAGCTATACAACGCCATCTTTACCTTGGACATCCCTGCTGAGCTCGTCAGACTATGCAGGATGACTTTGGAGAGTGCTCGCTGCCCCATCCGAATCGGTGCAGACATGACCGGCAATTTCGATGTCAGAAAAAGGATGCGCTGTCGTGTGATTTATTCAACATCGTATTAGAAATGATTCTGCAAAAAAAAGGCGTCTACAGATTCAACGCCTAAGATGGCTAGACCATGTAGAGCGAATGGACACCGCAGCTCCAGCCCGGAGAGTCTTTGAATCCAACCCCGAACGACGAAGAAACACAGAACGGCCAGCACCTAAGATGGCGCACACAGGTAGAAGGAAACCTCAGCCAACTGTGTGCGGCAATGGAAAAGTGTAGCAAATGATCGTGCTGGAGGAGCATGTTGGTGGAGGCCTGGGTTCATCCCGAATTTTAGCGCCCCATAAGGAGAAGAGAGTTTGCTAGGCCGCTAGCTAAGATAGCCAAACCAAGTAACACCATACCACATGGTGCCCCTTGCTAGATCTTAATCAAAAATAGCTAGCACGAGTCTGATAAGCACTTGGAGCATTTTAAATCAGGAGAGCATGGAAGTAACAATGGGAATGAGGATTATAGCGAACAGTGCTGGTATAGGGACATGGCTGTGGCCTACTTACTGCTACCAACACTCAGACTTGCGCGGTGACATTCCAGCTCTCCATATCAATTCCTTTTCAAGGCTGTCTGCCTTAAAAGGTCACGACTAATTACATCAATTCACCACTCCTTAACCCAAATAGAATTGAGTTCTAGACAAAGCCAGTGATTCGTTTAAACTATCTCATTTAAAATAAAGTTACTACGGAACAACAATTAAGAACAAGTACCTTAAGTAGTGCATGTTAGTCACAACCTTTAGGGGCAAAATATATAGTTTAGCAGATTCTAAAGAATCCATTCTATCAGTTGCTTAATTTATAGCCTTAAAAACCTTTATATATATTTACCTACTGTATTTAGGCAGCAGCATCAGTTTCCTAGCCAATGTACGAATGAGTTGTTTGCATTGCACCTACAATTCCACCAGATGCGAACTATTCCACAATCTCTTCAGTAGTCGGCACGTTAAGCACTACAAAATGCCATATTCCGGAACAAATTGGTTTGCCTGTCAGTAACTACCCGCACTAGCTGCAACAGCAATCTTCTTATCAAACTCATCCGTATTCCGAAGAAACATAAAACGTGCGAAAGCATTGAATGGACGCAACCGTCTGCAGAAGCTCCTGAAGATCTGAATTACCATCTAGAGCGGATAAACGTACAAACTCGTCAGATAACAACTACGAAACGTTGAGTATCTGAATGGATTGTTGCACTTTTAATGCGGATGTGGGTAAGATATTCAAAGAATTTTGAAGATTACATAACGAGAATGTGTGCGCTACTCTGGAAAAGTAAACCAATTACATCATGGCATGATTGTGAGGCGGCCGTTGTGATCTTATTTGAAATGGATTGTATAAGGTAGACGATACGATGCACTTCAGTGAAGACCTAGTGCCCTACAAAGTGCGCGTGCGGATTTTGTTGCTTTTCTTGGGCAGGTAGGGAGTTAGGTGGTTGTGGATGCAGCATCAAATGCTATAGGTGATGAGTAATAATTGGCTGCAATGAGCGGAACTGATATGCCTCAAGGATTTCTTGAATCGTGGGCGCAGGTACCTCTCGAGTGCGATTTATCGATTTAGAAAACAACAAAACAAGTTTCACTTTGATTTGTGCAATAGATAGTTATTGTTGTCATCACATTTTAATGATAGATATAGCAACTGCTGGAGGCATTTTCTTATTGACTCCACCTGACTTTAGTCCCTCTCTCTTCTGCACCTAGTTACTAATGTGAATCGACTGAACGAGACCGATATTAGCAATGATACACCCACTTTGGACAACTTCGACAACGACGTGAACGCCGCAACTGATATTATCGCAAACATTATCCGAATCGGCATAGCAAATTTTATTTTATTCCCAGCAAGATTAAAAGCACCAGACCTAAGGATAATACGTGGTTTGACTTGAGCTGCAAAGAGGCTATTAGGCTCAGGGAGCTAAGTTTTCGGGCCTACAAGGGAAACAGCTCTGAGGAAAACCGAAAAAAGTACATACGAGCCAGAAATGACTGCAACACCCACATTCGACGGGTTAAATTCCAATCCGACCAAAAATTAAGGCGTAAAATCCTTCAATGTCCCAAAGGAAGCAAAAGTTTCTGGTCGTTTGTAAAAAACGTAAAAAACTCAACTAAGTCCTCTATAACGACGCTCATTCACAATGACATTCCAGCTGTCACCCCTTTAGACAAAGCTAACCTACTTGCTGCCCATTTCGCAACCAGTTATCAGCTGCCAGCTTGTACTTTGTCTCCGCCTGTACTAGAGTGTGTCAATTCCACCATGGGACTAATCCACTTCCGCACTCGTACAGTCGCAAGGGTTCTTAAGGACCTCGACATATAGTTCTGAAGAGGTGTTCTTCTACGCTGGCAAAACCACTGCATAAGCTTTTTCACCTTTCCTACACCTTTGGGCTCTTTCCGAGTAGGTGGAAAACAGCATTTGTCCAGCCCATACCCAAAAAAGGCGAATCATCTTCTCCCTCCAACTACCGACCCATTGCACTAACGTCCCTTCTTTCCAAGGTCATGGAAACGCTGATTAACCGTCAGCTTATGAAATATCTTGAATCACGGAAACTCCTCAATGACCGCCAATACGGTTTCCGCAGCAACAGATCCACTGGTGATATGATGGCATATCTCGCTGAAAAATGGAATCACTCGCTTCACCAAGCAGGTGAAAGCAAAATTGTTGCACTGGATATTTCGAAAGCATTTGACAGGGTTTGGCACGAAGCCCGTTTGTCGAAAATGCGTGCTTTTGGGATCGCGGAGTCTCTCTTTCAATGGATTAGAAGCTACCTTTCGAATCGTTCAATTCAAGTTGTTTTGGACGGATTCAAGTCTGATACTCACTTTGTAAATGCCGGTGTTCCCCAGGGCTCCGTTTTGTTTCCGACACTCTTTCTCATTTTTATAAATGATCTCTTGTCTGTTACTTCTAATCCAATTCACTCCTTCGCTGACGACAGTACCCTCAGCTTCTTATATTCGTTCACCAGTTTACGACCCTGCACTTCGGTTGTAGATAATGAGCGGCAGCGTATGTTAAGCTCATTAAATTCCGATATCGACAGCATCATCCAATGGGGTAAAAACAATAGAGTGGAATTTAATGCTTCCAAAACACAGTGCTGTCTCTAGTCGTTAAAGCGTATAAATAACCCGCAGCCATTATCCATGAATGGCACTTGCATCTCAGAAACTAAAAAGCTTTCCATCCTGGGTATGAGTGTTGCTCACAATCTTAATTGGAGCGACCATATATTCAGTGTCACCAAGAATGCTGCGAAATACCTAGGCTTCTTATACAGATGCAAGAAATATTTCTCACCCTTAGACCTGGCTACAATCTATAAGGCGTTCATTCGCCCCAAATTAGAGTTTAACGCTCATGTCTGGTCCGGTGCTTCCAAGACCTCATTGCACCTACTAGACAGAATACAAAAACGAGCCATAAAACTGATAGGTGACTCCAGCATTACCAAAACATTAGACTCGCTGGAACACCGCAGGAATGTTACCTGCCTCTCCCTGTTTTATCGTTACTACCACCAAAAATGCTCTGATGAAATTGCCAGTTGCGTTCCGCCCCTTCAACATTTCTCCCGCAATACACGTCTCTCTAGGAATGCTCACCAATATACCCTGAAGCCCGCTTTCGGACGTACTGTCAAATATAGAGAATATTTCATTAACCGAACCACACGAATCTGGAACTCCTTGCCGAATTCGGCATGCCCGAGGGAGTGGAATCTCAGCATCGTTTGCCCAGTCCACAAGAAAGGAGATCCCAATAACTGCGCCAACTACAGGGGAATAAGTCTCCTTAACATCACATAGAAGATCTTCTCTGCCGTACTGTGTGAAGGCCTGAAATCCTTTGTGGATAATCTGATCAGTGTAGTTTCAGGCCAGGTAAGTACACAGTAGACCAGATATTCACACTGCGGCAGATCTTGGAGAAGACCCAAGAGAGGGCTCTACTTCTCAATTGCCTGTTGAGCCCAATGAAACAGCGGTTGGCAAAAGAGATTCTGCGTTTTATCACAGCGCTGGTGTTGCTGTCGCCGGTCATCAGTGAGCCAAGGTAGACGAATTCCTTGACCACTTCAAAGTTATATCTGCCCATGGTGACATTCTGGCCAATACGTCGTTGCCCCTCTCTTTTTGATGAAAGCAGATCAAAAAGTATCCGTCCAATCACGTCATTGTCGTTGACATACGCAAGCAATTGCGTAGACTTGAAATAAATCGTACCTCTTGTGTTGGATCTTTTCAAGCACGATGTTGAAGAAGTTGCATGACAGCGCGTCACCTTGTCTAAATCCTTTTTTAACATCAAAGGTATCGGTTTGTTCATTACCGACCATAATGGAGCAGCGATAGTTCTTCATCCTCCACAGTCGGACGGGTTTGGCAGGGATGTCAAAACTAGACATGGCTATTTATGGCTTGGTCTATACACGCTGTCGTACGCGGCCTTGAAGTCGACGAAGAGGTGGTGAGTGTCGATTTGGTATTCCTGGTCTTCTCCAAGATTTCTCTTTCTTTTGGTGGCGTTACAGCCCATGAAGGACCAGAGCCAAGCTTCTCTTCAATCACAGACGGTGTGTGTGATTCATTTTTCCTACAGGTGAAAGGGACATACAGTTGAATGACGATTCCGAACGGCGTGGGTCGAGAAAGTTTTTCAAGGCAAGTTATACTACTGGGGATTTTGCCAGTACCCCGTCGAGGAGGGACGCCGCGAAATAAACATTCGATGGCGTTGGTGTTATCGGGATCCGAACTCGCTAATCGTGGGTCAGAGTCCAACACACTAACTACTGCGCCACAGCGCCCTCCAAGATCTGCCGTAGCGTAAATATTTGGTCTACTGTGGATTTAGCTGAAACCAGACTGATAAGGGCAGATCAGGTTATCCACAAGCGGTTTCAGGCGTTTACACAATACGGCAGAGAAGATCTTATATGCGATGTTAAGGAGACTGATTCCGCTATAGTTATAGGGGTCTCCTTTCTTATGGACCGGGCAAACGATGTTGAGGTTCCATTCGTCGGGCATGCCTTCCGCCGACCATACCTTGCAAATGAGATGGTGCATGCTGCCTTAAGAAGCTCAGCCGACAGGCCGTCCGTGCCCGCGGCTTTATTAGACTAAAGTCTCGATATCGTTATTTAAACTTCGTCTAGGTCGGGTGAACAGAATTCTCTTACATCGTCTTCCATTATGAATGGATCGTCCTGTCTGATAGCGATATCTTGTCTGTCATCGCCGTTATACAATCTGCAGAAGTGGTCTTGTCAAATCCTCAGCATCGACTGTGATTCCACTACCAGTTCTCCATTTTCATCCCTGTAGATCTGGGCGTGATTCCTGCGAGAGCATCTCTCCATCTCCTCGATCTCACTCTTTCCGTATTCCCTTTTCTTTCTTCTGAGAAGCGTGTGTTGCTCTCTTCTCTTCTGTTCATCGATTTCGCGAGCAGCTCTCGTCCGTCGTTGTAGCGTGGCTTTATATGCCTCCTGTTTTGGTGCATGGGCTTGTTCGCATTGTTCGTCGAACCAGGGGTTTCTAGATGGTGGAGGTTTGAAGCCCAGCCCCTCTGAGGCAGCGTCTCTAACGGCGCTCTGGCAATGCGCCCATTACTGCTCTATTGATTGCGCTGCTGTGGGCGGATTTTGATTTTAGAGCTTGAAAAAGACACGATCGGCAAAGATTCTGGCAGTCTCTTGCGATTGTAGCTTTCCGACGTCAAACTTACGTTGTCCTACACGACTCCTAAGCATTCTTGATATCTCATTCGTACCTTGGTTACAATAAGGTAGTGGTCCGAGTCGATGTTGGCTCCTCGAAAGGTTCGTACGTCGAGAATACTGGAGGAGTGTCTGGCATCGTTCACAATGTGATCAATCTTGTTAGTGGCCAGGTACCCTTGTGTATGTTGAGGTGGGGATATCGTGGGCTTGCTACAAGGAGGTTACGCCCCGTTAGGAAGCCGATTAGCTATGCTTTCCTATGATCGATCCAAATATGTCTTCTTTGCCCAGCTTAGCGTTGAAATCTCCTAGTACGATGTTGGTGTCATATCTGGGGCATTGGGCGTATGTTCGGTCCAGGAGATCATAAAAGTCATCCTTAAGTCGATCATCTGTTTGTTGTTGTATCCTAACAAGATGGTTTTTCCGTGATAGGGATGTTAACCCTAAGCACAACCTCAAACTTGGAGGGCCAGGTTCCTTTTACCCCAGGAACAACGGGCTGGTCGCTGCACACATTAGTTCCATTTTGATGGGAGACGTCTGATCTCCTAGAAGTATTCTGACGCTGTACAGAGTTGCCTCTACTATTGAATTGGCTTTCTGAGTTTGGGGCCCTGTCGGTCTTGAAATTGTATCCAGTAGATGCCTGGGCAGCTATCCAGGAGGGGCTACTCGGAGGCTGTGTGTCAACTTGGCTTGAGCAGGGACAGAGATCGAAGCTGGTGTTTGTTAAACACAATCAGATTCTTTGTTCTGTTTGCTCGCTCGCTTCTTCCCTTGGGTATAGTGCGACCTAATACTTTCTTCAGAAAACTTATTACAATCATTTAGATACATCACCTCATATCACAGACATTTGGCGTTAAGCTGTTAACATAATAACTATACCTATTCCAAAGAAAACTTTTCCTAAAATTTTAAGTCCAATGATTTTAAAAAACAAAGGATTGCTCCTTGGACCACTACAGTCGCTACATTTCAAAGAACTGCTCACTCAATGAATGAATGACTTCTGAACATATTTTTCTTTAACAATATCTGAATAATTTTAATTTATCCGGGAAGCGTGAGTGGAATACATATCGACTGGCATTATATTCCGGACCTTTCCCTTTTCAATACACTCGGCAATGCTTCGCTGATCAGCACCTGATGTGACAATTCCACGCAATCAAGCACAGTGCCAATTGTTGTCGATCGTCAGTAAATTCTCATAAAGCCACTTCGAATCCATCCAGACACTTAGCTTCCTAGTCTTCACTATAACCTACGCAACAATAGATATAAATTCCGAGTCTCATTTTTTTGTCATCTATCCGAATCGATTGCTGAGCAAGTGAAGTACTTTCGCTTTTTTTCCATAACATGTGCCTCGTCATCCTTATATCGATTGCTTTCCCTTCCTACCGGAGTGGTACTAGTGTGCCCGAACACCAGACTATCGGCAGAAATGACAGTGGTTATGTAACCAATTCACCAAATCATATACTCGTACTTACCGTTAGTTGTCTTCAATTACCATTCACATTAGGAGAATACAGGACGCACTGCGGAGTATCAAAATTAGTCCAACGGATACGATCGCAGACGATCGTTTAAACGGATGCCCTGGGTTCAAGCTGAAGTTGTTGTGACGTCGGCAAATACTCCGTACTATGGGTTGTGCGGCATCACAGAGATTATGGTTATGAGGTGAGCATCGACATGGTTTTACCAAGTGGAATTCGGATTTCATCATAGTAACGTGTTCAGGTGCTCGTAGGGGAATCATAAATGAATGCGATGGGCCAAAGGTTGGATCGGTTAAGCGGCAGTAACGGCGATGTAATTATCGACTTGAGGATACCATTACTCAATAATTCAATTGGGGTGTTCGTTTATCCAGATGTTAGATGAAAAGCAAGAGGTAGGAGGATGGATTTGAGGATATTCAATCGAGTTGCCAGCTCGTGTATGAGGATCACACTTGAAAGTATTGTGGAGTTGGAGATTGAATTGGAGGATTGTCTGAAACACATCTCTCCTTTCTCTCACATGTGTCAATCCTCTGAAAACTATAATAGGTTATATGCAACAAATCATGATAAACGTATGAATATATTTCAAAATACGAAAGCATCTTAAAGGTCGGCAGTATGATCTCCATAGCAACAGGACAACTTGAAAGATCGTTGCACATCAGATTTCATAGGAGTTTGGCAGAGTTCGGCATACGTCTCTTTTGTCGACAATGTGTGCTTATACATAGTCTGCTTTCCATAAAATGAATTCTGGTGTACCTCAAGGTTCTGTTTTGTGTCCGACTCTCTTTCTGATATCCATGATGATCTGTTGGTTGTTAGGTAGGTAGGGTCGTAGCCTTCCCGGAGTTGAGAAGAATGTACATAGGCCAGGGAGGCCCGTTGTGCAGCTACGAGGGGGTTTTACCCCCCTATTCGTGGAACCATTTTGTGCTTCTTAAGAAGTTAAGAAGATCAAGTATCCCTACTTTCTGAACATCTGTCAGACCATTAAGGAAGTAAGAGCCTAGGTAACGTTTCCTGAAATTGCAGAGAGCTGGACAGGCGCAGAGAAGGTGATGAATGGATTCGACCTCCTCCTCGTCCTGACAGCTTCTGCAGAAATCATTCGGAACTTTTCCTAGTTTTTGTGCGTGACTGTCCTGTGATGACACCGATGACTTTGTAGATGTCAGTTCTTTGTAGGGAGACTATACTCTTTGTGCGTTGACTGTCAAGCCGAGGCCAGATTTGCCTGATGATGACGCAGGTATGTCCCTATGTCCATCTCAGGTTCGTCTCGGCCCTGGCGAGATTGGTCAGATTATGTTTAATGGTTATAAGGGGTACGGGGCGAGTGTGTCGGCTTTTTCATTACCTGTAATGTCGCTGTGTCCCGGTACCCAGATAAGCTGTAAGTTGAACTGTTCTGCCATCTCGTTAAGAGATCTGCGACAGTCGAGACTAGATTTTGATGTGTACACATAGGACTCCAGCGACTTTAAGGCTGCTTGACTGTCTGTGAGAATGCGAATATCCGTGGTGGATATTACGTTCCACTTCAGCCAAGACAAAGCCTCTTCTATTGCCAACAGTTCCGCCTGGGAAACGCTGCAGTGATCTGGTAATTTTAGAGATTTACGTAGCTTGAGTTGTTTGCAGAAAACTCCACTGCCCACCCCGTCTTTGGTTTTAGATCCGTCAGTGTAGAAATCCACACAGTTTCTGCGCGGTTAAGTTTGGCGGGTCCAGTTCTTCCTGTCCGGATAGATCATCGTAAAGTTTTTGTTCAAGACTATGGTGGGTTCTGTGTGGTCTAGGTTTTCTGTCATAGTTATCCTGTTTTGCAGGATGGAGGAGTGGCCAGTGACATAGCTTGCCTATTTCGAGTTGGCTTTTAGTCTTATGGCCGTGTGTGTGGCAATTTGCTTACCGAAAATATCGAGTGGTATAAGGTCAAGGTCTAGGTCATGTTAAGCGCAGCCGTTGGTGTGGACCTAAGGGCCCCGGTAATGCACATACATGCCATCCTTTGTACCTTCTCGAGCTGTTTGTGGTATGTTGTCTTGTCCAGTGCAGTCCACCAGACTATCACTCCATACATTAGTATGGGTCTAACGACCGTAATGTAGAGCCATAGGGGGATCTTGGGGTTGAATCCCCATTTTTTTCCTAGGGCTTTCTTACATGTGTAGAGAGCTATTGTTGCTTTTTTGCTCTTTCAATTGTATTACTCTTCCAAGTTAATTTCCTATCGAGTATAATGCCAAGGAATTTGGCACTAGAAGAGTAGGCTAACCTGGTATCGAGCAGAGTGAGAGGGCAGTTTTCCGGGATTTTGTGCTTTTTGGTAAGTAGCACGAGCTCCGTTTTCTGGGGGTTAATCCTGAGCCCGTTACTATGCGCCCATTTGCACAGAAATGAGGATGCCGTTTGCATGCGGTCATTCAGTGTAGATAGGTATTTGCCTGAGATTGAGATGGCAACGCCATCGGCGTAGGCAACAACATCCAGGCCTTCTTTCTTCAGTTTGATTAGTAGTTCGTTTACAACTACATTCCAGAGAAGAGGTGAGAGGACCCCACCTTGCGGGGTTCCCTTGGTAACTACTCTGGTAGTTACTAGGCTTCCCCACTTAGAGTGAATCTTGCGCGTTAATAACAACTCGCTGATCAGCTCTATCAGAGTCCTCTCCACCCTTAGCTTTTCTAGCCCTTCTATTATTGCTTTCGGTGTGACGTTGTTAAAGGCGCCCTCTATGTCTAGGAAGGCTGTTAGAGTATATTCTTTGAGATGGATTGATCTTTCGATTTTCCTCACAAGTGTGTGAAGGGCTGTTTCGACCGATCTACCCTTACAGTAATCGTGCTGTGCCTTAGAAATTAGGGAGGGATCCAAGCTGTGCCGCATGTGTAAGTCTATCAGCCTTTCTAAGGTTTTTAGAGCGAAGGATGATAGACAGATAGGCCTTAGATCCTTGGTCCTCTATTGGTTGTTACTTCTTATCCAATTTATTCCAACAAAATCTTCCTGCACATATTGAGTAACAAGACTATCGATTCCCACCTGGAATGTTGGGTCCCTTAACAGACCGGGTGCGCGGACAGTTAGAAGAAGCCCTACCCTACTATAAGGCAGATATTACAGCACTCCAAGAAGTGCGATGGGATGGACCGGGAAACTACTACGGAAACTGCTACAAGGGGAACAAACAACGCCTGTTTAGATGCGGATTTGTTGCCCGAGGGGAACTTAGGAAAAAAAGTCCTAAGTCCCACTAGATAGAACCAACGCTCAATGTCCCGGACATGACACCAAAATCGTTCTAGGAGATTTCAATGCGAAGCTGGGTAAGGAAGCTATCTTTGAACGGGGCAAAGGAAAGTACAGCCTACACAACACCACGTCAGAAAACGGACTAAGGCTAGCCGACTTTATGCCGGGACGTAATCTCGTAGTAGCAAGTACACGATTCTCACACCTCAACATCCATAAGGGGACCTGGCGGTCTTTCAATCAATCGACAATTAATCAAATTTACCACATTACGATCAACGGCAGACGATCCTCCAGCATTCCAGTTACCCGAACCTTTCGAAGAGCAAACATCGACTCGGACTCGACCTTGTTGGTACGGATGCGAATTTCTCGGAAACAACGAAGTCCAGTAAGAACACCAACATTTAACGTCGGAAAGCTGCAATCGCAGGAGATCGCCAGGACCTTCGCCGATCAAGTCTCCCTCAAGCTCTCTCAAGTCCCGATGCAATCTGCACAAACCGTAGAACAGCAATGGAGTCGTTATCAGAACGCCATCAGAGAGTCCGCCTCAGATGTACTCGGTTTCAAGCCATCACCTTCGAGTAACCCCTAGTTTGATGACGAATGCAGACAGGCCCATGTAGAGAAACAAAATGCATACATGGCTACACTGCATCGACGAACGAGAGCTGCTCGCGAGCTTTATGAACAGAAAAGGAAAGAGGAGCATGTGCTCCTGAGATGAAAAAAGGAGGAACACGAGAAGCGTGAGATCGAGGAGATGGCGAGATGTTATTGCAGGAATGACGTTCGAAAGTTTTACCATAAAGAAAAACGAACATGCCAAGGCCATAAAGCCAGAGCAGAAGCCTGCAAGGATGAGCACGGACATAGTGGAGTCACAGTCGATGCTGAGATTGTGGAAGGACCACTTCTACAGACTGTATAATGGTGATGATAGTCAAAATGCCGCCGTCAGGCAGAACGAACCATTCACAATGAACGAAGACGAAAGAGAACGATAACGATATCGAAACTTAAGTCTTATGAAGCTGCTGGGGCAGACGGACTTCCCGCTGAACTATTTAAAGCAGCTGGCGATGGGCTGGCCAGGAACATGCACTAACTTTCCGCTTTAGACTCAGTAAAGGTACCATCAGATTTTCTGAGTGCATCCAGTTTTGTCGGTTTTCCCCGTTTGAGGACTATAACCAACTTGCTAGTCGCACTCAGAGACTTGATCTCTTCGCAGAAGGTCTTATAAGAATCGATTTTCGATTTACGAATAAGTTTCTCATATTCTTTCAGCTTCGATCCGTACTTGTTCCAGTCATCTTCCGAATTCGATTTGAGCGAGCTATTCAAAAGAATTCTGACTTCCCTGCGAAGACCAACTTCCTGCATGGAGGTTTGCTGACAGGACATGCGAGTTCAAAACAACTGGTGATGGCGCTATTCAGGTTATGAACAGCGTTCTCTACCAATTGTTTCGTTCTGAATTTAGGTAGGACCTGAGGGGATTTCTCAAGCTCCTCTCTAAACCGTACCCAGTTAGTCCTTCTCGGATTCCGTCTAGGTTGCAAGGAAAAGTTCCCACTACTTAATCGCAATTCGATATATTTATGGTCCGACAGCATAGCATCAGGCAAGACTCGCCAGTTAGTGATGTCCTTCACATACCTGTTGGACAGGGTCAGGTCAGTCAGCTCCTGTCGTCTTGTCGTAACAAACGTTGGTTGAGAGCCAACATTGTTGATGGTAAGGTCAGACGAGAGAATGACGTCTAAAAAACGGTCCCGTATCGAGCCGTAGGGAAAGTAGGCACACGCAACGACGAAGTGTTCCATAACTCCGTGCATTTTCTAGCTTACTCTAGCAGCCACCAGATCTTGTCCACAAAAGTGCCCAAGTTTGGTGGCCGAAAGTGAGTTCGATATGATGAGGCCGACCCTGGGCCTTTCGGATCGCTCATCATAAAGAATCGTAATATCACGTATACCACCAAGGCCACATAGGCGTTTATTCCACACCCATGGTTCTGGAAAGGATACGATGAGGGAGTTTGTACTACTGCATGCAATTCTGCTACTTAAAGAGCGGTAGCAGCCTTGCAATGCTGTGGATTGATCTGAGTAAAAATCATAGATTCATACTGCAGGGCGCGTCCCGTCCTTCGACTACTTGACATTAAAATCATTAAAATGGAAAGAGATCCCACCAAGGCCGAAGTAAGGGCGTGAATCGTACGCAGATTTCAGAGTCCCGACAGACGCTTCATCCATCCCCACAACCAGAGTAGAGCCCTCTTTTTTCAGAGAGCCCTTCTTCGTGCGTTAATTTCAGGATACCAACTACCTGGTGGTGCACCGTGGCGCAGTGGGTAGTGTGTTGGCCTCTGACGCCGATGACACGGGATGGAATCCCGACACAGCCATGCCATCGAACGTGTTTTCACGGTGTTTCTCCTCAGCGGGGTTCTGACAAAACCCCCTGTGGTAAAATTGTCATGAAAAGCTTCCCGAAATTCACCTTTCGGAACCGGCAATAAATTGTAGGTCCCTTTCACCTATGGGAAAATTAAATCACACACAACATGGGTGATTGAGAGAAGCTCGGCTCAGGTCTTTCATGGACTGTAACGCCATCATACATACATACAACTACCTGGTAAGTAGCAGTTCCCGGGATGGGGATTTTCGGCACCGTGTTCCTGATCCAGGCCGATGTCTGCTGTGATGAACAGCTCACCACAAATGTGCCATTCACCAAAGCAGACTTTTCTGTCTGTAAGCAGAAACCCGTTGCCGAGGCTAGCTCCAGTAGACGATCCTCACAGTGCTTGCAATCTGCGTTGGCCATTCTACTATCATCGCCAGCTTTCCCTATCCTGACCTTTTCAGAGGAGATGGCCGCCTCTCTATAAGAGGGCTGCTTCTCTCGACTTCTTACGGTCACTTGGTCACTCCTTTTCGGAGGAAGGGGTTTTGTTACGTGATGTCCCCGCTTCCGGGGAGCAGTTTCGGGCCATCTTTGTCTTCTGGCCAATGCTTTGATCCATCTGGGTCGCCACATCTGCTATTAGACTCCGTTTCCCAACGCCCCACAGGAGAGGGACGCATCATATACTCTCTCCCTAACGAGGTTATCTTTGGCGGCCGTCTTCCGTTTGCGGAGGCTTTTACCTTTTTCGGTTAAAGCTCCGGCTCCCTTCCTCTCCAGTTCGAGGACTTCAGCGTTCAGAGTCCGTATGTCGGCCCCGCCACTTTTTTCGGCGACAGCGCCAGCCATGGCCGAAACCTGAGCGCTTCCGGCCCCGTCGTTACGGGAACTGATCACTCTCTTACTGGGTGGTTGAACCGTCCCAGTAAGAGGAAGGGGGTTGGATGCACATGTCGAAAGTGCGAGCATGCTTACGCCTCCTTCAGGAGCCTTTCCCAATCGCCGACATTTACCGCGCTGCGCACCTTGGAGAGAGTGCAGGACATCAGAAAATAGGGTCGGATCAATTTCGGTAGGAGATACCTCCGTCGACCTGACACTCTTAACTGGTTCCCCCAGAGGTGTAGCCTCGACCATTGAGCCTTCAGCTTTGTCAGCTTTTTTGCGCAATTTTTGGGCATGCCTCTTTCCCTTTCTTTTTTAACACTTAGTAGTGCATTCAGCGGTACGTGCATTCAGCGTACGTTCCTGAGCACGTTCCACCTTTGCGGTTTCCCGTGCCACGCCAGCGTTGGTGTCGCCTCATGCTTAGTCCGACCAGGTGGTCAGTCAGTGAGCCGCAGGAGTCGGTGTCGTTCCGGGCTACCGTAGTGTTTAAAATGAATGTCGGGGCCTCCAGAATCCGTGCCCCAGCCGCAATCAAGGAGAACGCGGGTGGATTTCCGCTCCTGCGGGTACCACCTGGAGTACTTAATTCCTTTTGTTTGTCCATTCATTTTTGGGATCTTCGAGTCTTAGTTCGAGGTCTAAGACCTCTTAAGCCTCCCGCCACGACAAGGCGCCCGAAGAAGGGAGGGTTGCGCCAATTTCAGAGGGATAAGTCTCCTGAATATTGCGTACAAGATCCCCTCTGCCGTACTGTGTAAGCGCCTGAAACCGTTCGTGGACAATGTGATAGGTTCCTACCAGTGTGGTTTCAGGCCAGGAAAATCCACGATAGAGCAAATATTTTCACTGCGGCAGATCGGCAGATCAGGGCGACACGCACCATCTTTTTGTCGACTTTAAAGACGCATATGACAGTGTTTATAGAGACGAGCTATACAGAGCCATGTCATGTTTTAACATTCCTGCCAAACTCGTCTCACTGTGCAGGATGACTACGGAGATCCATTAAGATCGGAGGTGAACTAACCGAGACCTTCGATGTTAAGAAAGTTTTAGACAGGGTGACGCACTGTCATGTGATTTCTTTAACATCATACTTGAAAAGATCGTGCAGGTCTCTGTGGGCAATACAAGAGGAACGATCTAATTCAAGTCTACACAATTGCTTGCCTACGAAGATGAAACTGACGTTAGTGGACGGAGAAAGCGAGGTGTCAATAAGGCGTTCGCAAGTATTAAAGCAGAAGCAGCTAAAGTGGGTCTAAGGGTGAATGGGGAAAAGACCAGATATATGCAAAGAAAGACGCGCAATAGCGACGTCTTGGTCAGAACGTCACCTTCGGCAGGTATATTTTTGAAGTGGTCAAGGACTTCGCCTACCTTGGCTCGATAGTGACAAGCAGCAACGACACCAGAGATAAAATGCAGAATTACCCTTGCCAACCGCTGCTTCTTTGGGCTCAAAAGGCAACTGTAGTAGAGCCCTCTCTCGAAAAACTATGGTATACCTCTACAAAACCTTTATTATCCCGGTCCTCCTTTACGGCGCTGAGGCTTGGACGTTATCAAAAGGGGATTAAGAGGCTCTTGGGCGTTTTGAGAGGATAATTATGCGTGCAATTTTTGGTCCTGTTTGTGTAAACGGAGAGTGGAGGAGAAGATTCAACCAAGAACTCTACGGGCTGTACTGCGACATCGGCCTAATTAGACGTCTTCGGATCCAACGTCTAAGATGGCTGGACCATGTAGAGCGAATGGACATCACCGCTCCGGCGCGAAGAGTCTTCGACACCAACCCCGAGGGACGACGCAGCAGAGGACGACCGCATCTAAGGTGGCGCGGACAGGTGGAACGGGACCTCAACCAACTGTGCGTGCGGCACTGGAAGCGGCTGGCCAAGGATCGTGCCCGCTGGAGAGGCGTGTTGGTTGAGGACCTGGTTCACCCCGAACTGTAGCGCCATCTAGGTAAGTAAATTGACAGAGCGTGCGAAGTAATAAAAACTTTGACTTTACGTCTGGCTATTTCTCTGCGACTCAAATTGCCCTGTCCACTCAATGCAGTTTCTTAACGCGTAGGATATTACTACTTACTTATCAGGCCAGCGATCTATGGATGATCTGAGCCTGAGCTATAGCTGCCTTCCATCCTTGACGGTCCCGGGCACGCTGCTTCCAGTTATCAAGACTAAGATGTCTTACATCCGCGATTACTTGGTCTTTATACAGGAGGTTCGGTCTTCCTCTTCTTCTCGAAGCAGGAGGCTCGAAGTCGAAGACCCTCTTAGCTGGAGCGTTGATGTCCATGCGTTTGATGTGGCTGAGCCAGTGTAGTCGAAGGAGCTTTGCCTTCCGGACTACATCCACATCTTTGAACAGCTCGTAGAGTTCGCGGTTCTGTCTTCTTCTCCATTCACCTTCCTCACAGACAGGACCAAATATCCGGCGCAGAATTTTCCTTCCTTCGGAAGAACCCAAAATAAGCTCCGCTGTCCTACTTATCGTCCAGCTTTCGGCTCCGTACAGCCAGACTGGCAGTATGAGCATTTTGTAAAGCATGACTTTTGTCTTTCGAGTGAGGGGTTTTGACCCCAGTTGTTTGGACAAGCCGAAGTAGCAGCGGTTTCCAAGGGCGATTCTATGCCGGATTCTATTCCACTGTGGTGTCATTTGTGGAATTTACGTTTGCCCCGAGGTGGACAAACTCCTTAACTACCTCGAAATTGTAGCTGTCAATTGTTATGTTTTGTCCCAGGTGGTGAGCGACGGATTGGTTTTTGCTTGACAGCATGTATTTCGTTTTGCCCTCATTGATCTTACGACCAACTCGTTTCGCCTGTTCTTCAATCGCCGTGAATGCTTCCACAATGCCACGCCGAGAACACGCGATGATGTCGATATCATCCGCGTATCCTAGCAGCTGGATGGACTTGTAAAAGATAGGGCCTTCCCTGTTGACGCCTGCCCGTCGCACTATCTGCTCCAGCACCAGGTTGAAGAAGTCACATGACAGCGCATCTCCTTGCCGAAATCCGGTGCATGTTTCGAATGGTTCCGAGGTCCTAGAACCGAGTTGCACGGTGCATCGCGTGTTTTTTAGCGTGGCGCGACACAACTGGATCAGTTTTACCGGGTTCCCGAATTCGGCCATTGCCCCAAACAGTGCTTCACGATGAATGCTGTCGTATGCGGCTTTGAAGCCGATGAAAAGAAGGTGTGTATCCACTCGAAACTCGTTGGTCTTTTCCAGAATTTGTTGAAGTGTCATAATTTGGTCTATAGTCGATTTGCCAGGCCGGAAGCCGCACTGGTATGTGCCGATTAGTGCGGTGCCAAATGGCTTTAGACGTTCACACAATACGCTGGACAGGATCTTGAATACGACATTGAGCAGGGATATACCTCTATAGTTCTTGCAAGAGGTAGGATCACCTTTTTTGTGGATGGGGCAAATAGAGCTGGTATTCCAGTCGTCGGGCATGCTTTCTTCTTCCTAAATTCTGCAGATGATTTGGTTCATGCTCCCTACCAGAACATCGCTGCCAGCCTTGAAGAGCTCTGATGGCAAGCCATCTGAGCCTGCGGCCTTGTTGTTCTTCAGCTTCTGAATAGCTGTGCCGACTTCTTCGATGCTGGGTGGGAGAACTACTTCAGCGGCTGGAGTTGGGATTTCCCCGGTCCCTACCACGCTCTCTTGGTCATGCTCGTTAGGCACCTGCTGGAAATGCCGCTTAAATACATTCACTATTCCCATCGGGTCGGTGACACGATTACCCTCGCAGTTTCGAAGAGCCAGGGTGCCCTTTTTGGAGCCTCCTGCAAGGCCTTTGGCTTTCTTGTAAAAGGCTCGTGTTTTACGCTTATCCCTAGACTCCTCGATATCCTTGAGCTGGGAAGCTGCGAAGATTCTTTTCTTTTGTCGCAGTAGTTTTTTCTCCTCCCTTCTTCTGGCTCGGTAATCTTCTTGCGCTGCCCTGGTTTTCCTCTGGATAGGATATTACAAGTGCGAATAAATCAGTTTTTCTGATGGCTATGGAGTAATAGTAAATACAATGTCTGCTAGATTTAGATTTCTTCCCCGACTTAGGCATCAATGATGCTAAGGGACAACAGAAAGTGAGTGATTTCACCATGTCCTATCTGTCCTCGTAGTTCGTAAGGGATCCAAGATAAAAATATGCTCTACCTTGGCATAAAGTGAATATGGTTTTCATTTACAAGGTAAACAAAGAGGGCTACTCTTCCGTTTAGAGTTTTCAACCTAGCAGCCTAATCAACTTCGAAGGCACTCTCTGTCCGGAATAAAATCAGCTTCTTCCTCTTCTTTGGTGGCGTTACAGCTCATGAAGGACCAGAGCCAAGCTTCTCTCAATCACCCATGTTGTGTGTGATTTATTTTTCACACAGGTGAAAGGGACCTACAGTTTAATGCCGATTCCGAAAGGCGTGAGTCGAGAAGCTTTTTCATGGCAAGTATACTACGGGGGATTTTGCCAGTACCCCGCCGAGGAGGGACGCCGCGAAATAAACGTTCGATGGCGTTGGTGTCATCGGGATTCGAACTCGCTCATCGTGCGTCAGAGTCCAACACGCTAACCACTGCGCCACGGCGCCCTCAGCCGTGGCTTATCAGGGAGAAAAGTTGACAGATTGAATGCGCATACATTTTAAGCCTGCTTACATCTTAGAAGAGGCTCTCTGTCAACGATCAGATCAGTAGTTGCGCCTGAATGTCTCAGCAGTTACCAAAGATCTCCGGAATTAATATAAACATGAATAGGGTGAACTACTCAAGTTCAGTTATCTGCTGAATTGAGCAAAATAGGTGTAACTAATTGGACTGACGACGCCTCGCTCGATTAACAGCTTTTAAGTCAGTAGTTGCGCCTGAATGTCTCAGCAGTTACCAAAGATCTCCGGAATTAAAATAAACATAAATAGGGCGAGCTACTCAAGTTCAATTATTCTGCTGAATTGAGCAAAATAGGTGTAACTAATTGGACTGACAACGCCTCGCTCGATTTACAGCTTGTAAGTCAGTAGTTGCGCCTGAATGTCTCAGCAGTTAGCAAAGATCTCCGGAATTAAAATAAACATAAATAGGGCGAGCTACTCAAGTTCAATTATTCTGCTGAATTGAGCAAAATAGGTGTAACTAATTGGACTGACAACGCCTCGCTCGATTTACAGCTTGTAAGTCAGTAGTTGCGTCTGAATGTCTCAGCAGTTACCAAAGATCTCCGGGATTAAAATAAACATAAATAGGGCGAGCTACTCAAGTTCAATTATTCTGCTGAATTGAGCAAAATAGGTGTAACTAATTGGACTGACAACGCCTCGCTCGATTTACAGCTTGTAAGTCAGTAGTTGCGCCTGAATGTCTCAGCAGTTAGCAAAGATCTCCGGAATTAATATAAACATAAATAGGGCGAACTACTCAAGTTCAGTTATTCTGCTGAATTGAGCAAAATAGGTGTAACTAATTGGACTGACAACGCCTCGCTCGATTTACAGCTGTAAGTCAGTAGGTGCGCCTGAATGTCTCAGCAGTTACCAAAGATCTCCGGAATTAATATTAACATGAATAGGGTGAACTACTCAAGTTCAGTTATCTGCTGAATTGAGCAAAATGGGTGTAACTAATTGGACTGACAACGCCTCGCTCGATTTACAGCTTGTAAGTCAGTAGTTGCGTCTGAATGTCTCAGCAGTTACCAAAGATCTCCGGGATTAAAATAAACATAAATAGGGCGAGCTACTCAAGTTCAATTATTCTGCTGAATTGAGCAAAATAGGTGTAACTAATTGGACTGACAACGCCTCGCTCGATTTACAGCTTGTAAGTCAGTAGTTGCGCCTGAATGTCTCAGCAGTTAGCAAAGATCTCCGGAATTAATATAAACATAAATAGGGCGAACTACTCAAGTTCAGTTATTCTGCTGAATTGAGCAAAATAGGTGTAACTAATTGGACTGACAACGCCTCGCTCGATTTACAGCTGTAAGTCAGTAGGTGCGCCTGAATGTCTCAGCAGTTACCAAAGATCTCCGGAATTAATATAAACATAAATAGGGCGAACTACTCAAGTTCAGTTATTCTGCTGAATTGAGCAAAATAGGTGTAACTAATTGGACTGACGACGCCTCGCTCGGTTTACAGCTTACGAGTCTCTATATCGAATAGCAATTCATAAAATCGCCAACTTACCAATTCCAATGTTGTTCCACAAATTAGTTTCGTTTGTCAATGGGACATGATCGCTGTCAATCATATTCGTTCCGGCATGGGTATTAAGCGAATTATTCGAGGATTCACCGCGTATTGCATTAATTAAAATAAATTTTGATAAAAGAACTAATGGTAAACGTTTGTTCGCCGGCATTGTTGCCAATTGTATTGGGTTGTGAAAGTGTATTGCGAATGTAAGCTTGCGCTTCGATGTGTAGCCCATCTATTGGTGCAAGTTAAGCGTTTGTCATCGGCCTAGTGCTGTTTGAAGGTATCATGAGTTCGATGTTTGTGGAGAAACTTAAACATGTTCATTGAGTCAAGATGTGGCAATTAATTGAGTCGGATCTATTGAAGATATTGTGTTTATTGGTTTGGATCGGCGTTAGCCTTGGGAATACAATGGGTGTACTAGACTCGATTTCATCTTTCTATGACTTTAACTTTGATTTTGGTGCTTTCGGTAATGATCGAGATTGGAATTGACAAACAATTGTTAGCGCTGTAATTACAGCGATTGTATCCAAATAATGTGGACAAATCTTGATAGGCTTATTACGGACGTCAACGTGAGGGAAGATTAATGGATTTTAAGCACTCGTTGCTTGCGTAACATACGCTCTAAGCAATTGGGGACGGAGTGGTTACCTCACGGCCTAATATACTTGAACATTAATAGGATTAAATTAATGCAGTATTTAGAGATATTTATGATATAGTTGTACTCATAATACTTACTTACTTAGATGGCGCTACAGTTCGGGGTGAACCAGGGCCTCAACCAACACGCCTCTCCAACGGGCACGATCCTCGGCTAGCCGCTTCCAGTGCCGCACGCCCAGTTGGTTGAGGTCCCTTTCCACCTGCGTGCGCCACCGATGATGCGGCCGTCCTCTGCCGCGCCTTCCTTCCGGAGTGGATTCGAAGACTCTTCGGGTCGGAGCTGTATTTTCCATGCGCTCTACATGGCCTAGCCACCTTAGACGCTGTATCCGTAGACGTCGTACCAGGCCGATGTCGCTGTACAACCCGTACAGTTCTTCGTTATATCTTTTCCTCCATACACCGTTTGAACAAACGGGATATTGCGCAGAATTTTCCTCTCGAAACGACTAAGGGCATCTTCATCCGCTTTTGTTAAGGTCCAAGCCTCTGCGCCGTAAAGGAGGAATGGATTGATTAAGGTCTTGTATAGTGTCACCTTGGCTTTCCGAGAGAGGGCTCTACTTCTCAATTGCCTCTTGAACCCAAAGAATCAGCGGTTGGCAAGAGTGATTCTGCGTTTTATCTCAGCGTTGGTGTTGTTGTCGCTGGTCATCAGTGAGCCAAGGCAGACGAATTCCTTGACTACCTCAAAGTTATATCCGCCCATGGTGACGTTCTGGCCAATACGTCGGTGTTGTCCGTCTCTTTTAAATGAAAGCAGATATTTGGTTTTACCCTCATTAACCTTGAGACCCATCTTAGCCGCTTCTACCTCTATGCTTACAAAGGAGTCATTGACATCTTGCTGTGTCCGTCCAATCACGTCAATGTCGTCGGCATACGCAAGCAATTGCGTAGACTTGAAATAAATCGTACCTCTTGTGTTGGCCAGTGGCTCTTGCACGATCTTTTTAAGCACGATGTTGAAAAAGTTGCATGAGAGCGCAACTTTACCAGCTCATCTCCAGCCGCCTTAAAAAGCTCAGCAGACAGGCCGTCTGCGCCAGCGGCTTTATTATCGCTATTTTGACTTCGTCTAGGTCGGGTGGACTGAATTCTGTTACTTCGTGGTCCATTGCGAATGGCTCGTTCTGCCTGACAGCGGTATCTTGTCTATCATCGCCGTTATACAGTCTGCAGAAGTGGCCTTTCCAAATCCTCAGCATCGACTGCGACTCTACTACCAGTCCTCCATTTTCATCCCTGCAGGCCGCCGTTCTGGCTTTGTAGCCATGGCATGTTCGTTTTAGCTTGTTGTAAAACTTACGGGCGTCATTCCTGCGGAAGCATCTCTCCATCTCCTCGATCTCACGCTTTCCGTGCTCTCTCTTATTTCTTCTGAAAAGCGTGTGTTCCTCTCTTCTCTTCTGCTCATAGATTTCGCGAGCAGCTCTCGTCCGTCGTTGCAGCATGGCTTTGTATGCCTCTTGTATTGGTGCATGGGCTTGTTCGTATTGTTCGTCGAACCAGGGGTTTCTAGGTGGTGGCGGTTTGGAACCCAGCACCTCTGAGGCAGCGTCTCTGACGGCGCTCTGGCAATGCGCCCATTCCTGCTCTATTGTTTGTGCTGCTGTGGGCGGATTTTGATAGAGCTTGGAGGAGACACGATCGGCAAAGATTCTGGCAGTCTCCTGCGATTTTAGCTTTCCGACGTCAAACTTACGTTGTGTTACTCGACTCCTAAGCATTCTTGATGTCCTCATTCGTACCTTGGCTACAACAAGGTAGTGGTCCGAGTCGATGTCGGCCCCTCGGAAGGGTCGTACGTCGAGAATACAGGAGGAGTGTCTGGCGTCGATCGCAATGTGATCAATCTGGTTGGTAGTCGATTGATCAAAAGACCGCTAGGTACCCTTGTGGATGTTGAGATGGGGGAATCGCGTGCTTGCTACAAGGAGGTTACGCCCCGCTAGGAAATCGATTATCCTTAGTCCGTTGTCGGATGTGGTGTTATGGAGGCTATGCTTTCCTATGATCGACTCAAATATGTCCTCTTTGCCCAGTTTTGCATTAAAATCTCCTAGGACTATTGAAGTGTCGTAGCTGGGGCATTGGGCATATGTTCTGTCTAGGAGATCGTAGAATTCTTCATTGAGTCGATCGTCCTTTTCTTCCGTTGGAGCGTGAGCGCATATTAAGCTAATGTTTCCAAATTTAGCTTTGATGCGGATTATTATGAGGCGTTCGCTTATGTCTCGGAAGCTTAAGACTTTTTGTCGGAGTCTTCCTCGAATAACGAATCCGCACCCGAATAGGCGCTGTTTGTTCTCCTTGTAGCAGTTCCCGTAGTAGATGTCGCAGTTTTTCATCCGTTTTTTGCCTGGTCCGTCCCATCGCACTTCTTGGAGTGCGGTTATATCTGCTTTATAGCAGTTGAGGGTTTGCTCCAATTGATCGCCTGCACCCGGTCTGTTAAGGGACCTAACATTCCAGGTGCAGACTCCCAAGTTCGTTAGTGGTTTGCAGGGGTCGTCGGCATTGTGTCCGTCCGTATCCGAGGCTTGTTGTTGTTTCGGAACAAGTAGGTTTTTACGTGATAGGGATGTTACCCCTAAGCACAACGCCCAACCTGGAGGGCCAACAAGGGGTTGGGTCGCTGCACATATTGGTTCACTACCTGGCGGGTGCCAGGGTAGCTATCCAGGGGGGCCACGCGGAGGCTGTGTGTTAACTGGGATTGAGCAGGGACAGAGATCGAAGCTGGCGTTTGCCATGTTAAACGCGATCAACTTCTTTGCTCTGTTTGCTCGCTCCCTCCCCCCCAGTTTTACTCATAATGGGTCTTTCAAATGGGACTTCCGAACTTTGAAAATTGATAGCGGCTGTCGTTTATTCAGTTCATTTTGGCAAATCACCGTGGATGAACATAGCATTCAAAATGGGAATTCTGTTCGAGCAAGGTGGCGCAGCAGTTAGTGTGTTGGACTCCAAAGCACCATGAGCGAGTTCGGATCCTGATAACACCCACCGTAGTATCTTTTTCTTCTTCTTCTTATCGGGTGCTACACTTCGTGGTGAACCTGGGCCTCAACCAACATGCCCCATCAATTATCATGATCTTTTGCTAGCCTTTTCCATTGCCGCACACCCAGTTGGCTGAGGTCTCCTTCCACGCCATGTGCGCCATCTTAAGTGCGGCCGTTTTCTGTTTCTTCGTCCTTTGGAGACGAAGGGCTGGAGATGTGGTGTCTATTCGCTCTACACGGCCTAGCCATCTTAGGCGTTGGATCCATATACGCCTGCCTACACTCATGATGGCAAAGGACTAACAAAGGCCTCGTAGGGGTAGCATCTACGAGAAGAGCCACCGCAGTCGAACATCTTATATTCTCATTCGTACATTGGTTACAACAAGGTAGTGGTCTGAGTCGACCGGAAGGTTCGTACGTCGAGAATACTGAAGGGGTGTCTGGCGTCGATCGCAATATGATCAATCTAGTTGGTGGTCGATTAATCAAAAGACTTGTTGAGATTGGAGAATCATGTGCTTGCTACAAGGAGGCTACGCCCCGTTAGGAAATCGATTAGCCTAAATCCGTTGTCGGATGTGGTGTTATGGAGGCTTCTTCTTCTTCTTAGTGGGCGCTACAGTTCGGGGTGAACCTGGGCCTCAACCAACATGCCCCTCCATCTAGCGCGATCTTTCGCTAGCCTTTTCCATTGCCGCACACCCAGTTGGCTGAGGTCCCCTTCCACCTGTGCGCCATCTTAAGGGCGGCCGTCCTCTGCTTCTTCGTCCCTCGGGGTTGGATTCAAAGACTCTCCGGGCTGGAGCTGAGGTGTCCATTCGCTCTACATGGCCCAGCCATCTTAGGCATTAAATGGAGGCTATGCTCCTCAAATATGTCCCCTTTGCCCAGTTTTGCATTGCAATCTCCTAGAACTAGTTTTGTGTCGTAGCTGGGACATTGGGCGTAGGTTCTATCTAGGAGATCGTAGAATTCTTCTTTGAGTCAGCACCTGGGTGCTATTTGATTCGTGGCTGTAGATCCCGGGATGTGTATTGGGTATGTCCAGGTATATAATCTCTTTGGTGGGAGTTTGAACCAAGTTTTCAAGTGACTACGCACCTGCATCTCATTACCTGAAATCATACGCCAGCGAGTCATTTTCGACACTACAAACATATATTTCGATGGTCTAGATTACGAAGGTGAATAGGTAAGTATCGGCTCTTTAAGGAAACAAAAAGTATACGTAAATCAATAGAGACATTGCCTTAACCTAATCGAAACGTATGACAGCCCAGGGCGCTTTTCAGCAATCTAGTCCTTGTTCTTCTTCCAATCGATAACAAAAATAATAAAAAAAGAAAAAACTGGAACGCAGCAAACAAGAGTAGGCGCCTATGGCTGGTAGCAAAGAATAAAACACCTGACTTAACGGTATGCCGGCAAAGGACAAAAGGTAATAAAATCAAAATTGTTTCCAAGTAGGGATTGGTTGAAAGAAAAGCATTTTTCTCTATAATTAGAACAATGTTCTTCGGAGACAAGTATTCAGTCGTCAAGGTGCACGTGCAGTGTTGATGATGGATGCAAATTGGCCTCCTTCAGGGTTTGCATGCCACTGTCTTCGCTGAGATCGACAACTTTTCGGGGAAATGGCGAGATCAATTTGAATTTGTCCCGAACTGATGGGAACTTTTCGGCAATGTAGAGTTGAAGCGCACGTAGCTTGGTGTCTGATGGCCATTTGATTGTGATGGATTCGTCGATTTCGGCATTCACGACGCGAATCTTCAGCGTTGTGATCTCATCTGGAAAAGATGTCGAATGTAAATTTAATCAAAGAAAAAAGTATGTAATGGCTAATCACCTATACATGCTCCGATGTAAGCAGTATGTTCTTCGAGTTCCTTTGGCTGTTGTGCTGCCTCATCCTTGGTCGGCTCATTTTGACTGGGTCCAAGTTGAATGGGAACGCTTTGAACGTCATCATCACTATCCGATATTTCGTGGAAGGTGTCATCTTCTTCGTCATCGGAAAGACGTGATTTCTTAACAGCATTACTATCACAGCCGTTCTCTTGAAGTGAATTACGTACGGCTAACATGATTTGTTCCTCTTCGGATAGTTCGGTGGCGGACAGTTCATTGGGACGACTTCGTTTTCTACTATTGCTGAATTCTTCGTTCGACGCGGATTTCTCGGAAGAAGTGGAGTTTGGCATTACTGATGTAGATGATGAGGCATTGACCTTTGAGTCACATTGGAAGAATTCCTTTGAAGAGCGAATGAATATGAAACGAATGTGATTGGTGGCCGTCGTATTGTATAAAGTGAACAATTCGATTAAGACATACCTCCGTTGAGTGTTCGTCTACGAAATTCTGCAATTCTTCGAGAACATTGATTTTATTTGGTTTATCGCTTTTCCATAATTCCTCGCCAGTTCTAGGATCGATAATACATAGGTAGGGCGTGGTATTACAATGGTAGAAGGTAACGAAACGTGAACCCTCGGTTGTATCAGAGAAGACCTGATGGAGAAAGGATCGTTTGTACTATTATTACGACAACGTGAGAGCCTTGCTTAGAAGCGATAAGGATCAGTACAGATAAGTTAGTGTTTCTCATATCAGAGGGGAAGTGTGAGCAAAAGATGGAAAGAAATCGAAGCCCTACTCCAGAAATCGATTGCTACGGAGCAAAATAAGTCAATAGAATCTTATAACGAGCTTATTAGAGGGTAGAAGGTTGTAGGTACCAAAAGGAATTGGTCGAAGTCCGCGCTCCTCTACCAGCAGTAGTAGCAGTAGTTGAACTTAAGGATTTAAAACAGACCCTTTAGTGAGGTACGAAAGGACGATCGACTCAAGGAAGAATTCTACGATCTCTTAGACAAAACCTATGCCCAATGCTCCAGCTACGACTTAGCCAAGGTACGAATGAGGATTTCAAGAATGCTTAGGAGTCGAGTAGGACAATGTAAGTTTGACGTCGGAAAGCTACATACGCAAGAGACTGCTAGAATCTTTGCCGATCGTGTCTCCTTCCAGCTATTTCAAAATCCACCCACAGCAGCACAAGCAATAGAGTAGGAATGGGTGCGTTACCAGAACGCCGCCTCAGAGGTGCTGCGTTTCAAACCGCCACCACCAAGAAACCCCTGGTTCGATGAACAATGCGAACAAGCCCATACAACAAAAGTTAGGTTAACGTGGTAGGCATAAGCCACACGTTAGCCGAAGTCAGCCCATTGCGATACCACCTAGATCAAGTTACCCTGATCCGCTACCTGAGAACCAACCGGTGCTTCTAATGAAGCGATAGAGTTGAGCAATTTTTGGTCTGCTAGCTCACTTAGACTGTCAAAGAAGGGCGCGCCGAGGTAGATCCTTCTTCGATTCACAAAAGAGGGACATGAGCAGAGGAGGTGGTGTATTGATTTCTCCTCCTCCTCGTTCATGCAGCCGCGACAGAAGTCATTGGAGGGTAGTCCTAGTCTGGCGGCGTGTTTTTCAATGATGCAGTGACCTGTAATGACACCCACTAGGGTACTTAAGGTTGCCACTACGTCCCTGGTTCGTCCTAGGTTTAACTTAGGCCACAATTGTTTGGTGAAAAAGCCGATATTGCTCTCATTCCATTGGAGGTTGGTCTCCTCTATGGTTTGAAGTTTTATCATGTGCATTACCGTACTTATTGGTGTTTCTAGGTACCCATGCAGCAAAACACGAGACATAAAAAGCCACGCTGCAACGACGGACGAAAGCTGCTCGCGAAAACTATGAGCAGAAGAGAAGAGAGGAACACACGCTTCTCCGAAGAATGAAGAGAGAACACGGAAAGCGTGAGATCGAGGAGATGGAGAGATACTTCCGCAGGAATGACGCCCGGAAATTTTACAATAAGGTAAAACGAACATGCCATGGCTAAAAAGCAGAGATGAAAATGGGGAACTGGTAGTGGAATTACCGAAGAGTCTTCGAATCCACCCCGGAAGGAAGGCGCATCTACGGTGCCGCACGCAGGTGGAAAGGAACCTTAACCAATTGGGCGTGCGGCACTGGAAACAGCTGGCCAAAGACCGTGCCAGCTGGAGATGCTTGATGGTTGAGGCCCAGGTTCACCACGGACTGTAGCGCCACCTAAGTAAGTAAGTAATTGGATTAGAGTGATTGCTTAGAATAAATTCGAAGAAATACCAATGGTCGCTAGAGGACAATGAGAAGCAGTAGTTTGATGAATGTTCTTGTTGGGATAAGCCACGACGAGTGAAATGAATGATTCTCGTTAGTGTGATGGAGCAGATTTTAGTTAGATTGGACTCTTAAATCACGACGAAGTCAGCAATGACAGTCCAACCATAACAGTTGTTCCAAAACAAACCAAATAATTGCACAACTCAGAGATACGCACCGTCAGACAACGATGTGCAATACCTCTGAGAAGAGAGAAAAAGAGTCAACACCGAACCCAATGGGTGAAAAAATAAAGACAAAACCCACGACAATTCCAGATACCAAATACCCTACAGCAGGTAGATTCAAGTGTTCAGGAAATACCCTCCCTGATGCCTACATTCTAAATGATAATTACCTGCCACAATATAAAGTACTTCTTCACCAGACTACGAATCTTGAATTGTGGCCAAACATCTCGGTTCAACAACTGCGAATTGAAGTTATCACTCTGCACATTCACCAGCAACCAATGCTTCATATTAGTTGCCCGGGTGCGTGCAAATAAAAACGTACCAGCTACAGTCAGGTCTGTAGGCGGACGGAACAAGTCTCCCAAGCGATTTGTTGCCACAGCCGATGATGATGACGAACTACTAGTCGCTGTTAAATTACGTGCCGCATTTCGAGACGACGATGGCCTTGTGTGATGACGTTCAGGAGCTACTGGCACTTGTATCACATCCGTACTCGCTAGTGTCTCTTCCATTATACTGCCCTCGCGGGCAAAATCACGCAACGGACACACTTTGATTCGTGGCAACGATCGAGACTTGGCTGTCGATCCAGTTCCATGCATTGCTGATCGAAAATTATCATCATCGGGACCAATTAATTGTTCACGCACTGGAGCGATTGGTGCCCGAATTCCATCTGCGTCCTCGCAATCGTTCACCGACTCTACGTCAACCTCAGTTTCAACATCCACAACATCGTTCTCGTCGTTAGCGAGAAACAAATCGACAGCAGCTTGAACATCATTGGCACATGCAGCGAGTAGTTTCATAGCAACTTGACGTGAGCTGCCTGCAAAAGCAAAACACAAACGTTGAATTCTATACGAAATGCAACGTTGAACCAACGTACCTGTTACTTCCATCACACGTAAAGCTAAGTCGCTGTTAGCGGGCAATGTGCTGCTACTCATCTTGCTGCTCTAAAACACAATCGATTAGCACTTATCACACTTGCCAGCCGCAATGTGGACGAATAAACTAGACCAACATGCAATAATCGTGTCAAGAAATGCACCCCGTGGCTCGGGGACAATATCCTCACCTGTGTACGTAGGGTGCTACTGAAATTGTATCAATTTTCTTCTTCCACTGCCTGCAGTTCACCTAAAACCTATCATTCTCACGGTGCGCGCGCTTTAAAACAATTCTGTACGCTTCAATCTGGCCTCAACACGATGAGATATGTATAGTGGACAGGATGGCTTCGAAACTACCAATTCAGAGTAACCGACACGCGATAGGCGTTCAATTTGGCTGTTTAATTGCCTTTTTGTTTTTGCTTTATTGAAATTTTGAATCCAAATTAAACTAAATGAAACGATGTACTAGAAATTGGAAGAAAAATAAAATTGTTGTTCAAAAAGTCAGTGAATGTGTCTTAAGCGAGAAAGATTTTCTGCGGATTGACGGGCGTCGGATGGAGAGAGACAACGGGTTCTTGAACGAATGCGATTGGTATAAACGTGGTAAAACGTCATTGCAATAAACAAAGAGAAAAAGGCAACATGTGTGCGGTCGTGTGTGTGGTCGATGGGGGCAAATGTGGTGAAATGTGTTGTACGACGGTTGACAGCTGACTGTAGCAGGTATTCCAAGTGTGTTGAGTTAAAGATAAATCGACTGTTGGAATTTAAAAACAAATTAAAGGAGAATTGTAACGTTTAACAAAAAAATCGGCGCTACTTTGTGACGAGCATTTTCTGTTCGTCTCGCTACTGCTTATAGAGGTCTCAAGCAGCGTGTGCTTACTAAGACATGGATCCAATCGAGCAGCCGCTCATCTGCCTCAATCCCTGAGCATTTTTTTTTTTTTTTTTTTTTTAATTTTGCGCGCACTCAAGGTCTAATAACCTTATTATGTCGGCGACACAGTGCGGGCAGAAGGTAGAGAGGAAGAGGAATAGAGGAGATGCCGATGGACATTGATCTTAAATGTTTGCATGTTGCATTGGGGGGGGAAAACCGAATCCGGCAGGGAGTTCCAGATTCGTGTGGTTCGGTCAATGAAAGATTCTCTATATTTGACAGTACGTCCGAAAGCGGGCTTCAGGGTATATTGGTGAGCATTCCTAGAGAGACGTGTATTGCGGGAGAAATGTTGAAGGGGCGGAATGCAACTGGCTATTTCATCAGAGCATTTTTGGTGGTACTTACTTACTTACTTACTTAGGTGGCGCTACAGTCCGTGGTGAACCTGGGCCTCAACCAACAAGCGTCTCCAGCCGGCACGGTCTTTGGCCAGTTGTTTCCAGTGCCGCACGCCCAGTTGGTTGAGGTCCCCTTCCACCTGCGTGCACCACCGCTGAGGCGGCCGTCCTCTGCCGCGCCTTCCTTCCGGAGTGGATTCGAAGACTTTTCGGGTCGGAGCTGTATCTTCCATGCGCTCTACATGGCCTAGCCACCTTAGACGCTGTATCCGTAGACGTCGTACCAGGCCGATGTCGTTGTACAACCCGTACAGTTCTTCGTTATATCTTCTCCCCCATACACCGTTTGAACAAACGGGACCGTAGATAGTGCGCAGAATTTTCCTCTCGAAACGACCAAGGGCATCTTCATCCGCTTTTGTTAAGAGCCAAGCCTCTGCGCCGTAAAGGAGGACTGGAATGATCTTGGTCTTAAATAGTGTCACCTTGGTTTTCCGAGAGAGGGCTCTACTTCTCAATTGCCTCTTGAGCCCAAAGAAACAGCGGTTGGCAAGAGTGATTCTTCGTTTTATCTCAGCGCTGGTGTTGTTGTCGCTGGTAATCAGTGAGCCATGGTAGACGAACTCCTTGACCACTTCAAAGTTATATCCGCCCATGGTGACGTTCTGGCCAATACGTCGGTGTTGTCCGTCTCTTTTAGATGAAAGCAGATATTTGGTTTTACCCTCATTAACCTTGAGACCCATCTTAGCCGCTTCTACCTCAATGCTTACAAAGGCCTCATTGACGTCTCGCTGTGTCCGTCCTATCATCACGTCAATGTCATCGACGTACGCAAGCAATTGCGTAGACTTGAAATAAATCGTAGCTCTTGTGTTGGCCAGTGACTCTTGCACGATCTTTTCAAGCACGATGTTGAAAAAGTTGCACGACAGCGCGTCGCCCTGCCTAAATCCTTTTTTAACATCAAAGGTCTCGGTTTGCTCATTACCGACCTTAATGGAGCAACGAGAATTCTCCATTGTCATCCTGCACAGTCGGACGAGTTCGACAGGGATGTTAAAACTAGACATGGCTTTGTACAGCTCGTCTCTATATACGCTGTCATACGCGGCCTTGAAATCGACGAAGAGGTGGTGAGTGTCGATTTGGTATTCCTGGGTCTTCTCCAAGATCTGCCGTAGCGTAAATATTTGGTCTATTGTGGATTTACCTGGCCTGAAACCACACTGATAAGAGCCGATCAGGTTATCCACACACGGTTTCAGGCGTTTACACAATACGGCAGAGAAGATCTTATATGCGATGTTAAGGAGACTTATTCCCCTATAGTTGGCGCAGTTATAGGGGTCTCCTTTCTTATGGACCGGGCAAACGATGCTGCGATTCCATTCGTCGGACATGCTTTCCTCCGACCATACCTTGCAGATGAGATGGTGCATGCACCTTACCAGCTCATCTCCAGCCCCCTTAAAAAGCTCAGCAGACAGGCCGTCTGCGCCAGCGGCTTTATTAGACTTAAGTCTTGATATCGCTATTTTGACTTCGTCTAGGTCGGGTGGACTGAATTCTGATTCATTGTCGTCCATTACGAATGGCTCGTTCTGCCTGACAGCGGTATCTTGTCTATCATCGCCGTTATACAGTCTGCAGAAGTGGTCTTTCCAAATCCTCAGCATCGACTGCGACTCTACTACCAGTTCTCCATTTTCATCCCTGCTGGCCGCCACTCTGGCTTTGTAGCCATGGCATGTTCGTTTTACCTTGTTGTAAAATTTACGGGCGGCATTCCTGCGGAAGCATCTCTCCATCTCCTCGATCTCACGCTTTCCGTGCTCTCTCTTCTTTCTTCTGAAAAGCGTGCGTTCCTCTCTTCTCTTCTGCTCATAGATTTCGCGAGCAGCTCTCGTCCGTCGTTGCAGCACGGCCTTATATGCCTCTTGTTTTGCTGCATGGGCTTGTTCGCATTGTTCATTGTTCATCATTTTTGGTGGTAGTAACGATAAAACAGGGAGAGGCAGGTAACATTCCTGCGGTGTTCCAGCGAGTCTAATGTTTTGGTAATACTGGAGTCACCTATCAGTTTCATGGCTCGTTTGTGTATTCTGTCTAGTAGGTGCAGTGAGGTCTTGGAAGCACCGGACCAGACATAAGCGTTAAACACTAATTTGGGGCGAATGAACGGCTTATAGATTGTAGCCAGATCTAAGGGTGTGAAATATTTCTTGCATCTGTATAAGAAGCCTAGGCATTAAGCAGCATGCTTAGCGACACTGAATATATGGCCGCTCCAATTAAGATTGTGAGCAACTCATACCCAGGATGGAAAGCTTTTCAGTTTCTGAGATGCAAGTGCCATTCATGGATAATGGCTGCGGGTTAGTTATACGCTTTAACGACCAGAGACAGCATTGTTTTGTCTTTACCCCATTGGATGATGCTGTCGATATCGGAATTTAAAAAGCTTAACATACGCTGCCGCTCATTATTTACAACCGAAGTGCAGGGTCGTAAGCTGGTGAACGAATATGAGAAGCTGAGGGTACTGTCGTCAGCGAAGGAGTGAATTGGATTAGAGGTAACAGACAAGAGATCATTTATAAAAATGAGAAAGAGTGTCGGAGACAAAACGGAGCCCTGGGGAACACCAGCATTTACAAAGTGAGTATCAGACTTGAATCCGTCCAAAACATCTTGAATTGAACGATTCGAAAGGTAGCTTCTAATCCATTGAAAAAGAGACTCATCGATCCCAAAAGCCAGCATTTTCGACTAAAGGGCTTCATGCCAACCCCTGTCAAATGCTTTCGAAATATCCAGTGCAACAATTTTGCTTTCACCTGCTTGGTGAAGCGAGTGATTCCACTTTTCAGCGAGATATGCCATCAAATCACCAGTGAATCTGTTGCTGCGGAAACCGTATTGGCGGTCATGGAGGAGTATCCGTGATTCAAGGTATTTCATAAGCTGACGGTTAATCAGCGTTTCCATGACCTTGGAAAGAAGGGACGTTAGTTCAATGGGTCGGTAGTTGGAGGGAGAAGATTATTCGCCTTTTTTGCGTATGGGCTGGACAAATGCTGTTTTCCACCTACTCGGAAAGAGCCCAGAGGTGTAGGAAAGGGGAAAAAGCTTACGCAGTGGTTTTGCCAGCATAGAACACCTCTTCAGAACTATTGGGGCAATACCATCTGGACCAGCGGATTTGTGTATGTCGAGGTCTTTAAGAACCCTTGCGACTGTACGAGTGCGGAAGTGGATTAGTCCCATGGTGGAATTGACGCACTCTAGTACAGGCGGAGACAAAGTACAGGCTGGCAGCTGAGAACTGGTTGCGAAATGGGCAGCAAGTAGGTTGGCTTTATCTAAAGGGGTAACAGCTGGAATGTCATTGTGAATGAGCGTCGTTATAGAGGACTTAGTTGAGTTTTTTACGTTTTTTACAAACGACCAGAAACTTTTGCTTTCTTTGGGACATTGAAGGATTTTACGCCTTAATTTTTGGTCGGATTGGAATCTAACCCGTCGAATGTGGGTGTTGCAGTCATTTCTGGCTCGTATGTACTTTTTTCGGTTTTCCTCAGAGCTGTTTCCCTTGTAGGCCCGAAAACTTAGCTCCCTGAGCCTAATAGCCTCTTTGCAGCTCGAGTCAAACCACGTATTATCCTTAGGCCTTGTGCTTTTAATCTAGCTGGGAATAAAATTTGCCATGCCGATTCGGATAATGTTTACGATAATATCAGTTGCGGCGTCCACGTCGTTGTCGAGGAAGCACAACGACCAGTTAAAGATCCGAAAAAAGTTGTTAAGGCCGCACCAGTTGGCTTTCTCGTATAGCCATAGTGTTCTCTTACGAGCTTTTTCTTTAACTGGATGGTGGGAGTTCGAGAATTTTGCTGATATCATGCAGTAGTCAAACAAGCATAGGGGTTCCAATACATCGATCGTGTATTTGTCAGGCTGAGAGGTAAGAAACAAGTCCAGTGTGTTGGCGGTATGACCAGCAACATCGGGGATACGTGATGGCTCATTCACAAGTTGAGTTAAGTGACTTAACTCAGCAAAAATTTCAACATACCTTCCTTCGGGTGAAGCCACTGAGAATTGGGTACATTGAAATCGCCCGCTAAAAATATAGGGATCGAAATAGTGTTTGGATACCCTATGTCTCTACATCACGGTCGTTAGACCCATACTAATGTATGGAGTGATAGTCTGGTGGACTGCACTGGACAAGACAACATACCACAAACAACTCGAGAAGGTACAAAGGTTGGCGTGTATGTGCATTACCGTCCTCAGGATCACCCCAACGGCTGCGCTTAACACGATACTCGACCTTAAACCACTCGATATTTTCGGCAAGCAAATTGATACACACACGGCCATTAGACTTAAAGCCAACTCGAAATGGACGAGCTTTGTCACTTGCCACTCCTCCATCCTGAATAACAGGATAACCATGGCAGTAAACTTGGACCTCACAGAACCCACCACGGTCTTGGAAAAAAACTTCATGACGATTAACTCGGAAAGACAAAACTGGACCCGCCACACTCAACCCCAAAACCAAAGACGGGGTGGGTAGTGGAGTTTTCTGCAAACAACTTAAGCTGAATAAAGCTCTAAATCCACCAAATCACTGCAGCGTTTTCCAGGCGGAACTGTTGGAAATAAAAGAGGCCTTGTCCTGGCTGAAGTGGAACGTGATATCCACTACGAATATCCGCATTTTCACGGATAGCCAAGCAGCCCTAAAGTCGTTGAAGTCCTATGTGTAAACATCAAAAACTAGTCTCGACTGTTGCCTATCTCTTAACGAGATGGCCGAACAGGGAATGAAAGAGCCAGGTCACAAGGCAGCTCTTCAGCTGGCCAGGCGAACATGGTCACCAGGCAGCTCCTTACCTGGCCAGGCGAACATTGTCACCAGGCAGCTCTTCAGCTGGCCAGGCGAACATGGTCACAAGGCAGCTCTTCAGCTGGCCAGGCGAACATGGTCACCAGGCAGCTCCTCACCTGGCCAGGCGAACACTGTCACCAGGCAGCTCTTCATCTGGCCAGGCGAACATGGTCACCAGGCAGTTCTTCAGCTGGCCAGGCGAACATGGTCACCAGGCAGCTCTTCAGTTGGCCAGGCGAACATGGTCACCAGGCAGCTCCTCAGCTGGCCAGGCGAACATGGTCACCAGGCAGCTCTTCAGCTGGCCAGGCGAACATGGTTACCAGGTATCTCTTTAGCCGACCAGACGACCATGGCAGTTGGGCAACTCTTCATCTGGCACACAGGCAGCTCTTCAACTGGCCACGCCACCATGAAAGCAGACAGGCAGCCCTTCAGCTGGTCAGGCGACCATAGTAGACATTCAGCCGTTCAACTGGCCAGCCAACCTGGACACCAGCAAGCCAGCCTGGCCACCAGCAGGCCACTCTGACCTGTCCATCAGCCAGCGAATCTGTCCACAAGCAAGCCAAAGTAGCCACCAGCCAGCCAACTTGGCCACCAGCAAGCCATCCTGGTCACCAGCCAGCCAAAGAAGCTAACATCTAGCCAATCTGGCCACCAGCCAGCCAACCTGGACACCAGCCAGCCAACCTGGACACCAGCAAGCCACTCTGACCTGGCCATCAGCCAGCTAATCTGTCCACAAGCCAGCCAAAGTAGCCACCAGCAAGCCACCCTGACCGCCAGTCAGCTAGGACACCAGCCAACCAACCTGGCCATCTAATCTGGCCACCAGCCAGCCAAAGTAGCCACCACCAAGCCAACCTGGCCACCAGCAAGCCACTCGGACCTGGCCATCAGCCAGCTAATCTGGCCACAAGACAGCCAAAGTAGCCACCAGTAAGCCAACCTGGCCACCAGCAACCCAACCTAGCCACCTGCCAGCCAACGTGGACACCAGCCAACCAACCTGGCCATCTAATCTGGCCACCAGCAAGCCAAAGTAGCCACCACCAAGACAACCCGGCCACCAGCAAGCCACTCTGACCTGGCCATCAGCCAGCTAACCTGGCCACAAGCCAGCCAAAGTAGCCACCAGTAAGCCAACCTGGCCACCAGCAAACCACCCTGGGCACCAGCCAGCCCGGACACCACCCAACCAACCTGGCCATCAGCCAGCTAATCTGACCACCTGCAAGCTAACCTGGCCACCAGCAAGCCACCCTGGCCACCAGCCAGCAAGGACACCAGCCAACCAACCTGGCCATCTAATCTGGCCACCAGCCAGCCAAAGTAGCCACCACCAAGCCAACCTGGCCACCAGCAAGCCACTCTGACCCGGCCATCAGTCAACTAATCTGGCCACAAGCCAGCCCAAGCAGCCACCAGTATGCCAACCTGGCCACCAGCAAGCCAACCTAGCCACCTGCCAGCCAACGTGGACACCAGCCAACCAACCTGGCCATTTAATCTGGCCATCAGCCAGCCAAAGTAGCCACCACCAAGCCAACCTGGCCACCAGCAAGCCACTCTGACCTGGCCCTCAGCCAGCTAACCTGGCCACAAGCCAGCCAAAGTAGCCACCAGTAAGCCAACCTGGCCACCAGCAAACCAACCTGGGCAGCAGCCAGCCCGGACACCACCCAACCAACCTGGCCATCAGCCAGCTAATCTGGCCACCTGCAAGCTAACCTGGCCACCAGCAAGCCACCCTGGCCACCAGCCAGCCAGGACACAAGCCAACCAACCCGGCCATCTAATCTGGCCACCAGCAGGCCAAAGTAGCCACCACCAAGCCAACCTGGCCGCCAGCAAGCCACTCTGACCTGGCCTTCAGCCAGCTAATCTGGCCACAAGCCAGCCAAAGTAGCCACCAGCAAGCCAACCTGGCCACCAGCAAGCCACGCTGGCCACCAGCCAGCCCGGACACCACCCAACCAACCTGGCCATCTAATCTGGCCACAAGCCAGCCAAAGTAGCCACCACCAAGCCAACCTGGCCACCAGCAAGCCAACCTGGCCACCAGCAAGCCACTCTGACCTGGCCATCAGCCAGCTAATCTGTCCACAAGCCAGCCAAAGTAGCCACCAGTAAGCCAACCTGGCCACCAGCAAACCACCCTGGGCACCAGCCAGCCCGGACACCACCCAACCAACCTGGCCATCAGCCAGCTAATCCGGCCACCTGCAAGCTAACCTGGCCACCAGCAAGCCACCCTGGCCACCAGCCAGCCCGGACACCAGTCAACAGACCTGGCCACCAGTCAACCAATCTGGCCACCAGCCAACTAACACGGCGACCAGCCAGCCAACCTGACCACCAGCCAGCTAGGACACCAGCCAACCAACCTGGCCATCTAAACTGGCCACCAGCCAGCCAAAGTAGCCACCACCAAGCCAACCTGGCCACCAGCCAGCCACACTGACCTGGCCATCAGCCAGCTTATCTGGCCACAAGCCAGCTAAAGTAGCCACCAGCAAGCCAACCTGGCCACCAGCAAGCCATCCTGGCCACCAGCCAGCCCGGACACCAGTCAACTGACCTGGCGACCAGTCAACCAACCTGGCCACCAGCCAACTAACACGGCGACCAGCCAGCCAATCTGGCCACAAGCCAGCCAAAGTAGGCACCAGCAAGCCACCCTGGCCACCAGCCAGCTAGGACACCAGCCAACCAACCTGGCCATCTAATCGGGCCACCAGCCAGCCAAAGTAGCCACCACCAAGCCAACCTGGCCACCAGCAAGCCACACTGACCTGGCCATCAGCCAGCTTATCTGGCCACAAGCCAGCTAAAGTAGCCACCAGCAAGCCAACCTGGCCACCAACAAGCCATCCTGGTCACCAGCAAGCCAAAGAAGCCACCATCTAACCAATCCGGCCACCGGTCAGTCAGCCTGACCACCAGCCAGCCACCCTGGCCACCAGCCAGCCAACCTGGACACCAGCTAGCCAACCCGGACACCAACCAGCCATCCTGGTCACCAACCAGCCAAAGAAGCCACCATTTAACCAACCTGGCCACCGGATAGCCAACCCAGACACCAACCAGCCATCCTGGTCACCAGCCAGCCAAAGAAGCCACCATCTAGCCAATCCGGCCACCGGTCAGTCAGCCTGACCACCAACCAGCCACCCTGGCCACCAGCCAGCCAACCTGTTCACCAGGCAACCAACCTGGCCATCTAATCTGGCCACCAGCCAGCCAAAGTAGCCACCACCAAGCCAACCTGGCCACCAGCAACCCACTCTGACCTGGCCATCAGCCAGCTAATCTGGCCGCAAGCCAGCCAAAGTAGCCACCACCAAGCCAAACTGGCCACCAGCAAGCCACTCTGACCTGGCCATCAGCCAGCTAATCTGGCCAGAAGTCAACCAAAGTAGCCACCAGCAAGCCAACCTGGCCCACAGCAAACCACCCTGGCCACCAGCCAGCCCGGACACCACCCAACCAACCTGGCCATCAGCCAGCTAATCTGGCCACAAGATAGCCAAAGTAGTCACCAGCAAGCCACCCTGGCCACCAGCCAGCTAGGACACCAGCCAACCAACCTGACTATCTAATCTGGCCACCAGCCAGCCAAAGTAGCCACCACCAAGCCAACCTGGCCACCAGCAAGCCACTCTGACCTGGCCATCAGCCAGCTAATCTGGCCACAAGATAGCCAAAGTAGCCACCAGCATGCCACCCTGGCCACCAGCCCGCCCGGACACCACCAAGCCAACCTGGCCACCAGCAAGCCACTCTGACCTGGGCATCAGCCAGCTAATCTGGCCACAAGCCAGCCAAAGTAGCCACCACCAAGCCAACCTGGCCACCAGCAAGCCACTCTGACCTGGCAATCAGCCAGCTAATCTGGCCACAAGATAGCCAAAGTAGCCACCTGCAAGCCACCCTGGCCACCAGCCAGCTAGGACACCAGCCAACCAACCTGGCCATCTAATCTGGCCACCAGCCAGCCAGAGTAGCCACCACCAAGCCAACCTGGCCACCAGTAAGCCACTCTGACCTGGGCATCAGCCAGCTAATCTAGCCACAAGCCAGCCAATGTAGCCACCACCAAGCCAACCTGGCCACCAGCAAGCCATTCTGACCTAGCCTTCAGCCAGCTAATCTGGCCACAAGATAGCCAAAGTAGCCACCAGCCAGCTAGGACACCAGCCAACCAACCTGGCCATCTAATCTGGCCACCAGCCAGCCAAAGTAGCCACCACCAAGCCAACTTGGCCACCAGCAAGCCACTCTGACCTGGCCATCAGCCAGCTAATCTGGCCATAAGCCAGCTAAAGTAGCCACCAGCAAGCCAACCTGGCCACTAGCAAGCCATCCTGGCCACCAGCCAGCCCGGACACCAGTCAACCGACCTGGCGACCAGTCAACCAACTTGGCCACCAGCCAACTAACACGGCGACCAGCCAGCCAACCTGGCCACCAGCCAACTTACACGGAGACCAGCCAGTCAACCTAGCCACCAGCCAGCCAACCTGGCCACCAGCCAGCCAACCCTGCCAACAGCAAGCCATCCTTGCCACCAGCCAACCAACCATGCCACAAGCTGATCAACCTTGCCACCGGCCAGCCAACCTGGACACCAGCCAGCCAACCTGAACACCAGCCAGCCAGCCTGGACACCAAGTAGCCATCCTGGTCACCAGCCAGCCAAAGAAGCCACCATCTAGCCAATCTGGCCACCAGCCAGCCAACCTGGCCGCCATCCAGCCAACCTGGCCACCAGCCAACCAATCTGGCCAACCGGAAGAAACCCTGGCCATCATCTAGCCACCCTGGCCACCAGGCAGCCAGCCATCCAGGCCACCAGTAAACCAATCTGGACACCAGTCAACCGACCTGGCCACCAGTCAACCTGGACACCAGACAGCCAAAGCAGCCACCAGCCAGCCAACGTAGCCACCAGCAAGGCAACCAGGCCACCAGCTAACTAATCCGGCCACCAACGATTCAGTCAGGCCAACAGGAAGAAACGCTGGCCACCAGCTAGCCACCCTAACCACCAGCCAGCCAGCCTGGAAACCAGGAAGACATCCTGGCCCCCAGCAAGCCAATCAGGACACCAGCCAACCGACCTGGCCACCAGCCAACTAACCCGCAGGCTAGCCAGCCAACCTGGCCACCAGGCAGCCAACCTTGCCACAAGGCAGCCAGCATCGCGACCAGGCAGCCAAGCTGGACGCCATACGGCCAACCTGGCCAACAGCCAGCCAAGACGGCTACTATCCAGCCAACTTGGCCACCAGCCAGCCAACCTGGCCACCAGCCAGCCAACCTGGCCACCAGCCAGCGAACATTGCCCCAACCAGCCAACCTTCCCACCAGCCAGCCAACATTCCCCCAGTCAGCCAACCTTGCCACCAGCTAACCAACTTTGCCACAAGCTAGCGAACGTGGCCACCAGCCACCTAACCTAACCAGTTAGGTAGAGTCAGTTAGTTAGAGCCAGTTAGTTAGAACCAGTTAGTAAGAACACTTCTAATAAGCAAGGCAACTGCTAATAAGCAAGGTCATTGCCAAGTAACGAAGGTCAGTGACCTTGCTGAAAAGTTTAACGACCTTGCTGAAAAGTTCAGCGACCTTACTAAAAAGGTCAGTGACCTTGCTGAAAAGTTCAGCGACCTTACTGGAAAGGTCAGTGACCTTGTTGAAAAGTTTAACGACCTTGCTGAAAAGTTCAACGACCTTACTGAAAAGGTCAGTGACCTTGCTGAAAAGTTCAGCGACCTTACTGGAAAGGTCAGTGACCTTGTTGAAAAGTTGAACGACCTTGCTGAAAAGTTCAGCGACCTTACTGAAAAGATCAGTGACCTTGCTGAAAAGTTCAGCGACCTTACTGGAAAGGTCAGTGACCTTGTTGAAAAGTTTAACGACCTTGCTGAAAAGTTCAGCGACCTTACTGAAAAGATCAGTGACCTTGCTGAAAAGTTCAGCGACCTTACTGGAAAGGTCAGTGACCTTGTTGAAAAGTTTAACGACCTTGCTGAAAAGTTCAACGACCTTGCTGAAAAGTTCAGCGACCTTGCTGAAAAGTTCAGTGACCTTGCTCAATAGGTCAGTGAACTTATTGATAAGGTCAGTGACCCTTTTGAAAAGTTCAGCGACCTTGCTGAAAAGTTCAGCGACCTTACTGAAAAGGTCAGTGACCTTGTTGAATAGTTCAACGACCTTGCTGAAAAGTTCAACGACCTTGCTGAAAGTTCAGCGACCTTGCTGAAAAGTTCAGTGACCTTGCTCAATAGGTCAGTGACCTTATTGATAAGGTCAGTGACCCTGTTGAAAAGTTCAGCGACCTTGCTGAAAAGTTAAACGACCTTGCTGAAAAGCTCAGCGACCTTGCTGGAAAGTTCAGTGACCTTGCTCAATAGGTCAGTGACCTTATTGATAAAGTCAGTGACCCTTTTGAAAAGTTCAGCGACCTTGCTCAAAAGTTCAGCGACCTTACTGAAAAGGTCAGTGACCTTGTTGAAAAGTTCAACGACCTTGCTGAAAAGTTCAACGACCTTGCTGAAAAGTTCAGCGACCTTGGTGAAAAGTTCAGTGACCTTGCTCAATAGGTCAGTGACCTTATTGATAAGGTCAGTGACCCTGTTGAAAAGTTCAGCGACCTTGCTGAAAAGTTCAGCGGCCTTACTGAAAAGTTCAGCGACCTTGCTGAAAAGTTCAACGACCTTACTGAAAAGGTCAGTGACCTTGCTGAATAGTTCAACGACCTTGCTGAAAAGTTCAACGACCTTGCTGAAAAGTTCAGCGACCTTGGTGAAAAGTTCAGTGACCTTGCTCAATAGGTCAGTGACCTTATTGATAAGGTCAGTGACCCTGTTGAAAAGTTCAGCGACCTTGCTGAAAAGTTCAGCGGCCTTACTGAAAAGTTCAGCGACCTTGCTGAAAAGTTCAGCGACCTTACTGAAAAGGTCAGTGACCTTGTTGAATAGTTCAACGACCTTGCTGAAAAGTTCAACGACCTTGCTGAAAGTTCAGCGACCTTGCTGAAAAGTTCAGTGACCTTGCTCAATAGGTCAGTGACCTTATTGATAAGGTCAGTGACCCTGTTGAAAAGGTCAGCGACCTTGCTGAAAAGTTAAACGACCTACTGAAAAGCTCAGCGACCTTGCTGGAAAGTTCAGTGACCTTGCTCAATAGGTCAGTGACCTTATTGATAAAGTCAGTGACCCTTTTGAAAAGTTCAGCGACCTTGCTCAAAAGTTCAGCGACCTTACTGAAAAGGTCAGTGACCTTGTTGAAAAGTTCAACGACCTTGCTGAAAAGTTCAACGACCTTGCTGAAAAGTTCAGCGACCTTGGTGAAAAGTTCAGTGACCTTGCTCAATAGGTCAGTGACCTTATTGATAAGGTCAGTGACCCTGTTGAAAAGTTCAGCGACCTTGCTGAAAAGTTCAACGACCTTGCTGAAAAGTTCAGCGACCTTGGTGAAAAGTTCAGTGACCTTGCTCAATAGGTCAGTGACCTTATTGATAAGGTCAGTGACCCTGTTGAAAAGTTCAGCGACCTTGCTGAAAAGTTCAGCGGCCTTACTGAAAAGTTCAGCGACCTTGCTGAAAAGTTCAACGACCTTACTGAAAAGGTCAGTGACCTTGCTGAATAGTTCAACGACCTTACTGAAAAGGTCAGTGACCTTGTTGAAAGGGTCAGTGACCCTGTTGTAAAGTTCAGTGACCTTGCTCAATAGGTCGGTGGCCTTGGTTACTGGCAATGACCTTACTTATGAGCAGTGTTGTTACTAACTGGTTTTAACTAACTGGTTAGTTTAGGTGGCTGGTGGCCATGTTGGCTGGCTGGTGGCAAGGTTGGCTGGCCGGTGGCAAGGTTGATCAGCTTGTGGCATAATTGGTTGGCTGGTGGCAAGGATGGCTTGCTGTTGGCAAGGTTGGCTGGCTGGTGGCCAGATTGGTTGGCTGGTGGCCTGGTTGGCTGACTGGTGATCAGGTTAGCCGGCAGTTGGCCGTGTTGGCCGGATGGCGTCCAGTTTGGTTGGCTGGTGGCCAGGTTGGCTGGGTGTTAGTTGAGTTGACCGAATGCCTCCAGGTTGGCTGACTGGTGGTCAGGTTGGCTGGGTGTTAGTTGAGATGACCGAATGCCTCCGGGTTGGCTGGCTGGTGGTCAGGTTGGCTGGATGGTGGCCAGATTGGCTAGATGGTGGCTTCTTCCAGGATGACTGTTTTGTGTCCAGGTTGGCTTGCTGGTCTTCAGGTTTGCTGGCTGGTGGCCCGGGGCGGCTAACTGGAATACAGGTTGGCTGGGTGTTAGTTGAGTTGACCGGATGCTTCCAGGTTGGCTGGCTGGTGGTCAGGTTGGCTGGATGGTGACCAGAATGGCTGGTTGGTGTCCAGGTTTGCTGGCTTGTGGCCCGGGGCGGCTGACTGGAATACAGGTTGGCTGGGTGTTGGTTGAGTTGACCGAATGCCGCCAGGTTGGCTGGCTGGTGGTCAGGTTGGCTGGATGGTGGCTTCTTTGGCTGGCTGGTGACCAGGATGGCTGCTTGGTGTCCAGGTTGGCTGGCTGGTCTTCAGGTTTGCTGGCTGGTGGCCCGGGCCGGCTGACTGGAATACAGGTTGGCTGGGTGTTAGTTGAGTTGACCGGACGCTTCCAGGTTGGCTGGCTGGTGGTCAGGTTGGCTGGATGGTGACCAGGATGGCTGGTTGGTGTCCAGGTTGGCTGGGTGTTAGTTGAGTTGACCGAATGCCTCCAGGTTGGCTGGCTGGTGGTCAGGTTGGCTGGATGGCGGCCAGGTTGGCTGGCTGGTGGTCAGGTTGGCTGGGTGGTGGCTTCTTTGGCTGGCTGGTGACCAGGATGGCTGCTTGGTGTCCAGGTTGGCTGGCTGGTCTTCAGGTTTGCTGGCTGGTGGCCCGGGCCGGCTGACTGGAATACAGGTTGGCTGGGTGTTAGTTGAGTTGACCGGATGCTTCCAGGTTGGCTGACTGGTGGTCAGGTTGGCTGGATGGGGGCCAGGTTGGCTGGCTGGTGGCCAGATTGGCTAGATGGTGGCTCCTTTGGCTTGCTGGTGACCAGGATGTCTGCTTGGTGTCCAGGTTGGCTGGCTGGTGTCCAGGATGGATGGCTGTTGTCCAGGTTGGCTGGCTGATGGCCAGGGTGGCTGACTGGTGATCAGATTGGCCGGGTCGGCCGGATGACATCCAGATTGGCTGACTGGCGGCCAGGCTGACTGACGGATTGCCAATTTGACTGACTGGTGGCCAGGTTGGCTGGATAGTACCGGGCTGTTGGCCAGGTTGGCCGAACGGCGTCCAGTTTGGTTGGCTGGTGGCCAGGTTGGCTGGTGGCCAGGTTGGCTGGCTGGTCTCCGTCTTAGTTGGTTGGTGGCATGTTTGGGTGTCTGGTGTCCAGGATGGCTGGTTGGTGTCTAGGTTGGCTGGCTGGTGTCCAGGATGGCTGGCTGGTGTCCAGGTTGGCTGGGTGTTAGTTGAGTTGACCGAATGCCGCCAGGTTGGCTGGCTGGTGGTCAGGTTGGCTGGATGGCGGCCAGGTTGGCTGGCTGGTGGTCAGGCTGGCAGGATGGTGGCTTCTTTGGCTGGCTGGTAACCAGGATGGCTGCTTGGTGTCCAGGTTGGCTGGCTGGTCTTCAGGTTTGCTGGCTGGTGGCCCGGGGCGGTTGACTGGAACATAGGTTGGCTGGGTGTTAGTTGAGTTGACCGGATGCTTCCAGGTTGGCTGGCTGGTGGTCAGGTTGGCTGGATGGTGGCTTCTTTGGCTGGCTGGTGACCAGGATGGCTGCTTGGTGTCCAGGTTGGCTGGCTGGTCTTCAGGTTTGCTGGCTGGTGGCCCGGGCCGGCTGACTGGAATACAGGTTGGCTGGGTGTTAGTTGAGTTGGCCGAATGCTTCCAGGTTGGCTGGCTGGTGGTCAGGTTGGCTGGATGGTGACCAGAATGGCTGGTTGGTGTCCAGGTTTGCTGGCTTGTGACCCGGGGCGGCTGACTGGAATACAGGTTGGCTGGGTGTTGGTTGAGTTGACCTGATGCTTCCATGGTGGCTGGCTGGGGGTCCGTTTGGCTGGATGGTGGCCAGGCTGGCTGGCTGGTGGCCAGATTGGCTAGATGGCGGCTTCTTTGGCTGGCTGGTGACCAGGATGGCTGTTTGGTGTCCAGGTTGGCTGGCTGGTGTCCAGGTTTGCTGGCTGGTGGCCGGGGCGGCTGACTGGAGGACAGGTTGTCTGGGTGTTAGTTGAGTTGACCGGATGCTTCCAGGTGGTGGTGTGCTGGTGGCTGGTGTCCAGGTTGGATGGGCTGGTTGCCAGGATAGCTGGTTGAAGGACGGGGTGGCTTGATGGTGGCCAGGCAGGTTGGTTGGAGGCTAGGTTGGCGGGTTGGTGGCCAGGATGGCTGATTGGTAGTCAGGCTGACTGACCGGTGGCCAGATTGGCTAGATGGTTTCTTCTTTGGCTGGCTGGTGACCAGGATTGCTGGTTGGTGTCTAGGTTGGCTGGCTGGTGTCCAGGATGGCTGGCTGGTGTCCAGGTTGGCTGGGCGTTAGTTGAGATGACCGAATGCCTCCAGGTTGGCTGGCTGGTGGTCAGGTTGGCTGGATGGCGGCCAGGTTGGCTGGCTGGTGGTCAGGTTGGCTGGATGGTGACCAGGATGGCTGGTTGGTGTCCAGGTTTGCTGGCTGGTGGCCCGGGGCGGCTGACTGGAATACAGGTTGGCTGGGTGTTGGTTGAGTTCACCGGATGCTTCCATGGTGGCTGGCTGGTGGTCCGTTTGGCTGGATGGCGGCAAGGTTGGCTGGCTGGTGGCCAGATTGGCTAGATGGTGGCTTCTTTGGCTGGCTGGTGACCAGGATGACTGTTTGGTGTCCAGGTTGGCTGGCTGGTGTCCAGGTTTGCTGGCTGGTGGCCGGGGCGGCTGACTGGAGGACAGGTTGTCTGGGTGTTAGTTGAGTTGACCGGATGCTTCCAGGTGGTGGTGTGCTGGTGGCTGGTGTCCAGGTTGGATGGGCTGGTTGCCAGGATAGCTGGTTGAAGGACGGGGTGGCTTGATGGTGGCCAGGCAGGTTGGTTGGAGGCTAGGTTGGCGGGTTGGTGGCCAGGATGGCTGATTGGTAGTCAGGCTGACTGACCGGTGGCCAGATTGGCTAGACGGTTTCTTCTTTCGCTGGCTGGTGACCAGGATTGCTGGTTGGTGTCTAGGTTGGCTGGCTGGTGTCCAGGTTGGCTGGGTGTTAGTTGAGTTGACCGAATGCCTCCAGGTTGGCTGGCTGGTGGTCAGGTTGGCTGGATGGCGGCCAGGTTGGCTGGCTGGTGGTCAGGTTGGCTGGATGGTGGCTTCTTTGGCTGGCTGGTGACCAGGATGGCTGCTTGGTGTCCAGGTTGGCTGGGTGTTAGTTGAGTTGACCGAATGCCTCCAGGTTGGCTGGCTGGTGGTCAGGTTGGCTGGATGGCGGCCAGGTTGGCTGGCTGGTGGTCAGGTTGGCTGGATGGTGGCTTCTTTGGCTGGATGGTGACCAGGATGGCTGCTTGGTGTCCAGGTTGGCAGGCTGGTCTTCAGGTTTGCTGGCTGGTGGCCCGGGGCGGCTGACTGGAATACAGGTTGGCTGGGTGTTAGTTGAGTTGACCGGATGCCTCCAGGTTGGCTGGCTGGTGGTCAGGTTGGCTGGATGGTGGCTTCTTTGGCTGGCTGGTGACCAGGATGGCTGCTTGGTGTCCAGGTTGGCTGGCTGGTCTTCAGGTTTGCTGGCTGGTGGCCCGGGGCGGCTGACTGGAATACAGGTTGGCTGGGTGTTAGTTGAGTTGACCGGATGCTTCCAGGTTGGCTGGATGGTGACCAGGATGGCTGGTTGGTGTCCAGGTTTGCTGGCTGGTGGCCCGGGGCGGCTGACTGGAATACAGGTTGGCTGGGTGTTGGCTGAGTTGATCGGATGCTTCCATGGTGGCTGGCTGGTGGTCCGTTTGGCTGGATGGCGGCCAGGTTGGCTGGCTGGTGGCCAGATTGGCTAGATGGTGGCTTCTTTGGCTGGCTGGTGACTAGGATGACTGGCTGGTAGCCAGGGTGGCTAACTGGTGATCAGGTTGGCCAGCAGTTGGCCGGGGTGGCCGGTTGACATCCAGATTGGCTGGCTGGTTGCCCGGGCGGCTGTCTGGAGGACAGGTTGGCCGGCTGTAAGTTGAGTTGACCTTATGGCTTCAAGGTTGGCAGGTTGGCTGGCTGGAGGTCAGGTTGGCTGGATAGCGGCCAGGTTGGCTGGCCGGTGGCAAGGATGATTAGCTTGTGGCAGGGTTGATAAGCTTGTGGCATAGTTGGTTGGCTGGTGGCCAGGTGGGCTGGCTGATGGCCAGGTTGGTTGGCTGGTGTCCAGGTTGGTTGGCTGGTGGCCAGGATGGTTGTCCGGTTGCCAGGGTTTCTTCCTGTGGTCCAGGTTGGTTGGCTGGTGGCTACGTTGGCTGGCTGCTTTGGCTGGCTGGTGGCCAGGCTGGCTGACTGGCGGCCAGGCTGACTGACGGATTGCCAATTTGACTCACTGGTGGCCTGGTTGGCTAGATAGTACCCGGTTTGGCTGGCTGTTGGCCAGGTTGGCCGAATGGCGTCCAGTTTGGTTGGCTGGTGGCCAGGTTGGCTGGCTGGCCTCCGTGTTAGTTGGTTGGTGGCCAGGTTGGCTGCTGCCCAAGTTGGCTGGCTAGTGGCAAGATTAGCTAGCTGGCGCTCATTGTGCAACCTGTAACGTGCAGCATGTAACGTGGACCGCGCAACGTGTAAAATACGACGTGCAAGGTGCAGCGTGAAATATGCAACGGTCAGCACGCTTCATGCATCGCGCAACACGCAATCTGAAACGTTCGTCGTGCAACGAGCGACGAGCAACGGGAAACGTACAAAATGTAACGTACAGCATGCAACATGCAACATGCAACGTGCAGCGTGCAACGTGCAAATTACAACATGCAACGGGCAACGTACAACATGCAACGTACAACGTGCAACGTGCAAAGTGCACCGTGCAACGTACAACATGCCACATGCCACATGCAACGTACAACGTGCAACGTACAACAGGCAACATGCGACGCCCAACATGCATCGGGCACATTCAACGCGCAACGTGCAACGTGCACCTTGCTACGTACACCATGCAACAAACAACGTGCAACGTGCAATATGCAACTTGCAACGTGCAATGTGCGAATTTGCACGTACAATGTGCAACTTGCAACAAGCAACGTTCAACAGGAAACGTGCAACATGCAACGTGCAACTCACTACGTGCAATGTGCAACTTGCAACGTGCAATGCGCAACTTGCAACGTACAATGTGCAACTTGCAACAAGCAACGTGCAACAGGAAACGTGCAACATGCAACGTGTAACGTGCAATGTGCAACTTGCAACTTGCAACGTGCAATGTGCAACTTGCAGGGTGCAATGTGCAACTTGCAACAAGCAACGTTCAACAGGAAACGTGCAACATGCAACGTGCAACTCACTACGTGCAATGTGCAACTTGCAACGTGCAATGCGCAACTTGCAACGTACAATGTGCAACTTGCAACAAGCAACGTGCAACAGGAAACGTGCAACATGCAACGTGTAACGTGCAATGTGCAACTTGCAACTTGCAACGTGCAATGTGCAACTTGCAGGGTGCAATGTGCAACTTGCAACAAGCAACGTGCCACAGGATACGTACACCATGCAAAAAACAACGTGCAACGTGCAATTTGCAACTTGCAAAGTACAATGTGCAACTTGCAACGTGCAATGTGCAACTTGCAACAAGCAACGTGCAACAGGAAACGCGCAACATGCAACGTGCAACGTGCAGTGTGCTACGAGCAATGTGCAACCTGCAAACCGGCTGCTAGCCAGGCAACAAAGGCACAAGTCAACAAACCTTGCCGCGAACTATTCATCCTAGCCACCAGGCAGCCAACCTGGACACCAGCCAACCCACCATGCCACCCAACAGCTAATATTGTCACTAGACGACCACCCTGGCCACCAGCCAACCATCCTGACCACCAGCAAGCCACCCTAGCCCCCAGCCAGCCACCCTGGCTACCACCCAGCTAATCCAGCCACCAGGAATCTAATCTGTCCACCAGTCACCAATCCTGGCCGCCAGCCAACCAATCTGGCCAACCGGAAGAAACCCTGGCCATCATCTAGCCACCCTGGCCATCAGGCAGCCAGCCATCCAGGCCACCAGTAAGCCAACCTGGCCACCAGTCAACCTGGGCACCAGCCAGCCAAAGCAGCCACCAGCCAGCCAACGTAGCCATCAGCAAGGCAACCAGACCACCGGCTAACTAATCCGGCTACTAGCCAACCAATCTAGCCACCACGGGAAGAAACCCTGGCAACCGGCCAGCCATCCTGGGCACCAGCCAACCACAAGGGCCACCTGCCAGCCAACCAACCTCCATCAGGAAGAAACGCTGGCAACCGGCCAAGAATCCACCAGTCATCCACCCTAGCCACCTGCAAGCCAACGTGGACACCAGCCAAGCAACCTCCATCAGGAAGAAACCCTGTCAACCGGCAAGCCATCCCGGCCACCAGCCAACCAACCTTGCCATCAGCCAGCTAGTCTGGCCACCAGCAGGCCAACCTGGCCACCAGCAAGCCACCCTGGCCACCAGCCAGCTAGAACACCAGCCAGCCAAACTGGCCATTTAATCTGGCCACCAGCCAGCCAAAGTAGCCACCACCGAGCCAACCTGGCCACCAGCAAGCCACTCTGACCTGGCCATCAGCCAGCTAATCTGGCCACAAGCCAGCCAAAGTAGCCACCAGCAAGCCAACCTGGCCACCAGCAAGCCACCCCGTCCACCAGCCAACCCGAACACCAGCCAACCAACCTGGCCATCTAATATGTCTACCAGCCAGCCAAAGTAGCCACCACCAAGCCAACCTGGCTACCAGTAAGCAACTCTGACCTGGCCATCAGCCAGCTAATCTGGCCACAAGCCAGAAAAAGTAGCCACCACCAAGCCAACCTGGCCACCAGCAAGCCACTCTGACCTGGCCATCAGCCACCTATTCTGGCCAGAAGCCAGCTAAAGTAGACACCAGCAAGCCAAACTGGCCACCAGCAAGCCACCCTGGCCACCAGCCAGCCCGGACACCACCAAGCCAACCTGGCCACCAGCAAGCCACTCTGACCTGGCCATCAGCCAGCTAATCTGGCCACAAGCCAGCCAAAGTACCCACCACCCAGCCAACCTGGCCACCAGCAAGCCCCCCTTACCTGGATATCAGCCAGCTAATCTGGCCACAAGCCAGCCAAAGTAGCCACCACCCAGCCAACCTGGCCACCAGCAAGCCCCCTTACCTGGATATCAGCCAGCTAATCTGGCCACAAGCAAACCAAAGCAGCCACCAGTAGGCCACACTGGCCACCAGCCAGCTAGGACACCAGCCAACCAACCTGGCCATCTTATCTGGCCACCAGCCAGCCAAAGTAGCCACCACCAAGCCAACCTGGCCACCAGCAAGCCACTCTGACCTGACCATCAGCCAGCTAATCTGGCCAGAAGCCAGCTAAAGTAGCCACCAGCAAGCCAAACTGGCCACCAGAAAGCCCGGACACCACCAAGCCAACCTGGCCACCAGCCAGCTAGGACACCAGCCAACCAACCTGGCCATCTAATCTGGCCACCAGCCAGCCAAACTAGCCACCACCAAGCCAACCTGGCCACCAGAAAGCCACTCTGACCTGGCCATCAGCCAGCCAATCTGGCCACCAGCCAGCCAAAGTAGCCACCACCGAGCCAACCGGGCCACCAGCATGCCACTCTGACCTGGCCATCAGCCAGCTAATCTGGCCACAAGCCAGAAAAAGTGGCCACCACCAAGCCAACCTGGCCACCAGCAAGCCACTCTGACCTGACCATCAGCCACCTAATCTGGCCAGAAGCCAGCTAAAGTAGACACCAGCAAGCCAAACTGGCCACCAGCAAGCCACCCTGGCCACCAGCCAGCCCGGACACCACCAAGCCAACCTGGCCACCAGCAAGCCACTCTGACCTGGCCATCAGCCAGCCAATCTGGCCACAAGCCAGCCAAAGTACGCACCAGCAAGCCACCCTGGCCACCAGCCAGCTAGGAGACCAGCCGAACAAACTGGCCATCTAATCTGGCCACCAGCCAGCCAAAGTAGCCACCACCAAGTCAACCTGGCCACCAGCAAGCCACTCTGACCTGACCATCAGCCAGCTAATCTGGCCACAAGCCAACCAAAGCAGCCACCAGCAGGCCACCCTGGCCACCAGCCAGCTAGGACAACAGCCAACCAGCCTGGCCACCAGCCAGCCAAAGTAGCCACCACCAAGCCAACCTGGCCACCAGCAAGCCACTCTGACATGGCCATCAGACAGCCAATCTGGCCACAAGCCAGCCAAAGTAGGCACCAGCAAGCCACCCTGGCCACCAGCCAGCTAGGACACCAGCCAGCCAACCTGGCCATCTAATCTGGCCACCAGCCAGCCAAAGTAGCCACCACCAAGCCAACCTGGCCACCAGCAAGCCACTCTGACCTGGCCATCAGCCAGCTAATCTGGCCACAAGCCAGAAAATTGGCCACCACCAAGCCAACCTGGCCACCAGCAAGCCACTCTGACCTGACCATCAGACAGCTAATCTGGCCAGAAGCCAGCTAAAGTAGTCACCAGCAAGCCAAACTGGCCACCAGAAAGCCCGGACACCACCAAGCCAACCAGGCCACCAGCAAACCACTCTGACCTGGCCATCAGCCAGCTAATCTGGCCACAAGCCAGCCAAAGTAGCCACCACCCAGCCAACCTGGCCACCAGCAAGCCCCCCTTACCTGGATATCAGCCAGCTAATCTGGCCACAAGCCAACCAAAGCAGCCACCAGCAAGCCACCCTGGCCACCTGCCAGCTAGGACACCAGCCAACCAACCTGGCCATCTAATCTGGCCACCAGCCAGCCAAAGTAGCCACCACCAAGCCAACCTGGCCACCAGCAAGCCACTCTGACCTGGCCACCAGCCAGCCAATCTGGCCACCAGCCAGCGAACATTGCCCCAACCAGCCAACCTTCCCACCAGCCAGCCAACATTGCCCCAGTCAGCCAACCTTGCCGCCAGCTAACCAACCTTGCCACAAGCTAGCGAACGTGGCCACCAGCCACCTATCCTAAATAGTTAGGTAGAGTCAGTTAGTTAGAGCCAGTTAGTTAGAACCAGTTAGTAAGAAGACTGCTAATAAGCAAGGCAACTGCTAATAAGCAAGATCATTGCCAAGTAACCAAGGTCAGTGACCTTGCGGAAAAGCTTTACGGCCTTGCTGAAAAGTTCAGCGACCTTACTGAAAAGGTCAGTGACCTTGCTGAAAAGTTCACCGACCTTACTGGAAAGGTCAGTGACCTTGTTTAAGGGTCCAACGACCTTGCTGAAAAGTTCAACGACCTTGCTGAAAAGTTCAGCGACCTTGCTGAAAAGTTCAGTGACCTTGCTCAATAGGTCAGTGACCTTATTGATAAGGTCACTGACCCTTTTGAAAAGTTCACCGACCTTACTGGAAAGGTCAGTGACCTTGTTGAAAAGTTCAACGACCTTGCTGAAAAGTTCAACGACCTTGCTGAAAAGTTCAGTGACCTTGCCCAATAGGTCGGTGGCCTTGGTTACTGGCAATGACCTTACTTATGAGCAGTGTTTTTACTAACTGGTTTTAACTAACTGGTTAGTTTAGGTGGCTGGTGGCCATGTTGGCTGGCTGGTGGCAAGGTTGGCTGGCCGGTGGCAAGGTTGATCAGCTTGTGGCATAATTGGTTGGCTGGTGGCAAGGATGGCTTGCTGTTGGCAAGGTTGGCTGGCTGGTGGCCAGATTGGTTGGCTGGTGGCCTGGTTGGCTGACTGGTGATCAGGTTAGCCGGTAGTTGGCCGTGTTGGCCGGATGGCGTCCAGTTTGGTTGGCTGGTGGCCAGGTTGGCTGGGTGTTAGTTGAGTTGACCGAATGCCTCCGGGTTGGCTGGCTGGTGGTCAGGTTGGCTGGATGGCGGCCAGTTTGGCTGGCTGGTGGTCAGGTTGGCTGGATGGGGGCCAGGTTGGCTGGCTGGTGGCCAGATTGGCTAGATGGTGGCTCCTTTGGCTTGCTGGTGACCAGGATGGCTGCTTGGTGTCTAGGTTGGCTGGCTGGTCTTCGGGTTTGCTGGCTGACTGGAATACAGGTTGGCTGGGTGTTAGTTGAGTTGACCGGATGCTTCCAGGTTGGCTGGCTGGTGGTCAGGTTGGCTGGATGGTGACCAGAATGGCTGGTTGGTGTCCAGGTTTGCTGGCTGGTCGCCCGGGGCGGCTGACTGGAATACAGGTTGGCTGGGTGTTGGTTGAGTTGACCGGATGCTTCCATGGTGGCTGGCTGGGGGTCCGTTTGGCTGGATGGCGGCCAGGCTGGCTGGCTGGTGGCCAGATTGGCTAGATGGTGGCTTCTTTGGCTGGCTGGTGACCAGGATGGCTGTTTGGTGTCCAGGTTGGCTGGCTGGTGTCCAGGTTTGCTGGCTGGTGGCCGGGGCGGCTGACTGGAGGACAGGTTGTCTGGGTGTTAGTTGAGTTGACCGGATGCTTCCAGGTGGTGGTGTGCTGGTGGCTGGTGTCCAGGTTGGATGGCTGGTTGCCAGGATAGTTGGTTGAAGGACAGGGTGGCTTGATGGTGGCCAGGTAGGTTGGTTGGAGGCTAGGTTGGCGGGTTGGTGGCCAGGATGGCTGATTGGTAGTCAGGCTGACTGACCGGTGGCCAGATTGGCTAGATAGTTTCTTCTTTGGCTGGCTGGTGACCAGGATGGCTGGTTGGTGTCCAGGTTGGCTGGCTGGTGTCCAGGTTGGCTGTCTGGTGTCCAGGCTGACTGGATGGTGGCTTCTTTGGCTGGCTGTTGACCAGGATGGCTGCTGGCTGGTCTTCAGGTTTGCTGGCTGGTGGCCCGGGGCGGCTGACTGGAATACAGGTTGGCTGGGTGTTAGTTGAGTTGACCGGATGCTTCCAGGTTGGTTGGCTGGTGGTCAGGTTGGCTGGATGGTGACCAGAATGGCTGGTTGGTGTCCAGGTTTGCCAGCTGGTGGCCCGGGGCGGCTGACTGGAATATAGGTTGGCTGGGTGTTGGTTGAGTTGACCGGATGCTTCCATGGTGGCTGGCTGGTGGTCCGTTTGGCTGGATGGCGGCCAGGTTGGCTGGCTGGTGGCCAGATTGGCTAGATGGTGGCTTCTTTGGCTGGCTGGTGACCAGGATGGCTGTTTGGTGTCCAGGTTGGCTGGCTGGTGTCCAGGTTTGCTGGCTGGTGGCCGGGGCGGCTGACTGGTGGACAGATTGTCTGGGTGTTAGTTATGTTGACCGGATGCTTCCAGGTGGTGGTGTGCTGGTGGCTGGTGTCCAGGTTGGATGGGCTGGTTGCCAGGATAGCTGGTTGATGGACGGGGTGGCTTGATGGTGGCCAGGCAGGTTGGTTGGAGGCTAGGTTGGCGGGTTGGTGGCCAGGATGGCTGATTGGTAGTCAGGCTGACTGACCGGTGGCCAGATTGCTTAGATGGTTTCTTCTTTGGCTGGCTGGTGACCAGGATTGCTGGTTGGTGTCTAGGTTGGCTGGCTGGTGTCCAGGATGGCTGGCTGGTGTCCAGGTTGGCTGGGTGTTAGTTGAGTTGACCGAATGCCTCCAGGTTGGCTGGCTGGTGGTCAGGTTGGCTGGATGGCGGCCAGGTTGGCTGGCTGGTGGTCAGGTTGGCTTGATGGTGGCTTCTTTGGCTGGCTGGTGACCAGGATGGCTGCTTGGTGTCCAGGTTGGCTGGGTGTTAGTTGAGTTGACCGAATGCCTCCAGGTTGGCTGGCTGGTGGTCAGGTTGGCTGGATGGCGGCCAGGTTGGCTGGCTGGTGGTCAGGTTGGCTGGATGGTGGCTTCTTTGGCTGGCTGGTGAACAGGATGGCTGCTTGGTGTCCAGGTTGGCAGGCTGGTCTTCAGGTTTGCTGGCTGGTGGCCCGGGGTGGCTGACTGGAATACAGGTTGGTTGGGTGTTAGTTGAGTTGACCGGATGCTTCCAGGTTGGCTGGCTGGTGGTCAGGTTGGCTGGATGGTGGCTTCTTTGGCTGGCTGGTGACCAGGATGGCTGCTTGGTGTCCAGGTTGGCTGGCTGGTCTTCAGGTTTGCGGGCTGGTGGCCCGGGGCGGCTGACTGGAATACAGGTTGGCTGGGTGTTAGCTGAGTTAACCGGATGCTTCCAGGTTGGCTGGCTGGTGGTCAGGTTGCCTGGATGGTGACCAGGAAGGCTGGTTGGTGTCCAGGTTTGCTGGCTGGTGGCCCGGGGCGGCTGACTGGAATACAGGTTGGCTGGGTGTTGGCTGCGTTGACCGGATGCTTCTATGGTGGCTGGCTGGTTGTCCATTTGGCTGGATGGCGGCCAGGTTGGCTGGCTGGTGGCCAGATTGGCTAGATGGTGGCTTCTTTGGCTGGCTGGTGACCAGGATGACTGGCTGGTAGCCAGGGTGGCCAACTGGTGATCAGGTTGGCCAGCAGTTGGCCGGGGTGGCCGGTTGACATCCAGATTGGCTGGCTTGTGGCCAGGGCGGCTGTCTGGAGGACAGGTTGGCCGGCTGTGAGTTGAGTTGACCTTATGGCTTCAAGGTTGGCAGGTTGGCTGGCTGGAGGTCAGGTTGGCTGGATGGCGGCCAGGTTGGCTGTCCGGTGGCAAGAATGATTAGCTTGTGGCAGGGTTGATAAGCTTGTGGCATAGTTGGTTGGCTGGTGGCCAGGTGGGCTGGCTGATTGCCAGGTTGGTTGGCTGGTGTCCAGGTTGGTTGGCTGGTGGCCAGGATGGTTGTCCGGTTGCCAGGGTTTCTTCCTGTGGTCCAGGTTGGTTGGCTGGTGGCTACGTTGGCTGGCTGCTTTGGCTGGCTGGTGGCCAGGCTGGCTGACTGGCGGCCAGGCTGACTGACGGATTGCCAATTTGACTCACTGGTGGCCAGGTTGGCTGGATAGTACCCGGTTTGGCTGGCTGTTGGCCAGGTTGGCCGAATGGCGTCCAGTTTGGTTGGCTGGTGGCCAGGTTGGCTGGCTGGTCTCCGTGTAAGTTGGTTGGTGGCCAGGTTGACTGACTAGCGGCCAGGTTGGCTGGCTGGTGGCGACGTAACGTACAGCATGCAAAATGCAACGTGCAGCGTGCAACGTGCAAATTACAACATGCAACGGGCAACGTACAACATGCAACGTACAACGTGCAACGTGCACCGTGCAACGTACAACATGCCACATGCCACATGCAACGTACAACGTGCAACGTACAACAGGCAACGTGCGACGCCCAACATGCATCGGGCACAGTCAACGCGCAACGTGCAACGTGCACCTTGCTACGTACACCATGCAACAAACAACGTGCAACGTGCAATATGCAACTTGCAACGTGCAATGTGCAACTTGCAATAATGTGCAATGTGCAACTTGCAACAAGCAACGTTCAACAGGAAACGTGCAACATGCAACGTGCAACTCACTACGTGCAATGTGCAACTTGCAACGTGCAATGTGCAACTTGCAGCGTGCAATGTGCAACTTGCAACAGGCAACGTGCAACAGGAAACGTGCAACATGCAACGTGCAACTTGCAACGTGCAATGTGCAACTTGCCACGTGCAATGTGCAACGTGCAACAAGCAACGTGCCACAGGATACGTACAACATGCAACAAACAACGTGCAACTCACTACGTGCAATGTGCAACTTGCAACGTGCAATGTGCAACTTGCAGCGTGCAACGTGCAACTTGCAACAGGCAACGTGCAACAGGAAACGTGCAACATGCAACGTGCAACTTGCACCGTGCAAAGTACAACATGCCAAACGCCACGTGCAACGTGCAACGTGTAACGTACAACAGGCAACGTGCAATGTGCAACCTGCGACAAGCAACGTGCAACAGGAAATGTGCAACATGCACCGTGCACCGTGCAACATGCCACACGCCACGTGCAACGTACAACGTGTAACGTACAACAGGCAACGTGCAACGCGCAACATGCATCGGGCAACGTGCACCTTGCTACGTACACCATGCATCAAACAACGTGCAACGTGCAATTTGCAACTTGCAAAGTACAATGTGCAACTTGCAACGTGCAATGTGCAACTTGCAACAAGCAACGTGCAACAGGAAACGCGCAACATGCAACGTGCAACGTGCAGTGTGCAACGAGCAATGTGCAACCTGCAACCCGGCTACTAGCCAGGCAACAAAGGCACAAGTCAACAAACCTTGCCGCGAACTATTCATCCTAGCCACCAGGCAGCCAACCTGGACACCAGCCAACCCACCATGCCACCAAACAGCTAATATTGTCACTAGACAACCACCCTGGCCACCAGCCAACCATCCTGACCACCAGCAAGCCACCCTAGCCCCCAGCCAGCCACCCTGGCTACCACCCAGCTAATCCAGCCACCAGGAATCTAATCTGCCCACCAGTCACCAATCCTGGCCGCCAGCCAACCAATCTGGCCAACCGGTAGAAACCCTGGCCATCATCTAGCCACCCTGGCCACCAGGCAGCCAGCCATCCAGGCCACCAGTAAGCCAACCTGGACACCAGTCAACCGACCTGGCCACCAGCCAGCCAAAGCAGCCACCAGCCAGCCAACGTAGCCACCAGCAAGGCAACCAGACCACCGGCTAACTAATCCGGCTACCAGCCAACCAATCTAGCCACCACGGGAAGAAACCCTGGTAACCGGCCAGCCATCCTGGGCACCAGCCAACCACCCGGGCCACCTGCCAGCCAACCAACCTCCATCAGGAAGAAACGCTGGCAACCGGCCAGGAATCCACCAGTCATCCACCCTAGCCACCTGCAAGCCAACGTGGACACCAGCCAACCAACCTCCATCAGGAAGAAACCCTGTCAACCGGCCAGCCATCCCGGCCACCAGCCAACTAACCTTGCCATCAGCCAGCTAATCTGGCCACCAGCAGGCCAACCTGGCCACCAGCAAGCCACCCTGGCCACCAGCCAGCTAGAACACCAGCCAGCCAAACTGGCCATTTAATCTGGCCACCAGCCAGCCAAAGTAGCCACCACCGAGCCTACCTGGCCACCAGCAAGCCACTCTGACCTGGCCATCAGCCAGCTAATCTGGCCACAAGCCAGCCAAAGTAGCCACCAGCAAAGCCAACCTGGCCACCAGCAAGCCACCCCGTCCACCAGCCAACCCGAACACCAGCCAACCAACCTGGCCATCTAAGATGTCCACTAGCCAGCCAAAGTAGCCACCACCAAGCCAACCTGGCTACCAGCAAGCAACTCTGACCTGGCCATCAGCCAGCTAATCTGGCCACAAGCCAGAAAAAGTAGCCACCACCAAGCCAACCTGGCCACCAGCAAGCCACTCTGACCTGGCCATCAGCCACCTAATCTGGCCAGAAGCCAGCTAAAGTAGACACCAGCAAGAAAAACTGGCCACCAGCAAGCCACCCTGGCCACCAGCCAGCCCGGGCACCACCAAGCCAACCTGGCCACCAGCAAGCCACTCTGACCTGACCATCAGCCAGCTAATCTGGCCACAAGCCAGCCAAAGTAGCCACCAGCAAAGCCAACCTGGCCACCAGCAAGCCACCCCGTCCACCAGCCAACCCGAACACCAGCCAACCAACCTGGCCATCTAAGATGTCCACCAGCCAACCAACCTGGCCACCAGCCAGCCAAAGTAGCCACCACCAAGCCAACCTGGCCACCAGCAAGCCACTCTGACCTGGCCATCAGCCAGCCAATCTGGCCACAAGCCAGCCAAAGTAGGCACCAGCAAGCCACCCAGGCCACCAGCCAGCTAGGACACCAGCCAACCAACCTGGCCATCTAATCTGGTCACCAGCCAGCCAAAGTAGCCACCACCAAGCCAACCTGGCCACCAGCAAGCCACTCTGACCTGACCATCAGCCAGCTAATCTGGCCAGAAGCCAGCTAAAGTAGCCACCAGCAAGCCAAACTGGCCACCAGAAAGCCCGGACATCACCAAGCCAACCTGGCCACCAGCAAACCACTCTGACCTGGCCATCAGCCAGCTAATCTGGCCACAAGCCAGCCAAAGTAGCCACCACCCAGCCAACCTGGCCACCAGCAAGCCCCCCTTACCTGGATATCAGCCAGCTAATCTTGCCACAAGCCAACCAAAGCAGCCACCAGCAGGCCACACTGGCCACCAGCCAGCTAGGACACCAGCCAACCAACCTGGCCATCTAATCTGGCCGCCAGCCTGCCAAAGTAGCCACCACCAAGCCAACCTGGCCACCAGAAAGCCACTCTGACCTGGCCATCAGCCAGCCAATCTGGCCACAAGCCAGCCAAAGTAGGCACCAGCAAGCCACCCTGGCCACCAGCCAGCTAGGACACCTGCCAGCCAACCTGGCCATCTAATCTGGCCACCAGCCAGCCAAAGTAGCCACCACCAAGCCAACCTGGCCACCAGCAAACCACTCTGACCTGGCCATCAGCCAGCTAATCTGGCCAAAAGCCAGCCAAATTAGCCACCACCCAGCCAACCTGGCCACCAGCAAGCCCCCCTTACCTGGATAACAGCCAGCTAATCTGGCCACAAGCCAACCAAAGCAGCCACCAGCAAGCCACCCTGGCCACCTGCCAGCTAGGACACTAGCCAACCAACCTGGCCATCTAATCTGGCCACCAGCCAGCCCAAGTAGGCACCACCAAGCCAACCTGGCCACCAGCAAGCCACTCTGACCTGGCCACCAGCCAGCCAATCTGGCCACCAGCCAGCGAACATTGCCCCAAACAGCCAACCTTGCCACCAGCTAACCAACCTTGCCACAAGCTAGCGAACGTGGCCACCAGCCACCTATCCTAACCAGTTAGGTAGAGTCAGTTAGTTAGAGCCAGTTAGTTAGAACCAGTTGGTAAGAAGACTGCTAATAAGCAAGGCAACTGCTAAAAAGCAAGATCATTGCCAAGTAACCAAGGTCAGTGACCTTGTGGAAAAGCTTAACGACCTTGCTGAAAAGTTCAGCGACCTTACTGAAAAGGTCAGTGACCTTGTTGAAAAGTTCACCGACCTTACTGGAAAGGTCAGTGACCTTATTAAAAAGTTCAACGACCTTGCTGAAAAGTTCAACGACCTTGCTGAAAAGTTCAGCGACCTTGCTGAAAAGTTCAGTGACCTTGCTCAATAGGTCAGTGACCTTATTGATAAGGTCAGTGACCTTTTGAAAAGTTCACCGACCTTACTGGAAAGGTCAGTGACCTTGTTGAAAAGTTCAACGACCTTGCTGAAAAGTTCAACGACCTTGCTGAAAGTTCAGCTACCTTGCTGAAAAGTTCAGTGACCTTGCTCAATAGGTCAGTGACCTTATTGATAAGGTCAGTGACCCTGTTGAAAAGTTCAGCGACCTTGCTGAAAAGTCAAACGACCTTGCTGAAAAGTTCAGTGATCTTGCTCAATAGGTCAGGGACCTTATTGATAAGGTCATTGACCCTTTTGAAAAGTTCAGCGACCTTGCTGAAAAGTTCAGCGACCTTACTGAAAAGGTCAGTGACCTTGTTGAAAAGTTCAACGACCTTGCTGAAAAGTTCAGCGACCTTGCTGAAAAGTTCAGTGACCTTGCTCAATAGGTCAGTGACCTTATTGATAAGGTCAGTGACCCTGTTGAAAAGTTCAGCGACCTTGCTGAAAAGCTCAGCGGCCTTACTGAAAAGTTCAGCGACCTTGCTGAAAAGTTCAGCGACCTTACTGAAAAGGTCAGTGACCTTGTTGAAAAGTTCAACGACCTTACTGAAAAGGTCAGTGACCTTGTTGAAAGGGTCAGTGACACTGTTGTAAAGTTCAGTGACCTTGCTCAATAGGTCGGTGGCCTTGGTTACTGGCAATGACCTTACTTATGAGCAGTGTTGTTACTAACTGGCTTTAACTAACTGGTTAGTTTAGGTGGCTGGTGGCCATGTTGGCTGGCTGGTGGCAAGGTTGGCTGGCCGGTGGCAAGGTTGATCAGCTTGTGGCATAATTGGTTGGCTGGTGGCAAGGATGGCTTGCTGTGGGCAAGGTTGGCTGGCTGGTGGCCAGATTGGTTGGCTGGTGGCCTGGTTGGCTGACTGGTGATCAGGTTAGCCGGCAGTTGGCCGTGTTGGCCGGATGGCGACCAGTTTGGTTGGCTGGTGGCCAGGTTGGCTGGGTGTTAGTTGAGTTGACCGAATGCCTCCGGGTTGGCTGGCTGGAGGTCAGGTTGGCTGGATGGCGGCCAGTTTGGCTGTCTGGTGGTCAGGTTGGCTGGATGGGGGCCAGGTTGGCTGGCTGGTGGCCAGATTGGCTAGATGGTGGCTCCTTTGGCTTGCTGGTGACCAGGATGGCTGCTTGGTGTCTAGGTTGGCTGGCTGGTGTCCAGGATGGCTGGCTGTTGTCCAGGTTGGCTGGCTGATGGCCAGGGTGGCTGACTGGTGATCAGGTTGGCCGGGTCGGCCGGATGACATCCAGATTGGCTGACTGGCGGCCAGGCTGACTGACGGATTGCCAATTTGACTGACTGGTGGCCAGGTTGGCTGGATAGTACCGGGCTGTTGGCCAGGTTGGCCGAACGGCGTCCAGTTTGGTTGGCTGGTGGCCAGGATGGCTGGCTGGTCTCCGTGTTTGTTGGTTGGTGGCATGTTTGGGTGTCTGGTGTCCAGGATGGCCGGTTGGTGTCTAGGTTGGCTGGCTGGTGTCCAGGATGGCTGGTTGGTGTCCAGGTTTGCCGGCTGGTGGCCCGGGGCGGCTGACTGGAATATAGGTTGGCTGGGTGTTGGTTGAGTTGACCGGATGCTTCCATGGTGGCTGGCTGGTGGTCCGTTTGGCTGGATGGCGGCCAGGTTGGCCGGCTGGTGGCCAGATTGGCTAGATGGTGGCTTCATTGGCTGGCTGGTGACCAGGATGGCTATTTGGTGTCCAGGTTGACTGGCTGGTGTCCAGGTTTGCTGGCTGGTGGCCGGGGCGGCTGACTGGTGGACAGGTTGTCTGGGTGTTAGTTGAGTTGACCGGATGCTTCCAGGTGGTGGTGTGCTGGTGGCTGGTGTCCAGGTTGGATGGGCTGGTTGCCAGGATAGCTGGTTGATGGACGGGGTGGCTTGATGGTGGCCAGGCAGGTTGGTTGGAGGCTAGGTTGGCGGGTTGGTGGCCAGGATGGCTGATTGGTAGTCAGGCTGACTGACCGGTGGCCAGATTGCTTAGATGGTTTCTTCTTTGGCTGGCTGGTGACCAGGATTGCTGGTTGGTGTCTAGGTTGGCTGGCTGGTGTCCAGGATGGCTGGCTGGTGTCCAGGTTGGCTGGGTGTTAGTTGAGTTGACCGAATGCCTCCAGGTTGGCTGGCTGGTGGTCAGGTTGGCTGGATGGCGGCCAGGTTGGCTGGCTGGTGGTCAGGTTGGCTTGATGGTGGCTTCTTTGGCTGGCTGGTGACCAGGATGGCTGCTTGGTGTCCAGGTTGGCTGGGTGTTAGTTGAGTTGACCGAATGCCTCCAGGTTGGCTGGCTGGTGGTCAGGTTGGCTGGATGGCGGCCAGGTTGGCTGGCTGGTGGTCAGGTTGGCTGGATGGTGGCTTCTTTGGCTGGCTGGTGAACAGGATGGCTGCTTGGTGTCCAGGTTGGCAGGCTGGTCTTCAGGTTTGCTGGCTGGTGGCCCGGGGTGGCTGACTGGAATACAGGTTGGCTGGGTGTTAGTTGAGTTGACCGGATGCTTCCAGGTTGGCTGGCTGGTGGTCAGGTTGGCTGGATGGTGGCTTCTTTGGCTGGCTGGTGACCAGGATGGCTGCTTGGTGTCCAGGTTGGCTGGCTGGTCTTCAGGTTTGCTGGCTGGTGGCCCGGGGCGGCTGACTGGAATACAGGTTGGCTGGGTGTTAGCTGAGTTAACCGGATGCTTCCAGGTTGGCTGGCTGGTGGTCAGGTTGGCTGGATGGTGACCAGGATGGCTGGTTGGTGTCCAGGTTTGCTGGCTGGTGGCCCGGGGCGGCTGACTGGAATACAGGTTGGCTGGGTGTTGGCTGCGTTGACCGGATGCTTCTATGGTGGCTGGCTGGTGGTCCGTTTGGCTGGATGGCGGCCAGGTTGGCTGGCTGGTGGCCAGATTGGCTAGATGGTGGCTTCTTTGGCTGGCTGGTGACCAGGATGACTGGCTGGTAGCCAGGGTGGCCAACTGGTGATCAGGTTGGCCAGCAGTTGGCCGGGGTGGCCGGTTGACATCCAGATTGGCTGGCTGGTGGCCAGGGCGGCTGTCTGGAGGACAGGTTGGCCGGCTGTGAGTTGTGTTGACTTTATGGCTTCAAGGTTGGCAGGTTGGCTGGCTGGAGGTCAGGTTGGCTGGATGGCGGCCAGGTTGGCTGGCCGGTGGCAAGAATGATTAGCTTGTGGCAGGGTTGATAGGCTTGTGGCTTAGTTGGTTGGCTGGTGGCCAGGTGGGCTGACTGATTGCCAGGTTGGTTGGCTGGTGTCCAGGTTGGTTGGCTGGTGGCCAGGATGGTTGTCCGGTTGCCAGGGTTTCTTCCTGTGGTCCAGGTTGGTTGGCTGGTGGCTACGTTGGCTGGCTGCTTTGGCTGGCTGGTGGCCCGGCTGGCTGACTGGCGGCCAGGCTGACTGACGGATTGCCAATTTGACTCACTGGTGGCCAGGTTGGCTGGATAGTACCCGGTTTGGCTGGCTGTTGGCCAGGTTGGCCGAATGGCGTCCAGTTTGGTTGGCTGGTGGCCAGGTTGGCTGGCTGGTCTCCGTGTAAGTTGGTTGGTGGCCAGGTTGACTGACTAGCGGCCAGGTTGGCTGGCTGGTGGCGACGTAACGTACAGCATGCAACATGCAACGTGCAGCGTGCAACGTGCAAATTACAACATGCAACGGGCAACGTACAACATGCAACGTACAACGTGCAACGTGCAAAGTGCAACGTACAACATGCCACATGCCACATGCAACGTACAACAGGCAACGTGCGACGCCCAACATGCATCGGGCACATTCAACGCGCAACGTGCAACGTGCACCTTGCTACGTACACCATGCAACAAACAACGTGCAACGTGCAATATGCAACTTGCAACGTGCAATGTGCAACTTGCAACAGGCAACGTGCAACAGGAAACGTGCAACATGCAACGTGCAACTTGCAACGTGCAATGTGCAACTTGCCACGTGCAATGTGCAACGTGCAACAAGCAACGTGCCACAGGATACGTACAACATGCAACAAACAACGTGCAACTCACTACGTGCAATGTGCAACTTGCAACGTGCAATGTGCAACTTGCAGCGTGCAACGTGCAACTTGCAACAGGCAACGTGCAACAGGAAACGTGCAACGTGCAACGTGCAACTTGCACCGTGCAAAGTACAACATGCCAAACGCCACGTGCAACGTGCAACGTGTAACGTACAACAGGCAACGTGCAATGTGCAACCTGCGACAAGCAACGTGCAACGGGAAACGTGCAACATGCACCGTGCACCGTGCAACATGCCACACGCCACGTGCAACGTACAACGTGCAACGTACAACGTGCAACGTACAACGTGTAACGTACAACAGGCAACGTGCAACGCGCAACATGCATCGGGCAACGTGCACCTTGCTACGTACACCATGCATCAAACAACGTGCAACGTGCAATTTGCAACTTGCAAAGTACAATGTGCAACTTGCAACGTGCAATGTGCAACTTGCAACAAGCAACGTGCAACAGGAAACGCGCAACATGCAACGTGCAACGTGCAGTGTGCAACGAGCAATGTGCAACCTGCAACCCGGCTACTAGCCAGGCAACAAAGGCACAAGTCAACAAACCTTGCCGCGAACTATTCATCCTAGCCACCAGGCAGACAACCTGGACACCAGCCAACCCACCATGCCACCAAACAGCTAATATTGTCACTAGACAACCACCCTGGCCACCAGCCAACCATCCTGACCACCAGCAAGCCACCCTAGCCCCCAGCCAGCCACCCTGGCTACCACCCAGCTAATCCAGCCACCAGGAATCTAATCTGCCCACCAGTCACCAATCCTGGCCGCCAGCCAACCAATCTGGCCAACCGGTAGAAACCCTGGCCATCATCTAGCCACCCTGGCCACCAGGCAGCCAGCCATCCAGGCCACCAGTAAGCCAACCTGGACACCAGCAAGCCCCCCTTACCTGGATATCAGCCAGCTAATCTGGCCACAAGCCAACCAAAGCAGCCACCAGCAAGCCACCCTGGCCACCTGCCAGCTAGGACACCAGCCAACCAACCTGGCCATCTAATCTGGCCACCAGCCAGCCCAAGTAGCCACCACCAAGCCAACCTGGCCACCAGCAAGCCACTCTGACCTGGCCACCAGCCAGCCAATCTGGCCACCAGCCAGCGAACATTGCCCCAAACAGCCAACCTTCCCACCAGCCAGCCAACATTGCCCCAGTCAGCCAACCTTGCCACCAGCTAACCAACCTTGCCACAAGCTAGCGAACGTGGCCACCAGCCACCTATCCTAACCAGTTAGGTAGAGTCAGTTAGTTAGAGCCAGTTAGTTAGAACCAGTTAGTAAGAAGACTGCTAATAAGCAAGGCAACTGCTAATAAGCAAGATCATTGCCAAGTAACCAAGGTCAGTGACCTTGTGGAAAAGCTTAACGACCTTACTGAAAAGTTCAGCGACCTTACTGAAAAGGTCAGTGACCTTGTTGAAAAGTTCACCGACCTTACTGGAAAGGTCAGTGACCTTATTGAAAAGTTCAACGACCTTGCTGAAAAGTTCAACGACCTTGCTGAAAAGTTCAGCGACCTTGCTGAAAAGTTCAGTGACCTTGCTCAATAGGTCAGTGACCTTATTGATAAGGTCAGTGACCTTTTGAAAAGTTCACCGACCTTACTGGAAAGGTCAGTGACCTTGTTGAAAAGTTCAACGACCTTGCTGAAAAGTTCAACGACCTTGCTGAAAGTTCAGCTACCTTGCTGAAAAGTTCAGTGACCTTGCTCAATAGGTCAGTGACCTTATTGATAAGGTCAGTGACCCTGTTGAAAAGTTCAGCGACCTTGCTGAAAAGTCAAACGACCTTGCTGAAAAGTTCAGCGACCTTGCTGAAAAGTTCAGTGATCTTGCTCAATAGGTCAGGGACCTTATTGATAAGGTCATTGACCCTTTTGAAAAGTTCAGCGACCTTGCTGAAAAGTTCAGCGACCTTACTGAAAAGGTCAGTGACCTTGTTGAAAAGTTCAACGACCTTGCTGAAAAGTTCAGCGACCTTGCTGAAAAGTTCAGTGACCTTGCTCAATAGGTCAGTGACCTTATTGATAAGGTCAGTGACCTTTTGAAAAGTTCACCGACCTTACTGGAAAGGTCAGTGACCCTGTTGAAAAGTTCAGCGACCTTGCTGAAAAGTTCAGCGGCCTTACTGAAAAGTTCAGCGACCTTGCTGAAAAGTTCAGCGACCTTACTGAAAAGGTCAGTGACCTTGTTGAAAAGTTCAACGACCTTACTGAAAAGGTCAGTGACCTTGTTGAAAGGGTCAGTGACCCTGTTGTAAAGTTCACCGACCTTACTGGAAAGGTCAGTGACCTTATTGAAAAGTTCAACGACCTTGCTGAAAAGTTCAACGACCTTGCTGAAAAGTTCAGCGACCTTGCTGAAAAGTTCAGTGACCTTGCTCAATAGGTCAGTGACCTTATTGATAAGGTCAGTGACCTTTTGAAAAGTTCACCGACCTTACTGGAAAGGTCAGTGACCCTGTTGAAAAGTTCAGCGACCTTGCTGAAAAGTTCAGCGGCCTTACTGAAAAGTTCAGCGACCTTGCTGAAAAGTTCAGCGACCTTACTGAAAAGGTCAGTGACCTTGTTGAAAAGTTCAACGACCTTACTGAAAAGGTCAGTGACCTTGTTGAAAGGGTCAGTGACCCTGTTGTAAAGTTCAGTGACCTTGCTCAATACGTCGGTGGCCTTGGTTACTGGCAATGACCTTACTTATGAGCAGTGTTGTTACTAACTGGCTTTAACTAACTGGTTAGTTTAGGTGGCTGGTGGCCATGTTGGCTGGCTGGTGGCAAGGTTGGCTGGCCGGTGGCAAGGTTGATCAGCTTGTGGCATAATTGGTTGGCTGGTGGCAAGGATGGCTTGCTGTTGGCAAGGTTGGCTGGCTGGTGGCCAGATTGGTTGGCTGGTGGCCTGGTTGGCTGACTGGTGATCAGGTTAGCCGGCAGTTGGCCGTGTTGGCCGGATGGCGACCAGTTTGGTTGGCTGGTGGCCAGGTTGGCTGGGTGTTAGTTGAGTTGACCGAATGCCTCCGGGTTGGCTGGCTGGTGGTCAGGTTGGCTGGATGGCGGCCAGTTTGGCTGGCTGGTGGTCAGGTTGGCTGGATGGGGGCCAGGTTGGCTGGCTGGTGGCCAGATTGGCTAGATGGTGGCTCCTTTGGCTTGCTGGTGACCAGGATGGCTGCTTGGTGTCTAGGTTGGCTGGCTGGTGTCCAGGATGGCTGGCTGTTGTCCAGGTTGGCTGGCTGATGGCCAGGGTGGCTGACTGGTGATCAGGTTGGCCGGGTCGGCCGGATGACATCCAGATTGGCTGACTGGCGGCCAGGCTGACTGACGGATTGCCAATTTGACTGACTGGTGGCCAGGTTGGCTGGATAGTACCGGGCTGTTGGCCAGGTTGGCCGAACGGCGTCCAGTTTGGTTGGCTGGTGGCCAGGATGGCTGGCTGGTCTCCGTGTTTGTTGGTTGGTGGCATGTTTGGGTGTCTGGTGTCCAGGATGGCTGGTTGGTGGCCAGGATGGTTGTCCGGTTGCCAGGGTTTCTTCCTGTGGTCCAGGTTGGTTGGCTGGTGGCTACGTTGGCTGGCTGCTTTGGCTGGTTGGTGTCCAGGTTTGCCGGCTGGTGGCCCGGGGCGGCTGACTGGAATATAGGTTGGCTGGGTGTTGGTTGAGTTGACCGGATGCTTCCATGGTGGCTGGCTGGTGGTCCGTTTGGCTGGATGGCGGCCAGGTTGGCTGGCTGGTGGCCAGATTGGCTAGATGGTGGCTTCTTTGGCTGTCTGGTGACCAGGATGGCTGTTTGGTGTCCAGGTTGGCTGGCTGGTGTCCAGGTTTGCTGGCTGGTGGCCGGGGCGGCTGACTGGTGGACAGGTTGTCTGGGTGTTAGTTGAGTTGACCGGATGCTTCCAGGTGGTGGTGTGCTGGTGGCTGGTGTCCAGGTTGGATGGGCTGGTTGCCAGGATAGCTGGTTGATGGACGGGGTGGCTTGATGGTGGCCAGGCAGGTTGGTTGGAGGCTAGGTTGGCGGGTTGGTGGCCAGGATGGCTGATTGGTAGTCAGGCTGACTGACCGGTGGCCAGATTGCTTAGATGGTTTCTTCTTTGGCTGGCTGGTGACCAGGATTGCTGGTTGGTGTCTAGGTTGGCTGGCTGGTGTCCAGGATGGCTGGCTGGTGTCCAGGTTGGCTGGGTGTTAGTTGAGTTGACCGAATGCCTCCAGGTTGGCTGGCTGGTGGTCAGGTTGGCTGGATGGCGGCCAGGTTGGCTGGCTGGTGGTCAGGTTGGCTTGATGGTGGCTTCTTTGGCTGGCTGGTGACCAGGATGGCTGCTTGGTGTCCAGGTTGGCTGGGTGTTAGTTGAGTTGACCGAATGCCTCCAGGTTGGCTGGCTGGTGGTCAGGTTGGCTGGATGGCGGCCAGGTTGGCTGGCTGGTGGTCAGGTTGGCTGGATGGTGGCTTCTTTGGCTGGCTGGTGAACAGGATGGCTGCTTGGTGTCCAGGTTGGCAGGCTGGTCTTCAGGTTTGCTGGCTGGTGGCCCGGGGTGGCTGACTGGAATACAGGTTGGCTGGGTGTTAGTTGAGTTGACCGGATGCTTCCAGGTTGGCTGGCTGGTGGTCAGGTTGGCTGGATGGTGGCTTCTTTGGCTGGCTGGTGACCAGGATGGCTGCTTGGTGTCCAGGTTGGCTGGCTGGTCTTCAGGTTTGCTGGCTGGTGGCCCGGGGCAGCTGACTGGAATACAGGTTGGCTGGGTGTTAGCTGAGTTAACCGGATGCTTCCAGGTTGGCTGGCTGGTGGTCAGGTTGGCTGGATGGTGACCAGGATGGCTGGTTGGTGTCCAGGTTTGCTGGCTGGTGGCCCGGGGCGGCTGACTGGAATACAGGTTGGCTGGGTGTTGGCTGCGTTGACCGGATGCTTCTATGGTGGCTGGCTGGTGGTCCGTTTGGCTGGATGACGGCCAGGTTGGCTGGCTGGTGGCCAGATTGGCTAGATGGTGGCTTCTTTGGCTGGCTGGTGACCAGGATGACTGGCTGGTAGCCAGGGTGGCCAACTGGTGATCAGGTTGGCCAGCAGTTGGCCGGGGTGGCCGGTTTTCATCCAGATTGGCTGGCTGGTGGCCAGGGCGGCTGTCTGGAGGACAGGTTGGCCTGCTGTGAGTTGAGTTGACCTTATGGCTTCAAGGTTGGCAGGTTGGCTGGCTGGAGGTCAGGTTGGCTGGATGGCGGCCAGGTTGGCTGGCCGGTGGCAAGAATGATTAGCTTGTGGCAGGGTTGATAAGCTTGTGGCATAGTTGGTTGGCTGGTGGCCAGGTGGGCTGGCTGATTGCCAGGTTGGTTGGCTGGTGTCCAGGTTGGTTGGCTGGTGGCCAGGATGGTTGTCCGGTTGCCAGGGTTTCTTCCTGTGGTCCAGGTTGGTTGGCTGGTGGCTACGTTGGCTGGCTGCTTTGGCTGGCTGGTGGCCAGGCTGGCTGACTGGCGGCCAGGCTGACTGACGGATTGCCCATTTGACTCACTGGTGGCCTGGTTGGCTAGATAGTACCCGGTTTGGCTGGCTGTTGGCCAGGTTGGCCGAATGGCGTCCAGTTTGGTTGGCTGGTGGCCAGGTTGGCTGGCTGGCCTCCGTGTTAGTTGGTTGGTGGCCAGGTTGGCTGCTGCCCAAGTTGGCTGGCTAGTGGCAAGATTAGCTAGCTGGCGCTCATTGTGCAACCTGTACAGTGCAGCATGTAACGTGGACCGCGCAACGTGTAAAATACGACGTGCAAGGTGCAGCGTGAAATATGCAACGGTCAGCACGCTTCGTGCATCGTGCAGCACGCAATCTGAAACGTTCGTCGTGCAACGAGCGGCGAGCAACGGGAAACGTACAAAATGTAGCGTACAGCATGCAACATGCAACATGCAACGTGCAGCGTGCAACGTGCAAATTACAACGTGCAACGGGCAACGTACAACATGCAACGTACAACGTGCAACGTGCAAAGTGCACCGTGCAACGTACAACATGCCACATGCCACATGCAACGTACAACGTGCAACGTACAACAGGCAACGTGCGACGCCCAACATGCAACGGGCACATTCAACGCGCAACGTGCAACGTGCACCTTGCTACGTACACCATGCAACAATCAACGTGCAACGTGCAATATGCAACCTGCAACGTGCAATGTGCAACTTGCAACGTACAATGTGCAACTTGCAACAAGCAACGTGCAACAGGAAACGTGCAACATGCAACGTGCAACTTACAACGTGCAATGTGCAACTTGCAACGTTCAATGTGCAACTTGAAACATGCAATGTGCAACTTGCAACAAGCAACGTGCAACAGGAAACGTGCAACATGCAACGTGTAACGTGCAATGTGCAACTTGTAACTTGCAACTTGCAACGTGCAATGTGCAACTTGCAGCGTGCAATGTGCAACTTGCAACAAGCAACGTGCAACAGGAAACGTGCAAACATGCAACATGCAACGTGCAACTTGCAACGTGCAATGTGCAACTTGCCACGTGTAATGTGCAACTTGCAACAAGCAACGTGCTACAGGATACGTACAACAAGCAACAAACAACGTGCAACGTTCAAAGTCCACCGTGCAACGTACAACATGCCACACGCCACGTGCAACGTACAACGTGTAACGTACAACAGGCAACGTGCAATGTGCAACTTGCAACAAGCAGCGTGGCACAGGAAACGTGCAACATGCACCGTGCACCGTACAACATGCCACACGCCACGTGCAACGTACAACGTGCATCGTACAACGTGCAACGTACAACGTGTAACGTACAACAGGCAACGTGCAATGTGCAACTTGCAACAAGCAACGTGCAACAGGAAACGTGCAACATGCACCGTGCACCGTGCAACATGCCACACGCCACGTGCAACGTACAACGTGCAACGTACAACGTGTAACGTACAACAGGCAACGTGCAACGCGCAACATGCATCGGGCAACGTGCAACGCGCAACGTGCAACGTGCACCTTGCTACGTACACCATGCAACAAACAACGTGCAACGTGCAATTTGCAACTTGCAAAGTACAATGTGCAACTTGCAACGTGCAATGTGCAACTTGCAACAAGCAGCGTGCAACAGGAAACGCGCAACATGCAACGTGCAACGTGCAGTGTGCAACGAGCAATGTGCAACCTGCAACCCGGCTACTAGCCAGGCAACAAAGGCACAAGTCAACAAACTTTGCCGCGAACTATTCAACCTAGCCACCAGGCAGCCAACCTGGACACCAGCCAACCCACCATGCCACCAAACAGTTAATATTGTCACTTGACAACCACCCTGGCCACCAGCCAACCATCCTGACCACCAGCAAGCCACCCTAGCCCCCAGCCAGCCACCCTGGCTACCACCCAGCTAATCCAGCCACCAGGAATCTAATCTGCCCACCAGTCACCAATCCTGGCCGCCAGCCAACCAATCTGGCCAACCGGAAGAAACCCTGGCCATCATCTAGCCACCCTGGCCACCAGGCAGCCTGCCATCCAGGCCACCAGTAAGCCAACCTGGACACCAGTCAACCGACCTGGCCACCAGTCAACCTGGGCACCAGCCAGCCAAAGCAGCCACCAGCCAGCCAACGTAGCCACCAGCAAGGCAACCAGACCACCGGCTAACTAATCCGGCTACCAGCCAACCAATCTAGCCACCACGGGAAGAAACCCTGGCAACCGGCCAGCCATCCTGGGCACCAGCCAACCACCCGGGCCACCTGCCAGCCAACCAACCTCCATCAGGAAGAAACGCTGGCAACCGGCCAGGAATCCACCAGCCAACCAACCTCCATCAGGAAGAAACCCTGTCAACCGGCCAGCCATCCCGGCCACCAGCCAACCAACCTTGCCATCAGCCAGCTAATCTGGCCACCAGCAAGCCAACTTGGCCACCAGCAGGCCACCCCGGCCACCAGCCAGCTAGAACACCAGCCAGCCAACCTGGCCATTTAATCTGGCCACCAGCCAGCCAAAGTAGCCACCACCGAGCCAACCTGGCCACCAGCAAGCCACTCTGACCTGGCCATCAGCCAGCTCATCTGGCCACAAGCCAGCCAAAGTAGCCACCAGCAAGCCAACCTGGCCACCAGCAAGCCACCCTGTCCACCAGCCAACTCGAACACCAGCCAACCAACCTGGCCATCTAATATGTCCACCAGCCAGCCAAAGTAGCCACCACCAAGCCAACCTGGCCACCAGCAAGCTACTCTGACCTGACCATCAGCCAGCCAATCTGGCCATAAGCCAGAAAAAGTAGCCAACACCAAGCCAACCTGGCCACCAGCAAGCCACTCTGACCTGGCCATCAGCCAGCTAATCTGGCCACAAGCCAGCCAAAGTAGCCACCACCCAGCCAACCTGGCCACCAGCAAGCCCCCCTTAGCTGGATATCAGCCAGCTAATCTGGCCACAAGCCAACCAAAGCAGCCACCAGCAGGCCACCCTGGCCACCAGCCAGCTAGGACACCAGCCAACCAACCTGGCCATCTACTCTTGCCACCAGCCAGCCAAAGTAGCCACCACCAAGCCAACCTGGCCACCAGCAAGCCACTCTGACCTGGCCATCAGCCAGCCAATCTGGCCACAAGCCAACCAAAGCAGCCACCAGCAGGCCACACTGGCCACCAGCCAGCTAGGACACCAGCCAACCAACCTGGCCATCTAATATGACCACCAGCCAGCCAAAGTTGCCAACACCAAGCCAACCTGGCCACCCGCAAGCCCCCCTTACCTGGATATCAGCCTTCTAATCTGGCCACCAGCCAGCCAAGGTAGCCACCACCAAGCCAACCTGGCCACCAGCAAGCCACTCTGACCTGGCCATCAGCCAGCCAATCTGGCCACAAGCCAACCAAAGCAGCCACCAGCAGGCCACACTGGCCACCAGCCAGCTAGGACACCAGCCAACCAACCTGGCCATCTAATCTGACCACCAGCCAGCCAAAGTAGCCACCACCAAGCCAACCTGGCCACCAGAAAGCCACTCTGACCTGGCCATCAGCCAGCTAATCTGGCCACAAAGCCAGAAAAAGTGGCCACCACCAAGCCAACCTGGCCACCAGCAAGCCACTCTGACCTGGCCATCAGCCAGCTAATCTGGCCACAAGCCAGAAAAAGTGGCCACCACCAAGCCAACCTGGCCACCAGCAAGCCACTCTGACCTGACCATCAGCCAGCTAATCTGGCCAGAAGCCAGCTAAAGTAGCCACCAGCAAGCCAAACTGGCCACCAGCAAGCCACCCTGGCCACCAGACAGCCCGGACACCACCAAGCCAACCTGGCCACCAGCAAACCACTCTGACCTGGCCATCAGCCAGCTAATCTGGCCACAAGCCAGCCAAAGTAGCCACCACCCAGCCAACCTGGCCACCCGCAAGCCCCCCTTACCTGGATATCAGCCATCTAATCTGGCCACCAGCCAGCCAAAGTAGCCACCACCAAGCCAACCTGGCCACCAGCAAGCCACTCTGACCTGGCCATCAGCCAGCCAAAGTAGGCACCGGCAAGCCACCCTGGCCATCAGCCAGTTCATCTGGCCACAAGCCAGCCAAAGTAGCCACCAGCAAGCCAACCTGGCCACCAGCAAGCCACTCCACCAGCCAACCCGAACACCAGCCAACCAACCTGGCCATCTAATATGTCCACCAGCCAGCAAAAGTAGTCACCACCAAGCCAACCTGGCCACCAGCAAGCTACTCTGACCTGGCCATCAGCCAGCTAATCTGGCCACAAGCCAGAAAAAGTAGCCACCACCAAGCCAACCTGGCCACCAGCAAGCCACTCTGACCTGGCCATCAGCCAGCTCAACTGGCCACAGGCCAGCCAAAGTAGCCACCAGCTAGCCAACCTGGCCACCAGCAAGCCACCCTGTCCACCGGCCAACCCGAACACCAGCCAACCAACCTGGCCACCTAATATGTCCACCAGCCAGCCAAAGTAGCCACCACCAAGCCAACCTGGCCACCAGCAAGCTACTCTGACCTGACCATCAGCCAGCTAATCTGGCCACAAGCCAGAAAAAGTAGCCACCACCAAGCCAACCTGGCCACCAGCAAGCCACTCTGACCTGGCCATCAGCCAGCTAATCTGGCCACAAGCCAGCCAAAGTAGCCACCACCCAGCCAACCTGGCCACCAGCAAGCCCCCCTTAGCTGGATATCAGCCAGCTAATCTGGCCACAAGCCAACCAAAGCAGCCACCAGCAGGCCACCCTGGCCACCAGCCAGCTAGGACACCAGCCAACCAACCTGGCCATCTATTCTTGCCACCAGCCAGCCAAAGTAGCCACCACCAAGCCAACCTGGCCACCAGCAAGCCACTCTGACCTGGCCATCAGCCAGCCAATCTGGCCACAAGCCAACCAAAGCAGCCACCAGCAGGCCACACTGGCCATCAGCCAGCTAGGACACCAGCCAACCAACCTGGCCATCTAATCTGACCACCAGCCAGCCAAAGTAGCCACCACCAAGCCAACCTGGCCACCCGCAAGCCCCCCTTACCTGGATATCAGCCATCTAATCTGGCCACCAGCCAGCCAAAGTAGCCACCACCAAGCTAACCTGGCCACCAGCAAGCCACTCTGACCTGGCCATCAGCCAGCCAAAGTAGGCACCGGCAAGCCACCCTGGCCATCAGCCAGCTCATCTGGCCACAAGCCAGCCAAAGTAGCCACCAGCAAGCCAACCTGGCCACCAGCAAGCCACTCCACCAGCCAACCTGAACACCAGCCAACCAACCTGGCCATCTAATATGTCCACCAGCCAGCCAAAGTAGCCACCACCAAGCCAACCTGGCCTCCAGCAAGCTACTCTGACCTGGCCATCAGCCAGCTAATCTGGCCACAAGCCAGAAAAAGTAGCCACCACCAAGCCAACCTGGCCACCAGCATGCCACTCTGACCTGGCCATCAGCCAGCTAATCTGGCCACAAGCCAGCCAAAGTAGCCACCACCCAGCCAACCTGGCCACCCGCAAGCCCCCCTTACCTGGATATCAGCCATCTAATCTGGCCACCAGCCAGCCAAAGTAGCCACCACCAAGCCAACCTGGCCACCAGCAAGCCACTCTGACCTGGCCATCAGCCAGCCAAAGTAGGCACCGGCAAGCCACCCTGGCCATCAGCCAGCTCATCTGGCCACAAGCCAGCCAAAGTAGCCACCAGCAAGCCAACCTGGCCACCAGCAAGCCACTCCACCAGCCAACCTGAACACCAGCCAACCAACCTGGCCATCTAATATGTCCACCAGCCAGCCAAAGTAGCCACCACCAAGCCAACCTGGCCTCCAGCAAGCTACTCTGACCTGGCCATCAGCCAGCTAATCTGGCCACAAGCCAGAAAAAGTAGCCACCACCAAGCCAACCTGGCCACCAGCAAGCCACTCTGACCTGGCCATCAGCCAGCTAATCTGGCCACAAGCCAGCCAAAGTAGCCACCACCCAGCCAACCTGGCCACCAGCAAGCCCCCCTTACCAGGATATCAGCCAGCTAATCTGGCCACAAGCCAACCAAAGCAGCCACCAGCAGGCCACCCTGGCCACCAGCCAGCTAGGACACCAGCCAACCAACCTTGCAATCTATTCTTGCCACCAGCCAACCAACCTGGCCATCTAATATGTCCACCAGCCAGCCAAAGTAGCCACCACCAAGCCAACCTGGCCACCAGCAAGCTACTCTGACCTGACCATCAGCCAGCTAATCTGGCCACAAGCCAGAAAAAGTTGCCACCACCAGGCCAACCTGGCCACCAGCAAGCCACTCTGACCTGGCCATCAGCCAGCTAATCTGGCCACAAGCCAGAAAAAGTAGCCACCACCAAGCCAACCTGGCCACCAGCAAGCCACTCTGACCTGGCCATCAGCCAGCTAATCTGGCCACAAGCCAGCCAAAGTAGCCACCACCCAGCCAACCTGGCCACCCGCAAGCCCCCCTTACCTGGATATCAGCCATCTAATCTGGCCACCAGCCAGCCAAAGTAGCCACCACCAAGCCAACCTGGCCACCAGCAAGCCACTCTGACCTGGCCATCAGCCAGCCAAAGTAGGCACCTGCAAGCCACCCTGGCCATCAGCCAGCTCATCTGGCCACAAGCCAGCCAAAGTAGCCACCAGCAAGCCAACCTGGCCACCAGCAAGCCACTCCACCAGCCAACCTGAACACCAGCCAACCAACCTGGCCATCTAATATGTCCACCAGCCAGCCAAAGTAGCCACCACCAAGCCAACCTGGCCTCCAGCAAGCTACTCTGACTTGGCCATCAGCCAGCTAATCTGGCCACAAGCCAGAAAAAGTAGCCACCACCAAGCCAACCTGGCCACCAGCAAGCCACTCTGACCTGGCCATCAGCCAGCTAATCTGGCCACAAGCCAGCCAAAGTAGCCACCACCCAGCCAACCTGGCCACCAGCAAGCCCCCCTTACCTGGATATCAGCCAGCTAATCTGGCCACAAACCAACCAAAGCAGCCACCAGCAGGCCACCCTGGCCACCAGCCAGCTAGGACACCAGCCAAGCAACCTGGCCATCTATTCTTGCCACCAGCCAGCCAAAGTGGCCACCACCCAGCCAACCTGGCCACCAGCAAGCCCCCCTTACCTGGATATCAGCCAGCTAATCTGGCCACAAGCCAACCAAAGCAGCCACCAGCAGGCCACCCTGGCCACCAGCCAGCTAGGACACCAGCCAAGCAACCTGGCCATCTATTCTTGCCACCAGCCAGCCAAAGTGGCCACCACCCAGCCAACTTGGCCACCAGCAAGCCCCCCTTACCTGGATATCAGCCAGCTAATCTGGCCACAAGCCAACCAAAGCAGCCACCAGCAGGCCACCCTGGCCACCAGCCAGCTAGGACACCAGCCAAGCAACCTGGCCATCTATTCTTGCCACCAGCCAGCCAAAGTGGCCACCACCAAGCCAACCTGGCCACCAGCAAGCCACTCTGACCTGGCCATCAGCCAGCCAATCTGGCCACAAGCCAACCAAAGCAGCCACCAGCAGGCCACACTGGCCACCAGCCAGCTAGGACACCAGCCAACCAACCTGGCCATCTAATCTGACCACCAGCCAGCCAAAGTAGCCACCACCAAGCCAACCTGGCCACCAGAAAGCCACTCTGACCTGGCCATCAGCCAGCTAATCTGGCCACAAAGCCAGAAAAAGTGGCCACCACCAAGCCAACCTGGCCACCAGCAAGCCACTCTGACCTGGCCATCAGCCAGCTAATCTGGCCACAAGCCAGAAAAAGTGGCCACCACCAAGCCAACCTGGCCACCAGCAAGCCACTCTGACCTGACCATCAGCCAGCTAATCTGGCCAGAAGCCAGCTAAAGTAGCCACCAGCAAGCCAAACTGGCCACCAGCAAGCCACCCTGGCCACCAGACAGCCCGGACACCACCAAGCCAACCTGGCCACCAGCAAACCACTGTGACCTGGCCATCAGCCAGCTAATCTGGCCACAAGCCAGCCAAAGTAGCCACCACCCAGCCAACCTGGCCACCCGCAAGCCCCCCTTACCTGGATATCAGCCATCTAATCTGGCCACCAGCCAGCCAAAGTAGCCACCACCAAGCCAACCTGGCCACCAGCAAGCCACTCTGACCTGGCCATCAGCCAGCCAAAGTAGGCACCGGCAAGCCACCCTGGCCATCAGCCAGCTCATCTGGCCACAAGCCAGCCAAAGTAGCCACCAGCAAGCCAACCAAAGTAGGCACCGGCAAGCCACCCTGGCCATCAGCCAGCTCATCTGGCCACAAGCCAGCCAAAGTAGCCACCAGCAAGCCAACCAAAGTAGGCACCGGCAAGCCACCCTGGCCATCAGCCAGCTCATCTGGCCACAGGCCAGCCAAAGTAGCCACCAGCAAGCCAACCTGGCCACCAGCAAGCCACCCTGTCCACCAGCCAACCCGAACACCAGCCAACCAACCTGGCCATCTAATATGTCCACCGGCCAGCCAAAGTAGCCACCACCAAGCCAACCTGGCCACCAGCAAGCTACTCTGACCTGACCATCAGCCAGCTAATCTGGCCACAAGCCAGCCAAAGTAGCCACCACCCAGCCAACCTGGCCACCAGCAAGCCCCCCTTACCTGGATATCAGCCAGCTAATCTGGCCACAAGCCAACCAAAGCAGCCACCAGCAGGCCACCCTGGCCACCAGCCAGCTAGGACACCAGCCAACCAACCTGGCCATCTATTCTTGCCACCAGCCAGCCAAAGTAGCCACCACCAAGCCAACCTGGCCACCAGCAAGCCACTCTGACCTGGCCATCAGCCAGCCAATCTGGCCACAAGCCAACCAAAGCAGCCACCAGCAGGCCACACTGGCCATCAGCCAGCTAGGACAGCAGCCAACCAACCTGGCCATCTAATCTGACCACCAGCCAGCCAAAGTAGCCACCACCAAGCCAACCTGGTCACCAGAAAGCCACTCTGACCTGGCCATCAGCCAGCTAATCTGGCCACAAAGCCAGAAAAAGTGGCCACCACCAAGCCAACCTGGCCACCAGCAAGCCACTCTGACCTGGCCATCAGCCAGCTAATCTGGCCACAAGCCAGAAAAAGTGGCCACCACCAAGCCAACCTGGCCACCAGCAAGCCACTCTGACCTGACCATCAGCCAGCCAGAAGCCAGCTAAAGTAGCCACCAGCAAGCCAAACTGGCCACCAGCAAGCCACCCTGGCCACCAGACAGCCCGGACACCACCAAGCCAACCCGGCCACCAGCAAACCACTCTGACCTGGCCATCAGCCAGCTAATCTGGCCACAAGCCAGCCAAAGTAGCCACCACCCAGCCAACCTGGCCACCCGCAAGCCCCCCTTACCTGGATATCAGCCATCTAATCTGGCCACCAGCCAGCCAAAGTAGCCACCACCAAGCCAACCTGGCCACCAGCAAGCCACTCTGACCTGGCCATCAGCCAGCCAAAGTAGGCACCGGCAAGCCACCCCGGCCATCAGCCAGCTCATCTGGCCACAAGCCAGCCAAAGTAGCCACCAGCAAGCCAACCTGGCCACCAGCAAGCCACTCCACCAGCCAACCCGAACACCAGCCAACCAACCTGGCCATCTAATATGTCCACCAGCCAGCCAAAGTAGCCACCACCAAGCCAACCTGGCCACCAGCAAGCTACTCTGACCTGGCCATCAGCCAGCTAATCAGGCCACAAGCCAGAAAAAGTAGCCACCACCAAGCCAACCTGGCCACCAGCAAGCCACTCTGACCTGGCCATCAGCCAGCTAATCTGGCAACAAGCCAGCCAAAGTAGCCACCACCCAGCCAACCTGGCCACCAGCAAGCCCCCCTTACCTGGATATCAGCCAGCTAATCTGGCCACAAGCCAACCAAAGCAGCCACCAGCAGGCCACCCTGGCCACCAGCCAGCTAGGACACCAGCCAACCAACCTGGCAATCTATTCTTGCCACCAGCCAGCCAAAGTAGCCACCACCAAGCCAACCTGGCCACCAGCAAGCCACTCTGACCTGGCCATCAGCCAGCCAATCTGGCCACAAGCCAACCAAAGCAGCCACCAGCAGGCCCCCCTTACCTGGATATCAGCCAGCTAATCTGGCCACAAGCCAACCAAAGCAGCCACCAGCAGGCCACCCTGGCCACCAGCCAGCTAGGACACCAGCCAACCAACCTGGCAATCTATTCTTGCCACCAGCCAGCCAAAGTAGCCACCACCAAGCCAACCTGGCCACCAGCAAGCCACTCTGACCTGACCATCAGCCAGCTAATCTGGCCAGAAGCCAGCTAAAGTAGCCACCAGCAAGCCAAACTGGCCACCAGCAAGCCACCCTGGCCACCAGACAGCCCGGACACCACCAAGCCAACCTGGCCACCAGCAAACCACTCTGACCTGGCCATCAGCCAGCTAATCTGGCCACAAGCCAGCCAAAGTAGCCACCACCCAGCCACCCTGGCCACCCGCAAGCCCCCCTTACCTGGATATCAGCCATCTAATCTGGCCACCAGCCAGCCAAAGTAGCCACCACCAAGCCAACCTGGCCACCAGCAAGCCACTCTGACCTGGCCATCAGCCAGCCAATCTGGCCACAAGCCAGCCAAAGTAGGCACCGGCAAGCCACCCTGGCCACCAGCCAGCTAGGACACCAGCCAACCAACCTGGCCATCTAATCTGGCCACCAGCCAGCCAAAGTAGCCACCACCAAGCCAAACTGGCCACCAGCAAACCACTCTGACCTGGCCATCAGCCAGCTAATCTGGCCACAAGCCAGCCAAAGTAGCCACCACCCAACCAACCTGGCCACCAGCAAGCCACCCTTACCTGGATATCAGCCAGCTAATCTGGCCACAAGCCAACCAAAGCAGCCACCAGCAAGCCACCCTGGCCACCTGCCAGCTAGGACACCAGCCAACCAACCTGGCCATCTAATCTGGCCACGAGCCAGCCAAAGTAGCCACCACCAAGCCAACCTGGCCACCAGCAAGCCACTCTGACCTGGCCACCAGCCAGCCAACCTGGCCACCAGCCAGCGAACATTGCCCCAACCAGCCAACCTTCCCACCAGCCAGCCAACATTGCCCCAGTCAGCCAACCTTGCCACCAGCTAACCAACCTTGCCACAAGCTAGCGAACGTGGCCACCAGCCACCTAACCTAACCCGTTAGGTAGAGTCAGTTAGTTAGAGCCAGTTAGTTAGAACCAGTTAGTAAGAACACTGCTTATAAGCAAGGTCATTGCCAAGTAACCAAGGTCAGTGACCTTGCTGAAAAGTTTAACGACCTTGCTGAAAAGTTCAGCGACCTTACTGAAAAGGTCAGTGACCTTGCTGAAAAGTTCAGCGACCTTACTGGAAAGGTCAGTGACCTTGTTGAAAAGTTCAACGACCTTGCTGAAAAGTTCAACGACCTTGCTGAAAAGTTCAGCGACCTTGCTGAAAAGTTCAGTGACCTTGCTCAATAGGTCAGTGACCTTATTGATAAGGTCAGTGACCCTTTCGAAAAGTTCAACGACCTTGCTGAAAAGTTCAGTGACCTTGTTGAAAAGTTCAACGACCTTGCTGAAAAGTTCGGCGACCTTGCTGAAAAGTTCAGTGACCTTGTTGAAAAGTTCAACGACCTTGCTGAAAAGTTCAACGACCTTGCTGAAAAGTTCAACGACCTTGCTGAAAAGTTCAGTGACGTTGCTCAATAGGTCGGTGGCCTTGGTTACTGGCAATGACCTTACTTATGAGCAGTGTTTTTACTAACTGGTTTTAACTAACTGGTTAGTTTAGGTGGCTGGTGGCCATGTTGGCTGGCTGGTGGCAAGGTTGGCTGGCCGGTGGCAAGGTTGATCAGCTTGTGGCATAATTGGTTGGCTGGTGGCAAGGATGGCTTGCTGTTGGCAAGGTTGGCTGGCTGATGGCCAGATTGGTTGGCTGGTGGCTTGGTTGGCTGACTGGTGATCAGGTTAGCCGGCAGTTGGCCGTGTTGGCCGGATGGCGTCCAGTTTGGTTGGCTGGTGGCCAGGTTGGCTGGGTGTTAGTTGAGTTGACAGAATGCCTCCAGGTTGGCTGGCTGGTGGTCAGGTTGGCTGGATGGCGGCCATGTTGGCTGGCTGGTGGTCAGGTTGGCTGGATGGGGGCCAGGTTGGCTGGCTGGTGGCCAGATTGGCTAGATTGTGTCTCCTTTGGCATGCTGGTGACCAGGATGGCTGCTTGGTGTCTAGGTTGGCTGGCTGGTGTCCAGGATGGCTGGCTGTTGTCCAGGTTGGCTGGCTGATGGCCAGGGTGGCTGACTGGTGATCAGGTTGGCCGGGTCGGCCGGATGACATCCAGATTGGCTGACTGGCGGCCAGGCTGAATGACGGATTGCCAATTTGACTGACTGGTGGCCAGGTTGGCTGGATAGTACCGGGCTGTTGGCCAGGTTGGCCGAACGGCGTCCAGTTTGGTTGGCTGGTGGCCAGGATTGGTGACTGGTGGGCAGATTAGATTCCTGGTGGCTGGATTAGCTGGGTGGTAGCCAGGGTGGCTGGCTGGTGGTCAGGTTGGCTGGATGGTGACCAGAATGGCTGGTTGGTGTCAGGTTTGCTGGCTGGTAGCCCGGGGCGGCTGACTGGAATACAGGTTGGCTGGGTGTTTATTGAGTTGACCGGATGCTTCCATGGTGGCTGGCTGGTGGTCCGATTGACTGGATAGCGGCCAGGTTGGCTGGCTGGTGGCCAGATTGGCTAGATGGTGGCTTCTTTGGCTGGCTGGTGACCAGGATGACTGTTTTGTCTCCAGGTTGGCTGGCTGGTCTTCAGGTTTGCTGGCTGGTGGCCCGGGGCGGCAGACTGGGATACAGGTTGGCTGGGTGTTAGTTGAGTTGACCGGATGCTTCCAGGTTGGCCGGCTGGTGGTCAGGTTGGCTGGATGGTGTCCAGGATGGCTGGCTGGTGTCCAGGTTGGCTGGGTGTTAGTTGAGTTGACCGAATGCCTCCAGGTTGGCTGGCTGGTGGTCAGGTTGGCTGGATGGCGGCCAGGTTGGCTGGCTGGTAGTCAGGTTGGCAGGATGGTGACTTCTTTGGCTGGCTGGTGACCAGGATGGCTGGTTGGTGTCCAGGTTGGCTGGCTGGTCTTCAGTTTTGCTGGCTGGTGGCCCGGGGCGGCTGACTGGAATACAGGTTGGTTGGGTGTTAGTTGAGTTGACCGGATGCTTCCAGGTTGGCTGGCTGGTGGTCAGGTTGGCTGGATGGTGACCAGGATGGCTGGTTGGTGTCCAGGTTTGCTGGCTGGTGGCCAGATTGGCTAGATGGTGGCTTCTTTGGCTGGCTGGTGACCAGGATGACTGTTTTGTGTCCAGGTTGGCTGGCTGGTCTTCAGGTTTGCTGGCTGGTGGTCCGGGGCGGCTGACTGGAATACAGGTTGGCTGGGTGTTGGTTGAGTTGACCGGATGCTTCCATGGTGGCTGGCTGGTGGTCCGTTTGGCTGGATGGCGGCCAGGTTGGCTGGCCGGTGGCAGGGATGATTAGCTTGTGGCAAGGTTGATATGCTTGTGGCATAGTTGGTTGGCTGATGGCCAGTTGGGCTGGCTAATGGCCAGGTTGGTTGGCTGGTGTCCAGGTTGGTTGGCTGGTGGCCAGGATGGTTGTCCGGTTGCCAGGATTTCTTCCTGTGGTCCAGGTTGGTTGGCTGGTGGCTACGTTGGCTGGCTGCTTTGGCTGGCTGGTGGCCAGGCTGCCAGGCTGACTGACGGATTGCCAATTTGACTGACTGGTGGCCAGGTTGGCTGGATAGTACCCGGTTTGGCTGGCTGTTGGCCAGTTTGGCCGAATGGCGTCCAGTTTGGTTGGCTGGTGGCCAGGTTGGGTGGCTGGTCTCCGTGTTAGTTGGTTGGTGGCCAGGTTGACTGACTAGCGGACAGGTTGGTTGGCTGGTGGCGACGTTAGTTGGCTGCTGCCCAAGTTGGCTGGCTAGTGGCAAGTTTAGCTAGCTGGCGCTCATTGTGCAACCTGTAACGTGCAGCATGCAACGTGGACGGCGCAACGTGTAACATACGACGTGCAAGGTGCAGCGTGAAATATGCAACGGTCAGCACGCTTCGTGCATCGTGCAGCACGCAATCTGAAACGTTCGTCGTGCAACGAGCGACGAGCAACGGGAAACGTACAAATCGTAACGTACAGCATGCAACATGCAACATGCAACGTGCAGCGTGCAACGTGCAAATTACAACATGCAACGGGCAACGTACAACATGCAACGTACAACGTGCAACGAGCAAAGTGCACCGTGCAACGTACAACATGCCACATGCAACGTACAACGTGCAACGTACAACAGGCAAAGTGCGACGCGCAACATGCATCGGGCACATTCAACGCGCAACGTGCACCTTGCTACGTGCACCATGCACCAAACAACGTGCAACGTGCAATATGAAACTTGCAAGGTGCAATGTGCAACTTGCAACGCACAATGTGCAACTTGCGACAAGCAACGTGCAACAGGAAACGTGCAACATGCAACGTGCAACTTACTACGTGCAATGTGCAACTTGCAACGTGCAATGTGCAACTTGCAACGTGCAATGTGCAACTTGCAACAAGCAACGTGCAACAGGAAACGTGCAACATGCAACGTGTAACGTGCAATGTGCAACTTGCAACTTGCAACGTGCAATGTGCAACTTGCAGCGTGCAATGTGCAACTTGCAACAAGCAACGTGCAACAGGAAACGTGCAACATGCAACGTGCAACGTGCAACTTGCAACGTGCAATGTGCAACTTGCCACGTGCAATGTGCAACTTGCAACAAACAACGTGCCACAGGATACGTACAACATGCAACAAACAACGTGCAACGTGCAAAACGCACCGTGCAACGTACAACATGCCGCACGCCACGTGCAACGTACAACGTGCAACGTACAACGTGTAACGTACAACAGGCAACGTGCAATGTGCAACTTGCAACAAGCAACGTGCAACAGGAAACGTGCAACATGCACCGTGCACCGTGCAACATGCCACACGCCACGTGCAACGTACAACGTGCAACGTACAACGTGTATCGTACAACAGGCAACGTGCAACGCGCAACATGCATCGGGAACGTGCAACGCGCAACGTGCAGCGTGCACCTTGCTACGTACACCATGCAACAAACAACGTGCAACAAGCAATTTGCAACCTGCAAAGTACAATGTGCAGCTTTCAACGTGCAATGTGCAACTTGCAACAAGCAGCGTGCAACAGGAAACGCGCAACATGCAACGTGCAACGTGCAGTGTGCAACGAGCAATGTGCAACCTGCAACCCGGCTACTAGCCAGGCAACAAAGGCACAAGTCAACAAACTTTGCCGCGAACTATTCAACCTAGCCACCAGGCAGCCAACCTGGACACCAGCCAACCCACCATGCCACCAAACAGTTAATATTGTCACTTGACAACCACCGTGGCCACCAGCCAACCGTCCTGACCACCAGCAAGCCACCCTAGCCCCCAGCCAGCCACCCTGGCTACCACCCAGCTAATCCAGCCACCAGGAATCTAATCTGCCCACCAGTCACCAATCCTGGCCGATAGCCAACCAATCTGGCCAACCGGAAGAAACCCTGGCCATCATCTAGCCACCCTGGCCACCAGGCAGCCTGCCATCCAGGCCACCAGTAAGCCAACCTGGACACCAGTCAACCGACCTGGCCACAAGTCAACCTGAGCACCAGCCAGCCAAAGCAGCCACCAGCCAGCCAACGTAGCCACCAGCAAGGCAACCAGACCACCGGCTAACTAATCCGGTTACCAGCCAACCAATCTAGCCACCACGGGAAGAAACCCTGGCAGACGGCAAGCCATCCTGGGCACCAGCCAACCACCCGGGCTACCTGCCAGCCAACCAACCTCCATCAGTTAGAAACGCCGGCAACCGGCCAGGAATCCACCAGCCAACCAACCTCCATCAGGAAGAAACCTTGTAAACCGGCTAGCCATCCCGGCCACCAGCCAACCAATCTTGCCATCATCCAGCTAATCTGGCCACCAGCAAGCCAACTTGGCCACCAGCAAGCCACCCCGGCCACCAGCCAGCTAGAACACCAGCCAGCCAACCTGGCCATTTAATCTGGCCACCAGCCAGCCAAAGTAGCCACCACCGAGCCAACCTGGCCACCAGCAAGCCACTCTGACCTGGCCATCAGCCAGCTCATCTGGCCACAAGCCAGCCAAAGTAGCCACCAGCAAGCCAACCTCGCCACCAGCAAGCCACCCTGTCCACCAGCCAACCCGAACACCAGCCAACCAACCTGGCAATCTAATATGTCCACCAGCCAGCCAAAGTAGCCACCACCAAGCCAACCTGGCCACCAGCAAGCTACTCTGACCTGGCCATCAGCCAGCTAATCTGGCCACAAGCCAGAAAAAGCAGACACCACCAAGCCAACCTGGCCACCAGCAAGCCACTCTGACCTGGCCATCAGCCAGCTAATCTGGCCACAAGCCAGCCAAAGTAGCCACCACCCAGCCAACCAACCACCAGCAAGCCCCCCTTACCTGGATATCAGCCAGCTAATCTGGCCACAAGCCAACCAAAGCAGCCCCCAGCAGGCCACCCTGGCCACCAGCCAGCTAGGACACCAGCCAACCAACCTGGCCATCTATTCTTGCCACCAGCCAGCCAAAGTAGCCACCACCAAGCCAACCTGGCCACCAGCAAGCCACTCTGACCTGGCCATCAGCCAGCCAATCTGGCCACAAGCCAACCAAAGCAGCCACCAGCAGGCCACACTGGCCACCAGCCAGCTAGGACACCAGCCAACCAACCTGGCCATCTAATCTGACCACCAGCCAGCCAAAGTAGCCACCACCAAGCCAACCTGGCCACCAGAAAGCCACTCTGACCTGGCCATCAGCCAGCTAATCTGGCCACAAAGCCAGAAAAAGTGGCCACCACCAAGCCAACCTGGCCACCAGCAAGCCACTCTGACCTGGCCATCAGCCAGCTAATGTGGCCACAAGCCAGAAAAAGTGGCCACCACCAAGCCAACCTGGCCACCAGCAAGCCACTCTGACCTGACCATCAGCCAGCTAATCTGGCCAGAAGCCAGCTAAAGTAGCCACCAGCAAGCCAAACTGGCCACCAGCAAGCCACCCAGGCCACCAGACAGCCCGGACACCACCAAGCCAACCTGGCCACCAGCAAACCACTCTGACCTGGCCATCAGCCAGCTAATCTGGCCAAAAGCCAGCCAAAGTAGCCACCACCCAGCCAACCTGGCCACCCGCAAGCCCCCCTTACCTGGATATCAGCCATCTAATCTGGCCACCAGCCAGCCAAAGTAGCCACCACCAAGCCAACCTGGCCACCAGCAAGCCACTCTGACCTGGCCAGCAGCCAGCCAAAGTAGGCACCGGCAAGCCACCCTGGCCATCAGCCAGCTCATCTGGCCACAAGCCAGCCAAAGTAGCCACCAGCAAGCCAACCTGGCCACCAGCAAGCCACCCTGTCCACCAGCCAACCCGAACACCAGCCAACCAACCTGGCCATCTAATATGTCCACCAGCCAGCCAAAGTAGCCACCACCAAGCCAACCTGGCCACCAGCAAGCTACTCTGACCTGGCCATCAGCCAGCTAATCTGGCCACAAGCCAGAAAAAGTAGCCACCACCAAGCCAACCTGGCCACCAGCAAGCCACTCTGACCTGACCATCAGTCAGCTAATCTGGCCACAAGCCAGCCAAAGTAGCCACCACCCAGCCAACCTGGCCACCAGCAAGCCCCCCTTACCTGGATATCAGCCAGCTAATCTGGCCACAAGCCAACCAAAGCAGCCACCAGCAGGCCACCCTGGCCACCAGCCAGCTAGGACACCAGCCAACCAACCTGGCCATCTATTCTTGCCACCAGCCAGCCAAAGTAGCCACCACCAAGCCAACCTGGCCACCAGCAAGCCACTCTGACCTGGCCATCAGCCAGCCAATCTGGCCACAAGCCAACCAAAGCAGCCACCAGCAGGCCACACTGGCCACCAGCCAGCTAGGACACCAGCCAACCAACCTGGCCATCTAATCTGACCACCAGCCAGCCAAAGTAGCCACCACCAAGCCAACCTGGCCACCAGAAAGCCACTCTGACCTGGCCATCAGCCAGCTAATCTGGCCACAAAGCCAGAAAAAGTGGCCACCACCAAGCCAACCTGGCCACCAGCAAGTCACTCTGACCTGGCCATCAGCCAGCTAATCTGGCCACAAGCCAGAAAAAGTGGCCACCACCAAGCCAACCTGGCCACCAGCAAGCCACTCTGACCTGACCATCAGCCAGCTAATCTGGCCAGAAGCCAGCTTAAGTAGCCACCAGCAAGCCAAACTGGCCACCAGCAAGCCACCCTGGCCACCAGACAGCCCGGACACCACCAAGCCAACCTGGCCACCAGCAAACCACTCTGACCTGGCCATTAGCCAGCTAATCTGGCCACAAGCCAACCAAAGCAGCCACAAGCAGGCCACCCTGGCCACCAGCCAGCTAGGACACCAGCCAACCAACCTGGCCATCTATTCTTGCCACCAGCCAGCCAAAGTAGCCACCACCAAGCCAACCTGGCCACCAGCAAGCCACTCTGACCTGGCCATCAGCCAGCCAATCTGGCCACAAGCCAACCAAAGCAGCCACCAGCAGGCCACACCGGCCACCAGCCAGCTAGGACACCAGCCAACCAACCTGGCCATCTAATCTGACCACAAGCCAGCCAAAGTAGCCACCACCCAACCACCCTGGCCACCCGCAAGCCCCCTTACCTGGATATCAGCCATCTAATCTGGCCACCAGCCAGCCAAAGTAGCCACCACCAAGCCAACCTGGCCACCAGCAAGCCACTCTGACCTGGCCATCAGCCAGCCAATCTGGCCACAAGCCAGCCAAAGTAGGCGCCGGCAAGCCACCCTGGCCACCAGCCAGCTAGGACACCAGCCAACCAACCTGGCCATCTAATCTGGCCACCAGCCAGCCAAAGTAGCCACCACCAAGCCAAACTGGCCACCAGCAAACCACTCTGACCTGGCCATCAGCCAGCTAATCTGGCCACAAGCCAGCCAAAGTAGCCACCACCCAGCCAACCTGGCCACCAGCAAGCCACCCTTACCTGGATATCAGCCAGCTAATCTGGCCACAAGCCAACCAAAGCAGCCACCAGCAAGCCACCCTGGCCACCTGCCAGCTAGGACACCAGCCAACCAGCCAGTTAGTTAGAACCAGTTAGTAAGAACACTGCTTATAAGCAAGGCAACTGCTAATAAGCAAGGTCATTGCCAAGTAACCAAGGTCAGTGACCTTGCTGAAAAGTTTTACGACCTTGCTGAAAAGTTCAGCGACCTTACTGAAAAGGTCAGTGACCTTGCTGAAAAGTTCAGCGACCTTACTGGAAAGGTCAGTGACCTTGTTGAAAAGTTCAACGACCTTGCTGAAAAGTTCAACGACCTTGCTGAAAAGTTCAGCGACCTTGCTGAAAAGTTCAGTGACCTTGCTCAATAGGTCAGTGACCTTATTGATAAGGTCAGTGACCCTTTTGAAAAGTTCAACGACCTTGCTGAAAAGTTCAGTGACCTTGTTGAAAAGTTCAACGACCTTGCTGAAAAGTTCAACGACCTTGCTGAAAAGTTCAGCGACCTTGCTGAAAAGTTCAGTGACCTTGCTCAATAGGTCAGTGACCTTATTGATAAGGTCAGTGACCCTTTTGAAAAGTTCAACGACCTTACTGAAAAGGTCAGTGACCTTGTTGAAAAGTTCAACGACCTTGCTGAAAAGTTCAACGACCTTGCTGAAAAGTTCAACGACCTTGCTGAAAAGTTCAGTGACGTTGCTCAATAGGTCGGTGGCCTTGGTTACTGGCAATGACCTTACTTATGAGCAGTGTTTTTACTAACTGGTTAGTTTAGGTGGCTGGTGGCCATGTTGGCTGGCTGGTGGCAAGGTTGGCTGGCCGGTGGCAAGGTTGATCAGCTTGTGGCATAATTGGTTGGCTGGTGGCAAGGATGGCTTGCTGTTGGCAAGGTTGGCTGGCTGGTGGCCAGATGGGTTGGCTGGTGGCCTGGTTGGCTGACTGGTGATCAGGTTAGCCGGCAGTTGGCCGTGTTGGCCGGATGGCGTCCAGTTTGGATGGCTGGTGGCCAAGTTGGCTGGGTGTTAGTTGAGTTGACAGAATGCCTCCAGGTTGGCTGGCTGGTGGTCAGGTTGGCTGGATGGTGGCCAGGTTGGCTGGCTGGTGGTCAGGTTGGCTGGAAGGGGGCCAGGTTGGCTGGCTGGTGGCCAGATTGGCTAGATGGTGGCTACTTTGGCTGGCTGGTGGCCAGATTAGATGGCCAGGTTGGTTGGCTGGTGTCCTAGGCGCCGGCAAGCTAGGTCAGAGTGGCTTGCTGGTGGCCAGGTTGGCTGGGTGGTGGCTACTTTGGCTGGCTTGTGGCCAGATTAGCTGGCTGATGGCCAGGTCAGAGTGGTTTGCTGGTGGCCAGTTTGGCTTGGTGGTGGCTACTTTGGCTGGCTGGTGGCCAGATTAGATGGCCAGGTTGGTTGGCTGGTGTCCTAGCTGGCTGGTGGCCAGGGTGGCTTGCCGGCGCCTACTTTGGCTGGCTTGTGGCCAGATTGGCTGGCTGATGGCCAGGTCAGAGTGGCTTGCTGGTGGCCAGGTTGGCTTGGTGGTGGCTACTTTGGCTGGCTGGTGGCCAGATTAGATGGCTGATATCCAGGTAAGGGGGCTTGCGGGTGGCCAGGGTGGCTGGGTGGTGGCTACTTTGGCTGGCTTGTGGTCAGATTAGATGGCCAGGTTGGTTGGCTGGTGTCCAGGTTGGCTGGCTGATGGCCAGGGTGGCTGACTGGTGATCAGGTTGGCCGGGTCGGCCGGATGACATCCAGATTGGCTGACTGGCGGCCAGGCTGACTGACGGATTGCCAATTTGTCTGACTGGTGGCCAGGTTGGCTGGATAGTACCGTGCAGTTGGCCAGGTTGGCCGAACGGCGTCCAGTTTGGTTGGCTGGTGGCCAGGATTGGTGACTGGTGGGCAGATTAGATTCCTGGTGGCTGGATTAGCTGGGTGGTAGCCAGGGTGGCTGGCTGGTGGTCAGGTTGGCTGGATGGTGACCAGAATGGCTGGTTGGTGTCAGGTTTGCTGGCTGGTGGCCCGGGGCGGCTGACTGGAATACAGGTTGGCTGGGTGTTGGCTGAGTTGACCGGATGCTTCCATGGTGGCTGGCTGGTGGTCCGTTTGGCTGGATGGCGGCCAGGTTGGCTGGCTGGTGGCCAGATTGGCTAGATGGTGGCTTCTTTGGCTGGCTGGTGACCAGGATGACTGGCTGGTAGCCAGGGTGGCTAACTGGTGATCAGGTTGGCCAGCAGTTGGCCGGGGTGGCCGGTTGACATCCAGATTGGCTGGCTGGTGGCCCGGGCGGCTGTCTGGAGGACAGGTTGGCCGGCTGTAAGTTAAGTTGACCTTATGGCTTCAAGGTTGGCAGGTTGGCTGGCTGGAGGTCAGGTTGGCTGGATAGCGGCCAGGTTGGCTGGCCGGTGGCAAGGATGATTAGCTTGTGGCAGGGTTGATAAGCTTGTGGCATAGTTGGTTGGCTGGTGGCCAGGTGGGCTGGCTGATGGCCAGGTTGGTTGGCTGGTGTCCAGGTTGGTTGGCTGGTGGCCAGGATGGTTGTCCGGTTGCCAGGGTTTCTTCCTGTGGTCCAGGTTGGTTGGCTGGTGGCTACGTTGGCTGGCTGCTTTGGCTGGCTGGTGGCCAGGCTGGCTGACTGGCGGCCAGGCTGACTGACGGATTGCCCATTTGACTCACTGGTGGCCTGGTTGGCTAGATAGTACCCGGTTTGGCTGGCTGTTGGCCAGGTTGGCCGAATGGCGTCCAGTTTGGTTGGCTGGTGGCCAGGTTGGCTGGCTGGCCTCCGTGTTAGTTGGTTGGTGGCCAGGTTGGCTGCTGCCCAAGTTGGCTGGCTAGTGGCAAGATTAGCTAGCTGGCGCTCATTGTGCAACCTGTAACGTGCAGCATGTAACGTGGACCGCGCAACGTGTAAAATACGACGTGCAAGGTGCAGCGTGAAATATGCAACGGTCAGCACGCTTCATGCATCGCGCAACACGCAATCTGAAACGTTCGTCGTGCAACGAGCGACGAGCAACGGGAAACGTACAAAATGTAACGTACAGCATGCAACATGCAACATGCAACGTGCAGCGTGCAACGTGCAAATTACAACATGCAACGGGCAACGTACAACATGCAACGTACAACGTGCAACGTGCAAAGTGCACCGTGCAACGTACAACATGCCACATGCCACATGCAACGTACAACGTGCAACGTACAACAGGCAACATGCGACGCCCAACATGCATCGGGCACATTCAACGCGCAACGTGCAACGTGCACCTTGCTACGTACACCATGCAACAAACAACGTGCAATATGCAACTTGCAACGTGCAATGTGCAAATTGCAACGTACAATGTGCAACTTGCAACAAGCAACGTTCAACAGGAAACGTGCAACATGCAACGTGCAACTCACTACGTGCAATGTGCAACTTGCAACGTGCAATGCGCAACTTGCAACGTACAATGTGCAACTTGCAACAAGCAACGTGCAACGGGAAACGTGCAACATGCAACGTGTAACGTGCAATGTGCAACTTGCAACTTGCAACGTGCAATGTGCAACTTGCAGGGTGCAATGTGCAACTTGCAACAAGCAACGTGCAACAGGAAACGTGCAACATGCAACGTGCAACTTGCAAAGTGCAATGTGCAACTTGCCACGTGCAATGTGCAACGTGCAACAAGCAACGTGCCACAGGATACGTACAACATACAACAAACAACGTGCAACGTGCAAAGTGCACCGTGCAACGTACAACATGCCAAACGCCACGTGCAACGTACAACGTGCAACGTGCAACGTGTAACGTACAACAGGCAACGTGCAATGTGCAACCTGCAACAAGCAACGTGCAACAGGAAACGTGCAACATGCACCGTGCACCGTGCAACATGCCACACGCCACGTGCAACGTACAACGTGCAACGTACAACGTGTAACGTACAACAGGCAACGTGCAACGCGCAACATGCATCGGGCAACGTGCACCTTGCTACGTACACCATGCAACAAACAACGTGCAACGTGCAATTTGCAACTTGCAAAGTACAATGTGCAACTTGCAACGTGCAATGTGCAACTTGCAACAAGCAACGTGCAACAGGAAACGCGCAGCATGCAACGTGCAACGTCCAGTGTGCTACGAGCAATGTGGAACCTGCAAACCGGCTACTAGCCAGGCAACAAAGGCACAAATCAACAAACCTTGCCGCGAACTATTCATCCTAGCCACCAGGCAGCCAACCTGGACACCAGCCAACCCACCATGCCACCAAACAGCTAATATTGTCACTAGACGACCACCCTGGCCACCAGCCAACCATCCTGACCACCAGCAAGCCACCCTAGCCCCCAGCCAGCCACCCTGGCTACCACCCAGCTAATCCAGCCACCAGGAATCTAATCTGTCCACCAGTCACCAATCCTGGCCGCCAGCCAACCAATCTGGCCAACCGGAAGAAACCCTGGCCATCATCTAGCCACCCTGGCCACCAGGCAGCCAGCCATCCAGGCCACCAGTAAGCCAACCTGGACACCAGTCAACCGACCTGGCCACCAGTCAACCTGGGCACCAGCCAGCCAAAGCAGCCACCAGCCAGCCAACGTAGCCATCAGCAAGGCAACCAGACCACCGGCTAACTAATCCGGCTACTAGCCAACCAATCTAGCCACCACGGGAAGAAACCCTGGCAACCGGCCAGCCATCCTGGGCACCAGCCAACCACAAGGGCCACCTGCCAGCCAACCAACCTCCATCAGGAAGAAACGCTGGCAACCGGCCAAGAATCCACCAGTCATCCACCCTAGCCACCTGCAAGCCAACGTGGACACCAGCCAACCAACCTCCATCAGGAAGAAACCCTGTCAACCGGCAAGCCATCCCGGCCACCAGCCAACCAACCTTGCCATCAGCCAGCTAGTCTGGCCACCAGCAGGCCAACCTGGCCACCAGCAAGCCACCCTGGCCACCAGCCAGCTAGAACACCAGCCAGCCAAACTGGCCATTTAATCTGGCCACCAGCCAGCCAAAGTAGCCACCACCGAGCCAACCTGGCCACCAGCAAGCCACTCTGACCTGGCCATCAGCCAGCTAATCTGGCCACAAGCCAGCCAAAGTAGCCACCAGCAAGCCAACCTGGCCACCAGCAAGCCACCCCGTCCACCAGCCAACCCGAACACCAGCCAACCAACCTGGCCATCTAATATGTCTACCAGCCAGCCAAAGTAGCCACCACCAAGCCAACCTGGCTACCAGCAATGCAACTCTGACCTGGCCATCAGCCAGCTAATCTGGCCACAAGCCAGAAAAAGTAGCCACCACCAAGCCAACCTGGCCACCAGCAAGCCACTCTGACCTGGCTATCAGCCACCTAATCTGGCCAGAAGCCAGCTAAAGTAGACACCAGCAAGCCAAACTGGCCACCAGCAAGCCACCCTGGCCACCAGCCAGCCCGGACACCACCAAGCCAACCTGGCCACCAGCAAGCCAGCCACCAGTAGGCCACACTGGCCACCAGCCAGCTAGGACACCAGCCAACCAACCTGGCCATCTAATCTGGCCACCAGCCAGCCAAAGTAGCCACCACCAAGCCAACCTGGCCACCAGCAAGCCACTCTGACCTGACCATCAGCCAGCTAATCTGGCCAGAAGCCAGCTAAAGTAGCCACCAGCAAGCCAAACTGGCCACCAGAAAGCCCGGACACCACCAAGCCAACCTGGCCACCAGCCAGCTAGGACACCAGCCAACCAACCTGGCCATCTAATCTGGCCACCAGCCAGCCAAACTAGCCACCACCCAGCCAACCTGGCCACCAGCAAGCCCCCCTTACCTGGATATCAGCCAGCTAATCTGGCCACAAGCCAGCCAAAGTAGCCACCACCCAGCCAACCTGGTCACCAGCAAGCCCCCTTACCTGGATATCAGCCAGCTAATCTGGCCACAAGCAAACCAAAGCAGCCACCAGTAGGCCACACTGGCCACCAGCCAGCTAGGACACCAGCCAACCAACCTGGCCATCTAATCTGGCCACCAGCCAGCCAAAGTAGCCACCACCAAGCCAACCTGGCCACCAGAAAGCCAATCTGACCTGGCCATCAGCCAGCCAATCTGGCCACAAGCCAGAAAAAGTAGCCACCACCAAGCCAACCTGGCCACCAGCAAGCCACTCTGACCTGGCCATCAGCCACCTAATCTGGCCAGAAGCCAGCTAAAGTAGACACCAGCAAGCCAAACTGGCCACCAGCAAGCCACCCTGGCCACCAGCCAGCCCGGACACCACCAAGCCAACCTGGCCACCAGCAAGCCACTCTGACCTGGCCATCAGCCAGCTAATCTGGCCACAAGCCAGCCAAAGTACCCACCACCCAGCCAACCTGGCCACCAGCAAGCCCCCCTTACCTGGATATCAGCCAGCTAATCTGGCCACAAGCCAGCCAAAGTAGCCACCACCCAGCCAACCTGGCCACCAGCAAGCCCCCTTACCTGGATATCAGCCAGCTAATCTGGCCACAAGCAAACCAAAGCAGCCACCAGTAGGCCACACTGGCCACCAGCCAGCTAGGACACCAGCCAACCAACCTGGCCATCTAATCTGGCCACCAGCCAGCCAAAGTAGCCACCACCAAGCCAACCTGGCCACCAGCAAGCCACTCTGACCTGACCATCAGCCAGCTAATCTGGCCAGAAGCCAGCTAAAGTAGCCACCAGCAAGCCAAACTGGCCACCAGAAAGCCCGGACACCACCAAGCCCGGACACCAGCAAGCCACCCCGTCCACCAGCCAACCCGAACACCAGCCAACCAACCTGGCCATCTAATATGTCTACCAGCCAGCCAAAGTAGCCACCACCAAGCCAACCTGGCTACCAGCAATGCAACTCTGACCTGGCCATCAGCCAGCTAATCTGGCCACAAGCCAGAAAAAGTAGCCACCACCAAGCCAACCTGGCCACCAGCAAGCCACTCTGACCTGGCCATCAGCCACCTAATCTGGCCAGAAGCCAGCTAAAGTAGACACCAGCAAGCCAAACTGGCCACCAGCAAGCCACCCTGGCCACCAGCCAGCCCGGACACCACCAAGCCAACCTGGCCACCAGCAAGCCACTCTGACCTGGCCATCAGCCAGCTAATCTGGCCACAAGCCAGCCAAAGTACCCACCACCCAGCCAACCTGGCCACCAGCAAGCCCCCCTTACCTGGATATCAGCCAGCTAATCTGGCCACAAGCCAGCCAAAGTAGCCACCACCCAGCCAACCTGGCCACCAGCAAGCCCCCTTACCTGGATATCAGCCAGCTAATCTGGCCACAAGCAAACCAAAGCAGCCACCAGTAGGCCACACTGGCCACCAGCCAGCTAGGACACCAGCCAACCAACCTGGCCATCTAATCTGGCCACCAGCCAGCCAAAGTAGCCACCACCAAGCCAACCTGGCCACCAGCAAGCCACTCTGACCTGACCATCAGCCAGCTAATCTGGCCAGAAGCCAGCTAAAGTAGCCACCAGCAAGCCAAACTGGCCACCAGAAAGCCCGGACACCACCAAGCCAACCTGGCCACCAGCCAGCTAGGACACCAGCCAACCAACCTGGCCATCTAATCTGGCCACCAGCCAGCCAAACTAGCCACCACCCAGCCAACCTGGCCACCAGCAAGCCCCCCTTACCTGGATATCAGCCAGCTAATCTGGCCACAAGCCAGCCAAAGTAGCCACCACCCAGCCAACCTGGTCACCAGCAAGCCCCCTTACCTGGATATCAGCCAGCTAATCTGGCCACAAGCAAACCAAAGCAGCCACCAGTAGGCCACACTGGCCACCAGCCAGCTAGGACACCAGCCAACCAACCTGGCCATCTAATCTGGCCACCAGCCAGCCAAAGTAGCCACCACCAAGCCAACCTGGCCACCAGAAAGCCAATCTGACCTGGCCATCAGCCAGCCAATCTGGCCACCAGCCAGCCAAAGTAGCCACCACCGAGCCAACCGGGCCACCAGCATGCCACTCTGACCTGGCCATCAGCCAGCTAATCTGGCCACAAGCCAGAAAAAGTGGCCACCACCAAGCCAACCTGGCCACCAGCAAGCCACTCTGACCTGACCATCAGCCACCTAATCTGGCCAGAAGCCAGCTAAAGTAGACACCAGCAAGCCAAACTGGCCACCAGCAAGCCACCCTGGCCACCAGCCAGCCCGGACACCACCAAGCCAACCTGGCCACCAGCAAGCCACTCTGACCTGGCCATCAGCCAGCCAATCTGGCCACAAGCCAGCCAAAGTACGCACCAGCAAGCCACCCTGGCCACCAGCCAGCTAGGAGACCAGCCGAACAAACTGGCCATCTAATCTGGCCACCAGCCAGCCAAAGTAGCCACCACCAAGTCAACCTGGCCACCAGCAAGCCACTCTGACCTGACCATCAGCCAGCTAATCTGGCCACAAGCCAACCAAAGCAGCCACCAGCAGGCCACCCTGGCCACCAGCCAGCTAGGACACCAGCCAACCAGCCTGGCCACCAGCCAGCCAAAGTAGCCACCACCAAGCCAACCTGGCCACCAGCAAGCCACTCTGACATGGCCATCAGACAGCCAATCTGGCCACAAGCCAGCCAAAGTAGGCACCAGCAAGCCACCCTGGCCACCATCCAGCTAGGACACCAGCCAGCCAACCTGGCCATCTAATCTGGCCACCAGCCAGCCAAAGTAGCCACCACCAAGCCAACCTGGCCACCAGCAAGCCACTCTGACCTGGCCATCAGCCAGCTAATCTGGCCACAAGCCAGAAAAAGTGGCCACCACCAAGCCAACCTGGCCACCAGCAAGCCACTCTGACCTGACCATCAGCCAGCTAATCTGGCCAGAAGCCAGCTAAAGTAGCCACCAGCAAGCCAAACTGGCCACCAGAAAGCCCGGACACCACCAAGCCAACCTGGCCACCAGCAAACCACTCTGACCTGGCCATCAGCCAGCTAATCTGGCCACAAACCAGCCAAAGTAGCCACCACCCAGCCAACCTGGCCACCAGCAAGCCCCCCTTACCTGGATATCAGCCAGCTAATCTGGCCACAAGCAAACCAAAGCAGCCACCAGCAGGCCACCCTGGCCACCAGCCAGCTAGGACACCAGCCAACCAACCTGGCCACCAGCCAGCCAAAGTAGCCACCACCAAGCCAACCTGGCCACCAGCAAGCCACTCTGACCTGGCCATCAGCCACCAATCTGGCCACAAGCCAGCCAAAGTAGGCACCAGCAAGCCACCCTGGCCACCAGCCAGCTAGGACACCAGCCAACCAACCTGGCCATCTAATCTAGCCACCAGCCAGCCAAAGTAGCCACCACCAAGCCAACCTGGCCACCAGAAAGCCACTCTGTCCTGGCCATCAGCCAGCCAATCTGGCCACAAGCCAGCCAAAGTAGGCACCAGCAAGCCACCCTGGCCACCAGCCAGCTAGGACACCAGCCAGCCAACCTGGCCATCTAATCTGGCCACCAGCCAGCCAAAATAGCCACCACCAAGCCAACCTGGCCACCAGCAAGCCACTCTGACCTGGCCATCAGCCAGCTAATCTGGCCACAAGCCAGCCAAAGTAGCCACCACCCAGCCAACCTGGCCACCAGCAAGCCCCCCTTACCTGGATATCAGCCAGCTAATCTGGCCACAAGCAAACCAAAGCAGCCACCAGCAGGCCACACTGGCCATCAGCCAGCTAGGACACCAGCCAACCAACCTGGCCATCTAATCTGGCCACCAGCCAGCCAAAGTAGCCACCACCAAGCCAACCTGGCCACCAGCAAGCCACTCTGACCTGACCATCAGCCAGCTAATCTGGCCAGAAGCCAGCTAAAGTAGCCACCAGCAAGCCAAACTGGCCACCAGAAAGCCCGGACACCACCAAGCCAACCTGGCCACCAGCAAACCACTCTGACCTGGCCATCAGCCAGCTAATCTGGCCAGAAGCCAGCCAAAGTAGCCACCACCCAGCCAACCTGGCCACCATCAAGCCCCCCTTACCTGGATATCAGCCAGCTAATCTGGCCACAAGCCAACCAAAGCAGCCACCAGCAAGCCACCCTGGCCACCTGCCAGCTAGGACACCAGCCAGCCAACCTGGCCATCTAATCTGGCCACCAGCCAGCCAAAGTAGCCACCACCAAGCCAACCTGGCCACCAGCAAGCCACTCTGACCTGGCCACCAGCCAGCCATCCTGGACACCAGCCAGCCAACCTAGACACCAACCAGCCATCCTGGACACCAGACACCCAAACATGCCACCAACCAACAAACACGGAGACCAGCCAGCCATCCTGGCCACCAGCCAACCAAACTGGACGCCGTTCGGCCAACCTGGCCAACAGCCCGGTACTATCCAGCCAACCTGGCCACCAGTCAGTCAAATTGGCAATCCGTCAGTCAGCCTGGCCGCCAGTCAGCCAATCTGGATGTCATCCGGCCGACCCGGCCAACCTGATCACCAGTCAGCCACCCTGGCCATCAGCCAGCCAACCTGGACACCAGCCAACCAACCTGGCCATCTAATCTGACCACAAGCCAGCCAAAGTAGTCACCACCCAGCCACCCTGGCCACCCGCAAGCCCCCTTACCTGGATATCAGCCAGCTAATCTGGCCACAAGCAAACCAAAGCAGCCACCAGCAGGCCACACTGGCCACCAGCCAGCTAGGACACCAGCCAACCAACCTGGCCATCTAATCTGGCCACCAGCCAGCCAAAGTAGCCACCACCAAGCCAACCTGGCCACCAGCAAGCCACTCTGACCTGACCATCAGCCAGCTAATCTGGCCAGAAGCCAGCTAAAGTAGCCACCAGCAAGCCAAACTGGCCACCAGAAAGCCCGGACACCACCAAGCCAACCTGGCCACCAGCAAACCACTCTGACCTGGCCATCAGCCAGCTAATCTGGCCAGAAGCCAGCCAAAGTAGCCACCACCAAGCCAACCTGGCCACCAGCAAACCACTCTGACCTGGCCATCAGCCAGCTAATCTGGCCAGAAGCCAGCCAAAGTAGCCACCACCCAGCCATCCTGGCCACCAGCAAGCCCCCCTTACCTGGATATCAGCCAGCTAATCTGGCCACAAGCCAACCAAAGCAGCCACCAGCAAGCCACCCTGGCCACCTGCCAGCTAGGACACCAGCCAGCCAACCTGGCCATCTAATCTGGCCACCAGCCAGCCAAAGTAGCCACCACCAAGCCAACCTGGCCACCAGCAAGCCACACTGACCTGGCCACCAGCCAGCCAATCTGGCCACCAGCCAGCCAACCTGGCCCCCATCCAGCCAACCTGACCACCAGCCAGCCAAACTGGCCGCCATCCAGCCAACCTGACCACCAGCCAGCCAACCCGGAGGCATTCGGTCAACTCAACTAACACCCAGCCAACCTGGCCGCCAGTCAGCCAATCTGGATGTCATCCGGCCGACCCGGCCAACCTGATCACCAGTCAGCCACCCTGGCCATCAGCCAGCCAACCTGGACAACAGCCAGCCATCCTGGACACCAGCCAGCCAACCTAGACACCAAGCAGCCATCCTGGTCACCAGCAAGCCAAAGTAGCCACCACCAAGCCAACCTGGCCACCAGCAAGCCACTCTGACCTGGCCACCAGCCAGCCAATCTGGCCACCAGGCAGCGAACATTGCCCCAACCAGCCAACCTTCCCACCAGCCAGCCAACATTGCCCCAGTCAGCCAACCTTGCCACCAGCTAACCAACCTTGCCACAAGCTAGCGAACGTGGCCACCAGCCACCTAACCTAACCAGTTAGGTAGAGTCAGTTAGTTAGAGCCAGTTAGTTAGAACCAGTTAGTAAGAACACTGCTTATAAGCAAGGTCATTGCCAAGTAACCAAGGTCAGTGACCTTGCTGAAAAGTTTAACGACCTTGCTGAAAAGTTCAGCGACCTTACTGAAAAGGTCAGCGACCTTGCTGAAAAGTTCAGCGACCTTACTGGAAAGGTCAGTGACCTTGTTGAAAAGTTCAACGACCTTGCTGAAAAGTTCAACGACCTTGCTGAAAAGTTCAGTGACCTTGTTGAAAAGTTCAACGACCTTGCTGAAAAGTTCAACGACCTTGCTGAAAAGTTCAGCGACCTTGCTGAAAAGTTCAGTGACCTTGCTCAATAGGTCAGTGACCTTATTGATAAGGTCAGTGACCCTTTTGAAAAGTTCAACGACCTTACTGAAAAGGTCAGTGACCTTGTTGAAAAGTTCAACGACCTTGCTGAAAAGTTCAACGACCTTGCTGAAAAGTTCAACGACCTTGCTGAAAAGTTCAGTGACGTTGCTCAATTGGTCGGTGGCCTTGGTTACTGGCAATGACCTTACTTATGAGCAGTGTTTTTACTAACTGGTTTTAACTAACTGGTTAGTTTAGGTGGCTGGTGGCCATGTTGGCTGGCTGGTGGCAAGGTTGGCTGGCCGGTGGCAAGGTTGATCAGCTTGTGGCATAATTGGTTGGCTGGTGGCAAGGATGGCTTGCTGTTGGCAAGGTTGGCTGGCTGGTGGCCAGATTGGTTGGCTGGTGGCCTGGTCGGCTGACTGGTGATCAGGTTAGCCGGCAGTTGGCCGTGTTGGCCGGATGGCGTCCAGTTTGGTTGGCTGGTGGCCAGGTTGGCTGGGTGTTAGTTGAGTTGACCGAATGCCTCCGGGTTGGCTGGCTGGTGGTCAGGTTGGCTGGATGGCGGCCAGTTTGGCTGGCTGGTGGTCAGGTTGGCTGGATGGGGGCCAGGTTGGCTGGCTGGTGGCCAGATTGGCTAGATGGTGGCTCCTTTGGCTTGCTGGTGACCAGGATGGCTGCTTGGTGTCTAGGTTGGCTGGCTGGTGTCCAGGATGGCTGGCTGTTGTCCAGGTTGGCTGGCTGATGGCCAGGGTGGCTGACTGGTGATCAGGTTGGCCGGGTCGGCCGGATGACATCCAGATTGGCTGACTGGCGGCCAGGCTGACTGACGGATTGCCAATTTGACTGACTGGTGGCCAGGTTGGCTGGATAGTACCGGGCTGTTGGCCAGGTTGGCCGAACGGCGTCCAGTTTGGTTGGCTGGTGGCCAGGATGGCTGGCTGGTCTCCGTGTTTGTTGGTTGGTGGCATGTTTGGGTGTCTGGTGTCCAGGATGGCTGGTTGGTGTCTAGGTTGGCTGGCTGGTGTCCAGGATGGCTGGCTGGTGTCCAGGTTGGCTGGGTGTTAGTTGAGTTGACCGAATGCCTCCAGGTTGGCTGGCTGGTGGTCAGGTTGGCTGGATGGCGGCCAGGTTGGCTGGCTGTTGGTCAGGTTGGCTGGATGGTGGCTTCTTTGGCTGGCTGGTGACCAGAATGGCTGCTTGGTGTCTAGGTTGGCTGGCTGGTCTTCGGGTTTGCTGGCTGGTGGCCCGGGGTGGCTGACTGGAATACAGGTTGGCTGGGTGTTAGTTGAGTTGACCGGATGCTTCCAGGTTGGCTGGCTGGTGGTCAGGTTGGCTGGATGGTGACCAGAATGGCTGGTTGGTGTCCAGGTTTGCTGGCTGGTCGCCCGGGGCGGCTGACTGGAATACAGGTTGGCTGGGTGTTGGTTGAGTTGACCGGATGCTTCCATAGTGGCTGGCTGGGGGTCCGTTTGGCTGGATGGCGGCCAGGCTGGCTGGCTGGTGGCCAGATTGGCTAGATGGTGGCTTCTTTGGCTGGCTGGTGACCAGGATGGCTGGCTGGTGTCCAGGTTGGCTGGGTGTTAGTTGAGTTGACCGAATGCCTCCAGGTTGGCTGGCTGGTGGTCAGGTTGGCTGGATGGCGGCCAGGTTGGCTGGCTGTTGGTCAGGTTGGCTGGATGGTGGCTTCTTTGGCTGGCTGGTGACCAGAATGGCTGCTTGGTGTCTAGGTTGGCTGGCTGGTCTTCGGGTTTGCTGGCTGGTGGCCCGGGGTGGCTGACTGGAATACAGGTTGGCTGGGTGTTAGTTGAGTTGACCGGATGCTTCCAGGTTGGCTGGCTGGTGGTCAGGTTGGCTGGATGGTGACCAGAATGGCTGGTTGGTGTCCAGGTTTGCTGGCTGGTCGCCCGGGGCGGCTGACTGGAATACAGGTTGGCTGGGTGTTGGTTGAGTTGACCGGATGCTTCCATGGTGGCTGGCTGGGGGTCCCTTTGGCTGGATGGCGGCCAGGCTGGCTGGCTGGTGGCCAGATTGGCTAGATGGTGGCTTCTTTGGCTGGCTGGTGACCAGGATGGCTGTTTGGTGTCCAGGTTGGCTGGCTGGTGTCCAGGTTTGCTGGCTGGTGGCCGGGGGGGCTGACTGGAGGACAGGTTGTCTGGGTGTTAGTTGAGTTGACCGGATGCTTCCAGGTGGTGGTGTGCTGGTGGCTGGTGTCCAGGTTGGATGGCTGGTTGCCAGGATAGTTGGTTGAAGGACAGGGTGGCTTGATGGTGGCCAGGTAGGTTGGTTGGAGGCTAGGTTGGCGGGTTGGTGGCCAGGATGGCTGATTGGTAGTCAGGCTGACTGACCGGTGGCCAGATTGCTTAGATGGTTTCTTCTTTGGCTGGCTGGTGACCAGGATTGCTGGTTGGTGTCTAGGTTGGCTGGCTGGTGTCCAGGATGGCTGGCTGGTGTCCAGGTTGGCTGGGTGTTAGTTGAGTTGACCGAATGCCTCCAGGTTGGCTGGCTGGTGGTCAGGTTGGCTTGATGGTGGCTTCTTTGGCTGGCTGGTGACCAGGATGGCTGCTTGGTGTCCAGGTTGGCTGGGTGTTAGTTGAGTTGACCGAATGCCTCCAGGTTGGCTGGCTGGTGGTCAGGTTGGCTGGATGGCGGCCAGGTTGGCTGGCTGGTGGTCAGGTTGGCTGGATGGTGGCTTCTTTGGCTGGCTGGTGAACAGGATGGCTGCTTGGTGTCCAGGTTGGCAGGCTGGTCTTCAGGTTTGCTGGCTGGTGGCCCGGGGTGGCTGACTGGAATACAGGTTGGCTGGGTGTTAGTTGAGTTGACCGGATGCTTCCAGGTTGGCTGGCTGGTGGTCAGGTTGGCTGGATGGTGGCTTCTTTGGCTGGCTGGTGACCAGGATGGCTGCTTGGTGTCCAGGTTGGCTGGCTGGTCTTCAGGTTTGCTGGCTGGTGGCCCGGGGCGGCTGACTGGAATACAGGTTGGCTGGGTGTTAGCTGAGTTAACCGGATGCTTCCAGGTTGGCTGGCTGGTGGTCAGGTTGGCTGGATGGTGACCAGGATGGCTGGTTGGTGTCCAGGTTTGCTGGCTGGTGGCCCGGGGCGGCTGACTGGAATACAGGTTGGCTGGGTGTTGGCTGCGTTGACCGGATGCTTCTATGGTGGCTGGCTGGTGGTCCGTTTGGCTGGATGGCGGCCAGGTTGGCTGGCTGGTGGCCAGATTGGCTAGATGGTGGCTTCTTTGGCTGGCTGGTGACCAGGATGACTGGCTGGTAGCCAGGGTGGCCAACTGGTGATCAGGTTGGCCAGCAGTTGGCCGGGGTGGCCGGTTGACATCCAGATTGGCTGGCTGGTGGCCAGGGCGGCTGTCTGGAGGACAGGTTGACCGGCTGTGAGTTGAGTTGACCTTATGGCTTCAAGGTTGGCAGGTTGGCTGGCTGGAGGTCAGGTTGGCTGGATGGCGGCCAGGTTGGCTGTCCGGTGGCAAGAATGATTAGCTTGTGGCAGGGTTGATAAGCTTGTGGCATAGTTGGTTGGCTGGTGGCCAGGTGGGCTGGCTGATTGCCAGGTTGGTTGGCTGGTGTCCAGGTTGGTTGGCTGGTGGCCAGGATGGTTGTCCGGTTGCCAGGGTTTCTTCCTGTGGTCCAGGTTGGTTGGCTGGTGGCTACGTTGGCTGGCTGCTTTGGCTGGCTGGTGGCCAGGCTGGTTGACTGGCGGCCAGGCTGACTGACGGATTGCCAATTTGACTCACTGGTGGCCAGGTTGGCTGGATAGTACCCGGTTTGGCTGGCTGTTGGCCAGGTTGGCCGAATGGCGTCCAGTTTGGTTGGCTGGTGGCCAGGTTGGCTGGCTGGTCTCCGTGTAAGTTGGTTGGTGGCCAGGTTGACTGACTAGCGGCCAGGTTGGCTGGCTGGTGGCGACGTAACGTACAGCATGCAACATGCAACGTGCAGCGTGCAACGTGCAAATTACAACATGCAACGGGCAACGTACAACATGCAACGTACAACGTGCAACGTGCAAAGTGCACCGTGCAACGTACAACATGCCACATGCCACATGCAACGTACAACGTGCAACGTACAACAGGCAACGTGCGACGCCCAACATGCATCAGGCACATTCAACGCGCAACGTGCAACGTGCACCTTGCTACGTACACCATGCAACAAACAACGTGCAACGTGCAATATGCAACTTGCAACGAGCAATGTGCAACTTGCAATAATGTGCAATGTGCAACTTGCAACAAGCAACGTTCAACAGGAAACGTGCAACATGCAACGTGCAACTCACTACATGCAATGTGCAACTTGCAACGTGCAATGTGCAACTTGCAGCGTGCAACGTGCAACTTGCAACAGGCAACGTGCAACAGGAAACGTGCAACATGCAACGTGCAACTTGCACCGTGCAAAGTACAACATGCCAAACGCCACGTGCAACGTGCAACGTGTAACGTACAACAGGCAACGTGCAATGTGCAACCTGCGACAAGCAACGTGCAACAGGAAACGTGCAACATGCACCGTGCACCGTGCAACATGCCACACGCCACGTGCAACGTACAACGTGCAACGTACAACGTGTAACGTACAACAGGCAACGTGCAACGCGCAACATGCATCGGGCAACGTGCACCTTGCTACGTACACCATGCATCAAACAACGTGCAACGTGCAATTTGCAACTTGCAAAGTACAATGTGCAACTTGCAACGTGCAATGTGCAACTTGCAACAAGCAACGTGCAACAGGAAACGCGCAACATGCAACGTGCAACGTGCAGTGTGCAACGAGCAATGTGCAACCTGCAACCCGGCTACTAGCCAGGCAACAAAGGCACAAGTCAACAAACCTTGCCGCGAACTATTCATCCTAGCCACCAGGCAGCCAACCTGGACACCAGCCAACCCACCATGCCACCAAACAGCTAATATTGTCACTAGACAACCACCCTGGCCACCAGCCAACCATCCTGACCACCAGCAAGCCACCCTAGCCCCCAGCCAGCCACCCTGGCTACCACCCAGCTAATCCAGCCACCAGGAATCTAATCTGCCCACCAGTCACCAATCCTGGCCGCCAGCCAACCAATCTGGCCAACCGGTAGAAACCCTGGCCATCATCTAGCCACCCTGGCCACCAGGCAGCCAGCCATCCAGGCCACCAGTAAGCCAACCTGGACACCAGTCAACCGACCTGGCCACCAGCCAGCCAAAGCAGCCACCAGCCAGCCAACGTAGCCACCAGCAAGGCAACCAGACCACCGGCTAACTAATCCGGCTACCAGCCAACCAATCTAGCCACCACGGGAAGAAACCCTGGTAACCGGCCAGCCATCCTGGGCACCAGCCAACCACCCGGGCCACCTGCCAGCCAACCAACCTCCATCAGGAAGAAACGCTGGCAACCGGCCAGGAATCCACCAGTCATCCACCCTAGCCACCTGCAAGCCAACGTGGACACCAGCCAACCAACCTCCATCAGGAAGAAACCCTGTCAACCGGCCAGCCATCCCGGCCACCAGCCAACCAACCTTGCCATCAGCCAGCTAATCTGGCCACCAGCAGGCCAACCTGGCCACCAGCAAGCCACCCTGGCCACCAGCCAGCTAGAACACCAGCCAGCCAAACTGGCCATTTAATCTGGCCACCAGCCAGCCAAAGTAGCCACCACCGAGCCTACCTGGCCACCAGCAAGCCACTCTGACCTGGCCATCAGCCAGCTAATCTGGCCACAAGCCAGCCAAAGTAGCCACCAGCAAAGCCAACCTGGCCACCAGCAAGCCACCCCGTCCACCAGCCAACCCGAACACCAGCCAACTTACCTGGCCATCTAATATGTCCACCAGCCAGCCAAAGTAGCCACCACCAAGCCAACCTGGCTACCAGCAAGCAACTCTGACCTGGCCATCAGCCAGCTAATCTGGCCACAAGCCAGAAAAAGTAGCCACCACCAAGCCAACCTGGCCACCAGCAAGCCACTCTGACCTGGCCATCAGCCACCTAATCTGGCCAGAAGCCAGCTAAAGTAGACACCAGCAAGAAAAACTGGCCACCAGCAAGCCACCCTGGCCACCAGCCAGCCCGGGCACCACCAAGCCAACCTGGCCACCAGCAAGCCACTCTGACCTGACCATCAGCCAGCTAATCTGGCCACAAGCCAGCCAAAGTAGCCACCACCCAGCCAACCTGGCCACCAGCAAGCCCCCCTTACCTGAATATCAGCCAGCTAATCTGGCCACAAGCCAACCAAAGCAGCCACCAGCAGGCCACCCTGGCCACCAGCCAGCTAGGACACCAGCCAACCAACCTGGCCACCAGCCAGCCAAAGTAGCCACCACCAAGCCAACCTGGCCACCAGCAAGCCACTCTGACCTGGCCATCAGCCAGCCAATCTGGCCACAAGCCAGCCAAAGTAGGCACCAGCAAGCCACCCAAGCCACCAGCCAGCTAGGACACCAGCCAACCAACCTGGCCATCTAATCTGGCCACCAGCCAGCCAAAGTAGCCACCACCAAGCCAACCTGGCCACCAGCAAGCCACTCTGACCTGACCATCAGCCAGCTAATCTGGCCAGAAGCCAGCTAAAGTAGCCACCAGCAAGCCAAACTGGCCACCAGAAAGCCCGGACACCACCAAGCCAACCTGGCCACCAGCAAACCACTCTGACCTGGCCATCAGCCAGCTAATCTGGCCACAAGCCAGCCAAAGTAGCCACCACCCAGCCAACCTGGCCACCAGCAAGCCCCCCTTACCTGGATATCAGCCAGCTAATCTTGCCACAAGCCAACCAAAGCAGCCACCAGCAGGCCACACTGGCCACCAGCCAGCTAGGACACCAGCCATCCAACCTGGCCATCTAATCTGGCCGCCAGCCTGCCAAAGTAGCCACCACCAAGCCAACCTGGCCACCAGAAAGCCACTCTGACCTGGCCATCAGCCAGCCAATCTGGCCACAAGCCAGCCAAAGTAGGCACCAGCAAGCCACCCTGGCCACCAGCCAGCTAGGACACCAGCCAGCCAACCTGGCCATCTAATCTGGCCACCAGCCAGCCAAAGTAGCCACCACCAAGCCAACCTGGCCACCAGCAAACCACTCTGACCTGGCCATCAGCCAGCTAATCTGGCCAAAAGCCAGCCAAATTAGCCACCACCCAGCCAACCTGGCCACCAGCAAGCCCCCCTTACCTGGATATCAGCCAGCTAATCTGGCCACAAGCCAACCAAAGCAGCCACCAGCAAGCCACCCTGGCCACCTGCCAGCTAGGACACCAGCCAACCAACCTGGCCATCTAATCTGGCCACCAGCCAGCCCAAGTAGCCACCACCAAGCCAACCTGGCCACCAGCAAGCCACTCTGACCTGGCCACCAGCCAGCCAATCTGGCCACCAGCCAGCGAACATTGCCCCAAACAGCCAACCTTCCCACCAGCCAGCCAACATTGCCCCAGTCAGCCAACCTTGCCACCAGCTAACCAACCTTGCCACAAGCTAGCGAACGTGGCCACCAGCCACCTATCCTAACCAGTAAGGTAGAGTCAGTTAGTTAGAGCCAGTTAGTTAGAACCAGTTAGTAAGAAGACTGCTAATAAGCAAGGCAACTGCTAATAAGCAAGATCATTGCCAAGTAACCAAGGTCAGTGACCTTGTGGAAAAGCTTAACGACCTTGCTGAAAAGTTCAGCGACCTTACTGAAATTGTCAGTGACCTTGTTGAAAAGTTCACCGACCTTACTGGAAAGGTCAGTGACCTTATTGAAAAGTTCAACGACCTTGCTGAAAAGTTCAACGACCTTGCTGAAAAGTTCAGCGACCTTGCTGAAAAGTTCAGTGACCTTGCTCAATAGGTCAGTGACCTTATTGATAAGGTCAGTGACCTTTTGAAAAGTTCACCGACCTTACTGGAAAGGTCAGTGACCTTGTTGAAAAGTTCAACGACCTTGCTGAAAAGTTCAGCGACCTTGCTCAATAGGTCAGTGACCTTATTGATAAGGTCAGTGACCCTGTTGAAAAGTTCAGCGACCTTGCTGAAAAGTCAAACGACCTTGCTGAAAAGTTCAGCGACCTTGCTGAAAAGTTCAGTGATCTTGCTCAATAGGTCAGGGACCTTATTGATAAGGTCATTGACCCTTTTGAAAAGTTCAGCGACCTTGCTGAAAAGTTCAGCGACCTTACTGAAAAGGTCAGTGACCTTGTTGAAAAGTTCAACGACCTTGCTGAAAAGTTCAGCGACCTTGCTGAAAAGTTCAGTGACCTTGCTCAATAGGTCAGTGACCTTATTGATAAGGTCAGTGACCCTGTTGAAAAGTTCAGCGACCTTGCTGAAAAGTTCAGCGGCCTTACTGAAAAGTTCAGCGACCTTGCTGAAAAGTTCAGCGACCTTACTGAAAAGGTCAGTGACCTTGTTGAAAAGTTCAACGACCTTACTGAAAAGGTCAGTGACCTTGTTGAAAGGGTCAGTGACCCTGTTGTAAAGTTCAGTGACCTTGCTCAATAGGTCGGTGGCCTTGGTTACTGGCAATGACCTTACTTATGAGCAGTGTTGTTACTAACTGGCTTTAACTAACTGGCCATGTTGGCTGGCTGGTGGCAAGGTTGGCTGGCCGGTGGCAAGGTTGATCAGCTTGTGGCATAATTGGTTGGCTGGTGGCAAGGATGGCTTGCTGTTGGCAAGGTTGGCTGGCTGGTGGCCAGATTGGTTGGCTGGTGGCCTGGTTGGCTGACTGGTGATCAGGTTAGCCGGCAGTTGGCCGGATGGCGACCAGTTTGGTTGGCTGGTGGCCAGGTTGGCTGGGTGTTAGTTGAGTTGACCGAATGCCTCCGGGTTGGCTGGCTGGTGGTCAGGTTGGCTGGATGGCGGCCAGTTTGGCTGGCTGGTGGTCAGGTTGGCTGGATGGGGGCCAGGTTGGCTGGCTGGTGGCCAGATTGGCTAGATGGTGGCTCCTTTGGCTTGCTGGTGACCAGGATGGCTGCTTGGTGTCTAGGTTGGCTGGCTGGTGTCCAGGATGGCTGGCTGTTGTCCAGGTTGGCTGGCTGATGGCCAGGGTGGCTGACTGGTGATCAGGTTGGCCGGGTCGGCCGGATGACATCCAGATTGGCTGACTGGCGGCCAGGCTGACTGACGGATTGCCAATTTGACTGACTGGTGGCCAGGTTGGCTGGATAGTACCGGGCTATTGGCCAGGTTGGCCGAACGGCGTCCAGTTTGGTTGGCTGGTGGCCAGGATGGCTGGCTGGTCTCCGTGTTTGTTGGTTGGTGGCATGTTTGGGTGTCTGGTGTCCAGGATGGCTGGTTGGTGTCTAGGTTGGCTGGCTGGTGTCCAGGATGGCTGGTTGGTGTCCAGGTTTGCCGGCTGGTGGCCCGGGGCGGCTGACTGGAATATAGGTTGGCTGGGTGTTGGTTGAGTTGACCGGATGCTTCCATGGTGGCTGGCTGGTGGTCCGTTTGGCTGGATGGCGGCCAGGTTGGCTGGCTGGTGGCCAGATTGGCTAGATGGTGGCTTCTTTGGCTGGCTGGTGACCAGGATGGCTGTTTGGTGTCCAGGTTGGCTGGCTGGTGTCCAGGTTTGCTGGCTGGTGGCCGGGGCGGCTGACTGGTGGACAGGTTGTCTGGGTGTTAGTTGAGTTGACCGGATGCTTCCAGGTGGTGGTGTGCTGGTGGCTGGTGTCCAGGTTGGATGGGCTGGTTGCCAGGATAGCTGGTTGATGGACGGGGTGGCTTGATGGTGGCCAGGCAGGTTGGTTGGAGGCTAGGTTGGCGGGTTGGTGGCCAGGATGGCTGATTGGTAGTCAGGCTGACCGACCGGTGGCCAGATTGCTTAGATGGTTTCTTCTTTGTCTGGCTGGTGACCAGGATTGCTGGTTGGTGTCTAGGTTGGCTGGCTGGTGTCCAGGATGGCTGGCTGGTGTCCAGGTTGGCTGGGTGTTAGTTGAGTTGACCGAATGCCTCCAGGTTGGCTGGCTGGTGGTCAGGTTGGCTGGATGGCGGCCAGGTTGGCTGGCTGGTGGTCAGGTTGGCTTGATGGTGGCTTCTTTGGCTGGCTGGTGACCAGGATGGCTGCTTGGTGTCCAGGTTGGCTGGCTGGTCTTCAGGTTTGCTGGCTGGTGGCCCGGGGCGGCTGACTGGAATACAGGTTGGCTGGGTGTTAGCTGAGTTAACCGGATGCTTCCAGGTTGGCTGGCTGGTGGTCAGGTTGGCTGGATGGTGACCAGGATGGCTGGTTGGTGTCCAGGTTTGCTGGCTGGTGGCCCGGGGCGGCTGACTGGAATACAGGTTGGCTGGGTGTTGGCTGCGTTGACCGGATGCTTCTATGGTGGCTGGCTGGTGGTCCGTTTGGCTGGATGGCGGCCAGGTTGGCTGGCTGGTGGCCAGATTGGCTAGATGGTGGCTTCTTTGGCTGGCTGGTGACCAGGATGACTGGCTGGTAGCCAGGGTGGCCAACTGGTGATCAGGTTGGCCAGCAGTTGGCCGGGGTGGCCGGTTGACATCCAGATTGGCTGGCTGGTGGCCAGGGCGGCTGTCTGGAGGACAGGTTGGCCGGCTGTGAGTTGAGTTGACCTTATGGCTTCAAGGTTGGCAGGTTGGCTGGCTGGAGGTCAGGTTGGCTGGATGGCGGCCAGGTTGGCTGGCCGGTGGCAAGAATGATTAGCTTGTGGCAGGGTTGATAAGCTTGTGGCATAGTTGGTTGGCTGGTGGCCAGGTGGGCTGGCTGATTGCCAGGTTGGTTGGCTGGTGTCCAGGTTGGTTGGCTGGTGGCCAGGATGGTTGTCCGGTTGCCAGGGTTTCTTCCTGTGGTCCAGGTTGGTTGGCTGGTGGCTACGTTGGCTGGCTGCTTTGGCTGGCTGGTGGCCAGGCTGGCTGACTGGCGGCCAGGCTGACTGACGGATTGCCAATTTGACTCACTGGTGGCCAGGTTGGCTGGATAGTACCCGGTTTGGCTGGCTGTTGGCCAGGTTGGCCGAATGGCGTCCAGTTTGGTTGGCTGGTGGCCAGGTTGGCTGGCTGGTCTCCGTGTAAGTTGGTTGGTGGCCAGGTTGACTGACTAGCGGCCAGGTTGGCTGGCTGGTGGCGACGTAACGTACAGCATGCAACATGCAACGTGCAGCGTGCAACGTGCAAATTACAACATGCAACGGGCAACGTACAACATGCAACGTACAACGTGCAACGTGCAAAGTGCAATGTGCAACGTACAACATGCCACATGCCACATGCAACGTACAACGTGCAACGTACAACAGGCAACGTGCGACGCCCAACATGCATCGGGCACATTCAACGCGCAACGTGCAACGTGCACCTTGCTACGTACACCATGCAACAAACAACGTGCAACATGCAATATGCAACTTGCAACGTGCAATGTGCAACTTGCAACAATGTGCAATGTGCAACTTGCAACAAGCAACGTTCAACAGGAAACGTGCAACATGCAACGTGCAACTCACTACGTGCAATGTGCAACTTGCAACGTGCAGTGTGCAACTTGCAGCGTGCAATGTGCAACTTGCAACAGGCAACGTGCAACAGGAAACGTGCAACATGCAACGTGCAACTTGCAACGTGCAATGTGCAACTTGCCACGTGCAATGTGCAACGTGCAACAAGCAACGTGCCACAGGATACGTACAACATGCAACAAACAACGTGCAACTCACTACGTGCAATGTGCAACTTGCAACGTGCAATGTGCAACTTGCAGCGTGCAACGTGCAACTTGCAACAGGCAACGTGCAACAGGAAACGTGCAACATGCAACGTGCAACTTGCAACGTGCAAAGTACAACATGCCAAACGCCACGTGCAACGTGCAACGTGTAACGTACAACAGGCAACGTGCAATGTGCAACCTGCGACAAGCAACGTGCAACGGGAAACGTGCAACATGCACCGTGCACCGTGCAACATGCCACACGCCACGTGCAACGTACAAAGTGCAACGTACAACGTGCAACGTACAACGTATAACGTACAACAGGCAACGTGCAACGCGCAACATGCATCGGGCAACGTGCACCTTGCTACGTACACCATGCATCAAACAACGTGCAACGTGCAATTTGCAACTTGCAAAGTACAATGTGCAACTTGCAACGTGCAATGTGCAACTTGCAACAAGCAACGTGCAACAGGAAACGCGCAACATGCAACGTGCAACGTGCAGTGTGCAACGAGCAATGTGCAACCTGCAACCCGGCTACTAGCCAGGCAACAAAGGCACAAGTCAACAAACCTTGCCGCGAACTATTCATCCTAGCCACCAGGCAGACAACCTGGACACCAGCCAACCCACCATGCCACCAAACAGCTAATATTGTCACTAGACAACCACCCTGGCCACCAGCCAACAATCCTGACCACCAGCAAGCCACCCTAGCCCCCAGCCAGCCACCCTGGCTACCACCCAGCTAATCCAGCCACCAGGAATCTAATCTGCCCACCAGTCACCAATCCTGGCCGCCAGCCAACCAATCTGGCCAACCGGTAGAAACCCTGGCCATCATCTAGCCACCCTGGCCACCAGGCAGCCAGCCATCCAGGCCACCAGTAAGCCAACCTGGACACCAGTCAACCGACCTGGCCACCAGCCAGCCAAAGCAGCCACCAGCCAGCCAACGTAGCCACCAGCAAGGCAACCAGACCACCGGCTAACTAATCCGGCTACCAGCCAACCAATCTAGCCACCACGGGAAGAAACCCTGGTAACCGGCCAGCCATCCTGGGCACCAGCCAACCACCCGGGCCACCTGCCAGCCAACCAACCTCCATCAGGAAGAAACGCTGGCAACCGGCCAGGAATCCACCAGTCATCCACCCTAGCCACCTGCAAGCCAACGTGGACACCAGCCAACCAACCTCCATCAGGAAGAAACCCTGTCAACCGGCCAGCCATCCCGGCCACCAGCCAACCAACCTTGCCATCAGCCAGCTAATCTGGCCACCAGCAGGCCAACCTGGCCACCAGCAAGCCACCCTGGCCACCAGCCAGCTAGAACACCAGCCAGCCAAACTGGCCATTTAATCTGGCCACCAGCCAGCCAAAGTAGTCACCACCGAGCCTACCTGGCCACCAGCAAGCCACTCTGACCTGGCCATCAGCCAGCTAATCTGGCCACAAGCCAGCCAAAGTAGCCACCAGCAAAGCCAACCTGGCCACCAGCAAGCCACCCCGTCCACCAGCCAACCCGAACACCAGCCAACCAACCTGGCCATCTAATATGTCCACCAGCCAGCCAAAGTAGCCACCACCAAGCCAACCTGGCTACCAGCAAGCAACTCTGACCTGGCCATCAGCCAGCTAATCTGGCCACAAGCCAGAAAAAGTAGCCACCACCAAGCCAACCTGGCCACCAGCAAGCCACTCTGACCTGGCCATCAGCCACCTAATCTGGCCAGAAGCCAGCTAAAGTAGACACCAGCAAGAAAAACTGGCCACCAGCAAGCCACCCTGGCCACCAGCCAGCCCGGGCACCACCAAGCCAACCTGGCCACCAGCAAGCCACTCTGACCTGACCATCAGCCAGCTAATCTGGCCACAAGCCAGCCAAAGTAGCCACCACCCAGCCAACCTGGCCACCAGCAAGCCCCCCTTACCTGAATATCAGCCAGCTAATCTGGCCACAAGCCAACCAAAGCAGCCACCAGCAGGCCACCCTGGCCACCAGCCAGCTAGGACACCAGCCAACCAACCTGGCCACCAGCCAGCCAAAGTAGCCACCACCAAGCCAACCTGGCCACCAGCAAGCCACTCTGACCTGGCCATCAGCCAGCCAATCTGGCCACAAGCCAGCCAAAGTAGCCACCAGCAAGCCAAACTGGCCACCAGAAAGCCCGGACACCACCAAGCCAACCTGGCCACCAGCAAACCACTCTGACCTGGCAATCAGCCAGCTAATCTGGCCACAAGCCAGCCAAAGTAGCCACCACCCAGCCAACCTGGCCACCAGCAAGCCCCCCTTACCTGGATATCAGCCAGCTAATCTTGCCACAAGCCAACCAAAGCAGCCACCAGCAGGCCACACTGGCCACCAGCCAGCTAGGACACCAGCCAACCAACCTGGCCATCTAATCTGGCCGCCAGCCTGCCAAAGTAGCCACCACCAAGCCAACCTGGCCACCAGAAAGCCACTCTGACCTGGCCATCAGCCAGCCAATCTGGCCACAAGCCAGCCAAAGTAGGCACCAGCAAGCCACCCTGGCCACCAGCCAGCTAGGACACCAGCCAGCCAACCTGGCCATCTAATCTGGCCACCAGCCAGCCAAAGTAGCCACCACCAAGCCAACCTGGCCACCAGCAAACCACTCTGACCTGGCCATCAGCCAGCTAATCTGGCCAAAAGCCAGCCAAATTAGCCACCACCCAGCCAACCTGGCCACCAGCAAGCCCCCCTTACCTGGATATCAGCCAGCTAATCTGGCCACAAGCCAACCAAAGCAGCCACCAGCAAGCCACCCTGGCCACCTGCCAGCTAGGACACCAGCCAACCAACCTGGCCATCTAATCTGGCCACCAGCCAGCCAAAGTAGCCACCACCAAGCCAACCTGGCCACCAGCAAGCCACTCTGACCTGGCCACCAGCCAGCCAATCTGGCCACCAGCCAGCGAACATTGCCCCAAACAGCCAACCTTCCCACCAGCCAGCCAACATTGCCCCAGTCAGCCAACCTTGCCACCAGCTAACCAACCTTGCCACAAGCTAGCGAACGTGGCCACCAGCCACCTAACCTAACCAGTTAGGTAGAGTCAGTTAGTTAGAGCCAGTTAGTTAGAACCAGTTAGTAAGAAGACTGCTAATAAGCAAGGCAACTGCTAATAAGCAAGATCATTGCCAAGTAACCAAGGTCAGTGACCTTGTGGAAAAGCTTAACGACCTTGCTGAAAAGTTCAACGACCTTGCTGAAAAGTTCAGCGACCTTGCTGAAAAGTTCAGTGACCTTGCTCAATAGGTCAGTGACCTTATTGATAAGGTCAGTGACCCTGTTGAAAAGTTCAGCGACCTTGCTGAAAAGTCAAACGACCTTGCTGAAAAGTTCAGCGACCTTGCTGAAAAGTTCAGTGACCTTGCTCAATAGGTCAGTGACCTTATTGATAAGGTCAGTGACCCTGTTGAAAAGTTCAGCGACCTTGCTGAAAAGTTCAGCGGCGTTACTGAAAAGTTCAGCGACCTTGCTGAAAAGTTCAGCGACCTTACTGAAAAGGTCAGTGACCTTGTTGAAAAGTTCAACGACCTTACTGAAAAGGTCAGTGACCTTGTTGAAAGGGTCAGTGACCCTGTTGTAAAGTTCAGTGACCTTGCTCAATAGGTCGGTGGCCTTGGTTACTGGCAATGACCTTACTTATGGGCAGTGTTGTTACTAACTGGCTTTAACTAACTGGTTTAGTTTAGGTGGCTGGTGGCCATGTTGGCTGGCTGGTGGCAAGGTTGGCTGGCCGGTGGCAAGGTTGACCAGCTTGTGGCATAATTGGTTGGCTGGTGGCAAGGATGGCTTGCTGTTGGCAAGGTTGGCTGGCTGGTGGCCAGATTGGTTGGCTGGTGGCCTGGTTGGCTGACTGGTGATCAGGTTAGCCGGCAGTTGGCCGTGTTGGCCGGATGGCGACCAGTTTGGTTGGCTGGTGGCCAGGTTGGCTGGGTGTTAGTTGAGTTGACCGAATGCCTCCGGGTTGGCTGGCTGGTGGTCAGGTTGGCTGGATGGCGGCCAGTTTGGCTGGCTGGTGGTCAGGTTGGCTGGATGGGGGCCAGGTTGGCTGGCTGGTGGCCAGATTGGCTAGATGGTGGCTCCTTTGGCTTGCTGGTGACCAGGATGGCTCCTTGGTGTCTAGGTTGGCTGGCTGGTGTCCAGGATGGCTGGCTGTTGTCCAGGTTGGCTGGCTGATGGCCAGGGTGGCTGACTGGTGATCAGGTTGGCCGGGTCGGCCGGATGACATCCAGATTGGCTGACTGGCGGCCAGGTTGGCTGGATAGTACCGGGCTGTTGGCCAGGTTGGCCGAACGGCGTCCAGTTTGGTTGGCTGGTGGCCAGGATGGCTGGCTGGTCTCCGTGTTTGTTGGTTGGTGGCATGTTTGGGTGTCTGGTGTCCAGGATGGCTGGTTGGTGTCTAGGTTGGCTGGCTGGTGTCCAGGATGGCTGGCTGGTGTCCAGGTTGGCTGGGTGTTAGTTGAGTTGACCGAATGCCTCCAGGTTGGCTGGCTGGTGGTCAGGTTGGCTGGATGGCGGCCAGGTTGGCTGGCTGGTGGTCAGGTTGGCTGGATGGTGGCTTCTTTGGCTGGCTGGTGACCAGAATGGCTGCTTGGTGTCCAGGTTGGCTGGCTGGTCTTCGGGTTTGCTGGCTGGTGGCCCGGGGCGGCTGACTGGAATACAGGTTGGCTGGGTGTTAGTTGAGTTGACCGGATGCTTCCAGGTTGGCTGGCTGGTGGTCAGGTTGGCTGGATGGTGACCAGGATGGCTGGTTGGTGTCCAGGTTGGCTGGCTGGTCTTCAGGTTTGCTGGCTGGTGGCCCGGGGCGGCTGACTGGAATACAGGTTGGTTGGGTGTTAGTTGAGTTGACCGGATGCTTCCAGGTTGGCTGGCTGGTGGCCAGATTGGCTAGATGGTGACTTCTTTGGCTGGCTGGTGACCAGGATGGCTTTTTGGTGTCCAGGTTGGCTGGGTGTTAATTGAGTTGACCGAATGCTTCCAGGTTGGCTGGCTGGTGGTCAGGTTGGCTGGATTGTGACCAGGATGGCTGGTTGGTGTCCAGGTTGCCTGGCTGGTGGTCAGGTTGGCTGGATGGTGGCTTCTTTGGCTGGCTGGTGACCAGAATAGCTGGCTGGTGTCCAGGTTGGCTGGGTGTTAATTGAGTTGACCGAATGCTTCCAGGTTGGCTGGCTGGTGGTCAGGTTGGCTGGATGGTGACCAGGATGGCTGGTTGGTGTCCAGGTTTGCTGGCTGGTGGCCCGGGGCGGCTGACTGGAATACAGGTTGGCTGGGTGTTGGTTGAGTTGACCGGATGCTTCCATGGTGGCTGGCTGGTGGTCCGTTTGGCTGGATGGCGGCCAGGTTGGCTGGCTGGTGGCCAGATTGGCTAGATGGTGGCTTCTTTGGCTGGCTGGTGACCAGGATGACTGTTTTGTGTCCAGGTTGGCTGGCTGGTCTTCGGGTTTGCTGGCTGGTGGCCCGGGGCGGCTGACTGGAATACAGGTTGGCTGGGTGTTAGTTGAGTTGACCGGATGCTTCCAGGTTGGCTGGCTGGTGGTCAGGTTGGCTGGATGGTGACCAGGATGGCTGGTTGGTGTCCAGGTTTGCTGGCTGGTGGCCCGGGGCGGCTGACTGGAATACAGGTTGGCTGGGTGTTGGTTGAGTTGACCGTATGCTTCCATGGTGGCTGGCTGGTGGTCCGTTTGGCTGGATGGCGGCCAGGTTGGCTGGCTGGTGGCCAGATTGGCTAGATGGTGGCTTCTTTGGCTGGCTGGTGACCAGGATTACTGTTTTGTGTCCAGGTTGGCTGGCTGGTCTTCAGGTTTGCTGGCTGGTGGCCCGGGGCGGCTGACTGGAATACAGGTTGGCTGGGTGTTAGTTGAGTTGACCGGATGCTTCCAGGTTGGCTGGCTGGTGGTCAGGTTGGCTGGATGGTGACCAGAATGGCTGGTTGGTGTCCAGGTTTGCTGGCTGGTGGCCCGGGGCGGCTGACTGGAATACAGGTTGGCTGGGTGTTGGTTGAGTTGACCGGATGCTTCCATGGTGGCTGGCTGGTGGTCCGTTTGGCTGGATGGCGGCCAGGTTGGCTGGCTGGTGGCCAGATTGGCTAGATGGTGGCTTCTTTGGCTGGCTGGTGACCAGGATGGCTGTTTGGTGGATGCTTCCAGGTGGTGGTGTGCTGGTGGCTGGTGTCCAGGTTGGATGGCTGGTTGCCAGGATAGCTGGCTGAAGGACAGGGTGGCTTGATGCTGGCAGGCAGGTTGGTTGGAGGCTAGGTTGGCGGGTTGGTGGCCAGGATGGCTGATTGGTAGTCAGGCTGACTGACCGGTGGCCAGATTGGCTAGATGGTTTCTTCTTTGGCTGGCTGGTGACCAGGATGGCTGGTTGGTGTCCAGGTGGGCTGGCTGGTGTCCAGGTTGACTGGCTGGTAGCCAGGGTGGCTAACTGGTGATCAGGTTGGCCAGCAGTTGGCCGGGTTGGCCGGTTGACATCCAGGTTGGCTGGCCGGCGGCAAGTATGATTAGCTTGTGGCAAGGTTGATAAGCTTGTGGTATAGTTGGTTGGCTGGTAACCAGGTGGGCTGGCTGATGGCCAGGTTGGTTGGCTGGTGTCCAGGTTGGTTGGCTGGTGGCCAGGATGGTTGTCCGGTTGCCAGGGTTTCTTCCTGTGGTCCAGGTTGGTTGGCTGGTGGCTACGTTGGCTGGCTGCTTTGGCTGGCTGGTGGCCAGGCTGGCTGACTGGCGGCCAGGCTGACTGACGGATTGCCAATTTGACTGACTGGTGGCCAGGTTGGCTGGATAGTACCCGGTTTGGCTGGCTGTTGGCCAGGTTGGCCGAATGGCGTCCAGTTTGGTTGGCTGGTGGCCAGGTTGGCTGGCTGGTCTCCGTGTTAGTTGGTTGGTGACTGACTAGCGGACAGATTGGCTGGCTGGTGGCGACGTTAGTTGGCTGCTGCCCAAGTTGGCTGGCTAGTGGCAAGATTAGCTAGCTGGCGCCCATTGTGCAACCTGTAACGTGCAGCATGCAACGTGGACCGCGCAACGTGTAACATACGACGTGCAAGGTGCAGCGTGAAATATGCAACGGTCAGCACGCTTCGTGCATCGTGCAACACGCAATCTGAAACGTTCGTCGTGCAACGAGCGGCGAGCAACGGGAAACGTACAAAATGTAGCGTACAGCATGCAACATGCAACATGCAACGTGCAGCGTGCAACGTGCAAATTACAACGTGCAACGGGCAACGTACAACATGCAACGTACAACGTACAACGTCCAAAGTGCACCGTGCAACGTACAACATGCCACATGCCACATGCAACGTACAACGTGCAACGTACAACAGGCAACGTGCGACGCCCAACATGCATCGGGCACATTCAACGCGCAACGTGCACCTTGCTACGTACACCATGCAACAATCAACGTGCAACGTGCAATATGCAACCTGCAACGTGCAATGTGCAACTTGCAACGTACAATGTGCAACTTGCAACAAGCAACGTGCAACAGGAAACGTGCAACATGCAACGTGCAACTTACAACGTGCAATGTGCAACTTGCAACGTTCAATGTGCAACTTGCAACATGCAATGTGCAACTTGCAACAAGCAACGTGCAACAGGAAACGTGCAACATGCAACGTGTAACGTGCAATGTGCAACTTGTAACTTGCAACTTGCAACGTGCAATGTGCAACTTGCAGCGTGCAATGTGCAACTTGCAACAAGCAACGTGCAACAGGAAACGTGCAAACATGCAACATGCAACGTGCAACTTGCAACGTGCAATGTGCAACTTGCCACGTGTAATGTGCAACTTGCAACAAGCAACGTGCCACAGGATACGTACAACATGCAACAAACAACGTGCAAGGTTCAAAGTCCACCGTGCAACGTACAACATGCCACACGCCACGTGCAACGTACAACGTGTAACGTACAACAGGCAATGTGCAATGTGCAACTTGCAACAAGCAGCGTGCCACAGGAAACGTGCAACATGCACCGTGCACCGTACAACATGCCACACGCCACGTGCAACGTACAACGTGCATCGTACAACGTGCAACGTACAACGTGTAACGTACAACAGGCAACGTGCAACGCGCAATATGCATCGGGCAACGTGCAACGTGCAATATGCAACTTGCAACGTGCAATGTGCAACTTGCAACGTACAATGTGCAACTTGCAACAAGCAACGTTCAACAGGAAACGTGCAACATGCGACGTGCAATTCACTAGGTGCAATGTGCAACTTGCAACGTGCAATGTGCAACTTGCAACGTGCAATGTGCAACTTGCAACGTGCAATGTGCAACTTGCAACAAGCAACGTGCAACAGGAAACGTGCAACATGCAACGTGTAACGTGCAATGTGCAATGTGCAACTTGCAACTTGCAACGTGCAATGTGCAACTTGCAGCGTGCAATGTGCAACTTGCAACAAGCAACGTGCAACAGGAAACGTGCAACATGCAACGTGCAACTTGCAACGTGCAATGTGCAACTTGCCACGTGCAATGTGCAACGTGCAACAAGCAACGTGCCACAGGATACGTACAACGTGCAACGTGCAAAGTGCACCGTGCAACGTACAACATGCCACACGCCACGTGCAACGTACAACGTGTAGCGTACAACAGGCAACGTGCAATGTGCAACCTGCAACAAGCAACGTGCAACAGGAAACGTGCAACATGCACCGTGCACCGTGCAACATGCCACACGCCACGTGCAACGTACAACGTGTCACGTACAACAGGCAACGTGCAACGCGCAACATGCATCGGGCAACGTGCAACGCGCAACGTGCAACGTGCACCTTGCTACGTACACCATGCAACAAACAACGTGTAATTTGCAACTTGCAAAGTACAATGTGCAACTTGCAGCGTGCAATGTGCAACTTGCAACAAGCAGCGTGCAACAGGAAACGCGCAACATGCAACGTGCAACGTGCAGTGTGCAACGAGCAATGTGCAACCTGCAACCCGGCTACTAGCCCGGCAACAAAGGCACAAGTCAACAAACTTTGCCGCGAACTATTCAACCTAGCCACCAGGCAGCCAACCTGGACACCAGCCAACCCACCATGCCACCAAACAGCTAATATTGTCACTAGACAACCACCCTGGCCACCAGCCAACCATCCTGACCACCAGCATGCCACACTAGCCCCCGGCCAGCCATCCTGGCTACCACTCAGCTAATCCAGCCACCAGGAATCTAATCTGCCCACCAGTCACCAATCCTGGCCGCCAGCCAACCAATCTGGCCAACCGGAAGAAACCCTGGCCATCATCTAGCCACCCTGGCCACCAGGCAGCCAGCCATCCAGGCCACCAGTAAGCCAACCTCGACACCAGTCAACCGACCTGGCCACCAGTCAACCTGGACACCAGCCAGCCAAAGCAGCCACCAGCCAGCCAACGTAGCCACCAGCAAGGCAACCAGACCACCGGCTAACTAATCCGGCCACCAGCCAACCAATCTAGCCACCACGGGAAGAAACCCAGGCAACCGGCCAGCCATCCTGGGCACCAGCCAACCACCCGGGCCACCTGCCAGCCAACCAACCTCCATCAGGAAGAAACGCTGGCAACCGGCCAGGAATCCACCAGTCATCCACTCTAGCCACCTGCCAGCCAACGTGGACACCAGCCAACCAACCTCCATCAGGAAGAAACCCTGTCAACCGGCCAGCCATCCCGGCCACCAGCCAACCATCCTGGCCATCTAATCTGGCCACCAGCCAGCCAAAGTAGCCACCACCAAGCCAACCTGGCCACCAGCAAGCCACTCTGACCTGGCCATCAGCCAGCTAATCTGGCCACAAGCCAGAAAAAGTGGCCACCACCAAGCCACCCTGGCCACCAGCAAGCCACTCTGACCTGACCATCAGCCAGCTAATCTGGCCAGAAGCCAGCTAAAGTAGCCACCAGCAAGCCAAACTGGCCACCAGCAAGCCACCCTGGCCACCAGACAGCCCGGACACCACCAAGCCAACCTGGCCACCAGCAAACCACTCTGACCTGGCCATCAGCCAGCTAATCTGGCCACAAGCCAGCCAAAGTAGCCACCACCCAGCCAACCTGGCCACCAGCAAGCCCCCCTTACCTGGATATCAGCCAGCTTATCTGGCCACAAGCCAACCAAAGCAGCCACCAGCAAGCCACCCTGGCCACCCGCCAGCTAGGACACCAGCCAACCAACCTGGCCATCTAATCTGGCCACCAGCCAGCCAAAGTAGCCACCACCAAGCCAACCTGGCCACCAGCAAGCCACTCTGACCTGGCCACCAGCCAGCCAACCTGGCCACCAGCCAGCGAACATTGCCCCAACCAGCCAACCTTCCCACCAGCCAGCCAACATTGCCCCAGTCAGCCAACCTTGCCACCAGCTAACCAACCTTGCCACAAGCTAGCGAACGTGGCCACCAGCCACCTAACCTAACCAGTTAGGTAGAGTCAGTTAGTTAGAGCCAGTTAGTTAGAACCAGTTAGTAAGAACACTGCTTATAAGCAAGGCAACTGCTAATAAGCAAGGTCATTGCCAAGTAACCAAGATTGGCTAGATGGTTTCTTCTTTGGCTGGCTGGTGACCAGGATGGCTGGTTGGTGTCCAGGTTGGCTGGCTGGTGTCCAGGTTGAATGGCTGGTAGCCAGGGTGGCTAACTTGTGATCAGGTTGGCCAGAAGTTGGCCGGGTTGGCCGGTTGACATCCAGATTGGCTGGCTGGTGGCCAGGGCGGCTGTCTGGAGGACAGGTTGGCCGGCTGTAAGTTGAGTTGACCTTATGGCTTCCAGGTTGGCAGGTTGGCTGGCTGGAGGTCAGGTTGGCTGGATGGCGGCCAGGTTGGCTGGCCGGTGGCAGGGATGATTAGCTTGTGGCAAGGTTGATATGCTTGTGGCATAGTTGGTTGGCTGGTGGCCAGTTGGGCTGGCTGATGACCAGGTTGGTTGGCTGGTGTCCAGGTTGGTTGGCTGGTGGCCAGGATGGTTGTCCGGTTGCCAGGATTTCTTCCTGTGGTCCAGGTTGGTTGGCTGGTGGCTACGTTGGCTGGCTGCTTTGGCTTGCTGGTGGCCAGGCTGGCTGACTGGCTGCCAGGCTGACTGACGGATTGCCAATTTGACTGACTGGTGGCCAGGTTGGCTGGATAGTACCCGGTTTGGCTGGCTGTTGGCCAGGTTGGCCGAATGGCGTCCAGTTTGGTTGGCTGGTGGCCAGGTTGGGTGGCTGGTCTCCGTGTTAGTTGGTTGGTGGCCAGGTTGACTGACTAGCGGACAGGTTGGCTGGCTGGTGGCGACGTTAGTTGGCTGCTGCCCAAGTTGGCTGGCTAGCAACGGGAAACGTACAAAATGTAACGTACAGCATGCAACATGCAACATGCAACGTGCAGCGTGCAACGTGCAAGTTACAACATGCAACGGGCAACGTACAACATGCAACGTACAACGTGCAACGTGCAAAGTGCACCGTGCAACGTACAACATGCCACATGCAACGTACAACGTGCAACGTACAACAGGCAACGTGCGACGCGCAACATGCATCGGGCACATTCAACGCGCGACGTGCAACGTGCACCTTGCTACGTACACCATGCAACAAACAACGTGCAACGTGCAATATGAAACTTGCAACGTGCAATGTGCAACTTGCGACAAGCAACGTGCAACAGGAAACGTGCAACATGCAACGTGCAACTTACTACGTGCAATGTGCAACTTGCAACGTGCAATGTGCAACTTGCAACGTGCAATGTGCAACTTGCAACAAGCAACGTGCAACAGGAAACGTGCAACATGCAACGTGTAACGTGCAATGTGCAACTTGCAACTTGCAACGTGCAATGTGCAACTTGCAGCGTGCAATGTGCAACTTGCAACAAGATACGTGCAACAGGAAACGTGCAACATGCAACGTGCAACGTGCAACTTGCGACGTGCAATGTGCAACTTGCCACGTGCAATGTGCAACTTGCAACAAACAACGTGCCACAGGATACGTACAACATGCAACAAACAACGTGCAACGTGCAAAGCGCACCGTGCAACGTGCAACATGCCACACGCCATGTGCAACGTACAACGTGCAACGTACAACGTGTAACGTACAACAGGCAACGTGCAACGCGCAACATGCATCGGGCAACGTGCAACGCGCAACGTGCAACGTGTACCTTGCTACGTACACCATGCAACAAACAACGTGCAACGTGCAATTTGCAACTTGCAAAGTACAATGTGCAACTTGCAACGTGCAATGTGCAACTTGCAACAAGCAGCGTGCAACAGGAAACGCGCAACATGCAACGTGCAACGTGCAACTTGCAACGTGCAATGTGCAACTTGCCACGTGCAATGTGCAACTCGCAACAAACAACGTGCCACAGGATACGTACAACATGCAACAAACAACGTGCAACGTGCAAAGCGCACCGTGCAACGTGCAACATGCCACACGCCACGTGCAACGTACAACGAGCAACGTACAACGTGTAACGTACAACAGGCAACGTGCAACGCGCAACATGCATCGGGCAACGTGCAACGCGCAACGTGCAACGTGTACCTTGCTACGTACACCATGCAACAAACAACGTGCAACGTGCAATATGAAACTTGCAACGTGCAATGTGCAACTTGCAACGCACAATGTGCAACTTGCGACAAGCAACGTGCAACAGGAAACGTGCAACATGCAACGTGCAACTTACTACGTGCAATGTGCAACTTGCAACGTGCAATGTGCAACTTGCAACGTGCAATGTGCAACTTGCAACAAGCAACGTGCAACAGGAAACGTGCAACATGCAACGTGTAACGTGCAATGTGCAACTTGCAACGTGCAATGTGCAACTTGCAGCGTGCAATGTGCAACTTGCAACAAGATACGTGCAACAGGAAACGTGCAACATGCGACGTGCAACGTGCAACTTGCAACGTGCAATGTGCAACTTGCCACGTGCAATGTGCAACCTGCAACAAACAACGTGCCACTGGATACGTACAACATGCAACAAACAACGTGCACCGTGCAACGTGCAACATGCCGCACGTACAACGTGCAACGTACAACGTGTAACGTACAACAGGCAACGTGCAACGCGCAACATGCATCGGGCAACGTGCAACGCGCAACGTGCAACGTGCACCTTGCTACGTACACCATGCAACAAACAACGTGCAACGTGCAATTTGCAACTTGCAAAGTACAATGTGCAACTTGCAACGTGCAATGTGCAACTTGCAACAAGCAGCGTGCAACAGGAAACGCGCAACATGCAACGTGCAACGTGCAGTGTGCAACGAGCAATGTGCAACCTGCAACCCGGCTACTAGCCAGGCAACAAAGGCACAAGTCAACAAACTTTGCCGCGAACTATTCATCCTAGCCACCAGGCAGCCAACCTGGACACCAGCCAACCCACCATGCCACCAAACAGTTAATATTGTCACTTGACAACCACCCTGGCCACCAGCCAACCATCCTGACCACCAGCAAGCCACCCTAGCCCCCAGCCAGCCACCCTGGCTACCACCCAGCTAATCCAGCCACCAGGAATCTAATCTGCCCACCAGTCACCAATCCTGGCCGCCAGCCAACCAATCTGGCCAACCGGAAGAAACCCTGGCCATCATCTAGCCACCCTGGCCACCAGGCAGCCTGCCATCCAGGCCACCAGTAAGCCAACCTGGACACCAGTCAACCGACCTGGCCACCAGTCAACCTGGGCACCAGCCAGCCAAAGCAGCCACCAGCCAGCCAGCGTAGCCACCAGCAAGGCAACCAGACCACCGGCTAACTAATCCGGCTACCAGCCAACCAATCTAGCCACCACGGGAAGAAACCCTGGCAACCGGCCAGCCATCCTGGGCACCAGCCAACCACCCGGGCCACCTGCCAGCCAACCAACCTCCATCAGGAAGAAACGCTGGCAACCGGCCAGGAATCCACCAGCCAACCAACCTCCATCAGGAAGAAACCCTGTCAACCGGCCAGCCATCCCGGCCACCAGCCAACCAACCTTGCCATCAGCCAGCTAATCTGGCCACCAGCAAGCCAACTTGGCCACCAGCAAGCCACCCCGGCCACCAGCCAGCTAGAACACCAGCCAGCCAACCTGGCCATTTAATCTGGCCACCAGCCAGCCAAAGTAGCCACCACCGAGCCAACCTGGCCACCAGCAAGCCACTCTGACCTGGCCATCAGCCAGCTCATCTGGCCACAAGCCAGCCAAAGTAGCCACCAGCAAGCCAACCTGGCCACCAGCAAGCCACCCTGTCCACCAGCCAACCCGAACACCAGCCAACCAACCTGGCCATCTAATATGTCCACCAGCCAGCCAAAGTAGCCACCACCAAGCCAACCTGGCCACCAGCAAGCTACTCTGACCTGACCATCAGCCAGCTAATCTGGCCATAAGCCAGAAAAAGTAGCCACCACCAAGCCAAGCTGGCCACCAGCAAGCCACTCTGACCTGGCCATCAGCCAGCTAATCTGGCCACAAGCCAGCCAAAGTAGCCACCACCCAGCCAACCTGGCCACCAGCAAGCCCCCCTTAGCTGGATATCAGCCAGCTAATCTGGCCACAAGCCAACCAAAGCAGCCACCAGCAGGCCACCCTGGCCACCAGCCAGCTAGGACACCAGCCAACCAACCTGGCCATCTATTCTTGCCACCAGCCAGCCAAAGTAGCCACCACCAAGCCAACCTGGCCACCAGCAAGCCACTCTGACCTGGCCATCAGCCAGCCAATCTGGCCACAAGCCAACCAAAGCAGCCACCAGCAGGCCACACTGGCCACCAGCCAGCTAGGACACCAGCCAACCAACCTGGCCATCTAATATGACCACCAGCCAGCCAAAGTTGCCAACACCAAGCCAACCTGGCCACCAGAAAGCCACTCTGACCTGGCCATCAGCCAGCTAATCTGGCCACAAAGCCAGAAAAAGTGGCCACCACCAAGCCAACCTGGCCACCAGCAAGCCACTCTGACCTGGCCATCAGCCAGCTAATCTGGCCACAAGCCAGAAAAAGTGGCCACCACCAAGCCAACCTGGCCACCAGCAAGCCACTCTGACCTGACCATCAGCCAGCTAATCTGGCCAGAAGCCAGCTAAAGTAGCCACCAGCAAGCCAAACTGGCCACCAGCAAGCCACCCTGGCCACCAGACAGCCCGGACACCACCAAGCCAACCTGGCCACCAGCAAACCACTCTGACCTGGCCATCAGCCAGCTAATCTGGCCACAAGCCAGCCAAAGTAGCCACCACCCAGCCAACCTGGCCACCCGCAAGCCCCCCTTACCTGGATATCAGCCTTCTAATCTGGCCACCAGCCAGCCAAGGTAGCCACCACCAAGCCAACCTGACCACCAGCAAGCCACTCTGACCTGGTCATCAGCCAGCCAAAGTAGGCACCGGCAAGCCACCCTGGCAATCAGCCAGCTCATCTGGCCACAAGCCAGCCAAAGTAGCCACCAGCAAGCCAACCTGGCCACCAGCAAGCCACCCTGTCCACCAGCCAACCCGAACACCAGCCAACCAACCTGGCCATCTAATATGTCCACCAGCCAGCCAAAGTAGCCACCACCAAGCCAACCTGGCCTCCATCTGACCTGGCCATCAGCCAGCTAATCTGGCCACAAGCCAGAAAAAGTAGCCACCACCAAGCCAACCTGGCCACCAGCAAGCCACTCTGACCTGGCCATCAGCCAGCTAATCTGGCCACAAGCCAGCCAAAGTAGCCACCACCCAGCCAACCTGGCCACCAGCAAGCCCCCCTTACCTGGATATCAGCCAGCTAATCTGGCCACAAGCCAACCAAAGCAGCCACCAGCAGGCCACCCTGGCCACCAGCCAGCTAGGACACCAGCCAACCAACCTGGCCATCTATTCTTGCCACCAGCCAGCCAAAGTAGCCACCACCAAGCCAACCTGGCCACCAGCAAGCCACTCTGACCTGGCCATCAGCCAGCCAATCTGGCCACAAGCCAACCAAAGCAGCCACCAGCAGGCCACACTGGCCACCAGCCAGCTAGGACACCAGCCAACCAACCTGGCCATCTAATCTGACCACCAGTCAGCCAAAGTAGCCACCACCAAGCCAACCTGGCCACCAGAAAGCCACTCTGACCTGGCCATCAGCCAGCTAATCTGGCCACAAAGCCAGAAAAAGTGGCCACCACCAAGCCAACCTGGCCACCAGCAAGCCACTCTGACCTGGCCATCAGCCAGCTAATCTGGCCACAAGCCAGAAAAAGTGGCCACCACCAAGCCAACCTGGCCACCAGCAAGCCACCCTGGCCACCAGACAGCCCGGACACCACCAAGCCAACCTGGCCACCAGCAAACCACTCTGACCTGGCCATCAGCCAGCTAATCTGGCCACAAGCCAGCCAAAGTAGCCACCACCCAGCCAACCTGGCCACCCGCAAGCCCCCCTTACCTGGATATCAGCCATCTAATCTGGCCACCAGCCAGCCAAAGTAGCCACCACCAAGCCAACCTGGCCACCAGCAAGCCACTCTGACCTGGCCATCAGCCAGCCAAAGTAGGCACCGGCAAGCCACCCTGGCCATCAGCCAGCTCATCTGGCCACAAGCCAGACAAAGTAGCCACCAGCAAGCCAACCTGGCCACCAGCAAGCCACTCTGACCTGGCCATCAGCCAGCCAAAGTAGGCACCGGCAAGCCACCCTGGCCATCAGCCAGCTCATCTGGCCACAAGCCAGCCAAAGTAGCCACCAGCAAGCCAACCTGGCCACCAGCAAGCCACTCCACCAGCCAACCCGAACACCAGCCAACCAACCTGGCCATCTAATATGTCCACCAGCCAGCCGAAGTAGCCACCACCAAGCCAACCTGGCCACCAGCAAGCTACTCTGACCTGGCCATCAGCCAGCTAATCTGGCCACAAGCCAGAAAAAGTAGCCACCACCAAGCCAACCTGGCCACCAGCAAGCCACTCTGACCTGGCCATCAGCCAGCTCAACTGGCCACAAGCCAGCCAAAGTAGCCACCAGCAAGCCAACCTGGCCACCAGCAAGCCACCCTGTCCACCGGCCAACCCGAACACCAGCCAACCAACCTGGCCATCTAATATGTCCACCAGCCAGCCAAAGTAGCCACCACCAAGCCAACCTGGCCACCAGCAAGCTACTCTGACCTGACCATCAGCCAGCTAATCTGGCCACAAGCCAGAAAAAGTAGCCACCACCAAGCCAACCTGGCCACCAGCAAGCCACTCTGACCTGGCCATCAGCCAGCTAATCTGGCCACAAGCCAGCCAAAGTAGCCACCACCCAGCCAACCTGGCCACCAGCAAGCCCCCCTTACCTGGATATCAGCCAGCTAATCTGGCCACAAGCCAACCAAAGCAGCCACCAGCAGGCCACCCTGGCCACCAGCCAGCTAGGACACCAGCCAACCAACCTGGCCATCTATTCTTGCCACCAGCCTGCCAAAGTAGCCACCACCAAGCCAACCTGGCCACCAGCAAGCCACTCTGACCTGGCCATCAGCCAGCCAATCTGGCCACAAGCCAACCAAAGCAGCCACCAGCAGGCCACACTGGCCATCAGCCAGCTAGGACACCAGCCAACCAACCTGGCCATCTAATCTGACCACCAGCCAGCCAAAGTAGCCACCACCAAGCCAACCTGGCCACCCGCAAGCCCCCCTTACCTGGATATCAGCCATCTAATCTGGCCACCAGCCAGCCAAAGTAGCCACCACCAAGCCAACCTGGCGACCAGCAAGCCACTCTGACCTGGCCATCAGCCAGCCAAAGTAGGCACCGGCAAGCCACCCTGGCCATCAGCCAGCTCATCTGGCCACAAGCCAGTCAAAGTAGCCACCAGCAAGCCAACCTGGCCACCAGCAAGCCACTCCACCAGCCAACCTGAACACCAGCCAACCAACCTGGCCATCTAATATGTCCACCAGCCAGCCAAAGTAGCCACCACCAAGCCAACCTGGCCTCCAGCAAGCTACTCTGACCTGGCCATCAGCCAGCTAATCTGGCCACAAGCCAGAAAAAGTAGCCACCACCAAGCCAACCTGGCCACCAGCAAGCCACTCTGACCTGGCCATCAGCCAGCTAATCTGGCCACAAGCCAGCCAAAGTAGCCACCACCCAGCCAACCTGGCCACCCGCAAGCCCCCCTTACCTGGATATCAGCCATCTAATCTGGCCACCAGCCAGCCAAAGTAGCCACCACCAAGCCAACCTGGCCACCAGCAAGCCACTCTGACCTGGCCATCAGCCAGCCAAAGTAGGCACCGGCAAGCCACCCTGGCCATCAGCCAGCTCATCTGGCCACAAGCCAGCCAAAGTAGCCACCAGCAAGCCAACCTGGCCACCAGCAAGCCACTCTGACCTGGCCATCAGCCAGCTAATCTGGCCACAAGCCAGCCAAAGTAGCCACCACCCAGCCAACCTGGCCACCAGCAAGCCCCCCTTACCTGGATATCAGCCAGCTAATCTGGCCACAAGCCAACCAAAGCAGCCACCAGCAGGCCACCCTGGCCACCAGCCAGCTAGGACACCAGCCAACCAACCTGGCCATCTAATCTGACCACCAGCCAGCCAAAGTAGCCACCACCAAGCCAACCTGGCCACCAGAAAGCCACTCTGACCTGGCCATCAGCCAGCTAATCTGGCCACAAAGCCAGAAAAAGTGGCCACCACCAAGCCAACCTGGCCACCAGCAAGCCACTCTGACCTGGCCATCAGCCAGCTAATCTGGCCACAAGCCAGAAAAAGTGGCCACCACCAAGCCAACCTGGCCACCAGCAAGCCACTCTGACCTGACCATCAGCCAGCTAGTCTGGCCAGAAGCCAGCTAAAGTAGCCACCAGCAAGACAAACTGGCCACCAGCAAGCCACCCTGGCCACCAGACAGCCCGGACACCACCAAGCCAACCTGGCCACCAGCAAACCACTCTGACCTGGCCATCAGCCAGCTAATCTGGCCACAAGCCAGCCAAAGTAGCCACCACCCAGCCAACCTGGCCACCCGCAAGCCCCCCTTACCTGGATATCAGCCATCTAATCTGGCCACCAGCCAGCCAAAGTAGCCACCACCAAGCCAACCTGGCCACCAGCAAGCCACTCTGACCTGGCCATCAGCCAGCCAAAGTAGGCACCGGCAAGCCACCCTGGCCATCAGCCAGCTCATCTGGCCACAAGCCAGCCAAAGTAGCCACCAGCAAGCCAACCTGGCCACCAGCAAGCCACTCTGACCTGGCCATCAGCCAGCCAAAGTAGGCACCGGCAAGCCACCCTGGCCATCAGCCAGCTCATCTGGCCACAAGCCAGCCAAAGTAGCCACCAGCAAGCCAACCTGGCCACCAGCAAGCCACTCCACCAGCCAACCCGAACACCAGCCAACCAACCTGGCCATCTAATATGTCCACCAGCCAGCCAAAGTAGCCACCACCAAGCCAACCTGGCCACCAGCAAGCTACTCTGACCTGGCAATCAGCCAGCTAATCTGGCCACAAGCCAGAAAAAGTAGCCACCACCAAGCCAACCTGGCCACCAGCAAGCCACTCTGACCTGGCCATCAGCCAGCTCATCTGGCCACAAGCCAGCCAAAGTAGCCACCAGCAAGCCAACCTGGCCACCAGCAAGCCACCCTGTCCACCAGCCAACCCGAACACCAGCCAACCAACCTGGCCATCTAATATGTCCACCAGCCAGCCAAAGTAGCCACCACCAAGCCAACCTGGCCACCAGCAAGCTACTCTGACCTGACCATCAGCCAGCTAATCTGGCCACAAGCCAGAAAAAGTTGCCACCACCAAGCCAACCTGGCCACCAGCAAGCCACTCTGACCTGGCCATCAGCCAGCTAATCTGGCCACAAGCCAGCCAAAGTAGCCACCACCCAGCCAACCTGGCCACCAGCAAGCCCCCCTTACCTGGATATCAGCCAGCTAATCTGGCCACAAGCCAACCAAAGCAGCCACCAGCAGGCCACCCTGGCCACCAGCCAGCTAGGACACCAGCCAACCAACCTGGCCATCTATTCTTGCCACCAGCTAGCCAATGTAGCCACCACCAAGCCAACCTGGCCACCAGCAAGCCACTCTGACCTGGCCATCAGCCAGCCAATCTGGCCACAAGCCAACCAAAGCAGCCTCCAGCAGGCCACACTGGCCATCAGCCAGCTAGGACACCAGCCAACCAACCTGGCCATCTAATCTGACCACCAGCCAGCCAAAGTAGCCACCACCAAGCCAACCTGGCCACCAGAAAGCCACTCTGACCTGGCCATCAGCCAGCTAATCTGGCCACAAAGCCAGAAAAAGTGGCCACCACCAAGCCAACCTGGCCACCAGCAAGCCACTCTGACCTGGCCATCAGCCAGCTAATCTGGCCACAAGCCAGAAAAAGTGGCCACCACCAAGCCAACCTGGCCACCAGCAAGCCACTCTGACCTGACCATCAGCCAGCTAATCTGGCCAGAAGCCAGCTAAAGTAGCCACCAGAAAGCCAAACTGGCCACCAGCAAGCCACCCTGGCCACCAGACAGCCCGGACACCACCAAGCCAACCCGGCCACCAGCAAACCACTCTGACCTGGCCATCAGCCAGCTAATCTGGCCACAAGCCAGCCAAAGTAGCCACCACCCAGCCAACCTGGCCACCCGCAAGCCCCCCTTACCTGGATATCAGCCATCTAATCTGGCCACCAGCCAGCCAAAGTAGCCACCACCAAGCCAACCTGGCCACCAGCAAGCCACTCTGACCTGGCCATCAGCCAGCCAAAGTAGGCACCGGCAAGCCACCCTGGCCATCAGCCAGCTCATCTGGCCACAAGCCAGCCAAAGTAGCCACCAGCAAGCCAACCTGGCCACCAGCAAGCCACTCCACCAGCCAACCCGAACACCAGCCAACCAACCTGGCCATCTAATATGTCCACCAGCCAGCCAAAGTAGCCACCACCAAGCCAACCTGGCCACCAGCATGCTACTCTGACCTGGCCATCAGCCAGCTAATCTGGCCACAAGCCAGAAAAAGTAGCCACCACCAAGCCAACCTGGCCACCAGCAAGCCACTCTGACCTGGCCATCAGCCAGCTAATCTGGCCACAAGCCAGCCAAAGTAGCCACCACCCAGCCAACCTGGCCACCAGCAAGCCCCCCTTACCTGGATATCAGCCAGCGAATCTGGCCACAAGCCAACCAAAGCAGCCACCAGCAGGCCACCCTGGCCACCAGCCAGCTAGGACACCAGCCAACCAACCTGGCAATCTATTCTTGCCACCAGCCAGCCAAAGTAGCCACCACCAAGCCAACCTGGCCACCAGCAAGCCACTCTGACCTGGCCATCAGCCAGCCAATCTGGCCACAAGCCAACCAAAGCAGCCACCAGCAGGCCACACTGGCCACCAGCCAGCTAGGACACCAGCCAACCAACCTGGCAATCTATTCTTGCCACCAGCCAGCCAAAGTAGCCACCACCAAGCCAACCTGGCCACCAGAAAGCCACTCTGACCTGGCCATCAGCCAGCTAATCTGGCCACAAAGCCAGAAAAAGTGGCCACCACCAAGCCAACCTGGCCACCAGCAAGCCACTCTGACCTGGCCATCAGCCAGCTAATCTGGCCACAAGCCAGAAAAAGTGGCCACCACCAAGCCAACCTGGCCACCAGCAAGCCACTCTGACCTGACCATCAGCCAGCTAATCTGGCCAGAAGCCAGCTAAAGTAGCCACCAGCAAGCCAAACTGGCCACCAGCAAGCCACCCTGGCCACCAGACAGCCCGGACACCACCAAGCCAACCTGGCCACCAGCAAACCACTCTGACCTGGCCATCAGCCAGCTAATCTGGCCACAAGCCAGCCAAAGTAGCCACCACCCAGCCACCCTGGCCACCCGCAAGCCCCCCTTACCTGGATATCAGCCATCTAATCTGGCCACCAGCCAGCCAAAGTAGCCACCACCAAGCCAACCTGGCCACCAGCAAGCCACTCTGACCTGGCCATCAGCCAGCCAATCTGGCCACAAGCCAGCCAAGGTAGGCACCGGCAAGCCACCCTGGCCACCAGCCAGCTAGGACACCAGCCAACCAACCTGGCCATCTAATCTGGCCACCAGCCAGCCAAAGTAGCCACCACCAAGCCAAACTGGCCACCAGCAAGCCACTCTGACCTGGCCATCAGCCAGCTAATCTGGCCACAAGCCAGCCAAAGTAGCCACCACCCAGCCAACCTGGCCACCAGCAAGCCCCCCTTACCTGGATATCAGCCAGCTAATCTGGCCACAAGCCAACCAAAGCAGCCACCAGCAGGCCACCCTGGCCACCAGCCAGCTAGGACACCAGCCAACCAACCTGGCCATCTAATCTGACCACCAGCCAGCCAAAGTGGCCACCACCAAGCCAACCTGGCCACCAGAAAGCCACTCTGACCTGGCCATCAGCAAGCTAATCTGGCCACAAAGCCAGAAAAAGTGGCCACCACCAAGCCAACCTGGCCACCAGCAAGCCACTCTGACCTGGCCATCAGCCAGCTAATCTGGCCACAAGCCAGAAAAAGTGGCCACCACCAAGCCAACCTGGCCACCAGCAAGCCACTCTGACCTGACCATCAGCCAGCTAGTCTGGCCAGAAGCCAGCTAAAGTAGCCACCAGCAAGCCAAACTGGCCACCAGCAAGCCACCCTGGCCACCAGACAGCCCGGACACCACCAAGCCAACCTGGCCACCAGCAAACCACTCTGACCTGGCCATCAGCCAGCTAATCTGGCCACAAGCCAGCCAAAGTAGCCACCACCCAGCCAACCTGGCCACCCGCAAGCCCCCCTTACCTGGATATCAGCCATCTAATCTGGCCACCAGCCAGCCAAAGTAGCCACCACCAAGCCAACCTGGCCACCAGCAAGCCACTCTGACCTGGCCATCAGCCAGCCAAAGAAGGCACCGGCAAGCCACCCTGGCCATCAGCCAGCTCATCTGGCCACAAGCCAGCCAAAGTAGCCACCAGCAAGCCAACCTGGCCACCAGCAAGCCACTCTGACCTGGCCATCAGCCAGCCAAAGTAGGCACCGGCAAGCCACCCTGGCCATCAGCCAGCTCATCTGGCCACAAGCCAGCCAAAGTAGCCACCAGCAAGCCAACCTGGCCACCAGCAAGCCACTCCACCAGCCAACCCGAACACCAGCCAACCAACCTGGCCATCTAATATGTCCACCAGCCAGCCAAAGTAGCCACCACCAAGCCAACCTGGCCACCAGCAAGCTACTCTGACCTGGCCATTAGCCAGCTAATCTGGCCACAAGCCAGAAAAAGTAGCCACCACCAAGCCAACCTGGCCACCAGCAAGCCACTCTGACCTGGCCATCAGCCAGCTCATCTGGCCACAAGCCAGCCAAAGTAGCCACCAGCAAGCCAACCTGGCCACCAGCAAGCCACCCTGTCCACCAGCCAACCCGAACACCAGCCAACCAACCTGGCCATCTAATATGTCCACCAGCCAGCCAAAGTAGCCACCACCAAGCCAACCTGGCCACCAGCAGGCTACTCTGACCTGACCATCAGCCAGCTAATCTGGCCACAAGCCAGAAAAAGTTGCCACCACCAAGCCAACCTGGCCACCAGCAAGCCACTCTGACCTGGCCATCAGCCAGCTAATCTGGCCACAAGCCAGCCAAAGTAGCCACCACCCAGCCAACCTGGCCACCAGCAAGCCCCCCTTACCTGGATATCAGCCAGCTAATCTGGCCACAAGCCAACCAAAGCAGCCACCAGCAGGCCACCCTGGCCACCAGCCAGCTAGGACACCAGCCAACCAACCTGGCCATCTATTCTTGCCACCAGCTAGCCAAAGTAGCCACCACCAAGCCAACCTGGCCACCAGCAAGCCACTCTGACCTGGCCATCAGCCAGCCAATCTGGCCACAAGCCAACCAAAGCAGCCACCAGCAGGCCACACTGGCCATCAGCCAGCTAGGACACCAGCCAACCAACCTGGCCATCTAATCTGACCACCAGCCAGCCAAAGTAGCCACCACCAAGCCAACCTGGCCACCAGAAAGCCACTCTGACCTGGCCATCAGCCAGCTAATCTGGCCACAAAGCCAGAAAAAGTGGCCACCACCAAGCCAACCTGGCCACCAGCAAGCCACTCTGACCTGGCCATCAGCCAGCTAATCTGGCCACAAGCCAGAAAAAGTGGCCACCACCAAGCCAACCTGGCCACCAGCAAGCCACTCTGACCTGACCATCAGCCAGCTAATCTGGCCAGAAGCCAGCTAAAGTAGCCACCAGCAAGCCAAACTGGCCACCAGCAAGCCACCCTGGCCACCAGACAGCCCGGACACCACCAAGCCAACCCGGCCACCAGCAAACCACTCTGACCTGGCCATCAGCCAGCTAATCTGGCCACAAGCCAGCCAAAGTAGCCACCACCCAGCCAACCTGGCCACCCGCAAGCCCCCCTTACCTGGATATCAGCCATCTAATCTGGCCACCAGCCAGCCAAAGTAGCCACCAGCAAGCCAACCTGGCCACCAGCAAGCCACTCCACCAGCCAACCCGAACACCAGCCAACCAACCTGGCCATCTAATATGTCCACCAGCCAGCCAAAGTAGCCACCACCAAGCCAACCTGGCCACCAGCAAGCTACTCTGACCTGGCCATCAGCCAGCTAATCTGGCCACAAGCCAGAAAAAGTAGCCACCACCAAGCCAACCTGGCCACCAGCAAGCCACTCTGACCTGGCCATCAGCCAGCTAATCTGGCCACAAGCCAGCCAAAGTAGCCACCACCCAGCCAACCTGGCCACCAGCAAGCCCCCCTTACCTGGATATCAGCCAGCTAATCTGGCCACAAGCCAACCAAAGCAGCCACCAGCAGGCCACCCTGGCCACCAGCCAGCTAGGACACCAGCCAACCAACCTGGCAATCTATTCTTGCCACCAGCCAGCCAAAGTAGCCACCACCAAGCCAACCTGGCCACCAGCAAGCCACTCTGACCTGGCCATCAGCCAGCCAATCTGGCCACAAGCCAACCAAAGCAGCCACCAGCAGGCCACACTGGCCACCAGCCAGCTAGGACACCAGCCAACCAACCTGGCAATCTATTCTTGCCACCAGCCAGCCAAAGTAGCCACCACCAAGCCAACCTGGCCACCAGAAAGCCACTCTGACCTGGCCATCAGCCAGCTAATCTGGCCACAAAGCCAGAAAAAGTGGCCACCACCAAGCCAACCTGGCCACCAGCAAGCCACTCTGACCTGGCCATCAGCCAGCTAATCTGGCCACAAGCCAGAAAAAGTGGCCACCACCAAGCCAACCTGGCCACCAGCAAGCCACTCTGACCTGACCATCAGCCAGCTAATCTGGCCAGAAGCCAGCTAAAGTAGCCACCAGCAAGCCAAACTGGCCACCAGCAAGCCACCCTGGCCACCAGACAGCCCGGACACCACCAAGCCAACCTGGCCACCAGCAAACCACTCTGACCTGGCCATCAGCCAGCTAATCTGGCCACAAGCCAGCCAAAGTAGCCACCACCCAGCCACCCTGGCCACCCGCAAGCCCCCCTTACCTGGATATCAGCCATCTAATCTGGCCACCAGCCAGCCAAAGTAGCCACCACCAAGCCAACCTGGCCACCAGCAAGCCACTCTGACCTGGCCATCAGCCAGCCAATCTGGCCACAAGCCAGCCAAAGTAGGCACCGGCAAGCCACCCTGGCCACCAGCCAGCTAGGACACCAGCCAACCAACCTGGCCATCTAATCTGGCCACCAGCCAGCCAAAGTAGCCACCACCAAGCCAAACTGGCCACCAGCAAACCACTCTGACCTGGCCATCAGCCAGCTAATCTGGCCACAAGCCAGCCAAAGTAGCCACCACCCAGCCAACCTGGCCACCAGCAAGCCACCCTTACCTGGATATCAGCCAGCTAATCTGGCCACAAGCCAACCAAAGCAGCCACCAGCAAGCCACCCTGGCCACCTGCCAGCTAGGACACCAGCCAACCAACCTGGCCATCTAATCTGGCCACGAGCCAGCCAAAGTAGCCACCACCAAGCCAACCTGGCCACCAGCAAGCCACTCTGACCTGGCCACCAGCCAGCCAACCTGGCCACCAGCCAGCGAACATTGCCCCAACCAGCCAACCTTCCCACCAGCCAGCCAACATTGCCCCAGTCAGCCAACCTTGCCACCAGCTAACCAACCTTGCCACAAGCTAGCGAACGTGGCCACCAGCCACCTAACCTAACCCGTTAGGTAGAGTCAGTTAGTTAGAGCCAGTTAGTTAGAACCAGTTAGTAAGAACACTGCTTATAAGCAAGGTCATTGCCAAGTAACCAAGGTCAGTGACCTTGCTGAAAAGTTTAACGACCTTGCTGAAAAGTTCAGCGACCTTACTGAAAAGGTCAGTGACCTTGCTGAAAAGTTCAGCGACCTTACTGGAAAGGTCAGTGACCTTGTTGAAAAGTTCAACGACCTTGCTGAAAAGTTCAACGACCTTGCTGAAAAGTTCAGCGACCTTGCTGAAAAGTTCAGTGACCTTGCTCAATAGGTCAGTGACCTTATTGATAAGGTCAGTGACCCTTTTGAAAAGTTCAACGACCTTGCTGAAAAGTTCAGTGACCTTGTTGAAAAGTTCAACGACCTTGCTGAAAAGTTCAACGACCTTGCTGTAAAGTTCAGCGACCTTGCTGAAAAGTTCAGTGACCTTGCTCAATAGGTCAGTGACCTTATTGATAAGGTCAGTGACCCTTTTGAAAAGTTCAACGACCTTACAGAAAAGGTCAGTGACCTTGTTGAAAAGTTCAACGACCTTGCTGAAAAGTTCAACGACCTTGCTGAAAAGTTCAGTGACGTTGCTCAATAGGTCGGTGGCCTTGGTTACTGGCAATGACCTTACTTATGAGCAGTGTTTTTACTAACTGGTTTTAACTAACTGGTTAGTTTAGGTGGCTGGTGGCCATGTTGGCTGGCTGGTGGCAAGGTTGGCTGGCCGGTGGCAAGGTTGATCAGCTTGTGGCATAATTGGTTGGCTGGTGGCAAGGATGGCTTGCTGTTGGCAAGGTTGGCTGGCTGATGGCCAGATTGGTTGGCTGGTGGCTTGGTTGGCTGACTGGTGATCAGGTTAGCCGGCAGTTGGCCGTGTTGGCCGGATGGCGTCCAGTTTGGTTGGCTGGTGGCCAGGTTGGCTGGGTGTTAGTTGAGTTGACAGAATGCCTCCAGGTTGGCTGGCTGGTGGTCAGGTTGGCTGGATGGCGGCCAGGTTGGCTGGCTGGTGGTCAGGTTGGCTGGATGGGGGCCAGGTTGGCTGGCTGGTGGCCAGATTGGCTAGATTGTGTCTCCTTTGGCATGCTGGTGACCAGGATGGCTGCTTGGTGTCTAGGTTGGCTGGCTGGTGTCCAGGATGGCTGGCTGTTGTCCAGGTTGGCTGGCTGATGGCCAGGGTGGCTGACTGGTGATCAGGTTGGCCGGGTCGGCCGGATGACATCCAGATTGGCTGTCTGGCGGCCAGGCTGAATGACGGATTGCCAATTTGACTGACTGGTGGCCAGGTTGGCTGGATAGTACCGGGCTGTTGGCCAGGTTGGCCGAACGGCGTCCAGTTTGGTTGGCTGGTGGCCAGGATTGGTGACTGGTGGGCAGATTAGATTCCTGGTGGCTGGATTAGCTGGGTGGTAGCCAGGGTGGCTGGCTGGTGGTCAGGTTGGCTGGATGGTGACCAGAATGGCTGGTTGGTGTCAGGTTTGCTGGCTGGTAGCCCGGGGCGGCTGACTGGAATACAGGTTGGCTGGGTGTTTATTGAGTTGACCGGATGCCTCCATGGTGGCTGGCTGGTGGTCCGATTGGCTGGATAGCGGCCAGGTTGGCTGGCTGGTGGCCAGATTGGCTAGATGGTGGCTTCTTTGGCTGGCTGGTGACCAGGATGACTGTTTTGTGTCCAGGTTGGCTGGCTGGTCTTCAGGTTTGCTGACTGGTGGTCCGGGGCGGCTGACTGGAATACAGGTTGGCTGGGTGTTGGTTGAGTTGACCGGATGCTTCCATGGTGGCTGGCTGGTGGTCCGTTTGGCTGGATGGCGGCCAGGTTGGCTGGCTGGTGGCCAGATTGGCTAGATGGTGGCTTCTTTGGCTGGATGGTGACCAGGATGGCTGGTTGGTGTCCAGGTTGGCTGGGTGTTAGTTGAGTTGACCGAATGCCTCCAGGTTGGCTGGCTGGAGGTCAGGTTGGCTGGATGGCGGCCAGGTTGGCTGGCCGGTGGCAGGGATGATTAGCATGTGGCAAGGTTGATATGCTTGTGGCATAGTTGGTTGGCTGGTGGCCAGTTGGGCTGGCTAATGGCCAGGTTGGTTGGCTGGTGTCCAGGTTGGTTGGCTGGTGGCCAGGATGGTTGTCCGGTTGCCAGGATTTCTTCCTGTGGTCCAGGTTGGTTGGCTGGTGGCTACGTTGGCTGGCTGCTTTGGCTGGCTGGTGGCCAGGCTGCCAGGCTGACTGACGGATTGCCAATTTGACTGACTGGTGGCCAGGTTGGCTGGATAGTACCCGGTTTGGCTGGCTGTTGGCCAGGTTGGCCGAATGGCGTCCAGTTTGGTTGGCTGGTGGCCAGGTTGGGTGGCTGGTCTCCGTGTTAGTTGGTTGGTGGCCAGGTTGACTGACTAGCGGACAGGTTGGTTGGCTGGTGGCGACGTTAGTTGGCTGCTGCCCAAATTGGCTGGCTAGTGGCAAGTTTAGCTAGCTGGCGCTCATTGTGCAACCTGTAACGTGCAGCATGCAACGTGGACGGCGCAACGTGTAACATACGACGTGCAAGGTGCAGCGTGAAATATGCAACGGTCAGCATGCTTCGTGCATCGTGCAGCACGCAATCTGAAACGTTCGTCGTGCAACGAGCGACGAGCAACGGGAAACGTACAAAATGTAACGTACAGCATGCAACATGCAACATGCAACGTGCAGCGTGCAACGTGCAAATTACAACATGCAACGGGCAACGTACAACATGCAACGTACAACGTGCAACGTGCAAAGTGCACCGTGCAACGTACAGCATGCCACATGCAACGTACAACGTGCAACGTACAACAGGCAACGTGCGACGCGCAACATGCATCGGGCACATTCAACGCGCAACGTGCAACGTGCACCTTGCTACGTGCACCATGCACCAAACAACGTGCAACGTGCAATATGAAACTTGCAAGGTGCAATGTGCAACTTGCAACGCACAATGTGCAACTTGCGACAAGCAACGTGCAACAGGAAACGTGCAACATGCAACGTGCAACTTACTACGTGCAATGTGCAACTTGCAACGTGCAATGTGCAACTTGCAACGTGCAATGTGCAACTTGCAACAAGCAACGTGCAACAGGAAACGTGCAACATGCAACGTGTAACGTGCAATGTGCAACTTGCAACTTGCAACGTGCAATGTGCAACTTGCAGCGTGCAATGTGCAACTTGCAGTGTGCAATGTGCAACTTGCAACAAGCAACGTGCAACAGGAAACGTGCAACATGCAACGTGCAATGTGCAACTTGCCACGTGCAATGTGCAACTTGCAACAAACAACGTGCCACAGGATACGTACAACATGCAACAAACAACGTGCAACGTGCAAAACGCACCGTGCAACGTACAACATGCCGCACGCCACGTGCAACGTACAACGTGCAACGTACGACGTGTAACGTACAACAGGCAACGTGCAATGTGCAACTTGCAACAAGCAACGTGCAACAGGAAACGTGCAACATGCACCGTGCACCGTGCAACATGCCACACGCCACGTGCAACGTACAACGTGCAACGTACAACGTGTAACGTACAACAGGCAACGTGCAACGCGCAACATGCATCGGGAACGTGCAACGCGCAACGTGCAGCGTGCACCTTGCTACGTACACCATGCAACAAACAACGTGCAACAAGCAATTTGCAACTTGCAAAGTACAATGTGCAGCTTTCAACGTGCAATGTGCAACTTGCAACAAGCAGCGTGCAACAGGAAACGCGCAACATGCAACGTGCAACGTGCAGTGTGCAACGAGCAATGTGCAACCTGCAACCCGGCTACTAGCCAGGCAACAAAGGCACAAGTCAACAAACTTTGCCGCGAACTATTCAACCTAGCCACCAGGCAGCCAACCTGGACACCAGCCAACCCACCATGCCACCAAACAGTTAATATTGTCACTTGACAACCACCCTGGCCACCAGCCAACCGTCCTGACCACCAGCAAGCCACCCTAGCCCCCAGCCAGCCACCCTGGCTACCACCCAGCTAATCCAGCCACCAGGAATCTAATCTGCCCACCAGTCACCAATCCTGGCCGCCAGCCAACCAATCTGGCCAACCGGATGAAACCCTGGCCATCATCTAGCCACCCTGGCCACCAGGCAGCCTGCCATCCAGGCCACCAGTAAGCCAACCTGGACACCAGTCAACCGACCTGGCCACCAGTCAACCTGAGCACCAGCCAGCCAAAGCAGCCACCAGCCAGCCAACGTAGCCACCAGCAAGGCAACCAGACCACCGGCTAACTAATCCGGCTACCAGCTAACCAATCCAGCCACCACGGGAAGAAACCCTGGCAGACGGCAAGCCATCCTGGGCACCAGCCAACCACCCGGGCCACCTGCCAGCCAACCAACCTCCATCAGTTAGAAACGCTGGCAACCGGCCAGGAATCCACCAGCCAACCAACCTCCATCAGGAAGAAACCTTGTAAACCGGCTAGCCATCCCGGCCACCAGCCAACCAATCTTGCCATCATCCAGCTAATCTGGCCACCAGCAAGCCAACTTGGCCACCAGCAAGCCACCCCGGCCACCAGCCAGCTAGAACACCAGCCAGCCAACCTGGCCATTTAATCTGGCCACCAGCCAGCCAAAGTAGCCACCACCGAGCCAACCTGGCCACCAGCAAGCCACTCTGACCTGGCCATCAGCCAGCTCATCTGGCCACAAGCCAGCCAAAGTAGCCACCAGCAAGCCAACCTCGCCACCAGCAAGCCACCCTGTCCACCAGCCAACCCGAACACCAGCCAACCAACCTGGCAATCTAATATGTCCACCAGCCAGCCAAAGTAGCCACCACCAAGCCAACCTGGCCACCAGCAAGCTACTCTGACCTGACCATCAGCCAGCTAATCTGGCCACAAGCCAGAAAAAGCAGACACCACCAAGCCAACCTGGCCACCAGCAAGCCACTCTGACCTGGCCATCAGCCAGCTAATCTGGCCACAAGCCAGCCAAAGTAGCCACCACCCAGCCAACCAACCACCAGCAAGCCCCCCTTACCTGGATATCAGCCAGCTAATCTGGCCACAAGCCAACCAAAGCAGCCCCCAGCAGGCCACCCTGGCCACCAGCCAGCTAGGACACCAGCCAACCAACCTGGCCATCTATTCTTGCCACCAGCCAGCCAAAGTAGCCACCACCAAGCCAACCTGGCCACCAGCAAGCCACTCTGACCTGGCCATCAGCCAGCCAATCTGGCCACAAGCCAACCAAAGCAGCCACCAGCAGGCCACACTGGCCACCAGCCAGCTAGGACACCAGCCAACCAACCTGGCCATCTAATCTGACCACCAGCCAGCCAAAGTAGCCACCACCAAGCCAACCTGGCCACCAGAAAGCCACTCTGACCTGGCCATCAGCCAGCTAATCTGGCCACAAAGCCAGAAAAAGTGGCCACCACGAAGCCAACCTGGCCACCAGCAAGCCACTCTGACCTGGCCATCAGCCAGCTAATGTGGCCACAAGCCAGAAAAAGTGGCCACCACCAAGCCAACCTGGCCACCAGCAAGCCACTCTGACCTGACCATCAGCCAGCTAATCTGGCCAGAAGCCAGCTAAAGTAGCCACCAGCAAGCCAAACTGGCCACCAGCAAGCCACCCAGGCCACCAGACAGCCCGGACACCACCAAGCCAACCTGGCCACCAGCAAACCACTCTGACCTGGCCATCAGCCAGCTAATCTGGCCACAAGCCAGCCAAAGTAGCCACCACCCAGCCAACCTGGCCACCCGCAAGCCCCCCTTACCTGGATATCAGCCATCTAATCTGGCCACCAGCCAGCCAAAGTAGCCACCACCAAGCCAACCTGGCCACCAGCAAGCCACTCTGACCTGGCCATCAGCCAGCCAAAGTAGGCACCGGCAAGCCACCCTGGCCATCAGCCAGCTCATCTGGCCACAAGCCAGCCAAAGTAGCCACCAGCAAGCCAACCTGGCCACCAGCAAGCCACCCTGTCCACCAGCCAACCCGAACACCAGCCAACCAACCTGGCAATCTAATATGTCCACCAGCCAGCCAAAGTAGCCACCACCAAGCCAACCTGGCCACCAGCAAGCTACTCTGACCTGACCATCAGCCAGCTAATCTGGCCACAAGCCAGAAAAAGCAGACACCACCAAGCCAACCTGGCCACCAGCAAGCTACTCTGACCTGGCCATCAGCCAGCTAATCTGGCCACAAGCCAGAAAAAGTAGCCACAACCAAGCCAACCTGGCCACCAGCAAGCCACTCTGACCTGACCATCAGTCAGCTAATCTGGCCACAAGCCAGCCAAAGTAGCCACCACCCAGCCAACCTGGCCACCAGCAAGCCCCCCTTACCTGGATATCAGCCAGCTAATCTGGCCACAAGCCAACCAAAGCAGCCACCAGCAGGCCACCCTGGCCACCAGCCAGCTAGGACACCAGCCAACCAACCTGGCCATCTATTCTTGCCACCAGCCAGCCAAAGTAGCCACCACCAAGCCAACCTGGCCACCAGCAAGCCACTCTGACCTGGCCATCAGCCAGCCAATCTGGCCACAAGCCAACCAAATCAGCCACCAGCAGGCCACACTGGCCACCAGCCAGCTAGGACACCAGCCAACCAACCTGGCCATCTAATCTGACCACCAGCCAGCCAAAGTAGCCACCACCAAGCCAACCTGGCCACCAGAAAGCCACTCTGACCTGGCCATCAGCCAGCTAATCTGGCCACAAAGCCAGAAAAAGTGGCCACCACCAAGCCAACCTGGCCACCAGCAAGTCACTCTGACCTGGCCATCAGCCAGCTAATCTGGCCACAAGCCAGAAAAAGTGGCCACCAGCAAGCCACTTTGACCTGACCATCAGCCAGCTAATCTGGCCAGAAGCCAGCTAAAGTAGCCACCAGCAAGCCAAATTGGCCACCAGCAAGCCACCCTGGCCACCAGACAGCCCGGACACCACCAAGCCAACCTGGCCACCAGCAAACCACTCTGACCTGGCCATCAGCCAGCTAATCTGGCCACAAGCCAACCAAAGCAGCCACCAGCAGGCCACCCTGGCCACCAGCCAGCTAGGACACCAGCCAACCAACCTGGCCATCTATTCTTGCCACCAGCCAGCCAAAGTAGCCACCACCAAGCCAACCTGGCCACCAGCAAGCCACTCTGACCTGGCCATCAGCCAGCCAATCTGGCCACAAGCCAACCAAAGCAGCCACCAGCAGGCCACACCGGCCACCAGCCAGCTAGGACACCAGCCAACCAACCTGGCCATCTAATCTGACCACAAGCCAGCCAAAGTAGCCACCACCCAGCCACCCTGGCCACCCGCAAGCCCCCTTACCTGGATATCAGCCATCTAATCTGGCCACCAGCCAGCCAAAGTAGCCACCACCAAGCCAACCTGGCCACCAGCAAGCCACTCTGACCTGGCCATCAGCCAGCCAATCTGGCCACAAGCCAGCCAAAGTAGGCGCCGGCAAGCCACCCTGGCCACCAGCCAGCTAGGACACCAGCCAACCAACCTGGCCATCTAATCTGGCCACCAGCCAGCCAAAGTAGCCACCACCAAGCCAAACTGGCCACCAGCAAACCACTCTGACCTGGCCATCAGCCAGCTAATCTGGCCACAAGCCAGCCAAAGTAGCCACCACCCAGCCAACCTGGCCACCAGCAAGCCACCCTTACCTGGATATCAGCCAGCTAATCTGGCCACAAGCCAACCAAAGCAGCCACCAGCAAGCCACCCTGGCCACCTGCCAGCTAGGACACCAGCCAACCAACCTGGCCATCTAATCTGGCCACGAGCCAGCCAAAGTAGCCACCACCAAGCCAACCTGGCCACCAGCAAGCCACTCTGACCTGGCCACCAGCCAGCCAACCTGGCCACCAGCCAGCGAACATTGCCCCAACCAGCCAACCTTCCCACCAGCCAGCCAACATTGCCCCAGTCAGCCAACCTTGCCACCAGCTAACCAACCTTGCCACAAGCTAGCGAACGTGGCCACCAGCCACCTAACCTAACCAGTTAGGTAGAGTCAGTTAGTTAGAGCCAGTTAGTTAGAACCAGTTAGTAAGAACACTGCTTATAAGCAAGGCAACTGCTAATAAGCAAGGTCATTGCCAAGTAACCAAGGTCAGTGACCTTGCTGAAAAGTTTAACGACCTTGCTGAAAAGTTCAGCGACCTTACTGAAAAGGTCAGTGACCTTGCTGAAAAGTTCAGCGACCTTACTGGAAAGGTCAGTGACCTTGTTGAAAAGTTCAACGACCTTGCTGAAAAGTTCAACGACCTTGCTGAAAAGTTCAGCGACCTTGCTGAAAAGTTCAGTGACCTTGCTCAATAGGTCAGTGACCTTATGGATAAGGTCAGTGACCCTTTTGAAAAGTTCAACGACCTTGCTGAAAAGTTCAGTGACCTTGTTGAAAAGTTCAACGACCTTGCTGAAAAGTTCAACGACCTTGCTGAAAAGTTCAGCGACCTTGCTGAAAAGTTCAGTGACCTTGCTCAATAGGTCAGTGACCTTATTGATAAGGTCAGTGACCCTTTTGAAAAGTTCAACGACCTTACTGAAAAGGTCAGTGACCTTGTTGAAAAGTTCAACGACCTTGCTGAAAAGTTCAACGACCTTGCTGAAAAGTTCAACGACCTTGCTGAAAAGTTCAGTGACGTTGCTCAATAGGTCGGTGGCCTTAGTTACTGGCAATGACCTTACTTATGAGCAGTGTTTTTACTAACTGGTTTTAACTAACTGGTTAGTTTAGGTGGCTGGTGGCCAAGGTTGGCTGGCCGGTGGCAAGGTTGATCAGCTTGTGGCATAATTGGTTGGCTGGTGGCAAGGATGGCTTGCTGTTGGCAAGGTTGGCTGGCTGGTGGCCAGATTGGTTGGCTGGTGGCCTGGTTGGCTGACTGGTGATCAGGTTAGCCGGCAGTTGGCCGTGTTGGCCGGATGGCGTCCTGTTTGGATGGCTGGTGGCCAGGTTGGCTGGGTGTTAGTTGAGTTGACAGAATGCCTCCAGGTTGGCTGGCTGGTGGTCAGGTTGGCTGGATGGCGGCCAGGTTGGCTGGCTGGTGGTCAGGTTGGCTGGAAGGGGGCCAGGTTGGCTGGCTGGTGGCCAGATTGGCTAGATTGTGGCTCCTTTGGCATGCTGGTGACCAGGATGGCTGCTTGGTGTCTAGGTTGGCTGGCTGGTGTCCAGGATGGCTGGCTGTTGTCCAGGTTGGCTGGCTGATGGCCAGGGTGGCTGACTGGTGATCAGGTTGGCCGGGTCGGCCGGATGACATCCAGATTGGCTGACTGGCGGCCAGGCTGACTGACGGATTGCCAATTTGTCTGACTGGTGGCCAGGTTGGCTGGATAGTACCGGGCAGTTGGCCAGGTTGGCCGAACGGCGTCCAGTTTGGTTGGCTGGTGGCCAGGATTGGTGACTGGTGGGCAGATTAGATTCCTGGTGGCTGGATTAGCTGGGTGGTAGTCAGGGTGGCTGGCTGGTGGTCAGGTTGGCTGGATGGTGACCAGAATGGCTGGTTGGTGTCAGGTTTGCTGGCTGGTGGCCCGGGGCGGCTGACTGGAATACAGGTTGGCTGGGTGTTGGTTGAGTTGACCGGATGCTTCCATGGTGGCTGGCTGGTGGTCCGTTTGGCTGGATGGCGGCCAGGTTGGCTGGCTGGTGGCCAGATTGGCTAGATGGTGGCTTCTTTGGCTGGCTGGTGACCAGGATGACTGTTTTGTGTCCAGGTTGGCTGGCTGGTCTTCAGATCTGCTGGCTGGTGGCCCGGGGCGGCTGACTGGAATACAGGTTGGCTGGGTGTTAGTTGAGTTGACCGGATGCTTCCAGGTTGGCCGGCTGGTGGTCAGGTTGGCTGGATGGTGACCAGGATGGCTGGCTGGTGTCCAGGTTTGCTGGCTGGTGGCCCGGGGCGGCTGACTGGAATACAGGTTGGCTGGGTGTTGGTTGATTTGACCGGATGCTTCCATGGTGGCTGGCTGGTGGTCAGTTTGGCTGGATGGCGGCCAGGTTGGCTGGCTGGTGGCCAGATTGGCTAGATGTTGGCTTCTTTGGCTGGCTGGTGACCAGGATGACTGTTTTGTGTCCAGGTTGGCTGGCTGGTCTTCAGGTTTGCTGGCTGGTGGTCCGGGGCGGCTGACTGGAATACAGGATGGCTGGGTGTTAGTTGAGTTGACCGGATGCTTCCAGGTTGGCCGGCTGATGGTCAGGTTGGCTGGATGGTGACCAGAATGGCTGGTTGGTGTCCAGGTTTGCTGGCTGGTGGCCCGGGGCGGCTGACTGGAATACAGGTTGGCTGGGTGTTGGTTGAGTTGACCGGATGCTTCCATGGTGGCTGGCTGGTGGTCCGTTTGGCTGGATGGCGGCCAGGTTGGCTGGCTGTTGGCCAGATTGGCTAGATGGTGGCTTCTTTGGCTGGCTGGTAACCAGGATGACTGTTTTGTGTCCAGGTTGGCTGGCTGGTCTTCAGGTTTGCTGGCTGGTGGCCCGGGGCGGCTGACTGGAATACAGGTTGGCTGGGTGTTGGTTGAGTTGACCGGATGCTTCCATGGTGGCTGGCTGGTGGTCCGTTTGGCTGGATGGCGGCCAGGTTGGCTGGCTGGTGGCCAGATTGGCTAGATGGTGGCTTCTTTGGCTGGCTGGTGACCAGGATGGCTGTTTGGTGTCCAGGTTGGCTGGCTGGTGGTCAGGTCGGCTGGATGGTGACCAGAATGGCTGGTTGGTGTCCAGGTTTGCTGGCTGGTGGCCCGGCGCGGCTGACTGAAATACAGGTTGGCTGGGTGTTGGTTGAGTTGACCGGATGCTTCCATGGTGGCTGGCTGGTGGTCCGTTTGGCTGGATGGCGGCCAGGTTGGCTGGCTGGTGGTCAGATTGGCTAGATGTTGGCTTCTTTGGCTGGCTGGTGACCAGGATGGCTGTTTGGTGTCCAGGTTGGCTGGCTGGTGCCCAGGTTTTCTGGCAGGTGGCCAGGGCGGCTGACTGGAGGACAGGTTGTCTGGGTGTTAGTTGAGTTGACCGGATGCTTCCAGGTGGTGGTGTGCTGGGGGCTGGTGTCCAGGTTGGATGGCTGGTTGCCAGGATAGCTGGTTGAAGGACGGGGTGGCTTGATGGTGGCCAGGCAGGTTGGTTGGAGGCTAGGTTGGCGGGTTGGTGGTCAGGATGGCTGATTGGTAGTCAGGCTGACTGACCGGTGGCCAGATTGGCTAGATGGTCTCTTCTTTGGCTGGCTGGTGACCAGGATGGCTGGTTGGTGTCTAGGTTGGCTGGCTGGTGTCCAGGATGGCTGGCTGGTGTCCAGGTTGGCTGGGTGTTAGTTGAGTTGACCGAATGCCTCCAGGTTGGCTGGCTGGTGGTCAGGTTGGCTGGATGGCGGCCAGGTTGGCCGGCTGGTGGTCAGGTTGGCTGGATGGTGGCTTCTTTGGCTGGCTGGTGACCAGGATGGCTGCTTGGTGTCCAGGTTGGCTGGCTGGTCTTCAGGTTTGCTGGCTGGTGGCCCGGGCGGCTGACTGGAATACAGGTTGGCTGGGTGTTAGTTGAGTTGACCGGATGCTTCCAGGTTGGCTGGCTGGTGGTCAGGTTGGCTGGATGGAGACCAGGATGGCTGGTTGGTGTCCAGGTTTGCAGGCTGGTGGCCCGGGCCGGCTGACTGGAATACAGGTTGGCTGGGTGTTGGTGGAGTTGACCGGATGCTACCATGGTGGCTGGCTGGTGGTCCGTTTGGCTGGCTGGTGTCCAGGTTTGCTGGCTGGTGGTCAGGTTGGCTGGATGGTGGCTTCTTTGGCTGGCTGGTGACCAGGATGGCTGATTGGTGTCCAGGTTGGCTGGCTGGTCTTCAGGTTTGTTGGCTGGTGGCCCGGGGCGGCTGACTGGAATACAGGTTGGCTGGGTGTTAGTTGAGTTGACCGGACGCTTCCAGGTTGGCTGGCTGGTGGTCAGGTTGGCTGGATGGTGACCAGGATGGCTGGTTGGTGTCCAGGTTGGCTGGGTGTTAGTTGAGTTGACCGAATGCCTCCAGGTTGGCTGGCTGGTGGTCAGGTTGGCTGGATGGCGGCCAGGTTGGCTGGCTGGTGGTCAGGTTGGCTGGATGGAGACCAGGATGGCTGGTTGGTGTCCAGGTTTGCAGGCTGGTGGCCCGGGCCGGCTGACTGGAATACAGGTTGGCTGGGTGTTGGTGGAGTTGACCGGATGCTACCATGGTGGCTGGCTGGTGGTCCGTTTGGCTGGCTGGTGTCCAGGTTTGCTGGCTGGTGGTCAGGTTGGCTGGATGGTGGCTTCTTTGGCTGGCTGGTGACCAGGATGGCTGATTGGTGTCCAGGTTGGCTGGCTGGTCTTCAGGTTTGTTGGCTGGTGGCCCGGGGCGGCTGACTGGAATACAGGTTGGCTGGGTGTTAGTTGAGTTGACCGGACGCTTCCAGGTTGGCTGGCTGGTGGTCAGGTTGGCTGGATGGTGACCAGGATGGCTGGTTGGTGTCCAGGTTGGCTGGGTGTTAGTTGAGTTGACCGAATGCCTCCAGGTTGGCTGGCTGGAGGTCAGGTTGGCTGGATGGCGGCCAGGTTGGCTGGCCGGTGGCAGGGATGATTAGCATGTGGCAAGGTTGATATGCTTGTGGCATAGTTGGTTGGCTGGTGGCCAGTTGGGCTGGCTAATGGCCAGGTTGGTTGGCTGGTGTCCAGGTTGGTTGGCTGGTGGCCAGGATGGTTGTCCGGTTGCCAGGATTTCTTCCTGTGGTCCAGGTTGGTTGGCTGGTGGCTACGTTGGCTGGCTGCTTTGGCTGGCTGGTGGCCAGGCTGCCAGGCTGACTGACGGATTGCCAATTTGACTGACTGGTGGCCAGGTTGGCTGGATAGTACCCGGTTTGGCTGGCTGTTGGCCAGGTTGGCCGAATGGCGTCCAGTTTGGTTGGCTGGTGGCCAGGTTGGGTGGCTGGTCTCCGTGTTAGTTGGTTGGTGGCCAGGTTGACTGACTAGCGGACAGGTTGGTTGGCTGGTGGCGACGTTAGTTGGCTGCTGCCCAAATTGGCTGGCTAGTGGCAAGTTTAGCTAGCTGGCGCTCATTGTGCAACCTGTAACGTGCAGCATGCAACGTGGACGGCGCAACGTGTAACATACGACGTGCAAGGTGCAGCGTGAAATATGCAACGGTCAGCATGCTTCGTGCATCGTGCAGCACGCAATCTGAAACGTTCGTCGTGCAACGAGCGACGAGCAACGGGAAACGTACAAAATGTAACGTACAGCATGCAACATGCAACATGCAACGTGCAGCGTGCAACGTGCAAATTACAACATGCAACGGGCAACGTACAACATGCAACGTACAACGTGCAACGTGCAAAGTGCACCGTGCAACGTACAGCATGCCACATGCAACGTACAACGTGCAACGTACAACAGGCAACGTGCGACGCGCAACATGCATCGGGCACATTCAACGCGCAACGTGCAACGTGCACCTTGCTACGTGCACCATGCACCAAACAACGTGCAACGTGCAATATGAAACTTGCAAGGTGCAATGTGCAACTTGCAACGCACAATGTGCAACTTGCGACAAGCAACGTGCAACAGGAAACGTGCAACATGCAACGTGCAACTTACTACGTGCAATGTGCAACTTGCAACGTGCAATGTGCAACTTGCAACGTGCAATGTGCAACTTGCAACAAGCAACGTGCAACAGGAAACGTGCAACATGCAACGTGTAACGTGCAATGTGCAACTTGCAACTTGCAACGTGCAATGTGCAACTTGCAGCGTGCAATGTGCAACTTGCAGCGTGCAATGTGCAACTTGCAACAAGCAACGTGCAACAGGAAACGTGCAACATGCAACGTGCAATGTGCAACTTGCCACGTGCAATGTGCAACTTGCAACAAACAACGTGCCACAGGATACGTACAACATGCAACAAACAACGTGCAACGTGCAAAACGCACCGTGCAACGTACAACATGCCGCACGCCACGTGCAACGTACAACGTGCAACGTACGACGTGTAACGTACAACAGGCAACGTGCAATGTGCAACTTGCAACAAGCAACGTGCAACAGGAAACGTGCAACATGCACCGTGCACCGTGCAACATGCCACACGCCACGTGCAACGTACAACGTGCAACGTACAACGTGTAACGTACAACAGGCAACGTGCAACGCGCAACATGCATCGGGAACGTGCAACGCGCAACGTGCAGCGTGCACCTTGCTACGTACACCATGCAACAAACAACGTGCAACAAGCAATTTGCAACTTGCAAAGTACAATGTGCAGCTTTCAACGTGCAATGTGCAACTTGCAACAAGCAGCGTGCAACAGGAAACGCGCAACATGCAACGTGCAACGTGCAGTGTGCAACGAGCAATGTGCAACCTGCAACCCGGCTACTAGCCAGGCAACAAAGGCACAAGTCAACAAACTTTGCCGCGAACTATTCAACCTAGCCACCAGGCAGCCAACCTGGACACCAGCCAACCCACCATGCCACCAAACAGTTAATATTGTCACTTGACAACCACCCTGGCCACCAGCCAACCGTCCTGACCACCAGCAAGCCACCCTAGCCCCCAGCCAGCCACCCTGGCTACCACCCAGCTAATCCAGCCACCAGGAATCTAATCTGCCCACCAGTCACCAATCCTGGCCGCCAGCCAACCAATCTGGCCAACCGGATGAAACCCTGGCCATCATCTAGCCACCCTGGCCACCAGGCAGCCTGCCATCCAGGCCACCAGTAAGCCAACCTGGACACCAGTCAACCGACCTGGCCACCAGTCAACCTGAGCACCAGCCAGCCAAAGCAGCCACCAGCCAGCCAACGTAGCCACCAGCAAGGCAACCAGACCACCGGCTAACTAATCCGGCTACCAGCTAACCAATCCAGCCACCACGGGAAGAAACCCTGGCAGACGGCAAGCCATCCTGGGCACCAGCCAACCACCCGGGCCACCTGCCAGCCAACCAACCTCCATCAGTTAGAAACGCTGGCAACCGGCCAGGAATCCACCAGCCAACCAACCTCCATCAGGAAGAAACCTTGTAAACCGGCTAGCCATCCCGGCCACCAGCCAACCAATCTTGCCATCATCCAGCTAATCTGGCCACCAGCAAGCCAACTTGGCCACCAGCAAGCCACCCCGGCCACCAGCCAGCTAGAACACCAGCCAGCCAACCTGGCCATTTAATCTGGCCACCAGCCAGCCAAAGTAGCCACCACCGAGCCAACCTGGCCACCAGCAAGCCACTCTGACCTGGCCATCAGCCAGCTCATCTGGCCACAAGCCAGCCAAAGTAGCCACCAGCAAGCCAACCTCGCCACCAGCAAGCCACCCTGTCCACCAGCCAACCCGAACACCAGCCAACCAACCTGGCAATCTAATATGTCCACCAGCCAGCCAAAGTAGCCACCACCAAGCCAACCTGGCCACCAGCAAGCTACTCTGACCTGACCATCAGCCAGCTAATCTGGCCACAAGCCAGAAAAAGCAGACACCACCAAGCCAACCTGGCCACCAGCAAGCCACTCTGACCTGGCCATCAGCCAGCTAATCTGGCCACAAGCCAGCCAAAGTAGCCACCACCCAGCCAACCAACCACCAGCAAGCCCCCCTTACCTGGATATCAGCCAGCTAATCTGGCCACAAGCCAACCAAAGCAGCCCCCAGCAGGCCACCCTGGCCACCAGCCAGCTAGGACACCAGCCAACCAACCTGGCCATCTATTCTTGCCACCAGCCAGCCAAAGTAGCCACCACCAAGCCAACCTGGCCACCAGCAAGCCACTCTGACCTGGCCATCAGCCAGCCAATCTGGCCACAAGCCAACCAAAGCAGCCACCAGCAGGCCACACTGGCCACCAGCCAGCTAGGACACCAGCCAACCAACCTGGCCATCTAATCTGACCACCAGCCAGCCAAAGTAGCCACCACCAAGCCAACCTGGCCACCAGAAAGCCACTCTGACCTGGCCATCAGCCAGCTAATCTGGCCACAAAGCCAGAAAAAGTGGCCACCACGAAGCCAACCTGGCCACCAGCAAGCCACTCTGACCTGGCCATCAGCCAGCTAATGTGGCCACAAGCCAGAAAAAGTGGCCACCACCAAGCCAACCTGGCCACCAGCAAGCCACTCTGACCTGACCATCAGCCAGCTAATCTGGCCAGAAGCCAGCTAAAGTAGCCACCAGCAAGCCAAACTGGCCACCAGCAAGCCACCCAGGCCACCAGACAGCCCGGACACCACCAAGCCAACCTGGCCACCAGCAAACCACTCTGACCTGGCCATCAGCCAGCTAATCTGGCCACAAGCCAGCCAAAGTAGCCACCACCCAGCCAACCTGGCCACCCGCAAGCCCCCCTTACCTGGATATCAGCCATCTAATCTGGCCACCAGCCAGCCAAAGTAGCCACCACCAAGCCAACCTGGCCACCAGCAAGCCACTCTGACCTGGCCATCAGCCAGCCAAAGTAGGCACCGGCAAGCCACCCTGGCCATCAGCCAGCTCATCTGGCCACAAGCCAGCCAAAGTAGCCACCAGCAAGCCAACCTGGCCACCAGCAAGCCACCCTGTCCACCAGCCAACCCGAACACCAGCCAACCAACCTGGCAATCTAATATGTCCACCAGCCAGCCAAAGTAGCCACCACCAAGCCAACCTGGCCACCAGCAAGCTACTCTGACCTGACCATCAGCCAGCTAATCTGGCCACAAGCCAGAAAAAGCAGACACCACCAAGCCAACCTGGCCACCAGCAAGCTACTCTGACCTGGCCATCAGCCAGCTAATCTGGCCACAAGCCAGAAAAAGTAGCCACCACCAAGCCAACCTGGCCACCAGCAAGCCACTCTGACCTGACCATCAGTCAGCTAATCTGGCCACAAGCCAGCCAAAGTAGCCACCACCCAGCCAACCTGGCCACCAGCAAGCCCCCCTTACCTGGATATCAGCCAGCTAATCTGGCCACAAGCCAACCAAAGCAGCCACCAGCAGGCCACCCTGGCCACCAGCCAGCTAGGACACCAGCCAACCAACCTGGCCATCTATTCTTGCCACCAGCCAGCCAAAGTAGCCACCACCAAGCCAACCTGGCCACCAGCAAGCCACTCTGACCTGGCCATCAGCCAGCCAATCTGGCCACAAGCCAACCAAATCAGCCACCAGCAGGCCACACTGGCCACCAGCCAGCTAGGACACCAGCCAACCAACCTGGCCATCTAATCTGACCACCAGCCAGCCAAAGTAGCCACCACCAAGCCAACCTGGCCACCAGAAAGCCACTCTGACCTGGCCATCAGCCAGCTAATCTGGCCACAAAGCCAGAAAAAGTGGCCACCACCAAGCCAACCTGGCCACCAGCAAGTCACTCTGACCTGGCCATCAGCCAGCTAATCTGGCCACAAGCCAGAAAAAGTGGCCACCAGCAAGCCACTTTGACCTGACCATCAGCCAGCTAATCTGGCCAGAAGCCAGCTAAAGTAGCCACCAGCAAGCCAAATTGGCCACCAGCAAGCCACCCTGGCCACCAGACAGCCCGGACACCACCAAGCCAACCTGGCCACCAGCAAACCACTCTGACCTGGCCATCAGCCAGCTAATCTGGCCACAAGCCAACCAAAGCAGCCACCAGCAGGCCACCCTGGCCACCAGCCAGCTAGGACACCAGCCAACCAACCTGGCCATCTATTCTTGCCACCAGCCAGCCAAAGTAGCCACCACCAAGCCAACCTGGCCACCAGCAAGCCACTCTGACCTGGCCATCAGCCAGCCAATCTGGCCACAAGCCAACCAAAGCAGCCACCAGCAGGCCACACCGGCCACCAGCCAGCTAGGACACCAGCCAACCAACCTGGCCATCTAATCTGACCACAAGCCAGCCAAAGTAGCCACCACCCAGCCACCCTGGCCACCCGCAAGCCCCCTTACCTGGATATCAGCCATCTAATCTGGCCACCAGCCAGCCAAAGTAGCCACCACCAAGCCAACCTGGCCACCAGCAAGCCACTCTGACCTGGCCATCAGCCAGCCAATCTGGCCACAAGCCAGCCAAAGTAGGCGCCGGCAAGCCACCCTGGCCACCAGCCAGCTAGGACACCAGCCAACCAACCTGGCCATCTAATCTGGCCACCAGCCAGCCAAAGTAGCCACCACCAAGCCAAACTGGCCACCAGCAAACCACTCTGACCTGGCCATCAGCCAGCTAATCTGGCCACAAGCCAGCCAAAGTAGCCACCACCCAGCCAACCTGGCCACCAGCAAGCCACCCTTACCTGGATATCAGCCAGCTAATCTGGCCACAAGCCAACCAAAGCAGCCACCAGCAAGCCACCCTGGCCACCTGCCAGCTAGGACACCAGCCAACCAACCTGGCCATCTAATCTGGCCACGAGCCAGCCAAAGTAGTTACCACCAAGCCAACCTGGCCACCAGCAAGCCACTCTGACCTGGCCACCAGCCAGCCAACCTGGCCACCAGCCAGCGAACATTGCCCCAACCAGCCAACCTTCCCACCAGCCAGCCAACATTGCCCCAGTCAGCCAACCTTGCCACCAGCTAACCAACCTTGCCACAAGCTAGCGAACGTGGCCACCAGCCACCTAACCTAACCAGTTAGGTAGAGTCAGTTAGTTAGAGCCAGTTAGTTAGAACCAGTTAGTAAGAACACTGCTTATAAGCAAGGCAACTGCTAATAAGCAAGGTCATTGCCAAGTAACCAAGGTCAGTGACCTTGCTGAAAAGTTTAACGACCTTGCTGAAAAGTTCAGCGACCTTACTGAAAAGGTCAGTGACCTTGCTGAAAAGTTCAGCGACCTTACTGGAAAGGTCAGTGACCTTGTTGAAAAGTTCAACGACCTTGCTGAAAAGTTCAACGACCTTGCTGAAAAGTTCAGCGACCTTGCTGAAAAGTTCAGTGACCTTGCTCAATAGGTCAGTGACCTTATGGATAAGGTCAGTGACCCTTTTGAAAAGTTCAACGACCTTGCTGAAAAGTTCAGTGACCTTGTTGAAAAGTTCAACGACCTTGCTGAAAAGTTCAACGACCTTGCTGAAAAGTTCAGCGACCTTGCTGAAAAGTTCAGTGACCTTGCTCAATAGGTCAGTGACCTTATTGATAAGGTCAGTGACCCTTTTGAAAAGTTCAACGACCTTACTGAAAAGGTCAGTGACCTTGTTGAAAAGTTCAACGACCTTGCTGAAAAGTTCAACGACCTTGCTGAAAAGTTCAACGACCTTGCTGAAAAGTTCAGTGACGTTGCTCAATAGGTCGGTGGCCTTAGTTACTGGCAATGACCTTACTTATGAGCAGTGTTTTTACTAACTGGTTTTAACTAACTGGTTAGTTTAGGTGGCTGGTGGCCAAGGTTGGCTGGCCGGTGGCAAGGTTGATCAGCTTGTGGCATAATTGGTTGGCTGGTGGCAAGGATGGCTTGCTGTTGGCAAGGTTGGCTGGCTGGTGGCCAGATTGGTTGGCTGGTGGCCTGGTTGGCTGACTGGTGATCAGGTTAGCCGGCAGTTGGCCGTGTTGGCCGGATGGCGTCCTGTTTGGATGGCTGGTGGCCAGGTTGGCTGGGTGTTAGTTGAGTTGACAGAATGCCTCCAGGTTGGCTGGCTGGTGGTCAGGTTGGCTGGATGGCGGCCAGGTTGGCTGGCTGGTGGTCAGGTTGGCTGGAAGGGGGCCAGGTTGGCTGGCTGGTGGCCAGATTGGCTAGATTGTGGCTCCTTTGGCATGCTGGTGACCAGGATGGCTGCTTGGTGTCTAGGTTGGCTGGCTGGTGTCCAGGATGGCTGGCTGTTGTCCAGGTTGGCTGGCTGATGGCCAGGGTGGCTGACTGGTGATCAGGTTGGCCGGGTCGGCCGGATGACATCCAGATTGGCTGACTGGCGGCCAGGCTGACTGACGGATTGCCAATTTGTCTGACTGGTGGCCAGGTTGGCTGGATAGTACCGGGCAGTTGGCCAGGTTGGCCGAACGGCGTCCAGTTTGGTTGGCTGGTGGCCAGGATTGGTGACTGGTGGGCAGATTAGATTCCTGGTGGCTGGATTAGCTGGGTGGTAGTCAGGGTGGCTGGCTGGTGGTCAGGTTGGCTGGATGGTGACCAGAATGGCTGGTTGGTGTCAGGTTTGCTGGCTGGTGGCCCGGGGCGGCTGACTGGAATACAGGTTGGCTGGGTGTTGGTTGAGTTGACCGGATGCTTCCATGGTGGCTGGCTGGTGGTCCGTTTGGCTGGATGGCGGCCAGGTTGGCTGGCTGGTGGCCAGATTGGCTAGATGGTGGCTTCTTTGGCTGGCTGGTGACCAGGATGACTGTTTTGTGTCCAGGTTGGCTGGCTGGTCTTCAGATCTGCTGGCTGGTGGCCCGGGGCGGCTGACTGGAATACAGGTTGGCTGGGTGTTAGTTGAGTTGACCGGATGCTTCCAGGTTGGCCGGCTGGTGGTCAGGTTGGCTGGATGGTGACCAGGATGGCTGGCTGGTGTCCAGGTTTGCTGGCTGGTGGCCCGGGGCGGCTGACTGGAATACAGGTTGGCTGGGTGTTGGTTGATTTGACCGGATGCTTCCATGGTGGCTGGCTGGTGGTCAGTTTGGCTGGATGGCGGCCAGGTTGGCTGGCTGGTGGCCAGATTGGCTAGATGTTGGCTTCTTTGGCTGGCTGGTGACCAGGATGACTGTTTTGTGTCCAGGTTGGCTGGCTGGTCTTCAGGTTTGCTGGCTGGTGGTCCGGGGCGGCTGACTGGAATACAGGATGGCTGGGTGTTAGTTGAGTTGACCGGATGCTTCCAGGTTGGCCGGCTGATGGTCAGGTTGGCTGGATGGTGACCAGAATGGCTGGTTGGTGTCCAGGTTTGCTGGCTGGTGGCCCGGGGCGGCTGACTGGAATACAGGTTGGCTGGGTGTTGGTTGAGTTGACCGGATGCTTCCATGGTGGCTGGCTGGTGGTCCGTTTGGCTGGATGGCGGCCAGGTTGGCTGGCTGTTGGCCAGATTGGCTAGATGGTGGCTTCTTTGGCTGGCTGGTAACCAGGATGACTGTTTTGTGTCCAGGTTGGCTGGCTGGTCTTCAGGTTTGCTGGCTGGTGGCCCGGGGCGGCTGACTGGAATACAGGTTGGCTGGGTGTTGGTTGAGTTGACCGGATGCTTCCATGGTGGCTGGCTGGTGGTCCGTTTGGCTGGATGGCGGCCAGGTTGGCTGGCTGGTGGCCAGATTGGCTAGATGGTGGCTTCTTTGGCTGGCTGGTGACCAGGATGGCTGTTTGGTGTCCAGGTTGGCTGGCTGGTGGTCAGGTCGGCTGGATGGTGACCAGAATGGCTGGTTGGTGTCCAGGTTTGCTGGCTGGTGGCCCGGCGCGGCTGACTGAAATACAGGTTGGCTGGGTGTTGGTTGAGTTGACCGGATGCTTCCATGGTGGCTGGCTGGTGGTCCGTTTGGCTGGATGGCGGCCAGGTTGGCTGGCTGGTGGTCAGATTGGCTAGATGTTGGCTTCTTTGGCTGGCTGGTGACCAGGATGGCTGTTTGGTGTCCAGGTTGGCTGGCTGGTGCCCAGGTTTTCTGGCAGGTGGCCAGGGCGGCTGACTGGAGGACAGGTTGTCTGGGTGTTAGTTGAGTTGACCGGATGCTTCCAGGTGGTGGTGTGCTGGGGGCTGGTGTCCAGGTTGGATGGCTGGTTGCCAGGATAGCTGGTTGAAGGACGGGGTGGCTTGATGGTGGCCAGGCAGGTTGGTTGGAGGCTAGGTTGGCGGGTTGGTGGTCAGGATGGCTGATTGGTAGTCAGGCTGACTGACCGGTGGCCAGATTGGCTAGATGGTCTCTTCTTTGGCTGGCTGGTGACCAGGATGGCTGGTTGGTGTCTAGGTTGGCTGGCTGGTGTCCAGGATGGCTGGCTGGTGTCCAGGTTGGCTGGGTGTTAGTTGAGTTGACCGAATGCCTCCAGGTTGGCTGGCTGGTGGTCAGGTTGGCTGGATGGCGGCCAGGTTGGCCGGCTGGTGGTCAGGTTGGCTGGATGGTGGCTTCTTTGGCTGGCTGGTGACCAGGATGGCTGCTTGGTGTCCAGGTTGGCTGGCTGGTCTTCAGGTTTGCTGGCTGGTGGCCCGGGCGGCTGACTGGAATACAGGTTGGCTGGGTGTTAGTTGAGTTGACCGGATGCTTCCAGGTTGGCTGGCTGGTGGTCAGGTTGGCTGGATGGAGACCAGGATGGCTGGTTGGTGTCCAGGTTTGCAGGCTGGTGGCCCGGGCCGGCTGACTGGAATACAGGTTGGCTGGGTGTTGGTGGAGTTGACCGGATGCTACCATGGTGGCTGGCTGGTGGTCCGTTTGGCTGGCTGGTGTCCAGGTTTGCTGGCTGGTGGTCAGGTTGGCTGGATGGTGGCTTCTTTGGCTGGCTGGTGACCAGGATGGCTGATTGGTGTCCAGGTTGGCTGGCTGGTCTTCAGGTTTGTTGGCTGGTGGCCCGGGGCGGCTGACTGGAATACAGGTTGGCTGGGTGTTAGTTGAGTTGACCGGACGCTTCCAGGTTGGCTGGCTGGTGGTCAGGTTGGCTGGATGGTGACCAGGATGGCTGGTTGGTGTCCAGGTTGGCTGGGTGTTAGTTGAGTTGACCGAATGCCTCCAGGTTGGCTGGCTGGTGGTCAGGTTGGCTGGATGGCGGCCAGGTTGGCTGGCTGGTGGTCAGGTTGGCTGGGTGGTGGCTTCTTTGGCTGGCTGGTGACCAGGATGGCTGCTTGGTTTCCAGGTTGGCTGGCTGGTCTTCAGGTTTGCTGGCTGGTGGCCCGGGGCGGCTGACTGGAATACAGGTTGGCTGGGTGTTGGTTGAGTTGACCGGATGCTTCCATGGTGGCTGGCTGGTGGTCCGTTTGGCTGGATGGCGGCCAGGTTGGCTGGCTGGTGTCCAGGTTGACTGGCTGGTAGCCAGTTTGGCTAACTGGTGATCAGGTTGGCCAGCAGTTGGCCGGGTTGGCCGGTTGACATCCGGATTAGCTGGCTGATGGCCAGGTCAGAGTGGCTTCCTGGTGGCCAGGTTGGCTTGGTGGTGGCTACTTTGGCTGGCTGGTGGCCAGATTAGATGGCCAGGTTGGTTGGCTGGTGTCCTAGCTGGCTGGTGGCCAGGGTGGCTTGCTGGTGGCTGCTTTGGTTGGCATGTGGCCAGCTTAGCTGGCTGATATCCAGGTAAGGGGGGGCTTGCTTGTGGCCAGGTTGGCTGGGTGGTGGCTACTTTGGCTGGCTTGTGGCCAGATTAGCTGGCTGATGGCCAGGTCAGAGTGGTTTGCTGGTGGCCAGGTTGGCTTGGTGGTGTCCGGGCTGTCTGGTGGCCAGGGTGGCTTGCTGGTGGCCAGTTTGGCTTGCTGGTGGCTACTTTAGCTGACTTCTGGCCAGATTAGCTGGCTGATGGCCAGGTCAGAGTGGCTTGCTGGTGGCCAGGTTGGCTTGGTGGTGGCTACTTTTTCTGGCTTGTGGCCAGATTAGCTGGCTGATGGCCAGGTCAGAGTGGCTTGCTGGTGGCCAGGTTGGCTTGGTGGTGGCTACTTTGGCTGGCTGGTGGCCAGATTAGATGGCCAGGTTGGTTGGCTGGTGTCCTAGCTGGCTGGTGGCCAGGGTGGCTTGCTGGTGGCTGCTTTGGTTGGCATGTGGCCAGCTTAGCTGGCTGATATCCAGGTAAGGGGGGGCTTGCTTGTGGCCAGGTTGGCTGGGTGGTGGCCAGTTTGGCTAACTGGTGATCAGGTTGGCCAGCAGTTGGCCGGGTTGGCCGGTTGACATCCGGATTAGCTGGCTGATGGCCAGGTCAGAGTGGCTTCCTGGTGGCCAGGTTGGCTTGGTGGTGGCTACTTTGGCTGGCTGGTGGCCAGATTAGATGGCCAGGTTGGTTGGCTGGTGTCCTAGCTGGCTGGTGGCCAGGGTGGCTTGCTGGTGGCTGCTTTGGTTGGCATGTGGCCAGCTTAGCTGGCTGATATCCAGGTAAGGGGGGGCTTGCTTGTGGCCAGGTTGGCTGGGTGGTGGCTACTTTGGCTGCCTGGTGGACATATTAGATGGCCAGGTTGGTTGGCTGGTGTTCGGGTTGGCTGGTGGACAGGGTGGCTTGCTGGTGGCCAGGTTGGCTTGCTGGTGGCTACTTTGGCTGGCTTGTGGCCAGATTAGCTGGCTGATGGCCAGGTCAGAGTGGCTTCCTGGTGGCCAGGTTGGCTTGGTGGTGGCTACTTTGGCTGGCTGGTGGCCAGATTAAATGGCCAGTTTGGCTGGCTGGTGTTCTGGCTGGCTGGTGGCCAGGGTGGCTTGCTGGTGGCCAGGTTGGCCTGCTGGTGGCCAGATTAGCTGGCTGATGGCAAGGTTGGTTGGCTGGTGGCCGGGATGGCTGGCCGGTTGCCAGGGTTTGTTCCTGATGGAGGTTGGTTGGCTGGTGTCCACGTTGGCTGGCAGGTGGCTAGGGTGGATGACTGGTGGATTCGTGGCCGGTTGCCAGCGTTTCTTCCTGATGGAGGTTGGTTGGCTGGCAGGTGGCCCGGGTGGTTGGCTGGTGCCCAGGATGGCTTGCTGGTGGCCAGGTTGGCTTATTGGTGGCTGCTCTGGCTATCTGGTGGCCAGATTATCTGGCTGATGGCCAGGGTGGTTGGCTGGTGTCCTTGCTGGCTAGTGGCCAGGGTGGCTTGCTGGTGGCTACTATGGCTGGCTTGTGGCCAAATTAGCTGGCTGATGGCCAGGTCAGAGTGGCTTGCTGGTGGTCAGGTTGGCTTGGTGGTGTCCGGGCTGGCTGGTGGCCAGGGTGGCTGGCTTGTGGCCAGGGTGGCTGGCTGGTGGCCAGATTAGCTGGCTGATGGCCAGGTCAGAGTGGCTTGCTGGAGGCCAGGTTGCTTGGTGGTGGCTACTTTGGCTGGCTGTTGGCCAGATTAGCTGGCTCATGGCCAGGTTGGTAGACTGGTGTAATAGCTGGCTGGTGACCAGAATGGCTTGCTAGAGGCCAGCTTGGCTTGTTGGTGGCTGCTCTGGTTGGTTGGTGGCCAGATTATCTGGCTGATGGCCAGGGTGGTTGGCTGGTGTCCTTGCTGGCTGGTGGCCAGGGTGGCTTGCTGGTAGCCAGGTTGGCTTTGTGGTGGCTGCTTTAGCCGGCTGGTGGTCAGATTAGCTGGCTGATAGCCAGGTTGGTTGGCCGGTGGCCGGGATGGCTGGCCGGTTGCTAGGGTTTCTTGCTGATGGATGTTGGTTGGCTGGTGTCCACGTTGGCTGGCAGGGGGCTAAGGTGGCTGACTGGTGGATGGCTGGCCGGTTGGCAGCGTTTCTTCCCGATGGAGGTTGGTTGGCTGGCAGGTGACCAGGGTGGTTGGCTTGTGGCCAGGGTGGCTGGCTGGTGGCCAGATTAGCTGGCCGATGGCCAGGTCAGAGTGGCTTGCTGGTGGCCTGGTTGTTTTGGTGGTGGCTACTTTGGCTGGCTGGTGGCCATATTAGCTGGCAGATGGCCAGGTTGGTTAGCCGGTGGCCGGGATGGCTGGCCGGTTGCCAGGGTTTCTTGCTGATGGATGCTGGTTGGCTGGTGTCCACGTTGGCTTCCTGGTGGCCAGGTTGGCTTGGTGGTGGCTACTTTGGCTGGCTGGTGGCCAGATTAAATGGCCAGTTTGGCTGGCTGGTGTTCTAGCTGGCTGGTGGCCAGGGTGGCTTGCTGGTGGCCAGGTTGGCCTGCTGGTGGCCAGATTAGCTGGCTGATGGCAAGGTTGGTTGGCTGGTGGCCGGGATGGCTGGCCGGTTGCCAGGGTTTGTTCCTGATGGAGGTTGGTTGGCTGGTGTCCACGTTGGCTGGCAGGTGGCTAGGGTGGATGACTGGTGGATTCGTGGCCGGTTGCCAGCGTTTCTTCCTGATGGAGGTTGGTTGGCTGGCAGGTGGCCCGGGTGGTTGGCTGGTGCCCAGGATGGCTTGCTGGTGGCCAGGTTGGCTTGTTGGTGGCTGCTCTGGCTGTCTGGTGGCCAGATTATCGGGCTGATGGCCAGGGTGGTTGGCTGGTGTCCTTGCTGGCTAGTGGCCAGGTTGGCTTACTGGTGGCTACTTTGGCTGGCTTGTGGCCAGGTTAGCTGGCTGATGGCCAGGTCAGACTGGCTTGCTGGTGGCCAGGTTGGCTTGGTGGTGGCTACTTTGGCTGGCTGGTGGCCAGATTAGATGGCCAGGTTGGTTGGCTGGTGTCCACGTTGGCTGGCAGGTGGCTAGGTTGGCTTGCTGGTGGCCAGGTTGGCATACTGGTGGCTGCTTTGGCCGGCTTGTGGCCAGATTAGCTGACTGATGGCTGGGTCAGAGTGGCTTGCTGGTGGCCAGGTTGGCTTTGTGGTGGCTGCTTTAGCTGGCTGGTGGCCATATTAGCTGGCAGATGGCCAGGTTGGTTAGCCGGTGGCCGGGATGGCTGGCCGGTTGCCAGGGTTTCTTGCTGATGGATGTTGGTTGGCTGGTGTCCACGTTGGCTTGCAGGTGGCTAAGGTGGCTGACTGGTGGATGGCTGGCCGGTTGCCAGCGTTTCTTACTGATGGAGGTTGGTAGGCTGGCAGGTGGTCGGGGCGGCTGGTTGGTGGCCAGGGTGGCTGGCTGGTAGGGAGGGTTGTTGTCTAGTGGCAGTATTGGCTGGTTGGTGGCACGGCGGGTTGGCTGGGCGGTGGCTATGTTGGCTGGCTCGTGGCCAGGGTGACTGGCTAATGGCCATTTTAGCTGCTAGATGGCCAAATTAGTTAGATAGTGTCCTGGTTTGCTGGCTGGTGGCCACGTGGGTTGAGTGGGGGCCTGGTTGGATTGCTGGTGGCCAGGTGGGTTTTCTGGTGTCCAGGTTGGCTAGGTGGTGGTCATGCTGACTAAACGGTGGCCAGATTGGCTGGCTGATGGCCAGGGTGGCGGACTGGTGATCAGGTTGGCCGGGTCGGCCGGATGACATCCAGATTGGCTGACTGGCGGCCAGGCTGACTGACGGATCGCCAATTTGACTGACTGGTGGCCAGGTTGGCTGGATAGTACCCGGTTTGGCTGGCTGTTGGCCAGGTTGGCCGAATGGCGTCCAGTTTGGTTGGCTGGTGGCCAGGTTGGGTGGCTGGTCTCCGTGTTAGTTGGTTGGTGGCCAGGTTGACTGACTAGCGGACAGGTTGGCTGGCTGGTGGCGACGTTAGTTGGCTGCTGCCCAAGTTGGCTGGCTAGTGGCAAGTTTAGCTAGCTGGCGCTCATTGTGCAACCTGTAACGTGCAGCATGCAACGTGGACGGCGCAACGTGTAACATACGACGTGCAAGGTGCAGCGTGAAATATGCAGCGGTCTGCACGCTTCGTGCATCGTGCAGCACGCAATCTGAAACGTTCGTCGTGCAACGAGCGACGAGCAACGGGAAACGTACAAAATGTAACGTACAGCATGCAACATGCAACATGCAACGTGCAGCGTGCACGTTCAAATTACAACATGCAACGGGCAACGTACAACATGCAACGTACAACGTGCAACGTGCAAAGTGCACCGTGCAACGTACAACATGCCACATGCAACGTACAACGTGCAACGTACAACAGGCAACGTGCGACGCGCAACATGCATCGGGCACATTCAACGCGCAACGTGCAACGTGCACCTTGCTACGTACACCATGCAACATGAGACGTGCAACGTACAGCGCGCAACATGCAAGGTGCAACGTGCGGCATGCAACTTGAAACGTTCAGCATGCCAGCCAGCTAACGTAGCCACCAGCATGGCAACCAGGCCACCAGCTAACCAATCTGGTCACCAGCCAACCAATCTAGCCACTACGGGAAGAAACCCTGGTAACCGACCAGCCATCTTGGCCACCAGCCAGCCACCCTGGCCACCTGCCAGCCAACCAACCTCCATCAGGAAGAAACCCTGGCAACCGGCCAGCCATCCACCAGCCAGCCACCCTGGCCACCTGCCAGCCAACGTGGACACCAGCCAACTAACCTCCATCAGGAAGAAACCGTGGCAACCGGCCAGCCATCCTGGCCACCAGCCAACCAACCTGGCCACCAGCCAACCAACCTGGTCATCAGCCAGCTAATCTGGACACCAGCCAAAGCAGCCACCAGCAAGCCAACCTCGCCACCACCAAGCCAGGACACCAGCCAACCGACCTGGCGACCAGCCAACTAACCCGGAGACCAGCCAGCCAACCTGGCCACCAGGCAGCCAACCTTGCCACCAGGCAGCCAGCATCGCCACCAGTCAGCCAAACTGGACGCCATACGGCCAACCTGGCCAACAGCCAGCTAAGCCGTCTACTATCCAGCCAACCTGGCCACCAGCCAGCCACCGTGAACCAGCCAGCCAACCTTGCCACCAGTCAGTGAACATTGCCCCAACCAGCCAACCTTCCCACCAGCCAGCCAACATTGCCCCAGTCAGCCAACCTTGCCACCAGCTAACCAACCTTGCCACAAGCTAGCGAACGTGGCCACCAGCCACCTAACCTAACCAGCTAGGTAGAGTCAGTTAGTTAGAACCAGCCAGTAAGAACGCTGCTAATAAGCAAGGCGACTGCTGATAAGCAAGTTCATTGCCAAGTTACCAAGGTGAGTGACCTTGCTGGAAAGTTCAGCAACCTTACTGGAAAGGTCAGTGACCTTGTTGAAAAGTTCAACGACCTTGCTGAAAAGTTCAACGACCTTGCTGAAAAATTCAGCGACCTTGCTGAAAAGGTCAGTGACCTTATTGATAAGGTCAGTGACCCTGTTGAAAAGATCAGCGACCTTGCTGAAAAGTTCAGCGACCTTACTGAAAAGGTCAGTGACCTTGCTGAAGAGTTCAACGACCTTGCTGAAAAGTTCAGCCACCTTGCTGAAAAGGTCAGTGACCTTATTGATAAGTTCAGTGACCCTGTTGAAAAGTTCAGCGACTTTGCTGAAAAGTTCAGCGACCTTACTGTAAAGGTCAGTGACCTTGTTGAAAAGGCCAGTGACCCTGTCGTAAAATTCGGTGACCTTGCTCAATAGGTCAGTGGCCTTGGTTACTGGCAATGACCTTCCGCTGGCCAGGCGACTATGAAGGCGAGGCAACTCTTCATATGACAAGGAGACCATGGCAGCCAGGCAGCTCTTCAACTGGCCAGGCGACCATGAAGTCCAGGCAGCTCTACAACTAGCTGGCGACCATGGGGGCCAGGCAACTCCTCATCTGTCCAGGCGACCATGGCAGCCATGCAGCTCTTCAGCTGGCCGGGCGACCATGAAGGCGAGGCAACTCTTCATATGACAAGGAGACCATGGCAGCCAGGCAGCTCTTCAACTGGCCAGGCGACCATGAAGTCCAGGCAGCTCTACAACTAGCCGGCGACCATGGGGGCCAGGCAACTCCTCATCTGTCCAGGCGACCATGGCAGCCATGCAGCTCTTCAGCTGGCCGGGTGACAATGAAGGCCAGGCAAATTCTCATCTGACCAGGCGACCATGGCAGACAGACAGCTGTTCATCTGACCAGGCGACCGCGGCAGGCAGGCAGCTCTTCAGCTGCCCAGGCGACCATGGTAGCCAGGCAGTTCTTCAACTGGCTAAGCGACCATTGCAGACAGGCAGCTCTTCAGCTGGCCAGGCGACCATGGAGGCCAGGCAACTCCTCACCTGGCCAGGCGACCATGGCAGACGGGCAGCCCTTCAGCTGGCCAGGTGACCATAGTAGCCATGCAGCCCTTCAACTAGCCCGGCGACCATGGGGGCCAGGCAACTCCTCATCTGACCAATCGACCATGGTAGACAGGGAGATCTTCAGCGGGTCAGGCGACAATGGTAGTCATTCAGCCGTTCAACTGGCCAGACGAGCATGGAGGCCAGGCAACTCTTCATCTGACCAGGCGACCATGGCAGACAGGTAGCTCTTCAACCGGCCAGGAGACCATGGCAGCCAGACAGCTCGTCAACTGGCGAGGCGACCATGGCAGACAGGTAGCTCTTCAACCGGCCAGGAGACCATGGCAGCCAGACAGCTCGTCAACTGACCAGGTGACCATTGCAGACAGGCAGCTCTTCAACTGACCAGGTGACCATTGCAGCCAGGCAGCTCTTCAACTGGCCAGGCGACCATGAAGTCCAGGCAGCTCTACAACTAGCCGGCGACCATGGGGGCCAGGCAACTCCTCATCTGTCCAGGCGACCATGGCAGCCATGCAGCTCTTCAGCTGGCCGGGTGACAATGAAGGCCAGGCAAATCTTCATCTGACCAGGCGACCATGGCAGACAGACAGCTGTTCATCTGACCAGGCGACCGCGGCAGGCAGGCAGCTCTTCAGCTGCCCAGGCGACCATGGTATCCAGGCAGTTCTTCAACTGGCTAAGCGACCATTGCAGACAGGCAGCTCTTCAGCTGGCCAGGCGACCATGGAGGCCAGGCAACTCCTCACCTGGCCAGGCGACCATGGCAGACGGGCAGCCCTTCAGCTGGCCAGGTGACCATAGTAGCCATGCAGCCCTTCAACTAGCCCGGCGACCATGGGGGCCAGGCAACTCCTCATCTGACCAATCGACCATGGTAGACAGGGAGATCTTCAGCGGGTCAGGCGACAATGGTAGTCATTCAGCCGTTCAACTGGCCAGACGAACATGGAGGCCAGGCAACTCTTCATCTGACCAGGCGACCATGGCAGACAGACAGCTGTTCATCTGACCAGGCGACCGCGGCAGGCAGGCAGCTCTTCAGCTGCCCAGGCGACCATGGTAGCCAGGCAGTTCTTCAAATGGCTAAGCGACCATTGCAGACAGGCAGCTCTTCAGCTGGCCAGGCGACCATGAATACCAGGCAACTCCTCATCTGACCAGGCGACCATGGCACAGAGGCAGCTTTTCAGCTAGACAGGTGACCGTTATAGCTAGGCAACTGTTAAGCTGGCAGGCGATCACGGTAGTCATTCAGCCGATCAACTGGCCGGGCAGCCATGGCAGACGGGCAGTCCTTCAGCTGGTCAGGCGACCATGGAGGCCAGGCAAATCTTCATCTGGCCAGGCGTCCATGGCAGACAGGAGGCTCTTCAACTGGCCAGGCGACGATGGGGGCCAGGCAACTCCTCATCTGACCAGGCGACCATGGCAGACAGGCAGCCCTTCAACTGGCCAGGCGAGCACGAGGGTCAGGAAACTCTTCATTATACCAGGCGACCATGGCAGACAGAAAGCTCTTCAGCTGGCCAGGCGACCACGGGGGCCAGCCATTTCCTCATCTGTCCAGGTGACCACGGCAGAAAGGCAGCTTTTTAGCTGGCCGGGCGACTATGGTAGCCAGGCAGCTCTTAAACTGACCAGGCGACCATGAATACCAGGCAACCCCTCATCTGACCAGGCAAACCATGGCAGACAGGCAGCTTTTCAGCGGGCCAGGAGACCATGGCAGCCAGACAGCTCTTCAACTGACCAGGCTACCATGGCAGACAGGCAGCTCTTCAGCTGGCCAGGTGACCATGGTAGCCATGGTAGCCATGCAGCTCATCAACTGGCCAGGCGACCATGTAGGCCAGGCAAGTCATCTGACCAGGCGACCACGACAGATAGGCAGCTTTTCAGCTGGCCGGGCGACTATGGTAGCCAGGCAGCTCTTAAACTGACCAGGCGACCATGAATACCAGGCAACCCCTCATCTGACCAGGAGACCATTGCAGACAGGCAGCTTTTCAACTGGCCAGGCGACCATGGAGGCCAGGCAACTCCTCACCTGGCCAGGCGACCATGGCAGACGGGCAGCCCTTCAGCTGGCCAGGTGACCATAGTAGCTATGCAGCCCTTCAACTAGCCAGGCGACCATGGGGGCCGGGCAACTCCTCATCTGACCAGGCCACCATGGCAGACAGGCAGCTCTTTATCTGGCCAGGAGACCATGGCAGACAGGCAGCTCTTCAACTGGCCAGGCGACCATGAAATCCGGGCAACTCTTCATCTGACAGCAGGAGACAGGCAACTCCCCACCTGACCGGGCGACCATGGCGGCAGACGGGCATCCCTTCAGCTGGCCAGGCGACCATGGTCACCAGGTATCTCTTTAGCCGACCAGACGACCATGGCAGTTGGGCAGCTCTTCATCTGGCCAGATGACCATGGTAGCCATGCAGCCCTTCAACTAGCCAGGCGACCCTGAAGGCCAGTCAACTTCTCGTCTCACCTGGCGACCGTGGCTGACAGGCAGCTCTTCAGCTGGCCAGGCGATCATTGTAGTCATTCAGCCGTTCAAGCGGCCAGACGACCATCGAGGCCAGGCAACTCTTCATCTGACCAGGCGACCATGGCAGACCGGCAGCCCTTCAACTGGCCAGGCGAGCACGAGGGTCAGGAAACTCTTCATTATACCAGGCGACCATGGCAGACCGAAAGCTCTTCAGCTGGCCAGGTGACTATGGTAGCTATGCAGCTCATCAACTGGCCAGGCAACCATCGAGGCCAGGCAAGTTTTCATCTGACCGGACGACAATGGTAGACAGACAGCTCTTCAGCTGGCCAGGCGACCATGGGGGCCAGCCATTTCCTCATCTGTCCAGGTGACCACGGCAGATAGGCAGCTGTTCATCTGACCAGGCGACCGCGGCAGGCAGGCAGCTCTTCAGCTGCCCAGGCGACCATGGTAGCCAGGCAGTTCTTCAAATGGCTAAGCGACCATTGCAGACAGGCAGCTCTTCAGCTGGCCAGGCGACCATGAATACCAGGCAACTCCTCATCTGACCAGGCGACCATGGCACAGAGGCAGCTTTTCAGCTAGACAGGTGACCGTTATAGCTAGGCAACTGTTAAGCTGGCAGGCGATCACGGTAGTCATTCAGCCGATCAACTGGCCGGGCAGCCATGGCAGACGGGCAGTCCTTCAGCTGGTCAGGCGACCATGGAGGCCAGGCAACCCCTCATCTGACCAGGCGACCATGGCAGACAGGCAGCTCTTCAGCGGGCCAGGAGACCATGGCAGCCAGACGGCTCTTCAACTGACCAGGCTACCATGGCAGACAGGCAGCTCTTCAGCTGGCCAGGTGACCATGGCAGCCATGGTAGCCATGCAACTCATCAACTGGCCAGGCGACCATGTAGGCCAGGCAAGTCATCTGACCAGGCGACCATGTCAGATAGGCAGCTTTTCAGCTGGCCGGGCGACTGTGGTAGCCAGGCAGCTCTTAAACTGACCAGGGGACCAGACATCTCTTAAACTGGCAAGGCGACCATGAATACCAGGCAACCCCTCATCTGACCAGGCGACCATGGCGGACAGGCAGCTCTTCAACTGGCCAGGAGACCATGGCAGACAGGCAGTTCTTCAGCTAGACAGGTGACCGTTGTAGCTAGGCAGCTATTCAGTTGGCCAGGCGATCACGGTAGTCATTCAGCCGTTCAACTGGCCGGGCGACCATGGGGGACAGGCAACTCCTCATCTGACCAGGCGACCACGGCAGCTCTTCAGCTGGCCGGGCGACAATGAAGGCCAGGCAACTCTTCATTTGACTAGGCGACCATGGCAGCTCTTCAGCTGGCCGGGCGACTATGAAGGCCAGGCAACTCTTCATCTGACCAGGCGACCATGGTAACCCGGCAGCCCTTCAGCTGGCCCGGCGACCGTGGTAGCAAGGCAGCTCTTCAGCTGGCCAGGCGACTAAGGTAGCCAAAAAGCCCTTCAGGTTGCCAGGCAACCATAGTGTACGGCAGCTATTCAGTTGGCCAAGCGACCATGGTCACAAGCAGCTCTTCAGTTGGCTAGGCGACCATAGTGACCAGGCAGCTCTTCAGCTGGCCAGGCGACATTGGTGACAAAGCAGCTCTTCAGCTGCTCATAATTAAATAATTAAATAGACCTGGTTTCGAGGGCGCCGTGGCGCAGTGGTTAGTGTATTGGACTCTGACGCACGATGAGCGAGTTCGGACCCCGATAACTAACACCACTGAATGTTTATTTCGCTGCGTCTCTCCTTGGCGCGGTACTGGCAAAACCCCCCGTTGTATACTTGCCTTGAAAAGGCTTCTCGACTCACGCTGTTCGGAATCGGCATTAAACTGTAGGTCCCTTTCACCTATGTGAAAAATAAATCACACACAACATGGGTGATTGAGAGAAGCTTGTCTTTGGCCTTTCATGGGCTGTAACGCCATCAAAAGAAAAAAAAACCGGCCAAGTGCGCGTCGGGCTCGCGCACGAAGGGTCCCGTACCATCTGTATATATAAAAATGGAAAAGACGTTGTATGTTACCTCATCAGTCATCACATTTGAAATGATTTTTTGTATGATGACGGATCTTGGTTGCAGGCAGGTTATAGGGATATTACTTTGATGATCAAAAATCTCCATGATGTTGATAGCTGATCATCAAAGTGTCCATAGAATTCAAATCAATTATCTTACTTGACAGCAAGGAGGTGAAAAGGTGAATAACAATAATTATGGGGAAAAGCTTTGCAGCTAGGATTAATACATCAAAGGCGCAATAGGGATCTAAGCCCGGAAGTTTGTTACTAGCTGTGGGATATTGTCGACTAACCTTAGGTCAGTATGTGACCAAGTGGATTTTTTGGAAATGAAAATCATGTCTGTTGTATGGGAGCCCCCCTTAAATATTTATTTATTCTTTTGTTAGTATTTGTTGACAGTTGACAGTTATTGTTATAGCGGCAACAGAAATGCATCATCTGTGAAAATGTCAACTGTCTACCTATCACGGTTCATGAGATACAGCCTGGTGACAGACGGACGGACAGCAAAGTCTTAGTAATAGGGTCCCTTTTTACCTTTTGGGTTTCGGAACCCTAAAAAAGAAAGAAGAGGTCTTGGTTTTCATCATGTTTAACTCAGCGTTAAACTGCAAAAAGTTGTGAAACGGTTTCCGACTAGAATATCCCGAGAGTAGATAACGATAATGATGCGAGATAAGACGCGTTGGACTCATAGTTAGACATTTCGTTTAATGTCAATCACACAGAGGTCTATGCTCACATCAATATATTTTAGGACACCTCTCCTAGCTCTTCGTCAAGGAAGCTTCTCCTCATTTGCACTCAATTGTACTTAAGTAAATTGTCTGTTCGATCAAGAAAACAGAAAATCATTAATCTATAAATAGGCCTGAGTATAGGCCCCTCCGTTAGACAGAAACAAAGCGCTGTTAGTATCCTATAATAAGTTTTATTATATTAAGGTCCACTGGTGTAAGGGTAATACAAATAAATTATGTAAAAAGGACGTACATTTTAAGGGATTGTTATCTAAAAAGAGTACAAGTCATACGAAGCCTTAATTAGACACTATAGCAAGCACCTGTACAAGTGCTAAAGTCTTGTTTATCTTCGAATGTTTAAGTTTCTCAGCAACAGGATGTGGGCCTGAGCGGTTGTGCGATCACTTAGATCTCTCCATTGCCGTATTCTTTGATCTTCAACAAGTCGCAACTGAATTCGAAGAATTCGAGACACTTGCTTGGGTTTTTAGCATCCGGGTGCATGGGTCCTTTGCTGCAGTTGCTTAAATAGACTCCGCCTTGGCCTTCTTGAGATGGATCAATGGCGGCAAATACAATAGTTCTGGATCCTCGTTCAGGACTCTGAGGAAAGGAAGAATTGTTTATTGACTTACGATGGCATTTACTTTATTGGATCTTACCTTAAAGAAAAGTTTCTTTAAAAATGGAACGGCGGTCGTAGATGTGTATTCAAAGAGATCAGTATCAACGACGCCTGGATGTACCGAGACGACTTGGACGTGATCTCCTTCTTCAGTAAGGATTCGGTTTAAGTGCCGTGTTGCAAGAATCTGCGCTAATTTGCTCTGATTGTAAGCACTGGCTGGATAGTAGTATTTCCTAGAGAACAACCAGAACGTCAGGAAAGCCATACGTCATATTGTATTCATTTGGACTTACTCTCCATTAATGTCCTTGTAGTTAATACGACCGATTAGATTAACCACCGACGAGACGTTAACAACACGAGCATTTTTGCCCTCAGCCCCAGCAGCTTTGAGTTGTGGCATGAGCAAATGCGTCAGGAGGAAGTGACCCAAATAGTTAACAGCAAAATGCGACTCATAACCATCTGACGTCTTATGATATGGAGCAAACATTATACCAGCTTAGAAAAATAGAAGAACCTTAGAACACTAGGTTCTGTCCCAGTAAGAAGATAGAGATGACATCTTACCGTTATTTATGAGAATGTCGATTTTCTGAAATTGATCTTTTACTCGTTTGGCAAATGACTTGACCGAGTTCAGTTCGCCCACGTCCAGTGTTTCACAGATAAGCTTTCCCTTGGTACTTGATAAATCGACAAGTCCTGCAACGGCCTTCTCGCCTGATTTCGGGTCCCTGCAACCTGTAAAACCGTTAAATTATTAGAACGAACCCATTTGAATGTAATCAAAAGCAATTGTCCATATTGCCAAACTAAATCTGCTCTCTACACTTCCATTCCCATAGCATAGCTTAATGAGTTTATTTCTTTACTACCGCTAGAGACGTTTCTTAATTGCAAATAAAAGACTTGGGGTCACCTAACGAGGTGAACTAAAAGTAGCGATAATCAGCGGTGCTTTCGTCTTTAAGACTTTTTAATTGCCTCGGAGATTGATGGCCTGTACTCTATAGTACGGGACTAGTGCGATTGTGATGTAAAGAGTCAGAAGAAAGAATGTGGACCAGACTAGCCTGAGTATACAACGGGGGCTTAAGAAGTCAAGGTGAAAGGTGATTTCGTTTTTTTTTTTTTGGTTTTCCTTTGTGACAAGTAATGGCAGCTATCGACCTGTCTAAGTCTCGGCGGCTGTGCTTTTTGTTTTTTGTCGGAGGCTTCTGCTATCTTTTGGAGCAGATACCTTCCATTAATTTATTTTTCCCGTATTTCCCCGGTATTTCGACTGAAATACCAGCTCTATATGCTCCATCCACAAAAAAGGCGATCCTACCTCTTGCAAGAACTATAGAGGTATATCCCTGCTCAATGTCGCATACAAGATCCTGTCCAGCGTATTGTGTGAACGTCTAAAACCATTTTGCACCGCACTAATCGGCAGCTACCAGTGCGGCTTCCGGCCCGGCAAATCAACTATAGACCAAATTGTCACACTTCGACAAATACTGGAAAAGACCAATGAGTTTCGAATCGAACCACACCATCTTTTCATCGATTTCAAAGCCGTATACGACAGCATTCATCGTGAAGGACTGTTTAGTGCGATGGCCTAATTCGGGATCCCGGGAAAACTGGATCCAGTCCACGATGCACCGTGCAACTAGGTTCTAGGACTTCGGAACCGTTTGTAGCATGCACCGGATTTCGGCAAGGAGATGCGCTGTCAAAGTGACTTCCTTAACCTGGTGCTGGAGCAAATAGTGCGACGGGCAGGCGTCAACAGGGAAGGCACTATCTTCTACAAGTCCATCCAGCTGCTAGGATACGCGGATGGTATCGATATCATCGCGTGTTCTCGCCGTGGCATTGTGGAAGCATTCACGGCGATTGAAGAACAAGCGAAACGAGTTGGTCTTAAAGTCAATGACGAAGTTCATGCTGTCGAGCAAAAACCAATCCGTCGCTCACCATCTGGGACAAAGTATAACAATTGACAGCTACAATTTCGAGGTCATTAAGGAGTTTGTTTACCTCGGGGCGAACATATATTCCACAAAAGACACCACAGTGGAGTTCCGGCATAGAATCGCCCTTGGCAACCGCTGCTACTTCGGCTTGTCCAAACAACTGGGGTCAAAGCTCCTCACTCGAAAGACCAAAGTCATGCTTTACAAAACGCTCATTCTGCCAGTCTTGCTGTACGGAGCCGAAAGCTGGACGATAAGCAGGACAGCGGAGCTGATTTTGGGTTCTTTCGAAAGAAAAATTCTGCGCCGGATATTTGGTCTAGTCTGTGAGGAAGGTGAATTGAGAGGAAGACACAACCGCAAACTCTACGAGCTGTACCAAGATGTGGATGTAGTCCGGAAGGCAAGGATCCGTCGACTACACTGGCTCGGCCACATCGAGCGCATGGACATCAACGCTCCAGCTAAGAGGGTCGTCGACTCCGAGCCTCCTGGTTCGAGAAGAAGAGGAAGACCGAACCTCCGGTATAAAGACCAAGTAATCGCGGATGTGAGACATCTTGGTCTTGACAACTGGAAGCAATGGCCCGGGACCGTCAAGGATGGAAGGCAGCTACAGCTCAGGCTCAGATCCTCCATGGATCGCAGGCCTGATAAGTAAGTAGTAAGTAAGTTTTCCAGAGAAAAATGAGAGGAAGCTTCAGTGATGTTAAGCTAAGTGTTTCGGCACACACCCGAGGGTGCGCCACCGTGCACCGTTTCCGCAAAGGCGGGACAGTCACAGAGAAAATGCACTGCAGTATCATCCTCCTCGCAACATGCACAGGTAGGCGTCTCACTGAGGGCCCATAGACCTCACACTTGTGTGCACACATGTGTATCGACACCGGTGTGTGATTCCGCCACACACGTCACACCGATAGAGACACCGACACCAAAAATCAAAGACTTTTGATTTTTACTCGCTCCGTGTCTGACACCAAAAATGGTGTGTGCACCAGCCCACAGACAGCACACATGTCCGCACACCGACACATGTGTGCACACAAGTGTGAGGTCTGTGGGCCCTTTTATGCCAAGCACGCAAGGATGTTTAGCAAAAGTGTAATGGCCCGTAATGACTCCCACAAGTCTTCTGCAGTTAAATTTCTATAAGGACAGAAGGAATGCTGCGGATTTCTTGCAGATATCAGGGCATACGCGTTTTGTCATCCTGCATCCTGGACAATCCCTCCATCTACGGTTGTGCTTACTAAACACCTAATCGTTAATGTAGGAATTTACGGTGGACTCAGGTAAACCTAGAGCGGGTTCACGTCCTGAGATACTCTCATCTGAACCCGTGCTGGCGAGTTCATCTGAACCCGTTCTGGCGAGTTCATAAGAAATCTCATTTCCTGGGAGCTCATACTGACTCTGTTTTAGAAGGTCTTGAGTTCAAGCACTAATTTGGAGCTAGTTGAAGGGTTGGACACAGCATTGAGTGCAGCTTTTCTGTCACTGTAGACGCATGTGCTTTTTCCCCTCCACTATGTGCTTCACAACATAGTGCATTACCATTAGGATAGCGTATATCTCTGACAGACGCATATTTTCTTAACGAGAAATGCAGTCAGATGTTTTTGCGCTCAAAGAAGACCCCAGCTCCGGATCCCCGCTCACACCTGGAGCCATCCGTGAAAATGCGAAGACTATCCTTTCCAGGTTCAGTATCAAGCCAGAGCCAGTCCAGCTGCCATTGAATTTCGACTGTGAAATTACAGCGCAGTAGGATAATAATGGGAGTCATTGCGTCATAAGGCATGTCCATGAGACAGGCGTCGCAGGACATTTCTTGCGCAAGCACACTGTTAATCCTGTGCGAGTAGTACCAAAACCCATTTCTCTTGAGACGAGACATGGCACACCCTCTGACAAATATGTCAACATGCTTTGACCAACTTGCTATCTAAGATGACTCCCAGGTACTTAGTCTCCTTGGAAACCGGGATGGGAGTGCCTTTTGGTACGAGCAGTGTCATATCAGTATTTCTCCACCTCCTCGTGAAGAGAAACACATCGGTCTTAAGAGGATTAACCGACAGCCCATTTCTTGTACAACAATCATCGATCAGATTTACGGACAGTCGCTAAGCACGAGCCGACAAAAAGAACGGCGACATCATCCGCATAGATTCCAGAGGCATTGAGAGCATCAAGCAGAGAGTCGACCACCATGCACCACAACATCGGAGACAGGACGCTGCTTTGCGGGTAGCCCGTTTAACGCCGGATTTGATATACTGGTCGAGGCCTGCATAAGCGATCAATGTCCTATACACAGGCTTGGATCCACAAGACCAGTGTTTCATCTACGCCTGCCGTCTGGCAGTCGAAAGTTGCATTATCAAAAGCTCTCTCAATGTCGACGAAAATGCCCAGCGCGTACTCTTTCCTTTTGAGCGCGTCTCGAAAGGTGTCTGTAAAGACCATAGCTAAAGATCTTACTTTATAGGTAGAGAACAGTTTATGTCGCAACAAGCTCGGAAACAGAAAACCGTCCCTAAAAGTGTCGTTTGAATAAACTTAAGCACTCTAAAGCTTCGAAAATGTTGGGATTATTCTCTGACGAAAAAAATGGTGATCAAGACCAAAAAAGCAGACGCAAAAACTGTAAATGGCTATGTTCAGCTCCTACAGAGATTCCCATGTTATGCACGCTAAGCTTCCAGCTACTACCATAGTTTTACGAGTTGAGAGCAGCAAAGGACCGGGTATACCACGTCATTTCTTTCCTCATGGACTTCAGGTTAATGCTACCGCCTACAACGAGGTTTTAGAAAACCTTGTGAAAGCTAGGATTGATAGCGTATGCGGAGGCAAACTATACATATTCCAACAGGACTCTGTTCCGTCACATAAAGCGATGCTGACACTGGACTAGATGTCCGAAACATCGAGCTTCTTTGAGTACCCTGCTCTTTTAAGATGATTTCAAACTGCCATCTAGTTGATGTATGGTGCCTCCGCTATCTCTTTCCAGCTTGCTCCTGCTCTACCAGTTGCAAAAATTCATGGATTATTTCAGTGAAGGACCGACCGGAGCGAGGTGCAACTTTGACACCGAAATATCCGGAACGGAATCAAAAAAAAAAACACTTCTGCGCCCGACGTTCACTCACAGCATTCTTACAATACACTTCACAAAATTGTCGGCATATTTTCGCCGTACATACTATGCTCAGAAAAGAAAAAGGAATAGAACTGGTTTGGGCTTTCAATGGATAGAACGGCTTAGTCTTCCTCGTTTCGTGTTATTTGGGCAAAAAGTATTTGCGAATTGTGAGAATGGTTTATATCAACGGCACAGCCATCTTAGTTGCTAGACCTGTACTTATCTAAGTAAGCTAGCGTCGCTGTGCAACCGGCCCATAGATTATGTGTCTTCTATACCGTAAAAGCCAAGGTACACGAAATCCTTGATTGCCTCAAAGTTACAGCTACAAATAGCATTACATGAGTGTGTTGCTTTAACGCTCTCAAAAGCTCATCTCACTGTGTTGGTACAACCATGCCAATATTGTCTGCGCTCTCAATCCATCTTACCATCAAAAGTCTCGTTAAACCTTTTAGCTATGTTAGCAAGACATGGCTCTGTACGTACGAGTATGTTCCCTGTTTTAAGGGGCGCTATCAAATGAGACTTTAAAGTCAACATATTGATGACTTGGATTGACCTGAAAACCTTATACACAATCTGCTGTTGTATGAATACCTGATCCATTTTAGTTTTTCTAGATCGAGATAACACAAGGAGCAAGAGCATGTGAGGCTCTTTACTTAAATAAAACATGAAATGTCTACTCCGATAAGCCAGTATCAAATGCAACCTTGGCCGGCCGAGAAACCATCTAGTAATGGGTTGATTCCATTCAACCCATTTTTAGCTACTTCCACTTTAGCGCCGTGATATGAGACTACACGGGCGGGAGCATTTTCATACAATTACCAGAGCCTGCAAATGTGTTTTTCTATGTTGTCAGCGTGAACTGTGACTCTGTTAAAGGTCATTACTAGACGCTTTCGCTTTAGCTTCATAGTTTAAAGCTTTGTTCGTCAACTTTTTGGAAAACTTACGTAGGTAGGTAGGTTATCCGTAGCCTCCACAGGGAGTATACACTTAGGCCAGAGAGGCCCTTTGTGTAGCTACGAGGGGGGCAGATCGTTAAGGGAGTAGGATCTTAGGTATCGTTCCCTGCTTTGGCAGAGGGCTAGACAGGTGCAGAGCAGGGGTTGAATGGATTCATCCTCCTCTTCGTCTACACAGCTCCTGCAGAAGTCGTTTGAAACTTGCCCTGGTCTTTGTGCATGACTACCAATAAGACAGTGATCAATAATGACACCAACGATTTTGTTGATGTCATTTCGTTTTAAGGAGATTAGTGTCTTGGTCCGCTGGTGGTCAAGACGAGGCCAGATTACCTGGTGGTCTTTGTGCATGACTGCCAATAAGACAGTGATCGATAATGACACCAATGATTTTGTTGATGTCACTTCGTTTTAAGGTGATTAGTGTCTTGGTCCGCTGGTGATCAATACGAGGCCAGATTGCCTGGTGGTTAATGCCCTTAGTATTAGTTGAATAGCTACTAGTTGTATACCTGCGTGTGCCATGTTTCTTTGTTGCATAGTTCTTCGTCTGGCGAGCTTGTCAGATCTTTCATTTCCTGAAATATCGCTGTGCCCTGGTACCCATATGAGGTACCATCTCGTTAAGAGATAGGCGGTAGTCGAGGCTTGCTTTAGAAGTTTAGATATAAGACTCCAACGATTTCAGGGCAGCTCGGCTGTCAATGAGGGTTCGAATATCAATAGCAGATATCACGTTCCACTTCCGCTGCCAATAGCTCCGCCTGAAAAACGCTGGAATGGTCCGGTAGTTCCATGGCTTCACTTAGGTTTAATTGTTAACAAAATATTCCGCTATCCATCCCGTCCTTGGTTTTTAACCCATTCACTAGTGTTAAGGTCCACACAACGCTTGCGAGGTTGCGGATGTCGGGAGCAGTTCTGTCTTTCAGGGTAAGTTATCCTGAATTTCTTCTCAAAGACTGAGGCTCAATGTGGTCGGAGTTTTCTGCCAGAGTTATCCTGTTTTTCAGGATAGCGGAATGGCCAGCAATATAACTCGTCCATTAATCTGGGGGCCGTCCTTTAATCTTGCTGCTGTGTATGTGGCTAGCTGCTTACCGTGGATATCGAGCGGGTTTAGGTGGAGTAGCATGTTGAGCGCTGCCGTTGGAGTAGACCTTAGGGCCCTTTGATGTACATATAAGCTAACCTCTTTACCTTCTCGATTTGTTTGTGGTATGTTGTTTAGTGCAGTGCAGTCCATCAGTAACTGTGATGTACAACCATAGGGTTAATTAGGGGTTGAAGTTCCATTTCCTCCCTAGACACTCTTGCAAATGTAGAGAGCTATGGTTGCATTCTTTGCCCGTTCAGTTGAATTGTCCTTCCAGGTGAGTTTCTTGCCTAATATAATGCCAAAATATTTGGCACTATAAGAGTAGCTTGAGAGTACCGTGGCGTAGTGGGTAGTGTGTTGGCCTCTGACGCCGATGACACGGGATCGAATCCCGACACAGCCATGTCATCGAATGTGTTTTCACGGTGTTTCTCCTCAGCGGGGTTCTGACAAAACCCCCTGTAGTAAAATTGTCATGAAAAGTTTCTCGAAATTCGCCGTTCGGAACCGGCAATAAACTGTAGGTCCCTTTCACCTATGGGAAAAATAAATCACACACAACATGGGTGATTGAGAGAAGCTCGGCTCTGGTCCTTCATGGACTGTAACGCCAACATACATACATAAGAGTAGCTTAGCCTGCTACCGAGTGGAGTGATTGGACATATTTCCGCAATCTTGTGTTTTCTAGTGAGGAGCACAAGTTCCGTTTTCTGGGGATACGCATATGGTCATTCAGTGTAGGTAGATATTTGCCCGATGCCCCGATGCCTTCTTCCTCCAGTTTAGTCAGTAATACGTGTTCAACTACGTTCCGAGTAAGAGTGGGCCCCCCTTCTGGAGCGCCTTTCGTAAATAATCTAAAGGTTATTTGGCTTCCCCATTAAGAGTAGGTTTTGCTCGCCAGTCAACTCTGTTAGAGTCCTCTCCACTTTTAGATTTACTAGCCCTTTCATTATTGCTTTCGATGTGACGCTGTTGAAGGCGCACTCTGAGAAAGCTACTAAGGCGTATTCTTTAAGTTGGATTGATCTTTAGATTTTCTTCACCAGACCTCTGCAGTGTTGTGCCTTAGAAATTACGGACGGGTCAAAATTCCGGCGTATACATATGTATGTAGGTCTATCAGCCTTTCTGGGGTTTTTAGTACAAAGAGTGACAGACAAATTGCCTTAAGATTCTTGGGTGTAGTGTGGAAACTTCTGCCAGCCTTGGGGATGAAAAGTACTCTTGCGGGCTTCCGCTTTGCTGGAATGTGTCTCCAGACTAGGCAGGAAGGTACAGCTAGCCATGGTATTGTTCACTCCATAGTTTGTGCAAGTTAGATGGGGTAGATTCTATACGGCCCTGGCGATTTAAAGGCTTGAAACTTTTTATTGCCCAAGGGATTTTGTCTCTAGAGATTATTCCTCTGTTACAGGAGAGTTTTGAATTCTCCGTGTTTGCTCTGAGTTTTGCATCTAGCAGTAACCTAGGGGGAGAAGATTAAGTGTTTCTTCTTTCGACGTTGGGAAACTTTACTACCACGATCTTCTCTGACGATACTTCTCCCTGATACTTCTGTCTTAAGAACTCACTAGCTACTCCCAAACCTGGGATGTTATGTTGCCATGTCCGTCAAGGTGAATATTTTTCAAATATTTTCTCCAAATGAGGTCGACAGAGCACGAAAATTAGGTTGCCATTAGGATGGTACGGAGATCAAAGGACACTGAAGACTAAAATACTTCTTTCAAGTCAAAGTACTCATGCAAAAGCCCACATTACAGGTGCAAGGCCCGACAAAAAGCTAAACATTTAATCGATTTATCAAAAAGTTGAATACCGATCGACTTCATGTGTGTTCATCCTGAGTGGATCAGTGATCAACAGTCGATCCGAAGCATCAATACTTCTTCTTCTTCTTAGTGGGCGCTACAGTTCGGGGTGAACCTGGGCCTCAACCAACATGACCCTCCATCTGGCACGATCTTTCGCTAGCCCTTTCCATTGCCGCACACCTAGTTGGCTGAGGTCCCCTTCCACCTGTGTGCGCCATCTTAAGGGCGGCCGTCCTCTGCTTCTTCGTCCCTCGGGGTTGGTTTCAAAGACTCTCCGGGCTGAAGCTGTGGTGTCCATTCGCTCTACATGGCCCAGCCATCTTAGGCGTTGAATCCGTAGACGCCTGACTAGGCTCATGTCGCTGTACAGCCCGTAAAGTTCATGGTTGAATCTTCTCCTCCATCCCCCGTCTGCGTTTATAGGCCCAAAAATCACGCGCAAAATCTTTCTCTCGAACCGACCAAGGGCTTCCTCATCCGCTTTTGATAGTGTCCATGCTTCTGCGCCGTACAACAGGACCGGGATGATAAGGGTCTTATATAGAGTCAACTTTGTCGTTCGGGAGAGGGCTCTATTACTCAGTTACCTCCTGAGCCCAAAGAAACAGCGATTGGCAAGAGTGATTCTGCGTTTGATTTCGGAACTGATGTCGTTGTTCCAGGTCACTGCGGAGCCAAGGTAGACGAAGTCCTTAACTACCTCGAACTTATATCTGCCTATACAAACGTTCCGGCCGAGACGTCGGTGTTGAGCGTCCTTATTTGATGACAGCATATATTTAGTTTTGCCCTCGTTTACCGCCAAACCAATTTTCGCCGCCTCCATCTCAGTACTCGCATACGCCTCATTGACATCTCGCTGTGATCTACCTATCATGTCAATATCGTCGGCGTATGCAAGGAGTTGCGAGGATTTGAAATAGATTGTGCCTCTTCTTTTGGCCAGTGATTTTTGCACAATCATTTCCAATATGATGTTGAAGAAATCACACGACAGCGCATCGCCCTACCTAAATCCTTTTTTGACATCAAGACTATCGGTAAGGTGTTCACCGATTCGGATGGAGCAGCGAGCATTCTCCAAAGTCATCCTGCATAGTCTGACGAGTTTAGCAAGTATGTCAAAGGTAGACATAGCGTTGTATAGCTCGTCTCTAATTACGCTGTTGTATGCGGCTTTGAAGTCGACAAATAGGTGGTGAGTGTCGACTTGAAATTCATTGGTTTTTTTCAAGGATCTATCGTAGTGTGAAGATTTGGTCGATTGTGGACTTCCCTGGCCTGAATCCGCACTGATAAGGACCTATCAGCTTATTTACAAAAGGCTTCAGGCGTTCACACAAAACGGCAGAGAAGATTTTGTAGGAGATGTTAAGGGGACTTATTCCTCTATAGTTGGCGCAATCAGAGGGGTCTCCTTTCTTGTGGATCGGGCATACGATGCTGAGACTCCATTCCTCGGGCATGCTTTCCTCTAACCATATCTTACGGATGAGCTGGTGCATGCTCCCAACCAGGTCATCCCCAGCTGCCTTGAAGAGCTCAGCAGACAGTCCGTCTGCGCCAGCAGCTTTATTCGACTTGAGCTTCGATATGGCAATCTTAACTTCGTCGAGGTCAGGGGGACAAAATTCTCTGCGGTCTCCGTCGATTAGAAATGGATCATTCTGCCTGACAGCGGTATATTGACTAACATCGCCGTTATACAGTCTGCAGAAGTGGTTTTTCCATATTCTCAGCAACGACTGCGGTTCTACTCCTAAGTGTCCGTTCTCATCCCTGCAGGCTTCCGTTCTGGCTTTATAACCTTGGCATGTTTGCTTTATCTGTTGATAAAACTTTCGAACGTCACGCCTGCAGTAACACCTCTCCAAATCCTCAATCGCGCGCTTCTCGTGCTCTTTCTTCTTTCTTTTAAGAAGCTTATGCTCCTTCCTTCTTTTTAACTCCTTGAGCTCACGAGCTGCTCTTGTTCTTTTATGCAGCGAGGCCTTATATGCATCCTGCTTCGCTGTATGAATCCTCCTGTACTCGTCATCGAACCAGGTGTTTCTTCGTGGTGGAGCCTTGAAACCCAAAACTTCGGATGCAGAGCTTTTCAGGGCTTGTTTGCAAAGGCTCCACTGCTGTTCTATTGATAGCGTGGAGGATTGAGGTGTATTGGAGAGCTTAAGGGAGACGCGATCGGTAAAAGCGCGAGCATCAATACTATCAAATTTTATAAATTACTTTTGCGCAAGCAGCCTTAAACCTTGTTAGGCAACTAGCTCGGCTTTTAAATGGATACGTGTATGTATGTAGTTGGCGTTACAGTCCATGAAGAACCTGAGCCGAGCTTCTTTCTCTCAATCACCCATGTTGTGTGTGATTTCATTTTCACATAGGTGAAAGGGACCTACAGTTTTATTGCCGGTTCCGAACGGCGAATTTCGAGAAGCTTTTCATGACAATTTTACTACAGGGGGTTTTGTCAGAACCCCGCTGAGGAGAAACACCGTGAAAAACATGTTCGATGACATGGCTGCGTCGGGATTCGATCCCGAGTCATCGGCGTCAGAGGCCAACACACTACCCACTGCGCCACGGTGCTCTCTGGATACACATATGTTTGTTGTATATTTGAACAACCGGTAGATAGAGAAACTCACACATCTTAGTCTGTCTTAGTTCTTGTCAGTTGCTGAGCCTTGTTCTTTCACAAACCCACATTGCTTGACGTCATCTTAGACAGAGCTTAGTGCCATGTCCACAATAAATCAATTCAATGCCAATGAAGCGAGGTAAACAACACTCCAACTTCAACTCTTGATTTTTATCAAATTCATCGTAAACATGACGTCTCCAGAAAGAGCTTCGGCCTATGCTATGAATATGGTTTTGAATTTTTTCAATAACACTGTACGCCGCCTCATTACTATTCACGGCGCTTACCTAATCAAAATATCTTTCCACTTAGACGTGTCTGCTGTTCACCAAACTCATTTTTTTCTCATTCAAGCCACATGTGCCCGCACGTAAGGCATAATTATTCGTTAGCGAGGCATTTGCTTAGTACGAAATTATACATCCAATGAACAATAGATGAGAAGAAGTTTAACACTCACCCATGACAACAGTCATATCGCATGCCAGTAGTTTCTCGATGATCCTCAGGCCGATTCCCCGATTACCGCCAGTGATAACTACAACCTTTTCCGGTTGTTTGTAAAGAACTGAAATGGACACGTCATGTGATTTTCCGATTGGAATGTGCTATACCAGTATGTGGTCATTGTACTTACCAACTTTGTCCTTTTTCGCATAGATCCAATCGTGGATTAATCCCACAGATCCGATGTATTGGAATCTTAATTCAGTTCTCCATTCGTACCAGTTCTTTGGCATCTCCTTGGAGGTTTTAAAGAAGTAGAACACGCACAGGAGCAAGACAATAGCAACATTAATTACGCCAATCATTTTGAGACTCTCTCTTGCACTTGTCGCTTTGGAATAGTCTTTTTTATCTGCAAGGCCTTTGGGGAATGTATTGCAATAATTTTCCTTCAATCCGCTTTCTACATTACATCTATCTAAAAGTACAGCGAAAGAGAGATTCATATAGAATAAGAGTAGAAGTCAAACTAAAATAAAAAGAACACGTCACTGTTGAGCGTGCAAGTCACGATACCATGATTCAACGCTTTAGGCAGTGACATGGCAATCGCGCACATATCTACTTCAAAGATTCATACATATATGTAACTTAGTGTCATAAGTTCTAATAGACTAAGGTGGAGGATTGACAAAAGTAGCAAACTAAGTTCGGCAAAAGAAATACTACCACCGAGAACGTAGCGCAGAGGTCAGGTAAGAGGCAAGGAAAGAAGATCAAATATTGGAAACAAGGATGACTAAGTAACCAATCTATAGCTAATTGAAATTTGGACTTAGGTAGCCATTCTTATCTACAACTTATTCTGGATGTATGTAATGAAACCAGAGCTCGGCAGCTGCTGTCTTGGAAGATCTTGCCTATTAAGTAGCCCAAAAATAAGCATTGTTTCGTTCGATAACTTGTTGCCATTTTGAAGGTAGTTCCACTATGCCTCTTTCGTAGAGGCGATTTTCACCGTCTATAGAGCAGAGAGCACCGTGGCGCAGTGGGTAGTGTGTTGGCCTCTGACGCCGATGACACGGGATCGAATCCCGACACAGCCATGTCATCGAACGTGTTTTCACGGTGTTTCTCCTCAGCGGGGTTCTGACAAAATCCCCTGTAGTAAAATTGGCATGAAAAGCTTCTCGAAATTCGCCGTTCGGAACCGGCAATAAACTGTAGGTCCCTTTCACCTATGGGAAAATGAAATCACACACAACATGGGTGATTGAGAGAAGCTCGGCTCAGGTTCTTCATGGACTGTAACGCCAACATACATACATACATAGAGCAGATACCGACTTCCAGTTTGGGGATTGTGCTTATAGGGGTGAGCAAAGAATTTGCATTCAATTTTTTTTACGGAATGAATTTCCTGCTGCAGATTCATTGAGGATGGTGTAGAAAGCATTAAGTGATGGGGCTTTGTCGAAAAAAAAAAATTGTTTACAAGTGGTATAAAGAGTTCCAAGGCGAGGAGGGAGCGAGCAAACAGAGCAAAGAAGGTGATCGCGTTTAACATGGCAAACGCCAGCTTCCATCTCTGTCCCTGCTCAATCTAAGTTGACACACAGCTTCTGCGTGGCCTCCCCTGGATAGCTATCCTGGAACCCACCAGTGAACCAATGTGTGCAGCGATCCGAACCCTTGTTCCTGGGGAAGAGGAACCTGGACCTCCAAGTTGGGGGTTACGCTTAGGAGTAACATCCCTATCGCGTAAAACAAAAATTTGTCCAATTGCCTCGGATACGGACGGACTACATGTTGACCACCCCCGCTAACCTGGAACGTTAGGTGCCTCAACATACCAGGTGTAGTCAGACAAGTGATCAACTCTTTGTACTGCCAGGTAAAAAGCGGATGAAAAACCGTGATATATACTACGGAAACTGTATGTATGTTGGCGTTACAGTCCATGAAGAACCTGAGCCGAGCTTCTCTCAATCACCCATGTTGTGTGTGATTTCATTTTTCTCATAGGTGAAAGGGACCTACAGTTTATTGCCGGTTCCGAACAGCGAATTTCGAGAAGCTTTTCATGACAATTTTACTACAGGGGGTTTTGTCAGAACCCCGCTGAGGAGAAACACCGTGAAAAACACGTTCGATGACATGGCTGTGTCGGGATTCGATCCCGTGTCATCGGCGTCAGAGGCCAACACACTACCCACTGCGCCACGGTGCTCTCATACTACGGAAACTGCTACAGAGAAAATAAACAACGCCTATTCGGATGCGGATTTGTTATTCGAGGCAGACCCAGGAAAAAGTCTTAAGTGTTCAGTATGTAAGCGAACGCCTCATAACTATCCGTATCAAGGCCAATCTCGGCAACATAAGCTTAATATGTGTCCACGCCCCCACAGAGGAGAAAGATTACCGATATAAGGACGACTTCTATGATCTCCTAGGCAGAACGTATGCGCAATGTCCCAGCTATGACACCAACATCGTTCTAGGAGGTTTCAATGCGAAGCTGGGTTAGGAAGCCATCTTTGAACGAGTTATAGGAAAGCACAGCCTACACAACACCACGTCAAAAAACGGACTAAGGCTAGTGGACTTTATGGCGGACTTAATCTGGTAGTAACAAGTACACGATTCCCACACCTGAACATCCATAAAGGGACCTGGCGGTCTTTCGGTTAATCGACAATCAATCAAATTGATCACATTGTGATCGACGGCAGATACTCCTCCAGTATCCTAGAGTCCGAACCTTTCGAGGAGCCAACATCGATTCGGATCATTACCTGGTTGCAGCGGAACCAGCGCACAGGGGTGAGTTTCCATAAATTACTCATGAGCGCGTGCGTTTAATAATTGCTCGTTGGGTAGTGCACACTCACGAGTAGGTCATGAGTGTGCGTTTCCTTACCAACCACAACAGCGTCATATGTTTCATTTGTTATTAAAAACCAGGTACCTCAGGATCTAGCTGGATCAGTATCTATATATGAACCTGATCTCAGGTCAATATCATCTTTGTTTCTCGACGATAATCGAGGCGAAAATTCCGGTGGGCACATACGTACGTACGCACATACATATGTAAATACACGCACTCTATAAAAACCTTGGATTTGGATTCTGGTGACCTTGAAACGTGGAAATATGTTAAAATTTGGAATTCGCAAAATCCGCCCCATTACTATAACTTCCCACTTATTTACTTTGATGGCGCTACAGTTCGTGGTGAACCAGAGCCTCAACCAACAAGCCTCTCCAGCCGGCCCGATCTTTGGCCAGCCGCTTCCAGTGCTGCACGCCCAGTTGGTTGAGGTCCCTTTCCACCTGTGCGCGCCACATTAAATGCGGTCGTCCTCTGCTGCGTCGTTTCTCGGTGTTGGAGTCGAAGACTCTTCGGGCCGGAGCGTTGATGTCCATTCGCTCTACATTGCCTAGCCATCTTAGACGTTGGATCCGAAGACGTCTTACTAGGCCGATGTCGCTGTACAGCCTGTACAGTTCTTGATTGAATCTCTTCCTCCACTCTCCGTTTACACAAACGGGACCAAAGATTGCACGCAGAATTTTCCTTTCGAAACGCCCAAGAGCCCCTTCATCCGCTTTTGATAACGTCCAAGCCTCAGCGCCTGGCAAGAAGACCGGGATGATTAAGGTTTTGTAGAGGGATATCTTAGTTTTTCGAGAGAGCGCTCTACTACTCAATTGCCTCTTGAGCCCGAAGAAGCAGCGGTTGGCAAGAGTTATTCTGCGTTTTATCTCAGCGCTGGTGTCGTTGCTGCTTGTCACTATCGAGCCAAGGTAGACGAAGTCCTTGACTACTTCAAAAATATAGCTGCCGAAGGTGACGTTCTGACCAAGACGTCGGTGCTGTGCGTCTTTCTTGGATGACAGCATATATTTGGTCTTGTCCCCATTTACCCTTAGACCCACTTTAGCCGCTTCTGCTTCAATGCTTACGAACGCCTCACTGACGTCTCGCTTTGTCCGTCCAATAACGTCAATGTCATCTGCATAGGCAAGCAATTGTGTGGACTTGAAGTAGATCGTACCCCTTGTATTGTCCGCAGAGTCCCGCACGATATTTTCAAGTATGATGTTAAAGTAATCACATGACAGTGCGTCACCCTGTCTAAAACCTTTTTTAACATCAAAGGGGCCGGTTAGTTCACCTCCGAACTTAATGGATCAGCGAGAGTTCTCCATAGTCATCCTGCACAGTCTGACGAGTTTGGCAGGAATGTTAAAGCATGACATGGCTCTGTATAGCTCGTCTCAATAAACACTGTCATACGCGGCTTTGAAGTCGACAAAAAGATGGTGCGTGTCGACCTGGAATTCATTGGTCTTCTCCAAAATCTGCCGTAGTCACACTGGAACCTATCAGATTGTCCACGAATGGTTTCAGGTACTTACACAGTACGGCAGAGAGGATCTTGTACGCGATATTCAGGAGGCTTATCCCTCTATAATTGGCGCAGTCATAGGGGTCTCCTTTCTTATGGACCGGGCAAACGATACTGAGATTCCATTCATCGGGCATGCGTTCCTCCGACCAAATCTTGCAGATGAGTTGGTGCATGTTCCTGACCGGCTCATCGCCAGCTGCTTTAAACAGTTCCGCGGGGAGTCCGTCTGCTCCAGCAGCTTTATAGGACTTAAGTTTCGATATCGCTATCTAAACATCGTCTAGGTCGGGTGGACAGGATTCTCCTTCGTCTTCGTCCATTGTGAATGGTTCGCTCCGCCTGAGGGCGGCATTTTGACTATCATCGCCGTTATACAGTCTACGGAAGTGGTCCTTCCACAATCTCAGCATCGACTGTGACTACACTACTAGTTGTCCGTGCTCATCCCTGCAGGCTTCTACTCTGGCTTTATAGCCTTGGCATGTTCGTTTTACTTTCTGGTAAAATTTTCGAACGTCGTTCCTGCAGTAACATCTCACCATCTCCTCGATCTGAGGCGGCCTCTCTAATGGCTTTCTGACAACGACTCCATTGCTGTTCTATGGTTTCTGCAGATTGCATCGGGACCTGAAAGAGCTTGAGGGAGACTTGATCGGCGAAGGTCCTGGCGGTCTCCTGCGATTGCAGCTTTCCGACGTTAAAATTTGGTGTTCTTACTCGACTCCGTTGATTCCGAGAAATTCACATCCGTACCTTGGCTGCAACAAGGTAATGATCCGAAGTCGATGTTGGCTCCTCGAAAGGTTCGGACATCTAGGATGCTGGAGGAGTGTTGGTTGGTTGTCGATTGATCGAAAGACCGCCAGGTCCCCTTATGGATGTTGAGGTGTGAGAATCGTGTACTTGCTACTGCCAGGTTATGTCCCGCCATAAAGTCCACTAGCCTTAGTCCGTTTTCTGACGTGGTGTTGTGTAGGCTGTGCTTTCCAATGACCCGTTCAAAGATAGGTTCCTTACGCAGCTTCGCATTGAAATCTCCTAGAACGATTTTGGTGTCATGGCTGGGACATTGCGCATACGTTCTGCCTAGGAGATCATAGAAGTCGTCTTTATGTCGGTCATCTTTCTCCTCTGTGGGGGCGTGGACACATATTAAGCTTATATTGCCGAGATTGGCCTTGATGCGGATAGTTATAAGGCGTTCGCTTACATACTGGAAACCTAAGACTATTTTCCTGAGTCTGCCTCAAACAACAGCAGCAGTTTCCGTAGTAGATATCACGGTTTTTCATCCGCTTTTTGCCTGGCCCATCCCATCGCACTTCTTGGAGCGCGGTAATGTCTGCCTTATAGCAGTCGAAAGAGCTGACCAGTTGTTCGGCTGCACCTGGTCTGGACCTAACGTCCCAGGTGCATATCCGGAATTCGTTTCCTTTTAGACGTTTGCGGGGGTTGTCAACATGAAATCCGTCCGTATCCGAGGCTGTTAGTTGTTTCTGAACAAGCTTTGGTTTTATGCGATAGGGATGTTAGCCCTAAGCGCAACCCCCAACCTGGAGGGCCAGGTTCCTCTTTCCGCAGGAACAAGGGGTCGGGTCGCTGCACACATTGGTTCACTATCTGGCGGGTGCCAGTATAGCTATCCAGGGGAGGCCACGCAGAGGCTGGGTGTCAACTTAGATTGAGCAGGGACAGAGCTCGAAGGTGGCGTTTGCCAAGTTAAACGCGATCAACTTCTTTGCTCTGTTTGCTCGCTCCCTTCTCCCTGGGAAGTTAAAAAAAAAAAGTGAGTCTAAGCTATCAGCCTTTACATAAGAACCTTTAAGAGTGGGTTCCGTCAAACTAATTCCAATGTTGAAGGTCACGCCCATTAGATTACGTGGCCATACAATGTTCAATGTACGCGTACATAAGTATAATGAAACGAAAAACTGGCAAGTCATGAGAATTTCCAACGATTCTTACCAGATAATCAAGGGAACTTTCCATAATTTGTAATTACCTTAAACGGTGATGATGGTAGTATTTAGAAACCGTAAAGAAAATCCGGATACGATTACGAAGGTTCAAAGTACAATTTGACTAATCAGTGTACAACTAAAGTCCATTAGCCAAGTGATCGATGTCGACAAGGCTTATGTGTAATCAATCTTTTATTTTATCTATTACCGACACAAAACCGAATTTAATGCAGTTTCCAATCGGAAATACACTTCGGTTTCCTACTAATACTCGAGTTATTTCCAACACATGGACTTGTACGAGCTTCAAGTCATTCCGTAGATATGACGAGCCGCTGACCACGGAGATTTCTTTTTTAAACTATCGTTATCATAAATGACTTCGTTCCGTCTTAGTGCCTTGGTGTGTATTTTTTTATTGTCCAGAGCTATACAAGCAGCTATGTTATTCATCGATAGGTAGATATTAGACATGTCGGCTAGATAGACAGAAAGATGAAAAAACTAAAACACTAAGACGCACTTTTAACACCATACCATCTGAGGTGGAAGAACAATTTAAATGTATTTCCTAGATACTACGTGCTAGGCAATGCGGAAGTATTTTGGTTTGAGCATTCATGGTCATTCATAATTGTTTTGTATTTCTGTTCAAGGTCAGTCCAGATCGGTATGAGTGTTCGGTCCGTCGATGGAATTACCTTTTGGGGCATTGAGGTCAAACGCTATTGAAATCGATGCCAACGTTATTTCACAATTAGTGATTCCCCAAGGCGAGAGAGAATAGCCAGATATGGAATCAGTGTGCCCCGAAAGAATTACAAAAAAGAAAAAAAACTTTTAACTAAATATTGGTAAACTATTCCGAATCTTGATGTATGCAAATCTTAAAGTAGGGATTGGAGAAAAACAGATACATAGTTGGAAATAGACAACAGCGCTAGATCCGTATGATCAAAGTTTCTGCAAAATGCCATTGAACTTAAATTTACATATCTATGAATACATTATTACAGTTATCTGGCGACCTAGAAACCAATCTGCTTAGTAACTCTAGAAGTTCTTTTCTTTTTTTTTAAATGAAACAGAACGAAGATGAAGCTTAAAAAGCCTCGAGGGCGAGGAAATACCTAGCTACCTACCTGTGTGACCACGTCTTCTTCAGAATAACGTAGTTAACGTTTTGCTGCAAGTTGATACGACGGTAAAAGGAATTTAAGCCACGCTTTATAAGACTTAAGTTTCGATATCGCTATCTTAACATCATCTAGGTCGAGTGGACGGGATTCTCCTTCCTCTTCGTCCATTGTGAATGACGGCGGCATTTTGACTATCATCGCCGTTATAGAGTCTACAGAAATGGTCCTTCCACAATCTCAGCATCGACTGTGACTCCACTACTAGTTGTCCGTGCTTATCCCTGCAGGTTTCTGCTCTGGCTTTACAGCCTTGGCGTGTTCGTTTTACTTTCTGGCAAAATTTTCGAACGTCGTTCCCGCAGCTACATCTTTCCATCTCCTCGATCTCGCGCTTCTCGTGTTCCTTCTTTTTCCTTCTCAGAAGCGCATGCTCCTCCCTCCTTTTCTGTGCATAAAGCTCGCGGGCAGCTCTCGTCCGTCGATGCAATGTGGCCATGTATACATTCTGTTTCTCTACATGGGCCTGTCTGCACTCATCATCAAACCAAGGGTTTCTCGACGGTGGTGGCTCGAAACCGAGTACATCTGAAGCGGCCTCTAATGGCGTTCTAACAACGACTCCATTGCTGTTCTATGGTTTCTGCAGACTGCATCGGGACTTGAGAGAGCTTGAGGGAGACTTGATCGGCGAAGGTCCTGGCGGTCTCCTGCGATTGCAGCTTTCCGATGTTAAATTTTGGTGTTCTTACTCGGCTCCGTTGATTCCGAGAAAGTCGCATCCGTACCTTGGCTACAACTAGATAATGATCCGAATCGATGTTGGCTCCTCGAAAGTAACGGACATCTAGGATGCTGGAGGAGTGTCTGCCGAATATCACAATATAATCAATTTGGTTGGTTGTCGATTGATCGAAAGACCGCCAGGTCCCCTTATGGATGTTGAGGTGTGGGAATCGTGTCCTTACTACCACGACATTATGTCCCGCCATAAAGTCCACGGACTAGCCTTAGTCCGTTTGCTGACGTGGTGTTGTGTTGGCTGTGCTACCTACCTGTGTGACCACCTCTTCTTCAGAATAACGTAGTTAACGTTTTACTGCAAGTTGATACAACGGTTAAAGGAATTTAAGCCACGAGTCTTATATTAGATCACATGTACATAAACACTACTGAGGAAAACCGCAAAAGATATATGTATGTTGGCGTTACAGTCCATGAAGAACCTGAGCCGAGCTTCTCTCAATCACCCATGTTGTGTGTGATTTCATTTTCCCATAGGTGAAAGGGACCTACAGTTTATTGCCGGTTCCGAACGGCGAATTTCGAGAAGCTTTTCATGACAATTTATCTACAGGGGGTTTTGTCAGAACCCCGCTGAAGAGAAACACCGTGAAAAACACGTTCAATGACATGGCTGTGTCGGGATTCGATCCCGTGCCATCGGCGTCAGAGGCCAACACACTACCCACTGCGCCACGGTGCAAAAGATATATACAAGCCAGAAATGACTGCAACTACCACATAAGACGAGCCAAATTTTTGAACGACCATAAACTGAGGCCTAAAATCCTACAATGTTCCAAAGGTAGCAAAAGTTTTTGGTCTTTCGTTAAAAGCATCAGGAACTCCGTCTCGTCGTCTATACCCTTCCAAACCCTTAAACAAAGCCAATCTGCTTACTGCCCACTTCGCAGCAAACTCGCAGCTCCCCAAATCATCTTTATCACCGCCTGTTCTGGAGCACACTAATTCCACCATGGGACAAAGTTACTTCCCTACCCGCACAGTTGCAAGGGTTCTTAAAGAATTTGACATACACATATTCGCTGGTCCAGATGGTATTATCATTTTTATCATTAGGTAGTGCTACAGTCCGTGGTGGACCTGGGTCTCAACCAACAAGCGTCTCCAGCTGGCACGGTCTTTGGTCAGCTGTTTCCCGCGGCCCACGCCCAGTTGGCTGAGGTCCCCTTCCACCTGCTTGCGCCGCCGTAGGTGCGGTCGTTGTCTGCCGCGCCTTCCTTCCGGGGTGGATTCGAAGATTATTCGGGTCGGAGCTGTATTTTCCAACCGCTCTACATGGCCTAGCCACCTTAGACGTTACCACGTCGTACCAGGCAGATGTCGCTGTACAACGCGTACAGTTCTTTATTAAATCTTCTCCTTCATACTCCGTTTGAACAAACGGGACCGTAGATAGTGCGCATAATTTTCCTCTCGAGACGACCAAGGGCATCTTCATCCGCTTTTGTTAAGGTCCAAGGCTCTGCGCCCGAAAGGACGACTGGGATGATCAAGTTCTTATACAGTGTCACCTTGGTTTTCCGAGAGAGGCTTCTACTTCTCAATTGCCTCTTGAGCCCAAAGAAACAACGGTTGACAAGACTAATTCTGCGTTTTATCTCAGCGCTGGTGTTGTTGTCGCCGGTCATCAGTGAGCCAAGGTAGACGTTCTGGTTTATCGTGGTGACGTTCTGGTTTTTTGAAAAACCACTTCTGCAAACTGTATAACGGCCATGTTAGTCAATATACCGCTGTCAGGCAGAATGATCCATTTCCAATCGACTCGGACCACTATCTTGTAGTAGCTAAGATGCGCTTACGGATATCACGAACGCAGCGGACTAGAGTAAGAATATAAAGTTATGACGTCGAAAAGCTACTATCGCCAGAAACCGCTCGTGCTTTTACCGATCGCGTCTCCCTTAAGCTCTCCAATACACCTCAATCCTCCACGCTGTCAATAGAACAGCAGTGGTGCCTTTGCAAGCAAGCCCTGAAAAGCTCTGCATCCGGAGTTTTGGGTTTCAAGGCTCCACCACGAAGAAACACCTGGTTCGAGATGACGAGTGCAGGAGGATTCACACAACGAAGCAGGATGCATATAAGGTCTCGCTGCATAAAAGAGCAAGAGCAGCTCGTGAGCTCTACGAGTTAAAAAGAAGGGAGGAGCATAAGCTTTTTTGAAGAAAGAAGAAAGAGCACGAGAAGTGCGCGATTGAGGATATGGAGAGGTGCTACTGCAGGCGCGACGTTCGAAAGTTTTATCAACAGATAAAGCGAACATGCCAAGGTTATAAAGCCAGAACGGAAGCCTGCAGGGATGAGAACGGACATCTAGTAGTGAAATCACAGTCGATGCTGAGAATATGGAAAAACCACTTCTGCAGACTGTATAACGGCGATGTTAGTCAATATACCGCTGTCAGGTAGAATGATCCATTTCCAATCGACGAAGACCGCAGAGAATTCTGTCCCCCTGACCTCGACGAAGTTAAGATTGCCATATCGAAGCTCAAGTCGAATAAAGCTGCTGGCGCAGACAGACTGTCTGCTGAGCTCTTCAAGGCAGCTGGGGATGACCTAGTTAGGAGCATGCACCAGCTCATCTGTGAGATATGGTCAGAGGAAAGCATGCCCGAGGAATGGAGTCTCAGCATCGTATGCCCGATCCACAAGAAAGGAGACCCCTCTGATTGCGCCAACTACAGAGGAATAAGTCTCCTTAACATCGCCTACAAAATCTTCACTGCCGTTTTGTGTGAACGCCTGAATCCTTTTTTAAATAAGCTGGTAGGTCGTTATCAGTGCGGATTCAGGCCAGAGAAGTCCACAATCGACCAAATCTTCACACTACGGCAGATCCTTGAAAAAAAACAATGAATTTCAAGTCGACACTCACCACCTATTTGTCGACTTCAAAGCCGCATACAACAGCGTAATTAGAGACGAGCTATACAACGCTGCTAAACTTATCAGACTATGCAGGATGACTTTGGAGAATGCTCGCTGCTCCATCCGAATCGGTGAACACCTTACCGATGGTTTTGATGTCAAAAAAGGATTCAGGCAGGGCGATGCACTGTCGTGTGATTTCTTCAACATCGTATTGGAAATGATTGTGCAAAAATCACTGGCCAATAGAAGAGGTACAATCTATTTCAAATCCTCGCAACTCCTTGCATACGCCGACGATATTGACATGATAGGTAGATCACAGCGAGATGTCAATGAGGCGTATGCGAGTATTGAGATGGAGGCGGCGAAAATTGGTTTGGCGGTAAACGAGGGCAAAACTAAATATATGCTGTCATCAAAAAAGGACGCTCAACACCGACGTCTCGGCCAGAACGTTTGTATAGGCAGATATACATAAGTTCGAGGTAGTTAAGGACTTCGTCTACCTTGGCTCCGCAGTGACCTGGAACAACGACATCGATTCCGAAATCAAACGCAGAATCACTCTTTCCAATCGCTGTTTCTTTGGGCTCAGGAGGCAACTGAGTAATAGAGCCCTCTCCCGAATGAAAAAGTTGACTCTATATAAGACCCTTATCATCCCGGTCCTGTTGTACGGCACAGAAGCATGGACACTATCATAAGCGGATGAGGAGGCCCTTGGTCGGTTCGAGAGAAAGATTTTGCGCGTGATTTTTGGGCCTATAAACGCAGACGGCGGATGGAGGAGAAGATTCAACCACGAACTTTATGGGCTGTACAGCAACATGAGCCTAGTCAGGCGTCTACGGATTCAACGCCTAAGATGGCTGGGCCATGTAGAGCGAATGGACACCACAGCTCCAGCCCGGAGAGTCTTTGAATCCAACCCCGAGGGACGAAGAAGCAGAGGACGGCCGCCCTTAAGATGGCGCACACAGGTGGAAGGGGACCTCAGCCAACTGGGTGTGCGGCAATGGAAAAGGCTAGCGAATGATCGTGCTAGATGGAGGGGCATGTTGATTGAGGCCCAGGTTCACCCCGAACTGTAGCGCCCACTAAGAAGAAGAAGTTGGAACAAATACCGAGTTCAAAACCGCTAACTTGGCTTTGACATGGTCAAACTCGGTCTTCCTGATTACAGATCTTCCAAACTGTTTCGAAATTGACCCAGCAAGGCCAATCCTGTAGGAAAGCTCAGTATTACTCCTCCCATCACTCGTGAAGAAGACCCCGAGATACTTAAACTGTTGCATTGGACAGGTGTTCTGGAAATAACCACAACCTCGGATTTGTCCACGTTAACCCTCAGTCCAGCATCAGCACATACGGCTACAAAACCTATAAAGCGCGCTGGAGTTCTGTCTGGGAGAATGTGAGGACAACTAAGTCATCTGCAAAAATATGGCTTACCCTCAAATCTCCCAATTGTGAAATACTCCCCGCCACAACTGCGCTGCAACATCCAGTCCAAATATAAAATGAAAAGGAGAGATGACAAGACGCACTCTTGGCGAAGTCCATCGCCCACGGTAAGCAAGCAGCTTACGCTCCTTTCTTTCAAAAATAAAAAATTAAAGAAAACAAAAAGCAAATAATGGCAGCTTCATGGTCAGAGTTTGTAGACAATAACAAGTTATGAAACGAACTCATGTGCCCATTGTTTTCGTATTCTTGGGGAAACAAATATTACAAGTCATTTATGGACTATCTGCATATTTGAAAACGTGATTCATAAATAACCAGTTTTGTTCTGTACGTTTCCACTCGCTCAGCAATCCTTTACCGTTGTCCGTTCACCAATACAGATTTCATTCCCTAGAGGTAATTGCTTGTCACTTAATTGCTTCCTTACTAAGTAGCTCCATTATCGTCCCTACAGGCCGTACAAGGCCATCATAAATGCTGTAGGTGCAATGTCTCCCAAAAATACCAAAAGACCGCGAAATACGAAAAAATGAAAATCAATAAAAACGAGTTTCCAATATCCACAGACACGGTAGATCGGAATCAATAGCTAAGCTCGTCGTTTAACTGCTTAAAGTGATTAAGTAACATCTACAGCTTCCACGTTGCATCTAACACTTTAACCTAAGCCAAACCAATGGCTTTTAATTACCACCAAATGTTTGTCCAGCAATCTCCCGCGTATTCTCGTGTAAACTCCAAGCAATCGAATGTAAAGGTCTCATTCCCATTCAACTGTCGTTTTGTTTACTTTGAATACAGCACCCGTGGATAGGTATCTACATACCTATGGATATTCCACTGAGTACTTAAGTTCTTGACAAATACTATCGACGAGTGTTTTTTGTTTACCGCTCAATTTGATAATGGGCGGGAGAAAGTTGTTGGTTCGACGAACAGGAGCACAGGTTTGTGGACACTGGACAGTGTTTCCTTTTATCGCTCTGTACTGTTGGCTTGTTCATTTTTAGGGTTCCGTACCCAAAGGTAAAACGGAACCCTATTACTGAGACTTCGCTGTCCGTCCGTCCGTCCGTCTGTCCGTCCGTCCGTCCGTCACCAGGCTGTATCTCATAAGCCGTGATAGTTAGACAGTTGAAATTTTCACAGATGATGTATTTCTGTTGCCGCTACCACGACAAATACTAAAAACAGAACAAAATTAATATTTAAGGGGGGCTCCCATAAAACAGACATGATTTTCATCCAAAAAATCCTGCCTGCAACCAAGATATGTCATTTGATGAGGTAACATACATAGTCTCTTTCATATTTATATACACAGATGGTACGGAACCCTTCGTTCCCGAGTCCGACTCGCACTTGGCCGGTTTTTTTTTTTTGAAATAAATTTACATCAAATTTACATGGTTGCGATGGTTATCACCACCTCGTATCACTTGCGGTCGGTCGATTAATTAATATTAATTAGGTTGTAGTTAATTTGTTTGCAATTAATCTATGCAAACGAGTGGATGTTAACGAAAAACAAGTGTTCGCACAGGTTTAAGAGTCATACTCTTATTATGCTTGTCACACAACCTGGGCGGAGTGCAGATGGTTTGAGTCGCAGATGTTCGCTCACTACTCTCCTGGGGTGGTTGTCCTAGATAGAATTCGAGAGGAACTCGACTAAATGTTCACATTGGTTGTAGTTCCCAGCAAATGTTTCATGCTATTATGGTGTTATATTAGAACTGCGCACACAAAAACCGAGTAGAAAATACTTGTTCTAATTGAGAAAGAATTATAGTAAAAATGTGCGTAAAGCTAGCGATCAAGAGGTTGAATGAAAAGAACATTAAATAAGTGCGAGTCCGACTCGCGCTACAGTTCGGGGTGAACCAGGGCCTCAACCAACAAGCCTCTCCATATTGGTCAGGCCCAATCTTTGGTCAGCCGCTTCCAGTGCCGCACGCCCAGTTGGTTGAGGTCCCTTTCCACCTGTGCGCGTCACACCTTAAATGAGGTCATCCTCTGCTGCGTCGTACCCCGGGGTTGGAGTCGAAGACTCTTCGGGCCGGAGCGTTGATGTCCATTCGCTCTACATGGCGTAGCCATCTTAGACGTTGGATCCGAAGACGTCTAATCAGGCCGATGTCGCTGTACAGCCCGTACAGTTCTTGGTTGAATCTACTCTTCCACTCTCCGTTTACACAAACGGGACCAAAGATTGCGCACAGAATTTTCCTCTCGAAATGCCCAAGAGCCTCTTCATCCGCTTTCATCTAAGCCTCAGCACCATAGAGCAGGACCGCGATGATTAATTTTTTGTAGAGGGATACCTTAATTTTTCAAGAGAGGGCTCTACTACTCAGTTGCCGCTTGAGCCCAAAGAAGCAGCGGTTGGCAAGAGTTATTCTGCGTTTTACCTCAGCGCTAATGTTATTGCTGCTTGTCACTATCTAGCCACGGTAGACGAACTCATTGACTACTTCAAAAATATAGCTGCCGAAGGTGACATTCTGACCAAGACGTCGGTGCTGCGCGTCTTTCTTTGATGATAGCATATATTTGGTCTTGTCCCCATTTACCCTTAGACCCACTTTAGCCGCTTCTGCTTCAATGCTTACGAACGTCTCATTGACGTCTCGCTTTGTCCGTCCAATAACGTCAATGTCATCTGCATAGGCAAGCCATTGTGTCGACTTGAAGTAGATCGTACCCCTTGTATTGGCCGCAGAGTCCCGCACGATATTTTCAAGTATGATGTTAAAGAAATCACATGACAGTGCGTCACCCTGTCTAAAACCTTTTTTAACATCAAAGGGGTCGGTTAGTTCACCTCCGACCTTAATGGAGCAGCGAGAGTTCTCCATAGTCATCCTGCACAATCTGGCAAGTTTGGCAGGAATGTTAAAACATGAAATGGCTCGTCTCTATAAACACTGTCATACGCGGCTTTAAAGTAGACAAAAAGATGGTGCGTGTCGACCTGGAATTCATGGGTCTTCTCCAAGATTTGCCGTAGTGTAAATATTTGAAACCACACTGGTAGGAACCTATCAGGTTGTCCACGAACGGTTTCAGTCACTTACACAGTACGGCAGAGAGGATCTTGTACGCGATGTTCAGGAGGCTTATCCCTCTGTAATTGGCGCAGTCATAGAGGTCTCCTTTCTTATGGACCGGGCAAGCCATACTGAGATTCCATTAATCGGGCATGCGTTCCTCCGACCATATCTTGCAGATGAGTTGGTGCATCTTCCTGACCACCTCATCGCCAGCTGCTTTAAACAGTTCCGCGGGGAGTCCGTCTGCTCCAGCAGCATTATAAGACTTAAGTTTTGATATCGCTATCTTAACATCGTCTAGGTCGGGTGGACGGGATTCTCCTTCGTCTTCGTCCATTGTGAATGGTTCGCTCTGCCTGACGGCGGCATTTTGACTATCATCGCCGTTATACAGTCTGCAGAAGTGGTCCTTCCACAATCTCACCATCGACTGTGACTCCACTACTAGTTGTCCGTGCTCATCCCTGCAGGCTTCCGCTCTGGCTTTATAGCCTTGGCATGTTCGTTTTACTTTCTGGTAAAATTTTCGGACGTCGTTCCTGTAGTAACATCTCTCCATCTCCTCGATCTCGCGCTTCTCGTGCTCCTTCTTTTTCCTTCTCAGAAGCGCATGCCCCTCCCTACTTTTCTGTTCATAGAGCTCGCGGACAGCTCTGGTCTGTCGATGCAATGTGGCCATGTTTCTCATCATGGGCCTGTCTGCATTCATCATCAAACCAGGGGTTTCTCGAAGGCGGTGGCTCGGAACCAAGTACATCTGAGGCGGCCTCTCTAATGGCGTTCTGACACGACTCCGTTGCTGTTCTATGGTTTCTGCAGATTGCATCGGGATTTGAGAGTTCTTGAGGGAGACTTGATCGGCGAAGGTCCTGGCGGTCTCCTGCGATTGCAGCTTTCCGACGTTAAATTTTGGTGTTCTTACTCGATTCCGTTGATTCCGAGAAATTCGCATCTGCACCTTGGCTGCAACAAGGTAACGATCTGAGTCGATGTTGGCTCCTCGAAAGGTTCGGACATCTAGGATGCTGGAGGAGTGTCTGCCGTCGATCGCAATATGATCAACTTGGTTGGCTGTCGATTGATCGAAAGACCACCAGGTCCTCTTATGGATGTTGAGGTGTGGGAATCGTATAATTGCTACGACGAGATTATGTCCCGCCATAAGGTCCTTAGTCTTATGGCCTTAGTCCGTTTTCTGACGTGGTGTTGTGCTTTCCAATTCCAATGACCCGTTCAAAGATAGCTTCCGTACCATCTGTGCATATAAAAATGGAAAAGACGTTGTATGTTACCTCATCAGTGATCACATTAAAACGGCGAATCCGTTTAAAATGATTTTTTGTATGATGACAGATCTTGGTTGCGGGCAGGTTATAGGCATATTACTTTGATGATAAAAAATCTTCATGATGAGATATGTAGTTGATCATCAAAGTGTCCATTGAATTCAAATCTACTATCTTACTTGACAGCAAGTAGGTGAAAAGGTGAATAACAATAATTATGGGAAAAAGGTTTGCAGCTAGGATTAATTCATCAAAGACACAAACATATTGTCGACTAACCTTAGTTCAGTATGTGACCAAGGGGATTTTTTGGATGAAAATCATGTCTGTTGTATGGGCGCCCCCCTTAAATATTCATTTTGTTTTTAGTATTTGTCGTGGTAGCGGCAACAGAAATACATCATCTGTGAAAATTTCAACTGTCTAACTATCACGGTTCATGAGATACAGCCTGGTTACAGACGGACGGACAGCGAGGTCTTAGTAATAGGGTTCCGTTTTATCTTTGGGTACGGAACCCTAAAAACGAGCCATAAAACTGATAGGTGACTCCAGCATTACCAAAACATAAGACTCGCTGGAACACCGCAGGAATGTTACCTGCCTCTCCCTGTTTTATCGTTACTACCACCAAAAATTCTCTGATGAAATAGCTAGTTGCATTCCGCCCCTTCAACATTTCTCCCGCAATACACGTCTCTCTAGGTTCATTAACCGAACCACACGAATCCCCCCCCCCCCCAATGCAACATGCAAGCATTTAAGATCAATGTCCACCGGCGTCTCCTCTATTCCTCTTCCTCTCTACCTTCTGCCCGCACTGTGTCGCCGACATAATAAGGTTATTAGACCTTGAGTGTGCGCAAATTATTAAAAAAAAAAAAAAAGGAACATGACCTCAACCTATCATTTAGACTCCCAAACCACTGCAGTGTGTACCAATGCAATATCCGCACGGATTAACCCACAAATCAAAGACAGCTCTCAACCCTCCAGACGAGGTGGCGGTACAGTTCAACATAGAACTACTAAGATATTCCCGGAAACTACGCGGCAGACGAACTCACAAGGTTAGACTTAAGCACACTCAGTCTTCCAGCCCTCAATCATTTGAAAACACGAATAAGCTCGGTAAAGCGTATGATAAAACTTCGAACCATAGAAGCTACTAACCTCCAATCGAACGAAAGTAACATCGGCTTCATCACTAAACAAATCTGGTCTAAGCTAAACTTAGGACGGACCAAAGACCTTGTAACAACCAAAAGAGGGACCCTAAGCACTCCAACAGGTATTATTACAGGTCACTGCACCATTAGCAAATATGCCGCCAAACTAGGGCTACCTGGCAATGATTTCTGTCGCAGCTGCATGGATGAAGAGGAATCAATCCACCACCTTCTCTGCTCATGCCCCACGATAACGTAAGTGAGCTAGCTCAACTCCATCGCTTCATCAGAAGTACAAATTGGTTTTCAGGTTGCGGATCTAGGTAATATGACATATGTGGTATCACAATGAGCCGATTCCGGCCTAAGTGTGGCGTATGTCAGCCACTATAACCTAACCTAACATAAATGCTCTTAGCATTTCAGTTGTGTTTTTTCATTGATTTATACTGACGAAGGCATAACACTCACGGTGTATGGTCACTTCAAATTCATACTCTGTGTGTGCAGTTCCAATATAACACGATATTAGCATGGAACATTGGCTGCGAACTATAACCAACCTAAAAAGTCAGTCAAGTTCCTCTCGAATCCTATCTAGGACAACCACCCCTGGAGAGTAGTGAACGAACATCTATGACCCAAGAAGCTTTTCCAAGGCACGTAGGTATACTACGGGGAGTTTTACCAGTACCCCGCCGAGGAGGGACGCCGCGAAATAAACATTCAATGGGATCCGAACTCGCTCATCGTGCGTCAGAGTCCAACACACTAACCACTGCGCCCTCAAATTGGCTGTCGTTTATTCAGTCTATTTTTCCAAATCACCATTTATGGATATCGTTGATAAAATTGTGTTCTGTTCGGGCAAGGTTCCGCACGCTTCGCCCATTTTACGGTCGTCATAATCGGCCTATCGAGAGGCCAGAGAGGACTCGCAGTGTGGTGAATAAAAAGATAAACCAACACCCGTACGTCGCGAAAAACATAGCCGCTGTCCATGAGAGTGTGCCAGAGAATCGGAAGCAGTCGATTTCGCGTCGCTCGCAAGAACTCGATCTTCCGTAGACCACAACTTGGCGAATGTTGTGTTGTGACTTGGATCTGCACCCGTGCAAAATTCAACCAGGAGCTGAAGGTGTACGATCATGGACAAGGACGTGTGTTCCCTGAATGGGTACTGGAGCAGTTGGAAACTAGCCCTCATTTTCATCTAAAAATCATCTTCAGCGATAAGGACCATATCTAGATGAATGGGTAAGCCAAGAACCAAAATTGTCGAATTTGAGACGATACCAATCCACATGAGATCCAAGAGCGTACAATGCATCCCGAAAAAGTCACTGTTTGATGTGGATTTTAAGCTGGCAGCGTCATCGGTCCATCGGTCATCGTTCTTTGAGAACGACGTTGGCCAGGCCATCACCGTCAACGACGAGCGCTATAGACCGATGATTACCAACTTCTTTTGCCCTGAATTGGGTGATATGGACATCAACAACATGTGGTTTGAACAGGACGGCGCTACGTTCCACATATTGGAAATTCTGCACTAGCGATTTGAGGCCATGATCATCTCACGTGGAGGTGATGCGAAGTGGCCACCGAGATCGTACGATTTGACATCGTTAGACTTTTTCTTGTGGGGTATCCTGTAGTCGCAGGTCTATGCAAATAAGCTTCAAACCACAGCGGACCTCAAAGCCAGCATAACCTATAAAGTAGGTCAATGACAAAATCGACTCTATTGATACGAGAATATTGCTCACACATATGAGCTCTAGAACTTGGCTCGTAAAATATTTTAAATGATTCCACAGGAGAGTGCTTGCTTAGAAGTTTTAGTACATCCGCCTACATAAGGTCTGAGTCACGTTGCCATACACGCAAAAGAACTACTGTTCACTGACCGCACGTGGCAACCGAACTGATTCCACTTAACACGTTCATACTATGTATGACTACAACAGTTGCCACAAATTGCCTCAATGTGTTCGATTAATCATCAGTACGTTGAAGTACAGAAACCTGCAAAACACCTACTACCTACCAAAATCGGACATGAACTTGACTCACTGACCAAGATTCAATGGACCAAATTACCAAATTACTTCAGGGCAATCAAAAACGATTCACGAAATCCCTCTAATCAATCCACAGCATCAAGTGTAAAGAGAGAAATCAAACGAGTTTTGTCTCCTACAAGACATCGTCAAACTCGAATGTAGACGACACCTTGCCTCATTCGCCTTTCTATCGCGAATTGCAAATCCATTCACTCTACAATGCAAACATCGACCGCATCTCTATCATCCGAGGCACAAGTGACCCGCACGACCAAAATACCAAACCGACAATCAGCCCGCCCCGGGGCGGCCAGAGTAATGCGAAACTTTCTTTTCTCGATAGCTGAACCAGCAGAAATTCAAGACAAGATTACCAGACGAGATAGAGAGCAATACGAGCTATCAGCGATAGAACGCACTTCCAATACAATTCCATAACTCGAGAATTTTTGCACATGAAAACGTCCCAAAAGAAGCAAAACTACATGGTCACAGAAACCCAAATCCAAAGAGGCAAGCAGGAAGGAGAAAGCCCGCATTCAATGCACTCCTCTTCTACTATTTGGGCCAATAACTGTTCAATCCGCTTCAACATAATTCTTGGCGACTAACTTACCTGGACGAGTTGTGTTGTGCGATCTACACGTATTCCAATTCGACTAAAGGCGAATCACAAATATTGAAAATTCAAAGAGAAACTCGAGACCACGAGCGAGTGTAACCGCGAGTGAATCGACCGAACCGACGGAGATTGTGAAGCAAACTAAGCATTGTGGGATTCTTAGATGGCTGAAATGAGCTCCAAAACATTACAGTCCGAGGAATGAAGTTGCTGGCACGGTAGACATTGGATTTCGGTTGATTAATTCCCGATAGTGTTTGGAAGAAGGTACGGGAGGGGCAACACACTGTGTTTACTTTTTTCTTGCGCGGCAAATGAAATGTCAGGTGACAGGTGGCAGACGAGCCAGTGGTAGCACTTTCGCAAAGTGTATACAGGGATGGCAGTGAGGACATTTTTTTTTTTTTTTTAAATAATGTGAGGCATATGTATTGCTTTAAAGTTAGAAACACATACATACATATGTACAGGCTTGCGCGTGCGCCGACTTTTGACAGGCTTTGTACCGACTTACGATGTAATGTGTCAGACGCAGGCAACCACAATCTGGCTTCAAGTCAGCTGCACGTAGATGCCTGTTTCACAATGCTACTACACGGCGACGGAGTACAATGGACCAGTGATTGCGTCTGAGTGCTCCAGCGGATAGCAGAAGCAACATGATGGTTTCTGCAGATTGCATCGGGACCTGAAAGAGCTTAAGGGAGACTTGATCGGCGAAGGTTCTGGCGGTCTCCTGCGAATGCAGCTTTCCGACGTTATATTTTGGTGTTCTTACTCGACTCCGTTGATTCCGAGAAATTCGCATCCGTACCTTGGCCGCAACAAGGTAATGATCCGATGTCGATATTGGCTCCTCGAAAGGTTCGGACATCTAGGATGCTGGAGGAGTGTTTGCCGTCGATCGCAATATGATCAATTTGGTTGTCGATTGATCGAAAGACCGCCAGGTCCCCTTATGGATGTTGTGTGGGAATCGTGTACTTGCTACTACCATGTTATATCCCGCCATAAAGTCCACTAGCCTTAGTCCGTTTTCTGACGTGGTGTTATGTAGGCTGTGCTTTCCTATAACTCGTTCAAAGATAGCTTCGTTACCCAGCATCGCATTGAAATCTCCTAGAACGATTTTGGTGTCATAGCTGGGACATTGCGCATACGCTCTGCCTAGGAGATCATAGAAGTCGTCGTTATGTCGGTCATCTTTCTTCTCTGTGAGGGCGTGGACACATATTAAGCTTATGTGGCCGAGATTGGCCTTGATGCGGATAGTTATGAGGCGTTCGCTTACATACTGGAAGCCTAAGACTTTTTCCTCAGTCTGCCTCGAATAACAAATCCGCACCCGAATAAGCGTAGTTTATTTTCTCTGTAGCGTTTCCGTAGTAGATATCACAGTTTTTCATCCACTTTTTGCCTGGCCCATTCCATCGCACTTCTTGGAGCGCGGTAATGTCTGCCTTATAGCAGTCGAAAGAGTTGACCAGTTATTCGGCTGCACCTGGTCTGTTGAGGGACCTAACGTTCCAGGTGCAGATCCGAAACTCGTTTCCTTTTTGACGTTTGCGGGGTCGTCAACATGTAATCCGTCCGTATCCGAGGCTATTGGTTGTCTCTGAACAAAATTTTTGTTTTACGCGATAGGGATGTTAGCCCTAAGCGCAATCCCCAACCTGGAGGGCCAGGTTCCTCTTTCCCCAGGAAAAAGGGGTCGGGTCGCTGCACACATTGGTTCACTACCTGGCGGGTGGCAGTATAGCTATCCAGGGGAGGCCACGCGGAGTCTGTGTGTCAACTTGGATTGAGCAGAGACAGAGATCGAAGCTGGCGTTTGCCAAGTTAAACGCGATCAACTTCTTTGCTCTGTTTTCTCGCTCCCTTCTCCCAATTTACGCTCGAAAAATGATGCGACTTACAGCGAATTTCGGTATGCTGGCAAGTCCCCAAGCTGACGCCGCTACTGGTTCGTGCGATCACTAGAAAGTAAATTAGGTTTCCTAGCCCGCCATCTAGGAGTACGATCCATAACTACGAATCTCTTATCAAAGTTGAATTTCAGTTCAGTTTTTCCAAACAGTCTGGTGCAAGACTCAGTCTAGTGTCTACTTCCTGCGAAACTCGAGCTTAGTCTACTCTGTGGAGCTCCCTTATTCAACACGGGAAAGATGATTTCAAAATTGCAATTCCTCGCGTTTGTAGTGCTCTTCCTGCCCAGCTATGCTTTTGGCAACAAGTTCAATATCAGTTTGAACAATCTGCGCACCTGTGAGCAGTACAATATCAAGTCGAGAGGATACACTTACGCGGACTTTTTCAAGATCAACGTGATGAAAAGCAACAAAATCAATGAGAACAACGAGCGATTACATTTGCGATTCTATGTCATGACGCAAATGGATGCCCACATCCTGCTGTCGGAAACGGATAAGCCTGGCAAATCGGATCGCGTTTATGAAATCGGTAGCGGAAAATCCCTGTTTTCGTCTTGAGATACATTTAATGTATTTTTAGTTTTTGGCGCTGGCGGAAATTCCTTCTCTGCAATTCGTCTGATAATGTCGAAGAAACGAGTCGCGACAAATTTGTCGCCGGGACTTTTATCAGTTTTTGATCCAATGCCAGTTGAGATAATACAGTACAATGGTGGGTGCGGTCTCTGTTGTTTTTGTGTTACGCATGGACTCTCTGATTTTACTTTTTGTTTAGATGGTGCATTGGTAGTGAATATACCCAAGTTCTCCGAGCCACATTTGAATTACACGGATGTGAATCCTTTGAATATCAGTTATGTGAGTTTTAGTTCGTATGGAAATGTAGCAGCTCGCTGGTACTACGATTGCGAATTTGATGGCTTCTGTAAGTATAGACTATATAGGTATATAGGTATTAGAAGCCAAACAAAAGCCGGGGCTACTTGTTTGTGAATTCAATTCAATTTATTGAGGAAGTTAGTATGACGGCTAGAGTGACCTTAATGCGTCGAGGTCTCACAATGTTTGGTTCCTTTACTATTGCATTGCATTTCAATCACTACCATTCTATTTGATGACTTTATGTTGAGTTAATAGCAACGTCTTCACATTTTTAGTTGACGAAATGGAAATGGAAAGTCGTCCACTGAGTCACCACGAACGCCTTACAGCCGATCTTCTCAGCAATAGCGAGCCAGAAGTAGCACCACCCAATATTACCGAAATTACGTTCGCCTTCAAAGTGCGCTCTATTGAATATGACCAACGAACTTCGATATTAAATACTCGACTACACCTGATTATGGTAGATCCTTATCCAGCTTAAGTTCCATTTATAGCTCTCACTTTTGTATTTTCAGCGTTGGACCGACGATCGCCTTAAGTGGAACTCGAGTGAGTACGGAGACGTGCAGACTATTGTGAAACCTTTATTCAAGATCTGGCATCCTAACCTAAATATCGAGGAGTAAGTCGACTAGGTTATGTTGAAAACGAAAAACTTAATGTTAACTATCAACAGTGGCGCACAGGACACTTTTCAGAAATTCACTCCTTTTTACAGTCTACTAGTGAGTAGTAATGGGAGTGTCACCATGTTCGCACGAAATGCCGAGATCCATTCATGGTGTTTTGAAGTGACACCTAATTGGCCAAATGATGCTATCAAATGTGAAATTATTCTCGGATCCACGGATAGTAAGATCAAATTGGCTTACGATTCATCATCCCCACTGACAGATCAAAGCATAAATGAGCTCTCCGAGTGGACTATTGATCGAGTTGCAGTGACATATGCCACGTACGACTACGATAAAGGTAACAATATGTCAAAAGCGTATCTCCAGTCGGTAGAAGGTGATTTGAAGTTAAGGCTAACAATCAGTCGTAATAGCGCCTTCTATCACTGCATATTTACCGCACCGGCTTTAGGTAAGGCTGCGAAGTAAGCAATATGAGAATCAGTTGTAAGTGGAATTTTTTTAGTGTCAGAGACCTTAATCGTGTTGGCATTCTTCTTGAAAAAGTATAAGAGAGGAGGACTTAACTTGGTGGCTCTATTGGTCGTGTCCATCGCTCTTATGTTTGCGGCGAAGCATGCTCCAGTCATCATTGTGCCAGATATCGGTGAGTTGACTTTGTATCAAATTGTTTATACCAGACTTTGATTCTTTTATAAACTAACGATCGCAATAGCTGTTATTTAGGACTTTTGGATATTCATACGTGGCAGATAAGGCAACAGCAGGGCTCCTTCGACCTCTGTTCAAGGGGTGTTTTACTTTTTGTCTTTCTTTCTCTAACTTACAACGAATAAGGATTGATTAAAAGTGCATTAATGGTCCTTATTGGTATCCTACAATTAGCGATTTTCCATAGAATTGAACCTTGCATTTCGGTGTAGTCTTGGGAAGCTCCAAACCTTGAAATATATATTTCGCATCCTGCTGTCGATAGAAATCGAAATTGTGCTTTACATCTCTCCAAAGGTTTTCCATCAGGAGAATATGGGAAGCAATTGGTATCAGTTGTGTATGACGACATTTTCTCCGTCGACCATATTACGAGTAAGCTGAGGTAGTTATAGTTCACCTTTAACAGCAAGCTTTTTACTGACTCTGTAGTGCTACGAATCCAATGTTTCTAAACAATTAGAACTACAATACATACCATAATGAGGACCATGGTCTTACAACCTACTTACTCCGTTAGTCTTCGTTTACGAGCCTGACTGAGACTTTTCTGACTTAATTGGTCGTTTTGATCCAATAGGCTGGGATGAAAAAGAATGCAATTACCTTGAACCTCACAAGATCCCAAAACCAGATAATTGGCATACCGAAATCGGGAAAAGGCTTCCAGCTCCACGTCAAGGATCTGAAACCTTTACATATGAGAGTTTGGTTAACGCTGCATCTTTAACTTAAACAGTCTTTTAGCGTCCCAACCTTCTAGATGGATAAAAAGTGGAACCCGGAAGAGACCTCCTACTTCATCTACAAAAAGCGACTGTCTACGCGCTATGGTGCAATGTTATCCATCTTGATGGAATCGACTTGGATTGTGCAATTTGACACGCTACGCGTGAGAATGTCGACAAATTGCAGGAGCATTTCAAACATTGGATCATTTCGGAAGTACAAGTCGACCTGCAAGTCATGAGATTTAACGTCACCTGATTTCTTTTTTTGGAGCTTTTGAAAGGTAAAGTGTAGATTGATAGGCCAACCACCATTCAAGACCTAAAAACTATCTTCACTGCTCAGATAAATGGCATTGAAACGTTCCTATTGGAAGATGTCATAATAAATCTAAAGCTCATGGCGAGCTTCGGCCTCCTTTAAAAAGCTTTCCTAACTAGCACGACCTTTTGTCAGTAGTTTCCAGTGCAACACTCCTAGTTGGTTGAAACCTACGTCCACTTGCGCCGTCCACCTTAAATTTGGCCGTCCTCAACGGATTCGCCCCTCAGGGTTGTATTCAAAGACTTTTCGGGCGGAGCTGTGATGTCTATGTGCTCCATGTGACCTAGCCATCTTAGGCGTTAGATCCGTAGACACCGTGCTACGTTCATATCACTGTACTTCTTTGGTGGCGTTAGAGCCCATGAAGGACCAGAGCCAAGCTTCTCTCAATGACCCATGTTGTGTGTGATTTTATTTTTGACACAAGTGAAAGGAAGCTCGAGTTTAATACCGATTCCAATTATACTATGGGGGGTTTTGCCAGTACTCCGCAGAGGAGGGCCGCCGTGAAATAAACATTCGATGGCGCTGGTGTTATCGGGATCCGAACTCCATCGAATGTTTATATCACGACGTCCCTAATCGGTGGTGTACTGGAAAAACTCCCCATAGTATATGTACTTGCTATGAAAAAAACTTCTCGACTCTCGCCGTTCGACATTAAACTGTAGGTCCCTTTCACCTGTGTAAACAATAAAATCACACACAACATGACTGATTGAGAGTCTTCATGGGCTGTAACGCCATCACAGTAAAAGCAAAAGGGAGGCCTATCAATGCCATTATGTATGGAATATAACATCGTTCAAATGTCCGCCGCGGCTTGGAACGATCTTCGGACGTCGTTCCTGCGAGATGCTGGAGAGATGCTACTCCATCTCTATGATCGCGAGCTTCTCATGCTCTATGTTTTTTGTTTTGAGAAGCTTATGCTTCTCCCTCCTCTTCTGTTCATAATGCTCACGAGTAGCTCTCGTCCTTCTGTGCAGCGCCTCTTGATAAGCTTGCTTCTTGACTGCTTGTGCCCTCCTATACTCGCCATCAAACCATGGGTTTCTTGTGGGGGGCATTTTGAAATCCAGTACCTCAGAAGGAGCACTCTCTAAGGCTTGTTGACAACGGGTTCATTGATGTTGTACGGTCTGAGCACTGTATGCCACTGGCCTTACTCTTTTGTTGTTGGCTCCTCTGAAAGTTCGTATATCCAGAATATCGGATGTGCGTCTGCAATCAATCGCAATGTGGTCAATCTGGTTGACGGTTGATTGATCCGGAGAACGCCAACTCCCTTTGTGGATGTTGTGATGTGGAAAAAACCCGTAAAAAAGTTTAAGAGACGTGACGGCGTGATTATTTTAGAATTGGGGATGTTCCCATTGGTAATTAGCGAAATCACGGACAGTGGCCACAAGCTGTGACCTCAGCGCAAATCCGAGTAAAACGGAACTGATGCTGTTTACCACTAAGTACATATAAGATTCCGACTTTCAATCTTCCTCGACCGAACAGCCAGACACTCTCTCTGTCTTCCGAGGTTAGATATCTAGATCCAAAGCTCAATTGGAAGTTAAACCTAGAACATCGGGTACGGAAAACATGTGCCCCCTACGCCTCTAGCAGAACTTTTGGCAAAAGATGGAGACTCCGGCGCAAAACGGTGCTGTGGATGTACACAGCCGTTGTACGCTTCATCCTCACCTACGGATTACTTGTACGGTGGCTTGCCTTAAGCAAAACAAACAACATTAACAAACTAAACCATGTTGAGAGGTCGGCCGGCATTGGTGTAAAAGGTGTCCTTCGGTCTAGCCCGACCGAAGCACTCAACGCACTCCGAAACCTCCTCCCTCTCGGTGGCTAAATTAGATATACCGCATCTTGCAGCGCAATTAAGCTCAGAGAATCCGGGTTCTCATCACCAAAACCCTACGGTCATAGTTAGGTGCTGGACCTGTCTACGACTTCAACCGACTTCATGACACCCAAACACAACCTAAACAAAGCCACCATGTCCATTTCCCATTCACAACCATCCACTTCACAAACCATCAAGTAGCGTTTTTTACCGATGGCTCGAAGATGGAGTACGGAGTCGTCTTGGATATATTTTTAGCGGAACTGAATTTATCCAAAATATTACGACTCCCAGACTCCGCCGTCACCCGTTCTCCCCTTACAGCTATTAAAGCTCTCGATTCACACACAATAACGTCCAAACTAGTCGCACAATGTAAAGACGGAATCACTTGCATAGGTGATTATTTTATGGGTTCCTGACCATAGCAACATAGAGGGAAACGAAAAAGCTGATGCGCTGGCAAGGCAGGGTTCTACCCTTGATAGTTCCTTGGCGGAGATAGTATTCCCTCCCATACGAGTGGTCAATGGACAAACATTTTTTTAACATTTTCTCTCTAGGGCGAACTCCGGATGGAGCACCCAGAGTAACTGCGTCTTACGAAGAACTCACGACCTAACTAACAGAACTCAACATGAGATTGCCAGGATTGTAGCTATCAGTACTGGCCATTAGCCTGTCGGCCCTTACGCTGCCACGTTAGGCATTCCATTTAACGCACACTCCCGACGACATATCAGAATTCAGTAACACTCATACCTACCTACCTCGGTAAGACGCAGGAAGAAGTTGCAGTTCTCCCCAATTATTCTTGAATTTCTATTAGGCCAGACCACCTTAACATTTCCACTAGTTTTATACCTCTGAAGCAGGCATTCCCGAAATTTACTCACTTTTAACTACTAACTGACGATGAGGCAAACTTTGAACTTCTGAAGGTGGGATAGAGGTTTTTATCTCACAGAAAGAAGGCAGCTAGACTGTCTCCAACTGTGTACTACTCCTTTCTGATATTGTCCACAAAACCATTTTTTGTTTTTTCGTTACATTGGACCCATGTCCTTGAGCACTTCCTGACGCATAATTTCTGTTTCATTTTCAGTTAACATCTACCAAGTTCTAATGATCGTCACCACGATAACCTATCTACTTCACGTCCTAAGCATCTGGTTCGAGTTGTACCCTCCAAAAGTACCGCCACATGAGTATGTCATGACTGTTATCAACTGCACAGCACTACGATTCATCCTCGCTATGCGATTCGAAGACGTAAGTACTCACAACAATCAAATGACCAACAACTAACCACATTCCAACCATAGTCTAGCGGTTACATTGCTGCCCAGGAGTATCCTTGGATGGAACTTTCTAAAATCCTCAACCGTATATCGTTCATAATCGTGATCATCACATTCATGGGTCTCAACTGCACGGTCTAAACGCCCCAACCTGTCCTGTAATTACACCGTCAAATAAAACAAACTTACTTTTAGCACATTTGCAATAACTGTTCTTTGTTTCAACACTTCAAATAAATAGTTTAATACACGCGTACCGATGTAGCGAATGACAGGCATTAGCGACGGATATGAACATGTGACTACTGACAACAAATTGACGCTAGGATCCGTGCAGTTACATAGCACGTCTAATGAAATCCGTAACCATGTCCGGAAATGAATGCTGGTGCGGCGGCATACTTGACCACCGGTTGTGCCACGGCAACTGGATGAGCAACAGCTAGAGCAGGAGCGGCAGCATACTTGATGACAGGTTGGGCAACGGCGACAGCTGGTGCAGCGGCTGCGTATTTGATAACCGGAGCCGGATGAGTCACGTGAACCTATGATGCGGATTGATGAGCGGTAGTTATATGAAATCAATCACAAAATGCTGTTTACCTGGCTGAATGTGGCGTAGCTGGTAGCAGCTGGTGCAACAGCTTTGACTATAGTTGGAGCAGCCTGATATACAACTGGAGCTGGTGCAACCGATTTAATGTAGGTGGGAGCGGCAACAGCTACTGGAGCAGCAGCTACAGCCGGAGCGGCAAATGAAATTCCTCCCAAGCCATATCCGTGTCCCAATCCCAAGCCGCCGCCGTAGCCATATAGTCCTCCAGGAGCTGCTAAAGCAGCCGATATTAAACAGCACAAAATCTGCAACGAAACAGATGAGCACGAGTACTGTCGGCCAGTGGATCACAGTGACTCAATACCAAAAGTTTCATTTTTCCTTCAACTGATGCACGCAGTATGGCAGTGGTGGCAGGTGATCCAATGTTGTGTCGAGAGCTCGAGTTTAAACTGTGCTAGATCCAACGATTGGATAACACTTTTATACCTTAAATCTGATTAGCTGTTCCAATATCTCAAATCTTTTTCTTAGCCTGTCGAGCAGTGGGGCATGCCACCTGTGAATGCGTGCACCAATTCGATTGTATGTATGTCACATTGGTGGACGTTCGATCTCCACCTCTTGTGCGCTATTAGCTTTGTTACCTGAGACAAGACCGATAAGCCGAACTGAATTCCTTTTACGAACAAACGCGATGATTGTAATGTCTTTAGAGCGTCTAGGTGAGCGACATGTCCATAACGATTGAGTGTAGCGTAGCGGCAGAAAGCTTGTCTTCCTTCTAGCTGCTGTATTATCGTTCGGCTTACACGGACTGACAGTCCGAGTCGCATGTTAACGTGCGAGTTGGAATGTTTTTCTTCTAACGAATTAATAATTAGGCGGTTGGATCGTAGACAGTTTCGGCTTCTTATACTGGATTGGTCTGAGTTCTTTTTTTTTATTTGCTGATATAAAGGCAACAGTAGCAGGTCCATATGTTGTTGATTAATCACTCCATTTTTTTTTGGAGTGTAAGAGCTGATACTTTCACAAATCGAAAGGTTCATGTCACTTTGGACGAACATAAAGTGGTTATCATCCTGCTATAGGTGTAGTTCGTCCAATCGGTGCTCATAGGTACTTATACTTACTTACTACTTACTTATCAGGCCAGCGATCCATGGAGGATCTGAGCCTGAGCTATGGCTGCCTTCCATCCTTGACGGTCCCGGTCACGCTGCTTCCAGTTGTCATGACCAAGATGTCTTACATCCGCGATTACTTGGTCTTTATACCGGAGGTTCGGTCTTCCTCTTCTTCTCGAACCAGGAGGCTCGGAGTCGAAGACCCTCTTAGCTGGAGCGTTGATGTCCATGCGCTCGATGTGGCCGAGCCAGTGTAGTCGACGGATCCTTGCCTTCCGGACTACATCCACATCTTGGTACAGCTCGTAGAGTTCGCGGTTGTGTCTTCTTCTCCATTCACCTTCCTCACAGACAGGACCAAATATCCGGCGCAGAATGTTCCTTCCTTCGAAAGAACCCAAAATAAGCTCCGCTGTCCTACTTATCGTCCAGCTTTCGGCTCCGTACAGCAAGACAGGCAGAATAAGCGTTTTGTAAAGCATGACTTTGGTCTTTCGAGTGAGGAGTTTTGACCCCAGTTGTTTGGACAAGCCGAAGTAGCAGCGGTTGCCAAGGGCGATTCTATGCCTGATCTCCACTGTGGCGTCATTTGTGGAATTTACGTTTGCCCCGAGGTAGACAAACTCCTTAACTACCTCGAAATTGTAGCTGTCAATTGTTATATTTTGTCCCAGGTGGTGAGCGACGGATTGGTTTTTGCTTGACAGCATGTATTTCGTTTTATCCTCATTGATCTTAAGACCAACTCGTTTCGCCTGTTCTTCAATCGCCGTGAATGCCTCCACAATGCCACGGCGAGAACACGCGATGATATCGATATCATCCGCGTATCCTAGCAGCTGGATGGACTTGTAGAAGATAGTGCCTTCCCTGTTGACGCCTGCCCGTCGCACTATTTGCTCCAGCACCAGGTTGAAGAAGTCACATGACAGCGCATCTTCTTGCCGAAATCCGGTGCATGTTTCGAATGGTTCCGAGGTCCTAGAACCGAGTTGCACGGTGCATCGCGTGTTTTTTAGCGTGGCGCGACACAACTGGATCAGTTTTACCGGGATCCCGAATTCGGCCATCGCCCCAAACAGTTCTTCACGATGAATGCTGTCGTATGCGGCTTTGAAATCGATGAAAAGATGATGTGTATCGATTCGAAACTCGTTGGTCTTTTCCAGGATTTGTCGAAGTGTGAAAATTTGGTCTATAGTTGATTTGCCGGGCCGGACGCCGCACTGGTAGCTGTCGATTAGAGCGGTGCAAAATGGTTTTAGACGTTCACACAATACGCTGGACAGGATCTTGTATGCGACATTGAGCAGGGATATACCTCTATAGTTCTTGCAAGAGGTAGGATCGCCTTTTTTGTGGATGGGGAATATAGAGCTGGTATTCCAGTCGTCGGGCATGCTTTCATCTTCCCAAATTCTGCAGATGATCTGGTGCATGCTCCCTACCAGAACATCGCCGCCAGCCTTGAAGAGCTCTGATGGCAAGCTATCTGAGCCTGCGGCCTTGTTGTTCTTCAGCTTCTGAATAGCTGTGCCGACTTCTTCGATGCTGGGTGGGAGGACTACTTCAGCGGCTGGAGTTGGGACTTCCTCGGTCCCTACCACTCTCTCTTGGTCATGCTCGTTAAGCAGCTGCTGGAAGTGCTGCTTAAATACATCCACTATTCCCTGCGGGTCGGTGACAAGATTACCTGGTCCATTGTACTCCAGACAGACACTTTACATTACTGTATTTTCCCCGTTTTCCAGAGAAAAGTGAGGAAGAGCTTCAGTGATGTAGAGCTAAGAGACTCGGCACACACCACGTCGGCTCCAAGGGTGAGCCACCGTGCGCTAGCAAAGGCGGGACAATCACAGAGGAATCGCTCTGCAGTGTCATCCTCCTCGCAACATGCAGCACAAGGAGGCGTCTCACTGATGCCAAGTATGCTTTATTAATATGGGAATGTAGGTATTTACCGTGGACGCAGGTGGACCTAGAGCCGGTTCAGGTCCTGAGAAGCTCTCCTCTGAACCCATTCCGGTGAGTTCATCAGAGGTCTTATTTCCTTATTAGCAATACGGCACTGCGACCTTTGCAGATCTATTGTGCCTGCTAGCCGATTTAGCCGAGTAGCCTCTCCACTTCTATAATGAAGTTGAGAATGCTTCTCGTAGGAGCCAGGGTGATCCCCTCAGGAGTCATAACTTCACTGAGAAGGATACGCTTCCTAAGATGGCAGAGAGCAGTACACTCACACAGTATGTGTTCTGCCGTCTCCTCGTCCTCAAGACAGAGCCGACACTCAGTTTCAGACGAGAGGCTAATTTTGTTTAAATGATATCTCAGACCGCAGTGTCCCGTTAAATAGCTGACTAGTCTTCTGATATCCATCCTATTGAGTTTGAGTATGTCAATAGGGTGCTTGTTCAGGGGTCGTATAAGTCGTTTAGATTGACGGAGTTCCCGAATGCTGTTCCAAAAGGAGGGGTGTTGCAATTTTTTCCACTTGTCCAAGAAGCAATTTATCTTAGACCCGGGAATGCCGCAGAATGGTTCCGGACCTATATATATTTGTCACTGGAACCCTTCCTGGCAAGTTGGTTGCCCTTGATACCTTTATCTTCTGTCACCCACACATTTTCTTGACGGTTTTTGAGTTCCTGCTGTACGAACCCAGCGCTTTAAGCGCTGCTTGGCTATCAGTGAGTTTGTTGATGGTTACTCCTCTAATGCCAGTCTCGAGATTTAGATTGACGCATGATAGGATGGCATGCAGCTCTGCTTGGAAGATGCTGGGACTCATTCCCAGGGCCTTCGAGACCTTGCATTTTGGTCCAAAGATGCCGACGCCAACGCCGGAAGCCATCTTGGAGCCATCCGTGTACCACCTAAGGCCTTTGACATTTAGCAGGAGATCACTGTTTTCCCATGCTGAGCGGTTTGGGATCAGTATCTCAAATCTCTTGTCAAAGGTGAAGGTGTGTGGCAATGCGTCCGAGACTGTAGTAATCATATCTAGCTCGGGAAGGTGTTGTAATATGGACATGTGGCCTGTTGGTCTACATGGCATATTTGTTCCCAGCAGAGAAATCTGATTGCACTGCGTAATGCCACCTTTTTGATAAATAGGTACAGTGGAGTGAGTCCAATGAGTGCTTCTTGGGCTGCCGTGGGGCAGGTTGGCATAGCGCCTGTGATGCCGAGACACGCTAGTCTCTGAAGGCGTTGAAGCTTAACAATTGCAGTTTTTTGCTCAACTTTTGTCCACCATACGGTGGACCCGCAGGTGACGATAGGTCTTACTATCGCGGTATATAGCCAGTGGACCACCTTAGGTTTAAGTCCCCAGGTTTTACCGTAGGTTCGTCGACAGGCCCACATGGCCTTAGTCGCTTTCATGAGTTAATTTCTCATATTGGAGTTCCAGTCGAGTCTACGGTCTAGGTCAATACCTAGATACTTTACTTCCTCTGAAAATCCTATGCGTGTGCCATTTAGTAAGATTGGGCAGGGTTGTACCTTTTTCCTCCTTGTAAATGGGACTAAGATTGTCTTATTTGGGTTAATAGATAAACCCTCTCTGCCACACCAGTCAAAGATAAGTTGGAGCGCAAGCTGCGTGCGCTCACAGGCAGTAATCTCGCACTTGCCCGTAACATTGACTACTAGGTCATCAGCATATCCGATGACCTCGTAGCCCCGAGTGGTTAGCTTGCGTAGTAGATCGTCGATGACTATCTTAATGAATTTAGTCTACCGACTCTGTTCAAGAAGGACTTGAGTTCAAGCACTAATTTGGAGCTAGTTAAGGCGTTGCACACAGCTTTGAGTGCATCTTGGCTGTCACTGCAGACGCATATGCTTTTCCACCTCCACCTGAGCTTCACAACATAGTGCATGGCCGTTAGGATTGCGTGTATCTCTGATTGGAAGACAGACGCATATTTTCCTAATGAGAAGTGCAGTCGGATGTTTTCGCGCTCAAAGAAGACCTCAACCATCTGTGGAATTGTGAAGACTATCCTTTTTAGGTTCAGTATCCAGCCGGAGCCAATTCTGACGCCGTGGAAACTCGACTGCGAAATTACAGTGCAGTAGGATAACGGGTGTCAATGCGTCAGAGGGCATGTACATGAGACAGGGTTCGCAGGACAATTCTTGCGAAAGCACACCGTTAATCCTATGCGAGTTGTACCAAAAGCCATTTCTCCTCAGACGAGCCATGGCTTTCAGAACACACCCTCTGATAAATATATCAATAGGTGGAAGATTCATCATAGCATCTAGATCAACGCCCGGCGTGTTGGGGAAAGCCCCCTGTAAAGATGAGACAAACCGTTCTTTGGAGTTTGCTGAAAGAGGCTACGACATGTTTGCGTGTTAGTCTGTTCCACCAGACAACCGATGCATACGAGATTATAGGTCTTATTATTGCTATGTAGACCCAGAGGACCTTTGCCGGCGACAACACCCTTGTTTTGCGAAAGACCCCTTTGCATTGCCAGAAAGCTGACAGAGCTTTGGTGGTTTTTGACTCAACATGCTTTGACCAAAGAAGCTTGCTTTCTAAGATGACAACCAGGTACTAAGCTTCTTTGGACACCGGGATGGAAATGCCTTTTAGTACCAGCTGTGTCATGTCAGTATTTTTCCTCCTTCTCGTGAAAAGAACGACATCGGTCTTAAAAGGATTAACTAACAGCCTTGTACACCAATCATCGATCATATTTAGCGCCGCCTGTGATATGAGCCGACAGAAAGAACGTTGACATCATCCGAGAGTTGACCACCATGCACCATAACAGAACAGACAGGACGCCACCTTGCGGGCAGCCCCTGTTAACGCTGGGGCAATGCACAAGCATTGCTTTGATCCACAAGACCAGTGCTTCATCTACGCAATGATGCTCCCTCAATGTCGATGAAGATGCCCAGCGCGTACTCTTTAATTTCGAGCGCGCATACAATTCTCCCGACTAGGTTTTGAAGCGCAGTCTCGCAGGATTTTCCGCGCTCATAAGCATGTTGCATCTCCGAATGAGGATGCATTCGAAGGCTAACTTTACCCTGGCCTAAAACTCTTGAGTGAGTGAGTAGTCCTCTTTTCCTATTTTGGGAATAAGGACTACTTTCACTGTGCGCCTAGGAATGGGTGTGTGAGCAAGTGCTAGGCTAGCAGTGAAAATTATTTTCAAAGTAGGAAACAGCTGCCTTATACCTTTTTGCAGCAGACCAGGATATACCCATGTTAAAAAAAGTCACACCATAGCGTGTCGCCCTGACTAAAACCTTTATTGACATGAGAGGTATCGGTCAAGTCATTTCCGATCCTGATGGAGTAACAAGAGTTCTCCAATATTATCCCGCACAATCTAACAAGTTTGGCAGGGTATCAAAACTAGACATGGCGTTGTGTAGCTCGTCTTTATGTATGCTATCGTATGCGGCCTTAAAGTCGACAAACAGATGGTGGAAGTCGATCTCGTTGGTTTTTTTCATGATCTGCCGCAGTGTGAAACCACACTCATATGGACAAGGAGACTTATTCCTCTGTAGTCGGTCTCCTTTCTCCTTTCTTGTGGATTGGGCAAACGATACTAAGATTCCATTCATCGGGCATGCATTCCTCTGGTGCATACTCCCAACCTGGTCATCTCCAGCTGCCTTAAAGAGCTCGGCAGGTAGTCAGACTGCTCTAGCAGCTTTGTAAGTCCAAAAGCTTCGTAAAAGCATTCCTAACTTCGTCCAGGCCAGGGGGACGGAATTCTCTGCTATCAGCGTCCGTTGTGAATGGGTCATTCTGCCTGACAGCGGGATCTGTTACGTCATCGCCGTTATACAGTCTCCAGAAGTAGTCTTTCCAGATACTTGATACCGACTGTGAGTCCACTACTAGGTTTCTATTTTCGTCCCTGCAGGCTTCCGTTCTGGTCTTATATCCCTGGCATGTTTGTTTAATTCGTTGACAAAACCTCCGAACGTCGTTCCTGCAATAGCATCCCTCCATTTTTTCGATCGCGAGCTTCTCATGCTCTTTTTTTTTTTTTTTTTGTTTTGAAGAGCTTATGCTCCTCCCTCCTTTCTGCTCAAAACGTTCACGAGCAGCTCTCGTCTTTCTGTGCAGCGCCTCTTGCACTTTCAAAGGCTTGTTGACAGCGGGTTCATTGGTGTTGTACGGTCTCAGCAGGTGTTGGAGGGTTTTCCGAGAGCTTGAGGGAGACGCGATTGGCATAGGCTCTGGCGGTTTCTTGCGATTGTAGAATTGTGACGTTGTATGCCACTGGCCTTACTCGATTTTTCTGGGCCAGGCATATTCGTAGTCGTAACCTGGCTGCCACAAGATAGTGGTCCGAGTCGATGTTGGCTCCTCTAGAAGTCCGTACATCCAGAATATCGGATGCGTGCCTGCCTTGAATCGCAATGTGGTCAATCTGGTTAACGGTTGTTGATCCGAAGATCGCCAAGTCCCTTTGTGGATATTAAGATGTGCGAAACGCGTGCTAGCAACTAAAAGATTTCGCTCCGTTGCAAAGTCTATTAGCCTAAATCCATTTTCGGATGTGGTGTTGTGTAGGCTGTGCTTGCCAATGACCCAAAAGCGACATCTTTTCCCAGTTTCGCGTTAACGTCTCCCAGTACGATTTTAACACCGTTACTGGGACGTTGGGCATATGTACATACGTTCTATCTAGGAGGTCGTAGAAGTCGTCTTATGAAGCGTCATCCTTGTATTCGGTAGGGGCGTGAGCGCAAATTAGGCTGATGTTTGCGAATTCAGCCTTGATGCGGATTGTTATGAGGCGTTCGCTTACAAGCCGGAAGCTCAAGACTGACTTATTGCCTAAGTCTACCTATTATAACAAATTCGCAACCGAATAAGTGCTGCCTTCTCTCCTTGTAGCAGTCGCCGTTATATGTAGATGTCACAGTTTCTCATCCGCTTTTTGTCCGGTCCATCCCATTGCACTTCCTGGATCGCGGTAATATCTGCCCTAGGGCCTCCGCAAGTTGTTCGGCTGCCCTTGGTCTGTTGAGGAACCTGACATTCCACGTACAAAGCCGAATATCATATTTGCTTCCTAGGTCGTCATAGGTTAATCCGTCCGTGTTTTCTAAACTCGGGGCTTTTTTTTTTTTTTGGCGTGTTGGTTTTTTACCAGGTATGGCTTGCCGGACCATAGCCTAACCGACACTTACCCTGTTTTGTAGCGCAGAAAACTCGCCATTCGCCCTTTTTCGTTCGAGATTTCATATAGAAATCCCCAGGTGGCCCCACTAGGAGGTGAAAATAGGACTTACTAACAGAGCTGCTAGATGTTCGGCTGCAGTGGCTTCTACTCGCTATTTTACATGCTCACGCATGCCGGGTACGCTACCCCTACGAGGCCTTTGTTAGTCGTTCACTTTTTAATCATTATCTGTCACAATTTGTCTCTATGTAACAACTTTAGATAAGACCTTAGTGTCTTCCTTCAAATCCTTGTCAAGAAACGTGTATATTCAAACGATTGTATTTGTTGCTTGACAGCAAACTTAACGTACTCGCTTGATAGGTTTACTACTACCTATATAGAAGGATTACTTTACACTAAGACGCGATAAAGTTATTCGCTGTGCGACACCCAACGATTGATCCTGCCAGCTTATCCATAGCGTATTCGGCTGTATTCACAGTAATTTAAGAAGACAATAATCAATGACATAGCATCGCTTACAAAACGACTAATGCCAAACGACAACTGCCAATTAAATCGAATCACTTGGTATTTACAGTCCCCAAAACAACTGTCGCATCACATTAGCTCCATGTCGAGTGCACCTGAGCGCAGTCACTTGATCACCTCAAACAATAACCACAAACTGTCCGATTCCCCAATTCGTCTGATCCGCCACATGGCAGTTGACCAATATCGGCAACCAGGTGATCCCCTTTACCTCAGTGCCGCGGCATGCGTGGACAACACTTTCAATAACTGCCAGTGAACAGTATTGCAAACAAAGATACGCCTTTCCATAAAAGTCAGGCAACGCACCGAACATTGATTCCTTGAGTCACAAAAGTGAGAGTCACAGCGGGAGACGGATGGCAGAAAAAAGTAAAACAAGGTGGAATCTATGATCCAATTGATCCACTTTGCTAAAATGCGGCACGTTCTTGTCGGCAACACATGCTTGTCATATTCTCATACGCGGTAGCATTCGGAACCTTGTATGGGAGATCTAAGAGGCTTGCGTTAAATCATCCATGAGAATCTGAATGTGTAGGCCATGACCAGATTTGAGATTATCTTCGGACATATGAGTGTGCGATACAAATTTGTGCGAATAGAGTTGACTTGATGGTAGGACTATAGTTGGGCTGTCAGTGCGAACATGAGATCGTGATCGCGTGTATGGAAAGACAGATGTGTACTTCGATCTGAAAAATGGGGGTATCGCGTGATTGACAACAATTTTATAATCATGTTGCTGGAACAAGAACTCTTTTACTCAAGCAATGTTAGCCAATTCTAGTTTACAATTGAAGTACATGAGTAAGACGCTCTTTGCTTTACTCGACCCCTGCAATGCGATTGTGGTCTTTTTCTGTCACTTGTGTCTTTAATAATAAGCAAAAGTAGAACAGCAACGGAAACGTTTACGAAGCTCTATCAGATATGCCACCTTTGGTTTGCTTAAAAAGCGTGCTTGGTGGCGTTACAGCCCGTGGAGGGCCAGAGCCAAGCTTGTGTGTGATTTGTTATTTGAAAGGGACCTACAGTTTAATGCCGATTCCGAACGGCTTGAGCTGAGAATCCTTTTTGTTGGCAAGTATACTACGGGGGGGACGCCGCGAAATAAACATTTGATGGCGTTGGTGTTATCGGGATTCGAATTCGCTCATCGTGCGCGAGTCCAACACACTAGCCACTGCACCACGACACCTAAAGCTATCACCTACAAAAAACTGTTCTTGATAACGTGTGGGGGTCGGCTCATGTATGTAAAGCAAAAGGTTGAAGCTAAGTTAACAGATGCATAGTGAGTGTAAGCGTGAAGAGATCAGACCATTTTCGTTTTTTATTTTATTTAAGTGGGGCTAGTGCTATCAAATAGCATTTGGCACTGCCACCTTGACAGATCTATTGTACCTGCTAGCCGATTAGCCGAGGAGCTTCTCCACTTCCCTAATGAAGCTGAGAATGCTTCTCGTAGGAGCCGAGGTGATCCGCTCAGGAGTAATGACTTCACTGCAAAGGATACGCTTCCTAAGATGGCATAGAGCAGCAGACTCACACAGTATGTGTTCTGCCGTCTCTTCGTCCTCAAGACAGAGACGACACTTAGATTTCAGGGGCCGTATAAATCGTTTCGATCGGCGAAGTCTCCGAACGCTGCTCCAAAAGGATAGGTGTTGCGATTTTTCCCACTTGTGTAAGAAGAAGTTGATCTTAGACTTGGGAGTGCCGCAGAAGGCTTCTGGACCTATATGTTTATCGCTGGAACCTTTCCTGGCAAGTTGTTTGACAATTTTATTGCCCTTAATATCTTTGGGCCCTGGCAACCACCAGAGTTTGACATTGTTTCTTTTGGCCAGGTCTTGTAGGGCATCATGGCATTCCTTAACGGTTTTTGAGTTCGTGCTGTACGAACCCGTGCTGCTTGAGAGTATGTTGAGTATGTTAATGGTTACTCCTCTTATTCCAGTCTCAAAATTTAGATTGACGCATGTTAGGATGGCATACAATTCTGCTTGGAAGAAGATGCCTTCGAGACCTTGAGATTTGGTCCAAAGATGCCGGCGCCAACGCCGGAAGCCATCTTGGAGCCATCCGTGTACCACCTAAGGCCTTTGACATTTAGCAGGGGATCACTGTTTTCCCATGCTGAGCGGTTTGGGATCAGTATCTCAAATCTCTTGTCAAAGGTGAAGGTGTGTGGCAGTGCGTCCGAGACTGTAGTAATCATATCCAGCTCGGGAAAGTGTTGTAATATGGACATGTGGCCTGCGGATCTACATAGCATATTTGTTCCCGAGCAGAGGATTCTGATTGCACTGCGTAATGCCACCTTTTTGATTAAAAGGTGCAGTGGAGTGAGTCTAATGAGTGCTTCTTGGGCTGCCGTGGGGCAGGTTGGCATAGCGCCTGTGATGCCGAGACACGCTAGTCTCTGAAGGCGTTGAAGTTTAACAATTGCAGTATTTTACCCAACTTTGTCCGCCATACGGTGGACCCATAGGTGACGATAGGTCTTACTATCGCGGTGTATAACCAGTGGACTACCTTAGGTTTAAGTCCCCAGATTTTACCTTAAGTGCATGGCCTTAGTCGCCTTCGTAAATTTAGTTTTCATATTGGAGTTCCAGTTGAGTCTGCTCTAGGTCATACCTGGATATCATACTTTTTCTGAAAATCCTATGCGTGTGCCATTTAGACAGATCGAGCAAGGCTGTATCTTTCTCCTCTTTGTAAACGGGACTAAGATTATCTTGAATTTCTGTGATAACACCTCTCTATCTCCTCGACCTCGTGCTTCGCGTGATCTTTTTTCTTTCATTTGAAAAGCTCCCTTATCTCCTCTGTATGGCAAATGGCTATAGAAGGTCTCGTAGGGGTAACATTTGCCCGAGGGATATTGGGTCCACAAAGAGCGAAAAGAGCCAACGCAAAAGAAAACCTTGCGGCTCTGTTACTAAGTCTTATCTCCACTTTCTTGTGGTGCCCATCTGGAGACTCTGCGAGTTACTAACGGGAAAGGGCGAACAGCGAGCTTCCAGCGACAGAAAACAGCCAGTTGGGCTACGGCCTAATAATATTATAAATAAATAATTCCTGCAAACGTTCAGGCGCCTTTAGTTGTACAAAATTTGAAGTAAATCAACCGAAACGCAACGCTCTATTAAAATCTTCTTCTTCTTAGCGGGCGCTACAGTTCGGGGTGAACCTGGGCCTCAACCAACATGCCCCTCCATCTAGCACGATCTTTTGCTAGCCTTTTCCATTGCTGCACACCTAGTTGGCTGAGGTCGCCTTCCACCTGTGTGCGCCATCTTAGGTCCTGGAGCTGCGGTGGTTTCTCCGGGCTGGAGCTGTGGTGTCCATTCGCTCTACATGGTCTAGCCATCTTAGGCGTTGAATCCGGAGACGCCTGACTACCCACATGTCGCTGTACAGCCTGTAAAGTTCGTGGTTGGATCTTTTTCTCCATTCCCCGTCTGCGTTTACAGGCCCAAAAATCACGCGCAAAATCTTTCTCTCAAACCGACCAAATGCCTCTTCATCCGCTTTTGTGTCCACGATTCTGTGCCGTACAGCAGGATCGGGATGATAAGGGTCCTATATGGAGTCAAACTTTGTCGTTCGGGAGAGGGCTATGTTACTCGATTGCCTCCTGAGCCCAAAGAAACGATTGGCAAGAGTGATTGTGCGTATGATCTCGGAACTGATGTGATTTTTGCACAACCAAAACTATCGGTAAGGTGTTCACCGATTCGGATGGAGCAGCGAGCATTCTCCAAAGTCATCCTGCATGGTCTGATGAGTTTAGCAGGTATGGCAAAGGTAGACATAGAGTTGTATAGCTCGTCTCTTATTACGCTGTCGTTATGAAGTCGACAAATAGGTGGTGAGTGTCGACTTGAAATTCATTGGTTTTTTCCAGTATCTGCCGCAGTGTGAAGATTTGGTCGATGGTGGACTTCCCTGGCCTGAATCCACACTGATAAGGACCTATCAGCTTAATTACAAAAGGCTTCAGGTGTTCAAGCAAAACGGCAGAGAAGATTTTGTAGGCGATGTTAAGGAGGCTTATTCCTCTGTAGTTGGCGCAATCAGAGGGGTCTTCTTTCTTGTGGATCGGGCATACGATGCTGAGACTCCATTCCTCGGGCATGCTTTCCTCTGACCATATCTTACAGATGAGCTGGTGCATGCTCCTAACTAGGTCATCCCCAGCTGCCTTGAAGAGCTCAGCAGACAGTCTGTCTGCGCCAGCAGCTTTATTCGACTTGAGCTTCGATATGGCAATCTTAACTTCGTCGAGGTCAGGGGGACAGAATTCTCTGCGGTCTTCGTCGATTAGAAATGGATCATTCTGCCTGACAGCGGTATATTGACTAACATCGCCGTTATACAACGGCGAATATTGAGAATATTCCATATTCTCAGCATCGACTGCGTGTCCGTTCTCATCTCTGCAGGCTTCCGTTCTGGCTTTACAACCTTGGCATGTTCGCTTTATCGGTTGATAAAACTTTCGAACGTCACGCCTGCAGAAACACCTCTCCAAATCTCTCCATCTCGTGCTCCTTCTTCTTTCTCCTGAGAAGCTTATGTTCTTCCCTTCTTTTTAACTCGTAGAGCTCACGAGCTGCTCTTGTTCTTTTATGCAGCGAGGCCTTATATGCATCCTGTTTCGCTGTGTGAATCCTCCTGCACTCGTCATCGAACCAGGTGTTTCTTCGTTGTGGAGCCTTGAAACCCAAAACTTCGGATGCAGAGTTTTTCAGGGCTTGTTTGCAAAGGCTCCACTGCTGTTCTATTGATAGTGTGGAGGATTCAGGTGTATTGGAGAGCTTAAGGGAGACGCGATCGGTAAAAGCACGAGCGGTTTCTGGCGATAGTAGCTTTCCGATGTCATAACTTTGTATTCTTACTCTACTCCGCTGCGTTAGTAATATCCGTAAGCGCATCTTGGCTACTACAAGATAGTGGTCCGAGTCGATCTTAGCTCATCGGAAAGTTCGAACATCAAGAATAGTGGAGGAGTGTCTGACGTCGATCGCGATGTGATCAATCTGGTTGGTAGTCGGTTGATCAAAAGACCGCCAGGTGCCTTTGTGTATATCGAGGTGCGGGAAGTGCGTACTGGCTAGAAGGAGATTTCGCCCCGTAGCAAGATCAATCAGCCTATGTCCGTTATCGGAGGTGGTGTCGTGTAGGCTGTGTTTGCCGATGACTCGTTCAAATATGCTTTTCTTACCCAGCTTAGCATTGAAGTCTCCTAGTACAATTTTGATGTCATAACTGGGACATTGGGCATACGTTCTGTCTAGAAGATCGTATAACTCATCTTTGGTGAAGTCGTCCTTGTCTTCCGTGGGGGCGTGGATGCAGATCAGGCTGATGTTAAAAAATATAGCCTTGATACGGATTGTTATGAGGCGTTCGCTCACATGCCGAAAGCTTAGGACTTTTTGCCTTAGTCCGCCTCGAACAACAAATCCGCATCCGTACAATCGTTGTCCTCCGTAGTCCGCCGTAGTAAATATCGCAGTTTTTAATCCGTTTTATACCCGGTCCATTCCTTCGCATTTCCTGAATGGCGGTTATGTCCACTTTATAGCGGTCTAGGGCGTCCGCAAATTGTTCGGCTGCACGTGGCCTGTTTAGGGACCTAACATTCCACGTACAAAGCCGAAGATCATTGTCCCTTTTTCGTTGTTTGCAAGGGTCGTCAACATAAATCCTGTCCGTTATATCCGAGGCTTGTGGTTGTTTCGGAATTTGAGGTTTTTTTTACGGTTACGGCTTACTAGGCCGTAGCCCAACCGACTAATTCTGTTTTTTTTTTGGCGCAGGAGGCTCGCCATTCGCCCTTCCCTGTCTGCAATTTCCAAAGGAAATCTCCAGATGACACCACGAGGAGGTGGGTATGGGACTTACTAACAGTCCCGCATGATGTTCGACTGCGGTGGCTCTTCTCGCTTTTTAGCAGGCCAGCATCCGTTGGATAGATGCTACCCCTACGAGGCCTTTGTTAGTCCTTCGCCATCCTTTATTAAAATCTACCGAGTCTTTTCAACATTACGCTAAGAACCATGCTCTTCACTGAGTCATGGAAAGTGTACATGGTCGCGTCAAGCTTGTAAATGTATGTATTTCAATGTTCTGACGTCACACAACAGTTGATAGATGCTGTGTAACACACTGTCATAGCTTTGACAGATTACTTGTATGAATACTTCAAGTGAAAGAGATCAATATATGCCTGACGTAGGCCAAACAATAGCAAACAGTTACGTCCTTTTTCAATTTTCAATTTGAATTTAGCGTTGACGGGTGTTTGATAGACAATAGGCAGTTGGCGGCCGCTTTTTCCAATTTGATTAGTTGCGTGAGTTTAATTGAATTTGGCTTTAATTTCATAACTCCATTATTGGTGTGTTTCTTAAATGTTTGCATTTTGCAGAGACATAATCATGGATCACTTCAAAGCGCTTTACAAGATCAATGGGGCAACGCTAAGTCCAAACATATCGAAACGAAAGGTTGCTAACGAGATACGAGCCAATAAACGCAATCAACTTTATTCGTCTACGAGAGACCTATCGCCCAGTCCGTCGCGGAGGGAATATTCCGAAAATACAGAGGAACAAAAGGAGAATCTTAAACCAATATCGTCACCGAACAATAATGCCGAAGCACAGAGTGATGCAACGTCTAGTATTCAAGCGAAGAACATAAAAACCGAGGGAGCAACTGGTAAGCAGTCACGGAATAAGGATTATTTGATGCGCTACCTCAAATGGAAAGCAGAAAGGGTAAAGGAAAGTCGACTGAAGAAGGAAGCGGTCAAGCGAGCTCCATTCGTCGTTCCCGGCAAGAGCACCGCCGGTTATTCGCAATCACAAACGGTAAAACAATCTTTCGCGCCCAAAAATCATACATTTGTTCCTCCTGCTAATTTGAAAGATATTACCTTCGAGCCAGTGAGCTCAAATACCTTTCGCTGCCACTCTGGGGCACAGCAATGTCTCTTCCAAGTTGTTGATACTCCGAAAAAGCCGAGTGCAGTGTCTAAATTCACATCGAAAGCAACATTTTCGAGGCCGCCTAGTTCATTGCTGAAGTTCACACCAAAGCCAATTCCGAACAAGTTGCCATCGACCACAGTATTAGGTTCGAGAACTGGGACAGCTGTCAAGAAATTGTCTCCCTCCGCCGTAGTAGAGACAAAAACTGAAACATCGGCGAAGAGAAAAGCATTTCCGGAAAAAACGCCAAAGGCAAATCCTTCAGTGAATAGTAAACTGTCATCCACTGTTCCACAGAGAATAAACACAGTCAAGAGCGAAGTCAAACCCAAGAAGACACCGATACGGCCTCCGCCAATAAAGCCGCCGCCAATAAAGCCGCCGCCAATAAAGCTGCCGCCAAAAACAGCAGAAAAGACGAAGATGGCACCGAAAGTAGTAGCAGCAGCAAAAATGCCACCACCACATCGACCACCGCAAAAAATACTTAAGAAATCCCACGAAACACGAAGCACAGCTGCAACATCTAAGACGGGAACTATCAAATCTGGCCTCCCACCACTTAAACGGCCAACGTTCAAGGCTCCCAAAAAGACTTCCTCATCGATATCGAAAGCTTTCGAGGCCGTTAAGAAAACCAAATTCGATTCATTGGCGCCAGTTAGTAATATCGTACCCGAAACACCAACCGAATTGAGCAGTTCAGATTCTCTTCTGAAGTTTGTGACATCCACCAGGCGCAAATCATCCTCTCTAAAGGACCAAAAAACCGATCCTCTATTCAATGAACTTGAAGACACCATCAGTCCAATCGAAAGTGGTGCTACTACAGTCAAGGGATCAGCCAAGAAGCCCGAAAGCGATAAGAAATTTGATTTTATTCGTTACTCCGTCATAGAGAACGATAAGGTCTCAAGTCCGGAGGAGACGAAGACACCAATCAAGACTGAAGAGAATGAAGAAAAACCGACAAACTACATGAGTCCCTATGTGTCCGTTTCACGTGGTAAGGTTAGCGTTAAAGCCGAGCGCGACAAACGCAATAGTGTTTACATGACACCGGAGAATAAAGACACCAACGTCTCGACTTACCTTAGTCGCACTCTGGCGACAGTACGCTACTATCGCAAACAACTAGCGGAGGTTATTGCCCGTCTCAATGAGCAGTGTGCTCTGTGGGAAAAATATAAACAAGAAAACGCCACTCTAATCGAAGACGGCGGGGTGGACATGATAAACGTGACCATCGGCCAAACTAACTTGCTTACCACAAAGAAACTTAAACAGTTCGGCAGCTTGATCGATCGCTGCGAGAACGGAGCTCTCGGGAAGAAAGCCGAAAATGCCGGTGACGGTGAAGGAGCAAAGTCGATTTTACCCGAGGATCTAGAGGGCTTCTGGTCCATGGTGGGTCTTCAAATCGAAAATATTGACAAACGTTTTGCCAACTTGGAACGTTGGAAAGCAAACAACTGGAACGATCCGGATGATATTCCGTCAAAGTCAGCACAGATGAATGGGGCCAATCCGAAAAGGAAACGAAAGCCAGTTGCAGCAGCCGCCAGACCCACAGGTTCTCTGCTTAAGATGCTTAAAGCTGCCCATGCGAGTTATGTTAACAAGAAAGCCACAAACGATCTCGACGAAGATGTCATCCTCACACCGTCAAAGCGACAAATTGTCATTAAAGATCGTCGCTCCAGATCTGCTGCTGCCACTGTCATCACAGTAAACGTACAATCACCGGCTAACAAATCGATGACATCTGTAGGCCGGGAGGCCAACCAAACACCAACAATAACGCCGCATGTCAGTCATTTCCGCAAAAGTATGAATCTTCTGAAAACTGCCCTGATCAAGGAACATGAGCTTAATTCACCCAAAGCAGATAGGGTCATTGCACAAACGCCATCGGCACGTCAGTACAAACCAATTCTCAAGACTCCTGCCTCCGTGCGTAGGCAGAAAAGCGTTGGGTTCACCACAGAAGTAATCGAAGCGATATCTCCACCTAACGACATGGAGGAGGATAAACGGACTTACAAGCTGCGTAATCGACGGATCATCCTGCGAGATTCATCTGAGTTTGTGATCCCCAAGTAGCCGAGGGTCCTTTTTTCATTTGTTCACACATTGCACGCACATGGAACTGTTTCCATTCATCATTCTAATCCTGTGACCCAAGGTTTTGTTTAAGTTTTATATTTTGTTTTTGAGGTTGCCCATAGGTATAGATCTCCAAATAGACCAGAAAATAAAATAAGAATTGTGTTCTGTTGTATGTTGGTGGGTGGAGTGCTGAGAGGACTTGTTGTGGGTCAGATGTGCGCGGCATCTGGACTGTGTAAGGCGGTAAGTATATGAACATCGTAGCTCTGTTGGTAAGCGACATGCTTGCAATTTGGTAGATCAATGTCTGCGGGAACCATTCAAGTGACTGTCATCATATGCCCGTGTTCACATTGCAGCTGGAACACCCAATGATGTGGTTATTGACTGAGCAGGGGCAACCGAGTTGGTACGTACAGAACAAGGCACATATGAATCTTAGAATGGGGGTCTTCGTGGAAAACGAAGATTCTTGTAGAAAGCCTCCTATTGTAGGAAGATGACGCGAAATACAGATTCTGACAGTGAGTAAGTATGTAATCTGTTAATACGTCCAATAGTCCTTTTCGGTGCGGTTGTCTGTTTCAGAGCTCATGATATCTGCATATACGGTAACTCCTTATGCGTCCATTTGTTGCCCTCCCTGCTGTCTTCCCTGTTGCCACACTGTTGCTTTCCTTGTTGCCTTTCTTATTGTCTCCTATTGCTCACCCTGTTGTCTTCCCTGTTACCTGCCCTGTTGCCTTCTCTGTTGTCTTACTTCCTGCCTTCCCTGTTGCCTTCTCTGTTACCATCCCTGTTGCCTTCCCTGTCGCCTGCCTTATTGCCTGGCCTGTTGCCTAAAAGGAAACGAATTCCGGATCTGCACCTAGAACGTTAGGTCCCTCAACAGACCAGGTGCAGCCGGACAACTGGTCAACTCTTTGGACTGCTATAAGGCAGACATTACCGCGCTCCAAGAAGTGCGATGGGATGGACCAGGCAAAATACGGATGAGAAACTGCGATATTTACTACGGGAACTGCTACAAGGAGAACAAACAGCGCTTATTCCGATGCGGATTCGTTATTCGAAGAAGACTCCGACAAAAGGTCTTAAGCTTTCGGGATGTAAGCGAACGACTCATAACAATCCGTATCAAAGCTAATTTTGGAAAAGTTAGCGTGGTATGCGCCCACGCGCCAACCGAAGAAAAGGACGATCGACTTAAAGATTACTTCTACGAAATCCTAGACAGAACCTATGCCCAATGTCCCAGCTACGACACAACATTGTCTGCTCGACTTCCTGGCGGGGCGCAATCTCCTTCTGGCTAGCACACGATTCTCGCAACTCAAAATTCACAAAGGAACCTGGCGATCACCTCATCAGTCTACAACCAATCAGATTGATCACGTTGCGATCGACGCCAGACACTCCTCGAGCATCCTAGATGTAGCAAGCAAAACGCCTACAAAGCCATGCTACATAGAGGGACGACAGCCGGTAGATGGAGAGATGCTATCATAGGAATAATGCTCGAAAGTTTTACGAAAAAGTAAAACGAACATGCCCGGGCTATAAAGCCAGAGTGGAAGCCTGTAGTGTTGAAGACGGACAACTAGTAGGAGAGTCACAGTCGATGCTGAGAATATGGAAGTAGACTGTTTAACGCCGATGAAAGATCTAATACCGCTGTCAGAACTCTCGCTACTCCATTAAGGTCGGTAACGAATTAGCCGAGACCTTTAATGTTAAGAAAGGATTAAGACAAGATGACGCACTGTCATGTAATTTCCTCAAGATCGTGCTTGAAGAGATCATACGAGATTCACAGGCTTGCTGCTTGCATACTCAGATGACTTTGACATAATTGGACGAACACAGCGGGACGTCAATGATACGTTTGAATGGATTGAAGCAGAGACAGCTAAAATGGTTCTTTCGGTTAACTAGGGTAAAACGAAGTATATGCTGTCAACCAAAAAAGACGCTAAACACCGACGTCTTGGCCAGAACGTCACAATTGGCAGCTACAGATTCGAAGTGGTCAAGGACTTCGCCTACCTTGGCTCACTAGTGACGCAGAATTACACTTGCCAACTGCTGCTTCTTTGGGCTCAAGAGGCAATTGAGAATGTTACGCCATTCGTATCAGTAGGCAGCGATTCCGTTACGCTAGCTCAGGCAGTCGCGGACGAGGTAGGCATCGTGTACGGGAAGGACGATCGCAGCCTAAGAGGATTTGGAGGAGGAGGATGTAGGACCATTGAGAAAGAAAGCTGAAAAGTTGGTGCGAGGTGCTAATTGTACCACAACGTAGTCAGCCGTACCACATGATAGTTGGTAGAAAGTTGCTAGACCAACCTCAAGTAAAAGTGTTGAAGTCCTTTCGGTCAATGGAGATTACGGACTGTATGATTGAACCAACCGAGAGAGCGTTAGTAATGGAAGACCAGAAGAGTGAGCCACAGGGAAGAGAAGGAGCAGCGCTGGGGACCTCTGCGAACCAGACCAACGTAAACTTAAATCTCTCATCAACGAATTTCGATGAGTTGGGGACATATCGAGGGAGTGAGTGCTCCATCGAGCTCACAACTAAAACACCAGTTTACGTGTATCCATACAAGATTCCATTTGCAAAAAGGACGACCGTAAAGGAAATGGTGAGCCAAATGCTCAAAAAGAGGATAATAAGGCCATCGGTCTCGGATTTTAACTCGCCAATCGTACTGACCAAAAAGAAAGACGGCGGCGAAAGATGGGTTGTACCGAGAGCTGTGCTATGGATAATTCTGAAGCTATGCCACGACGACAGCGGACATATGGCCGAGGGGAAGACGCTAGATAGAATCAAGAAAACATTCTGGTTTCCGAGGATGAGGAATTTTACGAAAAGCTACCTCAAAACATGCGTGGACTGCGCATACGCTAAGAGGAAAGGGGGCTTGGCAGAAGGCGAACTACATAGCTTGGAACGGATTCCCTTGCCGTTCGATACCATTCACCTCGATTACTTAGGACCGTTTATCAAAGGGAAGGAGGGTATGACGTATGTACTTACCATAATAGACAATTTCACGAAGTATACTATACTCCGGACAACAAAGACGACAAATACCGTAGGAGTAATCCAGGCGCTTAACGACATCTGTGGCTATTTTGGCATGCCGCGGCGAATTATCACGGACAGGGGCACCGCATTCACCTCAGCAGCCTTCACGAGATTCTGTTCAGGGAACGGCATTAAACATATACAAACGGCAGTCCGAACTCCCAGGGCGAATGGACAGGCAGAGCGGGCCAACCGCACAATATTGGATGCGCTGAAATGTGACCACGCAGTTGGTAAAGACTGGGCCGGGCATTTGAAGAACTGCAGTGGAGCCTCAATACGTTGAGTAACGCGACTACAAAGACGAGTCCGCACCAGCTATTACTTTCCTATACGCCAAGAGATATCCAAGGGAGTAAGCTGCTTATGGAACTTGAAGCCAACGAATTGAGCACACCTGGAGAAATAACACGGCGTAGAGCAAAGGCTGTGGAAAATATCGGAATAAGGCAGCAACGTCAAAAAGAGCAGTACGACCGGAATCATCGAGAACCGATGAAATACCGGGAAAACGATTTGGTGTTGATTGAGAAGGAGCAGGCCGCGACCGGCAAGTCGCGGAAACTTGAACCATCGTACAAAGGACCATATATAGGACATACCACACATGCGGCGCACACAGCGTAAGTACGATGCTGTCTTCATCGCAGACAAACTGAAACGGTGGTGTGAATTTCCATCCGAGGAGTTTTCACCTATATGCGAGGACAGTGATGAGCATGAAAGAGACGACGAAACCGAAGGGAGCATCAGTCTCGAGAAGTAGAGCCCTCTCTCGAATCCGAAGGTACGCTGTACAAAATCTTAATCATCCCGGTCCTCTTCTATGTCGGAGAGGCCTGGATTTTAACGAAAGCGGATGAAGAGGCCCTTGGTTGGTCTCGTTTGTGTAAACGGGGAGTGGAAGAGAAGATACAACGACGAACTATACGGGCTGTACAGTGACATCGACTGTCGAGTCCAACCCCGAGGGACGACGCAGCAGAGGACGACCGAATCTAAGGTGGCGCGCACAGGTGGAAAGGGACCTCAACCAAGTGGGCGTGCGGCACTGGAAGCGGCTGGCCAAAGATCGGGCCGGCTGGAGAGGCTTGTTGGTTGAGACCCAGGTTCACACCGGACTATAGCGCCACCTAAGTAAAAACTAAGTAAGAGTCCTTCTACAAAAATGCACGTGCTACTAACGAGCCCGTGGTAAGTGTATACACATGTCTATTGTGGGCTTGGTCAGATAGAGACTCTCACTTCAAACAAAACCAAGTTAAATCCACATAAATTCCATTTACTTCGATGCACCTAAATGGTAATTTCAACTATCACTTTTTCCATCTGCAACAATGCTATCAAACGTTGTCTCTACGCCACATGTTAGGTAACTATCAGTACGTGCTGGTAGCGACGACGTTGTCGCCCGCAGGTTTGCCGCTTCAATGCACTGGGCAAACTAGTGGTTGTCATCTGTGTGCCATTCGTTCGCAAGTACTTCTCTGATAACAACTTAATTCGATATGAATTCGACTGCAGGTGTATAGCAATGTTTCCCAACTTTACTGCTAATTTCAAGCCCAAATTTGCTCGTTAAGTGCTTAAGCGAATAATGTGTGATTCTTGGATGTGTTACAATCGATTACTCGTTTAACTACAAAAGGCAATAGCTATGTGCACGAAGCCGACACCTGGAATTGGATGAATTGAAAAAGATATAAGAATCCGCTTCAACCGAGTCAAGCTATTCATCACTTACTATGCGCGTTAGTAAGATGTTGATTGTTACGTCGACTTCATTTAAACTGAATGGTTAGCCACAACTCTATACTCCAGTTCAAGTGTTGTCCGGGTATTCTCTCTTCACTATTTTTTGGTGGAAATTTTTAGTCTTGACACAAACCAGCAGATAAGACCTAGTTAATGTGCGCAGTGTCATCTATAGGAATACCCTGCAATGAAGGCGAACTTTGAGGATTCAGGTGCGTGCTTCTAGGCGTAGTTGAAAAATCTGGTTTATCCTCAACAAAGTTTCGAGTGTTTCTAGTGTTAAGGATTGACTCAGCAGTCCACTAATTGACAAAATGCAGTGTTGACCTATGCAGATAATTATAAGTTTCCGTGCAGCCATTATGGTTCCATTCGTGGTAGTTGAGTAAGGCTTTCCATAAACGGTTAGGTAAGGGAAAACAGAGGAATCTAAGATCGATCTTTAATCCCCATTTATGTATGTGAGTGGTATAAACAGCTGACAAAATCTTGGTAGGGCTTGTCTGTCTGACGGACGATGTCAGGTCAGAGCGAGGACAGGTGTTGGGTTTTTCCCACTAGTCAAGGATGCCAAAGGGGTGGACTGTGCGAACATATAAAAGCACACGCGCTGACACTCTAGCGTCTGTCTGCCAACTCCTACTCTCGCCTCCACGAGGTGGCTCCTGGGTGCCTTGTACCTCAACTTTGTCCCCCTTTGTCTAAAAGGAAACGAATTCCGGATCTGCACCTGGAACGTTAGGTCCCTCAACAGATCGAGTGCGGCTGGACAACTGGTCAACTTATTAGACTGCTATAAGGCAGACATTACCGCGCTCTAAGAAGTGCGTTGGGATGGGCCAGGCAAAAAGCAGATGAAAAACCGTGATATATACTACGGAAACTGCTACAGAGAAAATAAACAACGCTTATTCGGATGCGTATTTGTTATTCGAGGCAGACTCAGGAAAAAGGTCTTAAGCTTCCAGTATGTAAGCGAACGTCTCTTACCTATCCGCATTAAGGCCAATCTCGGCAATATAAGCTTAATATGTGTCCAAGCCCCCACAGAGCCGAAAAACGACCGACATAAAGACGACTTCTATGATCTCCTAGACAGCTTTGACACCAAAATCGTTCTAGGAGATTTCAATGCGAAGCTGGGTAAGGAAGCTATCTTTGAACGGGTCATTGGAAAGCACAGCCTACCCAACACCACGTCAGAAAACGGACTGAGGCTAGTGGACTTTATGGCGGTACATAATCTGGTGGTAGCAAGTACACGATTCCCACACCTCAACATCCATAAGGGGTGCTGGCGGTCTTTCGATCAATCGACAACCAATCAAATTGATCATATTGCGATCCGAACCTTTCGAGGAGCCAACATCGATTCGGATCATTACCATGGTACGGATGCGAATTTCTCGGAATCAACGGAGTCGAGTAAGAACACCAACATTTAACGTCGAGAAGCTACAATCGCAGGAGACCGCCAGGACCTTTGCCGATCAAGTCTCCCTCAAGGTTTCTCAAGTCCCGATGCAATCTGCAGAAACCTCAGATGTACTCGGTTTCGAGCCCCCACCGTCGAGAAATACTCATCATCAAGAGTGTAGACAGGCCCATGTAGAGAAACAGAATGCATACATGGCCAAATTGCATAGACGGACGAGAGCAGCCCGCGAGCTCTATGAACAGAAAAGGAGGGAGGAGCATGCGCTTCTGAGAAGGAAAAAGAAGGAGCACGAGAAGCGCTAGATCGAGGAGAAGGAGAGATGTTACGGCAGGAACGACGTTCGAACATTTTACCAGAAAGTAAAACGAACAAGCCAGAGCAGAAGCCTGCAGGGATGAGCACGGACAACTAGTAGTGGAGTCACAGTCGATGCTGAGATTGTGGAAGGACCACTTCTGCAGACTGCATAACGGCGGTGATAGTCAAAATGCCGCCGTCAGGCAGAGCGAACCATTCACAATGGACGAAAACGAAGGAGAACCCCGTCCACCCGACCTAGACGATGTTAAGATAGCGATATCGAAACTTAAGTCTTATAAAGCTGCTGGAGCGGACGGACTCCCCGCGGAACTGTTTAAAGCAGCTGGCGATGAGCTGGTCAGGAACATGCACCAACTCATCAGCAAGATATGGTCGAAAGAATGCATGCCCGATGAATGGAATCTCAGTATCGTTTGCCCGGTCCATAAGAAAGGAGACCCCTATGACTGCGCCAATTAGAGAGGGATAAGCCTCCTGAACATCGCGTAGAAGATCCTCTCTGCCGTACTGTGTAAGTGCTTGAAACCGTTCGTGGACAATCTGTTAGGTTCCTACCAGTTCGGTTTCAGGCCAGGAAAAACCATCCAGATCTTGGAGAAGATCCATGAATTCCAGGTCGACGACACGCACCATCTTTTTGTCGACTTTAAAGCCGCATATGACATTGTTTATAGAGACGAGCTTTACAGAGCCATGTCATGTTTTAACATTCCTACCAAACTCGCCAGACTGTGCAGGATGACTATGGAGAACTCTCGCTGCTCTATTAAGGTCGGAGGTGAACTAACTGATCCCTTTGATGTTAAAAAAGTTTTAGACAGGGTGACGCACTGTCATCTGATTTCTTTAAAATTATTCTTGAAAATATCGTGCGGGACTCTGCGGCCAATGCAAGAGGTACGATCTACTTCAAGTTCACACAATTGCTTGCCTACGCAGATGACATTGACGCTATTGGACGAACAAAGCGAGACGTCAAGGAGGTATTCGCAAGCATAGAAGCGGAAGCGGCTAAAGTTGGTCCAAGGGTAAATGGGGACAGGACCAAATATATGCTGTCATCAAAGAAAGACGCGCAACACCGACGTCTTGGTCAGAACGTCACCTTCGGCAGCTATATTTTTGAAGTAGTCAAGGACTTCGTCTACCTTGGGCTCTATAGTGACAAGCAGCAACAACACCAGCGCTGAGTTAAAACGCAGAATAACCCTTGCCAACCGCTGCTTCTTCGGGCTCAAGAGGCAATTGAGTAGTAGAGCGCTCTCTCGAAAACCTAAGGTATCCCTCTTCAAAACCTTAATCATCCCGGTCCTCTTCTACGGTGCTGAGGCGTGGACTTTATCAAGAGCGAATGAAGAGGCTCTTAGGCGTTTCGAGAGAAAAATTCTGCGTACAATCTTTGGTCCCGTCTGTGTAAACGGAGAGTGAAGGAGGAGACTCAAGCAAGAACTGTACGGGCTGTACAGCGATATCGGCCTGATTAGACGTCTTCGGATCCAACGTCTAAGATGGCTATGCCATGTAGAGCGAATGGACATCACCGCTCCGGCCCGAAGAGTCTTCGACTCCAACCCCGAGGGACGACGCAGCAGAGGTCGACCGCATTTAAGGTGGCGCGCACAGGTGGAAAGGGACCTCAACCAACTGGGCGTGCGGCACTGGAAGCGGCTGGCCAAAGGTCGGGCCGGCTGGAGAGGCTTGTTGGTTGAAGCCCTGGTTCACCCCGAACTGTAGCGCCATCAAAGTAAGTAAGTATATACTGTGAGTGTTATGCCTGCAGCAGTACACTTGATCACTTTCCATTCACAACTGTGTTGCATACTTTTTTCGGTAAAGGAATTGCTTTTTCTTGGCTATGAAACGAATTTGAACTATAGACCTTCCGCTCGACGGTCGATGATGTTAACCACTGCACCACGGCCACCCCCATCAACTGCTCTTTAATAAAGCAAAGAGTCAAAATGGAAATGAGAAATGGAACTGTTACAGGATCTGCCTCAGACTATACAAAAAAGAGATGAGAAAGGCGCAAAGGACATCCTGGTGTAATTTCTGCCCAGAAATAGAAAGAAATAGTGAGGCCGGTAGAGTGAGGAAGATACTGTCAAAAGGTCCTCTTATCACCGCCCGAATTAATAAACCCGATGGCACCGCAACGGTGACCAGTAAGGAGTTGCTAGATCTCTTCCTTAATACACATTTTCCTGATAACGCGAGTGTACTCCGTTCATTTCTAAAGAACTAATAAACAAACGGAAGCTTAAATGGGCGGTATAAAACTTCCTTCCATACATATCTGCAGGTCCGGAATCTACTCGGTAGAGATGCAACGGCTTATGGCATTCTCGAACCGTGGCATTTGGTACTGTTCCCTTCTAGCCTAGACTGAGATTATATGCCACTAAAGGTAAAGGCAACATTTATACCTAAAGCGGGAAAAAGCTCTCAAATAACTGCTAAGGACTGCAGACCTATTAGTCTCTCGTCCTTTCTTCTTAAGACGTTGGAGAGACTGTTAGATCTGTACATTCGTGAAATCCTATAAGAAAGTATGCCTTCGGCATCGCAGCATGCCTATCGTAAGGCCAAATCAGTAGATACAGCTCTACACACTATGTATAGCTGGAGTCATTGAGAAATAACTTGCCTACAAAGAATTCACAATGATTGCCTTCCTTGACATTGAAGCGACTTTCACCAACATTAAACCACTAGCCATTCTCTATACATTAAGCAAGCTAGAGGCTAATGGTAAAAACAAGTGCTCTCAAGCAGGTTGATTCACTCGAATTTTAGCTGTTACCCCACAAAAAGGGCAGTGAAATGAGGCACACCACAGGGGGGAGTACTATCGTCGCAATTATGGGTGTTAGTTGTAAACGAGGTGGCTGTAACGCCATCAAAGCAAGTTGTAAACCAGGTACCCCTGGAGGCCAGCGGCAAGATCATTACGCATGCAGACGATACTACACTAGCATCTTGCGGAAAATACCTCCCAACAATCTGAGAATTGACGGAAATGGGCCTAGGCTAACTCGGCAAATGGGTAGAGAACTGGGGGCTTGGAATAAATCCCGCCAAAACGGAGCGGGAGAGCCAAGTGGCAATAAAAGCACTCGAATCGCCAACAATAAAGTCAAAATTGGTGAGGAACTGCCGCAAATCTCTAAATGATTTATCGAGCAGATGTACTGTTACATTGTGCTGGGTACCTGGGCATAGTGATATACCAGGCACTGCAACAGGCCAATGAGAGATGGCGTGACCTTAATACATGCAAGCCTGGTAAAAATACGCAGCAATGTGCATATAATTAGTCTGATTGGAGTCCTCACAGGACACTGCGCTTCAAGGAAACATGCCGCTAATTGGACTTGATATAATGACTATTGCAGTAGGTATCATGATCAGGAAGAGAAAGACTCTCCATCCCATCGCCTATGCAATTGCCCTGCCCTAGCTTCCTCAAGAAGAGGAATTCTGGGAGAATAATTCTTTGATCTACTAGCGGATCCATTCGAAACGGATGTCAACAAACTATCTATCCAGGGGTAACGGTGACGAAGCCGATTCCAGTGGTGGCAGAATGGACCTATCGTGGTCTAAGTGATCCCCAACATTTTGCGGATGGAGACCACCTAACCAACCAACCAGCCAACGGTTCGTCCTTAGATATCATGGCAACACTAGGTTTTTTCTAGAAGATCCATATCGATGGATCTGATGAATGAAGGGGTCTCTGTACGTAAACTTTCCAGCCATGAATGAAGCCGCAGCCGGGATTATAGTAACAACTCAAAAAAGCTATTTTGCTAAAATGCTATGAGAGATAATCGCTCGCAGACGGTAAGCACCGTTGTGTGCAATTCCCTTGTTAGTAAAACAACATGGAGAGTGAGCGAGGACTACACGCATAGTGACCACCAAGCAATAATAATGGAGATCGGCGAGAGAAAACGCAGGCAGCGTACAATTCAAACTGGACCAAAGTGGAAGGAAACCTCCTTTGACACCGATGCCTTTGAAGAAGTCCTGAGAGAGGTGACTGTGGATACCGACGCATCTGCCGAGGTAACCTCCAAGCAACTGACACAGGCGCTAACTGCAGCATGTGACACAGTGATGCCCAGGAGGAAGCCCAACAGAAGGGGGTCCCCGTGTTACTGGTGGAACGCGAATATCCAGATGCTAAGGGCGATATGTCTCAGAGAGCGGGGAAAATCCCAACGGTCCAGAAATAGGCCGCACTACCAAGAGCGGCTTCTTCAATTCAAGCTCGCAAGACGTCAGCTAGAAAAAGCAATCAAGGAAAGTAAATCGAGATCCTTCAAAAAACTTTGCGAGGAGGCCGACATAGACCCCTGGGGTAAAGCATACAGAGTGGTCACAAAAAAGATAAAAAACAATAGAAGTCCGCCAATATCAAATCCCGAAATGCTCACCCGTATTGTGGAACATCTGTTCCCACAGAGACAGCCGCTTAATAGGAGCAGCATGGCGGGGATTAGCATTGAAGAAATTCCTGGTACTACTCCAGGAGCTACATAACGCAGTCTTGAAGGTCAAAAACAACAAAACACCCGGACCGGATGGAATCCTAAATAAGGCAGTCAAAGCGGCCATTACGGCTAGACCAGACGCTTTCCAACACACCTTGGGGAAATGCTTGCAGGAGGGGATCTTTCACACACAGTGGAAGCTGCAGCACTTGGTACTACTGCCAAAAGGAAAGAAACCACCTGGTGAACCGTCCTCGTATCGGCCAATTTGTCTGTTGGACCATTAGGCAAGATACTAGAACGAGTGATCTACGATAGGTTACTGGCGGTGGCGGAAGCTAACGGTGCATTGTCAGCCAACCAATGCGGCTTCAGAAAAGGACGATCAACGGTCGACGCCATAGAAACAGTGGTAAACTTGGCCGCGGACGCCATCAAAGGAAAAAGATGGAAATCGGGGGAGAAGAAGTATTGTGCAGTAATTACGCTTGACATAAAAAACGCTTTTAACTCGGTTAGCTGGACGCATATATAAAAGTCTTTAATTGTCATGGGTACCCCCCCCCCCCCCTATTTATTAAAGATTGTCATCGACTACTTTAACAACAGGAGGCTAAGGTACAATACCGATGAAGGCGTAAAATTCTACCGAGTAACGGCGGGTGTCCCTCAAGGATCAGTCCTTGAACCTCTCCTGTGGAACATCATGTACGATGGCGTCCTACGACTAGCGCTTCCCGAAGGAGTACGAATCATCTGCTTCGCCGACGATATTGCCATCGTCACAGCGGCTAAGGATATAGAAGAAGTAGAGGCTACTGCGAACGCAGCTATCGCTAAAGTGAAAGATTGGCTCTCAATTGCCGGTCTGGAACTAGCAGCCCAAAAAACGGAGGCTTTGCTTATAACCAGCCGTAAAAAGGTGGAATATGCGAGCTTCTTAGTCGGAGATCGGGCGATAAGGTCCAAGAAAGCAGTCAAGTATCTAGGAGTCATCCTAGACAACAGGCTTTCTTTCAGGGAACACATACTGTATGCCAGCGAGAAGGCATCACACGCACAACGAGCTCTTTCGCTAATGCTTCCGAATATAGGCGGTCCCGGATATGCACGCAGAGTACTACTCTCACGGATAGTCAGCTCAGTCCTACTATACGCTGCTCCAATTTGGGCGGAAGCCCTTGCAGTAAAGGGACTAAAGCGGAAATTGGATTCAGTCTATCGACTGTGCGCAATAAGAGTAATCTGCGGGTTCAGAACCATATCAGATGACGCAGCGTTCGTGATAGCAGGAATGCTACCCATCGATATATTGGCAAACGAGCTCAAAAGGGTATACCGCAGGCGAACACCAGACCGGCAACAGACCAGGCTTATAAAAGCAGAAAAACGGGCAGAATCCATGGCAATGTGGCAAGTCAGATGGGACACTTCCACAAAAGGAAGATGGACGCACAGGCTCATTCCCGTCATCGAAACATGGACATCAAGACCGGCAGGAGACTGCAATTATCATCTTTCGCAGTTTTTGTCTGGACATGGTGGCTATCGAAAGTATCTGCATAGATTTGAATATGATAGCTCGCCCTTTTGTCCACAATGCCCAAATTCCGAGGAGGACGCAGAACACACAGTTTTCTATTGTAGTCGCTTTATGCAGGACAGGCAAAGGCTAAATGTACCGAATCCTGAAAACTTGGTCCCCGAGTTCATCAGGTGGAAAATTGGAACCAGACATGCTCGTACATTGCATCAGTACAAATAACGCTGCGGCAAGCCGAAGCAGAAAGAAGAACCCAAGAGGCTTCTACTCGAGATACAGCATAAATCGCTAACCAGCCCCGCGAAGTAATACCTAACGGCAGTCCCGCGGGGAGAGTGGTTGATGTGTGCAGAGGTGTGGTTTAGTACGTAGACGCGTGGAAAAAGGATTATTCTCCTTATTCTCCCGCGAATCGTGCATGCTGGCAACACGGATTACCAGTATCTGTTGAAGATTCCGTCCTTGGGCGCAACCAAAAAAAAAAAAAGCACATGGCCATTGGTTAAAGGTCATGACTGGACAGAAGAACAAAGGTACCGAAAAAAATAAACTCATAAGAGTACGGTCCTTTCTACCCCAGAAGAAGTCCTCTTGCAGCATAATTTTACATGATGAGGATGGACAACCCTCCCTCGAAATAATTGATGTCATCCCAAGACACTATATAACTTGTCTCTGAACAAAGTATGGACAGAGATGGGTGTTCACCTTTTCAGGAAAAACGTCGCACTTCCCATCGTGCACCTCAAATATCACGTGAACCTGTGCCTCCTTTAAAAAACCTCTCCAACTGGCACGGTCTTTCGCCAGCAGTCTGCAGTGCCGCCCAGTTAGTTAAGGTCCTCTCCCATTTGGTTGCGCCCCCTTAAATGAAGCCGTCCTCGACCATGTCGCCCCTCGGGGTTGGATTCAAAGACCTTCCGGGACAGAGCTGTGATTTCCTTGCGCTATACATGACCTAGCCAACTAAGGCGTTGGATCCGAAGACGCCGTACTACGTTCATGCCGCTCTACAGCACGTAAAGTTCACTATTAAGTCTTCTCCTCGACTCCTCATTTATGCAGGTCGGGCCGAAAATCGTACGCAGAGTTTTCCTCTCAAAACGACCAACAGCTTCCTCATCCGCTTTCGATAAGTTCCAGGTCTCTGCGTCATAAAGCAGGATCGGGATGATAAGGGTCGTTTCGAGAGAGTTTTCTGTTTCTCAATTGCCTCCTGAGCCCAAGGAAGCAGCGGTTGGCAAGAGTTATTCTGCGTTTGATATCGGTCCTTGACTACCTCGAAATCATACCTGCTAATATGTGGCCCCGGGCCAAGACGCCGGTGGTTCCTTTCCTTTTTCGACGACAGCATATATTTCGACTTGCGCTCATTTACCGCCGGTCCCATTTTAGCCGCCTCCACCTCAATGTACGTAATGGTCTCAATGACATCTCTCTGACTTCGTCCAATTATGTCAATGTCATCGGTATATGCGAGTAGTTGTACGGACTTGAAAAAATGGCGCCCCTCGTATTGACCAGTGAGTTTTGCACAATCCTTTCAAGGACGATGTTGAAAAAGTCACACAATAGCGTGTCGCCTGTTTAAGCCTTTTTTGACATAAAAGGCATCGGTCAAGTCGCTTCCGACCAAGATGGAGCACCGAGAGTTCTCCAATGTCATCCTGCACAATCTGACGGGTTTGGCAGGGATGTCAAAACTAGGCATGGCGTTGTATAGCTCGTCTCTATGTATGCTATCGTAGGCAGCCTTAAAGTCGACAAACAGATGGTGGGTATCGATCTGGAACTCGTTGTTTTTTCCAGGATCTGCCGCAGTGTGAAAAATTGATTGATAGTGAGCTTCCCGGGCCTGAAACCACACTGATATGGACCAATCAGTTTATTAACGAACGGTTTCAGGCGTTCACACTGTACAGCAGAGAAGATTTTATAAGCGATGTTCAGGAGACTTATACCTCTATAATTGGCACAAACAAAGGGGTCTTCTTTCTTGTGGATCGGGCAAATGATACTAAGATTCCATGGATTCCTCCGACCATTCCTCTGGTGCATACTCCTAAACCAGGTCATCTTCAGGTGCCTTAAAGAGCTCGGCAGGTAGTCCATCTGCTTCACCAGCCTTGTTGGACTCAAGCTTAGAAAAAGCTTTCTAAACTTCGTCCAGGTCAGGGGGACGGAATTCTCGGCTATCATCGTCCGTTGTGAATGGGTCATTCAGCCTGGCAGCGGGATCTATTTCGACATCGGCGTTATACAGTCTGCAGAAATGATTTTTCCAGATTCTTAGTACCGAATGTGAATCCACTACTAGGTTTCCATTTTCGTCCATGCAGGCTTCCGTTCTGGCCTCATATCCCCGGCATGTTTGTTTTATTCGTTGATAAAACCTCATTCCTGCGATAGCATCCCTCCATCTCTACGATCGCGAGCTTCTCATGCTCTTTTTTTTTTTTGATTTGAGAAACTTATGCTCCTCCCTCCTCTTCTCCTCATAATGTTCACGAGCAGCTCTCATCTTTCTGTGCAGCGCCTCTTGATAGGCTTGCTGCTTGGCTGCGTGTGCCCTCCTACACTCGTCGTCAAACCATGGGTTTCTTGTTGGTGGCATTTTGAAACCCAGTACCTCAGAAGCAGCACTCTCTAAAGCTTGTTAACAACAGATCCTTGGTGTTGTGCGGTCTAAGCAGGTGTTGGAGGGTATTCCGAGAGCTTGAGGGAGACGCGATTGGCATAGGCTCTGGCGCTCCTTTGCAATTGTGGCATTGCGACATCGTATGCCGCTGGCCTTATTCGATCTTTCTGGGCCAGACATATTCGTAGTCGTAACCTGTCTGCCACACGATAGTGGTCCAAGTCGGCATTAGCTCCTCAGAAAGTCCGTACATCCGGAATGTCGGATGCGCGCCTGCCATCAATCGCAATGTGGTCAATCTGGTTGACCCTTGATTGATCCGGAGATCGCCAAGTCCCTTTGTGGATGTTGAGATGTGGAAAACGCGTGCTAGCAACTAGAAGATTTCGTCCCGTTGCGAAGTCTATCAGCCTAAATCCATTTTCGGATGTGGTGTTGTGTAGGCTGTACTTGCCAATGACCTTATCAAAGCGACTTCCTTTCCCAGTTTCGCGTTAAAGTCTCCCAGCACGGTTTTAACATCGTGATTGGGACATTGGGCATATTTCCTATCTAGGAAATCGTAGAAGTCGTCGTTTGTGGCGTCATCCTTGTCCTCGGTAGGAGCGTGAGCGTAAATTAGGCTGATGATTGCGTATTTAGCCTTGCTGCGGATTATTATGAGGCGTTCGCTTACATGCCGGAAGGTCATGACTTTTTGCTTAAGTCTAGGTAAGGTTAGTGTTTAAGAATGATTTTACACCGGCTGAACCCTCGAGGCTCGTTTTACAATTTTTCTTTCATCCTCATCTACAACAAGTGCAACATCTAACGCCAAACGGTGTTATCACTCCATTGGGATCCCGCTAGCTCCACTGCTTGTTGGTACAGCCTATCAGTCGATTCATTGGTCACCTACACTCACTTTGCTGACAACCACCGCGCGAACAACATACTGAACCTCTTAATAATTGAATTGTTTGTGGAGAAAACTTAAATAAATTGAATTGTATTATATCGTTGGAAGTAGTTTTTCTCGCACAAAATTGGTCCATCGAGCCGGGTCAGTTGAATTGTTTCGATTTGTCGATTTGCACTTTGGGTGGTTGTCAGCCAACGCACAGAAATCGAAAGGTAATCTTTTAATTATATTTTGTTACTGGATTGGTTGCTGTTGTTGGCGGTTCTCTGACTGTGGTGATTGTGGCGTGGCTGTGCACGTGTTTTGGACAATTTCGTCGTTGGAATTGGAGTATAATTCTGAATCAGTTGTTTTGGATTCGAATTTTTTCGTTATGGACGCACTAAAACAATCCCGCAGTCATCTAAAAGGTGCGATCACTAGGGCTTACAACTTCGCGCTCAATATTCCTTCGGATGTGGCTCCGGAAGTAGTCGAGGTCCGCTTGGAGCGTTTGGAAGAGGTTTGGCAGAAATGTGGTTCCAATCAATTGGATCTGTACCAATGTGAACCAGATAAGGAAGAAGGAGATTACGAGGCAGATTTCGAAGTAGTTGAGGAAAAATATATTGCCGCGAAAGCAGCGTTTCGTCGATTTACCCGTGAAAACCAACTGTCGTCTGATAATTCGCGGGCGGAGAACACTGTGCGTCAGCATTCGTCATTATTAGATAGTTCTGCATCTGGCCGAGTGCTTGACAAACCGTCCTCAGACATTGAATTACCGCCTATTAAAATAGAACCGTTTTTTGGTGACTACCGCGCGTGGCCATGTTTTCGGGACATGTTTCTTGGTAGCATAGATTGCAAAATTAATTTAACTAGTGCACAGAAGCTTCGGTATTTAAAATCCTTTTTACGTGATGAAGCAGCGAAGCTATTGCATCATGTGCCCATATCGGACAGTAACTATTCGCACGCATGGGAACGGTTAGATCGTAGATATAATAGACCATTGTACATCATAAATGCTTATATCGAAAGTTATTTAAAACTGCCATCAATGACAATCGCGGATGGTGCTCAGTTGCGTCGGTTAGTGGACACTGCTGATGAAGTGATTCGCGGTTTAGCTGCTATGAAAGCAGAAAGTAGGGATCCGTGGATGATTTATCTCTTACTCAATAAAATTGATGTCGATACGCGAAAGTCATGGGCGTTACAAAGTAAACATTCGGAAGAGACAACTATTGATAAACTCGTTGACTTTTTAGAAACTCGTTGTAGTGCCTTAGAATCTAGTGAATCGAAAACTCGCACACCTAAAAGCGTTACGCGTAACCATATCCCCGGTAATATTAAAAGTTTGGTTGTTTCTAAAGAGGGTTGTCCGAAATGCAAAGAAAGCCATCTTCTCTACCAATGCTCGCAATTCTTATCCATGTCCGTTCAACATCGTCGTAATTTCGCTAGAGATAATAAACTTTGTTACAATTGCTTGGGAACGAAGCATCCATCTTCGAAATGTCGTTTACGGGCGCGTTGTTCGTATTGTCGGTCGCGTCATCATACCCTTGTTCACTTAGATGTACCTGTTCGCGAGAATTCTGAACCAAATCACGGTAATCCTTCCGGGGGAGAAGGTGTCCCTGTCTCAGTGATAAGCAATCACATGAAGCCCTATTATCAAACGAGTGGGATTCTGCCAACTATCGTCGTGAATGTTAGGGACGCCTCAGGAAATCTTCTGCCTTGCCGAGCTCTTCTTGATACCGGATCGCAAGTATCGTTCGTAACAGATCGCGTTGTAAAGAGATTAGGCTTGCTTCGTCGCCATGCTCGTTTGCCTATTTCTGGAATATCCACTGTTGGAGCTGGTGTCACCCAGGGGGTTGTAACTCTTACGCTATCTTCTCGTGTTCGCGATTATCAAATGATCGCTGAGACCTATGTATTAAAAACCATAACTTCCCCCCTCCCAACTCACGCATTTGAATTGGATAAATCGTCCTTAGGCGAACTTTCGTGGGCTGATCCTGGGTTCAACAAGCCTGGCCCTATCGATATTTTAATCGGATCGGATAAGGCTTGGAGTGTTCTTTGTGAAGGGCAAGTTAGGGATGTCAACATAAATGTAGTAGCCCAGAACACAGTATTTGGATGGGTAGTTACTGGCAGCTTATTAAGACGAAATATCGTTGCTCTTACCACAAGTGCGGATCTTGATGTTCTCTTAAAATCTTTTTGGGAAGTAGAAGAGAATCTTTCATGTTCTACACCGCATCTGATTAGGGACCCCGCTGATGAACATTTTGCAGAAACATTTTCCCGGGCTCCAGATAGCAGATACGTAGTTCGGTTACCATTTCGTCAAGAAGAGGTACGTTTTGGAAATTCCCTCTCTATTGCCTTATCTCGTCTGCAGTCGTTGGAACGTCGGTTCACTCGTAATGAAAATTTACGCGCTGAATATTGCCAATTTATGAAAACCTATGAGGAGCTAGGTCACATGGAACGTATCCCGGAAGATGAAGTGGAGCCGACAGTCGGAAGCGTTTTTTATCTGCCACATCATGCAGTTATAACCAACAAAATGAGAGTCGTGTTCAATGGATCACAAAAGGACAGCAATGGGCTTAGTCTGAATGATATGCTTCATGTTGGGCCTCCCTTGCAGCAAAACTTGTTGAGTGTGTACATACAATTCCGCTTATATCGATATGTATTCTGTGCGGACATTGTGAAAATGTTTCGACAAATTTGGGTCGATGTTAGGGATCGAGACTTTCAGCGGATAATTTGGAGAGTGTCTTCTGATGAACCAATCGTTCATTATCGATTAAACACGGTCACTTATGGCACCGGTCCCGCGCCTTTTCTTGCTATAAGGGTGCTCAGGCAATTAGCTAAGGATTATGAATCACAGTACCCCAGAGCCTCTTATGCGATTTTGCATAATTCATATGTAGACGACTTTGCGGCTGGATCGGATTCGGTTTCTGGTTTGACCGAGTTAAAGAATCAATTAGAGCAGTTATTGTCTTGTGGGGGCTTAGAGCTTAGTAAATGGGTTTCGAATTGCCATTCTATTTCTAGCAGTGTTGAGAAGGATACGGATAGCCCTGCTCAGTGGAAGAAGATCCTAGGATTGGTTTGGAATTCACATTTGGATTGTTTCACCTATCAGTTATCCTTGGAAGACAAATTTCATTCGTCTAAGCGAAATTTACTATCCGAAATTTCCAAGATCTTTGACCCAATGGGTTTCTTGACGCCTTCTACAATTTTGTTAAAGATTCTTTTCCAAGAATTATGGCTGGATGAAATTAAGATTGATTGGAATGACCCCCTACCAGTTGAATTGGAAAGGAAATGGACCAGGTATCGTTTGGAGCTTCCTTATTTTGGACAATTGAGAATTCCGAGGAGATATACCCTAAGCTCCAAGCATTTTGATTTAATAGGGTTCTCGGATGCATCTGAAAAGGCGTATTCTGCCGTGGTTTATGCTCGTAGCCTATCAGCAGAAGGAACAATTGAAACTCAAATAGTAGCCGCAAAGACTCGGGTGGCTCCCATCAAGCAAATTTCCCTTCCTAGACTGGAGCTATGTGGTGCCTTACTTCTTAGCCGCCTTATAAATGTTATTCGTTCTTCGCTTGATGTTGCGCCAGAGAATGTGTTCGCTTTTACCGACTCTAACATTGTTCTTGCATGGCTTTCCTCTCTTCCTCGTCGATGGAACACTTTTGTAGCCAATCGCACTTCTGAGATTTTAGAAAATTTACCGCGTTCTGCATGGAATCATGTACTATCTGCGGAAAATCCTGCAGATTGCGCTTCCAGGGGTGTTGAACCAAAGGAACTAGTTCAGTTAACAACATGGTGGAAGGGTCCTCCCTGGTTGTCCAGAGACTACAGCACATGGCCAGCAATAGTGGAACTTAACTGCGACAATCTACCGGAAGAGCGGAAGCCGTCAGCGACTATCCTGACCGTATTGCCGGGGGATCACTTTATTTCAAGTCTCCTTCTCAAAATATCTTCATGGCCGAAATTAATTCGCATCGTCGCCTTCATCCATCGTTTTGTGCAGAATTGTAAGCGTGTTAACAAGTGCCGGCTACGCTATTTGACATTTTTGGAACTCCAGGTCGCCAAAAGATGCTGCCTTCGCTTTGCCCAGGAAGACTTTCAACGAGAAATTGAGTCGCTAAAAACGGATCAACGAATTCCAAAAGATTCGAAGTTACTTTCTCTTTCACCATTCATCGACGAGTTTGGTTTACTAAGGGTCGGGGGTAGAATCGTTAATGCTTCGGGAGTGCCTTATAACATAAAACATCCCATTATATTACCTAAAAATCATCGATTATCTCAATTGATTCTTTTAGATGCACATGCTAAATTCTTTCATGCTGGAGTATCGGAGCTTTTTTCACTAATCCGGCAAGAATTCTGGATATTCGGCAGCAGAAGTCTCATACGGAGTATTGTACATAATTGTATTAAATGCTTTCGATTGCGTCAAGAAACATCCGTCCAACTCATGGGTAATCTACCATCTTCCCGCCTATCTCCATCATTTGCCTTTGCCCACACCGGTTGCGATTATGCGGGCCCAATTTTGTTGCGATCTTCACGGCTTAGGAGATCAAAGTTGACGAAAGGCTACTTTGTGATATTCGTGTGCATGACAACTAAGGCAATGCATTTGGAAGTAGTCAGTGATCTATCCACCGATGCGTTCTTAGCTGCTTTACGGAGATTCATAGCACGGCGAGGAAAATGCAGTGTCCTCTACTCGGACAATGGAACTAATTTTCGGGGTGCTGCTCGTAAACTTTCCGAAGTCTATCATTTAGTTCGTTCTAAAGAACATAATGCATTGGTTGCGGAAACCTTGACAACGGAAGGTATTAAGTGGGAGTTCGTACCGCCCCATAGTCCGCACTTTGGGGGCCTCTGGGAAGCTGGAGTGAAATGTGTTAAGCAACATCTTAAGCGGGTAGTCGGCAATAATTTGTTGACCTTCGAAGAAATGTGCACTTTGCTTGCTCAAATTGAAGCCTTATTAAATTCAAGGCCACTTTGTGCAATATCGGATTCTGATCTAAACCCACTCACACCTTCTCATTTCCTTATAGGTAGACCGTATACTGCTCTCCCGGAATTGAGCTCTTTGGAAGTTGCACCTAACCGGCTTGGACGATGGGAACTGGTGCAGAATATGACTCAAGGTTTTTGGCGTAGGTGGCACCTTGACTATTTAACTTCCCTACAACAGCGGCCAAAGTGGCAACATTCTCTACGAGACTTCAAGGTTGGCGACATCGTTGTTGTCAAAGAATCCAACTTACCCCCGTCACAATGGGCTTTGGGGTGTGTCGACGAGGTGTATGCAGGCAAGGATGGGCACGTACGTGTTGTATCTGTTCGCACCAAGGGTGGTATTTTCAAGAGACCTATCACGAAGCTGGCTCTCCTACCGATATCCTGAAGCTTATTCAGCGGCGGCGGAATGTTTAAGAATGATTTTACACCGGCTGAACCCTCGAGGCTCGTTTTACAATTTTTCTTTCATCCTCATCTACAACAAGTGCAACATCTAACGCCAAACGGTGTTATCACTCCATTGGGATCCCGCTAGCTCCACTGCTTGTTGGTACAGCCTATCAGTCGATTCATTGGTCACCTACACTCACTTTGCTGACAACCACCGCGCGAACAACATACTGAACCTCTTAATAATTGAATTGTTTGTGGAGAAAACTTAAATAAATTGAATTGTATTATATCGTTGGAAGTAGTTTTTCTCGCACAGTTAGGTTAACGTGGTAGGCGTAAGCCACACGTAGGCCGAAGTCGGTCCATTGTGATACCACCTGGATCAAGTTACCTTGATTCGCTACCTGAGAACCAACCGGTGCTTCTAATGAAGCATTAGAGTTGAGCTAATTTTTGGTATGCTAGATCACTTAGATTGCCAAAGAAGGGCGCGCCAAGGTAGGTCCTCCTGCGATTGGCAAAAGAGGGACATGAGCAGAGGAGGTGGTGTATTGATTCCTCCTCCTCCTCGTCCATATAGCCGCGACAAAAGTCATTGGAGGGTAGCCCTAGTCTGGCGGCGTGTTTTCCAATGATGCAGCAACTTGTAATGACACCCACTAGAGTACTTAAGGTTGTCCTTTTTGTTGCCACTAGGTCCCTGGTTCCTAGATTTAACTTAGGCCACAACCTCTCATTCCATTGGAGGTTAGTCTCCTCTATGGTTTGAAGTTTTATGATGTCCCTTACTGTAGTTATTGGTGTTTCTAGGTACCCGGGGGTAGGTAGGCTGAGTGTGCTTGACCCTAACTTTGCGAGTTCGTCGGCCGCGCAGTTTCCTGGAATATCCCTATGGCCGGGAACCCACAGTACTTTAATGTTGAACTATTCAGCCATTTCATCTAGAAATAGGGGACAGTTAAAAGATGTATTTGATTTGTGGGTTACCGCGGCCAGGGACTTTATCGCAGATTGGCTGTCCGTGCAAATGATGATATCCTTAGCGGATATTACATTGATCCTGAGCCATGCAAGAGACTCCGTTATTGCTGTTATTTCTGCCTAATACACACTGCAGTAGGTGTGCAGTAGGTTGAGGTTAAGTTCCTTTGAGAAGTCCCCACTACCTACACCCGACTTCGTCTTAGAGCCATCGGTATAGAGGGAGATCAAGTCCTTTAGTAATTTCCCTTCAGCCCATTCCTCCCTGGATGGAAAGACCATTCCTCCCTGGATGGAAAGACAACTTCGAAGTTCCTAGTGAACACATTCTGGGGGATGATGTAGTGAGTGTCCATGGGTACTTTGAAGTGGTTTAGAATGGTAGTATGGTCTTTATGAGATGTGCGCCATTTTCTTATGCTCCCCATCCTTAGGGCCGCGCAGGCAGCAACTTGCTTGCTGAAAAGGTTGAATGGTGGAAGATGTAATAGAATATTTAGTGCCTCCGTGGAGGTTGATCTGATCACTCCGTCTATGTATAAGCTGGCCGATCTGTGTACCTTCCCTAGAAGACTTCGATTGACTGCCTTGTCCAGAGCAGTCCCCCAGACTACGACGCCATACAGGATGATGGGTCTTATGACTGCTGTGTAGAGCCAGTGCATAATGCTTTGGTTGGAGACCCCACTTCCTGCCCACCACTTTCTTACAGCTGTAGAGGGCAACAGTTGCATTCTTGACGCGATCAAGAATGTTGGGTTTCCAATTCAGCCTCCTGTCGAGGACTAGGCCTAGATATTTAGCCTGCTCTTTGATTGTTAGTTGGGTTCCACCCAGCCTCGGTGGGTTGAGGGGCGGAATTTTATATTTGTTAGTAAACAATACTAGATCGGACTTCTTAGGGTTCACCCCAAGTCCACAGTACTGCGTCCAGGTTTCCACTGTATGTAATGCACTCTACATAAGGTCGCAAAGAGTGCTGGGAAATTTTGCTGTGGCGGCAATAGCAATGTGATCTGCATAGGCGGTCACATTTGACCACCACGTTCCAGAGGAGAGGGGAGAGTACTTCACCCTGTGGTGTACCTCTGCTGACCATTCTACTTGAGACGGCACCAGCGAAGTTGGCTTTGACGACTCTTTGTGTTAGCAGCTGTCGTACCAGTTCTATCACTGATCCCGTAACACCCAGATCAGACAGCGCTTTGACGACGGCCCATGGTTCAACATTGTTAAAAGCGCCCTCAATGTCTAGAAAGGCGACTAGAGTATATTCCTTGCATTCCAGTGACCTTTCTATTTTACTGACTAGTGAGTGGAGTGCCGTTTCCACCGATTTGCCTTTGTTGTAGACATGTTGGTTATCCGACAGCCTTCCTGAGATGCAGCTGTAACGAATGTATGCGTATAAAATCTTCTCTAGAGTTTTTAATAGAAAAGAAGTAGGACTGATAGACCTCAAGTCATTTGCATACGTGTGGGAGCTTTTGCCTGCCTTGGGTATGAAAATGACTTTGGCTATATTCCACTTGCTGGGGATGTAGGATAGGGAGAGGCAACTATTGTATATGACCACAAGCCAGGGGAGGATGATATCTGCTACCTGCTGGAGCTCAGCTGGTGTAATCCCATCCGTTCCTGGGGACTTGTAGGGTTTAAAGCTTTTTATAGCCCAAAGGGCATTGTTAGGGCATTGTATAGGTTGAGAGCCTAAGTCTACCTTTAATAACAAATTCGCATCCGAATAAGGGTTGCCTTCTCCCTTTGTACCAGTCGCCGTAATAGATATCACGGTTTCTTCTCCGCTTTTTGCCTGGTCGATCCCATTGTACTTCCTGGATTGCGGTAATTTCTGCCTTATAACAGTCGGGCCTCCGCAAGTTGTTCAGCTGCACGTGGTCCGTTGAGAGACCTTACATTCCACGTATAAACCCGAATATCATTTTTTCTCTTCCTTTTGTTGTTTCCTGGGCCGTCATCTGTTAATCCGTCCGTTTTTTTAAATCGGAGCCTTTTTTCCAGGTATAGCTTGCCGGGCCATAGCCTAACCGACACTTATCCTGGGTTATGGCACAGACAGCTCGCCATTCGTCCTTTTCCGTTCTCGACTTTATATAGAAATCTCCAGGTGGCCCCACGAGGAGGTGAAAATAGGACTTATTAACAGAGCTGCTAGATGTTCGGCTGCAGTGGCTTTTACTCGCTATCTTACGGGCCAGCGCATGTCGGATACGCTACCCCTAGGATGCCTTTTAAAGTCGTTTACCACGGTGGTCAGCACAACTTCTTCTTCTTCTTAGTGGGCGCTACAGTTCGGGGTGAACCTGGGCCTCAACCAACATGCCCCTCCATCTAGCACGATCTTTCGCTAGCCTTTTCCATTGCCGCACACCCAGTTGGCTGAGGTCCCCTTCCACCTGTGTGCGCCATCTTAAGGGCGGCCGTCCTCTGCTTCTTCGTCCCCCGGGGTTGGATTCAAAGACTCTCCGGGCTGGAGCTGTGGTGTCCATTCGCTCTACATGGTCCAGCCATCTTAGGCGTTGAATCCGTAGACGCCTGACTAGGCTCATGTCGCTGTACAGCCCGTAAAGTTTGTGGTTGAATATTCTCCTCCATCCCCCGTCTGGGTTTATAGGCCCAAAAATCACGCGCAAAATCTTTCTCTCGAACCGACCAAGGGCCTCCTCATCCGCTTTTGATAGTGTTCATGCTTCTGCGCCGTACAACAGGACCGGGATGATAAGGGTCTTGTATAGAGTCAACTTTGTCGTTCGGGAGAGGGCTCTATTACTCAGTTGCCTCCTGAGCCCAAAGAAACAGCGATTGGCAAGAGTGATTCTGCGTTTGATTTCGGAACTGATGTCGTTGTTCCAGGTCACTGCGGAGCCAAGGTAGACGAAGTCCTTAACTACCTCGAACTTATATCTGCCTACTGGCCAATTAAAAATCGAGACGGCTGTGGTGCTCATACTCAATGGTTGGTAACAATGCAACGAAGTGTTTTACAAAAGAAAGGAAATGTGTTCAAGGTACAACCAAGACATTGTTGGCTACAAAATCGTTGAATGTTATGGTAACAATCAATAAGGTAGTTCTTTGTGTGTCTCTAGGAGTACAAAGAATAAGACGTTTAGTTAGTCAGTAGACTATCGCTCTCATCCCATGATTAGAACTGCGTCTTTCTGTTTAGCAGGTGTTGGAGTTTGTCCCCAGTGATTAATACCTGATTTAAACGTGATTTTACGTTCGTATTTCATTTCGATTTCATAAAATCAACCGCTGAGCATTCTATACAATCAATAGAACGTTGAGGCATTTTCTTTGTTTACCTTTATCAGTTTACGTCAACGAGAACGCCGATGGCTTGCGCCAATCAAGCTTATCCTACACCCCACATCGCTTTGTGACCTTGATGCTTTGTACGCAAGCACACTGCAACGCGCCACTTGCGTAGTCGCATATTAACCTGCACGTGATCGCACAGAACTATGACACTACAAGTGCTCGTATCTCATCGAAGCAGAAACAATGAGAGTTTCACTTCGATTCAGTTACGACATGACATGTTGGATGACAAAAAACCAAAAAGATAATTCGCTAACAAGCGTAATAGGAGTCGAAAAAGGTTTTCCTTTTTATCGCATTCTATTAGTTCCGCAACGGAAACGTATCCATAAACAAGCGAGATAAACGTTCCAGCCTTGCAGCCTAATTCGTACGTCTCACACTAAATGGCGTTCTGTAAGGGGGTGGAAGGTAAGAAATTATTTATTAATTTGGAACATACGAATAACGACATTCTGCTACACCCACCTGCTCAACACGAGCTGCAAATAGTCAATGGGCGGAGGTGTTAAATTGGTTTAGTAACACGAGGTCGGGATACGGGTTGAAGCCAATAATCTCGTTTACCCATTCGCAGCTTCTCTTCCGTCTGTTGTCTTGGCTCTCTGGCTTATTAGTCGTTTGGCTATGCCGGTTCTGTTTTGGCTACCATTTCGGCGTCCAAGTTGGATATAGTTCGTTTGAGGTTAACCTGTTTGTTTACTATTTGCTAAAAGTTATATCCTGATCCGATCAGCATGCGGCCCTTTAAATAATTTGTGTTCAATTGAGTTTCTGTGCAATATGCATCGTAAAAGCAGAAACCAGAAACAGTGCGGGTTACCTCTAATAGAGTCCGCTACAGCCCGCGAAAGTGTTGATGCTGTCGGAAAATACGAGTATCTCCATGGGTGTGGAATGACATCGTTCTGTCCCTAGAGAAATCACCGGATCAGTCCACTTTTATCCAAATCGCGGGAAAGATAAAGCGATTAAGGTGCATCCTTTCGTAGTATATTTTGTCGTGGCACAGGACTTTGTGCTATTGAATCTTGCAAACCAAGGTTTTCGGATAGCAAGTGTTCTATATTATTCCGGAGGTAAAAGTGGCTCGATCACGGGAAAATATAGCCTGCACATCACCACGTCCGAAAACAGACATCGGCTACTCGACCTTCTGGCGGGGTGCAATCTTCTTCTGGCTAGCAAACGATTCCCGCATCTCAAAATTCACAAAGGAACCTGGCGATCACCTAATCAGTCTACAACCATTTAGATTGATCACGTTGCGATCGACGGCGACACTCCTCCAGCATTCTAACTGTTCGAACCTTCCGAGGAGCTAACATCGACTTCGATTACTACCTTGTTGTAGCCAAGGTACGAATGAAGATATCGAGGATTCTACGGAGTCGAGCTGGAGAACGAAAATTTGAAAGAAAGCTACAATCGCAGAAGATCACTAGGTCCTTTGCCGATTGAGTTTCCCTTAACCTCTCGCAAACTCCCAATGAGACCGGAACAATCCACAGAACAACAGCGGGAGCATTGCCAGTACACCATCAGAGACGCTGCCTCTGATGTTTTGGTTTTTCAAACCACCGTCAGTTAGAAACCCCTGGTTTGATGAGCAATGCGGGCAAGCCCATGTAGCAAAGCAAAATGCCTACAAAACCATGCTACATAGACGAACGACAGCCGCTCGACAAGACGAAAAGCGTGAGATCGGGAGATGGAGAGATGCTATCATAGGAATAATGCTCGAATAGGCATAAAGGGATAAAGACGGACAACTAATAGGAGAGTCACAGTCGATGTTGAGAATATGGAAGGAACACTTCTGTAGACTGTTTAACGCCGATGAAAGATCTAATACCGCTGTCAGGCAGAATGATCCATTAGCAACGGACGAAGACGCAAGGGAGTCTCGTCCACCTGACCTTGATAAAATTAAGCTAGTAATTTCAGAGCTCAAGAATAATGAAGTTGCGGGCGCAGACGAGACAGCCCTGTCGAAGTGCTTAAGGAGGCTGAAGATGAGCTGGTAGAGCGCATGCACCGGCCCATTTGTGAAATATGGTCTGAGGAAAGCATGCCCGACGAATGGAACCTCAGCATCGTTTGCCCAGTCCACAACACAAGAGACCCCCATAACTAAGCCAATTACGGGCGACTAAGCCTCCTTAACATCGCATACAAGATCCTCTCTGCCGTACCGTGTGAACGCCTGAAACCCTTTGAGGATAATCTGATAGGTTCGTATCAGTGTGGTTTCAGGACAGGTAAATCCACAATAGACCAATTACTCACACTTGGAGAAGGCCTATGAATACTAAATCGACACCCATCACCCTTTCGTCGGTTTCAAAGCCGCGTATAACAGTGTGCATAGAGAGGAGCTATACAGAGCCATGTCTAGTTTTGATATCTCTGCCAAACTCGTTAGATTGTGCAGAATGACAATGGAGAACTCTCGCTGCTCCATTAAGGTCGGTAACGAATTAACCGAGACCCTTGATCTTAAAAAAGGATTTAGACAAGGCTGTCATGTTATTTCTTCCAGATCGTGCTTGAAGAGATCATACGAGACTCACAGGCCAACACAAGAGGTACGATCTATTTCAAATCTGCCCAACTGCTTGTGTACGCGGATGATATTGACGTAATGATGCGTTTGAAGCAGAGGCGGCTAGCATGGGTCTTTCGGTTAACAAGGGTAAAACGAAGTATGTAAATGCTGTCAACCAGAAAAAACGCACAACAGCGACGTCTCGGCCAGAAACGTCACAATTGGCAGCTACAGATTCGAAGTGGTCGAGCACTTCGTCTACCTAGGCTCATTAGTAACCAGCCACAATAACATCAGCGCTGAGATCAAACGCAGAATTACTCTTGCCAACCGCTGCTTCTTTGGGCTCAAGAGGCAATTGGGCAATAGACCCCTCTCTCGAAAGGCCAAAGTTGCGCTATACAAAACCTTAATCGTCCCGGTCCTCCTCTATGGGGCAGAAAGCGAGTACGGTCATAAAGCTGACTAGGCAGTTAGAGCGTATGGGCATCTCAAATAGCTTGGTGTGTGCAATTGAAGGCAGCTGGCAAAAGATGGTGCTGACTGGAGAGGTTTGTTGGTTGAGGCTTAGGTATGCTGGAGCGGCATTTACTTACTTATCAGTCCAGCGATCCATGGAGGATCTGAGCCTGAGCTATAGCTGCCTTGACGGTCCCGTGCACGCTACTTCCAGTTATCAAGACCGCTGGAGCGGCACACAAGAAGAAAAAACAAAAGGCTACGTTGTATTTACTCCGTGAAAAAGAGGCAATTCGGAAGTCTTTCTCTCACGAACTACGAAATTCCTCACCCTTTATCTGAGCCTTGGTGGTAGCTTCTCACTTCCAACTACCCAACAAATGGGAATGCACGATTTACCGCTGGGGTACTAAGTAGTGCTGGTATATGCACCCGATTGTAATAGTCAGGGTTCTTAAATACGCAACGTTTACAGGTAGGTAAAGGTGGTTACAATAGGTCTCTTGGCTACCATGCACTAAGAGGTTTTCTTCTTGTAGGGAGGCACAAAAGTAGTGGTGGACTCTGGTTTCGTCTTCCTCGTTCATGTAACAGCAATAGAAGTTTGTGATATGAAAATGCAATCTAGCTGATCATTTAAGACTTTGCAGAGGCCAAATCTGACTGGCTGTTTCGCAGATGACACATTCTGTCTAACATTTCTTGGTGGAGTTGACCGTTTGACTTACTAGGACAAGAGAAGTATGGGCGTTGTTTTAGGAAGGGAGACTTGGCCGTGTAAGTTCGTTGGGAAACCTTCCTGTGGGCCTTCAACCTTGTAGTAATTTTGATGTTAAAGTCTAGCCTTGCCTTACACACCCAATCACTTTCAAAATAGATGGAATTTCGGAAACAATCGAGAAAGGAAAGACTCTCTAAGCCCATTCTGATCCAAAAGAAAAATGTGGTCTAGGTGCGACCCGCAAGGTCCACACGGCTAACTTCTCAGTGGGGAAAATGAAAACGACATTAAAGCTAACGTGATCGAGATGGTTCTTAGCTACAATTTGTGAAGATCTGTTCAGGTGTTTCAAGGTCATCAGCTCTTTTTGTTAGCTGCGGTAGGGTTCTTGGATGAATAATGGGTAATGTATCGGTTCTCGTCCGATCACCGCAATCAACCAGTGGCGGGCGCGGTCTGTACTTAGATGAGGGACCGCTTGGGAACACCGCGTGTTGTTGGCATCAAGTTGCCTTTTTGCTGTCGCTCCATGCAACTACAACTCTGTCCGAGCAATCTCATATGTATCGGTTCTCGTCCATTAACCGCCATCAACTAGCGTCAGGCGCGGCCAGTACCTATGTAGATGGGGGGTCGCTTGGGAACACCGCGTGTTGTTAATTTTTTTGCCTATTTTTTAGTTATAGTCATAGAATGAACCCGATCCCATGTCAATATCATCTTCCGCACGCACATACACACTTACGCACATGCGCACATACAAGCACAGACATATCTACAAAAACCTTGGATTTGGATTATGGTGACCTTGAAAAGTGTCGAAATATAGAATTCGCAAAATCGGCAACATTACAATAATTTTTTACGAAAAATGAGTCACAAACAGTCAGAAGTGTTATAACCGTGAGCAAAGAATGGCAAACCAAACCAGGAGCGTTTATGAAGCCAGGATTGATAACGCAGACGGTCTGGCACCTTGCTTGCCAAATTGACTAATAAGCAAGGTTTTGTCTTCCATTCCTCCAAATGTCCAATTCCTGATCTCCAAATATAGAGTAGTATCCTAAACGAGGTATTCATCAAGTAGTTCTTTCCACTCGACGATGGGCTCCTTTTTAAAATGGTTATAATTTGTTCTATATTAGTAATATCTAAGGCATATCGTTCATCTGGATCATAAGATGTACATACGTTCCGGTCTTTATTTCTCAAGTCAAATGAATGAAAGCTGCCTCAAAGGCGTTAACTTCTCACTCCACATGGGTAGCAGAATCTTTTGGTTTTTAAATGTCTAAATCGCTTCTGGCTTGATTCATTGATTGAAGGTCAACACAAATATAGATTCCCTACATTGCCACGGCTTTGACCTCCCATAACAAGTCCAATGCACGTCGCCCATACCTAATCCTTAAATATATGGAAATCTAATGCAGTCAGTCATGTAAACGCGCTCAATGAACCATAATCAATTAGCAACAGCATCCGAAGGCCATTCCATTGAACCACAACGCATCCATCCACCCGACCTCAAATCCGTCTAAACATAGACAACCTTGTCGCATTCAGGAACTCATAATCGATAACAAGCCACCCATAAAAGTGGTACGCCCCTGACATTCATGGCATGCATGCGCGTCTAACCAAAGGACACTCGAGCCATCCTCATCAAAGACATCGCCATTCCCACAACACCGTGGTCTCATTCCCTACCATCAGCATTCACCACACACACTCAGGGCAAGGCATTTAATTATAATTACCATTATGAGTGTATTCCGATAGCTAATCGACAACATTTTCAATGAAACCGTTTAACCCTTCGTGTCGCCCCCAACCGAAATTAGATATTCATAGAACCGCCGCGCTGCATATCCATGCCCAATATGTCCGCACATTCTAGCACGTAATCGGCAGAGTTCAATCCGTCTATTGCGTTGGTAGTTCGTACCCGATGCGTCGAACAGAATTCAAACGGCAATAGTTCTTTGGTATTGTCGGTTACACTTGGTCAGGCCCACTGAGCACTCTTTAAGGCACAAGCGCAGCAGCAATTGACTTATTAAGAAATCGCTGCACTCTACCTACAGGTGCCAGGTAGGTATGCAAATCAATCACGCAGGAGTTTGTCCGTCCCGGCATGGTTGTCAGTGTTGAGCAGGTAATAATGATGCACACCGCCACCGCTAAGTCAGCTATGCTCCATGAACCTACTGTAGTCATATTTTAATATGCGTGCTCACAGGAGTAATGCTGTACGGTTGCTGGACTGATGTTGGAATGGTGTGGTGCAGCGAATTGGTCTTGCCAAAACAAAGGCGGACACAAATGAAGAAGAGACGCATAAAGTAGGAGCGGATCGTTTGACAGACAATATGTCAACGAGTCTGCCGCGCACTCAAGGTTGTTGTGAGGTCTGTAATTCACATTTTATTTATGTTGCTTGCGTGAAGACTGGCAATGGGGCTGTGGTGCTGACTGTGGAGAGTGCGTGGGGAATGAAACAGGAACTTGTAATCCCATTGAAGCGATGTCATTTGCATACGAGTGTGATCATTTCTCGAGCGCCAAAAGATGTAATGGACAGAGATACTCGAATGCGGGAAGATACAGGTTGCGTGAATTCGATGGGCAGCATTCCTCGTTTTGAGCCATATTTTGAACTACAGTTGTCATGTGGTTAGGCCTTTAAGGCCTTGTCTTGCGACTACTGACCTCATGATAAATTGCGATGCATTACTGCGTCTTGAGGCTTGACTGTTCAGTTAGTACCAGATAAAAGACAAGCTTAAGGGCAGTGACCTCAGGTGATAACAGTAACACGATTTCAATAATGCCATGATATGAAAGAAAAAGAAACATAAGTGAGCTTTAAACCATAGGTGTCACACTGGCCATATACCCCGGTGGTAAGATCCATTTTAGTCTATTTGAGAAGAAATGCAACCTTCAAAGTCTCATAAGAATTCAGAGGACTGGCTGTCTGGCGGTGACCGGATCTATGAAGAGATGCTGAATTTTCGACCACTAGACATGTATTATGAAAACATTGCAGCCAGAGCTGCGCTAAGGATGCAGGAATCCAGTCTTTGAAAAAGATGTCCTCATGGCCACGCATCAATTCTGGATCGATGGGCTATCTTGAGGTCCGCAACTGAAACGGACTATGCCACCCCATTTTCTTGCTGCGAGAGGAGATTCTCTGTCAGGATTCCCTCCAGGGAGGAATGGGCCAGTGGTATAGTGAATACGGAACAGGAACTGGCAATCCATGCCGACGGGTCCAAAACGGATACCGGTACAATAGCCGGAGTTTACTTCGAACCTCGGGAAGCATATCACTCCTACAGACTTGATGGTGGCTGTAGTGTCTTCCAGGCTGAGATTTTCACAATTAAACAAGCTGTGGATCTGATTCTTAGGGAGAATCTCTCAGGTAAGAGAATCAAAATCTATGTTTACAGTCAGGCAGCCATTAAGGCTCTGAAAGCAACATGGATAAGATCCCAACTCGTCAAACTCTGTAAAGAGAGACTAGAAGAGATATCAGATGTCTATGATGTGACCATCTGCTGGGTAGCAGGGCATAACAATATCGCCGGGACTAAGGCTAAAACGCCACTCAGCACACTATTCAAAGAAGTAAAGGCGGAACTACTAGAAAAAGCCAAGAAGCGATGGTGCCAATTAGACAAATGCGCCACGGAAAGGTTAACATGGCCCGTCCATGACAAGAACAGGACGGAAAGTCTGCTAAATCTTAGTAGAGGGACTATACGACTGGTAGTCGGTGCCCTCACTGGGTTCTGCATGATATCCTATAATGCAGCTAGACTAGGCCAGCCCTACAACGATTTTTACAGAAGCTGTAGGGACGAAGAATCCTTCGTTCCTCGGGAGTTACTTCTTTTTGGGTTTCGAGGAGGCAAGAGATATTAAGCTGAATCAACTGCTAAGATTCTTAACTGCATCTAGTTGGCTTACCTCAGCGGGCAACTAATAGGTTCCCCTCGGGTTAGATTCTTAAACTGGCCATAATGGGCTCTTCGTAGACTAAGTGAACCTTGACCTTATGTCAGTAGGGCACCCAATTCAGCTAACCTAACCTAAAATGGTTACAGTGAGATTAGTCCTCTAAGAGCCTTTGATTCGAACCGCGTGAGATGAAAATCGTGCCGACGGGGCTAAATGTTTACTCTGACCTGCGTGGGCCATCTAGTGGTTATTTTTGTAAATCATAGGTTATTTTGACACTGACAGCTATTTTTTGCTCGGAATCTTAACACAAAGTCAGTATTAAACCTCCGCGGAACGAAATGAGTCGCTTTATGCTGGAACAACGTTGGGAAATATTGAAAACTTATTTCCAAAGTGAGTGCTGCGTAGCCCAAACAGTGCGAGTGCTATACGCAAGTTTGTGAAAAAAGTTAACGAGACTGTTATGCTAGTGGACAACACTCAACGGGCAGATGAGAATGGGGCTGCTGTGGCCAAGAGTGTGAGACTCAATTCGCGAACATCAACTCGCCATCGATCTCAACAGCTCAACATTTTACGCACTAGACTGAGGAGAATCGGCACATAGATCCCTGATTAATCGCCTACAAGGTTCAATTGATTCAGCAATTGAAGGGGCGCACGACCATCCGTTTCGTTATCGCTTCGCAATTTGGGCGCATTTCCACCTCGCACGTTATTGTCGAGAAGCCACCGCATCCATAGAGAGTGGCAGTTTGGTGCGGAATGTGGAGTGGTGGCATCATTGGACCATTTTTCTTCCAAAATGAGGCTGGGGACAATGTTTCGGTCAACGGTGGGCGTTACAGAGCTATGTTAATCGACTTTTTTCTAACTGAAATGGAAGACATGGATTTGGACGATCTCTGGTTCATAATGGATGGTGCGCCATGCCACGTACGACCTTTGGGGTACCAACTTCCCAAATCGTGTTATCAGCCGTTTTAGCGATGTCAATTGGTCGCCTCGGAGCTACGATTTAACCCCTTTGGACCTTTTTTGTGGGGAACCGTGAAGGATCGATGTTATGCCAACAATCCGGAAACGCTTCAAGTACTTAAGGCAAATATCATCCAAGCAATCCGTAAGGTACAGCCCGAAGCCATCAACAAGGTCTTGGAAAATTTGGATGACAGAATGCGATACTGCGAAGCCAGCCGAGGCAGCCACTTGGACAACGTTGTACTTCATAATTATTAATGGGAATGCTGGTTCTGACTTCTCCTAGAAAGGAGACCCCTATAACTGCGCCAACTATAGGGGAATAAGTCTCCTCAACATCGCATACAAGATCTTCTCTGCTGTATTGTGCGAATGCCTGAAATCGTTTGTAGATAACCTGATCGGCTCTTATCGGTGTGGTTTCAGGCCAGTTAAATCCACAATCGACCAAATATTAAGGCTACGGCAGATCTAGGAGAAGACCGACCACCGATTTGAAGGCCACCCATGACAGCGTGTATAGAGACGAGCTAGGCCATGTCTAGTTTTAACATTCCTGCCAAACTCGTCCGACTGTGCAGGATGACAACGGAGAATCCTCGCTGCTCCATTAAGGCCAGTAATGAACACACCGAGAGCTTTTTTTTTTGTTTTCTTTAAAGTGGGACTAGTGCGACCTTTGCAGATCTATTGTGCCTGCTAGCCGATTAGCCGAGGAGCTTATCCACTTCCATAATGAAGTTGAGAATACTTCTCGTAGGAACCGAGGTAATCCCCTTTGAAGTCATAACTTCGCTGAGAAGGATACGATTCCCAAGATGGCAGAGAGCAGCACTCTAACACGTCTCTTCGTCCTCGAGACAGAGTCGACACTCAGTTTCAGACGAGAGGCTGATTTTGTTAAGATGATATCTCAGACCGAGTGTTTATTCAGGGGCCGTATAAGTCGTTTCCATTAACGGAGTGTTCCAAAAGGACCAGTGCTGCGATTTTTCCCACTTGTCTAGGAAGAAGTTGATTTTAGACTTGTGAGTGCCGCAGAAGGTTTCTGGACCTACATATGTATTTTTCGCTGAGAACTTTCCTTTCAAGTTGATCGGCAATATCCGATGACGAGTGGTTAGCTTGCGTAGTAGGTCATCGATGACTATCGACCAGAGCAGTGGTGAAAGGACTCCCCCTTGGGGACTTACTCTAGCCGCCGATACTGTCACCGAAACCTCTCCGCATGTTTATACAAACAACCTGAACGGAGTGCAGTAATTTGGGTCGTTGATGTTCGTTCACTACTCTCAGGGGTGGATGTCCTAGATAGCATGAGAGCCGACCAAATTCCTCGCTGGTTATCGTAGTAATTCGTTCGAGCACCTTAGGACTGCATACGCAGAGGATAAATTTTTCAGTTGACCATATACTGTGAGTGTTATGCCTGCAGCATTACGTCTAGTCACTTCCATTCACTTCACCTATGTGTTGCATACTTTTTGTCCGAATAGGAATTACTTTTTCTTGGCTATGAAGCGAATTTGAACTATAGACCTTCCGCTCGGCTGTCAATGATGTTAACCACTGCATCACGGCCACCCCGTGGCTGATATAATACGGATATTTAGCATCGCCCTAATCTAGTGATTAGTGGGATGGTCCACACCTCTGTAGGATAGTGCAGTGGTGATCGAATCATAGCATTATCGAAGATCCCTTCTATATCGAGGAAGGCGCAAATTGCGATCTCCTTGTGTGTGAAACTGGTTTCAACACGCGTCAGCAGGTGGTGTAGCGCATTCTCAGTAGATCGTTCCTTGCGATATGCATACTGATTGGGATGCAGTGGTATCTAATTCTCCACGATATCTCTAATATGGAGCTCTAACAGTTTTCCCATTGTTTTTATAAGTCAAGCTGAGAAGGCGATAGGATTTAGGTTGCTCACTTGGCTTTCCCATCTTGTGTGTGAAGACAAGATTGACCTCTCTCCGGAATTGGGGTATGTATCCCACGTTGAAGCAAGACCAAAAGGGAACTATCAATGGTGATAAAATCGTGTTCGGGCCTTTTTGTAACATGGCAGGAAAGACACGTATTTGCCTAGGGCCTTATAGGGTTTAAATGAACAAATTGCCCATTTAACCCTATCAGGGCAAAAAAGTCTGCAGGAAAGGCTATTTGTTCTACTGTCATTGCTATTTATGACGTTCGTTTGATCGTCAGAGGACATCGAGTGGGGAATAGAAACAGGAAAGTTCACCTCGAGCAAAGTTGCCAGGGTTTCCCTTCGATTGACGGTAAAGGTGCCGTCCGAGATCTTTGATGTTAAAAAAGGATTTAGGCAAGGTGGCGCGCTGTCATGCATCTTTTTCAATATCGTGCTTGAAAATATCGTGCAAGAGTCGCTGGCCAACACAAGAGGTACGATCTACATATTTCAAGTCTGCACAATTCACAACGAGACGTCAATGAGGCTTTTGTAAGCATTGAGTTGGAAGCAGCTAAGATGGGTCTTTAGGTTAATAAGGAAAACCAAATATCTGCTTTCATCGGGTCACCATGGGCAGATATAACTTTGGAGCGGTGAAGGAATTCATCTACCTTGGCTCACTGATGACCGGCGACAACAGCACCAGCGCTGAGATAAAACGCAGAATCACTGTTGCCAACCGCTGTTTCTTTGGGCTCAAGTAGAGCCCTTTTACGGAAAACCAAGGTGACACTATATAAGACCTTGATCATCCCAGTCCTCCTTTACGGCGCAGAGGCTTGGACCTTAACCAAAGCGGATGAAGACGCCCTTGGTCGTTTCGAGAGGAAAATGTTGCGCTCTATCTACGATCTAGATTGTTTAAACAGAGTATTGAGGAGAAAATTTAATGAAGAACTGTACGGATTTCACAGCGACATCGGCCTGGTACGACGTCTATGGAGACAGCGTCTAAGGTGGCTAGGCCATGTAGAGCGCATTGAAGAGGGTTTACGAAGGACTGTAGCGCCACCTAAGTAAGCAAGTAAGTTCGTTTTTACTAAGAAAGCCATAATACATGGAAAGCATTTACTCTTGTTCATTTCATTGCATTTTTAAAAAGAAACAGGCCCACCCTGTATGTGTTTATTTTTTATAACTAACACAGAAAAAGTCACAATTATGAATTCCTATTTGTGTCCTTCATTTTGATATCGATATATGAATACATACGCCTTCAAAAGCCAAGCCGGAGCCGAGTGCGAATTTCTAGACTATAATCAAATGCAAGAACTGTCAACTCCTCTGGTTGTCTTTTCTGACCATCTAAGCTAGAAATCAGCTTCCCTATAAGGAACTTTCCCTTTCTTGAAGATATTTATTTTATCTTGTAGAAAAGGTTTTTTACTTTTTTGCTTTGCCATTTCAATCAGGTTTTATGTCTTCTCTGGCATCTTTGGTGCTCTCATCGCTTTTGGCTTCTCACCTAGACCATGGTTTGCGTTCATTAACATTTTTGAAACTTTGTCAGTCAGAAGGTGAGATTAAAGAATTGAAAATAGTTAGATGGTTGTGTCGATGCTAGTGATGATGGTATGGCCGAATATGGACTTGACGATATAAATCATGTGAAATGCCCGAATTGGACTTAAACACTTTGACCATCAATAATTCTTTTTTTTTTTTTTTTTTTTTTTTTCAACTGGGCAAAGACCAGTAGGGGCATCTGTTGATGTCATAAGCGATGAGTGGGTTGGGAATTAAGTTCAATTTTAAAATGTTTTAAATTAAATTAAGTATGAGGGATCGCAGGAGGTCTTTAAGTGTACTCGATAGCTTTGGCTTTCGTTCACTATGTTTTTCTAAAAGAAGAGAGAGAGAGTCACCCTGGCAGAAGGCAGAAATTAACGAAGAGCTTAGAACGTACCACACACACGCAATGCAACCTCATTCTTCTATCGGAAGATTGGAAAGCCGTAAAGCTGGAGGAACCTAAGGGCAGATAGATACAGGCAACCACAGCCTTAAATTACTACCAAATTAGGTTTGGCTTCAAAAGAGTCAAACCAAACATTTATAAAAAGGATAAGGAAATGCAACCATCAGGCACCGAAAGCCAGGCTTTCGGCCACAAATGAAAGCTTGACGGAACAGGAACCACCAATCCTCTCGGGGAGTAAGGGCCCTGTGAAGTAAGGAGCTGATACCGTAGCAAAAATTCCGGTTTGCAGAGACCAGGAGTTATTGCTCGACTTCGGAAGCGGAGCCTCACTGAACTACTCAACGAGCTGGATAATCTTCCAGATCCAGATCTGAAAGACCCCGACACCACCATGCTGGAGGCAAACAGATTTAATAACAGCTCCGATGCTGAGATTAATTCAGATTAACCTTCATCACTCTTAGGCTGGCTAGAGGGGAAGAAGATATAGTCCCAATCAAAAAGACATGGTTATACGACCACAAGGTTCGCGGATTAAGGACACCGGCCTATCATCTAATCACACCACAAAAGGAAGGTAAAACCAGCACTTGCATTCTTTCAAAGAACACCTTAAATGCATACCTTCTCCCAAATTACACGTGATTGCTGTACCAAACAGAGCCAAACTGTGGACAACGTCAGGCGACTAGTCGATTACGCGCCAGAACAACATGCTGAGCTCTTAATCGGCGCGGATGCAAATGCGCATCACATGATTTGGGGCAGTAGCGACATAAATGAAAGAGGTGGGAGGCTAGCCTCCAATCTAAGTATATGCAATTAGGGCAACACAACTACCTTTATTACTAAAAACCGCCATGGAGGTACTAGACATAACTCTAGCATCTCCCTCGCTCATTGGCAGGACCAGCGAGTGGAGGGTCTCTGAAGAACACTCGTTCTTGGGTCAGCGCTATCTGGTCTACAACCTGATAACCACAGTCCAAACCCCAGCCGGCTCTCCTCACAACCCCAGGAGGATCGACTCGGAATGCTATAAAGCCTCTATAGGCAACTTAATAGTAGAAATGATCCCCGATACCCCGCGACCCCCGTCGAATATAGACATGCTGGTTGATATCCTGATATTTACACTGGGAAAGGAAGAATTCGTATCCACCCTGGTGGAACGCAATTCTGAGCAAACTCCGCCAAGACTGTCGTAGACCTTTAAACAGAGCAAGGAGCACTAAAAACGACACGGACTGGAGCCTGTACAAAGAATCACTGAGGGCTTATAAGCAGGCTCCTAGAAAAGAACAAAGAAAATCATGCTGCAACGTGGAGAGAATCTCAGACGCCTCCAGATTAGGAAAAATCTACTCGAAAGATCCATTAACTCCGAGCTGCCTCTTATCCAATGGAATATGGAAAAAGCCAGAAGAAGAAACCCTCGATCTTCTCCACAATACGCAATTCCCAGGCTGCTCTGAGACGCATAACTCAGAGCAAACGCCGAGAGCTCATATCTCTCCCGCAATAGAGGGACAGTATGATCATATAATCTCTAAAGAGAAAATTGGTTGGGCTCAGTTTCAAGCCCTTCAAATCGCCAGGGCCGGATGGAATCTACCCCAACGAACTTCCACAAACTATGGAGTGGATAATGCCATGGCTAGACACTATTTTTAAAGGCTGCCTAGTTTGGAGACACATTCCAGAAAAGTGGAAGTGCGCAAGGGTACCCTTCATACCAAAGACCGGCATAAGATCCCGCACCTCCCCCAGGGACCTAAGACCAATCTGTCTACCATCTTTTGTCTTAAAAAACCTTAGAAAGGCTAATAGACTTACATATACGCGATAACTTCGATCCATCCCTAATCCCGATGGTACAGCACGCATATTGCAAGGGTCGATCTGTCGAAACAGTATTGCATACACTGGGGAGGAAAATTGAGAGATCAATCCATCTCAAAGAAAACGCTTTAGTAACCTTTACTTCGGAAGCAATAATACATGATACTCCACTTTCCACCACTCGATATACTTGGCAAGCAAATAGCCACATACACTGCAACCAGATTAAAAGGCAGCTCAAAATGAACGAGCTACATCATTGGCCACTTCTCAATCCTGAACAACAGGATAACCTTAGCGGAAAGCTCTGACCACATTGAACCCACCACAGTCTTTGAGAAGATATTTAAAATAACATAAACGTACAGGCGGACCTTGTCCCGCCAAGCGAAGCCTCGCAAGAGGCTCTAAAATTACCGGATCATTCCGGCGTTTTTTCGGCGGAGCTTTTGGCAATAAAGAAGGCATTGTCTTGACTGAAGTGGAACGTAATACCTCCTACGAATATTCGAATTCTCACAGACAGTCAAGCAGCTTTCAAATCGCTGGAGAACTATGTGTACACTTCAATAGTAAGCCTTGACTGCCGCCTATCTCTTAACGAGATGGCCGAATAGTTTAACGTACATCTCCTATGGGTACCAGGACACAGCGATATTTCAGGAAATTAACGAGCTGACACACTCGCCATACAAGGAACGACGCAACAATCAAACACGGCATGCGCTAATATACCTCTAGCAGCCATTAAACTGCAACTTACAAGCCTCTCCATGGCTGAGATACCCAGCGGCACACCTGACTCATCACCAGGCAAATCTGGCCTTGGCTTGACAGACAACGGACGAACAGGGGTGGCCATGGTAAACATCACCGACTGTCGAGCGGAAGGTCTGTAGTTCGAAACAATTCCTGTGCGGGGAAAACATTTTGCAACACAGCTGTTGTTAATGAATAGTGATCAAACATACTGATGAAGGTCGGTTCCTCTCGAATCCTATCTAGGACAACTACCCCTGGAGAGAAGTGAACGAACATCTACGACCCAAACCACTGCACTCCGTTCAGATTGTGTGGCGAACATCTTAAGAGTATAGCTCTTGAACCTGCGCGAACTATAAAACAAAAAAAAAAAAAAAACAACCTAGGGACTAATCGCCCTAAAACGAACTGATTTACAAACGACTTCTGCCGAAGCTGCTTAGACGAAGAGGAGGTCGAATCCATTCACCACCTTACTATGTGCCTACCTAGCATCCCACTTCCTTAACGATTTGACCCCCCCCAAACGTTGTTACCAGCCGCATTTTCGAAGACCAATGATGCCATCGCTCCACAATCCGCACCAAACTGTCACTCTCTGTGGATGCATTGGTAGTGCGTGAAATTTTGAGCAGTTGAGACCGATGTTGAGTCTCACACTCCCGACCACGGCGACGGGAACCATGAGTTCTTTCCTCTACCCTACCAGTCTCACGAACTCTTTGCACAACTTTGCGTACAGCAGTCTCGATGGTGTTTCATTTCGGCTAAAACTTAGAGGACGACCGAACGTAAGGTGGCGCACACCGGTGGAAGGGGACTGGAGAAGTTTGTTGGTTGAGGCCCAGGTTCATACCGGACTGTAGCGCCACCTCAATAAGTAAGTAAAAGTGGTGGCGCACGGCTGTGTTGTCCAGGTTGTGGTTCAAGAGGATGCTATAATTCACCTTAGACGTTTCCTACAAGACAGATTCCACCGCCACCATTTTCTCCTCGATCAATAAAAAAGTCATCGTCTAATTCGGCATTTTCTGGATTAATACACACCGTGCGCAACGGCAAAGGACTAACAAAGGCATTGTAGGGGTAGCATCTATACGACGGATGCTGGCTAAAAAGAAGAGCCACCGCAGACGAACACCTTACCCCACTGTTAGTAATCGGTTGGGCTACAGCCTATTAAGCCGTAATCTTAAAAAAAATGAAACTTAAGGGCAACTACAAGCCTCGGATTTAACGGGCGGACTACATGATGACGACCCCCGCAAAGGTATAAAAGATAATGAAAAACTTCGACGTATACTACAGAAACTACTACAAGGAGAACAAACAACGCCTATTTGGATGCTTCCGACAAGTGACCGAACGCCTCATGACAATCCGCATCAAAGCTACCTTCGTGAATCTTTGGATTCACGCACCCAAAGGCGAAAAAGACGACAGAGTCAAAGACGACTTCTATGGCCTCCTAGATAGAACATACGCTCAATGTCCCAGCTATGACACAAAGATTATTCTAGGAGATTTCAACACGAAGCTAGGCAAGGAGGACCTCTTTAAATGAGTCGGAAGAAAGCACAGTCTACACGACACCTCGTCTGAAAACTATGTGACGGGGCGTCATCTCCTATCAGCTATGTAGCACATATCATAGACATTCCCATATCTAAATATCCCTCAGGGGACCTGGCGATCATATATCTGTTGGCAACGACACCAGCGCTGAGATTAGATGTAGGATAATTCTTGCTAACCACTGTTTCTTCGGGCTCAAGAGACAATTTAGTAGTAGAGTCCTCATCTACGGGGCAGAGACTTGGACCTTATCAAAAATGGATGGAGAGGTCCTTGGTCGTTTAGAGAGGAAAATTCTGCGTACAACCATCGGTTTCGATTGAGTGAAGGGGAAAATTCAACCAAGAACTGTACGGACTGTACAGCGACATCGGCCTAGCACGACATGTAGGGATCCAATGTCTAATATACTGGGAACTACAACCAACGCGAAAATTCAGTCGAGTTCCTTTCTACGAACATCTACGACACACACCATCTGCCCTCCGTCCAAGTTGTGTGACACACGTCATAAGAGTATAACTCTTGAACCTGTGCGAACTATATATAAAAAAAAAAAGAATGAAAAACCGGCCAAGTGCGAGTCTTTCCGTAACATCTGTATATAAAAATATGAAAGAGACGTTGTATGTTACCTCATCAGTGATCACATTAAAACGGCTAATCCGTTTGAAATAATTTTTTGCAAGATGACAGATCTTGGTTGCAGGCAGGTTATAGGCATATTACTTTGGTGATCAAAAATCTCCATGATGAGATAGTTGATCATCAAAGTGTCCATTGAATTCAAATCAATTACCTTACTTGACAGCAAGTAGGTGAAAAGGTGAATAACAATAATTATGGGAAAAAGGTTTGCAGCTAGGATTAATATATCCAGGACACAATAGGGATCAAAGCTTGGAAGTGTGTTATTGGTTGTGGGATATGATCGAAAGTTAATTTCACAGCAATTGAATTTGTTGCAACATTTGATATCTTAACCTATCAGGATGGAAAAGGAGGGGAATAGCAATTCTACGAAAGGGTTTGCAGCAAGGATTAACTTAGCAGTGACACAATAGGGTATAAGGGTATTTATTATTGGTTGTTCGTACTTATAGAAAAAAGGGTTGCAGCTGGGATTAATACATCAAAGACGCAATAGGGATCTAAGCCCGGAAGTTTGCTACTGGTTGTGGGATATTGTCGACTAACCTTAGGTCAGTATGTGACCAAGTGGATTTTTTGAAAATGAAAATCATGTCTGCTGTATGGGAGCCCTCCTTAAATATTTATTTTATTCAGTTTTTGTATTTGCCATTGTAGCGGCAACAGAAATACATCATCTGTGAAAATTTTAACTGTCTAGGTTAGGTAAGGTATATGGGTGCCCTATTGACGTAAAATCAAGGCTCACGCAGACTACGTTGAGTCCATTGTGCCCACCTGTTTTGCTTAACCCGTTGATACCTATTCATTTACCGTCGAGCTGAACCAACCAGACGAGGATAAAAATCCCAGTATTCTGTTCAGCCCGATATTACCTACCTCTTCTAGTCCCGAAAGGAAGTATCTTCCCAGGAAAATATTCCTTTTTTGGGCTAGCGCCGGGCATTCGCACAGCAGGTGACGTATGGACTCAATTTCCTCTTCGTCCCTGCAGCTTCTGCAGAAGTCATTGTAGGGCTGGCCTAGTCGAGCTGCATGATAGGATAGCATGCAGTGCCCGGTGAGGGCACCGACTGCCAGTCGAATGTTCCCGCGATTGAACTTCAGCAGATTTTTCGTTCTTTTCTTATCATAGACGGGCCAAGTCGATTTCGCCGTTGCGCATGTATCTAAGCGACACCAGCGCTTATTGGCTTTCACCAATAGCTCCGTCTGTATCTCCCTGTAGAGCGCACTTAGTGGTGCTTTGGCCTCAGCTGAGATCTGCGCAATGTTAGCACCTGATCCCACCCTAGCCAACTCGTCCGCCCTCTCGTTTCCGGAGATATTCATGTGACCAGGTACCCAGCAAAGGGTCACCTCTTCTAACTTCTCCTTGCAGAGTTTGACGAGTTTGGATCTTATCCATGCTGCCTGCAGAGCCTTAATGGCTGCCTGGCTGTCAACATAGATGCTGATCCTGTTTCCTGTAATATTCTCTTTGCTGATCAGGTCCGCCGCCTGCTTGATAGCGAAGACCTCAGCTTGGAAGACACTGCGTCCATCATCGAGCCTGTAGGAGCGATGCATATCCCGAGACTCAAAGTAGACTCCGGCACCTGTGCCAACATCCATTTTGGATCCGTCGGTGTAGAGTGCCAGTTCACTTTCCGTGCGTACCAAATCACCGGTCCATTCCTCCCTGGAGGGAATTCAAATAGAGAATCTCCTCTCCCAGGAAGGAAGTCGGGTGACATAGTCCGTTACCGTTCTGAATCTCGAGACGGCCCATCGATCCAAGACTGATGCATGTCCGTGAGGACTCCTTTTCCAGAGACCCGATTCCTGTAATCTTAGCGCAGTTCTGGTTGCGGAGCTCTCGCAGTACAAGTCCAGGGGTGGGAGGTTCAGCATGACTTCAAGGGCCGCCTTTGGTGTGGACTTCATAGATCCCGTCACCGCCAGACAGCCAGCCCTTTGAACCTTTGACACACTCTGAAGATGACACTTTTTCTCAAGCGCCTTCCACCAGACAACCGAGCCATAGACTAGGATAAGTCTCACTACCGCAGTGTACAACCAATGTACTAACCTCGGTTTGAGGCCCCATGTCTTTCCAAAGGCTACCTTGCACGAATATAGTGCCACATAGGCCTTTTTGATTCTTTCCTCAATATTTTCTCTCCAACTAAGTTTGGAGTCCAGGATTATGCCCAGATATTTCGCAGATTTTCCAGGGATCAGATCTATACCATTCATACGGGGGTAGGTGTATCTTGGTACAGATCTTTTCTTTGTAAAGAGTACTACCTCTGTTTTCCCCGGATTTACTCCCAGACCTCGCCCCTTGACCCAGCCATGTCTAACTATCACGGTTCATGAGATACAGCCTGGTGACAGACGGACGGACGGACAGCGAAGTCTTAGTAATAGAGTTCCGTTTCACCTTTGGGTACGGAACCCTGAAAAAGATGGCTAGGCGATGTAGAGCGAATGGATAACACGGCTTCGAGTCCAACCTCGAGGGGCGACGCACCAGAGGACGACCGAACCTAAGGTGGCGCACACCGGTGGAAGGGGACCTTAACGAACAGGGACTGCGTCGCTAAAGACAGCTGGCAAAAGACAGTGTCAGCTGGAGAAGTTTGTTGGTTGAGGCGCAGGTTCACACCGGACTGTAGAGGCACCTCAATAAGTAAGTAAGTCATCAGTCATGATTTCCAATAATTTCCTTATGGTTTTGTGAGTCCTTCAACTGAATGATCCATATTCACAAAGATTATGAGTGATTATGAGTGTTTAATGAGAACCCAAAAATAGATTCACCAGGCAATATAACACGAAAGGATGCGCTATTTGTGAAATAGCTTTTTACCAATTTAGCGGCTTCCTGTTCGGCGTTGTTATAGCAATCCACAAACGCATCTGTTCAAACATAAAATCCACAACACCGCCGTTCCCGCACACGTGTGTGCATTGATAACAAGTGAGGTGAATAGGACACAGAAAATCGCCCGCCAAAACTCCAATCAAACCTTAACTCCATACTCCATTCTCACCATCATACCCAACATGTTGTGCTCCCCCATCGAACCGCAACTGCTTTTCACACCGGCTCCACTTCGATGCACGTCCGACGACTTTTATTCATCGCCTAACCGTCGTCCGAAGCGTACGTGTTGCCACTTAATCGCGTGTCCGGGTATTCCGATAAATTCGTAGACAACGAGGCCAAACAAACACACGTCTTCAGTGCTTCTGTGTTTCGTTTCCTTCTCCCTCTGTGGCTCCAAAGTGTATTAATGGAGAAGAACAATAAAAACCGAATCGAAAAAGAAGACAAGGATCGCACGTAGCGAAAGAAAGAAATCTGGTTTTTGGCAAACAATTTTGGAAAAAAAAAAAAAAAAACGAAAACAGAAATCATAGGGTTTGCTCTTTTTGTTGTTTTTGTGTTTTGGAGTTTTATTGTTTAGTCTTTTACGGTGTGGACGTACGGACAAGGTTACCACACCGTGATCGCAGTTGGAGCGGTACGAGCACCTGTTGCTGGTTGCAGCACGCCGATCAGGAAAACAGTGAGAAATCAAAGAACCATTCGCGCTTCGTTTAACAAAGTGTAATCGAATCGATGTGCATTGTGAATTGTTATTGTAATCGGCAATCTACCCAATTCTGCGATCCGCCGATTCACTGATCCGACAATCCATAGTCGATCAGCACCGGTACTACATAACAGTGCGGGTAGGTGGTGGTGGTGGTGGTGGTAAAGGCGAATGTAATGTAGTTCACCGCCTACTTGACTTGCCTGCCAAGTATGTTGTTCTCGTTGGAAGCAATTGCATATTTGTGTTCTTGGAGTATCTAGTGTATCTACGGTGTCACGTTTTGTTCTAGATTCGACTGAAACGGGGATGTGCGCTGATCTCTTCGTTGTCGTAGTGTGATTATAGTTGTTGGTCGTCTACTGAAATTTACATAATAATGAAATAGCGGTATTGTTTGGGTTACCTTTCTTCGTGGTATTCCCACCTTGCATCTTGCTTTCGTTTAAGTATCTACTGATTTATGAACTTTTATCAATTAGTGACTGAATCTGGTTCTCTTTTATTATTTTTTTGTTCTTCGCGTTTGTTGAGATCTCGCGCTATTCGCTTAGATGTGAAACGAAGATTCCATTCTGTAGCGTCACACATTTATGTGGTGTTAGGCCGGTTGTGGTATCGTTTCTTATGGCGAACAGTTAAAGCCCTCGAGTGTTAAATGCAATCATCCGTGAAATAGTTTTTCTCAGTTATCATTACTCACCTGAATGTGGATATATGTATGAATGTATAGTAGATACGCGATACATTCTTTGTGTTCTAATAAAACGAATTCAAGACGCTGCAGAGGAGAATTGCCTTTTGTATTTTGTATTCGTCAAAACCTTTTTTTTTTTTTTATTGAGTGGAAAAATATCTTTCAATTGAATCTGATTGCAAGTGGTGTCCGCTTTTCATTGGATAACTTGCCAAGCCATTGAGTGCGATTTTTCGCAGTTTCGCATAATTTAAATCAATTAAGCGTGAATCTTGCTATTACGGTCGTGTGTTTGTACGTGAGTGACACAGTGTTGCAGCTGGAATCGAGCCAGTACCAAGTGACAAGTGTATATCACGCGAATACGCACTCACTACGAATAGTGGGGAAAGAATAATCTGAATCTGGAATTCAAGAATTCCAGAGATATTGCATAATTCCCAAACAATCGGTACAATTCTATCTATTCAGTTGAGTGATTTTGGTTTTGTATATTTTTCTGTGGGGTTCTCGCAACGGATTGGATAACGCAGCTGCAGTTTAACGGCCTCTGTGGAATCTATGACGTGCACTTATTTAGCTAATTGAAAATAATGCCGTGGAGAATGGGACCATCATAAACAAAAAGGTTGGTGTATTAGCTTGTACGTCTACATACATATATCGATAGCTAGATACAATCATACGTACATATGTACCTATATGCGCAAATGTGAAATGCTGTGCCTCCATTCGTCATAATTGGATATGACAATAGACTTTCTGTACATTTCTGAATCATCTGCATTATGAGGTGCTAATGCCTGCCAACTGTAGCTTATGTAACGTGAGTACTGCTTCCGGCTAGTACCTATCCGGCATCTCTAACTAACCGATAAGTGCCAATCGTGTCTGTTGTTATTCATAAAGGCACACATACCATAGTTGTGATTATGCAAGTGTAAAACATCTCAGGCGGTAACTATGGTATCTACCTTACAGTGTACAAAGCGATTGACTTCGGTATTTTTTTCCTTAATTGCAAAAACCGGAAATTGGTAAAAACCTGAGAGATTTAGCGGAAATTGAAAAAAAAAAAAAAAATGCTGGCAATAGGGTGTATTTAACCTCATTTGTTCCACCTAACCATGAAAATTGAATTCTTTCTTCGACGAAATGACTTAAGCAAATCTTTAACTTCCACAACGGGTAGGTACTTTATTTGGTAACTTGACGGATGACGATTTTGGTCATGTCTACGTTTCTGGCTTTCTGTAGTTATTTCAATAATGAGGAAAGATTTATTCTAAAACCTTGGAAAAATTGTCATCGAACGCTTTAAACTCTAAGCTTATTTGCTTCGAATGGTAGTACATATGTATGTACATATGTATATGCATATTTCACAATCTCCCTGATAAAAAAAAGTGTTTCACGCTACTGTTAGTGATCTCACTGTTTGAGTCCCCACAGAAAAAATCCTCAATCTCACTTTGTCTTACTTACATATGTACATAATTATTCACTTCGATGGCGCTACATTTCGGGGTGAACCAAGGCCTCAACCAACAAGCCTCTCCAGCCGGCACGATCTTTGGCCAACTGCTTCCAGTGCCGCACGTACAGTTGGTTGAGGTCCCTTTCCACCTGTGCGCGCCACCTTAGATGCGGTCGTCCTCTGCTGCGGTGATGTTCATTCGCTCTACATTGCCCAGCCACCTTAGACGTCAAACTAGGCCGTAAAGCCCGTCCAGTTCTTGGTTGAATCTTCTCCTCCACTCTCCGTTTAGACCAAAGATTGCACGCAGAATTTTTCTCTCGAAATGCCCAAGAGCCTCTTCATCCGCTTTTGATGATGTTCAAGCCCTAGCGCCATAGAGTAGGACCGAGAAGATAAAGGTTTTGTAGAGGGATACCTTAGAGTTCGTCCATAGCCTCTGGAATCTATGCCCAGGCGGATCGATGATCGATGATTGGTGTACCAAAAATGGCTGTCGGTCAATCCTCCATCACGAGAAAGAGGAAAAATACTGACATGACTCAGCTGGTACTAAAAGGCACTTTCATCCCGGTATCCAAGGAAGCTAAGTATCTAAGAGTCATCTTAGATAGCAAGCTTCTCTGGTCAAGGCATGTTGAGTCAAAAACCATTAAAGCGCTGTCATCTTTCTGGCAATGCAAAGGTGCTTTTGGCAAAATATGGGGTTTATCGCCGGCAAAGGACCTTTGGATCTACACGGCAATGATAAGATCTATAATCTCATATGCGTGTGTTCTCCAATCAGAGATATACGCAATCCTAATGGCCATGCACTATGTTGTGAAGCACAGTTGTAGGGGAAAAAACATATGAGTCTGCAGTGACATTCAGAGGGGCAAATGTCGACTCTGACCACTTCCTAGTAGCAGCAAGATTCAGAGCTCGACTGTCCAATGTCAGAAAACTGTACGAGCCCATCAGGAGGAAGTTCGACATTGGGCGCCTGAGCACACCGGAGGTTACCAGAGTCTACAGGGAGCAGCTGAGCAAAAAACTCTACGGTATGCCTACGTCGAATACAAATGCCAATAATATGTGGCTGCGTTGCCGCTCAGCCATTCAGGAAGTAGCCGAAACCACCTTAGAGTACCTACCACCCCCGACAAGAAACCCGTGGTATGATGGCTGCAGAGGTAAACCAGGGCAGCGCAAGAAGAGTACCGAGCCAGAAAAAGGGAGGAAAAAAAACTGCTGCCACAAAAGAAAAAAATCTTCGCAGCCTCCCAGCTCAAGGATATCGAGGAGTCTAGGGATAAACATAAAACACGAGCCTTTTACAAGAAAGCCAAAGGTCTTACAGGAGTCTTCAAAAAGGGCACCCAGGCTCTTCGAAACTGCGAGGGTAATCTTGTCACCGACCCGCAGGGAATAGTGGATGTATTTAAGCAGCATTTCCAGCAGCTGCTTAACGAGCATGACCAAGAGAGAGTGGTAGGGACCGAGGAAATCCCAACTCCAGCTGCTGAAGTAGTCCTCCCACCCAGCGTTGAAGAAGTCGGCACAGCTATTCAGAAGCTGAAGAATAACAAGGCCGCAGGCTCAGATGGCTTGCCATCAGAGCTCTTCAAGGCTGGCGGTGATGTTCTGGTAGGGAGAATACACCAGATCATCTGCAGATTTTGGGAAGATGGAAGCATGCCCGATGAGTGGAATACCAGCTCTACTTGCCCCATCCACAAGAAAGGCGATCCTACCTCTTGCAAGAACTATGGAGGTACATATATCGCTGCTCAATGTCGCATACAAGATCCTGTCCAGCGTACTGTGTGAACGTCTAAAGCCATTTTGCACCGCACTAATCGGCAGCTATCAATGCGGCTTCCGGCCCGGCAAATCGACTGTAGACCAAATTTTCACACTTCGACAAATCCTGGAAAAGACCAACGAGTTTCGAATCGATACACACCATCTTTTCATCGATTTCAAAGCCGCACACGACAGCATTCATCATGAAGGACTGTTTGGTGCGATGGCAAAATTCGGGATCCCGGGAAAACTGATCCAGTTGTGTCGCGCCACGCTAAAAAATACGCGATGCACCGTGCAACTAGGTCCTATGACTTCGGAACCGTTTCAAGCATGCTCCGGATTTCAGCAAGGAGATGCGCTGTCATGTGACTTCTTCAACCTGGTGCTGGAGCAGATAGTGCGACGGGCAGGCGTCAACAGGGAAGGCACTATCGTCTACAAGTCCATCCAGCTGCTAGGATACGCGGATGATATCGATATCATCGCGTGTTCTCGCCGTGGCATTGTGGAAGCATTCACGGCGATTGAAGAACAGGCGAAACGAGTTGGTTTTAAGGTCAATGAGGACAAGACGAAGTACATGCTGTCAACCAAAAACCAATCCATCGGTCACTACCTGGGACAAAATATAACAACCGACAGCTACAATTTCGAGGTAGTTAAGGAGTTTGTCTACCTCGGGGCAAACGTAAATTCCACAAATGACACCACAGTGGAGATCCGGCATAGAATCGCCCTTGGCAACCGCTGCTACTTCGGCTTGTCCAAACAACTGGGATCAAAACTACTCACTCGAAAGACAAAAGTCATGCTTTACAAAACGCTCATACTGCCAGTCTTGCTGTACGGAAAGCTGGACGATAAGCAGGACAGCGGAGCTGATTTTGGGTTCTTTCGGAAGAAAAATTCTGCGCCGGATATTTGGTCCTGTCTGTGAGGAAGGTGAATGGAGAGGAAGACACAACTGCGAACTCTACGAGCTGTACAAAGATGTGGGTGTAGTCCAGAAGGCAAAGATCCGTCGACTACACTGGCTCGGCCACATCGAGCGCATGGACATCAACGCTCCAGCTAAGAGGGTCTTCGACTCCGAGCCTGCTGGTTCAAGAAGAAGAGGAAGACCGAACCTCCGGTATAAAGACCAAGTAATCGCGGATGTAAGTCGTCTTGGTCTTGATAACTGGAAGCAGCGTGCCCGGGACCGTCAAGGATATAAGGCAGCTATAGCTCAGGCTCAGATCCTCCATGGATCGCTGGACTGGTAAGTAAGTAGTAAGTAAGTCTGCAGTGACAGCCAAGCTGCACTCAAAGCTGTATGCAACCCCCAAACAAGTTGCATGAACTCAAGTCCTTCTTGAACAGAGTCGGTAGACTAAATTCACTAAGGCTTGTATGGGTTCCTGGGCACTCTGGGATCCCAGGAAATGAGACCTCTGACGAGCTCGCTAGAATGGGTTCAGAGGAGAGCTTTTCAGGACCTGAACCCGCTCTTGGTCTACTTGCGTCTACGGTTAATTCCCACATTTACGACTGAGTGTTTAATACACACAACCGTAGATGGAGGAATTATCGAGGATGCAAGATGACAAAGCGCGTATGCCCTAATGTCTGCAAGAAATCCGCAGTATTCCTCCTGTCTTTAAAGAGAATCGACTGGCGAAGACTTGGGGGAATCATTACAGCCCATTACACTTTTGCTAAGCATCTCTGCGTGCTTGGCATAAGTGAGACGCCTATTTTTGCTGCATGTTGCGAGGAGGATGACACTGCAGAGCATTCTCTGTGACTGTCCCGCCTTTGCTCGCGCACGGTGGCGCACCCTTGGGGCCGACGTTGTGTGCCAAATCTCTCAGCTCTACATCATTGAGGCTCCTTCAAATTTTTCTCCGGAAAACGGGAGAAAACCTTACAGTAATGTAAGGTGTCTGTCTGGAGTACAATGGACCAGTATTTGCGTCTGAGTGCTCCAACAGATAGCAAAAGCCTTCAGGAAAAAAAGAGAAGAGGTCGTCCAAATCTTCTTCTTCTCTCAATCGCCCATGTTGTGTGTGCTTTCTTTTTCACACAGGTGAAAGGGACCTACAGTTTAATGCCGATTCCGAACGGCGTGAATCGAGAAGCTTTTCCATGGCAAGTATACTACGGGGGGCTTTGCCAGTACCCCGCCGAGGAGGGACGCCGCGAAATAAACATTCGATGGCGTTGGTGTTATCGGGATCCGAACTCGCTCATCGTGCGTCAGAGTCCAACACACTAACCACTGCGCCACAGCGCCCTCATTTCGTCCAAATCCATGTCCTTAATTCCAGTAAGAAAAAAGTCGGTTAGCATGGCTCCGTAACGCCCACCGTTGACCGAAACGTTGTTCCCAGCCTCATTTTCAAACAAAAATGGTATAATGATGCCACCACTCCACAATCCGCACCAAACTATCACTCTCTGTGGATGCATTGGCTGCTCGACAACAACGTGCGGGTTAAACGTAGCCGCTGAGATGAAAATGCGCCTCGTCAAAAAAGATGATTTTTCGCCCAAAATCGTTGTCCAATTCAAGCTGCTCTAAGGCCCAAACTGCAAAGCGATAACGAAGCGGATGGTCGCACGCCTTTGTGCAGAATTCTCCTCAGACTACGAGTAGTGCGTGAAATGTTGAGCTGTTGAGATCGGTGGCGAGTTGATGTTCGCGAATTGAGTCTTACACTCTCGGCCACAACAGCCACATTCTCATCTGTGCGCACCGTACGATGACGAGGACCACGAGTGTTGTCCACTAGCATACCAGTCTCACGAACTTTTTGCACAAACTTGCGCGTACAGCAGTCGCAGTGGGTGCTTCATTTCGGCCAAAACTTCTTTTCAAAAACGCCACTGTTTGGGCTACAAAGCACTCACTTTGGAAATAAGTTTTTAATATCGCCCAACGTTGTTCGAGCGTAAAGCGACTCATTTCGTTCTGCGGAGGTATGATACTGACTTTCTGACCAGATTCCGGGCGGGAAATATCTGTCAGTGTCAAAATAACCCATGGCTTAAAAAAAAAAAAGCTAGATGGCCCACCCCATTTAACATTAGAAGGAACAGTCCTCGTCCATATCGTAAAATATAAAAACCGGGCCGCCAAGGGTCAGCGCTCAGATATTTCTTTTGATCACGCCGCGGTGTTTTGCTCATTTCATTCCGCAATATGAGGGAATAGCCATCACAGACCTAAAAGTAAACCAACGACTCGCCACTTTCTTTTTTCCAAGATTGCAAATCGATTTGATCCAGTGGCAACTAGACGTACATACATGGGTTCGGGGTTTCGTTCGCTTACGTTCACATATTTGGGATACATTTGGTGTTAGATACTATGCAATTTATTAATTTCATATGAGCTGACACGCGCAGTGAGCTTATTTGGAATCATGCGGAACAAAAGCAAAATCCAAGGAAGGAAAGCAACGCTTAAGCTGTACTAATGAAGTCGAAATTTTTTGGTTGATTTCCAATTGCTGTTTTCGGCTTTTGATTCATTCATTCGTTTTTATTTTCGAATAGACGATAAAGGTATCCGATGGGCAAGAGTCCGGTAATTGGACCTTCAGGATTGCCAGGCAGAAGTTCGTATGATGAATATCATAAATATCTGACTGGCTTTTGCCGGTCAACATCAACACTTGTTAGCCAATAATACTTACTTACTTATCAGGCCTGCGATCCATGGAGGATCTGAGCCTGAGCTATAGCTGCCTTCCATCCTTAACGGTCCCGGGCACGCTGCTTCCAGTAGTCGAGACCAAGATGTCTTACATCCGCGATTACTTGGTCTTTATACCGGAGGTTCGGTCTTCCTCTTCTTCTCGAACCAGGAGGCTCGGAGTCGAAGACCCTCTTAGCTGGAGCGTTGATGTCCATGCGCTCGATGTGGCCGAGCCAGTGTAGTCGACGGATCCTTGCCTTCCGGACTACATCCACATCTTGGTACAGCTCGTAGAGTTCGCGGTTGTGTCTTCTTCTCCATTCACCTTCCTCACAGACAGGACCAAATATCCGGCGCAGAATTTTTCTTTCGAAAGAACCCAAAATCAGCTCCGCTGTCCTGCTTATCGTCCAGCTTTCGGCTCCGTAAAGCAAGACTGGCAGAATGAGCGTTTTGTAAAGCATGACTTTGGTCTTTCGAGTGAGGAGTTTTGACCCCAGTTGTTTGGACAAGCCGAAGTAGCAGCGGTTGCCAAGGGCGATTCTACGCCGGATCTCCACTGTGGTGTCATTTGTGGAATTTACGTTTGCCCCGAGGTAGACAAACTCCTTAACTACCTCGAAATTGTACCTGTCAATTGTTACGTTTTGTCCCAGGTGAAGAGCGACGGATTGGTTTTTGCTTGACAGCATGTATTTCGTTTTGTCCTCATTGATCTTAAGACCAACCCGTTTCGCCTGTTCTTCAATCGCCGTGAATGCTTCCACAATGCCACGGCGAGAACACGCGATGATGTCGATATCATCCGCGTATCCTAGCAGTTGGATGGACTTGTAAAAGATAGTGCCTTCCCTGTTGACGCCTGCCCGTCGCACTATCTGCTCCAGCACTATGTTAAAGAAGTCACATGACAGCGCATCTCCTTGCCGAAATCCGGTGCATGTTTCGAATGGTTCCGAGGTCCTAGAACCGAGTTGCACGGTGCATCGCGTATTTTTTAGCGTGGCGCGACACAACTGGATCAGTTTTACCGGGATCCCGAATTCGGTCATCGCCCCAAACAGTTCTTCACGATGAATGCTGTCGTATGCGGCTTTGAAATCGATGAAAAGATGGTGTGTATCGATTCGAAACTCGTTGGTCTTTGCCAGGATTTGTCGAAGTGTGAAAGTTTGCTCTATAGTTGATTTGCCGGGCCGGAAGCCGCATTGGTAGCTGCCGATTAGTGCGGTGCGAAATGGTTTTAGACGTTCACACAATACGCTGGACAGGATCTTGTATGCAACATTGAGCAGGGATATACCTCTATAGTTCTTGCAAGAGGTGGGATCGCCTTTTTTGTGGATGGGGCATATAGAGCTGGTATTCCAGTCGTCGGGCATGCTTTCATCTTCCCAAATTCTGCAGATGATCTGGTGCATTCTCCCTACCAGAACATCGCCGCCAGCCTTGAAGAGCTTTGATGGCAAGCCATCTGAGCCTGCGGCCTTGTTGTTCTTCAGCTTCTGAATAGCTGTGCCGACTTCTTCGATGCTGGGTGGGAGGACTACTTCAGCGGCTGGAGTTGGGATTTCCTCGGTCCCTAACACTCTCTCTTGGTCATGCTCGTTAAGCAGCTGCTGGAAGTGCTGCTTAAATACATCCACTATTCCCTGCGGGTCGGTGACAAGATTACCCTCGCAGTTTCGAAGAGCCAGGGTGCCCTTTTTGAAGCCTCCTGCAAGGCCTTTGGCTTTCTTGTAAAAGGCTCGTATTTTATGTTAATCCCTAAACTCCTCGATATCCTTGAGCTGGGAGGCTGCGAAGATTCTTTTCTTTTGTCGCAGTAGTTTTTTCTCCTCCCTTCTTCTGGCTCGGTACTCTTCTTGCGCTGCCCTGGTTTTCCTCTGCAGCGCCTTTTGATACGCCTCGACGGTTGCTGCCTTTTTCGACTCACAATCGCCATCATACCACGGGTTTCTTGTCGGGGGCGGTAGGTATCCTAAGGTGGTTTCGGCTACTTCCTGAATGGCTAAGCGGCAATGCAGCCACATATTATTGGCATTTGTGTTCGAAGTAGGCATACCGTAGAGTTTTTCGCTCAGCTGCTCCCTGTAGATTCTGGCAACCTCCGGTGTGCTCAGGCGCCCAATGTCGAACCTCCTCCTGATGGGCTGGTGCAGCTTTCTGACATTGGACAGACGAGCTCTGAATCTTGCTGCTACGAGGAAGTGGTCAGAGTCGACATTTGCCCCTCTGGATGTTAGACGAGTGCCTTGCGTCAATGAGCACATGGTCGATTTGGTTGGCGGTTCGACCGTCCGGAGATCGTCAGGTTGCTGTGTGGATTCGCTTGCGAGGGAATCTTGTGTTACTTATCACTGCATTACGAGCTGTCGCAAAGTCAGCGAGTCGGAAGCCGTTATCTGTTGTTGTATCGTGGAGGCTGTGCTTTCCGATCACTCCGCCAAGGGTGTTCTCCTTACCGATTTTGGCGTTGAAGTCCCCGAGCACGATTTTTACATCGTACTCCGGACAAGCTCCATAGGCGTTGTCCAGGAGGTCATAGAAGTCCTCCTTGATAGGGTCTTCAGCCTCGTCGGTAGGGGCGTGTGCACAAATACGGCTGATGTTATAAAATCTGCCTCTGATGCGGATCACAGCCAGGCGATCACTTATAGGTTTAAAGTCGATGACCTTCGACCTTAACCGCTTTTCCACGACAAATCCGCATCCCAGTAAGTGCAACCTTTTGTGACAGCTGTAATAAATGTCGCAATTTTTCTTCCTAATCATACCGTTTCCTATCCAGCGTATTTCCTGGACCGCAGTAATATCCGCCTTGTACTGCGTGAGGATTCCTTCTAGTTTATGAGCAGCTCTGGGAGTGTACAGGGTTCTGACATTCCAGGAGCATACTCGCCAATCGTGTTCCTTTTTCGTGCGGTGGCGTCGTCGAGTATCTTGCATCTTGCTCATTCATAACTTTTTTTTTTTTTTTTACGTGGGCGGATTGTTAGCCCGCCGCACAACCGCCACTCTGGTCGGGGTTTTTTTCGCTGCATACGTTTGTTCACCTCCCAACGGTTGTTGAAGAGGCTATCCAGAGGGCGCCGCGAGGAGGCCGTATGTCAACTTGACCCGGGCATTTCAACAGGGATCGTTGCTGGCATCTCGCCAGGTTGAGAGCAATCAACAATTTTACCCTGTATGTCCGAGCCCATGCCCTCTACATCAACACTTGTTAGCCAATAATAGTTCCTCAATATCTCTCGATCTTGGCAACTATATCTTTGTTTCTGCGTTGTGTTTTCAATCAGTTTTTCTTTTTATTTTTTGTTTTGGTTTACTATTACTCCGTTTGGATTAATGAATCTTAGCGATTAAGCTCAGTAAGCTTAATCAATGTCATGTCGCGTTTATGAACAAACTATAAAACCACAATAGGTAGAGAGAAGAAAAACCACTTAGCAGGTCTGTGTTTAACACATCTTGATCGAGCATTGGGGGTCAACGATCAAGGTTAATGGTTGGTTTCCGAAATTCATCTCAATCACCCGAAATTTGAAATGTTAATGAGACGATCATAAATGATCAGATTGAACGTCAGCTCAAAAATCACTTATATGCATACCATGGGCTGGTTTATTCGTTGCATGTTATCCGGCAACCCATTAAATACAATATACAGAGAATACAAATGTGATTAGGAAAAGCAAAAGAAAAACATAAACATATCACTGGGATTAAATTGAGGGTAATAACCAACAATTTGTGAGCATTTACTGATTCTTCAAGCCACTTGTTCAGAAGCTCTATCGGAGCCATAACACTTTGTCGGAGATAATCTAGAGTTACAAACCCAATCTAGTTTTATATATTATTCTTAATTAATAAGTGTCGTTATAAACCAGTTCCGCTTGACGTTAATCGTGCCTGAATCCAATTTTTCTGATTTTATACATAAAGACCAGCGCACAGCGAATCTTAAGCAGCTCATTTACTAAACTGACATTTGCATTTGCCTAAAGTATCAAATTTCAATCCGAATCCAGATAATATTTAGGGAGCAAGCAAGCTTTGCAATGCTTTCATTTGAAACCCATAGAACTGGTTAGGCAAGAATCACTTGCATTTTAACTGTAGTAAGTGTAGTTCATTAACATTCTTATATACCGTGCAGTAACATTATTGCAACCAGAATTGAGATAAAATTGAGATAAGAACCTCCTAATAACAGAAAATCACAAAGTGGATCGTATTAAGGTCAATGCCATCCACACACTATTTATCCCTATAGATACATCTTGCAAAATTCGAAAGTAATGCAGTAACTTCAAGAATAAAATTGAAAAATATAATTTACCCACTTGAGGTCAGAGCATATTGCTCAAAACACGCTATACGAAGACAACCAGACGGCTAGCTTGACAGAAAAACTAATTTGAATAAATGTTTCCTTGGGTTTTACTGACTCTGCTGTAATATTCTTCCACTTCGGAATAAAGGAATTTGAGAAAAAGAGAATTGAATATTCAGCATTGCTTAAGTTGTAAAATGTGATTTTTTTTTCCAGCAAATTAACGGTAAGGAACTTATTAAGAGACTATCATCAGAGTTTATTAGCGGTTTGCTGCACGCCTTTAAAGGAGTGCCGAACAGATACGAAAAGGAGTATTTGACAATGATATGCATTATTTATTTGCTTAAAAATTAATTTATTAAAATTGCCTTAGGGGGCGTGAAACTGTTTGCTGGTTTTGTTTAATTTAATTCGTTCTTTGTCGCTTTGAGAAGTCTGTGAAAGATGACGCATTGTGACCGACGCCTAGTAATCAAATTAATTTTTTTTTTCATAAATAGAAAAGCATTTAAATTTGATTTAGAGGAATTTATGTTTGAGGTTCAGTCGAATATGGTATTGTACTTTCTAAAAGGTTTTCTATGAATATTCACTGAAACGCGTGAAACCACTCTACACGCTTTAATCTCTGTTCATATGTAGTAAAAAGCTATTACCGCGATCTCGGAGTTACGCATCTGAACATTTTATTTTTGACCTTAAAGCAGAAAATCGGACTTTTTGAAGGACGTTCGGCTTCCTTGGAATTCATACACATCTTAAAAAAAAAACTGTAGGTGGGTGGCAAAGCAGTACCTAGTTGTGCTACCCTTACCATTAGTAATGACTCCTAGACGTTTTGGCGTTTTACTCTTTTTTTTGAATGCCTCTGCTACCTGTTGGAGCACTGAGATGAAAATACTCCAGACAGACACCTTACATTACTATAATAGATTTGTACGTAAGGGAAGAGATTGGGGACGATTATCTGTCACAATCACATAATGCGTACATAAGGGGAAAATCGGTGGATACTGCTCTGCATAGGATAGTCTCTACGATAGAAAAATCGATCAGTATCAAGGAATTCACTCTAGGTGCCTTCCTGGACATTGAGGGTGCCTTTAATAACGTTAGTACCGAGGCAATAGTGTCCAGCCTTCATATGGCCCAAATAAACCCGGGTGTATGCAGTTGGATTGGGCAAATGCTGGGTACTCGTATAGTAAATTCGACGATAGGGAGAGCATGCGGAAGGGTGAGGGTAAATAAAGGTACACCACAAGGTGGCGTTCTGTCACCCCTCCTATGGCTCCTTGTGGTCGACGTAATGGCCAAGATTCTGGAGACGGAGGGTTTTAATGTTACGGCCTACGCCGATGACATTGCCATTTTGGTCTCTGGAAAATTTACGCAGGTCCTCAGCGATAGACTAAGCTATGCACTGACGTTACTGGATAGCTGGGTCAAGGGGCGAGGTCTGGGAGTAAATCCGGCGAAAACAGAGGTAGTACTCTTTACAAAGAAAAGATCTGTACCAAGATACACCTACCCCCGTATGAATGGTATAGATCTGATCCCTGGAAAATCTGCGAAATATCTGGGCATAATCCTGGACTCCAAACTTAGTTGGAGAGAAAATATTGAGGAAAGAATCAAAAAGGCCTATGTGGCACTATATTCGTCCAAGGTGGCCTTTGGAAAGACATGGGGCCTCAAACCGAGGTTAGTACATTGGTTGTACACTGCGGTAGTAAGACCTATCCTGGTCTATGGCTCGGTTGTCTGGTGGAAGGCGCTTGAGAAAAAGTGTCATCTTCAGAGTGTGTCAAAGGTTCAAAGGGCAGGCTGTCTGGCGGTGACGGGATCTATGAAGTCCACACCAACGGCGGCCCCTGAAGTCATGCTGAACCTCCCACCCCTGGACTTGTACTGCGAGAGCGCCGCAACCAGAACTGCGCTAAGATTACAGGAATCGGGTCTCTGGAAAAGGAGTCCGCACGGACATGCCTCAGTCTTGGATCGATGGGCCGTCTCGAGATTCAGAACCGTAACGGACTATGTCACCCGACTTCCTTCCTGGGAGAGGAGATTCTCTATTAGAATTCCCTCCAGGGAGGAATGGACCGGTGATTTGATACGCACGGAAGGTGAACTGGCACTCTACACCGACGGATCCAAAATGGATGTTGGCACAGGTGCCGGAGTCTACTTTGAGTCTCGGGATATGCATCGCTCCTACAGGCTCGATGATGGATGCAGTGTCTTCCAAGCTGAGGTCTTCGCTATCAAGCAGGCGGCGGACCTGATCAGCAAAGAGAATATTACAGGAAAAAGGATCAGCATCTATGTTGACAGCCAGGCAGCCATTAAGGCTCTGCAGGCAGCATGGATAAGATCCAAACTCGTCAAACTCTGCAAGGAGAAGTTAGAAGAGGTGACCCTTTGCTGGGTACCTGGTCACATGAATATCTCCGGAAACGAGAGGGCGGACGAGTTGGCTAGGGTGGGATCAGGTGCTAACATTGCGCAGATCTCAGCTGAGGCCAAAGCACCACTCAGTGCGCTCTACAGGGAGATACAGACGGAGCTATTGGTGAAAGCCAATAAGCGCTGGTGTCGCTTAGATACATGCGCAACGGCGAAATCGACTTGGCCCGTCTATGATAAGAAAAGAACGAAAAATCTGCTGAAGTTCAATCGCGGGAACATTCGACTGGCAGTCGGTGCCCTCACCGGGCACTGCATGCTATCCTATCATGCAGCTCGACTAGGCCAGCCCTACAATGACTTCTGCAGAAGCTGCAGGGACGAAGAGGAAATTGAGTCCATACGTCACCTGCTGTGCGAATGCCCGGCGCTAGCCCAAAAAAGGAATATTTTCCTGGGAAGATACTTCCTTTCGGGACTAGAAAAGGTAGGTAATATCGGGCTGAACAGAATACTGGGATTTTTATCCTCGTCTGGCTGGTTCAGCTCGACGGTAAATGAATAGGTATCAACGGGTTAAACAAAACAGGTGGGCACAATGGCCTCAACGTAGTCTGCGTGAGCCTTGACTTTACGTCAATAGGGCACCCATATACCTAACCTAACCTACATTACTATATTTTCCCCGTTTTCCGGAGAAAAATGAGAAGAAGCTTCAGTGATGTAGAGCTAAGAGATTCGGCACACATCACGTCGGCCCCAAGTGTGCACCACCGTACGCGAGCAAAGGCAGGACAGTCACAGAGAAATGCTCTGCAGTGTCATCCTCCTCGCAACATGCAGCACAGATAGGCGTATCACTTATGCAAAAGTGTAATGGCCCGTAATGACTCCCACAAGTTTTATACAGTCGATTCTCCTTAAAGATAGGAGGAATGCTGCGGATTTCTTGCAGACATCAGGACATACGCGCTTGGTCATTCTGCATCCTGGATAATTCCTCCATCTACGGTTGTGTGTATTAAACACCCAGTCGTTAATGTGGGAATTAACCGTAGACGCAGGAAGAACTTGAGCGGGTTCAGGTCCTGAGAAGCTCTCCTCTAAACCCATTCTGGCGACCTCATCAGAGGTCTCATTTCTTGGGATCCCAGAGTGGCCTGGAACCCATACCAGCCTTAATGAATTTAGTCAACCGACTCTGTTCAAGAAGGACTTGAGTTCAAGCACTAATTCGGAGCTAGTTAAGGGGTTGCACACAGCTTTGAGTTCAGCTTGGCAATCACTGCAGACGCATATGTTCTCTCCCCTCCACCTGTACTTAGCAACATAGTGCATGGCCATTAGGATTGCGAATATCTCTGATTGGACAGATGGATATTTTCCTAACGAGAAGTGCAGTCGGATGACCCCAGCACCGGACCCCCTTCCACACCTGGAGCTACCGGTAAAAATGCGAAGACTATCCTTTCCAGGTTCAGTCTCCAGCCAGAGCCAATCCTGACGCCATGGAAACTCGACTGTGAAATTACGGCGCAATAGGATAACGGGCGACAGTGCCTCAGAAGGCATGTCCATGAGACAGGGGTCGCAGGACAATTATTGCGCCAGCACACCGTTATTCCTATGCGAGTTGTACTAATAGCCATTTCTCTTCAGACGAGACATGGCTTTCAGAGCACACCCTCTGATAAATATATCAAGAGGTGGTAGGTTCATTATAGCATCTACAGCAGCGCCCGGCGTGCCCCCGTGCAGCTGAGAGAAACTGTTCTTTGGAGTTTGGGAAAAGCGGATACGACTTTTCTGCGTGTTAGTCTGTTCCACCAGACAACCGATGCATATGAGATTGAAGATCTTATCATTGCCGTGTAGATCCAAAGGACCTTTGCCGGCGATAGACCCTATGTTTTTCTAAAAACTCCTTTGCATTGCCAGATAGCTGACAGCGCTTTGGTGGTTTTTGACTCAACATGCTTTGACCAGAGAAGTTTGCTATCTAAGATGAGTCCTATATACTTAGCCGCCTTGGATATCGGGGATGGAAGTGCCTTTTAGTACCAGCTGAGTCATGTCAGTATTTTTCGTCTTTCTCGTGAAGAAAACGACATCGGTCTTAAGGGCATTGACCGACAGCCCATTTCTGGTAAACCAATCATCGATCACATTTAGCGCCCCCTGTTCTTTGCGACGAAAGTACGGCGACATAATCCGCGTAGGCCTGGGCATAGATTCCAGAGGCATGGAGAGCATCAAGCAGAGAATCGACCACCATGCACCATAACAGAGGAGACAGGACGCCACTTTGCGGGTAGCCCATGTTTACACCGGATTTGACACATTGGTCGAGGCCTGCATCAGCGGTCAATATCCTGTGCACATGCATTGCTTTGATCCACAAGACCAGTGCTTCATATACGCCATGATGTCTGGCAGCGTTGCAAATGCTGTCGAATGTTGCATTATCAAAAGCTCCCTCAACGTCTATGAAGATGCACAGCGCGTACTCTTTCCTTTCGAGCGCGCATTCAATTCTTCCGACTAGGTTTTGAAGCACAGTCGCGCAGAAGATGGATTCGAAGGGCAACTTTGCGCACGTGCAACTCTACCAGTCTCTCCATGCTTTTCAGCAGGAAGGATGTTAGACTAATTGGTCTAAAACTCTTGACAAGTGAGTAATCCTCTTTTCCTATTTTGGGGATAAAGACTATTTTCACTGTGCGCCAAGGAATGGGTATGTGATCAAGTGCTAGACTAGCGGTTAATTTTTTTTTCAAAGTGGGAAGCAACTGCCTTATACCTTTTTGCAGCATGACAGGATATATCCCGTCGGTGCTTGGCGATTTGAAGACCATTGAATGCCACAGCAAATTCAATTGCTTCAGTCGTGACCACGCGCGACGCAATAAACCAAATACGCCGAGTTGTCTTCATCGTTTCAGTTGCAGTTTCCCTTGAAGAAGTGTGCAACGAGCTGATAGCGATCTGATTTCCCGGGAAATGAGTCTGAAGCAGTACACTGAGTTTTAATCAACTTTAGCCAACTTGCTAGTCGCACTCAGGGATTTGATCTTTTCGCAGAAGGTTTTATATCTTCTTCGACCGATACTTGTTTCAGTCATGTTCCGAATTCGATTTGAGCGATATATTCAGAAGACTTCTGGCTCTCCTACGAAGACTTTGGAGCTCGGCATTCTACCAAGGAACCCATTTCCTGCAGGGAGGTTTGCTGATATGACATGCGAGTTCAAAACAACTGGTGATGGCGCTATTCAGGTTATGAAAGGCGTTCCCTACAAATTGTTTGCTGATGGTAAGTGCCATCTTTATTCTCAAAAAAATGCGAATCAATGATGGGCTCACAATTCAATCCCTTGTATGGATTGGCATCATCTCAAATCCAGCAGTGTTCTTTGTTAATAAACCCGCTCATCCAGAAATATACCCCGCTGCAAAAAATGGTTATGTAAGGATGTAGGCTCAAGTTCCGACTTTAAGTTCGCCAAATAGATGTCTGCCAGCCAAAGGCCATGTTTTTTGTATGCGGCGCAGGATTGACCGTCTCATGTTCTCTTTCATACTCTCACGGCCAGCGGCAATCATTTCGGCTGTTCTTGAGTTCCATTGACGTCCGAGTCTTGGCTGACTATTTACCGAATCGGCTTAGGAATACAATGTGGTTCGTAAAATAGAAGTACCATTGCCGCAATAGATACAAAGGCATGGCCATATCTTTAACAGACAGCTTGTTAACTCAAAAGTAAGTAACCCAATTGTGGTAAATCGTACTTTTAGAATTAAACATTGACACCACGTCACTTTGCCTAAATGCTCGTAATCTAACGACTTTGAAGCTTTGATAAAATGACCTCAGCCATTTGTAGTGCTGTGAAATTACGTAACTCTTCCACATCCCCACTGCCGGTTGAAGGTCAACTATTATTTTTCCATTATTATTCCCGTCATGAACCAACCTCTTGTCTGCAGTGTTCGGATTAATCATTTTCAATACTGTACCCTACAGGTTCGTCCCTCAGTCGCAGAGGCAGGTTTAAGGACCTCTGACCATCTCGTTTTTGTAGCATCTTAGATATACATATGTACGTACAGCAAGTAGTGATTTGATGTGTAAGACCCCGGATTACTTACTTACTTAGATGGCTTGACAGTTCGGGGTGAACCAGTGCCTCAACCAACAAGCCTCTCCAGCCGGCACGATCTTTGACCAGTTGCTTCCAGTGCCGCACGCCCAGTTAGTTGAGGTCCCTTTCCACCTGTGCGCGCCACCTTAAATGCGGTCGTCCTCTGCTGCGTCGTCCCTCGGGGTTGGAGTCGAAGACTCTTCGGGCCGGAGCGGTGATGCCCATTCGCTCTACATTGCTTAGCCATCTTAGACGTTGGATCCGAAGACGTCTAACCAGGCCGATGTCGCTGTACAGCCCGTACAGTTCTTGGTTGAATCTCCTCCTCCATTCTCCGTTTATACAAACGGGACCAAAGATTGCACGCAGAATTTTCCTCTTGAAACGTCCAAGAGCCTCTTCATCCACTTTTGATAACATCAAAGCCTCAGTGCCGTAGAGGAGGACCGGGATGATTAAGGTTTTGTAGAGGGATACCTTAGTTTTCGAGAGAGGGCTCTACTACTCAATTGCCTCTTGAACCCGAAGAAGCAGCGGTTGGCAAGAGTTTTTCTGCGTTTTATCTCAGCGCTGGTGTCGTTGCTGCTTGTCACTACCGAGCCAAGGTAGACAAAGTCCTTGACTACTTCAAAAATATAGCTGCCGAAGGTGACGTTCTGACACAGACGTCGGTGTTGGGCGTCTTTCTTTGATGACAGCATTTATTTGGTCTTGTCCCCATTTACCCTTAGACCCACTTTAGCCGCTTCCGCTTCAATGCTTGCGAATACCTCATTGACGTCTCGCTTTGTCCGTCCAATAACGTCAATGTCATCTGCGTAGGCAAGCAATTGTGTGGACTTGAAGTAGATCGTACCTCTTGCATTGGCCGCAGAGTCCCGCACGATCTTTTCAAGAATAATGTTAAAGAAATCACATGACAGTGCGTCACCCTGTCTAAAACCTTTTTTAACATCAAAGGGTCATCCTGCACAGTCTGACGAGTTTGGCAGGAATGTTAAAACATGACATGGCTCTGTATAGCTCGTCTCTATAAACACTGTCATACGTGGCTTTAAAGTCGACAAAAAAATGGTGCTTATCGACCTGGAATTCATGGGTTTTCTCCAAGATCTGCCGTAGTGTGAATATTTGGTCTATCGTGGATTTTCCCGGTCTGAAACTACACTGGTAGGAACCTATCAGATTAACAACGAACGGTTTCAGGCGCTTACACAGTACGGCAGAGAGGATCTTGCACGCGATGTTCAGGAGACTTAGCCCTTTGTAATTGGCGCAGTCATAGGGGTCTCCTTTCTTATGGACCGGGCAAACGATGCTGAGATTCCATTCATCTGGCATTCGATCTTCCGACCATATCTTGCAGATGAGTTGGTGCATGTTCCCGACCAGCTCATCGCCAGCTGCTTTAAACAGTTCCGTGGGGAGTCCGTCTGCTCTAGCAGCTTTATAAGACTTAAGTTTCGATGTCGCTATCTTAACATCGTCTAGGTCGGGAGGACGGTATTCTCTTTCGTCTTCGTCCACTATGAATGGTTCGTTCTGTCTGACGGCGGCATTTTGACTATCATTGCCGTTATACAGTCTGCAGAGGTGGTCCTTCCACAGTTTCAGCATCGACTGTGACTCCACTATTCCCTATGCCCGTGCTCATCCCTGTAGACTTCTGCTCTTGCTTCATAGACTTCGTTCGTTTTACTTTTTGATAAAACTTTCGAACGTCGTTCCTGCAATAGCATCTCTCCGTCTCCTCGATCTCGCGCTTCCCGTGCTCCTTCTTTTTTAGTCTCAGAAGCTAGCTACCAAAACGGGACACCTTCAGTCGAACAGCTGCAAATAGAGACACGACTTATAGAGTGGTTAGATGTATTTTATCCCGACTGTCTTTAGTATATAAGCCGCTGGACGATACGGATCACGTTTATGATCGCTACTAAAAAAGAAAATAATAGGGAAAGTGAGTCATCACAGTTGAAACATCCATGGAGAACATACAAGCATATCCAAAAGGAGAGAAAATCTAATTACTAATCTATCGCTCCAGATATTGTTACTTTTTTTAAATCCCAAACGACCACTACCGATGGTCCGAAGAAAGCCACCCAAATACCGTAAAATTGCATCTTATTAAAATGCTATCAAATCATTATAACTTCCAGTTTCCCAACTCTGTAATCACATTTCCCGTCTTCGGTGAAAACATTCATTCATCCAATTGGCCCGATGATGGTTTCCGCTCATCTGAACACCACTCGTGTTCGTGCAACTTTTGGGTGGCCTCCCTCTCACTTTCTTGGACTTCCATACTAGTTGGCTCCAATCACTTGCGAAATTCGAGTAGCAGCCAGTTCGGTATTCAGTTGCTTTTCCGCACTGATAAAGCCGTTTCTTGGTGATTTTCCTTTCGTGATTTCGAGGAAAAACGTCCAAGAAGGAAAACCTACAGTTTTACTTTCCTTCAATTACAACAACACCAGAAGAGAGTTCCGATTTCCTGTCTTCCAGTGCACTGGTAACAGTGCCACAAACAGAGCGCGGGATCAAGGCTAAGTGGTCGACATCATGTCGTTCCTAGTCAATGACGACGTCCATGTCGTTTGCATCGTCGACGCAGTCGACTAGGGTCTAGTCTACTGTCACATGGGACTCAACTGACCGGAGAAAGATAAATAAACTAAACCGTAGGCTGAGCAGTGGAACACCACGGTGATAGAAAACAGCGACGAGGAGTATGTGCTTATTTTTTCAGTAAACCAGACGTACAGGTGCATAGTATGCATAGGTGAACTCGGTGCTAGGAAATGGGATGCGATGGTAGTTAGGTGGGTTGTTAGTGACCTAGCGTTACAGCTTCTGCAGACATGAAAGTGCTTATTGTGGAGACTATCTTCGTGACTAGTGCACTGACTGTGGCAGCGGTTTACAGCATTTCCTTCGCCGAACGGCCAAGTGACTAGAAAGTGATTTTGTTCATGCGTTAAGCGGAGAATCGATGTTGGGAGTGGAGGTTATAGATAGGAAAAGAGAAAGGTTTGTTTTACGAAACTGACAATTGGAAACAATTGTAGGCTGACGCTTTGAAGCGGCGGCATTTACGGATGGGTTCCTATGGATGACTTACTTCCTCTTAGAATTGCTTTGAAGCAACGGTCTCCGAAAACAATAAACCAACATTCATAAAACTAACACTGGACAAAAGGCAGCCATTTAAGTATCGATGTATTTACAGGTCTTTATACATTACTAGCCACACAATGAAACAGCTTTAAACCATGGAGACCAAGTCGCATTTCCGTTCTTTACTGTTATTTATTAAGCGAATGAATTCGTTCTTATGGCAGGCCTTCCTGAGGTACGGCTGTAACGAATGTGTGCGTCTAAAATCTTCTCTAAAGTTTTTAATAGAAAAGAAGTAAGACTAATAGGACTCAGTAGGAGCTTTTGCCTGCCTTGGGTATGAAAATAACTTCGCTTACCTTCCACTTGCTGGGGATGTAGGATAAGGAAAGGCAACTCTTATATATTACGACAAGTCAAGGAAGGATGAGATCTGCTACCTGCTGGAGCTCCGCTGGTATGATCCCATCCGGTCCTGGAGACTTGTAGGGTTCAAAGCCCATAGGACAATGTTGTTGTTAACCACGTTGGGAGCACGCTCGAAGGAGGATGTTCTCGGCTGGATGACTTGAGGAGGTGTCATAGCCGAGTCACTACTGCCCGGAAAGTGTGCGTTCAGAAGAAGTCCCAGGGCTTCCGTGATGGAGGTCGTCCAGGAACCATCATTCCCCATTAGGTGTCTTTGGTTATAAGGGGCCGAAGCCAGAATCTTCCTTATTCTTGAAGCTACGGAGATCGCCTTGATATTTTCGCATTTGTTCCTCCAAGATTGTCTTTTGGCCTTCCTGGTCGCTGCTTTGAATGATTTAAGTGCCACCTTATAAAGGTCCCAGTCCTCCTGCAAGCGGGTACATTTTGCTTTGTTAAAGAGCTTTCTGCTCTCTTTCCTAAGGGAGACGAGAGACTATCTATTTATTCCACATTCCATAGCTCATGCGAAACTCTTTTAGGATTGGGCATTCCCCCAAGAAGTGCAATACATCCTCCCTCGCTCTCAGATTGCAGAGACTACAAAGAATCGGGAGTTCAGCTGGGTGTGGTATAAAGTTAAATTTCATTAGCTCCCCTCTCATTTTAAAGATAGTGCCTATTATGTCTATAGGGTAGCTGTTGAGAAATTAAGTCTTGTCCTGTAAGTTATAATTCACCGGTACTGCGAGGTTTAATCAGGCCTATGATTGCCCATGGATTAAGCTTCAGATATAAATTGTTCGTGCATGCGTGAACACATTTTTACCAATAATGTTCCCAAATGTCATCTTAGAGCCGTTGAAACTTCGCCGGGGTTAAAGGATAGGCTAAGACCACAGTTCGAAGCGAGGCATCTCCATTCTTGGATAAGACTTCCTCCAGTCGTGATGATATGCGAAAGTACCATTCTGGGTAATCTAGCTTCTTCCATTTCCATCACTTTAACCACATAATCAAAATGCATCTTCAGAGTGCCTATGAATATTGGCAATGACCCGGTTTCCAAATGTAACATATAGTTAGGCCTTTTTACCGGCAATCGAAAAGAACGCTTTAGGAAGTAACGTTTAAATTTCTCCACTTCTTCGAAGGAGTGGTAACCCCACACTTGAGCACCATATAGAAGTATGGAGGCTGCAGTTGAACGAAATAATTTTTGTTTCGCACTATGAGCTATGTTTTTATTGTTAAAACATCGGCCCCACACTGAAGAAATAGCACGCTTAGCCTCTGCTAATTTACCCTCCAGATGTTTTCTCATATGTATTTAGGTTGGCCGATATGAGGACTCACAGGTATTTATTATCACGAACAATTTCAACGGCTTCCCCTTGGTATTCCCACTTTCCACTCCCTACGAAATCCGTGATATCGTTTATGAACAATAAAAACAGCAACGTACTCAGGATACAGCCCTGCTTCACCCCTGTCTTCGTTGGAAATTCCTCGGATATTATCTCTCCGTCCCACACATAAGCAACTCTGTTGTCATACAATGCTTCTAATTATGGATGGTTTTATTCGAGATCCCGATCTTATATAGTTTATACCAGAGTGCATCACGATCAATGGAATCGAAAGCCAACATACAACATACAACTTCTTCGTTTTCTTTTTGTAGATCTCGGCGATGTTGATTAGTGCAAATATGTGGTCAATAGTGGAAAAGTTCTCCCTAAACCCAGCTTGATAGTTTTTGAGGCCCAGGTTCACCCCGAACTGAAGCGCCCGTTAAGAGGAAGAACATATTTCACAGCTCTCCAAAACTCAGCCGAAGAGCTTGAGTTGCTTATTATAGTGAACATTTTCTGCTCATAAGCCACCTTTTTTTAAAAAACAAATGTGCTTAAAGTGCTTGTATGCTGCTCCATATACGGATTTAAAAATGCAAGTTTTATGCTTCCTCAATAGTTCTAGGAACGCAAACGATTGTTCTCTTGCTTCAGAGCACTCACGGTCAAACCACTTATGCTTGCAAATATTCTTATTTGTTGACGGTCTGCTAAGTGGGTTTGCTTTTTTAATTAGTTCAGTTAGCTCATCGATAGCTGGAGCGGCGTTCGATGCGGATAATCTCATTAGTTCAATATTTAGATTATTACGGTATAAAGTCCGATTTTTTTCCTTCCAGACTAGCTTGGGCAGTAGCCTAAGTTCCGACGAACGATAGAGTTAGAAACACCCGCTGTTGCGCAATCAATTTCAAGAGGCATGTGATCAGAGAATACTCCTACGCCCACTCGGAAAGAATGTAGCACAGGTTGCCAGTCTCCGGATATGAAACAGTAGTCTATAACTGAACACGCAGTACCGCGTATAAGCGTGAACTCTCGTCATATGCATCTGCAAGTTATAGTATTTTGGCTCCTTTCTAGTCCCGAACTTCATCCTTTGAGCGGCGGACTATGTCCATGTTTGGTGGTTTATAACCACTAGCGAAGTTGTTCTGCGCCAGACCTAGTCGACCATTGAAGTCTCCAATGAGCATTAAATCTGTTGTGTTTAAAGTTTGTAGCTCTTCGCATAGTTTGTCGTAGTCACGTTGCCAGTGGTTACAGTTTAGGTATATAGGGACAATGTAGAGTGTTTTGTTGTTGAAGTTTATCTCTAATCCGTTTAGTTCATCCACGACTTAAAATTTAACTTCGACGCCAATAAGATTCTTACGGAATCCCAATAGCAGCCCACCAGTTCCTCTACCAAAGATCGCTGACTTAACTGCATGTTGCATAGGTATAGGTAAGGTGTCTTGTCGCTAAGTAGGGTCAAACATAGGTTGGCAAAAATTGCCAATCAGTTCTCCTGTAGTTCCTGAAGGGAGCTAGGGTACTGAGGTGGCTGACTATGCTGAATTGAATATAACGATGGTCGGAGAGGGAGTGCTCTTTTAGGACCTTCCATTCCCTTCGACATTCTGGACAGACAACACCCGAAGGAAGGTATGTTGAAATTTTTGCTGAGTTGAATCACTTAACTCAACTTGTGAATGAGCCATCACGTATCCCCGATGTTGCTGGTCATACCGCCAACACACTGGACTTGTTTCTTACCTCTCAGCCTGACAAATACACGATCGATGGTTCCATACCCTAGGCTCCCACCATCCAGTTAAAGAAAAAGCTCCTAAGAGAACACTATGGCTATACGAGAAAGCCAACTGGTGCGGCCTTAACAACTTCTTTCGCATCTTAAACTGGTCGTTGTGCTTCCTCGATATATTATCGTAAACATTATCCGAATCGGCATGGCAAATTTTATTCCCAGCAAGATTAAAAGCACCAGGCCTAAGGATAATACGTGGTTTGACTCGAGCTGCAAAGAGGCTATTAGGCTCAGGAAGCTAAGTTTTCGGGCCTACAAGGCAAACAGTTCTGAGGAAAACCGAAAAAAGTACATACGAGCCAGAAATGACTGCAAAACCCACATTCGACGGATTAAATTCCAATCCGACCAAAAATTAAGGCGTAAAATCCTTCAATGTCCCAAAGGTAGCAAAAGTTTCTGGTCGTTGGTAAAAAACGTAAAAAACTCAATTAAGTCGTCTATACCGACGCTCATCCACAATGACATTCCAGCTGTCACCCCCTTAGACAAAGCTAACCTACTTGCTGCCCATTTCGCAACCAGTTCTCAGCTGCCAGCCTGTACTTTGTCTCCGCCTGTACTAGAGTGCGTCAATTCCACCATGGGGCTAATCCACTTCCGCACTCGTACAGTCGCAAGGGTTCTTAAAGACCTCGACATACACAAATCCGCTGGCTCAGATGGTATTGCCCCAATAGTTCTGAAAATGTGTTCTCCTACGCTGGCAAAACCACTGCGTAAGCCTTTTCACCTTTCCTACACCTCTGGGCTCTTTCCGAGTAGGTGGAAAACAGCATTTGTCCAGCCTATACCCAACTACCGACCCATTGCACTAACGTCCCTTCTTTCCAAGGTCATGGAAACGCTGATTAACCGTCAGCTTATGAAATATCTTGAATCACGGAAACTCCTCAATGACCGCCAATACGGTTTCCGCAGCAACAGATCCACTGGTGATATAATGGCATATCTCGCTGAAAAGCGGAATCACTCGCTTCACCAAGCAGGTGAAAGCAAAATTGTTGCACTGGATATTTCGAAAGCATTTGACAGGGTTTGGCATGAAGCCCTTTTGTCGAAAAAGCGTGATTTGGGGATCGATGAGTCTCTCTTTCAATGGATTAGAAGCTACCTTTCGAATCGTTCAATTCAAGTTGTTTTGGACGGATTCAAGTCTGATACTCACTTTGTAAATGCCGGTGTTCCCCAGGGCTCCGTTTTGTTTCCGACACTCTTTCTCATTTTACTTCTAATCCAATTCACTCCTTCGCTGACGACAGTACCCTCAGCTTCTCATATTCGTCGTTCACCAGTTTACGACCCTGCACTTCGGTTGTAGATAATGAGCGGCAGCGTATGTTAAGCTCATTAAATTCCGATATCGACAGCATCATCCAATGGGGTAAAAACAATAGAGTGGAATTTAATGCTTCCAAAACACAATGCTGTCTCTTGTCGTTAAAGCGTATAAATAACCCGCAGCCATTATCCATGAATGGCACTTGCATCTCAGAAACTGAAAAGCTTTCCATCCTGGGTATGAGTGTTGCTCACAATCTTAATTGGAGCGACCATATATTCAGTGTCGCCAAGAATGCTGCGAAATGCCTAGGATTCTTATACAGATGCAAGAAATATTTCTCACCCTTAGATCTGGCTACAATCTATAAGGCGTTCATTCGCCCCAAATTAGAGTTTAACGCTCATGTCTGGTCCGGTGCTTCCAAGACCTCACTGCACCTACTAGACAGAATACAAAAACGAGCCATAAAACTGATAGGTGACTCCAGCATTACCAAAACATTAGACTCGCTGGAACACCGCAGGAATGTTACCTGCCTCTCCCTGTTTTATCGTTACTACCACCAAAAATGCTCTGACGAAATAGCCAGTTGCATTCCGCCCCTTCAACATTTCTCCCGCAATACACGTTTCTCTAGGAATGCTCACCAATATACTCTGAAGCCCGCTTTTCGGACGTACTGTCAAATATAGAGAATCTTTCATTAACCGAACCACACGAATCTGGAACTCCCTGCCGGATTCGGTTTTCCCCCCTCAATGCAACATGCAAGCATTTAAGATCAATGTCCATCTGCATCTCCTCTATTCCTCTTCCTCTCTACCTTCTGCCCGCACTGTGTCGCCGACATTATAAGGTTATTAGACCTTGAGTGCGCGCAAATTATTTAAAAAAAAAAAAAAAAAGTCCCTGACTTTGTCGACAATGTCCTGCGATGCAAAAGTTACATCCAGAACTTCTTGTCTATTTTTGATGATGAAAGTTGGTTCACAGCCATTATTACAGACGATGAGGATTCACCTCGATCGTTGATGCTACTGCTGCCCCATATCGTGTGGTGTGCATTCGCATTACCCCATTTGGATTAATTTTAAAAAAACAACGCTCTAAAACTACCCGTCCCTCGCAAGTGACGGTTTTACGACCAGCATCAACGAACTTACAAGCCTAATGACTTCTCCTACAACAATTGCTAGATAGTAGGTAGTATCACCAAATTTACTGTGAAGACCGAAGAAAGTTTCTTCCACAAATTTACAACTTCAACACTATCTGTACGTTTAATTAGTGGAAAGCGAAAGCGAAGAATGTGTAATATATCTCGTTAACGGTTTTCTTAATTACATCTCCAGATAAAGATGCCCGTCCATTGCATAATCGAAATCTAAGAATCGTTTCACAACCTTCCCTGAAGCTACATCTATTTGAAAGTGTTAACTTTTAATGAACACATTCTCGAGCCTACTTAAAGCTAATTAGTCAAGAAAATACGCATTACATTGCCTGAACCAGAGATTATAGGAGTTGGAGTGGTTTTGGGCAAACAATTGGTTCATTAACTTCCAGCAAATGGGTACTAAGCATATGGGTTCATGTGAAGTTGGAAAATTTCCGGGAAAGGGTATTTGATTCTTAAGAAATGTACAAATGGATTAGAGCAATTTGGGGCGATGGAGATCTTTCGGTAAACTTCGAATCAAATTTAAATCCATTTCCATGAAAAACTATGAAAGTTCCATCGTACATGGTGTTTGCTTGGGAATCCAACATATCATGACTCCATCCGAGCATGGATACTTGTATTTAACTAAGCGACAATCGTGCCATATCTTAGGCTTTTCTTTTAAATGCAAGTGTCATGCTTGTACATAGATACGACGACGACGAGTTTATCTATCCTGATATCACATATTAGCTCGTTAAAGCAAATATTTGCACACCTATAGTGAAGGCAACGGCAACACGTAAGAGCGATAGCTTTTACAGAATCACCGGGACTTGGGCATTAAAATTGTCGCCGTCAAGTAACGCCTTAATCCGAACTTTACAAACAAATCACGTTTGTCGCCCAACAACATGAGCAAATAACGAATAAACTCCTGCAAATTGTACACAACAGATACAAATAAATGAAGGGAATGAAGAGAAAATCTTAATTAAAATCTTTCATCTAACCTACTCGACACACAGCAAACATCAATAGAACAACTGCATCTGGATGACAAACAAACAAAATCCCTAATGACAGCGGCGATATGCGATACATAGTCCATCGGGTACGTCGGGTACGTTCGTTGGCCCGAAGGGCGGGTTAAACGTGTTGTATCAGCATCAGTACCCAACAGCTTTAGCTGTTGTTATTGTTGTTACTGGTTCTTAATTCCATGTAATGTGGATGCATGCATTCCATCATCCATTCTTTGCAGTCTTAGTAGTTCGCGTAGGGATAGATATACTACTTGAGTTCTAAGGTTCTAAGGTACTGCTCTGCGAGACTGATGCTGGTCGAGTGTTTGTCCAAGATCTGGTGTCGTTGATCTTGAGTTGTCGTGTGTCTCTACACAGCTCAACTACCTGTGCCAGTTTGATGAGTCTACACACGTATATCTGTGCATTGGATGGATACCTGTGTACCACTCTCTATCTCGAATAGATGCAATTGTTGATGGTATGCGAAGAATACGCAACAGTAACTGAATGATAGAAAACCGAAATAACAACATACCTTCAAACCACTGTTTGCTATGCGACGGCCAAGGGATAGGACAGATAGAATAATATCTTCGGAAAGCTACGAGTATGTAGTATTCAGGCTTTTTTCCACTCTTACTCTCTTTTCTCTTGTAGACCAGTGTGTTTCTGATGATGAAGTGAATTCCAGAATTGTGTAGATAAACATATTCGTAGACCCTAATGTCAAGCGAGATAGAGCATCTGATTGCACTGAGGTGATGGAGATACAAATACGTTGCGTGACTGTTATATGACCAGGAGATAGTTATGTTTCACTCCTTTTTTTTGGGTTTTGTGAAGTGACAATTTAATAATGACAAAACTAATGACAGGAAGGAGCCACAGGTGGCTAGAAGCCAAGTTTTTTGTTTTCGCTTTAGATGTTCATTCTTTGTGTGAAACTATGCGCAAGCCCGCAAGGGTCATCAAGGAATGTGACTGCGGACTGCTGAGATTCATCATTGTCAAACAATTTTTTCAAGTTGTCATGGAATAGAATCATGGCTGTAAGGAATTCGGATATGTTGCGGGTAATTTGAATGGCACATCGCCATTTGAACCGATTTAATGGAACACGAGTAGCATGTCGGGCATTCACAGTCTGCCTTATGCAGCTGGTTAAGATCTTAGTCAGTCTTACAGTAGCTAATCTTGGATATTGCATCTCATGGGGAAGCCGATATAGAAAAAGAAAAACACCTCCATCACCACCAGTTACTCACGGAAGACACATGGGTAAATCAATATGCAGGTCTGACTATTTAGTCAAAAGCCCACAAGAAAGACTTTCACCAGCTGTTATTATGAACAATCATTAGAAGCTCAGGAATTTGGTCTCGCTGATAACGCCACTCTATACCTCCATACCAAGTGTCTAGTTTCTCAATGTGTCCTTCACCTTACAAATATGTCCTTACAATAGGCGATTTGGTCGCTATTAGGTTCTTTAGTGTTCCATTCACGTGAATCTTGACATCTGTCGATGCTAAGCATACTCAATTAACATTGCCATTTCGTACCGAAATTACTTTCACCCAAACAATGCTTACAGATTACTGTCTTTCACTATCAAAATTCGTGCTCTGTGAAGAATACTTTTCTTCCGATCTCCGGACGGTCGAACCGCTAACCAAATCGACCATGTGCTCATTGACGCAAGGCACTCGTCAAACCTCCTGGATGTGCGAACATTCAGAGGGGCAAATGTCGACTCAGACCACTTCCTCGTAGCAGCAAGATTCAGAGCTCGACTGTCCAATGTCCAGCCCATCAGGAGGAGGTTCGACATTGGGCGCCTGAGCACACCGGAGGTTGCCAGAGTCTACAGGGAGCAGCTGAGCGAAAGACTCTACGGTATGCCTACGTCGAACACAAATGCCAATAATATGTGGCTGCATTGCCGCTCAGCCATTCAGGAAGTAGCCGAAACCACCTTAGGATACCTACCACCCCCGACAAGAAACCCGTGGTATGATGGCGAGTGTGAGCAGAAAAAGGCAGCAACCGACGAGGCGTACCAAAAGGCGCTGCAGAGGAAAACCAGGGCAGCGCGAGAAGAGTACCGAGCCAGAAGAAGGGAGGAGAAGAAACTACTGCGACAAAAGAAAAGAATCTTCGCAGCCTCCCAGCTCAAGGATATCGAGGAGTCTAGGGATAAACATAAAATACGAGCCTTTTACAAGAAAGCCAAAGGCCTTGCAGGAGGCTTTAAAAGGGAACCCTGACTCTTCGAAACTGCGAGGGTACGCTTGTCACCGACCTGCAGGGAATAGTGGATGTATTTAAGCAGCACTTCCAGCAGCTACTTAACGAGCATGACAAAGAGAGAGTTGTAGGGACCGAGGAAATCCCAACTCCAGCCGCTGAAGTAGTCCTCCCACCCAGCATCGAAGAAGTCGGCACAGCTATTCAGAAGCTGAAGAACAACAAGGCCGCAGGCTCAGATGGCTTGCCATCAGAGCTCTTCAAGAATTTGGGAAGATGAAAGCATGCCCGACGACTGGAATACCAGCTCTATATGCCCCATCCACAAAAAAGGCGACCCTACCTCTTGCAAGAGCTATAGAGGTATATCCCTGCTCAATGTCGCATACAAGATCCTGTCCAGCGTATTGTGTGAACGCACTAATCGGCAGCTACCAGTGCGGCTTCCGGCCCGGCAAATCGACTATAGAGCAAATTTTCACACTTCGACAAATTCTGGAAAAGACCAACGAGTTTCGAATCGATACACACCATCTTTTCATCGATTTCAAAGCCGCATACGACTGCATTCATTGTGAAGAACTGTTTGGGGCGATGGCCGAATTCGGGAACCCGGTAAAACTGATCCAGTTGTGTCGCGCCACGCTTAAAAACACGCGTTGCACCGTGCAACTCGGTTCTAGGACCTCGGAACCAAACATGCACCGGATTTCGACAAGGAGATGCGCTGTCATGTGACTTCTTCAACCTGGTGCTGGAGCAGATAGTGCGACGGGCAGGCGTCAACAGGGAAGCCAATGTCTTTTACAAGTCCATCCAACTGCTAGGATACGCGGATGATATCGACATCATGGCGTGTTCTCGCCGTGGCATTGTGGTAGCATTCACGGCGATTGAAAAACAGGCGAAACGAGTTGGTCTTAAGATCAATGAGGATAAAACGAAATACGTGCTGTCAAGCAAAAACCAATCCGTCGCTCACCACCTGGGACAAAATATAACAATTGACTGCTACAATTTCGAGGTAGTTGAGGAGTTTGTCTACCTCGGGGCAAACGTAAATTCCACAAATGACACCACAGTGGAGATCCGGCCTAGAATCGCCCTTGGCAACCGCTGCTACTTCGGCTTGTCCAAACAACTGGGGTCAAAACTCCTCACTCGAAAGACCAAAGTCATGCTTTACAAATCGCTCATTCTGCCAGTCCTGCTGTACGGAGCCGAAAGCTGGACGATAAGCGGGACAGCGGAGCTGATTTTGGGTTCTTTCGAAACAAAAGTTCTGCGCCGGATATTTGGTGCTGTCTGTGAGGAAGGTGAATGGAGAAGAGGACACAACCGCGAACTCTACGAGCTGTACCAAGATGTGGATGTAGTCCGGAAGGCAAGGATCCGTCGACTACACTGGCTCGACCACATCGAGCGCATGGGCATCAACGCTCCAGCTAAGAGGGTCTTCGACTCCGAGCCTCCTGGTTCGAAAAGAAGAGGAAGACCGAACCTCCGGTATAAAGACCAAGTAATCGCGGATGTAAGACATCTTGGTCTTGACAACTGGAAGCAGCGTGCCCGGGACCGTCAAGGATGAAAGGCAGCTATAGCTCAGGCTCAGATCCTCCATGGATCGCTGGCCTGATAAGTAAGTAAGTAAGAAGAATACTTTTCGCGTACGTCGGTGTTGTGCATCTTTTTTGGATTTGGTTTTACCCTCATTTACCGAAAGACCCATTTTAGCCGCTTCTGCTTGAATGAGTTCTTCATTGTCATTCTGCACAATATGACGAGCTTGTCAGGGATGGCGAATCTAGACAAGACGGTGTATAGCTCGTCTCTATACACACTGTCATACGCGACCTTGAAATCGACGAAAAATGGATGAGTGTCCATTTGGTATTCTTGGGTCTTTTCCAAGATCTGCCGCAGTGTGAGTATGTGGTCTATTGTGGACTTACCCAAGCGTAGTTAGTTACATATTGCCATCTTAAGGAAGAAACCTCAGTTCTTATTGGCCAACACTGGGATAGTGTTGGCTCTTGCCCTTCATGGGCTGTAACGCCACCAAAGAAAGAAGATGGCTTCTGCTATCTGTTGGAATACTCAGACGCAAATACTGGTCCATTGTACTGACAGACAGACACCTTGTTTTACTGTATCTTCCAGATTTTCGGGAGAAAATTGAGAAGGGAGCTTGAGAGCTACGATATTTGGCATGCAGAGATGCTTGGTAAATGTGTAATGGCCCGCATGACGTCTTCTGCAGTCAGTTCTCCTTAAGAAAAAGAAGAATGGTGCGGATTTCTTGCAAACATTACAGCACAGGCGCTTAGTCATCCTGCATCCTGGATATTCGCTCCATCTGCGATTGTGTGCGCTTATGTGTGTTTTGACCGTAATTGAAGGTATACTCAAGGTTCAGGTGCTGAGAAACTCTCCTTTGAGCCCATTCTAGCGAGTTCATCAGAGATCTCATTTCCGGGGATCCCAAAGCCTTAGTGAGTTTAGTCTGCCGACTTTGTTCAGGAAGGCCTTAAGTTCATAGACTAGCTGGTTATAGGGTTGAACACAGTCTTGAGTGCAGCTTGACTGTCACTGCAAACGCATATGTTTTTACCCTTCCACGTGTAGTTCACAGCATAGTGCCCCCGTACAGCTCAAACAAATTGTTCTTTGGAGTTTGGTGAAAGTGGCTACGACGTATTTGCATGTTAGCCTGTTTCACCAGACAACCGATGCATGTGAGATTATCGGTTATATCATTGCCATGTACATTGAGAGGACCTTTACCGGCAATAAATCCCATGTTTTGCCAGAAACAAGCATCAAAGAATGACATCAATACCACTCCAAACATCAGAGTGTTGCTCTAGTTATCAAAGTTCGAACAAATAAATGATAGCCTTAGCTTAGCTCTAAAGGCAACGCCTCATCAAATCTATGGAACATTAGCTTGATTTGCGTTCACATCCCCACAGAAGAAAACGACGACAGAGTCAAAGGTGACTTCTATGACCTCCCATATATAACATACGCTCAATGTTCCAGCTACGACACCAGTATTATCCTAGGAGATTTCAACGCGAAGCTGGGTAAGAAGGATTCTTTGAACGCGTTGTAGGAAAGCACAGCTTACACCATACCACGTCCAAAAACGGACTAAGGCTAATAGGCATAGTGACACGGCGCAACCTCCTAGAAGCAGCCCACGATTCCCACATCTCAATATCCATAAGGGGACCTGGTGGTCTCCTGATCAATTACCTGTTAATCAAATCGGTCATGTTGCGATCAACGCCAGATACTCCCCCAGCATCTTGGATGTCCGAATTTTCCGAAGAGCCAATGTTGACTCGGATCATTACCTTGTTGAAGCCAAAATACGTATGCGGATATCGCGGACACTGCGGAGTTGAGTAGGACCACTAAAATTTGACAGGAACCGCCAGGACTTTCGCCGATCTTGTCTCCCTTCAGCTCTTTCAAGAGCCGATGCAAACTGCACAAACCATGGAACAGCAATGGAGACGTTATTAAAACGGTATCAGGTATGCTGCCCCTAATGTATAAGGTTTCCAGGTTACCACCTAGGAAATACTCTTGGTTTGATGACGAGTGCAAACAGGAACATCTAGATAGACGGAATTCATACTTGCCCACGTTGTGTTGACGAACTAGTGCTTCTCGTGAGCTTTATAAGCGGAAAAGAAGGGAGTAGCACGTCCTTTTCAGAAGGAAAAAGAAAGAGTACGAGAAGAGCCCGATCGTGTAAATAGAGAGAGACGTTATCGCAGGAACGACGTTCAAAAGTTTTACCAAAGAGTATGCCTTCGTTATAAAGCCAGAGCGGAAGCCTGCAGGGATGAAGACAGACACCTCGTAGTTGGATCACAGTCGATGCTGAGAATATGGAAATACTAATTCTGCACGGCAGTCATAAGGCCCATCCCCCTGTATGGCGTCGTAGTCTGGTGGACTGCTCTGGACAAGGTGGTCAATCGAAACCTTCTGGGGAAAGTACAAAGATCGGCCAACTTATACATAAGCGGAGCGATCAGATCAACCCCCACGGAGGCCCTAAACATTCTGTTACACCTTCCACCACTGAACCTTTTCAGCAAACAAATTGCTGCCTGCGCGGCCCTGAGGATGAGGAGCATAATAAAATGGCCCACATCACAAAAAGGCCACACAACCATTCTAAAACACTTCGAAGTACCCATGAACACAGACTATATCATCCCGCAAAACGTGTTCACTAGGAACTTCGAAGTTGATTTTCCATCCAGGGAGGAATGGGCTGAAGGGAAAGTCATACCAAGGGACTCGATCTCCCTCTATACCGATGGCTCTAAGATGGAGTCGGATGTAGGCAGTGGAGTCTTCTCCAAGGAGCTTAACCTCAGCCTATCCTTTAGACTCCCAAATTACTGCAGTGTGTATCAGGCTGAAATAAGAGCGATAACGGAGGCCCTTGCATGGCTCAGGATCAATGTAATATCCGCCAAGGATATTATCATTTGCACGGATAGCCAATCTGCGATATAATCCCTGGCAGCGGTAACCCACAAATCAAAGACATCTCTTAACTGTCGCCTATCTCTAGATGAGATGGCTGAGCAGTTCAACATTAAAGTATTGTGGGTTCCCGGGCATAGGGATATTCCAGGAAACTGCACGGCCGACGAACTCGCAAAGTTAGGATCTAGCACACTCAGCCTACCTACCCTCGGGTACCTAGAAACACCAATAAGTACGGTAAAGCCTATGATAAAACTCCAAACCACTAAGGCGACCGACCTCCAATGGAATGAGAGTAATATCGGCGTTATCACCAAACAACTCTGGCCTAAATTAAACCTAGCACGAACCAGGGACCTAATGGCAACTAAAAGGGCAACCTTAAGTACTCTGGTGGGTGTCATTACAGGTCACTGCATCACTGGGAAACACGCCGCCAGACTGGGAATACCCTCCAACGACTTCTGCCGCGGCTGCATGGACGAGGAGGAAGGGGAATCAATACATCACCTCCTCTGCTCATGCCCCTCTTTTGCGAATCGCAGGAGGATCTACCTCGGCGCGCCCTTCTATGATAATTTAAGTGAGCTAGCAGACCATAAAATAGCTCAACTCCATCGCTTCATCAGAAGCACCGGTTGGTTCTCTGGTAACGGATCTGGGTAACACGATCCATGTGGTATCACAATGGGCCGACTTCGGCCTACGTGTGATACCGCTGTCCGGCAGAACGCACCATTCACACTGAACGAAGATGTGATATCAAAAGGTCACCCGACAAAGACGAGGGTTTGATAGCGATATCAACACAGAAATATAATAAAGCTGCTGTCGCGGTAACGAAAAAGCAGACCTACTAGCGAGGAAAAGCTCCGCATTACCGTTCAGGATGCCACGGCCCTTCTGCGCCATACCCATCAGCACCACCAAATGGTACATAAACAGATCACTACTACACTAAACGATCACTACTGGTCACAAACGAAAGGTAGCAGACAAGCCAAGCTGTTCCTCCCAACCTCTTTCCTCATAAGAACGAAACAACTCCTTATGCTTTTTAGAAGTGAGATTCGTACAGTCACAGGCTTTCTTACTGGACACTGCCCACCCAACAAACACCTCAAAACCGTGGGCATTATACAGATGATACTTGCAGAATGTGTAACGAGGGCGAAGAAATGGCAGTGCACATACTGAGCCACTGTAACTGCCTTGTCAGTGTACATGACCTCCACTTAGGCAAGTATTATCTTGAAGCTTATGAACTCAGGATTTTTGTGCGAAATGTAAGGGGGGATATCACAAAAGGCCCATTAGTGGCCGTAGTGATCAGGCGAGCTTATCCCACACTGCCATTCACTCCAAACTCTCTGAGCTGCTGGAAATGAGTTGGTTGGAAGCATGCACCAACTCATTTGTTCAATATGGTCGGAGGAAGGCATGCCCTCCTGAAAGTATTAGTGGACAATTCGATAGGTTCCTTCTTTCATGCAAGGGAAATCCACGATGGACAAAATATTCACACTGCGGCAGACCTCTTCGTCGTTTTTAAAGCCGCATTCCACTGTGTCTTTAGGAACGGGCTATATAGAGCCATGTTTTGTTTTGACATTCTTGCCAAACTCGTCAGGTTGTGCAGGATGACATTATAAAATTCTTGCTACTCCATTACGGTCGTTAAGAAGTTAACCGAGACCAGCCCTACAATGACTTCTGCAGAAGCTGCAGGAACGAAGAGGAAATTTAATTCATTCGTCACCTGGTGTGCGAATGTCCGACGCTAGCCCAAAAAAGGAATATATTTCTATGAAGATACTTCCTTTCGGGACTAGAAGAGGTAGGTAATATTGGGCTGAACAGAATACTCGGATTTTTATCCTCGTCTGGCTGGTTCAGCTCGACGGTAAATGTATAGGTATCAACGGGTTAAAGAAAACAGGTGGGCACAATGGACTCAACGTAGTCTACGTGAGCCTTGACTTTCCGTCAATAGGGCACCCATATACCTAACCTAACCTAACCGAGACCTTCGATGTCAAAAAAAGGTTCAGACAGGGCGACGCACTTTTTTCTTTTGGTGGCGTTACAGCCCATGAAGGACCAGAGCCAAGCTTCTCTTCAATCACCCATGGTGTGTGCGATTTATTTTTCCCACAGGTGAAAGGGACCTACAGTTTAATGCCGATTCCGAACGGCGAGAGTCGAGAAGCTTTTTCCAGGCAAGTTATACTACGGAGGGTTTTGCCAGTACCCCGCCGAGGAAGGACGCCGCGAAATAAACATTCGATGGCGTTGGTGTTACCGGGATTCGAACTCGCTCATCGTGCGTCAGAGTCCAATACACTAACCACTGCGCCACGGCGCCCTCGACGCACTGTCATGGGATTTTTTCAACATCATGCTTGAACAAATCGTGCAGGATTCACTGGCAAATACAAGAGGCACGATCTTCTTCAAGTCTACACAATTGCTCGCATACCCTGATGATATTGACGTGATTGAGAGAACGTCAATGAAGCTTTTGTGAACATTGAAGCAGACACGGCTAATGGGGATCTGAGGGTAAACAAGGGCAAAACCAAATAAATGCTGTCTCCCAGGAAAGACGCACAACACTGACGTCTTGGCCAGAACGTCACTGTTGGCAGCTATAAATTTGATGTAGTCAAGGATTCCATCTACCTTGGCTCACTGGTAACAAGTGGGAATGACACCAGCGCTCAAATTAGACTCAGAATAGCTCTTGCCAACCGCTGTTTCATAAGGCTGCAGAGGTAATTGAGTAGTAGAGCTCTCTACCGGAAAACTAAGGTGAGCCTCTATCAAACCCTAATCATCCCGGCTTGCTGGTTGAGGCCCTTATTTGTGTCTTGCTTAGTCGATATAACAGGCTGAATGGGTTTCTTATATTAGCGGAAATATGCTGCCATGGATTAGGTTGCCAATATAACCGAAATACGTCCAAAAATACGAGACAATAACATGAATAATCTCATCATTCAGCCACCTACAAGTAGCTTTAGGTAGACATTTATAATCAATCTATTTATGAGACAGCCCACAGCAAGTAACTCAAATCCAACTCAGCATTTTGCGTACGTACGCATGCATGTATGTACATAGAAGGCGCATTATTACAAAACGTCCTAACCAATGTTAATGACTTCCCACTTCCGACCGTGAGACGACACACACTAAAAGCGTAACCACGTCCAACCCAGTTGCATCCACGTCACAGCTAAAACGCCTCATTCATTTTGTCATCCACTCTGCCACGATCGTCGTCAATTGTCACCATAAACAGACGTCATCGTCAGGTGATTAAAATTCCACTGACATATGGAATACCTCCAATCGACCACAAAAGCAAAATGCAAACAAAAATCTGAAATCCGAAGAGGTTAGAATGGAAAAGGTCAAGGAACTGCGCGAATTGATAGAAAGCGATGACTCAGTCACTTCCATAACGACATGTTTTTGTTCTGTGTTTTGTCGAACATTGAGGAAAAGATAGAAGTGTCTACTCAAACAAATGCATTGCTAAGGCACAACACCCAGCAGCAGTGTTGGGCGAGGGAAACGATCACAGAGTTCGAAGCGCTGCCCAACTTGGTCAACAGTTAATCATTCCCGCTCAACTCTTAAAATGCTATCAATCAACTGCACCTTTGCTCAATCATCGTTATGAGACTGAGCTCATCTAACTCTTAATCGCGCGCCAACAGGTGTGCTGCACAATTTCCTCATCTCTCTAAATCAATCCGAACAGCAGAGTAGGTACCTCAAGAAAAACAAAACCACCAAACGCCAACTTGAACTCAACACTAAATTGGATTAAGGAGAAACGTAGAACGAAGATGAAAACAACATTATCTCATGATCATGATCATGATCTTTCAACCGTGAGAATGTACTGCATCTACAAGTAGTATGATCATACCTCGTATGCGAACTGTTTGGCCATTATCAGATAATTGCATCCGCTCTCGTCTGGACCAGGAGCCAAGGAATGAGATTTTAATTGAATTCTACTTCGCTACTATGCATCCGAGTAGAAAATGAAATCTTTCGGTGAAAACTGTAGCTAATATTGAAGCTCAAGTGCTGACATTGCGGTTATATCTAATGTCGCGGGTTCACAAAACAGAAATCGTAGTGGAGATACGAGTGTTACTACCATCTTGCGGCGAATACATTTTCGCTTCTAGTGACTGATTTTCGAGAGCTTTGCAAATATTTACAACTCTGAGGTGGATACGGCAGATAGGGAGTTGCTGTGAGAGGGCATCTGTGTCGAATGTCAGTACAAATAGAAAGCAATTTAGAGGCACGCATTGCATCTAACTTTCTTTGGAAAAGGCGACTGTGGAACTGCTGGAATGATGATCACGAGTTCACGTCAATTAAATGCCGACATTAGTCGTACATGTGTACATACTCCTAAAAGCTTCGAGTATAGGTGATAAGGTGCTAGTAAAGAAAGATAATACTATTCCACTTGTTGTCCGATTTGGGTAAGCCCAAAACGGATTTAAACATGCATTTTCTTCCTAACCACGGGGCCACTCGTGCAATTAGTTAAAGTCCGATTCCACCAATTCCATTGAAGACTTTTCGGGCTGGAGACATTGTAGTTTAGACCAAGAATCGCGGTTATACTCCTAAATAGTGCCCTCCAATTTCCTGGAAAATTCCTGATGGCATATGGTTTGACCAGTAAGACCAGCATGATATTTGTTTTGCCTTTTCCTCTGATTGCTCTCTTTTCATCAAAGATCAGGGTTACTACCCTTGATAGGCTATTTGTGTATTAGTCATTCTGCTGCTGTCAGAATATCGCTTGCGCTATACGAGAATAGCTTCATTTTATGAGCGCTCTCGTACCCAGCCATAAGTGGTGTGTTTTGCTCTCACTTTTTTAAGTCTCGTTCCAAGCCTGAGAATACGTACTTGCGTCGGTCTTTATAACTTAAGTCAAGTTGACATGGATAGCCATCACAAGAACCGTTTTATGGTGAACTAGTGTATGCAGCAATCGCCCACCGCCCGAGGGTTAAAAGAAATTGGTCTAGCCTGCCAATTGGGGGTTGTGCGTGAGGCTAACCCCATCTTACTTACTTACTTAGGTGGCGCTACAGTCCAGTGAGAACCTGCGCCTCAACCAACAAACTTCTCCAGCTGGCACGGTCTTTTGCCAGTTGTTTCCAGCGACGCACTACCATTTGGTTAAGGTCCCCTTCCACCTGTGTGCGTTACCTTAGATTCGGTCCACCTCTGCTGCGTCGTCCCTCGGGGTTGGACTCGAAGACTCTGAGGGCGGGAGTTCGCTCTACATGGCTTAGCCATCTTAGACGTTGGATCAGTACACGTCGTACTAGGGCGATGTCGCTGTACCGCCCGTATAGTTCGTCGTTGTATCTTCTCCTCCACTCCCCGTTTATACAAACACTACCATAGATTGAACGTAGAATTTTTCCCTCAAACGACCAAGGCCTCTTCATCCGCTTTCGTTAAAGTCCAGGCCTCTGCGCCATAGAGGAGGACCGAGATGATTAAGGTTTTGTACAGCGCAACTTCGGTCTTTCGAGAGAGCGGTCTACTTCTCAATTGCCTCTTGAGCCCAAAGAAAAAGCGGTTGGCAAGACTAATTCTGCGTTTGATCTCAACGCTGGTGTTGTTATCGCTGGTCACTACTGAGCCAAGGTAGACGAAGTCCTTAACCCATTCGAATCTGTAGCTGGCAATCGTGACGTTCTGGCCGAGACGTCGGTGTCGCGCGTCTTTTTTGCTTGACAGCATATATTTCGTTTTACCCTCGTTAACCGAAAGACCCATTTAAGCTGCTTCTGCTTCAATGCTTTCAAACGCATCACTGACGTCCCGCTGTGTTCGTCAATTTACGCCAATGTCATCCGCGTACACAAGCAGTTGTGCAGACTTGAAATCTCATGTGTTGGCCAGTGAGTCTCGTTTGGGGGACTCTGGGGACTTAAACCTAAAGTAGTTCTTTGGTTTTACACCGCGATAGTAAGACCTATCGCCACCTACGGGTCCACCGTATGATGGACAAAAGTTGAGCAAAAATCTACAATTGTTAAGCTTCAACGCCTTCAGAGACTAGCGTGTCTCGGCATGACAGGCGCTATGCCAACCTGCCCCACGGTAGCCCAAGAAGCACTGATTGGACTCACACCACTGCACCTTTTTATCAAAAGGGTGGCATTACGCAGTGCCAAATATGCCATGTAGACCCATAGGCCACATGTCCATATTACAAAACCTTCCCGAGCTGGATATGGTTACTTCGGTCTCGGACGCATTGCCACACACCTTTGACAAGAGATTTGAGATACCGATCCCAAATCGCTCAGCATGGGAAAACAGTGATCCTTTGCTAAATGTCAAAGGCCTTATGTGGTTGGCTCCAAGATGGCTCCGGATGGCTCTAAGATGGCTTCCGGCGTTGGCACCGGCATCTTTGGACCGAAACACAAGATCTCGAAGGCCCTGGGAATGAGTCCCAGCATCTTCCAAGCAGAGCTGCACGCCATCCTAACATGCCTCAATCTAAGTCTCGAGACCGGCATTAGAGGAGTAACGATCAACATACTCTCTGATATGTACGAACAGCGCTTAAAGCGCTGGGTTCGTACAGCATAATCTCAAAAACCGTCAAGGAATGCCATGATGCCCTACGAGATCTCGCCAAAAGAAACAATGTTGAACTTTGGTGGGTGCCAGGACATAAAGGTATCAAGGGCAATGAAATTGCCCACCAACTTGCCAGGAAAGGTTCCAGCGATAAATATATAGGTCCGGAACCATACTGCGGCATTCCCGGGTCTAAGATAAATTCCTTCTTAGACAAGTGGGAAAAATTGCAACACCTGTCCTTTTGGAATAGCGTTTGGGGACTCCATCAATCTAAACGACCCCTGAACAAGCACTCTAGTGACATACTCAAACTCAATAGGGTGGATATCAAAAGACTAGTCAGCTATCTAACAGGAAATTACGGTCTGAGATATCATCTAAACAAAATTAGCCTGTAGTCTGAAACTGAGTGTCGGCTCTGTCTCGAGGACGAAGAGACGGTGGAACACATACTGTGTGAGTGTGCTGCTCTCTGCCATCTTAGGAAGCGTATCCTTCCGACCTTAATAGAGTAGCTAGAGTTCTCCATTGTCATTCTGCATAATCTGATGAGTTTAACAGGGCTTTCAAAACTAGACATGGCTTTGTATAGCTCATCTCTATGCACACTGTCATACGTGGCCTTGAAATCGACGAAGAGGTGATGGGTGTTCTTGGGTGTTCTCCAAGATCTGCCGCAGTGTGATTATTTGGCCTATTGTGTATTTACGTGACCTGAAACCACACTGATACGAACCTATCAGATTATCCACAAAGGGTTTCAGGCGTTCACACAGTACGGGAGAGAAGATGCGATGTTAAGGAGACTTATTCCCCTGTAGTTGGCGCAGTAATGGGCTAACGCCCTCGCCACATAAAAAACTTCCGGGTTACGAAGCAACAACAAGCCTCGGATACGGACGGATATACTGTTGAAGACCCCAGTAAACGAGAAAGGGACAATGAATTCCGGCTTTGCTTGTGGAATGTGAGGTCCCTGAACATACCACGTGCAGCCGATGACTTGCGGAGGCCCTGGACTGCTATATGGCATTACCGCAATCCAAGAAGTGCGGTGGGATGGGCCAAGCAAAAAGAGGATTTGAAACTGTGATCTCTACTACGGCGATTGCCATAGGGACGGAAGGCAGCGCTTATTTGCATGTGGATTTGTTATTCGAAGCAGACTAAGGGGAAAAGTCCTAAGCTTTAAGCACACAACAATTCATATCAAGGCAACATTAAATTACGCTCACGTTCCGACAGAGGTGAAGGTTGGCAACAGCAAGGATGATTTCTATGATCTCCTCGAAAGGACATACGATAAATGCCCCAGCTAAGAAACCAAATTCGTTCTAGTAGATTTCAATGCACAGAGTCATCGGAAAACACAGCCAGCACGACAACACATCTGGAAACGGACCCAGGCTGGTGGGGATCGCCTCGAGGTGGAACCTCTCTATGATAACTACGCGGTTCGCCCACCTCACAATCAATAAAGGGATCTGGCGGCCTCCTGATCAATCAACCGTAAACCAGATTGATCATATAGCTATCGACGTCAAGCACTCCTCCAGTATTCTCGATGCCGGAACCTTCCGTGGTGCCAACATCGACACGGATAATTACCTTGTTTTAGTCAAGATAATAACCAAGATATCGAGAGAAGGACGGAGTCGAGAAAGAACAGCACAATTTGTGCAAGGCTAAAATCGCTACAGATCACTAGGAACTTTGCCGACCGAGTCTCCCAGAAACCCTCTAAAAGTTCGACGTCGCCTGCACTAACAATCGAATAATAATGAAAGCGTGGTCAAGAAGCCATCAAAGAAGCTGCCACTGATGTGCTGGGTTTTATGATACCACGACGAGTGCAAACAGGCTCATGCAGCTAAACAGGTAGCCTACGAGGCAATGCGGGATCGAACGGGGAGAGCTGTACGAACAGAAAAGGAAGAAACAAAAGAGTAATAAACAAAAAGAGTAATGAAAGCGCGTGGTCGAGGAAACGAAGAGGTGTTATGGCGGGAATGATGTCCTAAAGTTATCCAGTCGATACATACTGCTGGCCGAAGCCTGCCGGGACGAGTCGATGCTAAGAATCTGGAAAAATCATTTCCGCAGACTGTTAAACGGCGATGACGGCCCCATCGACTTAGATGAGGTCAAGCTGCTGGATCAGGCGGACTGTCTGCAGAACTGTTTAAAGCCGCTAGAGATGATCTGGTTGGGCGCATGCATCATCTGTTAGATATAGTCGAAGGATGGCATGCCCGACGATTGGAATCTCAGTGTCGTTTTTCCGGTTCACAAGAAAGGATACCCGTTCGACTGCGCCAACAACTGAGGGCTCAGTCTCCTTAACATCGCGTGCAACATCCTCTCTGCCGTTTTGTGTGAATGACTAAAACCGTTCGTAAAAAATCTGGTAGGTCCATATCAGTGTGGTTTCAGGCCAGGGAAGTCTCTGATAGACTAGTTCTTCACATTGAGGCAGATCCTGAAAAAGACCCAAGAAATGCAAATCGTCACTCATCACCTATTTGTCGATTTCAGCGATTTGTCGACAGCGTGCATAGCGACGAGATATACACTGCCATGTCTAGTTTTGGTATTCCTACCAAGCTCGTCAGATTGTGTCTTGACCTTGATGGAGCAGGTCAATGAAAAATGCAGACAACGCGACGCGCTGTTATGTGACTTTTCCAACATTTTACTTGAGACGATCGTGCGAAACTCACATATTAACACTAGAGGCACGATCTTCCAAAAGTCCGGTAAACTGCTAACTTACACGGATGACATTGACGTGATTGCTCGAACACAGCGAACCGTCAATGAAGCATTTGTTGGCATTGAAGCGGATGCGGCGAGAATGGATCTGGCGGTAATCGAGGGCAAAACAAAGTATTTGCTGTCAACAAGGAAGGACGTTCAACATCGATGACTCGGACAGAGCGTCGCAATGGACAGCAAAAACTTTGACGTCGTAAAGGACTTAGTCTACCTCGTGCCCGCAATGACTATAGGTCGTGCGTGTGTATGTACGTATGTGCGTGCGGAATTTTCGCCTCGATTATCTCGGGAACCATAGATGATGTTGACATGAGACCGAGTTCATTCCAAGCTTAATTGCGCAACTTGGAACTGACGAAGTTCTCAGCAATAAATAGGCAAAAAAAATTAACAACACGCGGTGTTCCCAAGCGATCCCCCATCTAAGTACTAACCGCGCCTGACGCTGGCTGATTGCGGTGATCGGACGAGAACCGATACATTACCCATTATTCGTCTAAGAATCCTGCCGTACCTAACAAAAAGAGCTAATGACCTTGAAACACCTGAACAGATCTTCATAAGTTGTAGCTAAGAACCATTTCGATCGCGTTAGCTTTCAAAAAAAAAAGGCATCATAAGTGGTCTATTCGTTTAGGAGGTACGATGTCACAGACAGACACACAGACATTTAATTAAATTGGTGTTTTCATTTTTCCCACTGGGAAGTTAGTCGTGTGGGTCTTGCGGTTCGCACCTAGACCACATTTTATAACACTGTAATCATCCCTGTCCTGCTCTATGGCGTAGAAGTATAGACGCTGTTGAAAGCGGATGAGGAAGCTCTTGATCTTACTGCTTACGATTTCTGGGCCTGTTTGCTTTGATGGCATATGGAGAAGAAGATCCAACAACGAACTGTACGGGTTGTAAAGCCTTTGGATACAACGCATAAGGACCTCGACTGAGATGGCGCCTACAAGTTAAATGGGAACTCCATCGCTTCTACCTAGGTGTATCTACCTAGTACGATCTATGTGGTATTACAATGGGCGGATTCCGGCCTACGTATGGCGTTTGCCAACCACTACAACCTACCTACCTTTCTTTGAGGTTGGATCTGTAAATGTACCTATGTAGCTGCACATTTTGAATATTGTGATAATCTGTCTAGAACACGAGTATCTGACGCCATTTATTTGCTTGATTTTGATGAAGGCACTTATTTGCTCCCATGTAGGTTTGGTGTCATATACGCTTTCTAAAATTGTTACTTATAGCTTAAGCTAATAAGGCTTTCTCTCTTTTTCAGGTAAGCACAGCCGAAGCTTGGATACCATAAGACAACAGTAAGATTTTTAATTCATCAATTTTTGTTTTATGTATCTACGAGTATAAACCCATACTTATGTCGGACGTAAACGATTGGCATCATGTCTAAATAAAACGATAAAAGAGTCATTTGAGGTAATAAAAAAAACTTCGACAGATAAGCCACCGTGATCGCTAAGAAGCTCGCTTTAAATGCACGTCTCATCGCATCATCCGTCCAGGAAGAATTATCCCAAACCTCGACTAGTGACATAAACCCTCTAACGATTCCATTAAAAGCCCAGCGGGAGTTGCTCTACTCCAATGCTCAACTCCGATTCAAATTAATTCCGTTGATGATGACAGTGATGGAACATGATGACCGATATGCTTTACGCATTCCTTATAGACCCATCCGATCAAACTCTCTCTCTCTATCTCTCTTTCTCTTTCTCAACACAAAAAAGGCAAAATCCTTATTAGAGTTTTTCGATAGTTTCCAGATGTCATTGTCCATGTGTATTCCATGTTATTGCATGCTTAGTCCAACTCATCCAGAGGCAAACTAAAAAGAACTCAAACAAAGTTGTCATAAGCTCAAGTTCCGATCTTAATGCTGTTCGTTGTGATCGCATTCACGTTAGCGTTTACGTTCGCGAATCGTGACACAACGTTGACAATCCACTAGATCCAAAGAAGCAACACACAATCAACAATGGCAAACAACAAGTAACAGTAGCATAAAGCGATTAATCTTCTCGACATGCAGCATGCGTTCACGTCCATATATCAAGCCCAAAAGGGATAGTTGATAGCTCCAGCCTGGCATCTAACAATCCAACCAGATTGTTGAGCGTGTACAGCATCCAATCAATAGATAGCCAACTGACGACTCGGGGACAATAACAAAATTCTCAGAATGGAATTCGATTTATGGAATTTTTACTTTTAATTCAAGCAACTTCTAACAAGTCGATACCCAGTACGAGTAGGCTGTGTTCCCTCTTATCTATTCGATGTCTAAATTAGGCTCTGATTGTGAATTCACTATATACTACGTGCTCACAATAATCGCATCCAAGTGAAAACAACAATTTCATCTAGGCACAAGGCTTCTCCGCTGGGATTCACATTCGCTCGGATACACCGCAACCGATCGACGGATTGAAAGAGAGATTTCTGCACGAGCACAGGTACGAGCTACTAGGTACGAGATGCACGTATTTGCAGTTTATGTGTATTACAGTGAGTTGATGATGGAACGTGTGTTTCTATTGCCATTAGCCAAAATTGGTAAAAGCGAATCGTTTACCTCTCGAGCTCCAAGTGTCTCGATCGTCCCAAGTGGACTCATGTGTGCATCAATCTCGTTCTCGCTGCGGCACATGTGGCCCGATTAAGAGTGTCGATAATTAAATCGAGATTATAACTAAATTTGGACGTTGGGACAAATGTTGCACGTGATCATGTTGCTTGTACGATCGTTCGAGTAACATATCATATGACGATCGTCGTACATAGTATGCTCGATACTTAGACCTCAAGCTAGTCAATTGACACTGATGCTGATGTTAATGCTGATGATGATGGCCTGCATAGTAAGGCTTTACTGACTATCATCACCGTTAGACTCGAGTTGTAGAGATTTGCAATGGAGAAAGAAAAGCGATTGACAACTAATGAACCTGGTAGTGACTGTGGTAGGAGACATAAATGATGGTCTTGCGCTGAAAGTTGAGATATTGTATCTAAGAGTGTTATGATGTCGACAGAATAGGCAAAAAAGAAAGGCCAAGTGAGTTTTGCTGTGGCACGAATACACCATTAGATGAGTTTTTGTACTCGTGAGCATAACGTAGCTGGCGTCATAGTGTGGCTATTAGAAACTTTATGGCTTGGACATTAACTATCACCTGGACGTATGGAGGTAGTTTTTAATTTGCAGCCAAAGTAAATAGTGCGTTTGTGTGTTTTATGTTTTAAGCTATTTCGCAGATAGTTTGTAATACTTAATAGCTATGGCAGTGATGAGATATTTGCATGTTTGACAGCTGTCAATACGACGGGATCACACAAAGTGGTCAGGTTGATGCGTTTCGATCGTGACTTGGAGCTATATTGATGCATTATGATAGATTTACTAAATCTGGTATTCAGATGTCTTCTAGGTCCATTAGAGCATTAATGTGCATTAGAGTTTGCCATCATTTAGCAAATAGTATAATAAGAGTATAAAAGAGTACTGAATCTACGTATTTTTCATCACCAGTTGTCAGTCGCGTAAAGAAGGTCGTTTTCCTCCACGTTTATTGAATATATCGCAGCATACCTCCTGGATTTAGAAGAACCCAATTATCGAACTACCGGCGTATTCCTGCTTCTTCACATGGGCATTAACGTTTCAATAATGGATGCTTGTAAACTTTTGTGGCCTGTGTCTTCCTGAACAAGGAGCGAGCTCGAGACTTAAATCATTTACGCCCAATTTCCGGACCACGAACCAAATATTACATTTTCCCAGGTATGTATATTGGCAGTTTAGAGAGGAGCTTGAGAAATCCACTCAGGCCCTACCTAAGCTTAGAACGAAACAATTGGTAGAGAACGCTGTTCATAACCTGAATAGCGTCATCACCAGTTGTTTTGAACTCGCATGTCCTGTCAGCAAACCTCCCAGCAGGAAATTGGTCCCCTGGTGGAATGCCGAGCTCCAAAGTCTTCGCAGGGAAGCCAGAATTCTTCTGAATAGATCGCTCAAACCAAATTCGGAAGATGAGTGGAACAAGTTTCGGTCGAAGCAGAAATATAAGAAACTTATTCGTAAATCGAAGAAAGATTCTTATAGGACCTTCAGCGAAGAGATCAAGTCTCTGAGTGCGACTAGCAAGTTGGTTAAAGTTCTCAAACGGGGAAAACCGACTAGGCTAGACGCATTCAGAAAATCTGATGGTACATACCTTTACTGAGTCTAAAGCGGAAACTCTTAGTTTACTGTTTGCTCATTTTCCGGGAAATCAGATCGACATCGGCTCGTTGCACACTCCTTCAAGGGAAACTGCAACTGAAACGACGAAAATAACTCGGCGTAGCTGGTATATTGCGTCGCGCGTGGTTACGACTGAAGCTATTGAATTTGCTGTGGCATCCTTCGATGGCTTCAAATCGCCGGGCACCGACGGAATATATCCTGTTATGCTGCAAAAAGGTATAAGGCAGCTGCTTCCTACTCTGAAAATAATTTTCACTGCTAGTTTAGCACTTGCCCACATACCCATTCCTTGGCGCACAGTGAAAGTGGTCTTCATTCCCAAAATAGGAAAAAAGGACTACTCACTTGCCAAGAGCTTCAGACCAATTAGTCTAACATCCGTCCTGCTGAAAAGCATGGAGAGACTGGTAGAGTTGCACGTGCGAAAAGTTGCCCATCGAATGCACCCTCTTTCGGAGATGCAACATGCTTACCAGCGCGGAAAATCTTGCGAGACTGCGCTTCAGAACCTAGTTGGGCGTATTGAATGCGCGCTCGAAAGAAAAGAGTACGCGCTGGGCATTTTCATCGACATTGAGGGAGCTTTTGATAACGCAACTTTTGACAGCATGTGTAACGCTGCCAGACATCATGGCGTGGATGATGCACTGGTCCTTCGGATCAAAGCAATGCTCATGCACAGGACATTGACCGCTGATGCAGGCCTCGACTAGTGTGTCAAATCTGGCGTAAACAGGGGCTGCCCTCAAGGTGGCTTCCTGTCTCCGCTGTTATGGCGCATGGTGGTCGATTCCCTGCTTGATGCTCTCAATGTCTCTGGAATCTACGCCCAGGCCTATGCGGATGACGTCGCCATTCTTTCAGTCGGCTCATGTTTGGCGACTGTCCCGTCGCAAAGCACAGGCGGCGCTAAATGTGATCGATGATTGGTGTACCAGAAATGGGCTGTCAGTCAATCCTCTTATGACCGATGTCGTTCTCTTTACGAGAAGGAGGAAAAATACTGACATGACTCAGCTGGTACTAAAAGGCACTTCCATCCCGATATCCAAGGAGGCTAAGTATCTAGGAGTCATCTTAGATAGTAAGCTTCTCTGGTCAAAACATGTTGAGTCAAAAACCACCAAAGCGCTGTCAGCTTTCTGGCAATGCAAAGGAGCTTTTTCGTTGCCTGTTTGGTCGCTGTGTCCAGGTATCCAAATGAGGTGAACTCTGTGCTGTCCAGCTTGTGAACTAGTTTTAGGAAGTCCCATACCAGTTTAGAGGTGATTTCATAGCTCTTTAGGGCCAGAAGTGCAGCCTTGCTGTAAGAGAGAATATAAATGTTTTTGTTAAGTATATTTCTGTTGATATTTTCTCTGAGGCATAGTTCTATTGCAAATATCTCTGCTTGGAAAACGGAGTTATACCTGTCCATGCTGAAGTAGATGCATGTGCCAGTATTTGCTCCCTATACTCCAGCCCCAACGCTTTCGTTCGTTTTGGAACCGTCTGTGTACCACACCTAGGATCCGCTATTAAAGGGTCTATCCTGTTCCCAGTTTTGTTGGCTGGGGAATGTGACCTTATAGTTTTGGCTGAAGTTGTATCTGGGGAAACAATTGTCTGTGTGAGATATCCTTAGGTTTTCAGTAAGGATGTCGGGATGAAAGAGCCTGCGATTAGAGTCATCTTCCGCGATTAGTCTATGGGCGATGACCATGGCTTCTTTCTTCAGTTGGAGGTGAAGAGGTGGTAGGCCCGTGATGACTTCTAGTGCCGCTGTGGGGGTTGTTCTCATGGTCCCAGTAATACAGATACAAACTTGCTTGCTTGCTTTGGTGGCGTTAAAGCCCATGAAGGGCCAGAGCCAAGCTTCTTTCAATCACCCATGTTGTGTGTGACTTAGTTTTTTTTGGACTAGCACCGCAATTTTCATTAAGTAAGTATGCGTCTGTCTTATTAGCGGGGATATCCGCAATCCTAGTGGCTGTACATTATGTTGTGGAGCACAGGTGAAAAGAAAGGAGCATTTGCAATTGCAGAAACAGCCAAGCTGTGCTTAGCCCTTCACTATTTCTGAAATAGGGCGTAAGCAAAGTTTGAGAACTGAGTTCCCTATGGCCCGCCTAGTACATGTTAGGATACCAGGACTCGGAGGAATGCTTTTGAGGACTTAAACCCGCAGTAGCATTGCCCTCATGGGTGGACAAGTCTTTTATCAATAACTGCTTAACCGGGATCCATCATTCAGACTGTAGGTTGCCAGAGCCACCTGATGAATATAAATATGTGGCGAATGGCTTCCCGCGATCACACATGTTGTGCGTGATCTTATATTCCCATAGGAGAAAGGGTTAATCTGTCCATTTTTTTTATCAATTCGAGGTTTTTTTCGGTTTTTTTTGGCGTGTTAATTTTTTTCTAGGTATGGCTTGCCGAGCCATATCCTAACGGACCCTTATCCTCGCCATTCACTCTTTTCCGTCTTGGATTACTATTTTGTGGCGGCCAGGTTACGACTACGAATATGCCTGGCCCTGAAAAATCGAGTAAGGCCAGCGGCATACGACGTCGCAATGCTACAATCGCAAGAGACTGCCAGTGCCTATGCCAATCGCGTCTACCTCAAGCTCTCGGAAAAATCTTCAACACCTGTTTAGACCGCACAACACCAATGGATCCGTTGTCAGCAAGCCTTAGAGAGTGCTGCTCTGAGGTACTGGCCTTCAAAACGCCACCAACAAGAAACCCATGGTTTGACGACGAGTGCCAAGCAGCAAGCCTATCAAGAGGCGCTTCACAGAAGGACGAGAGCTGCATTATGAGCATTATGAGCAGAAGAGATGGAGGAGCATACTCTTCTCAAAAAAAAAAAAAAAAAAGAGAGCTCACGATCGAAGAGATGCTATCACAGGAACGATGTTCTGAGGTTTTATCGACGAATAATACAAACATGCCGGGGATAGGAAGCTAGAACGGAAGCCTACAGGGACGAAAATGAAATCCTAGCAGTGGATTCATAGTCGGTACTAAGAATCTGGAAAGACTACTTTTGCAGACGGCGATGACGAAACAGGTCCCGCTGTCAGGCAGAATGATCCATTTACAACGGAAGATGATAGCAGAGAATTCGGCCCTCCTAACCTGGACGAAGATAGGAATGCTTTTTCTAAGCTTAAGTCCAACAAAGCTGCTGGAGCAGACCTGCTGAGCTCTTTAAGTTAGCTGGAGCATGAACCATCTCATCTGTAAGTTATGATCGGATAAATGCACGCCCGATTAATGGAATCTTAGTATCAATTGCCCGATTCACAAGAAAGGAGACCCATTTTTCTGCGCCAATTAAAGAGGTATAAGTCTTCTGAACATCGATTATAAAATCTTCTCTGCTGCACTATGTGAACGCTTCAAACCGTTCGCTAATTATTTGATTGGTCCATATCAGTGTGGTTTCAGGCCCGAGAAGTCCACTATCGATCAATTATTCACACTGCGGCAGATTCTGTGAAAAACCAACGAGTTCCAGATCGACGCCCACCAGTCGCATACGATAGCATACATAGAGACGAGCAATATCTAGTTTTGACATACCTGCCAAACTCATCGCTCCACCAAAGTCGGAAGCGACTTGAACGATACCTTTTATGTCAAAAAAGGTTTTAGACAGGGCGACGCGCTATGGTGGGACTTTATCAACATCGTCATTGACCGTATCGTGCAAAACTCACTGGTCCATACGAGGGGCACCATCTTTCCAAGCATATACAGATGAAATTACATAATTGGAACTTGGCAATCGAGAACCAGAGCCCTCTCTCGGAAAACCATGGTGACAAGACCCTTATCATCCCGGTCCTGCTTATGGCGCAGAGACCATTTTTTAAAGTAGGCCCAGGTCCGCCATGCACCCTAGCGCCGAAGAAGAAGAAGAATATAGGTGAGAGAGACCTAAGGTCTATTGCCGATTCCGAACGGTGAATTTCGAGAAGCTTTTCATGACAATTATACTACAGGTGTTTTGTCAGAATCCTGCCGAGGAGAAGCATCATGAAAAACACGTTCGATGACATGGCCGATGTCGGAATTCGATCCCGTGCTATCGGCGTCAAAGGCCAACATACTACCCACTGAGCCACGGTGCTCTTCGTATATCTCCTGATGTCAGTAAATATTCTGCTACTTTCCTATCACTAGGACTCATAAGGGGTCACCATACTTTTACCAGACACTTCAACGTGCTTGGCGTTATCGAGCCATTACACTTCCTCTGTGATTATGATTGTCCCGCCTTTGCCCGCATTACGTGTCGTACCTTTTAGTTTTACATCACTGTCGTTCCTGCTTATTTTTTTCCGAGAAATGAGGTAATCAACTAAGATGATTGTTTCTTCTTCTTCTTCCCAACGGGCGCTATAGTTCGGGGTGAACCTGGGCCTCAGGTTCAGATGGCAAGGGACTAACAAAGGCCTCGTTGGGGTAGCATCTATCGGACGGACGCTGGCCTGCTGAAAAGCGAGAAGACCCACCGCAGACGAACATCTTGCGTTAGTAAGTCCCATCCCCACCTCCTCGTGGGCCCATCTGGAGATTTCCTATTGGAAATTGTAGATGGGGAAGGGCGAATGGCGACCATTCTGCGCCAAAAACTAGATTAGTCGATTGGGCTACGACCTAGTAACCCGTAATCGTAAAAACAAACATAAACTCCGAAACATCCACAAGCTGACTGGTTCTTCTTCTTTGATGGCGTTACAGCCCATGAAGGACCAGAGCCAAGCTTCTCTCAATCACCCATTGGTGAAAGGGACCTACAGTTTAATGCCGATTCCGAACGGCGTGAGTCGAGAAGCTTTTTCACGGCAAGTATACTACGGGGAGTTCTGCCAGTACCTCGCCGAGGAGGAACGCCGCGAAATAAACATTTGATGGCGTTGGTGTTATCGGGATCCGAACTCGCCCATCGTGCGTCAGAGTCCAACACACTAACCACTGCGCCACGGCGCCCTGGCGCTGACTGGTTAGTAGTATAAAATATAGTAGCAACTTCCAGCATAAAACAATGAGCCAATAGCTTCTTCTTCTTTGATGGCGTTACAGCCCATGAAGGGACAGAGCCGAGCTTCTCTCAATCACCCATGATGTGTGTGATCTATTTTTCACACAGGTGAAAGGGGTCTACAGTTTAATGCCGATTCCGAACGGCGTGAGTCGAGGAGCTTTTGTCACGGCAAGTATACTACGGGGGGTTTTGCCAGTACCTCGCCGAGGAGGGACGCCGCGAAATAAACATTCGATGGCGTTGGTGTTATCGGGATCCGAACTCGCTCATCGTGCGTCAGAGTCCAACACTGACCGGTTAGTAGTATTAAATATAGTAGCAACTTCCAGCATAAAACAATGAGCCAATAGCTAATGTGGACGTTTTCCTTAAATAAGCAAGATTAGTGCCAAATTTTTTGGTTAATAAGGCTCGGTCCTTGGCAACTACGAGGGGCTTACAACGTCATCAATGTCGACCTTTCTCTCAAACGATCATTCAACATTCAATATTTACAATAACACTTTGAACAATAAGTGCGTCAATGACTAGCGACGTCGTCAAATATTTTTTGGGCCTTACGCCCTCCAGATATCCCTCACATACCTACATACATGTATGTATGTATATGTATCTATTGCAGTGTTTTACATGCTAGGATCCGAGATGGGTTTATAGTAACTACATATTGACAAGAAGAGTATACACTTGTTCAGAAGGTAGTTCGCCTTTGTGTCAACATCTAAACTATGCATATTGGATTGCCTTCTAACAAACAGATCAATAGACATGTATGCAGCATCACGGCTGCAACGTGTGTTGGTAGGTAATTAAGTCTTGTCCCGTCCAGAAACAGGTCTTCCTTTCTCTTTGACTTTTCAAATCCTTATTGCTGCGTTAATTATACGCATATTGTACATTTTCCATTCTAAGAACGACTGTCATTATCGTTCTTCTTTAAACTACATATGCGGACTAGTGGACAACATTGGTCGTTCAACCAAGTGGTGCTATCGTCTCAAATTATGAGAATAACTTCTCGCCATAATTTTGCACGTCCTTCATTCATATCTTGTAAAAGATCTAGTTTTTTTTTTTTCGAGTCATTTGTTGTTCGAATCTCATCCGTATTATGAGTGTAATTATTTCGATTTCTCCCTTTCAAATGCCATCTGCACTATCTCTGCTACTGCCAATAACACCACTCAATCCTTCTCAGATAAATAATGCTACCGATACGTTTCCAGTTCAATAATAATACGTAATACCACGATGGACCGCACGAAGCAAACTGCTCCATAGTCTATGCATCATTCAAGTGCTGCTCATTTGTATGTATAATGCTGACACAACGACTCCAGTTGCAATCAACTGCAACTTATCATCATCACATCGTCGTTGCTGTCGTCGTCTTGGCCACAGGTGTACCAACATCGACAAAACACAATCCTCACTCGACACTCTACACTCATTTGTTACTCGATGTTCTGACCGCAGATACAATTAGTATGCCCAGGTCTCCCACCTTTCCACATACGACGACGGGGTGATCGCAAGCCTGCCTCACTCACAAATCTACTATTTACATCTCTCGCCATCGTTACATAAGCTCCTCATTAGTGCGCAATGGAAAACGAAGAGAACATGATCCCCTGATCCAATAACAGCATTATATCACCAAGTTCTATTGCGCGGTCTTACTTTCCGCGTAATCGTTCAATACCGTTGTTTGCTAAACACGGCTCTCAAGTTATAACCTTCTTTTCTCCTTTCTAGCGATGTTGCTTTCCAGTCAGTAATGATGTACAGCAGAAACCTAGGAAACCAAGGAATTGATGATTAAAAACTTAAATTGGATTTTGTATATTTTTGCTTCTCAATCTCTTTGTTTGAGATACCACCGAACGGTCAGTGAATTTTAATTCATCATTTTCATGATCATAAAAATTAACAGCAAACTAAGGTATGCATACGAGCACATACTTCATTCAGCAGTTTGAATAATGGCCCAAATAGCTAGGCCACAGCGGTCACAAAAGAACTGTCAAAAAAGCAAAAAGAAACGAATACAACGCACTTTGCCTGTATTTGTTATAGCCAAATAGGACGCAAAGTCGGAACGGAGGAACGACAACATTGAATTCTAAGAATTCAATGGCTAAAAGGGAGCACAGAACAAAGACCCGTAGGACTTGCATATACGTATGCTCGTGCTTTGATTGCGTCTGACGTGTCGTCGGCCGGTGTGCGAAGACGCGACATAAGTTAAAGTTAATCAGTTTTCGTGGCACGATTCGCTGACACTTTTCTTGGCAAACATCACCGGCGGGGGGACGACTCGACGAGGCAAAATCCAACCGAGTCTGCATAAATATTTATTTAGTTAGGTGCCAAGTGACTGATTTAGCTGAACCCACTGCTTTGAATTCTGATACAATTCTGTCAGAATGACAGTCGATTGACGGACGGAAGCGGTACACATATGTTGTGCTTAATTCAATCTTTTGATACTTACTTACTTACTAACGAGGTGGCGCTACAGTCCGTCGTGATCTTGTGCCTCAACCAACAAGCATCTCCAGCTGGCACGGTCTTTGGCCAGCTTTTTCCAGCGCCGCACGCCAAGTTGGTTAAGGTCCCCTTCCACCTGCTTGCGCCACCGTAGATGCGGGGTGGATTCAAAGACTCTTCGAGTCGTAGCTGGATTTTCCATGTGCTCTACATGGCCTAGCCACCTAGGACACTGTATCCGTAGACGTCGTACCACGCTGATGTCGCTTTACAGCCCGTACAGTTCTTCGATAAATCTTCTCCTCCACACTCCGTTTGAACAAACGGGACCGTAGATAGTGAGCAGAATTTTCCTCTCGAAACGACCAAGGGCATCTTCATCCGCTTTTGTTAAGGTCCAATCCTCTGCGTCGTAAAAGAGGACTGGGAGGATTAGGGTCTTATATAGTGTCACCTTGGTTTTCCGAGAGAAGGCTCTACTGATCAATTGCCTCTTGAGCCCAGAGAAACAGCGGTTGGCAAGAGTTATTCTGCGTTTATCTCAGCGCTGGTGTTGTTGTCGCCGATCATCAGTGAGCCAAGGTAGACGAATTCCTTGAACACTTCAAAGTTATATCCGCCCATGGTGGCGTTCTGGCCAATACGTCAGTGTTGACCGTCTCTTTTTGATGAAAGCAGATGTTTGGTTTTACCCACATTAACCTTGAAACCCATCTTAGCCGCTTCTACCTCAATGGTTACAAATGCCTCGTTGACTTCTCGCTGTGTCCGTCCAATCACGTCAATGTCGTCGGCGTACATAAGCAATTGCGTAGACATGAAATAAATCGTACCTCTTGTGTTGGCCAGTTACCCTTGCACGATCTTTTCAAGCCCGTTGTTGAAAAAGTTGCATGATAGCGCGACCTTAATGGAGCAACGAGAATTCGCCATTGTCATCCTGCACAGTCGGACGAATTTGGCAGGGATGTTAAAACTACACGTGGCTTTGTATAGCAGCCTTGAAATCGACGAAGAGGTGGTGAGTGTCGATTCGGTATTCCTGGGTCTTCTCCAGGATTTGCCGTAGCGTAAATATTTGGTCTATTGTGGATTTACATGGCCTGAAACCGCACTGATAAGAGCCGATCAGGTTATCCGCAAACGGTTTAAGGTGTTCACTCAATACGGCAGATAAGATGCGATATTAAGGAGACTTATTCCCCTATTGCTGGCACAGTTATAGAAGTCTCCTTTCTGATGGACTGGGCAAACGATGCTGAGATTCCATTCGTCGGGCATGCTTTCCTCCGACCATACCTTGCAAATGAGATGGTGCATGCACCTTACCAGCTCATCTCCAGCCGCCTTAAAAAGCTCAACAGAGAGGCCGTCTGCGCCCGCGGATTTATTAGACTTAAGTCTTGATATTGCCATTTTGACTTCGTCTAGCTCGGGTGGATGGAATTCTCTTACATCGTCGTCCATTACGCACAGATCGTTCTGCCTGACAGCGACATCTTGTCTGTCATCGCCGTTATACAGTATCCAGAAGTGGTCTTTCCAAATCCTCATCTTCCACTGTGACTCTACTACCAGTTCCCCATTTTCATCCCTGCCGGCCCCCACTCTGGCTTTGCAGCCATGGCATGTTCGTTTTACTTACTTACTTACTTTGATGGCGCTACAGTTCGGGGTGAATCAGGGCCTCAACCAACAAGCCTCTCCAGCCGGCTCGATCTTTGGCCAGCCGCTTCCAGTGCCGCACGCCCAGTTGGTTGTGGTCCCTTTCCACGTGTGCGCGCCACCTTAAATGCGGTCGTCCTCTACTGCGTCATCCCTCGGGGTTGGAGTCTTCGACTCTTCGGGCCGGAGTGTTGATGTCAATTCGCTCTACATTGCCTAGCCATCTTAGACGTTGGATCCGAAGACGTCTAACCGGGCCAACGTCGCTGTACAGCCCGTACAGTTCTTGGTTGAATCTCCTCCTCCACTCTCCGTTTACACAAACGGGACCAAAGATTGCACGCAGAATTTTCCTCTCGAAACGCCCAAGAGCCTCTTCATCTGCTTTTGATGATTAAGGTTTTGTAGAGGGATACCTTCGTTTTTCGAGAGAGGGCTCTACTACTCAATTGCCTCTTGAGCCCGAAGAAGCAGCGATTGGCAAGAGTTATTCTGCGTTTTATCTCAGCGCTGGTGTCGTTGCTGCTTGTCACTATTGGTCGGAGGGTCCCGCACGATATTTTCAAGTATGATGTTAAAGAAATCACATGACAGTGCGTCACCCTGTCTAAAACCTTTTTTAACATCAAAGGGGTCGGTTAGTTCACCTCCGACCTTAATGGAGCAGCGAGAGTTCTCCATAGTCATCCTGCACAGTCTGACGAGTTTGGCAGGAATGTTAATGACATGGCTCTGTATAACTCGTCTCTACCAAAAGATGGTGCGTGTCGACCTGGTATTCATGGGTCTTCTCCATCATGGTCTAGATCTGTCGTAGTGTAAATACGTCGTGGATTTTCCTGACCTGAAACCACACTGGTAGGAACCTATCAGATTGTCCACGAACGGCTTAAGGCACTTACAGAGTACGTCAGAGAGGATCTTGTACGCGATGTTCAGCAGGCTAGTGACTCCACTACTAGTTGTCCGTGCTCATCCCTGCAGGCTTCTGCTCTGGCTTTACAGCCTTGTCATGTTCGTTTTACTTTCTGGTAAATTTTTCGAACGTCGTTCCTGCCGTAACATCTCTCCATCTCCTCGATCTCGCGCTTCTCGTGCTCCTTCTTTTTCCTTCTCAGAAGCGCATGCTCCTCCCTCCTTTTCTGTTCATAGAGCTTGCGGGCAGCCCTCGTCCGTCGATGCAATGTGGCCATGTATGCATTCTGTTTGTCTACAAGGGCCTGTCTGCATTCATCATCAAACCAGGGGTTTCTCGACGGTGGTGGCTCGAAACCGAGTACATCTGAGGCGGCCTCTCTAATGGCGTTTTGACAACGACTCCATTGCTGTTCTATGGTTTCTGCAGATTGCATCGGAACTTGAGTGAGCTTGAGGGAGACTTGATCGGCGAAGTTCCTGGCGGTCTCCTGCGATTGCAGCTTTCCGACGTTAAATTTTGGTGTTCTTACTCGACTCCGTTGATTCCGAGAAATTCGCATCCGTACCTTGGCTGCAACAAGATAATGATCCGAGTCGATGCTGGCTCCTCGAAAGGTGCGGACATCTAGAATGCTGGAGGAGTGTCTGCCGTCGATCGCAATATGATCAATTTGGTTGGTTGTCGATTGATCGAAAGACCGCCAGGTCCCCTTATGGATGTTGAGGTGTGGGAATCGTGTACTTGCTGCTACCAGATTATGTCTCGCCATAAAGTCCACTAGCCTTAGTCCATTTTCTGACGTGGTGTTGTGTAGGCTGTGCTTTCCTATGATCGATTCAAATATGTCCTCTTTGCCCAGTTTTGCATTAAAATCTATTAGAACGGTTTTTGTGTCGTAGCTGAGGCATTGGGCATAGGTTCTGTCTACGAGATCGTAGAATTCTTCTTTGAGTCGATCGTCCCTTTCTTCCGTTGGGGCATGATGTGGATTGCTATGAGGTGTTCGCTTAGATCCGGGAAGCTTAAGACTTTTTGTCGGAGTCTTCCTCGAATAACGAATCCGCACCCGAATAAGCGCTGTTTGTTCTCCTTGGAGCAGTTCCCGTAGTAGATATCGCAGTTTTTCATCCGTCTTTTGCCTGGTCCATCCCATCGCACTTCTCGAAGTGCGGTTATATCTCCTTTATAGCAGTTGAGGGTTTGCTCCAATTGATTGCCTGCACCCGGTGTGTTAAGGGACCTCGCTTGTGGTTGTTTCGGAACAAGTGGGTTTTTACGAGATAGGGATGTTACCCCTAAGCACAACCCCCAACCTGGAGGGCGATGTTTCTCTTTCTCCAAGAACAAGGGGTTGGGTCGCTGCACACATTGGTTCACTACCTAGCGGATGCCAGGGCAGCTATCCAGGGGAGGCTACGCGAAGGGTGTGTGTCAACTTGGATTGAGCAGCGACAGAGATCGAAGTTGGCGTTTGCCATGTTAAACGCGATCAACTTCTTTGCTCTGTTTGCTCGCTCCCTCTCCCCTGATACCTTTTCCTAAATTCGCTGCAATTTTAAATAAGAAATTTGTCCGTTAAGCTACTTGCCTTTTGATTTACGACCGCAACTACTCTACTGCAAGCGTACTCTCATATTGAGGATGGAAGTAAACGCGCAAGTTTATAGCTTCGCTTGGGAGTAGGACGTGGCCCGAAAAAGACTGGTCGTTTTAGTCGTCTAAGACTATTGGTTGCTCCAATCTTGTGTGATCATTTTTCGTCCATAAAACGCTAATAGCCAATTATTCATGTAATACGTATGGCAACTTATAGCGGTAATAAAATACCTAACGACAAGCGGGTTTAATACTGTAATTTTTCCAACTTCAATAGCCAAATCTAGTGAATACCGTGGTTGTGGAACGATATGGGTTACAGTGTGACACGGTGTATTACCATGATTGTCTAGCCACAATTCCGGCCCCTTTAGAGGAACAGCCTCAAACAACCAACGCGATAACCAAAGAAAACAATCAACATGACCTTGATTTTTGAGCGACGTTAGCTCGGTTTTTTGGTCTGGCCTTATGATATTCACTTATTAGTCGGTTGTACGCATACATTCAAGTCTTATCTTCTGCAATCAAGCATTTTATCTTGTCCTGGTACTCAGAAAGCATTGTTTCATTGTTCCAGTGTTTTCGATACAAATCGAGATTTGAGGCGTCTAGGGCCCCAATAATCCTTTAAGATGCTATTGACTGATCCTTCTTACAAGCCAACATCGTCAGCAAGATCTCTAGTTATTAATCGATGGTTTGCAAGCACCATCAGCCCTATAGCTGCGCCAACTATAGGGGAATAAGTCGGCTTAACATTGCGTAGGAAAATCTGTGCTTTTACTGTTCGCGTCTCCCTTAAGCTCTCTAATACACCTCAACTCTCCACGCTATCAACAGAACACCAGTGGAACCTTTGCAAACAAGCCCTGAAAAGCTCTGCATCCGAAGTTTTGGACTTCAAGGCTCCACCACGAAGAAACACCTGGTTCGATGACGAGTGCAGGAGGATTCACACAGCGAAACAGGATGCATATAAAGCCTCGCTGCAGCAGCTCTTGAGCTCTACGAGTTAAAAAGAAGGGAGGAGCAAAAGCAGAAGAAAAAAGAAAGAGCACGAGAAGCGCGCGATTGAGGATTCGGAGGGGTGTTACTGCAGGCATGACGTTCGAAAGTTTTATCAACAGATAAAGCGAACATGCCACGGTAACAAAACCAGAACGGAAGGATGAGAACGGACACCTAGTAGTAGAATCGCAATCGATGCTGAGAAATTGGAAAAACCACTTCTGCATATTCTATAACAGCGATTTTGCTGATGAATGATCCATTTCTAATCGACGACGATCGCAGAGAATTCCGTCCCCTTGACCTCGACGAAGTTAAGAATGCCATATCGAAACTCAAGTCGAATAAAGCTGTTGGCGCAGACGGATTGTCTGCTGAGCTCTTCAAGGCAGCTGGGGATGACCTGGTTAGGAACATGCACCAGCTCATCTGTAAGATATGGTCAGAGAAATACATGCCCGAGGAATGGAGTCTGAGCATCAGAGGAGTACGTCTTCTAACATCGCCTACAAAATCTTCTCTGGCGTTTTTTGTGAGCGCCTGAAGCGTTTTGTAAATAAGCTGATAGGTCTTTATCAGGGCGGATTCAAGCCAGGGAAGTCCACCATCGACCAAATCTTCACACTACAACTGATCCTGGAAAAAACCGATGAATTTCAAGTCGACACTCACCACCTGTTTGTCGACTTCAAAGCCGCATACGACAGCGTAATTAGAGACGAGCTATACAACGCTATGTCTACCTTTGACATACCTGCTAAACTCGTCAGACTATGCAGGATGACTTTAGAGAATGCTCGCTGCTCCATCCGAATCGGTGAATACCTTTCCGATAGTTTCGATGACAAAAAAGGATTTAGGCAGGGCGATGCGCTGTCGTGTGATTTCTTCATCATCATATTGAAAATGATTGTGCAAAAATCACTGGCCAATACAAGAGGCACCATCTATTTCAAATCCTCGCAGCTCCTTGCATACGCTGACGATATTGACATAATAGGTAGATCACAGCGAGATGTCAATGAGGCGTTTGCCAGCAATGAGTTCGAGGCGGCGAAAGTTGGTCTGGCGGTAAACGAGGGCAAAACTAAATATATGCTGTCATCAGAGAAGGACGCTCACCACCGACGTCTTGGCCAGAACGTTTGTATTGGCAGATATAAGTTCGAGGTAGTTAAGGACTTCGTCTACCTTGGCTCCGCAATGACCTGGAACAACGACATCTGTTCCGAAATCAAACGCAGACAAAGTTGACTCTATATAAGACCCTTATCATCCCGGTCTTGCTATAAGGCGCAGATGCATGGACACTATCAAAAGCGAATGAAGAGGCCCTTGGTCGGTTCGAGAGAAAGATTTTGCGAGTGATTTTCGGGCCTATAAGCACATACGCGGGATGGAGGAAAAGATCCAACCACGAACTTTACGGACTGTACAGCAACATTTTTTTTTTTTTTTTAGAAACTCGCGCAGGTTCAAGAGTTTTTTTTATATTCCCTTATGATGTGTTGTTACACACACAACCTGAACGGAGTGCAGTGGTTTGGGTCGTTGATGTTCGTTCACTACTCTCAGGGGTGGCTGTCCTAGACCTAGATAGGACGAGAGCCGACCAAATTCCGCGTTGGTTATAGTCCGTAGTAATTCGTTCAAGCACTTTTTAGTATTGCATATGCAGAGGATGAATTTCGGTTGACCATATACTGTGAGTGTTATGCCTGCAGCAGTACGTCTGGTCACTTTCCATTTACAACTGCGTTGCATACTTTTTGTCTGTATAGGAATTACTTTTTCTTGGCTATGAAGCGAATTTGAACTATAGACCTTCCGATCGGCGGTCGATGATGTTAACCACTGCACCACGGCCACCCCAGCAACATGAGTCTAGTCAGGCGTCTACGGATTCAACGCCTAAGATGGCTAGGCCATGTAGAGCGAATGGACACCACAGCTCCAGCCCCGAGAAACCACCGCAGCTCCAGCACCTAAGATGGCGCACACAGGTGGAAGGCGACCTCAGCCAACTAGGTGTGCGGCAATGGAAAAAGCTGGCAAAAGATCGTCCTAGTTGGAGGGGCATGTTGGTTGAGGCCCAGGTTCACCCTGAACTGTAGCGCCCGTTAAGAAGAAGGAGATGCTAAATGCATCCCTTCGTTAGTTAACTATTTACCATTTGTCGGTATGGAGTCGCATTTAGTTGAAGACTTTAATCAGGTCATTTAAAAAAAAAACCGGCCATGTGCAAGTCGGACTCGCGCACGAAGGGTTCCGTACCATCTGTATATAAAAATATGAAAGAGACGCTGTATGTTACCTCATCAGTGATCACATTAAAACGGATAATCCGTTTGAAATGATTTTTTGCACGATGACAGATCTTGGTTGCATGCAGGTTATAGGCATATTACTCTTATGATCAAAAATCTCCATGATGAGATAGTTGAACATCAAAGTGTCCATTGAATTCAAATCAATTATCTTACTTGACAGCAAGTAGGTGAAAAGGTTAATAACAATAATTATGGGGAAAAGGTTTAAAGCTAGGATTAATATATCAAGGACACAATAGGGATCAAAGCTTGGAAGTGTGTTATGGGAAAATTATGGTAAAAAAGGGATGCAGCTAGGATGAGGGATCAAAGCTGGAAAGTTTGCTACTGGTTGTGGAATATTGTCGGCTTACCTTAGGTCAGTTTGTGACCAAGGGGATTTTTTTGATGAAAATCATGTCTGTTGTATGGGAGCCCGCTTAAATATTCATTTTATTCTGTTTTTAGTATTTGTTATAGCGGTAACAGAAATACATTATCTGTGAAAATGTCAACTGTCTAACTATCACGGTTCATGAGATGCAGCCTGGTGACAGACGGACAGCGAAGTCTTAGTAATAGGGTCCCGGTCTACCCTTTGGGTACGGAACCCTAAAAAAAAAACACATTACGCGTGCTGCGTGAATATTTTTGCCGCCCTAACCGCCCTAAATTCGAGTTCGTGGACTCAAGAGGGCTCCGGCAGGCCAACATCGGACTATATCTCTAGCCCTTCTAGTTGCTAAGATCTGGCTTATTGAAATTGCTATCCTTCCATTTGTTCGTCGACCCATTTATTCTTTCATCAAATTGGTCACAGAGAAAGCTCCTCCACTCGGCATTCGAAACTTAATCGCCAACCGTTATGACGAGACCATTCCGCATTGTTTATTATTTTTCCGGCCACATTCATACGCTCAACGTCATCTAATCAAAACATGTCCAACCGAACAAATTATCCATCAGAAGCCATATTTCAAGATCCCCTATTGACTCTATTCTCCTTACAACACTATTCCACATTGCCGGCCCGGGAACCAGTGTCGCCGAGGAACAAAAAACAACAAACGAAAAGCATTCAAGGAACTCAATGCAACCGCAGATGTCCAACGAACCAATCGCTCCGGTAGAACGGCTTTCTATTATCACCGTGCCCAGATAACCACTGTAAGGCGTCCAATATATCGCATCCATTCGCCAATCCACCGCTAACCACTGATGGATGACATCAAAGATCAACGTTCACCTATCCGAGGAAGTTACCATCTCAAGACCTGAATTATTATTACCGCCTTATAACTACGAGAACAACAACACTAACAGATTGCAAATGTTTTTCAGACTATGACCGAAGGCGTGCATTTGAGCATTTCGGATTTAGGCCTGCATCTCTGCAACGCGCTTAAATCAAACCCAATAGAAAGGGGAAGTTACAACTTACTCGTGCGAGTACGAGTGGATACTTGTAGATAGTATGGGTATCGTAGAAAAGCTGATATCAGCCTTGATGGAAGAGCGGCCCCTTTCTTTGCTTCAGCCACCGTGGGTCCGTTTTGGTGTCGATTAATCGCGGCTTGATTGTGGTCGCAACCAAATCGATCGGAAAGAGTTTCTTCTTTTTTTTTTTTGTTTTCTTTAGTTGCATGATAATGTAAATTATGCCAAGCGCCTGGACTCGTAAACTGTTGCATGGCCAAAGTTGGCGCACGATTGAGCTCAAGACGGACGGCATGTGAAAGTCATACAATTGCAGTGCACAGTGATCCTGTGACTGTGTCGTCCAAGTCCATTAGGAGCCGGGAGAAATGGAAGAAAATCGACGAATAGGAACTACAGAAAAGGAAACATTCAGTCTGACCAGGTGTTTAGGTCAAGTTGCGGCTTGTAGCTTACGGCTGTCTTTCTGCCTTTGGATGGCGGCTGATGTGATGATGTTGTGGTTCAGCATTCAATGTCATTACACTTGAGGCGGCATGGCGTGGCGCACAAAAAACAAACCGTCATACTAGTAATTGTGGACTGTGGCGGGCACGAAATGGAAAAAAAAGGTAATGACGTGACGTAGAGTTCGGATGAGTGAGGTTCACGCATTGGTTGCAGATTGTCGAGCCGGTAAATGGCAATTAGACGTGTGAGGCCAGCTGGTGGAGTTTTTGTGTGACCAGTTGGTATTTACTTTTGTTTTGTTTTATTTTTTTCGCAATTCTGGTGGTTTCTCTGGTGGTCTTTAAGCGCCTGGCGGGAATTAAGACTTATCTGAGACGAAATCCGTAGTTAGGTTTTGATAGGCTTTGTAGGTCCTATTCAGCTTAGCTAATGATTGCCATTAAAAGCATTGCCTAACCAGTTAGTATTCAAAAGTGATAAGCACACGGACACACCTATTTAGGATCTCAAGGAGCCATTTGTTTTCTGTTAGACCTTGTGAGGTTTGTTGCCGGTCGTAAGCTCGGTTTAAGCCATGTTATTCCTGTAGATTGGCAAGTAGAGCTATCTGGTCATTGTCTGTTTTCGGTATCAATTATGACAAGTTTAATTGCTGATGAGCTATGCTAGGTCCTCCTCACTTGCTATCATTTTTACTTCGAGGACACTGAAGTGATTCAGAAGTCTAAACAAGACTGTAGCAGCACAGGGTCGTACTAGCCACTCAACCTTTACCACCTTATTATGTCGTCGACACAATGCGGGCCGAAGAGGAAGGAGAATAGAAGCACACTTTTGGCATACTTAAGAATGCTATGTCTATAGTTAAGCATTCTGACTTATGTACATATGTCGGGCTTAACTGTCTACCTGATGTGAGTCAAGAGAAGGAATCTTGCGTATCCTTGTGAAAGCATTCATTTTAGGTTTTTGGGGACTAACCTTAAGCCCCCATTTGACGGATCACTTGAAAAGTTTATTTAAAGCACATTGACTCATTGCGACGAACCTATTTCAATACTTATAAGAGCAGTAACCTATCCAGATAAAACCCAGAGCATCCAAGGTTGAAGCTTTTATGTCATAAAGTTTAGCCAATTTAATGGGCTTCTCACACCATGCTGGCCTAGTTACTTCATTGCCATTTTGGATGTAATGGCTAGGCCTGAGTTGGACTAATTTCTGGGCAGCTAAGGGATTCAGCTATAGGTAATTTTCCGGATACGATTGCACTGGGACTGGGAATATCCCTTATTCAACTGTACACGCATATGTGAAGTAGGATGTAACCTTTCTATCCAAGACATCTTTCATTTCTTCTTCCACTTTGGTAGATTCGTAGTATATACTACATATGTAGTCTTCTTCAATGTTGGCACATTTTAACAATTCATACTGCGCCAAAATAAAACATGACCCTTCGTCTAGAATATGGACATATCCTACCATTTGTTACGAGCAACGGGTGATCTTTTTGCTGTTTGTTTCTTCATGTTCCACTGTCTTTCTTCCAGCTTAATATTTTTGACCGAAGCAATGAGTTCTCGGATTTTGGTGACATACATAGGTCCTTTGCAGCTCGATGGCCAAGGTACAAATCTGTTTGTAGCACACTCTCAACAACACACATAGCATCATCTGATCCCACCCGAAAAGTGCAGCACATTCTCAGCACTCTTCTTGAGTGGGACCAAATTTTCACTGCCTTTGCTCATATTACAATATTATGACTGCGCCACTCTTGATAAAATTAGTCCCTTCTATGGTTTTGGTCCACCAATGTTGGTCATTATTCTGGATAAGACAACACACTTCAGTTCCTTGTAAGTGACTTACTTACGTACTTATCAGACCTGCGATCCATGGAGGATCTGAGCCTGAGATATAGCTGCCTTCCATCCTTGACGGTCCCGGGCACGCTGCTTCCAGTAGTCAAGACCAAGATGTCTTACATCTGCGATTACTTGGTCTTTATACCGGAGGATCGGTCTTCCTCTTCTTCTCGAACCAGGAGGCTCGGAGTCGAAGACCCTCTTAGCTGGAGCGTTGATGTCCATGCGCTCGATGTGGCCGAGCCAGTGTAGTCGACGGATCCTTGCCTTCCGAACTACATCCACATCTTGGTACAGCTCGTAGAGTTCGCGGTTGTGTCTTCTCCTCCATTCACCTTCCTCACAGACAGGTCCAAATATCCGGCGCAGAATTTTTCTTTCGAAAGAACCCAAAATCAGCTCCGCTGTCCTGCTTATCGTCCAGCTTTCGGCTCCGTACAGCAAGACTGGCAGAATGAGCGTTTTGTAAAGCATGACTTTGGTCTTTCGAGTGAGGAGTTTTGACCCCAGTTGTTTGGACAAGCCGAAGTAGCAGCGGTTGCCATGGGCGATTCTAGGCCGGATCTCCACTGTGGTGTCATTTGTGGAACTTACGTTTGCCCCGAGGTAGACAAACTCCTTAACTACCTCGAAATTGTAGCTGTCAATTGTTATGTTTTGTCCCAGGTGGTGAGCGACGGATTGGTTTTTGCTTGACAGCATGTATTTCGTTTTGTCCTCATTGATCTTAAGACCAACTCGTTTCGCCTGTTCTTCAATCGCCGTGAATGCTTCCACAATGCCACGGCGAGAACACGCAATGATGTCGATATCATCCGCGTATCCTAGCAGCGGGATGGACTTGTAAAAAATAGTGCCTTCCCTGTTGACGCCTGCCCGTCGCACTATCTGCTCCAGCACCAGGTTGAAGAAGTCACATGACAGCGCATCTCCTTGCCGAAATCCGGTGCATGTTTCGAATGATTCCGAGGTCCTAGAACCGAGTTGCACGGTGCATCGCGTGGTTTTTAGCGTGGCGCGACACAACTGGATCAGTTTTACCGGGATCCCGAATTCGGCCATCGCCCCAAACGATGGCCCACCATCAATTATCACACCGAAGTATCTGATCGCCAGTTCTAACGTTACATTTTGATCGTCTACCCTGACGATGACTGTTCCTCTTTTCTTGCGGCTGCTTTCTAATACGCTGCAAATACAGGTGTGTTAAACAACACGCATCAAGTGTGTCATTCGACACACTTTAAGGATAAGTGTGTCACATAACACATTTGATCTGTAAATTGAGACACTTATTCGTGTTATAACTATAAGATGTTCTACATATTGCGTGTCATGAATAGAAAAAATAGTGACACTTTAAGTGTGTTGCACCGACAGACATGTTAATAATTAACACACTTTAGAATAATCAGTCATACAAAATGGAAATTCCTCAACTATATGCAACCTTGCCAGAAACTTGTTTGCGAGTCGGATCCAAAGCGTAATGGTTAACACATTGGACTTTCAATCCAAGGATCCGAGTTCAAATCTCAACGTCCGCAGCCACCAAAAGTGCAAAGACTCTCAACCTCTTCTTACCAATTCTACATTGGTCCTTGGAGCCGGATGGCATTATCATCATGATATTGCTTCACAACGAAAAGAACTAATCAATTCAATCAAACGAAAAACAAAGAACAATGTTTCGGGCTTGATGAGCCTTGAAGCGATAAATGCTCGGAGAGCGAGGACTAGATGAGTATTTGTTTTTATTGGGTTAGAAGTCCAGTTTGTTACCCATTACACCATCTAACAAGGTTATATATATATATATATATACCTATATAGGTATATATTTTTGTTTATGATATGCGCGCGACACAATGTGGACAGAATGTAGAAAGGAAGAGGGATAGAGGAGATGCCGATGGACATTGTCCTAAATGCTTGCTTGTTGTACTGAGGGGGGAAGACCGAATCCCACAGGGAATCCCATATTCGTGTGGTTCGGTTAAAGAAAGATTCCTTATGTTTAACCTTATGATTGACGGTACGTCCGAAAACGAGCTTCAGGGTATATCGGTGAGGGACGTGTGTTACGGGAGAAACGTTGAAGGGGCGGAATGAAACTGGCTTGGGAATTTCCCTTTTGTGTGCTTTCATAATAACACACTTTAAATTCCATAAAAATGTACTACAATGGAAGCACACCTTTTGGTGTGTTGCAGTAACACACTTGTCATGTGCAGTGTATTGCTTCCGTTTAATGTTCGGCGAGCTCTAACCCAACTGCTGACATCCACCGTCTCACTTTTCGGATATACATATTCGTTTCCAATGTCCTTTATTTCTTTCAGGTATTTCGCTGCCATTACAATTGCAATATCATTGGCAAACCTGTGACTTTTTTTTTCGTTGAGGATTTCATTGATCCGACCCTATCATCCATTCGGTTCCAAAGGATAGGACCTAGTACCGATCCTTGTGGTACCCTGCCAGATACTTACGTATATCGTGCTGGTTTACCATATCTTCGGTATCCTAAAACAGGTGCCATTGCTCGAAGTAATCTGTCCGAATCCTGTCACCGTCTATTCTCTACGCGACAGTACAATGCGACAGTACCATACGTCCCCAGTTTGCAGTGTTGAACACATTTTGACGTCCAGTGCTATTACAACACCGTGTTCTCATACCTCCTCTCCATCTCCTTCCCGGAATAGCTTCGTCCAAAATTGTGGCTTGAAGGTGCCCCCGTGCAATGGTTAGTATGTTGGACCCTGACGCATGGTGAGCGGATTTGGATCCCAATAATACCAACGCCATCGTATATTTATTTCACGGCGTCCCTACCCGGTGGGGTACTGGCAAAACTCCCCGTAGTATAACTGGCCCAGAAAGCTGTTCTACTCACGCTGTTCGGAATCGTTCCTTTAACCAGTGTGAAAAAAAAAACACACAACATGCGTGGTTGAGAAAAGTTTGGCTCTGGTCCTTCATGGGCTGTAAGGCGGCTGTAACGCCACCAAAGACGGAGAAAAAATTTTGGTTAGCATCGGTTGTAGACTGAGCTTCTCTAAATCTTCATTCACTGCCACCCCCAATCGGTTGCCTATAATTCTTTCAGTATTTTACCCATGGTGTCTAACAGGCATATAGGATGGTTATTACGAGGGCTCATCTGGTGGTTTTTTCCTTTAGGTAGCAGCACAAGAAGTTGTTTTACCATTGGTCTGGAACGATTCCTTCGATTAAACACTTATTATACATTTCAACGAATGGTTCCGTGTTTGTTTTTAAGGCTAGCTTAAGCTGCTCCATTAAGGCTGATAGCGAATTAACCGAGATTTTTGATATTAAAAAAGGATATAGACCAGGTAAGGCGCTGTCATGTAATTTCTTCATCATCGTGCTTGAATAGATCATACGAGACTCACTGGCCAACGCAAGAGGTACGACCTATTTCGAGTCTGCACAACTGCTTGCGTACGCGGATAATATTGACATAATTGGATGAACACAGCGGGACGTCAATGATGCGTTCGAAAGCATCATTGCTCGGTGTAACGAAATATATGCTGTCAACAAAAAAGACGCGCAACACCGACGTCTCGGCCAGAACGCCACAATTGGCAGCTACAAATTTGAAGTGGTCAAGGACTTCGCCTGCCTTGGCTCACTATTGACCAGCGACAACAACACCAGCGCTGAGATCAAACGCAGAATTACTCTTGCCAACCGCTGCTTCTTTGGGCTTAAGAGGCAATTGAGAAGAAGTGCTCTCTCTCGAAAGACCAAGGTTGCGATATACAAATCCTTAATCAACCCGGTCCTCCTCTAATGGATGAAGAGGCCCTTGGTCTTTTCGAGAGGAAAATTTTACGATCCCGTTTGTGTTGACGGAGAGTGGAGGAGAAGATTCAACCAAGAATTGTACGGGCTGTTCAGCTACATCGGCCTAGTATGACGTCTTCGGACCCGAGAGACGACGCAGTAAAGGACGATCGAATCTAAGGTGACGCAGAGGTGGAAAGGAATCGTAACCAACTGGGAGTGCGTCACTGGAAACAGCTGACAAAACACCGCGCCAGCTGGAGGAGCTTGTTGGTTGAGGTCCAGGTTCATACCAGACTGTAGTGCCACCTAAGCAAGTATGTAAGTTAGGGGCCTTGTTTGGTGTGGCATCCACGGTCTGCACAATTCTAGGAGTTCTGTTTCCGCGGGATGCTTCTAAACGCTATGCTATTCTTTGCGGTGGAATGAACCCCGGCACTATTGTTTGCATTAGCAACGGTCATAAAGGTGATGGTGCCCTAGTGGTGTCTTTGAGTTTCGCCATGACTGTGTCCGGCGATTTGGTGACGCTTTCCGGACCGTGGATGCATCGCAAGCTGTCATTACTTGTTTAGTAATTTCCGTAGCTATAGCTGAAGTAGGATTTTATTGGACTCCGTCTTGGCAAAAAGCTTTGTTCTCTATATAAGTATGGGAGTTTTGTTTTGGAGCATTGTAGCTTTTCCCTTACTCCTGCTGTTATACCACATTTTATGTTTCGCAAAAAGAAACTTGTTCACGGCCTTGTCTGGTAATCAGCTAAGCTCTAAATTTGATTCGTAAACATTCCTCTTTTCCAGTTCTTAACACACTCTCCCTCCCCTTGTCTACGGCTATGAACGTGTCTATAAGAACTGATTTCTCATATAGTCGCATTATGTTAAACAGGTAGTGAGAAATGTCCTTCGACTATTGTCACTTGAAATGCAAATGCATTCCATTGATGACTCAATTCACAAACCTATCTTAACCAGTCACTACGATATCAAAATTCAATGTCTTTCCCAGCACATCTGCATCTTCAATTAAATCTTTTGGCACACATTCATCAAAACTCACGATTCCACACCAAGAAGAGACCGGTTTAGAAAAAGAAACCGAAAAAAAAAAAGAAACCGCCAGACACCGATGAGACTTACTTAGCCGACATTCAAAGAACCTTACCGAGTTGACAAAGGCGCTTTCGATTAATCAACCCAAACTCACGATTCATTCACAACCACCTGAGCCACATCGAGCTCATCGAGACTCATCAACATTCCATTCGTTGATTTGATACAATCGCCGCATGTACCTGTAGTGTCCTTGAAATCCGACAAGTAGGAATAATCAACGCAATGATGCAGCACCCCAAGCGCACTCATGCTCGCTGTTAGGAGATTTGTTTGCTGTATACTCGTATCTGTACCTGATTTGAATCCGAGCTAAGACGAGATATGTACTTGTAACGAAAATCGATCAGATGAATTGAAAAAAAAAAAATTAATCGATTATGCAGTGATGAAGAAAAGATGAAAAGTACTTCGACGAATAAATCATTTCGACGGAAAGAAGATGAATCGAGGGATAGAAACCAAAAGGAACAATCAATAGCAGCGTCCCGGGGTGAGAACTTGTGGAATCTATCGGATGATTCGGTTTTCTCGTTTCACTTTTTGTATGAAACTCTTCGGGCGGCATGGGATTAATTCGTGAACTGGAAGGATGTAGAATGGAAAATATAGATTATAATCGATGCGTTGAAATGAGGGACCTTGAGAAGACGTTGGACTTACTCCCAAGTGCGAAACAGCACGTGAGTGCGTGTCGGGTGATTTTTGTTTGTAGTGAAATAGTTGCGGCTATGTCCACCGTTTTGCTAGTTTTGAGCTTGAGTAAGGAGGTTTGTCGGAGGTTTCTGCTATCTGTTGGAGTACTAAGACGCAAATACTGGTCCATTGTACTCCAGACAGACGCCTTACATTAATGTATTTTCCCCGTTTTCCGGAGAAAATAAGAAGGAGCTTCAGTGATGTAGAGCTAAGAGATTTGGCATACACCATGCCGGCCCCAAGGATGCGCGAGCAAAGGCGGGACGTATAGGTCGTGGAGAAAATGGTTTGCCGTGTCATCCTCCTTGCAACATGCAGTACAAGTAGACGTCTGACTGATGCTAAGCACGCAGAGATGCTTAGCACAAGTGTAATGGCTCCCACATGTCCTCTGCAGTCGATTCTCCTTAAGGACTGGAGGAAAGCTGCGGATTTTTTGCCGATACGCGCTTTGCCATCCTGCATCCAGGATAATCCCTCCATCTACGGTTGTGGATACTAAACACCCAATCGTTAATGTAGGAATTGCTCGTGGACGCAGGTGGACCTAGAGCGGCTTCAGGTCCTGATAAATTCTCTTCTGAATCCATTCTGGCGAGTTCATCATAGACCTGGAACCCATACAAGGCTTAGTGAATTTAGTCTCCCGACTCTGTTCAGGAAGGTCTTGAGTTCATGCACTCATTTGGAGCTAGTTGAAGGGTTGGAGACAGCTTTTAGTCAAACTTGGCTGTCACTGTAGACGTATATGCTTTTTCCCCTCCACCTGTACTTCGCAACATAGTGCCATGGTCATTAGGATTTTGTGTATATCTCTGACTGAAAGACAGACGCATATTTTCCTAAGGAGAAGTGTCGTCACCTGTTTTCGCGCTCTAAGAAGACCCCAGCTCGCGACCCCCGCCCAGAACTGGAGCCATCCGTAAAAATGCGGTTTTCAGGTTTAGTATCCAGAGCCAGTCATGCCGCCATGGAAACTCGACTGTGAAATTACATCGCAGTAGGTTAACAGGTGTCAATGCGTCAGAAGGCATGTCCATGAGACAGGGGTCGCAGGACATTTCTTGCGCTAGCACACTTGTATTCCTGTGCGAGTTAAACCAAAAGCCATTTCTCTTGAGGCGAGAAATGGCTTTCAGAGCACACATAAATATATCAAGGGGTGGAAGGTTCATCATAGCATCTAGACCAGTGTCCGGCAGGCTGGAGAAAGCCCCTGCATAGCTGAGACAAACCGTTCTTTGGAGTCTGGTGAAAGAGGCTACGACGTGTTTGCGTGTTAGTCTGTTCCACCAGACAATCGATGCATATGAGATTATTGGTCTTATCATTGCCACGTAGATCCAGAGGACCTTTGCCGGCGATAAGCCCCATGTTTTGCCAAAAGGTCCTTTGCATTGCCAAAATGCTGACAGCGCTTTGGTGGTTTTTGACTCAACATGCTTTGACCAAAGAAGCTTGCTATCTAAAAGATGACTCCCAGGTACTTAGCGTCCTTGGAACGACATCGGTCTTAAGAGAATTAATCGAAAGCATTTCGTGTGCACTGATCATCACATCACTCATTTAGCTTCGCCTGTGCTTTGAGACGGACAGTCACTAAGCATGAGCCTAAAGAAAGAGCGACGACACTATCCGCATAGGCCTGGGCATAGATTCCAGTAGCATTGAGAGCATCAATGTCCTGTGCATAAGCATTACTTTGATCCACAAAACCAGTGCTTCATCTGCGCCATGCCGTCTTGCAGTGTTACACATGCTGTCAAAAGTTGCTTTATCAAAACCTCAGTCAATGTCGACGAAAGTGCCTAACACGTACTCTTTCCTTTCGAGCGCGCATTCAACTCTCCCGACTATGTTTTGAAGCTCAGTCTCGCAGGATTGCTGATAAACACGATGCATCTCCGAAAGAGGATGCATTCGAAGGGCAACTTTGCGCACGTGCAACTCGACCAGTCTTTCCATTCTTTTCAGCAGAAAGGATGTTAGACTAATTGGCCCCTTGGCAAGTCAGTAGTCTTCTTTTCCAATTTCGTGAATAAAGACTACTTTCATCGTACGCCAAGGAATGGGTATGTGGGCAAGTGCTGGCTTGCAGTGAAAACTCTTTCCAAAGCAGGAAGCAGCTGCCTTATACCTTTTTACAGGTCGGTGCCTGGCAATTCGAAGCCATCAAAAGATGCTACAGCAAATTCAATGTCTTCAGTTGTTACTACGCGCGACGCAATATACCAGCTACGCCGAGTTGTTTTCATCGTTTCAGTTGCAGGTCCCCTTGAAGGAGTGTGCAACGAGCTGATAGCGATCTGTTTTCCAGGGAAATGAGTCTGAAGCAGAATACTAAGCCTTAACCAACCTTAACCAACTTGCTAGTCGCACTCAAAGATTTGATCTCTTCGCAGAAGGTTATTCGATTTACGAATAAGTTTCTTATATTATTTCTGCTTCGACCGAGACTTGTTCCAGTCATCTTTCGAGTTTGATTTTAGCGATATATTTAGGAGATTTCTGGCTTTCCAATGAAGACTTTGAAGCTCGGCGTTCCACCAGGGAACCAATTTCCTGTAGGGAGGTTTGCTGACAGGCCATGCGAGTTCAAAACAATTGGTGATTACGCTATTCAGGGCCTGAGTGGATTTCTCAAGCTCCTTTCTAGACCGCATCCAGTCCGTCTTTCTCGGATTCCGTCTGGGTTGCGAGGAAGAGATCCCACAGATCCCAGATTGCACCAGGCAAGACTCTCCAGTTAGTGACGTCCTTCACCTGTCTGTTGGATAGGATCAGGTCAATCACCTAAGTAATATGATCCATATTGTATCACAATAGGCCGATTCTAGCAAAAGTGTGGCATATATAACTTAACCTAACCTTACTTTCTTGACTTTTTCGTTCAATCGGTCGAGTTGAGCACATTAGAAGACCGAATCGGTTGTTTCACCAGATAGAAGGAGCTTATAATGAACAGTTGCCTCTAATTCCACACCCACCATCACTTTGTTTGCCTAAATCTAGGCTTTGAAGCCATTTGCGGAGCTTCACCGGCCTTTGACCATGATCGCTGCATTGAATATTTTCGTATTTAGTCTCATTTTTTATCGCCCGTAATAATTCGCTAAAATAATGGCCCGATTTCGTTGTGCAGGTCTTCACTTACTTACTTAGGGGGGGCTACAGTTCCGGGTGAACCTGGGCCTCAACCAACAAGCCCTTCCAGCCAGCACGATCTTTTGGTAGCTGTTTCCAGTGTCACACGCCCAACCAACCAACTGGTTGAGATCCATTGCAACTAGTGTGCGCTGTCCTCTGCAACGTTGTCCTTCGGGGTTGGAATCGAAGATTCTTCGAGCCCGAGCTGTGCTGTCCATTCGCTCTATATGGTCTGAGATGTCTAGGATCCGTAGACGTCTTACTAGGCCTATGTCAGATCTTCCTCTCCACCCTCCGTTAACACAAATGGGACCAAAGATTATACGAGAAATTTTTCCCTCGAAACGACCAAGGGCCTCTTTATCCATTTTTGATAAGGTCCAAGCCTCTGCGCCGTAGAAGAGGACCGGGATAATCAAGGTTTCTAGGCCGTAGCCCATCCGACTAACCTGTGTTTTTGGCGCGGGAAAGCCACCATTCGCCCCTCCCCATCTGAGAAAATCTCCAGATGGCAGCACGAGAAGATGGGGATGGGACTTACTAACAGTGCCGCTAGGTGTTCGTCTGCGGTGGCTATTCTTACTTTTTTCCACGCCAGCATCCGTCGGTTAGTGCTACCCCTACAAATCCTTTGTCAGTCCTTTACCATGATGGTAACTTGGCCAATCAATTTTCTTTGCATTAATTCGTGTGGCATCTAGCCTGTTTGAGTAGTCTGTTTTTGGTTTTTAAATAAGTCTAAACTATAATGTGGTTGATGGTTAATACCTTCACCATCTCCTGACAGCTTACATGTCACGCCTGCTCCGCCAGCACCTTTCCGGCGATTATTCACATCATTCTCACCGTACACTTCACAATTTTTTCGGCATGCTTTTGCAGCATTTTTACCAGCTTTATTACTATAATATGATGCTAAAAAAGCATCAGATAGCGTATTCAACTCATTTTTCAATCAGTATATGTAATTTCTAACCCAAATGGCTAATTACAGAAATCTAGTTTGAAATGTTAACACTTAAACGGACGCTTGATTGGTAGAATCGGAAAATTAACTACTGGGCAAACTGGAGAAAGAAGGCCTCGACGTTATTGCCTACGCTCATGACGTTGCCATTTCTATCTCGGGCACGTACCTACCCACACTGAACGACCGTATGCCAACGGCATTCTCCATACTATGCAAATGGGCACAAAGCAATGGGCTCAGGGTAAATCTCAGGAGACGGACCTTGTGCTATTCACCAGGAAGCACGAAATTCCGAAAAACTGCCCAGTCACTTTACTTGGCACCAGGTTCCTCCAGTACCTTGGCATTGTACTAGACAAGAAACTAACCTGGAAGAACAACACAACCGAGACAGCAAAAAAAGCAGCTATAGCGCTCTACATCTGCAAGAAAGCCTTAGGGAAAAAATGGGGATTCAACCCCAAGCTCACCATATGGCTCTACATTACAGTCATTAAACCTATACTAATGTACGGAGTGATAGTCTGGTGGACTGCACTGGACAAAACAAAATACCACAAACAACTCGAAAAGGTACAAAGGCTGGCATGTATGTGCATCACCGGGGCCCAACGGCAGCGCTCAACATGACAGTTCACCTTACACCACTCGATGTATTTGGCAAACAAATTGCCACATATACAGCAATAAGACTAAAAGTCAACTCAAAATGGACGAGCTACATCACTGGCCACTCCTCCATTCTGAACAACAGGATAACCATGGCAGAAAACTCGTACCACAAAGAACCCATCACAGTCTTTGCGAAGAGCTTCAAGATAACTTACCCGACAGACGGAGCTGGACCTCGCAGGAACTGCGTGGATTTCTACACTGATGGGTCAAAAACCAAAGACGGGGTGGGTAGTGGAGTATTCTGCAAACAACTAAAGCTGAATAAAGGTCTAAAACTGCCACATCACCGCAGCGTCTTTCAGGCGGAGTTGTTGGTAATAAAGGAGGCTTTATCTTGGCTTAAGTGGAATGTGATACTCACGGATAGTTAAGCAGCCTTAAAATCGCTGTAGGACTCCAGCGTGTATATCTCAAAAACAAGCCTTGACTGTCGCCTATCTCTTAACTTCTAGGGGTACCAGGACACAGCGACATCCCAGGTAACGAAAGAGCCGACACACTCGCCAGACAAGGAACGACGCTACCATCAAACGTAATCTTGCAAATTTCGCCAGGGCCGAGACGAACCTGAGATGGACCCAGGGACACAACTGCTTCATCACCAGGCAAATATGGTCCCGGCTCGATAGTCAACGGACTTGGAAAATAATCTCCCTAAAAAGGACTGACATCTACAAAATCATTGGTGTCATCACTGGTCACTGCCTCTTAGGCAGTCACGTGCAAATACTAGGGCAAGTTCCGAACGATTTCTGCAGAAGCTGCCTAGACGAAGAGGAGGTCGAATCCTAGGACCCTACTTCCTTATCGACCTGACAGATGTTCAGCAAGTAAGGATATCGGACTTTCTTAACTTTTTAAGAAGCACTAAGTGGTTCCATGAATAGGGGAATAAACCCCCTCGTAGCAGCACAACGGGACTCTCTGTCCTATGTGTATTCCTACCTACCTACCTCCCTAGAACCCAGCTCCTAAAGGTAGCACAATTGACGCTTGTTTAAATGAGCTGAGTTAACCTGCTATGGTCACTTTTTCTAAATTAACATGGTGGATGGTGGATTTCAAAGGTTTGCCAATTTTTGTTTCAAGCTACTTCCCTCCTGACCCATCGCTTACACGCATATATTGCATTTGAATAGCAGTTGTTGTTCCACCAAGCCAGAGCTAGTAGAGGCCTCTATTTCAGCTACCTTGACGTGATGCTGTAGTCATTCAATATCAATATAATATTGTTCCTATTACGTTATTCGAAAATAAATCAAAAATATAACGACTCAACGAATATCAAAACCAAAGGTAATGGACCTTCTCACGGCGTAAGAATTCGAAGAGGCCCATCTCCACAAACAAATATTATTTATGACCCGTCAACTAGATGACCATTCATAGCTTTAGTCGGTGCCATCTCCCCTTGTCCACGATTACAGGACAAATAAACAAATTAATTCATAGTTTTACTTAGCCTGGTTAACACGTCGTACTGCCCAGCACACACCATGTTCGATGTCCGATTAGATCTTATTACACTTAATGAATCCCCGCCCAAGCACGATAGAGATGACTGGACAGCTAGAGAAAGGACTCAATCCGATACGATCTCAGATTGAATGTTGCACTGCACGTCGCACGTTTCACGTTACATGAATTTCACGATTTGTGACATTCAGACACATTGCACTGAGGTCTTAAAAAGCGACGAGCTATAGCGTCATGAAGATACAACTCGACTGTGCATGAACCGTGAATTGCAAGTATGTATCTGATGCTATTGTTGTCATTTGGTGAGGTCATCATAACTGGTAAGTGTAAACGGATAAAGTCCAGTAAGAGTGTAGAGTGAAGAGTATTTGTGGCTAAAACTTATGAATCTGAGATGGCTAAAATGCAATTTTAGAGGTAATCACCAACCCACTGGCATCGCATGGATGTCTATATACTTTCAAGACTCATTACCACTCCGCAGCTATGTAGCCTGTGAAGCGCTTTCACTCATTTTTAAATAGAATGAGGTACGGAAGTAATGTACCGTCATTAGCAGAAGTTAGATACTTGAACGCTTGGCTAACTTGTATCGAAATTGGGTGAGGTGAGAATTAGACTGCGACAGATGGTATTTATTCGAGAAAAATTCTTCTTTGAGATATCAAGACGAAGAAACTGACGAAAGTGTGTCAGGTTAGATAAATTGTTTCATTGAAGGCCATGGATTGAGATTCCTGATTGCTACTTAAGTCTTGTTCTTCTTAACGGGCGCTACAGTTCGGGGTGAACCTGAGCCTCAACCAACATGCCCCTCCAACTAGCACGACCTTTTGCTAGCCTTTTCCATTGCCGCACACCCAGTTGGCTGAGGTCCCCTTCCACCTGTGTGCGTCATCTTAAGTGCGGCCATCCTCTGCTTCTTCGTCCCTCGGGGTTGGATTCAAAGACTCTCTGGGCTGGAGCTGTGGTGTTCATTCGCTCTACATGGCCCAGCCATCTTAGGCGGTGAATACGTAGGCGCCTGACCAGACTCATGTCGCTGTACAGCCCGTAAAGTTCGTGGTTAAATCTTTTCCTCCATCCCCCGTCTGCGTTTATAGGCCTGAAAATCACGCGCAAAATCTTTCTCTCGAACCGACCAAGGGCCCCTACATCCGCTTTTGATAGTGTCCATCATCAGGACCGGGATGATAAGGGTCTTATGTAGAGTCAACTTTGTCGTTTGGGAGAGGGCTCTACTTCTCAATTGCTTCTTGAGCCCAAAGAAGCAGCGGTGGGCAAGAGTGATTCTGCGTTTGATTTCGGGACTGATGTCGTTGTTCCAGGTCACTGCGTAGCCAAGGTAGACGAAGTCCTTAACTACCTTGAACTTATATCTGCCAATACAAACGTTCTGGCCAAGACGTCGGTGGTGAGCGTCCTTCCTTGATGACAGCATATATTTAGTTTTGCCCTCGTTTACCGCCAAACCAATTTTCGCCGTATCCATCTCCATACTCGCAAACGCCTCATTGACATTTCGCTGCGATCTACCTATTATGTCAATATCGTCGGCGTATGCAAGGAGTTGCGAGGATTTGAAATAGATTGTGCCTCTTGTATTGTCCAGTGATTTTTGGCCAATAATTTCCAATCAAAACTATCGGTAAGGTGTTCACCGATTCAGATGGAGCAGCGAGCATTCTCCAAAGTCATCCTGCATAGTCTGATGAGTTTAGCAGGTATGTCAAAGGTAGTCAAAGCGTTTTATAGCTCATCTCTAATTACGCTGTCGTATGCGACTTTGAAGTCGACAAATAGGTGGTGAATGTCCACTTGAAATTCATTGGTTTTTTCCAGTGGGAAGATTTGGTCGTAGGTGGACTTCCCTGGCCTCAGTCCGCACTGGTAAAGACCTATCAGCTTATTTACAAAATGCTTCAGGCGTTCACACAAAACGGCAGAGAAGATTTTGTAGGCGATGTTAAGGAGACTAATTCCTCTGTAGTTGGCGCAATCAGAGGGGTCTCCTTCTTGTGGATCGGACATACGATGCTGAGACTCCATTCCTCGGGCATGCTTTCCTCTCACCATATCGTACAGATGACCTGGTGCATGCTCCTAACCAGATCATTCCCAGCTGCCTTGAAGAGCTCAGCAGACAGTCCGTCTATGCCAGCAGCTTTATTCGACTTGAGTTTCGACATGGAAATCTTAGCTTCGTCGAGGTCAGGGGGACGGTATTCTCTGCGGTCTTCGTCAATTATAAATGGATCATTCTGCCTGACAGCGGTATATTGACTAACTTCGCCGTTATATAGTCTGCAGAAGTGGTTTTTCCATATTCTCAGCATCGACTGCGATTCTACTACTAGGTGTCCGTTCTCATCCCTGCAGGCTTCCGTTCTGGCTTTATAACCTTGGCACGTTCGCTTTATCTGTTGATAAAACTTTCGAATGTCACGCCTGCGGTAACACCTCTCCAAATCTTCAATCGCTCGCTTCTCGTGCTCTTTCTTCTGAGAAGCTTATGCTCCTCCCTTCTGTTTAACTCGTAGAGCTCATGAGCTGCTCTTGTTCTGTTATGTACCGAGGCCTTATATGCATCCTGCTTCGCTGTGTGAATCCTCCTGCACTTGTCGTCGAACCAGGTGTGTCTTCGTGGTGGAGCCTTGAAACCCAAAACTTCGGATGCAGAGCTTTTCAGGGCTTGTTTGCAAAGGCTCCACTGTTGTTCTATCGATAGTATGGTGGTTTGAGGTGTATTGGAGAGCTTAAGAAAGACGCGATCGGTAAAAACAGGAGCGGTTTCTGGCGATAGTAGCTTTCCGACGTCATAACTTCGTATTCTTAGTCTACTCCGCTGCGTTCGTGACATCCGTAGGCGCATCTTGGCTTCTACAAGATAGTAGTCCGAGTCGATGTTAGCCCCTCGGAAAGTTCGGACATCAAGAATAATGGAGGAGTGTCTGACGTCGATCGCGATGTGATCAATCTGGTTGATGGTCAATTGATCAAAAGACCGCCAGGTGCCTTTGTTTATATCGAGGTGCGGGAAGCGCGTACTGGCTAGAAGGATATTTCGCACCGTAGCAGGGTCAATCACACCTTGTCCGTTATCGGATGAGGTGTCGTGTGGGCTATGTTTGCCGATGACTCGTTGAAAGATGCTTCCCTTACCCAGCTTAGCATTGAAGTCTCCTGGTAAAATTTTTATGTCATAGCTGGGACATTGGGCATACATTCTGTCTAGGAGAGCGTAGAATTTGATGGAGTCATCCTTGTCTTCCGTACGGATACGGATACATTCGTATACAGATTGTTATGAGGCGTTCACTCACATGCCTAAAGCTTAGAACTTTTTGCCTTAGTCGTTTTCGAACAACAAATCCGCATCCGAACAATCGTTGTCCTCCGTAGTCCGCCGTAGTAAATAATCGCAGTTTTTCATCCGCTTTATACCCGGTCCATTCCAGCGCATTTCCTGGATGGCGGTTATGTCCGCTTTATAGCGGCCTAGAGCGTTCGCTAGTTCTTCCGCTGCACGTGGCCTGTTTAGGGACCAAACATTCCACGTACAGAGCCGAAGATCGTTGTCCTTTTTTCGTTTTTGGCAAGGGTCGTCAACATTAATCCGGTCCGTTACATACGAGGCTTGTGGTTGTTTCTGAGTTTGCATTTTTTTTTTACGGTTACTGCTTACTAGGCCGTAGCCCAACCGACTAATCCTTTTTTTTTGGCGCAGGAGGCTCGCCATTCGCCCTTCCCTGCTGCAATTTCCATAGGAAATCTCCAGATGGCACCACGAGGAGGTGGGGATAGGACTTACTTACTAACAGTGCCGCAACATGTTTGACTGCGGTGGCTCTTCTCGCTTTTTAGCAGGCCAGCATCCGTCGGAAAGATGGCACCCCTACGAGGCCTTTGTTAGTCCTTTGCCACTTAAGTAGTGATAGTTTGATAATAATGAACCTTTTGTTAAAGAGGAAAAGTCAGATAAGTTACTGGGCTCTCTAGGAAATCTTTGAACTATCTGGTCTTTCTTCCAAGAATCATTTCACGGTATAAGTACTTCAAAATCGCCTCTTGATCCATTCCGAACCTCAGACAATCTCTCGTAATGGCCCTCAATTACATCAATCCAAACCCACGATCGTCGTGGATTGTACAGGTATCTTCTAGGAACCAATAATATCTTTTTGTGTCACTGAGAATTATTGATAATTCGTTCGATTGAAATTCCCCATCGTTCGGCATCTCTACGTATGGTATTTAGATTTTTCTCTAATTAGCGCATTGCACCGTTTATTCATCTCACAAATACACTTTGTTATCTTTCAAACAGGTTCGACACACAGTATTCCGAAGATACAGTTCATTAGTGCGCTTCAGCTTCTATCTCCATTTATAGATTTATTTTCTATTATTTAATGACCCCCGGGTCCATCCATGATCTTGTAATGCTATTTCTACCTGCCGCAGATGTTGCGCGGCGCATTCTGCATCGTTTATCTTTTACTCTTTGTTGTTACTGTTGAGATAATAACTGTGTGATGATGATGATACGAGCGGTATCTATCCCCATGTCGAGTCACTTACTCTTGTTCTAGCCTCTGATTGAATGATGGAGCAAAATATACGGCTAAATCAAGTGAATTGTGTGTGAGTGATGGGGCGATAAAGACATTTCGTAAACTTTGATACGGTGGACAGGCGCAAACTGATTTATTGGTCGAAGATAGTTTCTTTCCGAAGATGTGGTGGTGGGCTTTAGTTCGGCCGATATGCATCATAGTGATGGACTGATGAGATTAATGATGTTTTTTAAATTCCTTTTGAACCGAAATGAAAAGAAACATCTTTACGGAATCCAATTACAATTATAGCTCAGTAAGTTATGGTTGTCTAGTGTGAGAGGCTGCAAGAAGGGTTTCAAGAGGAATTCAAAAAAGCCCAAGAGGAACAAGTCTGTCGTAATCAGATTTGGCGATCTGGCCGGTCAGTTCAAATCGCCCATATGAGAGATTACACCGTCAAAAAATACATACATAAGTGATTCAAAGCCTCCATCGTTGCCCGAAAGTTATATAAGCGTTTGTAGCTTGCGGCGATAAAACTCGCTTAACAACTGTCTCCAGCGCTCACTAGTTACTGTTACGGTGGTAAAGTCGGAACTATCACTACTCCACTGAGTCTAAAGCGGAAACTTTTAGTTTACTGTTTGCGACTCATTTCCCGGGAAATCAGATCGATCGGCTCGTTGCATACTCCTTCAAGGGAAACTGCAACTGAAACGATGAAAACAACTCGGCGTAGCTGGTATATTGCGTCGCGCGTGCAGCCATCCTTCGATGGTTTCAAATCGCCGGGCACCGACGGGATAGATTCTGTTATGCTGCAAAAAGGTATAAAGCAGCTGCTTCCTACTCTGAAAAGAATTTTCACTGCTAGTCTAGCACTTGCTCACATACCCATTCCTTGGCGCGCAGTGAAAGTGTTCTTCATTCCCAAAATAGGAAAAGAGGACTACTCACTTGCCAAGAGCTTCAGACCAATTAGTCTAACATCCTTCCTGCTGAAAAGCATGGAGAGACTGGTAGAGTTGCACGCGCGAAAAGTTGCCCTTCGAATGCGTCCTCTTTCGGAGATGCAACATGCTTACCAGCGCGGAAAATCCTGCGAGACTGCGCTTCAGAACCTAGTTGGGCGAATTGAATGCGCGCTCGAAAGGAAAGAGTACGCGCTGGGCATTTTCATCGACATTGAAGGAGCTTTTGATAACGCAACTTTTGACAGCATGTGGAACGCTGCCAGACATCATGGCATAGATGAAGCACTCGTCCTTTGGATCAAAGCAATGCTCATGCAGAGGACATTGACCGCTGATGCAGGCATCGACCAGTGTGTCAAATCCGGCGTAAACAGAAGTTGCCCTCAAGGTGGCGTCCTGTCTCCGGTGTTATGGTGCATGGTGGTCGATTCCCTGCTTGATGCTCTCAATGCCTATGGAATCGAGAAGGAGGAAAAATACTGACATGACTCAGCTGGTACTAAAAGGCACTTCCACCCCGATATCCAAAGAGGCTAAGTATCTAGGAGTCATCATAGATAGTAAGCTTCTCTGGTCAAAACATGTTCAGTCAAAAAACTGCAAAGCCTTCGGCAAAACATGGGGTTTATCGCCGGCAAAGGTCCTCTGGATCTACACGGCAATGATAAGACCTATAATCTCATATGCATCGGTTGTCTGGTGGAACAGACTAAAACGCAAACACGTCTTAGCCTCTTACACCAAACTCCAAAGAACGGTTTGTCTCAGCTGCACGGGGCTTTCCCCAGCATGCCGGGCGCTGCTCTAGATGTTATGATGAACCTTCCACCTCTTGATATATTTATCAGAGGTGTGCTCTGAAAGCCATGTCTCGTCTGAAGAGAAATGGCTTTTGGTACAACTCGCATAGGAATAACGGTGTGCTTGCGCAAGAATTGTCCTGCGACCCCTGTCTCATGGACATGCCTTCTGACGCACTGACGCCCGTTATCCTATTGGGTCGTAATTTCACAGTCGAGTTTCCATGGCGTCAGGATTGGCTATGGCTGGATACTGAACCTGGGAAGGATAGTCTTCGCATTTTCACGGATGGCTCCAGGGCTGGGCGGGGGTCCGGTGCTGGAGTCTTCTTTGAACACGAAAACATCAGACTGCACTTCTCGTTAGGAAAGAATGCGTCTGTCTTCCAATCAGAGGTATACGCAATCCTAATGGCCATGCACTATGTTGTGGAGCACAGGTGGAAGGCGGAAAGCATATGCGTCTGTATGACAGCCAAGCTGCACTAAAAGCTGTCTGTAACCCCTTAACTACGTAGCTCCAAATTAGTGCTTGAACTCAAGTCCTTCTTAAACAGAGTCGGCAGACTAAATTCATTAAGGCTTGTATGGGTTCCAGGCCACTCTGGGATGCAAGGAAATGAGATCTCTGATGAACTCGCTAGAATGGGTTCAGAGGAGAGCTTCTCAGGACCCAAACCCGCTCTAGGTCTACCTGCGTCCACGGTAAGTTCCTACATTAACGATTGTGTATTAACACACACAACCGTAGATGGAGGGATTGTCCGGGTTGCAGGATGACAAGCACGGATGCCCTGATGTCTGCAAAAAATCTGCAGCATTCCTCCTGTCTTTAAGGAGAATCGACTGCAGAAGGCTTGTGGGATTTATCACGGGCCATTACACTTTTGCAAAGCTTTATTGGCATTTGTGTTCGACGTAGGCATACCGTAGAGTCTTTCGCTCAGCTGCTCCCTGTAGACTCTGGCAACATCCGGTGTGCTCAGGCGCCCAATGTCGAACCTCCTCCTGATGGGCTGGTGCAGCTTTCTGACATTGGGCAGTCGAGCTCTGAATCTTGCTGCTACGAGGAAGTGGTCAGAGTCGACATTTGCCCCTCTGAATATTCGCACATCCAGGATGTTTGACGAGTGCCTTGCGTCAATGAGCACATGGTCGATTCGGTTGGCGGTTCGACCGTCCGGAGATCGCCAGGTTGCTGTATGGATTCGTTTGCGAGGGAATCTTGTGCTACTTATCACCGCATTACGAGTTGTCGCAAAGTCAGCGAGTCGGAAGCCGTTATCTGTTGTTGTATCGTGGAGGCTGTGCTTTCCGATCACTCCGTCAAGGGTGTTCTCCTTACCGATTTTGGCGTTGAAGTCCCCGAGCACGATTTTTACATCGTACTCCGGACAAGCTCCGTAGGCGTTGTCCAGGAGGTCATAGAAGTCCTCCTTGATAGGGTCTTCAGCCTCGTCGGTAGGGGCGTGTGCACATATAAGGCTGATGCTATAAAATCTGCCTCTGATGCGGATCACAGCCAGGCGATCACTTATAGGTTTAAAGTCGATGACCTTCGACCTTAACCGCTTTCCCACGACAAATCCGCATCCCAGTAAGTGCAACCTTTTGTGACAGCTGTAATAAATGTCGCAATTTTTCTTCCTAATCATACCGTTTCCTATCCAGCGTATTTCCTGGACCGCAGTAACATCCGCCTTGTACTGCGTGAGGATTCCTTTTAGTTTATGTGCAGCTCCGGGAGCGTACAGGGTTCTGACATTCCAGGAGCATACTCGCAAATCGTGTTCCTTTTTCGTGCGTTGTCGTCGTCGAGTATCCGTCCGTGTATCCGAGGCATCTTGCTCATTCATAACTTTAAGTTTTTTTACGGCGGATTGATAGCCCGCCGCACAACAGCCATTCTGGTAGGGGTTTTTTCGCTGCATACGTTTGTTCACCTCCCAACGGTTGTTGAAGAGGCTATCCAGATGGCGCCGCGAGGAGGCCGTATGTCAACTTGACCCGGGCATTTAAACAGGGATCGTTGCTGGCATCTCGCCAGGTTGAGAGCAATCAACAACTTTACCCTGTATGTCCGAACCCATGCCCTCTAACTTCTTATATCTACTGTGGCAAATTTGACTTATGGGATTCGTGCAGGCAATCTAGGCTAACAAGCGTTTTTCTTTTTCTTTTTTTAATTAACGATTGAAATGAATGTTTCCACTCTCATGCCAGATCAGACATACAAAATTTCCGCCTTAACGTAAAAAGGAAAGGAAAACAAATCCACGTAATTGCCCTACGTGAACAAGTTCACTCTTTGTCTAGCTTCAGTACGTGCCAGAATAAAATTCTTATTTACTGAAATCACGTTCCCCAAAAAGCAATTAACTCTCTGAGCCTAAGCCTCAATCAGCTTAAAACTGAAATTTCACTCCAGACCTAGGTTTGATTTTAATTCCAGATACTACGTGCTACTCGAGACGAATGCGTCTAGGAATTAGTTGTCGGATTACACATACGACCGTCAACACACCCCAAGCCGTAAGCTTCTCATGTAACTGAATGAATTCCTTCGCCGCTAAGTACAACAACGTGTGATTGGAAGTGAAATTTTGATGACCCACATGATAGACAAGCAATTGACAAATCAACGACTCCAAGTCGAGTTAATGTAGGTCTTCCATTAATCATGCGGGGGAACGGATCGTGCAATTAACTGACTGATTATGATGCCTGTTTGATTGAGCTTCTGTTTTACAATACTCGTATTTGAGCTTAGAATTTAGCGTCCCGAGAAAGTAGAGTAACCAGCAGCAAAACTATGTTGCACAGCAAGAACGAGGAAAATAAAAACAGAAAGACGAAACCTCACCACGGTTTGGAAGTGGGTCACTAGAGTTGCCACTAAAGTGGAGTCGTTAAAAGCAAAATTCATTACTCGCCCCTGTTACTAGATACGCCAAAGCAACGCTTAATTCTCAAGCAGTTTCACCTTCAATCAATTACTGGTTTTCGTTAAACCAAAAAACAAAATAGGCAGCAAACCGACAAGCCTAGACAAGGGACATTCCTTCCTCCAGCAACAACAAGATCAAAGTCATTTACTGACATAATTATTAATGCTTCGCTGATATCTTTGGTACTTGTTGATGATGATGACGATGGTGTCTGGGGAAGCAGGATTAAGTCCAGAACATCACTGAAGGTAAACCACTTGAAAGCCTTCGGGCAACGTGTAAGCCGCCGCCAAATAGAGACGCACGAAGATTCTCATACTCTAGCTCGGCTACTTTACCCCAGTCCTTGATATGTATATAAATGCGAGTATATACGCATTCTTGGGCGAATGTGAATATCTTCGTTTCGGTTTTTAGTCTAAAGATAGATTGAGGATGATGCTAATGATGTTGGCTGGTTATGTTAGTCGCTTGTCGATGACTAGTCGATTTATAAATATTTCAAGTTTTTTATTAGCATTTTAATATGCTCCTTTCTGTTCTACCTCGTACGCGGCATGGATTGCGTGGAATGAAATCAAAAGAATCGTGAGGTGATATAGTTGAATGGCATCGTATAACATGAAAGTCTTGGCTGATGACTAATCAAACAAGAATCGATTCGCAGTAATTTTTATATAAAACACTTCTGTGGAGTCAGAGTCACAATTTTCAGTCTATATTGCCCGGAATCCAAATGGTCGCGGACTATGGTTCGCTGAAACGTTCAAGCCATTCAGAGGACAACCGCTACCTGGTAATAGCAATACTCTAGAAAAATTACCGCCACATATAGAGTGACGCTACGTTTCCCGAACTGGAAAATATCATAAGATCCATCGAGCTGATTAAAACACCAGACTATAACTTAATAAGGGAATGTCCAAGTCGACACACAGCCTCCGCGTGGCCCCCCCTGGATAGCTACCCTGGCACCCGCCAGGTAGTGGACCAATGTGTGCGGCGACCCAACCCCTTGTTCCTGGGGAAAGAGGAACCTGGCCCTCCAGGTTGGGGGTCGTCCTTAGGGGTAGTATCCCTATCACGTAAAAACCCACTTATTCAGAAGCAACCACAAGCCTCGGATATGGACGGATACAAAGCTGATGACCCCCGCAAACGATTAAAGGACTTGAGTGTCTGCACCTGGAATGTGAGGTTCCTTAACAGACCGGGTGCAGGCGATCAATTAGAGCAGACCCTTAACTGCTATAAAGCAGATATAACCGCGCTTCAAGAAGTGCGATGGGATGGACCCGGCAAAAGACGGATGAAAAACTGTGACATCTACTACGGGAACCCGAATCCGCCTATTCGGGTGCGGATTCGTTATTCGAGGAAGACTCCGACAAAAAGTCTTAAGCTTCCCGGGATGTAAGCGAACGCCTCATAACAATCCGCATCAAAGCTAAGTTTGGAAACATTAGCTTAATATGCGCTCACGCACCAACGGAAGAAAACGACGATCGACAGAACCTATAGGCAATGCCCCAGCTACGACACAAAAATAGTCCTAGGAGATTTTAATGCAAAACTGGGCAAAAAGAACATATTTGAGTCGATCATAGGAAAGCATAGCCTCCATAACACCACATCCGACAACGGACTAAGGCTAATTGATTTCCTAGCAGGGCGTAACCTCCTTGTAGCAAGCACGCGATTCCCCCATCTCAACATCCATAAGGGTACCTGGCGGTCTTTTGATCAATCGACCACCAACCAGATTGATCACATTGCGATCGACGCCAGACACTCCTCCTGTATTCTCGACGTACGAACCTTCCGAGGAGCCAACATCGACACGGACTACTACCTTGTTGTAGCCAAGGTACGAAGTAGAATATCAAGAATGCTTAGGAGTCGAGTAGGTCTACGTAAGTTTGACGTCGCAAGAGATTGCTAGAATCTTTGCCGATCGTGTCACCTTCAAGCTCTCTCAAAATCCGTCCACAGCAGCACAAACAATAGAACAGGAATGGGCGCATTGCCAGAGCACCGTCAGAGACGCTGCCTCAGAGGTGCTGGTTTTCAAACGCCACCTCCTAGAAACCCCTGGTTCGATGAACAATGCGAGCAAGCCCATGCAGCAAAACAAGAGGCATATAAAGCCATGCTGCAACGACGGACGAGAGCTACTCACGAAATCTATGAGCAGAAGAGAAGAGAGGAACACACGCTTTTCAAAATAAAGAAGAGAGAGCACGGAAAGTGTGAGATCGAGGAGACAAAGTTAACCCCATACAAAACCCTTATCATTCCGGTCCTGCTGTACGGCGCAGAAATATGGACACTATCAAAAACGGATGAGGAGGTCCTTGGTCGGTTTGAGAGAAAGATTTTGCGCCTGACATTCGGGCCTATAAGCGCAGACGGGGGATGCAGGAGAAGATTCAATCACAAACTTTACGGGCTGTATAGTTAAGAGTCTACGGATTCAACGCCTAAGATGGCTAGGCCATGTAGAGCGGATGGACACCATAACTCCAGGTCGGAGAGTCTTTGAATCCAACCCCGAGGGACGAAGAAACAGAGGACGGCCACACTTAAGATGGGGCACATAGGTGGAAGGGGACCTCAACCAACTGGGTGTGCGGCAATGGGAAAGGCTAGCAAAAGATCGTGCTTGTTGCAGGGGCATGCTGGTTGAGGCATGTAGCGGCCATTGAGAAGACGAAGAAGTTAGTGTTGTTTCTTGTTGCTCTCCATAGGGAGTCATTTCTAGCGGATATTAATGTCAAGGTTTTCCTCTTGCATATGCTTTCACTTCGATTTGATAATTTGGGTGATTTTGTTCAGATTTGCTTGTCAACTGCCATTTTTCTTTCGGAACGTTGTAGGGTTTGTCCTCTAGAGAAGGCACACAGCATGGACGATGACCAACTTGGTTTGTTGGCTTCAATCATCAACATCATTTTCAGTGGCCCGCATGTTCCACTAAAAGAATAGCGGGGGTAATGCGCGCACGCGGGATCTCCAGACCACTCGATCCTCCGCCATCGACTCTAACTCATCAGGAGCTAAGTCCAAGCGCACCCAGGCGAGTTTTTGGACTTGGTCCAACCACCTCGTCCTGGGTCTGCCAAGCACAGTTGGAATTTGCTCAAACCTTCGGACATGTGTCGTGCGAAGTGTTTACGCAACTCACTGCTCTGTAATTTCTCCCACCGTATGCGTGTAACCACTCTTGATTTCCGCCTTGGCAGACGAGGTAGTCTATCAGTAAGATACAGCTTACACAACACCAGGTGATGATCAGTTGACAGTTCAGCCCCTCTCAACACACGAACCACGTATATTTTTGAGCGTCTTTGTGCGGAAAGAAGGTGTTCATAATGGACATGGCATTTGCACAGCAAAAATCCAACAACCTCTCTCCGTTCGCGTTTTGATGAGGATCACCGTTCCTCCCAATCACACTCCCCCGTGTCGTTACATCCACACCCACGTGGGCGATAGGAATCCATCTCAACCACCCTATCAAGGGCCGCATCAATTTCATCTAGGAAAGTCGCATATTCAGACTCTAGATTCGGTGCATACACCTGCACCAGAGCCAAAGTTGATCTTTCAAACTTGAGTTTTAAGATCGCGACTCTCCCTCCTTATGGTATCCACTCCAATACCCTGTCTGCCAGCCTGGGACTTATGAGTATCCCCACTCCCGCCTGTGCCGACATTTGAGGTGCAACTCCCGACAGAAAGAGTTTCCACCCGTCCGAAAGGTCCACAGTTTTATATCCTCTTTGCTTTGTCGAAGAGATACCTACGATATCTAACCGATACCTGGCAGCTTCCTCAACCAGCTCGTGATACTTCCCTGTGAGCGATGAGACGTTCCACGTTCCCATCCTAAGTCGATGCCGTTGTCTGTTGCCCTTTACTCCCCGCACGCACTGGTTAGTGCATGGCGTGATAACCCCCCCACCTTCGTAATGGCTCACGAGGCCACTGCCGGGTTGCTCGTGACTTCTTCGGGCTAAGCCCGGCCGGCTGCCGAGCAGGACAGACCGGCCACCAGACGCTCGCATACTGCCACAATTTAGGCCTGGCTCCGAATGTGGCACACCAGGGTAGGCAATTTCCGAGGCTGCTCTTCTCTTCGTCATCATGGGGGTTTGCGCTTCGTTAGCCAGGTTTGGTCCGTACGAAAATTAATTCGCACACCCCAAACCTGTTGCCCGCCCCCCACCACGAGGAGGTCGGCTGCCGGGGGGGGGGGGGGGCTTGTTGGCTTCAAGAGAAAACTTAAATTATTGTAAAAAGGTGACACGTCTGGACTCTACTTCGAAAATAACGTGGCTAAGTAGGTAGTCTCTGGACCTCTGAATCCAATGACAACTGGGTCGAATGCTGGAAATATCTTTATCACGGTCCTTGAATGTGGGATATCCTGTTGGTCGTACAATAGGCAAGTAGTTTTCTCTGAGGGCTTCACCGGATTGAATAAGCCTAAAAGAAAAATTGCATGGGTGCCTTCAAACTTCGTAACATCATACTGGTCGTTAACGAAGTCTGTGGTTGTGAGTCATCATGATGAGAGATCCGACAGTTCGGGGCCAACTGGTCGGGGTAGTCTCCCAGTAAATAGTTTCATAGACGTAAATGATGGTCCATCACGGTTTTTCTACAATTGTGGACGCTTTCGAGTGTTCTGTAAGACCAATTTGTCACCACCGGGTATGATTCAAGTTCATTCCATTTGAATAACTTCTGGTAGATGCAATCATTCTAGAACTCGGCGTTTTTCATAATATGTAAAGTACGGAAATCGATATTATTGGCAGACAGCGACCGTGAATAGAGGAATAAGATAAATCAAGATCCCATAGATTAAGGATAGTATTCAACGTCAAAACTAAATCAAAATGCACTTAACTACGTTGAAGTATGAGCTGTAATTAAACTTATCCCCATATCGTAACCTTACACCTTAAGTCCAATGCTATCAAGCCTAAGCTCACTTCAGAAAAAGCCAACGATCCCGATGCACAAACATCTACACCCAGATATCTATCTGTGCAATAAAACCAAACGCTTCTATATTAAAGCCCATTGCAACACCACCTAACGACCCCTGACTGTGTTCCCGGCCGATAAAACTGCCTCATTCCATACCCTTGAAAATAGCAAATTTACGTTAATGAATTTAGATAAATAAACAAATGAGTAAAACGTACTCAAATTAACTAAACACCGCCGCCGAACCATCGCATCGGTCGGCGTGGTTAAGCTGGCAAGTAGACGTTTGGGAATCCGAGAAGCCTCGACTCGGTATTACAGTCCTTTGACTCGTTTTAGTTCGTCTTTATGGCAAATCGACTGTAAATCTAAATTTGCAATTAATTTTTATCGCATAAATCCGTTGTGCCGATTACCTTTATTGTTAGATGCATCCCATCCAATCGGTGCGTTACCGCTATACATATTTGAAAAGAGTCATTTGTTTCCAGATTTTTTAATGACCGTCGACGGTAATTTATGATAGGAGCCTTTGATTAGAGACCTCGGGGTCCATATGAGTAGAGGTTTCGCATCCATAGGGGCCGAAGCGGTTATTAAAATGAATTGCAATTAGTAATTAGCAAAGCTCAGCTTTCATCGTGTACTCGTACATATGAACTAATGAAGGGAAAGTATCTCAGGCAGAAAGGTGTTTCGTAACATCCGATCCGATAATGACCCGCATCTTTTGGGTTTAGGAATCCGAAGGTCGAAGCGCTTCACTCGTAAGATCAATTTCAATTTCATGATTTGGTTCACAACAGCTCATTATAGGGTCCGTGTTGTCTCACACCTCTTCAACCAGATACGGGAAGATACGTATAAGTTGAAACATCGCACTTAGAGACACGAGCATGAGAATTGAGACATTGGAACATGTCGAATTTGGTTGATGGAAGCATGAGACATTCACTTCTAAATCCGATGGGTGTTATGTGTGACTGAACGGGTGATTCATGTCAATAATGTGGTATAGCCAAGAGCGGGAGATAGAGATTGTCGTCGTCATTGATGCGGGAACTCCGGTTGTGGATTTCATGATTTATCTGAAGGTCGTGGTGACAGCGAATGATGATGGTTTGGATTGATCGACACTGGCACTGATAGCTATGTATTCACAGGTGGGACGACGTTGGTTTTTGTTTTTTTTTTTTTATGTATGAGTACTATGCTGCGAAGGTGTTTCTGTGTGAATCGAAGACGTAGAGTGATGTGCTTATTACATTTTAATTGGATGGGTGCGATCAGGGAGCGAACGTATGACTTCAACCTTGTAAAGTTGAATCAAGAAAATTGTATTTAAAAATCTGAGGATGTCGTATCAGAATTTGAGCAGCAGTCAATCTTTCCAAGCTCATTATGAGAAGTATTAACTGCATCTGATCTTTGAAACAACGAAATTGTTGGCAGTTAAAGCCATGAAGAATTTAAGAACTGCTACGTTGGTGTAGCGGCGACATCAGTGCTGAAATTGGACTTAAAATAATGGCTACCAATGGGTGCTTCATTATACTCAACACAACGCAAACTAAGAAACCTCGATCATCCTGATTTAACTCTACATGACAGAATTGACAGACTCCGATTCATAGAGTTAATACTTACTTACTTACTTATCAGGCCAGCGATCCATGGAGGATCTGAGCCTGAGCTATAGCTGCCTTCCATCCTTGACGGTCAAGGATCAAGACCAAGATGTCTTACATCCGCGATTACTTGGTCTTTATACCGGAGGTTCGGTCTTCCTCTTCTTCTCGAATCAGGAGGCTCGGAGTCGAAGACCCTCTTACCTGGAGCGTTGATGTCCATGCGCTCGATGTGGCCGAGCCAGTGTAGTCGACGGATCCTTGCCTTCCGGACTACATCCACATCTTGGTACAGCTCGTAGAGTTCGCGGTTGTGTCTTCTTCTCCATTCACCTTCCTCACAGACAGGACCAAATATCCGGCGCAGAATTTTCCTTTCGAAAGAACCCAAAATCAGCTCCGCTGTCCTGCTTATCGTCCAGCTTTCGGCTCCGTACAGCAAGACTTGTAGTATGAGCGTTTTGTAAAGCATGATTTTGATCTTTCGAGTGAGGAGTTTTGACCCAAGTTGTTTGGACAAGCCGAAGTAGCAGCGGTTAATAAGAGCGATTCTATGCCGGATTTCCACTTTGGTGTCATTTGTGGAGTCAACGTTTGTCTCGAGGTAGACAAACTCCTTAACTACCTCGAAATTGTAGCTGTCAATTGTTATATTTTGTCCCAGGTGGTTAGCGACGTATCGGTTTTTGCTTGATGGCATGTACTTTGGCTTATCCTCGTTGACTTTAAAATCAACTCATTTCGCCTGTTCTTCAATTGCCGTGAAAGCTCCTACAACGTCACGCTGAGACCGCGCGATGATGTAATATCATCGGCGTATTCTAGCAGCTGGACTGCGAGTTCATCAAAGATCTCATTTCCTGGAATCCCAGAATGACCTGGGATGCATATAAGTCTTAATGAGTTTAGTATACGGACTTTGTCTAGAAAGACCTTAAGTTCATACACAAAAATGGAGCTGGTTAAGGGGTTTCACACAGCTTTGCGGCAGCTGGCCTGTCACTGCAGACGCATATGCTTTCACACCTATGCTTCACAGTATTCAGTACAGTACATGGCTATTATGATTGCATATCGTTCCCTTTCTGCGTTAACCTCGTATGTACATTTTTCGTGAAATTCGGCTTTTTATATAACATTGTTGGGAAACTCTAACAAAATATATAGTGAAAAGGATGAATGTCGAAATAAATATAACAACGCATTTTACAGTCCATTCTTCTTCCTCGTAACTAAATTCATGTTGTTGAATTTCGACGAAAACCTCGTAAATACTTCAAATACTTTTTAGGAGTTTAGCTTTAGCAGCTTCGTCTTCAGTGGTGTTACAGCCCATGAGTCGTGTACCAGATCTGAATCCTCATGATATGTCAATGTTTTCAGACATTGCACATACCACAACCAGGTTCGGATCATAGAAGACCGGCATTGCGTTGTTTTATGCATATGTTTTTTATGACCATATATGGAGTTGTTTTAGGTATAAGATTATCTTTAAGAATTCCGTTGGGATAAGCGCGTCGGTTTGGCCGACGCGACAAAAATAAAAAAAAACAGTTCAGTTAAAAAGTGCAACCAATACGAGTAGTTCTGTTATCAGAGATATTAATAACCTTGAGCAGAGTGCTCATTCGATTGTACTTAAGCTTTCGGGTTTAATTTATGTTTTGGGTTTAATATCACTTCAAGGAATTAAACTCTTTTTCAAATAATACCGAAAAAGGAAATATGGATCGGTAAGCATAGTTACATTTTTTTGTTATAAATACTTTTTAAAATGTGCATTAGACCAAAGGGAAATTCATTGGACAAGGAATCAACCATTTTGGCTCAACGTATTCTGGTTTTAGACGAAACCACTGGTGAATTTAAGTTTATTGATTGTGAAGCCGAAGAAAATACTCCTACATCAGGTTACTCAGATCTTATCTTAGATGATCAAACAGGATTATTTATTGAGCAAAGTGATAATCAGAATTCAATTAGTGACTTATCAAGCGGTTGCCAACCCTCAACAAGATCTAACTCTGACGAATCTAACTATTCTGTTAACCGAAACAATGAATTAGATGACGGTTCTGGTCTGATAACTAGAAGAAGGAGAAAGAAAGGACAGGGGAAGCAAGATAAGTGGAAGAAAAATATTATAAAAAAAGCGAGACAAGAAGGAAAACAATATTACAGTGTTAAAAAAATTAAAGGCCAAATAGTAGGAAAACAAAAAAGAGAAAAGCGTGTTCTTAAGCCTGGTTGTATTTCAAGCAAATGTAAAAACAGCAAGTATTTTAAATGTGATGAAATTACCGAATCAGAAAGAAAAGAATTATTTCATTCTTTTTGGAAAAATATGACTTGGGAACAACGTAAAGTGATGATTGGAACTCTTGTAGAAAAGCGACACGTAGCTCGTCGTACAAATAAATGTGATAATTCAAGACGTAACACATCTATGAAATATCAGTTGAAAACTAAAAATGGTATTGTACCGGTTTGTAAGAAAATGTTTTTAAACACATTCAGTTTAGGAGAATGGTCAGTGCGAAATTGGATTACAGAAAGCAATAGTTATGGAATTCGTCTGCAAACTGGAAAGTTAAAAAAGAAAGTTTCCGCGATTAACGTAAAAAAACAAGAACATGTCAAAGATTTCTTAACAGGCCTGCCTAAGCTTCAATCTCATTATTGTAGGAAAAGAACAGATAGGCAGTACTTAGATTTTAATTACACATCGTTTAGAGATGTTTATAAAATGTATGAACAGTTTATGAAGGATGAAGAAATACCACAAAATGAAAAGTCATCCTACTTGTCCTTTTTGAAAATAACACGTTCGTTTAATATTGGTTTGTATAAACCTAAAAAAGATCAGTGTGATCTATGCTTTAGTTTCAAGGCCGGAAATATTGACCAAGACACATACAACGAACACATTTATAATAAAAATAAAACAAGACTGGAGAAAGATACTGACAAGAATAAAGCTTTAAAGAATGAAATAAATGCATTTTCTTTAGATGTCCAAGCTGTCCAATTGGTACCTTTTATAGCTGCATCAGCAATTTATTTCAAGCAAAAGCTTGCTGTGCATCAGTTTACATTTTTCAATTTAAAAACATCTGAAGTTTTCTGCTACGTATGGCATGAAGGAGAAGGTGGAATAGACTCAAATGTTTTTGCTTCGTGTGTTTCTCATGTCTTAGAAAATTATTGTGACCTGAATGTACCAACAGTTCTATTTAGCGATGGTTGTAGCGCACAAAACCGAAACGTCAACTTAGCTAACCTTTTACAATTCATTGCGACCAAATATAATACGACAATTTATCAAAAGTATTTAACTGTTGGACATACCCAGATGGAATGTGATTCTGTCCACTCAACGATAGAAAGAAAAAAAAAGTCCAAGGAGATGTACGTTCCTGCTGATTTTATCCGAATCATTGCAGAATCTAGAACCAATCCAGAGCCATACAAAGTGATCTACGTAGATCACACATTCTTTAAGAACTTTTCAAATATTAATTTTTATAAATCCATAAGACCAGGTAACAAAACGGGTGACCCGCAAGTTATAGATCTCAAATGCATAAAATATGATTCCACGGGAATGTACTATAAACTTGATTTTGACAAAGATTGGACGTTATCTCCCCAAAGAAAAGCGAAAATAAGTATTTCGAAAACAATTTTAAAACCATTGTATGAAAATTCATCCCCTTTAACGCTAAAAAAATATAACGACCTACAAAGCTTAAAGAAGCTAATTCCAAAGGATTATCACAGCTTTTATGATAACCTAAGGTTTAATTCTAACAAAGAATAGAAACATTTTAAATTGACTCCTTTAAAAAACTTAAAGCTTCTGTTCAGTTTTCGATTATAACTATAAGTACCTTAAGAATTAATGGATTAAGGGTACCATTTAAGTAATTAGATTATTGAGAGTTTGATTAGCCTAGATGTTACACTGTCAATCATTTAAAGGCGTTTCATAAAAATGCAAGAAACTCGTATCTGCTAAGTGCGCATCAAAACGTATAAGATGGAAACTCGTACATAACAAAAACATTTATAACATATATATATATTTATATTCGAACGAGATTACAAACTGTTAATCATTAGCAAACGTGAAATATAAATGAAAAAAATTAAAGTTTTAGTATCGTATTCGATTGAAGGAAACCATTCGTTTTTTTTAATTCCTGAAAAAAGGATGTTTTGTAGATACGTGCTTAACGCAGAAAGGGGACGATATATCCCTGACTGAAAACCAGGGGCACATTTTCCTAATAAAAAGTGCCGTCGGAAGTTTTCGAGTTCAAAGAAAACCCCAACGCCGGATTCCAGCCCAGACTTGGAGTCATCTGTGAAAATGGGAAGTCAATCCTTTCCAGGTTCAGTTTGTGGCCAGAGCCAATCCTGTCCCCATGAAAATTCGACTGTGAGGTTATATCGCAGTAGAATAACAAGTGTCATTGCGGCAAGGCCATATCCATGAGACAGTGGTCGTAGAATATCTCTCTCCCAAGCGCATTGTCATTCCAATGCGAATTGCACCAAAAACCATTCCCCTTAAGACGAGGTACGGATTTCAGTGCACCTAGAGTAGCATCTAGAGCACCACCCGGCGTGTTGGGGGAAGCCCCTGTACTGCGGAGGCAGACCGTTTGCAGAAAGAGGCTACGACGTGTTTGCGTGTTAGCCTGTTGCACCAGACAACCGATGCATATGAGATTACAGGTCTTATCATTGCCATGTAGATCCAGGGGACATTTGCCGGCGATAAGCCCCATATTTTGCCAAAAGCTCCTTTGCATGGCCAGAATGCTGACATCGCTCTGGTGGTTTTTGACTCATCATGCTTTGACCAAAAAGCTTGTTATCTAAGATGACTCCCAGGTACTTAGCTTCCTTGGGCCCCGGAATGGGAGTGCCTTTAGTACCAGCTGAATCATGTCTTAAGATTATTAACCGACAACCCATTTCTTCATCAACGCCATGCCGTCCGGCAGCGTCTGTCGAAAGTGGCGTTACCAAAAGATCCCTCAATGTTTACGAAAATGCCAAGCGCGAACTCTTTACTTTCGAGTGCGCAGTCAATTCTTCCAACTAGATTTTGAAGCGCAGGATTTTCCGCGCTGATAAGCATGTTGCTTCTCCGAAAGAGGATGCATTGAAGGCAGCTCTTCTTCAGCAAGAAGGATGTTAGACTGATTGGTCTCAAACTCTTGGCGAGTGAGTAATCCCCTTTCTCTGTTTTGGAAATAAAGACTACTTTCACCGTGCGCCATGGAATAGGTATGTTGGCAAGTAGCAACAGTTACTACATTGTACTTTTTATCTTATCATAACAGCATAACATGGTACATATATCTCATCGGTGCCTGATGTACTCGGGCTCGTAGAAGAGCCCTAACCTATCCAGGATCAACCCTCATGGATCAATGTGTCTGAAGGGATAAAGCGTTAAAGGCACCCTTTCGTGGTACTCGTTGTTCCCAAAGATCAAGTTATTGATCTTTGCTACCGCGGATCAGCTTTATCAGACTTTCAGAGACACTGTCTCTCCGAAACCTTATCTTCAGCCTCTCTCCGAAACCTTATCTTCAAATTGACACTCACATTAAACTAAGTAGGATATCCGTACATAATCATGGTTCTGATTAAGGCCGAGCGAAAGCGCACGGGGCCCTTACCGGGCCCGGGGATCGTAGCCTTCCCAGAATTGAGAAGAACGCACATAGGCCAGGGAGGCCCATTGTGCAGCTATGAGGGGGTTTTACCCCCCTATTCGTGGAGCCATTTTGTGCTTCTTAAGAAGTTAAGAAGATCAGGTATCCCTACATTCTGAACATCAGTCAGACCGTTAAGGAAGTAAGAGCCTAGGTAACGTTTCCTGTTATTGCAAAAAGCTGGACAGGCACAGAGAAGGTGGTGAATGGATTCGACCTCCTCCTCGTCCTGACAGCTTCTGCAGAAATCATTCGGAACTATTCCCAGTTTTTGCGCGTGACTGCCAATGAGGCAGTGTCCTGTGATGACACCGATGACTTTCTAGATGTCAGTTCTTTTCAGGGAGATTATACTCCTTGTTCGTTGACTGTCAAGCCGAGCCCAGATTTGCCTGGTGATGACGCAGGTATGTCCCTGGGTCCATCTCAGGTTCGTCTCGGTCCTGGCGAGATTGGTCAGATTATGTTTAATGGTTGTAAGGGGTACTCCCTCACAAGCCACGAGTGATTGTAGCGTCGTTCCTTGTTTGGCGAGTGTGTCGACTTTTTCATTTCCTGTTATGTCGCTGTGCCCCGGTACCCAGATAAGCTGTATGTTGAACTGTTCTGCCATCTCATTAAGAGATCGGCGACAGTCGAGACTACATTTTGATGTGTACACATAGGACTCCAACGATTTTAAGGCTGCTTGACTGTCTGTGAGAATGCGAATATCCGTGGTGGATATTACGTTCCATTTCAGCCCAGACAAAGGCTCTTTTGTTGCCAACAGTTCCGCCTGGAAAACGCTGCAGTGATCTGGTAGTTTTAGAGCTTTATACAGCTTAAGTTGTTTGCAGAATACTCCACTGCCCACCCCGTCTTTGATTTTAGACCCGTCAGTGTAAAAATCCAGTCTGTCCGGATATATTGTCGAGAAGTTTTTGTCCAAGACTATGGTGGGTTCTGTGTGGTCCAAGTTTTCTGCCATAGTTATCCTGTTTTGCAGGATGGTGGAGTGGCCAATGACATAGCTCGACCATTTCGAGTTTGCTTTTAGTCTTATGGCCGTGTGTGTGGCAATTTGCTTGCCGAAAATATCGAGTAGTGCAAAGTCTAGTATCATGTTAAGCGCAGTCGTTGATGTGGACCTGAGGGCCCCGGTAATGCACATACATGCCATCCTTTGTACCTTCTCGAGTTGTTTGTGGTATGTTGTCTTGTCCAGTGCAGTCCACCAGACTATCACTCCATACATTAGTATGGGTCTAACGACCGTGATGTAGAGCCATAGGGTGATCTTGGGGTTGAATCCCCATTTTTTCCCGAGGGCTTTCTTGCATGTGTAGAGAGCTATTGTTGCTTTTTTTGCTCTTTCAATTGTATTGCTCTTCCAAGTTAGTTTCCTATCGAGTATAATGCCAAGGAATTTGGCACTAGAGGAATAGGCTAACCTGGTATCGAGCAAAGTGATAGGGTAGTTTTCCGGGATTTTATGCTTTTTGGTAAATAGCACGAGCTCCGTTTTCTGGAGATTAATCCTGAGAAATGAGAATGCCGATTGCATGCGGTCATTCAGTGTGGATAGGTATTTACCTGAGATTGAAATGGCAACGGGGAAATCCTCGAACTGCATTCGTTTTTAGTTCTGAAGGTCTAATCCGCCCATCTTTGATCCTGAATCCCAAATAATCAATTTTGTCGCACAGGAAGCCATCAGCTGTGTCGAACGTATCTTTATAAAATGCAAACCCTTCACCAATTGCTGCTTGCTAACCTCAATGTTAAATTATTCCTCCACGCTACTAAGCTTGGTTCAAGAATCGGTTGATTTCATATTCAAATGCATAGTGACCGATTTAAGTGGTTATGTGAATAAACAGAGTCAATTTTCCACTACTATAGTAAGCGATATATATATATATAGCAAATGTACGGTTATGAGTAGGCTGTATAGGCACATTATGACAGTACTTGCTCCTTGCACCAAACCAGTCTGGTGAAAGACATTTTGTATTCGCAAATTAACAAGCAATTAGTACATGCTCTCGGTCTGATCAAGTTGAAGTAATTCAGCAGTCTGTCTCTAGTAGCAATAAGGTCTTAGCTTTGAAGATATTCTTATGATAGTTGTCAGCAAAAGGACTAGCCTCAATCATCATCGTCCAATTTTCGTTCTTTACAAATAAGCGTTGAAACAGTGACCGTGATATACGAGATGTGGCAACACTGCGTAGCTTCTCAACATTTGTCTAGACAGAGGGCCCCATTCTTTCAGTTTTTATCTGACATTGAAATCGGTTTTTTCAAAAAAAACAAAAACTGTTTTAGTGGCATCGTAAAAACAAGCATTACAAGCAACGTGTTGTGGTTCAATTTTTAGGGAGATCTGGCGAAAACCCCTCGGAAATCCTCCAAAATTTACAGGTAGTGTATGGAAACGAGTGTATGTCGAAAACACATATGTTTGAATAGGCAAAGCGGTTCAAGAAAGGTCGCGAATCGATTCCCCTGAAAGAGCTTCCGTCACCTTTCGTACCACGGCAATGGCCGAAATATGTTTCTACCGATCAGACAGTGGCTGGATAGTTCTATGTGGTTTTCCTGAAGAGGCTGCGAGTAAGTGTTTTCCGTGTGCGACCAATGCATCTTCGTTGATTGTGAAAGAGGTTTTGACGAAAACAGCATTCCAGCGTTGCCGCATCCGCCCTATAGCCCCGATATTGCCCCTTAAGGGTTTTTTCTATTACTCAAGGTGAAGTTACACTCATCACTGCGATGTAGAGATGGTCAAAGAGATTGTAACCATGGTTCTGGACGAGTTAACTTCGGAGGGTTTTCAAGGGTGCTTCGAATTGTGGGAGCAACGTCGGGATCGTTGTGTAGAGTTAGACTATTACGAAGGTCGATAATAAAACTATGGGATAAACTTAATTTGCCTCACCTTGTACGTTATACATATTTATGAATCCCTTCGTCTGCTAAGCTCCTGGATATTCTAAAATTTGTTCATTAGATGATCAGATCCTCATTACTTCATCAGTGTATTAGGTAAACTGTCTGCAAGATTATTTAATTGCAATTGCCTCACTGAGCACGGTCGTTGGCTTCATTTAACTCTCAAAGTCCCTACGAAGTAGTGAAAGTCCTTTTGTATTTGAGCTAATTTGCTTGCAAATTTCTCCATCAACGCTCCAATGAAGAAGTGCAACCTATCTGCAAAGTTTCAAAGAGAAAATCCTCCAGTAGACACCTAATATCCCACTTACACACCCTAACATTTGACTTATTTAATCCTTAGGCTAGTAGCTGCGCTACAAATATCAAAGGCTGCCATTGCACACCGCAATTGAAATCAAACCAAAATGACTATTTCAATAAGTGCAACTCCCAACTATACAGTCAACGCCTCTAACGCCTTCAACCGCAGTTTTTCGCCTAATGCACCTAAATTATATTGCAAGTAACGCATAACTTTACAACGACGACTTTGATAGTTCTGAGAAGCAAACTGGTATCAGTAATTGCCCAAATCCGGCTAGCCGCCGTAGTCGCCATGAAGTCAACCGCAGCTCGCCAACTAGTCAACTTGCAGTAATTTGCAAATTATTTCTTGTGAGGCCCCATTTGGGCCTATAAGTGAATATCTGCCGCCTTGTATCTGTTGCTTTGCTCTTACCTCTCTATCTCTATCTTCTGTTGGGGAATTTGAAATATTTGCCATTTGGTATTTACTCAACTAAGTCGGATGCATAAGAAAAGCTTTGTATGCTGGCTTGGCGTCGCCAATGAGATTCATTCGCATGTGCTTACGTAAGGTGTGCGCCATGCGCGGTGATCTTGATGGAAAAATGTGAGAAAATGTTGCGATTAGATGGAGCAGGAATTCAGTTGACAATATTGGCATGGTGACATGGTAGTGAGTGATGGGTGATATGAAAACAAGTCCGCCTTGATGCACTGATGCACTGATGCATGTCAAAAACGAATTGTTATTTACCTGCTTTAGATCAGAACGATTTCTGTCATGGATATTTGGTTTTCCTCTCCCTTTCGCCGCGCTTCAACAATCTTTTTGTAGGTGAGGTGAGAAAGTTGTTTTGGCACATAAAAACCAAAAATTTATCCGACAACTATCAAACTCGTCCAACCAGTTGTAAACTTTGAAATTGCGGCAGTAATTCTGTGTGGTATGTACATAGTTGCGCATTAGGTTCGGGTACTTGTACCTGGCCCGATGGCGAAGAGGGATATATGCACAGTCTTGTGAACGATGTCGATTGGATATGGCCTGTCGAGACGGCCAACAGACATATGTCTGGATGTGAAATGAAAATAAGATGTCCGACGATGGTGTATGATGAAATTTCAAAATTCCTCACTTGCAGCAGACGTTCATATCTTTGCATCTCATACAGGTGGTGCATACTAGGTGCTGACAGTAGATGTATTGGAATATTGTGTAAGAGGTTATTGCATCTGATGTCAAAAAAGTTTCACTTTTTAAGTGGTTCTTGCAATGTAAGTTGATATTTGCGACCTTATCTGTAGTATTTTAGTGAGTTTATCTGTTTTTGACTAGTATCCGATGTAGCAACATTGTTGCAGTTATTGAATGAAACTTGTTTGTCGATCATCGTTATGTCGGCAAAGATGTAAACAAAACTGAATCATGCACTAATTGCCAGACGGATATGGAGGCGAGGACCTTTTTTCTTCCTGCTAAAAGGCGGTGCCTGTAATACCATTGATTCATATCATGATGGTAGCTCCTAGTCTTGATCTCATTAGTAGGCATAGGGTTGGTTGGATTCATAGATTTTGTAATTATCTTAGATTATACGACTATGATCTATGGGGTATGTAATCAAACGGAGAAGATGCAGTTGCGCTGCTTCCCGAGAAACCTGCCTGGTGAGACGTCTGTCCACTGTAAGGTTATACATATGAGAGTACGCAGTATAGCGACAAACTTAAGTAGGGTGGGCACCGAATAGATCAACGGTATGTAGTGTACATTGTATACAAGATCGTTGTGACCTTACATTTGAGACGAGACTGTGGCTTCGGGTGACGAGTCTGTTAAATCAGACGCGTAAACTTGGGTCAACATTTAGCGATGTGCTATCAGCAATCATGGCAAAACTCTTTTATCGAGACTGCGGCAAATTAGTTCCTGATCATCGGATTATCTGAAAACGGTTAAGACATGACTCGTCGGAGTATCCTTGAGCTCCACAAGGGATTTCATTTTTTGTGGAGGGTTCGTTTCGTTAAGTGGCAAAAAGAAGCACAATTACACGGCATGTGCTCTTACTCTTACCTTTAAAATCTAGAATGTTCCTTTACATCGGCGCAGACCTTGCAAATGTTGCAAGGTAGGTAGGTAGGTAGGTTCGCAGTCTTCCCAGAGTGACCCCTTAGCTGCACACAAGGGGGGTTTATCCCCCTATTCATGGAACCACTTAGTGCTTCATAAGAAGTTATGCAGGTCAGATATTCCTACTTTCTGAACATCTGTCCGGTCATTAAGGAAGTAAGAACCTAGGTATCGTTTCGTGATTGTGCAGAGTGCCGGACAGGCGCAGAGAAGGTGGTGAATGGATTCGGCCTCCTCTTCGTCTAGGCAGTGCAGAAATCGGAACTATTCCTAGTTTTTGCGCGCGACTGCCAATAGGGCATGTCAGATGTCAGTTTTTTTTTAGGGAGATTATACTCCCAGTCCGTTGACTGTCGAGCCGGGGCCAGATTTGCCTGGTGATGAGGCAGGTGTATCCTGGGTCCATCTCAGTTCGTCTCAGCCCTGGCGAAATTTGTGAGATTATGTTTAATGATTGCAAGGGATATTCCCTCACATGCCACGATCGAATATTGCTTTGTTCCTTGTCTGGTGAGTGTTTCGGCTCTCTCGTTTTCTGGGATGTCGCTGTCCTGGTACCCAGAGAAGTTGTATGATAAACTATTCGGCCATCTAGTTAAAAGATAGGCGACTCCAGTGACTTTAAGGCTGGTTGACTATCCGTGAGAATACGGATATCCATAGTGGATGCCACGTTCCACTTAAGCCAAGAGAAAGCCTCCTTTATTGCCAACAGCTCCGCCTGGAAGACGCTGCAGTGACCTGGTAATTTTTGAGCTTTGTTCAGCTTTAGTTGTTTGCAGAATACTCCATTACCCACCCCATCTTTGGTTTTTCACGGGGTTGCGTTTGGCGAATCCAGTTTTGTCTGTCCGGGTATATCATCGTGAAGTTCTTTTCCAAGACTGTGGTGGGTTCTGTGAGGTCCAAGTTTTCTGCCCTAGTTAACCTGTTATCCAGGATGGAGGAGTGACCAGTGACATAATTCGTCCATTTAGAGTTGGGTTTTAGTCTTATAGCTGTGTGTGTGGCAATTTGCTTGCCGATAATATCAAGTGGTGTAATGTGGAGTATCATATTGAGCGCAGCCGTTGGGGTGGATCTAAGGGCCCCGGTGATGCACATACATGCTAGCCTTAGTACCTTCTCGAGTTGTTTGTGGTATGTTGTCTTGTCCAGTTCAGTCTATCACTCCATACATAGGTTTGGGTCTAACGACGGAAATGTAGAGCCATAGGGTGATCTTGGGGTTCGATCCCCATTTTTTCCCGAGGGTTTCCTTGCATGTGAAGGGAGCTATAGTTGCTTCTTTTGCTCTCTCCGGTTGTGTTGTTCTTCCAGGTTAGTTTCCTGTCTAGTACAATACCAGGGTATTTGGCACTGGAGGAAAAGGTTAACCTGGTGCCAAGCAAAATGACTGGGCAGTATTCCGAAATTTTGCGCTTTTTGGTAATTAGCACCAGCTTCGTTTTCTGGGGATTCACCCTGAGCCTATTGTTTTGCGCCTATTTACAAAGAATGGAGAATGCCGTTTGCATACGGTCATTCAGTGTGGATAGGTATTTGTCTGAAATCGAAATGGCAACGACAGCGTGGGCAATAACGTGCAGGCCTTCCTTCTTCAGTTTGATATGTAGTTCCATTAGCGACTACATTCCTGAGAAGAGGTGAGTGGACCCCCCTTTGTGGGGTTCCCCTGGTAACCACTCTGGTGGTTGCTTGGCTTCCCCATTTAGAATGGATCTTGCATGTTAAGAGTAACTCGCTAAACAACTCTATGAGAGTCTTCTCCACCTTTAGATTTTCTTGCCCTTCTATTATTACTTTCGGAGTGACGTTGTTAAAGGCCCCCTTTATGCCTAGGAAGGCAATTATTACTAGGCAGGTGTTAATTTTTGACTTAGGGATTTCACAAAAAGGTTTGGTACAAATGTACCCTTTGGATGAAATTTCCAATGTATCCTGGTGGCTAGAGTGATTGAGTGATGATCTAAATTCTGAATTATTTTCTGAATGGAGGATTCTTTTTTATAGTCATACGCCCACCCAAGGCTAAGGCCTTATAACGTCGGATATTGTGCGACATAATAGGTAATAGGGAGATGGAGAGGAGGTGCCTATTGACGTCTTTTTTTCTTTTGGTGGCGTAACAGCCTATGAAGGACCAGAGCGAATCACCCATGTTGTGTGTGATTTGTTTTTCACATAGCTGAAAGGGACCGATAAGCTTTTTCAAGGCAAGTTATACTACAGGGGGTTTTGCCAGTACTCCGCCGAGGAGGGACACCGCGAAATAACCATTCGATGTCGATGGTGTTATCGGGATCCAAACTCGCTCATCGTGCGTCAAAGTCCAACACACTAACCACTGCACCAAGGCGCCCTCATGCCTATTGACATTAGTCTTAAATGTCTGCATATTGTATTGAGGGGGGAAGACCGGGCGAGGTAGCGCATTACACATTCGTGTGGTTCGGTTGAAGAAAGAATCTCTATATTTGACAGTACGACCGAAAACAGGCTTCAAAGTAAATTCATGAGCATTCCGAAAGAGACGTGTATCGCGGGAGAAGTTTTGAAGGGGCGGAATGCAACTGGCTATTTCATCAGAATATTTATGATGAAAGTAACGATAAAACAATGAAAGGCAGGAGATATTCCTACGATGACCCAGCGAGTGTAGTGAGCTTGTGATGCTGGAATCACAATCACTTCTACGAGTTTTATCGCGCGATTTCGTATTCTGTCCAGTAAGTGCAGTCGAGGTCTTAGATGCGCCAGACCTGACATGAGCGTTCAACTCCAACTTAGGACGAATGAACGCCTTATAAATTGTAGCCAGATCGGTGGGTGTGAAGAATTTCTTGCACCTGCAAAGGCATTTCGCGGCATTCTTAGCGACACTAAATATGTGATCGTGCCACAAAGGTTGTCACTGATGTACATACCCAGGATAGAAAGCTTGTGGGTTTCAGAGATACAAGTGCCATTCATGGATAATGGTATTGGGCCAGTGTTACGGTTTAACGACAGAAGACAGCATTGTGTTTTGGAAACATTAAATTCCACTCTAATGCTTTTACCCCATTGGATGATGCTGTCGATATCGGAATTTAATGAGCTTAACATACACTGCCGCTCACTATTTACAGCCGAAGTGCTGTAAAGAAGTGATCAAATATGAAAAGCTGAGGGTATTGTCGTCAGCGAAGGAGTGAATTGGATTAGAAGTAGCAGACAAGAGATCATTTACAAAAATGAGAAAGAGTGCCGGAGACAAAACGGAGCCCTGGGAAACACCAGCATTTACGAAGTGAATCCGTCCAAGATAATTTGAATTGAACGATTCGAAAAGTGGCTTCTAATCCATAGAATAAGAGAGTCGACCATCCCGAATGCTCGCATTTTCGACCAAAGGGCTTCATGCCAAACTATGTCAAATGCTTTCGAAATATCAGGTGCAACTACTTTGCTCTCACCCGCCTGATGGAGCGAATGATTTCACTTCTCGTTATGATATGCCATCAAGTCACCAGTGGATCTGTTGCTGTGGAAACCATATTGCCGGTCATTGAGGAGCTTCTGCGACTCGAGATATTTCATTAGCTGACAATTTATCAGTCTTTCCATGACTATGCAAAGAAGGGACGTTAGTGCAATGGGTCGGTAAATGCTGTTTTCCACCTACTCAGATAGAGCTAAAAAGAGTAGGAAAGGCGAAAAAGCTTACGCAGTGGTTTTGCCAGCGTAGAAGAACACCTCTTCAGAACTATTAGAGAAATACCATCTGGACCAGCGGATAGTAGTTTGGAGCGTTCTTTGGATGAATTGATTCTTATTGGTTTGCCATTTCTCGAAGAGATTGTTAAGCACCATTCGATGCCATCCACTTTAATATTTTTTTTGAGTTTTGACTAAGATATAAGTAAGTAAATTCAAAGGGGCATGGGGCAACACTGAGCATCAAGTAAAGGTAAGCAGCAGATGGAGATCACGTTTATCACAAGCCATAGTAAGTAGGGGATCGGCATTGTTTGAACTGCATTGAAAAAGCGGCAATCATCCAATCCACCACGTATCTAACTTGCCTGCTGGCACCAGCCTGTTCGGCTACCTGTTCCTTTAACTACTGACCTACAGAACCGCATGTTAAACCTACCAATTTGGGCAACCAGCAGAAACTAATCAGTCTCACACATCAGTAAGTTCACTACTACCGCTCACCGCCAAGTAAACCAAGAAGCTGGTTTCTTGGTTTCTCTACTTCTAAGGGTTTTCACTTTCAATCTGTTTTCGCATTGCTCCACTGTCTGGTCGGGCGGATTGCGACCGGTCGGCGGTGCGCGTATCTCTCGTCAATTAAGAATATGCGCACGTGAAATTCGTTTGCCCGTAGGCGCAAGAGGCAGAAACAGAAAATAAAAACCAAAAAAACAAGACGCAACAAATTCCATCTTCGTTGAAGCATGCAGCTCAACCGCTAAGGTATCAAGTGTTCGTCGAAAACAGCGGTTATACTGATGACGATTACAGACACGAGGCCACGATGAAAAAAGCGGAATCTAACAAGTGCTGGCGAATTGCTTACTTAGTACATCGTACTCAGTCGTAGATCTGTCGATCAAGCAAATTGCGGATGGAACGCGCGCTTAGGACGGCTGGGTAGTATACCAATGCTCTACTGGCCGGCAGCGGGCGCGAGCATAAGGAAATAATTGAATGGAAATCGATGGACAAAAACATTTTTTGTTTGCAATAAATTTGCATGTTGCTGGGCTCCAAAGTTGAAGTTGCAGCGGCGGTCAGGTGGAAAATTCTTTGTCTGTTTTCCCTTGTAGATTGGTGGTATGTCTGACAATAGAAGGCTGTTCACGGCTGGACAGTAAACACACAAAGTGTGGCGACTAAGTTGGCGCGCAATGATTAGTGTGCAATCGGGAAAGTTGAAATCGCAAATTGTCTAGATGTGAAGAAACTACTCATGGCTGTAGAAGTCGATGTTGTTGGCAAACTGACACTTTGTTTTAAACGGAAGAATGCATTACGTAAGTAGAGAGAGTAGTGTACCCAGTTGCTTTGCTCGATGAACACGTTTGAAGGTGCCACAGGCCCTTATCCTCTCTCATCCTCTGGAGGTATTATAAAATGCTAATTGTTAGTTAACTCGTGATGAGTCATACTCAATGCAAGATCCGTTCTTAATATTACTTTTCCTTAATTGTCAGCTATCCAATGCAATCTTCCCATATACTGACTTCCAAATTACAAGTATATATGTATTGTTACGAGAATCAATCGTCCCCGAATAGGGTTCGACCATTGGATTGCGATAGACTACAAGTGTTTACTTTTTTCATTCAATACACACACTTTATTGTTCCACCTTAGATCAATTATCTGGGCGCTTCACCTTTATTATAAGCTTTTATAACACTTAGCACTTTATTGCTTACACCGGCCGTTTTCTATACACTTTGTCTCTACAACTGTAAAATAATTGTCCACTAGATGAGTTGATTACTTTCACACTTGATTACCGACTGATCACTGAGTCCATGAGACTGAATATCCTGAATACTGAATACTGAATACTGAATGCCCCCGAGGGCGAGTGTTCCCGCTTGATCATATAGCCCGCGGTCCACTTTCTCGAATGTTCGCCGTCAGACGTTCCCCTTCAGAAGTCTCTAGAATGCTTCGTGCTCTCGCACTGACATTCAGCAGTATGCCGCTGAAAGTAACCATCCCTTCTATTTTTAGCTGCAACGGAGCATTCCAAACTTTGACAGTGAAATTCGAACATAACCGTTGCTTCGTGTCCGCAGCAGTATCTAAGTGATTTCCTCCTTATATTTCTATTCTTATTACACTATGACACTATAAAAGAATAAACAAAACTTTGCTGGCTGGAAAGCTGTCGAGTTGCCGATCACCTATGGTGGCCTGGTAAGCTGTCGAGTTGGGGGCCACCTAAATTCGCCTGGTAATCTGTCGAGCTACTGGCCTGCTATGGTGACCTGGTAATCTGTGCAGCTGCCGGTCACTGATGGTGCCCTAGTAATCTGTCGAGCTGCTGGCCACTTATTGTGGCCTGGTAGTCTGTCGAGCCGCCGGTCACCTATGGTTACCTAGCAAGCTGTCAAGCTGCCGGCCACCTATGTTGGTCTGGTAAGCTGTCGAGTTGGGGGCCACCTAAAGTGGCCTGGTAATCTGTCGAGCTAGTGGCCTGCTATGGTGACCTGATAATCTGTGCAGGTGCCGCTCACCTATGACGGCCTGGTAAGCTGTCGAGCTGAAGGCCACCTATGGTGCCCTGGTAATCTGTCGAGCTGGTCCGCTAATCTGTCAAGCTGCTGGCCACTTATTGTGGCCTGGTAGTCTGTCGAGCCGCCGGTCACCTATGGTTACCTAGCAAGCTGTCGAGCTGCCGGCCACCTATGTTGGTCTGGTAAGCTGTCGAGTTGGGGGCCACCTAAAGTGGCCTGGTAATCTGTCGAGCTACTGGCCTGCTATGGTGATCTGGTAATCTGTGCAGGTGCCGCTCACCTATGACGGCCTGGTAAGCTGTCGAGCTGAAGGCCACCTATGGTGCCCTAGTAATCTGTCGAGCTGGTCCGCTAATCTGTCGAGCTGCTGGCCACTTATTGTGGCCTGATAGTCTGTCGAGCCGCCGGTCACCTATGGTTGCCTAGCAAGCTGTCGAGCTGCCGGTCACATATGCTGTCCTCATAAGCCCCCGAGCTGCGGGCCACCTATGGGAACCTGGTAATCTCTCGAGCTGCCGGCCACCTATGCTGGCTGGAAAGCTGTCGAGCTGCCGGGCACCTATGGTGGCCTGGTTAGCTGTCGAGTTGCCAGCCACCTATGGTGGCCTGGTAAGCTGTCGAGCTGCCGGCCACCTCTGGTGACCTCGTAATCTGTCAACCTGCCGGTCACCTGTGGCGGCCTGGTAAGCTGTCGAGCTGCCAGCCACCTATGGTGGTCTGGTAAACTGTCGAGCTGCCGGCCATCGAAATTGGCCTGGTAATCTGTCGAGCTACTGGCCTGCTATGGTGACCTGATAATCTGTGCAGCTACCGGTTACCTATGGCGGCCTGGTAAGCTGTCGAGCTGACGGCCACATATGGGAACCTGGTATTCTCTCGAGCTGCCGGCCACCTATGCTGGCTGGGAGGCTGTCGAGCTGCCAGCCACGTATGGTGACCTGATAATCTGTCGAGCTGCCGGCCACCTATGTTGGCCTGGTAAGCTGTCGAGTTGGGGGCCAGCTAAATTGGTCTGGTAATCTCTCGAGCTACTGGCCTGCTATGGAGACCTGGTAATCTGTGCAGCTGCCGCTAACCTATGACGGCCTGGTAAGCTGCCAAGCAGAAGCTATGGTGCCCTGGTAGTCTGTCGAGCTGGTCCGCTAATCTGTCGAGCTGCCGGCCACTTATTGTGGCTTGGTAGTCTGTCGTGCCGCCGGTCACCTATGGTTGCCTAGCAAGCTGTCGTGCTGCCGGCCACATATGCTGGCCTCGTAAGCCCCCGAGCTGCCGGCCTTTGGGAACCTGGTAATCTCTCGAGCTGCCGGCCACCTATGCTGGCTGGGAGGCTTTCGAGCTGCCGGCCACGTATGGTGACCTGGTAAGCTGTCGAGCTGCCGGCCACCTCTGGTGACCTCGTAATCTGTCGACGTGCCGGTCACCTATGGTTACCTAGCAAGCTGTCGAGCTGCCGGTCACATATGCTGTCCTCATAAGCCCCCGAGCTGCGGGCCACCTATGGGAACCTGGTAATCTCTCGAGCTGCCGGCCACCTATGCTGGCTGGAAAGCTGTCGAGCTGCCGGGCACCTATGGTGGCCTGGTTAGCTGTCGAGTTGCCAGCCACCTATGGTGGCCTGGTAAGCTGTCGAGCTGCCGGCCACCTCTGGTGACCTCGTAATCTGTCGACCTGCCGGTCACCTGTGGCGGCCTGGTAAGCTGTCGAGCTGCCAGCCACCTATGGTGGTCTGGTAAACTGTCGAGCTGCCGGCCATCGAAATTGGCCTGGTAATCTGTCGAGCTACTGGCCTGCTATGGTGACCTGATAATCTGCGCAGCTGCCGGTCACCTATGGCGACCTGGTAAGCTGTCGAGCTGACGGCCACATATGGGAATCTGGTAATCTCTCGAACTGCCGGCCACCTATGCTGCCTGGGAGGCTGTCGAGCTGCTGGCCACTTATTGTGGCCTGATGGTCTGTCGAGCCGCCGGTCACCTATGGTTGCCTAGCAAGCTGTCGAGCTGCCGGTCACATATGCTGACCTCATAAGCCCCCGAGCTGCGGGCTACCTATGGGAACCTGGTAATCTCTCGAGCTGCCAGCCAACTATGCTGGCTGGAAAGCTGTCGAGCTGCCGGCTACTTATGGTGGCCTGGCAAGCTGTCGAGCTGCCGGTCACCTATATTGGCCTAGTAAGCTGTCGAGTTGTGGGCAACCTTAATTGATCTGGTAATCTGTCGATAGTGTGAACGCAAGTATAATGCTATACTCCAACCGCAAAACACCGTATGAATTAGAAGAGACAAAAAAAAAACACAAATTCTACATTGACCGCCACCATTAAGGGACTTCCAAGCCGCAGTGCACTGCAAATTTATAGAGATAGACACCATTTTGATACGTTGTATTATAGTTACTTTCAACAATAACACTTTGTATGATCTTCACCATCTTTACCCCTTTTATTTGCCAGTAATTCAAATTATTATAATTTTTTTTCGATATGTGTATAACGGGTGCTTTTTTTAGAGGTTTGATTTCTAAGCTGGCAACACTGCTTCTGCAGATTGTCAATTTGACAATCGGAAGTTGATTTGTAATTAGGATGTTTTGCCATTTTACAATGAATATACTAACGCCAGAACAATTTGTGCGAATTGTAAAACTTATTTTCAAGACTATGGTTCGAATCGCTATTCGCAATTGAGAAGTAGAGCCCTCTCTTGAAAGGCTTCATTCATCTCGGTCCTTCTTAAGGGCGCAGGGGCCCGGCCTTTTGCGAAGGCGGTTGAGGAGGCCCTTGGTCGTTTCGAGAGAAAAACGTTTAGTTCAATCTGTGGTTCCGTTTTTATAAACCGAGAGTGGAGGTGAAGACACAACGACGAACTATACGAGCTTAACAGCGACATCGGCCTATCACGACGTCTTCGGATCCAACGTCTAAGAAGGCTAGGCCATGTAGACAGCACAGCTCCGGCCCAAAGAGCCTTCGAGTCCGAGCCCGAGGGACGACGCAGCAGAGGACGGCCTAATCTACGGTGGCGTACACAGGTGGAAGGGGACCTTAACCAACTGAACGTGCGGCACTGGAAGTAGCTTGTGAAGCTTGGTTGAGCCCCATATTAACATCGGACTGTAATGCCACCAAATTAAGTAAGTTAGGTTTGGTTCGCCAAACTTAAGAGTATTGTGGGCTACGTCCACAAGCAAGTTATTCGGAACACGATATATACTTTTCGCACTATGTACCATCTAGTGGATAAGACGCATCCCCAAAGACGACAAACAGTGTGAACAGGTAAAGTTATGGCCGTTGTGGAGCGCAGTGAAGCAGGATGCGAAGCAGGATGCATATAAGGCCTCGCTGCACAAAAGAACAAGAGCAGCTCATGAGCTCTACGAGTTAAAAAGAAGGGAAGAGCATAAGCTTCTTAGAAGAAAGAAGAAGGAGCACGAGAAGCACGCGATTGAGGATTTGGAGATGTGTTACTGCAGGCGTGACGTTCGAAAGTTTTATCAACAGATAAAGCGAACATGCCAAGGTTATAAAGCCAGAACGGAAGCATGCAGGGATGAGAACGGACACCTAGTAGTAAAACCGCAGTCGATGCTGAGAATATGGAAAAACCACTTCTGCGGACTGCATAACGGCGATGTTAGTCAATATACCGCTGTCAGGCAGAATGATCCATTTATAATTGACGAAGACCGCAGAGAATACCGTCCCCCTGACCTCGACGAAGTTAAGATTGCCATATCGAAGCTCAAGTCGAATAAAGCTGCTGGCGCAGACGGACTGTCTGCTGAGCTCTTCAAGGCAGCTGGGGATGACCTGGTTGGGAGCATGCACCAGCTCATTCGTGAGATATGGTTAGAGGAAAGCATGCCCGAGGAATGGAGTCTCAGCATCGTATGCCCGATCCACAAGAAAGGAGACCCCTCTGATTGCGCCAACTATAGAGGAATAAGTCTCCTTAACATCGCCTACAAAATCTTCTCTGCCGTTTTGTGTGAACACCTGAAGCCTTTTGTAAATAAGCTGATAGGTCCTTATCAGTGCGGATTCTGGCCAGGGAAGTCCACCATCGACCAAATCTTCACACTACGGCAGATACTGGAGAAAACCAATGAATTTCAAGTCGACACTCACCACCTATTTGTCGACTTCAAAGCCGCATACGACAGCGTAATTAGAGACGAGCTATACAACGCTATGTCTACCTTTGACATACCTGCTAAACTCGTCAGACTATGCAGGATGACTTTCGAGAATGCTCTCTGCTCCATCCGAATCGGTGAACACCTTACCGATAGTTTTGATGTCAAAAAAGGATTTAGGCAGGGCGATGCACTATCGTGTGATTTCTTCAACATCATATTGGAAATGATTGTGCAAAAATCACTGGCCAATAGAAGAGGCACAATCTTTTTCAAATCCTCGCAACTCCTTGCATAAGCCGACGATATTGACATAATAGGTAGATCACAGCGAGATGTCAATGAGGCGTTTGCGAGTATTGAGATGGAGGCGGTGAAAATTGGTTTGGCGGTAAACGAGGTCAAAACTAAGTATGTATATGCTGTCATCAAGGAAGGACGCTCACCACCGACGTCTTGGCCAGAACGTTTGTATTGGCAGTTATAAGTTCGAGGTAGTTAAGGACTTCGTCTACCTTGGCTCCGCAGTGACCTGGAACAACGACATCAGTTCCGAAATCAAACGCAGAATCACTCTTGCCAATCGCTGTTTCTTAGGGCTCAGGAGGCAACTGAGTAATAGAGCCCCCTCCCGAACGACAAAGTTGACTCTATATAAAACATCATCCCGGTCCTGTCGTACGGCGCAGAAGCATGGACACTATCAAAAGCGGATGAGGAGGCTCTTGGTCGGTTCGAGAGAAAGATTTTACGCGTGATTTTGGGCCCATAAACGCAGACGGGGGAGGGAGGAGAAGATTCAACCACGAATTTTACGGGCTGTACAGCGACATGAGCCTAGTCAGGCGTCTACGGATTCAACGCCTAAGATGGCTGGGCCATGTAGAGCGAATGGACACCACAGCTCCAGCCCGGAGAGTCTTTGAATCCAACCCCGACGGACGAAGAAGCAGAGGACGGCCGCCCTTAAGATGGCGCACACAGGTGGAAGGGGACCTCAGCCAACTGGGTGTGCGGCAATGGAAAAGGCTAGCGAAAGATCGTGCTAGATGGAGGGGCATGTTGGTTGAGGCCCAGGTTCACCAGGTTCAACTGTAGCGCCCACTAAGAAGAAGAAGAAGATACAAATACACAACCAGTCAAAGTTATTGGGTTTCCTGATGCTAACACTTTTATTGGGCCACCAAAGCATGATTTCTAACTTCGTTCCTCAACAAACAAACACATTTCGTTCCTCAGTTGAATGGCATTGAGGTGACAGAGCTTTGGTTTCAACAAGATGAACCAACATGCCACACGGCGCGCGACATTTGATGGGCGTACAATTTCGCGTAGTGGACCTATGAACTGACCTCCACGGTCCTGTGATCTCACACCTTTAGATTACTTTTTTTGAGGGTATATAAAGCCACTAGTCTATGCCGATAAAACAGAGACGTTGATCGTTGAACATTTTGATATACGGGCCCAGTTGCTCGATAAAATTCTCGAAAAGTGGACGCGCATATGTCCGAATTCATATTAAAGCACTAATGGCGTAAAGTTATCTATTAAATAAAGCTTATATCATAGACATTAATATGAGCCTCAACACTACATGACATTGACGCTATATTTCTTTTCTTTTACTTAAATATTGCTATGTTAGCTGAACGTTCGCCATTTATTGCGATGGAGTCATATTAACGACCGCAATCAAATTGTTCAAGGCTATTACAATAATGGTGATTAATTAAACAATACGTTCTTGACGCCATAACCATTCAAATAAAATAACCAGAGGTAGTTCCGTACGCCAATTGGAGTTTATGGGTTATGTGAAGTTGTATCAAAGCCTGGCAAGGCATAGGCAGTTGTAAAGCAAGGTATGGAAGTTGATCCGACGCAATGATCAAAGTGCCGATCACTTGAACTGGATAGTTCAAGGACCACTTTGTTGAAAATTATGCAATTGCATTTACACAAAAAACTGGGTGAGCATACAAAGGAGTTGGCAACAGCAGGGTCTTTATTAGCGCTGCTTTGGTCTTTAAAGGAAAACATTTTGCTACTTGGTTTAATGCTCGCAACGTCCCGTAGACTTTAATGGTCACGTGGTCTTCCCAAGTTAGCCTTTGATTAAAGATAACTTCGAGGTTTCTAACCGTAGGAACGTAGGCTAAGGCTGAATTGTCTACAAAGAGCCGGGTTAATCGTGCAGTATCTAGCATATATCGACTAATAACAAAGGCCTGGCTTCTTGTAGCATTTAAGGTAGGCTTGTGATCTTTCGACCATTCAGCAACGGAAACCAGATCCGCGTTGAAACCTTCAGTTGTATCCTTTACTAGTTCCAATAGATAGCTTAGACGGAGTTGTACATTGTCTACGTATTTACAGTGTTTTAGCACTGCAGGTAGGTTGTTGTTAAAAAACGTGAACAAGAGCGGCCACATTATAGATCCTTGTGGAACGCCGGCATTGGTTTCTATGAAATTGGAAACTGTGTTATTAACATAAACTGCTTGAGTACGACCACTAAGGTAACTCCTAAGTAGTTTTAGCGCTGTGAAGTCAAAGTTAAAATTTTTTTTGGAGTTTGGTTGGCAATATTTGGTGTGGCACAGTATCGAACGCTTTCGAGATGTCAAGCAGTCGTCGACTGGGTTTGATAATGTCGTGGAACAGCTATGTTGTGGTCTAAAGCCAGACTGATGTGGGGATAGTAGGCCAAACTCTTTCAAAAATGATGGATATGTTGGCTCTTGAATTTTTCAAAAGCTTTTGATATAGACGAGAGTATAAAGATCGGGCTTTTAAAGATTGGAATAATTTTGTATTGTTTCCATGCATCCGGATAGATAGAGTAGGTTAGGATGTCATTAAAGATGTACACATGTACGTTGTTACTGGCAGTGTCACAGGAATAATCAGTTTTAGAAACCTCGGGTGTATACCATCCAAGCCAATTGCATTTGATTTTATAGAACGGAAAGTTTTGAGAACTTCAAGTTCAGATATCCTTTCGAAGCAGAACCTTTGTGGCAGGGTAGATGCGGTTGCATCATCTGTCTCCTCAAAAATGCGACTTTCGGCCACTCCATTGCACAACGCATCAGAATCCATCGAAGCAGCTGCCAATTTGACATTTAAGTCATTAGGGTTTATCTCAATAGGGACAGAGGGTTTCTGCTTCCCGGTACCCAATTCCCTTATGTTCTTCCACAGAATCGCGCTACTTAGACCAGGCTTATACTTGGACCCGTAAAAATCCCTTAGGCCATTCTGACTTCTCTGTTGACGTTGTTTCTGATATGTCTATACTCATACATTTTGTACTTCTTCCACATTTTGTAGGCCCTATCCCTATCTTCGATAAGCGACTCGATCTTGTGAGTGAACCATTCGCACCTTCCGTTATTAAGCATACATACGACGAGAGATGGGGACATGGTTATTGAAAAGATCATTAATGTTTGATGTAAAAGAAGGCATGTAATAAATACTTTGCCGGTATGTGGTTAAGGAGTCCCTTATCAGCAAGCCTTCGTCGATTAACTTGAAGTTTCTGGTTCATTAGACTTACTAAAGTGTAGGTCGAAGAAAATAATTATCAGATCATGTCTGGAGAAACCAGGAACATCAAGTTGACCGTCAAAGTTAGCAAGCTCTGTAAGGTGTGCTTTGATAGCCATAATTCAGAAGAAGCAATCGAATATTTGATGAATCATGTACCTTACCAGCTGATACCTAATTCCTTTAAAGTACCTTTCATCGATGCACTATTCTTTATTATATTATTATATCGTAGTTTTGAAGCTTTCAAAAATCAGATAGCATCCCTATGAAGCCTCACTTTTATAAAACGAGTTCAATGAAATCCAACTTGCCTATACAAAACGTCAAAAAACATGGCCCACCAATACGATGCAGAGTTCTAGGTGACAGAAAAGACACAGTCTACTTATGAAGAAATGGACTGCACTCATATTGGCAAACTTTAACGCTATTCTTTACCACCAGTTCGGTTTCAGAAGACAGTGCCCAATTAGCCTTAGATGACTCAAAATTTAGCGTAGCAGCGTACATGGACGTGGTAAAAGCTTTTCTTTCAGTTTGGTACAAGGTCGATTGACTAAGCTCAGTAGCGTCGTCCCCAAAACTGCTTCCTACCCCTGGACCAATGGACCCTACGCCGGACCAATAGCGTTTCTAAGTTAGAGTTGCTCTAATATTTACCCAATTAAAGCAGCTGAAGTATCTTAGGACCATTCCTGAATTTACCAACCGATCTGAACGAAGTGCAGGTGGTTTTGGTCGTGAATGTTCGTTCACTACTCTCCAGGGGTGGTTGTCCTAAATACGATTCGAGAGAAACTCGACTGAATTTTCACGTTGGTTGTAGTTCTCAGCAAGAGTATGAATTTGTTACCAATACCCGACGTTTTATAGCTGTCTAGGGCGTCCGCAAGTTTTTCGGCCGCACGTGGTCTGTTTAGGGACCTAGCATTCCACGTTTCTTTTTTTTATTTTAATAAAGGGTCGTCGGTTTTTTTGTCCAAGGCTGTTTTCTATTTCTGAGCTATCAGTGGTTTTACGGTTATGGTTCGCTCGACCATAGCCCAATTGACACTAATCCTGTTTGGTGGCGCAGGATACTCGCCATTCGGCCTCTTCCGTCAGTAATTTCCTTTGTAAGGAAATTTCCAGATAGTACCGCAAGGAGGTGGAAGTAGGACCCGACTAGCAGAGCTGCAAGGTGTTCGGCTGCAGAGGCTCTTATTCGCTTTTTGTCGGGCCAGCATCCGTCGGCAGGTGCTATCCCTAAGAGAACTTCACTAGTCCTTTACCATCCAGAGCGTCACAATTGGCAGCTACCAATTCGAAGTGGTCAAGGGCCTCAACTACCTTGACTCACTAGTGAACAGCGACAACAATACCAGTACTGAGATCAAATGCAGAATTACTCTTGCCCTCTCTGGGCTCAAGAGGCAATTGAGAAGTAGAGCCCTCTCTCGAAAGACCAAAGTTGCGCTGTAGAAAACCTTAATCATTCCGATCCTCCACTTTGGCGTTCAATCTATGGTCCCGCTTGTATAAACGGAGAGTGGAGGAGAAGATGCAACAACAAATACACGGGTTGTACAGCGATATCGGCCTATTACGACGTCTATGTATCCAACGTCCAAGATAGCTAGGCCATGTAGAGTGAATAGATAACACAGCTCCGACCCTAAGAGTCTTCGAGTCCAACCCCGAGGGACAACGCAGCAGAAGACGACCGAATCTAGAATCTAAGGTGGCGCACACAGCTGAAAGGGGACATTAACCAACTGGGATTGCGTCACTGGAAACAGCTGGCAAAGACCGTGTCACCTGGAGAAGTTTGTTGGTTGAGGATCGGGTTCACACCGAACTGTAGCGCCACTTAAGTAAGTAAGTAAGTAGGGTACTCGATGTGAGTACATTTGGCTTATTTAGGTTTTAACTGATTACTGAATTCAACGCTTAGGAGAGTAGAGGGAAATCAGAAACATAGGTCTTACCGACTGATACCGTACAAGTTTGCAGGTAGAGTGATTCGTCTTTAATTCTCCCATGGTTCATAACCAACTTCCGTAACAGCGATAAGACGTCACTTTTTTTAAAGCTCACCGCCATATTTTTCGAAGTAGTTAGTCGAGGACTTCATGTACAATTTTGAAGGTGTCCTGTCACGAAACCTTACATTAGTAGTAGTAGTTGGGGAAATTTCGACCTGGAACATAAATATTATGTAATTCGAAGGAACATAGAGAACTTGTTTGCAAAGTGCCTTTAACAGACACTTTAGTCAAGAGGTGTGAGGCTAGAACTCATCATGTAAGTTAAAGTCCTCAAAAGGGGCGAATTGACAGAACCAAATGTAGATAGAAAATCTGAGTAACCCCTCCTGGAAATTACATCGAATAATTGGTTCTTTCCCCGACAAGAAACCCGTGGTATGATGGCGAGTGTGAGCAGAAAAAGGCAGCAACCGACGAGGCGTACCAAAAGGCGCTGCAGAGGAAAACCAGGGCAGCGCGAGAAGAGTACCGAGCCAGAAGAAGGGAGGAGAAGAAACTACTGCGACAAAAGAAAAGAATCTTCGCAGCCTCCCAGCTCAAGGATATCGAGGAGTCTAGGGATAAACATAAAATACGAGCCTTTTACAAGAAAGCCAAAGGCCTTGCAGGAGGCTTTAAAAAGGGCACCCTGGCTCTTCGAAACTGCGAGGGTAATCTTGTCACCGACCCGCAGGGAATAGTGGATGTATTTAAGCAGCACTTCCAGCAGCTGCTTAATGAGCATGACCAAGAGAGAGTGGTAGGGACCGAGGAAATCCCAACTTCAGCCGCTGAAGTAGTCCTCCCACCCAGCATAGAAGAAGTCGGCACAGTTATTCAGAAGCTGAAGAACAGCAAGGCCGCAGGCTCAGATGGCATGCCATCAGAGCTCTTCAAGGCTGGCGGCGATGTTCTGGTAGGGAGCATGCACCAGATCATCTGCAGAATTTGGGAAGATGAAAGCATGCCCGACGACTGGTATACCAGCTCTATATGCCCCATCCACAAAAAAGCGATCCTACCTCTTGCAAGAACTATAGAGGTATATCCCTGCTCAATGTCGCATACAAGATCCTGTCCAGCGTATTGTGTGAACGTCTAAAACCATTTTGCACCGCACTAATCGGCAGCTACCAGTGCGGCTTCCGGCCCGGCAAATCAACTATAGACCAAATTTTCACACTTCGACAAATCCTGGAAAAGACCAACGAGTTTCGAATCGATACACACCATCTTTTCATCGATTTCAAAGCCGCATACGACAGCATTCATCGTGAAGCACTGTTTGGGGCGATGGCCGAATTCGGGATCCCGGTAAAACTGATCCAGTTGTGTCGCGCCACGCTAAAAAACACGCGATGCACCGTGCAACTCGGTTCTAGGACCTCGCAACCATTCGAAACATGCACCGGCTTTCGGCAAGGAGATGCGCTGTCACGTGACTTCTTCAACCTGGTGCTGGAGCAGATAGTGCGACGGGCAGGCATCAACAGGGAAGGCACTACCTTTTACAAGTCCATCCAGCTGCTAGGATACGCGGATGATATCGACATCATCGCGTGTTCTCGCCGTGGCATTGTGGAAGCATCACGGCGATTGAAGAACAGGCGAAACGAATTGGCCTTAAGATCAATGAGGACAAAACGAAATACATGCTGTCAAGCAAAAACCAATCCGTCGCTCACCACCTGGGACAAAACATAACAATTGACAGCTACAATTTCGAGGTAGTTAAGGAGTTTGTCTACCTCGGGGCAAACGTAAATTCCACAAATGACACCACAGTGGAGATCCGGCGTAGAATCGCCCTTGGCAAGCGCTGCTACTTCGGCTTGTCCAAACAACTGGGGTCAAAACTCCTCACTCGAAAGACCAAAGTCATGTTTTACAAAGCGCTCATTCTGCCAGTCTTGCTGTACGGAGCCGAAAGCTGTACGATAAGAAGGACAGCGGAGCTGATTTTGGGTTCTTTCGAAAGAAAAGTTCTGCGCCGGATATTTGGTGCTGTCTGTGAGGAAGGTGAATGGAGAAGAGGACACAACCGCGAACTCTACGAGCTGTACCAAGATGTGGATGTAGTCCGGAAGGCAAGGATCCGTCGAATACACTGGCTCGGCCACATCGAGCGCATGGGCATCAACGCTCCAGCTAAGAGGGTCTTCGACTCCGAGCCTCCTGGTTCGAAAAGAAGAGGAAGACCGAACCTCCGGTATAAAGACCAAGTAATCGCGGATGTAAGACATCTTGGTCTTGACAACTGGAAGCAGCGTGCCCGGGACCGTCAAGGATGGAAGGCAGCTATAGCTCAGGCTCAGATCCTCCATGGATCGCAGGCCTGATAAGTAAGTAAGTAAGTAATTGGTTCTTTCTCCCCCGGAAACTGCAGGTAACATGACAAAAGTCGCCCATATTACATTGCTTGAAACCATTGCTCTGTCCCTCAACAATCAAATTATAAAATGTTCACACTAAAGCAGAGTATCTTGTTCGTCACATCTGCTTTTGTGTCAAAAGGCCAACAAGGCGCCAAGCGCCAACCATGTATCAAGTACACGAAGCACTCTCCTTGATCTGGTTGGTGGATCCATCTTCAATACTATATGCAAACGTACGTGAACCCCACTAAACCCTCATTTTTCTTCTTCTTTTCCAGATTGTCCAACTTGCACTTAAAAAAGTTCAGCAGGCGGCAAAAAAGTGGTGACAACAAAAAGTCACTCACAAGGTAAAGGCACTCGTACAGAGTAAACAAAGCGAAAGCGAGCGCGGACGCGAACGCGAAAACAAAGCAAAGCCTAGTCCCCGTACGCTGAAGATGCGCCTTTTCAAGACGCGCAAGTCTGTAGACACAATTAATATCTCTTCATCGCCGACAACAACGTGTGGAAGTGGCTTGAAATTGTCATCCGTTGGTATGACGATATCTTCATCTCTACCAGATTTACATGACTCACCCGTGATGATCTTGAGCTGCACAAATCTGGGACTGCATCGGAATTCCGCCGTGCAATCATCTACACAATCAATGACACCGACACCGTCAACAGCCGCAACAACACCTTCCAAGTATGCAGAGAATACTACAACCGTCAGCAGTGATGGCAGTGTCAGTGGCGGTGTTGGAGGCGGTGCAGTCGGTGGCAAGAAGTCATCAATGAGCGAGGTGAATGGAAAAATCACAGCACACCTGCAGCAGCAATTGTTCGGAAAGAGTAACAACAGTGTGCAGCAACAGGAACAGCAACACAATTCACTCGGAGGCTACTATACCAATACGACCACTAATAAGTCAACGTCGTTGTCGCAGTCACTGCCGGCTGCTGGTGGACATGGTCGGACATCGTCAACATCCACAACTGGTGCTGGTAGTGGAGGTGCCTTCGAAAAGAACAAAGGCAGTGAGAAGACAAGTTCGCAGCTAATTGGACAAAATGGTGAGTTGAGATTTCCTGTGGGACGCACGGGTAATGAGAGGTTCGAGAACTATAGATAAATGACTGTAAATTGACTGAAGGCGGTTCTGTACGTATTTGTCTCTGCTGCCGCGACTAGTTTGTTTTGCATTGTCATACTTGTATTGCTCTCTGCAGATTGCAATTTATGTGGATAGATCAGGTCAGGGTACTTGCCAGTGAGCTGAGTATTGGGAGCGTTTAATGATGAGTTATCGGTGCACCTGATTACGGGTATCGTGGATGCTTGTTGGGCTTGCCCTCAGGTGATTTCAGTTAAATCTTCGCTGGTGGGTAGACATCTGCATATTTTGATACAATATCTGGGAACAGAGAATGTGACGCGATAGGTATACATTTTGTCATTATTCGCTCTTCCAAGAATTTTTGTTTTTGCAAGCGACAAAGAGGAAAGAGGAACCTGGCCCTCCAGGTTGGGGGTTGTGCTTAGGGGTAACATCCCTATCACGTAAAAACCCACTTGTTCCGAAACGACAACAAGCCTCGGATACGGACGGATACAAAGCTGACGACCCCTGCAAACGACTAACGGACTTGAGAGTCTGCACCTGGAATGTGAGATCCCTTAACAGACCGGGTGCAGGCGATCAATTGGAGCAAACCCTCAACTGCTATAAAGCAGATATAACCGCACTCCAAGAAGTGCGATGGGATGGACCAGGCAAAAAACGGATGAAAAACTGCGACATCTACTACGGGAACTGCTACAAGGAGAACAAACAGCGCCTATTCGGGTGCGGATTCGTTATTAGAGGAAGACTCCGACAAAAAGTCTTAAGCTTCCGAGATGTAAGCGAACGCCTCATAACAATCCGCATCAAAGCTAAATTTGGAAACATTAGCTTAATATGCGCTCACGCCCCAACGGAAGAAAAGGACGATCGACTCAAAGAAGAATTCTACGATCTCCTAGACAGAACATATGCCCAATGTCCCAGCTACGACACAAAAATAGTCCTAGGAGATTTTAATGCAAAATTGGGCAAGGAGGACATATTTGAGTCGATCATAGGAAAGCATAGCCTCCATAACACCACATCCGACAACGGATTAAGGCTAATCGATTTCCTAGCGGGGCGTAACCTCCTTGTAGCAAGCACGCGATTCCCCCATCTCAACATCCACAAGGGTACCTGGCGGTCTTGTGATCAATCGACCACCAACCAGATTGATCATATTGCGATCGACGCCAGACACTCCTCCTGTATTCTCGACGTACGAACCTTCCGAGGGGCCAACATCGACTCGGACCACTACCTTGTTGTAGCCAAGGTACGAATGAGGATATCAAGAATGCTTAGGAGTCGAGTAGGACAACGTAAGTTTGACGTTGGAAAGCTACAATCGCAAGAGACTGCCAGAATCTTTGCCGATCGTGTCTCCTCAAAGCTCTCTCAAAATCCGCCCAGAGCAGCACAAACAATAGAGCAGGAATGGGCTCATTGCCAGAGCGCCGTTAGAGATGCTGCCTCAGAGGTGCTGGGTTTCAAACAGCCACCACCTAGAAACCCCTGGTTCGATGAACAATGCGAACAAGCCCATGCAGCAAAACAAGAGGCATATAAGGTCGTGCTGCAACGACGGACGAGAGCTGCTCGCGAAATCTATGAGCAGAAGAGAAGAGAGGAACACACGCTTTTCAGAAGAAAGAAGAGAGAGCACGGAAAGCGTGAGATCGAGGAGATGGAGAGATGCTTCCGCAGGAATGATGCCCGTAAATTTTACAACAAGGTAAAACGAACATGCCATGGCTACAAAGCCAGAGTGGCGGCCTGCAGGGATGAAAATGGAGAACTGGTAGTAGAGTCGCAGTCGATGCTGAGGATTTGGAAAGACCACTTCTGCAGACTGTATAACGGCGATGATAGACAAGATACCGCTGTCAGGCAGAACGAGCCATTCGCAATGGACCACGAAGTAACAGAATTCGGTCCACCCGACCTAGACGAAGTCAAAATAGCGATATCAAGACTTAAGTCTAATAAAGCCGCTGGCGCAGACGGCCTGTCTGCTGAGCTTTTTAAGGCGGCTGGAGTGAGCTGGTAAGGTGCATGCACCATCTCATCTGCAAGGTATGGTCGGAGGAAAGCATGCCCGACGAATGGAATCTCAGCATCGTTTGCCCGGTCCATAAGAAAGGAGACCCCTATAACTGCGCCAACTATAGGGGAATAAGTCTCCTTAACATCGCATATAAGATCTTCTCTGCCGTATTGTGTGAACGCCTGAAACCGTTTGTGGATAACCTGATCGGCTCTTATCAGTGTGGTTTCAGGCCAGGTAAATCCACAATAGACCAAATATTTACGCTACGGCAGATCTTGGAGAAGACCCAGGAATACCAAATCGACACTCACCACCTCTTCGTCGATTTCAAGGCCGCGTATGACAGCGTATATAGAGACGAGCTGTACAAAGCCATGTCTAGTTTTAACATCCCTGTCAAACTCGTCCGACTGTGCAGGATGACAATGGAGAATTCTCGTTGCTCCATTAAGGTCGGTAATGAGCATACCGAGACCTTTGATGTTAAAAAAGGATTTAGGCAGGGCGACGCGCTGTCGTGCAACTTTTTCAACATCGTGCTTGAAAAGATTGTGCAAGAGTCACTGGCCAACACAAGAGGTACGATCTATTTCAAGTCTACGCAATTGCTTGCGTACGCCGACGATATTGACGTAATTGGACGAAAACAGCAAGACGTCAATGAGGCTTTTGTGAGCATTGAGGTAGAAGCGGCTAAGATGGGTCTCAAGGTTAATGAGGGTAAAACCAAATATCTGCTCTCATCTAAAAGAGACGGACAACACCGACGTATTGGCCAGAACGTCACCATGGGCGGATATAACTTTGAAGTGGTCAAGGAATTCGTCTACCTTGGCTCACTGATTACCAGCGACAACAACACCAGCGCTGAGATAAAACGCAGAATCACTCTTGCCAACCGCTGTTTCTTTGGGCTCAAGAGGCAATTGAGAAGTAGAGCCCTCTCTCGGAAAACCAAGGTGACACTATATAAGACCTTGATCATCCCAGTCCTCCTTTACGGCGCAGAGGCTTGGACCTTAACAAAAGCGGATGAAGATGCCCTTGGTCGTTTCGAGAGGAAAATTCTGCGCACTATCTACGGTCCCGTTTGTTCAAACGGTGTATGGAGGAGAAGATATAACGAAGAACTGTACGGGTTGTACAGCGACATCGGCCTGGTACGACGTCTACGGATACAGCGTCTAAGGTGGCTAGGCCATGTAGAGCGCATGGAAGATACAGCTCCGACCCGAAAAGTCTTCAAATCCACTCCGGAAGGAAGGCGCGGCAGAGGACGGCCGCCTCAGCGGTGGTGCACGCAGGTGGAAAGGGACCTCAACCAACTGGGCGTGCGGCACTGGAAACAGCTGGCCAAAGACCGTGCCGGCTGGAGACGCTTGTTGGTTGAGGCCCAGGTTCACCACGGACTGTAGCGCCACCTAAGTAAGTAAGTAAGTACGCGACAGATAAAAACATCGGCAGGAGATGGTCACATATTACGAGTACCTTAGAGCAAGAGCTAGAAATGGCTATTGAATGACTTTAATAAATGGAGAGGTGCTACTCTCTTTCTCGATGTAATGACGTGATGGAACTTGGCCTGTAATTCGTCATATGCCGGGACAACAAACAATTCTATTCCTTAGCAACTGCCTCCTTAATGCCACTGTAATATGGAGTGGTAGGACACTATTGTTATCATATAGGGTGGGCTATCTAGTGTTTTCTTTTTTAAATCATAGGTTGTTTTGACACTGACAGCTGCTTCCCGCTTGAAATCTTGACAGAAAGTCAGAATTGTACCTCCGCGAAACGAAATAAATCGCCTCACGCTTGAACGACGTTGGGAAATATTGAAAACTTATTTCCAAAATGAGTGCTGTGTAGCCCAAACAGTGCGTTTTTTGAAAAGAAGTTTTGGCCGAAATGAAGCATCCATCGCGACTGCTATACTCAAGTTTGTGCAAAAATTTCGTGAGACTGGACTGCTAGTGGACAACGCTCGTGGTCGTCGTACGGTGCGCACAGACGAGAATATAGCTGCTGTGGCCGAGAGTGTGAGACTCAATTCACGAACGGGTTGATGCCTTCAATCCCAACAGCTCTACATTTCACGCACTAGCCTGAGGAGAATTCTGTACAAAAATCTCGGTCTAATTAACTCAGCAATTGAGAGCGCGCGACCATCCGCTCGTTATCGCTTCGGAGTTTGGGCCTTAGAGCAGCTTGAATTGGACAACGATTTTGGGCGAAAAGCCATCTTTTCTGACGAGGCGCATTTTCATCTCGGCGGCGGAAACCCGCACGTTATTGTCGAGAAGCTGATGGATCCACATAGAGTGACAGTTTGATGCGGATTGTGGAGTGGTGGCGTCATTAAACCATTTTTCTTCGAAAGTGAGGCTGGTTGGGCGTTACAGAGCCATGTTTACTTTTTTTACTGAGCTTAAAGACATGGATTTGGACGACCTCTGGTTCGTGCAGGATGGCAGGATGGCCCGTGCCCATGCCACAATCGCAAGAAATTCCCAAATCGTGTTATCAGCCGTCTTGGCGATGTCAATTGGCCGGCGTTTTGCCCCTTTGGACTTCTTTTTGTGGGGAACCGTGAAGGACCAATATTATGCCAACAATCCGGAAATGATTCAAACACTTAAGGCCAATATCATTCAAGCAATCGACGAGCTAAAGCCCGAAACCATCAACAAGGTCTTGGAAAATTGGGCTGAGAGAATGCGCTACTGCGAAGCCAACCGAGGCAGCCATTGAACGACGTTGCATTTCATAATTAATGGGAATGTTTGCGCTTACTAATAAAGCCACGATAAATGGGGAAGATTCAATTTTGTTCATTTTATTGCATTTTTAAAAAGAAACTTGTGTTTGGCCCACCCTGTCCTATACTTGACACTATTTTTGTTGCGCCATATTGCCCCATCTTTTAAACTTGGACTGCGTTCCAAAGGATTTTGTCGTGTTTAGGAAGCAAAAGTTGTTCCACAATTGTTGTGTGTACTATATGAAATAGGCTGTCAGCTAATACTCTCAAGACTGATGTAGTTCTCTTCACGAGAAGGAGGAAAAATATTGGCATGACTCAGGTAGTGCTACTAGGCAGCTAAATATCTGGAAGTTATCTTAGTCAGCAAGCTTCTTTGGTCAAATCATCTTGAGTGAAAAACCACCAAAGAACTGTCAGCGTTCTGACAATGCAAAGATGCCTTTGGCAAAATATGATAAGACCGATAATGTCATATACATTGCTTTTCTGGTAAGACAGGCTAACACACAACCACGTCTTGACCTCTTTCACCAAACTCCAAACTCTCAGCTGTACGACGGCTGTCCCCAGCAAGCCGGGTGCTGCTCTAGAAGCTGTGATGAACCTTCCACCCCTTGACATATTTATTAGGGGGTGTGCACTAAAAGCCATGAAAGTCATGGTTTATGGTACAACTCACATTGGAAAGCGCGTCACGTGCAATCACACCTATCATCCTACTGCGCTTAAAACTTCACAGTCGAATTTCCATGGCGTCAGGATTGGTTCTGGTCACATACTTAACCTGGAAAATATTGTCTTTGCATTTTCACAGACGGCTCCAAGTCTGGGCTGGGGTCCCTGGCTGGAGTTTTCGATGAATGCGCAATCCTGATGACCGTGCACTATGTTGTGAAGCATAGGTGGAAGGGTAAAGACATATGCGTTTGCAGTGACAGCCAAGCTAAACTCAAATAACAAACCCTTAAACCAGCTCCAAGTTAGTGTATGAACTTAAGGCCTTCCATTCTGGTATCCCAGGAAATCGGGCTCAGAGGAGAGTGTCTCAGAACCCGAACCTGCCTTGGGTCTACCTGCTTCCATGGTCAATACCCACATCAACGATTGGGTCTTTAATGCACACAATCGTAAGGGGAGAGATTATCATCAGTAAGACGCCACCCTGTGCTGTAGGTTGGGAAGAGACAGCAGAACACTTTTTTGTGACTTTACCGCCCTTGCTCGCGCCCGATGAAGCACCCTTGGGGCCGACATGATGCGCGCCGAATCTCTTAGTTCTTCATCCCTGAAGTTCTTTCTAATTTTTTGTCCGGGAAACGGAGAAATTGCAGTAAAGGCAGGTGTCTGTCTAGCAGTACAATGGACCCGTCTGTGCGCGGTTTCAAACCAAGAGCTTCTTCCTTATGGTAGTTTGAAACCTAATACATCAGAAGTGGTATCCTTGGTGGCGCTTTGACAATATGTCTATTAATGTTCTCTTGCGTGCGCAGTTTGCATTGGGTTTTGGGAGAACTTGAGGGAGACATAATCCTGCCGGTCTCTAGTGATTGCAGCTTTTCGTCATCAACTTTTGCTGGTCCTACTCGATTCCGTAATGTCCGTGATGTTTGTATCCGTATCTTGGCTGCAATAAGGTCAACAATGATCTGAGTCAATACTGGCTCCACGGAAGGTTCAAACATATAAAATTTGGTTAATGGTAAATTGGTCAGAGGCCGCGCGGGTGGAAATGGAGATGTAGGAATCGTATGCTAGCCCCACCATAAAGTCAGTTGACCTGAATACATTTTCCGAGATGGTGTCGTGTAGTTCCTACTTTCATACGGCTCATTCAAAAATGTCTTCTTTATCCCGATCCGCATTGAAGTCCCCTAGAGGAATTTTGGTATCATGGCTAGGACAATGTAGTTCAGGCCAGCAATCCATGGAGCCCGAGCTACAGCTGCCTTCCATCCTTGACGGTCCCGGGCAGTTGCATCCAGTTATCAAGACTAACATCCGCGATTACTTGGTCTTCATACCGGAGGTTCGGTCTTCATCTTCTTCTTGAACCAAGAGGCTCGAAGTCGAAGACCCTCTTAGCTGGAGCGTTGGTGTTCATGCGTTCTATGTGGCTGAGCCAGTGTAGTCGACGGATCTTTGCCTTCCGGACTATATGCACATCTTAGTACAGCTCGTAGAGTATGTGGTTATGTCTTCTCCTCCATTCACCTTTCTCACAGACAGGACCAAATATCCGACGCAGAATTTTTCTTTCAATCGGCGTGAAAGCTTCTAGAACTTCACGGTGAGACTGCGCCATGATGTCGATATAATTCGCGTATCCTAGCAGCTGGACAGACTTGCCGAAGATAGTGTCTTGCCTGTCGACGCTTGTCGGTCACACTATCACCAAATTGAAGAAGTCACACGACAGCGCATCTCCTTGCCGGTGCTTGTTTCAAACGGTTCAGAGGTTCTAGAACAGAACTGCACGGTGCATCACATATTTTTTAGCGTGGCTTGAGACAGCCGGATCCGTTTTCCTGCGATCCCGAATCCAGCCATCGCATGAAACAATTCCTTGTGGCTTTAAAATCAATAAAGAGATGGTGTGTATCGATTTGAAACTCGTTGGTCTTTTCCAGCATTCGTCGAAGTGTGAATGTTTGGTCCATAGTCGTTTTGCCGGGTCGGAAGTCGCACTGGTAGCTTCCGATTAGCGTGGCGCAAAAGGGCTTTAGACGTTCACCCAGTATATACCTCTACAGTTCTTTCTAGAGGCAGGATCGCCTTCTTTTGTGGATGGGGCAAATAAAGCTGATATTCCAGTCGTCGGGCATGCTTTGAGCTTCCCAAATTCTGCAGATGATGTGGTGCATGCTCCTTACCAGATCATCGCCGCCAGCCTTGAAGAGCCCCGATGGCAAGCAATCGATCCACTATCCCCTGCGGGTCGGTGACAAGATTTCCCTCGAAATTTCGAGGAGTCTTGGTGCCTTTCTTGAAGCCTCCTGCAAGGCTTTTTGCCTTCTTATAAAAGGCCCGTATTTTATGCTTGTCGCTAGACTTCTCGACATCCTTAAGCTGGGAGGCCGCGAAGATTATGTTCTATATAGGAGTTCATATACGTCGCCTTTAAGTATGTATTGTATGTTTACAGTATACGTTTATGACCCAGTTTTTCGTACGTTTATTGCTCGATCCATTCCATTGCACTTCCTGGAGTACCACAGCAGTTAAGCGTACTTTCTAGGAAGCTAATATGCCAGGACTAAAACCTAAATTCAATTCCTCTTAGATGTTGGTCTATTGTCACCAACATGCAATCCGTCCAATTGTTACGAATTTGGCCTTGATTTGGGATTTTTAGAGGAAATAGAGGGAATAGAACTTGTTAACCGTGACGCAAGGTGTCTTCCTACAGTAGCTCGTGGTCTCTTTTTAATGGACCAATGTCCACAATAAATAAATCAGACAAGCTTCGTTTGTTATATCAAAAAAGAAACGTAAAGTTGTAAAACGCTATACAGAGCAGATATTCAGATCGACCCGGGATTTATGTCTTTCGTCGCGTAGTTACATGCTCAAGACCTGGTAAGCTTTGCCAGAAATTTAAGTTTTAAGTTCTTCGTTAATAGCACAGAAGAAGTGCTACCATTAGCATATGGCACTGCGACCTTTGCAGATCTATTGTGCCTGCTAGCCGATTAGCCGAGGAGCCATAATGAAGTTGAAAATGCTTCTCCGAAGAGCCAAGGTGATCCCCTCAGGAATCATAACTTCGCTGAGAAGGATACGCAGTGTCCTATTATATAGCTGACTAGCCTTCTGATATCCAATGTATTGAGTTTGATTATATCACTAGAGTGTTTGTTCAGGGGTCGTATAAGTCGTTTAGATTGACGGAGTCCCCGAACGCTGTTCCAAAAGGACAGGTGTTGTAATTTTTCCCACTTGTCTAGGAAGTAATTTATCTTAGACGCGGGAATGCCGCAGAATGGTTCCGGACCTATATACTTGTCACTGGAGCCCTTCCTGGCAAGTTGGTCGGCATTTTCATTGCCCTTGATACCCTTGTGTCTTGGCGCCCACCAAAGTTTGACATTGTTTCTTTTGGCTAGGTCTAGTAGGGCATCATGGCATTCCTTTACGGTTTTTGAGTTCGTGCTGCACGAACTCAGCGCTGTAAGCGCTGCTTGGCTATCAGAGAGTATGATGATGGTTACTCCTCTTATGTCAGTCTCAAGATGTAGATTGGCACATGTTAGGATGGCATGCATTTCTACTTGAAAGACGCTGGGGCTCGATCCCAGGGCCTTCGAGATCTTGCGATTTGGTCAAAAGATGCGGGCGCCAACGCTGGAAGCCATCGTGGAGCCATCCGTATACTACCTAAGACCTTTGACATTAGCAAGGGATCACTGTTTTCCCATGCTGAGCGATTTGGGATCAATATCTCAAATCTCTTGGCAAAAGTGAAGGTGTGTGGCAATGCCTCCGAGACCCTGGTGATCATATCCAGCTCGGGAAGGTGTTGTAACATGTGACCCCCGAGTCTATATGGCATATTTGTTCCCGAGCAAACAATTCTGATTGCACTGCGTAACGCCACCTTTTCGATAAAAAGGTGCAGTCGGTGACTCCAATGAGTGCTTCTTGGGCTGCCGTGGGGCAATTGTAGGTTGGTCAACTTTTGTCGACCATCCGGTGTAGCCGGACGGGACGTAGGTTTTACTATCGCGGTGTATAACCACCGCCCACCTAAGGCCCACATGGCCTTAGTCGCTTACGTAAATTTAGTTTTCATATTGGAGTTCCAGTTGAGTCTGCGGTCTAGTTCAATACCTCTTCTTCTTCTTCTTTGGTGGCGTTACAGCCCATGAAGGACCAGAGCCAAGCTTCTCTCAATCACCCATGTTGTGTGTGATTTATTTTTCACACAGGTGAAAGGGACCTACAGTTTAATGCCGATTGCGAACGGCGTGAGTCGAGAAACTTTTTCTTGGTAAGTGTACTACGGGGGGGTTTGCCAGTACCCCGCCGAGGAGGGACGCCGCGAAATAATATGGTGATATCGGGATCCGAACTCGCTCATCGTGCGTCAGAGTCCAACACACTAACCACTGTGCCACGGCGCCCTCGAGTTCAATACCTAGATACCTTAATTCCTCTGAAAATCTTATGTGTGTGCCATTTAGAAAGATCGAGCAGGGCTGTACCTTCCCCCTCTTTATAAACGGGACTAAGGGTTAATCGATATACCCTCTCTGCCACACCAGTCAGAGATAAATTGGAGCGCAAGCTGCATGCGCTCACAGCCAGTGGTTTCGCACTTGAAGGTCATCAGCTTGCGTAGTAGGCCATCGATGACTATCGACCAGAGCAGTGGTTAAAGGATGACCTTGTGTGTCCACAAGCCGCCGATACTTTCACTGGGACCTCTCCGCATGTGGCTGATATGATGCGGCTATTTAGCATCGCCCTAATCCAGTGATTATTAGGATGGTCTACACCCCTGCAGGGTAGTGAAGTGGTGATCGAGTCATAGCCAGTATTACCGAAGGCCCCCTCTTAATCGGGGAAGGCGCAAATTGCGATCTCCTTGTGTGTGAAGCTGTTTTCAATACACGTCACCAGATGGTGTAGCGCATTCTCAGTAGATCGCTCTTTGCGATATGCATATTGATATGGATGCAGGGGTTTCTGGTTCTCCAGGACACCTCTAATATGGAGCTCTATCAGTTTCTCCATTGTTTTTAGAAAGGACAAAGTCAAACTTATAGGGCGATAGGATTTAGGTTGCTCACTTGGTTTCCCAATCTTGGGGATGAAGACAAGATTGACCTCCCTCCAGATTAGGTGTATGTATCCCAGGTTGCAGCAAGACCTCAAAAGAACTAAAGAACTATCAGGAATAGTGGGAAAGACACTCTTTGCCTAGAGCCTTATAGGGTTTAAATGAACCCATTGCCCATTTGACCCTATCGGGACTTAAAAGTCTGCCAGAGATGCTATTTGTTTGACTGTCGATGCTATCTATGACGTTCGTTTAGTTGTCAGAGGACATCGAGTGGGGAGTAGAACCAGGGAAGTGCATCTCGAGCAAATACACAGCAAAGCTGTGTGGGCATCCACCGCCTGTGTGTACTTGACCTGGATGTATAGATGTCCCTAAAGGATGAGATAAGTGATGCATTGAGCTGGTAAGCCGCTTCATCGATATCATCAGTCGACTTGAGAAGCATATCTTCTTTAGCGGTGCCCAATTTTTTCGTTTAGGCTGGTATCCAGGCTCAGCCTCTTTAACCTCACCGGAGATGGTACTCTGATATGCTGGTGATCAGACAGTGAGGCTTCATTGGAAATAGCACAGAAGATACTCTCCCATGACTCGAAATGTACATACTCGTATCTACGAAAATGCGTTTTTGGTTACTTCCAATTCATTTCAAGCTAGTTGGTGCCTATCCTAAAGAAAACTCAATAGGCGTTGGCGGACCCACTTCATTCATCCTTTTTTCTTGTTGAACTTATCTTATCTCCAGTCATGTTCTGACGTAAGAAACATGACGCCTTCTGTTTTGGACTGATATCCCCATCGAGCAATGTCACTAATGTCTTTAGGCGTGTCTTCAACGTTGAAAATACCATTCTTGAAATATCGAAACCATTCCCTACGTGATTTATAAGTTGGAGCAGTGTCTCCATAAAATTCCACATACAGTCGATAGGCTTCAGCTGCACTCTTCTCCTAATAAAAGTGGAAAACTAAAGTTTCAAGTTTTTTCCTAGTTATCTCATTGGGTCATGCTGTAAAGGCACATCGAAAGAAGGTACTGTCCTTATCAGACCGTTTTGTATGACTACATAGATTAAATGGATTCCATTTAGCGATATCTGATATACAGCAAGAAGCGTCTAATCCTACTCCAAATTCAATTAACACACTCGCTTGCTAATGCTACCCATCGATACTATAAGTTACAACATTGCTCTAGTTGTGGTCACCAACTACGAGTAGTCAAACACTAGAGATACATAAAATCTCCTTCCCTCCTCATTTCAAGCACGGCTTAGATGTCACTTGATCCCCCTCGTTAAACCGCTCGAGAACATTAAGATACCCTGACCGTGCTCCACATCTCCCCCATCATTTGCTTGGCCAAATGCAATAATATCCATAACTGCCTTTGGAGCGTGTCAAATTGCCTTCAATCAATTGATTTCTCGATCCTAATACCCAATCATAGTATCTAATGAACGCATTCTTATGCAAATGTGTGTCAATAAAACGAAGATTGGATTACGTCGAACCGCCGAGCTATCGAAGGCGTCTGAACTGTTCCGTGGACTGAGTCTTTTGTTCGAATGTATATACCACGCATGCGTGGCCTAGCATCATCCATGCTGGACGACTGATGAAGATTGCAATGAGATCACTCCGGTTATTGGTATGAAAAGAATATTTTTGTTTCAAGAACACATCGGCTATGTCGTCCTAAGCATTGAGCATTTGGTAATAGACATTCAGTGGCATTAGTAACATTGGACGGTCGATTGAAGGAGTTTCGGGACCGATGTGTATTGGATTACTTATGGTCCGATTGTTGGAATTTATCGGTGTTATCTGGTGTAATAAATCTACTTGGAATGAGAACAGGTATTTTAGATGTTAGCCTTTCTTGGGCCATGAATCTGAATGAGCGCGTTCTCGTCGCTGGGTGGAGATTAGCGGTTATGCAATGAATCATTGGCTTAAGAGTGACGTAACTTTCTCTCGATCATAGTCTTGTGCTTTGTAGTAATTTGTTGTCTTGAGGTTCTGGAATGGGGAGTTGAATGGAATATTGTGGGTCTAATGAGGTAGATCGATTGACGGTATGAGCTGTCTTTGTGGTACGTTTTATGGATCATAAGCCTCCAAATGGGTCAAGATGATTTACTGTTTATTGCTGTTTTAAAGAAAGGAAATGTAAGTCACACCTCGTTGCCGGTAGAGGAGTGGGACCACATACGATCGGTGTAGGGTTCTAAGAGAAGATTTAAATCTATTTGGAGGTATTCACTCCAACCAATCCCTCAATCTTGGATTAACTTTTGTTAAGAAAAATTGACAGTCGCGTCTCAAAAGTTCCCAGATATGAGGACGTAGATGACAGCATTATAATATAGTAACTTTGGGTGCGTTTCAAAAACCTCATTTAAGCTTCCTTCTTGCTCTAAATTCGCATCGAAGAACACTGGGCTAGGTAAGTTTCAATGTGGTTTCTCTCTCTCCATATAGACCAAAAAGGTCCGTGTTGCTTAAATAGCAACACGCATTCGCAGAGGAAGTCACCTAGCGAATGTTAACATCGGTCGTGTTAAGGTTTAAGGCCACCTGCTTGAAGCAAATTAAATAAAGAGGCTATTAAGATCCAGACGTATTTTTGAATTGGTCTGCTAATCTTTGTTCCAAAAGTGGCAGCTATCGATTGCTCTTTTTGGGATTGAGGTGGGCTAGGCTAGAAAGCCACAGCAAGTGAGCTCCATGCGAATGATAACCTAACTGTAGTATCAGGTCTATACATACGTTGGAGTAGCACGGTAGTCTGACAAAGATTTTGATATCAAGTTACTCAGATTATTACTTCTAGATCAGTTTTCGTTTGTGTAAGACATACCGAGTGTTTTAGTATCGCCTTACCTTCTCCTGATCCACTATAGTGGAGCTATCGAGTTAGAAGTCCTTATAGTCTAAGGAAGGATAGAAGAGTGCCCTACTTTTTGACCATCAACTTTGAGGCTTTCTGCCAAGAGTGGTAAACATAACAGATATATAAACGTGTATCAATGAGAATGGGGTAAGGATATCAATGACAATATGTGTGGCTTCACTGCAATTACAATTTTCGATGACTCACATAGACAGATTGTTAAAATTGGCTGAGAGTAACTGAATCTCATAAGGATTCAGGCCCAAGTCTCGATCCAAAATTTACTTAAGTTAAAGTCCAGGCCTCTGCACTATAGAAGAGGACCGGAATGGTTAAGACTTTGTATAGCGTAACCTTGGTCTTTCGAGAGAGGGCTTTACTTCTCAATTATCTCTTGAGCCCAAAGAAGCACAGCGGTTGGCAAGAGTAATTCTGCTTTTGACCTCGGCGCTGGTGTTCTTATCGCTGGTCACTAGTGAGCAAGGTGGACGAAGTCTTTGATCACTTGGAAATTGTAGCTTCCAATTGTGACGTTCTGGTCAAGATGCGGGGTTGTGTGTGTTTTTGAACGACGGCATATACATATGTACATATGTGCTACCATCTTATCTACATCTAGGTCGGGTGGACGGAATTCTATTGCATCTTCGTCCGTTGCGAATGGATCATTCTGCCTGACGGTGGTGTTAAACAGTCTACAGAAGTGTTCTATCCATATTCTCAGCATCGACTGTCACTCTACTACTAGTTGTCAGTCTTCATTCCTACAGGCATGTTCGGTTTATTTTTTTGTAAAACTTGCGAGCGTCATTCCATCTCACGTTTTCCATGTACTCTTTTTTTCTTCCTTAAAATCATGTGTTCCTCTCTCCTTTTCTGCTCGTAGTGTCTATGAACAGCTCTCGTCCGTCTATGTAATATGACTTTGTAGGCGGTTTGCTTTGCTATTGGGGTTGTTCGCATTGCTCATCAAACCAGAGGCTTCTAGCTGGCGGCAGTTTGAAACCCAGGACATCAGAGGCAGAGTTTCTGATGGCGTGCTGGCAATGCTTCCACTATTGTTCTGCTGACTATGCCGCTGTCATCGGATTTTGCAAGAGGTTGAGGGAAACTTGATCGACAAAGATCTCAGCGATCTCCTGGGACAGTAGCTTTCCGACATCAACATTTCGTTGTCCAGCTCAACTCCATGGCATCCTTAATATCCACTTTCGTACCTTGGCTACAACAAGTCGATGTTAACCCCTCGGAAGTTTCGCAGATATAGAATGCTGGAAGGGTGTCTGACATCGATCGCAAGCTGATCAATCTGGTTGATCCAGGTTCCTTTGTGGATGCTGAGATCCGGTAATCGTGTGTTAGCTAGAAGGGGATTACGCCCCACCAGGATGACAAATAGCCGGTGTCCGTTTTCAGACAGTGATCGTCTCAAATATATACTCATTGCCCAGTTTCAAATCTCCTAGTTCTATTTTGATATCGTAGAAGTCATCTTTGAATCGGTCGTCTTTTTTTCGGTTGGGGCGTGAACGCAAGCTAATGTTCCCGAAACTAGCTTTGATGTGGATTGTTATGACTACGCTTAAGACTATACGTAACCTTGCACCCTTTTCGATTGCAAAATATTTTAAAAAGCAGCCTTTGGAGAAGACGTGAGCGTTTCATTCATAGATAGGTAAGCTATCTTTTAAACAAGGTCCGAGTTGTTAAGGTAGACGCTTTTGTGAAGAATAGACAAGCGAATGGTAAATCAATCAATATTTATACTAGAGATCACTGGAGGCATTAGCTCTGCTTATTTCTTCTTTTTTTCTTTTTGTCGACTGAGGGGCCAACATCGATGGGGGCAATTATCTTGTTGAGGTCAACGTTTGACACCGACAGCTTCATCGAAAAGCTGCAATAGGAAACGGATGCTGGATAGGAAACGGTATGATGAGGAAAAATGATTGCGACATCTATCACAGCTGTCACAAAAGATTGCAATATGTTGGGCTGCGGATTTGTCGTGGGAAAGCGGTTAAGGTCGAAGGTCATCGACTTTAAGCCTATAAATGATTGCCCATCTGTGATCTGCATCAAAGGTAGATTTTACAACATCAGCTTCATATGTGCACACGGCCCTACTGAAGAGGCTGAAGACCCCATCAAAGAGGATGTCTATGATCTCTTTGACAACATCTACGGAGCTTGTCCGGAGTAGGATGTTAAAACCGTACTCGGGGACTTTAATGTCAAGGAGAACACCTTGGGCTCACGAGCTTTGCGACAGTTTGTAATACGGTGATTAGTAGCACCCCGCAAGCGAATCCACACAGCAACCTGGCGATCTCCGGATGGTCGAACCGCCAACTAAATCGACCATGCGCTCATTGACGCAAGCCACTCGTCAAACATCCAGGATTTCCGAACATTCTGGGGGCAAACGTCAACTCTGATCATTTCCTCGTGGCAGCAAGATTTAGAGCTCGGCTGTCCAATGCCAGAAAGCCGCACCAGTCCATTATGAGGAGCTATGACAATAGATGACATTAGTGTCTAAAGAAAACAATCTTCGCGACCTCCCATAAACTACGGGCCTTTTATAAGAAAACAAAAAGCCTTGCAGGAGGCTTCAAGAAAGGCATCCAGGTTCTTCGAAATTTCGAGGGTAATTTTGTCACCGATCCGCAGGAAATGGTGGATGTATTTAAGCAGCATTTCCAGCAGAGAGAGTGGTAGGCGCCAAGGAGGCCCTTGGTCGTTTCGAGAGGTTAATCTGCGTACAATCTTCGGTCCCGTTTGTGTTGACGAAAAGTGGAGGAGAAGATTCAACCAAGAACTGTATGGACTGAGGAAATCCCAACTCATGCCGCTGAAGTAGTCCTCCCACCCAGCACGAAAGAAGTCGGCACAGCTATTCAAAAGCTGAAGAACACCAAAGCCGCTGGTAAAGGTGGCTTGCCATCAGGTCTCTTCAAGGCTGGCGGCGATGTTCTGGAAGGGAGCATGCACCAGAACATTTGCAGAATTTCGGAAGATGAAAGCATGCCCGACGACTGGAATATCAGCTCTATTTGCCTCATCCACAAAAAAGGGAATCCTATCACTTGCAAGAACTATAGAGGTATATCCCTGCTAAATGTCGCATACAGTATCCTGTCTAGGGGACTGTCTGAACATCTAACGCCCTTTTGCACTGCACTAATCAGCACCTATCGGGATATGTGGATATAGTCCGGAAGGCGAAGACCCGTCGACTACATTGACTCGGTCACATCGAGCGCGTGAACACCAACGCTCCATTTAAGAGGATCTTCGACTCTGAACCTTCTGGTTCGAGAAGACCGAACCTCCGTTATGAGGACCAAGTAATCGCCCATGTAAGCCAACATGGTCTTGATAACTGGAAGTAGCGTGTCCAGCACCATCAAGGATAGAAGGCAGCTATAGCCCAGGTTCTGATCCTCCATGGATTGCTGGCCTGTAAAGTTAGTAAGTATTCAGCCCAACCAAAGGAATTGTTGTGACCCGAGGTACACTGTACTTCTTGTGCAATGCGGCCAAAGCTTACGCTCCACCAGAAAGCTTGATTTATGCCCACGCGCCAAGAATGTCAATGTCAGCTGATTTTCTTGTCATGAACAACTTACTTGAATGAAAGTGTTATCCAATCCTTTCTAAAATCTGAATAATATATTCTCATTAGTCGGCTTTAAATGTGTTTTAAATACAGTCTGTTAGTCCATTAGTTTAGATTCGCATGGATATCCTCACCAATCAGTTGTTTATGTATGGCACAGACGACATTATGACTATCATCGGCCGTCCAATTCTGCCACAATAGTATCTTCTGTCGAACAAAAGATTCCCGATCGATTTCCATATTCAGATTCGGATATTCTGATACTTGGATAAGAACGAAATGAATCTAAATCTTTCGAAGCCCATTGGTTATGCAAAGAACCAGCTATTCTATCCGAATTTATTCTTCACTTATTGGGTAAGCGTAAAATGAATTTATTGTCTTTTGGAATCGGAGACGTATCGGTATGCTGGCGGCAGTGTTCCGTGCAACTATTTCGGGTCCAACGAACTGCCCCAGGAAGACAGACTACTGTCTTGGTTTCCTAATACACCTCGGCTTAGTCTAAGTCCAACGAGATGAATTAATTGGGGACCGGTGGAAGACAATCAAAGGGAAATCCTATTTATGAATTATTCCTTAACTCCCGAACTGATATAGAGTTTGAAACGTACAGTTGTAGTATCTGAGACTGCAAGTTTGGGACATAAATATTTATGTAGAAGAGATGTTAACGGGGATAAGTGTGCCCGAGGAATTCGGTCCAAGTTTGAGTTATTAATTGGCTTGTCTCGCTGGTATTTATTGCGCTCAGAAACATGATATCGGTTAGTTTCGGGAATGAGACTGCTGTTGAGATAGTTAAAAATGGTTTATGGGGTTACTGATTAGAGAAGGTATATAGGCCGTGATGGGAAGAAGAAATTTAAGGAGCAGACGGAATAGGTGTCAGAGATCCGATAAAGATTGTAACCCAGCTGGTAAATGATATTTCTTTCCACTGGTGCGCTAAATAGTCACTGTCATGAAACCTTGGCCTCCAGCTTATAATGAACTAGTTTTTGATCACCGCCATCGTACGATTGAGCACCATCAAGACAACCATAAAGGCGAATCACTGGATTTTTTATGACTGATCTTCCAACATCGTCTTAGATGTTCGCTTTTCCAAGTCTAAATTAACCTAACATGACAATGGCAAATATCAAGCTCGGCCGACTGTCGTAACGTCAGAGGTCTCCTTGAAAAGCACTTACAAGAAGAAATTAGTGTCGCTTTAACTTTACACCATCGAATCACACTAAGCATGATCACTTCCAATTAATTAACAACACATAAACGCCTAAAGTGATCAATAAACACTAAATGAAAGGAGGACTTTGTGCCACGACCGTAAAACGAACACCCAATCCTAAAATCCTAAACTACCGGACAACATGAAGCCAGACCGAGCGAACCACATTAAAACGTTCAGTTTGTACTCTCCCCTCAATTAGAATCTTCGACTGGTAACCCAATGTTCGGCAACTGAAGTCGTGTTGCAATCGAAGAACCAAGAAGATCATTCACAACATGACCTGGAGGCACATCGAACGATTATAGTTGTTTATGAAAGTACGGTGAGGAGAAGAGTTCAGACTGCAGCTATATGCCTGTGGTTCGTTCCAGATTTCCAGGTAGTAATAAACCTTAAAATAATTAATGCGATCTGATACATACGTCCGACCCTGCATCGGATCAGGTCAGGTAATGGACTTCTCTACCGGATCCACCTACTCGACGGCGGGGTTGACGGCATTGAATTTTATTTCAAATGGAAGCTGAAGTTGGAGAAGAAGGCGTAAACGACGTTGAATCAAATTCGATTTGTACTCGGGGTGCCAGAAGCAATGTTGTCATTGTGGTCCGAACGGTAGCAATTATGGAATTCCAATTAATCTCCAGCTACTTGGTCAAGAGCAATATTTTAACTGACAGATTAAAATGGTATCGTGGGTGGCAGGAAGGATTTTTTCCTCAGAAAAAGAATTCTACGACAATCAAGAACTTCATTGATAGTTCCCAAAGTGAATTGATATATGTATGTAATGTATACAACCCTCAGGTCTGTGCGGATATGCCTCACACATAAATATGTTGACAATGAATGCTATGTTAACAAAGCATTGGTAGAGAGAAGACTATGAGAGGACTAAAGCATAATCTGGCACATAAGCGAACGCGCCCCATGACATTCTGTATCAAGGCTGCTCTCGGGAACGTTGTTGTTATGTACAATGAGTTGTTTCAACGTCTTTGTGCTCAAAGTATCGGATTTTCAGATCGAATGATATCGAACGGATATAGCCAATATAGCACACAACTTAAAAAGGCTTCGTATGGGTAGTATCTATCCGACGGACGCGGGCCTGCTAAAAAGCTAAAGAGCGAGAAGAGCCACCGCAGACCTTGCGGCACTGTTAGGAAGTGCCATCCCCACTTCCTCGTCGAAATTACAGACGGCGAAGGACGAATGGCGAGGTTTAGTCGGTTGGTCTACCGCCCAGTAAGCCGTAACCGTAACAAAATGTTGAAACTCAGAGACAACCACAAGCCTCGGATTTAACGGACGGACTACATGTTGACGACCGCCGCAAACGTATAAAAGATAAGAGTATCGGTTCTGCAGTTGGAATGTTAGGTCCCTTAACAGACTGGGTCGGCTCAACAATTAGAAGAGCTGCTATAAAGCAGACATAACCGCACTCCAAGAAGTGCGATGGGATGGGCCGGGAAAAAAGAGGATGAAAAACATGAACAACAGAAACTACTACGAGGAGAACAAACAACGCCCATTTGGATGCAGATTCATTGTTCCAGGTGGACAAAAAGTCATAAGCTTCCGGCATGTGAGGGAACGCCTCATAACAACCCACATCAAGGCTATCTTCGGGAACATCAGCTTGATATGCGTTCACGCCCCCACAGAAGAAAAAGACGATAGAGTCAAAGATGACTTCTGTGACCTCCTAGATAGAACATACGCTCAATATCCCAGCTATGACATCAAGATTGTTCCAGGAGATTTCAACGCGAAGCTGGGTAAGAAGGATGTCTTTGAACAAGTCGTAGGAAAGCACAGTCTACCGAAAACGAATTCAGGCTAATAGGCATCCCACATCTCAATATCCATAAGGGGATATGGCGGTCTCCTGATCAATTATCTGTTAATTAAATCGATCACATTGAGATCGACGCCAGACACTCCTCCAGCATCTTGGATTTCTGAACTTTCGAAGGGGCCAATGTTGACTGGGATCATTACCTTGTTGCAGCAAAGGTACGTATGCGGATACTAAGAAGTCGAATGGGGCCAACAAAATTTGACATCGGAAAGCAGCAATCGCAAGGGCCTTCGCCGATCACGTCTCCTTTAAACTCCCTCAAGAACCGGTTCAAACTGCACAAACCATAGAACAGCAATGGAGACGTTGTCAAAGTGCCATCAGGGATGCTGCCTCCGATGTATTAGGTTTCCAACCACCACCTAGGAGAAACCCTTTATTCGATGACGAATGCAGATAGGTACATGTAAAAAAACAGAATGCAACATGGCCACAACGTCCGAGAGCTGCTCATGAGTTCTATGAGCAAAAAAGAAGGGAGAGGCGTACACTTTTCAGAAGGAAAAGGAAAGAGCATGAGAAGTGCGCGATCGAGGAGATGGAGGCATGCTATCGCAGGAGCGACGTTCAAAAGTTTTACCAAGGTTATAAAGCCACAGCGGAAGCCTGCAGGGATGAACACAGACATCTTGTAGTTGAATCACAGTCCACGCGGTCTATTTTTGCGCACTGTAGATGTTAGGCACAACGCACTCTTCACACTGGGCGAGGATGAGAGAGAATTCCGTCCACACGACGAGCCTAAGACAACGATATCAAAACTGAAGTCTAATAAAGCTGCTGGCGCAGATGGTCTGCCTGCTGAGGCAGACTGATTGTTGGGAACATGCACCAGCTCATCTGTAAGATATGGTCGGAAGAAAACATGCCCGATGAATGGAATCTCAGCATCGTTTGCTCGGTCCTTAAAAAGGGAGACCTCTATAACTGCGCCAACTCTAGAGGAATAAGTCTCTTTAACATCGCGTATAAGATCCTTTCTGTCGTGCTGTGTGAACGCCTGAAACCAGTCATGAAAATTTGATAATTTGCTGTCAATGTGGCTTTAGGCCAGGAAGATTCACGATAGACCAAATATTCACACTGCGGCAGATTTTGGAGAACACTCATGAATTTCAGGTCGACACACACACCTTTTTTTCGATTTTAAGGCCGCATTTGGCAGTATCTATAGGGACGAGCTATATAAAGCCATGTTATGTTTTGATATCCCTGCCAAGCTCGTCAGGCTGTGCAGGATGACAATGGAAAATTCTCGCTGCTCTACTAAGGTCGATAAGGAGTTATCCGAGACCGTCGATGTCAAAAAAGGATTCAGACAGGGCGACGCACTATCATGTGATTTTTTCAACATCATCTTTGAAAATATAGTGCGGGATTCACTGGCCTATACAAGGAGCACGATCTACTTTAAGTCTGCACAGAACGCAGCGAGACGTCAATGAAGCTTTTGTGAGCATTGAAGCAGAAGTGGCTAAAGTGGGTCTGAAGGTAAACGGAGGCAGAACCTAATATATGCTGTCGTCAAGGAAAGGCGCATAACACCAACCGTCTTGGCCAGAACGTCACTATTGGCAGATAAAACTTTGATGTAGTCAAGGATTTCGCCTACTGGCAACAAGCGGCAACGACACCAGCGCTGAGATTAGACGCAAAATAAGCCTTGCCAACCTGTTGGCTGTTTCTTCGGGCTCAAGAGGCAATTGAGTAGTAGAGCCCTCACTCGGAAAACTGAGGTGACCATCTATAAAACCTTAATATTCCCGGTCCTCCTCTACGGCGAAGAGGCTTGCACCTTACCAAAAATGAATAAGGAGGCCCTTGGTCGTTTCGAGAGGATAATCTGCGTAATCTGGAGAAGATTCAACCAAGAACTGTACGGGCTGAACAGCAACATCGGCCTAGTATGACTTCTACGGATCCAACCTCTAAGATAGCTAAGCTATGTAGAGCGAATGGACAGCATAGCTACGGCCCGTAAAGTCTTCGTATCCAACCTCGAAGGACGACGTTGCAGAGGACGGTCGCATCTATGGTGGCGCACACAGTTGGAAAGAAACCTTAACGAACAGGGTGTGCGGCACTGGAAACAACTAGCAAAAAATCGTGCTAGCTGGAAAGGCTTGTTGGTTGAGCAAGGTTCACCCAGAACTGAAGCGCCACCCAAGTAAGTTAGTAAGGATATTGTGAGCAACATATGACGTCGTTAGACTCCAATGTCAAAGGACTACCATGGCCTGTTTTGGATCATGTCTTTCGCAAGCTTTGGCAGGGCCACTTGCAATTTCAAGCGGTAGGTAGGTAGGTAGGTAGGTTCGTAGCCTTCCCAGAATTGAGAAGAATACACATGGGCCAGGGAGGCCCGTTGTGCAGCTACGAGGGGGGTTTAGCCCCCTATTCGTGGAACCATTTTGTGCTTCTTGAGAAGTTAAGAAGATCAGATATCCCTACTTGCTGAACATCTGTCAGATCGTTAAGGAAATAAGATCCTGATTGTGCAGAATGCTGGGCAGGCGCAGAGAAGGTGGTGAATGGATTCGACCTCCTCCTCGTCTTGACAGCTTCTGCAGAAATCATTCGGAACTAATCCTAGATTTTGCGCGTAACTGCCAATAAGTCAGTGTCCTGTGATGACACCGATGATTTTGTAGATGTCACTTCTTTTTAGGGAGATTATACTCCTAGTCCGTTGACTGCCCAGCCGGGGCCAGATTTTCCTGGTGATGAGGCAGGTGTGTCCCTGGATCCATGTCAGGTTCGTCTCGGCCCTGGCGAAATTTGTTAGATTATGTTTAATGGTTGCAAGGGATATTCCCTCACAAGCCACGATTGATTGTAGCTTCGTTCCTTGTCTGGCGAGTGTGTCGGCTGTCTTATTTCCTGGAATGTCGCTGTGTCCCGGTACCCAGATAAGTTGTGTGTTAAAATGTTCGGCCATCTCATTAAGAGATAGGCGACAGTCGAGACTAGTTTTTGACGTGTACACATCGGACTCCAACGACTTTAAGGCTGCTTGACTATCCGTGAGAATACGGATATCCGTAGTGGATATCACGTTCTTTCATTGCCAACAGTTCCGCCTGAAAACGCAGCAGTGATCTGGTAGTTTTAGAGCTTTATTCAGCTTAAGTAGTTTGCAGAATACTCCACTATCCACCCCGTCTTTTTTGCGGGGTTTGCGTTTGGCGGGCCTGTCCGGGTAGATGTTCAAGCGGTAATACACCGATGTTTCCATTTACAGCATAATTAGGCAAATCCTCTTCAAGCTGCCACCTACAAGAACCTGCTGATTTGACTACGGGTTCCGGTATGTTCATTACATTAACAGACCAAACCAGCTTCTGATCTTTGTTAACAGAAAAAAAGAGAGAGGACGAAGACAAACAAGGAATAAGTTGGAGTCATACCAAGGCTATGAAAAGGTAGTTTATTCTACTTGGTTAACTCGTAATCGTGTCGACAACCGGCCGGCATGGTATTTAGCCAGCTGTTTCCAGTGCTGTACGTTAAGTTGGTTGAAGTTCCTTTTCACCTGTGGCTGCGACCTTAGACGTTGGCGTAGAAGACTTTTCGAGCCGAAGTACTGTCCATTCGCCTTATATATCCTTCCGATTTAAGTCGTTGGATCTGTAGATATCTGGCCAAGCCAATGTCGCTGTACAGCCAGTATAGTGCATGGTTGAACCTTCTCCTCTACTATCCGTCAACACAAATTGCGATTATGAAGGTAATTTGACTATGCCTAAGGGATGGAAGCCCTCGTCCCTTCTAGCGGAAGTATTTTTTCGCAGGACTCTCTTGAGGCGAATTACTAACCCAATCGTTCGTTACAATCGTAACTAAGTGCCAGGACTGAACTATAAGGTCAACCTCCAAACCATGGTCCCCGAGTTATTGGCAAGTCAGTATCAATGTGTGTGGCATGTCATTGTCCTGATGGAACACAATTGCTCTCCTATAAACCAAAGCTGAACGCTTCTGGGCGATTGATTCTTTCCATTTGTAGACAGCATCGGTCCAAATTAAAGCTTTGCCGTAGTGAAGCAGCTCATAATGATTCCCCCACACATGGCCGTCAGTCTTAGCTTGGCTACCAAGACTCCGGTTAACCGGAATAGAACCATGACCATTTCGCTTCAGAAATGGGACGATTGGTTGCAATAGGGATTTCCTTTCTTATGGGTCAGGCAAACGATGGTGAAGTTTTATTCAACAAGTATGCTTTCCTCATGAGTAGCTCCTTTTCTGGCTACATTCATCATCAGATTTCTTCTAAGTAGTTTATTGAAACCTATAATTTAGTAGAGTTTTAGGGAGACATGATGGGGAAATATCCTGGCGGTCTCTTGCTATTACAGTGGTCCATTGACAAATTTTGCTGGTCTTACTCGACTCCGCAGTATCGGTGATAAACGCGCTCTTACATTGGCTGGAACAATCTAGTGGTCGGAATGTTTGGAAATTTAAGATGATGGAGGAGCGTCTGCGGTCAATCGAAAAATGATCGATTTGATTGACGATTTGATTGACATCATCGACCGTCGAGCGGAACGTCTATAGTTCGAATTCGTTCATAGCCAAGAAAAAGTACAATAATTCCTATACGGACAAAAAGTATGCAACACAGAGGTGAATGGAAAGTGACCAGACGTACTGCTGCAGGCATAACACTTACAGTATATGGTCAACTGAAAATTCATCCTCTGCGTATGCAATACTAAAGTGCTCGAACGAATTACTACTGTCTATAACCAACGCGGGATTTGGTCGGCTCTCGTCCTATCTAGGACAACCACCCCTGAGAGTAGTGAACGAACATCAACGACCTAAACCACCGCACTCCGTTCAGGTTGTGTGTCTATCACATCATAAGAGAATATAAACTCTGGAACCTTGAAAAAATACCGCGAAAAAAGGTGTTTTTTTTTTTTTCTTTTTTTTTTGGGTTGCGCCAAAGGATGTGTTATCTTCAGACATGTACGATTCACAATCCCGTCGGTGCGCCGACGTCCTAAACCACACCCTGCACTCATCAACCACTCTCCCTGGCTGGTTAGCATTTTATGCTATGTGCTTCAAAGTGGACCGTTCTAGCTCCTCTTATTGTGTCCAGCCTTCTTAGCTCGTTTTGCATGCTCATCATAAACGAGCAGATCTCCAGCTGAGTTTCACTGAGTTTCTCATACGGCTTATTAGAAGCTCTGAGATCGGCAGGCATTCGTGCCTTTGCAAAGCGTCTGCAGTGTAATATGGTGTGCTTCACGTTTTCTTCATCCTCTGGACATTCTGAGCAGAAAGGCGAGCTAACGTGTCCAAATCTATGGAGATATTTTTGATAGCCCAAGTGACCTGCCAGGAAATGCGTAAGGGGATAATTGCAATCCCGTGTGTTCTTTTTACCTAAATTTCGATCGTAGGGATCAGCTTATAGGTACATCGGCCTTCTCTCGTGTTGTCCCACCTGGCTTGCCATCATCCCATGGATGTTGCCCTTTCTTCGGCTTTTATCCTTTGGATAACACTGATCTCTTAATGGTCTGTGGTTCGCCTAAGATAAACCATGCGCATCTCATTGGCGAGGATGTCGATGTCCTGATCTCTTAATGGCATGTGGTTCGCCTAAGGTAAATGCTGTGCATCTCATTAGCGATGATGTCGATGCCCATTCACCGAACCTACGACGGGTACAGTGGTCACGCGGTTTCTGACACAAGCTGGATCTTATAAGCTTTTAAGCCAAGATCTTTCCGTAAAATCTTCCACAAAATGGATGGGCATAACTCCAATTCTCCTCAACACTGCACTCCAGAATGGCAATAGCTTTTCCTGTTCGAGTGTACGTGGTGCGAAAAATATTCATCGTGTTCCGAATAACTTGCTCAAATGGAAACGTATGTCGAGCGTTAAATGGAGCACAATAAGTTTGGCAAACCAAACCATGGTTTTCAAAATATGATGATCCCGTTTTCTGGCGCAGGAATTTCACTATTCGCTGCCTTCCACCCTGAAAATAGGACTTTCTAACAGTTCGGCAATGTGTTGGTCTGCGAAGGCCTTTCTAGATTTTCAGTGAATCAACCCTTCGTCGGATAATCACCCTTAGTTAGTCAAATGGTCAACATTCCAAGAACTTTTTATGGCAAAAAATACATATAATCAAAGGAAAGCATGTCCGACTGAGCGCTCCGTACATCATTTACCTGATCCATAAAATGTAGTTGCATGCCTACAACTACGCCGACTTTAACAGATTACGTCTCATCTAAGTCTTGTCTGCTTGCGGGAGTTGAGCCTTACTCTATTAGTTTTGCATTGAATTGCATTAATCTAAATTAAATTAAAGCCCTTCCTTCATAAAACCAAAGATGTTTAACTACAACCCGACACGGACCGTGTCGGACCTATTACCGTCATTTTTCTATCCTGTAAGGACTTCAAGACAACAGTACCAACATACTGGAATTATGGTTCGAAAATGTGATAAACTCATTAAAAAGTGCTTTAAGTGTAAGATTAGTGGCAATTAGCACCTCTTTCCTCTCATTAATTAATCCAATTAATGCTTCATTCTAGTTTTTATACAAATCATATGTATGTACGCTTTTCTTTATAACGATAGTCAGTCAGATTCAGTCATGGGTAGCATGTCCTAAATTCAAAAAGAGCTGAAGGAGTCGTCATGACCCGATTTGATTCTTTAAAGACTGCGCTAATTAGTTCAATAAATACTTCAAACCCATTTAATAGGTATTCAGCCACTTTCTGTTCCATCTAAGTAGTGGAAATAGACTCTATTTGAATTAGCTCTAAACTTTACAATTCGTGACGGAATAAATTAGCACATTTAAGCGCCGACCCATAAAATTAGAGTTATGCTCAATTCGTCTTCCTTGATTGTATCCAAAGATGTAGTATATAGATGAATGTAATAGGCTATTAGCCCTCCTTAATTAGAGTTACAACTTTAGTGGAAAGCGTGTTTTCTGGAATTTAATTCTAAATTCCGTGAGATCCTTCTTTAAAAATTGGAGTTGGAGTTCAACGCTCGTGTCAGGTCTGGCGCACCTAAGACCTCACTGGACAGAATACAAAGTCACGCAATAAAACTCATAAGAGATTCGAGCATCACAAATCACTATCGTTACTTTCATCATAAGTGCTCTGATTAAATGCCAATTGCATTCTTCCCCTTTAAAACTTCTCCCTCGATACACGTCTCTCCCGGAATGCTCACGAATTCACTTTGGAGCCCGTTTTCGGTCTTACTATCATATAAAGAGATTCCTTCTTTAACCAAACCACACGAATGTGGAACGCGCTACCTCATTCTGTCTTCCCGCCCTCAAATCAACATGCAGTCAGTTAAGACCAATGTCCATAGGCACCACCTCTCCCTCTCCCTGTTACCTTCTGGCCGCACAACGCTCGCTGAAGTTATAAGGCTTTAGCCTTGAGTGCGTGCAAATATATAAAAATAAATCAAAAAAAAAAACACCTCGACGGGCACACTGCAAATGAAAAGTGTGTTGCTGCAACACACCCAAATGTGTGCTTTCATTTTAGTCATTTTTTATGCAATTTAAAGTGTGTTATTATGTAAACACACAAAAAGGGAAAGTCCCCAGCAGGAAATTCCTTGTCAGCAAGCAGGTTGTGAACCAGACCCATGGTGTAATGGTTAACACATTGGACTTCAACCCAGTGATCCAGTGTTCAAATCTCAAGGCTCCGGGGAAAAGACTTATCTTAGTCCTCGCCCATCCTCCCAGTCCTCGAGGCCCATCAAGCCCGAAACATTGTTCTTTGTTTTTTGTTTGATTAAATTAATTGTTAACTTCCCAGTGGGAAGATTTTGCGAATTCCAAATTTTGATATATCTCCACTTTTCAAGGTCACGAGAATCCAAACTCAAGGTTTTTATGGAGTATGAGTATGTATGTATGTGTGTGTGTGTGTACGTATGTGCGTACTGGAATTTTCGCCTCGATTATCTCGAGAAGCAAAGATGATATTGACATGAGATCGGGTTCATTCCACGCGTAATTACGCAACTTAGAAGCTTACGGTCGAGCCGTTTTTTGTTAGAAATTAAGTAACTAGAAAATAGGCAAAAAAAAAATGAACAACACACGGTGTTCCCAAGCGGTCCCCTATCTAAGTACTAACCGTGGTTGGATAAGGGAACGCACACTCATGAGCTGCTCGTGAGGGTGCACTATCCAACGAGCAATAAACGCGCGCGCTTATGAGTAATTGTCTGTGAGCATTTTTATTTTCGCTCAGGAACATGAGTGTGTGCATGAAGCTCACCCCTGTGCGCACTTCATATATTCGTTAAAATAGAACGCACACTTATGTGCACTCTGTAGGGTGGGTTCTGTTTAACGCACATGTGGAGTGCGCATGTGGGATAAGTTTCCATAAATGAACACACTCGCGTTCGTGAGCCAAAATGAGTTGATTTACTACTCGGGAGTTGTTTGCAGAATGATAAAACATGGAAACATTCCACTTACATTTTTTTTTCCATTTTTATAATATTTTAGTCTAAGATTCATTTTCTATAAAGTCTAAATTAGAAACTTCCAGCAATCGAAATTGCACACCCACGTGAGCATATTATGAGCAGTAGATTGTTTAATGTGCGCACATGAGTGTGCGCATCGTTACGCTTACATGGAGTGACAGCAAATAGTCAGCTTGATGCCAACAACACGCGGTGTTTCCACGCGGTTCCCCATCTAAGTACTGACCACGCCCGATACTGTTTGATTGCGCTCATCGGACGGAAACCGATACTCACGTTAGCTTAAAAAAAAAAAAAAAAAAAGTATTATAATCGGTCCATTCGTTCAGGAGTTACGATGCCCCAGACAGACACACAGACACCCCAAGGACCAATGTAGAAGGGGAAGGGGGAAGTTGAGTGTCTTTGCTTTTCGGTGGCTGTGGACATTGGAATTTGAACTCAGATCACTGGGTTGAGAGTCGAGTATGTTAAACTAAACTTTCTCGCAAGTCAGGTGTATGGTTGGGATAATTCCTTTTTGTTTGACTGATTGACGCAAAATGTGTTAATAATTTATAATAGTGTGTCGCTGCAACACAGTTAAGGTGTTATTAAAGTTTTTATTTATGGTGCGCAATAGAACGTGTTCTAATCTTAACACGAATTAGTGTCTCAATTTCAAAAAGCATACGTGTTAAGTGACACGCTTAAGTGTGTCGAGTGACACACTTGCTGCGTGTTGTTTAACACACTAGCATTTGCACCAAGGTTCAATCCTGGAAAAGACCAGCGAGTTTCACACCATCTCTTCATGGACTCTAATGCCGCATACGACAACATTCATTGCAAACAATTGTTTGATGCGATGACCGAATTCGGGATCCCAAGAAAGCTGTGTCGCCTTGAGCTAAAGAATACGCGATGCACCGTGCAATTCGTTTCTAAGATCTTCGAACCGTTTGAAACATTCACCGAATTTCGCCACGGAGATGCGCTGTCGTGTGAGTTCTTCAATTTGGTGCTGGAGCAGATGGTGAGACGGGTAAGCGTCCACACGGTAGGCACAATATTCTACAAGTTCATCCATAGAATTGCCCTTGGTATCTGCTCCTACTTCGGGTTGTCCAAACTACTCTGGTCAAAACTTCTCCCTCGAAGTCATGCTTTACATTATGCTTATACTGCCAATCTTGCTGTACCGAGCCGAAAGCTGGACGATAAGCAGAACGGCGGTGCTGATTTTGGGTTATTTCAAAAGCAAAATCCTACGTGGAATATTTGGTCCTGACTGTGAGCAAGACGAATAGAAGAGAAAACTAACCAAGCGCGAACTCTACGAGCTGTACAAAGATGTGGATTTAGTTCGGAAGGCCATATCGAGCGCATGAACATCAACGCTCCAGCCAAGAGGGTCTTCGAATCCTAACTTCCTGGTTCGAGAAGAAGAGGAAGGCCGAACCTCCGGTAAAAAGAGTAATCGCGGATGTAAGACAACTTGGTCTTGGTCTCGTCAAGGATGGAAGGCAGCTAGAGCTCAGGCTTAGATCCTCCATGGATTGCTGGTCTGATAAGTAACTAAGTATTTTTCAAGGAACATGAATTTTGATAAAAAAAAAAAAGGAATTTGTACGGTTTGGCATGGCATATCCCGCTGAGATACTTGACTTTGATGTCACGAATCACGCATGAACTGTCAAGAATAGAACACTGAAAAACCAAACAGCAATCTAGACAACAATACAATATACCTATACAATACGTAGGGGAAGCACGATCCTGATTTCTCTGGAGTAAAAAGAACGTCTTTTGTTTTATACGCCGTACAAAGAAAGTTTTTGCTCTTCTCTTCACCATGCCATACAATTTACAAGACCTGGTTATAATAGCCTTTACTGCAAATGGTTAACGTTGTCATAATCATATATGTACATATTCTCCAAGTATTTGGAAAGTTAGTACTATTTACGACCTTTTTCTCGAAGCTCTATATGAGGATTATAAATCACTGCTTCCCATCCTTCAGTCGTTACCCTTATTCGTCAACAAACCGAATCTTTATTATCTGACATGGACCACCAAAAGCCATCTTAATCAAAGTTTGAAACATTGAACGTGCACCCACTTGGCAAGGACTCAGTCGTCATTGGTACCTATGCTCATCATCCTACATACATACGAGTACTTCCCCAAGGCTCATCCACTTCAGCAAGCAATTTACTCCGCACACTTCATCCTAATGAGCTCACAAATCGATTACCCACAATGTCGTACCCGTCTATCCTTGTAGCATATGTATGAACGTATGATGCACGTGTAAAATATGTTTCCTTTGTATCAATTCCAGGTCACTTGCCAGACTACAAACTGGTAACAGCTGTGCCCGTAGTCATTCTTGACGATGATCATCGCCGGGAAACCAGGAACGGTATGTATCATCATCAAGCTTACCAATGTATGTATACCCAGGTACACTTAAATAAGAGACAACTGCTGACATCTTCTCTGAACAGAGAAGTGTAATTGAATACCTAAAGCCCCTTTGGCACATTCTATGGTCATAAGCCTGATGCATGTGCTCTAACCAGATAGTTCCGATCATGCGCGAAATGGATTGAAGTACGCCAGATGCCATATGCTCATGTGGATTTGCCCCGTAGTCTCGTTTGACAGATTCAATGATGGTGATGTGTCAACAAGATCGGTAAATGCGGAGTAGGGAAACTGAAACCAGAAACGATTCTGTGAGGGATTAAGAAAGTCCCCTCGAGTTCTTTGCGTGGTAATTGTCGACGATGAGTACTCGAGTCGAGAGATCGGTGTTATTGGAAATCATTCAGTGGAATTTGACTGGATGTATGTAGGAAAATAGATGTAAACAAGGGATTTCATGATGCACACAAATAGTGTACCGAAAAGAGGATCATTGAAAGGATCTTGAGGTTTTTCTCATGGTAGAAGACATCGTGATTTCATCCTGATATTTTGTGCATCATTTTCACCTTTTCAGCTTATCCAGAAGGACCTATCAGGAAGGATATGAAACCGTTTTATTATAAATTAGGACATTCTAAATTCTTACTTGTAAGAACATGAGCTCCTTATGAAGTCAAATTTGAACGGCAGCACGGCCTTCCGAAATGAATTGGTCAGTGACAACTCTTGTTAGATGACAGCTAGACTCTCCATCATATGAATAAGTCAGTCAAGTTGGCCAAGATAAAATCGAAATTGAAAGATAGCTATGGAAGACGTATGAATGTAGTTAGTCTCTCCAGCCAGTAAGTAAGTGGCACAATTTAAGAAGGCCTTATTGTAAACTAAGACAAATGTGAAAAATGGCGAAGACTTGATTGGTGATGATAGATATCTTTAAATTGTTAAGCGTGGCAAAGTCGGCCACGAAGTGGTGGAAGTTTAATATTGTTTATAGGAAAACAGATGGTCGATAAAGGTTGTTAATAATAATTACTTACGAGTACTTACTTAGGTGGCGCTACAGTTCAGGGTGAACCTGGGCCTCAACCAGTAAGCCTATCCAGCGATAGGCTAGCGTTCTTTTGCGAGCTATTTCCAGTGTCGCACGCCCAGTCGGTTGAGGTCCCTTCCCATCTGTGTGCGCCACCTTACATGCAGCCGTCCTTTGCAATGTCGCTCGGAGTTGCAGTCGAAGTCTCTTCTAGCCGGAGCCGTGCTGTCCATTCGCTCTATATGGCCCAGCCATCTTAAACGTTGGATTCGTAGACGCCATACTAGACCGATGTCACTGTACAGCCCGTACGGTGGTTTAATCTCCTCCTCCTTCACTCTCCGTCAACACAAACTGGACTGAAGATTGTACGCAGAAATTTCCTCTCGAAACGACCAAGGGCCTCTTCATCTATTTTTGATAAGTTTCAAACCTCTGCTGTAGAGGAGGACCGAGAGGATTAAGGTTTTATAGAGGTTCACCTTAGTTTTCCGAGAGAGGTCTCTACTCCTCAATTACTCAATTGTCTCTTGAGCCCGAGGAAACAGCCAACAGGTTGACAACAGTTATTCCGCGTCTAATGTCTTCGCTGGTGTCGTTGCCGCTTGTTACCAGTGAGCCGAGATAGACGAATTCCTTGACGACATCAAGTTATAGCTTCAATTAGTGACGTTCTGGCCAAGACGTCATTGTTGTGCGTCTCTCTTTGACGACGCATATGAATATATATTTGGTTTTGCCCTCGTTTACCTTCAGACCTACTTTACCCGCTCCTGTTTCAAGTCTTAAAAAAGCTTCATTGACATCTCGCTTCGTTTTTCCAATCAGATCAATGTCATCAGCGTACGCGAGCAATTGTGCAGACGTGCGTGGCCCTGTCTGAATCCCTTTTTGACATCGAAGGTCTCGGTTAACTCTTTACCGACCTTAGTGGAGCAGAGAGTATATTCCATAGTCATCCTGCACATCCTGACGAGTTTGGCAGGGTGCCGACCACATTTTATAGATGAGCTAGTGCATGCGCCCTACCAGATCTCCGGCTGCTTTAAATAGCTCGGCAGACGGGCCGTTTACGCCCTGACTTTATTAGTCCTGAGCTTTAAAGACTAGCTTAATTTCATTTAGGTCGGGTGGACGAAATTCTTTTGCATCTTCGTCCGTTGCGAATGGAGCATTCCGCATGACAGTGGTATTAGATCTTTCATCGCCATTAAACAGTCTACAGAGGTGTTCCTTCCATATTCTCAGCATCGACTGTGAATTCCGTCCGTCTTCATCCCTACAGGCTTCCACTCAGGCTTTATAGCCCTTTCGTTTTACTTTTTCATCAAACTTGCGAGCATCATTCCTGCGGTAGCATCTCACGTTTTCCATGTTCTCTTTTTTTCTTCCTTTCTTCCTTAAAAGCGTGTGTTCTTCTCTCCGTTTCTGCTCGTAATGTTCACGAGCTGTTCTCGTCCGTCTATGTGGCATGGCTTTGTATGCATTTGGCTTTGCTACATGGGCTTGTCCGCATTGGTCGTAAGACCAGGGGTTTCTAGTTGCCGGTTGTTTGAAACCCAACATACCAGAGGCATAGTCTCTCATGGCGCGCTGGCAATGCTCCTAGCTCCGGTTTCATCGGAGTTTGCGAGAGGTTGAGGGAAATTCGATCGGCAAAGGTCCTAGCGATCTCCTGCGATTATAGCTTTCCGACGTCAAACTTTCGTTGTCCAGCTCGACTCCGTGGCGTCCTTGTTATCTTCATTCGTACTTTGGCTATAACAAGGTAGTGATCCGAGTCGTTGTTGGCTCCTCGGAAGGTTCGTATATATAGGATGCTGAAGGAGTGCCTGGCGTCGATCGCAACGTTATCACTGATTGGTGGTAGACTGATCAGGTTATCGCCAGGTTGCTTCGTGAATGTTGAGATGCAGGAATCGTGCGCTAGCCAGAAGGACATAGTAGCCGCTGCCCGTTTTCGGACGCGGTGTCGTGTAGGCACCTGGCGGTGTGAGGTACCACGAAATATATGTAAGTAAGAATTGTGTCGTCTTAGGAAAACCGGAAAGTATATTAGCAGAAATTAGGACCAGACGTGATAATGTTATCCATGTAGGAGCCCATTCACTCCATCCTTTGAATTCGATAAAACCGATAAATTGCATTCTTTTTGTTATTCCATTAGCTTTCACGTAACTACAAACTTGGAATGTCGTAGCTTCAGAAAAAATAATCCATCCAACTTCCGCCTCTCATCCAGATCACAATTTACAGCCAACCAGGCTGTTTTGAAGCTACTGTGCAATGAGCACCCATTACCAGCATAAACACATCCTCGTATCTCTTGCTTCTATCGTATTGCACAAATCGCATTTCGTTACGCAATTAAGTCAGGAGTTAGTTATAACATTTTCTTCCTCCTCCCATTGCCATCAATCCATCGTGGCCGTATAAGAGCGTGTCGTCCGTGTGAGAGATGCCCAACGCCATTTATAGCTTGTGCCGCCCGCAAACTGTCAGGTTAAATTCATACTTGCCTCGGCGGTTGTCAGTGCGGTTGGTGTGGTCGAAAATCCACAAAATCCATCCTCTCGAGTTCCGTCATCTTATATAACCCTGGCATCGAGTTGATGCCATTCAGGAAGAGATCTTCGCGCTCATAATCCCACTCGAGTGTGAGATCAGCATGGACAGCAGCTCGGGATCCCCATAGCTCGGTTGCAATGTTGTCCTAAGCTGGTTGCATAGTTGTTTAAAAGCATTCATCTCTCTGTACATATATGTATGTATGTACCTATGTACATGTAGCTAGCTAATGACCTTCCTTGTGGTGATGGGTATTACGACGCATTCAGCCTAGGAGGTGCTGGCGGTTGATAAGATCAATTGAAATGGATTTCAATATGTTACGTTGTCCCCAAGATGATTAAGATATTGTCATTCACCGTGACTTTCTATTTGTTCGGCCATTTATCGACAGCTATTCAAACGACGGCCCAAGTGCCTCGGTTAAGTCGCATGCAAATGTTAAGTTTGTTGATCCATGTTGCTTGTATGCCGTTGTGAGAGCTCCCCATCAATCTAAACGGCTAGTACTCATTTGATGGAATAGGACTTGACACGAGTTCGACAAATTATCTAGACCGGAACGAACGAAAATATTCATAGTGCTCCACCAGCTCCATCAATACGGAAAGATGTACATATGTATAGGTCCATAATGGCTCTGCTCATATTAACAATGAGCACAAAAAAATGGAGATTATTTCCACGCTCTAGCGGTTCTACGCAACGCAAAGGGCACCGCTGAGCAATATGCACCTAGCACACATCGAATCCACTTTGGAGCCGTGAAATGAAATAGATACTCGTACTTGTCATCGACGTTGGCTATACCATATGCCACTCGGGTACTGGTGACAACATCGAGATAGATAACTAGGTTAGGTATTAATTGAACAAACTGACAATTGCCGGTGGTTGAAGGGAATGGCGCACAGAAGCGTGAAAATAAATTTGTGACTCAGTTACCGTTAGGTGAAGGAAGACCCTCATGTCTACTTCCTTGATTGCATATTGCAATAGTTGAGCTTTCACAGTGACTGGTTTGGCGCTAACATACATATAGTGGATGTAGTCCATAGACTGTTGAAATGACAGATTAGTGACTGAGATTCGAAACCTGTGTTTATGCGGAGCTCTAGAATCGTGCGGTTGGAGCCATCGATTTTGTATTAGCTGTTGTCTTACGAGTGCACGTTGAGAGTCGTAGTGTGATTTAATGGTGTTTCGAGACACATGCGGTCATGTAGAAGGGAGACAATTTGGTCTTATACATATGTGGTGACTAAATGTACGTGAGGATTATGGACTTACTATTCAAAGCAAGTGAACTTACATTAGGGAAAGACTGGAATTAATAGAGCCGTTCGATGAACGGTAAGCAACTGAGATTAGTATTGATAGTTTGGTAAATGAAAATATTGAGAGACCTTGCCAAGCACAGCCTTAACCCTAAACGGAAGTTAAGGCTTACTTACTTACTTACTTACCAAGACCTCAACCAACAAGTCACTCTAGCCGGCACGATCTATTGCCAGCTGCTTCCAGTGCCGCACGCCCAGTTGTTTGAGGTACCTTTCCACCTGTGCGCGCCACCATAGATTCGGTCGTTCTTTGCTACGTCGTCCCTCGGGGTTGGAGTCGAAGACTCTTCGGGCCGGAGCGGTGATGTCTAACTAGGGCGATGTCGCTGTACAGCCCATACAGTTTTTGGTTGATTCTCCTCCTTCACTCTCCGTTTACACAAACGGGACCAAAGACTGTACGCAGAATTTTTCTCTCGAAACGCCTAAGAGCCTCTTCATCCGCTTTTGATAAAGTCCACGCCTCAGCGCCGTAGAAGAGGGCCGGGATGATTAAGGTTTTGAAGAGTGATACCTTAGTTTTTTGAGAAAGGGCCTTACTACACAGTTGCCTCTTGAGGCCAAAGAAGCAGCGGGTGGAAGGAGTTATTCTGCGTTTTATCTCAGCGCTGGTGTCGTTGCTGCTTGTCACTATCGAGCCAAGGCAGCGAAGTCCTTGACTACTTCAAAAATGTAGCTGGTCAGAAGGTGACGTTCTGACCAAGACGTCGGTGTTGCGCTTCTTTCTTTGATGACAGCATATATTTGGTCTGGTCCCTATTTACCCTTAGACCCATTTTAGCCGCTTCAATACCTGCGAACGCCTCATTGACGTCTCGCTTTGTTCGTCCAATAACGTCAATGTCATCTTCATTTGCAAGGAATTGTGTAGATTGAAGTAGATCTTGCATTGGCCGCAGAGTCCCGCACGATCTTTTCAAGAATGATATTAAAGAAATCACATGAAAATACGTCACCATGTCCAAAACCTTTTTTAGCATCGAAGGTCTCGGCTAGTTCACCTTCGACCTTAATGTTAAAACCTGACATGGCTCTGTATAGCCCGTCTATTAACACTGTCATACGCTGCTTTAAAGTCGGCAAAAAGATGGTGCGTGTCGACCTGGAATTCATGGGTCTTCTCCAAGATCTGTCGTATTGTAAATATTTTGTCTATCGTGGATTTTCCTGGAACCACACTAGTAGGAACCCACCAGATTGTCCACGAACGGTTTCAGACGCTAACACAGTACGGCAAAGAGGATCTTGTTCAGGAGACTTATCCCTTTTCTTATGGTCCGGGCAAAACGATGCTGAGAGTCAATTCATCGGGCATGCATACTTCCGACCATATCTTGCAGATGAGTTGATACATGTTCGTGGCCAGCTCATCGCCAGCGGCTTTAAATAGTTCGGCGGGAAGTCTATCTGCTCCAGCAGCTTTATAAGACTTAAGTTTCGATATCGCTGTCTTAACACCGTCTAGATCGGGCGGGATTCTCTTTCGTCTTCGTCCATTGTGAATGGTTCGTTCTGCCGGACGGCGGCATTTTGACTATCATCGCCATTATACAGTCTGCAGAAGTGGTAATTTCACAATCTCAGCATCGATTATGACTCCACTATTAGTCGTCCGTGCTCATCCCTGCAGGCTTCTGCTCTGGATTTATAGCCTTAGCATGTTCGCCTTGCTTTTTAGTAAAACGTTCGAACGTCGTTCCTCCAATAGCATCTCCCGTCTTCTTGATCTCGCGCTTCTCTTTCTCCTTCTTTTTTCTTCTCAGAAGCCCATGCTCCTCCCTCATTTTCTGTTCTGTCCTTTGGTATCTTTTGTCCCTCGGTGCAGTGTAGCCATGTGTTTCTGTTTCGTCATCAAACCAGGCGTTTCTCGAAGGTGCTGGACTGAAACCGCTACGTCTGTGGCGGCCTCTCTGGTGGAGTTCTGACAACGTCTCCATTGCTGTTCTATGGTTTGTGCAGATTGCATCGGGACTTGCTTGGGGGAGACTTGATCGGCGGAGGTTCTGGCGGTCTCTTGAACATCAAGAATAGTGGAGGGGTGTCTGACGTCGATCGCGATGTGATCAATCTGGCTGGTTGATTAAAAGACCGCCAGGTGCCCTTGTGTATATCGAGGTGCGGGAAGCACGTACTGGCTAGAAGGAGATTTCGCCCCGTAGCAAGATCAATCAGCCTGCTTCCATTATCGGAGGTGGTGTCGTGTAGGCTATGTTTACCGATGACTCGTTCAAAGATGCTTTCCTTACCCAGCTTAGCATTGAAGTCTCCTAGTACAATTTTGATGTCAAAGCTGGGACATTGGGCATACGTTCTGTCTAGGAGATCGTAGAACTCATCTTTGGCGGAGTCATCCTTGTCTTACATGGCGTGGACGCAGATCAGGCTGATGTTAAAAAATTTAGCCTTGATACGGATTGTTATGAGGCGTTCGCTCACATGCCGAAAACTTAAGACTTTTGGCCTTAGTCCACCTCGTACAACAAATCCGCATCCAATCAATCGTTGCCCTCTCTCCCTATAGCAGTCGCCGTAGTAAATATCGCAGTTTTTCATCCGCTTTATACCCGGTCCATTCCATTGCATTTCCTGGATGGCGGTGATGTCCACTTTATAGCGGTCCAGGGCGTCCGCAAGTTGTTCGGCTGCACGTGGCCTGTTTAGGGACCTAACATTCCACGTACAAAGTCGAAGATCATTGTCCTTTTTTCGTATTTTGCAAGGGCCGTCAACATAAATCCGGTCCGTTATATCCGAGGCTTGTGGTTGTTTCGGAGTTTGTAGCTTTTTTACGGTTATGGCTTACTAGGCCGTAGCCCAACCGACTAATCCTGTTTTTTTGGCGCAGGAGGCTCGGTATTCGCCCTTCACCGTCTGCAATTACCATAGGAAACCTCTAGATGGCACCACGAGGAAGTGGGGATAGGACTTACTAACAGTGCCGCAAGATGTTCGACTGAGGTGGCTCTTCTCGCTTTTTAGCACTCCAGCATCCGTCGGACAGATGCTACCCCTACGAGGTCTTTGTTAGTCCTTGCATGAACAAATTACTGTGAATTATAACCAACGCGAAATTTGGTCGGCTTTCGTCCTATCTAGGACGAACTACCCCTGAGAATAGTGAGCGAACATTTACGACCCAAAAATCCACTGCACTCCGTTCAGGTTGTGTGTCAAAAACTCTCCCTGTTTGTTACCTTCGCTCGCACAACGTTCAAAACGTTATAAGGCAATAGCCTTGAGTGCGGGTGTAACTATAAAAAAAAAATATAAGAAAATCACGACTTCCGCAGCGTGCCTTGGATGCAATACCATCAGGCAGGCGACCGCTTGGCAGACCCAGAACGAGGTGTTTGGACCAAGTCCGAAAACTCGCCTGGGTGTGCTTGGGCATAGCTCCTGATGAGTTAGAGTCGATGGCGGAGGATCAAGTGGCCTGGAGATTCCGCTTGCGCGCATTACCCCCGCAACCGTTTTAGTGGAGCATGCGGGCCACTGAAAATGTATGTATGTATGTTTGTATGTCAGTTGCGGCGTCCACGGCGTTGTCAAGGAAGCACAACGACTAGTTAAAGATCCGAAAGAAGTTGTTAAGGCCGCACCTGTTGGCTTTCTCGTATAGCCATAGTGTTCTCTTAGGAGCTGTTTCCATAACTGGATGCTGGGAGTTCGAGAATTTTGCTGATACCACGCAGTGGTCAGACGAGCCTAGGGGCGACAATACATCGATCGTGTATTTGTTGGGCTGAGAGGTAAGAAACAAGGCCTGTGTTGGCGGTATGACCAGCAACATCGGGGATACACGTTTGCTCATTCGCAAGTTGAGTTAATTGATTTAACTGAGAATTGTGTACATTGAAACCGCCCGCTAAAACGATTTCAGTGCGAGGAAACAGTGACACAATTCTTTGGATGGACTTAGACAGTGCGTCGAATGCATCAAATGTTTCATTCCTGTCTAGATCGGGGCTTCTATAAAGAAAACAGTGGTGAATGGAGTGCTTACGGAATGTGAGTTCAAGCCATATGAAATTACATTCCGAGGTCAATGTTTGGCTATACTGTGGAAGTAGCTGGTAAGCAATGTCACTTCGGATATAGATGGCGAGACCGCGGTGAGAAACGAATAATGGCACTAAGCCAGGGATGGCGAACCTTTTAAGAGCCTCGTGCCGTTTTCAAAAAAATAAATAATTGATGGTGCCTTTGGCGTGCCAACATACAGTCTTGATATAGTTTTCTAGTGGCTACTAGGAAGATGACAAGTAGCTTATATCGGGGCTGTATTTCTTCAAAGCAATATGCTTTCATAATATTAGCTACAACACCAAGTCACAATATTTAAAAACGAATGAACTGTTACTTTTCCAACACACAAACAACTTTTTTCTTCTTTTCTTTTATATTTAGGCTACGCGCACAGTGATGCGAGAATGCGATGCGATGCGAGAAGCGCTTGCTTGCGATAAAACTGTTCACATGTATCCTTATGTACGTGCGCACAGTGAAGCGATTTTCGATGCGTATCTCGCGAGATCCTCGCAAGCTTATCGCACACAAACTCTTCTGGTCACTTTTTCAAGCGAATCTGTGCGAGTAGTGTTCATTGTTGTTGTTGTTCTGATGCAATTTCATTTGTGGTCAAAATGTGGTCAAATTTTCTTTCGTCGTTCCCTAACTGTGGATATATAAAGGGTTTTCCAATAGGGAATCGACAACTTTGAATTCAATTTGTGAACGCACCCAAACTGTCATTGTTAGTTTATTCACTAAAGTCAACATTTTCATCATGGTAAAGTACATGAACGGGCAGCGTCTGCAAATTATAAAAATTTTCTACCGAAGTACGGAGTCGGTGACCGCAACTTTAAGAGCGTTAACTCCAATTTTCGGTCGTAATTCTCGCCCTAGTAGACCGGCAATAACAAGTCTAGTGCAAAATATAGAGTCTACGTACTCGTTGTGTGATATTGCCGTGTTAGCGAGACAACGGGTTGGTCGAAGTGTAGAAAATATCGCTGCCGTTCGGGCGTCCGTAGCAAACGATCCAACTCAATCAATTGCACGGCGTTCTCAAGAATTGGGCATCGCTCAGACCACATTAACGCGTATTTTGCGTAAGGATCTTGGTTTACACCCATACAGGATCAAGCTTACTTAAGAATTGAAGCCGATGAACCATCTGAAGCGACGTACGTTCTCCGATTGGGCTCTGGAGAAGATGCGCCAAGATGATGAATTTCATCGCAAAATCATCTTCAGTGACGAAGCTCATTTTTGGCTCGATGGGTTCGTCAATAAGCAAATTATGCGTTATTGGTCGGGTGAAAATCCACATTTGCTTCATGAATCACCACTTCATCCACAAAAAGTACTTTTTGGTACGATTTGCATGCCGGCACCATGGCCGGCATGCCATATTTTTTTGTCGACGATAACGATATTCACTTACTGTGAACTCCCAGCGTTATCGCGCCATGATTGCTGATTATTTTTGGCCCGAATTGGAAGATATGGACTTGGACGACATGTGGTTTCAACAAGATGGTGCCATAAGCCACACAGCACACGTTACAATCGATTTATTGAAGAGTAAGTTTGATGAGCGGGTTATCTCAAGAAATGGGCCAGTCGAATGGCCGCCTCGTTCGTGCGAATTAACGCCTTTAGACTATTTTCTTTGGGGCTATGAATAGCCCAAAGCCAATGTGTGGCCCAGTCATTGAAAAATGGGTCCAACGAATCGACCGCTGGAAACGTGCCCGCGGTGGCAAAATGAACGAAGTCGAGTTCTGTTCATAAAGGTTTTGATTGTACTTCAAGCCGATAGTAAAGTTCTTGAAATACCTCAAATGGTTTGCGTTTTATTTAAAAAAAAGTTGTCAAGTCCTTATTGGAAAACCCGGCAAATATAAACTTTTATTTAAAAATTCATCGCCTAATGATGAATACATCGCAACCGAACAGTACAGAGCAGCTTTCACTGTGCGCACTATATCGCACCTCGCATCGCATCTCGTATCGCTTCTCGTATCGCTTCCCGAATCGCATCTCGCATCGCGTCGCATCTCGCATCACTGTGCGCGCAGCCTTAATGCTTCGCCTTTCAAAGCTCACTAAAGAGTAAGTCAGGATAACAAGTATAAAAGTAAAACTCTTACTTGGGTATTCCCCATTTTATACAAATTCAAATTCGTTAGAATGACTTCTGTTCCAAAGTATTTGCATTTTGTGCATTAGGGTGTGGTTACCCCCAACATGCATGTGCCGTTTGTAGACTTTACGAGTGAGAGGCAAAAATAAGAAAAATTTACTCGATACAGACAGACTTAACACAGCCCCATGTTGGGCGCTAGATTTAGCATCGAGCCCCACGTTGGGCGCCAGATTTAACACAACGCTTTCGGTTTTGATTATGCACAAGACTTTTGTTTTAATAATTTTAATAAAAATACGTAATTTGGTGGTGTAATCTGAGATCAGAAACTCTTCAAAAAGATAAAGGGCTTTGACCCTACTTCTCAACAATTTTATGCAATCTTGGTGAGCACTTTCGCCACTAGTATGCGATTCGCAGTACCTGTTGAAGGCGTGTACCCAACAAGTTCTCTTGTTACTTCTAAGCAGGAAGTGTGATGATTTGGCTATCTGTACTGTGGATCCTAAAATCATCTAACTTCCAGACGATGAGAAAGAGAAGTGACCACTATCAGCAGGCAGTAGTGTACCTTCGTCAAACCTCTGATCGATCAGAAGGAGAAGTTGGCTGAGGTCCCCTTCCTCCTGTGTGCGCCATCTTAAGTGCGGCTGTCCTCTGCTTCTTCGTCCCTCAGGGTTGGATTCAAAGACTCTCCGGCCTGGAGCTGTGGTCTCCATTCACTCTACATGGCCCAGCCATCATAGGCGTTGAATCCGTAGACGACGTACTAGACTCATGTCGCTGTACAGCCCATAAAGTTCGTGGTTGAATCTTTTCCTCCATCCCCCCATCACGCGCAATATCTTTCTCTCGAACCGACCAAGGGCCTCCTCATCCGTTTTTGATAGTGTCCATGCTTCTGCGCCGTACAGCAGGACCGGGATGATAAGGGTCTTATATAGAGTCAACTTTGTCGTTCGGGAGAGGGCCATATTACTCAACTGCCTCTTAAGCCCAAAGAAACAGCGATTTGCAAGAGTGATTCTGCGTTTGATTTCGGAACTAATGTCGTTGTTCCAGGTCACTGCGGAACCAAGGTAGACGAGGTCTACCTACCTCGAAGTTATATCTGCCAATACAAATGTTCTCGCCAAGACATCGGTGGGGTGCGTCCTTTTTTGATAACAGCATATAATGGGTCCGCCGTCTAACGTTTTTTTTTCAAGTAGTGCTTGTTTCGTGAATGGTAACACTTAGCTCATGTCTGATTTGACAGATAATTAGTTTTATCCTTCCGCTGAACGAATATGGTTGTGTATATCCTTGAACAACGCTTGGAAATATTGCGACATTACTTTGAAAATCATGGTAATGTTGCAGAATGTGTGCGAAAATTGCGTACGGATTTTGGAAGAAGAGAAGCACCATCAGCTCCGTATGTTCGTTATCTTGTGAAAAAAGGGAAAGAACCTGGCATCCTCATCGATAAACCAAAGCGTGAAAAGCCAAAAACAGTGCGTACATCCGAGAATATTGCTGCTGCGGCAGAAAGTGTGCGTGAAGCGCCATCAACATCAATTCACCGTCGTTCTCAACAATTGAACATTTCGGAGACATCATTGAGACGAATTTTGCATAAAGACCTTGGAATGACGCCATACAATGTCCAATTGGTTCAGGAGTTGAAGCCAACTGACCATCCAATGCATTTTCGCTTCGCTAAGTGGGCCTGCGATCGACTTACAGAAGATGCCGATTTTGCCAAAAAAATCTTCTTTTCAGATGAAGCTCATTTTGATCTTGGCGGGTATGTACTTACTTACTTAACGGGCGCTACAGTTCGGGGTGAACCTGGGCCTCAACCAACATGCCTCTCCACCTAGCACGATCTTTCGCTAGTCTTTTCCAATGCCGCACGCCCAGTTGGTTGAGGTCCCCTTCCACCTGTGCGCGCCACCTTAGGTGCGGCCGTCCTCTATTTCTTCGTCCCTCGGGGTTGGATTCAAAGACTCTACGGGCTGGAGCTGTTGTGTCCACTCGCTCCACATGGCCTAGCCATCTTAGGCGTTGGATCCGTAGACGCCTGACCAGACTCATGTCGCTGTACAACCCGTACAGTTCGTGATTGAATCTTCTCCTCCAACCCTCCTCTGTGTTTATGGCACCGAAAATCGAACGCAGAATCTTTCTCTCGAAACGACCAAGGATTTCTTCATCCGCTTTAGATAAAGTCCATGTTTCTGCGCCGTATAACAGGACCGGGATAATTAAGGTCTTATATAAGGTCAACTTGGTCGTACGAGAGAGGGCTCTACTTCTCAGTTGTCTCTTGAGCCCAAAGAAGCAGCGGTTGGCAAGAGTAATTCTGCGCTTGATTTCGAAACTGGTGTCGTTGTTCCAAGTCACCGCGGAGCCGAGGTATATGAAGTCCTTAACTACCTCGAACTTATATCTGCCAATATGCACGTTCTGTCCAAGACGTCGGTGGTAAATGTCCTTTTTCGATGACAGCAGATATTTGGTCTTGCCCTCATTAACTGCCAAACCAATTTTTGCCGCCTCCTTCTCAATACTCGCAAACGCCTCATTGACATCTCGCTGCGATCTACCTATTATGTCAATATCGTCGGCGTATGCAAGGAGTTGCGAGGATTTGAAGTAGATTGTGCCTCTTGTATTGGCCTGTGATTTTTGCACAATCATTTCCAATACGATGTTGAAGAAATCACACGACAGCGCATCGCCCTGCCTAAATCCTTTTTTGACATCAAAACTATCGGTGAGGTGCTCACCGATTCGGATGGAGCAGCGAGCATTTTCCAAGGTCATCCTGCATAGTCTGACGAGCTTCGCAGGGATGTCAAAAGTAAACATGGCGTTATATAGCTCGTCTCTAATTACGCTGTCGTATGCGGCCTTGAAGTCGACGAATAGATGGTGCGTATCGACTCGAAACTCATTGGTTTTCTCCAGGATCTGCCGGAGTGTGAAGATTTGATCGATGGTGGACTTCCCTGGCCTGAAGCCACACTGATAAGGACCTATCAGCTTGTTTACGAATGGCTTCAGGCGTTCACACAAAACGGCAGCGAAGATCTTGTATGCGACATTAAGGAGACTTATTCCTCTATAGTTGGCGCAGTCAAAGGGATCTCCTTTTTTGTGGATCGGGCAAACAATGCTGAGACTCCATTCCTCGGGCATGCTTTCCTCTGACCATATCTTACAGATGAGCCGGTGCATGTTCCTAACCAGCTCACCCCCAGCCGCTTTGAAGAGCTCAGCAGACAGTCCATCTGCGCCAGCAGCTTTATTCGACTTGAGTTTCGACATGGCAACCTCAACTTCGTCGAGGTCAGGGAGACGGAATTCTCTGCGATCTTCGTCGTTAAAAAATGGATCATTCTGCCTGACGGCGGTATGTTGGTTGTCATCGCCGTTATACAGTCCGCAGAAGTGGTTTTTCCAAATTCTCAGCATCGACTGCGATTCTACTACTAGGTGTCCGTTCTCATCCTTACAGGCCTCCGTTCGGGCTTTATAGCCTTGAGACATTTGTTTTATCCGCTGATAAAATCTTCGAACGTCAAACGGGTAAAGAAAGCATCTTTGAGCGGGTCATCGGCAAACACAGCCTACATGACACCACATCCGATAACGGACATAGGCTGATCGACCTTGCAACGGGGCGAAATCTTCTTGTAGCCAGCACACGATTTTCCCACCTCGATATACACAAAGGCACCTGGCGGTCGCCAGATCAATCAGTCACCAACCAGATTGACCACATCGCGATTGACGTCAGACACTCCTCCACTATTCTTGATGTTCGCACTTTCCGAGGAGCGAACATCGATTCAGACCACTATCTTGTAGTAGTCAAGATACGTCAGCGCATAACACGAACACCGCGGAGTAGAGTTAGAACACCAAGCTATGACGTCGGAAAGCTACTATCGCCGGAGATCGCCAGTGCTTTTGCCAACCGCGACTCCCTTAAGCTCTCCGATGCACCTCAATCCTCCACTCAGTCAGTAGAGCAACAATGGAGCCTGTGCAAACAAGCCCTGAAGAGCACAGCAACGGAAGTGCTGGGCCTTAAAGCTCCACCACGACGAAACACCTGGTTCGATGACGAGTGTAGATGGATTCATGCGGAAAAGCAAGAGGCATACATAGCCTCACTACACAAAAAAACAAGAGCGGCTCGTGAGCTCTACGAGCTTAAGAGAAGGGAGGAACATAAGCTTCTCAAGAGAAAAAAGAAAGAGCACGAGAAGCGGGCGATTGAAAACTTGGAGAGGTGCTATTGCAGGCACGACGTTCGAAGATTTTATCAGCGGATAAAACGAATGTCACAAGGCTATAAAGCCCGAACGGAGGCCTGTAAGGATGAGAACGGACACCTAGTAGTAGAATCGCAGTCGATGCTGAGAATTTGGAAAAACCACTTCTGCAGACTGTATAACGGCGATGACAGCCAACATACCGCCGTCAGGCAGAATGATCCATTTTTTAACGACGAAGATCGCAGAGAATTCCGTCTCCCTGACCTCGACGAAGTTGAGGTTGCCATGTCGAAACTCAAGTCGAATAAAGCTGCTGGCGCAGATGGACTGTCTGCTGAGCTCTTCAAAGCGGCTGGCGGTGAGCTGGTTAGGAGCATGCACCGGCTCATCTGTAAGATATGGTCAGAGGAAAGCATGCCCGAGGAATGGAGTCTCAGCATTGTTTGCCCGATCCACAAAAAAGGAGATCCCTTGGACTGCGCCAACTATAGAGGAATAAGTCTCCTTAATGTCCCATACAAGATCTTCGCTGCCGTTTTGTGTGAACGCCTGAAGCTATTCGTAAACAAGCTGATAGGTCCTTATCAGTGTGGCTTCAGGCCAGGGAAGTCCACCATCGATCAAATCTTCACACTACGGCAGATCCTGGAGAAAACCACTGAATTTCAAGTCGATACTCACCATCTATTCGTCGGCTTCAACGCCGCATACGACAGCGTAATTAGGGACGAACTATATAATGCCATGTTTACTTTTGACATCCCTGCTAAGCTCATCAGACTATGCAGGATGACCCTGGAAAATGCTCGCTGCTCCATCCGAATCGGTGAGCACCTCACCGATAGTTTTGATGTCAAAAAAGGATTTAGGCAGGGCGATGCGCTGTCGTGTGATTTCTTCAACATCGTATTGGAAATGATTGTGCAAAAATCACAGGCCAATACAAGAGGCACAATCTACTTCAAATCCTCGCAACTCCTTGCATACGCCGACGATATTGACATAATAGGTAGATCGCAGCGAGATGTCAATGAGGCGTTTGCGAGTATTGAGAAGGAGGCGGCAAAAATTGGTTTGGCAGTTAATGAGGGCAAGACCAAATATCTGCTGTCATCGAAAAAGGACATTTACCACCGACGTCTTGGACAGAACGTGCATATTGGCAGATATAAGTTCGAGGTAGTTAAGGACTTCATATACCTCGGCTCCGCGGTGACTTGGAACAACGACACCAGTTTCGAAATCAAGCGCAGAATTACTCTTGCCAACCGCTGCTTCTTTGGGCTCAAGAGACAACTGAGAAGTAGAGCCCTCTCTCGTACGACCAAGTTGACCTTATATAAGACCTTAATTATCCCGGTCCTGTTATACGGCGCAGAAACATGGACTTTATCTAAAGCGGATGAGGAAATCCTTGGTCGTTTCGAGAGAAAGAAGATTCTGCGTTCGATTTTCGGTCCCATAAACACAGAGGAGGGTTGGAGGAGAAGATTCAATCACGAACTGTACGGGTTGTACAGCGACATGAGTCTGGTCAGGCGTCTACGGATCCAACGCCTAAGATGGCTAGGCCATGTAGAGCGTATGGACACCACAGCTCCAGCCCGTAGAGTCATTGAATCCAACCCCGAGGGACGAAGAAATAGAGGACGGCCGCACCTGAGGTGGCGCGCACAGGTGGAAGGGGACCTCAACCAACTGGGCGTGCGGCATTGGACAACACTAGCGAAAGATCGTGCTAGGTGGAGAGGCATGGTTGAGGCCCAGGTTCACCCCGAACTGTAGCGCCCGTTAAGTAAGTAAGTAAGTAATGTGTTTAATGATCGTTCCTCATTATTACCGTAAACACCGAATTCCCCAAAAACTCAGTATTGACACAATGCCTTTTAGATGTTAAGAAATCCTCGAATTAATCCACAACGACATACCTTTACGGTATTCTGTTATTAAAAACAAAAAATTAAATAGAAATTAAAACGGGAAACATAAAAAACGTACATATGTGCCTCCTCATTCACAAATGGCAGTAAAAATTATAATAATATGACCAGTTATGTCTACGTTCGACATAGAGCAAGCGCTCGCCCATTTCCAAGCTCCCTGAATGGTTATATCCCTCGGGGTCATCAAAACGAATCGTCAATTCCACACCTCGACTAATAAAAGAAGAATTTTCGAATTTGTCCCTCATCTAGACGGTAGTGGATGTGGGACAATGCAGTCATTTAAAAGTCATAATTCAATGCATGGTTATAGCGGTGTTTCTAGAACGTGAGTTGATGGTACGGTATGGGACATTAAGAATAACGAAATGACGGTTTAAGCCATTACAATTGCAGTTGCCTGAAGTGAATCGTTTGGATGCCATCAAAAGTGACTAATCTTCATGAAATTGTATTGCTGCAGCTATTAAAGGTTTTGGTAGTGTGACCTCGATAGCAATCGAAGCCGGCAAGCATTTTTTGTGCAAAATTGTTACCAGTTTTGGTATCACTCCACAATTACAAGGTAATCTCAAGAAAGGAAACTCACAAGGTTTGTATACTGACTTTCAAACACCATTGAACATCACCCGGATTATGCATCAGCAATATTAGGTTTAGTATCGAGCCAAGTACTTACGTATCTTCGCCGATGGAAGTACGTAATTCCTTGTTTCACACATGGAATACTACCTGACCCAAATCGAAAGGAGGTCTTTCGCGCATCATCCATGATACAACTTTCTTACGAGAATTGCATTGAAAGCATTTTCCACATGAACAGTTTCTCCACAGTTCAATAAAATAGAAAATTGCTTCAATCTGAGCGAAGAGTACGAGAAACTTACTACAGCCACAGATACATATGTACATCGATGCAATTTACTGATATATTAAAAATGAATTTAAAAACATATCTCATCGCTGCATGCTTATAATCCTCCACGTAAGTCTTACAAGTTGAGAAATCTAATTTGCGAGCAATCGGACACGCATGTGGCATGTTACTCATGTGCTAAGCCTGAGCATGGTCACTCTTGAGTGATCAGTCAGCACGTAACTAAAGCCTTATGACGTGCGGAATGAAACAAGTGCGTACGATTTATTCGTACTCTAGACCGATTTAAGAGCGTGTGCACGTTGTCAGATGGATGGATGGTGTCCGGTGCAATTTGTTTTCCAGCTTGAGGACTATGGCTTCTTAGCGAATACTGGTATATGAGATAAGCCGTAATAAAGTATCTTAGTCCAATAAAATCACTTTTTTTGAATTATTTCCTTAATTCTCCCATCTTGTACCAATTAATTCCTCGTATACCCAGAACACGAAAAATCCGGTGTAAAAAGGAGACTAACAAACGCTCATCGTTCACTTCTATACAATTCTAAGTCTCCCAGAGTGCATTGAGGTGCTGCATGTGGAATGAAATGCGAACACCTGTGCTCCATGTTAGTGCTATTTTAACACGATCACTTCCAGTGAATTTTTTCAGTTCCAAACGAATTGCCAAGAAGCAGCACAGACAGCATGACTGTGCTTTACCGGCATTCGGCCAATTTGTTCGTGTATCTATCGTCTCTTCGAATATATGTAGATACATATAGTAGATACCTACGTTTGCCGCTCATTTTTCTTTTAATTTCTTATCACACTTTTCGGTCTTTTTTCGGTTTTTGTTTTTAACGAAGATTTTGGTTGCGGTATACGTAAAGCGTGGCATATTTCTAGGCTTACCGATGATTATGACTTGTTTCAAATATACATAGTTAATTTGCGTAAATCACTTGCTTACTTACTTTGATGGCGCTACAGTTCGGGGTGAACCAGGGCCTCAACCAACAAGCCTCTCCAGCCGGCCCGATCTTCGGCCAGCCGCTTCCAGTGCCGAACGCCCAGTTGGTTGAGGTCCCCTTCCACCTGTGCGCGCCACCTTAAATGCTGTCGTCCTCTGCTGCGTCGTCCCTCGGGGTTGGAGTCGAAGACTCTTCGGGCCGGAGCGTTGATGTCCATTCGCTCTACATGGCCTAGCCATCTTAGACGTTGGATCCGAAGACGTCTAACCAGGCCGATGTCGCTGTACAGCCCGTACAGTTCTTGGTTGAATCTCCTCCTCCATTCTCCGGTTACACAAACGGGACCAAAGATTGCACGCAGAATTTTCCTTTCGAAACGTCCAAGAGCCACTTCATCCGCTTTTGACAACGGCCAAGCCTCGACCGGGATGATTAAGGTTTTGTAGAGGGAAACCTTAGTTTTTCGAGAGAGGGCTCTACTACTCAATTGCCTCTTGAGCCCGAAGCAGCGATTGGCAAGAGTTATTCTGCGTTTTATCTCAGCGCTGGTGTCGTCGCTGCTTGTCACTACCGAGCCAAGGTAGACGAAGTCCTTGACTACTTCAAAAATATAGCTGCCGAAGGTGACGTTCTGACCAAGACGTCGGTGTTGTGCGTCTTTCTTGGATGACAGCATATATTTGGTCTTGTCCCCATTTACCCTTAGACCCACTTTCGCCGCTTCTGCTTCAATGCTTGTGAACGCCTCATTGACGTCTCGCTTTGTTCGTCCAATAACGTCAATGTCATCTGCGTAGGCAAGCAATTGTGTGGACTTGAAGTAGATCGTACCTCTTGTATTGGCCGCAGAGTCCCGCACGATCTTTTCAAGAATAATGTTGAAGAAATCACATGACGGTGCGTCACCCTGTCTAAAACCTTTTTTAACATCAAAGGGGTCGGTTAGTTCACCTCCGACCTTAATGGAGCAGCGAAAGTTCTCCATAGTCATCCTGCATAGTCTGACGAGTTTGGCAGGAATGTTAAAACAGGACATGGCTCTGTATAGCTCGTCTCTATAAACACTGTCATACGCGGCTTTAAAGTCGACGAAAAGATGGTGCGTGTCGACCTGGAATTCATGGGTCTTCTCCAAGATCTGCCGTAGTGTAAATATTTGGTCTATCGTGGATTTTCCTGGCCTGTAACCACACTGGTAGGAACCTATCAGATTGTCCACGAACGGTTTCAGGTACTTACACAGTACGGCAGAGAGGATCTTGTATGCGATATTCAGGAGGCTTATCCCTCTGTAATTGGCGCAGTCATAGGGGTCTCCTTTCTTATGGACCGGGCAAAAGATACTGAGATTCCATTCATCGGGCATGCGTTCTTCCGACCATATCTTGCAGATGAGTTGGTGCATGTTCCTAACCAGCTCATCGCCAACTGCTTTAAACAGTTCCGCGGGGAGTCCGTCTGCTCCAGCAGCTTTATAAGACTTAAGTTTCGATATCGCTATCTTAACATCGTCTAGGTCGGGTGGACGGAATTCCCCTTCGTCTTCGTCCATTGTGAATGGTTCGCTCTGCCTGACGGCGGCATTTTGACTATCATCGCCGTCTGCAGAAGTGGTCCTTCCACAATCTCAGCATCGACTGTGACTCCACCACTAGTTGTCCGTGCTCATTCCTGCAGGCTTCTGCTCTGGCTTTATAGCCTTGGCATGTTCGTTTTACTTTCTGGTAAAATTTTCGAACGTCGTTCCTGCAGTAACATCTCTCCATCTCCTCGATCTCGCGCTTCTCGTGCTCCTTCTTTTTCCTTCTCAGAAGCGCATGCTCCCCCCTCCTTTTCTGTTCATAGAGCTCGCGGGCAGCTCTCGTCCGTCGATGCAATGTGGCCATGTATGCATTCTCTACATGGGCCTGTCGGCACTCACATCAAACACGGGGTTTCTCGACGGTGGTGGCTCGAAACCGAGTATATCTGAGGCGGCCTCTCTAATGGCTTTCTGACAACGACTCCATTGCTGTTCTATGGTTTCTGCAGATTGCATCGGGACCTGAGAGAGCTTGAGGGAGACTTGATCGGCGAAGGTCCTGGCGGTCTCCTGCGATTGCAGCTATCCGACATTAAATTTTGGTGTTCTTACTCGCCTCCGTTGGTTCCGAGAAATTCGCATCCGTGCCTTGGCTGCAACAAGGTAATGATCCAAGTCGATGTTGGCTCCTCGAAAGGTTCGGACATCTAGTATGCTGGAGGAGTGTCTGCCGTCGATCGCAATATGATCAATTTGGTTGGTTGTCGATTGATCGAAAGACCGCCAGGTCCCCTTATGGATGTTGAGGTGTGGGAATCGTGTACTTGCTACTACCAGGTTATGTCCCGCCATAAAATCCACTAGCCTTAGTCTGTTTTCTGACGTGGTGTTGTGTAGGCTGTGCTTTCCAATGACCCGTTCAAAGATAGCTTCCTTACCCAGCTTCGCATTGAAATCTCCTAGAACGATTTTGGTGTCATAGCTGGGACATTGCGCATACGTTCTGCCTAGGAGATCATAGAAGTCATCTTCATGTCGGTCATCTTTCTCCTCTGTGGGGGCGTGGACACATAGTAAGCTTATATTGCCGAGATTGGCCTTGATGCGGATAGTTATGAGGCGTTCGCTTACATATTGGAAGCTTAAGACTTTTTTCCTGAGTCTGCCTCGAACAACAAATCCGCATCCGGCTAAGCGTTGTCTATTTTCTGTGTAGCAGTTTCCGTAGTAGATATCAAAGTTTTTCATCCGCTTTTTGCCTGGCCCATCCCATCGCACTTCTTGGAGCGCGGTAATGTTTGCCTTATAGCAGTCCAAAGAGTTGACCAGTTGTTCGGCTGCACCTGGTCTGTTGAGGGACCTAACGTTCCAGGTGCAGAACCGAAATTCGTTTCCTTTTTGACGTTTGCGGGGGTCGTCAACATGTAATCCGTCCGTATCCGAGGCTATTGGTTGTCTCTGAGCAAAATTTTTGTTTTAAGCGATAGGGATGTTAGCCCTAAGCGCAACCCCCAACCTGGAGGGCCAGGTTCCTCTTTCCCCAGGAACAAGGGGTCGGGTCGCTGCACACATTGGTTCACTACCTGGTGGGTGCCAGTATAGCTATCCAGGGAAGGCCACGCGGAGGCTGTGTGTCAACTTGGATTGAGCAGGGACAGAGATCGAAGCTGGCGTTTGCCAAGTTAAACGCGATCATCTTCTTTGCTCTGTTTGTTCGCTCCCTTCTCCCCCTTGCGTACATCACGCCCCATGTGAATTGGTTACTTTATTCGCAAGTCCCCCAAAACTGGGACGTGTCCAGTCAAGCGTAACATATTTGTTACAATATTTTACTGCTCTATGAGGAAAAGATATTTCCCAGTACATATTTACTTAGGTGGCGCAACAGTTCGGGGTGTACCTGGGCCTCCACCAACAAGCCATTCCATCTAGCACGATCTTTTGCTGGCTGTTTCCAGTGTCGCACGCCCTGTTAGGTTAGGTTAGGTTGACGTGGTAGGCGTAAGCCACACTTAGGCCGAAGCCGGCCCATTGTGATACCACCTGGATCATGTTACCCTGATCCGCTACCTGGGAACCAACCAGTGCTTCTAATAAAGCGGTGGAGTTGAGCTATTTTTTGGTTTGCTAGCTCACTCAGATTGTCGAATAAGGGCGCGCCGAGGTAAATCCTCCTGGGTTCGCAAAAGAGGGACATGAGCAGAGGAGGTGGTGTATTGATTCCTCCTCCTCCTCGTCCATGCAGCCGCGACAGAAGACATTGTAGGGTAGCCCCAGTCTGGCGGCGTGTTTTCCAATGGTGCAGTGACCCGTAATCACACCCACTAGAGTGCTTAAGATTGCCCTTTTGGTTGCCACCAGGTCCCTGGTTCGTCCTAAGATTAACTTAGGCCACAATTGTTTGGTGATAAAGCCGATATTGCTCTCATTCCATTGGAGATTGGTCTCCTCTATTGTTTGAAGCTTTATCATGTGCTTTACCGGAGTTATTGGTGTTTCTAGGTACCCGAGGGTAGGTAGGCTGAGTGTGCTTGACCCTAACTTTGCGAGTTCGTCGGCCGCGCAGTTTCCTGTAATATCCCTATGCCCGGGAACCCACAGTATTTTAATGTTGAACTGTTCAGCCATCTCATCTAGAGATAGGCGACAGTTGATGGATGTTTTTGATTTGTGGGTTACCGCTGCCAGGGATTTTATCGCAGATTGGCTATCCGTGCAAATGATAATATCCTTTGTGGATATTACATTGATCCTGAGCCATGCCAGGGCCTCCGTTATCGCAGTTATTTCTGCCTGAAACACACTACAGTAATTTGGGAGTCTAAATGATAAGTTGGGGTTAAATTCCTTGGAGTAGACCCCACTGCCTACACCCGACTCCATCTTAGAGCCATCGGTATAGAGGGAGATCGAGTCCTTTGGTATGACTTTCCCTTCAGCCCATCCCTCCCTGGATGGAAAGACAACTTCGAAGTTCCTGGTGAACACATTCTGCGGGTTGATGTAGTCAGTGTCCATGGGTACTTTGAAGTGTTTTAGAATAGAGGTGTGGCCTTTTTGAGATGTGGGCCATTTTCTTATGCTCCTCATCCTTAGGGCCGCGCATGCAGCAACTTGCTCGCTGAAAAGGTTTAATGGTGGAAGATGTAGTAGAACATGTAAGGCCTCCGTGGGGGTTGATCTGATCGCTCCGCTTATATATAAGCTGGCCGATCTTTGTACCTTCCCCAGAAGGTTTCGATTGACTGCTTTGTCCAGAGCAGTCCACCAGACTACGACGCCATACAGGAGGATAGGCCCTATGACTGCTGTGTAAAGCCAGTACATAATGCTTGGTTGGAGACCCCACCTCCTGCCCACTACTTTCTTACAGCTGTAGAGGGCAACAGTTGCTTTCTTGACCCGATCAAGAAAGTTGGGTTTCCAATTCAGCCTCCTGTCAAGGACTAGGCCTAGATATTTAGCCTGTTCTTTGATTGTTAGTTGAGTTCCACCCAGCCTCGGTGGATTGAGGGGCGGAATTTTATATTTGTTAGTGAACAGTACTAGATCGGTCTTCTTTGGGTTCACCCCAAGTCCACAGTACCGTGTCCAGGTTTCTACTGTATGTAGTGCACTCTGCATAAGGTCGCATAGAGTGCTGGGAAATTTTCCTGTGACGGCAATAGCAATGTCATCCGCATAGGCGATCACAGCGTACCCTTCCTGCTCCAGCAACAACAGTAGTTCGTTGACCACCACTTTCCAGAGGAGAGGGGAGAGCACTCCAACCTGTGGTGTACCTTTGCAGACCATTCTGGTTGAGACGGCACCAGCGAAGTTGGCTTTGACAACTCTTTGTATTAGCAGCTGTCGTACCAGTTCTATCACTGATCCCGTAACACCCAGATCAGCCAGCGCCTTGATGACGGCCCATGGTTAAAGGCGCCCTCAATGTCGAGAAAGCCGACTGGAGTGTATTGTTTACTTTCCAGGGACCTTTCTATTTTACTGACCTATGAGTGGAGTACTGTTTCCACCGATTCGCCTTTGTTGTAGGCATGTTGGTTATCCGACAGCCTTCCTGAGATGCAGCTGTACCGGATGTGTACGTCCAAAATCTTCTCTAGAGTTTTTAATAGGAAAGAAGTGAGACTAATAGGCCTTAGGCACGCCCTGCTGGTTAAGGTCCCTTTCCACATGTGTGCGGTCGTCCTCTGTAGCGTCGTCCCTCTGGGTTGGAGTCTAAGACTTTTTGAGCTTGATCCGCAGACGTCATACTAGGCCGAAGCCGATGTACAGCTTGTACAGTTCGTAGTTGAAACTTCTCGTCCACTCTCCGTCAACACAAACGGGACCGATTATTGCACGCAGAATTATCCTCTTGAAGCGACCCAGTTGCTTCTTGATCCATTTTTGATGAGGTCCAAACCTCTGCCATAGAGGAGGACCGGGATGATTAAGGTTTACAGAGGGTCACCTTAGTTTTCCGAGAGAGGGCCCTACTACTCAATCGCCTCTTGAGCCCGAATAAAACAGCGGTTGGCAAGAGTTATTTCGCGTCTAATCTCTTCGCTAGTATCGTTGCCATTTCTTACCAGTGAGCCAAGGTAGACGAATTCCTTGATTACACCAAGTTATTGCTGCCAATAGTGACTTTCTGGTCAAGACGTCACTGTTGTGCATCTCTCTTTGACGACGCATATGTACATATATGTATTTGGTTTTGCCCTCGTTTACCTTCATACCCACATTAGCCGCTTCTGCTTCAAAGCTCCCAAAAGCTTCATTGACGTCTCGCTGCCTTCTCCCACTCACATCAATGTCATCAGCGTATGGGAGCAATTAAAATATATAGAACGTGCCTCTTGTATTGGCCAGTGAATCCCGCACGATCTTTTCAAGCATGATGTTGAAAAAATGACATAACAGTGCGTCGTCCTGTCTGAATCCATTTTTGATATTTAAGGTCTCGGTTAACTCCTTACCGACCTTAATGGAGCAACGAAATTTTTCCATTGTCATCCTGCACAACCTGACGAGTTGGGCGGCATCTTGGCCATCTTCGCCGTTGCACAGTCCGCAGAAATAGACTTTCCACATTTCCAGCATTGACTGTCCGTGTTCATCCCTGCAGGCTTCCGCACCAGCTTTTTAACCTTGACATGTTCGTTTTACTTTTTGTTAAAACTTTCGAACGTCGTTCCTGCGATAACATCTCTTCATCTACTCGATCCTCTCTTTCTCATGCTCTATGCTTTGTGTGTATGCTGCTCTTGCCTTCTATTCCGCTCATAGAGCTCACGAGCGGCTCTCGTTCGTCGACGTGGCCTTGTATGCATTCTGTTTTTCTGCATGTACCCGTCTGCACTCGTCATCATACCAAGGGCTTTTCCTAGGTGGTGGCTGGAAACCTAATACATCAGAGGCAGCATCTCTGACACGAACGGCGAATTTCGAGAAGCTTTTCATGACAATTTTACTACAGAGGATTTTGTCAAAACCCCGCTGAGGAGAAACACCGTGAAAAACACGTTCGATGACATGGCTGTGTCGGGATTCGATCCCGAGTCATCGGCATCAGAGGCCAACACACTACCCACTGCGCCACGGTGCTCTCGCCAGCGCTGAGATAAAACGCAGAATAACTCTTGCCAACCGCTGCTTCTTTGGGCTCAAGAGGCCCCTGAGTAGTAGAGCCCTCCCTCGAAAAACTAAGGTATCCCTCTACAAAACCTTAGTCATCCCGGTCCTCCTCTACGACAATGAGGTTTCGATATCGCTATCTTAACACCGTCTAGGTCAGGCGGGATTCTCTTTCGTCTTCGTCCATTGTAAATGGTTCATTTTGGCGGACGGCGGCATTTTGACTATCATCGCCGTTATACAGTCTGCAGAAGTGGTCCTTCCACAATCTCAGCATCGACTGTGATTCCACTACTAGTTGTCCGTGCTCATCCGTCTGCAGGCTTTATAGCCTTGGCATGTTCGTTTTACTTCTTGGTAAAATTTTCGAATGTCGGTCCTGCAATAACATCTCTCCATTTCCTCGGTCTCGCGCTTCTCGTGCTCCTTCTTTTTTCTTTTCAGAAGCGCATGCTTCTTTCTGTGTAACCATGTATGCATTCTGTTTCCCTACATGGGCCTGTCTACATTCGTCATCAAACCAGGGGTTTCTCGAGGGTGGTGGCTTGAAACCGAATACATCTGAGGCGACCTCTCTGATGGCGTATTACAACGACTCCATTGCTGTTCTATGGTTTCTATAGATTGCATCGGGACTTGAGAGAGCTTGAGAGAGACTTGATCGGCGAAGGTCCTGGCGGTCTCCTGCGATTGCAACTTTCCGACGTTAAACGTTAAATCACACACAACATGGTTGATTGAAAGAAGCTTGGCTCTGGTCCTTCATGGACTGTGACGCTACCAAAATTTAGCAATTGCAAAAGCAAATCCTGAGAGACATGAGTTGAAAAATGACTTCAAATTGATAGGTTTGCTTACGTTCTTTCACCCTTGGTATCCATACATATCGTACTCCCACTGGCAAAGCAAATTATGCAGAAATCACCACGTGCAAGTGGGATGTGCAAAGATTGCGTGAAAGGTGTATCGAAGCGTATGGAATTCGCTATGATATACAAGCTTAGAAAGTTATGCCAAAACTACCATACCACCATATGCTGATCCGTACCATCCACGATTACGAACAAGAAATGTCAATCAGCCAAACACGAAGTTGCAAAACAAGCGAAACTATAAGTCCGTGTTTGTTTATCTCTTCTTCCTACCTAACGCTTAGGTGATTGCATGCAAAAGTATCTAGTAAAACAGAAATGCATCTTGCACGCAACATAGACATTAACCAACTGGCGTGTGCATACAACAAGCAACATAGCAAACAATGAGTTTTTAATTGCCGCGCACATGCCAAATTCACTACGATACTTTTCATCGATTTGTACCATCTGTAACTGAGCCGTTCAAGGCCTTAACACTCATAACCTCTCTTTCTTCTTTGGCGCTACAGTTCATGGCAAACCTGGGCCTCCTTCAAAAAGCCTCTCCAACTGGCACGGTCTTTCGCCAGCAGTCTCCAGTGCCACACGCCAAGCTGGTTAAGGTCCTCTTCCAATTGGTTGCGCCACCTTAAGTTTGGCCGTCCTCGACCGCGTCGCCCCTCGGGGTTGGACTCATAGATCTTCCGAGCCGGAGCTGTGTTTTCCATACGCTCAACATGACCTAGCCATCTTAGACGTTGGATCCGAAGACGCCGTGCTATGTTCATGTCGCTGTACAGCCCGTACAGTTCACTGTTAAGTCTTCTCCTCCACTCCCCATTTTTCTCTCAAAACGACCAAGGGCCTCCTCATCCGCTTTCAATAAGGTCCATGTCTCTGCGCCATAGAGCAGGACTGGGCTTTTAAGGGTCTTGTATATGCTCACCTTGGTTTTTCGAGAGAGGGATCTGCTTTTCAATTGCCTCCCGAGCCCAAAGAAACAGCGGTTGGCAAGAGTTATTCTGCGTTTGATTTCGGCACTAATGTCGTTTCTGCATGTCACTGCCTTGACTTCTTCTTCTTCTTTGATGGCGTTACAGCCAATGAAGAACCAGAGCCCAGCTTCTCTCAATCACCCATGTTGTGTGAGATTTATTTTTCGCACAGGTGAAAGGGACCTACAGTTTAATGCCGACTCCGAACGGCGTGAGTCGAGAAGCTTTTTCATGGCAAGTTTACTACGGACGGGTTTGCCAGTACCCCGCCGAAGAGGAACATCGCGAAAAAAACATTCGATGGCGTTGATGTTATCGGGATCCGAACTCGCTCATCGTGCGCCGGAGTCCAACAGACTAACCACTGCGCTACGGCGCCCTCAGGAAGTCCAATATGTGCACCCTGGCCAAGACACCGGTGGTTCGTGTCCTTTTTCGACGACAGCATATATTTCGTTTTGCCCTCATTTACCGCCAGTCCCATTTTAGCTGCTTCCGTCTCAATGCTCGTAAAGGCCTCAATGACATCTCGCTGACTTCGTCCAATTATGTCAATGTCATCGGCATATGCGAGCAGTTGTATGGACTTGAAAAAGATGGTGCCCCTCGTATTGACCAGTGAGTTTTGCACTATCATTTCAAGTAAGATTTTGAAAAAGTCACACGATAGCGTGTCGCCCTGTCTAAAACCTTTTTTGACTTAAAAGGTATCGGTTAGGTCGCTTCCGACCCTGATGGAGCAGCGAGAGTTCTCCAAAGTCATCCTGCACAATCTGATGAGTTTGGCAGGGATGTCAAAACTAGACATGGCGTTGTATAGCTCGTCTCTATTGATACTATCGTATGCAGCCTTAAAGTCGACAAACAGGTGGTGGGTGTCGATCTGGAACACGTTTGTTTTTTCCAGGATCTGCTGCAGTGTGAATAATTGATCTATAGTAAACTTCCCGGGCCTGAAACCACACTGATATGGACCAATCAGTTTATTAACGAACGGTTTCAAGCATTCACACAGAACAGCTTAGAAGATTTTATAAGCGATGTTCAGAAGATGTTCTGTAGTTGGCGCAGACAAAGGGGTCTCCTTTCTTGTGGATCGGGCAAACGATGCTAAGATTCCATTCATCGGGCATGCATTCCTCTGACCATATCTTACAGATGAGCTGGTGCATACTCCCAACCAGGTCATGCACCAGCTGCCTTAAAGAGCTGGGCAGGTAGTCCGTCTACTACAGCAGCTTTGTTGGACTTAAGCTTAGAAAAAGCATTCCTAACTTCGTCCAGTTCAGGGGGACGGAATTCTCTGCTATCTTCGCCCGTTGTGAAAGGATTATTCTGCCTGACAGCGGGATCTGTTTCGTCATCGCCGTTATACAGTCTGCAAAAGTAGTCTTTCCAGATTCTTAGTACCGACTGTGAATCCACTACTAGGTTTCCATTTTCGTCCCTGCAGGCTTCCGTTCTGGTCTTATATCCCTGGCATGTTTGTTTTATTCGTTGATAAAACCTCCGAACGTCATTCCTGCGATAGCATCTCTCCATCTCTACGATCGCAAGCTTCTCATGCTCTCTTTTTTTTTTGTTTGGAGAAGCTTATAATGCTCCTCTTCTGCTCATAATGCTCACGAGCAGCTCCCGTCCTTCTATTCAGCGCCTCTTGATAAGCTTGCTGCTTTGCTGCGTGTGCCCTCCTACACTCGTCATCAAACCATGGGTTTCTTGTTGGTGACGGTTTGAAACCCAGTACCTCAGAAGCAGCACTTTCTAAGGCGTGTTGACAACGGGTCCATTTGGTGTTGTACGGTCTGAGCAGGTGTTGGAGGGTTTTCCGAGAGCTTAAGGGAGACGCGATTGGCATAGGCTCTGGCGGTCTCTTGCGATTGTAGCATTGCGACGTCGCAACCTGGCTGCCACAAGATAGTGGTCCGAGTCGATGTTGGCTCCTCTAAAAGTTCGCACATCCAGAATGTCGGATGCGTTTCTCCCATTAATCGCAATGTGGTCAATCTGGTTGACGGTTGATTGATCCGGAGATCGCCGGGTACCTTTGTGGATGTTGAGATGTGGGAAACGCGTGCTAGCAACTAGAAGATTTCGCCCCGTTGCGAAGTCTATCAGCCTAAATCCATTTTCGCACTCACAGCCTCACCATTTCGAATAAAATACGCTGAACAGAGCATATCGCATAACACTAAATGAAATACAACAAAGCTGACATTAATTTGACATAATCGCTTACATTCAATTCAAGCATTCAGATAATTCGCAAACGAGTATACCTATACTTATTCATGCGTGGCCCACACTACTCATTGAAGAGCACAGCTTGGCACTCGTACTATCTGTAAATGTAGATGAGATACATAAGCCGGAATAATCAGTTCAAGGCGTTCACCTTGAAGAATATTCGAAAAGAAATCATAAATTCCGAGCATGGTGCATCGAATACTGTGTAGCCAGTAACCCATGTTGCTTCTATAATAACTGGGCGGTCCACTATCAATAATAATAATCGAACCAATAATACGACCAAATGACCGGATCATGATCAATGCAATTTGTCATGCTCCGCTTTCGTTATCTTTCTTTAATGGCACCACCATGAAATCTGGAAATCGGATTGGGAATTTAGACATAAATCAAAAGAGACAGGTAAATCACCGGGACGTTATTATTGCTCAAACGAAACCACTTAGTTTCGGACTAACAAAGAAAAGCCAGCATATCATAGCATAAGAATTATACATATTTGCTGTCACCGCTGTGTCAAAGGAACATGCTTTTGGTAGATTTCGGTGTTAACAAGATTACGATAGTAGCATGGAACTCAAATGGACTTACCCAGCACCTATTAGGACTAAGACAATTTATAAAAAAACTCAAGAAAGTAGACATACTGCCAGTTTCTGAAACACAATGATCCTACAATGTCCCAAAGGTAGCAGAAGTTTTTGGCCTTTCGTCAATAACATCAAGAACTCCGTCTCGTCGTCTATACCCAGGCTCATCCACAATGACATTCCAGCTGTCAAACCCTTAGACAAAGCCAATCTGCTTGCTGCCCACTTCGTAGCAAACTCGCAGCTCCCCAAATCATCTTTGTCACCGCCTTTTCTGGAGTACGTTAATTCCACCATGGGTCAAATTTACTTCCGTACTCGTACAGTTGGAATGGTAAAGGACTAGCAAAGGTCTCGTTGGGGTAGTATCTGCCGACGGATGCTGGCCCAACAAAAAGCGAGTAAGAGCCTCTGCAGCCGAACATCTTGCAGCTCTGCTAGTCAGGTCCTGCTTCCACCTCCTCGTGGTGCCATCTGGAAATTTCCTTACAAGGGAAATTACTGACGGAAGAGGCCGAATGGCGAATATCCTGCGCCACCAAACAGGATTAGTGTCGGTTGGGCCATGGTCTAGCAAACCATAACCGTAAAACCACTGATTGCTCAGAAGCAAAAAACAGTCTCGGATAGAAAAACGGAACGGACCTATGTTGATGAACAAGAACCTTCGGTTCTGTACGTGGAATGTTAGGTCCCTAAATAGACCACGTGCGGCTGAACAACTTGCGGACTCCCTAGACCGCTAAAAAGCGGACACAACCGCCATCCAGGAAATGCGATGGAATAGACCGGGTAAAAAGCGGATAAAAAACTGCGACATTCACTACGGTGACTGTTATAGGGAGAGAGGACAGAGACTATTTGGATGCGGAATTGTCGTTAGAGATGGACTAAGACATAAAGTCCTAAGTTTCCGGTATGTCTGGCAGCTCTCTCCCTTAAGTTCTCCCTTAAGCTTTCCGATACACCTCAATCCTCCACTCAGTCAGTAGAGCAACTATGGAGCCTGTGCAAACAAGCCCTGAAGAGCACAGCAATGGAAGTGCTGGGCCTTAAAGCTCCACCACGACGAAACACCTGGTTCAATGACGAGTGTAGAAGGATTCATGCGGAAAAGCAGGAGGCATACAAAGCCTCACTACACAAAAAAAAAACAATAGCGGCTCGTGAGCTCTACGAGCTTAAAAGAAGGGAGGAACATTAGCTTCTCAAGAAAAAAGGAACGAAGACGAGAAGCGGGCGATTGAAAACTTGGAGAGGTGCTACTGCAGGCACGACGTTCGAAGATTTTATCAACGGATAAAACGAATGTCTCAAGGCTATAAAGCCCGAACGGAGGCCTGTAAGGATGAGAACAGACACCTAGTAGTAGAATCGCAGTCGATGCTGAGAATTTGGAAAAACCACTTCTGCAGACTGTATAATGGCGATGACAGCCGTCAGGCAGAATGATCCATTTCTTAATGACGAAGATCGCAGAGAATTCCGTCCCTCTGACCTCGACGAAGTTGAGATTACCATGTCGAAACTCAAGTCGAATAAAGTTGCTGGCCCAGATGAATTGTCTGCTGAGCTCTTCACAGCAGCTGGGGGTGAGCTGGTTAGGAGCATGCACCGGCTCATCAGTAAGATATGATCAGAGGGAAGCGTGCCCGAGGAATGGAGTCTCGGCATTGTTTGACCGATCCACAAAAAACAAAACCCCTTTGACTGTGCCAACTACAGAGGAATAAGTCTCCTTAATGTCGCATACAAATATCTTCGCTGCCATTTTTTGTGAGATGTCAATGAGGCGTTTGCGAGTATTGAGATGGAGGCGGCAGAAATTGGTTTGGCAGTTAATGAGGGCAAGACTAAATATCTGCTGTCATCGAAAAAGGACATTTACCACCGACGTTTTGAACAACGTGCATATTGGCAGATATAAGTTTGAGGTAGTTAAGGACTTCATATACCTCGGCTCCGCAGTGACCTGGAACAATGACACCAATTTCGAAATCAAGCGCAGAATTACTCTTGCCAATCGCTGCTGCTTTGGGCTCAAGAGGCAATTGGGAAGTAGAGCCCTCTCTCGTACGACGAAGTTGACCTTATATATGACTTTAACCAAAGCGGATGAGGAAATCCTTGGTCGTTTCGAGAGAAAGATTCTGCGTGCGATTTTCGATCCTATAAACACAGAGGGGGTTTGGAGGAGAAGATTCAATCACGAACTGTACGGGTTGTATAGCGACATGAGTCTAGTCGGGCGTCTACGGATCCATTGCCTATGATGGCTCGGCCATGTAGGTTGAGGCCCAGGTTCACCCCGAACTGTAGCGCCCGTTAAGAAGAAGAAGACTCGTACAGTTGCAAGGGTTCTTAAAGAACTTGACATACACAAATCCGCTGGTCCAGATGGTATTTCCCCAATAATTCTGAAGGGGTGTTCTTCTACCTACGCTGGCAAAACCACTGTGTAAGCTTTTTCACCCGTCCTACTCTTCCGGGCTCTACCCGAGTAGGCAGAAAACGGCCCATTCCCAAAAAAGGCGAATCTTCTTCTCTCTCCAATTACCCACCCATGGCACCAACGTCCCTTCTTTTCAAGGTCATGGAAACGCTGATAAATCGTTAGCTAATGAAATATCTCAAGTCGCAGAGACTCCTCAATGACCGGCAGTATGGTTTCCGCAGCAACAGATCCACTGGTGATTTGATGGTATATCTCACTTAGAAGTGGAATCGCTCGCTCCACCAGGCGGGTGAGAGCAAAGTAGCACTTGATATTTCCAAAGCATTTGACAGAGTTTGGCATAAAGCTCTTTTGTCGAAAATGCGTGCATTTGGGATCGACGACTCTCCTTTCCAATCGTTCAATTCAAGTTGTCTTGGACGGATTCAAGTCTGACACTCACTTTGTAAATGCTGGTGTTTCCCAGGGCTCCGTTTTGTCTCCGACACTCTTTCTCATTTTTATAAATTATCTCTTGTCTGTTACGTCTAATTAAATTTATTCCTTCGCTGACGACAGTAAACTTAGCTTTTTCATATTCGTTCACTTCTTTACGACCCTACACTTCGGCTGTAAGTAGTTAAGCTTAATAAATTACGATATGGACACCTTTTCCAAAGACTCGATTCCTGCATCCTTAGCACAGCATCCGGTCGCCGCCAGACAGCCAGCCCTGTGAGTCCTTGTGAGACTTTGAAGGTTGCATTTCTTCTCAAGTATACACCGCAGTGTATAGCCAGTGTACAACCTTTGGTTTAGAGCCCAAGGTCTTTCCAAAGGCTACTCTGCACGTATATAGCGCCATGTAAGCTTTTAAGGTTCTTTCATTTATGTTGTCTTTCCAGGTATGCTTGGAATCTGAGATTATGCCAAGATACCTAGCGGACTTTTTCGAAATCAGATCGATACCATTTATGCGTGGATATGTGTAACTAGGTATTGATCTTTTTCGTGTGAAGAGGACAATCTCAGTTTTAGTTGGATTTACCCCTAGGCCTCGTTCTTTGACCCAATCTTTCACTGAGGACCTGAGGAAATTTCGCAGGTACCAGAATGGTAATGTCGTCAGCGTAGGCCGTGACATTGAAACCCTGTGTCTCTAGGAGCTTAGTATTTCGTCGACTACGAGAAGCCATAGGAGAGGCGATAGAACGCCCCCCCCCCTGTGGTGTGCCTCGGTTGACCACCACCCTTCCATTTGCTCCGCCTATCGACGAGTTTATTTTGCAAGTACTTAGCTGTTGTTCAACCCATCTACAGGTTCCCGAGCTTATGTGGGCCATCCGTAGGCTGGACATTATTGCCTCAGTACTGACGTTATTATGTGAGCAGAAAAAGGCAGCAACCGACGAGGCGTACCAAAAGGCGTTGCAGCGGAAAACCAGAGCGGCGCAAGAAGAGTACCGAGCCAGAAGAAGGGAGGAGAAAAAACTACTGCGACAAAAGAAAAGAATCTTCGCAGCCTCCCAGCTCAAGGATATCGAGGAGTCTAGGGATAAACATAAAATACGAGCTTTTTACAAGAAAGCCAAAGGGCTTGCAGGAGGCTTCAAAAAGGGCACCCTGGCTCTTCGAAACTGCGAGGGTATTCTTGTCACCGACCCGGAGGGAATAGTGGATGTATTTAAGCAGCATTTCCAGCAGCTGCTTAGCAAGCATGACCAAGAGAGAGAGTGATAGGGACCGAGGAAATCCCAGCATCGAAGAAGTCGGCACAGCTATTCAGAAGCTGAAGAACAACAAGGCCGCAGGCTCAGATGGCTTGCCTTCAGAGCTCTTCAAGGCTGGCGGCGATACTCTGGTAGGGAGCATGCACCAGATCATGCGCAGAATTTGGGAAGATGAAAGCATGCCCGACGATTGAAATACCAGCTCTATATGCCCCATCCACAAGAAAGGCGATCCTACCTCTTGCAAGAACTATAGAGGTATATCCCTGCTCAATGTCGCATACAAGATCGTGTCCAGCGTATTGTGTGAACGCCTAAAACCATTTTGCACCGCACTAATCGGCAGCTACCATTGCGGCTTCCGGCCCGGCAAATCAACTATAGACCAAAATTTTAGGATTCGACAAATCCTGGAAAAGACCAACGAGTTTCGAATCGATACACACCATCTTTTCATCGACAGCATTCATTGTGAAGAACTGTTTGGTGCGATGGCCGAATTCGGGATCCCGGTAAAACTGATCCAGTTGTGTCGCGCCACGCTAAAAAACACGCGATGCACCGTGTTACTCGGTTCTAGGACCTCGGAACCATTCGAAACATGCACCGGATTTCGGCAAGGAGATGCGCTGTCATGTGACTTCTTCAATCTGGTGCTGGAGCAGATAGTGCGACGGACAGGGTCAACAGGGAAGGCACTATCTTTAACAAGTCCATCCAGCTGATAGATTACGCGGATGATATCGACATCATCGCGTGTTCCCGCCGTGGCATTGTGGAAGCATTCACGGCAATTGAAGAACAGACGAAACGAGTTGGTCTTAAGATCAATGAGAACAAAACGAAATACATGCTGTCAAGCAAAAACCAATCCGTCGCTCACCACCTGGGACAAAATATAACAATTGACAGCTACAATTTCGAGGTAGTGAAGGAGTTTGTCTACCTCGGGGCAAACGTAAATTCCACAAATGACACCACAGTGGTGATCCGGCATAGAATCGCCCTTGGCAACCGCTGCTACTTCGGCTTGTCCAAACAACTGGGGTCAAAACTTCTCACTCGAAGGACCAAAGTCATGCTTTACAAAACGCTCATTCTGCCAGTCTTGCTGTACGGAGCCGAAAGCTGAACGATAAGCAGGACAGCGGAGCTGATTTTGGGTTCTTTCGTAAGAAAAATTCTGCGTAGGATATTTGGTCCTGTCTGTGAGGAAGGTGAATGGAGAAGAAGACACAACCGAGCTGTACGAGCTGTACCAAGATTTAGATGTAGTCCGGAAGGCAAGGATCCGTCGACTACACTGGCTCGGCCACATCGAGCGCATGGACATCAACGCTCCAGCTAAGAGGGTCTTCGACTCCGAGCCTCCTGGTTCGAGAAGAAGAGGAAGACCGAACCTCCGGTATAAAGACCAAGTAATCGCGGATGTAAGACATCTTGGTCTTGACAACTGGAAGCACCGTGCCCGGAACCGTTAAGGATGGTCCCTCAGGCTCAGATCCTCCATGGATCGCTGGCCTGATAAGTAAGTAAGTAATTAAGTAAGTACTGACGTTATTTAAGGTACCCTCAACATCTAGAAAAGCCCCCAGGGCGTATTCTTTGGCATTGAGTGCCTTTTCTATCATATAGACCACCGTGTGAAGAGCGGTATCTACCGATTTACCCTTTATGTATGCATTATGTGATTGTGATAAATTGCTATCACCAATCTCGTTCCAATATTGTCATAAGGAAGGAAGATAGGCTGATAGGTCTATAATTCTTTGCCGTGGCATAGTTGATCTTCCACTTCCTAGACAGAAAACTAGGATTCTTATCCTCGTCTAGGTGGTTCAGCTCAACGGAAAATGTTGAGGTTTGTACGGGTTAAAAGCTAATTGGGCACAATGGACTGGGCACTTGACCGTTCGTCAGCAGGGCAAATGCAGTGGATGTGCAATATATGATGTGATCATGCAAACATACTAATCGCTAACAAAACCCCCGGATCATTTCTTCGACCCTACTTGTACAGCATCTTGTATAGCCTCTTGTATACAAATAGTGCCCCACTGAGATACTCGTACCAAAAAGAAAAAAGAAAAAGATACGGTTTTCCCAGTATATTTAATCAACATAATTTGCAAAAGCCTCAAGTCCAAATTACAAAACAAAACCAACTGCTCCAATCAATTAGACCCATCATGACTTACAACTTCACCTGTTATGGGACCACATCTCGGTTGCATTCCATCTGATGCATATTCATGCGAGTAGTCATTTACATTCACTTTGCTCCAATTTTTGGTTTTTACCTTTTTCTCTCGCTGTGCAATCTGCATTTGCACTGTCCGATCTCGAAAACGATGACATCGATCGTTTGCCTACGAATTGACAACAATTTTGAAACCCTTCACGACTGACATTGACATCCCGTCCGCATCAACGTTGTTGACTCTCTTTGAGTCGTCACTTGTCCATAGGATGGATTAATGCCGCACTAACCAATTTCACACTTTCGAATCAATTAGCATTGAATTGTTGAATTATTTAATTCCGATATTAGAAAATGATAGAAATCGATTGTAGCCACAAAAATAATAGATACCTATACTATATGTAGGCTTAAGAGCGATTGGATATTTGGCGGGCGGCTGAAGGCGTGTTTGGGTTCTCCTCTTTCTCGGATTACCATGCAATATTGGTTGATGGACTGTTTTAATGATGTGAGTGGCGCTTGGACTTGACGACTCGACTCTGTTTTGGTCGATCAGTTGGTATCTTTTGTTCGTGGTATTCGGGTGCGCGAGCTCTCAATCGAAAAACGAAAAACAGATAAGAAAACGCAATCAGTAATCTATTGCTGAAGACGTGAACCTCTGACGGACGGACCGAGTTTGATTCCGCAGCAATGTCTAATAATTACATTTTGCGAATTAATTGTTGTAAAAAGTTTGTAGACCTTTGCTTGAAGCGGCAAACGGACAGTCTTGAGTCGAAGGATACGGGAGTGATTGTGAAAAGAATTTTTCATTTGAGGAAGAAAAGGGGCTTGTTGTTGCAGGAAGAACTGATTTCGTAAATGTGTTGTTTATCTAAAGAACTGATTATTAAAATGCTCCTTGTGTCGGTTCAGGGAGCGAGGAGGAGAGCGAAGAAGTATCGGGAATCCGTATTCACAACAGGTGAGTTAAACGGCAGACGGCACTTGGATTCTAGGAATATATTCCTTGTCCTAAAAGTTGACAAGAAGTCCAGACTCTATGCTTTGAAACACACAGTATACTTGTATTTGTTGCGTTAATTCCTGATGATAGCTACGGAGAAGATATTATTTAAAAGAACAGAGATACTCCTCCATGTGTATAAACAGGAGACCACGATTAAATTGTGATTCTTCATTTGTTGACTTTATTGAACTTTTTTTGTCACTTCTGGACGGTTTTCGTCTATCTTATTTTGATCCCAAAGTTTTGCTTTCGAGGCATCTTGCTCATTCATAACTTTAAGTTTTTTTACGTGGGCGGATTGTTAGCCCGCCGCACAACCGCCATTCTGGTCGGGGTCTTGTCACCTTGTCACCGACCCGCAGAGAATAGTGGATGTATTTAAGCGGCACTTCCAACAGCTGCTTAACGAGCATGACCAAGATAGAGTGGTAGTGACCGAGGAAATCCCAACTCCAGCCGCTGAAGTAGTTCTCCCACCCAGCATCGAAGAAGTCGGCACAGCTATTCAGAAGCTGAAGAACAACATGGCCGCAGGCTCAGATGGCTTGCCATCAGAGCTCTTCAAGGCTGGCGGCGATGTTCTGGTAGGGAGCATGCACCAGATCATCTGCAGAATTTGGGAAGATGAAAGCATGCCCGACGACTGGAATACCAGCTCTATATGCCCCATCCACAAAAAGGCGATCCTACCTCTTGCAAGAACTATAGAGGTATATCCCTGCTCAATGTCGCATACAAGATCCTGTCCAGCGTATTGTGTGAACGTCTAATTTTGCGCCGCACTAATCGGCAGCTACCAGTGCGGCTTCCGGCCCGGCAAATCAACTATAGACCAAATTTTCACACTTCGACAAATCCTGGAAAAGACCAACGAGTTTCGAATCGATACACACCATCTTCTCATCGATTTCAAAGCCGCATACGACAGCATTCATCGTGAAGCACTGTTTGGGGCGATGGCCGAATTCGGGATCCCGGTAAAACTGATCCTGTTGTGTCGCGCCACGCTAAAAAACACGCGATGCACCGGAACCATTCGAAACATGCACCGGATTTCGGCAAGGAGATGCGCTGTCATGTGACTTCTTCAACCTGGTGCTGGAGCAGATAGTGCGACGGGCAGGCGTCAACAGGGAAGGCACTATCTTTTACAAGTCCATCCAGCTGATAGGATACGCGGATGATATCGACATCATCGCGTGTTCCCGCCGTGGCATTGTGGAAGCATTCACGGCGATTGAAGAACAGGCGCAACGAGTTGGTCTTAAGATCAATGAGGACAAAACGAAATACATGCTGTCAAGCAAAAACCAATCCGTCGCTCACCACCTGGGACAAAATATAACAATTGACAGCTACAATTTCGAGGTAGTTAAGGAGTTTGTCCACCTCGGGGCAAACGTAAATTCCACAAATGACACCACAGTGGAGATCCGGCATAGAATCGCCCTTGGCAACCGCTGCTACTTCGGCTTGTCCAAACAACTGGGGTCAAAACTCCTCATTCGAAAGACCAAAGTCATGCTTTACAAAACGCTCATTCTGTCAGTCTTGCTGTACGGAGCCGAAAGCTGGACGATAAGCAGGACAGCGGAGCTGATTTTGGGTTCTTTCGAAAGAAAAATTCTGCGCCGGATATTTGGTCCTGTCTGTGAGGAAGGTGAATGGAGAAGAAGACACAACCGCGAACTCTACGAGCTGTACCAAGATGTGGATGTAGTCCGGAAGGCAAGGACCCGTCGACTACACTGGCTCGGCCACATCGAGCGCATGGACATCAACGCTCCAGCTAAGAGGGTCTTCGACTCCGAGCCTCCTGGTTCGAGAAGAAGAGGAAGGCCGAACCTCCGGTATAAAGACCAAGTAATCGCGGATGTAAGACACCTTGGTCTTGACAACTAGAAGCAGCGTGCCCGGGACCGTCAAGGATGGAAGGCAGCTATAGCTCAGGCTCAGATCCTCCATGGATCGCAGGCCTGATAAGTAAGTAAGTAAGTAAGTAAGTACAGTTTATTGCCGATGTATGTATGTATGTATGTTGGCGTTACAGTCCATGAAGAACCTGAGCCGAGCTTCTCTCAATCACCCATGTTGTGTGTGATTTCATTTTCCCATAGGTGAAAGGGACCTACAGTTTATTGCCGGATCCGAACGGCGAATTTCGAGAAGCTTTTCATGACAATTTTACTACAGGGGGTTTTGTCAGAGCCCCGCTGAGGAGAAACACCGTGAAAAACACGTTCGATGACATGGCTGTGTCGGGATTCGATCCCGTGTCATCGGCGTCAGAGGCCAACACACTACCCACTGCGCCACGGTGCTCCCACCGGAGCACCGGTTTATTGCCGATACCGAGCGGCAAATTTCGAGTACTCCGCTGAGAAGAAGCATAGTAAAAAACACATTCGATAACATGGCTGTTGTTGGGATTCGATCCCGTATCATCGCGGTCAGAGGCCAATACACTACGGCGCTTGTTGTTTAATTGTATTAAAAATGAGGAAAGGTAAGATTAAGGTACCCTCAAAACATGTGATTTGAACGCGTCAACCGCTCCGTCAGGCTTATTTTGAGAGGCCATACAGTTCATTGCTGTTTCGGGCTCATATGCATAGATCGCCTGTCACAATCTTATGGACGTCTTTTTAAGCACCGCGAATGAGTCTTTTTTGAGCAATTGTCAAATTATTCGGTATCCAAACCGAACGATTCTTTTTGTTGAACCAGTGTCCACGCAGTATTGTATGTATGCGAGTAGACCTAATGCCTCAGCATACCCTAATCTCACAGTATATCAAGTGACGATCTTGTAATATCAGTTACGGCACAGCATTGATTGTTTCTGGCGCGAAAACGATTTTGGACAATCTTCATGAAATTCGCCTTGTAGGGAAATGTTATCACTACTGAATTCGGATGGCCAGCAAAACACGGTGGCTCAGTATGGTGCTTCATTACCAAATGTTGAAACGAGTTGATTTGCACTCTGTTACTGGTTTAATCCACATGGACTAAGTTGAATGTTTAAATTTTCTGCAAACAACAAAATAGCACTCGTATGATAAAACGTTGTGAACATTCGAAAAATGTCTTACCCTTACGATGGCAATGTCGGATTGTACATGTGCCATGACCTTAAAGTCAATAACACCCCACGTACATTGCCGCAAGATGATCGTCGTGTAAGATATCTAGCAGAAGTGACTAGTTAGGAAAAGATTACCAAAATCCTCGGTACGATTTTGAGTAATCGAAAAATCAAAGTTGAATAGATGCGGGAGGAAGGTGAATGGGTTCCGGAGAAGACAAAACCGGCCGCAACGTGATGGCTATGGTTTTCCTTGCATACACCTCTGTGGTTCATCGTTCGGAACACACTCCTCTATCCTGAACGACAGGATAACCTTGGCAGAAAACTTAGACCACATTGAATCCACCACAGTCTTTGAGAAAACATTCAAAATGACATTCCCGAAAAGGCAGTACTGGGCCCGACAAGCTCGACCCCGCAGGGGCTGCGTAGACTTTTACACAGATGGGTCAAAAACCAAGAATGGGATGGGTAGCGGAGTCTTTTGTGGACAATTAAACCTAAGTCAGACCCTGAAACTACCGAACTATTGCAAGTGGAGTTGTTAGCAGTTTAAGAAGTCCTATCTTGACTAAAGTGAAACGTGATATCTACCATAGATATTCGAATCTTCATCGACAGCCAAGCTGCTCTGAAATCCTACACATCAAAAGCAACCCTCGACCGCCGACTATCTCTTAACGAGACGGCCAAGCAGTTTAACATACACCTCTTATGGATATCAGGACACAGCGATATTTCAGGAACTGAATGAGTTAACATACTCGCCAGGCAAGGAACGACGCAACAAACAAACATAACCACTAGTAGCGTTAAACTAAAACTAGCGAACCTGAGATGGACCCATGGACATACCCGCCTAACCACCAGGCAAATCTGGCCACGACTTGACCCACAGCGAATCGAGGGACTAATCTTCTTCAGACCAATCGAAATCAACAAAATCGTTGGTGTCATCACTAGTCATTGGCAGTCATGCACAAAGGCTAACCCAATTTTGAACGACTTCAGCAGGAGCTGTGAAGACGAAGAGGACGATGAATACATTCAACACCTGCTCTGCGCCTTTCCGGGCCTCTGTCAAAGCTGGAAACGATACCTAGGATCCTACTTTCTTATTGATCTGAATGACGTTTAGCGGATAAGGATAACCAACCTTCTGAAATTCGTAAGAAACGCAAAGTGGTTCCATGAATAGGGGTCGAACGCGCTCGTAGTAACACAATGGGCCTCTCTGTCCTAAGTGTATACTCCCTCCCTCGTGAAGGCTTTGGTTTACCTATCTATCATCGAAAAACATGGCCAAGTGATTGTTCAGTCGGAAAGAGAACGAAGCAAATGTTAGTCAGATGGTGCAAGGTCGGGGCTGTACAGTGAATGCTTTTGAACTGGCTAACCAAGTTCCGTTGGGGGTGGCCGTGGTGCAGTGGTAAACATGACCGACCGTCTAGCGGAAGGTCTGTAGTTCAAATCCGTCCCATAGCCAAGAACGTCCACGAGTCGAGAAGCTTTTTCAAAGCAAGTATACTACGGGCGGTTTTGCCTGTACCCCGCCGGGGAGGGACGCCGTGAAATAAACATTCGATGGCGTTGATGTTATCGGGATCCGAATTCGCTCATCGTGCGTCAGAGTCAAACACACTAACCACTGCGCCAGCTCTTGTGGATGAGAAGTGATCAAACGTACTGATGGAGGCATAACACTCACAATATATGGTCACCTTAAATTCATACACTGTGTGGGCAATACTAACATAACACCATAAGTGCATGGAACAGTTGCTTAGAACTACAACCAACGTGAAAATTCGGTCGGTTCCTCTCCTCCTATCTAGGACAACCACCTCTGATGAGGAGTGAACTAACATCTACGATCCAAACCAGGTTGTGTGATAAACATTATAAGAGTATAAGACTTTTGAACATGCACTAACTTAAAAAAAAAAAAAAAAACGGCCAAGTGCGAGTCGGACTCGCGCACGAAGGGTTCCGTACCATCTGTATATATAAATATGAAAGAGACTATGTATGTTACCTCATCAAATGACAGATCTTGGTTGCAGGCAGGATTTTTTGGATGAAAATCATGTCTGTTGTATGGGAGCCCCTCTTAAATATTCATTTTGTTCTGTTTTTAGTATTTGTCGTGGTAGCGGCAACAGATAGACATCATCTGTGAAAATTTCAACTGTCTAGCTATCACGGTTGATGAGATACAGCCTGGTGACAGACGGACGGACAGCGAAGTCTTAGTAATAGGGTTCCGTTTTACCTTTGGGTACGGAACCCTAAAAACAAAAAAACTCGTTATGGCATTGTCGTTTTGTATCAGAACTCATTTCTTGTTAGTTAGTTCTGATCTCTCATTCTTGACTGTGTCATTTAAATGGTCGAGTTGTCCGCAGTAGAGGACCGAATTGACATTTTTGTTAGGTTATGGCAGCTCATACATTGACAATTCTCTTCCAACCCCACCAAACCCTGAATGCCATCTTGTTTGCCAGGCTTTGAGCATGATCAGTTAGTCCATGTAGCACACAAACATCAAGCTCCTTTGAGTAGCTTGCTCGTTTTAGCTAACTCTAAACTGTCATCCGCCAGTTGCTAAATTTGATCGAATTTTTCACTGATTGGCGGATTAGAGCACCATACCACTCTGTCCGGTGTTCATTCGCAGCATTCCCAACGTACACTTCACAATTTTTTCGGCAAGTTTTTGAAGCGTCTTTACATCTTTTATAGAAAAAAGTATCACATAGCGAATTTATTTAGATGTTTCACTGATTACAAAACTGGGTCCACCAAATATGTAGCCTAAGGTGTCACCCCTCAAACCCGTGTCCGTTTGACAGAATCGAATTAGTGCTCTCCATTATTTGGGCCTAAACAGCATCTAGTAACTAAAACCCGGCGAGATTTTACAATGGACTTAATATGACCTTTGTTTAGGTAATCATGTTCATTGCCGGCAGAAGTTCTTGGAATTCAGTGGATTTGATGCTTTCAGCTCTACTTTTTAACTACGCTTCCTTGCTCATATTGCCCTTAAGTAAGCCATTTTTCAACGTATCAGCAATTGATTTATCGCAGATGGCATGGGGTATAGACTGCAAACTTTGTAATTAAAATTCTCTCAATTTTACAACCTACGTCTTCTAATAATGTCTCTCAGCCTATAGCCTCTGAGCGTCTAGCGCGATTCGTCGACTGTAAAATGGACAGAAACTATACGATTCTGTCATGCACTCTAAGGTTGATTCAATTACCGTTCTACGGCCTCGTTTTATTCGTACCATTTACAGTGAAAAATAGAACGCGCTAAGTAACTGATTCCATAATCAGGAAGAAGTGTAACATCTATTAATTCACGTTTATAGGAAACCAATAAAGATTACGTGAAACCAATAAAAACGTCCATACCCGTCCTCCGCACATCTCGGGACCCAGATCGCACACAAGTGGCTACAACACTTAAATTCATTCATTCTTTCTCCGCTAGTGACTTGGCTACAAATATGTACATACGTATCCTCCATGTCCATAGCCTCCGCATGATCATAACTTGGCAATTGCGAATTATTACGAATTATCGCCAATAACCTATAAGAGAGTGTGTCGTAGTGCGCAAGCGCACGTGCCATCATCACCCACCAGTAGAATGTCTCGTAGCTTTGGGTGTGAGACGATAAGTAAAATTCAAATCCAATGCATGGCAGTTGGACAGACAGACAGACAGGCAGGCAACTTGTATCGGGCGTAGGTGGACATGGCGAGAAATTCTACTCGTTTCCTTCCAATCACAAACATGTTACCAATTTCCTGTTCAGAATAAGCCATAACGAATACACTGTAATCGGTTTAGAGTGCATTATGCAGCACGGTATGCGTGTCGTCTTCCGCATCAGCGTTTTCCTGGGGGTTTTCCACTTGCCAATCACTTGCGATTCAGGAATTTCGTATACCCTAGAGGGGATTGTTGTCATTTAAATAAAATAAATGAGAGCGGATAAGACGAGCTCTGTCATATGTTGGTCTTTGGATTTTGTTGCTTCATGGGGTGCAGAACTTGCAGCGATCAATTCGGATAAGTTCTTAATGTGGTCGATTGCATTAGCAAGAAAAGCGTACACTAGCGCATGAGGGTATGGAAAGAGTGACAGTTGGTCTTGCAGCTATTGGGCGTTGCGGATTCATCGTTTACAATTGGCTTTGCCCATTTAGCGAGTGGTCATTTCAGTTGGCCATCGTTTGGTTTTCCAATTGATTTGGATGTGCATTCGTTTAGAGCACTTTCTAGATTACTCTCCATTTATGGCACTCGTAACATTGTTATCTAAATTTTGCAACCCAATTCTGCTCTGAGACGTCGGGATTACGCATGAAATGATGCCTCAGCTCGAGTAGTGTCGATTGAACTTTTTTAATAGCATGGAAGAAAATGATAATCGATCGGTTGCAGAGTTCCTCGCCAACAAATATGCGCTGCCACCAAGATCTGAACACTCTAAATACCTAAATCCCACAAAGCAAGCTCTTAAGTTAATGCTTGTCATTGACTTTTTAAAGATTATTTCGGGTAAATGTTGACGACGTTTTAAGTGGTCCTTACAGAGTCGAATTTTGAGTCACTATTCCGAAAATATTGCCTTGTATATCGCTAATAACAGAGTAAGGCCTTTTAAGGCTAGCTTATCTGCATAGACGAGTGATTTGACGTACTCCCATAGGAACAAGTCTAAAGAGGTAAACTAGTACGAGCAAGGCGGCTAATTCACTACGGCAATTGCTATTTGTTGTTGAGTAGGTCGATGATGACGACCGTAAAATTGTCGAAATTGTGAATTTGTAAGCGTTGTTTGGATGTAAGTCTCTTCATGATGAAATGGCAATGCTAACTGACCTCGCTTGACTTTGACACTTGTTACAAGTCTTGTGAGATCTTTCAACTACTGCTTCGTATCACTTCAAAGTATTTATTTTATATATCGCCCCATTTGTAGTATATGGTTCCTCTAAACCAGCATGCCTATACGATAAAGCGAAGAGATCGCCCTTGGAGTACAGGCCCATAGATAGACCTGACCCTATCCAATAGATATATGAGGGACATCACTAACTGGAAAGTCTTGCCTGATGTTGCGCTGGCGGACCATAAGTATATCGAATTTCGATTAAGTTGTGGGATCCCTTCCTTGCAACCTAGACGGAATCTGAGAAAGACGAACTGGGTACGGTTTAGAGAAGAGCTTGAGAAATCCACTCAGGCCCTATCTAAACTTGGAACGAAACAATTGATGGAGAACGCTGTTCATGACCTGAATAGCGCCATCACCAATTGTTTTGAACTCGCATGTCCTGTCAGCAAACCTCCCTGCAGGAAATTGGTTCCCTGGTGGAATGCCGAGCTCCAAAGCCCTCGCAGGGAAGTCTTCTGAATAGATCGCTCAAATCGAACTCGGAAGATGACTAGAACAAGTATCGGTCGAAGCAGAAAGAATATAAGAAACTTATTCGTAAATCGAAGAACGATTCTCATAGGACTTTCTGCGAAGAGATCAAGTCTCTAAGCGCGACTAGCAAGTTGGTTAAAGTCCTCAAACGCGGAAACCGATAAAGCTGGATACACTCAGAAAATCTTATGGTACCTTTACTGAGTCTAAAGCGGAAACTCTTAGGTTACTGCTTGAGACTCATTTCCCGGGAAATCAGATCGCAATCGGCTCGTTGCACTCTCCCTTAAGGGACACTGCAACTGAAACTATGAAAACAACTCGCCGTAGCTGGTAAATTGCGTCACTCATGGTTACGAACGAAGCCATTGAATTTGCTGTGGCATCCTTCGATGGCTGCAAATCGCCAGGCACCGACGGGATATATTCTGCTATGCTGCGAAAAGGTATAAGGCAGCTGCTTCCTGCTTTGAAAATAATTTTCACTGCTAGCCTAGCACTTGCTCTCATACCCACTCCTTGGCGCACAGTGAAAGTAGTCTTTCACTCACTTGCTAAGAGTTTTAAACCAACTTCTGAAAAGCATGGAGAGACTGGTAGAGATGCACGTGCGCAAAGTTGCCCTTCGAATGCATCCTCTTTCGGAGATGCAACATGCTTATCAGCGCGAAAAATCCTGCCAGACTGCGCTTCAAAACCTAGTTGGGAGAATTGAGTGCGCTGGGCATTTTCACCGACATTGAGGGAGCCTTTGATAACGCAACTTTCGGCAGCATGTGTAACGCTGCCAGACATCATGGCGTAGATGAGGCACTGGTCTTGTGGATCAAAGCAATGCTTGTGCACAGGACACTCACCGCTGATGCAGGCCTCGACCAGGGTGTCAAATCCGGCGTTAACAGGGGCTGCCCGCAAGGTGGCGTCGTGTCTCCGCTGTTATGGTGCATGGTGGTCGACTCTCTGCTTGATGCTCTCAATGCCTCTGAAATCTATGTCCAGGCTTATGCGGATGATGTCGCCGTTCTTTCTGTCGGCTCATGCTTAGCGGCTAAATGTGATCGATGATTGGTGTATCAGTATTGGGCTGTCGGTCAATCCTCTTAAGACCAATGTCGTTCTCTTCACGAGAAGGAGGAAAAATACTGACATGACTCAGCTGGTACCAAAGAGCACTTCCATCCCGATATCTAAGGACGCTTAGTATCTAGGAGTCATCTTAGACAGCAAGCTTCTCTGGTCAAAACATGTTGAGTCAAAAACCACCAAAGCGCTGTCAGCTTTCTGGCAATGCAAAGGAGCTTTTGGCAAAACATGAGGTTTATCGCCGGCAAAGGTCTTGTGGATCTACATGGCAATGATAAGACCTATAATCTCATATGCATCGGTTGTCTGGTGGAACAGACTAACACGCAAACACGTCGTTGCCTCTTTCACTAAACTCCAAAGAACGGTTTGTCTCAGTTGCACGGGGGCTTTCCCCAGCACGCCGGGCACTGCTCTAGATGCTACGATGAACCTTCAACCTCTCTATATATGTATATATATCAGGGGATGTGCTTTGAAAGCCATGTCTCGTCTGATGAGAAATGGCCTCTGGTACAACTCGCACAGGTATAACAGTGTGCTTGCGCAGGAATTGTCCCGCGACGCCTGTCTCATGGACATGCCTTCTGGCGCATTGACGCCCGTTATCCTACTGCGTTGCAATTTCACAGTCGAGTTTTCATGGCGTCAAGATTGGCTCTGGCCGGATACTGAACCTGGAAAGGATAGTCTTTGCATTTTCACGGATGGCTTCAGGTCTGAGCGGGGGTTCGGTGCTGGGATCTTCTTTGAGCACGAAAACATCCGACTGCACTTCTCGTGAAGAAAATGTCCGTCTGTCTTCCAATCAGAGATATACGCAATCCCAATGGCCATGCACTATGTTGTGAAGCAAAGGTGGAGGGGGAAACCATATGCGTCTGCAGTGACAGCCAATCTGCACTCGCAACCCCCTAACTAGCTTCAAATTAGTGTTTGAGCTAAAGTCCTTCTTGTACAGAGTTGGTAGACTAAATTCACTAAAGCTTGTACGGGTTCCAGATTACTCTTGGATCCCAGGAAATGAGATCTCTGATGAACTCGCCAGAATGGATTCAGAGGAGGGCTTCTCAACACCTGAACTCACTATAGGTCTACCTGCATCCACGGTAAATTCCTACTCGATTCGAAAAGAGCAGGGAGCATTCTCCAAAGTCATCCTGCATAGTCTGACGAGTTTAGCACGGATGTCAAAGGTAGTCATGGCGTTGTATACCTCGTCTCTAATTACGCTGTCGTATGCGGCCTTGAAGTCGACAAACAGGTGGTGAGTGTCGACTTGAAATTCATCGGTTTTTTCCAGGAACAGTTATAGTGTGAAGATTTGGTCGATGGTGGACTTCCTTGTCCTGAAGCCAGACTGATAAGAACCTTTCAGCTTATTGACAAAAGGCTACATTCGTTCACACAAAACGGCGGAGAACATTTTGTAGGCAATGCCAAGTAGGCTTACTCCTCTGTATGTGTCGCAGTCAAAGGGGTCTCCTTTATTGTGGATCGGCAAATGATGCTGAGACTCCATTCCTCGTGCATGCTTTCCTCTGACCATATTTTACAGATGAGCTGGTGCATGCTCCTAACCAGGTTATCATTAGCTGCTTTGGAGAGCTCAACCGACAGTCCGTCTGCGCCAGCCGCTTTATTTGACTTGAGTTTCGATATGGCGATCTTAACTTTGTCAAGGTCGGGGATGGAATTATCTGCCGTCCTCGTCATTAAGAAATGGATCATTCTGCCCGACAGCTGCATATTAGCTAACATCGTCGTTATACAGTCTACAGAAGTGGTTTTTCTATACCCTCAGCCTCGACTGCGGTTCTACTACTAGGTGTCTGTTCTCCATCCCTTAAGGTTTGCGTTCTGGCTTTATAACCTTGGCATGTTCGCTTTATCTGTTGATAAAACTTTCGAACCTCATGCCTGTAGTAACACCTCTCCAAGTCCCCAATCGCGGGCTTCTCGTGCTCTTTTTTCTTTCTCCTGAGAAGCTGCTCTTTAACTCGTAGAGCTCACAAGCTGCTCTTATTCTTCTATGCAACGAGGCTTTATTTGCCTCGTGCTTCGTCATCGAGCTAGGTGTTTCTTCGTGGTCGAGCCTTAAAACCCAAAACTTCAGATGTAGTGCTTTTCAGGGCTTGTTTGCAATGGTTCCACTGTTGTTCTAGTGACTGCATGGAAGGTTAAGGTGTATGAAAGAGCTTAAGGGAGACGCGACCGGCAAAATCACGAGCGCTTTCTGGCGATTGTAGCTTTCCGACGTCATAACTTTGTGTTCTTACTCTACTCCGCTGCGTTCGTAATATCCGTAGGCTACTACAAGATAGTGGTCCGAGTCGATATTAGCTCCTCGGAATAGTGGAGGAGTGTCTAACATCGATCGCGCTGTGATCAATCTGGTTAGTAATTGATTCATCTGGCGACCGCCAGGTGCCTTTGTGTATATCACGTACTGGCTAGAAGGAGATTTCGCCCCGTAGCAAGACCAATCAGCCTGTGTCCGTTATCGGATATGGTGTCGTGTAGGCTGTGTTTGCCGATGACTCGTTCAAAGATGCATTCCTTACCCAGCTTAGCATTGAAGTCTCCTAGTACAATTTTGATGTCATAGCTGGGACATTGGACATACGTTCTGTCTAGGAGATCGTAGAATTCTTCTTTGGTTGAGTCATCCTTGTCTTCCGTGGGGTCGTGGACGCAGATCAGGCTGATGTTAGATGTATGATGCGTTCGCTCACATGCCGAAAGCTTAGGACTTTTTGCCTTAGTCCACCTCAAACAACAAATCCGCATCCAAATAGTCTCTGTCCTCTCTCCCTATAGCAGTCGCCGTGGTAGATGTCGCAGTTTTTCATCCGCTTTATACTCGGTCCATTCCATCGCATTTCCTGGATGGCGGTTAAGTTCGCTTTATAGTACATTGTTCGGCTGGAAGTGGTCCGTTTAGGGACCTAACTTTTCAAGTTAAGAGCTGAATATCATTGCCCGTTTTTTGCAAGGGTCGTCAACATTAATCCGGTCCATTTTATCCGAGGCCTGTGTTTGCTTCTGAGCAGTTGTGGGGTTTTCCGGTTACGGTTTTCTAGACCATAGCTCAGCCGACATTAATCCTGTTTTGTGGCGCAGGATGCTGTCCGTTTGCCCCCTTCCGTTAGTAGTTTCCATGGTCAGGACATTTTCAGATGGTGCCATGAGGAGGTAGAAGTTGGGTCTGGTTAACAGAGCTGCAAGGTGGCCGGCTGCAGAGGCTCTTACTCGCTTTTTTTTAGCGGACCAGCACCCGTCGGCATATGATACAAATACGAGGCCTTTGTTAGCATTTTACCATCCCAAAATACGTCTATCTGCCATAGATCTCAGGTAGCCCTAAATGTAATCGATAGTTCATGGATGAGTGATTGATGCCTAATCCATCTTTTCAAATCAGAGCGTTTTCTGACAGAGACGTCCTTTAGTCAAAAGAGCAATACGAACCAAAGACGACCGGAGTCTTGCGCCTTTCTGCCAATGTAGAAGTGTTTTTGGCAAGACTTAACGTCTTGATCTCTAGTCTGATATGCATCTCTTGTCAGTTGTTAAATAAGTACGACACTGAGTATATCACCGAATTCCAAAGGATATGTCGCGACTGGACACTAACTTTTACTGACACAACATACCACTCTGAATAGAGGCAGTTACTCTAGCCAATGTGTGGTATAATTTACATTGCAATAGTGATTAACCCGCATGGGAGTTGTCCTGTAATCCTAATCTTACGGAAGCACCATCGCAATCACTTATGTTACGTAGTTCTGAGATCTTCATGGAGCGCGACTAAATTTGATTTTTTTATTCGTCGAACAAGCATCTGTCTTTCAAGTAGAAATACGCAGAATCCTATAGCCTATGTAGGTACTATGTTATGAAGCACCCTGCTGCTATAAACTCAAGATCTCTGATTATTTGCCCATAAGAAGATTTAAAATCCGCTTTGGATGGGCTCAGGCTGGGGAACACAAGCGCAGATGGTAGGATTGTCCCGAATGTGAGCTGATGAAGCGCTCAAAGCCAGTTGTCTACAAGAAATACAGGATTTCCTTCTATTCTCTCTGATAATCATGGACCATGACATGACCATGATGCGCCAACATAGTTTGCTCTCATTTCAACCATGGTGGCTCCGCTTATGCTTGCGTAAATGTCACAAGTCTAAGCTCTATGTCGCTGAAGTGTAGCGACGTTTTTTCCCAATATATTGACCAGTTGTGGCTTACTCTCACTTCTTCAGTAAATACCGTCATTTCGACCGAAATTGACTTGACTTTCTTGGTCGACTTACTTCGAAGAGAATTTTGTACATCTCATTTGATCTCTTCCATCTATGTATAACCCAACCACATTGGTAGGGCAGAAATCTACGGAATCGCAACACTTCCATGTCAAGGTCTCCCAACTTTTACCAACAATTCAAATGACATTTGAAATCTTTGCATTATGTATGTCTATCCCCAATCCAAATACCATTTATGAGGAGCACTGTTAGGCAAAACATATTTTGGACTGGTTAGTCATAAAAATGCTAATCACGTCACCACTTAACCACAATCGTATTGATTAGCATATAATCACGATGCAAACTGCCGTCATTAATACAATCCCTGTCCAATTAAAATGTGCTAAGCACCGGTTTCAGTGATCAATAAAAAATCACGTAACATACCTCAGTATCGCAATGACAGAGTAGTGCAATACATAAGTAAAACCTTTTGACATTCCCTACCGCTATGCTCACGAGGATAATCTAACAAATCTTTTTTCTTTCCCATTTCAGTATTCACGTGGGGCAGACGAATGAGTCGCAAACTGGATATCCTCAAACGAAGCGATCAGAAACAGCATCCCGACATTCAGAGCATCTTCTACGCACCGCCAAATCCAAATACAACTAGCACACTGAAAAAATGTAAATCTGGACCCATCGAAACCATCAAACAACAACTGCAACATCATCAACACGAGACGGATCATCATAGGAAGAGCCCCTCATCAGCGGACAATACCCCTCATAACACACCCAGCAAAAGTGCATCCCTCACAAAAGACCGCCAGAAAACCCTCAAATCATTCTTTCATCGTATCGGCTCGACCGGCATGCTCAATCACAAATCTCACAATCTGGTCAAGGCATCCGAGCCAACGCTCTACCGTAGTAGTTCCACAAGCCAACTGAATACCTGTTCATACGTCAAATGCGACGATCCCACTGAAGGTATCAACTTGGTCAATAGCAAGAAATCCATTCACAAAAATTCCACTATCGGCCCATCCACCCTCAAATCATCCAGTTGTGATGACATCGCCAAAGCCGGAATTACCAACGGCGGCGAGCAGCCCCGTCGTGGCAATTTTCCATACGCCTTCCTCCGATCACGGCTATCCGTACTGCCGGAGGAGAATGGCGGCTCTGTCATTATGAAACAATCGTTGACCAATCTTCACGCTCGCGCCACGGAACATAGTATCACGCAACAGCCGGCAATTGCTAACGGCGGACGAGACGGCGACACCGTCTCGCTGACGAGCACTAGTCCAAATCACCAGCAAAAGGTGATTTATCGGAGCGGCGTTATCAAACGTTACTCCTCGGATGATAGTGCGATAAGTAATTGCTCCCCACAGGGTGACGTTTCACGGAATAATAGTATTTCGTCAAAGGACTGGGAACCACTTTACCAAAGATTAAGTAGTTGCTTGAGTTCGAACGAATCGGGTTACGATAGTGATGGCGGTCGTGGTCAGAACGATGATGCTTCGACGAAGCGTAACAGTTTAGTATCGATAAATTCGATAAGGATCGGCGGTAGTATGATGTCGACCGGAGAGACGATTGCCCACGACAATAGTGGACCGGTATCGATTGGTGGTTATAACTATGATTACGAGACAGAGACGATACGACGACGTTTTCGACAAATCAAGTTGGAACGGATGTGCGAGGGGGACTTTATCGGACTGGTATTGTCGCCGAAAGCGGTAATGACGAGTAGTAATGAGCAGCAGTTTCGGTATCTGATCGTGGAAATTGATAGCTGCGGAATTGCACACAAGTGAGTTGAAATTTTAATTAAAGCTAATCCCGATGAAATACCCCAACAAATAAGAGTCACAACTGGTGAGTTCGGACTTGATTAGAAGTCCCTAAGCTCGTCAAGCGAGCCATGGAAAAAGTATGACATTCGTTGTGGTGCTGTGGGTTCTTATTTGTAGATACATATGTATAACCCCACAAGACGGAACGTTTTTGTTAGTGGATCTTGTTATAAACTGATAATCAGTCAGCTGATTGGTCACTAAACTTTATGATGATTTATGGCTACAGACGGATCACCAATTAGACGAGACTGTCATGTTTTTGTATAAGGCCTAGGAAATAGTCAGTGGTGTCCGACTGTGCCTTTTTAGTGAAATGCAATTGTTCTTCTTAAAGTGTACCATCCATGTTCTCCATTCAACCATCGACGAAGAACCTCTGTGGTAATTGCCTAAGTTTTTTTACGGTTGACTTCACAATTCAGTTCCACCACGCACACAGCCTCTTTGCACCTCCAACCCTGCCAGTAGTAAACGCCTAATTCTGCCTTAGGTTTTCCTTTATTGAACTATCCCACTGATCACTGGATTAGGGCGATGCCTGAAAGTCGTTCTATATCAGTTACATCCGAAGAGGTCTCGGTGACAGTATCGGCAGCTAAGGGGTGTCCACAAGGTGGATTCCCTTCACCCCTTCTCTGATCGATAGTCATCGATGACCTACTCTATAAGCTAACCAATCCGGCGACTAGCCTATGACCTAGTAGTTATTGTTGCCGGCAGATGCGAAATGTCTGCCCTGTCAACGCATGCAACTTCTGCTTTAGCCTATCGCTGACTGGTGGGGCAGAGGGGACAAACACAAATAAGACAATCTTAGTCCGCTTAAAAAGAAGGGAAAGATACAGCCTTGCTCTGTCTCTCTAAATGCTACAAACATAGGATCTTTAGAAGAAATCAAGTGTCTCTGTATCGACCTTGATCGCAAAATTAATTGCAACACCAATATAGAAAAGAAACTCATAAAGGCGACCAAGGCACTGTGGGCCTGCCGACGCACTTACGCTAAAACCTGGAAAGCCACTGATTATATACCGCGATAGTAAGACCTATCATCACGTATGCGTCTGCAATATACCTACTTTACTTACTTACTTAGGTGGCGCTACAGTCTGTGGTGAACCTGGTCCTTAACCAACAAGCGTCTCCAGCTAACACGGTCTTTGGCCAGCTGTTTCTGCACGCCCAGTTGGTTAAGGTTCCCCTTCACCTGCATGCGCCACGGTAGATGCGGCCGTTCTCGGGTCGGAGCTGTATTTTCCGTGCGCTCTACAAGGCCTAGTCACCTTAGACGCTGTATCCGTACACGTCGTACCAGACCGATGTCGCTGTACAACCCGTTCTTCGTTAAATCTTCTCCTCCATACACCGTTTGAACAAACGGGACTTTAGATAGTACGCAGAATTTTCCTCTCGAAACGACCAAGGGCATCTTCATCCGATTTTGTTAAGGTCCAAGCCTCTGCGCCGTAAAGGAGGACTGGGATGATTAAGGTCCTATATAGTGTCACCTTGTTTTTCCGAAAGAGGGCTCTACTTCTCTATTGCCTCTTGAGCCCAAAGAAACAGCGGTTGGCAAGAGTGATTCTGCGTTTTATCTCAGCGCTGATGTTGTTGTCGCTGGTCATCAGTGAGCCAAGGTAGACGAATTCCTTGACCACTTAAAAGTTATATCCGCCCATGGTGACGTTCTGGCCAATACATCGGTGTTGTCCGTCTCTTTTAGATGAAAGCAGATATTTGGTTTTACCCTCATTAACCTTGAGACCCATCTTAGCCGCTTCAATGGTGCGTTACATATCTCAATTGGTCATCGGTCTGCATTATATACTTCTGCGCCATCGGTTGCATTTACGCTACGCAAGCACGATGTTCTTTGGTCTGGGGCCTTTAAGAATATGAACTCTATCTTTCCTGATCTTTTATTAGCTATTGTATTTGGATGCAATTCGCTTTCTTCTTCGTCCAATGAGATTTGATCAAGTGTGATATTCGACTTCCTCTCGGACTTCCTCTCTACCTTTTTAGAATTTGTGTGTTCCATTCCCTTATCTCACTTCACTTGTTTTCTTCTTTTCTTAATCGTAGAGTTATCGACTAGCTCGAATATAGTCATTAAAACACGAGTTTCTTATAGACGATAACTTGGGACTGAGGACTGGGGAAAACTAATAGGGTATTCAGAGAGCTATGATCAACAATGATACTGTCAACTTCTCCGAATTACAGCTTTCCAACGTCAAATATTGGAAGTCGTATTGTACCCTATGGTATCCATCAATAGTTGAGTTAAGTAGGCTGCAACAAGACAAAGACGAGAGCACCGTGGCGCAGTGGGTAGTGTGTTGGCCTCTGACGCCGATGACACGGGATCGAATCCCGACACAGCCATGTCATCGAACGTGTTTTTCACGGTGTTTCTCCTCAGCGGGGTTCTGACAAAACCCCCTGTGGTAAAATTGTCATGAAAAGCTTCTCGAAATTCGCCGTTCGGAACCGGCAATAAACTGTAGGTCGCTTTCACCTATGGGAAAATGAAATCACACACAACATGGGTGATTGAGAGAAGCTCGGCTCAGGTTATTCATGGACTGTAACGCCAACATACATACATGCAACGAGACAATCAATTGTCATCAATTATATCGATGTTGTTTCCTTTAAATTCATACTCTGTGAGTACAATTCTAATATAATACTATAAGTACATGGAACAGTTACTGAGAACTAAAACCAATCTTAAAATTCGGTCGGTTCCTCTCGGATCCTATCTATGACAACAACCACTCGAGAGTAATGAACGGACATGTGAGACACAAACCACTTCACTCCGTAGGTTTTGTGACAAACATCATAAGAGTTTGACTCTTGAATGTGCAGACTAGTTCAAGAACATCTCACTCGCTTTGAACGATTTCGAAATCATATTCGTCGCCTTATAGGTCGTCCTAATGTCGGCCACCTTTTTCTTCTATGTATGTATTACAGTTGAGGTACCCGAGACCTCCTCAAAATAGGTACATGGATGTCCTCTCTTCTAATAGTTCTATTGCACTTTTCGGGATGCAGTAAATCTCGCTTCATAGTAATTTGGAGCTTTTTGTCACAGCTCAGCCGCAAGTGGACACCGAAATATTGGCTGTGACCCTTCAACTTAAGTTCCTAACCTCGGGCTCCCTAATATTCCTATTTTATCCTTCTCTTAAAACCTTACTTTATCTTGTTTTGTGGTGTGTAGAAGTCGAATGAATTCGAAACACTATTCGCTTTTCAGATACAAATGTACATAAATCCGTTGATTCATGTTAATTATTCTTTTTGTATTTTTCAGAGACGGCCGCCTACGGATCGGTGACGAAATCGTAAACGTTAATGGCAACCACCTCCGCGGCATACAATCCTTCGACCAAGTACAAAAACTTCTTTCCACGTTCATGGACAACACCATGGACCTTGTCATAGCGCACGACGAAGTGGCAACAGTAACTGACCTTTGTACAAAAATCAAAATCCCCTGCAGTGATCACCTAACCCAAGCCAATGATGCAGACGAATGCTACATTCGAGCGAGGAAATGTTTATCATACTCCCACCGGACCCGCAGCACGGACAGTATCAATAGCTATGATCTGAATAGCCTACAAATAGCACTCGAGGAAGACGATGATGCTAGATCGATAGCCAGCTCCTCACTCACTTCACAGAATCTCGCACAAAACCGATGTTCCACACCGCGGAAGTCGCTCTGCACTGATATCGAGGAAGTGCAACGCCTACCACGCGTTCGCACATCACGCAACCTGGAACTCACTCCCCTCTACAGTACGTCCGAATACAAACCCGTCTATGCCAATCGAGTAACAACCATAACCAATACAATCAGCGACGACGAGAAGTGGCAACTTCTCAGTCGAAAGCGGTCAGAGGCTCTGCAGCAATCAGACTATGCCCAATTGCTAAGAGCCACATCAGCCAAACGTAATAGTAACCCAAATACTAACCCAGCAATAACACCTTCTCTCTCGTCATCTTCCTCTTCCTCTACCACTTCTTCTTCTGCGTCAATCCTTTGCAAAAGCCTCGAAAACGTCCATCGCCTACACATTGAAGCGCCAACAAGTGACGTCAGTAAAGCCGAAACTAGCGACACAAGCCAGCTGTCGCCTCGCACCCACTACTCACGTAGCACGATGAGGCACTCCAACTCCAACTATCGCTCATTCCGATTCTCCCATTCCCGCTTAAGCTCCAGCCGACTAAGTCTCTTCGTCCAACCGGGCCGAAGTGACAGCGATCTCTCCAATGAGCCTCCCCAATCCATGTCTTCCGAACTGAACCTAACCAATAACAGTACAAAAACAAACCGAAGTGTTCTAACCACAACCATCAACGTTGAAAGCAATAACAACAATAACAAACATCATTGTGATATCACCATTAATCATTGTAATAAACCAGCACAACAGCAACAATTGCAACAGCTACAGCTACAGCACATGCATCCCGATACTAACTATGTCAAGTTGGACAGTTCATTGAACCAAAAACATGGCAACACACCGACCACGACCCTAAACACGACGACGACGATGACAAAAATCACTACCGCAACACTGACACTTAAGGATACGAAGGCGATCGATACCCGGTCGTCCAGTGAGGGTAAGTAAACTAGGCTAAACTGCCCTTACGAGCTTGTAGATGTCCTTAAAGTTGATGTAGAAAATGTAGACGTAGTAAGTAAACAGTTGCTTTAGTAAAACAGGTAGTAGTAAGGAGGAGTTTGTCATTTAACGGTCTCTGTTTGATGTCGCGTGGAGGTACGAATTAGGATCACGCCTGCTATTGTTTCTCGGATTGAGAACAATCTGTAAGTAATAGACTATGATCCCAGCTTAATCCCAGTTTAGAGTAAGTAGAATTTTTAAGGTGAGTTAACAGTGGTGTATTCTAGCAATTCCTATTATTTTTTCCTTCTGAATACTTAAATCCCTTACGCTACTCTCTCAAGTCGGCTTTTTAAGGCCTATAGGTAGAAAGCTGAAAGCCTGTAGAGGCAGAATGCTGTTTTTTAAAGTACCTTTGTTAGAAGTCAAGAAATATATACTTTCTTGTAGCCCAATAAGTTCTCAACGAAGTTGAGTTATTTGGATACCTTTGTGTAGACAGTAAGTAAGTATACTGGTAGGGGAGCCTTTTGTCACTAAATATTGTGGCCAGTGACTAGTCACGTATCCTATGGTCTTAATCACGGCTTTTGTTTGTAGCATTTGGTCTTATTTGTCAAAGACATTAAAAACTCGTCCTCGTCACCTATTCCAACACTTATCCAAAGCCAAACTTGCTGCCCAAATCTCAGCGAGCTTGTACTTTGTCTCTACCTGTACTAGAGCACGTTCATTCCTCCATGGGACAAACCTACTTTTGTACTCGTACAGTTGAAAGGGTTCTCAAAGGCTGTGTCAAGGCTCAGGTAGTATTTCCCCAATAGTTCATACCATACCTGGTCCACCACCATCTTTCACAGTTCAAGCATGCTCTTCTGATCCAACTGCATGTTCGGTTTTCTCCAAAACTTCTCATCTTCATGTCCGCGTGTAAGGACTTTGGCGAGCTCAAGTCACCTTTAACGACTAATAAGAATTTACATACTTACTAACTTAGATGGCGCTACAGTCCGGTGTGGACTTGGACTTCAACCAAAAAGCTTCTCCAGCTGGCACGGTCTTTTGCCAGGTGTTTCCAGCTACGCACTCCCAGTTGGTTAAGGTCTCCTTCCACCTGTGTGCGCAACCTTAGATTCGGTCGTCCTCTGCAGCGTCGTTCCTCGGGGTCGGATTCGAAAATTCTTCGGGCCGGATTTGTGTTATCCATTCTTAGACGTTGGATCCGTAGACATCATACTAGGCCGAAGTCGCTGTACAGCCCGTACAGTTCTTGGTTGAATCTTCACCTCCACTTTCCATCAACACAAACGGGTCCGAAGATTGTACGCAGATTTTCCTCTCGAACATACCAAGGGCCTCTTCATTCTTTTTAGATGAAATCTAAGCGTAGTAGAGGAGGACTGAGATGAATAAGGTTTTATAGAAGTTCACTTTAGTTTTCCGAGAGAGGGCTCTACTACTCAATTGACTCTTGAGCCCGAAGAAACAGCGGTTGGCAAGGGTTAGTCTGTGTCTAATCTCAGCGCTGGTGTCGTTGCCGCTTGTTACCAGTGAGCCAAGGTAGACGAATTTATTAACTAGACCAAAATTATAGCTGCCAATAGTGACGTTCTGGCCAAGACGTCGGCGTTGTGCGTCTCTTTTTGGCGACGCATATATTTTGTTTGCCTACGATGTTGAAAAAAATGATATGACAGTGGGTCGCCCTGTCTAAATCCATTTTTGACATTGAGCGTCTCAGTTAACTCCTAGCCGATCTTAATAGAGCAACGAGATTTCTCCATTGCCATCCTGCACAACCTGACGAGTTGGGCAGGGACGCAAAACATAACATGGCTCTATATAGGTATGTAGCTCATCCCTATAGACACTGACATATGCGGCTTTATGATCGACAAAAAGGTAGTGTGTGTCAACTTGACATTCATGGATCTTCTCCAAGATCTGTCGCAGTCTGAATATTTGGTCTATCGTGAATTTTCCTGGCTTGAAGCGACATTGATAGGAACCTATCAAGTTGTCCACGGATGGTTTCAGGCGTTCACACAGTACGGCAGAGAAGACCTTATACGCGATGTTAAGGAGACTTATGCTCCTCTAGTTGGCGCAGTTACAGGGGTTTCCTTTCTTAAGGATCGGGTACATAATGCTGAGACCCCGTCTGCTTTAAATAACTCAGCAGGCAGGTCTGCGCCTGCAGCCTTATTAGACCTCAGTTTCGATATCGCTATCTTAACCTCGTCTAAATCGGGTGAACGGAATTCTCTCTCATCTTCGTCCAGCGTGAATTGTTCCTTCTGCTTTACAGCGGTATTTTGACCATCTTCGCTGTTACACAGTCCGTCTTTCCATATTCTCAGCATCGACTGTGATTTAACTATGAGGTGTTTGTGTTCATCCCTGCAGGCTTCTGCTTTGGCTTTATGACTTTGGCATGTTCGTTTTACTTTTTGATAAGACGTCGTTCCTGCGACAACACCTCTCCATCTCCATTTCCCTTCCTTTTCCATTTGAAAAGCGCATTCTCTTCTTTTCTTTTCCGTTCGTAGAGCTCACAAGCAGCGCTCGTTCGCCGGTGCAAAGTGGCCATTATGTTTTTCTGATGACGCTTTGACAATGTCTCCATTGCTGTTCTATGGTTTGTGCAATTTGCATAGGCTCTTGAGAGAGCTTGATGTAGATACGATCGCCGAAGGTCCTGGCTGTCTCTTCGGCCTTCCGTCAAATTTTAGGGTCCTACTCGACTCCGAACCTTGGCTGCATTAAGGTAATGATCCCAATCAACATTGGCTACTCGTAAGGTTCGGATTTTTAAGATGCTGGAGGAGTGTCTGGCGTCGATCGCAATATGATCGATTATGTTAACAAATAATTGATCAGAAGACCGCCAGGTCCTCTTGTGGACATTGAGTTCTGGGAATTTTGTGCTAGCTAATAGGGAATTACGCCCCGTCACAAAGTCGTTTTCGAACGTTGCCTCGTGTAGACTGTACTTTTCTGCGACTCGTTTAGAGATGTCCTCTTTACCCAGACTCGCGTTGAAATTTCCTAGAACAAAGGTCATAGAAGTCATCTTTGACTCTGTTGCCTTTTTCTCTTGTGCGGGCGTGAACGCATATTAGGCTAATGTCTCCGAAGATAGCTTTGATGCCGAACGTTATAAGGCCGCTCGCTCGCATGCTGGAAGCTTAGGATTTTTTGAAAAAGTCCACCTCGAACAACTAATACTCATACACATATGCGGCGTGTATGTCACAGCCGCACCCGCTCTGTTAAGAGACCTTTTATACGTTTGCCAGCCTCGTCAACATGTAGTCCGGCAGTTAAATCCCAGGCTTATGGTTGTCCTTGAGTATGCGTTTTTTTACGGTTACTGCTTACTAGAACGTAGCCCAAGCGACTAAACCTGTTTTTTTGGTGCAGGGAAGTCGCCATTCGCCCTTCCTCGTCTTTAGGGATAGGACTTACTAACAGTGCCACAAAGTGTTTGGTAGCTCTTCTCGCTTTTTAGCAGACCAGCATCCGTCGGACAAATGCTATCCCTACGAGGCCTTTGTTCCAGCCCTTTTCCTCTAAATCGCATGTTGTAAAAAAATGTATTGTACATATGTAGTATATATATATATGTGTGTTTTCCTTCTGTTTGCCTTGTAATCGGTTATGCTTATTTACAAACCTGCTTTTGCTAATATTTAGATCTAACGCTTGTTTAACATAAAAGCAACTAACATCGAATGTTTCGTTACAATCCAACTTGTTTATTGCTTATTTTAGGACTTCATAAATGTATGATGAAAACTCTGACGTTCTATAAAGGACACGGCATGAAATCTCTTGGATTCAGTATAGTTGGTGGTCGTGACTCGCCGAAGGGAAATATGGGAATTTTTGTGAAGACTGTATTCCCATCTGGACAGGCTGCTGACGATGGAAACTTACAAGCTGGTAAGTTTTTATACTTAAAGAATATACGAGTAAACCTAGATCTGATCAGACATTTTGTCCGAATGTAAACTCACTTACTTAAGTGGCGCTACAGTCCGTGGTGAACCTGGGCCTCAACCAACAAGCGTCTCCAGCCGGCACGGTCTTTGACCAGCTGTTTCCAGTGCCGCACGCCCAGTTGGTTGAGGTCCCCTTCCACCTGCGTGCGCCACCGCTGAGGCGGCCGTCCCCTGCTGCGCCTTCCTTCCGAAGTGGATTCGAAGACTTTTCGGGTCGGAGCTGTATCTTCCATGCGCTCTACATGGCCTAGCCACCTTAGACGCTGTATCCGTAGACGTCGTACCAGGCCGATGTCGCTGTACAACCCGTACAGTTCTTCGTTATATCTTCTCCTCCATACACCGTTTGAACAAACGGGACCGTAGATAGTGCGAAACGACCAAGGGCATCTTCATCCGCTTTTGTTAAGGTCCAAGCCTCTGCGCCGTAAAGGAGGACTGGGATGATTAAGGTCTTATATAGTGTCACCCTGGTTTTCCGAGAGAGGGCTCTACTTCTCAATTGCCTCTTAAGGCCAAAGAAACAGCGGTTGGCAAGAGTGATTCTGCGTTTTATCTCAACGCTGGTGTTGTTGTCGCTGGTCATCAGTGAGCCAAGGTAGACGAATTCCTTGACCACTTCAAAGTTATATCCGCCCATGGTGACGTTCTGGCCAATACGTCGGTGTTGTCCGTCTCTTTTAGATGAAAGCAGATATTTGGTTTTACACTCATTAAGCTTGAGACCCATCTTAGCCGCTTCTACCTCAATGCTCACGAAAGCCTCATTGACGTCTTGCTGTTTTCGTCCAATTACGTCAATATCGTCGGCGTACGCAAGCAATTGCGTAGACTTGAAATAAATCGTACCTCTTGTGTTGGCCAGTGACTCTTGCACGATCTTTTCAAGCACGATGTTGAAAAAGTTGCACAACAGCGCGTCGCCCTGCCTAAATCCTTTTTTAACATCAAAGGTCTCGGTATGCTCATTACCGACCTTAATGGAGCAACGAGAATTCTCCATTGTCATCCTGCACAGTCGGACGAGTTTGACAGGGATGTTAAAACTAGACATGGCTTTGTACAGTTCGTCTCTATATACGCTGTCATACGCGGCCTTGAAATCGACGAAGAGGTGGTGAGTGTCGATTTGGTATTCCTGGGTCTTCTCCAAGATCTGCCGTAGCGTAAATATTTGGTCTATTGTGGATTTACCTGGCCTGAAACCACACTGATAAGAGCCGATCAGGTTATCCACAAACTGTTTCAGGCGTTCACACAATACGGCAGAGAAGATCTTATATGCGATGTTAAGGAGACTTATTCCCCTATAGTTGGCGCAGTTATAGGGGTCTCCTTTCTTATGGACCGGGCAAACGATGCTGAGAATCCATTCGTCGGGCATGCTTTCCTCCGACCATACCTTGCAAATGAGAGGGTGCATGCACCTTACCAGCTCATCTCCAGCCGCCTTAAAATCTCAGCAGACAGGCCGTCTGCGCCAGCGGCTTTATTAGACTTAAGTCTTGATATCGCTATTTTGACTTCGTCTAGGTCGGGTGGACTGAATTCTGTTACTTCGTGGTCCATTGCGAATGGCTCGTTCTGCCTGACAGCGGTATCTTGTCTATCATCGCCGTTATACAGTCTGCAGAAGTGGTCTTTCCAAATCCTCAGCATCGACTGCGACTCTACTACCAGTTCTCCATTTTCATCCCTGCAGGCCGCCACTCTGGCTTTGTAGCCATGGCATGTTCGTTTTACCTTGTTGTAAAACTTACGGGCGTCATTCCTGCAGAAGCATCTCTCCATCTCCTCGATCTCACGCTGTCCGTGCTATCTCTTCTTTCTTCTGAAAAGCGTGTATTCCTCTCATCTCTTCTGCTCATAGATTTCGCGAGCAGCTCTCGTCCGTCGTTGCAGCATGGCTTTATATGCCTCTTGTTTTGCTGCTTGTTCGCCTTGTTCATCGAACCAGGGGTTTCTAGGTGGTGGCTGTTTGAAACCCAGCACCTCTGAGGCAGCATCTCTGACGGCGCTCTGGCAATGAGCCCATTCCTGCTCTATTGTTTGTGCTGCTGTGGGCGGATTTTGAAAGAGCTTTGAGGAGACACGATCGGCAAAGATTCTGGCAGTCTCTTGCGATTGTAGCTTTCCAACGTCAAACTTACGTAGTCCTACTCGACTCCTAAGCATTCTTGATATCCTCATTCGTACCTTGGCTACAACAAGGTTGTGGTCCGAGTCGATTTTGGCCCCTCGGAAGGTTCGTACGTCGAGAATACGGGAGGAGTGTCTGGCGTCGATCGCAATGTGATCAATCTGGTTGGTGGTCGATTGATCAAAAGACAGCCAGGTACCCTTGTGGATGTTGAGATGGGGGAATCGCGTGCTTGCTACAAGGTTACGCCCCGTTAGGAAATCGATTAGCCTAAGTCCGTTGTCAGATGTGGTGTTATGGAGGCTATGCTTTCCTAAGATCGACTCAAATATGTCCTCCTTGCCCAGTTTTGCATTAAAATCTCCTAGGACTATTTTTGTTTCGTAGCTGGGACATTGGGCATATGTTCTGTCTAGGAGATCGTAGAATTCTTCTTTGAGTCGATCGTCCTTTTCTTCCGTTGGGGCGTGAGCGCATATTAAGCTAATGTTTCCAAATTTAGCTTTGATGCGGATTATTATGAGGCGTTCGCTTACATCTCGGAAGCTTAAGACTTTTTGTCGGAGTCTTCCTCTAATAACGAATCCGCACCCGAATAGGCGCTGTTTGTTCTCCTTGTAGCAGTTCCCGTAGTAGATGTCGCAGTTTTTCATCCGTTTTTTGCCTGGTCCATCCCATCGCACTTCTTGGAGTGCGGTTATATCTGCTTTATAGCAGTTGAGGGTTTGCTCCAATTGATCGCCTGCACCCGGTCTGTTAAGGGATCTCACATTCCAGGTGCAGACTCTCAAGTCCGTTAGTCGTTTGCAGGGGTCGTCAGCTTTGTATCCGTCCGTATCCGAGGCTTGTTGTCGTTTCGGAACAAGTAGGTTTTTACGTGATAGGGATGTTACCCCTAAGCACAACCCCCAACCTGGAGGGCCAGGTTCCTCTTTCCCCAGGAACAAGGGTTGGGTCGCTGCACACATTGGTTCACTACCTGGCGGGTGCCAGGGTAGCTATCCAGGGGGGGCCACGCGGAGGCTGTGTGTCAACTTGGATTGAGCAGGGACAGAGATCGAAGCTTAGTCCGAATGTTAAGTTATGGCTAGTTATACCACCTCATCGGTTTGACATCCTTTCTGCTCAAATCGAAGGGGAAACTCATTGAACCTATTAGGAGTAGACTTTGGATTCTATTGAAACTAGCACAAGTTCGAATGCTTTTTGTGCCTTTCTTAACATTGAGAAAGCATTCGATGATACCGGCTATGACTCTATTACGACTGCTCTGCCTTCTAAGAGTACCGGCCATTCCACTATTCGTTGGGTCAGGGAAGTGCTTGAACGCCCAAAGTTAGGTTAGGTTGTAGTGTAGTGTAGCATACGTCACATATAGACCGAAATCGGCCCTTAGATCCGCCACCAGAAAACCAATCAGTGCTTCCGATCAAGCGATGTATTTGAGCTATTTTTATATCTGCTAGCTCACTATCGAGGTAGAACCTCCTCCGATTCGCAAAAGAGGGACATGAGCAGAGGAGGTGGTGTATTCATTCTCTTCTTCCTCATCCATGCAGCCGCGGCAGAAGTCATTGGCAGGTAGCCCTAGTTTGACGGCATGTTTTGCAATAGTGCAGTGACCTGTAATGACACCCATTAAAGTGCTTAAGGTTCCTCTTTTGGTTCCCAATTTAGGCCAGATTTGTTTAGTGATAAAGTCGATGTTACTTTCGTTTCTGGAATATCCCTATCCCCGGGAACCCACAGTTCATATTGAACTGTTCAGCAGTTAATAGATGTCTCTGATTTGTTGGTTACCTCTGCAGGGATTTTATCGCGGATTGGCTTTTCGTGTAGATATTACGGATACTTCACCCCAAGTCCGCAAATCTTTGTACAGTTTACTACTGTATCTAAGGCTCCCTGCATCAGGTCACTTAGAGTGCCGGGAAACTTTCCTGAGAGGGCTATAGTAATATCGTACGCATACGCGGTCACAGCGTACCCTTCCTGTTCTAGCAAAAATAGTAGTTCGTTGACTACCACGTCACCCGTGGTGTACCTCTGCTGACCATTCTAGTGGAAACGGTACTAGCGAAGTTGGCTTTGACGATTCTTTGTGTTGGCGGTTGTCATACCAGTTCTACCACTGATCCCATTACTCCCAGATCAGTCAGCACTCTGGTGCCGGCCCATGGTTCAACATTCTTAAAGTTGCCCTCAATACCGAGAAAGACCATTAGGGTATATTACTTATGTTCCAATGACCTTTCTATGACACTAACTAGCGAGTGGAGTGCTGTTTCCATCGATCTGCCTTGTCCACCTATAATCTTCTTCAGAGAGGACTTAGTGACATTAACAGCAGCAAAAGGCTATCCACAGAGCTGCATGTTGACTGCAATCCTTTGGTCGATAGTCACTGACGCCCTACTCTATTTGTTAACGGACCAATGACCTGATAGTCATTATATGAGGCAAGTGTCCTATTAAAATCGTGGTCAATAAGCTTAGATGATACAAGTATAGGATATCTGGATATTGACCTCGAGAGAAGTTTGGGAATCGTGGTTTCGATTTCAGGAACTGTTGGAGATGGGTTTTTCTTCATGGATTTCTGCACATAGAAGGGGAGAATGGGATGTACGCCTCGCCAATTCCCTCCAGCAATCAAGTTGTTGCTGATCTGATGTGAGCGTGTCTCTGTCTCTGTCTCTCACCGCACGGAACTTCGTGTGGTGCCGGATTGATATGATCCTATCCGGGATGGGTTTGTACTTCACGATTCATTTCTTCGCAGTTGGGGATAGTAGAATGCCTACTCCGTTCTTCAGGTGGGTATTATTACCACTAAAAATTAGATACTCTCCTGTTTGCGTCTGGAAATCACCTTGTCCTTTCCATCTCATTTCGGATAGTCCGTGGATCTATATGTGGTATCGTTGCTCTTCCAGGTACCTATTCTGTTCCTCTATCCTGTTCATTTAATCCTCTTTCTACCGTCTCATCGATGATTCTGTTTTACATTGTGACTTCTCGGACCGACGAAAAACCCCCAGTAACGTTGGAGGATCCGGATTCGGGTCTCCGGACTAACCTGTGAGGCATTTATGTGCATATATATGCATATACCGAGCTGCTTGCTCAAAGACAGATGCCCGTTTTCAACCACCCCCACCTGGTGAGCAGACGCTGAGGTTGACCGTTGATTAAAAGTCGAAGATATGCTTGCGCATCCAGTCTAAACGTGACATGAGTTTCTCCTACTGTTCCATAATTCCATTGGTTGGATACCCAATTTCCTAATGAGTTGCTCGGCACCCAGGGTATACTACGTGGAGGTTCGGAGTCGGACATTAGTCTAGGAGAGGCTAAGATATACATAACTAGGTTACATTGTATTGCGTATCACTAAACCTTACAAATGTTCGAAATCCTCAATCGAGTGCTTCTCGCGCTCTTTCTTCTAAGAAACTTATGCTCCTCCATTCTTTTTAACTCGTACAGCTCACGAGCTGCTCTTGTTCTTTTATGCAGCGAGGCCTTATATGCATCCTGCTTCGCTGTATGAATCCTCCTGCACTCGTCATCGAACCAGGTATTTCTTCGTGGTGGAGCCTTGAAACCCAAAACTTGGGATGCAACTGTGTTACCTTAAATGCGGACGTCCTCTGCAACGTCGTCATCGGGGTTGTAGTCGAAGATTCTTCGAGCCGGAGCTGTAGTGTCCATTTGCTCTACATGGCCTAGCCATCGTTAGACCTCGGAACCAGAGACGACTTACTAGGCCGATGTCGCTATAGAGCCCGCACAGTTCGTGACTGAAACTTCTCCTCTACTCTCCGCCAACACAAATGGGACCGAAGGTTGTGCGTAGAATTTTTGATAGCGTGGAGGATTCAGATGTATTGGAGAGCTTAAGGGAGACGCGATCGGTAAAAGCACGAGCGGTTTCTGGCGATAGTAGCTTTCCGACGTCATAACTTTGTATTCTTACTCTACTCCGTTGCGTTCGGGATATCCGTAAGCGCATCTTGGCTACAACAAGATAGTGGTCCGAGTCGATGTTAGCCCCTCGGAAAGTTCGAACATCAGGAATAGTGGAGGAGTGTCTGACGTCGATCGCGAGGTGATCAATCTGGTTGGTAGTCGATTGATCAAAAGACCGCCAGGTGCCTTTGTGTATCTCGAGGTGCGGGAAGCGCGTACTGACTAGAAGAAAATTTCGCCCCATAGCAAGATCAATAAGCCTGTGTCCGTTATCGGATGTGGTGTCGTGTAGGCTATGTTTGCCGATGACTCGTTCAAAGATGCTTTCCTTGCCCAGCTTAGCATTGAAGTCCCCTAGTACAATTTTGATGTCATAGCTGGGACATTGGGAATACGTTCTGTCTAGAAGATCGTAAAACTCATCTTTGGCGGATTCATGCTTGTCTTCCGTGGGGGCGTGGACGCAGATCAGGCTGATGTTAAAAAATGTAGCCTTGATACGGATTGTTATGAGGCGTTCGCTCACATGCCGAAAGCTTAGGACTTTTTGCCTTAGTCCACCTCGAACAACAAATCCGCATCCAAACAATCGTTGCCCTCTCTCCATATAGCAGTCGCCGTAGTAAATATCGCAGTTTTTCATCCGCTTTATACCCGGTCCATTCCATTGCATTTCCTGGATGGCGGTGATGTCCGCTTTATAGCGGTCCAGGGCGTCCGCAAGTTGTTCGGCTGCACGTGGCCTGTTTAGGGACCTAACATTCCACGTACAAAGCCGAAGATCATTGTCCTTTTTTCGTTTTTTGCAAGGGTCGTCAACATAAATCCGGTCCGTTATATCCGAGGCTTGTGGTTGTTTCGGAGTTTGTGGTTTTTTTACGGTTACGGCTTACTAGGCCGTAGCCCAACCGACTAATCCTGTTTTTTGGCGCAGGAGGCTCGCCATTCGCCCTTCCCCGTCTGCAATTTCCATAGGAAATCTGCAGATGGCACCACGAGGAGGTGGGGATAGGACTTACTAACAGTGCCGCAAGATGTTCGACTGCGGTGGCTCTTCTCGTTTTTTAGCAGGCCAGCATCCGACGAATAGATGCTACCCGTACGAGGCCCTTGTTAGTCCTTTGCCATTAATAAAAGTTTATGAAAGTAAAACTCAGAATTCTTATAAATTGACGCCACAATCTCCTTTTTTTTTTGCAGGTGATGAAATTGTTGAAATAAACAGCATCTCGGTTCAAGGTATGAGCCATGCGGAGACGATAAGTCTGTTCAAAAACGTACGTGAGGGTGCCATTGTCTTAAAGATCCTTAAGCGAAAGTAAGTTGAACTTGTCCTAATCCTAATTCAGTCCTCACAATCTCTCCTATTTCTTCCTCACAGGCTACAAAAGGCTAAATCGGTTGGCACGTAATTCAATGGCGTCAATTCTAAAAGACTAACTCAAAGGCTCAGACAGCTCTTTGCTAAATGTTCAAAAAGATATGTTATTTGCAAAGTGTATTCCATAGAATGGTAGATAATTTTAATTGTTAAATTGTGCCCTAACCCTAACCTACTCCTAAGCATACATTCCGCCGCTTTTAATTAAGATATTGAGAGGAATAAAAAAAAAAAGATTTTTTGTGCAAACTAACCTAAAAAGTTGGGTCGTAAGCTAGTTTTAGAGATGCATGTTCATATATGTAGATTGTAGCGTAGGTAGTTCTAAGCTCAATAGTACCTAAGCGGAAAAGATAGATTTCTTTTCACAGGAAATGATTAAAACCAAGCCTGCAGGTATATACCCCCCTCTACAAATAGTTAGCTAGACTTGGTTATGTAAGTTGTAGGGACATATTGGAAAATCAGCTTAGACCTAATCACGTAATGACTGCTTAGGATAAGTAAGACTCCTGCAACAGAACTTATGTTATTGACGTAATGCATAAAATAAACGAAAGATAAATCCATATATGCTGTGTAAAAAACTGTTTTTATTTTATTAGCCTTTAAGGACAAACTACGACATTTATTATAAGTATGTAAGACAGTCGAAGGGAAGCGACTAACTACTAGCTTCATCGGGATCGCTCTTGACAACGAGTCGCTGTTTCTTCACAAAATGCTCGATACGGTTCTCCAGGCTCTCTGGAAGAGAAAAGAAAAATATTTTGTTCACAAAAAGTTGTTAGCTGTTTAGTCCTTTTTTTAAACGGAGGCGTCTGCTATCTGTTGGAGCACTTAGAGGCAAATACCGGTCCATTGTATTCCAGAAAGACAACTTACTTTACTTACTTAGGTGACGCTACAGTCCGTGGTGAACCTGGGCTTCAACCAACAAGCGTCTCCAGCCGGCACGGTCTTTGGCCAGCTGTTTCCAGTGCCGCACGCCCAGTTGGTTGAGGTCCCCTTCCACCTGCGTGCGCCACCGAAGAGGAGGCCGTCCTCTGCCGCGCCTTCCTTCCGGAATGGATTCGAAGACTTTTCGGGTCGGAGCTGAATCTTCCATGCGCTCTACATGGCCTAGCCACCTTAGACGCTGTATCCGTAAACGTCGTACCAGGCCGATGTCGCTGTACAACCCGTACAGTTCTTCGTTATATCTTCTCCTCCATACACCGTTTGAACAAACGGGACCGTAGATAGTGCGCAGAATTTTCCTCTCGAAACGACCAAGGGCATCTTCATCCGCTTTTGTTAAGGTCCAAGCCTCTGCGCCGTAAAGGAGGACTGGGATGATCAAGGTCTTATATAGTGTCACCTTGGTTTTCCGAGAGAGGGCTCTACTTCTCAATTGCCTCTTGAGTCCAAAGAAACAGCGGTTGGCAAGAGTGATTCTGCGTTTTATCTCAGCGCTGGTGTTGTTGTCGCTGGTCATCAGCCAAGGTAGACGAATTCCTTGACCACTTCAAAGTTATATCCGCCCATGGTGACGTTCTGGCCAATACGTCGGTGTTGTCCGTCTCTTTTAGATGAAAGCAGATATTTGGTTTTACCCTCATTAACCTTGAGACCCATCTTAGCCGCTTCTACCTCAATGCTCACGAAAGCCTCATTGACGTCTTGCTGTTTTCGTCCAATTACGTCAATATCGTCGGCGTACGCAAGCAATTGCGTAGACTTGAAATAAATCGTACCTCTTGTATTGGCCAGTGACTCTTGCACGATCTTTTCAAGCACGATGTTGAAAAAGTTGCTCGACAGCGCGTCGCCCTGCCTAAATCCTTTTTTAACATCAAAGGTCTCGGTTTGCTCATTACCGACCTTAATGGAGCAGCGAAAATTCTCGGACGAGTTTGTCAGGGATGTTAAAACTAGACATGGCTTTGTACAGCTCGTCTCTATATACGCTGTCATACGCGGCCTTGAAATCGACGAAGAGGTGGTGAGTGTCGATTTGGTATTCCTGGGTCTTCTCCAAGATCTGCCGCAGCGTAAATGTTTGGTCTATTGTGGATTTACCTGGCCTGAAACCACACTGATAAGAGCCGATCAGGTTATCCACAAACGGTTTCAGGCTTTCACACAAAACGGCAGAGAAGATTTTGTAGGCGATGTTAAGGAGACTTATTCCTCTATAGTTGGCGCAATCAGAGGGGTCTCCTTTCTTATGGACCGGGCAAACGATGCTGAGATTCCATTCGTCGGGCATGCTTTCCTCCGACCATACCTTGCAGATGAGATGGTGCATGCACCTTACCAGCTCATCTCCAGCCGCCTTAAAAGGCTCAGCAGACAGGCCGTCTTCGCCAGCGGCTTTATTAGACTTAAGTCTTGATATCGCTATTTTGACTTCGTCTAGGTCGGGTGGACTGAATTCTGTTACTTCGTGGTCCATTGCGAATGGCTCGTTCTGCCTGACAGCGGTATCTTGTCTATCATCGCCGTTATACAGTCTGCAGAAGTGGTCTTTCCAAATCCTCAGCATCGACTCTACTACCAGTTCTCCATTTTCCTCCCTGCAGGCCGCCACTCTGGCTTTGTAGCCATGGCATGTTCGTTTTACCTTGTTGTAAAACTTACGGGCGTCATTCCTGCGAAAGCATCTCTCCATCTCCTCGATCTCACGCTGTCCGTGCTCTCTCTTCTTTCTTCTGAAAAGCGTGTGTTCCTCTCTTCTCTTCTGCTCATAGATTTCGCGAGCAGCTCTCGTCCGTCGTTGCAGCATGGCCTTATATGCCTCTTGTTTTGCTGCATGGGCTTGTTCGCATTGTTCATCGAACCAGGGGCTTCTAGGTGGTGGCTGTTTGAAACCCAGCACCTCTGAGGCAGCATCTCTGACGGCGCTCTGGCAATGAGCCCAATCCTGCTCTATTGTTTGTGCTGCTGTGGGCGGATTTTGAGAGAGCTTTGAGGAGACACGATCGGCAAAGATTCTGGCAGTCTCTTGCGATTGTAGCTTTCCAACGTCAAACTTACGTAGTCCTACTCGACTCCTAAGCATTCTTGATATCCTCATTCGTACCTTGGCTAAAACAAGGTAGTGGTCCGAGTCGATGTTGGCCCCTCGGAAGGTTCGTACGTCGAGAATACAGGAGGAGTGTCTGGCGTCGATCGCAATATGATCAATCTGGTTGGTGGTCGATTGATCACAAGACCGCCAGGTACCCTTGTGGATGTTGAGATGGGGGAATCGCGTGCTTGCTACAAGGAGGTTACGCCCCGCTAGGAAATCGATTAGCCTTAATCCGTTGTCGGATGTGGTGTTATGGAGGCTATGCTTTCCTAAGATCGACTCAAATATGTCCTCCTTGCCCAGTTTTGCATTAAAATCTCCTAGGACTATTTTTGTTTCGTAGCTGGGACATTGGGCATATGTTCTGTCTAGGAGATCGTAGAATTCTTCTTTGAGTCGATCGTCCTTTTCTTCCGTTGGGGCGTGAGCGCATATTAAGCTAATGTTTCCAAATTTAGCTTTGATGCGGATTATTATGAGGCGTTCGCTTACATCTCGGAAGCTTAAGACTTTTTGTCGGAGTCTTCCTCTAATAACGAATCCGCATTCGAATAGGCGCTGTTTGTTCTCCTTGTAGCAGTTCCCGTAGTAGATGTCGCAGTTTTTCATCCGTTTTTTGCTTGGTCCATCCCATCGCACTTCTTGGAGTGCGGTTATATCTGCTTTATAGCAGTTGAGGGTTTGCTCCAATTGATCGCCTGCACCCGGTCTGTTAAGGGACCTCACATTCCAGGTGCAGACTCTCAAGTCCGTTAGTCGTTTGCAGGGGTCGTCAGCTTTGTATCCGTCCGTATCCGAGGCTTGTTGTCGTTTCGGAAAGTAGGTTTTTACGTGATAGGGATGTTACCCCTAAGCACAACCCCCAACCTGGAGGGCAAGGTTCCTCTTTCCCCAGGAACAAGGGTTGGGTCGCTGCACACATTGGTTCACTACCTGGCGGGTGCCAGGGTAGCTATCCAGGGGGGGGCACGCGGAGGCTGTGTGTCAACTTGGATTGAGCAGGGACAGAGATCGAAGCTGGCGTTTGCCATGTTAAACACGATCAACTTCTTTGCTCTGTTTGCTCGCTCCCTCCCTCCCGGAGAGACAACTTACATTAACGTATTTTCCCCGTTTTCGGAAGAAAAATGAGAAGGAGCTTCGATGATGTAGAGATTCGGCACACAGCATGTTGCGCCACCGTGCGCGAGCAAAGGCGGGACAGTCGCAGAGAAAATGCTCTGCCGTGCCATCCTCCTCACAACATGCAGCACAAGTAGACGTCTCACTGATGCCAAGCACGCAGAGATACTTAGCAAAAGTGTAATGGCCCGTAATGACGTTCGTAAGTCTTCTGCAGTAAATTTTCCTTAAGGATAAGAAGAATGCTGCGGATTTCTTGCAAGCAAGAAATCTGCAAGGGATCCCAGAATGACCTGGGACCCAGAAAAGCCAAAGTGACTTTGATTCAGCAAGGCCTTAAGTTGATACACTAACTTGGAGCTGGTTAAAAGGCTGGACTCGGCTTTAAGTGCAGCTCGGCTGTCACTGCAAACGGATATGTTTTTCCACCTTTCCACCTATATTTCACAACATAGCGCATGGCCATCAGGATTGCGTATATCTCTAACTGAAAGACAGACGCATATTTTCCCAGACTTGGAGCCATCTGTAAAAATGCGAAGACAATCCTTTCCAGGTCCAGTATATGGCCAGAGCCAAACCTGACGCCATGGGAATTCGACTGTGAAGTTATAGCGGAATAGGATGACAGGTGTCATTGCGTCAGGGGGCATATCTACGAGACACGGGTCATAGGTATTTCCCTCGCAAGCGCGATTCTAATGCGAGTGGTATCAAAAACTATTTCTCTTGGAACGAAACATGGCTTTAAGGGCAGACCCTATGATAAACACATTTATCAAGAGATGGAAAGTTTATCATAGCCTCCAGAGCAGCGCCCGCCGTGCTGAGGAAAGCCCCCGTGCAGCTGAGACAAACCGTCCTTTGGAGTTTGGTGAAAGAGGCTACGATGTGTTTGCGTGTTAGCTTGTTTCACTATACAACCGATGCATATGAGATCATAGGTCTTATCATTAACATGTAGATCCAGAGGACCTTTTCCGACGACAAGCCCCGTGTTTTATATATTGTCGGACAGCTGATAGCGCTCTGATGGTCTTTGACATGCTTTGACCAAAACAGCTTGCTATCTAAAATCACTCCCAGGTGGACAAAAGTTGACCAAAAAACTAAAATTGTCAGGCTTCAACGCCTTCAGAGACTAGAGTGTCTCGGCATCACAGGCGCTATGCCAACCTGCCCCACGGCGGCCCAAGAAGCACTCATTGGACTCACTCCACTGCACCTTTTTATCAAAAAGGTGGCATTACGCAGTGCAATCAGAATCCTCTGCTCGGGAACAAATATGCCATGTAGACCCGCAGGCCACATGTCCATATTACAACACCTTCCCGAGCTGCATATGATTACTACAGTCTCGGACGCATTGCCACACACCTTCACCTTTGACAAGAGATTTGAAATACTGATCCCAAACCGCTCAGCATGGGAAAACAGTGATCCCCTGCTAAATATCAAAGGCCTTAAGTGGTACACGGATGGCTTCAAGATGGCTTCCGGCGTTGGCGCCGGCATCTTTGGACCAAAACGCAAGATCTCGAAGGCCCTGGGAATAAGCCCCAGCATCTTCCAAGCAGAGCTGCATGCCATCCTAACATGCGTCAATCTAAATCTCGAGACTGGCATCAGAGGAGTAACCATCAACATACTCTCTGATAGCCAAGCAGCGCTTAAAGCGCTGGGTTCGTACAGCACGAACTCAAAAAGCGTCAAGGAATGCCATGACGCCCTACAAGACCTCGCCAAAAGAAACAATGTCAAACTTTGGTGGGCGCCAGGACATAAAGGTATTAAGGGCAATGAAATTGCCGACCAACTTGCCAGTAAAGGTTCCAGTGACAAATATATACATAGGTCCGGAACCGTTCTGCGGCATTCCCGGGTCTAAGATAAATTGCTTCTTAGACAAGTGGGAAAATTGCAACACCTGTCCTTCTGGAACAGCGTTCGGGGACTCCGTCAATCTAAACGACTTATACGACCCCTGCACAAGCACCCTATTGACATACTCAAACTCAATAGGGTGGATATCAGACGACTAGTCAGCTATCTAACGGGACACTGCGGTCTGAGATATCATTTAAACAAAATTAGCCTCTCGTCTGAAACTGAGTGTCGGCTCTGCCTTGAGGACGAGGAGACGGCAGAACACATACTGTGTGAGTGTGCTACTCTCTGTCATCTTAGGAGGGGTTCACCCTGGCTCCTACGAGATGCATTCTCAACTTCATTATAGAAGTGGAGAGGCTACTCGGCACAATAGATCTGCAAAAAAAGATCACTCCCAGGAACGAGTCACGCCAGTATTTTTCCTCCTTCTCGTGAAGAGATTCACATCAGTCTTAAGAGGACTAACCAACAGTCCATTTCCTGTACACCAATCATCGATTACAATTAGCGTCGCCTGTGCTTTAAGATGGACAGTCGCTAAGCATTAGCAAGCAGAAAGTATGGCAACATCATCCGCATAGGCTTGGGCATAGATTCCAGAGGCATTAAGAACATAAAACAGAGAGTCGACTACCCTGCACCATAACAGCGGAGACAGGACGCCGCCTTGCGGGCAGCCCTTGTTTACGTCGGATTTGACACACTAGTCGAGGCCTGCATCAGCGGTCAATGTCCTGTGCACGAGCATTGACTTGATCCACAAGATCAGTGCTTCATCTACGCCATGCCGTCTGGCTGCGTTATCAAAAGCTCCGGCAATGTCGACGAAAATGCCCAGCGCGTACTCTTTCCTTTCAAGCGCGCATTCTATTCTCCCAACTAGGTTTTGAAGCGCAATCTCGCAGGATTTTCCCCAGAATTTTTCTCGGAAAGAGGATGCATTCGAAGGGCAATTTTGCGCACGTGCAACTCTACCAGTCTCTCCATGTTTTTCAGCAAGAAGGATGTTAGAGTAATTGGTCTAAAACCCATGGCAAGTGAGTAGTCCTCTTTTGGTAATAAAGACTATTTTCACCGTGCGCCAAGGAATAGATTCATATGTAGGCAAGTGCCAGGCTAGCAGTGAAAACTATTTTTAAAGTAGGAAGCAGCTGCCTTATACCTGGCGTTTAAAAGCCATCGAAGGAGGCCGCAGCAAATAAAATGGCTTCAGTCGTTACCACGCGCGACGCAATATACCAGCTACGTCGAGTTTTTTTCATCGTTTCCGTTGTAGTTTCACTTGAAGGAGTGTGCAATGAGCCGATGATGATTTGATTTCTAGGGAAATGAGTCTGAAACAGTAAACCAAGAGTTTCCGCTTTAGACTCACTAAAGGTACTTTAACCAACTTGTTAGTCGCACTCAGAGATTTGATCTCTTCCAGAAGGTCTTATGTATAAGAATCATTTTAGATTTACGAATGAGCTTCTTCTATTGTTTCTGCTTCGATCGATACTTGTTGCAGTCATCTGCCGACTTCGATTTGAGGGCCTGAGTGGATTTCTCGAGATCCTCTCTCGACCGTACCCAGTCCGTGTTTCTCTGATTCCGTCTGGGTTGCAACGAAGAGATACCACAACTTATTCGGAATTCGATATATCTATGGTCCAACAGCGTAGCATCAGGCAAAACTCTCCAGTTAGTGATGTCCATCACATATCTGTGAGAGAGCACCGTGGCGCAGTGGGTAGTGTGTTGGCCTCTGACGCCGATGACACGGGATCGAATCCCGACACAGCCACGTCACCGAACGTGTTTTTCACGATGCTTCTCCTCAGCGGGGTTCTGACAAAACCCGCGGTAGTAAAATTGTCATGGAAAGCTTCTCGAAATTCGCCGTTCGGAACCGGCAATAGACTGTAGGTCCCTTTCACCTATGGGAAAATGAAATCACACACAACATGGGTGATTGAGAGAAGCTCGGCTCAGGTCCTTCATGGTCTGTAACGCCAACATACATACATCACATATCTGTTGGATAGGGTCAGGTCAATCGCCCCTTGTCGTCTCGCCGTAACAAACGTTGGTTGAGAGCCAACATTGTTGATGGTAAGGAAAGTAAGAGCGATTTAACCACTATCGGAAAATGTCTCGTTCACGAGCTACTTAGGTAAAGAAAAACCTCCCAAAGGGACGGCTGGGACTGGGATAGACTTAACAACTTCTTTGGGAGTTTTACTTACTTACTTACTTATCAGGCCTGCGATCCATGGAGGATCTGAGCCTGAGCTATTGCTGCCTTCCATCCTTGACGGTCCCGGGCACGCTGCTTCCAGTTGTCAAGACCAAGATGTCTTACATCCGCGATTACTTGGTCTTTATACCGGAGGTTCGGTCTTCCTCTTCTTCTCGAACCAGGAGGCTCGGAGTCGAAGACCCTCTTAGCTGGAGCGTTGATGTCCATGCGCTCGATGTGGCCGAGCCAGTGTAGTCGACGGGTCCTTTCCTTCCGGACTACATCCACATCTTGGTACAGCTCGTAGAGTTCGCGGTTGTGTCTTCTTCTCCATTCACCTTCCTCACAGACAGGACCAAATATCCGGCGCAGAATTTTTCTTTCGAAAGAACCCAAAATCAGCTCCGCTGTCCTGCTTATCGTCCAGCTTTCGGCTCCGTACAGCAAGACTGGCAGAATGAGCGTTTTGTAAAGCATGACTTTGGTCTTTCGAGTGAGGAGTTTTGACCCCAGTTGTTTGGACAAGCCGAAGTAGCAACGGTTGCCAAGGGCGATTCTATGCCGGATCTCCACTGTGGTGTCATTTGTGGAATTTACGTTTGCCCCGAGGTAGACAAACTCCTTAACTACCTCGAAATTGTAGCTGTTAATTGTTATGTTTTGTCCCAGGTGGTGAGCGACGGATTGGTTTTCGCTTGACAGCATGTATTTCGTTTTGTCCTCATTGATCTTAAGACCAACTCGTTTCGCCTGTTCTTCAATCGCCGTGAATGCTTCCACAATGCCACGGCGGGAACACGCGATGATGTCGATATCATCCGCGTATCGTAGCAGCTGGATGGACTTGTAAAAGCTGTGCCGACTTCTTCTATGCTGGGTGGGAGGACTACTTCAGCGGTTGGAGTTGGGATTTCCTCGGTCCCTACCACTCTCTCTTGGTCATACTCGTTAAGCAGCTGCTGGAAGTGCTGCTTAAATACATCCACTATTCCCTGCGGGTCGGTGACAAGATTACCCTCGCAGTTTCGAAGAGCCAGGGTGCCCTTTTTGAAGCCTCCTGCAAGGCCTTTGGCTTTCTTGTAAAAGGCTCGTATTTTATGTTTATCCCTAGACTCCTCGATATCCTTGAGCTGGGAGGCTGCGAAGATTCTTTTCTTTTGTCGCAGTAGTTTTTTCTCCTCCCTTCTTCTGGCTCGGTACTCATCTTGCGCTGCCCTGGTTTTCCTCTGCAGCGCCTTTTCGTACGCCTCGTCGGTTGCTGCCTTTTTCTGCTCACACTCGCCATCATACCACGGGTTTCTTGTCGGGGGTGGTAGGTATCCTAAGGTGGTTTCGGCTACTTCCTGAATGGCTGAGCGGCAATGCAGCCACATATTATTGGCATTTGTGTTCGACGTAGGCATACCGTAGAGTCTTTCGCTCAGCTGCTCCCTGTAGACTCTGGCAACCTCCGGTGTGCTCAGGCGCCCAATGTCGAACCTCCTCCTGATGGGCTGGTGCAGCTTTCTAACATTGGACAGTCGAGCTCTGAATCTTGCTGCTACGAGGAAGTGGTCAGAGTCGACATTTGCCCCTCTGAATGTTCGCACATGACGAGTGCCTTGCGTCAATGAGCACATGGTCGATTTGGTTGGCGGTTCGACCGTCCGGAGATCGCCAGGTTGCTGTGTGGATTCGCTTGCGAGGGAATCTTGTGCTACTTATCACCGCATTACGAGCTGTCGCAAAGTCAGCGAGTCGGAAGCCGTTATCTGTTGTTGTATCGTGGAGGCTGTGCTTTCCGATCACTCCGCCAAGGGTGTTTTCCTTTCCGATTTTGGCGTTGAAGTCCCCGAGCACGATTTTTACATCGTACTCCGAACAGGCTCCGTAGGCGTTGTCCAGGAGGTCATAGAAGTCCTCCTTGATAGGGTCTTCAGCCTCGTCGGTAGGGGCGTGTGCACATATAAGGCTGATGTTATAAAATCTGCCTCTGATGCGGATCACAGCCAGGCGATCACTTATAGGTTTAAAGTCGATGACCTTCGACCTTAACCGCTTTCCCACGACAAATCCGCATCCCAGTAAGTGCAACCTTTTGTGACAGCTGTAATAAATGTCGCAATTTTTCTTCCTAATCATACCGTTTCCTATCCAGCGTATTTCCTGGACCGCGGTAATATCCGCCTTGTACTGCGTGAGGATTCCTTCTAGTTTATGAGCAGCTCCGGGAGTGTACAGGGTTCTGACATTCCAGGAGCATACTCGCAAATCGTGTTCCTTTTTCGTGCGTTGTCGTCGTCGAGTATCCGTCCGTGTATCCGAGGCATCTTGCTCATTCATAACTTTTAGGTTTTTTACGTGGGCGGATTGTTAGCCCGCCGCACAACCGCCCTTCTGGTCGGGATTTTTTTCGCTGCATGCGTTTGTTCACCTCCCAACGGTTGTTGAAGAGGCTATCCAGAGGGTGCCGCGCGTTCCGCGTTGGTTATAGTCCGTAGTAATTCGTTCGAGCACTTTAGTATTGCATACGCAGAGGATGAATTTCAATTGACCATATACTGAGAGTGTTATGCCTGCAGCAGTACGTCTGGTCACTTTCCATTCACAACTGCGTTGCATACTTTTTGTCCGTATAGGAATTACTTTTTCTTGGCTATGGAGCGAATTTGAACCATAGACCTTCCGCTCGGCGGTCGATGATGTTAACCACTGCAACACGGCCACCCCCGTGTGTTACCTCGATAACGATGTGGCTGCCCTTTCCTGATTCATTTATTTTCTTTTCACGCACTCAAGGCTAAAGCCTCATAACATCAGCGAGACGTTATGCGGTAGAAGGTAATAGGGAAGGGGAGAGGAGGTGCCATTGGTCTTAAATGTCTACATGTTGTATTGAGGGGGCAAGACCGAACGAGGTAGCGTGTTCCACATTCGTGTGGTTCCGTTGAAGAAAGAATCTATATATTTGACAGTACGACCGAAAACGGGCTTCAAAGTGAATTCGAGAGCATTCCGGGAGAGAAGTCTATCGCGGGAGAAGTACTGAAGGGGCGCAAAGCAACTGGCTATTTCATCAGAGCACTTATGGTAAAAGTAACGATAAAACAATGAAGGCAGGCGACATTCCTGCGATGATCCAGTGAGTGTAATGAATTTGTGATGCTAGAATCTCTTATGAGTTTCATCGCGCAATTTTGTATTCTGTCCAGTAAGTGCAGTAAGATCTTAGATGCGCCAGACCAGACATCAGCATTGAACTCTAACTTAGCACGAATGAACGCCTTATAAATTGTAGCCAGATCGGTGGGTGTAAAGAATTTCTTGCATCTGTAAAAGAAACCTAGGCATTTCGCGGCACTCTTAGCGACACTAAATCTGTGATCGTTCCCACAAAGGTTGTCACTGATGTACATACCCAGGATAGAAAGCTTGTCGGTTTCAAAGATACAAGTGCCATTCATTGATAATGGTATTGGGTCAGTGTTACGCTTTAATGACAGAAAACAGCATTGTGTTTTGGACGCATTGAATTCCACTCTATTGATTTTATCCCCATTGGATGATGAAGTCGAATGAGCTTAACATATGTTGCCGCTCACTGTCTACAGCCGAAGTGCAGGGTCGTAGGAGAACCTGAGAGTACTCGAAAAATCCTCGAGTACAGCACACTACTCTGATGACTTTTATGTGTAAAACTGAAATATACTCACCGCAACGCTTCCGTGTCATTAGATCTTTGTACCGCTTACATCGTATTCGCTCTTGTAGAGCATCTGTCTGCGCCTTAACATCGCATTTGCCATATAACTTCTTTGTCAAGCCCTCTAAGCTACTCAGTACGTTCCTTATCATTACGGCTCTGAAATAGAAGAGATCAATGGTTATTAGGTCCCCAGCATACATCCCTTCGACCTTACTTGATGTTAAATTGTGTCCATTCGCTCTGGACCGTCTCGATTAGGCTCAACAAGGTTTTCTCATTGTATACCCACTCTGTGGTGTCGTTATGAATCTGGTTCGCATTCTCTTCAGCGTCTTTCTTGTTTTCAGATTTCTCGCGGAACTCACAGTCGAAAAGGTTCAAAGGCAAAGCAGCTGCTGGACTATACTGAGGTTTGCTAAGAAGGAAATCGGCAATGAGCATCTTAGTCAAGCATGAACAGAGAGCTTTGCCCCACCAAGGATTTGAATCAACGTCCAAGAGTTCACTAATCACCGAAGGCAATTCTTTTCCCTCGCCGATGAGGAACAACACTGCCATGATGCATCGAATCTGATGCCACAGAAAGGAATTTGCCTTGATTTCCAAAAAGTACATTTTATATCCCCCACACTCCCCTTGATTCAGACACTCCTGTATCGCAGCAGAGTAAATCTGCCTCCTGTAGTTTGTCACTCCATTGTTGACATCCATTTTACATAAATTCCTAAAATCGGAATTCTGTGCGTTGCAAAGCAATTCGCATCCCAACCGCATCGCTTCTATATTCAGGCTTCCAAGAGGGAAGAAATACCTATACGTTCGACTCTTGCAATCAAACCTCGCGCTGTAATCCTTCAGTCTCAATGGCATCCAGGCTATACACTGAATGTTCTTCGGCAACACCTTATTTAGCAAGCCGCAGTAGTCGATTTCGCCGTTGATTCCCGACTCAGTCAGTTGCTCATCTTCGGGGAATTTGCTTCTCAGATCGATGGATATGACCTGGCAGAATGCACTTACCTCCTTATCTGTTCGGCCGCAGCGATGGTAGTTCGAAGAATCGCGCGACTCTATGAGACATGTTCTGTTTAAAGCCCGAAACAGATGGTACTCTACGACGAAAAAAGTCGATTAATAAGAATACTAAGGCAAATAGAGCACACAAACCCACCAATCGTCTCGTTGGAGTTCTCTTGCACTGCCAGCCCTTGGTAATCCCAACCAAAGTAAAGGAATTTCAGCAGCACATGGCGCTTATGGCATCTGTAACGAATGATGTTTCAGAACATGCATGTCCCAACAGAGATGTACTACTTCCTACTTGCTAAAATCGAATTTCCGTTTCACTTTATGTGCCTGTTTACCGGATCCAATCGACGAACTGTCCTCGTCTAGTTTCTTCTGTAAAATGTTTTTCAACTGTTTATTGTGCGCTTGTAATTGAATTACTCTATGAACTAATTCGTCCTTCGAAAGGGACTCTAACTCCTCACGAGAGAGGTTCTTTTGTTGTTTGTTTACACAAATTTGCTGCTCCATGCTTCCGAATTGCCGAACAATTCTTCTGGTTGGAAACAAATGTCAAAACACCGCTGACAGCGAACAGCTGATTTTGACAAAAACATATTCGTCGTCAAAGTCATGAATTGACCGTATCGTAAGGGTATGTGGTTTGCTACTACACGAAATAAATCATTTTATTTCTAACTTTTGGACCGGAAAGTAATAACTTGAGGAGTAACGTAATTCTTCCTGGAATAGAGAGGAATAGTATCGGGTTTTCCAATAAAATTATTATAATTTGCAGACGTTGCTCGTTCGTGTACTGGAAATTGACATTGTCAGTTCGATGATTAGTGAAAGGGTGCGTTCACAAATTGAATTCAAAGTTGTCAATTCCCTATTGGAAAACCCTATATTTTCATAACGTGGTTTCAGGTCCTGGAAAAGACAGGGGGTTATTTCCATTCTCAGAGCGTGGTAGACACCTCCTGGAACCATGTTTATGATTATTTCCCACAATTTTATGCTCAAAACTTGATAGAGTAAACGCAATTGATCAACTTAACATTCTAATATGAGCACCATGTCCTCAATATTTAAATACTTACTTACTTAGGTGGCGCTAGAGTTTGGGGTGAACCTGGGCCTTAACGAATAAGCCTTTCAAGCTGGCACAATCTTTCGCCCCGTTGTTTCCAGTGTCGCACGCCCAGTTGGTTGAGGTCCCTTTCCAACTTCTTCTTCTAAATGGGCGCTACAGTTCGGGATGAACCTGGGCCTCAACCAAAATGCCCCTCAAACTAGCACGATCTTTTGCTAGCCTTTTTCATTGCCACACACCCAGTTGGCTGAGGTCCCCTTCCACCTGTGTGCGCCATCTGTAGTGCGGCCGTCCTCTGCTTCTTCGCCCCTCGGGGTTGGATTCAAAGACTCTCTGGGCTGGAGCTTTGGTGTCCATTCGCTCTACATGGCCCAGCCATCTTAGACGTTGAATCCGTAGACGCCTGACTAAACTGATGTCGCTGTACATACAGCCGTATTTGGCCCGAATATCACGCGCAAAATCTTTCTCTCGAACCGACCAAGGGCCTCCTTATCCGCTTTTGATAGTGTCCATGCTTCTGCGCCGTACAACAGGACCGGGATGATAAGGGTCTTATATAGAGTCAACTTTGTCGTTCGGGAGAGGGCTCTATTACTCACTTGCCTCCTGAGCCCAAAGAAACAGCAATTGGCAAGAGTGGTTCTGCGTTTGATTTCGGAACTGATGTCGTTGTTCCAGGTCACTGCGGAGCCAAGGTAGATGAAGTCCTTAACTACCTCGAACTTATATCTGCCTATACAAACGTTCTGGCCGAGACGTCGGTGTTGAGCGTCCTTTTTTGATGACAGCATATATTTAGTTTTGCCCTCGTTTACCGCCAAACCAATTTTCGCCGCCTCCATCTCAATACTCGCAAACGCCTCATTGGCATCTCGCTGGGATATGCTTATTATGTCAATATCGTTGGCGTATGCATGGAGTTGCCTCTCGTATTGACCAGTGATTTTTGCACAATCATTTATGTTGAAGAAATCACACGACAGCGCATCGCCCTGCCTAAATCCTTCTTTGACATCAAAACTACCGGTAAGGTGTTCACCGATTCGGATGGAGCAGTTGGCATTTTCCAAAGTCATCATGCATAGTCTGACGAGTTTAGGAGGTATGTCAAAGGTAGACATAGCGTTCTATAGCTTGTCTCTAATTACGCTGTTGTATGCGGCTTTGAAGTCGACAATTAGGTGGTGAGTGTCGACTGGAAATTCATTGGTTTTTTCCAGCATCTGCCGTAGTGTGAAGATTTGGTCGATGGTGGACTTCCCTGGCCTGAATCCGCACTGATAAGGACCTATCAACTTATTTACAATAGGCTTCAGGCGTCCACACAAAACGGCAGAGAAGATTTTGTAGGCGAAGTTAAGAAGACATACATATTCCTCTATACTTGGCGCAATCAGAGGGGTCTCCTTTCTTGTGGATCGGGCATACGATGGTGAGACTTCATTCAATGCTTTCCTATGACCATATCTTACATATGAGCTGGTGTATGGTTAGGAAACCAGGTCATCCCCAGCTGCCTTGAAGAGCTCAGCAGACAGTCCATATGCGCCAACAGCTTTATTCGACTTGAGTTTCGATATGTCAATCTTAACTTCGTCGAGCACAGGGGGACGGTATTCTCTGCAGTCTTCGTCATTAAGAAATGGATCACTCTGCCTGACACCGGCATATTGACCAACATCGCCGTTATACAGTGTGGAGTAGTGGTTTTTCCATATTCTCAGCATCGACTGCGATTCTACTACTAGGTGTCCGTTCTCATCCCGGCAGGCTTCCGTTCTGGCTTTATATCCTTGGCATGTTCACTTCATCTGTTGATAAAACTTTCGAACGTCACGCCTGCAGAGGAGCTTATGCTCCTCCCTTCTTTTTAACTCGTAGAGCTCACGAGCTGCTCTTGTTCTTTCATTCAGCGCGGCCTTAAATGCATCCTGCTTCGCTGTGTGAATCTTCCTGCGCTCGTCACCGAACCAGGTGTTTCTTCGTGGTGGAGCCTTGAAACCCAAAACTTCGGATGCAACTGTGTTACCTTAAATGCGGACGTTCTCTGCAACGTCGTCATCGGGGTTGTAGTCGAAGATTCTTCGAGCCGGAGCTGTAGTGTCCATTTTCTCTACATGGCCTAGCCATCGTTAGACCTCGGAACCAGAGACGACTTACTAGGCCGATGTCGCTTTAGAGCCCGCACAGTTCATGACTGAATCTTCTCCTCTACTCTCCGCCAACACAAATGGGACCGAAGATTGTGCGTAGAATTTTCCTCGCAAGACGACCAATGGCCCCATCATCCATTTAAGATAAGGTCCAAGCCCCTGCGCCATAGAGGAGGACCGGGATGATTAAGGTTTTATAGAGGGTCACCTTAGTTTAAAGAGGAAGGCTCTACCTCTCAATTGCCTCTTGCGCCCGAAGAAACAGCGATCAGCAAGAATTATTCTGCGTCTAATCTGAGCACTTGTGTCATTGCCGTTTGTTACCAGTGAGCCAATTTAGGCGAAATCATTGACTACACCAAAGTTGTAGCTGCCAATAGTGATGTTCTGGCCAAGACGTGTGGCGCGTTGAATTTTGATGACGGCTATATGTATTTGGCTTAGCCCTCGTCTACCTTTAGACCTACTTTAGCCGCTTCTGGGCAGAGACGCAAAACATAACAAAGCTCTATCTAAGGGGTGGGCCATGTGGGCCATCTAGTGGTTATTTTTTGAATCATAGGTTATTTTGACACTGACAACTGCTTTCTGCTCGAAATCTTTGACAGAAAGTTAGTATCATACCTCCGCGGAACGAAATGAGTCGCCTCGCGCTTGAACAACGTTGGGAAATATTGGAAACATATTTCCAAAGTGAGTGCTGTGTAGCCCAAACAGTGGGTTTTTTGAGAATAACTTTTGGCCGAAATGAAGCACCCACCACGACTGCTGTACCCAAGTTTGTGCAAAAAGCTCATGAGACTGGTATGCTAGTGGACAAAACTCATGGTCCCCGTCATCGTGCAGTGCGCAGAGATGAGAATATGGCTCCTGTGGCCAAGAGTGTGGTACTCAATTCACGAACATCAACTCGCCATCGATCTCAACATTTCACGCACTAGCCTGAGGAGAATTCTGCACAAAGAGCTCGGGTAATTCGCTTACAAGGTCCAATTGACTCAGCAATTGAAGGCTGAATCCGGTTGGTTATCTCTTCACAGTTTGGGTCTTAGAGCAGCTTGAATTGGACAACGATTTTGGAGAAAAAACTATGTTTTCTGACGTTAACAAACAAAATTTGCCGCATCTGGGGCTAGGAAAACCCAAACGTTATTGTCGAGAAACCAATGCCTCCACAGAGAGTGACAATTTGGTGCGGATTGTGGAGTGGTGGCATCATTGGACCATTTTCCATCGAAAATGAGGCTGGAGACAACGTTTCGGTCAACGGTGGGCGTTACAGAGCCATGTTAACCGACTTTTTTTTACTGAAATTGATAACATGGATTTGGACGGCCTCTGGTTCATGCAGGATGGCGTGCCATTCCACACAGCCCATGCCACAATCGATCTTTTGCTCACCAAATTCCCAAATCGTTGTTATCAGCCGTCTGGGCGATGTCAATTGGTCGCCTCTGAGCTGCGATTTGACCCCTTTGGACTTGTTTTTGTGGGGAAACGTGAAGGATCGATGTTACGCCAACAATCTGGAAATGAATCAAGCACTTAAGGCCAATATCATCCAAACAATCCGTGAACTATAGCCCGATACCATCAATAAGGTCCTATAAAATTGGGGTGACAGAATGCGCTACTGCGAAGCCAGCCGAGGTAGCCACTTGAACAACGTTGTATTTCATAATTAGTGGGAATGGTTGTTCTTACTAACAAAAGAAACTTGTATTCGGTCCACCCTGTAAATCGTTCCTATAGACACTGTCATATGCGGCTTTAAAATCTACAAAAAGGTGGTGTGTGTCGACCTGAAATTTACGGGTCTTATCCAAGATCTGCCGCAGAGTGAATATTCGGTCTACCGTGGATTTTTCTGGCTTGAAGCCACATTGATAGGAACCTATGAAGTTGTCCACTAATGGTAATAGGCGTTTACACGGTACGGCAGAGAAGATCTTATACGCGATGTTAAGGAGACTTATTCCCCTTTAGTTAGCACAATTATAGGAGTCTCCTTTCTTTTGGACTGGGCAAACGATGCTGAGATTCCATTCATCGGACATGCATTCTTCCGACCATATCCTGCTGATGAGTTGGTGCAAGTTCCTAACCAGCTCATCGCCAGCTACTTTAAGTAGTTTAGCAAGCAGGCCGTCTACACCAGCAGGTTTATATGACTTCAGTCTCGGTATCGCTATTTTAACCTCGTCTTAGTCGCGTGGAGAAAACTCTCCCTCATCTTCGCCCAGTGCGAATGGTGCGGTCTGCTTGACAGCGGTATCTTGACCCAATTCGCTACTATACAGTCCGCAGGAATAGTCCTTCCAAATTCTCAGGATCGACTGTGATTCAATTACGAGATGTCCATGTTCATCCCTGCAGTCTTCCGCTCTGGTTTTCTAACTTCGCCATGTTCGTTTTACTCTTTGGCAAGACGTTGGAACGTCGTTCCTGCGATATCATCTCCCGATCTTCTCGATCTCGCACTTCTCGTGCTCTTTCTTTTTCCTTCTGAAAAGAGCATATTCCTTCTTTTCTGTTCGTAGAGCTCACGAGTAGCTCTTGATGGCCGGCAACGTGGCCAAGTATCTATTCTGTTAGTCTGCATGTACCTGTCTGCACTCGTCATCAGACCAAGGGTTTCGCCTGGCTTGTAGCTGGAAACCTAATACATCAGAGGTATGATGACTCTTTGAAAACCCCTCCATTGCTGTTCTATGGGTTGTGCAGTTTGCATCGGCATGAGGGAGACACGATCGGCGGTCTGTTGCGATTGCAGCTTCCCGATGAAAAATTTTGTTGGTCCTACTCGACTCTGCAGTGTTCGCAATATCCGCATACGTACCTCGACTGCAACAAGGTAAAAATCAGAGTCAATATTGGCTACTCGGAAGGTTCGGACATCCAAGGTGCTGAAGGAGTGTCTGGCGTCAATCGCAATATGATCGATTTGGTTGTGGATCTTTAGATTTGGGAATCATGTCCTAGCTACAGGTGCAGAACCCATATTCCCGTCTTTTATACTTTTGTGGGATTCGTCAACATTAAATCCGAGGTTTCTGATTGGTCTGTAATTTCTAGACGAAATCTCCAATGGCACAATGAGGAGGTTGAGACGGGGCCTAGCTGCAGTGTCGCAAAGTGTTCTTTTAATTTTTTAGTAGGCCAGCATCCGTCGGACAGATGACAATTGCTCAAAACCATACAGAAGGTCGGTAGTGAATGGAACGAACAATATTGGGCTAAATTTATAACCTTTCGGAACTTACCTACTTACATTCAGTTAAGTACCTTTTTAGCCACGTTGATGCATTTTCTTTTACTCCAATCTGGAAAAGGCGTTCAAACAGCTTTTTGTGCATTAACATATCGTACAGAACTACCAAGTGGTGGTTTTCATTCAAGCCGGTGTTGATACATATATGCTGTCATCAAAGAGAGACAACACCGACGTCTTGGCCGGAGCGTCACTTTTGGCAGCTATAAGTTTATTGTAGTCAAGGATTTTGTCTACCTTGGCTCACTGGTAACAAACGGCAACGACACCAGCGTGAGATTAGACGCAGAATAACTTTTGCCAACCTCGATTTTTTCGAACTCAAGAGGCAATTGAGTAGTAGAGCCCTCTCTCGAAAAACTAAGGTGACCCCCTATGAAACCCTTATCAGCCCGATCCCACTCTCAAGCGCAGAGGCTTGGACCTTATCAAAAATGGATGAGGTGGTCTTTGGGATAATCTGCGTACAATCTTCGGTCCCGATTGTGTTGAGGGAGAGTGGAGGAGAAGATTCAACCACGTACGACGTCTTCGGATACAAGGTCCAAGATGGCTGGGCCATATAGAGCGAAAGGATACAATGCCTTCTTAAATCAGGTAGCTGGGATTCGAAAACCCTCTTTGAGCGCGATCATCCATGCGCCCGATGTGGACGATCCAATGTAGTCGATGGATTTTCACCTTTCGGGTGTGTCTTTTCCTCCATTCACTTTCCTCGCAGATTGAACCATATATCTGATGCAGAATTGTCGGCTTCGTAAAGCAGGACTGACAAGATCAGTGTTCTGTAGAGTCATTTTGGAGTTCCTTGTTAGTAGTTTCGACTTGTAGAAACTTCGACTTGAGTTTCGGTTTGACAAACCGAAGTAGCACCGATTGCCCAGGATGATCCCTCGTCGGATCTCCAATAGGTTGTCATTTGTAGAGGTAATATTTGCCCTGAGGTAGGCAAGGTCCTTAACCACCTCAAAATTATATATGTCGATGGTTACGTTCTGCCCAAGGCGGTGTTCGACGGAGCGGTTCTTGTCGAAAGCAAATATTTCGTATTATCTTCATTTACTTTTATACCAACCTGCCTGCCCAGACCTGCCTTTTCTTTAATTTCCATTAATACCTCTACTAAAGCGCGCTAGGAGCTTGCAATGCTGTCAATGTCTTCCACGTATCCCAGCAACTGGACGACCTTGAAAAGATAGTGTTAGCAGTGTGGTCTGCATCACCGACTGTCGAGCTGAAGGTCTGTAGTTCAAAGTCTGTCCATAGCCAACAGATACAATTCACAAACGGAAAAAGTGTGCAACACAGTTGTTGTGAATGGGAAGTGACCATAATGGCATGGAACCTTTGCAGCCAACGTGAAAGTTCAGTCGAGTTCCCCTCGAATCCTATCTAGGACAACCACCCCTGGAGAGTAGTGCGCGAATTATAAAAAAAAAAATGTGGTCTAGGTGCGATCCGCAAGGCCCACACGACTAACTAACCTCGACGCAAAAAGAGAGGTGTTATAAGTTTGAGGTGTCTGTGTGTCTGTCTGTGGCATCGTAGCTCCCGAACGAATGGACCAATAATGGTGCTTTTTCTTTTTTTGAAAGCTAACTTGATCGAAATGATTCTTAGCCACAATTTGTAAGGATTCCTAGACGGTGATCTTGTCCGATCGCCGCTATCAACCAGCATCGGGGGCAGTCGGTACTTAGATGGAGAACCGCTTGGGAACACCGTGTATTTTTGGCATCAAGCCGCCTTAGTGCTGTAGCTCCATGTAACCCAGGGTAAGGAAACGCACACTCATGTGCGCACATTAAACAATCACATTAAACGTGCTCATAACTACTCACGTGCGTGTGCAATTTCGATCACTGGAATTTTCTAATTGAGACTTTATCGAAAATGAAGCCATCTTAGACTAAAATATTATAAAAATGGAAAATAAAAATAATTGTTTTAGTGAAATGTTTCCATGTTTTATAGTTCTGCAAACAACGCCCGAGCAATAAATCAACTCATTTTAGCTCACGAACGCGAGTGTGTGCATTTATGGAAACTCACCCCATGTGCGCCTTCCACATGTGTGTTAAACAGAACCCACCCTACAAGTGCACATACATAAGTGTGCGTTCTCTTTAACGAACAAATGAAGTGAAGTATGAGTTTCCATAAATGCACACACACTCGTGTTCAGGAGCGAAAATAAAAATGCTCACCAATTACTGACGAGCGCGTGCGTTTAATAATTGCTCGTTGGATAGTGCACACTCACAAGCAGCTCATGAGTGTGCGATTCCTTACCCAACCACAACACTCTCCGATCAATCTCATATGAATCGGTTGTCGTCCGATTACCCAAATCAACCAGCTTCGGGTGCGGTTAGTACTTAGATGGTGGACCGCTTGGGAATACCGCGTGTTGTTAGTTATTTAGTTACAACAAAAAAACGGCTGGACCGATTTTGCTGAAAACTTCCTCACTTTTAAGGTGCATAATTACGTGTGGAATAAACCCAATCTTATGACAACATCGCCTTTGGCTCTTGAGATAATTGAAGCGGAAATTCCGGAACGCACGTGCGTACATACATGCATATGTACATACGCGCGCGCGCGCGCATCGCGCACACACTTGTGTGTGTGTGTACACATATCTCTTGAAAAACCTTGCCTTGGATTTGGATTCTGGTGATATGTCAAAATTTGGAATTCGCAAAATCGGCCCCATTACAATAACTTCCTACGTGAGCGCGTCTCCTTGTCGAAGTCAAATCCGATGCATGTTTTGAATGGTTCGAATGTATGGGTCCAAACAACTGCAATTCAATTTTCCCGGGATTTCGAAATCGGCCATCGTTCTTTAGAGCCCTTGACGAAGAATGCTATTGTATACGGCTTTAAAGACGATAAAAAGGTGGTAAGGATCGAGGGCACAGTGGTTAGTGTCTTGGACTCTGGCGCACGATGACCGAGTTCGGATCCCGATATCACCAACGCCGTCGTATGTTTATTTCGCGGCGTCCCTCGTCGGCGAGGTACTGGCAAAACCGCCCGTAGTATACTTGCCTTGAAAAAGCTTCTCAACTCACGCCGTTCGCAATCGGCATTAAACTGTAGGTCCCTTTCACCTATGGGGAAAATAAATCACACACAGTATGGGTGACTGAGAGAGGTTTAGCTCTGGTCCTTCATGGGCTGTAACGCCACCAAAAGAAGAAGGAGAAGGATCGACTTGGAACTTGTCGATTTTTTTCAGTATTTAGCATAATGTGAAGATCAGGTTTTCGCGTTTAACATGGAAAACGCCAGCTTCGATCTCTGTCCCTGTTCAATCCAAGTTGACACACAGCCTCCGCGTGGCCCCCCTGGATAGCTACCCTGGCACCCGGCAGGTAGTGAACCAATGTGTGCAGCGACCCAACCCTTGTTCCTGGGGAAAGAGGAACCTGGCCCTCCAGGTTAGGCGTTGTGCTTAGGGGTAACATCCCTATCACGTAAAAACGCACTTGTTCCGAAACGACAACAAGCCTCGAATACGGACGGATACAAAGCGGACGACCCCTGCAAACGACAAACGGACTTGAGAGTCTGCACCTGGAATGTGAGGTCCCTTAACAGACCGGGTGCAGGCGATCAATTGGAGCAAACCCTCAACTGCTATAAAGCAGATATAACCGCACTCCAAGAAGTGCGATGGGATGGACCAGGCAAAAAACGGATGAAAAACTGCGACATCTACTACGGGAACTGCTACAAGGAGAACAAACAGCGCCTATTCGGGTGCGGATTCGTTATTCGAGGAAGACTCCGACAAAAAGTCTTAAGCTTCCGAGATGTAAGCGAACGCCTCATAACAATCCGCATCAAAGCTAAATTTGGAAACATTAGCTTAATATGCGCTCACGCCCCAACGGAAGAAAAGGACGATCGACTCAAAGAAGAATTCTACGATCTCCTAGACAGAACATATGCCCAATGTCCCAGCTACGAAACAAAAATAGTCCTAGGAGATTTTAATGCAAAACTGGGCAAGGAGGACATATTTGAGTCGATCATAGGAAAGCATAGCCTCCATAACGATTTCCTAGCGGGGCGTAACCTCCTTGTAGCAAGCACGCGATTCCCCCATCTCAACATCCACAAGGGTACCTGGCGGTCTTGTGATCAATCGACCACCAACCAGATTGATCATATTGCGATTGACGCCAGACACTCCTCCTGTATACCCGACGTACGAACCTTCCGAGGGGCCAACATCGACTCGGACCACTACCTTGTTGTAGCCAAGGTACGAATGAGGATATCAAGAATGCTTAGGAGACGAGTAGGACAACGTAAGTTTGACGTTGGAAAGCTTCAATCGCAAGAGACTGCCAGAATCTTTGCCGATCGTGTCTCCTCAAAGCTCTCTTAAAATCCGTCCACAGCAGCACAAACAATAGAGCAGGAATGGGCTCATTGCCAGAGCGCCGTCAGAGATGCTGCCTCAGAGGTGCTGGGTTTCAAACAGCCACCACCTAGAAACCCTTGGTTCGATGAACAATGCGAAGAAGCCCATGCAGCAAAACAAGAGGCATATAAGGCCGTGCTGCAACGACGGACGAGAGCTGCTCGTGAAATCTATGAGCAGAAGAGAAGAGAGGAACACACGCTTTTCAGAAGAAAGAAGAGATAGCACGGAAAGCGTGAGATCGAGGAGATGGAGAGATGCTTCCGAACATGCCATGGCTACAAAGCCAGAGTGGCGGCCTGCAGGGATGAAAATGGAGAACTGGTTGTAGAGTCGCAGTCGATGCTGAGGATTTGGAAAGACCACTTCTGCAGACTGTATAACGGCGATGATAGACAAGATACCGCTGTCAGGCAGAACGAGCCATTCGCAATGGACCACGAAGTAACAGAATTCGGTCCACCCGACCTAGACGAAGTCAAAATAGCGATATCAAGACTTAAGTCTAATAAAGCCGCTGGCGCAGACGGCCTGTCTGCTGAGCCTTTTAAGGCGGCTGGAGATGAGCTGGTAAGGTGCATGCACCATCTCATCTGCAAGGTATGGTCGGAGGAAAGCATGCCCGACGAATGGAATCTCAGCATCGTTTGCCCGGTCCATAAGAAAGGAGACCCCTCTGATTGCGCCAACTATAGGGGAATAAGTCTCCTTAACATCGCATATAAGATCTTCTCTGCCGTATTGTGTGAACGCCTGTAACCGTTTGTGGATAACCTGATCGGCTCTTATCAGTGTGGTTTCAGGCCAGGTAAATCCACAATAGACCAAATATTTACGCTACGGCAGATCTTGGAGAAGACCCAGGATTACCAAATCGACACTCACCACCTCTTCGTCGATTTCAAGGCCGCGTATGACAGCGTATATAGAGACGAGCTGTACAAAGCCATGTCTAGTTTTAGCATCCCTGTCAAACTCGTCCGACTGTGCAGGATGACAATGGAGAATTCTCGTTGCTCCATTAAGGTCGGTAATGAGCATACCGAGTCCAAAAAAGGACTTAGGCAGGGCGACGCGCTGTCGTGCAACTTTTTCAACATCGTGCTTGAAAAGATTGTGCAAGAGTCACTGGCCAACACAAGAGGTACGATCTATTTCAAGTCTACGCAATTGCCTGCGTACGCCGACGATATTGACGTAATTGGACGAAAACAGCAAGACGTCAATGAGGCTTTTGTGAGCATTGAGGTAGAAGCGGCTAAGATGGGTCTCAAGGTTAATGAGGGTAAAACCAAATATCTGCTCTCATCTAAAAGAGACGGACAACACCGACGTATTGGCCAGAACGTCACCATGGGCGGATATAACTTTGAAGTGGTCAAGGAATTCGTCTACCTTGGCTCACTGATTACCAGCGACAACAACACCAGCGCTGAGATAAAACGCAGAATCACTCTTGCCAACCGCTGTTTCTTTGGGCTCAAGAGGCAATTGAGAAGTAGAGCCCTCTCTCGGAAAACCAAGGTGACACTATATAAGACCTTGATCATCCCAGTCCTCCTTTACGGCGCAGAGGCTTGGACCTTAACAAAAGCGGATGAAGATGCCCTTGGTCGTTTCGAGAGGAAAATTCTGCGCACTATCTACGGTCCCGTTTGTTCAAACGGTGTATGGAGGAGAAGATATAACGAAGAACTGTACGGGTTGTACAGCGACATCGGCCTCGTACGACGTCTACGGATAAAGCGTCTAAGGTGGCTAGGCCATGTAGAGTGCATGGAAGATACAGCTCCGACCCGAAAAGTCTTCGAATCCACTCCGGAAGGAAGGCGCGGCAGATGACGTCCGCCTCAGCGGTGGCGCTCGCTGGTGGAAGGGGACCTCAACCAACTGGGCGTGCGGCACTGGAAACAGCTGGCCAAAGACCGTGCCGGCTGGAGACGCTTGTTGGTTGAGGCCCAGGTTCACCACGGACTGTAGCGCCACCTAAGTAAGTAAGTAAGAAGATCAGGTTTATAGTCGATTTGCTAGGCCGGAAGCCAAACTGGTTCGAGCCTATTAATGTGGTGCACAATGGCTTAACGTAGTACACTGGATAGGATCTTGTAGGCGGTATTGTACGATTATGCCTCGGTTGTTTGGCACAAGACATAGGGTCGCCTATTTTGAATATCGGCAGATAGGGCTAGTCTTCTAATCGTCGGGCATGATTCCTACCAGAACATCGCCGCCGGTCTTAAAGAGTTCAGCCTAAATACCATCTGGACTAGCAGCTTTGCTGGATTTCTGTTTATGTATAAAGCTGAGCTGACTTTTTCTAAACAAACCGGATGGAGTTATTAGTTCTTCGACTGGTGTCGACTTTTCTTCTGACCCTATCACTCTCTCTTGATCATGCTCGCTAAGCAGCTACTGGAAGTGCTGCTTAAACACTTTCACTATTTCCTCCGAATCGGTGATAAGACTATCTTCACAACTTCGAAGAGCTTGGGAGCCCGTTCTACAACCGGACGCAAGGGCTTTTTTGTAGAAGGTCTATCTGCCTTATGTCTATACTGGACTTCTTCGATACCCCCTGGGAGGCTGCGAAAGCTCTTTTCTTTTTTCGCATTAGCTTCTTTTACTCCCTTTTTCTGGATCTCTACTCTTCCCGCGCCTTCTGATATGCTTTATCCCTTGCTCGCTTCCTTTCCGCATATTCGCTATCACACCACGCGTTTCTGGCCGAGGATGGTAGTTTTCTTCTACTTCCTGGATGGCTGTGCGGCATCGCAAGCATATGTTATTAGTGCTGGGCTCGAGGCATATGGGAGAGTCTATTGTCCAGCTGTCCTCTGTAGTTTCTGGCTATTTAAAGTGCATGCAGCCGCCCAATGTCTAATCTCCGTTTTATTGTTGATTGCAGCTTTCTTACAATGAACAGTCGAGCTCTAAGTCGTGCGTCTGAGCCCTTGAATGCTTGCATATCCAGGTTGTTCGACGCGTGCCTTGCGTTAGTTAGCACATGATCGATTTGGTTGTCGGTTCGACCACCTAGAAATAGCCAGGTTACTCTTTCTGTGAGAGGATCTTGTCACCATATTACTAGTTGTCGCAAAGTTTGCTAATTGGAAGCCGTTTTCTGTTGTCGTGTCATATAGATTGTATATTCTGATCACGCCGCCAAAGATGTGTTCCTTGCCGATTTTGGCATTGAAGTCTCCGAGTACGATCTTGATGTCGTGCTCTGGACAGACTCCGTAGGCTCCGACCTAGAGGCCGCTACCGATGGACTCCTCAGTCTAATTGATAGGGCGTGTGCACGTATTAGGCTTATATGATAAAACCTTCCTTGAATGCGGAATGCGATGACCTTCGGTCTAAGCTGTTTTTCTACAATGGATTCGCATCCTAATATGTGCAACCGTTGTTATAGCTGTGATAAATGTCGCATGATTCCATCTCCTATCCAGCGTATTTCCTGGATCGCAGTAATGTCCGCCTTATACTGCATGAGAATATTTTCTGATTTGTATGCGGCACCAGGAGTGTACGGAGTTCTGACATTCCTGGTGCACACCCATAAATCGTTGTCCTTTTTCGTGCCGTGTCGTCGTCGGTTAGCATTACTTTACCTTTTTTCCTAGTTGGATTGTTAGCCCTACCCGCAACCGCCAGACTAGTCGGGTTGGTTAGCGCTCTGCTGCCTAGAATGCGCGCCATTCCCCTATTTTATTTGATTCCTCCAGAAGAAGTCCAACATCCTAATTTTGTCTACGGATGGATGGGGAAATCGTCAATAAGGCAATCCATATATGTACGTCAAACGCATACAATCCTGGTATCTAGCCCTGAAAACCATTGACACCACTTCCAATAACCAAGTCAATTTGCCATTAGTTATATATTGTATTGCCACGTAAATAGGAAATAAATCTCTATGCCACCTAAGAGCAAAGCTCATTTTCTGGAACCACGTCGACTGATGCTCCAACATTGGGATCGCACACCGTTCCTGCAACGGCACACTTCGCGCTCACTCTCAAAATCCGAAAGTTCACATCACTATAATCTAGCTGTGAATACAAGTAGATCGGCAGCTTGTTACTCATGACCCATACACCCTGATCCAACTGTTGATCGACCTTCAGATCATTCGGGAATTGAATTAATGACGTATTAGGCGATATCACTCCAAGATTCGACCTGGTGTATGGTTTCCTCATGTCCCAACAACCAATCGTGTCGCGATGAACCTGCGTGTAGAACATTACATTATTGCGATCGATTCCCGATGTTGAGGATTGCCCATTTCGACCACGATCGCCGATCGAGGTAAACGACTTTGCCAGTTGTTGTGCATCTGTCGGCCAATAACTCTCCTGCCGAATGATGTTAGTCGACACCACGAATTCCTACAAAATAAGATCGAATCAGATATAGACAGTGAACACTACTAAGTACTATGTACCTGAAAACTAGCCATGGGATGGAAGAATAGAATCCGGTCATTGTGCTCATTGAGTGGTGACAAGCTCATGCCAAATACCCCATCCAGCCATTGAAAATTCAAACCATACACGTTGAAATCCGATGCTATTGGATTCGGATTGAAATTATAATTTGTCACGCGCCAGCTCCGATTTTTTGCCAAGCTGAATACCACAATGCCAAATCGCCAAACGTCGGTTACGTAAACATGTGCATCGGCACAATCTCCATTTCTTACGTCGACAACGATGTTCGTATGCAGTGAATCCTGTTTAACCTGCTCAGCAGGGATTTCGTACGACAAAATTCTGCGATTGCTCTCCAGGTCGTAGGCGATGATTTTCGGCGGGCAGACCTGATTTAGATTGACAGTTGCGTTCACAACACCCGCATCAATCAACCACAACCGTGAGCATTCGTCAATTGCCGTCCTATACACGGATATTAGTTTGCTGCAATCCGGATTGTAGGCATCGCCGTGTTCCGTCCAGTCAGGATACGGCTTAAGAGCTGGACTTAGTTCCTCCGCCGGAAATGGTAACCAATTCAAACTGGCCGGGACGCCGTCTTTCCAGCGTGGCGTTGTCACAAATATACGATTGCCGTACACGTCAATGCCCAGCGGCAGGTTATTTTGAGGAATGAATTCACTTGAACGAATCGACAAGTGAGTAGAGTCGATGGAAATGTATTGCGGAATACTTACTTTCTAGCAATTGCTATTTGTCGCCTTTGGAATGTGGGGTATTCAAAGTCCAAGTACTTCCACTCGTTCACGATTTCGAAATGATTAGATTGTTGTTCACTTTTTGATGGATCTTCACCTTCTTCTGATGCGATTGAGGGCACGAAATCATACGCTAGTTGTTGCCTTTGACTTCCCACGCATAACGCGAACACAAAAACCAGTAATACACGCGTCAACATACTGTCTACAGTCTCGTTGAGAGAAACTATCCGCTGAGTGGTATGGACGGAAGCTAACTGTATGAAGCGATCGAGGTACGTCTACAAAAAGCGACCCCGCCACTTTTCAAAGTAGCTGTGTTTCTACGGCTTGTCGTAATCTGGATTGGGTTTTACCAATCCGCGGCTGCAATCGAAAGGCAGTGCTCACCAACCACCTTACCACCAGCGTAGAGTTACCATACATGGCGCAAAATGATCGTGCTAATGACTATGAATCTGCATAAAAATGAAAGCGACGTTGTATGCTACGTCATCACATTAAAAAGGCTAATCCGTTTGGAATGATTGCTTGCACGATGACAGATGTTGGTTGCAGGCAGGTTATGGGCTTTTACTTTCTTTCTTCTTTCTTTTTTTGACGCTACAGTTCATGGCGAACCTGGGCCTCATTTAAAAAACCTCTCCAACTAGCACGGTCTTTCGCCAGCAGTCCGATTACCAGGTTCCCATAAGTGGCCGGCAGCTCGACAGCTTGCGAGGCCAGCATATGTGGCCGGCAGCTCGACAGCTCGACAGCTTACCAATCAACCATCGGTGGCTGGCAGCTCGACAGCTTACCAGGCCAACACAGGTGGGCGGCAGCTCGACAGACTACCAGGTCATCATAGGTAGCCGGCAGCTCGACAGATTACCAGGCCACCATAGGTGGCGAGCAGCTCGACATATTACCGGGCCACCATATGTAACCGGCAGCTCGACAGCTTACCGGGCCAGCATATGTGGCCGGCAGCTCGACAGACTACCAGGTCACCATAAGTGGCGGGCAGCTCGACGGTTTACCAGGCCACAATAGGTTGTCGGCGGTTCGACAGCTTACCGGACACCATAGGTTTTCGGCAGTTCGACAGCCTACCAGACACCATAGCTCGCCGGTAGCTCGGCAGATTACCAGGCCACTTTAGGTGGTCGGCAAGCTCGACAGCTTACCAGGCCAACATAGGTGGCCGGCAGTTCGACGGCATACCAGTCCTCCATAGGTGGCTGGTAGTTCAACAACTTACCTCATTACCATATGTAGCCGGCAGCTCGACAGTTTGCTAGGCCACCATATTCCAGGCCGCTCTAGTTAGACCGCATTTCCACAGCTTACGAAGCCACCATATGAGGCTGGCAGATCGACAGCATCACAGGCCACCATAAGTGGACGGCTGCTCGACGGATAAATAGGCCACCATAGGTGTCCGGCAGCTCGACCCATTATCAGGTCACCATAGGTGGCCGACAGCTCGACAGCCCTCCAGCCAGCATAGGTGGCCAGGAGGTCGAGAGATTACCAGGTTCCCGTAGGTGGCCGGCATCTCGACAGCTTACGAGGCCAGCATATGTGGCCGGCAGCTCGACAGCTCGACAGCTTACCAATCAGCCATCGGTGGCCGGCAGCTCGACAGCTCACCAGGCCGACACAGGTGGCCGGCAGCTCGACTGCTTACCAGGCCACCATAAGTGGCCGGCTGCTCGACAGATAAACAGGCCACCATTGGTGTCCGGCAGCTCGACCCATTATCAGGTCACCATAGGTGGCCGACAGCTCGACAGCTTTCCAGCCAGCATAGGTGGATGGGAGGTCGAGAGATTACCAGGTTCCCATAAGTGAACATGGGACACATACGTGACCGGCAACTCGACAGATTACCAAGTCACCATAGACGACCGGCAGCTCGATAGCTTAGCGGACCACCACAGGTGGCCGGCAGCTCGACAGCCTACCAGGCCACCATAAGTGGTGGGCAGCTCGACCGATTACCAGGTCACCGTAGGTGGTCGGCAAGCTCGACAGCTTACCAGGCCAACATAGGTGGCCGGCAGTTCGACGGCATACCAGTCCTCCATGGGTGGCTGGTAGTTCAACAACTTACCTCATTACCATATGTGGCCGGCAGCTCGACAGTTTGCTAGGCCACTATATTCCAGGCCGCTCTAGTTAGACCGCATTTCCACAGCTTACGATGCCACCATATGAGGCTGGCAGATCGACAGCTTCACAGGCCACCATAAGTGGACGGCTGCTCGACAGATAAACAGGCCACCATAGGTGTCCGGTAGCTCGACCCACTATCAGGTCACCATAGGTGGCCGACAGCTCGACAGCTTTCCAGCCAGCATAGGTGGCCAGGAGGTCGAGAGATTACCAGGTTCCCGTAGGTGGCCGGCATCTCGACAGCTTACGAGGCCAGCATATGTGGCCGGCAGCTCGACAGTTTACTAGGCAACCATAGGTGACCGGCAGCTCGACAACAGGCGTTGTATCACATTCACATCACATCCCATTAAAAAGGCTAATCCGTTTGAAATGATTTTTTGCATGATGACAGATCTTGGTTGCAGGCAGGTTATGGGCATATCACGTTCTTTCTTCTTCTTTTTGGTTTTTTTGACGCTACAGTTCATGGCGAATCTGAGCCTCATTTAAAAAACCTCTCCAACTGGCACGGCCAGCAGTCTCCAGTGCCGCACGCCTAGTTAGTTAAGGTCATCTTCCACTTGGTTGCGCCACCTTAAATGTGGCCTTCCTCGACCGCGTCGCCCCTCGGGGCTGGATTCAAAGACCTTCCGGGCCGGTGCTGTGCTCAACATGTCCTAGCCATCTTAGGCGTTGGATCAAAACACGCCGTGCTACGTTCATGTCGCTGTACAGTCCGTACAGTTCACTATTAAGTATTCTCATCCACTTCCCATTTATGCAGGTCGCCCGAAAATCGTACGCAGAATTTTTCTCTCAAAACGACCAAGGAGCTCCTCATCCGCTTTCGATAAGGTCCATGTCTCTGCGCCATAATGCAGGACTGGGATGATAAGGGTCTCGTATATGGTCACCTTGGTTTTTCGAGGGAGGGCTCTGCTTCTCAATTGGCTCCCGAGCCCAAAGAAACAGCGGTTGGCAAGAGCTATTTTGCGTTTGACTTCGGCACTGGAGCACTGGAGCCTAGGTAGACGAAGTCCTTGACTACCTCGAAATTATACATGCCAATATATGCGCCCTGGCCAAGACGCCGGTGGTTCGTGTCCTTTCTCGACGACAGCATATATTTCGTTTTGCCCTCATTTACCGCCAGTCCCATTTTAGCCGCTTCCGTCTCAATGCTCGTAAAGGCTTCAATGACATCTCGCTGACTTCGTCTAATTATGTCAATATCATCGGCATATGCGAGCAGCTGTACGGACTTGAAAAAGATGGTGCCCCTCGTATTGACCAGTGAGTTTTGCACGATCCTTTCAAGGAAGATGTTAAAAAAGTTACACGATAGCGTGTCGCCCTGTCTAAAGCCTTTTTTGACATAAAATGTATCGGTTAGGTCGCTTCCGACCCTGATGGAGCAGCGAGAGTTCTCCAGTGTCAGCCTGTACAATCTGACGAGTTTGGCAGGGATGTCAAAACTAGACATGGCGTTGTATAGCTCGTCTCTATTTATACTATCGTATGCAGCCTTAAAGTCGATCTGGAACTCGTTTGTTTTTTCCAGGATCTGCCGCAGTGTGAATACTTGATCTATAGTGGACTTCCCGGGCCTAAAAACACTGATATGGACCAATCAGTTTATTAACGAACGGTTTCAGGCGTTTACACAGTACAGCAGAGAATATTTTATAAGCTATGTTCAGAAGACTCATACCTCTGTAGTTGGCACAGACAAATGGATCTCCTTTCTTGTGGATCGGGCAAATGATACTAAGATTGCATTCATCGGGCATGCATAATCTGACCATATCATACAGATGAGCTGGTGCATACTCCCAACCAGGTCATCTCCAGCTGCCTTAAAGAGCTCGACAGGTAGTCCGTTTACTCCAGCAGCTTTGTTGGACTAAAGCTTAGAAAAGCATCCTAACTTCGTTCAGGTCAGGGGGACAGAATTCTCTGCTATCATCGTCCGCTGCCTGACAGCGGGATCTGTTTCGTCATCGCCGTTATACAGTTTGCAGAAGTAGTAGTCTTTTTAGAGACTGTGACTATGATGTGTTTACACACAACCTGGATGGGGTGCAGTGGTTTGGGTCGTTGATGTTCGTTCACTACTCTCAGGGGTGGCTGTCCTAGATAGGATGAGAGCCCACCAAATTCCATGTTGGTTATGCCGTAGTAATTCGTTCGAGCACTTTAGTATTGCATACGCAGAGGATGAATTTCAGTTGACCATATGCTGGGAGGATTATGCCTGCAGCAGTATGTCTGGTCATTTGCCATTCACAACTGCGTTGCATACTTTTTGTCCGTATAGGAATTACTTTTTCTTGGCTATGTAGCGAATTTGAACTATAGACCTTCCGCTCGGCGGTCGATGATGTTAACCACTGCACCACGGCCACCTTGGCATGTTTGTTTTATTCATTGATAAAACCTCCGAACGTCATTCCTGCGATAGCATCTCTCCATCTCTACGATCGCGGGCTTTTCATGCTCTCCTTTTTTTTTTGTTTTGAGAAGCTTATGCTCCTTCCTCCTTTTCTGCTCATAATGCTCATGAGCAGCTCTCGTCCTTCTGTGCAGCGCCTCTTGATAGGTTTGCTGCTTGGCTGCGTGTGCCCTCCTACACTCGTCGTCAAGCCATGGGTTTCTTATTTATGGCGGTTTGAAAACCAGTACTTCCGAAGCAGCACTCTCTAAGGCTTGTTGACAACAGGTCCATTGGTGTTGTACTGTCTGAGCAGGTGTTGCAGGCTAGAGAGAGACGCGATTGGCATAGGCTCTGGCGGTCTCTTGCGATTGTAGCATTGCGACGTTGCGATTGGCATAGGCATAGGCTCTGGCGGTCTCTTGCGATTATAGCATTGCGACGTTGTATGTCGCGGGCCTTACTCGATTTTTCTGGGCCGGGCATATTCGCAGTCGCAACCTGGCTGCTACAGGATAAAGGTCCGAGTCGATGTTGGCTCCTCTAAAAGTTCGTATATCCAAAATGTCGGATGCATGCCTGCCATCAATCGCAATGTGGTCAATCTGGTTGACGACAGCGCATCGCCCTGCCAAAATCCTTTTTGACATCCTGCATAGTCTGATGAGTTTAGCAGGTATGGCAAAGGTAGATATAGCGTTGTATAGCTCGTCTCTAATTACGCTGTCGTATGCGGCTTTGAAGTCGACAAATAAGTGGTGAGTGTCGACATGAAATTCACTGCTTTTTTCCAGGATGTGGCGTAGTCGAAGATTTGGTCGATGGTGGACTTCCCTGGCCTGAATTCGCACGGGTAAGGACCTATCAGCTTAATTACAAAAGGCTTCAGGCTTTCACACAAAACGGCAGAGAAGATTTTGTAGGCGATGTTAAGAAGACTTATTCCTCTGTAGTTGGCGCAGTCAGAGGGGTTTCCTTTCTTGTGAATCGGGCATACGATGCTGAGACTCCACTCCTCGGGCATGCTTTCTTCAGACCATATCTTACAGATGAGCTGATGCATGCTCCTAACCAGATCATCCCCAGGTGCCTTGAAGAGCCTAGCAGACAGTCCGTCCGCGCCAGCAGCTTTATTCGACTTGAATTTCGATATGGCAATCTTAACTTCGTCGAGGTAAGGGGGACGGAATTCTCTGTGATCTTCCTCATTAAGAAATGGATCATTCTGCCTGACGGCGGTATGTTGGCTATCATCGCCGTTATACAGTCTGCAGAAGTGATTTTTCCAAATTCTAAGCATCGACTGCGGTTCTACTACTAGGTGTCCGTTCTCATCCCTGCAGGCTTCCGTTCTGGCTTTATAACCTTGACATGTTCGCTTTATCTGTTGATAAAACTTTTGTACGCCACGCCTGCAGTAACACCTCTCTAAATCTTCAATCGCGCGCTTCTCGTGTTCTTTCGTCTTTCTTCTGAGGAGCTTATGTTCCTTCCTTCTTTTAACTCGTAGAGCTCACGAGCTGCTCTTCTTCTTTTATGCAGCGAGGCTTTGTATGCATCCTTTTTTGTCTCTTCGTGGTGGAGCCTTGAAGCCCAAAACTTCAGAGGCAGAGGCAGTGGCTTCAGAAGCAGAGGCAGAGGCTTCAGAGGCAGATGTAGAGCTTTTCAGGGCTTGTTTGCAAAGGTTCCACTGCCGTTCTATTGGTAGCGTGGAGGGTTGAGGTTTATTGGAGAGCTTAAGGGAGACGCGGTTTTTAAAAGCACGAGCGGTTTCTGGCGATAGTAGCTTTCCAACATCATAACTTTGTATTCTTGCTCTACTCTGCTGCGTTCGTGCTTTCCGTAGGCGCATCGTGGCTACTAAAAGTTAGTGTTCCGAGTCGATGTTAGCCCCTCGGAAAGTTCGAACATCAAGAATAGTGGAGGAGTGTCTGACGTCGATCGCGATGTGATCAATCTGGTTGGTGGTCGATTGATCAAAAGACCGCCAGGTGCCTTTGTGTATATCGAGGTGCGGGAAGTGCGCCCCGTAGCAAGAAGAATCAGCCTGTGTCCGTTAACGAATGTGGTGTCGTGTAGGTTATGTGTGCCGATGACTCGTTCAAAGATGCTTTTCTTACCCAGCTTAGCATTGAAGTCCCCTTGTACAATTTTGATGTCATAGCTGGGGCATTGGGCTTATGTTTTGTCTAGGCGATCGTAGAACTCATCTCTGGTCATCCTTGTCTTCCGTGGGGGCGTGGACGCAGATCAAGCTGATGTTAAAAAATTTAGCCTTGATACGAATCGTTATGATGCGTTCGCTCACGTACCGAATGCTTAGGACTTTTTGCCTTAGTCCACCTCGAACAACGAACCGCATTCGAACAATAGGTGTCCTCCCTCCCTATAGCTGTCGACGTAGTAAATATCTCAGTTTTTCATCCGCCTTATACACGGTCTATTCCATCGCATTTCCTGGTTATGTCCGCTTTATAGCGGTCTGGGGCGTTCGCAAGTTGTTCGGCTGCACGTGGCCTGTTTAGGGACCTAACATTCCACGTACAAAGCCGAAGATCATTGTCCTTTTTTCGTTTCTTGCAAGGGTCGTCAACCTTAATCCGGTCCATTATATCCGACGAGGCTTGTGGTTGTTTCGGAGTTTGTGGTTTTTTAGGGTTACGGCTTACTAGGCCGTAGCCCTACCGACATTAATTCTGTTTTGAGGCGCAGGAGGCTCGCCCTTTCCCGTCTGCAATTTCCATATGAAATCTCCAGATACCACCACGAGGAGGTGGGGATGGGACTTACTAACAGTGCCGCAAGATGTTCGACTGCGGTGGCTCCTCCCGCTTTTAGCAGGCCAGCATCCGCCAAATCGACTATGGACCAAATATTCACACTTCGACATATCCTGGAAGAAACTTACTTACTTACTTATCAGGCCTGCGATCCATGGAGGATCTGAGCCTGAGCTATAGCTGCCTTCCATCCTTGACGGTCCCGGGCACGCTGCTTCCAGTTGTCAAGACCGAGATGTCTTACATCCGCGATTACTTGGTCTTTATACCGGAGGTTCGGTCTTCCTCTTCTTCTTGAACCAGGAGGCTCGGAGTCGAAGACCCTCTTAGCTGGAGCGTTGATGTCCATGCGCTCGATGTGGCCGAGCCAGTGTAGTCGACGGATCCTTGCCTTCCGGACTACATCCACATCTTGGTACAGCTCGTAGAGTTGGCGGTTGTGTCTTCTTCTCCATTCACCTTCCTCATAGACAGGACCAAATATCCGGCGCAGAATTTTTCTTTCGAAAGAACCCAAAATCAGCTCCGCTGTCCTGCTTATCGTCCAGCTTTCGGCTCCGTACAGCAAGACTGGCAGAATGAGCGTTTTGTAAAGCATGACTTTGGTCTTTCGAGTGAGGACTTTTGACCCCAGTTGTTTGGACAAGCCGAAGTAGCAGCGGTTGCCAAGGGCGATTCTATGCCGGATCTCCATTGTGGTGTCATTTGTGGAATTTACGTTTGCCCCGAGGTAGACAAACTCCTTAACTACCTCGAAATTGTAGCTGTCAATTGTTATGTTTTGTCCCAGGTGGTGAGCGACGGATTGGTTTTTGCTTGACAGCATGTATTTCGTTTTGTCCTCATTGATCTTGAGACCAACTCGTTTCGCCTGTTCTTCAATCGCCGTGAATGCTTCCACAATGCCACGGCGAGAACACGCGATGATGTCGACGCCTGCCCGTCGCACTATCTGCTCCAGCGCCAGGTTGAAGAAGTCACATGACAGCGCATCTCCTTGCCGAAATCCGGTGCATGTTTCGAATGGTTCCGAGGTCCTAGAACCGAGTTGCACGGTGCATCGCGTGTTTTTTAGCGTGGCGCGACACAACTGGATCAGTTTTACCGGGATCCCGAATTCGGCCATCGCCCCAAACAGTGCTTCACGATGAATGCTGTCGTATGCGGCTTTGAAATCGATGAAAAGATGGTGTGTATCGATTCGAAACTCGTTGGTCTTTTCCAGGATTTGTCGAAGTGTGAAAATTTGGTCTATAGTTGATTTGCCGGGCCGGAAGCCGCACTGGTAGCTGCCGATTAGTGCGGTGCAAAATGGTTTTAGACGTTCACACAATACGCTGGCAGGATCTTGTATGCGACATTGAGCAGGGATATACCTCTATAGTTCTTGCAAGAGGTTGGATCGCCTTTTTTGTGGATGGGGCATATAGAGCTGGTATTCCAGACGTCGGGCATGCTCTCATCTTCCCAAATTCTGCAGATGATCTGGTGCATGCTCCCTACCAGAACATCGCCGCCAGCCTTGAAGAGCTCTGATGGCAAGCCATCTGAGCCTGCGGCCTTGTTGCTCTTCAGCTTCTGAATAGCTGTGCCGACTTCTTCTATGCTGGGTGGGAGGACTACTTCCCTACCACTCTCTCTTGGTCATGCTCGTTAAGCAGCTGCTGGAAGTGCTGCTTAAATACATCCACTATTCCCTGCGGGTCGGTGACAAGATTACCCTCGCAGTTTCGAAGAGCCAGGGTGCCCTTTTTGAAGCCTCCTGCAAGGCCTTTGGCTTTCTTGTAAAAGGCTCGTATTTTATGTCTATCCCTAGACTCCTCGAAATCCTTGAGCTGGGAGGCTGCGAAGATTCTTTTCTTTTGTCGCAGTAGTTTCTTCTCCTCCCTTCTTCTGGCTCGGTACTCTTCTCGCGCTGCCCTGGTTTTCCTCTGCAGCGCCTTTTGGTACGCCTCGTCGGTTGCTGCCTTTTTCTGCTCACACTCGCCATCATACCACGGGTTTCTTGTCGGGGGTGGTAGGTATCCTAAGGTGGTTTCGGCTACTTCCTGAATGGCTGAGCGGCAATGCAGCCACATATTATTGGCATTTGTGTTCGACGTAGGCATACCGTAGAGTCTTTCGCTCAGCTGCTCCCTGTAGACTCTGGCAACCTCCGGTGTGCTCAGGCGCCCAATGTCGAACCTCCTCCTGATGGACTGGTGCAGCTTTCTGACATTGGACAGTCGAGCTCTGAATCTTGCTGCTACGAGGAAGTGGTCAGAGTCGACATTTGCCCCTCTGAATGTTCGCACATCCAGGATGTTTGACGCGTGCCTTGCGTCAATGAGCACATGGTCGATTTGGTTGGCGGTTCGACCGTCCGGAGATCGCCAGGTTGCTGTGTGGATTCGCTTGCGAGGGAATCTTGTGCTACTTATCACCGCATTACGAGCTGTCGCAAAGTCAGCGAGTCGGAAGCCGTTATCTGTTGTTGTATCGTGGAGGCTGTGCTTTCCGATCACTCCGCCAAGGGTGTTTTCCTTTCCGATTTTGGCGTTGAAGTCCCCGAGCACGATTTTTACATCGTACTCCGGACAAGCTCCGTAGGCGTTGTCCAGGAGGTCATAGAAGTCCTCCTTGATAGGGTCTTCAGCCTCGTCGGTAGGGGCGTGTGCACATATAAGGCTGATGTTATAAAATCTGCCTCTGATGCGGATCACAGCCAGGCGATCACTTATAGGTTTAAAGTCGATGACCTTCGACCTTAACCGCTTTCCCACGACAAATCCGCATCCCAGTAAGTGCAACCTTTTGTGACAGCCTTGTACTGCGTGAGGATTCCTTCTAGTTTATGAGCAGCTCCGGGAGTGTACAGGGTTCTGACATTCCAGGAGCATACTCGCAAATCGTGTTCCTTTTTCGTGCGTTGTCGTCGTCGAGTATCCGTCCGTGTATCCGAGGCATCTTGCTCATTCATAACTTTGGGTTTTTTTACGTGGGCGGATTATTAGCCCGCCGCACAACCGCCATTCTGGTCGGGGTTTTTTTCGCTGCATACGTTTGTTCACCTCCCAACGGTTGTTGAAGAGGCTATCCAGAGGGCGCCGCGAGGAGGCCGTATGTCAACTTGACCCGGGCATTTAAACAGGGATCGTTGCTGGCATCTCGCCAGGTTGAGAGCAATCAACAACTTTACCCTGTATGTCCGAGCCCATGCCCTCCTGGAAGAAACTAGCGAGATTCAAATCGATACCCATCACCTCTTTATCGCACACGACAGCAAGAATTGTTTGATCCCAGGAAAACTGATCCGGCTGTGTCGCGCCACGCTAAAAAATACACGATGCACCGTGCAGTTCGGTTCTAGGACCCTGAACCGTTTGAAACAAAGGAGATGCGCTGTCGTGTGACTTCTTCAATTTGGTGTTGGAGCAGATAGCGCGAGAACAGGCGTCAACAAGTCTTTTACAAGTCTGTTCAGCTGCTAGGATACGCGGATGATATTGACATCATCGCGCGGTCTCAGCGTGACGTTGTAGAAGCGATTGAGGAACAGGCGAAACTAATTGGTCTTAAAGTCAACGAGGATAAGACAAAGCACATGCTGTCAAGCAAAAATCGATCCATCGCTCACCACCTGGAACAAAATATAACGGTTGACACCTACATATAACTTCGAGGTGGTTAAGGAGTTTGTCTACCTCGGAGCAAACGTAAACCCTACAAACGACACCACAGTGGAGATCCGGCATAGAATCGCCTTTGCCAACCGCTGCTACTTCGGTTTGTCCAAACAACTTGGGTCAAAACTCCTCACTCGAAAGACCAAAGTCATGCTTTACAAAACGTTCATTCTGCCAGTCTTGCTGTACGGAGCCGAAAGCTGGACGATAAGCAGGACGGCTTCTTTCTTTCGAAAGAACATTTCTGCGCTGGATATTTGGTCCTGTCTGTGAGGAAGGTAAATGGAGGGGAAGACATAACCACGAACTCTATGAGCTGTACAAAGATGTGAATCCGGAAGGCAAAGATCCGTCGACTACACTGGCTCGGCCACATCAAGCGCATGCACAACCAACGCTCCAACTAAGAGGGTATTCGACTCCGAGCCTCCCGGTTCGGAAAGAAGGGGAAGACCGAACCCCGAAATCACGGATGTAAGACAAATTGGTCTTGATAACTAGAAACAGCGTGCCCGGAACCGTCAAGGATGGAAGGCAACTATAGTTCAGGCCCAGGTCTTGCACGGATTGCTGGCCTGATAAGTAAGCAATCTCACGAAAGTAAATGGCGATCATTGGTTTATCATTCTACGTAAAAACATTTAAGACTTTTGTACGTTTCCTGTACTTGCTTCGACAATTAAAAACCAAACGCTTAAGAAATCACACACACACAAGTTTAATGAGGTCATGTTGATCGACCAAACTAAGTATTGAGTAAAGGAGTAAGGGGAACCATCTTAAAGCCATAGAATCGTTGAGATTGCATATATGGCTACTTCCATGTCCATTGTACCTACAATTAGAAATCAAACAGTTGCCAAGAGCCAACTCCTTCGTTAACCACTTATCTTGACACAAGTCTGGGACAACTGGATTGATCTTGTGCAGACTTTAGAGTAGTACGCAGTTGATGCTGTTATGGGTTATTAAGGAAACAACTCATTGTATTTAGAATCTACTTCACTTTATTTCTCTAAATCATAAATTGATCCCACACCAAGAGCCCTCTTTCGGGCATCACCTCGACCTTACACTACTCGCTATGTACATGTACACTAAACTTAGACCAAGTCACTGCGAGAAGAACGAACTCGTATTGGCAGTAGTGCTCAGGCCAAGGGTTGAAGTGTCCCTTTGCGAGGAGACAGCCGCCCGTTGGTATCTCGAAATATGATCCAATGCATGAGGCAGAATAGGACGGACAGTATGAATCTCGAACAGAGTCAAGTTATCCAATTTGGCGTAAGTACCCTCGCCCTTAATAAAAGCATCAATCGACGTCCGCAGCTTGGATTCCCGAATATCGAATATATCCTTTATGACAGTGCGGATCTCCTCGCAATGGGGAACATCATCCGGAGCCGTACTCAGTATCAATTGTGCCTCGACCATGTAGTGCTCACTGGGCATTTTGGTGAAGAATCTACAAGGAAGAGAGTTGACAAGCAATCTGATCTGTATAGCGCTGTCAGGGACCTACCTTGATTTCTTCTCTTCCTCCTTGATCTCCTCGAGAAGTTCCAGATCCATCCAACTAGGTGGTACTATACGACATTTCTGTTGTTTCCTTAAATGTATCGCAAGCCATAGGGGCACCTGAACCGGTAGGCCAGCTCGAAACGGACCAATACTTCCAGAAATCAAGTGAATCTGATCGAAACTAAAATTCGGAATAACAGTGGTTGTGTTCTTCTCGCCGATGAACTCAACCACAGCCGGATCCATAGCCAGAGTTTATGGTAACCAAGAAAAATGCTCGGCAGCAGAACTGATCAAAACAAAAGTAATCGCGCTCAAAACAGTCCATCTGACAGCAATGTGACAGCGGTGAAAGCCAAATAGCGAGTCTCGATTCGGTGTATTCGATCCTCTTCGCTCTGTTCGTTTTGTGATCTGACTGGGTTCTGTTTGTTTTTTTCTGGATTGCGATAAACTACAATTGTCCTTTTTATTTAAATTGAAACACACTCACTTTTAATTCTTTCACCACAGATCAATTGTCTGTGTAGCTTCACCACTTTTCTTTATTATCCAATACTATCCACTTTAAACTTTATTACACAATACACAAACCTTTATTGAAAGCTTTTCTTTTCATTTTGGTTGATCACACCGACTTGTCACACGCTGTTTTATACCACAAACTGAATGTCTGTCACGGGCGAGTGTTCGCGCTTATATAGCTCTCGGTCCACCGTCTCGAACGTTCGCCGTTGGAAGTTCCCCTTCGGCAATCTCTAGAACGCTCTGACAATTCCATTGGAAGTTGACATCATTCCAATCCCCGCTTCCAGAGAGTTTTCGAACTTCGACAGCGAAATTCGAACTTAACGGTCCGCTTGCATCTCCGCAACAATATTTACATGACAAAGCCGGCTTATTTTACGCAGAAGAGGTGGGTCCAACAGATTCATCATCTTCATCCGGAAATGGGCGCACATAGTAAGTATAGTAAATATTAGGTACACAATCAGACACAAAACATACCTACACACACTACAACAACTAAAAAGCACACGGAATGCTACATGGACGATTTGTCATACAAAAACAGAATTATGTATATACATGAACGTATGTATCACCTGGATTACTAACTAGTCCTTAAAGTATGCCTATATTTTATGCATGTAAGTTCATGCAGAAACATGACATCGCACATTTTTTCCAGGCCCCTATGTATGCAAACAAAATGTTATTCCACAGCAGAAAAAAATAATATTTTCTGACAAATCCATAGGAAAAAATGAATTTTTAAACCTTAATATCTCCTAAACTAGGCGAAAACGAGAAAATTGGTACTTATATCATCGTGATCTACAAAACTGCGTTTTCGAAATGCCCTACCTCGGATATCGCAATCGTGCCGGCCCGACAAAAAGCGGGTAAGAGCCTCTGCAGCCGAACACCTTGCAGCTCTGCTAGTCAGGTCCTACTTCCACCTCCTCGTGGAACCATCTGAAAATTTCCTTACAAGGGAAACTACTGACGGAAGAGGCCGAATGGCGAGTATCTTCGCCATTGGGCGAGGTGAAGTATTTGGGACATGTGGTGACTGCGGAAGGAGTCCGCACAGATGAAGAGAAAATCTCAGCGGTTAAGGAATGGCCGCGGCCGAAGAATCTTCATGAGTTAAGGTCATTCCTGGGACTTTGCACATATTACAGGCGATTCATCCCAGGATTTGCAAACGTTGCCAGCAGTTTGCACGAGCTCACCAAAAAGAATCGGCCATTCAAGTGGGAGAAGCCGCAGGAGGAAGCGTTCATTCACTTGAAGGAATTGCTCTGCAGTGCGCAGATCCTTGCATTCCCTGTCCCGGGAGAAAAGTTTATTTTGGACACCGATGCGAGCGGACATGGAATCGGAGGAATACTCTCTCAAATGATTGACGGGCGAGAACGGGTCATCGCTTACTACAGAAGGAACCTATCGAAGCCGGAGAGGAACTACTATGTAACTTTCCATCTTAGGACGGACCACGCAGCGTTAAGGTGGCTGCTACAGTTCAAAAACCCGGAAGGCCAGCTTGCTAGATGGATAGAGAGAATCCAGAGTTATGACTTCAGTATCGAACACCGGAAGGGAAGCAGTCATGGAAATGCGGATGCATTATCGAGGCGACCTTGCGATGTTGAATGCAAATATTGTTCACGTGCCGAGACCAAAGAAGAGGTCACCGACATCCGTCGTTTCCATGTGCTGCCAGAGGATTCCTGGACTTTCGAGAAGGTCGGAAGAAGGCAGCGAGAAGATGCCGATCTGGCGATCATCATCGGGTACCAAGAACGAGGTTTTCGACCAACTTGGCAGCAAATATCCAGTAAAAGCCCAACCGTGAAAGCTTACTGGGCTCAATGGCAGAGTTTGAAGGTGAAGAACGGTTGCCTCTACCGCTGTTGGGAAAGTGAGGACGGGAACATTGTCAACGATCTGCTGGTAATTCCAAAGGAACAAATCGTCGAAGTCATCCGAGAATACCACGAGGGACCAACCGAGGGTCATCTTGGTGTTAACAAGACTGTAGAAAAGATCAAGAGACGTTTCTACTGGGTAGGATACCATGAGTCGGTCACAAATTTCATTCGCAGGTGTAAACAGTGTGCGAAAGCAAAGGGGCCAGTTAGGAAAACTCGAGGAAATATGCAGCAGTACAATGTTGGAGCACCGTTCGAACGTATCGCCATGGACATCGCAGGCCCATTCCCAACGAGCAACGCTGGAAACAAATACGCCCTGGTGGTGATCGATTACTTCAGCAAGTGGCCTGAGGTGTTTTGCATCCCGAATCAAGAAGCCAAAACTATTTCGGATGCATTCGTGAATAACTGGGTTTCGCGTTATGGAGTACCGTTGGAACTGCACTCAGACCAAGGAAGGAACTTCTAGTCGTCGGTGTTCAAAGAACTCTGTGACATGCTAGGCATCAGAAAGACACGGATAACAGCATTACACCCACAATCTGATGGCATGGTTGAAAGGTTCAACCGGACGATGGAGGAATACTTGAGAAAAGTCGTCGTCGGAGATCAGAAGGACTGGGATGAACATCTTCCCCTTTTCTTAATGGCGTACCGGTCGGCACAGCACAATTCAACGGCAACAACACCAGCTGAAGCCATTTTTGGAACCGATCTTCGACTTCCATCGGACTTGAAGTTCGGCGTGGTACTACCGACAACTAGCGGCAGGGAGGACTTCGTAACCGAAAATAAGGAACAGCTGAACTCCATCCATCAGTTCATCCGGGAGCGACTGAACTTGGTCAGCGATAAAATAAAAACGAGATACGACTTGGGGGCGAACACTTCTAGATTCGAGACAGGACAATTGGTATTGCTGTACAACCCACAACGAAAAAAAGGCTTGTGCCCCAAATTGTAATCCGCCTGGGATGGGCCATATGAGGTCATCAAGAAGCTCAATGACGTGGTATACCGAATACAGCAGACGGGAAACAGCCAAGTATAAGATTGTCCATGTAGAGAGGTTAGCGCCATATTACGGAGAAGGATCCAATCGCTTGTTCGAGGACGAACAAGTTTAGGAGGAGAGCAGTGTTGCGGAGACACAAACCGACGGTTAAGTTCGAATTTCGCTGTCGAAGTTCGAAAGCTCTCTTGAAGCGGAGATTGCAATGATGTCAACTGTCAACGGCGTAATGCTAACTGTCAGAGCATTCTAGAGATTTCCGAAGGGGAACTTCGGACGGCGAACATTCGAGAAGGTGGACCGAGAGCTATATAAGCGCGAACACTCGCCCTCGGCATTCATTCAGTTTGTGCAATTGTGTTCATCCCTGCAGGCTTCTGCTCTGGCTTTATAGCAGTGGCATGTTCGGCGAAGTTCCTGGCGGTCTCCTGCGATTGCAGCTTTCCGACGTTAAATTTTGGTTTTCTTACTCGACTCCGTTGATTCCTAGAAATTCGCATCCGTACCTTGGCTGCAACAAGGTAATGATCCGAGTCGATGCTGGCTCCACGAAAGGTTCGGACATCTAGGATGCTGGAGGAGTGTCTGCCGTCGATCGCAGTATGATCAATTTGGTTGGTTATCGATTGATCGAAATGTCCAATGTCAGAAAGCTGCACCAGCCCATCAGGAGGAGGTTCGACATTAGGCGCCTGAGCACACCGGAGGTTACCAGAGTCTACAGGGAGCAGCTGAGCGAAAGACTCTACGGTATGCCTACGTCGAACACAAATGCCAATAATATGTGACTGCATTGCCGCTCAGCCATTCAGGAAGTAGCCGAAAATCCCTTAGGGTACCTACCACCCCCGACAAGAAACCCGTGGTATGATGGCGAGTGTGAGTAGAAAAAGGCAGCAACCGACGAGGCGTACCAAAAGGCGCTGCAGAGGAAAACCAAGGCAGCGCAAGAAGAGTACCGAGCCAGAAGAAGGGAGGAGAAAAAACTACAGCGACAAATGAAAAGAATCTCCGCAGCTTCCCAGCTCAAGGATATCGAGGAGTCTAGGGATAAACATAAAACACGGGCCTTTTACAAGAAAGTCAAAGGCCTTGCAGGAGGCTTCAAAAAGGGCACCCAGGCTCTTCGAAACTGCGAGAGTAATCCTGTCACCAACCCGCAGGGAATAGTGGATGTACTTAAGCAGCATTGCCAGCAGCTGCTTAACAAGCATGACCAAGAGAGAGTGATAGGGACCGAGGAAATCCCAACTCCAGCCGCTGAAGTAGTCCTCCCACCCAGCATAGATGAAGTCGGCACAGCTATTCAGAAGCTGAAGAACAACAAGGCCGCAGGCTCAGATGGCTTGCCATCAGAGCTCTTCAAGGCTGGCGGCGATGTTCTGGTAGGGATCCCAGATCATCTGCAGAATTTGGGAAGATGAAAGCATGCCCGACGACTGGAATACCAGCTCTATATGCCCCATCCACCAAAAAGGCGACCCTACCTCTTACAAGAACTATAGAGGTATATCCCTGCTCAATGTCGCATACAAGATCCTGTCCAGCGTATAGTGTGAACGTCTAAAACCATTTTGCACCGCACTAATCGGCAGCTACCATTGCGGCTTCCGGCCTGGCAAATCAACTATAGACCAAATTTTCACACTTCGACAAATCTTGGAAAAGACCAACGAGTTTCGAATCGATACACACCATCTTTTCATCGATTTCAAAGCCGCATACGACAGCATTCATCGTGAAGAACTGTTTGGTGCGATGGCCGAATTCGGGATCCCGGAAAAACTGATCCAGTTGTGTCGCGCCACGCTAAAAAACACGCGATGCACCGTGCAATTCGGTTCTAGGACCTCGGAACCATTCGAAACATGCACCGGATTTCGGCAGATAGTGCGACGGGCAGGCGTCAACAGGGAAGGCACTATCTTTTACAAGTCCATCCAGCTGCTAGGATACGCGGATGATATCGACATCATCGCGTGTTCTCGCCGTGGCATTGTGGAAGCATTCACGGCGATTGAAGAACAGGCGAAACGAGTTGGTCTTAAGATCAATGAGGACAAAACGAAATACATGCTGTCAAGCAAAAACCAATCCGTCGCTCACCACCTGGGATAAAATATAACAATTGACAGCTACAATTTCGAGGTAGTTAAGGAGTTTGTCTACCTCGGGGCAAACGTAAATTCCACAAATGACACCACAGTTGAGATCCGGCATAGAATCGCCCCTGGCAACCGCTGCTACTTCGGCTTGTCCAAACAACTGGGGTCAAAACTCCTCACTCGAAAGACCAAAGGCATGCTTTACAAAACGCTCATACTGCCAGTCTTGCTGTACGGAGCCGAAAGTTGGACGATAAGCAGGACAGCGGAGCTGATTTTGGGTTTTTTCGAAAGAAAAATTCTGCGCCGGATATTTAGTCCTGTCTGTGAGGAAGGTGAATGGAGAAGAAGACAGAACCGCGAACTCTACGAGCTGTACAAAGATGTGGATGTAGTCCGGAAGGCAACGATCCGTCGACTACACTGGCTCAGCCACATCAAGCGCATGGACATCAACGCTCCAGCTAAGAGGGTCTTCGACTCCGAGCCTCCTGGTTCGAGAAGAAGAGGAAGACCGAACCTCCGGTATAAAGACCAAGTAATCGCGGATGTAAGACATCTTGGTCTTGACAACTGGAAGCAGCGTGCCCGTCAAGGATGGAAGGCAGCTATAGCTCAGGCTCAGATCCTCCATAGATCGCTTGCCTGATAAGTAAGTAAGTATCGATTGATCGAAAGACCGCCAGGTCCCCTTATGGATGTTGAGGTTACACAGCTCTAGGTTACACAATTCTTCTTCTTCTTAGTGGGCGCTACAGTTCGGGGTGAACCTGGGCCTCAACCAACATGCCCCTCCATTTAGCACGATTACTCGCTAGCCTTTTCCATTGCCGCACACCCAGTTGGCTGAGGTCCCCTTCCACCTGTGTGCGCCATCTTAAGGGCGGCCGTCCTCTGCTTCTTCGTCCCTCGGGGTCGGATTCAAAGACTCTCCGGGCTGGAACTGTGGTGTCCATTCGCTCTACATACCCCAGCCATCTTAGGCGTTTAGTCCGTAGACGCCTGACTAGGCTCATATCGCTGTACAGCCCCTAAAGTTCGTGGTTGAATCTTCTCCTCCATCCCCCGTCTGCGTTTATAGGCCCAAAAATCACGCGCAAAATCTTTCTCTCGAACCGACCAAGGGCCTCCTCATCCGCTTTTGATAGTGCCCATGCTTCTGCGCCGTACAACAGGACCGGGATGATAAGGGTCTTATATAGAGTCAACTTTGTCGTTCGGGAGAGGGCTCTATTACTCAGTTGCCTCCTGAGCCCAAAGAAACAGCGATTGGCAAGAGTGATTCTGCGTTTAATTTCGGAACTGATGTCGTTGTTCCAGGTCCCTGCGGAGCCAAGGTAGATGAAGTCCTTAACTACCTCGAACTTATATCCGCCTATACAAACGTTCTGGCCGAGACGTCGGTGTTGAGCGTCCTTTTTTGATGACAGCATATATTTAGTTTTGCCCTCGTTTACCGCCAAACCAATTTCCGCTGCCTCCATCTCAATACTCGCAAACGCCTCATTGACATCTCGCTGTGATCTACCTATTATGTCAATATCGTCGGCGTATGCAAGGTGTTGCGAGGATTTGAAATAGATTGTGCCTCTTGTATTGGCCAGTGATTTTTGCACAATCATTTCCAATATGATGTTGAAGAAATCACACGACAGCGCATCGCCCTGCCTAAATCCTTTTTTGACATCAAAATTATCGGAAAGGTGTTCACCGATTCGGATGGAGCAGCGAGCATTCTCCAAAGTCATCCTGCATAGTCTGACGAGTTTAGCAGGTATGTCAAAGGTAGACATAGCGTTGTATAGCTCGTCTCTAATTACGCTGTCGTATGCGGCTTTGAAGTCGACAAATAGGTGGTGAGTGTCGACTTGAAATTCATTGGTTTTCTCCAGTATCTGCCGTAGTGTGAAGATTTGGTCGATGGTGGACTTCCCTGGCCTGAATCCGCACTGATAAGGACCTATCAGCTTATTTACAAAAGGCTTCAGGCGTTCACACAAAACGGCAGAGAAGATTTTGTAGGCGATGTTAAGGAGACTTATTCCTCTATAGTTGGCGCAATCGGAGGGGTCTCCTTTCTTGTACTTTCTTAACTTCGTCGAGGTCAGGGGGACAGAATTCTCTGCGGTCTCCGTCGATTAGAAATGGATCATTCTGCTTGACAGCGGTATATTGACTAACATCGCCGTTATACAGTCTGCAGAAGTGGCTTTTCCATATTCTCAGCATCGACTGCGGTTCTACTACTAGGTGTCCGTTCTCATCCCTGCAGGCTTCCGTTCTGTCTTTATAACCTTGGCATGTTCGCTTTATCTGTTGATAAAACTTTCGAACGTCACGCCTGCAGTAACACCTCTCCAAATCCTCAATCGCGCGCTCCTCGTGCTCTTTCTTTTTTCTTCTAAGAAGCTTATGCTCCTCCCTTCTTTTTAGCTCGTAGAGCTCACGAGCTGCTCTTGTTCTTTTATGCAGCGAGGCCTTATATGCATCTTGCTTCGCTGTATGAATCCTCCTGCACTCGTCATCGAACCAGATGTTTCTTCGTGGTGGAGCCTTGAAACCCAAAACTTCGGATGCAGACCTTTTCAGGGCTTGTTTGCAAAGGCTCCACTGCTGTTCTATTGATAGCGTGGAGGATTGAGGTGTATTGGAGAGCTTAAGGGAGACGCGATCGGTAAAAGCACGAGCGGTTTCTGGCGATAGTAGCTTTCCGACGTCATAACTTTGTATTCTTACTCTACTCCGTTGCGTTCGTGATATCCGTAAGCGCATCTTGGCTACTACAAGATAGTGGTCCGAGTCGATGTTAGCCCCTCGGAAAGGGGTCGATCGCGATGTGATCAATCTGGTTGGTAGTCGATTGATCAAAAGACCGCCAGGTGCCATTGTGTATATCGAGGTGCGGGAAGCGCGTACTGGCTAGGAGGAGATTTCGCCCCGTAGCAAGATCAATCAGCCTGTGTCCGTTATCGGAGGTGGTGTCGTGTAGGCTATGTTTGCCGATGACTCGTGCAAAGATGCTTTCCTTAGCCAGCTTAGCATTGAAGTCTCCTAGTACAATTTTGATGTCATAGCTGGGACATTGGGCATACGTTCTGTCTAGGAGATCGTAGAACTCATCTTTGGCTGAGTCATCCTTGTCTTCCGTGGGGGCGTGGACGCAGATCAGGCTGATGTTAAAAAATTTAGCCTTGATACGGATTGTTATGAGGCGTTCACTCACATGCCGAAAGCTTAGGACTTTTTGCCTTAGTCTACCTCGAACAACAAATCCGCATCCAAACAATCGTTGCCCTCTCTCCCTATAGCAGTCGTCGTAGTAAATATCGCAGTTTTTCATCCGCTTTATGCCCGGTCCATTCCATCGCATTTCCTGGATGGCAGTGATGTCCGCTTTATAGCGGTTTAGGGCGTCCGCAAGTTGTTCGGCTGCACGTGGCCTGTTTAGGGACCTAACATTCCACGTACAAAGCCGAAGATCATTGTCCTTTTTCCGTTTTTTGCAAGGGTCGTCAACATAAATCCGGTCCGTTATATCCGAGGCTTGTGGTTGTTTCGGAGTTTGTGTTTTTTTTACGGTTACGGCTTACTAGGCCGTAGCCCAACCGACTAATCCTGTTTTTTTTTTGGCGCAGGTTACACAATTACGCGTCGAATGAAATCAGCCCCATGTCAATACCATCTTTGGTCCTCGAGATAATCGAGACCTAAATTCCGCACATACGCACATACATACGTACTTGGATTTTGGTGACCTTGAATCGTAGAAATGTGTCAAAATTTGGAATTCACCTCTGGGTTCTGGGAAGTTAAAAAAACTCAATTCATTCGGATAAAAATGTTTATTTTGTCGTTTTATTTGATTAATCGATTCAAATACTTGATACAAGAAAACTCTCGCTTAAGCCTACGACTACGTAAGGGTTTCACATCGATTTGGCGCTTTCCTAAGGCCTTTTCGCTTTTTTTTGCGTTTTTTAGTAAAATTTTCTTTTAAAACTTACGAATACGAACAGTTTATGTTGCAAACTTATCCACTAATGACTACGAACAGAGATTTCGACACCCATAGTGCCAGGACATTTTAAGACTTCCACATGCGTGTACATATATTATTTTATCCTTTTACCTATATACATGAACATATTTCTGTTTATTTTTAAAACAAAAAAAAAATTAATTAGACCTTTACGAGCTTAATGCAATAAAACCTAAAAGATTAAAAAAAAAAAACTCAAAATGAGGACGTGCTTCTGCTCCTAGATACAGCGAATGGAGATCACGAGGACACGCCTTCTTTGATTCCGTAGGACTTTGGTTTATCTCCAGCGGTAGAGGAATTTTGTTGAATTTTCTTATTTCTCTCGATAAACGAAATGTTACAATACAAGAAAACAAAATATTATGTAAAAAAAAAAACAAGAACAGGTCTTTGCAGGGACCCCTGAGGCATCGCATCATCAATCGAAACGAAGCAACTATATAATAAGAGAACGCGTAAGGCAAGCCCCTTGCGGTGCAGAAAGTAGCTGACTGTTGTCTACTCCACCGAAGAGGCCTGATATGAAAGGATCTGTATACAACGGTATTATGTACAACGAGCTCAAGATCGACGAAAAAATACACAGTATTTACATAAGCCGAGCTCTGGTGGGCGAAACTTACGAAACTAGGAGAACTTAATGAGTAAAGTAATGTGCGTTTAGACAGCGACAATCTTGCTGGGATCGACCTTGACCCTGAGGAACACAGTATCGTCCTTGATGAATGGTCGTCGATGTAGAAGATCATGCGAGATGAATCGAGGGAAACCGAATCCAAGTTGATCGACTTCGGTTGATGGACGTTGGAAGTTCTCCCAAGTCGGATCGGGTATGAAGGATTCGGCAACGCCACCCTGACCACTGTGCGAACCGCCTTGCTCGAACAATGTGAATGTGATGGAGTGAGAGAATGGCCATTTGAGGAGGGCATCATATTCGCCGGGCAACACTTTGATATAGACCGAGACGTGGGTGCCTTCGCCGGGACCGTTTCCATTCAGGAACATTGATGCTTGTAATTTGTATCCATATTGGCTGGTGAAAAATGGCGGTGAGACCAATTCGACGCCATCCTTGCTTTTGGCTTCGGCCATTTTTGCTGACCAATCAGTGATTTTCCATAGTAGTGTGCCAGTGTAGTTTGTCGAGAGCTTAGCAACGGCTGCTTTAAGCATTTGAATCTGTTGTCCTTGACGAGATGAAAGAGCGACCATGAGGGAGAGATGTGATGCGGCATTTGCTTCCAAATGTGACTCGAGCAGATGTCGGGGTCCCTTGAAACGACAACCAGCCTCTCGGAAGGTACAGGATATGGCCAGTGCTTTGCATTCATCCCGTAAATGTGCTTCCATATCGCCACGGGCAATCGGACCAGTCTCACATCTCTGCGGACAGGTGATCGGGGCACGTGGACACTGAGCACCGTGCAGTGCCAATGTGTCGGCAGAGAATTCTCGTGTACAATGGGGACAACGACGTAGACGTTTGGCACAGTCTTTTACCTTATGAATGTTCATACGACCACGTTGTATGCGCATACCACATTTAGCCTCACAGTAAATCTGTTCCTGGCTACAGGTGCCGGCATGTTCCTCCAATCCCTGACCACTGAACTCGGTATGACAGTACTCACATTTGGCACGACGCTGTGTGCAGGTGTATTGTAGATGATCTGTCATCATGATGCGTGGTATCTGGGCGCCACACTTATTCGGGCACTGTGTGGCATCGTGCTTGCAGGTGTTCAAATGTGCCTGTGAAAAAAAGTGAAACGAGGATGAGGACAATGCAATCGGATGAATGAATAAGTGATGCGTTACCTTAAGCTTCCTGAGCTCATCGGACCATTTGCAACCTTGCTTGTGATGGATGCAGAATACTAGGGAACCCATTATGGCTTTTTCAGCATCTGGTCCTGGATAGATCTAAAAGAACAGGACAGAGAGAAAGAAACGATTTAGAGAACGTTGTCGCACCTCGTGTTGATGTGAAACTAAATGCTAATGCGAATCTAGTCCCTTTGTAGACCTAGAGAGCGAACCAAATGGCTCGGGCCTTATCTCCTGAGAAGGGTAAACACGAAACAAATAGTACGAGTACATATATATTTTTCATTGCCGATAAGACTAATTCGATTAAGTTCCAGTTTGGGCATGAGAGGAGGAATCGTTTTATCAAAGGGGATTTGTTATCGAATTGAAGAAATGCCTGTCTTATCGAACATATGGCAGCCGTGCAACCACATTACAATCTGAAGCGTTGAACGAGGAGAATGGAAGACCGGTTTGGTTGTGGTGACGAATGTGTGCTAGCGTGACCTGGATTTGTGGAGTAATAATGATCGGACAGAAGATCGATGGAAGTGGCGTTTGCGGTTCTTTGTTTCGCTAGTTGCTACTGTCAGATGTGATCTTGAAGGACAGGTTCTCTGTGGGAAATGGAAAAACTGACTGAGTCTATTCCTCCACTCAAGCTTACGTAAAGCTTTTCCTATCGGCACTTAGTGATGCCAATGAATTAGCGGTGTTAAATGAACCTCACAACTTTTAAGAGCGAAGGCTTCTTCCGTTCATAAATGAGTAACACATGGAACTAGAACACATTCTGTCGCCCTGGATTCTCGCGCGAATCATGACGAATGCCTATCCATTTCAACGAATCGTCAATCCGTTCATATGTCAGCTTTTCTTCTATTCCTTTCATCATGATCTCCATCACGAAAATATTTGTTATTCAAACACGTTTGCCATTACGTGCCGCCGGTTTCGAACCAGAACCAGTCGTAGTCCGTGGTTAGCCTAACAAGCGTACAATGACATACGATTGGGAGGAGACAGAGAGAAAGAGAAGGTCAATTAAGGAAAGTCAACCGGAAATGATTGTCACAAGCGGCTCGATTCAATGAATCTCATCTTCTCTGCAGTCTCCGTTGCCACCTCTTCTCGTTCTACTTATTCATTTTGAACAAATTAGTCGACACAAACAATAAGACACAATAAAACCACAACACCATCATTAAAGCGCTTGGAATTGAAGAAAACCAAGCCAAGAGGGAATGGGTTGTTCCTCATCATATCTCCCTGTTAACAAACAAGTTCCAGATAAAAAGGAAGACGTAGAAGATGGAAAAGGGAAACGACAAGACAAGTAATCTGCACTTAATAGAGCGTTTACACTAGCGATTTGCATCATGTTCCGCATATTAGAAAGCAAAGACTTTGAAGCACTACGACAACGTTTGTTCCATACGACAACGTGCGTTCCATACACACATAAGAGAATTATACACAACGAGAGATGGAGCAACTGAAGCGCGACCGGATGTAAGCCATTGCACTCAACCAAGTGCACTCGCACAAATCGCGAATCGCTAAACCCCAAGCCTATGGTCATCAGTTGGAGTTAGTTAATTAAAAAGTGACTCTGACTGTCCGTTCAGTCTGTCTGTGAATCATTTGTCTGTTTGTTTGACTGACGGCCTAGGCTCCACCATACTGCTGGGGCACACACGAATGCACTAAGGAACAGCGAAAGGTTAGAGATTAATGGGATACGTACCTACATTTGCATGGCATTTGAATGGACTTGGTTGCGTCTGCTGGTGGCGGTGGGAAATTCTTAAGCACTTACGTGGAATTCCATTTTAATTATGACAATGGAATGAAGTGGAAAAAAAAAGGTGACGGCGTCAGAACGTTGACGCTCATCATGTGTGAGCCCGAGTTGAGCTGGAGCGAGCTGGGAGTTGGCAGTTGGCGAGTACGAATTTAGGCTTTTTTGCTGCCCCTATGAATGGGAAAGGTTTGTGAAGTAATGCTTTGTTGGTCGTTAAAGATAACAGGAATATACAGAATGAGCGGTATCTACCGGGTGATGGGTTACGATGGGACATTTAGGGTCGGAGCATACATTGTACATATGTCTTCCTTATGCACAAATTAGGTGGCATGGGAACGAATATGGGACTTGTGGCTACGAGGTCATGTGCATATTTGAATAATTTGCAGTCCATTATTTCGGACCGGAAACAAGATGACTGACGAGCACCAGTACTATGATTTTCTCTCAGATTGTTGCTTTGACAAGACCTGTGTGAAAGGGGCCATAAGCGAAATAGTCCAAGTTCATAGGTCATGAAAGCCAGAGCTCACGAACCAAACAAATTGCTACCGAATTCCATTCATCTGTCTAAAGCAGTGAGTTTACGCATCAGCAGCTCCATGGCCTTGAGGCACTCCACACGTACAGTAATCTTACAAAGTATTTCAACTCACGACACTTGACATCTGCGACTCTTAATACCCTCCACTCGTACAGCCATTGAGTAAGTGATCTTACCAAACATTAAAATGCTTTAATTGCTCGCAGATGTTTTCATCTTTCCTCTCATTTGATCCCTATCATCAACGATAATTGTTTCATTCATATTCTCCCTGTTGAAGTGAAGGTGAAACTATGAGTCGCTCCAAGAACTCTGATGATTTCCAGTAAATCATAAAAGGAGAAATTCAGTTTTTTTATGGGTTTTGATACAATATGTCGCTCTCAGCATTGGTCGAGTCGTAGTTGACAGCAATCTGGACTCGGTATGTGGTAGTATACGATTGAGATGTAAGATTAATTCCCAGCGAGGGAAGTTAGAGCCATGCGGAAGGAATGTACTCCCGAGATAAAGGGCTATTTATACAATTCATTTCATCTTAGAAACTGATTAAGTGACGGGTGATGCATCCATGCATTGGTCCTTTATCCCTAAACATATCCCCATTTGCTTACAACACTATTGCGAGGTGCATGACCTTAATGATCGGGAATATTCGTAAAGAATCTGTCTCTTGTCGACATGTATGTATATACATATGTACATATGTACGTATTTCTATTGGACAAGTCCAAACTAAATGCGAGAATGAGAATCCGGTTATACCCGCAGGCTATCGCGGTCAGGTATGTTCCCACACTCCGTCACTTCAATCAGAGACATTGGGCATTGGGAGAGATTGTTGGTTAGATTCTACGGTAGCTTTGTTTTTAGCTTCACCGTATGGTTAAATACATTTAATTAACACTTGCTGTGGCCTGGCTCTATGGCTTGACTGCAGACGAGCTATGGCGTTGCCGGCGTGTGTAAACAACGACCGATTGCGATTTGTTTTGAGTAGAAAATAACGAGACCTTGGAATACCTATCTGTTAAGTGGTGGAATAAGTATTTTTTTGTTTAATTGTCATTTGACTAGGAAAATGTGTTCTGCCTTATATGTTTTCCAGCATAGAGGTGGTGTGTTCAAGATATATTCATCGAAACTAATAGTCAATTAATCGATCTAAAATGCCACTGAGCAATCGTCGCGCCAAAAGGGCAGTGTGCTTATACAAGGCCTTCTACCGTATGGTGAACTCGACAGTCCAAATCCTGTTCTCAGACCCATCAGGAATGCCAAGAAGAGCAAGGCAAGTGCGGAGAGTATGATCAGCACTGCTTGAAGATAAGCCATACGTTTATAATACTTAAGATTTTCCTGAACGCTTTGAATACGGTCCTTATCAGCGCAATAGCAACGTTTCACTTGTTCGTAATTCGCGGCCAGATCCTTCAGCAAATACCATAAAAACTCAGTTAAATATGCTAATACATTATTTTGAGTAACAAAAATTTGATATACGCAGTTATTCATGCAAATATTCGATATATTTTTCTTTTTACATACAAAGTTGAACACCCTGCTTTATCGGTTCACGTTCAAATGCGAGAATTTCGCGAAACGTCTGTTCAACTGCCTGCTAGTTAAAATATGTGGCAAAAATATTGAAGAAATAGAGGCATTTTCGATTTTTTAATAAAAAGTTGAACATACTGTTTGCTCATTTGTCGATCAAATGCGAGAATTTCGGAAAATATTTGCTTAACTTCTTCTTCTTCTTCTTAGTGGGCGCTACAGTTCGGGGTGAACCTGGGCCTCAACCAACATGCCCCTCCATCTAGCACGATCTTTCGCTAGCCTTTTCCATTGCCGCACACCCAGTTGGCTGAGGTCCCCTTCCACCTGTGTGCGCCATCTTAAGGGCGGTCGTCCTCTGCTTCTTCGTCCCTCGGGGTCGGATTCAAAGACTCTCCGGGCTGGAGCTGTGGTGTCCATTCGCTCTACATGGCCCAGCCATCTTAGGCGTTGAATTCGTAGACGCCTGACTAGGCTCATGTCGCTGTACAGCCCGTAAAGTTCGTGGTTGAATCTTCTCCTCCATCCCCCGTCTGCGTTTATAGGCCCAAAAATCACGCGCAAAATCTTTCTCTCGAACCGACCAAGGGCCTCCTCATCCGCTTTTGATAGTGTCCATGCTTCTGCGCCGTACAACAGGACCGGGATGATAAGGGTCTTATATAGAGTCAACTTTGTCGTTCGGGAGAGGGCTCTATTACTCAGTTGCCTCCTGAGCCCAAAGAAACAGCGATTGGCAAGAGTGATTCTGCGTTTGATTTCGGAACTGATGTCGTTGTTCCAGGTCCCTGCGGAGCCAAGGTAGATGAAGTCCTTAACTACCTTGAACTTATATCTGCCTATACATAGTTCTGGCCGAGACGTCGGTGTTGAGCGTCCTTTTTTGATGACAGCATATATTTAGTTTTGCCCTCGTTTACCGCCAAACCAATTTTCGCCGCCTCCATCTCAATACTCGCAAACGCCTCATTGACATCTCGCTGTGATCTGCCTATTATGTCAATATCGTCGGCGTATGCAAGGAGTTGCGAGGATTTGAAATAGATTGTGCCTCTTGTATTGGCCAGTGATTTTTGCACAATCATTTCCAATATGATGTTGAAGAATCACACGACAGCGCATCGCCTTGCCTAAATCCTTTTTTGACATCGAAACTATCGGTAAGGTGTTCACCGATTCGGATGGAGCAGCGAGCGTTCTCCAAAGTCATCCTGCATAGTCTGACGAGTTTAGCAGGTATGTCAAAGGTAGACATCGTATGTCGTATGCGGCTTTGAAGTCGACAAATAGGTGATGAGTGTCGACTTGAAATTCATTGGTTTTCTCCAGTATCTGCCGTAGTGTGAAGATTTGGTCGACGGTGGACTTCCCTGGCCTGAATCCGCACTGATAAGGACCTATCAGCTTATTTACAAAAGGCTTCAGGCGTTCACACAAAACGGCAGAGAAGATTTTGTAGGCGATGTTAAGGAGACTTATTCCTCCATAGTTGGCGCAATCGAAGGGTTCTCCTTTCTTGTGGATCGGGCATGCGATGCTGAGACTCCATTCCTCGGGCATGCTTTCCTCTAACTATATCTTACGGATGAGTTGGTGCATGCTCCCAACCAGGTCATCCCCAGCTGCCTTGAAGAGCTCAGCAGACAGTCCGTCTGCGCCAGCAGCTTTATTCGACTTGAGCTTCGATATGGCAATCTTAACTTCGTCGAGGTCAGGGGGACAGAATTCTCTGCGGTCTCCCTCGATTAGAAATGGATCATTCTGCCTGACAGCGGTATATTGACTAACATCGCCGTTATACAGTCTGCAGAAGCGGTTTTTCCATATTCTCAGCATCGACTGCGGTTCTACTACTAGGTGTCCGTTCTCATCCCTGCAGGCTTCCGTTCTGGCTTTATAACCTTGGCATGTTCGCTTTATCTGTTGATAAAACTTTCGGATGTCACGCCTGCAGTAACACCTCTCCAAATCCTTGCTTAACTACCTGCTAGTTAAAGTATGCGACAAAAATGAAGCAATAGAGACATTTTTGATTTTTTAATTCAAAGTTGAACGTACTGTTCGGTCGTATTTCGTTTAATTGTAAGAATTTCGCGAAATGTTTCTTTAACTACCTTCCAATTAAAATATGTGGCAAAAAATATTAAGGCAATAGAGGCCTTTTCCATTTTTTTAATACGAAGTTGAACATACTGCTTTGGTCGTTTTTCGTTGAAATGCAAGAATTTCGCGAAATATTTGGTAACTGCCTGCTAGTTCAGATATACATATGTATGGCAAAAGTATTTAGACAATAAGGACATTTTCACTTTTTTAATACAAAGTTGAATATCCAGTTTGTTCATTTGGCATTCCAATGTGGGAATTTTGAGAAATATTTGTTTAACCAGCCGCTGGCTAAAATATGTGGCAAAAATATAAGGCGATAGAGGCATTTTCAAATCTTTTTATACAAAGTTGAACATACTGTCTTGTCGTTTATCGTTCAAATGCAAGAATTCCGCGAAATGTTTGTTTAACTAACTGCTAATTGAAATATGTGCCAAAAATATTTAGACATTTTCGATTTTTTAATACAAAGTTGAACATGCTGTTTGTTAATTTGGCATTTAAATGCGGGAATTTCGGAAAATGTTTGCTTAGCTACCTGCTAGAAGGAATATAAGCCGAAAATATTAAGCAAATAAATACATTTTCAGTTTATGTCAAGTAAAGTTTAACACCCTATTTGATCTGAATATTTTTTTAATTTGCCACGGCAAGAAAAGTGTTAGCTCAGCGATATTATTTTCACAAAGTTGTTGAACAAAATACGTTTGTTGTTGATTTTTTCCATACAAAGTTTAACATCCTGTTCATTCACAATGTCACGCACCTTTTAAATCATTCGCCGGTTCAAAATAGTGCCAAGACATCTTGAATTTTCCAGTAGAAAGTATACTTTATATAACTAATGGATCGTTGGGAGGTATAATGATGCTTTGCCCACACAATCCCACACACGATTTCGGCCTTAAACACCACTCCGTCGCTGATATTGCAACAATGTATGGATGAAATTCCTTTACTCATCCGCTCCATTCCATTCGAGTTGAGGTAAGGTTAGATTTTTCTCTTTGTTTTACACATTCTTCAACTTCATGGTAAGACATTCTCCCATATGGATGTGCATTTGCATGTGTCGGCTTTGTGGGGGAAACAATAAATTCAGTCATTCATAACACCATAAACAGCGGTTCAGTGGTCTTTAAATTCTTTCTACGAAGTGAGTAGTTTCCCAAAAACAAGAAAAAAAAAAAAAACCAAAAAAAGAAGAAAAGCCAATGCACCCACTCTACACCGGCCAGTGTAGACTGATGAATGTTTTATTCACTTTTCCATAGACTTTTGTATTGTAATTAAAACTCATGACAACTCGTACGTGACAAACATGATCAAAGTGTTGTGCAATGATGCGTCATTGAATTTTAATTGATCATATTGTCTTCTGGGTTGTATGTGAGATATGTGCATACTAGATAGACAATGAAAACTGCGACCAGACAACACCGGAAATATGTCAAGATAGACGATTGATCTACGCCAGTTAGGTGAAGATTGGAATGCGATTGATCGGTGAGAGAGAGAGAATCATCTCATAAGTAAGTGTCCCAAACATCCAATTGAAATCGAATTGAAATCCTATTCCATCGGTATCTTCTGATCGCATCCACTTGAACAGCGTACGAAATCAGGATTTACAAGAATGCTGACAGAATTACAACAGAACGACATCCAAGACCCATAGCCTCCTCTCTCTCACGATTGAAACATAATCACTTGCGTCCAATGCATGTGTTGTACCCGTCTACTGTGGACTCCCTTAGACGGAAATGTTATGTTTATACCCGCAGTTTTGTCGCCATGCATTGCACGGAATACGAAATTATCAAATAACCATGTGTGGACGGTTTTTCCTCTACCGCTCCCTATTCAGCACCATTGCGGTTACGTAAACAACAACTCGTTGATTGTGTGCACTGATTTTTCCCGTCGAGACGGAAGAGACGAAGGAAAAATTCCACATTCCAAAACGGGCGATCATGTAGACAAGTACACACGTACTCGTATGGACCTATACAGAGAAGATTGATGCACAACCCGATCACCTTTCCAAGGATGCCAGCTTAATGGTACGGTACACAACGGCAAACTGGTCACGATGCACTATACAGATTGGCGAAAATACAGACTTACGTAAAGGAAGGGGGCCTGCACCACCGCCTCCCGGGTCAAGTGGACTTGGGGCTTGGGAGGAATTCCAATTTAAACCGTTGAATTGAGGAAATCACTTGGAACAAGCTACCAAAAGAAGTCGACGGAGTGGTAACATGTGTGCGCGTTTTTGTTGCTTCTTCTCTTGGCGCGTTTGCGTGGGAATGCCGTGCACATCCTGTTTTCGAAGTCGCCTTCCCCGGGGAGTCATTATAGAGCATCGAGTTGATGTAGTGATGCCTCTGTCCCGGAAGGATGTGATGAAGATTTTTCATTACGAAGATGAAACATCGGCATCGGAGACTTTGATGTTGGGGCAGATACACACTCTATGTATGTATTCGGCGGATGTCTTCATTGTACATTTTTCACAATTCGATTGTGTCATCTTAGTCGCCAGGCAACCGCGCCTCTTTTCCAATGCGAACATTTCGATTTCGCACATGAATATCAAGTGACAATGACGTCTTCATACCATTCACTATTGTGTATTCACAAGCTCGCTGTACTCTATGTGCTCGGTACAGTACACCTGTAGCAGCTCAGATTGTAAACGTATTCACGTCCTATCACGATCGGAAAGTAAGAAGTCAGCAACTCCGAATTGAGTCGCATAATTCCCATAAGCAGTACGAAATCGCTTGCAATCTGGGAAAAGAGTTTCTCATGTCCACTCGTATTCGTAGATACAAACTGCTGCTACTCCTCGACACGATCAAATGGAACCAGTTTCGTTCGACCAAAAAAATATGTCTGTATCTCGAACAGCCTTGCCTCACCTTGCTTCGATGATGGTAGTGCGGTGCTGTTGTGAGACGAGGTAAAGCCAAGAAAGAAAAGGCAAATACCTGTAATCAGCTGCTGGACTGACAAACAGGTCGTATCGGGTTTGTTATGTATCTATAGGTTCTTCTCAGCTGTTCGATGGTATATTTCATCATTTCGCCTGATCTGATGGGCATTTATGTTTTGAAATTGCATAACCAACACCCACCTGAATCAATAGAGTAGTAGGTATCGCTATCGACAACTACATACTGTCATCGGTTTGTGTAGACACACAGATGTTTAGCCAGGTACCGAGATTGAGTACATATCTACCAAAAAAACGGAAATACGTACCGAAGATCAAACAAGAAGATATGTACAAGCAGCGGATATGGAAAACTAATCCAAACATCTGTGTGACTATGGATGAATGATGATTTGGCAACATACTCAAGCAAACAAAATGAAAATTCTTTTCGAGCCGGTGATTATCGGCTTACGAATGATGGAACTTCACGCGGTAGATACATATTTACACTCGATACAATGGAAAAGATACAATTTCTTTCGTGGTTCTTTGTCCCATTTCGAACTATAGCGCTAATTATATGCGTTGAAGGGGGTTTGTCGACTTATGGTAATGGAATGTTTGCATTTGCGTGCTATGGGACAGTGCATGTGGAGGGGGAGTAAGCCTTGTTGGAACTATGACGAATCGATAATAAGAGCGTTTATACAGTTCAGGTAGATACAAGATGTATAATTTCGATGAAATTTCGACCAGTAATTTCGGTGGGAATTGGGGCAGCATGTTGGGATTGTAGTAGACTGGTTTTTGTGGGAATTGGTTGTGGTGCCACAGGGTACAGGTTGTTGACCGATACTTTTTACAAGTTTTGTGATTTTTTTCCTGTGTACTTAGGTATATTAAAAGTTGAGCGGTCATTGTGACACGATCGAATCGGAGACCGTAACGAGGTTTGTTTCCGGTCAAGTACGACATACTCGCATATGACATGTGATGCATAGAAAGTGGAGTACGCAAACCATAAGGTATTCTGTTGTCAGCATTATTCCACGGCAGGTCAATCACCGAATTAGAAGCGTTAAACTATTTTGTCGTTTATAAATGACTACGTTCAGTGCGTCCATTAGCATATTCCTATCGACTTCTGATTAGTTTCACCACTTCCCTGAGGTGGTAAGGCTGAGGTTTGTCATGAAGCAAACTACCTAATGAATAAAATACGATTCCTCGCTTCCATTCTGACATCGCAAATGAATCAACAAAGATAAATAAATCACTAGCATTACCGCTAAGTTATTTGTTGCCCCGAAACATACATACATGCATGCATACGAGATACATCAGCATTCTCTTCTTTTTGGGACATTGGGAGTGAAAGTTTGTGAATTTTGTCAAAACGACAATGATTTAAAATGCGAGAGAAAAAAAGGAAACAATAGCTAAGAGTATCTGTGGAGTTTTCACTTTTAGTTGAAATGAGCATTTTGTGAAAATTGTCGTAATTTGGCGATACAGTTGAACATATGCGCTTTTTTGTAATCTTTTTGAAGTCATTATTCGTTGCGTAAGCAGGAGGCTTGGAAGCGCTTATGCTGAGGTTGAATTTGCAAGTACGCCTGTGTACCGGTTAAAAGAGGCAATTTTTTGTGAGATACAAGCGATTTGTAAGCATTTTTAAAGGGTAAGTTCCTAGGTACCACGATATACCACGCTCTGGTAATCGAATCATGGAACATTACGTAAAAACATGTAAATCGTCTAGCCCGACCCTCATGTAAGCACTGTTTTGATTGCCCAGGAGCTAAGCATTGTAAGGAAAATCGTTTCGAGCTATCTGAACAAAGCTGGATACAAAAAGTAGCTCGATGTACGAGGCGTGGCAATTAAGTTCTGGGAATTTGAACATCTTACTATCGACGTTTACAATAGTCCCCCACTCCAACGATTCGAAGCACCCTTAATAATCCTCGAGAGTTAACTAGTTCATAACCTTAAACACAGACCCTTTGGCCTTCTCTACTTCGCCATGATGAGTTCCCTGTGTTTGAATTTTATTCAACCCTCGGTGAAAGAACCTACAGTTTATTGCCCATTCCGAAGGGCAAATTTCGAGAAGCTTTTCATGACAAATATGAGGTGCTGAGGATAAGCACCGTGAAAACACGTGCGATGACATGGCTGTTGTCGGGATTCGATCCCGTGTCATTGGCGTCAGAGGCCAACACACTATCCACTGCGCTACGACGCTCTCTTGACTTCATCTTGAGGGCCAAAAAAAAGTCGGAGGAAGCAATATTAAGGTTGAGGAATGGGCCGGCGCATTGTCGTGGTGCAAGATCTAGCCTATTATAGCGAGTTTGCGTCGCACACGAAAAAGACGTGCGAGCGTCTTCAGGACGCCAAAATAGACTTGTCCATTCACTGTCCGGTCGGCAGGAATACATATATTCACGATGAACGATGCCGCGGTACGAGAGGTGACACGAGCTTCATCACGTTGATCGTCATCTACTGATGCACGTCCCTTTTTGAACCGTTTGGCCCATTCAAGCCTACGGGTTATACACCACTTGTGATTTTCGAAGGATTTTCGAGGGCTTTTCACCAGATTTCACTAAATTTGGAATCCCAATACGTTGCATGTAATGTGAATCACTCACTTTTACGCCACAAAACAGTTTTTTTTTTCGAGAAATACGCACAACACCAACACAACGTGCTGCATTGCAAATGGTAAGTGTGTTCCTGCAACACACCAAAGATGTTATTATATAAAAGGCAATAAGGGAAATTTCGCAACCTTGCCATAAAGCAAGTTAGCACACTGAACTCAAAACCCAGTGTTCAAATCTCAAGGTTCCTGTGAACATTGCTAGCAGCGAACGAAAAAAAAAAATAGGACTCGTCTAGTCCCCGTTCTCCGATCATTTGTCGCTTCGTGGCTCATCAAACCCGAAACATTGTTCTTTGTTTGATTGAATTGATTGTTACTTTTTGTTGTGAGGCAACATCATTGATGATCATGCCCCATCTGGCTCGAAGGACCAATGTAGAATGGGAAAGAAGAGGTTGGTTGTCTTCGGTTTTTGGTGGCTGCGCACATTGAAATTTGAACCCGGATCACTGGGCTGAGAGTCCAGCGTGGTAGGCAGTTGGGAAATTTCCCTTTTGCTTGATTGTGTGATCCAAAGTATGTTAATTATTAATGAGTGTGTCGCTGCAACACATTTAAGTTGTCATTAACTGTGTTCAATAGAACGTGTTATAATTTTAACACGGATGTGTCTCAATTTTAAAGATCAAACGTGTTAAGTGACACACTTAATCTTAAAGTGTGTCGAATAACACACTTACTGCGTGTTGTTTAACACACTACAATTTGCAGTGTGTCGACTTCGGTCTTAGATGAAAACTGAAAGAAAGGTCCCGCCTTTCTAGACAGATTCTAACGAATGACGCAGCGTTGCCAGTTCCCGAGCTAAGACGAGTGGACCTTATGGACCATATTTCTATCTGCAAAAAGTTTCATTTGCAATCATCATTTGCAATCAATTCGAATCATTTACGATAACCCCAAGCGAAAATGGTCGTGGCCGAATCGCTGTGAACCCATGCAACCGCTGGCTAAGCAGAAATGATGGCCAGGAAACTTTTGCTGTGTTTTGGTGGAATTTGCGAGGAATCACTTACTATGAGCTGATCTTAATTCAGATCTGTACTGTCAATAATAGGACTGTCTGAAAGAAGCAATCGACCAGTAGCCGTCAGCATTGGCTACTAGGAGAGCAATTTTGTTCCATCATCGATACTCACTCACCAGAAGGTACCGGAGGTTGCCTGGGAGCGTCAAGTTTAAGCCTATGGCGAGCTACATATTTTGTCTCAAGTGGGGCTTATGAGAAACGACTGATCAAGTTTTTTGCCATAGGGACATGGGATTTTATGAGAGAGGGGTAACGAAATTACCTTCCAAATAGTAACAATCTACTGAAGAAAACAGCGCATATCTGGCTTAAATCAGACTACTTTAGGTATGGTTAGTATAGCATAACCTTAAAAAAATGGATTTATTTTTACTACGACTGATACTAAGCGAACAGTCGGTCGAAAGCAAGAGAGAAAGTGCGGATCTGATACCCATGATATCTTACAATATCATAAAAGTATTTGGAAAAGGAGGCGGGTAAGTGGAAACCCAAGGAAGAAAGTTGAAAAATCCTGACCTTTTTCGACCACTTTTAGAGCTGGCAAAGGTGTAGACCTCGGACGTACAGAATGGACGGTCTAGACTGACTAAGTAATCTATTTGGCATTAAAAATCTTAATCTTTTCCGGCCTCTATTATGGCAGACTGCTGTTTGTTTTCTGAGGTTTAAATTGCTTCTTATTAGTACCAAAGACTTCGTCTACGACCAAAGAAGCTCATCATCATCATCATTTTCAGTGGCCCGCATGTTCCACTAAAAGAGTCGCGGGGGTAATGCGCGCACGCGGGATCTCCAGGCCACTCGATCCTCCGCCATCGACTCTAACTCATAAGGAGCTATGCCCAAGCGCACCCAGGTGAGTTTTTGGACTTAGTCCAACCAGATCGTCTTGGGTCTGCCAAGCGGTCGTCTGCCTGATGGTATTTCATCCAAGGCATGCTTCGGAAGTCGTGATGATGGCGACATTCGTCTCACGTGACCAAACCATCGAAGCATAGCCCTTTCCATTCGGTGAAGCAGCTGCTCAGCATTGAGCTCCCCGCGCACTGCCGTGTTTCTCACCCTATCCCGGCGAGTAACTTCCACAACAGCCCGAAGAAATCTCATTACTGCAGCTTGTATTCGCGATCTTATTCTTTCGGTCAATACCCAAATTTCATGACCATAGGTGAGAGATGGAACAAATACTTAGTTAAAAACCGCTAACTTGGCTTTGACACCAAGCTTGGTCTTCCTGATTATAGATCTTCCAAGCTGTTTCAAAATTGACCCAGCTTGGCCAATCCTGCAGGAAAGCTCAGTATTACTCCTCCCGTCACTCGTGAAGAAGACCCCGAGATACTTAAACTTCTCCACCTGCTTCAATGGGACTCCACTAACATGTAGAGTGCATTGGACAGGTGTTCTGGAAATAACCATAACCTCGGATTTATCCACGTTAACCCTCATTCCAGCATCAGCACTTATCCTCAACTCTCCCAGTGTAAAACACTCCTCGCCTCGACTGCGCTGCAACATCCAGTCCATATATGTGTAAAATGAAAAGGAGAGGTGACAAGACGCACCCTTGGCGGAGTCCAACGCCCACGGTGAAAGGTGTTGATTTACTACCGTTAACCCGAACGCAGCTGCTACAGTTTGGGTATAGAGACTGAATGGCCCTCAACAGATGACCATTAATCCCATACTCCTGCAGAACACTCCAGAGTTTACCTCGAGGAACTCGGTCATACCAAAGAAGCTCACTCCAATTAGTTAAGTCAAAAAGTTTTTTTTTTTTTTAAGTGCAAAGAAACACTGTCCTAAAGGCTTGACCCATCGTTCAATTCACTGCCAAAACTCATTGACGATGCTAATTGTTTCTGATAACGATCTGCCAGAAATTGTTTTCAGTCACGGTGTACACAAGCGGCTAAAGACCCCATAAAGGCGCCCAATAATGGTCAGTTGTCGGTATATTTATCACATTTTTCCCACTAATTACACGAGTGATTAATTGACCACTTCATCATTAAAATTCGCACAATTGTTTTCTTAAGTATTCTGAATGTTGGAAATTCGTCTTATCCATCGGCGAGATTAATGAGGATGAGAAGGGCATGCATTCCCACGTAATGGTGGAAGCGACCTTAAGCTCCATATACTTACTTACTTACTTACTTATCAGGCCTGCGATCCATGGAGGATCTGAGCCTGAGCTATAGCTGCCTTCCATCCTTGACAGTCCCGGGTACGCTGCTTCCAGTTGTCAAGATCAAGATGTCTTACATCCGCGATTACTTGGTCTTTATACCGGAGGTTCGGTCTTCCTCTTCTTCTCGAACCAGGAGGCTCGGAGTCGAAGACCCTCTTAGCTGGAGCGTTGATGTCCATGCGCTCGATGTGGCCGAGCCAGTGTAGTCGACGGATCCTTGCCTTCCTGACTACATCCACATCTTGGTACAGCTCGTAGAGTTCGCGGTTGTGTCTTCTTCTCCATTCACCTTCCTCACAGACAGGACCAAATATCCGGCGCAGAATTTTTCTTTCGAAAGAACCCAAAATCAGCTCCGTTGTCCTGCTTATCGTCCAACTTTCGGCTCCGTACAGCAAGACTGGCAGAATGAGCGTTTTGTAAAGCATGACTTTGGTCTTTCGAGTGAGGAGTTTTGACCCCCGTTGTTTGGACAAGCCGAAGTAATAGTGGTTGCCAAGGGCGATTCTATGTCGGATCTCAACTGTGGTGTCATTTGTGGAATTAACGTTTACCCCGAGGTAGACAAACTCCTTAACTACCTCGAAATTGTAGCTGCCAATTGTTATGTTTTGTCCCAGATGGTGAGCGACGGATTGGTTTTTGCTTGACAGCATGTATTTCGTTTTGTCCTCATTGATCTTAAGACCAACTCGTTTCGCCTGTTCTTCAATCGCCGTGAATGCTTCCACAATGCCACGGCGAGAACACGCGATGATGTCGATATCATCCGCGTATCCTAGCAGCTGGATGGACTTGTAAAAGATAGTGCCTTCCCTGTTGACGCCTGCCCGTCGCACTATCTGCTCCAGCACCAGGTTGAAGAAGTCACATGACAGCGCATCTCCTTGCCGAAATCCGGTGCATGTTTCGAATGGTTCCGAGGTCCTAGAACCGAGTTGCACGGTGCATCGCGTGTTTTTTAGCGTGGCGCGACACAACTGGATCAGTTTTACCGGGATCCCGAATTCGGCCATCGCCCCAAACAGTGCTTCACGATGAATGCTGTCGTATGCGGCTTTGAAATCGATGAAAAGATGGTGTGTATCGATTCGAAACTCGTTGGTCTTTTCCAGGATTTGTCGAAGTGTGAAAATTTGGTCTATAGTTGATTTGCCGGGCCGGAAGCCGCACTGGTAGCTGCCGATTAGTGCGGTGCAAAATGGTTTTAGACGTTTACACAATACGCTGGACAGGATCTTGTATGCGACATTGAGCAGGGATATACCTCTATAGTTCTTACAAGTTAAGCTCCATATATCAAGGTAACCGTTCCCTGTTTCTCAATAGATTCACTGAATTAATCGGCCATCGGGCTTTAGCTCTAATGGTCCCAAGAATATTCAAGCCTATGCTAAATGCTGTTTTTTTATGGTCGGCAAACACCGCCATGGGAGAGTGCAAACAACAAATCTATTATCTCAATCACTAGCTAAGGGAGAGCCTATTTCAACGCGATTTCTATGGGATAGTTTAACGATTACGATGTGCCTTTTACCTTGTTCTCAAGTATAACGTTCGGATTGACTATAAGTCTATTGTTTTCTGTTGATTAAGTGGTCAGGGTTTGTTAGAATGCAAATTCCGTGATGCCAGCAAACGACAGAAGGGATGGTGGCACAAGGTCACTTTAGAGTTTGCGTATCTTTAGCATTACCACTACCGCGCTTGATACCAATTTGACAGTTGGAATGTATTGGAAGCGCAGTAATGGTGCGATAAGATTGTTTGGATATGAAACCGAATGGAACGATTACACGCTTACTGATTGAAGGTGATTAGTGATTAGACGCATTCCTTTCTCGAGTACAAAGTCAATGCGGCTGACTGTTGGCATGAGTGAAATCACGCGTCCAAGTGGACGAGCAATACTTGTGCACCCTATGCGATTGTGCATTCAATACGATTTGTATCTTTCCCGATGTTTGTTTGGATTACATTCGTGCCGTGGAATGTGTTTATTTATTTATTCAGTTTACAGTGGCGATGAAAGATTAAGGAATAAATTGTATACTTGAATTGGGAATTCGGGAATTCCATTTGAAGGGATTAAGAATTGGAACTTCTGTTTGGAATAGGGGTTCGAGAACATCGGCAGCACTTGAGATTGGAGATAAAGCAAATTATTGAAATTGGATAGATAAGACATACAAATACGGTCTTGTTAAGATAATAGATCGACCGATGGACGTGACGTCGTCGACTGTAAACACCAAGGTTGTAGAGGTCCGCGGTGATTGTTGATTTTGTATTCTGGTTTCTGTGGCACAACACGTTTGAGAAAAGAAACTTTCACTGATATTTACAAAGATTTTCGGACATTTTCTCTATAATATACACAAGTGAGTCATTTGTGGGATGGGAACCGCCACCTAGTAGTAGAATCGCAGTGGGTGTTGAGTGTTTGGAAAAACCACTTCTGCAGACTGTATAATCGCAATGTTAGTCAATATACCGCTGTCAGCCAGAATGATCAATTTCTTAACGACGAAGATCGCCGAGAATTCCGTCCCCCTGAGCTCGACGAAGTTAAGATCGCCATATCGAAACTCAAGTCGAATAAAGCTACTGGCGCAGACGGACTGTCTGCTAAGCTATTCCCTGCTAAACTCGTCAGACTATCAGCTGGAGAGGATCTGATTAGAAGCATGCACCAGGTCATTTGTAAAATATGGTCAGAAGAAAGCGTGCCCGAGTAATGGAGTCTCAGGATCGTATGTCCGATCCACAAGCTGACTGCGCAAGCTACAGAGGAATAAGTCTCCCTAACATCGCCTATAAAATCTTCTCTGCCGTTTTGTGTGAACGCCGGAAGCCTCTTGTAAAAAAGCTGATAGGTCCTTATCAGTATGGCTTCTGGCCAGGGAAGTCCGCCATCGACCTCTCCACACTACGGCAGATCCTGGAAAAAACCAATGAATTTCAAGTCGACCCTCACCACCTATTTGTCAAGCTATATAACGTTATGTCTACCTTTGACATCCCTGCTAAACTCGTCAGACTATGCAGAATGATTTTGGAGAATGCTCGTTGCTCCATCCGAATCGGTGCAGACCTCATCGATAGTTTTGATGTCAAAAAAGGATTTAGGCAAGGCTTTGCGCTCGCATTCGCGGATGACTTTGACACAATCGGAAGAACACAGCGAGATGTCAATAAGGCGTATACGAGTATTGCGGTGGAGGCAGCAAAAATTAGTTTGGCATTAGGTAGGTAGGTAGGTAGATTCGTAGCCTTTCCAGAATGGAGAAGAATACACATAGGCCAGAAAGACCCATTGTGCTGCTCCGAGGGAGGTTTATCCCCTATTCATGGGACCACTTGGTGCTTCCTCAAAAGTTAAGAAGTTAGGGAAGTGGGGTCCTGGGTATCGCTTCCTGATTGTGCAGACAGCTGGGCAGATGCAGAGAAGGTGGTGCATGGATTCGACCTCCTCTTCGTCTAGGCAGCTTCAGCAGAAGTCATTCGGAACTTATCCTGGTTTTTGCGCGCGACTACCAATGAGGCTGCAATGATTTTGTAGATGTCAATTCTCTTTAGAGAAATTATTCTCCTAGTCAGCTGACTATCGAGCCGGAGTCAGATTGGCAGGTAATTCCCTGGGTCCATCTCAGGTTCGTCTCAGCCCTGGCGAAATTTATGAGGTTATGTTTAATGGTTGCAAGGGTTATTCCCTCACATGCCATGACTGATTGCTGTGTCGTTCTTGCCTGGCGAGTGTATTGGCTCCTTCGTTACCTGGAATGTCGCTGTGTCGGCCATCTCATTAAGAGTTAGGCGACAGTCGGGGCTTGTTTTTGAGGTGGTTTGGCAGTAAACGAGGGCAAAACTAAATATATGCTGTCACGAAAATAGACACTCACCACCGACGTCTTGGCCAGAACGTTTGTATTCACAGTTAAAAATTTGAGGTAGTTAAGGACTTCATCTACCTTGGCTCCGCAGTGACCTGGAACAATGACATCGGTTCCGAAATCAAACGCTGCTTCTTTGGGCTCGGGAGGAAATTGAGTAATAGAACCCATCCCCCGAATGACCAAGTTAACTTTATACAAGAACCTTATCATCCCTGTCCTGCTGTACGGCGCAGAAGAAAAGCGGATGAGAAAAACCTTGGCCGTTTCGTAAGAAAGATTTTCCGTGTGATTTTCGGTTCTAGAAACGCAAACGGGGAATGGAGGAAAAACACGACCTTTAAGGGCTGTTCAGCGACATGTGTCTAGTCAGGGGTCTACGGATTCGACGCCTTAGATGGCTAGGCCATGTAGAGCGAATTGACACCACAGCTCCAGCCCGGAGATTATTTGAATTCAACCAAAAAGAGTACAGCCGCACCTAAAATGGCTCACACAGGTGAAAGGGGACCTCAGCCAACCGGGTGTGAGATAATGGAAAAGGCTAGCAAAAGATAGTGCTAGTTTAAGGAGCATGTTGGTTGAGGCCCAGGTTCCCCCGAACTGTAGCGCCCAATAATGAGAAGAGAGAGCCATGTTAGAACCCGTAGAGTTTACGAAACCTCAGGCGCTTTTACCTTACTCTTTAACTGAAGACTAGTGGCCTAAAGTGACTGTCCTGAGGTACACCAAATATGGAATAGTTTGTGCATGGAAAAAGGGATCAATAGTACCATTACCATGGGATGGACTATACAGATCAGATAGCTTGAAATGGCTTTGCATGAAAATGAGGACGAATGAGTCTTACGAGGAGAGTCTTTGTTTTTGGAACGCAGTGGGAAAAATAATGGAAAATGTTCGATGGAAAGTTTGTGGTCTGTGGCTCAAGTTGACCGAGTCATGATTAGGGAGGATCTCATACGTATTTTCAAGAAACCGAGGATCACAGTATTAAGTTAAGTGTTTCTAACCATTTTAGGTAAATACCATCGATACCAATACGTCTATGACGAAAATGTTATAAACAATTCTATTTGGCAACGTAAACCCAAAGTATTATTCAACCAGACCTGATCACCATGAAAAATACAAAATGCTGTCCACTCACTAGTAAAACACCTCAGACGCCTGCACAGGTTCAACGTGTTGATGCAGAATTTTCTATCTAATTGCAGTAAGCCTGCCCACATGGCACAAAACCAATGGCATTGAAACTCCATCATATTGTAGATGAAAAAGCAATTTGGCCAGATGTGAGCCCCGAGGCCCAAGAAGTGTGGTTAAGTACTTCTCGCCAAAAAAGCAGTAAACACCACCTGCTGTCGTGTCGTAATAAACTGAGCCCAAAGGAGATTGTCATGTGGATTTTTCTTTTTCTATTCAACATTCAAAAGCGTTACTATCTAGCGGTCATAGGTACTTATCAGCTAAATGGATGCGCTTCTCACTCATGCGGCATTTCACCATGTCGCACATATTTCGGTGCTTCCCACTAGTCAATGGTCAGCTGATTCATCGCTTCACTAAGGCAATCCGTTGATTCTTGTGTTCTTTGTTCGTCTTCTATCGGGTGTATGATAACAGAGTGAAATTGCCGATAATGAAAACGAAATATCTGGGTCACTTGGTGATAGCCCTAACATTTTGTTTAATCTTCGTATTTGTCGCGAGGGCAAATAGTGCATTAATTGATTACCCGCAATAGTTGGGGACTCTCTGGCATGCATGTGGTTATATTCTAGTCAATTTCAGTGGAAGGAATTGATTACCTCGAGGAAATATGTCGATGACAAACCATAGCCATTGACCAGTAAGTCATTGGACTCAGTCACCATTATCATCATCTTCGGCTTAACTGCCGCGAGTTTCTCTGAATTCCCCTTTCATTATGCCAAAGACAAAAAAAAAAAAAAACAGAATCTTATAGCGGAACTAATTGGAAGTGCGATACCCAATAATAACCTACATAACAATCTCTCGTATTAAATATGTGTATCTAGATACGAAAAAGAAACCAACAAACCAACAATTCGCAAGCATTCCTAGTCGTACCGCGACCATGTAGTCTTGTACTTACGATTTGTGTTAATTCCGTGATCGGCTTGTTGTGGTGATTTGTTGGCGGTGGCGATGGTGATGATGATGGGGACGAGGAGGAATTTGTCGATTTACTATTCCGTGGCGGTGTTGGCGGTGGCACCGGACTGATTTGATGGATATTCGTGCCACTGCAATCTTTCGAATTGCGATTGGGCGAGAGACGCGATGGAAAACTTAAAGTTTTCGTCCACTGCGTTAGACTACGAACCATTTTCGATGGAGTTTTCAGTTTTCCACTTAATTCGGTAATTTTTCCGGATTTTCTTTCACAGATTTTTTGTATATTTTCTTTGCCTTCACTTAAACACAGTTCACTGGTTATTCTTTCATGCGGCACTTGAACTTTGGATGATACTTTCGCGATTGGTAATGGGAACGTTCGTATGTGATAGCTATTCTCGACAAAACGACCGATTGGAACTGCTGACAACGAGCGACTGATTCCTAGGAGGCCAAGAAATCACTAACGAGCAAAGTAGCAGCAGCTGGTGCGATGGTGGTGCTTCGATGTCTGCAAACTCCACCAGTCGATTGAACGAGGTTGAAAGGCGTATTGAAAAGCGATTGGCAAACAGAGACGCACCTATGTCGACCGCGTACGTGTGACAGAGAGACATTCATTGAGAGAGCGCTCTCTTGGCTCAATTCGGGTTCAAATTTGAAAAGTTGGTGTTAAGTTTGCTTTCAACTTCTTGTACCCCGTGTCGTTGTTGTTGGTTTTATCTTTTTCCTTAACATTTTCTCCCCATTTTCGTTGGAGTTAATTGAAATGTGTGAGATGTTTACACTCGTCAATCGAGAGCGAAGGCTAGAGAGAGAGAGAGAGAGAGGGAAACTGGCAGATGTGCAGTTGTATTACATTTACTCAGTTATTCAGTTCCTCCCCCGTCCATTCGTCTTGTCCTCTATTTTCAAATGCACTTCCCCTTTTCTTTTCACAATCCGTTTGATGTTTTTTTTCTCTCTTCCCGTGCATAGATGTAAAAAAGGGGAAAAAAAACGGCAGATTGCCGTTTGTTTACTTTGTTTGGCTTTTGATCTTCATTCCGTTTTCACTCTCTCCCTCTCTCTTTGCCGTTTTTATGCTGCATTTGCATCTGTATCGCATATTTCTGGAGGTCATCAATAATGCCAGATTGTAGGGGACATATTGTAACCGGAGGAGTTGCTATTGTTTAGTTTCAGATGGATTGCGACTTCTCTTTTGGAGTCGTCCGGAATGAGGGTTCTGATAAATGGTGTGTTTCTCTATTTTGTGTTTCTCTTGTTACCCGCCACAGATCCGTGCGTGGGATGGAGAGAAGCAGATTTGTATGGTTTGTCAATGCGAGATGACACATTTCTGTTTAGTCGGTTGTTTTGAAAGTTGCAGATAAAGGTTAATAGGAAATGAACAAAACAAATTTGTATACGAAAGAGAAAATGGAGCAAGATTATCAGCAATTCGAAGAACACATGAGGAAGAGTTGGACCTTAAATTAGAAATGGCAGGGTCTCAGTATACGCGTGGCCTACCATAGCAGACCACAGAAGCCGCCTTGTTCATAGCTTAACAGCTTTTTTATGTAAGAGCCGTGTCATTTCAGATAAGCCCACTCATCTAAATTTGTCAACATGTTAGGTAGTACCTCTCGTGATTTGTTCGCAAAGGACTAACAAAGGCCTCGTACGCTGGCCTGCTAAAAATCGATAAGAGCCACCGCAGACGAACATCTTGCGGCACTGCAGGTAAGTCCCATCACCACCTCCTCGTGGTGCTATCTGGAGATTTCCTGTGGAAAGTACAGACGGGGAAGGGCGAAACTGCGCCAAAAAAACAGGTTTATTAGGTTGGTACACGGCCTAGTAAGCCGTAATCGTAAAAAAACCAAAAACAAACAACCGCAAGCCTCGGATTTAACGGACGGACTACATGTTGACGACCACCCAAACGTATAAAAGGACAAGAGTATCGGTTCTGCACCTGGACTGTTAGGTCCCTTAACAGACCGGGTGCGACCGAACAACTAGAAAACGCCCTAAGCTGCGACAAAGCAGACGTTACTGCACTCCAAGAAGTGTGATTTGATGGGACCGGGTAAAAAGGGAATGAAAAAATGTGATACTTACTACGGAACCTGCTACAAGGAGAACAGGAACGGCCTATTTTGCCCGCGGATTTGTTGTTCGAGATGGACTTGAGCAAAAAGTCATAAGCTCCGGCATGTGAGCGAACGCCTCATAACAATCCGCATCAAAGCTATCTTTGGGAAAATCGGCTTGATATGCATTCACGCCCCCACGGAAGAAAAAGACACCAGAGTCAAAGATTACTTCTATGATAGATAGAACATACAAAGCTAGAGCGGCGGCCTGCAGGGATGAAAATGGAGAACTGGTAGTAGAGTCGCAGTCGATGCTGAGGATTTGGAAAGACCACTTCTGCAGACTGTATAACGGCGACGATAGACAAGATACCGCTGTCAGGCAGAACGAGCTATTCGTAATGGAAGACAATGAAACAGAATTCAGCCCACCCGACCTAGACGAAGTCAAAATAGCGATATCCAGACTTAAGTCTAATAAAGCCGCGGGCCAGGTAAATCCACAATAGACCAAATATTTACGCTACGGCAGATCTTGGAGAAGACCCAGGAATACCAAATCGACACTCACCACCTCTTCGTCGATTTCAAGGCTGCGTATGATAGCGTGTATAGAGACGAGCTATACAAAGCCATGTCTAGTTTTAACATCCCTGCCAAACTCGTCCGACTGTCCAGGATAAGGTCGGTAATGAGCAAACCGAGACCTTTGATGTTAAAAAAGGATTTAGGCAAGGTGACGCGCTGTCATGCAACTTTTTAAACAACGTGCTTGAAAAGATCGTGCAAGAGGCACTGGCCAACACAAGAGGTACGATTTATTTCAAGTCTACGCAATTGCTTGCGTACGCCGACGAAATTGACGTGATTGGACGGACACAGCGAGACGCCAATGAGGCCTTTGTAAGCATTGAGGTAGAAGCGGCTAAGATGGGTCTCAAGATTAATGTGGGTAAAACCAAATATCTGCTTTCATCTAAAAGAGACGGATAACACCGACGTATTGGACAGAACGTCACCATGGGCGGATATAACTTTGAAGTGGTCAAGGAATTCGTCTACCTTGGCTCACTGATGACCAGCGACAAAAACACCAGCGCTGAGATAAAACGCAGAATCATTCTTGCCAACCGCTGTTTCTTTGGGCTCAAGAGGCAATTGAGAAGTAAAGCCCTCTCTCGGAAAACCAGGGTGACACTATATAAGACCTCAATCATCCCAGTCCTCCTTTACGGCGCAGAGGCTTGGACCTTAACAAAAGCGGGTGAAGATGCCCTTGGTCGTTTCGAGAGGAAAATTCCGCGCACTATCTACGGTCCCGTTTGTTGGGCGTGCGGCGCTGGAAAAGCTAGCCAAAGACCATGCCAGCTGGAGACGCTTGTAGGTTGAGGCCCAGGTTCACCACGGACTGTAGCGCCACCTAAGGAAGTAAGTAAGTTGAAAAGGTCGTCACTTTTGGCAGATATAACTTTGATGTAGTCAAGGATTTCGTCTACCTTAACTCAATAGCAACAAGCGGCAACGACACCAGCATTGAAATTAGACGCAGAATAACTCTTGCCAACCCCTTATTCGGGCTCAAGAGGCAACTGAGTAGTGGAGCCCTCTCTCGGAAAACTGAGCTGACCCTCTATAAAACCTTAATCATCCCAGCCTTCTCTACGGTGCAGAGGTTTGGACCATATGAAAAATGGATGAAGAGGCCCGTGGTAGGTTAGGTTAGGTTCAAGTGGTTGGCATAAGTCACACGTAGGCCGAGATCGGCCAATTGTGATACCACAAGAATCATTACCCTGATCCGCTACCTGAGAACCAACCGGTGGTTCTGATGAAGCGATGGAGTTGAGCTATTTTTAGGTTTGCTAGGTCACTTAGATTTTCATAGAAGGGCGTGCCGAGGTAGATCCTCCTATTTCTTCTTCTTTGGTGGCGTTACAGCCCTTGAAGGACCAGAGCCAAGCTTCTCTCAATCACCCATGTTGTGTGTGATTTACTTTTCACACAGGTGAAAGGGACCTACAGTTTAATGCCGATTCCGAACGGCGTGAGTCGAGAAGCTTTTTCATGGCTAGTATACTACGGGGGGTTTTGCCAGTACCCCGCCGAGGAGGGACGCCTCGAAATAAACATTCGATGGCGTTGGTGTTTCGGGATCCGAACTCGCTCATCGTGCGTCAGGGTCCAACACACTAACCACTGCGCCAGGGCGCCATCAGAACCTCCTGTGGTTCGCAAAAGAGGTGCATGAGCAGAGAAGGTGATGGATTGATTCCTCTTCCTCCTCGTCCATGCAGCCGCGGCAAAAGTCATTGGAGGGCAGCCCTAGTCTGTCGGCGTGTTTCCCAATGATGCAATGACCTGTAATGACGCCCACTAGAGTGCTCAAAGTAGTCCTTTTGGTTGCTACTAGGTCCCTTGTTCGTCCTAGGTTTAGCTTAGGCCAGATTTGTTTAGTGATAGAGCCGATATTACTTTCTTTCCATTGGAGGTGGGTCGCCTCTATGGTTCGAACTTTTATCATGTTCTTTACCGTACTTATTGGTGTTTCAAGGTACCCGAGGGTAGGAAGACTGAGTGTGCTTGATCCTAACTTTGCAAGTTCTTCGGCCGCGCAGTTTCCTGGAATATCCCTATGCCCGGGAACTCACAATACTTTAATGCTGAACTGTTCAGCCATCTCGTCTAGAGATAGGCGGCAGTTTAATGATGTTTTTGATTTGTGGGTTACCGCGGCCCTTGATAATTTCTAGAGCGAAATTTTACATACAACGTGCGATCCCGATTGTGTTGACGGAGAGTGGAGGAGAAGATTAAAAGAAGAACTGTACAGGCTGTACAGCCACATCGCCTAGTACGATGTCTACAGATCCAACGTCTAAGATGGCTAGGCCATGTAGAACGAAGGAACAGCAAAGCTCCGGTCCGAAGAATTTTCGACTCCAACCCGCATCTAAGGTAGCTCACACAGGTGGAAGGAGACCTCAACCAACTGGGCGTGCGACACTAAAAACAAGTGGCGAAAGATCATGGCAGCTTACTTACTTACTTACTTACTTATCAGGCCTGCGATCCATGGAGGATCTGAGCCTGAGTTATAGCTGCCTTCCATCCTTGACGGTCCCGGGCACGCTGCTTCCAGTTGCCAAGACCAAGATGTCTTACATCCGCGATTACTTGGTCTTTATACCGGAGGTTCGGTCTTCCTCTTCTTCTCGAACCAGGAGGCTCGGAGTCGAAGACCCTCTTAGCTGGAGCGTTGATGTCCATGCGCTCGATGTGGCCGAGCCAGTGTAGTCGACGGCTCCTTGCCTTCCGGACTACATCCACATCTTGGTACAGCTCGTAGAGTTCGCGGTTGTGTCTTCTTCTCCATTCACCTTCCTCACAGACAGGACCAAATATCCGGCGCAGAATTTTTCTTTCGAAAGAACCCAAAATCAGCTCCGCTGTCCTGCTTATCGTCCAGCTTTCGGCTCCGTACAGCAAGACTGGCAGAATGAGCGTTTTGTAAAGCATGACTTTGGTCTTTCGAGTGAGGAGTTTTGACCCCAGTTGTTTGGACAAGCCGAAGTAGCAGCGGTTGCCAAGGGCGATTCTACGCCGGATCTCCACTGTGGTGTCATTTGTGGAGTTTACGTTTGCCCCGAGGTAGACAAACTCCTTAACTACCTCGAAATTGTAGCTGTCAATTGTTATATTTTATCCCAGGTGGTGAGCGACGGATTGGTTTTTGCTTGACAGCATGTATCTCGTTTTGTCCTCATTGATTTTGAAACCAACTCGTTTCGCCTGTTCTTCAATCGCCGTGAATGCTTCCACAATGCCACGGCGAGAACACGCGATGATGTCGATATCATCCGCGTATCCTAGCAGCTGGATGGACTTGTAAAAGATAGTGCCTTCCCTGTTGACGCCTGCCCGTCGCACTATCTGCTCCAGCACCAGGTTGAAGAAGTCACATGACAGCGCATCTCCTTGCCGAAATCCGGTGCATGTTTCGAATGGTTCCGAGGTCCTAGAACCGAGTTGCACGGTGCATCGCGTGTTTTTTAGCGTGGCGCGACACAACTGGATCAGTTTTACCGGGATTCCGAATTCGGCCATCGCCCCAAACAGTGCTCCACGATGAATGCTGTCGTATGCGGCTTTGAAATCGATGAAAAGATGGTGTGTATCGATTTGAAACTCGTTGGTCTTTTCCAGGATTTGGCGTAGTGTGAAAATTTGGTCTATAGTTGATTTGCCGGGCCGGAAGCCGCACTGGTAGCTGCCGATTAGTGCGGTGCAAAATGGTTTTAGACGTTCACACAATACGCTGGACAGGATCTTGTATGCGACATTGAGCAGGGATATACCTCTATAGTTCTTGCAAGAGGTTGGATCGCCTTTTTTGTGGATGGGGCATATAGAGCTGGTATTCCAGTCGTCGGGCATGCTCTCATCCCCCAAATTCTGCAGATGATCTGGTGCATGCTCCCTACCAGAACATCGCCGCCAGCCTTGAAGAGCTCTGATGGCAAGCCATCTGAGCCTGCGGCCTTGTTGTTCTTCAGCTTCTGAATAGCTGTGCCGACTTCTTCTATGCTGGGTGGGAGGACTACTTCAGCGGCTGGAGTTGGGATTTCCTCGGTCCCTACCACTCTCTCTTGATCATGCTCGTTAAGCAGCTGCTGGAAGTGCTGTTTAAATACATCCACTATTCCCTGCGGGTCGGTGACAAGATTACCCTCGCAGTTTCGAAGAGCCAGGGTGCCCTTTTTGAAGCCTCCTGTAAGGCCTTTGGCTTTCTTGTAAAAGGCTCGTATTTTATGTTTGTCCCTAGACTCCTCGTTATCCTTGAGCTGGGAGGCTGCGAAGATTCTTTTCTTTTGTCGCAGTAGTTTCTTCTCCTGCCTTCTTCTGGCTCGGTACTCTTCTCGCGCTGCCCTGGTTTTCCTCTGCAGCGCCTTTTGGTACGCCTCGTCGGTTGCTGCCTTTTTCTGCTCACACTCGCCATCATACCACGGGTTTCTTGTCGGGGGTGGTAGGTATCCTAAGGTGGTTTCGGCTACTTCCTGAATGGCTGAGCGGCAATGCAGCCACATATTATTGGCATTTGTGTTCGACGTAGGCATACCGTAGAGTCTTTCGCTCAGCTGCTCCCTGTAGACTCTGGCAACCTCCGGTGTGCTCAGGCGCCCAATGTCGAACCTCCTCCTGATGGGCTGGTGCAGCTTTCTGACATTGGACAGTCGAGCTCTGAATCTTGCTGCTACGAGGAAGTGGTCAGAGTCGACATTTGCCCCTCTGAATATTCGCACATCCAGGATGTTTGACGCGTGCCTTGCTTCAATGAGCACATGGTCGATTTGGTTGGCGGTTCGACCGTCCGGAGATCGCCAGGTTGCTGTGTGGATTCGCTTGCGAGGGAATCTTGTGCTACTTATCACCGCATTACGAGCTGTCGCAAAGTCAGCGAGTCGGAAGCCGTTATCTGTTGTTGTATCGTGAAGGCTGTACTTTCCGATCACTCCGCCAAGGGTGTTTTCCTTTCCGATTTTGGCGTTGAAGTCCCCGAGCATGATTTTTACATCGTACTCCGGACAAGCTCCGTAGGCGTTGTCCAGGAGGTCATAGAAGTCCTCCTTGATAAGGTCTTCAGCCTCGTCGGTAGGGGCGTGTGCACATATAAGGCTGATGTTATAAAATCTGCCTCTGATGCGGATCACAGCCAGGCGATCACTTATAGGCTTAAAGTCGATGACCTTCGACCTTAACCGCTTTCCCACGACAAATCCGCATCCCAGTAAGTGCAACCTTTTGTGACAGCTGTAATAAATGTCGCAATTCTTCTTCCTAATCATACCGTTTCCTATCCTCATTATTTCCTATCAATAATGAGCTCTTCTCTTGTGCCTGTTTAGAACAGCGTGTTTCCACATCCTCGATAGTATAGTGGTTAGTATCCCCGCCTGTCACGCGGGAGACCGGGGTTCAATTCCCCGTCGGGGAGTATCACAGCGTCTGTTTGTGAAACTTTTTTGCTTTTCATAAATTTTTTGTTTTTTTTTTTTCTTTCACATAATTTTTATAGGAAACATGATTGCATACATACATATATACATACATATGTATGTATAATAGCACCCTTTCGCCCGTGGAAAAGAGTTCACAGAACCATGTGAGTATCATGCTTCCTACTGTTACCATTGCTTTGGAAAAGCACTTCATAGTTCTGGTATTACGCAATTATTTTTGCGCGAAATTAGAGAGCCTCTTTACGAAATTAGTCTACTTAAGTGGTGGTGAAACCTGGAAATTGTACAATTTAGCAACTATGTCCGAGTTTCATATGAGCTCCTCGCCTTTGACGATATACCTAGTTGACTGTGGACTAATAAAATCACAGAAACATGCACGTTAGACACCTGATAGAGGCAGTTGCGCAAGACGAAGCGCAAAATGAAACCGGTCGACCGATGAACGAGTCGCCTGGAAACACATGAACCATAATGTGCCACAAATGTGATTAGCAAACGTAACAAGAAGCTCATAAAAAAAGACAAATTTTGTTGGAATGCTTTGAGATACGGAGATTAAGAGGGAGTGGCTGAGTTGTTATGCGGATCGGGTCACGTTCAGGGCGGAAGGTCATTTAGAAATCCTGTCTTCTGATAATATAATACGTCAGATACGGTTCATCATTCATGTGCTTTGTCTTTAGCTTTTGTGTAGCTATTGGAATCTTGAGCGTTTCAGCTCCGGTCATGGGAGCAGAGAAATGTGTTCCTTTCGTACAACCAAATAAGTGACACGGATATAGCTTCTCCTCTTGGGCGCTATAGTTCGGGGTGAACTTTGGTCTCAACTAACATGCCCCTCCAACTTGCACGACCTGTTGCTAGCCTTTTCCACTGCCACACACACAGTTGACTGAGATCCCCATCCATCCGCGTGCGCCATCTTAGGTGCGGCTGTCCTCTGTTTTTTCGTCCTTCGGGGTTGGACTTAGGTTAGGTTAGGTATATGGGTGCCCTTTTGACATAAAGTCAAGGCTCACGTAGACTACGTTGAGTCCATTGTGCCCATTTGTTTTGTTTAACCCGTTGATACCTATACATTTTCCGTCGAGCTGAACCAGCCAGACGAGGATAAAAATCCCAGTATTCTGTTCAGCCCAATATTACCTACCTCTTCTAGTCCCGAAAGGAAGTATCTTCCCAGGAATATATTCCTTTTTTGGGCTAGCGCCGGACATTCGCACAGCAGGTGACGAACGGACTCAATTTCCTCTTCGTCCCTGCAGCTTTTGCAGAAGTCACCGTAGGGCTGGCCTAGTCGAGCTGCATGGTAGGATAGCATGCAGTGCCCGGTGAGGGCACCGACTGCCAGTCGAATGTTCCCACGATTGAACTTCAGCAGATTTTCCGTTCTTTTCTTATCATAGACGGACCAAGTCGATCTCGCCGTTGCGCATGCATCTAAGCGACACCATCGCTTATTGGCTTTCACTAATAGCTCCGTCTGTATCTCCCTGTAGAGCGCACTGAGTGGTGCTTTGGTCTCAGCTGAGATCTGCGCAATGTCAGCACCTGATCCCACCCTAGCCAGCTCGTCCGCCCTCTCGTTTCCGGAGATATTCATATGACCAGGTACCCAGCAAAGGGTCACCTTATTTACATTGGATATCTCTTCTAACTTCTTCTTGCAGAGTTTGACGAGTTTGGATCTTATCCATGCTGCCTGCAGAGCCTTAATGGCTGCCTGGCTGTCAACATAGATGCTGATCCTTTTTCCTGTGATATTCGCTTTGCTGATAATGTCCGCCGCCTGCTTGATAGCGAAGACCTCAGCTTGGAAGACACTGCATCCATCATCGAGCCTGTAGGAGCGATGCATATCCCGAGACTCAAAGTAGACTCCTGCACCTGTGCCAACATCCATTTTGGATCCGTCCGTGTAGAGTGCCAGTTCACTTTCCGTGCGTACCAAATCACCGGTCCATTCCTCCCTGGAGGGAATTCTAATAGAGAATCTCCTCTCCCAGGAAGGAAGTCGGGTGACATAGTCCGTTACGGTTCTGATTCAAGACTGATGCATGTCCGTGAGGACTCCCTAGAATTGGTTGGACTTAAAGACTCTCCGGGCTAAATCGGCCGTGTCCATTCGCCCTACATGGCCTAGCCATCTAAGACTCGGGATTTTCCTCCATTCCCCACAAGCGATGGTGTCAATTAGACACATGCACTGCGGCAAGGCTAACATGGCCTGTCTATGACAAAAAAAGGACGGAAAGTCTACTAAATCTTCGTAGAGGGAATATACGACTGGTAGTCGGTGCCCTCACTGGGCTTCTGCTATCTTTTGGAGCACTCAGACGCAAATACAGGTCCATTGTATTGCATGATATCATATCATGCAGCTAAACTAGGCCGGCCCTACAACGATTTTTGCAGAAGCTGTAGGCACGAAGAGGAAACAGAATCCATTCGTCACCTACTGTGTGAATGCCCTGCACTGGCCCGAAAAAGACTTACGTTCCTCGGGAACTACTTCTTTTCGGGTTTAGAGGAGGCAAGATATGTTAAGCTGAACAAACTGCTAAGATTCTTAATTGCATCTAGGTGGTTCAGATCAGCGGGCAACTAACAGGTTCCCCTCGAGTTAGATTTCAAACTGGGCATAATGGACTTTTCGTAGTCTAAGTGATCCTTGTCAATAGGGCACCCAACTAACCTAACCAAACCTTCCTCCATTCCCCGTCTGCGAGCGAAAGTCACACGCAAACTCTTTCTTTCGAAACGACCTCCTCATCCGCTTTTGATAGTGTCCATACTTCTGCGCCGTACAGTAGGACCGGAATAATAGTTCTCTTTATTGTTCGGGAGAGGGCTCTATTACTCAATTGCCTCCTGAGCCCAAAGAAACAGCGGTTGGGAAGAGTGATTCTGCGTTTGATTTGCGTTTGAGTCAAGATAGACGAAGTCCCCAACTACCTCAAACTTATAACTGCCAATACGACCGTTCTGGCCAAGGCGTCGGTGCTGATGGATGCATACAGTTAGTTTTGCCCTCATTTACTGCCAAACCAGTTTTCGCCACCTCCACCTCAATACTCGTAAACGCCTCATTGACGTCTTGCTGTGTTCTTCCGACGCGCAACACCGACGTATTGGTCAAATCGTCACCTTCGGCAGCTATATGTTTGAAGTAGTCAAGGACTTCGTCTACCTTGGCTCGATATCGACAAGCAGCAACGTAAGCAGCGTTGAGAGAAAACGCAGAATAACTCTTCCCAACCGCTGCTTCTGTGGGCTCAAGAGGCAACTAAGTAGTAGAGCCCTCTCTCGAAAAACGAAACTTTAATCATCCCGTCTTCCTCTATGGCGCTGAGGCTTGGACGTTTTCAAAAGCGAAGGAAGAGGTCGTTGGGCGTTTCGAGAAGAAAGTTCTGCGTGCAATCTTTGGTCTCGTTTGTGTAAACGGAGAGTGGAGGAGAAGATTCAACCATCGGCCTAGTCAGACGACTTCGAATCTAACGGCTATGATGACTAGGCCATGTAGAGCGCATTAACCTCACTACTCCGGCCCGAAGAGTATTCGACTCCAACCCCGAGGGACGACGCAGCAGAGGACGACGACACCTAAGGTGGCGCGCACAGGTGGAAAGGGACCTCAACCAACTGGGCGTGTGGCACTGGAAGCAGCTGGGCAAAGATAGTGCCGACTGGATATGCTTATTGGTTGAGGCCTTTGTTTACCCCCAACTGTAGCGCTATCTAAGCAGGCAAGTAAAAATTCCTTGCACGACCTTTTCCTATAACCGGAACTTTAACTACTACATCGTGCGGAATCTTATCATTAGCTGATTTGAGAAAATATGCTAAGAGAGCTGAAGCCGATTCAAGATTATACTTAGATGTACGGTTTACTGGCTTGCCGGAGGAAATGTATCGCAAATGGAGACAAAGGCACCGGTAGTCCCTAATTTCCTATAGTCGACAAGCGGATGTTATTGAACTATACATTAGATGGGGGCGGTATTCCTTAAGAATGTTAAAATTTGATAAACCATAACGGCTCCTCACTCTCTTCCTAAGTCCTATTGTATGATGATATGAAGATGTGACTCGAAATGTAGATCAAACACATCTAAGCCATCTCTATCGCCAAGCTGTCCACGGTTGACATATCAAATCCAATGTTTGCCCTCTTATACCACTTAGTTGACTAAGTGGTAATAGAAAGGTCGACTGAGTCTGTCGTAAACACCGCATCAACACATCTCCTTGCTTCTGACATCTTCTTATCAATGTCAAGCTTGAAAATGCATTTAGTTCTCGAGGTTCCTCTGAATCCTCAATGAATCACTTGCCACTTGGTCGACCTATGTAATAAAACCATCATCCGCTGTTCTGATGTCAATATTTATACTCAGGTAAGGACAATGCACAAGCACTCGGCAACAACAAATTTTCACACTTGATTACGTGGCCGCTAAGAGTATTCACAGTCGACACGATCGAACAGAGGATCATAGGAAGCTGTACCTTTGTGTTGTCTGTGAATTTCAGGAACTATCCATAAACTCCTGTTTGCTTGGGTTCCATGACAATAGCGCTGGTAGGATCCCAAGTCAATTGTTTCCTAACTAACTGAATTATCATGCTATCAGCGCGCCTTTCTCGATACCACCCATGACGGAGCAGGTATCCGGATCGGTTTACCTCATGCCAAGGTTTTAGGGATGAATGTCATGCAATTTGAAAGAAATTACTTTCCTGCGGTAAGGACAAACGCAAACAGATAAGCGGGAAATGAAGCGCGATTTGAGAAATTTTCGATTTTTTGGAGGGAAACCAATTGATGCAGAGCTCCAGCTGTGCGGATCGTAAACACCCAGATCAAAGTGCATGTACATATGTCGGGGCGCCAGTTCATTAGTCTCCAACTTCAAGTGAACATTAATCATTAAATGTGACTGACTATCTTGGGTAATCGCGATTCACATGGCGGCGTTAGGAAGAATGATATCTGATGTCCATCGGCAATTCAGTTTTGTCAGTTAATTCATCAACGGACACGAGTGGATCGCGATGAATGATTGATTCGATGTGGGTTTCCATGGAATTGGAACATCTTGCTATCCAAGTACCTAAACAATGTAATTATAGGTTTCGATCAAAAAGTGATGGCTTTAATAGTGAATCATCTAATAAGACGGAATTTAAAGAATTAAAGAACAGGAACACAAGCCATCGTATCCATTATTCTAAGTCACACACCGATGACAGTCACTTGAGCTCATTTAAATCCCAAAACGGAGCCACCAGACCCTCCACGCACTTAACCCCAATACCTTGTACTTATCAACGCAGTCGTAACGGCTTATAAACCACTCGCTCCAACCTATTTAATCGCGCGTTCCATCCAGCTGCATCGCATTTGCTAACCGCTGCAGACATAACTCACTTCTCTTCCCGCATTTTCTCTTTCTTTAGTGATTTTTCCAGCAAGCATCCATAAATAAGCAGCAACAGCTGTTCCAGCATCTCAGAGATGAGCCGAACCTGGAAGAAAGACATGGAGCATTAGAGGAAGAAAGTGTGTCCCAAAAACCAGTTGTCACAATGTAATTGGTCATCTGGAGCAACTGTTCGACAAAATCATCTTTCGCACTATAGGTACTATGTAACCGTATCTGAATTCGATTTGGATTCCATTATTTTGCTGCCGTTGTTCCCCTCATCACGCACGCGCCGAATCAATGGACTGCTGTGATAGAGCTATTGTATCTGCAGCCAGCTTCGGGTGACAAATCAAATTATCGTCTACGTCTTCCGCTTGGATCTCAGCTGGAACCTCAGTTTGAACTGATCTCAGGTAACCATACACATAGATACTGTATGTTGTATACATACACTGGTTTTTTGTAAGTCCATCCGGTAACTGCCTTCAACGGACGACCGGGATGAGTACCGGTTTTCTTCTTCTTGATTCTTTGCTTTCTCATTTCAATTCGCTTTGGTCATTCAACCTTGACAAGGCCGTTGGTGGACTGATGGGCATTTTGGAGGATTTCGAATTCAAATCGAGTTCTAACACGCCTTCGTGATTTTCGTTATTCTTTCTTCCCAACTTCTTTATTCTGGCCATTCGTTGCGTCTTCTCATTCTCACTGTGGATATGAATGAATGGTCATCTCTAGAACGTTGGACTGTTCGACATTTTTTCGTGGTTTTGTCACCGCGACTCAACCCGATCGACTTGCTCTGTGGCTGGTCATAAAAATGGTTTTATTGATGTTGAGCTGTTGTAGTTGTGGATGACTGAATGCCTTTGACCGGGGAGGGAAACGACAAATCACTAGCTCTTCAACGGAAATCAGATTTAAACAATCCGATTAGGTAATACCATTGTCGCAGCATGAACAGTATGTACGTGAGCAAATGTTTTCGTGGGGATTGGGAAGCTTTACCAGCTTTCGTACTGAGTGGAGACTCTAAAATTCAGCTTCTGGCTACTGGTTTGGCTTTTTAGTATTCTATATTTGACACCCCTCGTATCATCCCTCACATGTGTCAAAGTCAAACATACTCATACCGCCATTCGTGTTCTGTTCTCTGCACACTTTGAGTATTTAACGGTTGTCATAGTCAATCTACTGAGCAGCACATTCAAGCCATAAGGAAAAGGCCGGGTAGATCAGCGATTTGACGCCTATAGACTATGTGTTAGGGGTATTCGTCAAATTGCTCGCTTATGCCAGTGAGTCGGCATCAATTGCAGCCATTACGCGTGTTATAAATGAGATATCAACCAATATGCTCGAAAAAGTGGAGGATCTGAGCCTGAGCTATAGTTGGCTTCCATCCCTGACCGTTCCGTGCACTCTGTTTCCAGCTATCAAGACCAAGTTGTCTTACATCCGCCATTACCGGAGGTTCGGTCTTCCTCTTCTTCGCGAACCAGGAGGCTCCGAGTCGAAGACCCTCTTAGCTGGCCGCTCGATGTGGCCGAGTTAATGTAGGCGACGAATCTTTGCCCTCCGGACTATATCCACATCTTTGTACAGCTCATAGAGTTCACAGTTATGCCTTTACCTTTCTCATAGACAGGACCAAATATCCAGAGCAGACATTTTCTTACGAAAGAAACCAGAATCAACTCCGCCGTCCTGCTTATCGTCCAGTTTTCGGCTCCGTCAAACCAGATTGGCAGTATAAGCGTTTTGTAATGCATGACTTTGGTTCTTCGAGTGGGAAGTTTTGAAGCTGTTTAGGCATACCGAAATAGCAGCGGTTGACAAGGGCGATTCTATGTCGGATCTCCACTGTGGCGTCGTTTGTGGACTTTGCTTTCGCCCCGAGGTAGACAAACTCCTTAATTACCTCGAAGTTATAGGTGTCAACCGTTATTTTTATCCCAGGTGGTGAGCGACGGATCGGTTTTTGCTTGACAGCATGTGCCTTGCCTTATCTTCATTGACTTTAAGACCAACTCGGTTCGCCTGTTCCTCAATCGCCGTGAAAGCTTATACAACGTCACGCTGAGACCGCATGATGATGACCGCGTCACGCTGAGACCGCATGATGATGACCGCGTCAGGCTGAGACCGCATGATGATGACCGCGTGTCCTAGCAGCAGGACAGACTTGTAGAAGATAGTGCCTTCCCTGTTGACGTCTGCGCATCTCCTTTGTTTCAAGCGGTTCAGGGTCCTAGAACCGAACAGCACGGTGCATCGCCTATTTTTTAGCGTGAAGTGACACAGCCGGATCAGTTTTTCTGGGATCAAAGAATTCTTGCTGTCGTATGCGATAAAGAGGTGATGGGTATCGATTTGAAATTCGCTGGTATCCTTCAGAATTTGTTGAAATGTGAATATTTGGTCTATAGTCGATTTGCCAGCAGAAGGCCGCACTGTTAGCTGCCGATTAGCGAGGTGCGAACGGGCTTTAGACATTTACACAGTACGCTGGACAGGATCTTGTATGCAACGTTGAGCAGGGATATACCTCTACAGTTCTTGCAAGAAGTAGAATCACCTTTTTTGTGAATGGGTCAAATAGATCTGATATTCCAGTCGTCGGGCATGCATTCATTTCCGATGGTCGATGGTAATCATCGACCCATAGAGCTTGCCGTTGACGATAATGGCCTGGCCAACGTCATTCTCAAAGAAATATAGACCATATATTTCAAAGAAATATAGAAATATAGCTCAAAATCCACACCAAAAAGTGACTGTTTCCGGATGCACTGGACGCTCTTGGATCTCATGTGTATTGGTATCGTCCCAAATTCGACAATTTTGTTTGTTGACATACCCGTCCATCCAGAAATGGGCCTCTTCGCTGAAGGCCCAGAGCCCATTCAGCGAACACACGTCGTTAGTCACGAGGCAAAGTTGTGGTCCGCGAAAGGCCGGGTTCTTGTGAAAGACGCGAAATCGACTGCCTCTGATTTTCCTGCACACTCTTAGGCAGATCTTGAGTTTGGTTTACCATTTACCGAATCAGTGGACTCAAATTTATCCACCACACTTCGAATATTACTCCCGGTAGGACGATTATGGCGACCGTAAAAAAGGCGAAGCACGCGAAACGTTGTCCGAACAGAACCCCTATTTTGATTAAACGCTTTATCATTTGCAAGTGTTGTCGAACGCCATGTCCATCCATGGTGATTAAGCAAAATGGACTGAATAAACTACAGCCAATTTGACAAATTTAGCTTCAATAATACGGCCGCTATCAACTGTCAAAGTTTGAAAGTTCATGGCTATTTTCTGAATGTCATTCAAAAATCACAAATTTTGGCGCACAGCTCCTTCATTACAGACTATGCCCAGTTCACCTAACGAATCTTTCTTTCAAATTCACCAATGACCTTCTTATACCTTCCGAGGAGCTAATGGTGACTCGGATCATTACCTTGTTGCAGATAAGCTATGTATGCGGATATCGCAAACACTGCAGAGTCGAGGAGGGTCAGCAAAATTTAAAATTGGGAAGCTGCAATCGCAAGAGACCGCCAGGGCATTCGCGGATCGTGTCTCCCTCAAGCTCTCTCAACAGCCGGTGCAAACAGCACACACCATAGAACAACAATGGAGATGTTGTCAAAGCACAATTAGGGATGCTACTTCTTATGTATTAGGTTTCAAGCCACCGTCTAGGAGAAACCCTTGGTTTGATGACGAATACACAGGTATATACATGCGGAAAACCAGAATGAACACATGACCAAGTTGCACCGGCGAACGAGAACTGCTCGTAGGCTCTACGAGCAGAAAATTAGAGAGGAATATGTGCCTTTCCAAAGGCGAAGGAAAGAGCTCGAGAAGCGCGAAATCGAGGAGTTGCATAGCAGTTATCGCAGGAACTGAGTTCGAAAGTTTGGTTGGCAATATGGTCGGAAGAAAGCATGAAACTATAGGGAAATAAGTGTATTTAATATCGCACATAATATCTTCTTTGCTGTGCTATGTGAACACCTGAAACCGTTCGTGGTTCTTATCAATGTGGCTGTCCGATTGACAAAATATTCACACTGCAGCAGATCTTGGAGTAGACCTGTGGATTTCAGGTTGACACACACCACCTTTTTGTCGACTTTAAGCCCGCATATGACAGTGTCTATAGGGACAAGCTACACAGAGCCATGTTATGTTTTGACATCCCTGCTCAGCTCATCAAGCACTATCTACGTGATTGGGAGAATGCAGCGAGGCGTCAATAAAGCTTTTAAGAGTATTGACGCAGAAACGACCAATGTGGGTCTGAAAGTATACGAGAACATAACCAACTGTATCTTCTTCTTCTTAGTGGGCGCTACAGTTCGGGGTGAACCTGGGCCTCAACCAACATGCCCCTCCATCTAGCACGATCTTTCGCTAGCCTTTCCATTGCCGCACACCCAGTTTGCTGAGGTCCCCTTCCACCTGTGTGCGCCATCTTAAGGGCGGCCGTCCTCTGCTTCTTCGTCCCTCGGGGTTGGATTCAAAGACTCTCCGGGCTGGAGCTGTGGTGTCCATTCGCTCTACATGGCCCAGCCATCTTAGGCGTTGAATCCGTAGACGCCTGACTAGGCTCATGTCGCTGTACAGCCCGTAAAGTTCGTGGTTGAAACTTCTCCTCCATCCCCCGTCTGCGTTTATAGGCCCAAAAATCACGCGCAAAATCTTTCTCTCGAACCGACCAAGGGCCTCCTCATCCGCTTTTGATAGTGTCCATGCTTCTGCGCCGTACAACAGGACCGGGATGATAAGGGTCTTATATAGAGTCAACTTTGTCGTTCGGGAGAGGGCTCTATTACTCAGTTGCTTCCTGAGCCCAAAGAAACAGCGATTGGCAAGAGTTATTCTGCGTTTGATTTCGGAACTGATGTCGTTGTTTCAGGTCACTGCGGAGCCAAGGTAGACGAAGTCCTTAACTACCTCGAACTTATATCTGCCTATACACACGTTCTGGCCAAGACGTCGGTGTTGAGCGTCCTTTTTTGATGACAGCATATATTTAGTTTTGCCCTCGTTTACCGCCAAACCAATTTTCGCCGCCTCCATCTCAATACTCGCAAACGCCTCATTGACATCTCGCTGTGATCTACCCATTATGTCAATATCGTCGGCGTATGCAAGGAGTTGCGAGGATCTGAAATAGATTGTGCCTCTTGTATTGGCCAGTGATTTTTGCACAATCATTTCAAATATGATGTTGAAGAAATCACACGACAGCGCATCGCCCTGCCTAAATCCTTTTTTGACATCAAAACTATCGGTAAGGTGTTCACCGATTCGGATGGAGCAGCGAGCGTTCTCCAAAGTCATCCTGCATAGTCTGACGAGTTTAGCAGGTATGTCAAAGGTAGACATAGCGTTGTATAACTCGTCTCTAATTACGCTGTCGTATGCGGCTTTGAAGTCGACAAATAGGTGGTGAGTGTCGACTTGAAATTCATTGGTTTTTTCCAGTATCTGCCGTAGTGTGAAGATTTGGTCGATGGTGGACTTCCCGGGCCTGAATCCGCACTTATTTACAAAAGGCTTCAGGCGTTCACACAAAACGGCAGAGAAGATTTTGTAGGCGATGTTAAGGAGACTTATTCCTCTATAGTTGGCGCAATCAGAGGGGTCTCCTTTCTTGTGGATCGGGCATACGATGCTGAGACTCCATTCCTCGGGCATGCTTTCCTCTAGCCATATCTTACGGATGAGCTGGTGCATGCTCCAAGGTCATCCCCAGCTGCCTTGAAGAGCTCAGCAGACAGTCCGTCTGCGCCAGCAGCTTTATTCGACTTGAGCTTCGACATGGCAACCTTAACTTCGTCGAGGTCAGGGGGACAGAGTTCTCTGCGGTCTCCGTCTATTAGAAATGGATCATTCTGCCTGACAGCGGTATATTGACTAACATCGCCGTTATACAGTCTGCAGAAGTGGTTTTTCCATATTCTCAGCATCGACTGCGGTTCTACTACTAGGTGTCCGTTCTCATCCCTGCAGGCTTCCATTCTGGCTTTATAACCTTGGCATGTTCGCTTTATCTGTTGATAAAACTTTCGAACGTCACGCCTGCAGTAACACCTCTCCTAATCCTCAATCGGGCGCTTCTCGTGCTCTTTCTTCTTTCTTCTAAGAAGCTTATGCTCCTCCCTTCTTTTTAACTCGTAGAGCTCACGAGCTGCTCTTGTTCTTTTATGCAGCGAGGCCTTGTATGCATGCTGCTTCGCTGTATGTATCCTCCTGCACTCGTCATCGAACCAAGTGTTTCTTCGTGGTGGAGCTTTGAAACCCAAAACTTCGGATGCAGAGCTTTTCAGGGCCTGTTTGCAAAAGCTCCACTGCTGTTCTATTGATAGCGTGGAGGATTGAGGTGTATTTGAGAGCTTAAGGGAGACGCGATCGGTAAAAGCACGAGCGGTTTCTGGCGATAGTAGCTTTCCGACGTCGTAACTTTGTATTCTTACTCTACTCCGTTGCGTTCGTGATATCCGTAAGCGCATTTTGGCTACAACAAGATAGTGGTCCGAGTCGATGTTAGCCCCTCGGAAAGTTCGAACATCAAGAATAGTGGAGGAGTGTCTGACGTCGATCGCGATGTGATCAATCTGGTTGGTAGTCGATTGATCAAAAGACCGCCAGGTGCCTTTGTGTATATCGAGGTGCGGGAAGCGCGTACTGGTTAGAAGGAGATTTCGCCCCGTAGCAAGACGAATCAGCCTGTGTCCGTTATCGGAGGTGGTGTCGTGCAGGCTATGTTTGCCGATGACTTATTCAAATATGCTTTCCTTACCCAGCTTAGCATTGAAGTCTCCTAGTACAATGTTGATGTCATAGCTGGGACATTGGGCATACGTTCTGTCTAGGAGATCGTAGAACTCATCTTTGGCTGAGTCATCCTTGTCTTCCGTGGGGGCGTGGACGCAGATCAGGCTGATGTTAAAAAATTTAGCCTTGTTACGGATTGTTATGAGGCGTTCGCTCACATGCCGAAAGCTTAGGACTTTTTGCCTTAGTCCACCTCGAACAACAAATCCGCATCCAAACAATCGTTGCCCTCTTTCTCTATAGCAATCGCCGTGGTAAATATCGCAGTTTTTCATCCGCTTTATGCCCGGTCCATTCCATCGCATTTCCTGGATGGCGGTGATGTCCGCTTTATAGCGGTCTAGGGCGTCCGCAAGTTGTTCGGCTGCACGTCGCCTGTTTAGGGACCTAACATTCCACGTACAAAGCCGAAGATCATTGTCCTTTTTTCGTTTTTTGCAAGGGTCGTCAACATAAATCCGGTCCGTTATATCCGAGGCTTGTGGTTGTTTCGGAGTTTGTGTTTTTTTTATGGTTACGGCTTACTAGGCCGTAGCCCAACCGACTGATCCTGTTTTTTTGGCGCAGGAGGCTAGCCATTCGCCCTTCCCCGTCTACAATTTCCATAGGAAATCTCCAGATGGCACCACGAGGAAGTGGGGATAGGACTTACTAACAGTGCCGCAAGATTTTCGACTGCGGTGGCTCTTCTCGCTTTTTAGCAGGCCAGTATCCGTCGGATAGATGCTACCCCTACGAGGCCTTTGTTAGTCCTTTGCCATTCTACCCCTAAAGTTAGTCGAGAAAAAGTAATGTAAGGACATTGTGCCTTAAATTTTAATCTAAGTTGCTTTCGCTCCAATTTTCCTTCTGGATATGATGGTGGTATACAAGCAAAGTGTGAAGAGATCTCACTTATGTGATCAAAATAGAATTTATCTTTGAAAACCTCTCCAATTAGTCATGCGTATCTTTCAAAATCAAGTTATTTATAAGCACGCTAATCGATGCCTACTTTCGTAATCGTAACTACAAAGCATCACCATAACTCTCACTGGAGCGCGTGTGTATCTTTCAAATTTTAACTCTCCCGACCTTTGTTTAAAACGTATCAGTTAACGCCTTCAATTAGCCTGACAATAAATCAGCCTTGTGCTCTGACTTAAGCTAATTAGTCCATCGACTGACCTAAAAAATCGATAAAACACATGAGGCAACATGACATGCGCTAAAGCTCATAGGAACGACTAATTTTAAATCCAAACAGATTCCAAAGCCAAATACTTAAGTTGTGACAACATCTCGGTCATCCATTCGTCGGGTCAACAAAAGCACCATAGCCCACCAATACCAAACGAGCCAAAAACCAGTCTAACGTCTTAACGGTCGCAAAATTCCTCACCGATGACTAGCATTCAAGATACACTCAGGGAACACGTACGTGTAAGGTGACGACAGAATCGCAAACACACAACGCAACCACTCAGTTGGACCGCTCCCCAAACTCGCCCGTTGCTTGTGTTTTGGTTTTGCTCTATTGTCTTGTGGACATTAACCTCTGGGCACACCTGCTTCCGTTGAAGTGGCTAGGACCTGCCGACAAGGACACCACAGCAACGCAGACACACAAATATTTACGTTCGACCCACAATGGTTTCGTAATCACTATGCATGCAGTTGTCGGCGTCATAAACTGGCAGGTGAAGCAATCTAGCTAGAACTCGCAGGTAGATCTACATAAATTGCGTAAGTGGATCACTTAGCATCGATCTAATTTAGTTGTTCTTCAGATAGACCTGGTCATTGTGGTACAGGTGCAGATGCTCAACTTGTTTAACATGGTGATGACTTTCTTTGGAAAGAAAACACATGGGCACGCGTTAGGATGTTGAACATCTCAACTCAGCGTCAGACCGGGTGTCGACTCGTGTTTTGTGTATTTTTGACTATCGATATGTCACATCTGTATGGCATCAGGCAGGTGCCCCCGAAATATGTTTTCCATTTCTAATTAGCATGGACTGATGGAAGACTATCGAATGGCCCACCTTTAGTACGTATAAGTAGAGTATATGCCGATAGCGACATGGCTAATGGCAAGCATTTTTGGGGTCAATTGGAGATTATGCTGGTAGTGTTTACAATGAATGTCTACAATTGGCCCATCATGTGCCAGCAAAGTGTATAATTTTAATACGATCGGCAGGAAGGTAACAATACAATAGTTAATGCCTTTAAACCTCACATCCCAAATTATCCCAAGGCAGTTGAAATGCATGAATGATTTGGGAGCTTCTCGTTGAGTTCTATCAACGCTTGCACTGAGAAGAACAGTTTTTTTTATTTTTTTTTTTCGTCGAAGCTAACTGTTGGAGCACTCAGACGCAAACACGGGTCCATTGATCTCCAGATAGACACCTTACATTACTATATTTTCCCCGTTTTCCAGAGAAAAATTTGAAGGAGCTTCAGTGATGTAGAACTAAGGGATTCGGGACACCACGTCGGCTCCAAGGGTGCGCCACCGTGCGCGAGCAAAGGCGGGACAATCACAGATGCCAAGCATACAGAGATGCTTAGCTTAGCAAAAGTGATGACTCCCACAAGCCTTCTGCAGTCGATTCTCCTTAAAGACAGGAGGAATGCTGCGGATTTCTTACAGATATCATACGCGCTTAGTCATCCTACAACCTGGACAATCCCCTCATTTACGGTTGTGTGTATTAAACACCCAACCGTTAATGTAGGAATTTACCGTGTACGCAAGAAGACCTAGAGTGGGTTCAGGTCCTAAGAAGCTCTCCTCTGAACCCATTCTAGCGAGTTCATCAGAGATCTCATTTCCTGGGATTCCAGAGTGACCTGGAACCCAAACAAGCCTTAATTCAGTCTCCCAATTCTGTTCAAGAAGGAATTGAGTTCATGCACTAATATGGAGCTAGTAAGGGCGTTGCGCACAGCTTTGAGTGCAGCTTGGCTGTCACTGCATATGCATTTGCTTTTCCCCCATCCACCTGTGCTTAACAACATAATGCATACCCATTAGGATTGCGTATATCTCTGATTGGTAGACAGACGCATATTTTCTTAACGGGAAGTGCAGTCGGATATTTCCGCGCTCAAAGAACACGCCATCATCGGACCCCCGCCCAGACCTGGAGTCATCCGTGAAAATCCGAAGACTATCCCCTCCAGATACGGTATCCCGCCAGAGCCAATCCTGCTGTGAAATTAAAGCGCAGTAGGATAGCGGGCGTCGGAAGGCATGAGACAGGGGTCGCAGGACAATTCTTGCGCAAGCACACTGCTATTCCTATGCGAGCTGTACCAAAAGCCATTTCTCTTCAGACCAGACATGGCTTTCAGAGCGCACCCTCTGATAAATATATCAAGAGGTGGAAGTTCATCATAGCATCTAGAGCAGCGCCCGGCGTTCTGGGGAAAGCCCCCGTGCTTTGGAGTTTGGTGAAGGAGGCTACGACGTATTTTCGTCTTAGTCTGTTCCACCAGACAACCGATTCATATGAGATTATAGGTCTTATCATTGCCGTGTAGATCCAGAGGACCTTTGCCGGCGATAAGCCCCATGTTTTGCAAAAAGCTCCCTTGCATTGCCAGAAAGCTGACAGCCCTTTGGTGATTTTTAACTCAACATATTTTGACCAGAGAAGCTTGCTATCAAAGATGACTCCTAAATACTTAGCCTCCTTGGGTATCGGGATTGAAGTGTCTTTTAGTACCAACTGAGTCATGTCAGTATTTTTCCTCCTTATCGTGAAGAGAACGACATCGGTCTTAAGAGGATTGATAAACAGCCCATTTCTGGTACACCAATCATCGATCATATTTAACGCGGCCTGCGTTTTGAGACTGACAGTCAAAAGAAAGAGTCGCTTGATCCTTTCGGCAACAGTGAGGTGAATTTCATAAAATAAATTCACCATCATCCGCAACACGATACTGAACTGTGTGACGTGGACCTTGATCATTATGATATCATGTAACCTTAAGCACGGATAACCTCCAGGGTGGCATTCTAACCACACTGTTATGCTTTGTAGTCATTAATTCTCTGCTGAGAGTTTTAGATCCTTCTATGATCTATCAGCAACTATCTGCTTCATAGTGATTTATAGCTCGACGCAAAAGTAATGGTTCTCAGTTACAATTACTCTGCGAACTTTATCTGCGTGGCGTTGGGGCCTAATACTGAGTAAATAAGTACTTAGTCTCAATAAAATCAAACACATGTCTGTCTTAAGCAAGGCTATACAAGGCTCCAGTTTCCAAATGGTGGTTGAACATAAGGCCCTTCATTTAAATTGGCTGGATCTAGTTTGATCACTCAGGCCAATCTGGGATTTCAGAAGATACCTCCAATATGTTTGAGCTTCCTGATTCATCCGCGAAAGATTGAGCCTTCAAGGTATAGTGACGAAGCCTTTTTGCCATTTCAGTGAATGCAAGTATGAGCTGAGACCGGGAAATCAATTTTTCGATGACTCTGGCACATAGCCCACATAGCACATAGCATGGGCCCTGATGATATTAGGGGCACGGGGCATTCAAGGCAAATTGGTGCATATATGTATTTCTGTGATTCAAGAGAACCCCAAAAGAAAAAGTCACACGATCTCTGTGGCCAGTTCACGCCGCCTCAGCATGCAATAACTATGCCCTTAAATCGCTCGTACAGAATGTTCATCAGTTGGCTCTGGTCCTTCATGGGGGGTAGCACCACCAAGAGAAAGAATAAGAAGTAGTATACCTGCGTGTGCCATGTTTGTTTGTTCCGTCGCTCCTTTTCTGGCAAGCATTTCAGCTCTTTCATTTCCTGAAATATCGCTGTGTCCTGGTACCCATAAGAGGTGTATGTTAAACTGTTCGGCCAGAGATGGGCGGCAATCTAGGTTGTTTTAGAAGACTTCAGCGATTTTTTGGCAGCTTGGCTGCCACTAAAGATTTGAATGTCAATAGTAGATATTACGTTCCACTTCAGCCAAGACAGGGCGACCTTTACCCCATTGATGCACATAGATGCTAACCTCCGTACCTTCTCGATTTGTTGGTGGTATGTTTTTTTGTCCAGTGCAGTCCATGGTGTATAACCATAGGGTTAGTTTGGGGTTGAATCCCCATTTTTCCCCTAAGGATCCTTGCTCGTTCGGCTGTATTGTCCTTCCAGGATGGTTTCCTGTCCATATAGTATAATTTTAAGATATTTGGCACTAGAAGAGTAGGTTAGCCTGGTACCAAGTAAAGTGATTGGACAGCGGATTTCCGAGATGTTGTACTTTATAGTGAAGAGCACAAGTTCCGTTATCTGGGAGTTTAACCCGAGTCCATTATTTCGTGCCGATTTGCACAATATGGAGATTACCGTACGCATACGGTCATTCGGTGTAGGTGGATACTTGCCCGAGATGGCAGTAACGACGTCAACAGCGTAGGCAATACCCTCGAGGTCTTCTGTCTCTAGTTTAGTCGCAACTGTGTACCAGAGCAGAGGAGAGAAGGCCGCCTTTTGGGTGTTCGATGTCTTGGAAGGCAGCTAAGGTATATTCTTTGAGGTGGACTGATCTTTTGATTTTCCTCCCCAGTGTATATAGAGCCGTTTCAACAGAATTACCGTGTGCCTTGGAAATTAGGGATAGATCAAAATTGTGGCGTGCATATATGTAACTCTATCAGCGTTTTTAGTACAAAGGATGATAGACATCAGATCCTTGGGTGTACTGTGGGAACCTCTGTCAGCCTTGGGGCTGAAAAGTACTCCTACTGATTTAACTTTTCTGAAATGTGCCTTTGAAGATAACGTTTGGTCATGGTATATATCCAGAGTTTATGCAAGTTCGATGGGATAAATTCCATCCGGCCCCGGCGGTTTAAAGGGCTTGATACTTCGCTATACATAAGTCGTTCCTATGCCCAAAGAACAGTTTATGTCGGCACGAGTTCGGGATCAGAAAACTATCCATACAAGTCCCTGAAGCTGCGAAAATGTTGCAGTTTTTTTCTAACGAAAAAAATGTTGATCGACATCCGAACACCGGCCGCGAAAGTGATAGTCACATCCTTCAGAGCTTCAAAATATCACTCATAAGAAATGTCCATCTACTGTCACATTTAAAGAGTTATGAGCAACAAAGGACATCCTATGTCATTTCAGTTCCTTCTTAAAGTACTTCGAATTAATGCTGTCGCCTACATCGACGTTTTTGAAAACGTTGTCAAAACCCTGGATTTATAGGGTACGGTAGAATAACCCATACATATTCCAGAAGGACTCTGCTTCTTCACACAAATCGATGGCAATATAGGATTGGGTGACCGAACATTTCCATCACCATACATATCATGAACGTATGTCTGTCCAGCTCCCCGGACCACAATCTCCTGGATTATTATGTAGATTATGAGCGTAGTTGAGCGTGGGACCAATAAACATCTTCATAACACAATTTGTTCATTGAAGGATGCTGTAGTCGGTAGCATGGCCAATATGAATTAAGAGCATCGGATGTGAGAAAGCAGTCATTTCAGATCCGGTATTCAGTAGAATATTGCCACTAACTGAGATTGGTTTATTGGCATAGACGAGTGATTTAACATATCTCCATCCAAGACCTTGTTGATGGTTTCAGGCTGTAGCTCACGGATTGTTTGGATGCAATCGTTTTCGGATTGTTGGCATAACATCGGTTCTTCACGGTTCCCCACAAAAAAAAAAGTCCAATGGGTTCTAATCGCAGTTCCAAGGCGGCCAATTGACATCGCCAAGACGCAAAAGATCGATTGTGGCATGGGCTATGTGGCATGGCGCACTATCCTGTATGAACCAGAGATCGTCCAAATTTGTGTCTTCAATTTCAGTAAAAAAAAGTCGGTTAACATGGCTCTGTAACGTCTTCTTCTTCTTCTTTGATGGCGTTACAGCCCATGAAGGACCAGAGCCAAGCTTCTCTCAATCACCCATGTTGTGTGTGATTTATTTTTCACATGAGTGAAAGGGACCTACAGTTTAATGCCGATTCCGAACGGCGTGAGTCAAGAAGCTTTTTCACGGCAAGTATACTACGGGGGGTTTTGTCAGTACCCCGCCGAGGAGGAACGCCGCGAAATAAACAGTCGATGGCGTCGGTGTTATCGGGATCCGAACGTCTGTAACGTCTACCGTTGATAAAAACGTTGTTCCCAGCCTCATTTTCCAAGAAAAATGGCCCAATGATGCCACCACTCCACAATCCGCACCAAACTGTCACTCTCTGCGGATGCATTGGCTTCTAGACAATAACGTGCGGGTTTTCCGAGCACGAACGTAGCCGCCGAGATGAAAATGCACCTCGTCAAAAAATATGTTTTCTTCGCTCAAAATCGTTGTCCAATTCATGCTGCTCTAAGGCCCAAGATGCGAATCGATAACGAAGCGGGTGGTCGCGCGCCTCCTTCAATTGCTAAGTCAATTGGATCTTGTAAGCGAAAATTCCAAGATCTATGTGCAGAATTCTCCTCAGGCTAGTGCGTGAAATGTTGAGCTGTTGAGATCGATGGTGAGTTGATGTTCGTGAATTGAGTCTCACACTCTCGGCCACAGCAGCCACAACCTCATTTGTACGCACCGTACGACGGTGGTGCCCATCCACTAGCATACCAGTGTCACAAACTTTTTGCACAAACTTACGTACAGCAGTCGTCGTGGGTATTTCATTTTGCCTAAAACTTCTTTTTAAAAAACGCACTGTTTGGGCTACAAGGCACTTATTTTGGAAACAAGTTTTCAATGTTTCCCAAACATTGTTCAAGTGTGAAGCGACTCATTTCCTTCCGAGGGCTATGGTACTGACTTTCTGTCAAGGTTTCGAGCGTTAAAGATATTTCTTCATTATTCACATATGCAATTTGAGTGTCACTGCCAAATGCATCCAGTCAACGCTATCTTGTATTCATCGAGTTTTAATGTTCAATAAAATCTCTCCTGCAGGATGTCCGTAAGGCTACATGTTGCCTCTCTACGCTATTGTGTGAAAACGCTTACAATCTATTAATACATATAAACCACTCCGTTATGCTACTTCAAATCGGGGTTAATCCCACATTCGTATTTTACGACAACGAAAACCGACGATTCGCACGTTCGTTAAACCTGTCTTGGATTACATCTCGCCCATATCTCATCATGAAAACAACGCACTTGCGCCACAACCAACTGACGAGGTGTGGGATTAATTACTGCTACTGCATTCGAACACACTCCGACACCTCGGTAGTTCAGCCTTTAATGTCGTCGGCACAGAAGTGGCGCAACACCTACAACGCCATCACCTATCACCGAATCTCCATAGAGCTCTTAGTGAATTCAAAAGCGTTTAACCGCCAAAAGCAAATAAGGCTGCTGTAAATCTAACTGGAATATTGATTGCCAATTTGAAAACAATCTGCAGACTCACCGAAACCATTTCGTAATGGAGCATTCCACCCAGCCCGAGCCGCTCATGGTCTCTCACAAAATCTCATTAATACAGGTAGTTGCCCCAACTAGGTCGCACCGTCGTCCGTACAAGCTCAGTGGGGGACTTCAAATGTCAAATGGAGCCAGGAATTCAACCGAGTCAGCTATTGCACGGAACGTAGTAATAAATCCAGCAAAGGCGTTGAGTGGACAAATCGAATGTATACGGTCTGCATAGAGGTTGCGCAGAACAAGATGCAGTTCGCAGCAGACTGCAGGAGGTCGACTGCAAAACGTTCGGCGCTCGAAGTTCCCAAGTGATGGTGGCGATCGTGCGCTGGCGGATTATAAACTTGTCTGGAATTCACAATCGAAATTTTCTGGCCGACGATGAAACAGGTTTACAACGATCCACTCTTGGTAGTTCCACCTTTGAGTTGTCATGATTTCGGTTGTAGTTTGTCCGTTGGTCTATTAATTGGAGTGAAAATCCGCGGATTTTTTTTTTCCCAGATCACCTGGTCAGGTCTTTGGTGCAATCACTTGGTCGAATTTTCATGTGAGAGCAGCACGAGAACACGAGGCTGGTGAAACGTTGTGAAATGCGATTGTGCACTTTTCTCAAACAATCATCTAGATGGATGTGCATGAACGTCCAATAATGGGCAGGAGAGATTGATTGATTCGTTGTAGCTTGGAACGCGGTGCAAATTAGAGATTCCATTATATGCTCAGTCGATCAGTAGATGATTGGTAGATGGGAATGCGAGCATGGCGTGAACCAGAACGGAGATGCCATTGACTCTCATTCTATGTTCCGTGTGAATAGTTAGTTTCTTTAGGAATAGCTTTGCCGTTTCACTTTCTAATTGATGTCACCGTGAAGTCTCATGCGAGGTTCTCTTGTTTTTGCAAAGTGTGACTAAGGTAAGGTGGCAGATTAATTCTTTTGTCGACCTCGATTGGAGAGTCACACTTTCTTCGTGAGATTCGTCGCTGAATTGGATAAGAAACACCAGCGGTTTTTACTTAATTTGGAAAGCTATGGAGATTAGCTTACGGTAAAGTTATAAGCAGCTCGACAACGACGGATTCGTCATGTCACTAGATTGAGCAGGTACATAATTATCATAATTACTAAAGAGCCAAACCGCGTAACAGAATCTTCAAGTACTTGCATTGACCACATGCTTACCCGTTTTAAAGTCAATAATAAATTAAAGTTTTTTTGTAACCCCGACCAGAATGGCGGTTGTGCGGCGGGCTAACAATCCGCCCACGTAAAAAACCTAAAAGTTATGAATGAGCAAGATGCCTGGGATACACGGACGGATACCCGACGACAACAACGCACGAAAAAGGAACACGATTTGCGAGTATGCTCCTGGAATGTCAGAACCCTGTACACTCCCGGAGCTGCTCATACACTAGAAGGAATCCTCACGCAGTACAAGGCGGATATTACTGCGGTCCAGGAAATACGCTGGATAGGAAACGGTATGATTAGGAAGAAGAATTGCGACATTTATTACAGCTGTCACAAAAGGTTGCACTTACTGGGATGCGGATTTGTCGTGGGAAAGCGGTTAAGGTCGAAGGTAATCGACTTTAAACCTATAAGTGATCGCCTGGCTGTGATCCGCATCAGAGGCAGATTTTATAACATCAGCCTTATATGTGCACACGCCCCTACCGACGAGGCTGAAGACCCTATCAAGGAGGACTTCTATGACCTCCTGGACAACGCCTACGGAGCTTGTCCGGAGTACGACGTTAAAATCTTGCTCGGGGACTTCAATGCCAAAATCGGTAAGGAGAACACCCTTGGCGGAGTGATCAGAAAGCACAGCCTCCACGATATGACAACAGATAACGGCTTCCGACTCACGGACTTTGCGACAGTTCGTAATGCGGTGATAAGTAGCACAAAATTCCCTCCAAAGCGAATCCACACAGCAACTTGGCGATCTCCGGACGGTCGAACCGCCAACCAAATCGGCCATGTGCTCATTGACGCAAGGCACTCTTCAAACATCCTGGATGTGCGAACATTCAGAGGGGCAAATGTCGACTCTGACCACTTCCTTGTAGTAGCAAGATTCAGAGCTCGACTGTACAATGTCAGAAAGCTGCACCAGCCCATCAGGAGGAGGTTCGACATTGGGCGCCTGAGCACACCGGAGGGAGTCTACAGGGAGCAGCAGAGCGAAAGACTCTACGGTATGCCTACGTCGAACACGAATGCCAATAATATGTGGCTGCATTGCCTCTGAGAGCACCGTGGCGCTGTGGGTAGTGTGTTGGCCTCTGACGCCGATGACACGGGATCGAATCCCGACACAGCCATGTCATCGAACGTGCTTTTCACGGTGTTTTTCCTAAGCGGGGTTCTGACAAAACCTCCTGTAGTAAAATTGTCATGAAAAGCTTCTCGAAATATCCCGTTCGGAACCGGCAATAAACTGTAGGTCCCTTTCACCTATGGGAAAATGAATTCACACACAACAACATGGGTGATTGAGAGAAGCTCGGCTCAGGTCCTTCATGGACTGTAACGCCAACATACATACATTGCCGCTCAGCCATTCAGGAAGTAGCCGAAACCACCTTAGGATACCTATCACCCCCGACAAGAATCCCGTGGTATGATGGCGAGTGTGAGCAGAAAAAGGCAGCAACCGACGAGGCGTACCAAAAGGCGCTGCAGAGGAAAACCAGGGCAGCGCAAGAAGAGTACCGAGCCAGAAGAAGGGAGGAGAAAAAACTACTGCGACAAAAGAAAAGAAACTTCGCAGCCTCCCAGCACAAGGATATCGAGGAGTCTAGGGATAAACATAAAATACGAGCCTTTTACAAGAAAGCCAAAGGCCTTGCAGGAGGCTTCAAAAAGGGCACCCTGGGTCTTCGAAACTGCGAGGGTAATCTTGTCACCGACCCGCAGGGAATAGTGGATGTATTTAAGCAGCATTTCCAGCAACTGCTTAACGAGCATGGCCAAGAGAGAGTGGTAGGGACCGAGGAAATCCCAACTCCAGCCGCTGAAGTAGTCCTCCCACCCAGCATCGAAGAAGTCGGCACAGCAATTCAGAAGCTGAAGAACAACAAGGCCGCAGGCTCAGATGGCTTGCCATCACAGCTCTTCAAGGCTGGCGGCGTGGGTCTGGTAGGGAGCATGCACCAGATCATCCGCAGAATTTGGGAAGATGAAAGCATGCCCGACGATTGAAATACCAGCTCTATATGCCCCATCCACAAGAAAGGCGATCCTACCTCTTGCAAGAACTATAGAGGTATATCCCTTCTCAATGTCGCATACAAGATCCTGTCCAGCGTATAGTGTGAACGTCTAAAACCATTTTGCACCGCACTACCAGTGCGGCTTCCGGCCCGGCAAATCAACTATAGACCAAATTTTTATACTTCGACAAATCCTGGAAAAGACCAACGAGTTTCGAATCGATACACACCACCTTTTCATCGATTTCAAAGCCGCATACGACAGCATTCATCGTGAAGAACTGTTTGGTGCGATGGCCGAATTCGGGATCCCGGGAAAACTGATCCAGTTGTGTCGTGCTACACTAAAAAACACGCGATGCACCGTGCAGCTCGGTTCTAGGACCTCGGAACCATTCGAAACATGCACCGGATTTCGGCAAGGAGATGCGCTGCCATGTGACTTCTTCAACCTGGTGCTGGAGCAGATAGTGCGACGGGCAGGCGTCAACAGGGAAGGCACTATCTTTTACAAGTCCATCCAGCTGCTAGGATACGCGGATGATATCGACATCATCGCGTGTTCTCGCCGTGGCATTGTGGAAGCATTCGCGGCGATTGAAGAACAGGCGAAACGAGTTGGTCTTAAGATCAGTGAGGACAAAACGAAATATATGCTGTCAAGCAAAAACCAATCCGTCGCTCACCACCTGGGACAAAACATAACAATTGACAGCTACAATTTCGAGGTAGTTAAGGAGTTTGTCTACCTCGGGGCAAGCGTTAATTCCACAAATGACACCACAGTGGAGATCCGGTATAGAATCGCCCTTGGCAACCGCTGCTACTTCGGCTTGTCCGAACAACTGGGGTCAAGACTCCTCACTCGATAGACCAAGGTCATGCTTTACAAAACGCTCATTCTGCCAGTCTTGCCGTACGGAGCCGAAAGCTGGACGATAAACAGGACAACGGTGCTGATTTTGGGTTCTTTCAAAGGAAAAATTCTGCGCCGGATATTTTGTCCTGTCTGTGAGGAAGGTGAATGGAGACAGGACCAATTCACTCGGAGTCTTCGACTCCGAAATTAAAGTTTTTTTGTAGTGTTCTCGACCTAAATGTTACTTCTTAAATCTTAGAAAATTTGAGTTCTACATTTGTTATACAAGCAAGGGAGCATTATACCGCCGATAACATACATATTATTGCCCAATATTTTGAAATAGGAATTTTCGGACCCGAAAAGAATCTGTCTACTTCGTTCGCTATTTTTATCTCAATATTGCAAAATCTCATCGAGGCATGTACCTACTTCCGTTTTGGTAGAAAAGTCTAATAAAAATAGGTTTCCAAGCCCCTGGATGAATGAGAGCCTCGTTATTACTTACTTAGGTGCCGCTGCAGTCCGTGGTGAACATGGGCTTCAACCAACAAGCGTCTCCAGCTGGCACGGTCTTTGGCCAGCACCGCACGCCAAGTTGGGTAAGGTCCTCTTCCACCTGCTTCCGCTACCACAGATGCGGCCGTCCTCTGCCACGCCTTCCTTCCGGGGTGGATTCAAAGACTCTTCGGGTCGGAGCTGTATTTTCCATGCACTCTACATGGCCTAGCCACCTTAGACGCTGTATCCGTAGGCCGATGTCGCTGTACAACCCGTACAGTTCTTCGTTAAATTTTCTTCATACTCCGTTTGAACAAACAGGACCGTAGATAGTGCGTAGAATTTTCGTCTCTACGAAAATTCCCTAGTTCAATACTTACTTAACTTAACGAAACGACAAGGGGAATCTCCATCCGCTTTTGTTAAGGTCAAAGCCTCTGCACCGTAAAGGAGGACTGGGATATACAAGGTCTTATTGGAGCGAATCGGGCATAGCGAGCGAAGCTCCTTTAACACCCCAAAATGTATTTCGTTGACAGACTACTCCTCCTAAACGCTTTGACGGATTTTGACCAAATTAGACACGTCAATAGAAGGCATCGAGAGGACGGTTTTAAAGAAATAAAATAAAAAAATCGGACATACCATCGAGGAATAATCATCGAAAACGTGTCCCATAGACTTAACATTAGAAATCACGCGCATCCGCAATTCGATAATAAAACAACGCAGAAGGCTTTAAGAGAGCACCGTGGCGCAGTGGGTAGTGTGTTGGCCTCTGACGCCGATGACACGGGATCGAATCCCGACACAGCGATATCATCGAACGTGTTTTCACAGTGTTTCTCCTCAGCGGGGTTCTGACAAAACCCCCTGTAGGAAAATTATCATGAAAAGCTTCTCGAAAGTCGCGAATTGAGAGAAGCTCTGCTCAGGTTCTTCATGGACTGTAACGCCAACATACATACATACAGAGGGCTTTAAGCGATTTTAACCAAATTTGACATGGTGATAGTAAATACTCAGAGAAAAGTTTGTGAAAATAAAAAAATATATTGTTTCCTTTAGACTTCAATAATCATGCCTCGGAAAGCACGTTCTAACCTTGGTCCTCAAACAGCTAACGTCCAATAACTGGTGGCATCAAGACAAAGAAATGCTTCTAATCAAGACGCTCGCTACGCTCACTTCGCTCCAATAAAAATTCTTCTTCTTCTTCTTTGGTGGCGTTACAGCCCATGAAGGACCAGAGCCAAGCTTCTCTCAATCACCCATGTTGTGTGTGATTTACTTTTCGCACAGGTGAAAGGGACCTACAGTTTAATGCCGATTCCGAACGGCGTGAGTCGAGAAGCTTTTTCATGGCAAGTTTACTACGGGGGGTTTTGCCAGTACCCCGCCGAGGAGGAACGTCGCGAAATAAACATTCGATGGCGTTCGTGTTATCGGGATCCGAACTCGCTCATCATGCGCCAGAGTCCAATAAAAATAGTCTATTAGAATGACGACTTTTTTGCCCGTTTAGGGTTCAAAGTGGTAGAAGTCTGTTTTTGCAGGCGCCATTTTTTTAACACTATCAACTCTGCTATCCATTTGATTGGAATAGCCGCGGACCGTAAGGATATAGACTAAAGTATCATAAACATAAATTCATGTGAATACTCACTGATACGATCGTCCTTCCGCACCTGCACAATACCTGAATGAAAGCATACAGGGAACAATTTTAAACATATGCCGATGGTCTGTTTTCAATGACTACCAGCTAGCGAAGGCCCAATGGACGAATTAACATAGAACCACAATTCTTTTTACAATCGATAAAGAAACTCAGTTACCATCTTTTAAGGGTCCGCGAAACATCAAAGTTTTTGTAATGCTTTACTGTCACCGTTTTCGTATCAGAAGATACTACTTTGCTTAGATTATGATTGCTCACACGCACTGATAAAATAATAAACCGAGTTTTAAAATGGATCGCTTCGCTCTAACTTGGATGCCCTTCGACCCACCTAGTATAGTGTCACCTTGGTTTTCCGATAGAAGGCTCTACTTCTCAATTGCCCCTTGAGCCCAAAGAGACAGCGGTTGGCAAGAGTCACTCTGCGCTTTATCTCAGCGCTGGTGTTGTTGTCGCCGGTCATCAGTGAGCCAAAGTGGACGAATTCCTTGACCACTTCGTCCGTGTTGACCGTCTCTTTTTGATGAAAGCAGAACTTGGTTTTACCCTCATTAGCCTTGAGAGCCATCTTAGCCGCTTCTACCTCAATGCTAAAAAAGGCCTCACTGACGTCTCGCTGCTGTGTCCGTCCAATCACGCCAATGTCGTCGGCGTACGCAAGCAATTGCGTAGACTTTAAATAAATCGTACCTCTTGTGTTGGTCAGTGACTCTTGTAAGATCTTTTCAAGCACGATGTTGAAAAAGTTGCATGATAGTGCGTCACCTTGCCTAAATCCTTTTTTATTTCGTCTTTCCAAAATAACTATTCGCAGCGTGTTGGATAAATTTGAGTCCACTGATTCAGTAAACGATAAACCAACACCCGTCCGTCAATGAAACGCAAGATCTGCCGAAAAAAGAATCCGAGGCAGTCGATTTCGCGTCGTTCACAAGAACTCGGCCTTTCGGAGACCACAACTTTGTGAATTTTGCCTCGTGACTTGGACCTGCACCTGTACAAAATTTAAATAACTCAGGAGCTGAAGATAATCAACCAAAGACGTGTGTTCACTGAATGGGTTTTGGAGGAGTTGGATATTGACCCTAATTTTCATTTAATTTCTGGATGAACGGGTACGTCAACAAACAGAACTGTCGAATTTGGGACGATACCAATCAACATGAGATCCAAGAGGGTCCAATGCAACACTGTTTGGTGTGGATTTTGGGCTGGCGGCATCTTCGATCCATATTTCCTTAAGAACATTGTGGACATCACCGTCAACGGCGAGCGCTATAGGTCGATAATTACCAACTTGTATGCGTCTAAATTGGATAATATAAGGTTTTAACAGGACGGCACCACGTGCCACACAGCTCACGTCACATTGGAAATTCTGCACGAGCGATTCAAAGGTAAAGTCACCTCAAGAGGAGGTTATTATGGGGACCACAGAGATGGTGCGATTTGAACCCATTAGACTTTTTCTTGTAGGGTTTTCTGAAGACCCAGGTTTATGTGAATTAGTCGCAAGCCCCAGCGGCCCTCAAAGCCAACATAACCCATGTCGTCGGTCAAATTCGGCCTGTTTTAAGCGCCAGAGTCATATCAAATTTCATATTTCGAATGCGCGCCACCGAGAGTGTTACATTTCTTCCATAATGGCATCGATAGGCCTTTCAAACGAATGAAAAATGTCGATCATACCTCACACACACTTTGTCTTATTTAAATTTAGATATAGGAAGCGCTTAGTGAAAGACCGTGTACAATACTACTGTCGAAATCGGAATTTAATGAGCTTAACATGCGTTGCCGTTTACTATTGACAGCCGAAGAGCCCGGTGGTAAGGTAGCGAACGAATATGAGAAGAGTATTGTGGCTAGCAAAGAAATAGAATAAATTGGAAGTGACAAACAACAGGTCGTTAATAAGAATGGGTGTCGGAGATAGGCCTGAGTCCTGGGGAATACCATAATTTAAAAAGAGCTAGACTTGAATCGTCCAAAACGGCATGAATTGATCGATTGGAAAGGTAGCTCCCAATCCATTTAAGAAAAGACTCATCGATTCGTGCCGAACACTGTCAAATGCTTTCGAAATATCCAAAACATCTATTTTGCTGTCAGCTGTTTGGTGAAGCCAGCGATACCACTTTTCGGTAAGACATGCCATGAAATCACCAGCGGATCTATTGCAACGGAAACCATACTGTCGGTCGTTGAGGAGTTTTCGCGATTCAAGACATTTGAATAACTTACGGTTGATCAGCATTTCCATGACTATGACTATGGACAGTGCAATGGATCTGCAGTTGAAGGGAGAATAAAATTAGCTTTTTTTGGGGCATAAGCCGGACAAGGTATGCTTTCAAGCTACTCAAAAAAAGCTCAGAGGTATATAAAAGGAGAGTGGGCGCTAGTGTAGGTGGAGACAAAGTGCAAGTTGATAACTGCGAGCAGGCTATGAAGTGAGCAGCCTGAAGGTAAGTTTTGTCTAAGGGGAGTCAGCTCGACTGTCGCTGTGGTTAAGTGGTATAGACGACAAGAACAAATCGGGTAGCAAAGTCAAGGACTTTGCTATTTTCTACTAGTGTTTGTGTCGTATATATTGGACGTAATTGGACGAAAACAGCAAGACGTCAATGAGGCTTTCGCGAGCATTGAGGTAGTCAAGGAGAGGTTGAGAGGTTGAAGTGGTCAAGGAATTCGTCTACCTTGGCTCACTGATGAATAGCGACAACAACACCAGCGCTGAGATAAAACGCAGAATCACTCTTGCCAACCGCTGTTTCTTTGGGCTCAAGAGGCAATTGAGAAGTAGAGCCCTCTCTCGGAAAACCGAGGTGACACTATATAAGACCTTGATCATCCCAGTCCTCCTTTACGGCGCAGAGGCTTGGACCTTAACAAAAGCGGATGAAGATGCCCTTGGTCGTTTCGAGAGGAAAATTCTACGCACTATCTACGGTCCCGTTTGTTCAAACGGTGTATGGAGGAGAAGATATAACGAAGAACTGTACGGGTTGTATAGCGACATCGGCCTGGTACGACGTCTACGGATACAGCGTCTAAGGTGGCTAGGCCATGTAGAGCGCATGGAGGATACAGCTTCGACCCGAAAAGTCTTCGAATCCACTCCGGAAGGAAGGCGCGGCAGAGGACGGCCGCCTCAGCGGTGGCGCACGTAGGTGGAAGGGGACCTCAACCAACTGGGCGTGCGGCACTGGAAACAGCTGGCCAAAGACCGTGCCGGCTGGAGGCGCTTGTTGGTTGAGGCCCAGGTTCACCACGGACTGTAGCACCACCTAAGTAAGTAAGTAAGTAAGTTTGTGTCGTATACACAACATTTGAAAAACGCATATTCTGCCGGGTATATTCAGAAAGACTATCGGTCCTACCAATAAGACAGTTAATTACTCCTATAACTCTGATGTAATGCCCTATTAAAAATAAGTGTGTAGATCCTGATCCGAAGCAAGACTTATCTGCTATCATCACGAACCGCATCAACATTTGCTGCACACAACCTTCTAACAAGATACAACTCTGTGGCTTTTATGACCTATTTAATACGTCCAATTGCTCCAACTTGTCATTAGTTCCATACTCCCACAAAATCTGTCGAGTTCCCGAAAAATTCATTCGACATGTACCCGTTTCCAACAATCTATCCCTGATCCCTAGTTCAACACTTACTTAACTTAACCAGCACATAACAGCTCACTTAAAGATACTCATATTGTAAATAACTGCATTTAATCCTAATGCCCACAAAGAGTCCCATAAATTCAGATCGATTTAGACAAAAAGCCCTCAGATGACAAATGAAGAGGAGTGAGTCGACTGATAAGAGCGCTTCATTCCATCTATCTTTGTGGGGTAAAGTGCACATCTTTCTTTCCGAGCGATTATGAATTGGGTCAGTGTTTACGATTCATAACCTTTTCAACTTACCCGTGGAAGATCCCCGTCTCAGCTACTACCCTAAATGCGTCCATAAATTGAAAGCGACCAATGATGACCGTAAAAATGTCATATCTCGGACGTTACGACCCACATAATCCGTTGAATTGGATTTCGAGGTTCGTAATGCTTTTTTCACGTTATAACGCCTGGGAATGGACTTCAGCCTGTTTAGATGGACCGCGATGAATGAATGAATCGCGGCTGGACAACAGGTGAAAAAGTGAATGGAGCGATTTGTATTTATGGTCCATGGGACCATCACATTGGAATAAATTAGTTGAAATTCATTAAGAAGATTCTGAATTGAGTGAAGATAATTTGAAGTTGTGTGGATGGATACTGTAGATAATATTATAGTTGTGTAGGACGGTGGAATTAGGATATGTATCTTTGTTGATAATTAATTGGAAGAGTGGATTTCCGCTTGTTTTTTTTTTTTTTTGTATTCTTGAATGGATATTATGCTAATGGCCGCTTCCTGTGATGAAGGTAATTCACGGGAGTTTGGTTTTATGGAATGATATAGTAATAGCTCTGTAAACAATAAGCTGTGCCATTATTCTTTGGTTATTTGATATATTACAAGTCACATCAGTTGGGATAAGCTCACTGGGATACAATACGTTTGCTCCAGTCGGCATAAGTGTAGGTTGGGAGGTAAAAACTTTGTAATTTCCAAGTATTACAAAAAGTTTTTGATAAGTACTATAGGCACTCTGGTAATGTGGAAAAGTGCTCTTAGGTACAAGGCAGACAAAATATTGGAGTGAATATCAGCAGGAGGAAAAATCGTATACTCAATCCGTAAGTTTTAGTAATCCTCACTCTAAAAAACAGTTGTCAGTTGTGAGAAGACCAGTAACCTTTGCCATTGATGAGGCATCCAAAGACATCATCGTGAAGCAAAGGTTCAAACTGTTCCTCAACTTCTCCCAGATCCAAATCAGGATCAAGGGAATTCCCAAGCAGGCAAAGATAACTGCGGACAACAAAACCAAGGACAGGGCACAAGCCCATCCGAAGTGCGATGCCCAAAGTACACTGGCCATGCCCAGGAAAGGAAGTGAGGAACTCGGCGTGCATAAGCCAAGCCAGAGAGCAACAACCATTACATCTGGTGTTAGTAAATCAGCCACAGAGGCAACTTAAGTACCCCAAACGTCAAGGCTGCCTGAAGAAACAACTCGGGCAACCAAGACTTCAGGGGTCAGCCCTATGGTTGTAACAGTCACAAACAATGGCGGCCCTGCCAGTATCTCACTCAATTCATCATGCCGGGATTAAGATGCATCAAAATAAATCTACAGCATGCAAAGGTCGCGTCTGCGGTACTGAGCCATAGATTTAACAAGGAGCACTTCGATATAGCCTTTATCCAGGAACCGTAGACGATCAAAGACCAGGTCAAAGGACTATCAGGTGAGCTGCTCTACGACTCCACAAATGATGGACGACCCAGAGCCTGCATAATGATTAATAACATTATTAAAGCCATTCCCATTTCAGAATATACGAATAAGGACCTAGCAGCTGTCATTATTCAACTGTCCACTGCGGAAGGTAGGTCAGATGCCGTAATTTGCTCAGCCTACCTAGCGGGCGACTCCACCCATCTCAGCTTCACACCACTGCAGGATCTCCTAGACTACTGTGGAAGAAGAGGCTTAAAAACCATCATATGCTGTGACGCCAACGCCCACCACACAGCATGGGGAAGCTCGGGCATTAACAAAAGAGGTGAGTACCTGTTAGAATTTATCTACAAGGATAACCTCAATATCATAAACCGGGGAAATAGCCCCACCTTTGTGAATAGAATTAGAGAAGAGGTACTAGACCTCACCCTAACCACTCCGTTCATAAGTAACTCTATCCTAAACTGGCATGTCTCAACAGAAACATCGATGTCAGATCACGGACAGATCTGTTTTGACATAAAAGTAGGAGATAGAATTACCAGAACATACAGACAACCGAGAGCGACAGACTGGGACACATATAGCCTAGAAATCGCACAATCGATCAGAAACTGTCCCAATAGCATCAGAGACATAGACAGCCTCGAACTCAGCTATGACAGCCTTAATGCTACCATCCTATCTGCCTTTCACAACGCTTGCCCAGAGAAAGTCAAGTCAGGCAATCGTACCACTCCGTGGTGGAACAGGTGTCTGGCCAACCTGAGAGCACTGACCAGGAGAATGGTATAGAAGTACTAAAAATTTTAACCAGTACGCACTTCCCAGACTCCAACATCATTCCCTCTAATCTCTCTAACATACCTCCGCAGATCAGGGCAACTAGACCCAATAGGGAGGTCTGGACGGGAGCACGAACATTTTTCCACGAGGGAAGTATAAAATAAGCCATTCATTATTTTGACCCGTACAAATCCCCTGGGGAGGATGGCATCTTCCCAGCCCTCCTTCAGAAAGTGCGCAAATTAGCCCCATGTTTATCATGTGGTTCTCTCACCTCTCCTGTGGTCCATCGTATTAAATGAACTGATTAACATACTCAGCAACAATGGTTTCTATGTCCAAGGCTATGCTGACGACATAGTGATCGTGGTTAGAGGCAAATTCGAAAACACAGTCTCGGAACTCCTCCAACGGGCACTAAACCTTGTTGCAAACTGGTGCATAAAGGTTGCACTAAAGGTCAACCCTAGCAAAAGCACTATAGTCGCCTTCACCAAAAGGAGGAATAGGCACAAACTTACCAAACCTACCCTCTTTGGTGAAGCGATAAAGTTCTCAAAAAAAGTCAAATATCTAGGGATAACTCTAGACGAAAAGCTCACTTGGAACTCTCACATTACAAGGACCATAGAGAAAGCCAGGATCTCATTATGGACCAGCAAAAGTCTCACTGGCAAAAATTGGGGCACAAGCCCCAAAATGTCCCGCTGGCTATATACAGCAATCACCAGACCAATTCTCACATATGCTGTGCCCGTCTGGTGGCACAAAACAAAACAAGTATCAGTGCAAGCCAAGCTCAACTAACTGCAAGGACTAGCTTGCATCTGTATCACCGGGACCATGAACACAACCCCCACAGCAGCACTAAAATTCATCACAGACCTGCCACCTCTTCATCTCCAACTGAGATCGCCCATAGACTGATCGTGGAGGATGACTCTAACCGTAGGCTCTCTTACCCTGATATCCTTACCGAAATAAACAGGCATGAAATCCTAAAGATATCTCTCACAGACAACTGTCTCCCCAGATACAACTTCAGCCAAAACTTCAAGGTCACATTCCCCAAACGACAAAACTGGGAACAGGATAGACCCTCCTTCAATCGTGGATCCTAATGAGCATATTGCATCACCGAAAGAGTATGCATTCGAGGGCAACTTGCAGCTCTACTATTCTCTACATGCTTCTCAGCAAGAAGGATGTTAGACTGATTGGTCTAAAACTCTTGGCGAGCGAGTAATCCTCTACCACTATTTTGGGAATAAAGGCTACTTTCACCGTGCGCCATGGGATTGGTATGTAGGCAAGTGCCAGGCTAGCAAGGAAAATTATTTTTTTTTTAAGGCAGCTGCCTTTTATGCCTTTTTGCAATATAACAGGGTATATTCCGACAGGGCCTGGCGATTTAGATTCAGAAGATTAACTCCGCAAACAAAATTGAATGTAAGTAATTGTGATTTAATTATTAGTGAAGACTGATGAAAGGCCCACGAAAATCCTCCGAAAATTGCAGGTGGTGCATGGAGAAGAGTGTATGTCGAAAACATGAGTGTTTGAATGGGCTAAGCTATTCAAAAAGGCCCGTGAATCAGTAGAAGATCCACGTGAAAGAGCTTCTGTCATCTCTCGTAACGCGGTGACTGCACAGTTCTATGTTGGCCTCCTGAAGGGGCTGCGAGCAGGTGTTTTCCGTATGCGACCCGAACCCGCTAAGAAAGATTCGTTGATTGTGCAAGAGTTTTTGGCGAAAAAAGCATTCGAACATTGCCGCATCGACCCGATAGCCCCGATATTGCCCCCTGCGACGTTTTTTTGTTCCAAGATGAAGACATACATATCTCAAAGGAATTCATCTTAGCGGTATAGAGAAGATCAAAGGACTATCAAGGGTGCTTCGAATCGCGGGAGCAACGCTAGTATCGTTGTGTAGAGTTAGAGGGGGGCTATTGTAAAGGTTGATAATAAAATCTTCCAACAAACTTAATTTGCTTGTTTTCTGTTTACGAACTCCCGGAACTTAACTGCCATTCTAACATGTTTTAGGTACACGTACATATATACACACTGAGAGCACCGTGGCGCAGTGGGTAGTGTGTTGGCCTCTGACGCCGATGACACGGGATCGAATCCCGACACAGCCATGTCATCGAACGTGTTTTTCACGGTGGTTCTCCTCAGCGGGGTTCTGACAAAACCCGCTGTAGTAAAATTGTCATGAAAAGCTTCTCGAAATTCGCCGTTCGGAACCGGCAATAACCTGTAGGTCCGTTTCACCTATGGGAAAATGAAATCACACACAACATGGGTGATTAAGAGAAGCTCGACTCAGGTTCTTCATGGACTGTAACGCCAACATACATACATACATACATATATACACACGCATCTGCATGATGTCAGCTATTCAACAATATCCCAGAAACGGCCTCCGTCACCCAAATCGCCCCTAAGTTCTACATGACAATCGTGACGAATCCATCGAACATCAAACATCGACAACAAGTCACAAGATGACTTGTTCTACGTGCCAATGTAGCGACATAACTTTCGAATTTTTCTTTAATAAAAACACACGCTCACTTGTCCTCATGTACGTATCTATCCCTTATAGAAACGCAAACGATACACTATCGTACCGCAATTTCGAATGCAATGCACGCCTCTAAACGTACTTACGAACGTATCCATTCCGGCGTGGTGGGAAAAAAATTTAACATTTCATCAACTTCTCGGTCTTCGTTTTATTTTTCATTGAAATCTTTTGTTTCCAGAGTATCTACATAGCTGCCGCAAAAGTTTACGGTTGTTTTCTGTTTTTTCTTATTTTCTATCATTTCTACCGTATGTCATCGGTCGGCATCCATACCAATGTGTGTACAAGTATGTATCTACCACACATAATAGATAAATTGCGGTTGTCTATCAAACTGAAATGAACCTATTCCCAATAGTATTATTCGTACTCTAGTGTGTACCTAGCATGGAGGAATGTTCCAGTGGAGGCAAATTCATTTTGTATCTTAACGGAGATAAATTGTTTTACGAGTATCTTCTGGTTGAATAGAACCAATGTGGGGGTCATTTACCATGAGGACGTACTTGGAATTCTCATAAAATTGGAGTATTCTTGGAGGAGATACACGATACATCTGTTTCGATCTGGAGCTATTCTAATAATTAACAAACCGATTGTTTGTATTCTTTCTTCAGACTGCATCTGATAGGAATAGATAGGAAAGTTTATTGTATGGAAGAGGTCCACCCCGAGCTGATGAGACCTCCCCCGATAGATTTCGATCGCAAGCTAATCATTTACGACCCTGAAAGGCTGTAATATTTTACGTTTTATGAGAACAAAGTGGTTTGGTTTGTTGGTGCATCAGATGTATCTAATCAAGAAGCGTTACCCAGAAATCTGTGTAACCATCACTTTCGGTGATATTTAATCATTCTTAGAGTGGGGTAACATTGTACCATAGACAAGTATCATACGATCGATGCTGTTGAAAAAGGATTTAAGTTAAGTTGTGAAATATCTTCCTGGATTTGGAACAATGTGTATCATATACTTGAACAAGTGCATCTGAAGTTTGAGTAATGGGATTCAATATGGTACTTGTCAGACGTAAGATTGACAAATACAGGCTCTTATCCTAGCCCAGTACATTGATAAATTTGTGATTTAGAGCCATTCGAATGCAGACCACTTTCAAACATATGCTCTTGCTTAAGATATTTAATTGCATTGAAGTCGTATGATTTATGCTCCAAATATATGTGGTACTGACACAAATATTTGATCCTTAATCATATCATTTTTCCTAGTCAAAGTTTGCTTAGTAAGAGTCTAATTCAATAAATCAAAAGCCTTTGTAGCATGCGTCTAGGGGAGATGGGAGCGAGCAAACAGAGCAAAGAAGTTGATCGCGTTTAACTTGGCAAACGCCAGCTTCGGCCTCCGCGTGGCCTCCCCTGGATAGCTATACTGGCACCCGCCAGGTAGTCAACCAATGTGTGCAGCGACCCTCCAGGTGGGGGGTAAAACCAAAGCTTGTTCAGAGACAACTAACAGCCTCGGATACGGACGGACTACATGTTGACGACCCCGGCAAACGTCTAAAAGGAAACGAATTCCGAATCTGTACCTGGAACGTTAGGTCCCTCAACAGACCAGGTGCAGCCGGACAACTGGTCAACTCTTTGGACTGCTATAAGGCAGACATTACCGCGCTCCAAGAAGTGCGATAGGATGGGCCAGGCAAAGAGCGGATAAAAAACTGTGATATCTACTACGGAAACTGCTACAGAGAAAATAAACAACGCTTATTCGGATGCGGATTTGTTGTTCGAGGCAGACTCAGGAAAAAACTCTTAAGCTTCCAGTATGTAAGCGAACGCCTCATAACTATCCGCATTAAGACCAATCTCGGCAATATAAATTTATTGTGTGTCTACGCCCCCACAGAGGAGAAAGATGACCGACATAAAGACGACTTCTATGATCTCCTAGGCAGAACGTATGCGCAATGCCCCAGCTATGACACCAAAGTCGTTCTAGGAGATTTCAATGCGAAACTGGGTAAGGAAGCTATCTTTGAACGGGTCATTGGAAAGCACAGCCTACACAACACCACGTCAGAAAACGGACTAAAGCTAGTGGACTTTATGGCGGGACATTATCTGGTAAGTGCACGATTTCCACACCTGAACATCCATAAGGGGCCTGGCGGTCTTTCGATCTATCGACAACCAACCAAATTCATATTGCGATCGAAGGCAGACACTCCTCCAGCATCCTAGATGTCCGAACCTTTTGAGGAGCCAACACTGATTCGAATCATTACCTTGTTGCAGTCAAGGTACGGATGCGAATTTCTCGGAATCAACGGAGTCGAGTAACAACACCAAAATTTAACGTCGGAAGGCTGCAATCGCAGGAGACCGTCAAGACCTTCGCCGATCAAGTCTCCCTCAAGCTCTCTCAAGTCCCGATGAAATCTGCAGAAACCATAGAACAGCAATGGAGTCGTTGTCAGAATGCCATTAGAGAGGCCGCCTCAGATGTACTCGGTTTCGAGCCACCATCGTCGAGAAACAGGCCCATGTAGAGAAACATGCATACATGGCCACATTGCATCGACGGACGAGAGCTGCCCGCGAGCTCTATGAACAGAAAAGGAGGGAGGAGCATGCGCTTCTGAGAAGGAAAGAGAAGGAATACGAGAAGCGCGAGATCGAGGAGATGGAGAGATTTTACTGCAGGAATGACGTTCGAGAATTTTACCAGAAAGTAAAACGAACATGCCAAGGCTATAAAGCCAGAGCAGAAGCCTGCAGGGATGAACACGGACAACTAGTAGTGGAGTCACAGTCGATGCTGAGATTGTGGAAGGACCACTTCTGCAGACTGTATAACGGCGATGATAGTCAAAATGCCGCCGTCAGACAGAGCGAACCATTCACAATGGACGAAGACAAAGGAGAATCCTGTCCACCCGACCTAGACGATGTAAAGATAGCGATATCGAAACTTAAGTCTTATAAAGGTGCTGGAGCAGACAGACTCCCCGCGGAACTGTTCAAAGCAGCTGGCGATGAGCTGGCCGGGAGCATGCACCAACTCATCTGCAAGATATGGTCGGAAGAACGCATGCCCGATGAATGGAATCTCAGTATCGTTTGCCCGGTCCATAAGAAGGGAGACTCATATGACTGCGCCAATTACAGGGGGATAGCCTCCTGAACATCGCGTACAAGATCCTCTCTGCCGTACTGTGTAAGTGCCTGAAAACGTTCGTGGACAACCTGATAGGTTCCTACCTTAAAACGCTTAGCTCAACAGCACGTGCCAAATGCTATAGAACAAATAAATGCTTTATTTCAAAACAATTATAAGAACTGCACTTGAAAAGGTCTCGAGATTGCATCAAAACACGTCCAAATGACGCATTTCGTCATTTCTAGTTGGTCATCCCTTGCCAAAGTCTACTTCACTCAATCTATCCATTCGTCCATTCTGTCACCAATTATCGCTCTATTCACCATCACCTCAGTCCTATCAACCACTTGGACAAATTAAAGAGGAGACTTCAGGAGTTGACTTCGTCAACAAAGAACAAGTCAGCTATGATGACCAAGACGGATGGATGTAACATCTGCACAATTTTAATTGAAGGTTACAGGAAGAGAAGGTAAATGAAGACCACGAGATGCATCTCCAACTATGGCGCCACAGTGAAAACAGGTTTCACTTAACCCTTTCCATTGAACTGAACCAATTGACTTTCCATATTTGGTTCCTCGGAAGGGATTGCTGGTTATTATAATTACCTCAGAAACTGGTATCGGCCAGATGGTAGAATAGGTGACTTATAGTGAGAAATGCATAAATCGAGTTTGCAGTAGTTCCTTTCCAATGAAGAATGCAATTACACTTATGACGAATTAACTTGTTGCATTATATCCTGCCATCCCCAAATGTGTACAAGATACAAAATTCCTTACACTTACCAACACGACATTTCGACTTGAAAACCGGTTGCCAAGAAGCCGCAAAAAATATTAACGAAAGCAGATGCTTCCTTCACCTATCCAGACACTCTGACATGCAGAACCAAACGCAACGCGTCAACGTCAAAGGAACCCCAAATGTATCATATCATAAGAATACGATAAACCAAGGGTGGAGAATCCCAAGAAGAAAAGAGAGGACCAATGTCTGAGGAAGGAATAACATCCTCTTCAGCTTGAGGACATGCGTACGGGCCGATGGGTGCAGCAGCAGCAACAAGCGCGCTGCTGCATGGCTTGGCCCTTGGAGCAGATGTGCACACATTCCTATCTCTAGACCTTTTGTTTTGTTTTTCTATTTTGTTTTTTTTTTTTTTTTATCTTTTCTTGTATAACGTGCAACGCATTCGAGAACAAAAAAGGAAAATCAAACTGACGAACATGAGGGATGTTTACAAAGGATTCAGAATTCTACTACGTCTTGGACGCCTTTCTGTTCTTTTTTTTTTTTTTTGTAGACCAACCCCGAGATGAGGCAGTATTGGAGGAACTCCTATCTTCGTTTTCTGGTGATTGAATTATATGTTGTCGGCGTGTATACGGCAGCTGTAATGAGATCCTAAATATAGGATACAAAACACTTTCCTCGTCGGTACATGGTAAGTATGTATATGTACAGAGTGTAGTATGACACTAATGGCTGAGCGCGAGCATAAGCGGAGGGTGCGAACGGCTGGCCAACAGGGAACGTGTCAAATTCCATTTTTATGATTAACACGACGCACGTTGGAAGGATATGAATATGCACCTTTTTGAATATGACGGAACAGAAAGGGGAGTGTATTACATCACTTGATGGTTTCCAACACAAGGTAGGTAGGTAGGTAGGGTCGTAGCCTTCCCAGAATTGAGAAGAATACACATAGGCCAGGGAGGCCCGTTGTGCAGCTACTAGGGGGTTTTGCCCCCCTATTCGTTGAACCATTTTGTGCTTCTTAAGAAGTTAGGAAGATCAGGTATCCCTACTTTCTGAACATCTTTCAGACCGTTAAGGAAATAAGAGCCTAGGTATCGTTTCCTGATTGTGCAGAAAGCTGGGCAAGTGCAGAGAAGGTGGTGAATAGATTGTACCTTCTCCTCCTCGTCTAGACAGCTTCTGCAGAAATCATTCGGAACTATACCTAGTTTTTGCGCGTGACTGCCAATGAGGCAGTGTCCTGTGATGACACCGATGAGTTTCTAGGTGTCAGTTCTTTTCAGGGAGATTATACTCCTTGTTCGTTGACTGTCAAGCCGAGGCCAGATTTGCCTGGTGATGGCGTAGGTATGTCCCTGGGTCCATCTCAGGCTCGTCTCGGCCTTGGCGAGATTGGTCAGATTATGTTTAATGGTTGTAAGGGGTACTCCCTCACAAGCCATGATTGATTGAAGCGTCGTTCCTTGTTTGGCGAGTGTGTCGGCTTTTTCATTTCCTGTAATGTCGCTGTGTCCGTCCCGGTACCCACATAGGCTGTATGTTGAACTGTTCTGCCATCTCGTTAAGAGATAGGCGACACAAGCTTGCTTTAAATCAAATTAGCTCTCGGAGGCCTTAAGAGTGAATGGTAGTTAGTTATTTACATATTTATAGACACCAAAGGGAATATCAAAAAACTGCATGGGTTAACGAATTGCTTGTGGATACTTACATAAGTATGTACTTACTTAACGGGCGCTTCAGTTCGGGGTGAACCAGGGCCTCAACCAACATGCCTCTCCACCTAGCACGATCTTTCGCTAGTCTTTTCCAGTGCCGCACGCCCAGATGGTTGAGGTCCCTTTCCACCTGTGCGCACCACCTTAGCACGCGGCCGTCCTCTATTTCTTCGTCCCTCGGGGTTGGATTCAAAGATTCCAAGGGCTGGAGCTTTGGTGTCCATTCGCTCTACATGGCCTAGCCATTTTAGGCGTTGGATCCGTAGACGCCTGACTAGACTCATGTCGCTGTACAACCCGTACAGTTTGTGCTGAATCTTCTCCTCCAACCCCCCTCTGTGATTATAGGACCAAAAATCGCACGCAGAATCTTTCTCTCGAAACGACCAAAGACTTCCTCATCCGCTTTAGATAAAGTCCATGTTTCTGCGCCGTATAACAGGACCGGGATAATTAAGGTCTTATATAAGGTCAACTTAGTCGTACGAGAGAGGGCTCAACTTCTCAATTGCATCCTGAGCCAAGAGAAGCAGCGGTTGGCGAGAGTAATTTTTGCGCTTGCTTTCGAAACTGATGCCGTTGTTCCAGGTCACTGCGGAGCCGAGGTATATGAAGTCCTTAACTACCGCAAACTTATATCTGCGATATCCACATTCTGGGCAAGACGTCGGTGGTAAATGTCCTTTTTCGATGACAGCAGATATTAAGTCTTGTCCTCATTAACTGCCAAACCAATTTTTGCCGCCTCCATATGAATACTCGAAAACGCCTCACTGACATCTCGCTGTGATCTACCTATTATGTTAATGTCGTCGGCGTACGCAAGGAGTTGCGAGGATTTGAAACAGATTGTGCCTCTTGTATTGGCCTGTGATTTTTGCACAGTAATTTCCAATATGATGTTAAAAAATCACACGACAGCGTATCGCCCTGCTAAATCAAAACTATCGGTTAGTTCTGCACCGATTCGGATGGAGCAGCGAGCAATCTCCAGAGTTATCCTGCAAAGTCTGACGAGCTTAGCAGGGATGTCAAAAGTAAACATGGCGTTATATAGCTCGCCTCTCATTACATTGTCGTATGCGGCCTTGAAGTCGACGAATAGATGGTGGGTGTCGACTTGAAATTCATTGGTTTTCTCCAGGATCTGCCATAGTGTGAAGATTTCGTCGATGGTGGACTTCCCTGGCCTGAATCCGCACTGATAAGGACCTATCAGCTTATTTACAAAAGGCTTCAGGAGTTCACACAAAACGGCAGAGAAGATTTTGTATGCGACATTAAGGAGACTTACAGATGAGGCGGTGCATGCTCCTAACCAGCTCACCTCCATCTGCTTTGAAGAGCTCAGCAGACAATCCATCTGCGCCAGCAGCATTATTTGACTTGAGTTTCGACATGGCAACCTCAACTTCGTTGAGGGGAATGGAATTCTCTGCGATCTTCGTCATTAAGAAATGGATCATTCTACCTGACGGCGGTATGTTGGCTGCCATCGCCGTTATACAGTCTGCAGGAGTGATTTTTCCAAATTCTCAGCATCGACTGCGATTCTACTACTAGGTGTCCGTTCTCATCCTTACAGACTCCGTTCGAGCTTTATAGCCTTGAGGCATTCGTTTCATCTGTTGGTAAAATCATCGAACCGCGTGCCTGCAGTAGCACCTCTCCAAGTTTTTAACCGCCCGCTACTCGTGCTCTTTCTTTTTTTTTTTTCTTGAGAAGCTTATGTTCCTTCCTTCTTTCAAACTCGTAGAGCTCACGAGCCGCTCTGGTGTAGTGAGGCTTTGTATGCTTCCTGTTTTTCTGCATGAATCCTTCTAAACTCGTCATCGAACTAGGTGTTTCGTCGTGGTGGAGCTTTAAGGCCATGCACTTCCGTTGCCGTGCTCTTCAGGGCCTGTTTGCACAGGCTCCATTGTTGCTCTATTGACTGAGTGGAGGATTGGGATGTATCGGAGAGATTAAGGGAGACGCGGTTGGCAAAGCCACTGGCGATCTCCGGCGATAGTAGCTTTCCGATGTCATAGCTTGGTGTTCTAACTCTACTCCACGGTGTTTGTGTTATCCGTTGACGTATCTTGGCTACTACAAGATAGTGGTCTAAGTTGATGTTCGCTCCTCGGAAAGTACGAACATCAAGAATAGTGGAGGAGTATCTGACGTCAATCGCGATGTGATCAATCTGGTTGGTGACTGATTGATCTGGCGACCGCCAAGTGCCTTTGTGTATATCGAGGTGGATAAAGCGTGTGCTGGCTAAAAGAAGATTTCGCCCCGTGGCAAGGTCGATCAGCCTGTGTCCGTTATCGGATGTGGTGTCATGTAGGCTGTGTTTGTCGATGACCCGTTCAAAGATGCTTTCTTTACCCTCCTTTGATCTCCTAATATGATTTTGGGATCATAGCTGGGGCATTTGGCATATGTCTATCTAGGAGATCATCTTTGATGGAGTCATCCTTGACTTCCGTGGGGGCATGGACACATGTGAGGCAGGTGTTACAAAAGTTTGCCTTGATGCGGAAGGGGCGTTCACACACATACTGGAAGCCTAGGACTTCATGCCTTAGTCCACCTCTAACAACAAATCCGCATCCAAATAATATCTGTCGCCTCTCCCTATAGCAGTCACCGTAGTAGATGTCGCAAGATTTCATCCGCTTTTTACCCGGTCCATTCCATCGTATTTCCTGGACACCCTTTTGTCTAGGGTGTCCGCAAGTTGTTCGGGGACCTAACATTCCACGTCCAGAAGCGAAGGTCCTTGTTTGTTTTTTGCTTTATTAAAGAGTCGTCAAACTTGCCTGTGGATAGTGGATAGTCTCTTGATATTGAAAATTGTGTAGGAGAATAAAACGTTTTATCTTTTATTTTTTTAAGCTCTTAGGATATACCTGAAATTCCGGAAGTAGCTGCAAGCTTCTTAAAACCACAGGCTGTCTAGACCCCAATGACTGAGGTCTCAAATAGCCTATTCTACATCCCTCCAAGGACAGCGAAGCCAAAACCAAAAAGGTTAACGCGTCTACCAAGGCCTATAGAGACCTTAAGGCGGTCTTGGGAATCTTGAAGAGATGGGGACATAAAAGTGATCTGACTGAAAAGGCAAAAGAGTCGGTCGCCTGGGCCACTAAAAGCATGGCTCTAGAAAAAGACCAACTGGGTAAGAGACCTAGATCTTCAACCGAAAAACTGAAAAGAGAGGCTAAGAAGGCAAGGCTAGGAACATCGGCCAAGCTATCAAAGTCCTTTGGTAAGTCGTAAAGTTGTAAGACCCCGAGGAATCATCGAGACAAGCAATCTTTGTCTTAAACCGTGAATCCTTGGATATTATGGCCCCAAACGACTACTATATAAGGTTTGGCTTCAAAAGGATCAAACTCAATGTCTATAAAAAGGATGAGGAAATGTCTAGTAGGTGCAATGAGGTCACCGGATCGGGCATGAGCGTTAAACTCTAACTCAGGGCGAATTAACGCCTTATAGACTGCAGCCAGATCTAAGGGTGAGAAATACGTATTTCGCGGCAGTCTTGACGACACTGAATATGTGATTGTTCCAATTAAGATTGTCATACACCCAGTATGGGAAACTTTTTGGTTTCTGAGTTGCCATTCATGGATAATGGCTGCGGGGTAGTGATACGCTTTAAAGACAGAAAAGAGTATTGTGCTTTGGAAGCATTCAATTCCAATCTATTCTTTTTACCCCATGCAATGATGCTATCGATATCAGAATTTAATGAGCCTAAACGCGGCCACTCACGACCCAAGAGCAGGGTCGTAAAGTAGTGAACGAATGTCAGAAGCTAAGGTTACTGTAGTTGGCGAAGGAGTCGATTGGATTAAAAGTGGTAGACAAGAGATCATTTGTAAACGTAAGAAAGAGTGTCGGAGACTAGACGGAGCCTGGGGGGACACCAGCACTTACGAAATGGATGTTAGACTTGGATCCGTCCAAAATAACTCAAATTTAACGATTCGAAAGGTAGTTTCTAATTCATTGAAGAAGAGACTCATCGTTTTCGAAAGCACGCATTTTCGACAAAAGTGGTTCATACTAAACCCTGTCAAATGCTTTCGTAATATCCAGTGCAACCATTTTACTCTCACCTGCTTGGTGAAGCGAGCGGTTCCATTTTTCGATGGGATATGCTACGGAAACCATTTAGGAATTTTCGTGATTCAAGATAGTTCAGTTCGTAAGCTGACGGTTAATCAGTGCTTCCATGACCTTGGAAAGAAGGGACGTTAGTGTAATGGGTCGGTAGTTGAAGGGAGAAGAAGATTCCCTTTTTTGTGTATAGGTTGGACAAATGCTGTGTTCCACCTACTCGAAAAGAGCCCGGAAGAGTTAAAAAGGTGAAAAAGGTTACGCAGTGGTTTTGCCACCTCTTCAGAACTACGAGTAATAGAGCTAGACCAACGGATTTGTGTATGTCGAGGTCTTTGGGAACCCTTGCGGCTGTAGGAGCGCGAAAGTGGAATTATCCAATGTGGAATTGACGCACTCTAGTACAATTGCAGACAAAGTGCAAGCTGGAAGCTATGAACTAGCTTTGAAGTGGGCAGAAAATAGGTTAACTTTATCTAAGGGGTTGACGGCTGGAATGTCATTGAATGCCTTGGTGTAGATGACGTAGTTGTGGTTTTTTACAAACGACTAGAAACTTTTGCTGCGTTTGGAACGTTGAAGGATTCTACGCCTCAATTTTTGGTAGGATTGGAATTTAATTCCTCGAATCTCGGCGTTGCAGTCATTTCTGGCTCGTATATACTTTTCTTGGTTTTCCTCAGGCTGTTTGCCTTATAGGCCCGAAAGCTTAGCTCCCTTAGCCTAAAAGCCTCTTTGCACTTACTTACTTTCTTACTTAGGTGGCGCTACAGTCCGTGGTGAACCTGGGCCTCAACCAATAAGCGTCTCCAGCTGGCACGGTCTTTGGCCAGCTGTTTCCAGCGCCGCACGCCCAGTTGGTTAAGATCCCCTTCCACCTGCGTGCGCCACCGATGATGCGGCCATCCTCTGCCGCGCCTTCCTTCCGGAGTGGATTTGAAGACACTTCGGGTCGGAGCTGTATTTTCCATGCGCTCTACATGGCCTAGCCACCTCAGACGCTGTATCCGTAGACGTCGTACCAGGCCGATGTCGCTGTACAACCCGTACAGTTCTTCGTTAAATCTTCTCCATACTCCGTTTGAACAAACAGGACCGTAGATAGTGCGTAGAATTTTCGTCTCGAAACGACCAAGGGAATCTTCATCCGCTTTTTTAAGGTCCAAGCCTCTGCGCCGTAAAGGAGGACTGGGATGATAAAGGTCTTATATAGTGTCACCTTGGTTTTCCGAGAGAGGGCTCTACTTCTCTATTGCCTCTTGAGCCCAAAGAAACAGCGGTTGGCAAGAGTGATTCTGCGTTTTTTCTCAGCGCTGGTGTTGTTATCGCTGGTCACCAGTGAGCCAAGGTAGACGAATTCCTGGACCACTTCAAAGTTATATCCGCCTATGGTGACGTTCTGGCCAATACGTCGGTGTTGTCCGTCTCTTTTAGATGAAAGCAGATATTTGGTTTTACCATTAACCTAGAGACCCATCTTAGCCGCTTCTACCTCAATGCTTACAAAGGCCTCATTGGCGTCTCGCTGTGTCCGTCCAATCACGTCAACGTCGTCGGCGTACGCAAGCAATTGCGTAGACTTGAAATAAATCGTACCTCTTGTGTTGGCCAGTGAGTCTTGCACGATCTTTTCAAGCACGATATTGAAAAAGTTGCATGACAGCGCGTCACCTTGCCTAAATCTTTTTTTAACATCAAAGGTCTCGGTTTGCTCATTACCGACCTTAATGGAGCAGCGAGAATTCTCCATTGTCATTCTGCTCAGTCGGACGAGTTTGGCAGGGATGTTAAAACTAGACATGGCTTTGTATAGCTCATCCCTATACACGCTGTCATATGCAGCCCTGAAATCGACGAAGAGGTGGTGAGCGTCGATTTTGGTATTCCTGGGTCTTCTCTAAGATCTGCCGCAGCGTAAATATTTGGTCTATTGTGGATTTACCTGGCCTGAAACCACACTGATAAGAGCCGATCAGGTTATCCACAAACGGTTTCAGGCGTTCACACAATACGGCAGAGAAGATCTTATATGCGATGTTAAGGAGACTTATTCCCCTATAGTTGGCGCAGTTATAGGGGTCTCCTTTCATATGGACCGGGCAAACGATGCTGGGATTCCATTCGTCGGGCATGCTTTCCTCCGACCATACTTTGCAAAGGAGATGGTGCATGCACCTTACCAGCTCATCTCCAGCCGCTTTAAGAAGCTCAGCAGACAGGCCGTCTGCGCCCGCGGCTTTATTAGACTTAGGTCTTGATATCGCTATTTTGACTTCGTCTAGGTCGGGTGGACTGAATTCTGTTTCATTGTCCTCCGTTACGAATGGCTCGTTCTGCCTGACAGCGGTATCCTGTCTATCATCGCCGATATACAGTCTGCAGAAGTGATCTTTCCAAATTCTCCTTGCAGCTCAAGTTAAGGCATGTATTATCCTTTGACGTTTGAAAAGAACTATTCCTTCTCGATGAAAACGCCCGACAACACGTCACACAGTTGACCTTACAAAAGCTGAACAAGCTGGTCTACGAAACCTTGCCCCATCCACCATTCCCGACGGATCACTTGTTCAGGTCTCTCGACAACTTCTTGCGTGGAAAATACTTGAAGGGTCAAGATGACGCCAAAACTGCCTTGAACGAACTCATAGACGCCAGACCTCTAGAGTTTTATGCTGAAGGAATAAATAAACTTCCTTCCCGTTTTGATAAATAAAGTTTTGTTTCACTTAAGAACTATGCTTTAGAGGTTAAAGGTTAAACACTGACATCTTCTTTTAAGCAATTAAGCAATTTATAAAAAACGTTGTTACCTCTTCGTATGTGTTTTCCCTATGACTTTGACATTGTACGCTGCTTGCTATAGAACGACGGAACATTTCGCTGTAAAGAATTAATAGAAATAAATAGTTATGACCAAGGATATAAGGAGTAAAAAGGTTAAAATGAATTGATTTAGAAGACTAAGAAAATGCACTTGTATTGGGAACAAGGCAATTTATAATAGCTCTATGTAGGGAGATGGCACGAGGTGTTGCTCCACTCTCTTGTTATCTGCACCTAGTCACAATTTATCAAAAGGGTGGTCGAGATAGACTTAGACAAAGAGTCTTAAACTTTCGTCATGTAGGCGAACGCCTCATAACAATCCGCATTAAGGGTACACTGGGGAATATCACCCTAATATGCGTGCACGCCCCCACCGAAGAAAAGATGATCGGCGTAAGGATGACTTTATGAGGAGATTTCAACGGAAGGCTGGGCTTATTTACTTACTTAACGGGCGCTACAGTTCGGGGTGAACCAGGGCCTCAACCAACATGCCTCTCCACCTAGCACGATCTTTCGCTAGTCTTTTCCAATGCCGCACGCCCAGTTGGTTGAGGTCCCCTTCCACCTGTGCGCGCCACCTAAGGTGCGGCCGTGCTCTATTTCTTCGTCCCTCGGGGTTGGATTCAAAGACTCTACGGGCTGGAGCTGTGGTGTCCATTCGCTCTACATAGCCTAGCCATCTTAGGCGTTGGATCCGTAGACGCCTGACCAGACTCATGTCGCTGTACAACCCGTACAGTTCGTGATTGAATCTTCTCCTCCAACCCTCCTCTGTGTTTATGGGACCGAAAATCGAACGCAGAATCTTTCTCTCGAAACGACCAAGGATTTCCTCATCCGCTTTAGATAAAGTCCATGTTTCTGCGCCGTATAACAGGACCGGGATAATTAAGGTCTTATATAAGGTCAACTTGGTCGTACGAGGGAGGGCTCTACTTCTCAGTTGCCTCTTGAGCCCAAAAAAGCAGCGGTTGGCAAGAGTAATTCTGCGCTTGATTTCGAAACTGGTGTCGTTGTTCCAAGTAACCGCGGAGCCGAGGTATATGAAGTCTTAACTACCTCGAACTTATATCTGCCAATATGCACGTTCTGTCCAAGACGTCGGTGGTACATGTCCTTTTTCGATGACAGCAGATATTTAGTCTTGCAATACTCGCAAACGCCTCATTGACATCTCGCTGCGATCTACCTATTATGTCAATGTCGTCGGCGTATGCAAGGAGTTGCGAGGATTTGAAGTAGATTGTGCCTCTTGTATTGGCCTGTGATTTTTGCACAATCATTTCCAATACGATGTTGAAGAAATCACACGACAGCGCATCGCCCTGCCTAAATCCTTTTTTGACATCAAAACTATCGGTAAGGTGCTCACCGATTCGGATGGAGCAGCGAGCATTTTCCAAGGTCATCCTGCATAGTCTGACGAGCTTCGCAGGGATGTCAAAAGTAAACATGGCGTTATATAGCTCGTCTCTAATTACGCTGTCGTATGCGGCCTTGAAGTCGACGAATAGATGGTGCGTATCGACTTGAAACTCATTGGTTTTCTCCAGGATCTGCCGTAGTGTGAAGATTTGATCGATGGTGGACTTCCCTGGCCTGAAGCCACACTGATAAGGACCTATCAGCTTGTTTACGAATGGCTTCAGGCGTTCACACAAAACGGCAGCGAAGATCTTGTATGCGACATTAAGGAGACTTATTCCTCTATAGTTGGCGCAGTCCAAGGGATCTCCTTTTTTGTGGATCGGGCAAACAATGCTGAGACTCCATTCCTCGGGCATGCTTTCCTCTGACCATATCTTACAGATGAGCCGGTGCATGCTCCTAACCAGCTCACCCCCAGCCGCTTTGAAGAGCTCAGCAGACAGTCCATCTGCGCCAGCAGCTTTATTCGACTTGAGTTTCGACATGGCAATCTCAACTTCGTCGAGGTCAGGGAGACGGGATTCTCTGCGATCTTCGTCGTTAAAAAATGGATCATTCTGCCTGACGGCGGTATGTTGGTTGTCATCGCCGTTATACAGTCTGCAGAAGTGGTTTTTCCAAATTCTCAGCATCGACTGCGATTCTACTACTAGGTGTCCGTTCTCATCCTTACAGGCCTCCGTTCGGGCTTTATAGCCTTGAGACATTCGTTTTATCCGCTGATAAAATGTTCGAACGTCGTGCCTGCAATAGCACCTCTCCAAGTTTTCAATCGCCCGCTTCTCGTGCTCTTTCTTTTTTCTCTTGAGAAGCTTATGTTCCTCCCTTCTCTTAAGCTCGTAGAGCTCACGAGCCGCTCTTGTTTTTTTGTGTAGTGAGGCTTTGTATGCCTCCTGCTTTTCCGCATGAATCCTTCTACACTCGTCATCGAACCAGGTGTTTCGTCGTGGTGGAGCTTTAAGGCCCAGCACTTCCGTTGCTGTGCTCTTCAGGGCTTGTTTGCACAGGCTCCATTGTTGCTCTACTGACTGAGTGGAGGATTGAGGTGTATCGGAGAGCTTAAGGGAGACGCGGTTGGCAAAAGCACTGGCGATCTCCGGCGATAGTAGCTTTCCGACGTCATAGCTTGGTGTTCTAACTCTACTCCGCGGTGTTCGTGTTATGCGCTGACGTATCTTGGCTACTACAAGATAGTGGTCTGAATCGATGTTCGCTCCTCGGAAAGTGCGAACATCAAGAATAGTGGAGGAGTGTCTGACGTCAATCGCGATGTGGTCAATCTGGTTGGTGACTGATTGATCTGGCGACCGACAGGTGCCTTTGTGTATATCGAGGTGGGAAAATCGTGTGCTGGCTACAAGAAGATTTCGCCTCGTGGCAAGGTCGATCAGCCTATGTCCGTTATCGGATGTGGTGTCATGTAGGCTGTGTTTGCCGATGACCCGCTCAAAGATGCTTTCTTTACCCAGTTTAGCGTTAAAATCCCCTAGTATGATTTTGGTATCATAGCTGGGGCATTTGGTATATGTTCGGTCTAGGAGATCAAAGAAATCATCTTTGATTGAGTCATCCTTGTCTTCCGTGGGGGCATGGACGCATATGAGGCTGATGTTACAGAAATTTGCCTTGATGCGGATCGTTATGAGGCGTTCACTCACATACTGGAAACTTAGGACTTTATGTTTTAGTCCACCTCTTACAACAAATCCGCATCCAAATAGTCTCTGTCCTCTCTCCCTATAGCAGTCACCGTAGTAAATGTCGCAGTTTTTCATCCGCTTTTTACCCGGTCCATTCCATCGCATTTCCTTGATGGCGGTTATGTCCGCTTTATAGCGGTCTAGGGCGTCCGCAAGTTGTTCGGCCGCACGTGGTCTGTTTAGGGTCCTAACATTCCACGTACAGAACCGAAGGTCCTTGTTTGTTTTTTGTTTTCTTATAGGGTCGTCAACATAGATCCGTTCCGTTTTATTATCCGAGGCTGTTTTGTGTTTCTGAGCAATTAGTGGTTTTACGGTTATGGTTCGCTAGACCATAGCCCAACCGACACTAATCCTGTTTGGTGGCGCTGGATACTCGCCATTCGGCCTCTTCCGTCAGTAATTTCCCTTTTAAGGAAATTTCCAGATGGCACCACGAGGAGGTGGAAGTAGGACCTGACAAGCAGAGCTGCTGGGCAGAGAAGACATATTTAGATCGATCATAGGAAAGCACAGCATCCATAACACCACATCCGACATTGGATTTAGGCTAATCGAATTCCTAACGAGGCGCAATCTCCTTGTAGCAAGCACACGATTCCCCCATCTCAACACCGACAAGGGTACCTGGCGGTCTCCTGATCAATCGGCCATCAACCAGATTGATCACATTGCGATCGACATCAGACACTCCTCCAGCATTCTCAATGTACGAACCTTCCGAGGAGCCAACATCCACTCGGACCACTACCTTGTTGTAGCCAAGGTAAGAATGAGGATATCAAGAATGCTTAGAAGTCGAGTAGGACAACTACTATGGCAAGAGACTGCCAGAATCTTTGTCGATCTTGTTTCCTTCAAACTCTCTCAAAATCCGCGCACAGCAGCGCAAACAATAGGGCAGGAATGGGCGCTATGCCAGATCGCCGTCAGAGATGCTGCCTTAGAGGTGCTGGGTTTCAAACCGCCACCACCTACAGACCCCTGGTTCGATGAACAATGCGAACAAGCCCATGCAGCAAGACAAGAGGCATATAAAGCCACGCTGCAACGACGGACGAGAGCTGCTCGCGAAATCTATGAGCAAAAGAGAAGAGAGGAACATACGCTTCTCAGAAGAAAGAAAAGGGAATACGCAAAGTGTGAGATCGAGGAGATGGAGAGATGCTCTCCCAAGAATGACGCCCGGAAGTTTTACAATAAGGTAAAACGAACATGCCATGGCTACAATGCCAGAGCAGAGACCTGCAGGGATGAAAATAGAGAACTGGTAGGGGAATCACAGTCGATGCTGAGGCTTTGGCAAGACCACTCCTGCAGACTGTATAACGGCGATGACAGACAAGATACCGCTGTCAGGCAGAACGATCCATTCGTAATGGACGACGGTGTAAGAGAATTCCGTCCACCCGACCTAGACGAAGTCAAAATAGAGCTATCAAGACTTAAGTCTAATAAAGCCGCGGACGCAGACGGCCTGTCTGGAATCTCAGCATCGTTTGCCCGGTCCATTAGAAAAGAGACCCCTATAACTGCACCAACTATAGGGGAATCAGTCTCCTTAACACCGCATATAAGATCTTCTCTGGCGTATTGTGTCAACGCCTGAAACAAATTGTGAATAGCCTGATCGGCTCCTATCAGTGTGGTTTCATTCCAGGTAAATCCACAATAGACCAAATATTTACACTATGGCAGATCTTGGAGAAGACCCATGAATTACAGGTCGATACGCACCATCTTTTTGACGACTTTAAAGCCGCATATGACGTTGTTTATAGAGATGAGCTATACAGAGAGATGTCATGTTTTAACATTCCTGCCAAACTCGTCAGACTGTGCTCCTGAACTATGGAGAATTCCCGCTGCTCCATCAAGGCTTTGAGGTTAAAAAGGGTTTAACCTCGATGTTAAAAAAGGTTTTAGACAGGGTGACGCACCCTCATGTGATTTTTTTAACATCATACTTGATAAGATCGTGTGGGACTCTGCGACCAATACAAGAGGTACGATCTACTTCAAGTCCACACAATTGCTTCCCTACGCAGATGACATTGACGTTATCGGACGGACAAAGCGAATCGTCAATGAGGCGTTCGCAAACATTGAAGTAGAAGCGGCTAAAATGGGTCTAAGGGTAAATGGGGACAAGAACAAATACATATGTGTATGCTGTCATCAAAGTAAGACCCGCAACACCGACGTCTTGGTCAGAACGTCACCTTCGGCAGCTATATTTTTGAAGTAGTCAAGGACTTCGTCTACCTTGGATAGATAGTGATAAGCAGCAACGTAAGCAGAGTTGAGAGAAAACGCAGAATAACTCTTGCCAACCGCTGCTTTTTTGGGCTCAAGAGGTAACTGAATAGTAGAGCCCTCTCTCGAAAAACTAAGGTATCTCTCTACGAAACCTTAATCTCCTCTACGGTGCTGAGGCTTGGACGTTATCAAAAGCGGATGAAGAGGCTCTTGGGCGTTTCGAGAGAAAAATTCTGTCTGCAATCTTTAGTCTCGTTTGTGTAAACGGAGAGTGGAGGAGGAGATTCAAGCAAGAACTGTACGGGCTGTACAGCGACATTGGCCTAGTTAGACGTCTTCAGATGCAACGTCTGAGAAGGCTGGGCCATGTAGAGCGAATCGACATCACCGCTCCGGCTCGAAGAGTCTTCGATACCAACCCCGAGGGACGACGCAGCAGAGGACGACCTCATCTAAGGTGGCGGAAATGGACCTCAACCAACTGGCCATACGGCACTGGAAGCGTCTGGCCAAAGATCGTGCCGGCTGGAGAGGCTTGTTGGTTGAGGCCCTGGTTCACCCTGAACTGTAGCGCCATCTAAGTAAGTACTTACTTCGGTCAACAAAAATCAAGGAAATCACTATTCCCGGGAATATAGTAATTCATGTCTTTGGTCCTAGTGTGGGAAGTATCGAACCATTTCTCAGCAGTAATAAAGGTTTGCGAGGCTCGGGCTCAACCGGAGAAAACCATTAAATGCTAATCAGGCACGCAATCTACAGCCGAACTTTAATGGTAGTTACGTATGTGGGGAAAGAGACTGCATGTCCCTAGTTTGATATCGGTATCTCTTGAAGGCTACATATGAAAATTGTACCATCAGTTGCGCTCATGAATGTTTTGCTTCATTCGCCACCCCTGTGTGTCTTCTTCGAACAAGTATCTTCTTGAGCTCCCAACTCATACCAACATATGTCGTTTCATCAATCATTTGACTTTATTGTAACAAAATTGGGCGAAACTATCCGTAACCTTTACTACGCAGCTAAGTTAGACTGAACGAGCTATTTCACACTCATGCGTCTAAGAATAGCTCGACAATTTATTGAACAATTAACATCGATTCATTAACCCCGAATAGTAAGTATCTTTGTCCAATTGGATAGAAAATTGCCAGTCATCTCATCCTCTTGTCACCAGGCTAATTTATTTCCTTACAGGTTCCTTCATTAGATAGATTTTGTCAAAATTTTCCCTAAATGGTCATCGCCATGTTTTCTAACTAATTATCTAAAACAAACACACCTCCGCCACCGTTGTTCCGCCTGTGGTACGTACCACAGCATTCATATTTCATTCTGAAACCGCAATATCTTCTCATTAGCCGTTTCCTATTCAAAACCCAATAGCTATGATAAAAGCCAGAAAAAATCGACGTACTCCCGCATTTCATTATCAATCAACTGCCCAAATAGGGCCTGAGTGGTCATAAAAATATCCACAATCCAAATGGGGCACAAAAGATGACAGAAAGGAAAACAAAAAGCTGACCAAAGTCTCACCTTATGCGACTGCTGGCCGTGGGCGCTACTGCTGCCATGGTCCTTGAGTCGTTAACCACAACCGACGACATTGTCATGAAAACCCGAAAAACTAAAAACAAAAGAAACGAATCGATGACCGATAGCGCGAGCAAAAATGTTATATTCAGATACCAGCGAGACCTAAAACAAAGATTCGAGATTTGCCACGATCGCTGGACGCGTGGGCGTGTCCCTGGGAGACGAGCACGCGAACAACACACAAAACGACTACAGCAACGGACGCGGTATCACTTAATTACGTCCAAACTCAACACCGCCACCGACAGCGAAAGTTCCAAATTTGGACAAATTACTGCGAAATCAATGTACACCGGAGGGACACGGCACTTGCACACTTGTGTGCTCGGGATACTGATGTACGAGATGCACTAAAGCAAAGGCGTATCACTCGACAATGTCACACATCAGTCCATTCACGATAGGAGCACGACAGTAGGGAAAAAGTGAAAAACAAAAACAAGAATAACGATAACGACCGCGATTACGAAGACGATGAAGACGACGACAATTTGTTCACGCTGCTGTGTGTCGGACGAGTGCCAGGCAAGACATGGAGAGACTTATCGTCTGAATGGGAGGGGGGGACATCATCCTTGAATAGGCCACGGATATGATGATGGATGGATACGAGTGTGCGAGGTACTCATATGAAAGAGTAAGGAGATGGATGGTTTGCATGCAAAAGATGTAGCCGATTTGCTGCAGTGAAGGGAAGACGGTGAGCGGCTGGAGGATCCGTGACTATATGATACCATATGGAAGAAGCTCGGTATCGCCCTGGGGTTGGGTTTCCATGGAAAGTCAGTGTACGACAGAATGAGGAAGAAGAAGACGTGCGGATGAGCGGACAAGGATTGAATTGAGTACGTGCAGATATTGTGCAATTAAAGGAAGTACTCTGTACGTGTACTGATGAGCTGAGCTTTACCCTTGGCTGTTTCACCCAAATTTAAGTGTTTTTTGTCAGGTAAGAAAACAACAAGAGCGCAGCATACCACCATTTGGTACACCACCTTTCTGGGTGTCTTTGATACTACATGTGCAGACGGTTGCAGTCTATGCTATATTGGAAACTCAACGGACGACCACACGTGAGGTTGTATCTCGTACCTCCATGTGCATTTAACAACTAAACAACCCAAGTAATGAGAGACAGTAAACCATAAGAAATGAATAAATGAAGAATAGAGCCACGTACGGTCTACCGTAGGATACGCAACAATTTCATCTTACTCTTCGCGCGCACAGGTACGTTGCGCATGTCATTTCGTCATTTCGTGGTCAACGAATCAGAGACTTACAGTCAAATTCAATATTTCTACAAAGTCCCCGTCGCACGCTTTTTTGTACCTTAATCTTACCATGCCGAAGCGCACACACCGCTTAACTTCTTTGCCATATTCCCTTGTTGTTGTTCTTCACTTTGTTCTCAAGCTCTCAAGTTGTTGCTTTGATATGGTAGCAGCAACAGGAGCAGCTGGCGTTGTCTATGAAACTCAAGAGTCTGACAAAGTAGTAGTTGCTTTACTTCATCGGGACGGAATTCATCGAGGAGTTTTCCATTATGGAAGTAAACTTACCGTGAAGACTTTGAAGAGGTGGTAAAAGAAGTAAATTGTCGACGGGAACGACGAGGTAACAAAGAAGACCACGTTGGGAGGTGGTGACAAGGAAGAGGATAAAAGTGAAGATGATGGAATTCGACGTTCGACATGTAGAACGGAAGAGATCAGTGGTTAATGGGTTTCACTTTAAAGATTGCTGAAAGTCTTTTTACCTTTCTTCTTCAATCGATAATCATACTTCAGATGCATTGACGGCAACGCGTACTATGATGGAATATTGAGAGGATCGAAGAACTGAGAAGAATCGACGGAGGAAAGGTAGAATGGGCAGTAACTGGCACTGAGTTGGAATGGTAGTTATGTAAGACATGCTGGATCCATTTACAGGGTGATCAAATAGCTTTACATATGTGCATATAGGGTCTTTTGTATTTAAACCACCTGACAAGACGATAGTATGTAAGTCGAAAAATGTTGAGGGAGAAAACCTTTCTGGTTAATTCCCCGTAGAGTTCGTTGTGCATTAGAGATTGTTGTAAATATAAATCAGCCTTTGACCTGTATTCCAAAATAGGTTTGAAAATGACAAATGTAATCGTCATTGTACTTCTCGTATAGTTCATGTAATCTTTCCGGCTGAGTAGGAAGTAGATAGCCGATATAAGTAGACGGGTGGTCCAACTATCAATTAAATGTACTGTTTAGCATTTTTATGGACAACAAAATATCATTTTTTAAGAACACTGTCACACCTTGCCTCTGGCATATTGTAGGAGTAGCTAGGAGTATGAATCACAATCCCAAACTATTATTGTAAACTTTAGGAGCCAATAGCTAGTTTAGAGGAAAACTAGCCGAGTTGGTCTATATTGCCCGATGTCGTTTCCTCTAAAACTTCAATTCTGAAAAATTCACTCAGCAGCCGTGAAAACGATTTTTCAGTGGTTCTTGGTTACTCACTTCAAGGTGGAACCAGTATACCAATGGAACATGGGACAAAAACTGTTTTAAGCCATGAAGACGTATTTTTTTTTTTATCGAACGAACAACCTGTTGATGGACAGCCGGTCGGCCGGTCTGCCGGTCAAATTGGTCTATAAAGCCGGCCAAATTGATCTATATAGCCGGCCGAGTTGGTCTATATAGTTAGTCGGCCGAGTTGGTCTACATTTTTATTTTTTTTTTTGTATTGCTACACCCGCACTCAAGGCTAAGGCTAACGTTGAACGTTGTGCGGGCGAGGGTAACACGGAGAGGGACAGTTTCGCGCAGGTTCAAACACAACCCGAACGGAGTGTAGTGGTTTCTGGGTCGTAGATGTTCGTTCACTTCTCTCAGGAGTGGTTTGTCCTAGAAAGGACGAGAGCCGACCAAATTTCGCGTTGGTTTAAATTCACAGTAATTCGTCCATGCACTTTTTGGTGTTAATATTGCATACGCAGAGGATGAATTTAAATTGACAAAGTGAGTGTTGACACTGTGAGTGTTATGCCCGCAGCAGTGCTTCTGGTCATTTTCCATTCCCAACTGTGTTGCATACTTTTGTATGTATGTACGTATGTTGGCATTACAGTCCATGAAGAACCCGAGCCGAGCTTCTCTCAATCACCCATGTTGTGTGTGATTTCATTTTCACATAGGTGAAAGGGACCTACAGTTTATTGCCCGTTCCGAACGGCGAATTTCGAGAAGCTTTTCATGACAATTTTACTACAGGGGGTTTTGTCAGAACCCCGCTGAGGAGAAACACCGTGAAAAACACGTTCCATGACATGGATGTGTCGGGTTTCGATTCCGTGTCATCGGCGTCTGTGGCCAATACACTACCCACTGCGCCACAGTGTTCTCGACTTTTGTCCGTATAGAAATTGCTTTTTCTTGGCTATGAAACGAATTTGAACTATGGACCTTCCGCTCGACGGTCGATGATGTTAACCACTGTACCACGGTCACTCCCAACTAGTCGATCTATATCATCGGCCGGGTTGGTCTACACAGAGCCGCTTTATTTGGCCGGCCGAGTCGGTCTATTTAGCCGGCCGAGTGGGTCTATACAGCCGGATGAGTCGGTCAATATAGCTGGACGAGTCGGTCTATATAGCCGGCCGAGTTGGTCTATATAGCCGAACTAGTCGATCTATATAGTCGGCCGGGCTGGTCTATAAAGAGCCTTTCTACATAGCCGGACGAGTCAGTCTATGTAGTCGGCCGAGTTGGTTCACATAGACGGCCGAGTGGGTCCACATCGCCGGCTGAGTCGATCTATTAAGCCGGGCGAATTGATCGACATATAGCCGCCCAAATTGGTCTATATAGCCAACCGAATCGGTCCATATAGTCGACTGAGTCCGTCTATACAGCTGCCGAAATCGGTCTTTGTGGCCGACCAAATCGGTCCATATAGCCGGCCGAGTCGGTTTAAACAGCCGCCCAAATCGGTCTATATAGCCGACCAAATCGGACCATATAGCCGGCCGAGTTGGTCTATATAGCCGAACTAGTCGATCTATGTATAAAGTAGCCCGGGCTGGTCTATAAAGAGCCTTTCTACATACCCGGACGAGTCGGTCTATATAGTCGGCCGAGTTGGTCATATAGTCGACTGAGTCGGTCTATACAGCTGCCTAAATCGGTCTATATGGCCGACCAAATTGGTCCATATAGCCGGCCGAGTCGGTTTATACAGCCGTCCAAAACGGTATATATAGCCGACCAAATCGGACCATATAGCCGGCCGAGTCGGTCTGTATAGCCGGCGGAGTTGGTCTGTATAGCAGGCGGAATTGGTCTATACAGAGCCGCTCTATATAGCCAGTTGTAGGGTTGGCCTAGTCTAGCTGCATGATATGATATCATGCAGTGCCCAGTGAGAGCACCGACTACCAGTCGTATATTCCTTCTACCAAGATTTAGCAGACTTTCCGTCCTTTTATTGTCATAGACAGGCCATGTTAGCCTTGCCGTAGCCCATGTATCTACCATCACACCATCGCTTGTTGGCCTTTCCTAGTAGTTCCACCGCTATTTCTCTGAATAGTGTGCTGAGTGGCGTTCTAGCCTCAGTTGTGATCTGCGAAGTATCTGCGCCTGATCCCAGTCTGGCTAGTTCGTCCGCCTTCTCATTTCCGGAAATATTCACATTCCATGGTACCCAGCAGATGGTTACCTCATCGACATCCGATATTTCTTCTAGTTTATCTTTACAGGGTTTTACGAGCTTGGGTCTTATCCATGTTGCAGAGCCTTAATGGCTGCCTGACTGTCAACATAGATTTTGATTCTCTTACCTGAGAAATTCTCCCTAAGAATCATATCCGCGCCTTTTTTGATTCCAAAGATCTCAGCCTGGAAGACGCTACGGCCATCATCAAGTCTGTAGGAGTGACATGCTTCCTGAGATTCGAAGTAGACTCCCGCTCCTGTACTGGTATCCGTTTTGGATCCGTCGGTATAGATTGCCAGTTCCTCTTCCGTGCTTACCATACCACTGGCCCATTCCGCCCTGGAGGGAATCCTAATAGAGAGTCTCCTCTCACAGAAAGAAAGTGGGGTGGCTATACATATAGTCCGTTTCGGTTGCGGACCTCAGATAGCTCATCGATCCAGGATTGATGCGTGGCCATGAGGACATCTTTTCCAAAGACTGGATTCTTGCATCCTTAGCTTAGCCCTGGCTGCAATGCTTTCATAATACACGTCTAGTTGTGGAAGGTTCAGCATTGCTTCAAGGGCCGCCGTTAGTGTGGATTTCATAGATCCGGTCACCGCCAGACAGCCAGCCCTCTGAATCCTTGTAAGACTTTGAAGGTTGCATTTCTTCTCAAGTGCTTTCCACCAGACAATTGATCCATGGACTAAAATAGGTCTTCCAGCGCGGTGAATAGCCAGTATACCACCTTTGGTTTAAAGCCCCATGTCCTTCCGAAAGCTACCTTGCACGAATATAGTGCCACGTAAGCTTTCCTGGTTCTTTCATTTATGTCGTCCTTCCAGCTAAGCTTGGAATCTAGAATTATGCCAAGATACCTAGCGGATTTCTTCGGAATCAGGTCGATACCATTTATACGTGGATATGTGTAACTAGGTATTGATCTTTTTCGTATGAAGAGGACAATCTCAGTTTTAGTTGGATTTACCCCTAGGCCCCGTTCCTTGACCCAGTTATTCACCAATAGCAGCGCATAACTTAGTCTTTCACTGAGGACCTGAGGAAATTTCCCAGGTACCAGGATGGTAATGTCATCGGCATAGGCTGTGACGTTGAAACCCTGTGACTCTAGGAGCTTTAGCAGTTCGTCGACTACGACGAGCCACAGGAGAGGCGATAGAAAATCCCCCTGTGGTGTGCCTCGGTTCATCCTCACCCTTTCATTTGCTCCTCCTATCGACGAGTTTACTATACGAGTACTTAGCATTTGTTCAACCCATCTACAGATTCCCGAGTATATGTGGGCCATCCGTAGGCGGTCTATATAGCAGACCAAATCGGACCATATAGCCGGCCGAGTCGGTCTATATAGCCGGCCAATTCGGTCTGTATAGCCGGCGGAGTCGGTCTGTATAGCCGGCGGAATTGGTGTATTCAGAGCCGCTCTATATAGCCAGACGAGTCGGTCCATATAGTCGGCCGTGTCGGTCTATACAGCCTTTCAAATCGGTCCATATAGTCGACTGAGTCGGTCTATACAGTCGCCCAAATCGGTCTATATAGCCGACCAAATCGGTCCACAAAGCCGGCCGAGTCGGTTTATACAGCCGTTCAAATCGATCTATATAGCTGACCAAATCGGACCATATAACCCGTCGAGTCGGTCTATATAGCTGGCCAATTCGGTCTGTATAGCCGGACGAGTCGGTCTATATAGCCGACCAAATCGGACCATATAGCCGGCCGAGTCGGTCTGTATAGCCGGCGGAGTTGGTCTATACGGAGCCGCTCTATATAGCCAGATGAGTCGTTCTGTATAGCCGGCCGAGTCGGTCTATACAGAGCCGCTCTATATAGCCAGACGAGTCGGTCTGTATAGCCAGCCGAGTCGGTCTTTATAGCTGGCCGAGTCGGTCTATATAGTCGGCCAAGTTGGTTTATATAGACAGCCGAGTCGAGAGTCGGTCTGTATAGCCGGCCGAGTCGGTCTATACAACCGGCCGAGTCGGTCTGTATAGCCGGCCGAGTCGGTCTATACAGAGCTGCTCAATATAGCCAGACGAGTCGGTCTGTATAGCCGGCCGAGTCGGTCTATACAGAGCCGCTCTATATAGCCAGACGAGTCGGTCTGTATAGCCAGCCGAGTCGGTCTATATAGCTGGCCGAGTCGGTCTATATAGTCGGCCAAGTTGGTTTATATAGACAGCCGAGTCGATAGTCGGTCTGTATAGCCGGCCGAGTCGGTCTATACAACCGGCCGAGTCGGTCTATACAGAGCCGCTCTATATGTATAGCCAGACGAGTCGGTCTGTATAGCCGGCCGAGTCGGTCTATACAGAGCCGCTCTATATAGCCAGACGAGTCGGTCTGTAAGCCGGCCGAGTCGATCTATATAGCTGGCAGAGTCGATTTATATAGCTGGACGAGTCGGCCTATATAGCTGGCCGTGTCGGTCTTTGTAGCTGGCCGAGTCGGTCTATATAGTCGACCGAGTTGGTTTATATAGACGGCCGAGTCGGTCAATACAGAGCCGCTCTATATAGCCGGCCGAATCGGTCGGGGGAGGTTGTAGTCAGCACAGTCATGCAGAGTAAAACGTAGCCATCAAAAAGAGTTTAAGAGCTCATCATTCAGGCTGAAATGTCTGTCGTGTAGCTACAGAACACACATAGCCAAAAGCAGTACTTCGGGAACAGTTTTGCAATTTCGTAACACCCTGTGCTCGATTTAATAATGTATAGCTATGCACTTGCTGTTACAGAGACATACCTTTCGACGGCATCTCTGGAAAATAATCGACATACTGAGAGCTTCGCATCCGGGCACAATCACTCGAACCAAACACAGGTGCAAGAGTTCATCAAGGACATCTCTCATCTTGCCCTTCTCTCGGCTTCCACTCCGTGTCACTTCGTGCACGCAATCATAAATTACCGTCAGCACACTGACCAGGTAATTAATCCGTCGACAATACCTGAAAATAAAAATCTCGACAACCATTCACACTTCCGTTTTCAATTAGCTTCGCCAACGCAAAGAAAGAAAACGTCCAACCGAGCCCTGAGAGGAGAAGCACAAAGTGCCTGCAAAAGATACGAGTGCCTTCGTGGAATACCAATTCGTAATTCGATATCCATGAAATCAAAGACAACGACGGGGTTGAGCAGATCATATTTTCGTGAATAAATAAAATTAAGTTTTAATCAAGTGGCAGGCAACGTGCGCAAAAATCAGTTCCGGCGATAAGTGATGTCATCCGTAGGAAGCCCGTGAAGAACGTCTCCTGTTGCGCCAGGATCGTACTTTAATATTCCCCGGCTGGAACGGAAAATAGGATTAGGTTTCTGATCCGAAGGAATGCCGCAGATTTCCGTAGATCTTGAATGTCACGGTATCGATCTTCATTTAGACGCAGCGGCTGGGGAAATATAAAGGGATTTGTACAAGTAAGTATTCCATAAAGTGATAGCTCGTCCATTCCAATGTGCAGCGAGCCACGGTCGTAGGTCGCGAGTGCTCTCGTGCAATTGAACCAATTACGTCCAACACCTGCAGACAATCTTGCGATGCTTTTTGCTTATATTCTGTTGGCTAGAGTACCAGTGCTCATTCATTCGTAGTCGCTTGTCGACTGGCTACAGTGCATCGTTAAAATGCCTTTTGGCGGCCTGCAGATGTATGTCAATACGGATGTCTGTTGAGAAAGGGCAGTAACTATGGAGTAAGCCATATGCCCGGTGCGAGTCTAAGTGGACTAAATTCTTGATTCGAGATCGTGAATATTAATGGTGTACCTAATAGAACGCTCGAATAAACGTTGTCCTTTGCTGATGAAAAACATTTAGCTTTGACCCTGTTCGTCTCGCACTAGCTTTTGCTACTTCTGGTTCATTGCTTGCGAAATGTATAACAATACGTCGCTGTGTGTGAATCCTTTTTAAACGCGAATGTCCTCGACAAACTTCTGTTGACCTTTATGGAGGAACGAAAGTCTGACGATTGTAGTAGCAATTTCAGAATATGACGCGAATTCTATAGAACTCGCCTCCATTGTCAAAGGAGGCAAAACGAGGGTGTGCCTGGCAAGTTTTTCTGGAATGGAACTAGTAACGATGGAAAAAATCTAGCAGATTGCTCACAAATGGTTCCGACAATTCTGGTTAAATGGCACCTTCAGTTTTGTAAGCGATGTTGAGGAGATTTTTTCGTACGGAACGCTTTATCTGACCCAACAACTCGTCCCCTCCTTCATTAAGTAGATCAGACCTGCCTACGCCACAGTTCTATAAAAGTCCGGCTCCTATTTGCCTTGCCTAAAACTAGAACGTCCCTATTTGACCCTATACTTTTGCGGAGCCGAGGTATATGAAGTCCTTTAGTACTTCAAAATGTTTGCTGCCCATTGTGACGCTCTGTCCGAGGCGTCTATATTGAATGTCCTTCCTTGGCCACAACTGCCAGACCCGTTTTGGCCGTCTCCGCTTCAGAGCCAACAAGTGCTTCATTAATGGTTCGCGGTCACTGACCAGTCACGTCATTTTATCCGCGTAAGCTTGCAGTTTTACGTACTATTTGAAGATCGTGCCTCTAGTGTTATCCTGTGAGTTTTGCAGGGCCTTCTCAAGTAAAACGTTGAGAAAGTCTCATGACAGCCCGTCGCCTTGCCTTAAAATCTTTTTTGACATTAAAGGTCTCGGTGAGTTCGTTACCGATCTTCCTGGAGCAGCGAGAGCTCATCATCGTCATCCTACACAATCTGACGAGCTTGGTAGGAATACCAAAACTAGACATGGGATAGCTCATCTCTATGCACTCTTATATGCGGCCTTGAAACCGACAAATAGGTGGTGGGTATCGATTTGCATTTATTGGGTCCTTTCCAAGATCTACCTTAGGGTGAAGATCTGGTCTATCGTGGACTTCCATGTCTTAAAACCACGCTGATAAGAAACTATCATATTTTTGACGAACGGTTTCAGACGTTCACACAAAACGGAAGAGAGAATCTTGTACGTGATGTTAAGGAGACTCGTACCTCAGTAGTTGGCGCAGTCGAAGTGGTCTCCTTTCTTATGAACCCGACCAACAACACTGAGATTCCTCTCGCCGGGCATGCTTTCCTCGGACAAATGAGCTGTTTTAAATAGTTTTGCTGACAGTCCGTCCGATCCAGGAGCTATGTTCCACTTTAGCCTCGATATTAATATCTTGACCTCGTCTAAATCGAGAGGATGGACGGAATTCTTGTCCATCTTTGTCCAAAGCGAGTGTACCGTTCTGCCTGGCAGCGGTATTTGGGTCGCCATCGCCGTTTAACAGCCTGCAGAAATAATTTTTTAGATTCTCAGTATCAATTGCGACTCTACTACAAGCTGTCAATTTCCGTCCCGGCAGGCTTTGGTCCAGAATTTTTATCCACAAGCTTTCCTGCTTTTTTTTCGTACAGCTCATGAACAGCTCTCGTCGGTCGATGCAACATTGTCTTGTATGCCTCCTGTTTGGCTGTACTTGCCTTGGTGGTATCGTAAAACCCAACATATTAGTGACAGCTTCTTTAATGGCTTCTTGGCTTCCATTCTTCTTCGATTGCGCCGAACCTTCAGAGAGTTTCTGGGAGACTTGGTTGGCAAAGTTCCTACCCCGACCTGTTGCGATTGCAGCATTCCGACGTCAAACCCTGGTGTTCTTTCTCGACTCTGTCCTTTTTCGACATCCGGGTTCTTACCTTGGCTGCAACAAGGAAATGATCTGAGTCAATGTTGGGACCACGGAGATTAGGCTCGGACATCGAGATTAGTACAGGAGTGTCTGACAACGATCACAATGTGATCAATCTGGTTGATATAGTTGATTGATCAGGCGACCGCCATATCGCTTTATAGATGTTGGGGTGAGAGAATCGCGTACTAACCACAGGGAGATTCCGCCCCTAGGCGAAGTCCACCAGCCTGAGTGACAAGCATTGGCATGGTGGCTGTGTATAGTCTTTGAAGTTCCTATTTATACCCTCTACTTGCAATAACTCCGTATGAGGCCAATAAAGTAAGTATCATTTGACAACCACTGTTTAGCTATTCTCGTTTCAAAGGCCATTTTTCAAAATTTGCCAGAGGATATTAGGTATTGGCCAACCATCTGATGTTAACCAACTGCAGCGACCTAGTTAAAGTAAATTAACCTAATGCTGTCGAGCCTGTTGTCGTATATAAGAAGCGTGGTCTTAAGTCATTATTACTTACTTACTTATCAGGCCAGCGATCCATGGAGGATCTGAGCCTAAGCTATAGCTGCCTTCCATCCTTGACGGTCCCGGGCACGCTGCTTCCAGTTGTCAGGACCAAGATGTCTTACATCCGCGATTACTTGGTCTTTATACCGGAGGTTCGGTCTTCTTCTTCTTCTCGAACCAGGAGGCTCGGAGTCGAAGACCCTCTTAGCTGGAGCGTTGATGTCCATGCGCTCGATGTGGCCGAGCCAGTGTAGTCGACGGATCTTTGCCTTCCGAACTACATCCACATCTTGGTACAGCTCGTAGAGTTCGCGGTTGTATCTTCTTCTCCATTCACCTTCCTCACAGACAGGACCAAATATCCGGCGCAGAATTTTTCTTTCGAAAGAACCCAAAATCAGCTCCGCTGTCCTGCTTATCGTCCAGCTTTCGGCTCCGCACAGCCAGACTGGCAGAATGAGCGTTTTGTAAAGCATGTCTTTGGTCTTTCGAGTGAGGAGTTTTGACCCAAGTTGTTTGAACAAACCGAAGTAGCAAACGGTTGCCAAGGGCGATTCTATGCCGGATCTCCACTGTGGTGTCATTTGTGGAATTAAGTCATTATTATTTAAGCACTATTCTGGGTCCGGGAAAAATGTTGCATTACAAGTTGGTACTGAGATGCTGCAGGGCTCTAATCAAATATGCACAACGCAGTGCCCTTCGACCCCATATATTTTCATTAAAATTTTTGATAACATCAGTATAGCGATCTAGCTTTCTAGGAATATAGAATGAGGAGATAATTATTTATTTCCAAAGGAAATCTCCATCTAATGGCCACTTGATGTCGGATTACTCGCTACTGGTTTTCCCATCAAATTCATCCTTAACCTGCTGAGCTCATCAACCAAAATCATCAATTGCAATCAAAAACCACTCTGACCTGCCCAAACAACGTGTCCCACCTAATTGCACTCATCTAAACAGGTCATCAGAGCCATCAAGTAATCAAAGTCCTCCAACAATCACCGAATTGGATCTTCACTTGACCCACACTCAACGTGGCCCAATACAATTAAACAATTTGAATGCTACCTTCGTCTTCCTGGCTACCTTGAAACTTTTCTTTTCCATTGTACGAGCATATCTGCCGTCCTTCACCGCGCTTGGATGAGTTCTGGTTAATGTTGCCCTTTACAGCAGGAGAGAGAAGACGGCTGCCATCATAAATGCCGACTATTACTACCATGACCAGCATTAGTTGTAGTAGTTAAGCCGGAGTCTAATGAGGACCACTGTATTGCTCCAGCTGCTGGCATTGCTTGCATTGTTTCTCTTTTTTGTTGTTTTTCCATATTGATGGAAGAGGCTATAGAAGCGGAACGAATAGACTTCCTCGGATCTAGTTCTGAGCAAAGATCATGAAATGGGAGTGAATAGCACTGAAATGGTTAACCGGTTGCTTTCAGCCCAATGCCTTTGTGGCTTTAAGTTGTTTCTCTTTACTGCTTCTCCTCCTGGTGTGGCTGGTGCGGCTGTGAGTGGTTTTGTTTCTGTTACCGGTGTGCCGATGGCATTTCCCTGGTGATAATTGTGGTTTTCTGATTCTATGCGATTCGAGGAACACAAAGGAAATGCTTTTGTATAACGTTAGAGACAATGTGGTTTGCATATCAGGCTTGGAGGCTTTACGATTGAGGTACCCACGAATGAGGGCTTGGTATAAAGATTCCTTCATTCAGTGGGCTTAAGCTTGAGGTTGATAGCTTTGTTTATTTATTGAATGGACTGTCGTAAAGAGAGGAATTTATTTTACGATCACCGCTAGAGGTCCTGATGGAACCTTGTGACACGCGGACATGTGCGACTATCATGGAATGCACGGCAGGAAGACCAGAAAAATGACAGAGCTGAGGTCTGCATGTGTAGCATAGTAAGGTCGCGGCGCTTATCTTTATGGCTTTTCCGAATTTGTGGGATCATCCGCGATCATCCAGTCAAAATAGGCACTCGAACGAACAATTAACTTGGTAATGTGAAACATATGGCCACATCGTGCGTATCCTTGTGGGAATTGGTCGGCTACACGAATGATTGCAAAACCCGACATCTGTTGTATGCCTGGCGCCGTTGAACGTTATTGTTGAAAGGCATTTAACGAGTTAATGTGAGTAGCCATCTAGCGCCGGGCAATCCTCGAAAATGCGGGAATTTAGCGCTAAGTTCCCACATGACGTGAGATGTGTTTAAACCATTGTTGAGAACTGCGTTTGAGAGGATACTTACAGGAACGGATATTCGCGGTTAAAATGTTCAGAGAATTATCTCGAGGGTATGTTCGATATTGTGGGATATTGAGGGTCATCCGTTTTGCTTGATAATACTCGTATTTGAAAACAAGCCGAAAACATGTATTGTTATTTCAGTTGCTCTTTAGTTTTCGAATTAGTTCCGCGTTCTCGTAGAAAGACAAATGTGTATGCTGAATAGATCCTATTAGCCATTGCTATTTTAGGAATAGATAGGCCTAGCAGCTCACTGTAAGCAGGGGTCGTAAAATGTCTAAATGAAGAGCAACTGTTTTAAAAAGGCCGGCAGCTCGAATGTTTCCAGGTTTCTGAGATTGAGTTCTAGGAAATAATTTGTTGAATAAGATTGCTTACACCAGTGGTTCCCATTCTTTTTCAGCCCGCGGCGCCCTTACATGTTTAGTATTTTGTCACGGCACCCTACCTAAGCTACTTGAAAAAGATGCTTACTTACTTAACGGGCGCCACAGTTCGGGGTGAACCTGGGCCCCAACCAACTCGCCTCTGCGGTTTATACCTCTTTGTTCAACAAACGCTTCCTTAAGCACTGAAATTGAGATTTGAAAAATACGCTTTGCTCATGTCACATTTACTCAAACCATCGACTCTGATCATAACCTTGTTGTAGCCAAGGTACGGATGCGAATTTCTCGGAATCAACGGAGTCGGGTAAGAACACCAAAATTTAACGTCGGAAAGCTGCAATCGCAGGAGACTGCCAGGACCTTCGCCGATCAAGTCTCCCTCAAGCTCTCTCTAGTCCCGATACAATCTGCAGAAACCATAGAACAGAAATATAGTCGTTGTCAGAAAACCATTAGAGAGGCCGCCTCAGATATACTCGGTTTCGAGCCACCACCGTCGAGGAACCCCCGGTTTGATGACGAGTGCAGACAGGCCCATGTAGAGAAACAGAATGCATACATGGCCACATTGCATCGACGGACGAGAGCTGCCCGCGAGCTCTATGAACAGAAAAGGAGGGAGGAGCATGTGCTTCTGAGAAGGAAAAAGAAGGAGCAAGAGAAGCGCGAGATCGAGGAGATGGAGAGATCTTACTGCAGGAACGACGTTCGAAAATTTTAACAGAAAGTAAAACGAACATGCCAAGGCTATAAAGCCAGAGCAGAAGCCTGCAGGGATGAGCACGGACATCTAGTAGTGGTGTCACAGTCGATGCTGAGATTGTGGAAGGACCACTTCTGCAGACTGTATAACGGCGATGGTAGTCAAAATGCCGCCGTCAGGCAGAGCGAACCATTCACAATGGACGAAGACGAAGGAGAATCCCGTCCACCCGACGATGTTAAGATAGCGATATCGAAACCTAAGTTTTATAAAGCTGCTGGAGCAGACGGACTCCCCGCGGAACTGTTTAAAGCAGCTGGCGATGAGCTGGTCAGGAACATGCACCAGCTCATCTGCAAGATATGGTCGGAAGAACGCGTGCCCGATGAATGGAATCTCAGTATCGTTTGCCCGGTCCATAAGATAGGAGACCCTATGACTGCGCCAATTACAGAGGGATAAGCCTCCTGAACATTGCGTACAAGATCCTCTCTGCCGTACTGTGTAAGTGCCTGAAACCGTTCGTGGACAATCTGATAGGTTCCTACCAGTGTGGTTTCAGGCCAGGAAAATCCACGATAGACCAAATATTTATACTACGGCAGATCTTGGAGAAGACCCATGAATACCAGGTCGACACGCACCATCTTTTTGTCGACTTTAAAGCCGCGTATGATAGTGTTTATAGAGACGAGCTATACAGAGCCATGTCAAGTTTTAACATTTCTGCCAAGCTCGTCAGACTGTGCAGGATGACTATGGAGAACTCTCGCTGCTCCATTAAGGTCGGAGGTGAACTAACCGACCCCTTTGATGATAAAAAAGGTTTTAGACAGGGTGACGCACTGCCATGTGATTTCTTCAACATTATTCCTGAAAAGATAGTGCGGGACTCTGTGGCCAATACAAGAGGTACGATCTACTTCAAGTCCACACAGTTGCTTGCTTACGCAGATGACATTGACGTTATTGGACGAACAGAGCGAGACGTCAATGAGGCGTTCGCAAGCATTGAAGCAGAAGCGGCTAAAGTGGGTCTAAGGGAAAATGGGGACAAGACCAAACACATATGTGTATGCTGTCATCAAAGAAAGACGCGCAACACCGACGTCTTGGTCAGAACGTCACCTTCGGCAGCTATATTTTTGAAGTAGTCAAGGACTTCGTCTACCTTGGCACGATAGTAACAAGCAGCAACGACACCAGCGCTGAGATAAAACGCAGAATAACTCTTGCCAATCGCTGCTTCTTCGGGCTCAATAGTCAATTGAGTAGTAGAGCCCTCTCTCGAAAAACATAGGGTTTCCCTCTACAAAACCTTAATCATCCCGGTCCTCCTCTACGGCGCTGAGGCTTAGACGTTATCAAAAGCGGATGAAGAGGCTATTGGGCGTTTCGAGAGGAAAATTCTGCGTGCAATCTTTGGTCCCGTTTGTGTAAATGGAGAGTGGAGGAGGAGATTCAACCAGGAACTGTACGGGCTGTACAGCGAAATCGGCCTAGTTAGACGTCTTCGGATCCAACGTCTAAGACGGCTGGGCCATGTAGAGCGAGTGGACATCAACGCTCCGGCCCGAAGAGTCTTCGACTCCAACCCCGAAGGACGACGCAGCAGAGGACGACCGCATTTAAGGTGGCGCGCGCAGGTGGAAAGGGACCTCAACCAACTGGGCGTGCGGCACTGGAAGCGGCTGGCCAAAGATCGTGCCGGCTGGAGAGGCTTGTTGGTTGAGGCCCTGGTTCACCCCGAACTGTAGCCTCATTAAAGTAAGTAAGTAAGTAATCTAACTAACCCACGGCGCGGTTCCCTTCTTTACTTTCTACGGCGCACCAGGGCGCCGCGGCGCACACTTTGGGAACCCCTGGCTTACACCATTGCATATGTTCGAGTAATGCTAATTGATTGCAAATAACATTACGGGGCTGACCGGTATAAGCACATCCTTCAAAAGTCACATGTTAACATACAGTGGCGAGAAAGACTGGATGGATACATTTTTCAGTTTTGTGAGGATAAAGTTAATGCCGGTCTACGGATTTTCATGAAACTTCGAGGATTAATTCATTAATGGAGCAACGAATGAAACCACATAAGCCGAGTTGTACACAGTAGAGAACCGAGTTGACCGCTTCGCAATTAATTTCCCTTCCAATCCCACTAAAGGCTCAGCATAACCCTGCGGAAAAGAAGGAAGGAGCACGCGCTTTTCGGAAGGATAAAGAAAGAGCTGGGGTGGAGAGATGTTATCGCAAGAACGACATTTGAAAGTTTTATCAAAGATTAAAACGAACATGCCAAGGTCAAAAAACCTGAGCGCAAGCCTGCAGTGATGAACATGGACACCTCGTAGTTGAATCACAGCCGATGCTGATATGTATAACGGCGAAGATGGTCAAGATACCGTTGTCAGGCAGAAGCACCATTCACACTGGATGAAGATGAGAGAGAATCCCGTCCACCCGACTTAGACGAGGTTAAGATAGCTGGCGCAGATAGCTTGTTTGATGAGCTATTTCAAGCAGTTGGAGATGAGTTGATTGGGAATATGCACCCGCTCATCTGTAAGATATGGTCGGAGGAAAGCATGCCTGAGGAGTGGAATCTCAGCATCGGTTGCCCGGACCATAAGAAAGGAGACCACGCCATCTATAAGGGAATAAGTCTTCTTTGCCGTGCTGTGTGAACAATTCGTGGACACAATTTGATAGGTTCCTATCAATGTGGTCAGGAGAATTCACGATAGACCAAATATTCACACTTTCGTCGATTTTAAGGTCATATATGCCAGTGTCTATAGGGACGAGCTATATAGAGCCACGTTATGGTTTGAAATACCCGCCAAATTCGTCAGGTTGTGCAGGCTGACAATGGAGAATTCTCGCTGTTCCATTAAGGCCGGTAAGAAGTTAGCCGAGACCTTCGATGTCAAAAAGGGTTCAGACAGGGTGACGCACTGTCATGTGATTTTTTCAACATCACGCTTGAAAAGATCGAGCGGGATTCACTGGCCTAGAAGCAAGATCTACTTCAAGTCTGCACAATTGCTCGCAACGAGACATCAATGAAGTTTCTGTGAGCATTGAAGCAAACTGCGGCCAAACCAAATACATGCTGTCGTCCAAGAAAGACGAACAATATCGACGCACGTCTTGACCAGAACGACACTGTAAGCAGCTGTAACTTTGGTTTGGTCAAGGATTTCCTATGAAGCATAAGTCGGGGCTTTTTGCTGGCCACTGAAGTAGGCTTATATTGTTGGAGTCCAGGCAAAATTAAGCAAAATATTATAGCGGAAAGTTTGAATGACCTCTCTGTTAAAATTGTTGTAAAGCATGTCTGTTGGATGAGTTAAAGCATCCCCAGATTATCACCTATGAGCCAACATGCTTGACCGCTTTCTTTGTGTAATTTGGGTCTTATTCTTTCAATGAAGGGCATCTTACAACGATGGGACATCATCATCGTTTTAAAGCACAGTGAAATTGGACTCATGGCTTTAGGCGATCAACTCTCAAAAATATACGTCTTTAGACAGATGTTCTTCGGCGAATTTTAGCCCTCGTACAATGCGTTTTTTGTAAAGGTCTTGTCCCTACATATTTCTAAGAGCTTTTGTAAATAGTGATCAAAATATAAGTGAAAGACGTAAACACATATTTTAAGCGACCTTCGGTAAAATTCATATCAGTAGGTTAGCCGGAGTGCAGTCCGCACTGGTCCTTTGTTTTTTTGTCTTTTTTGTTGTACATAGGCTTCTGCTCTCTATTGGAGCACTCAGATGCAAATACTGGTCCATTGTGTTGCCAGACAGAAGACTACCCTCCCTGTTTTCGCAGAAAAATGAGAAGGAGCTTGAGTGATGTAGAGCTAAAAGATTCGGCACACCACATCAGCCTCAAGGGTGAGCCGCCTTGCAGCAAAGCAAAGACGGGACAGTCACAGAAAAAGTATTCTACTGGTTCGTCCTTTTCGCAATATGTAGCACAGTTGGGCGTCTTACAGATGCCGAGTATGCAGAAATTATTGGTAAAGGTGTAATGGCCCTTAATGATGCCCATAAGTCTTCTGCAGTCAATTCTCCTTAATGATAAGAAGAAGGCTGCGGATTTCTTCCAGACATCAGTGCATACGGGCTTAGTCAGCCTGCATCCTGGATATTTCCTCCATATAAGATTGTGCGCATTAAAGACCCAATCGTTGTTGTGGGTATTGCCCGCGTTATTGATCCGGGTATTGACCCGAGGAGGGTTCAGATCCTGAGAAATTCTCCTCTGAGCCCATATTCTGGCGAGTTAACCAGAGATCTCATTTCCTATCATTCCAAAATGACCTGGGACCTAAACAAGCCTCAATGAGTTTAGTCTACCGACTTTGTTCAGGAAAGCTTTAAGTGCAGACGCATGCGCTTTTTCCATTCCACCTATGATTCACAACATAGTCCTTGGCCATAGCGTATTTCTCTGACTGAAACAGACGCATACTTTCGAAACGAAGAATGAATACGGACATTTTCGCGTTCAAAGAAAACTCCAGCGGCGGACCCCAGCCCAGACTTGGAGCCATCTATGAAAATGCGAAGACAATCCTTTCCAGGTTTAGTACGTCGCCACCATCAATCTTGACTCCAAGAAAATTCAACTGTGAAGTTAAACTGCAATAGGATGATACACGTCATTGCGTCAGAGGACATATCCATAAAACACGGGTCATAGGGTATTTCCCTCGCAAGCGCACTGCCATTCTAATGCAAGTTGTACCAAGACGAGGCATGGCTTTCAGCACACCCTCTGATCAATATGTCAACGGATGGAAGGTTCATCGTAACGTTTAGAGCAGCGCCCGGCATGCTAGAGAAAGCTCCCGTACAGCTGGGACAAGATGTTCTTTGCAGTTTGGTGAAAGAAGATTTGCATGCTAGCCTGTTCCACCGGACAAACGATGCATGTGAGATTATCGGTCTCATCATTGCCGTGTAGATCCAGAGGACCTTTGCCGGTGATAGGCCCCAAGTTTTGCTAAAGGCACTTTTGTATTGACAGATCGCTGACTGCGCTTTGGTGGTTTTTAACTCAATATGCTTTGACCAAAGAAGCATGCTGTCTAAGACAACTCCTAGGACCTAGGTGCTTAGGTTCCTCGGATATCAGGATGGGAAGGCCTTTCAGCACCAGCTGAATCATGTTAGTATTTTCCCTCCTTCTCGCGAAGAGAACGACATCAGTCTTGAGAGGATTAACTGACAGTCCATTTCTCGTGCAGTACTGTGCCTTAGTCGATCTTGTTTTTCAGAATCTGAGTTCACAACCTTTGTCTTGATGAAGGCTCTGCCTCTGGCTTTCACAATCCTGTGGACCTCACATCCGGTGAGACACTCATCCGGAGGAAACCACCATATAGCAACAGTTAATTATAACGCCCATATGTAGTTAATTTAATTGATGAAACTGCATTTGTTAGATTTATAAGGAAGAAATCTAGCTTGACAATACCATAGTAGACTCGATGAGAAGCGCACCATTAGAATTTCCTAAACACGGTAGCACGTCTACCGATTATTGTTAACCTGATGCCAAGAAAATATCTGATGCCTAATGCTTTTTATAGTTAATTGGACCTAGTCCTTGCACACCTTGCCATCTGCCACAAACAGTGTAAGTACTTATTGAGTCCATTACCTGTTTAGTGCTCCTACTCTTAATTTTATAAATTGCAATCCACCAATTTGTCCAAGTAATGTTCATAGTATCTAAAGCCACCGTTCATCTGAAAGCTAAAAGCATGCTCCGGACAAATTATTTTTGTTGTGGAACTAGCCTAATACTTGTATCTGTGATCGAACAAAGCCCAGAAAACGTCGTGTCGCTTCATTTGAATTTCAATTGATATGAAGCAACATGTAGGCTGGCATCTCGAAGTAGGCGGCTAGATAATGGAATCTTCACTTGAGCACAGAAATCTGATGATGAACATCTCTCAATTGTTTTCCCTCTTTTTCAGTTCTCCTGTTATTGTTCAGAGCAGGTTAACATGGATCTTGCGTCCTACAAACTGTCCCCAATAAAATGTTATTTTGCTCAGACAACATATCGCTACAGAGGCAATGAAGACACATAGTTTTAATAATTATCGATTCGAATTACCATTGAAGAAGAATAGTGGGAGGTGAGGTCGCGTGGTTCACACGCCCACCAGACGCAACTTCATCAAAAATCCATATAAGGCTCTCGAAGATTTTAAGACTCATGTAGTCTCTATGGCGCACGCGTCGTGGGCTTACTTCACGGTAACTTGTAAATTAAGTTTGAATACCATTAGCGACTAGTAGTGAGAGGAAGTTACATCATACTTCTCGAAAATGCTAAAGAATGAATGAACCATTGTACCAGGGAACCAATTTGCTTGTGTGCAGTTGGTTGAAGCATTCAAACACCCTCGGTAGCATGCGCGTCACGTCATTAAGGACTGGTTACAAATCGATTGAAGGAATAATGTGTTTTATTGTAGCAAGTCCTTGCAGCAGCTGCGCAGTGCCAGAAACCGGAACTACGGACAAAATACTCGAACGATACTAGGGATGTGACGATTGAATAACTTTGATTAATCGTCGGTTTATAAAGGGGGAATAAAAATAAAGAGTGTTGCACAGAAAGGGTAGGTACGAAAAGGATATGTTACAAGTTGTGAGGAGAGTACGTGCTGAAAACTGCACCCTAGCGAAGTGAGGTGCTTTGTTTACAGTCACGGGATTATGGCTGAGTTAAAAGGAGGAGTACTTGTGGCGAATTGACATATTGATTAACAGAGTAAACAAATGTTACGTGGATTTGCTTTTGTTCCACAGGGGGTATTAGGGATCCTAAGGAATACCACAACCACCCATTTGCATGCGGTTTTTTATGCCATTTGTTTCGGTTAACACTGAATCGATTTGTTGCACCAACTCGATAGAATCTGTACAGCCGTGTTGGTTCTGGAGAGCTATCATAGTTTCAAGCTAGTGGGGTTGACTGTGCTTTCAAAATGATGATGTAGGATAGTTCAATCGTGTCCTAGCCGGCTCCGTCTAACATGCACCGCAGCTATGAACTTTCTAAACGTACGCATAACTTTTTTCGATAGGTTGAGCCATGGGGTACACACCCCAGGAGCCTTAACCAACAAAATTCTCCAGCTGGCACGGTCTTTTGCCAGCTGTTTTCAGCGACGCACTCCCAATTGGTTAAGGTCCCGTTAGACCTGTGTGCGCCACCATATATTCGGTCGTCCTCTGCTGCGTCGTCCCTCGGGGTTGGACTCAAATACTCTTCGGGCCAGAGCTGTGTTTTTCATGCGCTCTACATGATCTAGCCATCTTAGACGTTGGATCCGCAGACGTCGTACCAGGCCGATGTCGCTGTACAGCTCGTAGAGTTCGTCGTTGTATCTCCTCCTTCACACTCCGTTTATACAAAGGGGCCATAGATTGAACGCAGAATTTTCCTCTCGAAACGAGGAACGGGCCTCTTCATCCGTTTTCGTTAAAGTCCAGGCCTCTGCGCTAGAGAGGAATAATGGGATGACTAAGGCTTTGTACTGCGCAACTTTGGTCTCTCGAGCGAGGGCTCTACTTCTCAATTGCCTCTTGAGCGCAAAGAAGCAGCGGTTGGGAAAAGTAATTCTGTGTTTGATCTCAGCGCTGGTATTATTGTCGCTGGTCACTGTGAGCCAAGGTAGACAAAGTCCTTGACCACTTCGAATCTGTAGCTTCCATGGTGATGTTCTGGCCGAGACGTCGGTGTTGCGCGTCTTTTTTGGTTGACAGCATATATCTCGTTTTACCCTCACTGAAAGACCCGTTTTAGCCGCTTCTGCTTCAATGCTTTCGAACGCATCATTGATGTTCCGCTGTGTCCGTCCAATTACGTCAATCTCATCTGCGTACGCAAGCAATTGTGCACACTCGAAATAGATCGTACCTCTTGTGTTGGCCGGTGAGTTTCGTATGATCTTTTCAAGCACGATGTTGAAGAAATTACATGACAGTGCGTCACCTTGTCTAAATCCTTTTTTAACATCAAAGGTCTCGGCAGGGATGTTAATAATAATAAACTCAATAAAGCTCGTCTCTATGCACCCTGTCATAGGCGGCTTTGAAATCGACGAAAAGGTGATGGGTGCCGATTTGGTATTCTTGAGTTTTCTCCAAGATATGCCGCAGTGTGAATATTTGGTCTGTTGTGGATTTACCTGGCCTAAATCCACACTGAAACAAACCTACCTTATTATCCACAAAGGGATTCAGGCGTTTACACAGTACGGCAGAGAAGATCTTGTATGCGATGTTAAGGATACTTATTCCCCTGTAGTTGGCGCAGTTATAGGGGTCTCCTTTCTTGTGGACTGGGCAAAGGATGCTGAGATTCCATTCGTCGGGCATGCTTTCCTCCGATCATATTTTACAGATGAGCTGGTGCATGCGCCCTACCAGATCATCTCTAGTCACGTTAAATCGCTCGGCAGACTGCGCCCGTGGCTTTATTGTTCTTGAGCTTTGAAATTACTAACTTAGTTTTATCTAGGTCGGGTGGACGAAATTCACTTGCATCTTGGTCCGTTGTGAATGGATCATTGTTGTCAGCAAGATGCTCTTCCCTCATATCAAAAATGTCCCCAACTGTCTCTTCAAGACAATGCTCTTAGTTCTATCATAGCAATATCTTAGTATATTGTCGCGTATATGGAAAATACGAAAGCAAAAGTCCAAATTCGCAGTTTCGTTGAGATTGATTAGGACAAAAATCTTCCTTGCTTTTGGCCAAACCGTCTTTGAAAATGAATGATATGAAGATAGATCTGTGTGTTAAACAACACGAAGCAATTGTGTCATTCGACACGTTTGATCTTAGCGATTGAGACACTTATTCATGTTCAAACTAAAACACGTTCTATTGCGTGTCATGAATAAAAACTTTAATGAAAAGTTAAGTGTGTTGCAGCGACACACTTATGAAAAATGAATACACTTAGAATCAATCATTCAAACAAAAGGGACATTTCCGAACTATGTATATACAACTTTGCCAGAAAGTAATTTGCGAGACGGATCTATGGCGTAATGGCTAATGGACTCTCAACCCAGTGATCCGAGTCCGAATCTTAATGTCAGCAGCCACCAAAAGGCAAAGACACTCAACCTCTCCTTTTCCATTCTACGTATGTTGATCCTTCGAGCCTGATATCATGATCATTATGATGTTGCTTCACAATGAAAAGAAATATGAGTCTCGAAGCGATAAAAGCTCGGAGAGCGAGGACTAGGTTAGGTTAGGTTAACGTGGTAGGCATAAGCCACACGTAGGACGAAGTCGGCCCATTGTGATACCACCTAGATCAAGTTACCCTGATCCGCTACCTGAGAACCAACCGCTGCTTCTAATGAAGCGATGGAGTTGAGCTATTTTTTGGTCTGCTAGCTCATTTAGGTTGTCAAAGAAGGGCGCGCCGAGGTGGATCCTCCTGCGATTCGCAAAAGAGGGACATGAGCAGAGGAGGTGGTGCATTGATTCCTCCTCCTCCTCGTCCAGGTAGCCGCGACAGAAGTCATGGGAGGGTAGCCCTGGTCTGGCGGCGTGTTTTCCAATGATGCAGTGACCTGTAATGGCAACCACTAGTGTACTTAGGGTTTCCCTTTTGGTTGCCACTAGGTCCCTGGTTCGTCCTAGGTTTAACTTAGGCCACAATTGTTTGTGATAAAGCCGATATTGCTCTCATTCCATTGGAGGTTGCTCTCCTCTATGGTTTGAAGTTTTATCATGTGCCTTACCGTACTTGGTGTTTCTAGGTACCCGAGACTGAGTGTGCTTGACCCTAACTTTGCGAGTTCGCCGACCGCGCAGTTTCCTGGAATATCCCTATGTCCGGGAACCCACAGTATTTTAATGTTGAGCTGTTCAGCCATCTCATATAGAGATAGGCGACAGTTAAGAGATGTCTTTGATTTGTGGGTTACCAGGGCCAGGGACTTTATCGCAGATTGGCTGTCCGTGCAAATGATAATATCCTTAGCGCTGTTATATGTATCTACCTGATACACACTGCAGTAATTTGGGAGTCTAAAAGATATGCTGAGACCTCACTACCTACACCCGACTCCATCTTAGAGCCATCGGTATAGAGGGAGATCGAGTCCCTTGGTATGACTTTCCCTTCAGCCCATTCCTCCCTGGATGGAAAAACAACTTCGAATCTCCTAGTGAACACATTCTGCGGGATGATGGAGTCAATGTCCATGGGTACTTTGGTTTAGAATGGTGGTATGGCTTTTTTGAGATGTGGGCCATTTTCTTATGCTCCTCATCCTTAGGGCCGCGCAGGCAGCCACTTGCTTGCTGAAAAGGTTCAATGGTGGAAGATGTAATAGAATATTTAGGGCCTCCGTGGATGTTGATCTGATCGCTCCGCTTATGTATAGCTTGCCGATCTTTGTACCTTCCCCAGAAGGCTTCGATTGACCAGACTACAACGCCATACAGGAGGATGGGCCTTATGACTGCTGTGTAGAGCCAGTGCATAATACTTGGTTGGAGACCCCACTTCCTGCCCACCACTTCCTTACAGCTGTATAGGGCAGTAGTTGCTTTCTTGCCGCGATCAAGAATATTGGGTTTCCAATTCAGCCTCCTGTCAAGGACTAGGCCTAGATATTTAGCCTGCTCTTTGATTGTTAGTTGGGTTTCACCCAGCCTCGGTAGGTTGAGGGGCGGAATTTTGTATTTGTTAGTAAACAGTACTAGATCGGTCTTCTTAGGGTTCACCCCAAGTCCACAGTACTGCGTCCAGGTTTCTATTGTATGTAATGCACTTTGCATAAGGTCGCATAGAGTGCTGGGAAATTTTCCTGTGCCGGCAATAGCAATGTCATCTGCAGTAGTTCGTTGACCACCACTTTCCAGAGGGGAGGGGAGAGTACTCCACCCTTTGGTGTACCTCTGCTGACCATTCTAGTTGAGACGGCACCAGCGAAGTTGGCTTTGACGACTCTTCGCGTTAGCAGTTGTCGTACCAGTTCTATCATTAATCCCGTAATACCCAGATCAGACAGCACTTTGATGATGGCCCATGGTTCAACAATGTTAAAGGCGCCCTCAATGTCGAGAAAGGCGACTAGAGTATATTCCTTGCGTTCCAGTGACCTTTCTATTTTACTGACCAGTGAGTGGAGTGCTGTTTCCACCGATTTGCCTTTGTTTTAGGCATGTTGGTTATCCTCCAGCCTTAATGAGATGCAGCTGTAACGAATGTGTGCGTCTAAAATCTTCTCTAGAGTTTTTAATAGAAAAGAAGTACTCAAGTCATCTGCATACTTGTGGGAGCTTTTGTCTGCCTTGGGTATGAAAATTACTTTGGTTACCTACCACTTTCTGGGGATGTAGGATAGTGAGAGGCAACTATTGTATATGACCACAAGCCGGGAGAGGATGATATCTGCTACCTGCTGGAGCTCAGCTGGTATGATCCCATCCGATCCTGGGGACTTGCAGGGTTCAAAGGTTTATGTAACCCAAAGCGAGGACTAAATGACAATAGCACACTTTAAATTACTACAATGGAAACACACCTTTTGGCGTGTTGCAGCAACACACGTACACATTCCAGTGGAAATCTTCTGAGATATTTCCTACGAAAATGTCTCAACAAAATTTATTTTTAGGCTACTAGCCTATCAATTTAGCTACAAATGGCTGAATAAGCCTATACTATGCCTTTGCGTGATCTGTACCCCTGAATATTCGGTATCTTTCCTTTTAAAAATACTGTTAGACATTACTTTGAGCAGCTCTTCTCGTCATCGAAATATTAAATTTTTCCCTGACTTGGCCATGACATGCTTAAGCTAAAAATTGACTCTTTAATGAAGCCGAGTAAGTCATTTGTTTTTCAATAGTTCACTTTACCTTTGTAGATTGAGCCTCCGTTGCCAGATGCCGGATGCTAGTAGCAACGCCGACACTCATCCTGGAGTCATCTGTGTACCACCGAATTTGTTTGAGATTGATCACGGGATCGCCGCTTTCCCAAGCTGTGGGATTTGGGATCAATATCTCAATTCCCTTGTCAAAAGTGAGCGTATGTGATAATGCGTCCGAAACCATCGTAATCTTATCCAGCTCAGGAACGTGTCGCAAAATGGACATGTGACCATATTGTCTACCTGGTAGACCTGTTTCTGAGTTTTTAATAAATAGGTACAGTGGAGTAAGTCCAATCAGTGTCTCTTGGGCTATCGTGGGGTAGGCGGGCATAGCACCTGTAATGCCGTGACACGTTAGTTTCTTAAAGGCGTTCAAGTTTAACAATTTCTGTTTTTTGGTATAATTTTGTCCACCATACTACAGACACATACATAAGTGATGATAGGACTTACTATCGGTGTATATAGATAGTGGATCACCTTAGGTTTTAATCCCCATATTTTACCGTAAGTGCGTCGACAGGCGCATAGTGCCTTGGTCGCCTTTGAGAGGTTTTTTGATGTTGGAGTTCCAGTTAAGCTTGCGATAAAAATACTTAACTTCTTCTGAAAATCCTATGCTTGTACCATTTATAGAGAGGGAGCAAGCCTGTATCTATCTCCTCTTTGTAAACGGAACTAAGATTGTCATATTTGGGCTTATCGATAAACTCTTTCTGCCACACCAGTCAGAGATAGAGTGAAGTGCAAGTTGCATGTGTTCACAGGCAGAAATTTCTCATCATATCTAGTGCCGCACTCCCAACTGGTTAATGTGCGCCACCTTAAAGCTGGCCCTCCCCTCCTGCGTCTTTCCGTTAGGTTAGATGTGAAGATTCTTTTGACTAGAGCAGTGCTCTCCATACGCTCAACGCCTTTTTATAGTCTGCATATCCATTTCACGTTTTCACTGATAAAAAAAAAAAAAATCACACGCAGAATATTCCTCTAACAATGACCAAGGGCTTCTATATCCTTTGACAAGGTTCTCGCCAAAGAGCGAAACCGGGACGATAAGGATTTTGTATAAAGTTACTTTAGTCTTTCAAGGAAAAGTTCCATTACTTAGTGGCCGCCTGAGTCCAAAGAAGTAACGATTGGCAAGAGTAGTTCTGCATTTGGCCTCTGCACTAGTGTCATTGGTGCATAATAATGTGGAGGTAAGGTAGACCTCAAAGTTGAACTCATATCGCTCTCACAAACCCCCCTGACAAACCCCCCTGTAGTAAAATTGTCATGAAAAGCTTCTCAAAATTCGCCGTTCGGAACCGGAAATAAACTGTAAGTGAAATCACACACAACATGGGTGATTGAGAGAAGCACGGCTTTGGTCCTTCATGGACCGTAACGCCGTAACCGTGTTGAGGCGTGCTCTGGGGATTGCAGATCTAAATTGTTGATGGTTTGGCTCAACTCTCCTGAGTCTGGCATGTCCTTATTTGTAACAAGATACATTAGCCAAGTCAATGTTGGCTAAAAGTTTGGAGATCCAGAATGCTTGAGGAGTATGTGGCGTTGGTCCCAATATAGTCAGTCTCATTGACGGCTGATTGATCTGGTAACTGTCAGATTCCTTTACTAATATTGATATGGTCACGTGATTGCTACTGTGAGATTGACACCCTGAAAGATGGTTTCGCATTAAAATCGTCGAGTTCAATTATGGTACCATAGGATTGAGTATAAGTTTTATCAAAGGGTCGTAGAAGTAATCCTGTTTGCCTGAGCGCCCCACTTCTTACTTCCTATTAGCAGTCACCATAATAGATGCCCCTGTTTTTCATACGCTCTTTGCTCAGAAGGATGGTACCACCAGAAGGCTGACTTAGGGCTTACTAACAGTGCCGCGGAGTGCTCTGTTGCTTTTTAGTGGACCGGCATCCGTCAACTATTAATATGTTGTTGATGCTTTATATGAGTTTCTTGAGAAGACATTTATTGACTTTACTCTCCAAAGCCTTAGTGCTTAATAGATGTTCTTTTATTATGTATGTATGTATGTATGTTGGCGTTACAGTCCATGAAGAACCTGAGCCGAGCTTCTCTCAATCACCCATGTTGTGTGTGATTTCATTTTCCCATAGGTGAAAGGGACCTACAGTTTATTGCCGGTTCCGAACGGCGAATTTCGAGAAGCTTTTCATGACAATTTTACTGCAGGGGGTTTTGTCAGAACCCCGCTGAGGAGAAACACCGTGAAAAACACGTTCGATGACATGGTTGTGTCAGGATTCGATCCCGTGTCATCGGCGTCAGAGGCCAACACACTACCCACTGCGCCACGGTGCTCTCCTTTTATTATACTTTCACTAAAATGAGCTTCCGATTTAAGAAATAACCGACTAACCACCCGCTTATTAGTAATTTAGGTGCAGTATCAACGAAAATTAATGGGCAAGGCACTACTCGACTAACGATAATGGTATTTACGCTTGCCATCAACATATCAAAAGCAAGAATCTCTCAGCGACGGACACGTGACGACTACAATCGCCAAATGCATGCCAAACCAATCCCATTGTGCTTCATTAGGCAAAACATGCACCAAACCACGCCATCAGCACATACCAACCAAAAGGTGAAACCGTCATCGCCCAACCACATCCCAAACTACAATTACCTCTCCCAAGCGAAAATCGCTCGACGGTCCCTATACAAAACCGGTCGACATTGCAAGGTCGAATATTTGGATTCATAGCATAGTACGGCCCGCTTTCGAGCCAGTTTAGTATGAAGCGCCATTATATAATCGAAGCAGCGATTTGCCGAAAAGGTGGCTCCAAACCAATTTACAATTCAACTGCGATCGATCCGATAGAGTGAAGCCAAAAACGTGGAGTGGAGGAAAAGGTGATTGTGTCACATGTCGACCAAACCACATTCCACAACCACCACGACCATCTGGTACCATTACCGACAAAATGTTACTCTTCGTTGCAACAACCCCTTGTTCGCACATCCTGCGGCATCCTTTACACGCGGCCAACACCGAACATCTGCCTTATGACGATCTCTACTAATCTCCCAACGCATGGCACACGCCATCAGTTGATAAGTCGACTCTGTGATTAAGCCGAAGGACTACAAACCATTATACACTTACAAGTAACGTATTTACCCGGAGTATAAGGGTTGAACCAGCTTGCCACTATTTAGCTCTAATTGATGACCAGGACGTGGTTCTGGCGACACTCAAGAATGTCAACACGCAACCGCCTATCCAATTTCAACTCAGCCATAGTATTATGAGTGAATTGGAGAGCATTGATCCAAACTACATCTGCGTCCAGATGCATCATCTTTTAGCATATCCAGCTTTATGGACTTTTAATGGTTGTGTGATAAAGCGATTGGTTTCTGGAAAAGAGTCCGACGACCAAACGGTTCTTGACACTTTTTCTCAAGAACCATAGATCGATGCGACGCGATACGTAATCGTGGAGAAAATCTGTATTGTCGGTTAGTTCTTGTGCCGATGGATGATGACCTGCTCGGACAAAGACCACGACGACGTAGACATGGTGTCCGCCCATTTTGCTCCTTTTTTTCTCCTTCTGTTCTTCATCGTGGCCGTGGAGTTTTATTTGGATTTGACGGGAGTGTAATAAATTTTACCAGGTACCCACTAAGTTCATGGGACTGGAGCGGAGACTGGGAACTGTTTGGGTGCGATGAAGGTTGTTGGTGGAGTTGTTACAAATATTATTTGTTATGCTTGTCGGACTATGGAAGATGAGTCATTTGGGAGTGGGATTTTTTCTAGAGGACAAGACAGTGGCAGGAATAGGTGGTAGACCTGTCGAATGGCAGTTTCTTTGTTTCGCAGATACAAGTTAACAAGTGGGTTACCCTTAAACAGGCACTTTTGATTGATAGTATGAATTAAGAGCTCTTCGTGTATAACAAGAAATTCGTTATAGTCGTTATAATCTTCCAACGTTTCTCTACGTAGATGCGGGACATAAAATGGACATTGGGAATTCGATCTCTAAATGCTGCAATTCACGGCTTTAAGATCGATGAATAGGTGGAAAGTATCGATTTAGTACACTTTGCCATGGTGTGGAGATCGGTGTTGTTTTGTTCTTTCCGAGTCTGAGTGTAGACCTACAAATTGGTCGGCTTTGGGAACGCGATATAAGGAGTCTTGTACTATTGTCGTAATCGAAATGATCGTTTTTTCTATGGGCTCTTATCGGGTGGGACTATATTTTCCTAATTTTTCTGATGATGCTGTTTGCACTCATCTTAATCACCTATCACTCTGTTCAGTAGTTCGTTTGTATTTCAAGCGCTTCCTCCCAATGGTCTGATGGATGGTTTTACTTGTCATCATCCAGCCGGAATTGAAAAATTGAAGTTGTGGTAATTCAACACCCTCAGTAAAGGCCGCAATTCATATCAAGAGCGTTTAATTCTAGGTTTGTATTTATGTATGTTGGCGTTACAGTCCATGAAGGACCTGAGCCGAGATACTTTCAATCCCATAGGTGAAAGGGATCTACAGTTTATTGCCGGTTCCGAACGGCGAATTTCGAGAAGCTTTTCATGACAATTTTACTACGGGGGGTTTTGTCAGAACCCCGCTGAGGAGAAACACCGTGAAAACACGTTCGATGACATGGCTGTGTCGGGATTCGATCCCATGTCATCGGCGACAGAGGCCAACACACTACCCACTGCGCCACGGGTATTCTAGGTTGCCTCCTTGGAAAAAGGTATGAACCTCTTGTCTGTGATTACATACATAATATACATATTTCGATCGAACGTTTTTCTTTTGTTGTTTTCCTTTGACAAGTCAGTGTTTCACTCGTTTCCGAACCGAATCTATCACTGAGGTCGTCATAGTATTCCATGTTGAAACCGATGCCAACCAATAGGATCTGGTAAGGAGCTGGCTCGATGACAAATGAATCTCTTTACTTTATTGTTTCATTTACCTAACCTTCGCGGATTGAGCCTTCCTATTTGCCAAACTCTAACACTTCACAATCTTTTGTTCAGCCTAGTTAACAATGGCAAAGGACTAACAAAGGCCCCGTAGGGGTAGCATCTATCCGACGAATGCTGGCCTGCTGAAAAGCGAAAAGAGCCACCGCAGTCGAACAGCACTGTTAGTAAGTCCCATCTCCACCTCCTCGTGGTGCCATCTGGAGATTTCCTATGGAAATTGCAGACGGGGAAGGGCGAGTGGCGAGCCTCCTGCGCCAAAAAAACAGGATTAGTCGGTTGGGCTCCGGCCTAGTAAGCCGTAGCCCTAAAAAAAAAACACAAACTCCGAAACAGTCACATGCCTCGGATAAAACGGACCGGATTAATGCAGACAGCCCTTGCAAAAAACTAAAAAAGGACAATGCTCTTCGGCTCTGTACGTGGAATGTTAAGTCCCTAAATAGGCCACGTGCAGCCGAACAACCTGCGGACGCCCTAGACCGCTATAAAGCGGACATAACCGCCATCCAGAAAATGCGATGGAATGGACCGGGTATAAAGCAGATGATAGACTGCGATATTTACTACGGCGACTGCTATAGGGAGAGAAGACAACGATTGTTCGGATGTGGACTTACTTTTCGAGGTGGACTAAGGCAAAAAGTCCTAAGCTTTCGGCATATGAGCGAACGCCTCATAACGATCCATATCAAGGCTACATTTTCTAACATCAGCATGATCTGCGTCCACGCCCCCTCGGGAGACAAAGATGAATCCGTCAAAGAAGAGTTCTACGATCTCCTAGACAGAACGCATGCCCATTGTCCCAGTTATTACATCAAAATTGTACTAGGAGACTTCAATGCTAAACTAGGTAAGGAAAGCATCTTTGAACAACGAGTCATCGGCAAACGCCACCACATCCGATAACGGACACAAGCTGATTGATCTTTCTACGGGGCGAAATATCATTCTAGCCAGTACGCGCATCCCGCACCTCGATATACACAAAGGAACCTGGCGGTGGCCAGATCAATCAATCACTGAACAGATTGATCACATCGTGATCGACGTCAGATGAACCTTCCGAGGAGCTAACATCGACTCGGACCACTATTTTGTAGTAGCCAGGAAGCGCCTACGGATATCACGAACGCAACGAAGTAGAGTAAGAATACAAAGTTATGACGTCAGACAGCTACTATCGCCAGAAGCCGCTCGTGCTTTTACCGATCGCGTCTCCCTTAAGCTCTCCAATATACCTCAACCCTCCACGCTATCAATAGAACAGCAGTGGAACCTTTGCAAAGAAGCCCTGAAAAGCACTGCATCCGAAGTTTTGGGTTTCAAGGCTCCACCACGAAGAAACACCTGGTTCGGTGACGAGTGCAGGAGGATTCACACAACGAATGATCCATTTCTTAACGGCGAAGACCGCAGAGAATTCCGTCTCCCTGTGCTTGACGAAGTTAAGATCGCCATATCGAAACTCAAGTCGAATGAAGCTGCTGGCGCAGTAGAACTGTCTGCTGAGCTCTTCAAGGCAGCTGGGGATGACCTGGTTAGGAGCATGCACCAGCTCATCAGAGGAAAGCATGCCCGAGAAACGAAGTCTCAGCATCGTATGCCCGATTCACAAGGAAGAAGACCCCTCTGACTGGGCCAACTACAGAGGAATAAGCCTTACATCGCCTACAAAATCTTCTCTGCCTCTTTGTGTGAACGCCTGAAGCATTTTGTAAATAAGCTGATAGGTCCTTATCAGTGTGAATTCAGGCAGGGGAAGTTCACTATCGACCAAATCTTCACACTACGGCAGATCATGAAAAAAAACCAATGAATTTCAAGTCGACACTCACCGACAGCGTAATTAGAGACGAGCTAGCAAAAGATCGTGCTGGTTGGAGGGGCATGTTGGTTGAGGCCCAGGTTCATCCCGAACTGTAGCGCCCATTAAGAAGAAGAAGAAGAAGTAAGGTCTCCGCGGTTTTTTTTGGAAAAGATAAGAACGCTTCAAAGCATGAAGAACAATTTATGAAATGTGCGGAAAGATTGCGGTAAGTGGACGCCGGACCCAGCAAATTTTCGGAGCCAAAGATGCTCCTCGCTCTGGTCGGCCAATCACTGAAACGGTCAACGAAATTATGCAACTGGTGGAGCAAGAGCAGTAAGCAAGCTGTCCGTGGACACTAAAAACAGGCTACTCAAAGAAGGTCGATTTTTGGGTGTCACTTGAATATTCGCAAAGAACCGCTGCTGAAACGCAACGCATTAGTGAAACGAATCCTTACGGGCGGTGAAAACTGAATTAAATACTAAAATATCGAAAGCAAGCGATCATGACCAGAAGCTGGCGAACGCCTATAAACGACCTCCGACGTTCTGTACGAGACGTCGTTGTTGCGGGTCTTTTTTAATTGACCGCACATGTCTCGTTTTACCCTTACTGAGAGACCCATTTTAGCCGCTTCTGCTTCAATGCTTTCGAATGCATCATAGATGTCCCACTGTGTTCGTCCAATTAGGTCAATGTCATCCGCGTACGCAAGCAATTGTGCTGGCTTGAAAAAGATCGTACCCCTTGTGTTGGCCAGTGAGTCTCGTATGATCTTTCAAGCACGATATTGAAAAGATTACATGAGAGTGCGCCACCTTGTCTAAATCCTTTTTTAATATCAAAGGTCTCGCTTGATTTGCTACCGACCTTAATGCAGCAGCGAGGGTTCTCAATCGTCATTCTGCATAATCTGATGGGTCACATACATACATTTTTGATATTTTGGAACATAGTGGTGAAACAATCATTTCTAATAAGATGTTGAAGAAATCACACAACAGCCTTGATCCTTTCTTAACATCAAAACGATCGGTCAGGTGTTCACCGATTCGGATGGAGCAGCGAGTATTCTTTTTGTGTACAGTCATCCTGCATAGTCTGACGAGTTAAGGAGGGATGCCAAAGGTAGAGATGGGGTTATACATATAGCTCGTCTTTAGCTGCGCTGTTGTATGCGGCTTTGAAGTCGACAAATATGTAGTGAGTGTCGACCTGAAATTCATTGTTTTTTTCCAGGATCTGCCGTAGTGTGAAGATTTGGTCGATGGTGGACTTCCCTAGCATAAATCCGCACTAATAAGGACCTATCAGCTTATTTACAAGAGGCTTCAGGTGATGTTAAGAAGACTTATTCCTCTGTAGTTGGCGCAGTCAGAGGGGTCTCCTTTCTTGTGGATCGGGCCTATGCTGAGACGCCATTCCACGGACATGCTATCCTCTGACCATATCTAACAGATGAGCTGGTGCAAATTAATTTATTTGTTCAACTTTTTAACTTTTAAAAAAATTAAACTTTATTTGTAGCTTAACTTAATTCTATTATTTATGTTGCGGAGTTCCATCTGCGTTGCCCAAGAGCTTAGTCAGGAAACCGTGTAGAGCTGACGGGTGTGGATCAGGAACTACTTGTGTCTTGGTCGGGTGACTGGTGCTGATGACCACTGAATGTTGCTCGCTGAAGAACTTATTCGTGAGCACTCTGACGCTGATGGAATAAAACTCAACTATAGATTAGCATTATGTGCCTTATATAGTATGTGCTGTTCTTTGACAGCGTCCCTTTGATGGACTTTGAACTTATAACATAAATTATTTTTGCTTGACCTTGGACTTCTAATACAGATCACGAAGAATATGCTGACGCAGCTGCAACCACTTGACTTCGACTAAAAGCATTTTGCCATTAAGTCGCAGCTGTGTCAACAATGATCGTTCGCGTCTATTGGTTTCCCCATAATTATATATATATGTTGCATATGATTTGACCGCAGCTTGTTTACATTGCTTACGGATCAAACCAATGCTTTAAAATATTAACTTGCATGCCCCTAGCTAGATCATGCCAAGCTGCCTTGAAGAGCTTAGCAGACAATACATCTGCGCCAGCAGCTTTATTCGACTTGAGTTTCGATATGACGGAGTTCTCTGCGATCTTCGTGTTAAGAAATGGATCATTCTGCTGACAGCGGCATATTGACTAACATCGCCGTTGTGCCGTCTGCTAAAGTGATTTTCCCATATTCTCAGCATCGACTGCGATTCTACTACTAGCTGTCCGTTCTCATCCCTGCAGGCTTCAGTTCTGGCTTTATAGCCTTATCATATTCGCTTTATCTTCTGATAAAACTTTCGAGCGTCACGCGTTCAGTAACGCCTCTCCAGATCCTCAATCGCGCGCTTCTCGTGCTCTTTCTTCTTTCTTCTGAGAAGCTTATGCTCCTCCCTTCTTTTTAACTCGTAGAGCTCACGAGCTGCTCTTGTTCTTCTACGCGGCGAGGCTTTATATGCCTCCTGCTTTGCTGTGTGAATCCTCCTGCACTCGTCATCGAACCAGGTATTTCTTCGTGATGGAGCCTTTAAGCCCAAAACTTCAGAAGCAGTGCTTTTCAGAGCTTCTTTGCAAGGGTTACACGAATGTTCTATTGACTGCGTGCAGGGTTGGGTTGTATGGGAAAGCTTAAGGGAGACGCGATCGGTAAAGGCACGAGCGGTTTCTGGCGGTAGTAGCTTACCGACATCATAACTTTATATTCTTACTCTACTCCTCTGCGTTCGGCGCATCTTAGCTACTATGTACAAGATAGTGATCCGAGTCGATGTTAGCTCCTCGGAAAGTTCGAGCATCAAGAATAGTGGAGTGTCTGATATCAATCGCGATGTGATCAATCTGGTTAGTGATTGATTGATCTGGTGACCGAGAGGTGCCTTTGTGTATATCGAGATGCGGAAACGCATACTGGCTAGAAGGAGATTTCGCCCCGTAGCAAGATCAATCAGCCTATGTCCGTTATCGGATGTGGTGTCGTTTAGGCAATGTTTGGCGATGACTCGTCCCGGACTTGCTAAACTCTTTTGATGGAAAAAAAATTGGCCCGCGTAATTGCCGCTGAAAACCACTTGGCATTGCTCTTCTCTCTCTCTTTTTACATTTATTCTATTGTTACCTTAAAACTTGGATAGACGGCGATTGAGATGGAAGCATTACTCCACTGTGCTCACAGGCGTTACAATTTTTTTCTTAGCTACTTAGCTAAGCTACTTTGTTTAAGAGACGTCACGTCAAATGCTGGGGTGTTTTCGGCAAGACATACCGATTATAGATTATAGACGATTAGCTAGTTCCTGTTCTTGTGGGTGGTAAACGACATAGGCCTCGTAGGCTACCAGACAGATATTACCACAATCCAGGAAGTGCGATGGGATGGACCGAGCAAAAAGCGGATAAGGAGAGAAGGCAAAGCTTATTCAGATGTGGATTTGTTATTACAGGTAGACTTAGGCCAAAAGTCTTGAGTTTCCGGCATGTAAGCGAACGCCTCATGACAATCCGCATTAGGGCAAAATTCGCAAAACATCAACCTAAACAACAAGGTTGACGATACAAAAGACGACTTCTACGATCTCCTATATAGAACATATGCCCAATATCCCAATTACGATGTTAAGATCGTAGTGGGAGATTTGAATCCGAAAATGGATTAAGGCTGATAGACTTCGGCTGTACGAACTTTTAGAGAAGCCAACGTCGCCTCGGACCACAATCTTGTGGCAGCCTGGTTACGACTACGAATATGCCTGGCCCAGAAAAATCGAGTAAGGCCAGCGGCATGCAACGTCGCAATGCTACAATCGCAAGAGACCGCCAGAGCCTATGCCAATCGCGTCTCCTTCAAGCTCTCGGAAAACCCGTCAACACCTACTCAGATCGTACAACAGCAATGAACCCGTTGTCAACAAGCCTTAGAGACTGCTGCTTCTGAGGTACCGGGTTTCAAAACGCCAACAGCACACGCAGCCAAGCAGTAAGCCTATCAAGAGGCGCTAGAAAGAAGGACGAAAGCCGCTCGTGAGTATTATGAGCAGAAGAGGAGATAAAGAAGCTTCGCGATCGTAGAGATGGAGAGATGCTATAGCAGAAACGACGTTCGGAGGTTTTATCAATGGATAAAACAAACATGCCAGAACGGAAGCCTGCAGGGACGGAAATGGAAACCTGGTAATGGATTCGCAGTCGGTACAAAGAATCTGAAAAGACTACTTCTGCAGACTGTATAACGGCGATAACGAAACAGATAGCGTTGTCATGCAGAATGACCCATTTACAACGGACGATGATAGCAGAGAATTCCATCCCCCTGATCTAGACGAAGTTAGGAATGCTTTTTCTAACCTTAAGTCCAACAAAGCTGCTGGAGCAGACGGTCCACCTGCCGAGCTCCTTAAGGCAGCTGGAGATGACCTGGTTGGGAGTATGCACCAGCTCATCTGTAAGATAGGGTCGGGGGAATGCATGTCCGATGAATGGAATCTTAGTATCGTATGCCCGATCCACAAGAAAGGAGACCCCTTTGTCTGGGCCAATTACAGAGATATAAGCCTACTGAACATCCCTTATAAAATGTTCTCTGCTGCACTGTGAATCCGTTCATTAATAAACCGATGGGTCCATATCAGTGTGGTTTCTGGCCCGGGAAGTCCACTATCGATAAATTATTCACACTACGGCAGAATAGCTCTTGCCAACTGCTGTTTCTGTGGGCTCGGGATGCAATTGACCAAGACGTCGGTGTTGCGCGTCTTTCTTTGATGACAGCATATATTTGGTCATGTCACTATTTACCCTTATACCCACTTTAGTCGCTTCTGCTTCAATACTTGCGAAAGCCACATTGACGTCTCGCTTTGTCCGTCCAATAACGTCAATGTCATCTGCGTAGGCAAGCAATTGTGTTGACATGAAGTAGATCGTACCTCTTGTATTGGCCGCAGAGTCCCGCACGACCTTTTCAAGATTGATGTTAAAGAAATCACATAACAGTGCGTCACCCTGTCTAAAACCTTTATTAATATCGAAGGGGTCGGTTAGTTCACCACCGACCTTAATGGAGCAGCGAGAGTTTTCCATAGTCATCCTGCACAGTCTGACGAGTTTGGCATGTTAAAACAAGACATGGCTCTGTATGGCTCGTCTCTATAAACGCTGTCATATGCGGCTTTAAAGTCGACAAAAAGATAGTTCGTATCCACCTGGAATTCATGGGTCCTCTTTGGATCTGCCGTAGTGTAAATATTTGGTCTATCGTTGATTTTCCTGGCCTGAATCCACACTGTCCACGAACGGTTCCAGGCGCTTACACAGTACGGCAGAGAGGATATTGTACGCGATGTTCAGGAGGCTTATCCCTCTGTAATTGGCGCAGTCATAGGGATCTCCTTTCTTATGGACCGGGCAAACGATTCTGAGATTCCATTCATTGGGCTTGCATTCTTCCGACCATATCTTGCAGATGAGTTGGTCCATGTTCCTAACCAGCTCATCGCCAGCTTCTTTGAAAATTTCCGCGGGAAGTCCGTCTGCTCCTTATAAGCAGCTTTATAAGACTGTTTTGATATTGCTATATTAACATCGTTTAGGTCGGGTGGGCGGGATTCTCTTTCGTCTTCGTCCATTGTGAATCGTTCGTTCTGCCTGACGGCGGCATCTTGACTATCATCGCTGTTATACAGTCTGCAGAAGTGGTCCTTCCACAATCTCAGCATCGAGGCTTTACAAGGCTTTATAGCCTTGGCATGTTAGTTTTACTTTTTTGTAAAATTTTCGAACGTCGTTCCTGCAGTAACATCTCTCCAACTCCCCGATCCCGCGCTTCTCGTGCTCCTTCTTTTTTCTTTTCAGAAGCGTCATCAAATCAGGGGTTTCTCGAGTGTGGTGGCTTGAAACCGAATACATCTCAGGCGACCTCTCTGATGGCGTTCTGACAACGACTCCATTGCTTTTCTATGGTTTCTATAAGTTACATCAGGACTTGAGAGAGCTTGAGGGATACTTGATCGGCGAAGGTCCTGGCGGTTTCCTGCGATTGCAACTTTCCGACGTTAACTTTTGGTGTTCTTACTCGACTCCGTTGATTCCGGGAAATTGGCATCCGTATCTTGGATGCAACAAGGTGACCATATTCAAGACTCTTATCATTCCGGTTGTGCTTTATGGCGCAGAGCCATGGACCTTATCGTAAGCGGATGAGGAGGCCCTTGGTCGTTTTGAGAGAAAAATTCTGCGTACGATTTTTGGCCCGATCTTCATAAATGGGGAGAGGAGGAGAAGACTTAAAGTGAATTGTACGGGCTGTACAGCGACATGAACCTAGCACGGCGTCTGCGGATCCAGCGCCTAATATGGATAGTTCATGTAGAGCGCATGGAGCGCACAGCTCCGGCCCGGAAGGTCTTTGATCCCAACCCTTAGGGGCGACGCGGTCTATGATGGCCAAATTTAAGGTGGCGCACGCAAGTGGAAGAGGACCTGAACCAACTAGGCGTGCAGCACAGGATACTGCTGGCGAAAGACCGTGCCTGTTGGAGAGTTTTTTTTTAAAGGAGGCCCAGATTCGCCATGAACTGTAGTGCCTAGGTGCTCCATCTTCTGGATCTACATGAAAAAACATGAACAACAATTTTAGACTTAAACCTCTGGCGTCTTATGGCAATCACTTAAACCGCTCCTGTCTACAATAAATTGGTCCCCCTTTAGAGCACTGACCCGTAATTCGAGATCACATAAGTTTTTCGCTGCGCTGATATGCGAATCTTTTAGAAAATGTGGCAAGTAAAAAGGTGTGAAAGGCATACTAGGTTAAATTTGAACAGTCCATTCAATGCCAAGATACTAAGAGGTTGAATAGAACCATTAGCATTCCGACATGTTCGTCTCATCTCTACCGCGATGGCCCGTATTTTTCTACCTTGGTAGACAACTTCTAAATACAACTGCTGGAGCTATGGTCTTATCAACAAATTGCCTGTCAGTATTCATCATAGAGATCAAACCTATTAATAGCCTCGCAAGTACCTTGTTCAACAGTACCACGTTCAGGCGATTAATCTCGTCTAAACGACCGTTTTCCGTTGTTAAAGTGATCCACTCCATATCACTCATAAACCGCAGCTCGTGATTTACCTTTTTATACTCGTAAATAACACAATCCGTCCGGACAATTAAACCAAGATCGAGTGCATACCTAAGACCTCATTGTCAGGATAGGATGAATGGAACGAAATTTTAATGCGGCGACCATCTAGTGAGTCATTAAGACCCAATTAGGCTCAATTGTTGAAGTGTTTCGTTTACGATTAAGGGTTATGACACATCGTAGGCATTCCATACCCACAATTCCGGCACAAAGGTACATAGGGAATTGTCCATGTCAATGACCTGTAACAATTCTAATCCACAACGGCTTGACATACATAATTTGATGCAAGACATGGTTTGATGATGCGTCGTCGCGCAATCCCTGCTGATGCATGTAACAATGGCATTAGAAGGCGGATCCCTGAATGCCTTCTTCAAATTTAGTTCAAGTGACGAAGGGTCTTCATTGTGCCAACAGCCTTTGAGTAATCACATTGGAGAAGGATTACCTCAACGGCGCAATGAAAAATGATACTGGATAAGGGACACGTAAAGGAGTGATGTGTGTCTTTGGTAATGGAATCCGATTGCAGAAGTGATTAATTTGACACAATTGCTTCGTGTAGAACGGGGGTAAGGGGTAACTTTTATGGAACCTATTGTCGGACCACCGGGGAAGGATTGAGTTACTAATAGCTATTCGGGTTATACGATATTACAAGTATCGTTCGGATTATGATAAATTGCTAAACAACTGGAGGTATCGGAGGGATCAGGTATAAACGATGAGAATTCTATAGCGGATGGGCCTGGAATTTATTTGGAGCTGGAGAGGTAGAGTGCATTGACCGAATCGAGAGAAACACGATACAATTGTAAGGAGCTGTATGCAATGAGAAGAAGACTATTGGTTCTTTCTAATGTAAATTCAGGCAAGACGGGATCTGCGCAGTGATCGGCTTCATTTGAATTCGGGATTGATGTGTTCATGGGTGATGTATTATAACTTTCACAAAAGAAGATTAAGTTTGTTGATATACAGAGAAGATATGTTAATGTCATCAGGAATAAACTGAGCCATCAAACAAAATTCACATCAATATCCTTGATTTCTAAGAAAATGGCACTCTGTCCTATACAAGCGATGTAACAATCGGCTATGCATCGTCAAGAACAGCTGCATCAGCAGGTCTTTAGAGGTCGATCTTAGTAGATAATGTTGATAGGATTCAAGTATGCATCAATTATCAATTGAACTATTCATATATGGAATACCGTCAGACAAATGATCCAAAGTAAAGTCGCAGGACACGCAATTGCAAGGTCGCCTAATGGCCATTTGAGTGGAATTATTTTTTTTAAAGAGAATCAACTCATCTTGCGTATTATAAACTCGGCGATGGGTAGAGCAAGTGGAAGGTGACGGTAAATAAGGGTATACCACAAGGTAGCGTACTATCACCCCTCCTGTGGCTCCTTGTGGTCGACGGAATAGTTGAGGTTCTAGAGGCGGGTGGTTTCAACGTCACGGCCTATGCCGACGACATTGCTAACTTAATTTCTGCAAGGTTTTCGCAGATCCTCAGCGATAGACTAAGCTATGCTCTGATGTTTGTTGATAACTGGGTTAAGGGACAAGGCCTGGGATAAAGCCCGGCGGAAACAGAGATAGTATTATTCACAAGGAAAAGGTCTGTATCAGACTACACCTACCCCCGTGTGAATGTTATCGATCTGATCCCTGGAAAATCTGCCAAATATATTGGCATAATCCTGGACCCCAAGCTTAGATGGAGAGAAAATATTGACGAAAGAATCAAAAACGCCTGCGTGGCACTATATTCGTGCAGAGTAGCATTTAAAAAGACATGGGGCCTCAGACCGCAGTTGGTATATTGGTTATACACTGCGGTGGTAAAACCTATTCTAGTCTATGGTTCGGTTGTCTGGTGGAAGGCACTTGAGAAGAAATGCCATCTTCAAAGTGTGTCAAAGGTTCAAAGGGCAGGCTGCCTGGCGGTGACGGGATCTATGAAGTCCATACCAATGGCGGCTCTTGAAGTTATGCTGAACCTCCCACCCTTGGACATATACTGCGAGAGCGTCGCAGCTAGAACTGCGCTAAGACTACATGAATCCAGTATCTCGACAAAGAGTCTTCATGGCCACGCATCAGTCTTGGATCGATGGGCCATCTCGAGATTCAGAACCGCGACGGAATACGTCACCCGACTTCCTTCCTGTGAGAGGAGATTCTCTATTAGAATTCCCTCCTAGGGGAAATGGACCGGTGATGTGGTCCGCATGGAAAATGAACTAGCAATCTACACCGACGGATCCGAAATGGATGTCGGCACAGGTGCCGGAGTCTATTTTGAGTCTCGGGGTATACATCGCTCCTATATACTCGATGATGGATGCAGTGTTTTCCAAGCTGAGGTCTTCGCAATCAAGCAGGCGGCAGACCTGATTAGCAGAGAGAATCTCTCAGGAGAAAAGATCATCATCTATGTTGACAGCCAGGCAGCCATTAAGGCGTTGCAGGCAGCATGGATAAGATCCAAACTCGCCAAACTCTGCAAAAAAAGGTTAGAAGGGATATCGAATGCAAACGAGGTGACCCTCTGCTGGGTCACTGGTCATGTCCATATCTCTAGAAAAGAAACGAGAGGGCGGGTGAGTTAGCTAGGCTGAGATCAGGTGTAAGCTTCGCGCAGATCGCACCGAAGCCAAAACGCTACTCAGTGCGCTCAACAGAGAGATAGAGACGGAGCTATTAATGAAAGCCAATAAACGATGGTGTCACCTAGACACATGCGCAAGATCGACTTGGCTCATCTAGTATAATAAGAAACGGGCAGAAAATCTGCTGAAGTTCAGTGGTGGGAATATTCGACTGGCAGTCGGTGCCCGCACTAGGCACTGCATGCTATCTTACCATGCAGCTAGGCTAGGCCAGCCCCACAATGACTTCGGCAGAAGCTGCAGAGACGAAGAGGAAATTGAATTCATTCATCACCTGGCGTATTTCTAGGAAGACAATTCTTTTCGGGATTGGAGGAGGTAAGTATCATTGGGCTGAACAGAATACTAGGATTCTTATCCTCGTCTCGATGGTTCAGCTCAACGGAAAATGTCTAGGTCTCTACGGGTTAAAAATTAGTTGGGCACATTTGACTACACGTAGTCTAGCCTTGATTTTACGTCAGTAGCGCACCCACTTACCTAGCCTAAATAGTGCTTTTTATAGAAATTTTGTTAACAGCCCCTAGCGTTTTAAAGTTAAGCGGATACTTCTTGAGACTCCATACAGCGCAATACACACAGAAGCGTGTTTTAGGTCGTCTGTAAAAATGTCCTAGAAAATATCATAACTCGAGAGCTGGCGACACTGCGTCGAACGTCAACATATGTCTGGAAAGAGAAGCCCTTTCTTTCAATTCAAAACAAAAAGAATGCAATTTAATGAGCTCAAGTTCCTCGAACGTGTTTTCACGATAACACACTTACCATTTACAGTGTAAGCTGGGCATGTTTTCCTAGTAGCCAGTACTGACTTACTTACTTACTTACTTAGGTGGCGCTACAGTCCGTGGTGAACCTGGGCCTCAACCAACAAGCGTCTCCAGCTGGCACGGCCTTGGCCAGCTGTTTGCAGTGCCGCACGCCCAGTTGGTTGAGGTCCCCTTCCACCTGCGTGCGCCACCGCTGAGGCGGCCGTCCTCTGCCGCGCCTTCCTTCCGGAGTGGATTCGAAGACTTTTCGGGTCGGAGCTGTATCTTCCATGCGCTCTACATGGCCTAGCCACCTTAGACGCTGTATCCGTAGACGTCGTACCAGGCCGATGTCGCTGTACAACCCGTACAGTTCTTCGTTAAATCTTCTCCATACTCCGTTTGAACAAACAGGACCGTAGATAGTGCGTAGAATTTTCCTCTCGAAACGACCAAGGGCGTCTTCATCCGCTTTTGTTAAGGTCCAAGCCTCTGCGCCGTAAAGGAGGACTAGGATGATTAAAGTCTTATATAGTGTCACCTTGGTTTTCCGAGAGAGGGCTCTGCTTCTCAATTGCCTCTTGAGCCCAAAGAAACAGCGGTTGGCAAGAGTGATTCTGCGTTTTATCTCAGCGCTGGTGTTGTTGTCGCTGGTCATCACTGAGCCAAGGTAGAGGAATTCCTTGACCACTTAAAAGGTATATCCGCCCATGATGACGTTCTGGCCAATACGTCAGTGTTGTCCGTCTCTTTTAGATGAAAGCAGATATTTGGTTTTACCTACATTAACTTTGAGACCCATTTTAGCCGCTTCTACCTCAATGCTTACAAAGGCCTCATTGACGTCTCGCTGTGTCCGTTCAATCACGTCAATATTGTCGGCGTACGCAAGCAATTGCGTAGACTTGAAATAAATCGTACCTTTGGCCAGTGACTCTTGCACGATCTTTTCAAGCACGAAGTTGAAAAATTGCATGACGGCGCGTCACCTTGCCTAAATCCTTCTTAACATCAAAGGTCACGGTTTGCTCATTACCGACCTTAATGGAGCAGCGAGAAATCTCCATTGTCATCCTGCACAGTCGGACGGGTTTGGCAGAGATGTTAAAACTAGACATGGCTTTGTATAGCTTATCTCTATACAGGCTATCATATGCAGCCTTGAAATCGACGAAGAGGTGCTGAGTGTCGATTTTGGTATTCCTGGGTCTTCCCCAAGATCTGCCGCAGCGTAAGTATTTGGTCTAATGTGGATTTACCTGGCCTGAAACCACACTGATAAGAGCCGATCAGGCTATCCACAAACGGTTTCAGGCGTTCACACAATACGGCAGAAAAGATCTCATATGCGATGTTATGGAGACTTATTCCCCTATAGTTGGCGCAGTTATAGGGGTCTCCTTTCTTATGGACCCGGCAAACGATGCTGAGATTCCATTCGTCGGGCATGCTTTCCTCCGACCTTGCAAATGAGTTGGTGCATGCGCCTTACCAGCTCATCTCCAGCCGCCATAAGAATCTCAGCAGACAGGCCGTTTGCGCCCGCGGCCTTATTAGACTTAAGTCTTGATATCGCTATTTTGACTTCGTCTAGGTTGGGTGGACTGAATTCTGTTACATCGTCGTCCATTACGAATGGCTCGTTCTGCCTGACAGCGGTATCTTGTTTATCATCGCAGTTATACAGTCTGCAGAAGTGGTCTTTCCAAATCCTCAGCATCGACTTCGACTCTACTACCAGTTCTCCAGGCCGCTGCTCTGGCTTTGTAGCCATGGCATGTTCGTTTTACTTTATTGTAAAACTTACGGGCGTCATTCCTGCGGAAGCATCTCTCCATCTCCTCGATCTCACGCTTTCCGTGCTCTCTCTTCTTTGTTCTGAATAGCGTGTGTTCCTCTCTTCTCTTCTGCTCATAAATTTCGCGAGCAGCTCTCGTCCGTCGTTGTAGCATGGCTTTATATGCCTCTTGTTTTGTTGCATGAGCTTGTTCGCATTGTTCATCGAACCAGGGGTTTCTAGGTGGTGGCGGTTTGAAGCCCAGAACCTCTGAGGCAGCGTCTCTGACGGCGCCCTGGCAATGCGCCCATTCCTGCTCTATTGTTTGCGCTGCTGTGGGCGGATTTTGAGATGGGCAAAGATTCTGGCAGTCTCTTGCGATTGTAGCTTTTGTGTCGTAGCTGGGGCACTGAGCATAGGTTCTGTCTAGGAGGTCGTAGAATTCATCTTTGAGTCGATCGTCCTTTTCTTCCGTTGGGGCATGAGCGCATATCAAGATAATATTTCCAAATTTAGCTTTGATGCGGATTGTTATGAGGCGTTCGCTTATATCTCGGAAGCTTAGGACGTTTTGTCGGAGTCTTCCTCTAATAACGAATCCGCACCCGAATAGGGGCTGTTTGTTCTCCTAGTAGCAATTCCCGTAGCAGATGTCGCAGTTTTTCATCCGTCTATTGCCTGGTCCTTCCCATCGCACTTCTTGGAGGGCGGTTATATCTGCTTTATAGCAGTTGAGGGCTTGCTCCAATTGATCGCCTGCACCCGGTCTGTTAAGGGACCTCACATTCCAGGTGCAGGCTCTCAAGTCCGTTAGTCGTTTGCAGGGGTCGTTAGCTTTGTATTCGTCCGTATCCGAGGCTTGTTGTTGTTTCGGAACAAGTAGGTTTTTACGTGATAGGGATGTCACCCCTAAGCACAACCCCCAACCTGGAGCGCCAGGTTCCTCTTTCCCCAGGAACAAGGGGTTGGGTCGCCGCACACATTGGTTCACTACCTGGCGAGTGCCAGGGTAGCTATCCAGGGGGGGCCACGCGTAGGCTGTGTGTCAACTTGGATTGAGCAGGGACAGAGATCGAAGCTGGCGTTTGCCATGTTAAACGCGATCAACTTCTTTGCTCTGTTTGCTCGCTCCCTCGCCCCTGTTATTATTTTCTAACTTTCTAAAATACAGTATAAGGTCTCTGTGAAAAAGCTTTAGTATCCAGTCCTATAATCATGTTCGAGTTACACACATTCTTAACCAGAAAGTAATTATACCGTCATGCGATGCTAACGTCAACCAGTTTCTTAACTAAATAACTACTTCTACTTCTATCGCCATTTGCTGACAATGTCTATTCCTAACAATGAATTGTGCTGGTTTTAATTGATATCCGCGCCCCCTTTGATCCACACGAGCCCTCCTCGTAATTGAGTGTCTTGAGTTTTTTGCATATGCGTCGTAAATTCTCATTTCTACGAGTTCGCACTCTGCCCGCACTCGTGGCTGTCATCCAGCTATCTGACGCTTGAAGATGCCACTTAAAAATTCTTCCGAAAATGCGGGTCCTCGACAAGGAATACGAATATCTGTCGGGAAACCCCTAGAATGCAAATCAACTATAGAAAGTGGCATCACGTGTGCACCGTCGTATAACATATGACATCGCTCTGCAGTCGGCAGGCTAAAGTTCTTGGCCTCACATCAAATACCAATTGAACTACGAACGCAAGTGAATTAATGATAATTCACTGCACCGAATGTCACCACTGGAATTGAGAGATTAAGGATGCCACAATGACTTTATGTCGTTCCGCGCTGCGGGTGGATGGATCTGCATCGAGCATGTGGTCCATATTCCTATTTCCTGCATGAAGAGACATCAATTAACTACATCTGCTTGGATGAGTGGATCGTGCCTAAATCGATACTATAGCACACCACCATCACTTGTCGATGAGCCTCTAATGAATACGACGGACATAGTTTAGGGATAAACCCAGCAATAGAGTCTGGTGTTTAACATGCGTTAAAACTGAACGTACACTAGTGAATGACTTGCTCGCATAACATCAACAGATGGTACCACTTCGGGTACTACTTCGTCAGACAATTTTTCGGGGTTGAACACCCCTCTGGCGTGTGTTGCGCAATCAAATTGATCGTCAGCAGGGGATGAAAGTACGCCATAGAGTTCGGCCAGGTAGTCATCAGACTCGAGATGGGTTTTTTGTGTTTTTTTTTTTTTTTGTTTGGCAGGGTTCCACGTGCCTGTCGAACTGATCACCCAATCAAACGGAACAAACCGACATAAAATGGTACAAAGCCTCTATTCTCTAAGGCCATGTGGAATGTTATAATTAATTACTTAATACTTATATCAGATGGTGAGATGGACAGATAGACACGATCGAAATGACAATAATGGCAGTGTTGTCTTGGGCAACAGGATGTTGTTTTCAATTTTATGGGTGTACCAATGTCTACGGCTCATTGGACAAGTAATAAAATGGCAGCAGGTGGTATCTCAAGACCAATTCATATGTACATATGTAAGTATGACAAGAAACTTGAGGAAACAAATCTGAATATCAGAATTGAATATAGCTATACTATGCAGCAAGACCTGAATGACATTTAAGACCAACAAAACTAGCTACATACGTCCAATTCCATCAGCTTAAACGAGACATGTTAAAAGCCATTTCTAGTGCATTCATTTCGCGATCATTCAACTTTCGTCGGAACGCGTGCCATCGCCCCGCTGTCACGGTTGGGCTATTCGACAAGTCATAAGAACATATTCAGGAATTTCTACCTAAACATGCGATCTCGCATTAAAATTATGATTAGAGTGTATGTCCGTCGTAGCTACGACCTCCGCAGCTATATACCACTATGTACCGTCTTTCTGTTTCAGGGCCGTAGAGCGTTCGCCTGCACTATAAATATCAACTCAGCCCAAATCTGCGAACCATGAAATTCTATCCACTTCACGTCCTGCTTAGGGGAACCACAACAGAACCCAACAGATCACCTATGTACATATGCTGGCTGATACCAAACAATAGCGTGGTGGCATATGTTATCAATTCAGACGAAGGCTACAAGACAGATGAAGATCATTAACAGGGGTTCCCTACTTACTGGTCATGATCGCGACGTACCTTACCGCCAAAGCTTGTGTTGCCGCCACTTGCCGGTCGAGTGCAGATGTCTACTTCACTGCCGGTTCGAATGCTTGCAACATAGACGGCATAGAGTACCTGAATCTCCAAGCTGCTGGTAGGCAATCAGCAATAGGTCATGCATGAAGAAACTCCACTTGGAATACGAATACCTCAGGTTGTATGTAATTTTAATAAAAAGCAAGTTCTAGGGTCCAGAAATTACCGTTTAATTATTGCAAATTACCACAACTACGTCTCGGAATATGCCGGGTACATTTTGCGTACTCAATTGGAGCGAAATTTATGGAATTGACTTACAACTGTCCGTTCGAACGGACAAATTGGCTTTATTGCTGACTTGAATGCTGTTTAACCAGATGTAGTGCTACTTTTTGCGAAGCTTAATAGTCACGGACTGATTTGATATTGACACAGATCACTATCGTGTGGATTTAAGTGCGACCTGGGATCAAGATTCAAAGTCTATCTTAAGTCGGATCGTAATATTCTCGCTTGAACTACGAATAAAAAAAACTGGAGTTACAAGGGTTATTAAAATGCAGCAATTTGTCTACTTGCACATTTTTATAAATACCTTATTGCTAAATAGGTACTGAACAGCTATAAAAGACACTACCTTGAAGCTAGTCTTAGAGTCTTAGAGAGAGCTGAAGCAAATTTCACTGATGTCTTGTTGTGAGGACCATATCTCCAGAGGGATACCCATTATTATTCCTCCACTTTAGAGGTATAGCTCATGCTTTCTAATGGGTAGAATAGGCTTTCTATACAAGCTTGGTCAAAGGTCGTGTCAGAAACGAGCAAAGTCGGACACTGTTACTGGCAAAATAATGGTTTGGCCCCATAATGTTTATTCCTATTTTAATGTTGGTTTACACGACGACATTCCAATGAGACCGAAACAACACGCCTTATGCTGTCATATAGTGAAATCACACAGTCCAAGGTCTAGTATTTCAAAATCCCTACCGTTGCCAACATACCACTTGCTCCGTTCCACTAAAACTAACTTTGCCCCAGACCCAATTCAGCGACTTGCTAGGGTCTTCCAATAGGGACTTCTGACCCTTGCCAGTTGATAGTGGCCATATTATTTAAGGTATCTCTGTCAAATTGGCTGTCGCCTATTGAGTCTGTTTTGTCAAATCGCCATGGGAGGACATGGCGTTCTACAATATATGTTCTGTTGGGGCAACGTTCCGCGTCTCTCGCCCATTTTACGGTCGCCATAATCGTCCTACCGAGAGGACTATTTGCAGTATGGTGTATAAATTTGAGTCCACTGGTTCAGTAAATGATAAAGCAACACCCTTATGTCGACGAAACCCAGGATCTGCCGAAAACATCGCCGCTGTCCGTGAGAGTGTGCAGGAGAATCCGAGGCAATTAAGAGATCTTGGCTTTTAGCAGACACGAATTGAGACATTTTGCGTGGTGACCCAACTGACCCAGGAGCTGAAGGTAAGCGACCATATACAACGACGTGTGTTCGCTGAATGGACCCTAATTTTCTAGATAAGTTGGTGCGTCAACATACAAAATTTTCGTAGGCCAATTCACATAGCGTCCCATGCGTCCTGAAAAAGTCACTGTTTAATATGGATTTTGGATTGGCGGCGTCATTGGTCCATATTTCTTTGAGAACGACGTTGACAAGGCCATCACCGTCAATGGCAAACGCTTTAGATCGATTATTACCTACTTATTTTAGCCTGAATTGGATGTTACGGACAAAAACGATATGTGGCTTCAACAAGATGACGCTACGTACCACACAGCTTACACCAGATTGGAAATTGTACATGAGCGATTCGAGGGCATGGTCATCTCAAGTGGAGGTGATGTGAACTGGCCATCGAGATCGCGCCTGAAACCGTTTGTGGATAACCTGATCGGCTCTTATCAGTGTGGTTTCAGGCCAGGTAAATCCGCAATAGACCAAATATTTACGCTACGGCAGATCTTGGAGAAGACCCAGGAATACCAAATCGACACTCACCACCTCTTCGTTGATTTCAAGGCTGCATATGACAGCGTGTATAGAGATGAGCTTTACAAAGCCATGTCTAGTTTTAACATCCCTGCCAAACTCGTCCGACTGTGCAGAATGACAATGGAGAATTCTCGCTGCTCCATTAAGGTCGGTAATGAGCAAACCGAGACCTTTGATGTTAAAAAAGGATTTAGGCAAGGTGACGCGCTGTCATGTAACTTTTTCAACATCGTGCTTGAAAAGATCCTGCAAGAGTTACTGGCCAACACAAGAGGTACGATTTATTTCAAGTCTACGCAATCGCTTGCGTACGCCGACGACATTAACGTGATTGGACGGACACAGCGAGACGTCAATGAGGCCTTTGTATGCATTGAGGTAGAAGCGGCTAAGATGGGTCTCAAGGTTAATGTAGGTAAAACCAAATATCTGCTTTCATCTAAAGAGACGGACAACACCGACGTATTGGCCAGAACGTCACCATGGGCGGATATAACTTTGAAGTGGTCAAGGAATTCGTCTACCTTGGCTCACTGATGACCAGCGACATCAACACCAGCGCTGAGATAAAACGCAGAATCACTCCTGCAAACCGCTGTTTCTTTGGGCTCAAGAGGCAATTGAGAAGTAGAGCCCTGTGTCGGAAAACCAAGGTGACACTATATAAGACCTTAGTCATCCCAGTCCTCCTTTACGGCGCAGAGGCTTGGACCTTAATAAAAGCGGATGAAGATGCCCTTGGTCGTTTCGAGAGGAAAATTCTACGCACTATCTACGGTCCCGTTTGTTCAAACGGTGTATGGACGAGAAGATACAACGAAGAACTGTAGGGGTTGTACAGCGACATCGGCCTGGTACGACTTCTACGGATACAGCGTCTAAGGTGGCTAGGCCATGTAGAGCGCATGGAAAATACAGCTCCGACCCGGAGAGTCTTCGAATCCACCCCGGATGGAAGGCGCGGCAGGGGACGGCCGCATCAACGGTGGCGCACGCTGGTGGAAGGGGACCTTAACCAACTGGGCGTGCGGCGCTGGAAACAGCTGGTCGAAGACCGTGACAGCTGGAGACGCTTGTTGGTTGAGGCGCAGGTTCACCACGGACGCAGCGCCACCAAAGTAATTAGCACATAAGTTAACCTTAGTTGATGGTCGACAAACAGCAATCGGTTAAGGGTCTTCGCTGCTTAGTGGAACACTTTCAGGTATTTCTCCAAAAGATCACGCAGCAAAAGTATGCCGATATCAAGCTGTGATTAGTATGGATTCTTACCATATCCTAAAAAGTACGAGTAACATGGGGCCGGTTCCTTCCTGTGACATCTTTGATGTTGGGTTTTTGATTGCATACATATTTTCAGAGCTTTTTTACAAAACAACTTCAGAAATTCACTTTTCACATTGTTAGGCACTTTCGAACTAAATCCCTTTTTGAGAAGTTGCATTCTTAATAATTAAGTTCCATTAGAAGAAAAGAAATTCAAGCCATATTGATCGAAATTCGTACCAATTTCACACTATTGTTTATCAAGTCAGCCACGCGTAGGCTTAGAAAGTGTACAGAGGGAAATATTGCTGCTGTATCTGATAGTAGTAATGAAGATCCTGAATTGTCCATTCAATTCAGAGCCCTGATCTCTTTCCAGCGCATCATCTACATTTTTATCAAAATATGGATACCGATCCAGCCAGATCCCGAGGTACCTGACTACTCTTCTATTAGCTAATGGACACCCGTCCAGTCCAATGATTGCAAAGTTTCGCCAATCCCTAGACAAAGGCGTTCTGAATAAAATAGTCTCTGATTTCCGGAGGTTGATTTTCAACTCCAGTCATCACAGATCTGCTGGATTTTATCGAAGTCATGTTGCAATAAAATAGCAATGAGTTCGATCGTTGGACCTGATCATTACGCAACTAAGTCTTCCGCATAAGCTTTTGAGTGGTGAACAGAAACTATCTAATCGCTGATGTAAATGCTGAAAAGGATCGGACAGTTGACCGTATCTTGTTGTAATCCATTTCGAAATTCAAAGGTTTGGTAGAAGTCACGTTGGCAATTTTCGCAACGAACTTTCTACTCGTTAACATGTCTGAATTATCTATAGCAATGGTTTACTTATACCCAGCTGTTTGAACTTGTAGCAGAGTCCTTCTAACCATATGATGTCGAAGGCTTTTTTCAAATCCAACAGGTAGGCACCCGTACATTGGTTCATGCCTTTATTCCATTAGACCTCCAAGACGAATTTCGGTACGGCATGTATAGTATCATGCCCCGCACTGAAACTGAGTTGGTTATGCGGAACGATACTTTTGTCGTCAGCCCATTTAGACAGAGCTCTATGGATCACCTTCCCGAAGACCTTGCTGATACTCGGAAGGAGACTTATCGACCGGAGATTTGCCCTTCTTAGGGATTGGTCGCACCAACGCCGTTTTCCAAAGCACCGGATAATATGTTTTATTCAATGCATTGTTTAACAGGGTGGTGTACCTCTCTATAGCCTCTGGTGGAAGATGCTTAAGTACAACATTGGAGAATCCGTCAATACCCGCGGATTTTTTCTGATCTTCGAAGATCAACTGGAGATCCTCCGTCGATATTAACAGGCGTTGTTTGCCGTAAAATCGTCTTTGGAGCTGATGAAACCATGGTCCTCGGATCGTCAACGTTCAATATCATTTGCCATTGCTTCCTCAAAAAATAATACACATACCGTATAGGACTGTATCATCCAACTTAGGAGATTTTTTTTTCCTCTCTTTTTTCTAAATGGGGCTAGTGCTATCAATTAGCATTTGGCACTGCGACCTTTGCAGATCTATTGTGCCTGCTAGTCGATTAGCCGAGGAGCTTCTCCACTTCCATAATGAAGTTGAGAATGCTTCTCGTAGGAGCCGAGGTGGTCCCCTCAGGAGTCATAATTTCGCTGAGAAGGATACGCTTCTTAAGTGGCAGAGAGCAGCACACTCACACAGTATGTGTTCCGTCGTATCTTCGTCTTCGAGACAGAGTCGACACTCAGTTTCAGACGAGAGGCTAATTTTGTTAAGATGATATCTCAGACCGCAGTGTCCTGTCAGATAGCTGATCAGTCTTCTGATACCCAATTAAGTCTGAGTATGTCAATAGAGTTTTGGTTCAATGGCCGTATAAGTCATTTCGATTGACGGAGTCCCCGAACGCTGTTCCAAAAGGACAGGTGTTACGATTTTTCCCACTTGTGTAAGAAGGAATTGATCTTAGATTTGGTAGTGCCACAGAATGGTTCTGGACCTATACATATATTTATCGCTGGAACCTTTCCTGGTGAGTTGTTCGGCAATTTTATTGCCCTTAATACCTTTGACCTCTGACGCCAATGTAACGGGATCGAATCCCGACACAGCCATGTCATCGAACGTGTTCCTCAGCGGGGTTCTGACAAAACCCCCTGTGGTAAAATTGTCATGTCGAAATTCGCCGTTCTGTACCGCAAATAAACTGTAGGTCCCTTTCACCTATGGGAAAATAAAATCACACACAACATGAGTGATTGGGAAAAGTTCGGATTAGGTCCTTCATGGACTGTAACGCCACCACCCATAGATTGACATTATTTCTTTTGGCGAGGTCATAGCATTCCTTGACGGGTCTTCAGTTCGTGTTGTACGAACTCAGCGCTTTAAGCGATGCTTTGCTATCAGAGAGTATGTAAATGGTTACTCCTCTTATGCCAGTCTCAAGATTTAGATTGATGCAGTTAGAATGGCAAGCAACTCTGCTTGAAAGGTGCTGGAACTCGTTCCCAGTGCCTTCGAGATCTTGCGAATTGGTCCAAAGATGCCGGCACCAACACCAAACACCAGAAGCCCTCTTGGAGCCATCCGAATACCACCTAAGGACTTTGATATTGAGCAAGGGATCACTGTTTTTCCATGCTGAGCGATTTGAGATCAATATCTCAAATCTCTTGTCAAAATTGAAGGTGTGGGGCAATGCGACCGACCGACTGTGGTAATCATATTCAGCTCGGGAAGGTGTTGTAATATGGACACGTGATCCTCGGGTCAACATGGCATATTTGTTCCCGAACAAAGAATTCTGCGTAATGCCACCTTCTTGATAAAAAGACACGCCAATATCTGAAGGCGTTGAAACTTAACATTTGTAGTTTTTCGCTCAACTTTTGTCCACCATATGGTGGATCCATAGGTGACGATAGGTCTTACTGTCGCTGTGTATAACCAGTAGACTACCTTAGGTTTAAGTCCCCAGGTTTTACCGTAAGTGCGTCGACGGGCCCACATGGCCTTAGTTCATAAGTTTAGTTTTCATATTGTAGTTCCAGTTGAGTCTGCGGTCTAGGTCAATACCTAGACACTTTACATCTTCTGAAATCCTATGCGAGTGCCATTTAGAAATATTGAGCAGGACTGTACCTTTCTCCTCTTTTAAAACGGGACTATGATAGTCTTATTTGGGTTAATCGCGCTAGAGGCAGCAGTTCCACACTTGCCCGTAACAATGACTACCTGGCGCTTAAGTTCTGGCACCTATTGGACCTAAGTCTCTTTACAAAATTCGTCAGGTTAAGGCGGCAGAAAAGCCAACTACTTGTGCACGAGGGTCTCCAGCCACACGTTTCGTATTTCGCAGGAATTCGTTAAATTTCTCATTCAACGTCCTTTTCCTCTTTGTTGGGTTCCAGGTTACGCTATTGCAGCCTATCGACAATAATCCTAGTCGATGCTACCTCCATGCAATATAATACATTTAATCAACTATTGGTTGACTTGGGGCGCTAATTTCAGATGAAGTCATATACGTAACATGCTGTCATGTGGTGGCAATATATTATGTTTTTTAAGTAGAATTTGCAGGACTATCTGCAACGATGCTTAATGCTGTAGTTAAAGTCCATGGACCAAAGCCTCACATGTGCAAATCAACTATGTATGTTGTGTGATTTATGAGTGTAATACTACACAGAGGCCTTTACCCTGCCCGCTGAGGAAAGGCACCTCCAAAAGATATTCGATAACATGGTCGCTGCCGAGATTCCATCCCGGTGTCAGAGGCCAACACACTACCCAGATGCGTCTCATTAGATGAACGACTATTCAATGCAACATTCGGCGGTTCAAAACCGGTTTACGTGCATACAACGGCTATTTTCAAATTCAGTGTAATTAGTTTGTACGATTATCTACGACATAGTGAAATTCAGTAAAAGCGTGAACGTCGTAAGCACCAAAAAGAGCCAAATCAAAACCATCGATAACAAACATTTTGTAATTTTATGGTGGATTGTTGCTATTCTGTTATAAGTGCCTTCATTTCTTAATTTGAAATGAAGGCAGCCCACTATCTTTTAGAGTTGCTTCAGGAAAACGCAACGTAAATCCTTAGAAAAACCACCCCTAGAGTATCGAAGTAATAAATTCCCACATGATGTATTCGTGCAATGTAAACAACCACCGTCTGCATCTTATGCAGTTAGAACCAGCACGGTATGCATCCTCGATAGTATAGTGGTTAGTATCCCCGCCTGTCACGCGGGAGACCGGGGTTCGATTCCCCGTCGGGGAGAACATTTTTTTTCTTATTTGAAGTGCATTCTTTTGTTTGATAATATGTAGCTATTTTAAAGGTTATTCTAGGCTATTATACTTACCTCTTAGAAGCCCTTGTCCATATTGGCAAAAGACACACTGTCATTTCACAGTCATTTTCAAAAGCATCTTTCTTTGAGGCAACTTGTTCACAAGCGAAATCGTGGCCATAAAGAGAAATAAATGGAAATCATTTGGTGCCAGGTCTATAAGGACTTGAATGCATAAGAAGCATCCTAACATGCTCCCGGAGCTTCTGGAGACTCAGCAACGACGTGTGGCCTAGCGTTGTTCTGGTGGAACACAATTCCTGTCCTATTAACCATAGCTGGCCGTTCTGGGCAGATGATTCCTTCAGACGGCACAATCGTTAACAGAACACGTTCGAATTAAGAGTTTTTACACTCAAAACAAAACAACACTTTCCTGTTCGTCAATACTGACGTTCCCATGTTTTGTGGCGGTTCACCACGATTCGACCACGACCGTTTTCGTCTGAGGTTGTCATCATCTGCTTTGGAAATGTGTGGATTTTGTTGTGACTCAGCAGCGATGTGGCACCAGGCATTCATTCCTTCTTGCATCCTGCCTTATTCAAATAGTTCGAAGCGGTTTATTGTGAAAATGTTAGCTCCTGGATATTCGAGACAATACTTACATGAAGATCAAACTTGACGATTTTCATAACTTATCGGCATTTCCTTCACTATTAAGTCATCTCCTCCACTCCCAATTATGCAGACTTATGATGACTTAATGGTACACTGTGCGGGTTGTTAGACCCTTCCGCCAGGTCAAACTGTCAACACACCACAACCAACTTATTCACCTGATTTAGCACTGTGCCACTTCGGGCTATTCAACAAAATCAGAAGACTGCTTCGAGGCAGTTGTTAAAGGAGATGCAAGCCGTATCGAAGAGAGAGCTAAAGGTCATCCTGGAAATTGAATTTAACAACGGAGTTTCTAAGCAATGACAAGCGACTCATGCGGACACAAGCGTTTACACTTACCTCTGTTAATAAACTCCCATTCTTACCTCCACGTGGTGGAACACGGAAGTCTAGTACCTTCGAACGAATATGGGGCCGACTACCTTGGGAAGTCCTTGGGGACTGCTAACGAGAGAGGGGGAAATGTAAGAGTAAGTCGGTTCCAGGGCTTAACTCATCTTCAGGACGGCGGCGAACTAATCAATCGATCGGACAATGGTAGCGTTCACAGCTCAGGTTAGTGGGAGCTAGCTGGAGAACACCTCTTTTTGAGCTCCTCGAACATATTTAGATGCCCATGTCCAAGAGGAGATCTCCAAGATCGGGTCTGGGTTCTGAAAAAGAGACCGCGGCGGATGAGCTATAAATGGTAGAGCCAATGGCGGTGCCCGCAACCTCAGTGAGGTTACCGACACCGGATTCAACCGGACCCTCCGTCCCAGGGTAAAATAAAGGGCCCGGCCTCCCAGTTGGGGGTGGTGCGTGGGGCTAACTTCCTCATCACGTAGAAAAATAATACTTCAGAGACAACCACAGGTCTAGGACAAGAGCAGATTTACTGTTGATGACCCAAGTAAACGAAAAAAGGACATTCAACTTCGGCTCTGCACGTAGAATGTGAGGTCACATAACGGACCCCGAGATTGGCCGGCAAAAAGAGGATGAAAAACTGCGACCTCTATTACCGTGATTGTTACAGAGGGGGAAGGCAGTGCTTATATGAATATGGGTTTGTTGTGCGAGCCACATTAAGGCAAAAAGTATTAGGCTTTAAATATATAAGCGAACGCCTCATAACAATCCGCACCAAGGCCAAATTGGACAAAATAAGCCTGAGAGAAAAGAAAAAAGGAGGGAAGAGACCCGACCTCTCAGAAGGAAAAAGAAGGCGAAAATGGACAACTGATAGTAGAGCCGCCGTCGATACTGGGAATTTTGAAGACTCATTTCTGCAGATTGTTAAACGGCGAGGAAGACTCAAATACCGCTGTCAGGCAGAATGTTCCTTCCAACTTGGACGATGATGGACAAGACAACCTTCCCCAGACTTTGACGAGGTCAAGGTGGCAATATTAGGGCTGAAGTCAAACAACGCGGCTGGAGCGGACGGACTGTCGCCGGAACTGTTTAAGCAACTGCACAAGTTCATCTTTCTGTTCATGGTCGGAGGAAAGCATGCCCGACGAGTGGAATCTCAGTGTGGTTCGTCAGATCCACAAGAAAGGATACCCCTTCGACTGCGCCAATTACCGAGGATCCGTTCTCCTTTTAATCCCGTACAAGATCCTCTCTGCCATTTTGTGTGAACGCCTGAAACCATCAACACCCTGATAGGTCCTTATCAGTGTGGTTGACCAGCGAAGTCGACCAAATCTTCACACTGCGGCAGGTCCTGAAAAAGACCCATGACACGCAGATCGACACTCACCACCTATTTGTCGATTTCAAGGCCGCATATGATAGCTTGCATAAAGGCGTGCTATACAGAGTCATGTTTAGTTTTGGCATACCTACTAAATTCGTCAGATTGTGTAGGATGACGTTGGAAAACTCTCGCTGCTCCATCAAGGTCGGTAGCGAACTTACCAGGACCTGCAATATCTAACAAGGCTTAAGGCAAGGCGACGCGCCATCATGCGACTTTCTTAACATTATACTTGAGGAGATCGTGCGAAACTCACAAGTCAGCACTAGGAGTACGTTCACCCAAAAGTCCGTTCAACTGCTAGCGTACGTCGATGATATTGACGTGATTGATGCTGCCAAGCATTGAAGCGGAGGTGGCTAAAATGGATATGTCGGTAAATGAGGGCAAAACTAAGCATATGCTGTTATCGAGAGAAGATGCACAATATCGACGTCTCGGGCAGAGCGTCACAATGGGCGGCAAGAACTCCCAGGTAGTCTCACTCGGATCCGCAGTAGCTAATGCGAACAAAATTAGTACCGAGACCAAACGCAGAAAAAGTCTTCGCAATCACTGTTTTTTGGGGGCTTAAAAGGCAATTGAGTAACAAAGCTTTATATAATACCTTGATTATCCAAGTCCTGCTTTATGCTACAGAGGCATGGGTGCTATTGAAAATGGATGAGGAGAGAAAAGTTCTGCATCTGGACGAGAAGATTCAGCCACGAAGTCTACTGAATGTATGGCGGCATGTTCCTGCTAGCTAGGCCATGTAGAGCGTATGGACATAATAGCTCCGGCCCGAACAATTTTCGAATCCGAACCATTGGGACAATGCAACAGGGGACGCCCTCGAGTCAAATGGCGCATACAAGTGGAGGAGGACCTCTACCAACTTGGTTTGCTTGAATGGAGATGCTGGCGAGAAAAGCTGCTGTCTGGACTCGCTAGTGGGTAGAGGCCCAAGACCACACCGGTCTGTACCGCTGCCACGAAGCTACGCTGGATACGGTAGTACATTACATTTTGGTTTCTTCATTTGACTAACACTCTGGAGTAAGAAATATGGACATTTGGTTATAAAGCGCATGTGGTCGTTCGCTTTTAAACTCATTTGAGCGACATAGTCTTTCATCAAGAACGCAAAAATGTCATGCTCATGCAACGCATCTACTGTCGGTTCGGTTTCTTATTTATACAGATTGCCAATGTCCAGTTTATCTATCTATGTATATATATAAAAGAGTTCCGTGACTGATTGACTGACAGACAACGCACCGGCCAAACCGCTGAACCTATGTATAAGGCTGAAATTTTGACAGTGTATTGTTATAGTGACATAGATATCCGCTAAGAAAGGATTTTTCAAAATTCCACTCCTAAGTCAGGTATTATTTGATTCAATTATTTGAGTCAATTTTTGTTTCTTCTCTTTTGGGCTCTCTGTTCGTATTCGATGAATCATTACACGATTCAATAGGGAGCTCACCACAAAGTGTCTTTGTGTTTGTGGATTTTACGTTATGCTGAGAGACACCGCACAAACACTCGCAAAAAAAGAGAAAAAGAAAATGAGAAATGTGAAAGTATTGAATCAAATTCCCAGTATAGGCAATGCAATATAGAGATGCGCAAAATAGTTCCAACCGCGGAACGAACATGGAACCGTTCTTTTCCTGATCGGAACTACAATACATATGTATGTATGTACATATGTATTTAGCTTTTTTGTTACTGAATTCAATGGCAAAATGAAAAGTGACGATAGATTTTTTAAGAACATGTTTTATTATCATTTCAAACCAAAAGCAACCATAAAAAATTAGTTTAGTTTATTTCATTTATTCGTTTTATTTATTTGTTTCAGAAACTGAGAAAATAACAAATAAAATATGTACATAAATCATGCATGCATACTCGCACCGATATGGAACTAGCAAACCATGTCCATGTCCGGACCTGAATGCATACTCATTACTCGCACCGATATGGAACTAGCAAAAACATGTCCATGTCCGGAACTAAATGTATACTCGGACCTATCGGAACTATCAAAAACATGTCCATGTCCGGAACTAAATGTATACTCGGACCGATATGGAACTAGCAAAAAAATGTCCATGTCCGGTACTAAATGTATACTCGGAACGATATGGAACTAGCAAAAACGTGTCCATGTCCGGAAGTAAATGTATACTCGGACCTATCGGAACTATCAAAAACATGTCTATGTCCGGAACTAAATGTATTATCGCACCGATATGGAACTAGCAAACCATGTCCATGTCCGAACCTGTATGCGTACTCGCACCGATATTGAACTAGCAAACCATGTCCATGTCCGGACCTGAATGCATACATACATGTATGACATTCGTTCACGAAATGCGGTGCGGGCATTATATTCTTTCATTTCTTTTCTTCATTTCAGTTCCAGTGTGATGTACAGTGTACACCAACTGTTCGAGCTTTATCGCCACATCTCCATACTTTTGGGTTTCGTGAAAACTACGGGGTATAACTCATACCGTATGAGAAGCATGTTCGTTGCATTTATGTTTTTTTTTTCGTCTTGTACATATGTGATTGATGAATAAGGGTTGAATGGAACTATGGAACTATTTTCGTTCAATTTGCGGAACGAGAGGACATTTGTCCGAGAGAGGACATAGTTCCGTGAACTATACATGTCCGGAACTACCCAACTCTACAATGCAACCTACCCCGGACGCTTCTCACTTCTCTATCCAAATGTTCCTGTTTCGGGAGAGAGAATTTAATCGTATAATATCCGACTAAGGGGGTAAAATGAGATGTAAATGTTCATATGAAAAATCGTATTCGCTGCGACTATTCTCAGCGTCTCCTCCTTATGCGGATCTTCGTATACTTTGGGAGTGACCATTGTTTAATTGGGTTAGTGTTTTCATTTTTCTGACGTTTCATTTGATAGAGATATGGCCAGGTGTCAAAAAAGACCACGCTTTAGGTAGAGTTTACACGGTGCATCCCAATAATACAGAGTGTTATTATCTCCGTATGTTGCTTCATGAAGTACGTGGCCCAACTTCTTTTGAAGCATTAAGAACGGTAAATTATGTGGTATATCCGACTTTTCAATCTGCTTGCAAGAGTTTAGGCTTGCTTGAAGACGATCAGCACTGGTATGCCACTCTGGAAGAGGCCGTACTTTGTAAATCACCATTTAGGATTCGCGAACTGTTTACAATAATTTTAGTGTTTTGTCAAGTATCAGATCCACTAAGCTTATGGGAGAAATTCAAAGAATATTTATCTGAGGATTTCAAACGGCAAGTAGAAAGACAAATTAAAGATAATATTGAGCAGTTTTCTGATGAAGTGTACAATAAATGCTTATATGTTATTGAAGAAGTTGTCTTGGCATTAGGTGGACGTGCCCTCAAAGAATATGGCTTGCCGCAGCCAAACAGACCACAAGATTTAGGCAATGTACAATACTTGAGGGAAACTAACTATGACGTTGAAGCTCTGGACCGGTTTGTCATGGAAAATCAGGGTACATTAACCGCAGAACAAAAGTTAGCGTATGATGAAATTATAACCAGTGTTGAGAAAAGTGAGGGACGACTTTTCTTTCTAGACGCTCCGGCTGGCACTAGAAAAACCTACCTTATTAACTTGATCTTAGCAAAAGTAAGGAGTGGTCGTAGCATCGCCTTAGCTGTCGCGTCTTCCGGAATCGCTGCCACGCTTCTAGAGGGTGGTCGAACTGCGCATGCCGCTTTTAAGTTGCCACTTGACCTTACACGTGTAGAGACGCCTATATGCAGTATATCAAAACAAAGCAATCTGGCCGAGGTATTAAAAAATGCTAAAATAATTGTCTGGGATGAAATTACAATGGCACACAAGAGAAGCGTTGAGGCTATCAATAGGTCTCTACAGGATATTCGTAGTAATAAGAACCTGATGGGTGGTGTGACAGTACTATTGGCAGGAGATTTTCGTCAAACATTACCTGTGGTACCTAAAGGAACCCGAGCTGATGAAATTAAAGCCTGTCTGAAAAAATCTGTTTTATGGCCGTCAGTAGAAATCCTCAAGCTTACCAAAAATATGAGAGCATATCTGAAAGACGATATATCAGCTGCTAAATTTTCAGATATATTAATGAAAATAGGGAATGGTGATTATCCATCAACAGATAACATGATTGTTGTCCCGGATGAGTTGCGTACATTCGTAACTACTTCCCAAGAACTGATAGATCGCATTTATCCAGGAATTGCTCAAATACAGGAGAAAAGTATCGAATGGTTTTGTGAGCGGGCAATTTTAACTCCAAAAAACGATCAAGCCGCGCTTATTAATGACATGTTGCTGAAGTTCTTTGACGCGGAAGAAATGGTCTACAGGTCGATAGATACTGTGTGTAACGCAGATGAAGCTGTAAATTATCCGGTAGAATTTTTGAATTCGCTTAAACCACCGGGAATTCCATACCACAGGCTTATTTTGCGGAAGGGCACACCGGTAATGCTACTTCGAAACCTACAGCCACCGAAACTGTGTAATGGTACTAGGTTACAAGTCAAAGCAATGCATAAAAATATAATCGAAGCTATTATTCTGACCGAGATGTGCTCGAGGAGATACAGTGCTAATTCCACGTAATCCTTTAATACCCAATGATCTTCCATTCGACTTCAAAAGACTACAGTTCCCCCTGAAAATATGCTTCGCCATGACGATGAATAAATCGCAGGGCCAAACTTTGAAATACGCTGGCATATATTTAAGGGAAGGTTGTTTTTCCCACGGACAGTTTTACGTAGCTTGCTCGCGTATAAGTTTGCCTAAGAACTTGGTGATGTTGGTGCCACCCAATAAAGAAGCAAAAAATATTGTTTATAAGGAAATACATTGAAAAGATCAAAATACGACCCTACTGGAGTTAGACCCTAACCAATGCCCGATACCGTGACCAATGTCTTGGACCCTAGCCAACGCCCCGCGAGCCAAGCCGCGGGTAAGGAAGCTATATATGTATGCCAGAGTATTTTTCATTCATGATCTTTCGAGACGCAAGAAAATTTTTACTTCAATCAGATACGATTTGAAAGACAGTACAATAAGATCGGGAGTTAATTTGAACGGTTTCAGTTGAGCAAAAAAGAAAAAGGAAGTAAACAGTATTGATGTTACGTTTTTTATTACACATAATTAAAATTATAATTATGTCATGGAAATTTGACCTCTAAGTATGCAAACGCGGACGAAGTCGCGGGTAAGAGCTAGTCAAAATATATACAGATATACAAAAGAAAAAAAAACTAAAGGAATCGAATGAGGTAAGTAAGAAACCGATCACGAAAACAAAAAATTGCTCAATTCCAAAAAGGAAACAGAAAAAACAAAAGTCACAACAGAGCCTCATTGATACACAAGCCGCCCTGATAACAATGCCGGTTCCTTTGAAATTCATTAATTTCACAACGATTTCGGTTCTTTCAATAGTTCTTGCTTCACTTTTATACCTGTCCGCATATGATCCCACCACACTTTCTTGTTGCTTTAGTTTCATTTGGTTTCTACTTATTTTTAATACCTTGCGTGTGGCTCCCATTCTGGCGAGAAGAATTCAACAGAAACACAATAAAATGTCAATTCAGAATGATAAACGGTGGAGTTTGCGACAGTTGAGTGAATTTGCCATTCATTTTGTTATTTATTCAAATTGAGAAGAAGCGACGAGATTCGTAGAAGTCCATCAATTGGTGGGTAAATTATTTTTTTTTAATGTTCTCAAGTTGATTGTTATAGTAGCTGGTTTCATTCGTGTTGGATTGTGTCTCTATTTTGCAAAGATACTATCAATTGACGCAAGTAGAGACCTTGAAATTGAAACACCACGACATAGGACATAGGATATCTTCGTTTCGAATTTTGTCTGCCCCTGTGGCCATGACGTCTAACCGAAATACTTCACGTAATTAATTATCCACCCGAATCTAAAAATAGCCCTCGCAAGAACGCTTGTATAATCCTTTTATTGTTGTCTGGACATTAGGATCGTCGTGGTCCAGTTTTAACCACGTGTCTCCCCAAATCTTTTACTGCATGATGAAATTATGGCCGAGCGACCAAACAACCAAAATAATAAAAAAGTCATCACCTCATCGTGGGCCACGTCAATGGTCGGCGAATGGACGGTCTTCGTTTCCTTTCAATCCACTTCTTTGTTTATATTTTGATTCTGCGCGCTAAAGCATGACTCATCATACCCGTGCAGGCTCGAACGTGTTCTACAACGATCATGGGAAACCATGTTAAACTGGCCAAGCTACCGCCACAGTACTGGTATAGACTGGTCCGTTCTCCCGATGGTACGTTAAGATTTACTGGCAGTTTGTTATGCTCTTTTTATTCATATCATCTCTTCTTAATATTCCAGGAGTGCTTGGCCTTGTATGACGTGAATTTTTCTCACACGGTTGTGTAAGCCGATCTACAGTGTGCGGAAGACGCTCAAGTGAGTGACAATAAATTGAGTGTTTATCCGCCAGTTTTCATGTCAACTCTTTCGTTTCATTTTTCTATCACATTTGAATACGTGGTTCGTTGGACCCATTCAACTGACAGGATAATCTCCCAGTATTGGTTTGATAGGTCATCAATATTTACTTAGGTGCCAATCATCGATTTCAGGACGTAGAAAATACCTCAATCAGTTTGGGATAATAAGACGCATGTACCATTATTTCTTCTCAGTCTCCAGTTCACCTGTTGTGACATAAAATTTACTATTCCTCTGCCGCGCATTGAGCTGTCATCATAGATGAAAACAATACAACAATAGGTTGGAAAGAATTTTTGTTTTACTTACATTTCCCATCGTGACGATGCACCGCAGTGTCGGTGCTCTGAATAGCTATGTGTACCTGGGTGACTGTGGAGTCGGTCGGTTGCCAATTGGCCTGGAATGCGATGGGTCTGAAAACGAGTCTGGGACAGCAATGACTTGGGCAATTTTCATTTAATTCAACATTCCAGAGTTTAGAATATTCACATGAAGGAATTTTAATTTGAGCGAAACGCATACGGGTTAGTCGGATAGATGGGATGTGTTCGGGTACGAAGTGGTCTTTGATTTTTGCCTTTTTGAACGTAATTAAGTCTTTTCTATTGTTGCTTGTTGCAGTTGAAAATATATGAACACTAACTGTTCTCGCCTTTGTTTTGCCCGTGTATTTGGGCAGGCATTCCATTCCCGCGGAAGGAATTGCCTTCCGTCTTAAGGTGAAAATCTCCATCCATACGTGACAATGAAATAAATAAAATTAATGAACTGGCGACGATAAAACCCAAAGAGAACGAAAGGTAGCAGCTTGTTAATAAGTTCGTTGTAAACGAATTGTTGTTTGACGGTTGGTTGGACCCACGTCAATTGTTTTACATTCCAAATGGTTATTGAGGGTTTTGTTTTTGTTTTCCGTTGAACAGATGTATCAGCTCGAGGGGATTTTGATAAAAGAAAAAACTCTTGTATAGAATGGGGGAGACCTTAAAGGTCACATGATTGAAGGTCTTTGGGAAAGGTTTTGCTGAACATCGATCGGGGACATTTTTTTTTTCACTTAAATCGTATAGATCGTAGCTGCCGTTGCGTTATCGGAGAACAGGGAATCTATTTGAATTGTAGATTTTGTTTTAAATCTGTAGAATTTCATTATAAGTAGGTGAGCTTATGTAATTGAAACGGCTTTGTCTTTTTGATAGTATTGTATGTATGTATGTTGGCGTTACAGTCCATAAAGAACCTGAGCCGAGCTTCTCTCAATCACCCATGTTGTGTGTGATTTCATTTTCACATATGTAGGTGAAAGGGACCTACAGTTTTATTGCCGGTTCCGAACGGCGAATTTCGAGAAGCTTTTCATGACAATTTTATTACAGGTGGTTTTGTCAGAACCCCGCTGAGGAGAAACACCGTGAAAAACACGTTCGATGACATGGCTGTGTCGGGATTCGATCCCGTGTCATCGGCGTCAGAGGCCAACACACTACCCACTGCGCCACGGTGCTTTTGGTAGTATTACGTATACGTAATACGTGTACGTATTCACCTACGAACTGACCTCCTTGTGTTGAGGTGAGCAGTGTGTCTACTGCTAAAATGTAATTATATCAACTAGGGATAGAACAGTGGACAGTTTTGACGTCACATAAGAATGTACTACTATGTCCGAAAAGTAAGAAGACATTCTTCCAGATCAATTTCATTGCCTTTAAAGTAATCCCCTTCTGATATAATGCACTTATGCCAACGGAATTTTCAATCTTCGAAACAGTTTTCGGAACTTCTCGCCACGGCTTGAATTACTTGCTTAGTAGTTCATCTATAATGACTTACTTACTTATCAGGCCTGCGATCCATGGAGGATCTGAGCCTGAGCTATAGCTGCCTTCCATCCTTGACGGTCCCGGGCACGCTGCTTCCAGTTGTCAAGACCAAGATGTCTTACATCCGCGATTACTTGGTCTTCATACCGGAAGTTCGGTCTTCCTCTTCTTCTCGAACCAGGAGGCTCGGAGTCAAAGACCCTCTTAGCTGGAGCGTTGATGTCCATGCGCTCGATGTGGCCGAGCCAGCGTAGTCGACGGATCCTTGCCTTCCGGACTACATCCACATCTTGGTACAGCTCGTAGAGTTCGCGGCGGTGTCTTCTTCTCCATTTACCTTCCTCACAGACAGGACCAAATATCCGGCGCAGAATTTTTCTTTCGAAAGAACCCAAAATCAGCTCCGCTTTCCTGCTTATCGTCCAGCTTTCGGCTCCGTACAGCAAGACTGGCAGAATGAGCGTTTGGTAAAGCTTGACTTTGGTCTTTCGAGTGAGGAGTTTTGACCCCAGTTGTTTGGACAAGCCGAAGTAGCAACGGTTGCCAAGGGCGATTCTACGCCGGATCTCCACTGCGGTGTCATTTGTGGAATTTACGTTTGCCCCGAGGTAGACAAACTCCTTAACTACCTCGAAATTGTAGCTGTCAATTGTTATATTTAGTCCCAGGTAGTGGGCGACGGATTGGTTTTTGCTTGACAGCATGTATTTCGTTTTATCCTCATTGATTTTAAGACCAACTCGTTTCGCCTGTTCATCAATCGCCGTGAACGCTTCCACAATGCCAATGATGTCGACATCATCTGCGTATCCTAGCAGCTGATGAGGATACGACTCGGCATCATCCCTAAGGACTTAGGAACGAACCCCCTCACTACAGCGCAGATGGCAGCCGTTCAGGAGGCTATAGTCGACACCTCCATCGAGCTGTCGGGTAAAGCACCCAAACCTCGCTTTAGGGGATCGACCTACAAATCAGGGTGGTTATACTTTGTGTGTGACAACCCAGATACGGCCGATTGGATGAAAACCAATTTTACGGCCATCAAGGACAAAAGTGGACTTGACATTATGCTTGTGGAAGAAGAAGCTTTCCCGAAACCGCACATCGTACGGGGCTACTTCCCACAAAGCGCCGGCCTACCCATCACGAAGGTGTTGGCGACGCTGGACTCACAAAATGACGACTTGCACGCAAAGAACTGGAGAGTCATGCAAAGCACGTCAAATAAGGAGAAAAACCTCCTGCACTTAGTCCTAGCAGTCAGTGACAAATCCTTGGCTCGACTGATGGAACTTAAGTGCCAAGTGGCCTACAGATTTGAAATCGTAAAGATGATTGTCAAAAGCCAGGCGAAAACATCCTTGGATGTAGCACCAATCGCTGTAGGAAAACCTACAAGCAGCAGTATGGTGGATGCACCTGCTGCCGCAATAGGAAAACCTACAACCAGCAGTATGGTGGTTGCACCTGCTACTGTGGTAGGAAAACCTACAGCCAGCAATATGGTGGTTGCACCTATTGTTATAGTAGAAAAACCTACAACCAGCAGTATGGTGGTTGCACCTGCTACTGCCGTAGGAAAACCTACAGCTAGCAGTACGGTGGTTGCACCTACTGCTATTGTAGACACGCCCAGATGTGACGAACCAAAACCCGCTGCCACGTCTGAGCCGGCGACTACTAAAAGTCGCCCAAACAAGGGTAAGAAACGTCCCCCAACGAAACAAGGGGAATCTTCGATGGGAAGTAGATCAGAGGATCGCTCCCATCGGGTCGGAATCTTCAGGCGAGGCAACAACAAGCCTTACCGAACGAAGGATCCGGCCTACCGTCGCAAGTAATGGATGGGCTGCGTGTGCTGCAGGGCAACCTGCACCATGCCAAAGGTGCCTCGGACACCTTTAGCCTGCGACTGTACCGCGACAGGATCAGCATTGGGCTAATCCAAGAACCATGGGCTCATAAAGGTAAGATTATGGGCCTGCAAAACAGGTCGCGTAAATTAATTTACGCCACAGGAGATTTTTCTCCTAGGGCCGCATGTGTGATCGGCACTAACCTAAATTTTCTCCCCATTCCAGAATTCGTCACAAGGGACTTGGTAGCCGTCATTGTGGAAGCTCCCACCGATGGAGGAGTAAGGGAGGTTGTATGCGCCTCCGCTTACTTTCCTGGAGACGGTCAACAAATCCCACCTACAGAAGTCCAGGATCTGGTTAGGTATTGCAACCAGAAGAAACACCACCTGGTAATTGGATGCGACGCCAACGCGCACCATATGGAATGGGGAAGCAGCAATACCAACAAACGAGGTGAGTCACTTTTTGAATTTATTATTAGTAATAATCTCACCGTTGCCAATAGAGGCAACAAACCCACATTTATAAACGCGGTTAGAAAAGAGGTGCTTGACCTCACTATCTCTAGCCAGTTTATCTCAAATGTGATTGGGGACTGGCATGTCTCCAATGAAGCCTCACTATCTGATCATCAGCATATCAGATTTAACATCTCTAGTGTGGCAACTGAAGTTGAGCCCAGATATCAGCCCAAACGAACGAATTGGGCTCGGTTCCAAGCTCAACTCGCCGCTAAAGAGGACATGCTCCCTAAGTCGATTAAATCGACAGATGATATCGACGAAGCGGCCTACCAGCTCAATACAGCACTCATCTCATCCTTTAGAGACAGCTGTACACCTAGGTCAACTACAAAAAAACGTTGTGTGCCCTGGTGGAACAGTCAGCTTGAGTCCCTAAGGAAGCAGGTGAGATCGCTGTTCAATAGAGCAAAACGGTACAACAGTTGGACTGAGTATAGATCTGCTCTAACTAAGTACAACCTCGAACTGAGGAAATCCAAGAGAACGTCTTGGAGGAAGCATTGCGAGAATATAGACTCGCTTCCAACTGCAGCCCGACTCCAGAAAACACTCTCTCGAGAGCACACAAATGGGCTCGGGCTGCTTCGCAAGTCAGACGGCACCTTTACCGTCAACCGCAGGGAAACCCTGGAGACCTTGCTCGAGGTGCACTTCCCTGGTTCTACTCCCTACTCGATGTCCTCTGACGATCAGATTAACGTCACAGGAATCATCGATAGTAGAACAAATAGCCTCTCTGGAAGACTATTCAGCCCTGACAGAGTTAGATGGGCAATTAGCTCATTTAAACCCTACAAGGCTCCAGGCAAAGATGGTGTCTTTCCTGCGATCCTACAGAAAGGCTTGAATACAACTCTACCATCACTGATAGCTCTATTTAGGTCTTGCTTCAACCTGGGATACATACCCCGGACTTGGAGAGAGGTCAATCTTGTCTTCATCCCCAAGATTGGGAAACCAAGCGAGCAACCTAAATCCTATCGCCCTATCAGTTTGACTTCGTTCTTTTTGAAAACAATGGAGAAACTGATAGAGCTCCACATTAGAGGTATCCTGGAAAGACAGGCACCTCTGCACTCTAACCAGTATGCATATCGCAAAGAGCGATCTACCGAAAATGCACTACACCATTTGGTGACATGCATTGAAAATAGTTTCACACAAAAGGAGATCGCAATCTGCGCCTTCCTCGATATAGAGGGGGCCTTTGATAATACTGGCTATGACTCGATCACCACTGCACTATCCTGCAGGGGTGTGGACCATCCCACTAATCACTGGATTAGGGCGATGCTGAATAGCCGTATCATATCGGCCACATGCGGAGAGGTCTCAGTGACAGTATCGGCGGTCAGAGGATGCCCACAAGGGGGAGTCCTCTCACCACTGCTTTGGTCGATAGTCATCGACGATCTATTACGCAAGCTGACCACTCGGGGCTACGAGGTCATCGGATATGCTGATGACCTAGTAGTCATTGTTACAGGCAAGTGCGAGGTCACTGCCTGTGAGCGCATGCAACTTGCGCTCCAATTCATCTCTGACTGGTGTGGCAGAGAGGGGTTATCTATTAACCCAAATAAGACAATCTTAGTCCCATTTACAAAGAGAAGAAAGGTACAACCCTGCTCAATCTCTCTAAATGGAACACACATAGGATTTTCAGAGGAGGTAAAATATCTAGGTATTGACCTAGACCGCAAACTCAACTGGAACTCCAACATGAAAAATAAACTCATGAAAGCGACTAAGGCCATGTGGGCCTGCCGACGCACCTACGGTAAAACCTGGGGGCTCAAACCTAAGATGGTCCACTGGATATATACCGCGATAGTAAGGCCTATCGTTACCTACGGGTCCACCGTATGGTGGACAAAAGTTGAACAAAAAACTACTATTACTAAGCTTCAACGCCTTCAGAGACTAGCGTGTCTCGGCATCACAGGCGCCATGCCGTCCTGCCCTACGGCAGCACAAGAAGCACTCATTGGACTCGTTCCACTGCACCTTTTTATCAAAAAGGTGGCATTACGCAGTGCAATCAGAATCCTCTGCTCGGAAACAAATATGCCATGTAGACCCGCAGGCCACATGTCCATACTACAACACTTGCCCGAGCTGGATATGATTACTACGGTCTCGGACGCATTGCCACACACCTTCACCTTTGACAAAAGATTTGAGGTACTGATCCCAAATCGCTCAGCATGGGAAAATAGTGACCCCCTGCTGAATGTCAAAGGCCTTAGGTGGTACACGGATGGCTCCAAGATGGCTTCTGGCGTTGGCGCCGGCATCTTTGGACCAAAACGTAAAATCTCGAAGGCCCTGGGAGTAAGTCCCAGCGTCTTCCAAGCTGAATTGCATGCCATCCTAACATGCGTCAACGTAAATCTCGAGACCGGCATCAGAGGAGTAACTATAAACATACTCTCTGATAGCCAAGCAGCGCTTAAAGCACTGAGTTCGTACAGCACGAACTCGAAAACTGTCAAGGAATGCCATGACGCCCTGCAAGAGCTCGCCAAAAGAAACAATGTTAAACTTTGGTGGGTGCCAGGACATAAAGGTATTAAGGGCAATGAAATTGCCGACCAACTTGCTAGAAAAGGTTCCAGCGACAAATACATAGGTCCGGAACCTTTCTGCGGCATTCCCAGGTCTAAGATAAATCACCTCCTAGACAAGTGGGAAAAATCGCAACACCTGTCCTTCTGGAACAGTGTTCGGGGACTTCGTCAATCTAAACGACTTGTACGACCCCTGAACAAACACGCTATTGACATACTTAAGCTCAATAGAGGGGATATCAGAAGACTGGTCAGCTACCTAACGGGACACTGCGGTCTGAGATATCATCTAAATAAAATTAGTCTCTCGTCGGAAACTGAGTGTCGGCTCTGTCTAGAGGACGATGAGACGGCAGAACACATACTGTGTGAGTGTCCTGCACTCTGCCATCTTAGGAAGCGCATCCTTCTCAGTGAAGTTGTGACTCCTGAGGGGATCACCCTGGCTCCTACGAGAAGCATTCTCAGCTTCATTATAGAGGTTGAGAGGCTACTCGGCTAATCGGCTAGCAGGCACAATAGATCTGCAAAGGTCGCAGTGCCATATTGCTAAGAGTAGCACTAGCCCCATATTTAAAAAAAAAAAAAAAAAAAATCCTAGCAGCTGGATGGACTTGGAAAAGCTAGTGCCTTCCCTGTTGACGCCTGCCCTTCGCACTATCTGCTCCAGCACTAGGTTGAAGAAGTCACATGACAGCGCATCTCCTTGCCGAAATCCGGTGCATGTTTCGAATGGTTCCGAGGTCCTAGAACCGAGTTGCACGGTGCATCGCGTGTTTTTTAGCGTAGCGCGACACAACTGGATCAGTTTTACCGGGATCCCGAATTCGGCCATCGCCCCAAACAGTTCTTCAGGATGAATGCGGCTTTGAAATCGATGAAAAGATGGTGTGTATCGATTCGAAACTCGTTGGTTGTTTCCAGGATTTGTCGAAGTGTGGAAATTTGGTCTATAGTTGATTTGCCGGGCCGGAAGCCGCACTGGTAGCTGCCGATTAGTGCGTTGCAAAATGGTCTTAGACGTTCACACAATACGCTGGAGAGGATCTTGTATGCGACATTGATATACAGGGATATACCTCTATAGTTCTTGCAAGAGGTAGGATCGCCTTTTTTGTGGATGGGGCATATAGAGCTGGTAGTCCAGTCGTCGGGCATGCTCTCATCTTCCCAAATTCTGCAGATGATCTGGTGCATGCTCCCTACCAGAACATCGCCGCCAGCCTTGAAGAGCTCTGATGGCAAGCCATCTGAGCCTGCGGCCTTGTCGTTCTTCAGCTTCTGAATAGCTGCGCCGACTTCTTCTACGCTGGGTGGGAGGACTACTTCAGCGGCTGGAGTTGGGATTTCCTCGGTCCCTACCACTCTCTCTTGGTCATGCTCGTTAAGCAGCTGCTGGAAGTGCTGCTTAAATACATCCACTATTCCCTGCGGGTCGGTGACAAGATTACCCTCGCAGTTTCGAAGAGCCTGGGTGCCCTTTTTGAAACCTTCTGCAAGGTCTTCGGCTTTCTTGTAAAAGGCTCCTGTTTTATGCTTATCTCTAGACTCCTCGATATGCTTGAATGGGAGGCTGCGAATATTCTTTTCTTTTGTCGCAGTAGTTTTTTCTCCTCCCTTCTTCTGGCTCGGTACTCTTCTTGCGCTGCCCTGGTTTTCCTCTGCAGCGCCTTTTGGTACGCCTCGTCGGTTGCTGCCTTTTTCTGCTCACACTCGCCATCATACCACGGGTTTCTTGTCGGGGGTGGTAGGTATCCTAATGTGGTTTCGGCTACTTCCTGAATGGCTGAGCGGCAATGCAGCCACATATTATTGGCATTTGTGTTCGACGTAGGCATACCGTAGAGTCTTTCGCTCAGCTGCTCCCTGTAGACTCTGGCAACCTCCGGTGTGCTCAGGCGCCCAATGTCGAACCTCCTCCTGATGGGCTGGTGCAGCTTTCTGACATTGGACAGTCGAGCTCTGAATCTTGCTGCTACGAGGAAGTGGTCAGAGTCGACATTTGCCCCTCTGAATGTTCGCACATCCAGGATGTTTGACGCGTCATCTATGATGACCATGGTTAAATGCGCGAAAGGGTTGATAATAACATTCAGCTTTTTCATATCTCGTATCACGCTTGCATGTATGTTGGCGTTACAGTCCATGAAGAACCTGAGCCGAACTTCTCTCAATCACCCATGTTGTGTGTGATTTCATTTTCCCATAGGTGAAAGGGACCTACAGTTTATTGCCGGTTCCGAACGGCGAATTTCGAGAAGCTTCTCATGACAATTTTACTACAGGGGGTTTTGTCAGAACCCCGCTGAGGAGAAACACCGTGAAAAACACGTTCGATGACATGGCTGTGTCGGGATTCGATCCCGTGTCATCGGCGTCAGAGGCCAACACACTACCCACTGCGCCACGGTGCTCACGCTTGAGCTGTCAAAAATAAAACACTGAAAAACAAAACAGCAAAGAAAACCTTCAATACCTAATTTACGCCTTACTCGATATTTAGGGGGCCTTTGATAATACTGGCTATGACTCGATCACTACTGCACTATCCTGCAGTGGTGTAGACCATTCCACTAATCACTGGACTAGGGCGATGCTAAATAGCCGTGTTATATCAGCCAAATCCGGAGAGGTCTCGGTGACAATATCGGTGGCTAAGGGGTGTCCACAAGGAGGTGTCCCTTCACCCCTTCTCCGGTGGATAGTTATCGATGACCCACTACGCAAGCTAACCACTAGTGGCTACGAGGTCATCGGATATGCTGATGACCTAGTAGTTATTGTTACGGGCAAGTGCGAAACTGCTGACTGTGAGCGCATGCAGCTAGCGCTTCAGTTTATCTCTAACTGGTGTGTCAGAGAGGGTCTATCGATTAATCCAAATAAGACAATCTTACTCCCGTTTACAAAGAGGAGGAGGTTACAGCCCTGCGCCGTCTTTCTAAATGGCACAAACATAGGATTTTCAGAAGACCTTGATCGCAGACGCAATGGGACTCCAAAACTTACAAAAACGACTAAGGCCCTGTGGGCCTGTCGACGCACTTACGATAAAACATAGGGACCTATACCTAAGGCAATCCACTGGCTGTATACCGCGATAGTAAGACCTATCATCACCTATGTATCCACGGCATGGTGGACAAAAGTTGAGCAAAAAACGATAATCGTTAAGCTTCAACACCTTCAGAGACCAGCGGGTCGCGGCATTACAGGCGCTCCACGGCAGTCCAAGAAGCACTGATTGGACTTACTTCACTGTCCCTTTTCATTAAAAAGGTTGCATAACGCAGTGCAATCAGAATTCTGCGCTCGGGAGCAAGTTTGCCATGTAGACCCATGAGCCACATATAGATCTTTGAACATCTTCCTGAGGTGGATATGATTACCACGGTCGCGGAAGCATTACCAAACACCCTCATTTTTGACAAGAGATTTGAGATACTGATCCCAAACCGCTCAGCTTGGAAATCTAGAGATCTCTTACTTAATGTCAAAGGCCTTAAGTGGTACACTGATGGCTCTAAGATGGTTTCTGGCATCTTTCGATCAAATCGTAAGATCTCGAAGGCCCTGGGAATGAGTCCTAGCATCTTCCCAACAGAGTTATATGCCATCTTAACATGCGTCAATCTCTACCTAGAGACTGGCATAAGAGCAGTAACCATAAGCATACTTTCTGATGGCCAAGCAGCGCTTAAACCGCTGAGCTCGTACAGCACGAACTCAAAAACCATTAAGGAATGCCGTGATGCCCTACTAGACCGCGCCCAAATAAACAAGGTCAAACTCTGGTGGTTGTCAGGGCACGAAGGTAATGAAAGGTTTCGCTGGAACCCTTCCTGGCGATTTGATCGGCGAATCGCCAGGAAAGGTTCCAGCGAAAAATACATAGGTGCTAAACCTTTTTGTGGCATTCCCAATTCTAAGATCAACCTTGTCTTCGAAAAAAAAATCGCAACACCTGTCTTTTGGAACATCGTTCAGCGACTTAACCAATCAAAGCGATTTATACGGCAACTCTATTAACTTACCCAAACTTCATAAAGTAGGTATCAGAAGACTAGTCAGCTACCTGGCGGGACAATGCGGTCTGTGATATCATCACAACGAAATTTACCTCCCGTCTGAAACTGCCGACTCTGTTCTGAGGACGCTCAGAGCATATATGAGAATATGAGAATATGAGTTCTGAGAGAATTCTCAACTACATTAAGGAAGTGGATAAGCTTCTCGGCTAATCGGATCGCAGTGCCTCGTGCTATTTGATAGCACTAGCCCTTTAATTAAAAAAAAATGTAATTCTTCAATTTTAATTGGCATCCACTCAATTGATGGTAACGTTACAGAGATAGTACCACTCTTTTTAAACTCTCTATAAATTTAATTTGACGTGTCCCCGTTGTATTGATTTGGTTCCATGATTAAAAAAAAAACTAATCTTATCGCTTGAAAACCCTTCAAACAACGACATCCAAATACCCCATTTTATGCGGAACAACAAAGGACACATAAGGAGTCCTTTTCCTGTAATTTGTTCATATTCCATTCCACTCTTCAACAAAAAAATCGTAAGTGATCTCTCGGAGGAAAACAAAAAGCCGAATTATGCAGTTTCATGCGTGCCACACGTGTGCCACCTCACCCCTATTTATATGCTGCAACTGCCACTATACGATCCTTGTGATTATATTTGTATGAATACAATATATGTATGTATGTGTATCGTTGAAAGGAATTAAAGGGACGAGGGCGGAAGGATCAAGAGGACCACTCCTTCAGTGAAGCATTTTCCATCCACTTCCGGTGCGTACACGTGTACTTATGTATGGATACTTTACATTTGAATGAAGGTCCTGAATGCATATGCCCTAATTCGGGGGTAATTGTCAAGTAAGCAGCAGTTGAGGTATTGTTTGCTGGAAGCTGTAACTCACCCTTTCACTAACTTAGTGTGTTTGCTTTTAAGTAATTTGTGGACCTAATGTACAGATCACTAAGCACCAATCTTTTACATATGTATAATGTAAGTATGCCTCCGTGACAATTGCTCACCTTGCCGCGGTACGGAGGCTCAGTACATGTAACGACTGCCGAGAAACCATCTCTAGAGAAACCCGAAGCTAAGAAGCAATTACTGACCCCTCCCTGTTTCTCCTCTGTATCCATCACTCCCTTAACTCCAAGGTGGAACTGCATACGCTGAGGGAAGCATGGCTAAGAGGGTGCTCCTCCGATTTCAACAAAGCCTTCCTGTAGTGCCTCAGGCTCCTCTGCAGGTGACAGAAAATGATGGCTCTCAAACGTCATCGCCTGCTAGGGCTTGTGAGTCCTCAGCGGCGTAAAAACCAGAAGTGATGCCGGTAACTTTTGCCGACATTGCAGCCGGATGGAAAGCAGAAGATGTGTCTTCACTCTCCGATTCCGACACTACACTCGGCGGGGATTCTGTGAGTATGCTCTGAGATGAACTCCAAGTGTGACATGGAACGAAACCATCAAACATGTAGAGAAAAAGCCTCTACAATTTGGTGGTTTCTTTAAACTAAAATCGTCCGAGCAGCGACATTTCAAAGCTACAATCAAGCAGGGAAAAACTACAAATGAGGCAAAATCTGCCCCTGCCACCAAGGGTCTGAAACTGAAACGGGATCGTTCCGCTTATTATATCGATGAAGCGGCTTACCAGCTCAATGCAGCACTTATCTCATCCTTTAGAAACAGCTGTACACCCAGGACAAGCACACACAAGCGGTGTGTACCCTGGCAGAATGCACACCTTGACGCTCTAAGGAAAGAGGAGATCTCTCTTTAACAGAGCTAAGCGGAATAATAGTTGAACTGATTATAGAGAAGCGACGTGGCGCAGTGGTTAGTGTGTTGGACTTTGGCGCACGATGAGCGAGTTCGGATCCCGATAACACCAACGCCATCGAATGTTCATTTCGCGACGTCCCTCCTCGGCGGGGTACTGGCAAAACCCCCCTAGTAAACATGCCATGAAAAAGCTTCTCGACTCACGCCGTTCAGAATTGGCATTACTCTTCAGGTCCCTTTCACCTGTTTGAAAAATAAATCACACACAACATGGGTGATTGACAGAAGCTTGGCTATGGTCCTTCATGGGCTGTAACGCCACCAAAGAAAGAAGATTATAGATCTGCTCTAACAAAATACAACCTCGAATTGAGGAAATCCAAGAGAATGTCTTGGAAAAAACATTGCGAGAACATTGACTCGCTTCCAACTGCGACCTGGTTCCATAAAGCGCTATTCCAAGAGCACACAAATAGACTCGGGCAGCTTCGCAAATCAGATGGCACCTCAACCATCAATCGCAGGAAAACCCTGGAGTCTTTGCTTGAGGCGCACTTCCTTGGTTCCACTCCCCAGTCGATGTCCTTTGACGATCAGACGAACTTTATAAATATTATCGACAGTAGAACGAATAGCCTCTCTGGCAGACTTTTTAGCCCTGATAGGGTTAAATGGGCAATTGGTTCATTTAAGCACTATAGGGCCCAGGGCAAAGACGGTGCCTTTCCTTCTATCTCACAAGAAGGCCTGAACACCATTTTATCACCACTGATAGTTTTTTTTAGGTCCTGCTTCAACCAGGGATATATACCCCAAATCTGGAGGGAGGTCAATCTTGTCTCCATCCCCAAGATTGGAAAGCCAAGAGAACAACCTAAAGCCCTGTCAGCTTGACTTCGTTCCTTCTGAAAACAATGGAGAAACTGATAGAGCTCCATATTAGAGGTATCCTGGAGAGTCAGATACTACTACATCCCAATCAGTATGCATATCGCAAAGAACGATCTACTGAGAATGCCCCTGGTGACGCGTGGCGAAAATAGTTTCACACATAAGGAGATCACAATTTGCGCTTTCCTCGATATAGTGGGGGCCTTTGATAATACTGGCTATGTTTCGATTACCACTGCACTATCCTGCAGGAGTGGGACGATCCCACTAATCACAGGATTAGGGCGATGCTAAATAGCCGTATTATATCAGCCACATGCGGAGAGGTCTCAGTGACAGTATCGGCGGCTAGAGGATGTCCACAAGAAGACTCCTTTTACCACTTCTCTGGTCGATAGTCATCGATGACCTACTACGCTAGCTAACCACTCGGGGCTACGAGATCATCGGATATGCTGATGATCTAGTAGTCATTGTTACGGGCAAGTGTGAAACTGCTGCCTGTGAGCGCATGCAGCCTGCGCTTCAGTTAATCTCTGACTGATGTGGCAGAGAGGGTTTATTGATTAACCCAAAATAAAGCAATGTCAGTCCCGTTTAAAGAGAGGAGAAAGGTACAGCCCTGCTCCGTTTTTCTAAATGGCAAGAATATAGGGTTTTCAGAGGAAGTCAAGTATCTATGTGTTGACTTAGATCGCAGACTCAACTGGAACTCCAATATTAAAACCTAACTACAAAAGCGACTAAAGCCATGTGGGAATGTCCACGCACTTGCGGTAAAACCTGGGGATCTAAACCTAAGGCAGTCCATCGAGATAGTAGGACCTATCGTCTATGCCTATGCGTCCAACGTTTGGCCGACAAAAGTTGAGTAAAAAACGATAATTGTTAAGCCTTCAGAGACTAGCGTGTCTCGGCATTACGGGCGCTATGCCAACCTGCCCCTCGGAAGCCAAAGAAGCACTCACTGGACTGTATCCACTGCACCTTTTCATCAAAAATGTGGCATTACACAGTGCAATCGCTCGGGAACAAACCTGCCAGGTAAACCCGAGGGTCACATGTCCATTTTACAACACCTTCCCGAGCTGGATATGATTACCACGGTCTCGGACGCATTGCCACATACCTTCACTTTTGACAAGAGATTTGATGTATTGATCCCAAATCGCTCAGCATGGGAAACCAGTGATCCCTTGCTTAATGTCAAAGGCCTTAGACCAAATCGTAAGATCTCAAAGGCCCTGGGAATGAGTCCCAACATGGCCACCTATGGTTGCCTGGTTATCTGTCGAACTGCCGGTCGCCCATGTTGGCCTGATAAGCTGTCGAGCTGCTGACCACCTATGTATATTGGTCGGGTAAGCTGGACGCATACGGTGGCCGGTAATCTGTCGAGATGCCGGCCACCTACAGTGGCCTGGTAAGCTGTTGGGCTGCCGGCCTCCTGTGATGGCTTGATAAGCTGTTGGGCTGCCGGCCACCTATAGAGACTTGGTAAGCTATCTAGCTGCCGGCCACCTATGTTGACCCTTTAGTCTATCTAGCTGCTGACCACTTATGTTGGCCTGGTAGTCTGTCGAGCTGCCGGTCACCTATGTTGGCCTGGTAAGCAATCGAGCTACCGACCACCTATGGTGGCGTGGTAGGCTGCCGAGCTGCCGGTCACATATGGTATTCCTGTAGGCTGTCGCCTGATAATCTGTCGAGTTTCCGGCAACCTATGGTGTCTGGTAAGCTGTGGAACTGCAGACCACCTATGGTGACCTGATTAGCTGTCGAGCTGCCGGCCACCTATGGTGACCAGGTAAACAGTTGAGCTGGTCGCCACTTATGGTGGCCTGGTAATCTGTCGAGCTGTCGGCCACCTATGTTGACCTGGTAGTTCGTCGAGTTGCCGGCCACCTGTGGTGGCGTGGTAAACTGTCGAGCTGCCGGCCACCTATGGTTGACTGGTAAGCTGTCGAGCTGCCGGCCACATATGTTGGGCTCGCAAGCTGTCGAGCTGCCGCCCACATATGGGAACCTGGTAATCCGACGAGCTTCTGCCCACCTATGCCGGCTGAAAAGCTGTCGAGCTTCCGACCTCCTATGGTGGCCCGCTAATCTGTCGAACTACCGGTCGCCTATGGTGACCTGGTAATCTGTTGAGCTGCCGGTCACTTATGTCGGCCCGGTAAGCTGTCGATCTGTCATCTATGCTGGCCTGGTAAGCTGTCGAGCTGCCGGCCAAATATGGTGGCCTGGTAATTTGTCGAGCTACCGGCCACATCTGCTGGCCTCGCAAGCTGTCGAGCTGCCGGCCACTTATGGGAACCTAGTAATCGGTCGAGCTGCCCGCCAATTATGGTGGCCTGTAGGCCGTCAAACTGCCGGACACCTATGGTAGGCTGTTTATATGTCGAGCCGGCGGCCACCTATGGTGGGCTGGTAAACTTTCGAGCTGCCGACCACCTATGGTGGTCTGGTAAGTTGTCGAGCTGGGGGCCACCTATGGTGACCTAGTTAGCTGTTGAGCTGCCGGACACCTATGGTGGGCGGTTTGTCTGTCGAGCCGCCGGTCACTTATGGTGGCCTGGTAATCTATCGAGCTACCGGTCACGTATATTGACCTGCTAATCTGTCATGCTGCCGGCCACCTATGTTGACCTGGTAATCTGTCGGGCTACCGGCCATTTGTGGTGGCCTTGTAAACTGTCGAGCGAAAGCCAACTATAGTTGCCTGGTAATCTGTCGAGCTGTCGGCCACGTATATTGACCTGGTAATCGGGTCGAGCTGCCGGCCACCTATGCTGGCTGGAAAGCTGTTGAGCTGCCGGCCACCTATGGTAATCAGTTCTATGTTGCGTAATGAACTCGGTCCCAAGTCAATATCATCTTTTGCCCTCGAGATAATCGAGGCGAAATATTCCACACACACAGACTTTTCTATAAAAACGTTGGATTTGAATTCTGGTGACCTTGAGACGCGAATGACCAAAAAAATCTTGCCTTCAAACCAAAACAGAACCTTTGAGACCACGTTGGAAGGAATCTATCATCAGTGGCAGTTATTGTGCTATTAGAAGCGATTAAAAATGTTTTTGACACTAAGCTTCGTATGATATTTTAAACGTTTGGTTTATAAATGTCAAATAAACGAAACAGAAAGATTGCAAAAAAAAAATGTATAAATTGGGTTGATAGAACTATGCTTGCCACTTACTCTTTCAGGTTCTTGTTGTGTAAATATTTGTTACAAATACGTTTTAAGTATTTCATACCGAGAGCCTAAGTAAAAATGATTTACTTACACATTATCTTGCCATAATCGTGTAGTAGAATCACAATTGCTGCGAACGGCGACAGAATCACTATTTTACGTTTTCCTATACGGACAGAGAAGAGTAGAGTCGAGTGCCTAGGGTTCATATGGGTAGACCCCACGATGTCCAATAGCCGAAAATTGGTGCGGAACTTGGTCACTATGGGATTAATTTCTTGCTCCGGAAGTCCAACACTGAAAAACCAAAGAGCAGAAAAATTACACAATATATTGAACGAAATGCAAGCCAATAGGGATGAATTTGACCGTCTACCGTATCTATCTATTAGATCAATGAAATATTAGTTAGCTTAGTTTAGTTCGATACAAAATCATCGAAAAATTTCTTTGACTCCAATGATTGGTATAAAGTACATTTTGTAAAACTGCTACTATTTGTGATTTCATGGATCAATATGCTGATTTTCTGCCCAACGCGGTAGGTGTTGGATGCAGATTCAATATACAGGGTGCGCCGCGAGCAGTGTGCCAAAAAGCTAGAGCGTGTAGGTCTGTTCAAGACAAGAAAAAAATCGTATGGGAGGGGGGTCTATTCCCCCCATTTAGCCGGGAGGGGCAATTTTCTAAAAAGTTGGCTTAAATTGAAAAAAAAAATATTCAAAATCAACGGTTACATCCACAATGCCGTGATATACTTTTTTGTAAAGCTAGAAACCTCTTCTTTCATCATGTTTTTAAATCAAGCTGTTTTAAGGAATAGTTTTAGAGAAATTAATTTTCGAACTCAAAATTTTGAAAAAAAAAAAAATGGAAAAAAAAATTCTAACTAATTTTTTTCAAAATTTTATGTAATTAAGCACTCATTCTTTTTTTAGTTTTTAGTTAAAAACAGAAAACCGGATGCAAAAATGTCTTCAATTTTTGAGAAATTAAAGAAAAACCCAAACCACTTTTTTCTAAGAAAAACCTTTTTTTTGGTTTTAACGCGGCTGGACTTGTAGGCAAATTAATGTATGAAACATTGACCTCTTTTTTATTATTTTCAAATAATTCGGAGTTTTATTATAATAAATTTTCAATATGATCCCCATTTTTTAGAAGGCAAAGATTATATCTCCTTCTAATGGCTGCACCTATGCTTGATAAATTTTCCTGCAATTTGACTCCAGCGACTTCAATCCGTTCTTTCAGTTGTTCCAAAGATACTATTACCACTTCGTAAACATAATTCTTCATGAATCCCCACACATAAAAATCTAGAGGAGTTAAATCTGGTGATCTAGGTGGCCATTCCGTGGGGCCCCTTCTTCCGATCCATCGGTCACTAAAATGATCATCCAGCCAGTTTCTAACCTGTAAGCTGTAGTGTGCTGGTGCTCCATCTTGCTGGTAGATTAAATTATCTGCTATGGCCAAGGGAACATTGTCCATCAAATCGGGCAAACGGTCTCATAGGAACTGCAGGTATGATTCTCCATTAATAACGGGATTCCAAAGCCGGGGCCCGATTACAGTTTGTCCAACAATACCAAGCCAAACATTACAGCTAAAGCGGTGTTGTGATTTATTTTGTTTTTTGTTATGTGAATTGGTGCTACTCCAGTGATGCAAATTGTGGAAGTAAGTAACCCCATCTCTGGTAAACTGTGCTTCATCCGTCCAGAATATCCTTGCAAAATAGTTTCGTTCAGTTTCATCTCGAAGCAGTAATGATCGACAAAATTCTGCTCTCAAAAACTTGTCGTTTGAGGTGAGTTCCTGAACTGGCGTAAAATGGTACGAGTGTAGGCTTTCGGTATGAAGCACTCTCCATACTCTAGTTCTGGGCACTCCAAGCATAATAGCTATCCTCCATGTACTCTGGGAGGGATTACGTCGGACCAAATCTAAAATTCTTTCATCTAAGACTGCTGATCCATCATTGATCTTTCGCTTCTTCGATGCTCTAGCACTCCGTGCCCTCGCAGACGTCGGTGGATTCTTGAGAACATGCTACGACTGGGACACCTCCGATTGGGATATCTTTCAGCGTAGAGTCTTTCGGCTCCATGATCTCGACCATCAGCTAAGCCGTAGCAGAAGTGCATGTCCGTTAATTCTTCTCGAGAGTATAAGTTTGACATCGTAATGTGTTGATGAGTTAACATCCAATTTGGAAACGTTTTCTTATCAATAATGCGGTGCCTTTTATTTACATTTGGGTTGCAAATATTTTGTTTTTCAATAAAGAAAAATTGCGGTTTTATTGTCTTAAGGTCGGGTAAAACCCATCGGCGGCGGGCGGACCCAGACAAAATTGCCAGGTCAGTTTTCAGGCGTTATCAATGAAAAAAAAAGGATTAATCCAGGGCTAATCCCATACTGTGTCACTTTATTGTATCGTCATAAAACTCCGAACTATTTAAAAATAATAAAAAAGAGGTCAATGTTTCATACATTAATTTGCCTACAAGTCCAGCCGCGTTAAAACCAAAAAAAAAGGTTTTTCTTAGAAAAAAGTGGTTTGGGTTTTTCTTTAATTTCTCAAAAACTGCAATACATTTTTGCATCCGGTTTTCTGTTTTTAACTAAAAACTAATAAGAGAATTGAATTATTGAAAAAAAAAAAAAATGAGTACATAATTACATAAAATTTTTAAAAAAATTAGTTCGAAATTTTTTTTTCCAGTTTTTTTTTTCAAAATTTTGAGTTTGAAAATTAATTTCTCAAAAACCGTTCCTTAAAACAGCTTGGTTTAAAAACATGATGAAAGAAGAGGTTTCTAGCTTTACAAAAAAGTATATCATGGCATTGTGGATGTAACCGTTGATTTTGAATATTTTTTTTTTCAATTTAAGCCAACTTTTTAGAAAATTGCCCCTCCCGGCTAAATGGGGGGAATAGACCCCCCTCCCATACGATTTTTTTCTTGTCTTGAACAGACCTACACGCTCTAGCTTTTTGGCACACTGCTCGCGGCGCACCCTGTATACGCTAATTTGGTCGGCTTTCGCACCCATTTATAAGTATCACTACATGACCTTTACTATTTTGCCATAGATGCCATAAAGCTTTAACGATTTTGTATGAACGAGTGACATCTGATTTTCTGCCCATGAACATTCTTTGTTAAATATCTATCCAGACTACTAGGATTTGTATCCTCGTCAGCTCAACGGAAAATTTTTAGGTTTCTACGGGTTAAATGTTAACTGGGCACAATGGACTCCTTATAGTCTAAGTGAGCCTTGATCTTTCGTCAATAAGGCACCCGCTTACCTAACCTAACCTATCTCCTGACAGCTTGTCTATCGCTCTTGATCTACCAGCTGCAAAACTTCATCGACTTTTTCGGTGATTGGCCCACCAGAGCTATGTACATATTTGACTCAGCGTTCTCACCGTACACTTCGCACATTTTTTGGTGTATTTTTACGTTTTTTTATAATAAAAACAACATATAGCGTAATTTAATTTTGGTGTATTTTTACGTTTTTTTATAATAAAAACAACATCATAGCGTAATTTATCAGATATTTCACTCATTTTCTAATAAATATAACTTGTTACCCAAACACGATGTAAACTAAAATATCACCTTTTAAACGCGCTATGCAGAATGTAGTTATCCTGTTGGGCAAGCAAGTCCGCAATGGGATATGAACTGCCTGGTCTGACAGTGGAAAAAGTGAGAATGGCTCAGAGCTAGGTCTGCTCTGTAAGGTGGATGTGACAAGGATTCATAACAACGTCACCCGCCGGCAGCTTCAGGAACGTTGACTGTGTTGTGTGTGACCTTGCATTATCGTGCAATGTTGTGAGACTATACCCATTTACCAATGACAGCTCTTTCTGGCGTAATTTTCTCTTCAGTCTGACCCGGCCGTAATTGTTTCTTCACGTCTGACAAATGAATTATGAACAACTCTCTCATGCGTTCACCATTGTCAATAACACCTTTTTTGAGATGTAAATCTGTCTTAGCGAGTCCTCTGAGACTTACGCTCTCGTCCGCTCATCTTTCCGTTCCTTTCTCAGACCCCAAACACATACCCATATAGGATTATGTTATGGCACCTTGTAAGACCCATATGCTCTCATGCAATGCTTGCCTTACCTAGTAGGCTGAACGATCTGTTTCGGTTGAGCGGGTAGTTTTTCTCAGTGCACTAGGCTCCGCCCGGGGTATTTTGTTGAATCTTTCGAGTATAGTTATACGCAATCCTCGAAACCAACGGGAAAGGAGGGAGACAGCGTTTGCAGAAATAACCAAACTGTTTCTGCTAAACTTTTACCATCGTAGCATCGTGCAAAGAATCGAAACTCTTCTGAAACTCTTAATGTCATACAGGCCAGAGTGTGGTCCAACAGAACGCATGCACGTACGAGAAATCTGTGATGAGCTTCTTATCCTTAGTTAGCGCAGACCAGCAAAGGGAAACAAACTCCTATGGTGGTCTGCAGATCTTGGTACCCTCAAAAAAGAAAGCAAACGGCTCTTTAAAAAAGCAAAGAATGTAAAATCGATCCAATCGGATGTCTAATAGCAAGGGGCAACATGAAGGACCTGCCACTGTGAATCATTTAAGGGACATTTGCCAATAGTATACCCCAGCGGTAAGCACTCAATCCAAGATCACGCCCACCCGTCCACCAGGGAATTATCTTCCGTCTTGGTTTGCCCCCCATTTACGGTCACTAATAAGTATGGTAAAAAGACATTTCTTGCGTTTGATTATCATTTTATTGTATACCTGTCGCCCACGCAATCGTCATACGATATTTAAGCGCAATCACCACTCACATATTGTACCATGCATTTTACCGATCGGTCATTAGCATTTCCACTTCCCACTTACCATCTGCCATTTGCCACTTGTCACATTATCACCACACCCTAGGAGCGATCTTTAGTTTAAATTCCATCATTCGACAGCCCGTCTCAGGTCCCGAGGAATTCCCCAGCGTGGAGCTCAAATCCGAAAAGGAATTGCTCCTCACCGAAAACGGAAGAACACCGCAATTAGGTTTGAATAATTTATTAGCACCGATCGTGCATGTTAATTTCTTCAAAGGCAACACAACCTAAGGGGAAGCAGGCCAACCACTAAGAGGATTCATTAGATTTGAACTTTTCCACCAGATCGGCTGTGAATGACTTGGGAATAGTTGTAGAATTAATGGTTTTCTGGTTGGATGGCGATGAACCCCGAGTTGTCTTTGTTGCGAGATATAGACAGACGAGTATACGTCTATAGAACGGATCAATCGGTGGTCATGCGTGTATGCCTTAAAGACGCGGTAATTTAGCATTCAGCTTAGCAATGACGGAAAGATACTCGTACTACGATATCATAAAATAGTTATTGATCGCACTTCCCTAATTCGGTTCCGTGTGTCATTAACTTGCACTGTCGTGCGTGCGATCGTACTGTTGAATAAAGTTTTTGTTTTGATTAGATTTTCGCTGGAGGGGTTTTCCCGTTTTGGAGTCACAGTGTTGCGTGAGAAAACTTCGACAGCGATTGGGCTTTTCGAGGGATTGTCTTGACCGGAATATGTAATTCGGTAGTTGGTCCTTTTTTAGACATTGGAATGTAGGCCAGGGTGTGTAGCCCATAGCCACAGGACGGAAACCTTACATTGCATGTAGTAAACGGGCTCGGAAGGAGCTCTTGATAAGAATCGTTAACCTCTCGTCTCATCATATAATCTGTACAAGTATATTAATTACTCCTTGTTCTTTGCAACAATCAAGTCATTGTAAGTATGGGACACAACATGAGCTCTGTGGTAACATAGGTAATCTCAGGCTTCCTTATCCTCCATCCACCAGCTTACAGCCTTCTATTACAATATGACCCTGTATTGAAATGTTCCCACAATAGGACAACACATCCCTTTTCATTTTCTGACATTAATTGCTCAATTCCCCAGTGTGCCCTACCTCAAAATTGTAATCAATACGTGAAACGCTTATTGCTTTCCTGCATGAATCTCCAGAGGCGTGAAATCAATAAAAAATGTTTCAACTTTTTAGTTGAGTTCCCATGTGCCTCCATAACGAAATTGTCTACCCCCTTTTCGATAATTCCCTGACACACGTGCCGTGCTGATTACTATCCACTTAGTGGTAGTTTTTTCTAATTTCATTTTATTAAAAGTAGATACTTTTAATGCAATCATGTAATCCTTCATGTAACAAAACTGCGCTCCCAGCGCGTGCAACTGTTTATTTTCTAAGATTTATTGGACCTATAGCTGACAGCAATCAGCCTCGAAAGGGTGGGATTGTGGGAAAATGATTTCGTTGCCGAGTTGGTATTTAGTTTACATCCTCCCTTTACACATCAGGAAACATAAGCTATTAATGCTAGCTGGCCACACACGCTGACTCAACACTAGACTTGAACAACTTCTAGATTACTGTCAGACCGTGCATTCAAAATTCTTACTTACCTACGTATCAGGCCAGCGATCCATGCAGGATCTGAGCCTGAGCTATAGCTGTCTTCCTTGACGGTCCCGGGCACGCTGCTTCCAGTTATCAAGACCAAGATGTCTTACATCTGCGATTACTTGGTCTTTATACCGGACGTTCGGTCTTCATCTTCTTCTCGAACCAGGAGGCTCGGAGTCGAAGACCCTCTTAGCTGGAGCGTTGATGTCAATGCGCTAGATGTGGCCGAGCCAATGTAGTCGACGGATCTTTGCCTTCCGGACTACATCCACATATTTGTACAGCTCGTAGAGTTCGCGGTTGTGTCTTCTTCTCCATTCACCTTCCTCACAGAGAGGACCAAATATTCGGCGCAGAATTTTTCTTTCAAAAGAACCCAAAATCAGCTCCGCTGTCCTGTTTATCGTCCAGCTTTCGGCTCCGTACAGCAAGACCGGCAGTATGAGTGTTTTGAAAAGCATGACTTTGGTCTTTCGAGTGAGGTGTTTTGACCCCAGTTGTTTGGACAAGCCGAAGTAGCATCGGTTGGTTGGACGATTCTCTGCCGGATCTCCACTGTGGTGTCATTTGGTGTCCTTAACTACCTCGAAATTGTAGCTGGCAATTGTTATATTTTTGTTATACATTTGACAGCATGTACTTCGTTTTGTCCTCATTAACCTTAAGACCAACTCGTTTCGCCTGTTCTTCAATCGCCGTGAATGCTTCCACAATGTCACGGCGAGAACATGCCATGATATCGATATCATCCGCGTATCCTAGCAGCTGGACGGACTTGTAGAAGATAGTGCCTTCCCTGTTGACGCCTGTCCGTCGCACTGTCTGCTCCAACACCAGGTTGAAGAAGTCACATGACAGCGCATCTCCTTGCCGAAATCCGGTGCATGTTTCAAACGGTTCCGAAGTCCTAGAACCGAGTTGCACTGTGCATCGCGTAGGTTTCCCGGGATCCCGAATTCGGCCATCGCACCAAACAGCCCTTCACGATGAATGCTGTCGTATGCGGTTTTAAAATCGATGAAAAGATGGTGTGTATTGATTCGAAACTCGTTGGTCTTTCCCAGGACTTGTCGAAGTGTGAAAGTTTGGTCTATAGTCGATTTGCCGGGCCGGAAGCCGCACTGGTAGCTGCCGTTTAGTGCGGCGCAAAATTACTTTAGACGTTCACACAGTACGCTGGACAGGATCTTGTATGCGACATTGATATACAGGGATATACCTCTATAGTTCTTGCAAGAGGTAGGATCGCCTTTTTTGTGGATGGGGCAAATAGAGCTGGTATTCCAGTCGTCGGGCATGCTTTCATCTTCCCAAATTCTGCAGATGATCTGGTGCATGCTCCCTACCAGAACATTGCCGCCAGCCTTGAAAAGCTCTGATGGCAAGCCATCTAAGCCTGCGGCCTTGTTATTCTTCAGCTTCTAAATAGCTGTGGCGACTTCTTCAATGCTGGATGGGAGGACTACTTCAGCGGCTGGAGTTGGGATTTCCTCGGTCCCTACCACTCTCTCTTGGTCATGCTCGTTAAGGAGCTGCTGGAAATGCTGCTTAAATATATCCACTATTCCCTGCGGGTCGGTGACAAGATTACCCTCGCAGTTTCGAAGAGCCTGGGTGCCCTTTTTGAAACCTTCTGCAAGGTCTTCGGCTTTCTTGTAAAAGGCTTGTGTCTTATGCTTATCCCTAGACTCCTCGATATGCTTGAGCTGGGAGGCTGCGAAGATTCTTTTCTTTTGTCGCAGTAGTTTTTTCTCCTCCCCTCTTCTGGCTTGGTATTCCTCTTGCGCTGCCCAGGTTTTACGCTGCAGCGCCATTTGGTACGCCTCGTCGGTTGTTGCCTTTTTGTGCTCACACTCGCCATCATACCACGGGTTTCTTGTCGGGGGTGGTAGGTATCCTAAGGTGGTTTCGGCTACTTCCTGAATGGCTGAGCTACAATGCAGCCACATATTATTGGCATTTGTGGTCGACGTAGCCATATCGTAGACATTGGACAGTCAAGCTCTGAATCTTACTGCTACGAGAAAGTGGTCAAAGTCGACATTTGCCCCTCTGAATGTTCGCACATCCAGGATGTTTGACGAGTGCCTTGCGTCAATGAGCATATGGTCGATTTGGTTGGCGGTTCGACCGTCCGGAGAGCTGTCGCAAAGTCTGTCAGTCGGAAGCCGTTATCTGTTGTTGTATGGTGGAGGCTGTGCTTTCCGATCATATTGGCATTGTGATGCCCGATTTTGGCATTGAAGTCCCCGAGCACGATTTTAACATCGTACTCCGGACAGGCTCCGTAGGCGTTGTCCAGGAGGTCATAGAAGTCCTCCTTGATAGGGTCTTCAGCCTCGTCGGTAGGGGCGTGTGCACATATAAGGCTGATGTTATAAAATCTGCCTCTGATGCGGATCACAGCCAAGTGATCACTTATAGGTTTAAAGTCGATGACCTTCGACCTTAACCGTATTCCGACGACAAATCCGCACCCCAGTAAGTGCAATCTTTTGTGACAGCTGTAAAAAATGTCGCAATTTTTCTTCCTCATCATACCGTTTCCTATCCAGCGTATTTCCTGGACCGCAGTAATATCCGCCTTGTACTGCGTGGGGATTCTTTCTAGTTTATGAGCAGCGGGAGTGTACAGGGTTCTGACATTCCAAGAGCATGCTCGCAAATCCTGTTCCTTTTTCGTGCGTTGTCCTCGTCGAGTATCTGCCCGTGTATCCGAGGCATCTCACTCATTCATAACTTTTATGTTTTTTACGTTGGCGGATTGTTAGCCCGCCGCACAACCGCCATTCTGGTCGGGGTTTTGTCGCTGCATAGGTTTGTTCACCTCCCAACGGTTGTTGAAGAGGCTATCCAGGGGGCGCCGCGAGGAGGCCGTATATCAACTTGACCCAGGCATTTAAACAGGGATCGTTGCTGACAACTCGCCAGGTTGAGAGCGATCAACAACTTTGCCCTGTATGTCCGAGCCCATGCCCTCCTAAAAATTCATTCAATTAAATTTTGCACACAATCACCTTTAAATGGAATCGAAGGGTACAAGCTGTCGATGAATATATTGCCCGTCTATCGAATAACATTCCTTGGTCCTTTGGCAGACTAGTGCACATTTTAAGGTTCCAATGTTTTCGTATTGTTAGGGTTCCATGCATCAAAAGAAAAAAACAGAACACTTATAGGATCACTTTGTTGTCCGTCCGTCAGTCTGTCTGTCTGTCTGTCTGTCAAGACCCTTTATCTCGGGGGGCGCAATCTCCTCCTGGCTAGCACACAATTTCCGCCTATCAATATTCACAAAGGAACTTGGCGATCACCTGATCAGTCTACCACCAATCAGATTGATCACGTTGCGATCGACGCCAGATACGCCAACGTCGACTCGGAGCACTACCTCGTTGTAGCCAAGGTACGAATGAGGAGATCAAGGATGCCACGGAGTCGAGCTGGACAACGAAAGTTTGACGTCGGAAATCTACAATCGCAGGAAATCGCTAGGACCTAGGTCGATCGAGTTTCCCTCAACCTCTCGCAAATTCCAGTGACACCGGAACAACCCACAGAACAACAGTGGGAGCATCGCCAGCGTGCCATCAGAGACGCTGTCTCTGATGTGTCGGGTTTCAAGCCCTGGTTTGATGAACAAAGCCATGCTACATAGACGGACGAGAGCCACTCGTGAACATTACGAGCAAAAACGGAGAGAGGAACACTCGCTTTTAAGGAAGAAAAAAGAGATCGAGGAAGATCGAAGAGATGGAGAAATGCTATCAAGTTTTACGAAAAAGTAAAACGAACATGCCGGGGCTATAAAGCCAGAGCAGAAGCCGGTGGAGATGAAGACGGACAGCTAGCAGTAGGGTTACAGTCGATACTGAGGATATGGAAAGATAACTTCTGTAGACTGTTTAACCGCTATGAAAGATCTAATACCGCTGTCAGGCAGAATGATCCATTAGCAACGAAAGAAAATGCTAGAGAATTTCGTCCGCCCGACCTAGGTGAAAAAGAGCTATTAATTTCAAAGCTCAAGAACAATAAAGCTGCAAGCGCAGACGGGCTGTCTGCAGAGCAATTTAAAGCGGCTCGAGATGATCTGGTAGGGCGCATGCACCAGCTCATCTGTAAAATATCGTCGGAGGAAAGAATGTCCGACGAAAGGAACCTCAGCATCGTTTGCCCAATCCACAAGAAAGGAAGCTCCTATATATGCGCCAACTACAGGGGAATAAGTCTCCTTAACATCGCATACAGGATTTTGTCTGTCGTACTCTGCGAACGACTGAAACGCTTTGTTTATGATCTGATAGGTTCTTATCAATGTGGTTTCAGGCACTGTGCATAGAGATGAGCTATACAGCGCCATGTAGTTTTGCAGTTGCAGTTTTGACATCTCTGCCAAACTCGCCAGATTGTGCAGAATAACAGTGGAGAACTCTCGCTGCTGCTTGGTGTTAAAGAGGATTTGGACAAGGTGACACACTTTCATGTATCTTTTTCAACATCATGCTTGAAAATATCATACGAGACTCACTGGCCACCGAAAGAGGTAAGATCTATTTCAAGTCTGCGCAACTGCTTGCGTATGCGGATGACATTGACGTAATTAGACGAACACAGCGAGACGTCAATGAAGCGTTCGAAAGCATTGAATCAGAAGCAGCTAAAATGGGTCTTTCGGTTAACGAGGGAAAACGAAATATATGCTGTCCACCAAAAAGGACGCGCAACACCGACATCTCCGCCAGAATGTCACAATTGGCAGCTACAGATTCTCCTTCTTTGATGGCGTTACAGCCCATGAAGGACCAGAGCCAAGCTTCTCTCAATCACCCATGTGGTGTGTGATTTATTTTTCACACAGGTGAAAGGGACCTGAAGTTTAATGCCGATTCCGAACGACGTGAGTCGAGGAGCTATTTCACGGCAAGTATACTACGGGGGGTTTTGCCAGTACCCCGCCGAGGAGGAACGCTGCGAAATAAACATTCGATGGCGTCGGTGTTATCGGGATCCGAACTCGCTCATCGTGCGTCAGGGTCCAACACACTAACCACTGCGCCACGGCGTCCTCAGCTACAGATTGGAAGTGGTAAAAGACTTCGTCCTCCTTGGCTCGCTAGCACAACACACCAGCGCTGAGATCAAACTCAGCATTTCTCTTGCCAACCGCTGCTTCTTTGGGCGCAAGGGTAGGTAATTGAGAAGTAGAGCCCTCTCTCGAAAGACCAAATTTGCCCTGTACAAAACCTTAATCATACCGGTCCTTCTCTATGGCGCAGAGGCCTAGACTTTAACACAAGCGGATGAAGAGGCCCTTGGTCGCTCCGAGAGGAAAATTTGTCGTTCAATCTATGGTCCCGTTTGAATAAACGGCGAGTGAAGGAGAAGATACAACGACGAACTATACGGGTTGTACAGCGACATCGGCCTAGTACGATGTCTACTTATTCAACGCCTAAGATGACTAGGCCATGTAGAGCGAATGGATAACACAGCTCCGGCCCGAAGAGTCTTTGAGTCCAACCCCGAGGGACGACGCAACAGAGGACGACCGAATCTATAGTGGCGCACACAGATGGAAGGGGACCTTAACCAACTGGGAGCGCGTCGCTGGATACAGCTGGCAAAAGACCGCGCCAGCTGGAGGAATTTGTTGGTTGAGGCCCAGGTTCAAACCAGACTGTAGCGCCACCCAAATAAGTAAGTATAACATTTCTACAGAGTAGACGGACTCTCCCTAAAAACGTGCTTTTAACCAAACATGGACAATAATCATGTGACGGATAAAGGTCAAACGGCTACACACTGTTTAAATTTCTCAGGACTCAAGACAGGCCTTTAGGATATCGTTGTCTTCCCGTACGATAGCATTTCAGCTGAACTTTTTCGAACTTTTCGAAACAATTTTTGAATTACCAAAATATCCTTGATGCTCGTAACCATATCATGAAGTTAGAGCATGCAATCTTGTTACTCCCTATTGGAACTCCTTAGAAACTACGAAGGCTGAGGAAAACATTTGAATTTGAAGTTATCGAGATCTCGAATTAGAAAACATTTAACTTAAAAACCCACATTTTGGAAAGTGAACAATAATAGTTTAAGGTCACATCATGTGTTTCTTACCATGTAGTTTTTCATTTTCTGGGTATCCCTAAAGCCACTTAATTCATATTAAAGTCAAAAACACGCCATCGCCATTTCATGCGCAGCGTCATCGTAACACAGTTTTACGACCCTCTTAGTCCAAACTCGGCTCTGCCCAAATCAAGCTCAACATTCGATTTGAATTTGCACGAATTTCAGTTCAATAAAATCATTTACACCCGCTCAAACTCGGGCCATGTAAACTCAACTATAAGTCGCACGTTTTCTATTTTCAACGTTTCGCAAGCAACGGTCATAAAATCACAAACTGTCAAAGCGTCTAAGTGGAAAGGCTTCCCATAAAAGGATACGACGGCATGGGTTGAATATTAAAATTTGCTTTGATGTTTTGTTGCTTCTAAAGTGTCTGTGGCCAAAAAAGATGGTAGATGGCGGTCGATATTCGTAGATTAAGCAATAGTTAGATCGTCAGAGTAGTAAAGCCAAATGGCCGGAGCAATTCCATCCTTCTCCTGAAATATGCCATTCTCGGTTAGGGTTTTATTCAGGGACAGACGACCACTTGAAATTCCCTGAAAATGAAGATTGCCTTAATGAACCCAATTGCAGAATACTATCGAACGGCTAACATCCAATGGTTTCTTTCTCCAAACGTAGCTGCTCGCATGAGTGTTGTACCTTTTCTTGTACTTTGCAAGGATGTCATAAATCGTATCCTCTTCGCACACATTCATATGCTGAGTAACACCTTAGAAAGAAACACAACGTATTTGAGGTGAACAGTTTATAAAACGGATCAGAAGATACGTGTCAGCGTGTTGATAATTCGCAGCTTTCTTTCTTTTCTCGTTATCTTGCCGATTTTGAATTTTGGATCCTGACTCCAAACTCTCCCTAAAATTGAAGGTCACACGTGCAATTTGCTTTAATATTCGAATGGTGATCTACCTATAGTCCTCAACATATCGCTGGACGCGACCTCGACAATCGGTGGAAAGAATACTCTTTTCCGTCCAGTTTGTGCCGACGATTCTGTTATCGGGGTACCGTCATCACAGAAATATGCACTCAAGTCCTTTCCACCAAAACCCAACAGAAATTCCAGATTCTAGAATCAGTTTCTTGTCAGAATCTAGGTATCTCCTTAACCGCAACAGTCAAACTCACCCAATTCCACGTGTCAATTCTGTCGTTAAGCAATGGCGTCAAATTGATTATATCGCCATGTATGGTAACCCAAAAGTCATCTATCTTATCGTGGATAGCGATCTCATCACGGGTGTAGTACTTTGTGGTCATAATGGAGAGTAGAAGGAGCACACAATTTTCAGCCTCTTGGTTGATCTTGTTTTTGTTTATTTATTATTCTCGCAACTGATTTCAACCTGACATTTACTGAAACCGACGTATCTGTTCGATTTGTTTTGAGTAAACAATCAGTTGCTGCAGCATCAATTAGAGTCGATTGCCCTGCGTTGCAGCTGCGTGCAGGTTAAGTAATTAGGGTGCGTGTGTTGTGGACGATTTAACCCATAGACTACATATTTATAGAACGTCGCTTGAAACTGGTTGTGATAGGATATAGGAGTTGCGTGTTTTAAAACCAAAGGGTCATTAAGGAGGGGATAAGCCTCCATCAAGGACATTCGAAAAATCTAAAATTGTGATTGTAATACAGACATGCAGATTAGCACTGCGTGGCCATCTGTCCAGTATCGCCTTTGCCGATTATTGCTTATCAATATATGGGAGGATGCAGATGGTTTTACTTCTGTTTGTTCAAGGATGCTGATAATCTGATTATAATAAAAAGAATAGTTCGTAAGTCGCTGGCCTAGTAATAGAAGAAGAGTCTTTAGTGTGGACTTTGGACTAGGGATAATCTTCGCCTTAATGGCCCCCACAGATCACACAATTGCTAAAATTAGTTCATTACCATTGTTAATAAACTAGCCATTGATGAGGAGATACGAGCACATTCTAGAGACACCTCAGGCATCTTGGATATCCGAAACTTTTGAAGAATCAATATTCACTCCTTATTGGGATCAAAGCGCTCGTATGGCAATTGCGTACACTACAGAGTCAAGCACTCACAGTATATGGTCAACTGAAATTCATCCTCTCCGTATGCAATACTAAAGTGCTCGAACGAATTACTACGGACTATAATCAACGCGGATTTGGTCGGCTCTCGTCCTATCTAGGACAACCACCCCTGAGAGTAGTGAACGAACATCAAAAACCCAAACCAATGCACTCCATTCAGGTTCCGTGTGTAAAAAAAAAAAACAAAAGAAGGAAAATGCTGAGTGTGAAAGCTTACAAAAAACCGTGGGAACCAATACCAGACTTGTATCCTCAATCTCTCGTAAAGAAAATGACTTAAACGACTCTGTAGCTGGCGACTAATAAGGCTTTTGATCTACTCTATCTTTGAGTTATCAAAATAATGGGACTCGCTATTATTGTGGTCACTGTGGGCAAATAAGTCTCCTTATGTTCATATCAGATTGGTTGTACAAGACACGGAAATTCTACGTCAAATCGTGGAGAAGACTCATACATTTCAAGTATGTATACGCACTTCTCTGTTTTGTCACCTTTAACAAGGCATATGACATGAAGTGCCAGAAACAAAATACTTATTTACTTACTTATCAAGCCAACGATGCATGGAGAATCAGAGCCTGAGCTATAGCTGGCTTCTATTCCTGACGATCCCGGGCTAGCTGCTTCCAGTTATCAAGACCAAGTTGTCTTACATCCGCAATTACCTGGTCTTTATAAGGGAAGTTCGGCTTTCCTCTTCTTCTCGAACCAGGAGGCTCAGAGTGCCTTCCGGACTATATCCATATCTTATGTCTTCTCCTCCATTCACCTTCTTTACAGATAGAACCAAATATCCGGCGCAGAATTTTTCTTTCGGAAGAACCCAAAATCAGCTCCGCCGTCCTAATTCTTCTTCTTCTTTAGTGGCGTTATAGCCCATGAAGGACCAGAGCCAAGCTTCTCTCAATCACCCATGTTGTGTGTGATTTATTTTTCACCAGGTGAAAGGGACCTACAGTTTAACGCCGATTCCGAACGGCGTGGGTCGAGAAGCTTTTTCATGGCAAGTTTACTACGGGGGGTTTTGCCAGTACCCCGCCGAGGAGGAACGTCGCGAAATAAACATTCGATGGCGTTGGTGTTATCGGGATCCGAACTCTCTCATCGTGCGCCAGAGTCCATCACACTAACAGTCCTAATTATAGTCCAGATTTCGGCTCCGTACAGCATGACTGGAAATATAAGCGTTTTGTAAAGCATGACTTTGGTTCTTCGAGTGAGGAGTTTTGACCCAAGTTGTTTGGACAAACCGAAGTAGCAGCGGTTGCCAAGTGTAATTCTATGCCGGATCTCCTCTGTGGTGTCATTTGTGGAGTTTACGTTTGCCCCGAGGTAGACAAACTCCTTAACCACCTCGAAAGCATAGCTGTCAATCGCTTTATTTTGTCCCAGGTGTGTGAGCGACGGATCAGTTTTTGCTTGACACCATGTACTTTGCCTTATCCTCGTTGACTTTAAGACCAACCCGTTTCGCCTGTTCCTCAATCGCCTCACCCCGTTTCGCCTGTTCCTCTACAACGCGCGATGATGTCAATATCATCCGCGTATCCTAGCAGCTGGACAGGCTTGTCGAAGATAGTGCCTTCCCTCTTGAGGCCTGCCCGTCCCCATATCTGCTCCAACACCACATGAGGTATCACACGACAGCGCATCTCCTTTCCGAAATCCGGTGCAGGTTTCGAACGGTTCACAGGTCCTAGAATCAAACTCCACGGTGTATCGCGTATTTTTTAGCGTGGCGCAACACAGCCGGATCAGTTTTCCTGGGATCCTGAAACCGGCCATTGCACCAAACAATTCTTTAGAATTGGTCATGCTCGTCAAGCAGCTACTGGAAATGCTGCTTAAATATATCCACTATTCCCTGCGGGTCGGTGACAGGATTACCCTCGAAATTTCGAGGAGCCTGGGTGCCTTCCTTAAAGCTTCCTGCAAGGTTTTTATTTTCTTATAAAAGGCCAGTATTTTATACTTTTCAATAGACTCCTCGATATCCTTGAGCTGGGAGGCCGCGAAGATTATTTTTTTTAGTCGCGGCAGTTTTTTTTTCTAACTTGCTCTGGCTCGATACTCCTCTCGCGCTGCCCTGGTTTTTCGCTGCAGCGCCTTTTGATAAGCCACGGGTTTCTTGTCGGGGCCGGTAGACAGTCCAAGTTATTCTGGGCTACTTCCCGAATTGCTGAGCGACAATGCAGCCACATATTGTTGACATTTGTACTCGACGTAGGCATACCGAAGAAGGTACCTCGGGTGAATTGCTTTAAGTGTATACATTTTTCGATAGTCTGCACAACTTCATGAAAAGCTTCTCGACTCAAGCCGTTCGGAATCGGCATTAAACTGTAGGTCCCTTTCACCTGTGTAAAAAATAAAAAAAAATCACCCACGACATGGGTGATTGAAAGAAGGTTGGCTCTGGCCCTTTATGGGCTGTAACGGCTAATGGGCTGTAATAACGTCTGAAATCCTCCTCGGTTCCATGCCCGCGCTTGCCAAACTTCGGGACAAAAACGACCCGACGAACTCTTCTCCAAGTATAGGGAATGTAACTAAGTCTAAGCGAGCTTCGATAGATCAACATTAGCCAGGGCATAATCTTATCTAAATTCTTTTGCAGCATTATCGATAATGTCCCACCGAAATCTGGTGACCTATATGAAGAGAAGCTGCAAATGGCCCAGGAGATATTTCCATTTGTAATGATTGAATTGATGTCGTCCTAACTTTCCCACAGGGAAGTGGGTGTTCATGAGGAGTTCCAACGTTTCTTCTGTGAAAACTGCGCACGCACAGTCATTTCCTGTAATAAAGGATGAGTTGGGGTGTTGTTCAGACAGGATTTTTCTAAGCCTAGCAGCATCCTTTAGAGTTTTAATAGACTTGCAGTACTCTGCCCAGGCCTGTGACCTGGCCTTACTGATAGCCTTTTTGTAGAGGATAGGGCAGTCTTCATAGGGTTTCCAGAATTGTGTGTCTGGTGGCAGAAGTTACAAATATTTTCGGAGTTTTTGTTATTTTTAAGATTAGAGAGATCTTCATTCCACCACGGTGGGAATGTTTTTTTCTGTGTTTCACTGGGCACGAGACTTTGAATGCTGTTTTCATTGTCCTATCATAGGTCCTAACTTTTGCGTCTAGTACTTCTGCCGAATCTATTCTTGGAAGAGGTAGATTTTTAAGCTCAGAATTAATGATCTGGTTGAATTTTTACGGTCAATTTGCTTGGAGTTTCTAAAGGGAACGGGTGTAGTGAAAGTCTTGCATGTAGAACTCTTAGAATATTAGACAAAACTCGCGTGAAAATTGGATAGCAATAAATTGATCCTGCTTTGCCTTTTCCTGGTTTGGTAACGTGGTAAATGGATTGACCCTCACCAACTTGGGGTCATCGCTCTCGAACTTTTTGAGCTCTGAGATCAAATCCTCGGGGTCAGTTATGGACTCGACGCCTTTGAGGAGCCTCTCATTTTAGAATGAACGTGTAGAACTCTTTTTTCTTGGAGCGGCTCCTTCGTTTCCGCTGCTGCTTTGTTGTTGTTGCTGCTTTTCCTGCGACCATTTTTGTTGCTGCTTTTCCTACGGCTGTTGTTGTTGCTGCCACTTCTTTGACTGGGGCTGCTGTTGTTGTTGCTTCTACTGCTAGGGCTGCTGTTGTTACTGCCGTTGTGATTGTTGTTGTTGCGGCTGCTTTCGTTATTGCTGACTGGGTTGCGCCAGCTTCGTTGTCGACTGCTTTTGTTGCTGCTGGGGTTGCAACTTCTGCTGCTTTCCCGCTTCTTCCAATTACCGGATTTAGGACAAATTGTCCCTCACGGCTTGGAGAATTTTCTCCTCGACCTCGAGTCCAAGGCGTTCCTCGTCCGTATTCCAAGTTGAGTGGAGAGCGAAGGAATTTTTCTCATCCGTATAGCGACCCTCCCTACCTTCGAAAAGGTAGGCAAGGTCCACTTTAGCGGGGACTTCCGATTGCGGCTGGGCTGCTCTCGATGTTGACGATGCCCCTTCTTTCGCTTCGACTCACGGCTTCTCTGCGGAAGTGGAACTCTTATTATGTTTGTCACACAACCTGAACGGAGTGCAGATGGTTCGCCGTAGGTGTTCGTTTACTGCTCTCCAGGGGTGGTTGTCCTAGATAGGAGGAGAGGAGCTCGACTGAATTTTCACGTTGGTCGTAGTTCCCAGCAAATGTTCCATGCCATTATAATGTTATATTAGAACTGTACACACAGATGTTCACCATTGCACCACGGCCACCCCCGGTTCACTTTGTTTTCGTCGTAATCCTAAATAGAAACTCGACGTCGTAGTTTGCCTTATGCTCAATCAAAATAAAATATTTTTTGTTAACACATCACGGGAGTATACTTTATAAACTTAACGATAGGGTGGGCCATTTAGAAATTTTTTTTTTTTTGTAATCAAATGTTATTTTGACACTGACAGCTATTTCCCGCTCGAAATCTTGACACAAAGTCCTTCGCGGAACGAAATGAGTCGCTTTACGCTTGAACAACGTTGGGAAATATTGAAAACTTATTTCCAAATTGAGTGCTGTCTAGCCCAAACAGTGCGTTTTTCGAAAATAAGTTTTTGGCCGAAATGAAGCACCCACCGCGACTGCGGTTCGTGAGACTAGTGGACAACACTCGTGGTCCCCGCCGTCGTACTGTGCGCGCAGATGAGAATGTGGCTGCTGTGGCCGAGAGTGTGACACTCAATTCACGAACCTTTGGGCCTTAGAGCAGTTTGAATTGGACAACGATTTTGGGCGAAAAATCATATTTTCTGATGAGGAGTATTTTCATCTCGGCTCGAAAAACCCGAGTGACAGTTTGGTGCAGATTGTGGAGTGTTGGCATCATTGGACCATTTTTCTTCGAAAATGAGGCTGGGAACAACGTTTCGGTCAACGGTGGGCGTTACATGTTACCCGCCTTTTTTTATATTACTGAAATTGAAGACACGGATTTGGACGACCTCAAGTTCATGCAGGATGGCGCGCCGTGCCACACAGCCTATGCCACTATCGATCTTTTGCGCACCAAATTCTCAAATCGTGTTATCAGCCGTCTTGGCAAAGTCAATTGGCCTTTTTTTGTGGGGAACCGTGAAGGACCGTTGTTATGCCAACAATCCGGAAACGATCCAAGCACTTCAGGCCAATATCATCCAAGCAATCCGTGACCTAAGGAGCATAAGCTTCCCAGAAGAAAGAAGAAAGAGCACGAGAGGCGCTCGATTGATGATTTGGAGAGGTGTTACTCCAGGCGTGACGTTCGAAAGTTTCATCAACAGATCAAGCGAACATGCCAAGGTTATAAAGTCAGAACGGAAGCCTGCAGGGATGAGAACGGACACCTAGTATTAGAATCGCAGTCGATGCTCAGAATATGGAAAAACCACTTCTGCAGACTGTATGACGGCGATGTTGCTCAATATACCGCAGTCAGGCAGAATGATCCATTTCTAATCGACGACGACCGCAGAGAATTCCGTCCCCCTGACCTCGACGAAGTTAAGATTGCCATATCGAAACTCAAGTCGAATAAAGCTGCTGGTGCAGACGGACTGTCTGCTGAGCTCTTCAAGGCAGCTGGTTAGGAACATACACCAGCTCATCTGTAATATATGGTCAGAAGAAAGCATGCCCGAGGAATGGAGTCTGAATATCATATGCCCTATCTACAAGAAAGGATACCCTTCTGACTGCGCCAACTACAGAGGAATAAGTCTTCTTAACATCGCCTACAAAATCTTCTTTGCCACTTTGTGTGAACGCCTGAAGCCTTTTGTAAATAAGCTGGTGCTTATCAATGCGGATTCAGCCCAGGGAAGTCCACCATCGACCAAATCTTCACACTATGGCAGATCCTGGAAAAAACCAATGAATTTCAAGTCGACACTCACGATACGAGCTATACAACGCTATGTCTATCTTTGACATACCTGCTAAACTCGTCAGACTATACAGGAAGACTTGGGAGAATGCTCGCTGCTCCATCCGAATCGGTGAACACCTTACCGATAGTTTTGATGTCAAAAAAGGATTTAGGCAGGGCGATGCCCTGTCGTGTGATTTCTTCAACATCATATTGGAAATGATTGTGCAAAAATAACTGGCCAATACAAGAGGCACAATCTATTTCAAATCCTCGCAACTCCCTGCATACGCCGACGACATTGACATAATAGGTAGATCGCAGCGAGATGTCAATGAGGCGTTTGCGAGTATTGAGATGGAGGCTGCGAAAATTGGTTTGGCGGTAAACGAGGGCAAAACTAAATATATTTTGTCATCAAAAACGGACGCTTACCACCGACGTCTTGGCCAGAACGTTTGTATTGGCAGATATAAGTTCGAGGTAGTTAAGGACTTCGTCTACCATGGCTCCGCAGTGACCTGGAACAACGATACCAGTTCCCAAATCAAACGCAGAATAACTCCAGCCAACCGCTGCTTCTTCGGGCTCAGGAGGCAATTGAGTAGTAGAGCCCTCTCTCAAAAAACTAAGGTATCCCTCTACAGAACCTTAACCATCCCGGTCCTCCTCTACGGCGCTGAGGCTTGGACGTTATCAAAAGCGGATGAAGGGGCTTTTGGGGGTTTCGAGAGGAAAATTCTGCGTGAAATCTTTGGTCCCGTTTGCGTAATGAGTGGAGGAGGAGATTCAATCAAGAACTGTACGGGCTGTACAGCAACATCGGCCTGGTTAGACGTCTTTGGATCCAACGTCTAGGATGGCTAGGCCATGTAGAGCGAATGGACATCACCGAGGGACGACACAGCAGAGGATGACCGCATTTAAGGTGGCGCGCACAGGTGGAAAGGGACCTCAACCAACTGGGCGTACGGCACTGGAAGCGACTGGCCAAAGATCGGGCCGGCTGGAGAGGCTTGTTGGTTGAGGCCCTGGTTCACCCCGAACTGTAGCGCCATCAAAGTAAGACTTCAGTGTCCTGACCTCCGAGTTTTGTCGGTCAGTAAACTGCCTCTACAAGAGTTTAATTCTTGACAGGAGTCTACTTTTCTATCTGTGAAGTGCGTTTATGGTCGCCTTTCAGTATACCTCAGTGGTATCGTGATGCCGTTGGCGTGGTATCGTTCTGTCCATCGTCTGTTTAATTATTTCGTCCATTTGTGTAAGATTCCTGTCAATTTCGTCCTGTTGGTCGGTGGGGAGGAGGCGCTTGAAGTGAGTGCTCTCGTCAGGCAGTTGGCAAAGCGTGGCCAGCGTGCCCTTCTATAATCGTAGGGACGTGTTCGGACATACTCTGCCATTTCTGCAAACTCGCCCGGTATTTGGATTACGGCACCAAGTCTGTAATAGTCACAGTTGTAGTCGACGGTCCGTAGACAGTTCGTAGATCATTCGTTCGTGTCAGCCAGTCTTAGTCGCCAGTCAAGCAGCATACGACCCAGATAGGAGCCGCTTATAGGAAACGACGGACTATCCGTTGCGAGTAACTTAATTTTGTGCTCAATGTTGCGCAGACCCCACCATTGGTTTAGTAGGCTCCCTCTGGTGTTGAGTACATTATTTCTCTAATCACCATGTTTGGCATTCAAATCCCCGGCCAAAACGTATTAGTTCTCCGCCGAGTCCAAGCGCAGAAAACGAAAGAGTGTTTCGACCTCTGTAATAAAGACGTTGGACTGAGGTGCTTCGGGTGATTAGGCCGACGCTATATACATACATATTCCTTCCGTTCCGAAGGGGGATACACACAATACCGCGGAACCGCGGTACTTCACCGATATATGTATGTATATCACCTTATGTTTTATATTTTTACGAATGAAGAACGCGACACCTCCGCCTTGTGTGGCATTGGGTCGGTCTCTTCCTATAATATCATAAGAATTATGCCGAATTTTGTGCTTCTGGTTTAGCTAAGTTTCGCTAGCCAGAAGCACATTTGGGCTGCAACAGGTCAAAAAGAATAGCTCTTCGCTCGATCCTGATCAGTGAACTTACATTCACAGACAGGATCTTTAAGGGACTCTATACCAGCGTACCCATTACGACTGTAGAGGCGCTAGACCCGGCCAAAGCGAGTAGATCGTGTCCACCCGATTTGCCTGCCTTTGGATCTGGTGTTGGAGCTAGCCGATCCGCTTTTCCCTGACCTGACACCATTTGGGCGTAGGTTATTTGGGGAGTGACGGCTGGTGATTGAACGACGTTGTATTTCGTAATTAATGGGAATGTATGTTCTTACTAATAAAAAGCGATTCATGGAGGATCTGAGCCTGAGCTATAGCTGCCTTCCATCCTTGGCGGTCCCAGGCATGCTGCTTCCAGTTATCAAGACCAAGACGTCTTACATCCGCGATTACCTGGTCTTTATACCGGATGTTTGGTCTTCCTCTTCTTCTCGAACCAGGAGGCTCGAAGTCGAAAACCCTCTTAGCTGGAGCGTAGATGTCCATGCGCTCGATGTGGCCGAGTCAGTGTAGTCGACGGATCTTTGACTTCCGGACTACATCCACATCTTTGTACAGCTCGTAGAGCTCGCGGTTATGTCTTCTTCTCCATTCACCTTCCTCACAGACAGGACCAAATATCCGGCGCAGAATTTTCCTTTCGTAAGAGCCCAAAATCAGATCCGCTGTCCTGCTTATCGTCCAGCTTTCGGCTCCGTACAGCAAGACTGGCAGTATGAGCGTTTTGAAAAGCATGACTTTTGTCTTTAGAGTGAGGAGTTTTGACCCCAGTTGTTTGGACAAGCGGAAGTAGCAGCGGTTGCAAACGGGCGATTCTATGCCGGATCTCCACTGTGGTGTCATTTGTGGAATTTACGTTTGCCCCGAGGTAGTCAAACTCCTTAACTACCTCGAAATTATAGCTCTCAATCGTCATATTTTGTGCCAGGTGGTGAGCGACGGATTGGTTTTTGCTTGAAAGCATGTACTTCGTTTTGTCCTCATTGACCTTATGACCATCTCGTTTCGCCTGTTCTTCAATCGCCGTGAATGCTTCCACAATGCCACGGCGAGAACACGCGATGATGTCGATATCATCCGCGTATCCTAACAGCTGGACGGACTTGTAGAAGATAGTGACGCCTATTCCTGTTGACGCCTGCCCGTCGCACTATCTGCTCCAGCACCAGGTTGAAGAAGTCACATGACAGCGCATCTCTTTGCCGAAATCCGGTGCATGTTTCAAACGGTTCCGAAGTCCTAGAACCGAGTTGCATAGTGCATCGCGTATTTTTTAGCGACACAACTGGATCAGTTTTTCCCAGTTGTTTGGACAAGCATTTTTGGAAAGAAGCTTGTATTTGTATATATACCGGCCAAAGCGAGTAGTACATACATCGCTTCTCTTCTGATGAAGAATGCTGGCCAGCACATACCGATAGACAGTGTTGACGTTCATCCAATGGGGGAATCCCCTCCCAACAGGCGATGTTATTACCAGTACCGCACTATTAAGCATAGCTAGTAACCTGCCTATTCTGCACTGATGCCAATAATAATGACGCAACTAGAACAATCAATGCTTTGGAAGCAATAAAATACGAATGGAATGACCTGTTTCTGAGAACTTGGTAGACGAGATCATAAAATCAATAATTCGGGCCGTAGAGATTGCAATACATATATGGGGTTGTTCAACACTTGTTGATGTGCAGGAATAAATTGAAGTTACAAGCGGATAGATACGCAATTTTCCAATTCGACAACATCCTATTTCATCCCATATCGTTATTGAGATATTTTGCAATTAACAGGTGCTCTGCGAGCCTGATCCAACCCTTACCATCACTACATCTGCATGTAGATTATAGACAGACAGTATGACCTTAGAAGTACCACCATTCAAAATTCCTAAGGAACTTAAGAAAACGTTTTTCTCTGCGTCCAAAACGAAATTTGCATTTTCTCTTCCGAACACAAGCATCATCCGTCCTCGAAACAAGCGAAAACACACCTTCACTACTGGCTAGTCGAGGGGTGTTCACTTGAAAACTGCCTGTTTCACGAAAAATCGATTTAAAAGAGAACATTTTCCTCACATTTTTACATTTTCAAAGTTTTACTACTTTCACATTGGTACCAGGCGACCAGGAGCTGTGAAACGCACCACCATCCCACTTGCATCATCTAAGGAGAAAGTACTCATCTGCTTTCATTTTTCCGCACACTTTCCCTCTTAGGTCTTTCGCTTTTCTTTCGCGAGGGATTTTTGGTTTTTTTTTTTTTAAGAGTGCGTTTGGCGTAAAACGTATGGTAGACACGCCTCAGGTTCTTGTATCTCTTCGCATAAGCATATGACGACAATCGGTGGTGGCAGGGAAATGACGAAAAGCGGGAAAACTCTTTTCGGTAGGGAAAATCGATTCAGCTCAATCGCGCAATGGTGGAAAATGTCGGCAAGCGATTGTTGAAAGAATTTTCCGATATTCAGACCAGGCGAACAGAATCATCAGCACTGCGTAGCACATCGAGAAAATCTCCGAGTACCGCCGAGTACGAGTTTTCAATGGCATGGTCTATCTTCTGTAGTATGTAGTTTCGTCTATTTTCGGATTCGAATCGTTCAAACATTCGCTCTCTCGCACGATGGATGTGATTCCTCTGCATAGGACTAAAATTAGATTTTTGTTTTTGAAATTCTCTGTTTATACTACGAGTATTGTTGCCAACGATCTTGACGACGAAAACGACGATGGTAATGGTGAGGATGATGATGATGATGGGGATGATTTTTCTCAAGAACTTGCATATGTTTGGCAGATGTCAGACGAACTACATGCGGTCGTAGTTGCAGTATCGTAAACTATCGGATTGGCAATTAAAACCATAGTTGCATCCTATCGTTGTTGTTCTCAAGGATGAACTGTTTTGCGATTTCACACGCATGGCGAATGAGTGGAGGCAAAATTAGCACATGGACAAAAATGGGCAAAGACTTCTGTATATGGTTGAGACCGGATTGAAAGTTGGAATATCCCATGAGAATTTCGTGTGTCGTGATTGACCGTACATCCCACGCGTTGGCCAGACGTATTTGGATGGTTTGTGGGGCGAATAGATAAATTTCATGGACAAATGTTGGAGGTCAATGCATTTAGTTGGTGAATTTACGGGCAATCTAAATATCTTCAATTCGACTGTTATCGAATGGAAGATGATTTATGCAATGAGATGGGAGCCATTTTAGGGATGGATTTGTTTGAAAACTTAGATACGGCCAACCAAGATCGTGTAAGTGGTAAGTTATTTGACTTTTTTCCTTCTCATTTGAATACATACAGAAATATGACAATTTGTCGGTCTCATAGCATTTGCCGGTAACTCGTAGCATTTGCATTTTTTACTTACTTACTTACTTACTTATCAGGCCAGCGATCCATGGAGGATCTGAGCCTGAGCTATAGCTGCCTTCCATCCTTGACGGTCCCGGGCACGCTGCTTCCAGTTGTCAAGACCAAGATGTCTTACATCCGCGATTACTTGGTCTTTATACTGGAGGTTCGGTCTTCCTCTTCTTCACGAACCAGGAGGCTCGGAGTCGAAGACCGTCTTAGCTGGAGCGTTGATGTCCATGCGCTCGATGTGGCCGAGCCAGTGTAGTCGACGGATCCTTGCCTTCCGGACTACATCCACATCTTGGTACAGCTCGTAGAGTTCGCGGTTGTGTCTTCTTCTCCATTCACCTTCCTCACAGACAGGACCAAATATCCGGCGCAGAATTTTTTTTCGAAAGAACCCAAAATCAGCTCCGCTTTCCTGCTTATCTTCCAGCTTTCGGCTCCGTACAGCAAGACTGGCAGAATGAGCGTTTTGTAAAGCATGACTTTGGTCTTTCGAGTGAGGAGTTTTGACCCCAGTTGTTTGGACAAGCCGAAGTAGCAACGGTTGCCAAGGGCGATTCTAGGCCGGATCTCCACTGTGGTGTCATTTGTGGAATTTACGTTTGCCCCGAGGTAGACAAACTCCTTAACTACCTCGAAATTGTAACTGTCAATTGTTATATTTTGTCCCAGGTGGTGAGCGACGGATTGGTTTTTGCTTGACAGCATGTATTTCGTTTTGTCCTCATTGATCTTAAGACCAACTCGTTTCGCCTGTTCCTCAATCGACGTGAATGCTTCCACAATGCCACGGCGAGAACACGCGATGATGTCGATATCATCCGCGTATCCTAGCAGCTGGATGGACTTGTAAAAGATAGTGCATTCCCTGTTGACGCCTGCCCGTCGCACTATCTGCTCCAGCACCAGGTTGGAGAAGTCACATGACAGCGCATCTCCTTGCCGAAATCCGGTGCAAATTTTGGCTTTTAAATTTATTTTATTCTCAAAAAAAACTTATAACTATGTATCTTACGGGGGGAGAAGGGAGCGCGCAAACAGAGCAAAGAAGTTGATCGCGTTTAACTTGGCAAACTCCAGCTTCGATCTCTGCTTCCGCGTGGCCTCCCCTGGATAGCTATACTGGCACCCGGCAGGTAGTGAACCAATGTGTGCAGCGACCCAACCCCTTGTTCCTGGGGAAAGAGGAACCTGGCCCTCCAGGTTGGGGGTTGCGCTTAGGGTTAACATCCCTATCGCATAAAACCAGAGCTTGTTCAAAGACAACTAACAGCCTCGGATACGGACGGATTACATGTTGACGACCCCCGCAAACGTCGTCGGAAATGGAATGTTAGGTCCCTCAACAGACCAGGTGCAGCCGAACAACTGGTCAACTCTTTGGACTGCTATAAGGCAGACATTACCGCGCTCCAAAAAAGCGGATGAAAAACTGTGATATGTACTACGGAAACTGCTACAGAGGAAATAAACAACGCTTATTCGGATGCGGATTTGTTGTTCGAGGCAGACTCAGGAAAGCTTCCAGTATGTAAGCGAACGCCTCACAACTATCCGCATCAAAACGAATCTCGGCAATATAAGTTTCTTATGTGTCCACGCCCCCACAGAGGAGAAAGATGACCGACATAAAGACGACTTTTATGATCTCTTAGGCAGAACGTATGCGCAATGTCCCAGCTATGACACCAAAATCGTTCTAGGAGATTTCAATACGAAGCTAGGTAAGGAAGCTATCTTTGAACGGGTCATTGGAAAGCACAGCCTACACAGCACGACGGCAGAAAACGGACTAAGGCTAGTGGACTTTATGGCGGGACATAATCTGTTCCCACACCTCAACATCCATAAGGGAACCTGGCGGTCTTTCGATCAATCGACAACCAACCAAATTGGTCATATTGCGATTGACGGCAGACACTCCTCCAGCATCCTAGATGTCCGAGCCTTTCGAGGAGCCAGCATCGATTCGGATCATTACTCTGTTGCAGCCAAGGTTCGGATGCGAATTTCTCGGAATCAACGGAGTCGAGTAAAAACACCAAAATTTAACGTCGGAAAGCTACAATCGCAGGAGACCTCCAGGACCTTCGCCGATCAAGTCTCCCTCAAGCTCTGTCAAGTCCCGATGCAATCTGCAGAAACCATAGAACAGCAATGGAATCGTTGTCAGAACGCCATTAGAGAGGCCGCCTCAGATGTACTCGGTTTCGAGCCACCACCGTCGAGAAACCCCTGGTTTGATGATGGGTGCAGACAGGCCCATGTAGAGAAACAGAATGCTTACATGACCACGGGAGCTGACGAGAGCTGCCCTCGAGCTCTATGAACAGAAAAGGAGGGAGGAGCATGCGCTTCTGAGAAGGAAAAAGAAGGAGCACGAGAAGCGCGGAGATCGAGGAGATGGAGAGATGTTACTGCAGGAACGACGTTCGAAAATTTTACCAGAAAGTAAAACGAACATGCCAAGGCTATAAAGCCAGAGCAGAAGCCTGTAGGGATGAGCACTAGTAGTGGAGTCACAGTCGATGCCGAAATTGTGGAAGGACCACTTCTACAGACTGTATAACGGCGATGATAGTCAAAATTCCGCCGTCAGGCAGAGCGAACCATTCAAAAGTTAAGTTAAGATAGCGATATCGAAACTTAAGTCTTATAAGGCTGCTGGAGCAGACGGACTCCCCGCGGAACTGTTTAAAGCAGCTGGCGATGAGCTGGTCAGGAACATGCACCAACCCATGTGCAGGATATGGTCGGAAGAACGCATGCCCGATGAATGGAATCTCAGTATCGTTTGCCCGGTCCATAAGAAAGGAGACCCTTATGACTGCGCCAATTACAGAGGAATAAGCTTCCTGAACATCGCGTACAAGATCCTCTCTGCCATACTGTGTAAGAGCATGAAACCGGTGGTGGACAATCTGATAGGTTCCTACCAGTGTGGTTTCAGGCCAGGAAAATTCACGATAGACCAAATATTTACACATCTTTCTGTCGACTTTAAAGACGTGTATGACAGTGCTTATAAAGACGAGCTATACAGAGCCATGCCATATTTTAACATTCCTGACAAACTCGTCAGACTGTGCACGATGACTATGGAGAACTCTCGCTGCTCTATTAAGATCGGAGATGAACTAACCGACCCCCTTTGATGTTTAAAAAGGTTTTAGACAGGGTGACGCACTGTCATGTGATTTCTTTAACATTATTCTTGAAAACATCGTGCGGGACTCTGCGGCCAATACAAGAGGTACGATCTACAATTGCTTGCCTACGCAGATGACATTGACGTTATTGGACGAACAAAGCGAGACGCCAATGAGGCGTTCACAGGCATTGAAGCAGAAGCGGCGAAAATGGGTCTAAGGGTAAATGGGGACAAGACCAAATTTGCTTCATAGCCAAGAAAAAGTAATTCCTATACGGACAAAAAGTATGCAACGCAGTTGTGAATGTAAAGTGACCAGACGTACTGCTGCAGGCATAACACTCACAGTATATGGTCAACCGATATTCATCCTCTGCGTATGCAATACCAATGTGCTCGAAAGAATTACTACGGATTATAACCAACGCGAAATTTGGTCGGCTCTCGTCCTATCTAGGTCTAGGACAACCACCCCTGAGAGTAGTGAACGAACATCAACGACCCCAACCACTGTGTCAACACATCATAAGAGAATATGAAAAACTCTTGAACCTGCGCGAGTCTCTAAAAAAAAAAAAAAAAAAAAATATGCTGTCATCCAAGAAAGACGCACAACGCACAACACCGATGTCTTCGGCAGCTATATTTTTGAAGTAGTCATGGACTTCGTCTACCTTGGCTCGATAGTGACAAGCAGCAACGACACCAGCGCTGAGATAAAACGCAGAATAACTCTTGCCAATCGCTGCTTCTTCGGGCTCAAGAGGCAATTGAGTAGTAGAGCCCTCTTTCGAAAAACTAAAGTATCCCTCTACAAAACCTTAATCATCCCGGTCTTCTCTGCGGTGCTGAGGCTTGGATGTTATCAAAAGCGGATCAAGAGGCTCTTGGGCGTTTCGAGAGGAAAATTCTGCGTGCAATTTTTGGTCCCGTTTGTGTAAACGGAGAGTGGAGGAGGAGATTCAACCAGGAAGTGTACGCGCTGTACAGCGACATCGGTCTAGTTAGTCGTCTTCGGATCCAACGTCTAAGATGGATGGACCATATAGAGCGAATGGACATCAACGCTCCGGCCCGAAGAGTATTCGACTCCAACCCCGAGGGACGACGCAGCAGAGGACGACCGCATTTAAGGTGGCGCGCACAGGTGGAAAGGGACCTCAACCAACTGGGCGTGCGGCACTGGAAGCGGCTGGCCAAAGATCGGGCCGGCTGGAGAGGCTTGTTGGCGCCATCAAAGTAAATAAGTATGTATCTAACGCGCTAGACAAAAAGACTAAAACTAGCTTACATCATAACTAACATTAGGTGTCTTACTGACCCTAGGCGGGCACTCTAAAACAAAAAATACTTATTTACTTAAACTATGTCTTTCGACAACTTAATATTAACGGAAAGTAAAACTTTTATTATGATTTATGCCCAACACTTCTTACCTACCTTTTGCTACCCTAGCCTACCCTACCCTATGTCAGTCCGCCATTGGGGTTCGGCGAACCCGCATTGAGGAGGCGAGGTCGAAGTCATTGACCTTGCGACGTGACCTCGAATGAGTTTAATCAGAAAGTTGTCTATCCGTAAAGTTCCTGCCCTATCGTATAGGACTCCGTTGGGATAGAAATTTCTGTACTCAGACTCCGGTGTTCTGTGTAATCCAAGACAAGTCCATTAAGCTTGCGCTCACATTAAAACAGACGGGACATCCATAGGCAATCATAGGCCTGATTAAGGCCATGTAGCAGGTTACCTTCACCCTAGAATCAAGTTGGCTGCAGTGAAACAGCCATCTTGTCAGGGCGAAAGCGCCCCAGGCTCTTTCCAGAGCAGCATCTACACTTTTATCAAAGTACAGGTACTGATCTAGCCTGATCCCGAGGTACCTGACTACACTTTTACTCGCAAGTGGACGCCCGTCCGGTCCAATGATTGCGAACTTTCGCCAATCTTTTCTAGTGTCCCTAGAGGCCCTAGACAAAGGCGTTCTGAGTAAAATAGTGTCTGATTTCTGGAAGTTGATTTCAACTTCCAGTCATCACAGAACTGCTGAATTTTGTCGATGTCACGTTGCAATAAAATGCCAATGACAACGATCGTTGGACCTTATCTGTACGCAATCAAGTCGTCTGCATACGCTACTGAGTGGTAAAGAGAAACTGTCAAATCACTGATATAAATGCTGAAAAGGATCGGCGAGTTGACCGTACCCTGTTGCAATCCGTTTTTAATTTCAAATATTTGAGCAGAAGTTACGTTGGCAATTTTCACAACGAAACTTATACTCGTTAACATAACCATTTGAGCTTGTAGTAGAGTCCTTCTAACCATACGGTGTCAAAGGCTTTTTCAAAGTCAACCAGGCAGGCACCCGTGCATTGGTTCTTCCATTTATTCCATTGGATACCCGAGACGAGTTTCGACGCTGCTTGAAACCGCCCTGAAACTGAATACGACCACCGATACATACGAGATTGTCCGGACAATATTGTGGTTGGTTAAGGAAACACACACTCATGAGCTGCTCGTGAGTGTGCACTACCCAAGGAGCAATTACTAAACGCACGCGCTCATGAGTAATTGGCTTAGAGCATTTTTATTTTCGCTCACGAACACGAGTGTGTGTGCAGTTTTGGAAACTCACCCTGTGCGCACTTCATATGTTCGTTAAAGACAACGCACTCTATAGGGTGGGTTCTGTTTAACGCACATGTGGAGTGCGCACATCGGGTGAGTTTCCGTAAATGCACACACTCGCGTTCGTGAGCTAAAATGAGTTGATTTACTGCTCGGGAGTTGTATGCAGAATGAGAAAACATTTCGCTTGAACATTCTTTTTTTTTTTTCATTTTTACAATATTTTAGTCTAAGATGGCTTCATTTTCTACAAAGTCTAAATTAGAAACTTTCTGCAATCGGAATTGCACACGCATGTTGGCAGTTTATGAGCAATAGATTGCTTAATGTGCGCACATGAGTGTGCGTTTCCTTACTCTGAGTTACATGAAGTGACAGCAAATAGACGGCTTGATACCAACAACACGCGGTGTTTCCAAGCGGTTCCCCATTTAAGTACTGACCGCACCTGATGCTGGTTGATTGCGGTGATCGGACGAGAACCGATACATTACCCATAATTCTTCTAAGATCCTACCGGAGCCAACAAAAAGAGCTAATGACCTTGAAACACCTGAACCGATCTTCACAAATTTTAGCTAAAACCGTTATAATCGGTCCATTCTTTTAGGAGTTACGATGCCTCAGACAGACACACAGACACTTCAAACCTCTTTGCGTCGGGAGTTAAAAATGAAAAAATATGAAATGGGTGCTTTCATTTCTCCCACTGGGAAGGTTGTCATGTGGGCCTTGCGGGTCGCACCTATACCACTTTTTTTTTATAGTTACACCCGCACTCAAGGCTAAAGCCTTATAACTCTGGACGTTGTGCGAGCATCCACAAGAAAGGAGACCCCTTTGACTGCACTGATTGCATGGTCAGCACCCTGATAGGTCCTTATCAGAGTGGTTTCAGGCCAGGAAAGTCCACAATTGACCAAATTTTCAGACTGCAGCAGATCCTGGAAAAAAGCCTAAAAATGTAAAACGACACTCACCACCTATTTGTCAATTTCAAAACCGCTTATGTTTATCGTGCATAGAAACGAGCTATACAGAGTCATGTCTAGTTTTGGCACCCCTACCAAACTCATCCGATTGTGTAGGATGACAATAGACAATTCTCGCTGCTCCATTAAGGTTCGTAATGAACTTACTGAGAACTTCAATGTCAAAAAAGGTTTTAGGCAAGGCGACGCGCTATCATGAGACTCTTTTAACATCATACTTGAGAAGGTCGGACACGATCTTCCAAAGGTCCATTCAACTGCTAGCTTGCGCCGATTATATTTTTATGATTGGGGTCATTAATGAGGCGTTTGCTGGCATTGAAGCAGAGGCGGATAAAATGGGTCTTGCGATGAATGAGGGGTGTTATCAAGAAAAGACGCACAACATTGACGTCTCGGAAAGAGCGCCATAATGGGCAACAGGAAATTTTTAATCGGAAATCGGATCCGCAATAACTAATACGAACATACATACAAACATCAGGACCGATCAGAATAACTCTTTCCAATCGCTGTGTTTTGGGCTCAAAAGGCAATTGAGTAACGGCGCCATCTCTCGGAAAACCAAGCTAGCTTTACATAATACTCTAATCATCCCAGTCCTGCTTTATGATGCAGAGGCATGGACGCTATTGAAATCGGATGAGGAAGCTCTTGGTCTTTTCGAGAGAAAAGTTCTTTGTCCTGTTTGGTCTGCTGATATTTGGAGAAGAAGATTAAACTACGAACCTTATTGGCTGTACGGCATGTGTCTGATTAAGCGTTTACAGGTACAACGCTTAAGATGGCTAGGCCATGTAGAGCATATGAACAACATAGCTCCGGCCCGAAAAATCTTCGAATCCGAGCAATAGGTTCAACGCAAGAGAGGACGCCCTCGACTCAAATGGCACACACAAGTGGAGAAGGACCTCAGCCAACTTGGGGTGCGTGAGTGGAGTACCTTGTTGGTTGAGGCCCAAGACCACATCGGTCGAAGAAGATGAAGAGTGGTATAATTTGTACACTTGCAGTACAGATACATATATATATCTATGTATTTGGTTCATGTCGAGAACTACGTGCAATTCTGACCGACTGAATACGGTCATATTCATCATCAAAACTGAATATACCAGACGAGGCATGAAAGATGATGAAAACGCCAGTTCTGATGCTCCGCGAATAATTCAAGCCTACGCGTACAGAGCAGCAAATTTGAACGACTTGACATTCATGGACTTTGCCCGAAAATACACTGTTGCTGCTGGAAAACCAAGTTTTCAATCGCTGAACCTTCCTTCTACGTCGAGGGCCGCTACACGCCCAGTGATGGCAGTTTCCGTTTACAAGACGCATCTTATTAAAAAAGAAAGAGTTGTCCAAGTCATTCCTAAAGTAGTGAAAGGTAAATCCTGTGAAACCGACGAAATCTACTACAAACAACAACTGGTACTTCACACTCCATGGAGATTCGATATGATAACTTTGCTGACGCACACAACATGGGAAGAGTCGTTGTTTGGGCGTTAAACATAGATATGGCGAACATTGTCGAAGAGGATGACGAGCCCGAAACTCCCATATATGAGCCACACGATTGGATGGCTGCTGCCGCAGCGCTTCCGAATCAAACACCTGCAGACGTCAAACTTGGATTCCGAGATGTCGACCGGCAGCATGACTGGTGTTTGTCTTTCAGCAAATATCCAGGAGTAGAAAACGAGCTCAAGTTCATTGATGCGGCAATGGCTTCCTACGAAATACCAGAAGTTTAGGCGGCGGCAAGCTGCTTTACATTGAACATCGAGCAACAAGCCGTGATAGACTTCATCACAAGAGCGACAAACGAAGAAACGACGGACAAAATGGCAAGAGTCATGGGAGCTGCTGGAACCGGTAAGTCGTTAGTCATCAACGAAGTTGTTAAAAGTTTCGGCTTGGAGCACGTCCCGCTAATGGCTCCAGCCGGCGTGGCTGCAAAGACTGCACATTGCCACATCAGCCAGAGTAACGTCCCTAACTGGAAAGACCCAAAGAGAGTTTCAGGAGCATTTCAATAATATCAAGGTGATATTGATATGTAGACGAATTCAGCATGATTGGGTTGCGTATCCTGGGTCAGATAGATGGCCGGCTTAGAGAAGTTAACCCTGAGAAGCAGCACGAATGTTGTGGAGGATTTGTTGTTGTATTCTTTGGCGACTTAAATCGGCTACAGCTAGTTTTGGACAAGCCTCTGTATGGCGTACCTAAAGAGTTGGATGAGTTTTCCCTGCGAGGTTTTCCAGATACGGAAGACGTTTATTCTCAAACAGATCATGCGACAGACTGGCAATGAATAGAAACAATTTCGAGAAGCACTTCATGCTCTAGCCCTAGGCGAGAACAACCTCTCGCAATATGAATTCTGGTCACAACGCTTTGTCGAAAATAATCCAGGATCGACCCGAGATTTTAAGGACGCGACACGATTGATGGCGACCAACAAAAATATCAAAATTTATAACAAGAACGCCTTACGATCACTCGGATGCCCAGTGACTCGAATAAATGCCTTAAACAATAATGCAACAGCCGCTCAAGCGTCAGATGACGAAGCTCAACAACTGAGCGCAGAACCTTTTTTTTTTTTTTTTTTTTCGAGACTCGCGCAGGTTCCACACACAACCTGATCGGAGTGCAGTGATTTGTGTCGTTGATGTTCGTTCACTACTCTCAGGGGTGGTTGTCCTAGATAGGACGAGAGCCGACTAAATTTCGAGTTGGTTATAGTCCGTAGTAATTCGTTCGAGCACTTTAGTATTGCATACGCAGAGGATGAATTTCAGTTGAGCATATACTGTGAGTGTTATGCCTGCAGCAGTACGTCTGGTCACTTTCCATTCATTACATTTACCTGAGTAGCACATCGAATACATATCTCATAAATTGGCATCGCACTGTGATCACATCAATGTAATAACTCGAATATCGAATCAGTGTTTGCCCCCCGGAAAGTTCCCACATCCGTGTCTGTATAAACAGGAGCAGGGAGTGTAAGCACTTTGGTTAAGTCAATTTCACATAACGGTTACGGACTGGCCAGTTTGGACAAATCCCTTTGAACGACTGTATAGAACAGCAATTAAAAGAGAGGAACAGACTAAGTTATGTGGCACCAAGAGTTCTGGCGGTTTTTACCGGACGACGACGGCGTCTACTGTTTATTGACAATCGCTAAGAGCTAATTGCGTTTATATCGATTTCAAAAATTCAAGTTTTCGTAATTTTGTTGTTGAACAATTAATATATTAGATTTGCATGCATACGTTAGGATGAATTTGAAATCCAACCGAATGTGGTAAATATCGCAAGAAGAATAATTCACCATGAACGCCAAGAGCAGAAAGAATTCGTAGATTCACCATTCAAGTAAGTATCTTGTCCGCCTGAAGATATGCTGCGGAAAGTGCGGATTTAAAAATTACGCTTCAAATACAGTACAACTTCGAAAGCTAATTCCTTCTGTTATTAACATTTATGTTTTCTGTTGATATAAAGAGGTGACTCCTCCTGGAAAAGCAAATCTAATTTAGGAAATTGATAACTATTAGAGCTCCATATTAGAGGTACAGTAGAGAGTCAGATAACACTGCACCCAAACCAATATGTACATACATCGCAAAGAACGATCTACGGAGCATGCGCTATACCACTTGATAGCGCGGTTTGAAAATAGTTTCACACGCAAGGAGATCGTAATTTGCGCCTTAATCGATATTGAGGAAGCTTTCAATAACACCACCGTATTACATCGGCCACATCCGGGGAGGTCTCGGTGACATTATCGACGACTAAGGGGGAGTACTTTTACCTCTTCTCTGGTCGATAGTTATCGACGACCTACTACGCAAGCTTACCACTCGTGACTACGAGGTCATCGGATATGCTGATGACCTAGTAGTTATTGTTACCGGTAGGTGCGAAACTGCTGCCTCTGAGCGCAAGAAACTCGCGCTTCAGTTTATCTCTGACTGGTGTTGCGGGGAGAGTTTATCGATTAGCTCAAACAAGAAAATCTTAGTCCCGTTTACAAAGAGCAGAAGGGTACAGCCCTGCTCCGTCTTTCTAAATGGCACAAACATAGGATTAACTGAAGGAGTCAAATATCTATGTATGTGTTGACTTAGATCGCAGACCCAACTGGAACTCCAATATTAAAACCCAACTCACACCGTGGCGCAGTGGGTAGTGTGTTGGCCTCTGACGCCAATGACTCGGGATCGAATCCCGACACAGCCATGTCATCGAACGTGTTTTTCACGGTGTTTCTCCTCAGCGGGGTTCTGACAAAACCCCCTGTAGTAAAATTGTCATGAACAGCTTCTCGAAATTGGCCGTTCGGGACCGGCAATAAACTGTAGGTCCCTTTCACCTATGTGAAAATGAAATCACACACAACATGGGTGATTGAAAAAAGCTCGGCTCAGGTTCTTCATGGACTGTAACGCCAACATACATACATACATACAAAAGCGCCTAAAGCCATATGGGCCAGTCGACGCACTTACGGTAAAACCTGGGGTCTTAAACCTGAGGTAATCCAATGGCTATATACCGCGATAGTAAGCCAAAAAACGGTAATCGTTAAGCATCAACGCCTACAGAGACTAGTGTGTCCTGGCATTACAGGCGCTATGCCAACCTGCTCCACGGAAGCCCAAGAAGCACTAATTGGACTTACTCCACTGCACCTTTTTACTAAAAAGGTTTCATTACGCAGTGCAATCAGAATTGTTCGCTCGGGAACAAGTTTGCCATCTAGACCCATGGGTCACATGTCCATCTTTGAACATCTTTCTGAGCTGGATATGACTACCACGGTCTTGAACGCATTACAACATACCTTCACTTTTGACAAGAGATTTGAAATATTGATCCCAAACCACTCAACTTGGAACAGTGATCCCTCCGAAGGCCCTGGGAATGACTCCTAGCATTTTTTAAGCAGAATAACATTCCATCCATACGTCATACGTCAATCTAAACCTAGTTACTGACATAAGAGGAGTAATCACCATTATAATCTCTGATAACCAAGCAGCGCTCAAAGCGCTGAGTTAGTACAGCACGAACTCAAAAACCGTTGAGGAATGCCATAATGCCCTACAAGACCTCGTCAGAAGAAACAAGGTCAAACTCTGGTGGGTGCGAGGGCACAAAGGTATTAAGGGCAATGAAATCGCCGATCAACTCGCTAGGAAAGGAACCTTTTGCGCCACTCCCAAGTCCAAGCTGAGCTTCTTCTTAGCCAAGTGGGAAAAATCGCAACACCTATCCTTTTTCAACAGCGTTCAAGGACTTTGCCAATCGAAAGGATTTTTACGGCCCCTGAACAAACACTCTATTAACATACCCATCCAAAATGGATGTTGGCACAGGTGCAGGAGTCTACTTTGAGTCTCGGGCTACGCATCGCTCCTACAGGCTCGATTATGGATGCAGTGTCTTCCAAGCTGAGTCTTCGCTATCAAGCAGGCGGCGGACCTGATCAGCAAAGAGAATATCACAGGAAAAAGGATCAGCGCCTATGTTGAGAGCCAGGCAGCCATTAAGGCTCTGCAGGCAGCATGGATAAGATCCAAACTCGTCAAACTCTGCAAGGAGAAGTTAGAAGAGATATCCAATGTAAATGAGGTGACCCTTTGCTGGGTACCTGGTCATATGAATATATCCGGAAACGAGAGGGCGGACGAGCTGGCTAGGGTGGGATCAGGTGCTAACATTGCGCAGATCTCAGCTGAGGCCAAAGCACCACTTAGTGCGCTCTACAGGGAGATACAGACGGAGCTATTGGTGAAAGCCAATAAGCGATGGTATCGCTTTGCTACATGCGCAACGGCGAGATCGACTTGGCCCGTCTATGATAAGAAAAGAACGGAAAATCTGCTGAAGTTCAATCGTGGGAACATTCGACTGGCAGTCGGTGCCCTCACCGGGCACTGCATGCTATCCTACCATGCACCCATATACCTAACCTAACCTAACATACCCAAACTTAATAGAGTAGATATAAGAAGACTAATCAGCTACCTCACGGGACACTGCAGTCTGAGATATCATCTCAACAAAATGAACCTCTCGTCTGAAACTGAGTGCCGACTCTGTCCTGAGGACAAAGAGACGGCAGAGCACACACTGTGTGAGTGTGTTGCTCTCTGCTATCTCTGGAAGCGTATCCTTCAGAGTGAAGTTATGACTTCTGAGAGGATCATCTCAGCTTCTACCAGAAACATTCCCAACTTCATTAGGGAAGTGGAGAAGCACCTCGGCTAATCGGCTAGCAGGAACAATAGATCTCTAAAGGTCGCAGTGCCTCGTGCTATTTGATAGTGCTAGCCTCTTAATTTAAAAAAATCCATCAGTCTAATAAGACTAAAGGCGACTTCTCTTCTTCTTTTTCGGCGCTACAGTTCATGGCGAACCTGGGCCTCCTTTCAAAAACCTTTCCAACTGGCACGGTCTTTCGTCAGCACTCTCCAGTGCCGCACGCCTAGTTGGTTAAGGTCCTCTTCCACTTGGTTACGCCACCTTCAATTTGACCTTTCTCGACCGCGTCGCCCCTCGGGATTGGTGTCAAAGATCTTCCGGGCCGGAGCTATGTTTTTCATACGCTCAACATGACCTAGTCATCTTAGGGGTTTGGTTTCGAAGACGCCGTGCTACGTTCATGTCGCTGTACAGCCCGTACAGTTCACTGCTAAGTCATCTCCTCCACTCCCCATTTATGCAGGTCGGGCAGAAAATCGTACGCAGAATTTTTCTCTCAAACGATCAAGGGCTCTCTCAAACACAAAGGCACCAGGCGGTCTTTTGATCAATCGACGACCAACCAGATTGATTACATCGCGATCGACGTCAGACACTCCTCCACTATTCTCGATGTTCGAACTTTCCGAGGGGCTAACATCGACTCGGACTACTGTCTTGTAGTAGCCAAGATGCGCTTACGGATATCACGAACGCAACGGAGTAGAGTAAGAATACAAAGTTGTGACGTCGGAAAGTTACTATCGCCAGAAACCGCTCGTGCTTTTACCGATCGCGTCTCCCTTAAGCTCTCCAATACACCTGAATCCTCCACACTATCAATAGAACAGTAGGGGGGCCTTTGCAAACAAGCCCTGAAAAGCTCTGTATCCGAAGTGTTGGGTTTCAGGGCTCCACCACGAAGAAACACCTGGTTCGATGACGAGTGCAGGAGGATTCATACAGCGAAGCAGGATGCATATAAGGCCTCGTTGCATAAAAGAACAAGAGCAGCACGTTACGAGTTAAAAAGAGGGTAGGAGCATAAGCTTCTCAGAAGAAAGAAAAAAGAGTACGAGAAGCGCGCGATTGAGGATTTGGCGAGGTGTTACTGCAGGCCTGACGTTCGAAAGTTTTGTCAACAGATAAAGCGAACATGCCAAGGTTATAAAGCCAGAACGGAAGCCTGCAGGGATGAGAACGGACACCTAGTAGTAGAACCACAATCGATGCTGAGAATATGGAAAAAACACTTCTGCAGACTGTATAACGGCGATGTTAGTCAATATACCGCTGTGAGGCAGAATGACCCATTTCTAATCGACGGAGACCGCAGAGAAATCTGTCCTATTAACCTCGACGAAGTTAAGATTGTGATATCGAAGCTCAAGTCGAATAAAGCTGCTGGCGCAGACGGACTGTCTACTGAGCTCTTCAAGGCAGCTGGGGATGACCTGGTTGGTAGCATGCATCAGCTCATCCGTAAGGTATGGTTAGAGGAAGCCATGCCCGAGGAATGGAGTCTCAGCATCGTATGCCCGATCCACAAGAAAGGAGATCCCTCTGATTGCTCCAACTGTAGAGGAATAAGTCTCCTTAACATCGCCTACAAAATCTTCCCTGCCGTCTTATGTGAACGCCTGAAGCCTTTTGCAAATAAGCTGATAGGTCCTTATCAGTGCGGATTCAGGCCAGGGAAGTCCACCATCGACCAAATCTACACGCTACGGCAGATCCTGGTAAAAACCAATGAATTTCAAGTCGATACTCACCACCTATTTGTCGACTTCAAAGCCGCATACGACAGCGTAATTAGAGATGAGCTATACAACACCTTTGACATACTTGCTAAACTCGTCAGACTATGCAGGATGACTTTGGAGAATGCTCGCTGCTCCATCCGAATTGGTGAAGAACTGACCGATAGTTTCGAAGTCAAAAAAGGATTTAGGCAGGGCGATGCGCTGTCGTGTGATTTCTTCTACATCATATTGGAAATGATTGTGCAAAAATCACTGGCCAATACAAGAGGCACAATCTATTTCAAATCCTCGCAACTCCTTGCATAGGCCGACGATATTGACATAATAGGTAGATCACAGCGAGATGTCAATGAGGCGTTTGCGAGATGGAGGCGGTGAAAATTGGTTTGGCGGTAAACGAGCGCAAAACTAAATATATGCTGTCATCAAAAAAGGACGCCCACCACCGACGTCTTGGCCAGAACGTTTGTAGTGGCAGATATAAATTCGAGGTAGTTAAGGACTTCGTCTACCTTGGCTCCGCAGTGACCTGGAACAACGACATCAGCTCCGAAATCAAACGCAGAATCACTCTTGCCAATCGCGGTTTCTTTGTGCTTAGGAGGCAATTGAGTAATAGAGCCCCCTCCCGAACGACAAAGTTGACTCTATATAAGACCCTTATCATCCCGGTCCTGTTGTACGGCGCAGAAGCATGGACACTATCAAAAGCGGATGAGGAGGCCCTTGGTTGGTTCGAGAGAAAGATTTTGCGCGTGATTTTTGGGCCGATAAACGCAGACGGGGGATCGAGGAGAAGATTCAACCACGAACTTTACGGGCTGTACAGCGACATGAGCCTAGTCGGGCGTCTACGGATTCAATGCCTAAGATGGCTGGGCCACGTAGAGCGAATGGACACCACAGCTCCAGCCCGGAGAGTTTTTGAATCCAATCCCGAAGGACGAAGAAGCAGAGGACGGCCGCACTTAAGATGGCGCACCCAGGCACCTTGGTCTTGATAACTGGAAGCAGCGTGCCCGGGACGGTCAAGGATGGAAGCCGGCTATAGCTCAGGCTCAGATCCTCCATGGATCGCTGGCCTGATTAATAAGTAAGTAAGTAAAAGCTATTAAATTGTGTTAAGAAGATCTTACCATCATTTTCTGTTAAATTAATATGCCTCTCCCATTTCCATTTGAACTTATTTCCTCCCAAATAAAGGTGAAAGTATCTACAACAAAAATAGGTAGGCAATAACACAGCAACAACTACTATGGTAACTAAAACCATACAAGGCAAAAAGCAACCAAAGGGACAGAACAAAAACAATGCCCCGTAGAATGCGAGTAGAGCTCAAATAAAAAGATAAAAATAAAACAATTTACTCATTTTTAAGCTTCCTTTTATCTACTTCAACATCAACACATTTAACAAAATATTTAGATATTCATGAGCATATATGTTTCTATTGTTTTACTGAATGAACATATTAATCAAAATCTATTCAAGAAATCGAATTAAATTGTTTTTATATATTTAAGTGATTTTTCGAAATATTATAAAAGTGGATGACTAGAAAAACTCGGATTAAGTTTGCTTCCTAACGATAACGATTGTGGTTTTTTTTTTTTTTTCTGGGGTGTGTACAAATTCTTTTTAAGATTTGTTATTACGGAGCTTTGGCATGCAAGAAGGAAATGGTAAGTAAATGAGATTTGAGGACTTACTGTCCGAAAACTCAGAATTAAGTAACTTAAACCGATAATGAAACAAAAATGCAGGAATTGTGCCTGACTTCCTTTCACCCAGAAATCCCATCATGAACCACACTCTCTGGCGTTTTAAGATATTTGGCCGAATCCCTTGCGCGACGTTCCGGTTTTTGGAACAGTTCGCATCATTTTTTTTTTTGTGTTTGAAAATGTATCTTCAAACTTGTGCGTATTATCAATCGCAACAATTTAAATGAAAAATAAAAGAATGAAAACGGATTTCTTGTGTTTTAATGTGTGGCGTGAGAAGTGTGTAGTGACAGTGTCTGAAAATTTATTCTCAAACTTGTGCGTGTTTTCCAAAACTTAGCGGATTAGTAGGGTTTGTTTTTGCAGAGACTTCTTTGGTGGCTTGAAATACTGTTGCTAGGCTTTTGCTACGAATTTACATGTAGACACTTTGTGAGTGTATGAGGCAAACATGGTCGAGAGGAGATTCTCTATTAGGATTCCTTCCAGGGAGGAATACTTCGAACCTCGGGAAGCATGTCACTCCTACACACTTGATGATGGCTGTAGCGTCTTCCAGGCTGAGATTTTTGCAATCGAAAAAGGTGCAGATTTGATTCTTAGGGAGAATTTCTCAGATAAGAGAATCCAAATCTATGTTGACATTCAGTCAGCCATTAAGGTTCTGCAAAGAACATGGATAAGATCAAAACTCGTAAAACTCTGTAAAGAGAAACTAGAAGACATATCGGATGTCAATGAGGTAACCATTTACTGGGTACCAGGGCATGTGAATATTTCCGGAAATCAGAAAGCGGACGAACTAGCCAGACTGGGATCAGGTGCAGATACGTCGCAGATCACAACTGTGGCTAAAACGCCACTCAGCACACTATTCAGATAAACAGGTGTGAAACTACTAGGAAAGGCCAACAAGCGATGGTGTCAATTAGACACATGTGCTACGGCAAGGCTAACATGGCCTGTCTATAACAAAAAAACGACGGAAAGTCTGCTTAATCTTGGTAGAGGGAATATACGACTGGTAGTCGGCGCCCTCACTAGGCACTGCATGATATCATATCATGCAGCTAGACTAGGCCAACCCTACAACGATTTCTGCAGAAGCTGTAGGGACGAAGGGGAAATAGAATCCATTCGTCACCTACAGTATGAATGCCCTGCACTGGCCCGAAAAAGATTTACGTTCCTCGGGAACTACTTTTTCTCGGGTTTAAAGGAGGTAAGAAACATTAAGCTGAACAAACTGCTAAGATTTTTAATTGAATCTGGGTGTTTCGGCTCAGCGGGCAACTAACAGGTTAGTTTTTCAAAATGGACACAATGGACTCTTCGTAGTCTAAGTGAGCCTTGACTTCATGTCAATAGGGCACCCAACTAACGCCTACATGTAGATACTAAGACGGAAACGAGATTTATGTTTCATTTCAAAAATAAACTGGGATAAGTGCAAAAAAGTGACAAAAAACAGGCAACAGGCATGATGGAGTTTTTGGGTGAACTTCCAAGTATATTTCGTCGTTTGTAGGACAACTCTCTATCATAAACATTTATTCCTTCCAAAAAAATGAAAAATGTATTTTAGCAATTTGATTCAAAAACGAACAAACAATAGAAAATATATATTTTGCTTTAGAATTTAATTTCAAACTAAAGCAAAAAATGCTACTACTTTCGTTACGAAATTATGTATATTCAAAAAGCATTTCTAAATTTAGGGCAATCAGCCAACAAAAAAAAAAAAAAACAAAAATAAATAAATAGTTAGTAAATTAATTAAAATCTACTATAAGTCGCTTGCATCCACGGTGTCCTTGTACATCGCATTTGCCTACCATTTAGTTCAAGCATTGAAAAAATCCGCTATAAGAAAAATCTTCCATTCACTACTGGATTTTTTGATTAACAAAACGAGATTTTTGTTTTTCAAAACCTCGCTGTCAGGCAAAGTTTCGACGGATAGTTCTTTATTAATGACCTTTTGTTTCTTATTTTTTTTTCTATGTAAATAATTGATGAATATGATGATATAGTATTTGCGTATGTATACAATTACAATATACATATAGTAGTTTTGTCAATTTACTTTTCAGTTTAAACATTTATTTATAATATTTATATTTGTTCGAAAATGTACATTATTTAATATGTGTATCATTTTAATTAGGGTTTTGGGCAATAGATATTTATTAATAAATGAATTACTTGTTTTTAGTATATCATATTTAGGTAAATGTTTATTCACAAAAGTTATACTTCCTTTTATGGCACTAACATCCAAGCAGATTGTGTAGGTTTTGTAGGTTTATTATTTGTTGAATTTTTTCTCTTTACCTTCCATCTTAAATTTGTAAGTATATATTAAACGCCATGTGGTTACACTTGTCTTATTCTTAAATCCTAATGGTTATCATGTTAAATAAGATACTGTTTTTTTGGTTGAATAAGTGACATCGATAAGTAATTGTTTCTCAATATTATTAATTTGCTATTTGGTTAAGGTATGGTATATATTTATTAAACACCAATATGATAAATTGATTAATTCGAATGGATTACATTTCAATCTTCTTTTCTACTATATATGTTTTGTATAAGCAGCTTGAAATGTTCAAATATATTTAACTTAATAATACGGCATGGAAAATTCTTCTAATACCTCCCAAATATGTTCCCAGCAATAGGATATTTTTCAATGATATTTCACCGCCTTTTTTTTATTTTTATTTATTTATGTTTTTATAATCGTTTCTTCGTTTGTTCTTTCTTATTATATATGGAATCGGAAAATAACAATGATTATTAGGCTTTCATATGATGTTCCAAGCTTTACTTATTACTAGTTGTATATTAATTTGGGTATATATATATGTATGCATATTTTCTTATATATACATATATACATTTATTTTATGTAATAATTCTAATACATATTTATATGTTGTATGTTGTACGTAATAATGTTGCTGTAAATGTTAGCCCTTAGTAAAGAGTTCAATTTTGAGCAACAAGGATATTTTGAATTAAAACATAAAAATTCTATTTCTCTATTTTACTTTGATTATTTCGAAATTAAAAAGATAATTAATTAGTTACAGAATTTTTGCTTATATGCGCAAATATTGTAGTTGCCTTTAATATAATGCTAATAATGTGAATAAATTTTAATTTTTTTTTGTAGTTTTATTATAGTTGAATAAATACCGAAATAAGTATCTAATGAAGTGCTAAATGTAAATGTATCGTTCATCGAGTGTAATTAATATTTTCAATTGTGTAGGAAAGCTGATAGACTCTTAAATTTTATTTAGAAATTTAAAATATTTTACATCAATAATTATTACAGACATTTTTTTATTTTAGGTTTTAATTTACACCATCATAGATAAATAAGTATTTATTATATTATATATTCTTAAATGCAGTATTGTTACTTTATTTTGACAAAAAATAATAAAATCAATTCTACATCAATGCTATAGAAGGTTTTACATATATTTCACTAAATACATAGTTTATTTTAAATTTGTGTGTGTAATGGAAAATTGGTATCGATCTGAATTATGCATGTTAAGTTTTATTCATTTGCTACATACAATGTATGTCTATTTGGAATACAGGTAGTTTAATTTACACACATTATTATTAATGATTTATTTTTTGTATGTAGTATATGCTTGCTTTATTAAAATATAATTTAATAGAGGAACAAAAGAGTTAGCTAAAATCACAACGAAATAAAATTTACTTGTACTTTCTGTTTCACTTTGTTACTATGGTATGTGTTGTTCTTACTGTGTCTAAAATAAATTATAAATTAAATTATAATAAATTTGTACATACATCCTTGACTTTTGTTTAAATTAAAAAAAAAAAAAAGAAATACGTGATTTAGTTGAATGTTTTAATATTTAGTTTCGTTTTCCTTATTCCTTTGTTTTTATTACAGAAAATATTTAATCATTTTTTAGCTGCCGTTCGTGGTGACCGAAAACTTGGAAAAGAAATTTGACAATTTTTTTTTTTCAAAATTCGAAACATAACATTTTATATTTTTTTTTAAATATTAAATATTTTCTGTATTAAAAAAAATTACACACTTATTTACTTGCAAGAAATGGGGTTAATTTATTTTTATTTTTGAATAAGATATCTGATAAATGTATTTATAAATTAAGAATGATTATTTGGTTTATAGTTGCAATAGCCGTGTTTCGAAGCAATGTATCGTCGTCAAATATGTACTTTCAATTTTTCTTTTTCATCAATCAAAAAATTCTGCTTGTGTTTTATTTTTTGAATATTAATTTCGGCGAATGTCCTTATTTTAGTGCGCCGAATTCGTCAACGAGTGTTTTCCTCCGTTAAAATATATTGATATATTTAAACATTCATATATGATATTACTTATGTCTAGACACAAAACGCCACCAAAATAGCGGACGTAAGGATGTGATTAAACGTTTGGTTTTCTTTATTTTTTTTTTTTAAACATACAGCATAAGACAAAATATCGATTATAATATGTTTATTTTAAATTACACGGAATATCCAATAGTTGTTTGGTTTGTTTTTTTCGAAAACATCGATTAATAAACTGTAGCTATGTATGTTTAACTGTTTAATGATTTTTTTTTTGTGTCCTTGTCAAGATGTTCACTCAACGTTAATGGCTGGAGAGAAATCGTTGAGTGACCCAGCTGACAAGGCGTTTGTGTCTTGATTTAAATAAAAATGAAAAAAAAAAAAATTAGCAACTCTCGAGCCTTCTCAAAATTCCTAACCAAAGACAGTCAGTTCCAGGTTTTCCTTCGTTTCCTGTCTTCCCTCTACATCAGTCCATTCCAAAAATGTATATTAAAAACTTAAAAGAAAATTGTTTCCCTTTCACTTTCCATTTAATTCGCTTTCTTGCCCTTCTCGGGCGATGTGGTCTTTTCCTTGTTCAATAATTCATCAGTTTCTGTTGCTTCTATCGTCTCCTCTTCCTTCAGTGGCTGTTGTTCCTTTTCGGGTTCTCTCTTTTCACCCTGATTGGCTGGTAGAGCTTTCAGAATCGCATGCACCTCCTCGGCCACGGCCATTAGGACGAATTCGAATTGTTGACGCGTTGCTACCAGTCCTGCACGTTGATCGCGAAGATGTTCTAGTGTCGCTGCAATGTCAATTTCCCTTGCACCTTTATTCATTCGACCGAGCACAAGATCGAGGAGGATGTAAGCTCCTGTTCGACCAGCACCCGCACTGCCATGCACTACAATTGGGCAGGAACGGCCCCGGTAGGACTTGTTCACTTTTCTGAAAAGTGAAATAGAAAATCATCAGAGTCCATTCTGCTCAGATCCATTTTTTTTAGACAAACCTTCGGAAGTCCAAGAGTGCTTTCGCCGACGACGGCACTCCGCCTTGAGGCCATGAGAGGAAGTGGAATTGTGTCACTGTGCGCGTTTCGCTCGTTCTTAAGTTTTTCAGGTAGAACGAGCGCACCAGATAGTCATCGCACCAGATGTGTTCACTTACCAGATGGACCTGGAGTAAAGGCAGAAGATGCGTTCGTACATTTGTAGTATTGCCAAATATTCAAACCAATTCAACCAACCTCATAGATGTGATATACCTCAGCACCCTCTTCCGGCCAATAACGCGCACACGCAATCTCTCCATTCTCCTGTAGTCTACACAGTGACACGATCACTACGGCACCCTGTTCCCAGATCATCTGCCAAAAGTGTGCCAATGTAGTTGGTAATGGTCCCTGAGCGGCCACATAAGCCGGTGCTCGAGGATCATGATCAGTCTGAAAACCAAACCACTTTGAGTTAAACTTTCATCCAAATCTCTAAATACATCATGAAATCAATAATCTCTTACAATTGTCGATGCATTAATGTAGTCCAATCCTTCGGCATTGGCCAAGTGATTCAGTACCACGCGCGAATGATCGTATGGTAGAGGGGCTCCGACACGATTCAATGTCGCGCACTGTGGCTGGATTGCTGCATCTCTAGCGCTCGGTTCGGCTTCATACCTACATAGTGCTTCCCATTCCCGCTGCAGTCGACCCTTATTCCGTAGATGATCTTCCATATACGACTACACAAAAGGCGACTGATTAGTGGAACGGTTTTCCTAAGAAGTAGACTTACCAAGACCATATGCCCAGTGGAGATATCCATGTTGGTCAATGCCGGTTCCTCGCTCCATGATGAAGTACTCGATCGAGATGATGGTGGTCGATCATTCTCCTTTGTCAACGATGTTATACGTCCACTGGCAACGGGTTCGGAAGCCCCACCCTTTCCGGCCATTCGAGCACGACAGAGATCCTGAAATGTATAGTCATTCCCGCTTTGATTAAACTCAAAAGAAGATAGGCTTACCTGGTAATCCTTGCTGCAGCTTTCCGCTCCCGAAATGCCAGACTGTAAGCCACCGAGCTTGTCGCGTTTCTTGTCGTGGCGACGAATGAGAAGTAATGTCACAAAGATGACAACCACTGCAGCAGCTCCAGCTCCGGCAAACATGTACGCCATAATATGGGTCACATCGGGTCCTTCTTCGGCTAGTTCTATACGAGACGAAGATACACTACCATCCTCATCGGCTTTGATCTTATCACCGACGCCTGCTCGCACAACAGTCACTCCCAAGCGTCGCAGGATGTTATTCTTCACTCGAGCGTCATTGATAGCCTTGGCGATATCGGTGGCCGTCTTCTTTTCCGGGTTGTTCGAATCGACACGGAAGGATACCTCATGTTGATGGACACTAAGAAAAGAAAGGAAAATGTGATTAAATGTGTCCGATGGCGAAGAATGGTCAAGGGGACCCACGTGAGATAGTTGAAGTAGCCCTGCATATGAAGGATGTTCGCCAGTTCGTTTACAATTCTTACTCCATCGCTCCAACTATCAACTCTGCATAGAAAAGAGAGTAAGTTCCAATCTTCCGTTGAATTCCGAGAGGTACTTACGGGTTCTTAACAAACACATGTGCATATTCGGTGTCCACCGAATGCGGAGCATGGTCTTCGTCCGAATGATCCTTCACCACTTTCTTCTTCTTAGACGTGCCATCGCCCTTGATGTGTTCAGGAAGAACTTCCTTGTTTTGTGTCTTGTCGTCAGTCTTCCCGGATTTATCAGTGGACGAATGCACCGATGGTGGTGGTCCAATCATCGGTCCAGGTTTCTTAACGTCCAGTCTCTCGTGACGCGTGAATCCCAAGACGTTGGCCAAAAACTCACGAGCTTTGTCCTTTTCCAAGTTGCCCATTTCCAAACGATTACGATCCGGCATAAAGACCAAACCCCCCTCGGTGTAGATTCCTTCCTGAGCCATCTTCTTTGGCTGTTTCACTGGGTAGATGTTCGTGTTTAGCATTTCCTCCTCCTCTGGTGTCATACCACTGACGCGCTTGAAAGGCATCGGGGCATCCTGTGGTGGTTGGTTCTCCTTCACCATTTCAAGGTTCTCTCTAAAGTGCGATCTTAGTGCTGGACTGAGTTCCTCAACAGGCGGATAAGGAACTTCTTCGAGAAGCCTATTTTCCTCATTCTCCTCCTCGTTCCAGTTCTTTTGCATTTCATCACGATAGGGACGCCTGAGTAGTTGCTTGATTTGCTGCTCGACATACAGGTCGTACAATTTGTCAAGATACTCTTTCCTCGCCAGGTCGGTAAGCTCTTGTTCTCGTGCATTTCCAACTCGTCCATGCTGACTGGCATACTGATGTCCGATGGGTGTTTGTTGATATATTTTGCGGGACAACAAATCGAATACCTCGTCGTTCTTCTTGAGTGGCGGATAGAAGACCTCATCGGCATAGTCCTCGCTCGGTGGTGTGAAGCGTACAGATGCCATTGGGCTTTGTGGGCCAAGAATCTCTGGATCGGGTGCAAGATTCACACATAGGTTGGGTGGCAAGGGAGTGTCACGTTGGAGCGAGAACAGTGTACCTTGAATGCGACACTGGACGAATGGATGGTCCCAGCCGAGGCCAGCACCCTGCATCTCCTCCAACATGGTTGCTAGAATGCGAGATTGTTCCTTCGTTAAGGGTTTCCTGAAACGATAAGTGTCAGAAGGGTCCTTGGACGTACATATACCCATTGCTTGCATACTTTTCGATGTCCTGCTGTTCGACACCACTGATCGGCAGGCATTTCCCGAAGATGTTATCTGTCAAAGGATTTGTTGTACTTATTATACTATGTCTTAACTACTTGCGTCATTCTTACCATCGTAGCAGACCTCGGCTCCGTCCATGCATAATGTTTTAACGAAATGACATCCTGCAAAAGAGAAAGGGTAAAGGGTAATGAGTGAGAGTGAAATAGTAAATCGAAAGCGATGTCACCACAAATGACGCAGGATTCGCGTTCCCTACGCTAAACACCCAAAGACACAAAACTCCATACTTTAGCGCACACAGACGCCAACCTTCCAGCATATGTACTTTCAATCTTTCTTGGAAATCCACGCTGGATATCCTACTCCCCGAGAGGCAAGGAGCTCATGTCCTTTTTTGGCACGAAATAATAGTTTCATGACGTCAGTGTTTACATTCGGATATGCTTGCGAAATTGAAATGAAGCGACCTAGCCCCAGTTTATTGAAGCCTAACCCTACTTCCCTACTGCTGTTTCTTTACTTTGGCTTTCGCAATTTCTGTCTTCGTCCTTTCTCGTAGTCGCCTTGCTTGCTTTTGTACTTTAAAGGATTTGTTGTACTATTTTCAGCTTTTTGTTTTACGCGACGACATTTGTCGGTTTGTAATGAGGAAGGAAGAGAAAGCCATGGGGCTAGCAATGTAAGAGTGTGTTATGGAAAAGTCCCTACTTTAAGGATCACAGAATGGCTTTAAAGGGATTCATCAGAAACTTGCATACTCGTACATACGGTTGCCAAATAAGCAGGAATTGATGAACGACTGGCTTTTGATTAATCGATTGTGGTAATAAATGGTATCTGAAAGGGATCAATTGGTTTCTAAATGTTTTTTTCGGACAAGCAATGTAGCACAGTAGGACGCCGAAACGCCTTGTGACATTTGACAATAGAGGAAGGATATTTTGTCAGGAAGCAGCAAATTACGGCTTTATTTGCCATGCAATGGGTAATGGATTGGCTGCCCTCTGACATTTGTTTTTTAGTTAATTCACGCTGACAGCTTTAGGCAATTAAATCAATTAATCCGCTCGTTTCCCTTATGTCTTCCTATAAGTCATAAGAAGGGAAGCTAGATGTACGGGACGGCTTTGGTGTATACACTTTAAGTCAAAGTAATAAGTCCACGTCACTTGTTCTTATGTTCAAACTTTTTTGTTGATAATAATCTTGAAAATAATTTTTTCTGTGTAAAGAGAACTATGGATGGCAAAAGACTAACAAAGGTCTCAAGGGGCAGCAGCTATCCGACGGATGCTAGCCTGCTAAAAGGCAAGAAGGACCATCGCAGACGAACACCTTGCGGCAATGTTGGTAAGTCGTATCCCCACCTCCTCGTGGTGCCATCTGGAGATTTTCTTTGCAAATTACAAACAGGGAAGAGCGAATCGCTAGTTTCCTGTGCCAACATCGGGTTTAGTCTACTAAGCCGTAACCGTAGAAAAATTCTAAACTGAGAGACAACCACAATCCTTGGATTTAAAGGACGGTCTTCATGTTGACGACTCACGCAAACGTGTAAAAGGACAAGAGTATCGATTCTGCACCTGGAACTCTAGATCTCTTAATAGACCGGACACGGCCGAACAATTGGAAGTAGCCTTGGCTGCTATAAAGCAGACCTTAGCACTCCAAGTTCGATGGGATGGACCGGGTAAAAACAGGATGAAAACCTGTGACATATACTGCGGAAACTGCTACAAGGAGAACAATAACGCCTATTTGGATGCGGATTTGTTATTCGCGGTGGACTTAGGGAAATAGTCCTAAGCTTCCGGCATGTTAGCATGAAAGCTATCTTCGGGAACATCAGCTTAATATGTGTTCACGCCCCCATAGACCTAAGACCTCCCAGATAGAACATAAGCTCTCCTCTGGTCGATAGTCATCGATGACCTACTAACCACTCGGCGCTACCAGGTCATCGGATATGCTGATGACCTAGTATTCATTGTTACGGGCAAGTGCGAAACCACTGCCTGTGACCGCATGCAGCTTGCGCTCCAATTTGTCCCTGACTGGTGTGGCAGAGGGGGTTTATCGATGAACCCAAATAAGACAATCTTAGTCCCGTTTACAAAGAGGAGAAATGTACAGCCCTGCTCAATCTTCCTAACTAGCACACGCATAGGATTTTCAAAGGAAGTGAAGTATCTAGGTATTGATCTAGACCGCAGACTCAACTGGAACTTCAATATGAAAATTAAATTTACGAAAGCGATTAAGGCCATGTGGGCCTGTCGGTAAAACCTGGAGACTTAAACCTAGGGAAGTCCACTGGTTATACACCGCGATAGTAAGACCTATCGTCCCCTACGGGTCGCGATAGCTTCAACGCCTTCAGAGACTAGCGACATGCGCTATACCAACCTGCCCCACGGCAGCCCAAGAAGCACACATTTGACTCACTCTACCTCACCTTTTTATTAAAAAGGTGGCATTATGCAGTGCAATCAGGATTCTTTGTTCGGGAACCAATATACCATGTAGACCCGAGGGTCACATGTCCATATTACAACACCTTCCCGACCTGGATATGATTACCACGGTCCCGGACGCATTACCACACAACTTCACTTTTGACAAGAGATTTGAGATATGATCCCAAACTGCTCAGCTTGGGAAACCAGTAATCCCGTGCTAATGTCAAAGGCCTTAGGTGGTATATGGATGGCTTTGGCGCCGGCATCATTGGACAAAATCGCAAGCTGCGGCACTCTCAAGTCTAAGATCAATTTCTTCTTATCTTAGACAAGTGGGAAAAATCGCAACACCTGTCCTTCTGGAACATTGTTCGGGGACTCCGCCAATCGAAACGACTTATACGACCCCTGAACCAACACTCTATTGACATACTCAAACTTAATAGGGTGGGTGTCAGAAGACTAGCCAGCTATCTGACAGGACACTGTGGTCTGAGATATCGTCTTAACAAAATTAGCCTCTCGTCTGAAAGCGAGTGTCGACTCTGTCTCGAGGACGAAGAGACGGCGGAACACATACTATATGAGTGTGCTGCTCCCTGCCATCTTAGGAGGCGTATCCATCTCAGCAAAGTTATGACTCCTGAGGGGATCACCTTGGCTCCTACGAGAAGCATTCGCTTTTTCGCATACTAATCGGCTAGCAGGCACAATAGATCTGTCTCGAGGAAGAAGAGACGGCGGAACACATACTGTGTGAGTGTGCTGCTCTCTGTCATCTTAGGAGGCGTATCCTTCTCAGCAAAGTTATGACTCCTGACGGGATCACCTTGGCACCTACGAGAAGCATTCGCATTTTCATTATGGAAGTGGAGAAGCTTCTCGGCTAATCGGCTAGCAGGCACAATAGATCTGCAAAGGTCGCAGTGTAACATGCTAATGGTAGCACTAGCCCCAAATAAAAAAAAATAAAATTAAAAAAAAACATAAGCTCAGTGACTCAGATATGGCAGTAATAGTATTCTAGTATACTTCTACGCGAAGCTGGGTAAAGAGGACATCTTCGAAGGAGTCATAGGAAAGCATAGCCTACACGACACCACGTCCGAAAACAGATTCAAGCTAATAGACTTCGTGACGGGATGTAGTCCCCTAGTAGCTATCACACGATTCCCACATCTCGATATCCATAGGGGGATCTGGCGGTCTCCTGATCAAATATCTGTTAATAAAGTCGATAACTTTGCCAGACACTCCTCTGGCATCTTGGGTGCTCGAACCTTCCGAGGAGCCAATGTTGACTCGGATTATTTCCTTGTTGCGGCCAAGGTGATGAAGACCAAAAGGCGAAAGGCTAACTCAAGTTTTAAAAGGGGACCATTAATCACGATGGAAGAAATATGTCTTTTAGCGCAGTCCTTATACGGACAAAGGTACTTTTGTAATTCTGGCTTGTGGTATTTCTAGTAACACCATAATCCAAATTCCTTCCTTAAGATATACCGTTACTTCTCGCGTTAAACCTTAAATTAAGGAATTGGCTCCTTATAAGCGTGTTTCTTTTAGAGGTTTGGTTTTTAAACTAGTAACATTGTTTCCACAGATCGTCAATTTAGCAGTTGAGAATTTAGTTGTAGTGAGCTCGTCTTGCCATTTTATAGCGAATATATTAACTTCATAACAAGATGTGTAAAATGTGGAAACTTATTTTGAAAACTATGGTTCGGTTCGCCCGACTTATCGTATGCTGCGCCCATTTTACGGGCAATATAACCGTTCATGTGAGTAAGTTATTCGGAACATGGTGAGTCGTTTTCGCACCATATATACTCTAGTGGATAATATGCATCCCCAAAGACAACAAAGAGTGCGAATGGAAGAAGCTATTGCCGTTGTGGAGCGCAGTGTTAAGGAGAATCCGAATGAGTCGATTCGCTGAAGTGCACAGCAATTGGAACTATGCCCTTCCACTTTGTGGGAGGTTTTACGTATAGATCTTGGATTAAAAGCTTATAGGACTCAGCTTGTGCCGAAAACATGATACAGGTTGATCTTCATTTTCAACGCAAAATTTTGTTCTCCGATGGGGCCCATTTTCGGTTAAATGGATATGTTACTTACTTACTTACTTAGGTGGCGCTACAGTCCGTGGTGAACCTGGGCCTCAACCAACAAGCGTCTCCAGCCGGCACGGTCTTTGGCCAGCTGTTTCCAGTGCCGCACGCCCAGTTGGTTGAGGTCCCTTTCCACCTGCGTGCGCCACCGCTGAGACGGCCGTCCTCTGCCGCGCCTTCCTTCCGGAGTGGATTCGAAGACTTTTCGGGTCGGAGCTGTATCTTCCATGCGCTCTACATGGCCTAGCCACCTTAGACGCTGTATCCGTAGACGTCGTACCAGGCCGATGTCGCTGTACAACCCGTACAGTTCTTCGTTATATCTTCTCCTCCATACACCGTTTGAACAAACGGGACCGTAGATAGTGCGCAGAATTTTCCTCTCGAAACGACCAAGGGCATCTTCATCCGCTTTTGTTAAGGTCCAAGCCTCTGCGCCGTAAAGGAGGACTGGGATGATTAAGGTCTTATATAGTGTCACCTTGGTTTTCCGAGAGAGGGCTCTACTTCTCAATTGCCTCTTGAGCCCAAAGAAACAGCGGTTGGCAAGAGTGATTCTGCGTTTTATCTCAGCGCTGGTGTTGTTGTCGCTGGTAATCAGTGAGCCAAGGTAGACGAATTCCTTGACCACTTCAAAGTTATATCCGCCCATGGTGACGTTCTGGCCAATACGTCGGTGTTGTCCGTCTCTTTTAGATGAGAGCAGATATTTGGTTTTACCCTCATTAACCTTGAGACCCATCTTAGCCGCTTCTACCTCAATGCTCACAAAAGCCTCATTGACGTCTTGCTGTTTTCGTCCAATTACGTCAATATCGTCGGCGTACGCAAGCAATTGCGTAGACTTGAAATAGATCGTACCTCTTGTGTTGGCCAGTGACTCTTGCACAATCTTTTCAAGCACGATGTTGAAAAAGTTGCACGACAGCGCGTCGCCCTGCCTAAATCCTTTTTTAACATCAAAGGTCTCGGTATGCTCATTACCGACCTTAATGGAGCAACGAGAATTCTCCATTGTCATCCTGCACAGTCGGACGAGTTTGACAGGGATGTTAAAACTAGACATGGCTTTGTACAGCTCGTCTCTATATACGCTGTTATAAGCGGCCTTGAAATCGACGAAAAGGTGGTGAGTGTCGATTTGGTATTCCTTCAAGTATTCTTCTCCAAGATCTGCCGTAGCGTAAATATTTGGTCTATTGTGGATTTACCTGGCCTGAAACCACACTGATAAGAGCCGATCAGGTTATCCACAAACGGTTTCAGGCGTTCACACAATACGGCAGAGAAGATCTTATATGCGATGTTAAGGAGACTTATTCCCCTATAGTTGGCGCAGTTATAGGGGTCTCCTTTCTTATGGACCGGGCAAACGATGCTGAGATTCCATTCGTCGGGCATGCTTTCCTCCGACCATACCTTGCAGATGAGATGGTGCATGCACCTTACCAGCTCATCTCCAGCCGCCTTAAAAAGCTCAGCAGACAGGCCGTCTGCGCCAGCGGCTTTATTAGACTTAAGTCTTGATATCGCTATTTTGACTTCGTCTAGGTCGGGTGGACCGAATTCTGTTACTTCGTGGTCCATTGCGAATGGCTCGTTCTGCCTGACAGCGGTATCTTGTCTATCATCGCCGTTATACAGTCTGCAGAAGTGGTCTTTCCAAATCCTCAGCATCGACTGCGACTCTACTACCAGCTCTAAATGGATATGTAAGCAAGCAAAATTGCCGAACTTGGAATGGAGGAAACCCAGAAGCCTTTGTCGAGAAGCCTTTAGAAACAATGGAGAGTGCTATAGATGTCCGACATGATGTCTGCCTTCTTCTCTTCGTTCCTTCGTTCCTTCGTTCCTCAATTGAATGGCATTGACGAAAAAGCTGGCGCAACATGCCACACGACGCGCGATACCATCAATTTATTGCGGGGAACGTTTGCTGGGCGCATAATTTCGCATAATGGACCAGTGAACTGGCCTTCACGATCTTGTGATCTCACACCTTTAGACTACATACTTTCTTTGAAGTTGTGTGAAGTCCTTAGTCTATACCGTTAAACCAGAGACATTGGATGATTAGGAAGTCAACATTGGCCGTGTTATTACTGATATATGGCCCCAGTAGCTCGATAAAGTTGTCGAAAATTGGAGCTCACGATTGCGCTTCATTCAAGCTAGACGTGGCACGCATATGCCAGTAATCATACTTAAAACAAAGCTAATATTATATGCATAAACATTAGCTCCAAATATTTTACTTCATATCTAGTTTGTGTACCCCTAAAAAAACACCCTTTGTTAAAGCCAAATACCCGACAACCAGAAGAATCATCATCCTTCTCGCTAATTGGCTGCAATAGGCTCAATAATGTAGAAAATTGCGCCATGTACTCGTACCAATCACTTGTCTCCTTCGCACCTTTCAATATTCAATCTGAGCTACGAGACGGAACGAGTATTCTTAGAACCCAGTAATAAACTGACACAAACGTTAAAAAAGTCGTCAAGACAACGCACCAGTTGACACATATGTATGTATGTACATACGTTATCATTATCATCATTACCAGGGTTAAGGAGTCAAATGTTTCCACAGGCATCCTGGTCATCAGATGCACTATGGTAATAGCTATGACTACGGTTTGTGAGTCTTTCCGTCAGAGCAGCACTATGCTCCACATGAACTCTGACCTTTTAGTGTAAAATACTCGTATATTGCTGAATGATCGGTACGTTACCGAAAGCGTATGAAAAAGTCCTGACTACTATGACTACTATGCATAGTCTTGCACAGTCAAGCACGTGTTATCCAAATATTCTGCTGGCAAGGCGAAATAGGTAGTGCAAAGAGACTTCTCCCCCATTCATTTGACATTTCTTGAGAAGTTATACAAGATCCATGCAATGAGACTCCTTATACTTATGTACGATAAAGGATGTTTATGTTCACCAGAAAGACCGAAATCGCTCTACACCTTAGCTTTAGCCAAAGGGAACGTTTGATCAAAGTTTCACTTCATCTATGCACTTTCGAAGTTATCCACACTACCTATCGGGCAAAAAAGCTAGTAAGTAAATCACACGTTTTCAAACCACCAGAAGTGGCAAAATAGCACGTTTCAAAGCTAGAGTGACAACCGTGCTCACTGGAATCAAAGCAGTGAAAACAATGTATCCACATCAAATTAGCGGTTACCCAAGGCGAAAAAACCATCGTAGCTCCACAGACTACTGACTACAGTATCCACTATCCAAGATCCACATAATTCATTTCACTTCGCGGCTTCCTTAAAACAACTTCTTTCAAATTCAATTACATTTGCATTGCCCTCGCAATTATACACACCCTCGCCGTCATGGTCACCCATCCACAGAGTGTAGTTTCCGCCATTCATTTCAATAACCAATGCATCCACATCACAACGAATGCGAAACAAAGTCGCTGTGTTACGCAGTTGTGGGGCAAAAGGACTACATTGAAATAAATGGACGTTATCGGGATACGGCGCCGTGAGTGGCGTCACGGATAGAGCGTGCAGATCTCCCCGACGACTGACTGGCTGTTTATTTCAACTGCAAACTGAAAAAGGAGGTCACGTTTGACCCGTTTCTGCGGATAGAGTCCTGCAATTGACATTTTATCCACAAACAAAGTATGTATGTACATACGTCTGTATGCTCCTCTGTGATTTAGAGAGTGTATGTGTGTTGTGGGGTATCCGGGTATCCTTGCGGATATTTTAATGGGATGTGATTTGTCTTTGTCAGTAGCGGGCGGATGGAGGAGCAACTATAGCGTAGCTCTTGTGATTGTGACTCAAGTTGTCACTTCCACATCCATTCTTATTAACAATTGAATCAGATACGGCTTGGGCTTGGATGGAGTGAAATAGAATGGAAAGGATTTGTATGCATTATGGAAACCATCGTAAGAATTGATTTTGAAAAATTGCTGACAAGAGGAACAGATGGTAGGAAGCAGTCTACCTTAAGGCTTACGCAGAGAGGACCATGGGAGGTGCGATGAATTTATTACCGATGTCGCAAGGACCAATCTTGGTCTGACGTACGATTATACGAAAATAGAAAATAATTGCGCTTGCTACTGATGCACGATGACAAATGAATTCCTACAAATGTTGTAGGGGAACAAACAACACTTGTTGGAATGCGGGCCTGTTGCTCGAGACAGGCCTAATCAAGAAGTTCTCCGACACGGACGTAATGTATGTAAGTTAAAAAGAAAAACTCCGTACTAGTGCGAGTCAGACTCGCGCACGAAGGGTTCCGTACCATTTGTATATAAAAATATGAAAGAGACGTTGTATGCCACCTCATCAGTGATCACATTAAAACGGCTAATCCGTTTGAAACCATTTTTTGGATGATGACAGATCTTGGTTGCAGGCAGGTTATAGGCATATCACTTTGATGATCAAAAATCTTCATGATGAGATAGTTGATCATAGAAGTGTCCATTGAATTCAAATCAATTATCTTACTTGACAGCAAGTAGGTGAAAAAGTGAATAACAATAATTATAGGAAAAAGGTTTGCAGCTAGGATTAATATATCAAGGACCCAATATGGATCAATGCTTGCAAGTGTTTTATTGGTTGTGGGATATGACCGAAAGTCAATTTCACAACAGCTGAATTTGTTGCCACATTTGATATCTTTTTGATCAATCGACTACCAACCAGATTGATCACATCGCGATCTACGTCAGACACTCCTACACTATTCTTGATGTTCGAACTTTCCGAGGGGCTAACATCGACTCGGACCACTATCTTGTAGTAGCCAAGATGGCTTATGGATATCACGAACGCAACGGAATAGAGTAAGAATACAAAGGTATGACGTCGGAAAGCAACTATCGCCAGAAACCGCTCGTGCTTTTACCGATCGCGTCTCCCTTAAGCTCTCCAATACACCTCGATCATCCACGCTATCAATAGAACAGCAGTGGAGCCTTTGCAAACAAGTCCTGAAATCTCTGCATCCGAAGTTTTGGCTTTCAAGGCTCCACCACGAAAAAATCCCTGGTCCGATGACGAGTGCAGGAGGATTCACACAGCGAAGCAGGATGCATATAAGGCCTCGCTGCATAAAAGAACAAGAGCAGCTCGTGAGCTCTACGAGTTAAAAAGAGGGGAGGAGCATAAGCTTCTTAGAATAAGGAAGAAAGAGCACGAGAAGCGCGCGATTGAGGATTCGGAGAGGTTTGACGTTCAAGTTTTATCAACAGATAAAGCGAACATGCCAAGGTTATAAAGCCAGAACGGAAGCCTGCAGGGATGAAAACGGACACCTAGTAGTAGGTGGATGCTGAGAATATGGAAAAACCATTTCTGCAGACTGTATAACGGCGAGGTTAGTCAATATTCCGCTGTCAGGCAGAATGATCCATTTCTAATCGACGAAGACCGCAAAGAATTATGTCCCCCTGACCTCGATGAAGTTAAGATTGCCATATCGAAGCTCAAGTCGAATAAATCTGCTGGCGCAGACGGACTGACTGCTGAGCTCTTCAAGGCATCTGGGGATGACCTGGTTAGGAGCATGCAGCAGCTCATCTGTAAGGTATGGTCAGAGGAAAGCATGCCCGAGGAATGGAGTCTCAGCATTGTATGCCCCATCCACAAGAAAGGAGACCCCACTGATTGCACCAACTATGGAGGAATAAGTCTCCTTAACATAGCCTACAATGTCTTCTCTGCCGTTTTGTGTGAACGCCTGAAGCATTTTGTAAATAAGCTGATAGGTCCTTATCAGTGCGGATTCAGGCCAGGGAAGTCCACTATCGATCAAATCTTCACACTACGGCGGATCCTGGAAAAAACCAATGAATTTCAAGCCGACACTCACCACCTATTTGTCGACTTCAAAGCCGCATACGACAGCGTAGTCAGCGACGAGCTATACATCGCTATGTCTACCTTTGACATACCTGCTAAACTCGTCAGACTATGCAGGATGACTTTGGAGAATGCTCGCTGCTCCATCCGAATCGGTGAACACCTTACCGATAGTTTTGATGTCAAAAAAGGATTTAGGCAGGGCGATGCGCTGTCGTGTGATTTCTTCTACATCATATTGGAAATGATTTTGCAAAAATAACTGGCCAATACAAGAGGCAGAATCTATTTCAAAACCTCTCAACTCCTTGCATACGCTGACGATATTGGCATAATTGGTAAAGCGAGATGTCAATGAGGCGTTTGCGAGATGGAGGCGGCGAAAATTGGTTTGGCGGTAAACGAGCGCAAAACTAAATATATGCTGTCATCAAAAAAGGACGCCCACCACCGACGTCTTGGCCAGAACGTTTGTATTGACAGATATAAGTCCGAGGTAGTTAAGGACTTCGTCTAACTTGGCTCCGCAGTGACCTGGAACAATGACATCAGTTCCGAAATCAAACGCAGACTCACTCTTGCCAATCGCTGTTTCTTTGGGCTCCGGAGGCAACTGAGTAATAGAGCCCTCTCCCGAACGACAAAGTTGACTCTATATAAGACCCTTATCATCCCGATCCTGTTGTACGACGCAGAAAAATGGACATTATCAAATGCGGATGAGGAGGCCCTTGGTCGGTTCGAGAGAAAGATTTTGCGCGTGATTTTCGGGCCTATAAACGCGGACGGGGGATGGAGGAAAAGATTCAACCACGTCTAGGGATTCAACGCCTAAGATGGCTGGGCCATGTAGAGCGAATGGATACCACAGCTCCAGCCCGGAGAGTCTTTGAATCCAACCCCGAGAGACGAAGAAGCAGAGGACGGCCGCACTTAAGATGGCGCACACAGTTGGAAGGGGACCTCAGCCAACTGGGTGTGCGGCAACGGAAAAGGCTAGCGAAAGATCGTGCTAGTTGGAGGGGCGTGTTGGTGGAGGTCCAGGTTCGCCCCGAACTGTAGCGCCCATTAGAAAGAAGAAGATTTGATATCTTCACCTATCAGGATGGAAAAGGAGGGAATAGCAAATATTACGTAAGGGTTTGCAGCAAGGATTAACTTAGCTGTGACACATTAGGGATCATCAAAGATTAAAGGGTATTTATTTTTGGTTGTTCGTAATTATAGGAAAAAGGGTTGCAGCTAGGATTAATACATCAAAGACACAAAAGGGATCAAAGCTGTGAAGTTTGCTACTGGTTGTGGGATATTGTCGAATAACCTTAGGTCAGTATGTGGATGAAAATCATGTCTGTTGTATGGGATCCCCCCTTAAATATTCATTTTATTCTGTCTTTAGTGTTTATCGTTATAACAGCAAGAGAAATACATCATCTGTGAAAATTTCAACTGTCTAACTATCACGGTTCATGAGATACAGCCTGGTGACAGACGGACGGACGGCGAAGTCTTAGTAATACGGTCCCGTTTTGCCTTTGGGTACGGAACCCAAAAAAACACTTTTGTGCATGCTTTCACAGATATGTGCATGCTTTCACAGGCTCGTCTTCCCTAGTTTTTTGAGGTCAGACAATTCCTGACTATTCACTTCACATGCACGAGCCGTTGCCGTCGCAAGATATGGTCCCTGTCCTTGTATGGTATCTTATTTTCCATTCCACTTCAGTGCAGATAAGACCATACAAAGTCCACCCCTCTTCGTGTCATATAGTAAGACCAGGTTATTAAAAACCACGAAAACAGCAATTTATAGGATTTGCACTAATCATGGTAAAGTTATTCTTCGAGGCATTTTTTTGTTTTACTCTACCTCGAAATAGTTACTTTTGTTGGCAATCCTACGATAGCTCGAAGGTATAAACCTTAGCACCCGGGAGTATGTCCCATGATATGAAGATCGGATTTATTGTAGTCACACTGATAAGGAGTGTAAGGAGTACCCAAATTCAGGTGTTTGTTTCAGTTACCCCACTTAATCTATCTGGGGCCTACTGTGTTGTTACCCAAATCTAGCCGGCAGGTACGCTACTCCTGAAATCAACCAGAATTTCAGGCGGAAAATTTAAGGAGCTAGCGCTAAAATGATTAAAAAAAGGATGTGCTCATGTGCCGTCTCCGTCAAGTGACACGAGAAGGGCAAAAAAATGGGAGGTAGTGGTCCGATTTTTGATCATCTTCACTCATGAAGCTTCTCCAGAAATCGCTAAACTCGCATTGACATGTGATAGTTTCTATACCGGAGCTCATTTGTGTGTTATCCTTAATATTCTAGCCATTTGACTGCCCCTAATCTTATGCCAGATTTGTGCTGCAATTGGTTTATGGTTCATCAACTGTTTACAGTGACATTAGTATCAAGTTTGGTGAATTGAGATCACTATCATCAATTGAGATAGTGATCTTGAACTATGTATAACGAACTCGTTAACCACACATTTTCCTAAAATATCCTGAAATATCCCCACCGTTTACTACTGAACTGCACTGCTACTTCGTTAGGAACAAGCATCGATAACGATGCTTGGAGCAGGGTGTTTCCAGCCCGGTTGTATTCAAACTGAGCATTCTTGTCTTTTTTTTTTTTTTTATAATTACATCCGCACTCAAGGCTAATGACTTACCACGTTTTGAACGTTGTGCGAGCGAAGGCAACAGGGAGAGGGAGAGTTTCGAGCCGGTTGATGTTTTTGACACACAGCCTGAACGGAGTACAGTGGTTTTTTGGGTCGTAGATGTTCGTTCACTACTCTCAGGGGTCGTTTGTGCTAGATAGGAGGAGAGCCGACCAAATTTTGCGTTGGTTATAATTCACAGTAATTGGTTCATGCAATTTTGGTGTTAATATTGTATACGCAGAGGATCGATTTCAATTTGAAGAAGATAGTGCCTTCCCTGTTGACGCCTGCCCGTCGCACTATCTGCTCCAGCACCAAGTTGAAGAAGTCACATGAGAGCGCATCTCCTTGCCGAAATCCGGTGCATGTTTCAAACGGTTCCGAAGTCCTACTAACAATCCGCCCACGTAAAAAACATAAAAGTTATCAATGAGCAAGATGCCTCGGATACACGGACGAATACTCGACGACGACAACGCACGAAAAAGGAACACGATTTGCGAGCATGTTCCTGGAATGTCAGAACCCTGTACACTCGAGATAACGGCTTCCGACTCAAGGACTTTGCGACAGCTCGTAATGCGGTGATAAGAAGCACAGGACTCCCTCGTAAGCGAATCCGCACAGCAACCTGGTGATCTCCGGACGGTCGAACCGCCAACCAAATCGACCATGTGCTCATTGACGCAAGGCAGTCGTCAAACATCCTGGATTTGCGAACATTCAGAGGGGCAAATATCGACTCTGACCACTTCCTCGTAGCTGCAAGATTCAGAGCTCCACTGTCCAATGTCAGAAAGCTGCACCAGCCCATCGTGATGTGACTTCTTCAACCCGGTGCTGGAGCAGATAGTGCGACGGGCAGGCTTCGACAGGGAAGGCAATATCTTCTACAAGTCCATCCAGCTGCTAGGATATGCGGATGATATCGATACCATCGCGTGTTCTCGCCGTGGTATTATGGAAGCGTTCACGGCGAATGACGAACAGGCAAAACGAGTTGGTCTTAAGGTCAATGAGGACAAGCCGTCGCTCACCACCAGGGACAAAATATAACAATTGACAGTTACAATTTCGAGGTAGATAAGGAGTTTGTCTACCTCGGGGCAAACGTAAATTCCACAAATGACACCACAGTGAATATCCGGCAAAGAATCGTCTTTGGCAACCGCTGCTACTTCGGCTTGTCCAAACAACTGGGGTCAAAACTCCTCACTCGGTGGACCAAAGTCATGCTTTACAAAACGCTCATACTGCCAGACTTGCTCTACGGAGCCGAAATATGGACGATAAGCAGGACAGCGGAGAGCACCGTGGCGCAGTGGGTAGTGTGTTGGCCTCTGACGCCGATGACTCGGGATCGAATCCTGACACAGCCATGTCATCGAACGTGTTTTTCACGGTGTTTCTCCTCAGCGGGGTTCTGACAAAACCCCCTGTAGTAAAATTGTCATGAAAAGCTTCTCGAAATTCGCCGTTCGGAACCGGCAATAAACTGTAGGTCCCTTTCACCTATGTGAAAATTAAATCACACACAACATGGGTGATTGAGAGAAGCTCGGCTCAGGTTCTTCATGGACTGTAACGCCAACATACATACATACAAGCAGGACAGCGGAGCTGATTTTGGGTTCCTTCGAAAGAAAAATTCTGCGCGGGATATTTGGTCCTGTCTGTGAGGAAGGTGAATGGAGAAGAAAACACAACCGCGAACTCTACGAGCTGTACAAAGGTGTGGATGTAGTCCGGAAGGCAAAGATCCGTCGACTACACTGGCTCGGCCACATCGAGCGCATGGACATCAACGCTCCAGCTAAGAAGGTCTTCGACTCCGAACCTCCGGTATAAAGAACAAGTAATCGCAGATGTAAGACATCTTGGTCTTGATAAGTGGAAGCAGCGTGCCCGGAACCGTCAAGGATGGAAGGCAGCTATAGCTCAGGCTCAGATCCTCCATGGATCGCTGGCCTGACTAATAAGTAAGTAAGTAAGCATGTATCTATTAATGTAATTCCTTCCGTACCTAAAAAGCTAATCTAAACATTCCGGAAAAATATGTAAAGGAATCTGTATGCCGGATACATGATTCGGCGAAGACTAAGACCGTCAATTAATATGTCTCTCCTTTCAAAGAAGGTACAGATTCCATCTTAAAACGCTCTTCAGCGTTTGAACTATATGAACTTAATTGCACAGCACTTTCCAAGTGCCTATACATACCCGCGTTACAAGTACATTCAAATTAATTAATTTACGAAAACACTTCATTTCGCTCGCCATTAATCCCTACCAACGGTGATAGAAACAAGAGATATGAAATCTTCTTACAAAGGTCCAAAACTTATCAGGTTACATTCCCTTAATCCGAAGAAGTTTCAAAAGGACCATTGAGACGCCCGGTCCTCCCATCAAACAAATCGAGAACTACAACTCGAAGATACATAGGAGTATATACGAAAATGTATCAGCGAACATGTCGAGAAAGTCAAAAAGCTCAAATGTCCAGTTCACCAAGTTCGACATTCGTAGGAGTAGGTTTGACGAAAATATCTGCTTGTTCCTAAATCTAGCATCTGCACAGCAAAAAGATAAAACAAAACAAAAAACCTAGCTACAAGTCTATCACCGTCACCACCATGTCAACGCTGGAGGGCGAAATCCATTTGGCCACGTCGACGAGCAGAGGCGAAAGCTTGATACTATTTTTAGACTTTATCCGGGTACGGGTTCCAAGTAATGAGGTTGGCATTCGCCTACACGCGATTTGTGCTGGTATCGCTCCCACTCGCACCATTGGAATTCTTCTCTAACCTCCAAGTTGATATGATGGTATGAGTAAATGGGCATAGATAAGATAGTACGAGTGCCAGTAAGAGTATGCTGAAGAGTCGAAACACCCACGAGTGGTCCTCATTTCGAAAACACTTGCCGCATCATCATGGTATGGTGATAGGTAGGCTGGAAGGAAACTGTTGCTATTTAGTTCAGAACTTTGCTGGAATGAGGTGAAAATGGTAAATCGATATTTTGTTGTTGGAAAACGCCACAACGTAGCGGACGAGTGTAAAATGGAATAAAGAAAAGCTCTCTTTGGCGTTTTTGTGTTCTACCTTGTTCGTCGGTCATTATATGATGATAATGAATCCAAACTACGTCAGAGAGCGGCATGAATGAAAGTTGCAGCGCTATCTATTATACCCGGAAGCACGTACACATTGAATGGTACGAGCAAATGTGGTGATAGTAGGTATATACATATGTACCGCATATTGTAGGTATTGTAGTTTATTATCGGAACGTTGCTTCATTCTACGCTGGCGTATGTATCTTTTGTACCGATAGAAAGGAATACTGAATATGCAGAGGAGGTGGAATGGTTAATTCACTTTGCACAGGACAAGCGAAAAGAAAAGGAATAAAGAAAAACCAAGGTGGGGCAGGACACGCAAAGTCATTCTTAGTAACGGTAATGGGAACTGGCATTGTTGGATGAAGAGAGGAAAATATTTCGCTTCCCACTACTGATGACACCGGAGATTTGGGATCTTGGGGAATCACGTTCAGCGTTGAAGGTCACCGGATGAGTTTTATGATTTAATTTTCGCCTGATAGCTATGAGTTTATGGGAATGGTTATGCTTCGGTTAGGATACGGTTCGATATTTTCCAAGCCATGGGTAGACGTCACAAATGACGCGAATTTGCTTCTTCAATATTCGGAATGGAATGTTCGGTAAGCGGTCGTCGTCCATTGGGAGTTCCTTGAAATTATGAAAATTTTCTTGGTGGTGTGGTGAAGAGATTCGTTTTTATGAGCTGTCGTGGGTGAGGCACGTTTCCCCAATAGAGACTTATTTCCAAAAAGTTTTTTGCTACTTTTATACTTAAAGTTTGCTAAGCCCACGCAAAGCAGTAGTGCCCATCTTTTTTTTTTTTTTAGAAACTCGCGCAGGTTCAGGAGTTTATATTCTCTAATGATGTGCCGTTAGACACACAACCTGAACGGAGTGCAGTGGTTTGGGTCGTTGATGTTCGTTCACTACTCTCAGGGGTGGTTGTCCTAGATAGGACGAGAGCTGACCAAATTCCGGATTGGTTATAGTCGGTACTAATTCGTTCGAGCACTTTAATATTGCATACGCAGAGAATGAATTTCAGTTGACCGTATACTGTGAGTGTTATGCCTGCAGGCAGTACCTCTGGTCACTTTCCATTCACAACTGCGTTGCATACTTGTGCTAATGGTTTTAGCACAAAACCCGTGCTTTAAAAACTATGTTATTAACGGATCTGTTATGAGAGGGCTGGAAGTTATTTTCTTATGTGATTTAAAACGAGACATAGGTACATATGTATGTAACAAAATAATAGTTGCTTCATCGAAATATCACTGGAGAGTGAGAGTCGAATCTTAATGATTGAAAGAGAAAGTCGGTTGTCCCTTTATAAGGCGTACATTGGGCTTGCATTTTAAGTGACCTTTGTCAACGTTGCCTAATCCGAAACTTTTTTACAATTACAACCTTTTCATCTTGAAATATTTTTTCACCCGAAGTTGATAGAAGTTTAGGGCGACTCTGCTTATTCGATGCCAACTCCTAAAAAATGGGCACATCCCTCGAAGATGACCCACTTGGAGGACGGCCAAAAACGGAAACCACAACGAAAACCATGGAAAAAGTGCATGACACCGTGCTGGACGATTGGCGGGTGAAAGTGAGTGAAATGGACTGTGGGTACATATGAACATACATATCGGAAGAAAGAGTGCGAAACATCTTGCACAAAAAATGACAGATGCTGAAGCCCTAAGCAAAAGCTAATGCGCAAAAGAAATAGGGATCCGGCAGATTTTGTGCGATGATTTGTCACCATGTGTATGTGTTCCCCACGAAACGCCTGAAGGGAAGCAGCAGTCAAATCGGTTGTCAGAACGCCTAAGAAAGTGAAGTGGATCGCATCCGCAGCGTGGGTTGTAAAAAAATATAACGAGTACAGTCGAATATTACTCGAACCTTCGCGACCAGCTGGAAGCCAAAGTTCGTGCAAAGAGGTTTGGCTTGAAGAAGAAAAAATGTGTTCTAGGTGCGACCCGCAAGGACCACACGACTAACTTTCCAGTAGTAACATTTACTATCACCCATTCCGATTCATTTTTTTTTTTTTTCATTTTTATAAATCTTATATTTATGTCGATGAACCTCGAAATTTTGTTTTCAAATAATCGAGATTTGTACACATACGGAAAGGTTTAATGAAGCTCAATCCCGAACATCAATGGCCTACATATAAACACTTGCTTCTACAATTACTATTTTATTTGATGAATAGGTGTGTTTTCTTCTTCAAGCTATCAGGAAACCATAAATTTGGAGATATCTCATCAACACCAATCACCAACTAAGAATGCTGAATTAACATTTCGGTAATTTGGAAAAAGGACCTAATCAATTTTGATGAAATTCTGAATATATATGTTAAAATAAGGTTTGTCCTGACAAAATTGACTTTGCTAGTTTCAAAGATATAAGCTTTTGAATTTCCAATACAAAATACGGGTTTGGCTTGTTTTAGTTCAATCAAAGTTTTGCCTGAAACTTAAAACTTTTTGCATAGTTCAAGTTTTAAATAATCAAATTTTTCACGTTTTGTAACTTCAAACAGTATGCGGTTTTCAATGGATTAGAAGATGCATATACATACGTATGTACCTTTTGTTTTTTGAAATTTTTATAACACAACCTGAACGCAGTGCAGTAGTTTGGGTCGTAGATGTTTGTTCACGACTCTCCACGGGTAGTTGTCCTAGATAGAAAGAGAGGAACGGACCGAATTTTCCCGTTTGTTGTAGTTCTCATGAACTTTTAAGGTTTCCATGCACATATGTATGGTGCTGTATTTGGATTGCAAGCTGTAAGTGTTATGCCTTCATCAATAAGTTTGATCACTTGTCAATCACAACAGCTGTGTTGTATAATTGTTTGCCTATTATCTAGTCAATTAATTTCTATCAAATAAATCGGCTGGACGTTAATCAGTTCTAAGTTACGTCATTACAGGTCGAATGAAATCAGTCCCATGTCTAAAATTCCGAGCGCACATACGCACATGCGCACATACCTTGGATTTGGGTTCTGGTGACCTTGAAGCGTCGAGACACAATGTCGAAATTTGGATTTCGCAAAATCGGCCCCATTACAATAACTTCCGACTGGAAAGTTAAAAAAAATATCTCTCAACAGGACCACGAACCTGTATACCTTCAGACTTCCATCTGTTTTCAAACCTGATGAACCTAATGTTTCTGGCAAGCACTTCGCATCCAATGAAGAAGTTGAGAGAACCGTAAATGAATATTTTCAGAGCGCTCACTTTCTGAAAGGAATAATGGTGTTGGAGAAACACTCAACCTGATGCTGTGAAGTAAAGGGAGATTTTATGAAGAAAAATAAAAACATTTTTTACTGAAAATCGAAGCCTTCCAATGTCAGGCCGAGAGTTTTTCACTTTTTACCCTCGTAGTTCACCGACAGTCATACTTTTAACCCTCGTTATCGTTCCGAAAATGGCAAGTTTCAGTTCCTTCATTTTCCCAGACTGTTTAACGTCGATAGGAGACTCCTATAACAGCGACAACTATAGGGAATAAGTCTCCTTAACATCGCGTTATAAGATCTTTTATCTGCCCTGCTGTGTGACCGCCTGAAACCATTCGTGGACAGTTTGATAGGTCCCCATAAATGTTGATCCAGTCTAGAAAAATTCACGATAGACCAAATCTTCGCCATGCGACAGATCTTGGAGAAGACCCATGCATTTTAGGTCGACACACACCACCTTTTCGTCGATTTCAATGCCGCAAATGACAGTGCCTATAAGGACAAACTACATGGCCATGTTATGTTTTGACAACCCTCCCGAACTCGTCAGGCTGTGTAAGATGACAATGGAAAATTCTCGCTGCGCCATTAAAGTCCTAAGGAGTTAGCCGATATTTTCGATATCAAAAAACGATTCATACAGGGCGGCGCACTTTCGTGTGATTTTTTCAAGATCATCCTTGATATGATCGTGCGGGATTAACTGGCCAATACAAGAGGCACGATCTACTTCAAGTCTGCACAATTGCTCGCATATGCTGATGACATTGACGTAATTGGGAGAACGTATCGAGATGTCAATGAAGCTTTTGTGAGCACTGAAGCAGAAGCGGCTAAAGTGGGTCTGAAAGTAAACGAGGGAAAAACCAAATATATGCTATCGTCAAAGAAAAACGCACAATACCGACATCTTGGCCAGAACGTCACTATTGGCAGCTACAACTTTGATGTAGTCAAGGATTTTGTCTACCTTGACTCACTGGTAACAAGAGGCAGCGACACTAGCGCTGAGATTAGACGCAGAATAACTCTTTCCAACCGCTGTTTCTTCGAGCCCAAGAGGCAATTGAGTAGTAAAGTCCTCTCTCGGGAAACCTAGATGACTTCCTATAAAACCTTAATCATCCCGGAACTCCTCTACGGCACTGAGGCTTGGACCTTTTCAAAAGCGGATGAACAGGCCCTTTTCGTTTCGTGAGAAAATTCCGCGTACAATCTTCAGTCCTCTTTGTGTTGACGGAGAGTGAAGGAGAAAATTCAACCGCGAACTGTAGGGGCTGTACAACGACATCGGCCTAGTACGACGTCTATGGATCCAATGTATAAGACAGCTAGGCCATGTAGAGCAAATGGATAGCACAGCTCCGGCCGGAAGAATCTTTGACTCCAACCCGGAAGGGCGACGTTGCAGAGGGCGGCCGCATCTAAGGTAGCGCACACAGGTGGAAAGGGACCTTAACCAACGCGGCAGGGCGACACTGGAAACAGCTAGCAAAAGATCGTGCTAGCTGGAAAGGCTTGGGGGTTAAGGTCCATGTTCACCACGAACTGTAGCGCCACCTAAATAAGTGAGTAAGTATACAACGTCGTTGATAGTCCAAATTTCACTGTAAGGCAGTACAAACCATTTACAACTGACAAAGACGAGGAAAATTTCTGTCAAGCCGATGTACACCAGATTAAGTTAGCGATATTCAAGCTGAGGTCTAATGAAGCGCTTTTTCAAATGAACAATCTGATTGGCTTATTTAAAACAAATGGAGATCCATAAGATTTATTCACAAAAAAGCAAACTGGGGAACAAAATCTCAGAACCGCTTGCCGAAACATTTTGTAGACAGTGTAGTAGGTTCCCATCAGTGTGTTTTGAGACAGGCGATTTTATGATAAAGTGGGCGTTGTCTCTACGACGGATTTTTGTCGATTTTAAAGCTGCCTATTGCAGTGTCTACAAAGATGCGCTATACATGGGTTTTGGCATACCTGACAAACCTGTCAGGATGTTCGCTATCCTGTATATGCAATGGTAAGTTCTTACTGCTTCACTAAGTCAGGAATAAAATTCGATTATTTTCGGCCTTTGGTGTCTGTAAATGATTCGGATTAATCGTGGTGACCTCTTATAAGGCTTTAATCATGTGAGATAGTCACTGCGACTAAGTGGCTTGGACCGTAGCCTCCTTGGTGGTGTTTATCCACAACATGCACTTGAATAGAGGAAGACCTGCCGTTGGTGTTGATATTTTTCCATGAAAGCCGAGGTTTTAAGTGGGTGTTGGCTTTGGTAGGCGTTTTACTAAAAATCCATTTACTCTTTATCGATATTAAAGCCGCATACGACAGCATTCATTGCAAAAAATTATTAGATGGGATGGCCGAGTTCGGGATCCCAGGAAAACTGATACGGCTGTGTCGCGCCACGCTATAAAATACGCGATGCACCGTACAGTTCGATTCTAGGACCTCGGAGCCATTCGAAGCATGCATCGGATTTCGGCAAGGAGATGCGCTGTCAGGTGACTTCTTCAACCTGGTGCTGGAGGAGATAGTGCGACGGGCAGGCGTCAACAAATCTGTCCAGCTGCTAGGATACGCGGACGATATTGACAGCAACGCGCGGTGTCGGCGTGACGTTGTAGAAGCTTTCACGGCGATTGAAGAATTCGCGAGGATAAGACAAAGTATATGCTGTCAAGCAAAACCGGATCCGTCCCTCAAAACCTGGGACAAAATATAACGGTTAACAGCTATACTTTCGAGGCGGTTAAGGAGTTTGTCTACCTCAGGCCAGTAGTAAGCTCCAGAAACGACACCACAGTGGAGATCCGGCTTAGAATCGAACTTGGCAACCGCTGTTAGTTCATGCTTTACAAAATGTTTATACGGCCAGTCGTGCTATACGGAGCCGAAAGCTGGACGATAAGCAGGACGGCGGAGCTGATTTTGGTTCTTTCGAAAGAAAAATTCTGCGCCGGATATTTGGTCCTGTCTGTGAGGAAGGTGAATGGAGGAGAAGACATAAACGCGAACTCTATGAGCTGTACAAAGATGTGGATATAGTCTATAAGGCAAAGATCCGTCGACTACATTGTTTCGGCCACATCGTGCGCATGAACACCAACGTCCCAGCTCAAAGGGTATTCGACTACGAGCGTCCTGGTTCGAGAAGAACAGGAAGACCGAACCACCGGTATAGAGACCAAGTAATCGCGGATGTAAGACAACTTGATCTTGATACCCGGAAACAGCTTGCCCGTCAAAGATGGAAGGCAACTATAGCTCAGGCTCAGATCCTCCATGGATTGCTGGCCTGATAAGTAAGCAAATGACTATTAAATGGGCGGTTTACTATTAAATGAGCCGTGGCGCAGTGGTTAATATTTTGGACGCTGACACAGGATGGGCGAGTTCGGATCCAGACAACACTAACGCGGCGTCCATTCTCGGCGGGGTACTGGCAAAACCCCTCCTTGTAGTATACTTGCCATGAAAAGGCTTCTCGAGTCACGCCATTCATTTTGTAAGTCCCTTTCACCTGTGTGAAAAATAAAACACACAGTACATGAGTGATCGAGAGAAGTTTGGCTCTGGTCCTTCATGGACTCTAACGCCACCAAAAAAGAAATTATTAAATAGGCGGTCTATAAGGAATATGTTTGGATATTTTCAAACTCTTGCCCTAGTTATTAGGTCGACGAGTTCCCATAAGAAATACCTAAATATTCTTCTGCTCCTCTGCATCCCTGTTCCATCATAAAAAGCGAATCACCCAATGAAACTGCTCTGTCTTCACATCTCTATATTATCCGTTTCTCGATCCCAATCACACCTTAAGGTATCACGACTAATAAAATATAGCACATATGCGTCCAATTAATGATTCCGTTTTGAAATACAATATTCAACAGCTATTCAGAGCTTCGTAGAGTATTGAAATCCATTGTCACGAAGTCTCAACCTAATATACCTATCCTATCATACTGTTAAATTCCTAGAATCGGAACACAACAACACACCCTCCACCATCTTAGAAATATATTTTACTAACGAAACAAAGGCTTTCGGATGTAACAAGCCAGTATCTTGTCCAGGTTGATTAGAACAATAAACTTTAGTCCTTCCACAAACAATGATTCCAAGAGACGCCACCAGCCCGTCTCATGTGAGCGATATCACATATTGCTGGCATCATCCTCACAATAACCGATTCTCGATAACCCACTCCGAGTAACCAGCTCAAAATATGGCCCTTATGGCTATGTACCGCACAACCTTCCCATTGCCTGCACTTCCCCACGTAGGATATAATAAATACGAAAGTATCTACGAGTACACTTACCGACATTTCCCTCGCCATCAGCCACATAGCCCTGCGACAATAGAAATGCAACAGTTATAAGCCTCAGCGATGTTACACTCCAACTGCATCGGTTCCAATTTCTTCCGTTACTCTGTACATTTCTTGCCATGACGTTGCGTCACCTGTTCAAAACGAAAGACAAAGATACGAGATAAGTACAATCACACAATCCAGCGTTAACGTGGATGGGAGAGCGGATAAAACAATAGTCGTTTGGAAGGATAGCCGAAGGAGTCGGCATAAACGGTCGGATTGAAATTGCCCGCCACCCACAACATGGTGGCAAGAGTTATTTTTAGATACATTTTTCAATTAAAAGGAAAAAGATGTTTTCTTTACAGGACGAGCGAGTGATGGGATGAGGTGATAATCCAAACAAATGGTGGGAAATAAGTGACGGTGTTTGCTTTCGGAATTGCGATGAAGGAATTTGCTCAACTGCTCATTTGATATGCGAAGGGAGGAGCTTTCTGGTGAAAAAGTTGTGGTAATAGCTAAACACAAAAAAGGAGTTATGTAAAGGCTTAATTGCTGCGGTCAGGTTCAAGGAAAGTAATTCAACGTAGTAAATCGGGTTAGGTATGTACATATGGGCATATATAGAATAACACGATAAAAGGGCATAGGAGAGCCCATTAGCCTAAATTCAACTCCGAACAGATATTCTGTGTGCGAATTCGTCCTTGGGTATGTTGCTTCCGAGGCTTTCGCACACGTGCCGAAAGACTAAGATAGTTTGTCTGAGGCTGCATTTTGGATAATGTCTTTCTGGGATATTAAAATGTGCCATACATTTACCTTTTAACGATTCAAGGTTTTACACGACCTGTCTATCGCCCTCGGATTCTTATGAGAGACTACTAGATTGTACTCCACTATACGCTCTCTTCTTATCTACACTAAAAGTAAGGAGCAGCTCCTAGCCAGAGCTTTAAGTATGGTATACTTACTTACTTACTTATCAGGCCAGCAATCCGTGGAAGATCTGAGCCTGATCTATAGCTGCCTTCCAACCTTGACGGTCCCGGGCATGCTGCTTCCAGTTATCAAGACCAAAGGACCCAAAATCAGCTCCGCTGTCCTGCTTATCGTACAACTTTCGGCTTCGTACAGCAAGACGGGCAGTATAAGCGTTTTGTAAAGCATGACTTTGGTACTTCGAGTGAGGAGTTTTGGCCCAAGTTGTTGGGACAAATCGAAGTAGCAGCGGTCGCCAAGTGCAATTCTATGCCGGATCTCCACTGTGGTGTCGTTTGTGAAGTTTACATTCGCTCCGAGGTAGACAAACTCCTTAGCCACCTCGAAATTATAGCTGTCAACCGTTATATTTTGTCCCAAGTGGTGAGCGAGGGATCGGTTTTTGCTTGACAGCATGTTCTTTGTCTTATCCTCGTTGACTTTAAGACCAGCTCATTTCGCCTGTTCTTCAGTCGCCGTGAAAACTTCGACAACGTCTCACGCTGAGACCACGCGATGATGTCAATATTGCCCATCGCACTACCTGCTTCAGCACTAAATTGAAGAAATCACACGACAGCGCATGTTTCCGGTGCATGTTTCAAACGGTTCAGAGGTCCTAAAACCAAACTTCACGGTGTATCGCGTATTTTTTAGCGTGGCGCGACACAGCCGGATTAGTTTTCCTGGGATCCAGAATGCGGCCATCGCATCAAAGAATCCTTACGGTTTTCGATAAAGAGATAGTGTGTATCGATTTGAAACTCGCTGGTCTTTTCCAGGATTTGTCGAAGTGTGAATATTCGGTCTATACTCGACTTGCCGGATCGAAAGCAGTTACGATTTTGACATCATACTCCCGACAAGCTCCGTAGGCGTTGTTCAAGAGATCACAGAAGTTCTCTTTGATGGGGTCTTCAGCCTCGGTAGGGGCGTGTGCACATATGTATGAGGCTGATGTTGTACTACATATTCATTCATGGTAGCTAAAAGGGTGTTACCCGATGAGCTATACCACCGATGTATATGTAAATAAAAGTCCCAGTGATACATACATATGTTTAGTCCAATATTACGTATCTCTTCTAGTTCCAAAAGCAAGTTACTTCCAAGGAGTATGTTCCTTTCTTGGGCTAGTGCAGATCATTCAGACAGAAGGTGACGGGTGGACTCAGCTTCCTCTTCGTTCCTGCAGTCTGCCTGCATGGCAGGATATAACGCAGTGTCGACTGAACTTTAGCACAGTTTCTGTCTTCTTCTTATCATAGATGGGCCGTATGATCTTGCCGTTGCAAGATTCTATTTCTCTGAAAAGTGTGAGCGACGTTTTAGAATCAGTTGTGATCTTCTGGAGTTTGCGCCTGATACTAATCCAACTAGCTCGTCCGCCTTCTCATTTTCGGAAATATTCATATAACCTGGTACACAGCAGAACATATACATGTTGCCTGCAGAGCCTTGATGGCTGCCTGGCTGTCAGTATACATTCTTTTATCTGAGAGGTTTTCTCCAACAATCAGATTCGCAGCCTGTTTAACTGCAAAGACCTCCTTTTGGAAAACGCTACAGCTATCATCATTTCAAATAGACCCCGGCTCTTGTTCCGATATCTGTCGGTATAGATTGCCAATTCATTTTCCATTAACATACCATTGGTCCATTCCTCCCTGGAAGGAATTCTGACAGAGAATCTCCTCTCGCAGCAAGGAGGTCGGATGATAAGTTCGTTTCGGTTTTGAATCTCGAGATGGCCCACCGATCTAAGGATCTTAGGCTGATGTGTGGCTATGATGAATCTTTGCCCAGAGACCGGATCCTTGTATTCTTAGCGCAGTTTTGACTGCGACGCTTTCGCAATATATGTCGATGCTTTCTGACGATCAGACGAGCGTCATAAATAGCATTGACAATAGAACAAATAGCGTCTCTGGTAGACTTTTTTGGAGTTAAATGGGTAATTGGCTCATTTACATCGTTCCTGCGAAAAACAATGGACAAACTGATAGATCTCAATATTAGAGGTATCCTGGAGAATCAAATACCATTGCATCCCAATCAGTATGCGTAACGCAAAGAACGATCTACCGAGAATACGCTACACCACCTAGTCTCGTGTGTTGAAAATAATTTCACACACAAGAAGATCGCGATTTGCGCCTTCCTCGATATTGAGGTTGCTTTTGACAATACTGGCTATGACTCGATCACCACTGCACTATCCTGCAGGAGTGTAGACCATCCCACTAATCACTGGATTGGGGCGATGCTAAGTAGCCGTATTATATTGGCCATATCTGAGGAGTTATCGGGGGCAGTATCGGCGGCTAAGGGGTGTCCACAAGGAGGAGTTCTTTCACCCTCTCTCTGGTCGATAGTTATCGACGACCTACTACGCAAGCTAACCACTCGTGGCTACGAGGTCATTGGATATGCTGATGATCTATTAGTTATTGTTAGGGGCAAGTGCGAAACTGCTGTCTGTGAGCGCATGCAGCTCGCGCATGAGTTTGTCTCTGACTGGTGTGGCAGAGAGGGTTTATCGATTAACCCAAATAACACAAACTTAGTCCCGTTTACAAAAGGAGAAGGGTACATTCCTGCTCCGTCTTTCTTAATCGCACAAACATAGGATTTTCAGAATAAGTCAGGTATCTAGGTATTGACCTTGATCGCAGACTCAACTGGAACAAACTTACAAAAGCGACTAAGGTCATATGGGCCTGTCGGTAAAACCTGGGAACTTAAACCTTAGGTAATCCAATAGCTATATACCGTGATAGTTAGAGCTATCATCAGCTACGCGTCCACGGTATGGTGGACAAAAGATGAGCAAGAAATGATAAAAGTGATAATCGTTAAGCTTGAACGCCTTCAGAGACTAGCGTGTCTCGTCATTATAGGAAGCACTGATTGGACTTACTCCACTGCACCTTTTTATTAAAAAGGTTGCATTAAGTGGTACAATCAGAATTCTTCGGTCGGGACCCATGTCGATCCCTGGGTCACATGTCCATCTTGCAACATCTTCCCGAGCTTGATATGATTACCACGGTGGCGGACGCATTACCACCCACTTTCATTTTTGACAAGACATTTAAGATATTGATCCCAAACCGCTCAGCTCAGGAAACCAGTGAACCCTTACTCAACGTCAAAGGCCTTAGGTGGTACACTGATGGCTCCAACATGGTTTCTGGCGTTGGCGCAGGCATCTTTGGACCAAATCGGAGACCCTTGGAATGAGTCCTAGTATCTTCCAAGCTGAATTATATGCCATGCGTCAATCTAAATTTAGAGACTGGCATAATTGAAGTAACCATCAATATACTCTCTGATAGCCAAACAACGCTTAAAGCGCGGAGTTCGTACAGCACGAACTCAAAAACCGTCAAGGAATGCCATAAGGCCCTACAATACCTCGCCAGGGCACAAAGGTATTAAGGGCAATGAAATCGCCTATGAACTCTCTAGGAAATGTTCCAGCGTCAAATGCATAGGTGCTAAACGTTTTTGCGGCACTCCCAAGTCTAAGATCAACTTCTTCAACTTCTTGTCCTTTTTCAACAGCGTTCAGGGACTTTGCCAATCGAATCGTTTATACCACCCCTAAACAAACACTCTATTAACATGCCCAACTTTGATAGAGTAGATATCGGAAGACTAGTCAGCTACCTGACGGGACACTGCGGTCTGAGATATCATCTCAACAAAATTAACCTCTCGTCTGAAACCGAGTGCCGATTCTGTCCTGAGGACGAAGAGACGGACAGAGCACATACTGTGTGAGTGTGCTCTGCCATGACTCTGTTATGACTCCTGAGGGAGATGATCCTACGAGAGACATTCTCAACTTCATTAAGTAAGTGGAGAAGCTCCTCGTCTAATCGGTAAGCAGGCATAATGATCTGTAAAGGTCGCAGTGCCTCGTGCGCTGTCTAAAGGTGGAAGGTTCAGCATTGTTTCAAGAGCTGCTATTGGTATGGATTTCATCACAACTTGCAAACCGTCGATTAATTATTAGAGTTCTTGCTGATAATGTCGGCATTTCAAAATATTTTAAAGGAAGTTTTGGACCTCAGACCCGTCAAGAGAGAGAGAGGGAGAGAGAGAGATAAATAAGAACTGAAGGCCATCCCGGTAATCGACTTCGACTACCGTTTCGAAGATTGGCAAATCCGTTGGTATAAGTGCATGAAATTGAATTGAAAAAAAAAAAATATAAGTATACATAAATGCTGTCACCCTACTTTTTGAATACAGTAATATTAAGGTGCCAGGAAGTGCGATGGGATGGACCGGGCAAAAAGAGGATGAGAAACTGTGATATCTACTACGGCGACTGCTACAAGGAGAGAAGACAACGCTTATTCGGATGCGGATTGTTATTAGAGGTAGACTTAGGCAAAAAGTCTTGAGCTTCAGGCATGTAAGCGAACGCCTCATGGCAATCCGCATCAAGGCTAAATTCGCAAACATCAGCCTAATTTGCGCTCATGCCCCTACCGAGGACAAGGATGACGCTACAAAAGACGACTTCTACGATCTACTAGATAGGACATATGCCCAATGTCCCAGCTACGAAGTTAAAATCGTACTGGGAGACTTTAACGCAAAACTGGGGAAGGAAGTCGCCATTGATAGGGTTATTGGCAAGCACAGCCTACAGAACGGGGGCGAAATCTTCTAGTTGCTAGCACGCGTTTCCCACATCTCAACATCCACAAAGGGAGCATGAGAAGCTCGCGATCGTAGAGATGGAGGGATGCTATCGCAGGAATGACGTTCGGAGGCTTTATCAACGAATAAAACAAACATGCCAGGGATATGAGACCAGAACGGAAGCCTGCAGAGACGAAAATGGAAACTTAGTAGTGGATTCACAGTCGGCATTAAGAATCTGGAAAGACTACTTCTGCAGACTGTATAAGGGCGATGACGTAACAGATCCCGCTGTCAGGCAGAATAATCCTTTCACAACGGACGATGATAGCAGAGAATTCCGTCCCCCTCACCTGGACGATGTTAGGAATGCTTTTTATAAGCTTAGGTCCAACAAAGCTGCTGGAGTAGACGGACTACCTGCCAAGCTCTTTAAGGCAGCTGGAGATGACCTGGTTGGGAGTATGCATCAGCTCATCCGTAAGATATGGTCAGAGGAATGCATGCCCGATGAATGGAATCTTAGTATCGTTTGCCCGATCCACAAGAAAGGAGACCCCTTTTTCTGCGCCAACTACAGAGGAATAAGTCTTCTGAACATCGCTCATAAAATCTTCTCTGCTGTTCTGTGTGAACGTTTGAAACCGTTCGTTAATTAACTGATTGGTCCATATCAGTGTGGTTTTAGGCCCGGGAAGTCCACTATAGATCAATTATTCACACTGCGGCAGATCCTGGAAAAAACAAACGAGTTCCAGATCGACACCCACCACTTGTTTGTCGACTTTAAGGCTGCATACGATAGTATCAATAGAGACGAGCTATACAACGCCATGTATAGTTTGACGTCCCTGCCAAACTTGTCAGATTGTGCAGGATGACTTTGGAGGCGTCTCGCCGTTATCATCCCGTTCCTGCTCTATGGCGCAGAGACATGGACCTTATTGAAAGCGGATGAGGAGGCCCTCGGTCGTTTTGAGAGAAAAATGGGGTGTGGAGGAGAAGACTTAACAGTGAACTGTACGGGCTGTACAGTGACATGAACATAGCACAGCGTCTTCGGGTCCAACGCCTAAGATGGCTAGGTCATGTTGAGCGTATGGAAATCACAGCTCCGGCCCGGAAGGTCTATGAATCCAAGCCCGAGGGGCGACGCGATCGAGGACGGCCAAGCTTAAGGTGGCGCGACCAATTGGAAGAGGACCTTAGCCAACTAGGCGTGCGGCACTGGAGACTGCTGGCGAAAGACCGTGCCAGTTGGAGAGGTTTTTTGAAGGAGGCCCAGGTTCGCCATGACCTGTAGCGCCAAAGAAGACGAAGAAGTAGATGTCGGTTATACGGGCTGTTTGAAAGCAGACAACTCAAACAAACTCAACCTGGTTTTCCATTTCTAGATAACTAATGCCGGGTAACCACAGTAACTTCAGAATAAGTCTAAAGTCTTAAATTCTGAATCCACGACTTTATTTTCGAAGGGATTCAAGCAACATTAAGCAAGGCAAAGGTTAAATGTACATAAATGAATGATTGTCTCCTTCATAATAGCATAATTTCATCCTTACAATTGGCCTTTCAATCATCCACCTTAACTCGCCAACAACTGCAAATGCCAACATTCAATCTTTTATAAATCGACACCCACACCCTAGTCACTTAATACCTTTTGTGCTTTAACTACAGGTACAGGCGAAAAACACGATGCATCACCGACGCTGAGTGTAAAACCACGGGTGTGGCCTGAACTTTGACACTTTAACGCAGAACAGTCGTCTATGCATATAGCCTTCTGCCGCTAAAGGTTGTTGAGCAAAACTGACGTAGACGTTAAGCTAAGTGCATTTTATGTTTTTTAATGAAAGTGCTAACATCAGAACCAATTTAGTGAGAAGCTGAAAGTCACAACACCCACCGGACCCATGCTGGACATGCAACCCCACAACAAGGGGTTAATTAATATAAGTCTGTCTGTGTCAAATGCATGACAACACAACCAAGTGGGTGAGGCCCTTTGCTCGTGGTTTGTTTGTAGTTTCAAATTCACAAAAATAGCGGTCGAGTGAAATTGCAAAGTTGCGGGGCGGGTGTTTACTTGTCGACTGTGCAACATAAACGCCTCGAGTTTTACTAATTGCCAATGTGCTGAAGAATGAAGGCGAATTTATATAATGATCCCTGGCGGCGTTAGCTTGCTAGGAATACCGAAAAAACACCAAAAGTGTTTATCGACTCTGATTAAATGTTAATTAATTTTTCGCATGTGCGTGTGCTTTGATGGAGGCGGAAAGTGCGTCGCTGGGTCATGTGTGCGATCCGATTAACACCAAAACTTTATGACCGTTGACAGATATTGCTGTCGGCATTTTGGCCAGCGAATATTGAGTTTGTGTGATGGTAATAAAGATTGACACTTGCGGGCACTCGTTGGTGCAGGGGGAGTATTTGCTTTCATTTCATTCTTCTGTGAATGATAAGCTTAAATGTTGGAACGTATTTTATGTGCACTTTAAGGCAAGGCAAGCTGTACAGTAGTTATTAAAGGAACAACAAAGTAAGTGAATAGCATACCAGGGGGAGTAGGGCATTTGTATTATGTTATGAAATGTCCGATGTCTTTCATTGAGAGCTTCGTGCTGCGAACTGAGTGAAAATCGGGCATTTCATATGGTACGTTTTGTGACATATTAAAGTTTAGCTTTACTATGCAAAACATCTAAGTGGAGTACAAAGGATGCATCGCTATAACTGGGGCATTGTGAACAACCCCGACTGCAGTCCTCAAAACGATGCTTCACCTACTCCTCTGCGATCATTTATTAAGGAAAAGGCAAATCATCTTATTGGAAGTTTTTCAAAATAGGGCAGACTGGTGCCAAGAGAGTGATCTAAGTGAAGTCACGGACTACTAAATCCCGACCCTAGACAATGGGAAGGCAATGAATTTTCAAGTAAAGGCGCTGGAAATATACACAGACCGGTCCGGGACAGGCAATGGTGTGGGTGTCGGTATCTATGAACCGAACCAAAAAATCAGCCAGTCCTTTAAACTACCGAACCACTGTAGTATATTCCAAGCGAAATTAATGGCAAATCATGAGGTCGCTGTCTGGCTACCTTTGAGATCGAGACTGGTTGTCTTTGAGATCGATGGACTACAATGACATTGTCATCTATGCCCTATGTCCCTATCACGTAAAAATCTACTTGTTCCGAAACGACAACAAGTCTCGGATACGGACGGATACAAAGCTGACGACCCCTGCAAACGACTAACGGACTTGAGAGTCTGCACCTGGAATGTGAGGTCCCTTAACAGACCGGGTGCAGGCGATCAATTGGAGCAAGCCCTCAACTGCTATAAAGCAGATATAACCGCACTCCAAGAAGTGCGATGGGATGGACCAGGCAAAAAACGGATGAAAAACTGCGACATCTATTACGGGAACTGCTACAAGGAGAACAAACAGCGCCTATTCGGGTGCGGATTTGTTATTAGAGGAAGACTCCGACAAAAAGTCTTAAGCTTCCGAGATGTAAGCGAACGCCGCATAACAATCCGCATCAAAGCTAAATTTGGAAACATTAGCTTAATATGCGCTCACGCCCCAACGGAAGAAAAGGACGATCGACTCAAAGAAGAATTCTACGATCTCCTAGACAGAACATATGCCCAATGTCCCAGCTACGACACAAAAATAGTCCTAGGAGATTTTAATGCAAAACTGGGCAAGGAGGACATATTTGAGTCGATCATAGGAAAGCATAGCCTCCATAACACCACATCCGACAACGGATTAAGGCTCATCGATTTCCTAGCGGGGCGCAACCCCTTTGTAGCAAGCACGCGATTCCCCCATTTCAACATCCACAAGGGTACCTGGCGGTATTGGGATCAAACGACAACCAACCAGATTGATCTATGCTCAAGTCACCCATAGCAAGATCAAAATTGGTCAGGCATTGCCGCAAGCCTCTAAATGAGTTATCGAGCAGATGCGCTATTACGTTGTGCTGAGTACGTGGGCATGGTGATGTACCAGATAACTGTGAAGCAGACGGACTAGCCAAAATAGGCACCACACTGGGGCTTTCGACTGTTAAAGGGGAAATTCACCAAAAATATAAAGTCCCGAAATAGGCACTGCAAACATGCAGTGTGAAACATGCAACTAAGCGAGACAAACCTGGCCCAGATACTGTCAACGTAGAAGTACAAGCCTGTATCTAGCAGCCCGATCGGAGTCCTAATAGGACATTGCGCTTTAGGAAAACATGCCGCAAGATTAGGACGTCCATACAACGACTATTGCAGTAGGTGCCATAATGAGGAACAGGAAGAATCTCCATCCCATCTCCTATGCAATTGCACTGCCCTAACCACCTCAAGAAGACGATTCTTGGGAGAATACTTCTTTAATGAACTAACGGATCTATTGGTTCCAAGCGTAACGGTAACCAAGCCGACTCAAGTGGTAGCACAATGGACCGATCTTGGTCTAAGTGATCCCTACAGATTTACGGAGCGAAGTCAGCTAACCTGCCTTAACCTAAATTTAGTTAAAAACTCCATAATCGAAAATCGCTTTGTTGTTTCAGAAAAAATACTCCAAGAGGATCAATACACTTTTTCTTGGGTTTGAACGAAGTTTTAAGGCACTTTTTCCACCTTAGGTGGTGTTTCCAAAACATGTGAATTGAACACATCAACCGCCTTTTCAGGCTTGTTTTCATAGATCCATACCGTCGATTCTAGCCAACAAAAGCGTTGATGCTGCCGAATAACGTCTATCCATCCTCGGCATGAAACTGAATCTGAGGCGCTCAGGTTCACAGAGCACAACGTCAGGCCGCCGAAAATCGCCGCTCCATGGATTTATGGGCTAGGTGGAAGATTAGCACAAACGCCCTTTTATCCTGCATCAGACCACGATGATCCAAATAGAGGATTGCTTTTGAGGGGACAACACTGTTTAGTCGCACTTAATCATAGTTGGCGTAGTAAGCCCCATAGATAAAGTTATTCACCGAAGTCCGCAATACCCTTACCCTATAATATAGGGCTTCGTTAAGACAAAATTCCATATACTCCGATTCTGGCACAACAACCGATTTTGCAGGAACTTTCACGGAATTCGATTGAACTCGGAAGGACCAGCGAAGCACGGTGCCCTAAACTTCTCTCAATATACTTAGGCCAAGGTAAGAATAAGTGACTGATTCGGATTACCCAGGCATCCAGTGATGACTGACGTTCGCCTTAATACCAAGCCTCATTTAGATTCTGTGTCACCTACAAAGGTAAAGCGAAATTGGCCGCTTGCTATGGTTAAGTGCACACTTTGGTTCTCCTCGATAGGCAAATTCAGCGTTTTCGTCAGGCGAGTTTACACGCCGTATTTCCTGAGCATGGCACTCCATATTAATATAAACTGAGGTTATACCATGACAAATTAGCCACAATGATTTTATAACATTAAAGGGCTTCTAACAAACACCGCCTGGCACAGTAACTTGTGGGTTTTCACTTGCCGCTCTGCCCTCTACTCAGTCCGCAAATCTCGATCCACGAAACGATTAAGCAATTAACATTCAACCAGATGATCAAACCCGAAATTTGTCTATATAAAAGGGTCGAGGTTCCTAGGTTCTTTTTGACCAGTTGGGCTTAAGGTCGCAGTACATTTTTCAACCAAAGATGAGTTCCAGGTACCGAGTTTATCACGTGATCATCACTTTCAAGCCCCCCAAAATGAAGTTCTAAACGGGGAATCCCCTTGGTAATAAAAAAAAAACTCAGCAGTAGTAGCTACTAGACTGTGTTTTTTTTTTTTTTTAATAATTTGCGCGCACTCAAGGTCTAATAACCTTATTACGTCGGTGACACAGTGCGGGCAGAAGGTAGAGAGGAAGAGGAATAGAGGAGATGCCGATGGACATTATTCTTAAATGCTTGCATGTTGCATTGAGGGGGGAAAACCGAATCCGGCAGGGAGTTCCAGATTCGTGTGGTTCGGTTAATGAAAGATTCTCTATATTTGACAGTACGTCCGAAAGCGGGCTTCAGAGTATATTGGTGAGCATTCCTAGAGAGACGTGTATTGCGGGAGAAATGTTGAAGGGGCGGAATGCAACTGGCTATTTCATCAGAGCATTTTTGGTGGTAGTAACGATAAAACAGGGAGAGGCAGGTAACATTCCTGCGGTGTTCCAGCGAGTCTAATGTTTTGGTAATGCTGGAGTCACCTATCAGTTTTATGGCTCGTTTTTGTATTCTGTCTAGTAGGTGCAGTGAGGTCTTGGAAGCACCGGACCAGACATGAGCGTTAAACTCTAATTTGGGGCGAATGAACGCCTTATAGATTGTAGCCAGATCTAAGGGTGAGAAATATTTCTTGCATCTGTATAAGAATCCTAGGCATTTCGCAGCATTCTTGGCGACACTGAATATATGGTCGCTCCAATTAAGATTGTGAGCAACACTCATACCCAGGATGGAAAGCTTTTCAGTTTCTGAGATGCAAGTGCCATTCATGGATAATGGCTGCGGGTTATTTATACGCTTTAACGACAAGAGACAGCATTGTGTTTTGGAAGCATTAAATTCCACTCTATTGTTTTTACCCCATTGGATGATGCTGTCGATATCGGAATTTAATGAGCTTAACATACGCTGCCGCTCATTGTCTACAACCGAAGTGCAGGGCCGTAAACTGGTGAGCGAATATGAGAAGCTGAGGGTACTGTCGTCAGCGAAGGAGTGAATTGGATTAGAAGTAACAGACAAGAGATCATTTATAAAAATAAGAAAGAGTGTCGGAGACAAAACGGAGCCCTGGGGAACACCGGCATTTACAAAGTGAGTATCAGACTTGAATCCGTCCAAAACAACTTGAATTGAACTATTCGAAAGGTAGCTTCTAATCCATTGAAAGAGAGACTCATGGATCCCAAAAGCACGCATTTTCGACAAAAGGGCTTCATGCCAAACCCTGTCAAATGCTTTCGAAATATCCAGTGCAACAATTTTGCTTTCACCTGCTTGGTGAAGGGAGTGATTCCACTTTTCAGCGAGATATGCCATCATATCACCAGTGGATCTGTTGCTGCGGAAACCGTATTGGCGGTCATTGAGGAGTTTCCGTGATTCAAGATATTTCATAAGCTGACGGTTAATCAGCGTTTCCATGACCTTGGAAAGAAGGGACGTTAGTGCAATGGGTCGGTAGTTGGAGGGAGAAGATGATTCGCCTTTTTTGGGTATAGGCTGGACAAATGCTGTTTTCCACCTACTCGGAAAGAGCCCAGAGGTGTAGGAAAGGTGAAAAAGCTTACGCAGTGGTTTTGCCAGCGTAGAAGAACACCTCTTCAGAACTATTGAGGCAATACCATCTGGACCAGCGGATTTGTGTATGTCGAGGTCTTTAAGAACCCTTGCGACTGTACGAGTGCGGAAGTGTTGGCGGTATGACCAGCAACATCGGGGATACGTGATGGCTCATTCACAAGTTGAGTTAAGTGATTTAACTTAGCAAAAATTTCAACATACCTTCCTTCGGGTGTTGTCTGTCCAGAATGTCGAAGCCACTGAGAATTGTGTACATTGAAATCGCCCGCTAAAACGATTTCAGTGCGAGGGAACAGGGAAACAATTCTTTGGATGGAATCAGACAGTGCGTCGAATGCATCAAATGTTGCATTCCTGTCTAGATTGGGGCTTCTATAAAGAAAACAGTAGTGGATGGAGTGCTTACGGAATATGAATTTAAGCCATATGAAATTAAATTCCGGGGTGGATGTTTGGCTATACTGTGGAAGTAACTGGTAAGCAATATCACTACGGACATAGATGGCGAGACCACGGCGAGAAACGAATAATGGCACTAAGCTATATCCAGGAAGACTGAAATCCGAAGGGTCAGACTTTTCATCGACCTGTGTTTCACAAAGTGCCAAAATAGCCGGTTTGTGGCGAGAGAGATGGATATACGTGGCAAAGAAATTCTTCCGTAACCCACGAATATTGCAGAACTGCACACAAAAATCCCTCATCAATGCAAACTACAAAACATGTATAGACACAAAACCGTTAAAGCAGAGACGCGTAAGTGAAGTTCTATCGCCGGATTTGCAAAAACAAACTACCGTAGGTGTTATGCCCTTACGACAGTAAGATTTGCTCCACCAACAAAGAACAACACACGCGACCCTCTACGCGTCGGTTGCGTTAGCACTCAATCAGTGTGTGTGCTGAGTGCGAACACTGTCACGAGAGGGGAAGAGGGACAGGCAGGAGTACAGGAGTACGGCCCAGCGCTGGTGCCGACCAGGTGTTCGGTTTTCGGTTCGGCACTTTCACGGTTTTTTTTTTTTTTTTTTTGCCCGCACTACACTGCACTACGTTATTTGTTGTTCTACTACTGAATGATGAAGGATACTTATCAGAAATGATAGTATTTATGACTTTCGCGGGTTGAATACTATTTTCAAGGACTTCCTTTTCCCTTTCTTGTAGGCATGTAGAACCACATTAGTTACCACCTGCTCATTAAGGACAAGAGATTAATCTATACTGCTTCTGGAAACTGTTGCCAAGCAAGTTGCCTAGCTTGTTTTGGCACCATGCGGAATTTGTTTCAAAGGGCTAAGTGCTCTGAACTAGTTTTACTCAGGCATAGAGGATGCTAGTTATATTGAGCTCAGCTACACATGATCTTTAGACAATTGCTTCATCTTCGGTTTTGCTAGATGGCCCTACATCGCCATAAATACGTATGTACATGTATGTATATTATTACGGACCCGAACCGATGGTTATGTGCGAATTTCGCTGTCGAAGTTTGGAAGCTGAAATGGAAATGATGGCAGAGCATTCTAGAGAGCATGAATGTCAGATCATTCTCAGACGAATTATCTGGGCGCTTCACCTGTATTACACTTTACTGCTTCACCTCAGATCAATTGTCTGGGCGTATCACCTGATTTCTGGGGTTCTGACAAAACCCCTGTAGTAAAACTGTCATGAAAAGCTTCTTGAAATTCGCCGTTCGGAACCGGCAATAAACTGTAGGTCCCCTTCACCTATGGGAAAATGAAATCACACACAACATGGGTGATTGAGAGAAGCTCGGCTCTGGTCCTTTATGGGCTGTAACGCCAACATACATACATACATCACCTGATTTCATATCAAAATCATTATCTAATGATAAGATACTTATCAAACTTTTCCTAATTGATACAAACTATCACCGAACTAGATAATGTAGTTAACAACTACATACATACACATGTCTATATACCCTTACGTACACTTTTTGCATGCTAAAACTGTACTAGTGTCAATATACATATATTCAAATCTAAGTGAACGAGTCGAAATATGTCTCTGGAGTAGGGAAGAATGTAGTTAAGACTGGAACGTTCCAGAGGTATTAGCAAAAATCTCACTCACGTTTTTCTAAAGTCACATTCCTATCTCAGCTCCATGTATCTATGCGTATTTCTCTCCGAAAAAGTAGCTAAAGCACGTCAATATTAAATCCTTTAACAATCAAAACCCGAGTTAGCTTCTACCCACTCATAGCACCCAACTTCCTGTTATTGTCAATACTAGCCCGAGTTGAGAGGATATTTGAGTACCAAAACTATGTTCCCGATTTGCATCCTGTTTACCCTACAACCCTTGTCAGAAATGATTCTTTTATGAGTTGTCTGTTCGGATTAGAAGCACCCACGTGTAAATCCTTACGAAATATGAATTTTTGTTTTTCGTTCTCATAATTTTTCATACCAACCACTGCAGTCAGGGATGGTAGATCGACGAATTATTTATAAGTAAGCGGAGCTTTGGATGGGAGAGGTTTTTATGGAGTAAGTATGCGTCAAAATGGGCTTTGAAAAAATTTAGAAGAAAACAACAAGCACGTAAAAGGAGAACAATTGATTGAAGGTATGAACGATGTACCTCTTGAGATTACCAACTAAATGTATGTACTCGTATATATGATTGATTCAATCTTCTATCCCATGGCATCACTCATTTCTCGTTGGGTTATCGATCCTAATTTATTCACTATTGGTTCTTCAGAGAGACAACCGACGCGTCCAACAATTTCTCTCGAACCGAATGATTAATTTTAAGACACCGGCAAATGACTAGCGCACTTTATCTTATCTGTCGCGATTCCCACGGCCAGAACTTTTGAATCCACTAAACACCAATACATGGCCACATTACATCGACGGACGAGAGCTGCCCGCGAGCTATATGAACAGAAAAGGAGGGAGGAGCATTCGCTTCTGAGAAGAAAAAAGAAGGAGCACGAGAAGCGCGAGATCGAGGAGATGGAGAGATGTTACTGCAGGAACGACGTTCGAAAATTTTACCAAAAAGTAAAACGAACATGCCAAGGCTATAAAGCTAGAGCAGAAGCCTGCAGTGATGAGCACGGACAACTAGTAGAGGAGTCACAGTCGATGCTGAGATTGTGGAAGGACCACCTCTGCAGACTGTATAACGGCGATAATAATCAAAATGCCGCCGTCTGGCAGAGCGAACCATTCACAATGGACGAAGGTAAAGGAGAATCCCGTACACCCGACCTAGACGATGTTAAGATAGCGTTGTCGAAACATAAGTCTTATAAAGCTGCTGGAGCAGACGGACTCCCCGCGGAACTGTTTAAAGCAGCTGGCGATGAGCTGGTCAGGAACATGCACCAACTCATCTGCAAGATATGGTCGGAAGAACGCATGCCCGATGAATGGAATCTCAGTATCGTTTGCCCGGTCCATATGAAAGGAGACCCCTATGACTGCGGATAATCCTCCTGAACATCGCGTACAAGATCCTCTCTGCCGTACTATGTAAGTACCTGAAACCGTTCGTGGACAATCTGATAGGTTCCTACCATTGTGGTTTCAGACCAGGAAAATCCACAATAGACCAAATATTTACACTACGGCAGATCTTGAAGAAGACCCATGAATTCTGTCGACCTTAAAGCCGCTTATGACAGTGTTTATAGAGACGAGCTATACAGAGCCATGTCATGTTTTAACATTCCTGACAAACTCGTCAGACTGTGCAGGATGACTACGGACAACTCTCGCTGCTCCATTAAGGTCGGAGGTGAACTAACCGACCCCTTTAATGTTAAAAAAAGGTTTAAGACAGGGCGACGCACTGTCATGTGATTCCTTTAACCTTATTCTGGAAAAGATCGTGCGGGACTCTGCGGCCAATATAAGAGGTACGATCTACTTCAAGTCCACACAATTGCTTGCCTACGCAGATGACATTGACGTTATTGGACGGACAAAGCGAGACGTCAATGAGGCGTTCACAAGCATTGAAGCAGAAGCGGCTAAAGTGGGGCTAAGGGTAAATGGGGACAAGACCAAATACATATATGCTGTCATCCAAGAAAGACGCGCAACACCGACATCTTGGTCAGAACCTCACCTTCGGCAGCTATTTTTTTGAAGTAGTCAAAGACTTGGTCTACCTTGGCTCGATAGTGACAAGTAGCAACGACACCAGCGCTGAGATAAAACGCAGAATAACTCTTGCCAAACGCTGCTTCTTCGGGCCCAAGAGGCAATTGAGTAGTAGAGCCCTCTCTCGAAAAACTAAGGTATCCCTCTTCAAAACCTTAATCATCCCGGTCCTCCTCTATGGCGCTGAGGCTTGGACGTTATCAAAAGCGGATGAAGAGGCTCTTGGGCGGTACGAGAGGAAAATTCTGCGTGCAATCTTTGGTCAAGTTTGTGTAAACTGAGAGTGGAAGAGGAGATTCAACCAAGAACTGTACGGGCTGTACAGCGACATCGGCTTAGTTAGACGTCTTCGGATCCAACGTCTAAGATGGCCAGGCTATGTAGAGCGAATGGACATCACCGCTCCGATCCGAAGAGTCTTCGACTCCAACCCCGAGGAACGACGCAGCAGAGGACTACCGCATTTAAGGTGGCGCGCACAGGTGGAAAGGGACCTCTACCAGCTGGGCGTGCGGCACTGGAAGCGGCTGGCCAAAGATCGGGCCGGCTGGAGAGGCTTGTTGGCTGAGGCCCTGGTTCACCCCGAACTGTAGCGCCATCACAGTAAGTAAGCAAACACCAATAAGGAACTCAACAGCTGTCCATACAATCGGAAAATGCGTGCCAAAGGGATTACACCAGTTACCCTAGCGAACGGCCGATAAGCTTTATCAAATGGGGGCGATCTACCATCATGCAACAATTCGAAAAATCAGCTATCTTAGTGTCATTGATTTTGGAACAGAGAATCGACTACCGCGGACTAACCTGGAGGCAATGCAGATCGCTTTTCATGATTGAATTTTCATACCATATCTGCCCATGATAAAATGCCCCCAGAGAGAGCCTCGGGCATTTCACTTCGATACTTCTGTGGAACATCACAACCCGCCGAATTGTAAAATACATTCAGAAGCCGTGGATTGCTACAGTTGTTTTTTGTTTCTTTGTTTTGCGTTAACAGATACGTATCAGAGTAGCCCTGTGCATTGAATTATCGGCAGATTCGACCCGCATATACATACGACTCACAAGAGCCCTTAGGAGAGAGTAGACAACAGAAAGCATGGACACAACCCACATATATGTATTAGCCTGAAGGTATGCCGCATAAAGAACTTTGTTAGATAGAAATCATTCGTTGGAATATTTCGCCTGTGAATTTGCATGTGCAACAGCCAATAGAAGTACTGTTGACATATTAGGCATGTTCTTCTATAAAACCTTTAATAAGAGTGACTTCCTAAAATGATAAATGCAAGGCCTACTTACGTATTAACACAGAAATGGAGTCCTGACATTTTTAAATAATTCGTTTAACAATAACTGAATACATCACGCACAGTAAAATAGCAACAAACTACCTTTAAAGATCGTAATTAGAATAGTGGCAATTATAAAAATCTACTCTTTACATCTAGGCCATTATGTGCAATCCCTTGTTATGACCAAATAATGCCTTCAATCATTTAAATGACTCTATTCTCCACAACCTTCATGGGTGGCTTTCATAGAAATTCTACTAATTGCTTCTCTAACTCCTAACGTACGAGAAATGCTGTCTGACATTAAGTACGAGTTTACGAGTTCATTTTATCCTTCTGCCGCCCGTAATTAGATCTGCAAGACGAAGCAAAACAGCAAATTCTAATTATCCCAAATTAAAAAGTGCTAGCATATGTTCAGGCGTTTTAAATTGAACGTCGTCGGGGACAAAATCCGCAACACTTCTTGTTTCTTGACTTGTTTCGGGAGTTGATGGCCGTCACAGTCTTTTGTAAAGACGAACTGGGTAATCGTCTCGAAAATCGTCGTCTTTCCAAGGAATCAGTAATTACGTATTTAGAAAAATGGCATACTCACCGATTTTGATGAAATTTCAGTATGCCAGTTCGGGATTTTTTCCAGGAATTTTGGTATACATATGTGTACATGTATTTAAGGTCGGGCGCTTCTAATTTCAAAGATATTAACTTTTAAGATGTATACAAAATACGGATAAGCCTGGTTTTAGTTCGATTATGGATTTGCGTGAAAATATGCAACACTGTTTTACATAAACAAGTTTTTGATGATTATTCCCTAACGGTATGCAACCGTATGTGCCATGAAATAGTGCCCTCTGCATTAAAACCGAATTCTGAAATATCGCTAAATCGGCATTATTGCGCTTTGACCAAATTAAAAGCTGGATACCTGCATCCGTACTTAGTCCCGGAGTCGAATTAGCAATCTAACCTTTTTTTTTTCTTGAAAGCTTCTGCTTCCTATTGGAGCACTCAGACGCAAACACTGGTCCATTGTACTCCAAACAGACACCTTACATTACTATATTTTCCCGTTTTCCGGAAAAAATTAGAAGAAGCTTCAGTGATGTAGAGCTAAGAGATTCGGCACACACCACGTCGGCCCCAAGGGTGCGCCACCGTGCGCGAGCAAAGGCGGGACAATCACAGAGGAAATGCTCTGCAGTGTCATCCTCCTCTTCGCCACATGCAGCACAGCTAGGCGTCTCACTGATGCCGAGCACGTAAAGATGCTTGGCAAAAGTGTAAGGGCCTGTGATAACTCCCACAAGCCTTAAAGACTCTCCTTAAAGACAGGAGGAAGGCTGCAGATTTTTTGCAGACATCAGGGCATACGTGCTTAGTCATCCTGCAACCTGGACAATCCATCTACGGTTGTGTGTATAAAATCGTTAATGTAGGAATTTTTTTTAGATTACTTTGAAAGTAAATGAAGACTGACTACAGAAATGACCATGTGAAGTACAGTCAGACTCCAACATCATTCCCTCCGATCTCTCTAACATACCTCCGCTGATCAGGGCTACTAGACCCAACAGGGAGGATTGGAAGAGAGCACGAACGATATTTCACGAGGGAAGCATAAAATGGGCCCTCAATTCTTTTGACCCATACAAATCCCCGGGGGAGGATGGCATCTTCCCAGCCCTTCTTCAGAAGGGGAGTGCGCAAATCAGCCCCATGCTCATTAACATCTTTAGAACGAGCTATGCATGGGGACACATACCAACAAGCTGGACAGAGGTAAAGGAAAAATTCATTCCCAAAGTAGGCCGTAGACCCACAGACCTGCCTAAGTTCTACAGACCGATAAACCTTACCTCTTTCTTCCTAAAAACAATGGAAGAAATCCTGGATAGGCATATCAGGGACGGTGCACTGAAAAGATCACCACTTCACAAAAACCAAAATGCCTACCAGCCTGTTAAATCGACCACGCATGCTCTTCATGAACCAACGGCCCGGATCAACAAATCCCTGGGCGACAAAGAAATTGCGATAGGTTGCTTTCTCGATATTGAGGGTGCCTTCGATAACACTGAATACACCCAAATAAAACGTTGCATCCTCAGTACAGGAGTGGACAATACCACATGCAATTGGATCCAACACATGCTTAGCAACAGGAAAATAAACACCTCACTAGGCAATGACAAAATCAGCGTAAACGCCGCGAAAGGATGCCCTCAAGGCGGGGTTCTTTCACCACTCCTGTGGTCATCGTGGTTAATGAACTGATAAGCATACTTAGCAACAATGGCTTCTATGTCCAAGGTTACGCTGACGACATAGTGATCCTGATTCGAAGACACAGTCTCGGAACTCCTACAACGGGCACTAAACCTTGTTGCAAACTGGTGCATAAAGGTTGCACTAAATGTTAATCCTAGGAAAAGCACCATAGTCGCCTTTACCAAAAGAAGGAATAGGTACAAACTAACTAAACCTACCCTCTTCGGTGAAGCGATAGAGTTCTCGGAAAGAGTGAGTTTTGTCATGCTTTACAAACCGCTCATACTGCCAGTCTTGCTGTACGGAGCCGAAGGCTGGACGATAAGCAGGACAGCGGAGCTGATTTTGGGTTCTTTCTACACTGGCTCGGCCACATCGAGCGCATGGACACCAACGCTCCAGCTAAGAGGGTCTTCGACTCCGAGCCTCCTGGTTCGACAAAAAGAGGAAGACCGAACCACCGGTCTAAAGACCAAGTAATCGCGGATGTAAGACATCTTGGTCTTGATAACTGGAAGCAGCGTGCCCCGGACCGTCAAGGATGGAAGGCAGCTATAGCTCAGGCTCGGATCCTCCATGGATCGCTGGCCTGATAAGTAACTAAGTAATCCCTTCTAGGTCCAGTATCTAGCCAGAGCCAATCCTGACGCCATGGAAAATCGACTGCGAAATTACGGCGCAGTAGGATAACGGACGTTAGTACGTCAGAAGGCATGTCCATGAGACAGGGGTAGCAGGACAATTTTTGCGCAAGCACACTGTTATTCCTATGCGGCTTGTAGCAAAAGCCACTTCTCTTCAGGCGAGATATGGCTTTCAGAGCACACCCTCTGATAAATACATATATCAAGAGAAGGAAGGTTCATCATAGCATCTAGAGCAGCGCCCGGCGTGCTACGGAAAGCCCCCGTGCAGCTGAGACAAACCGTTCTTTGGAGTTTGGTGAAAGAGGCTACGATGTATTTGCGTTTTAGTCTGTTCCACCAGACAACCGATGCATATGAGATTATAGGTCTTATCATTGCCGTGTAGATTCAGAGAACCTTTACCGGCGATAAACCCTATGTTATGCCAAAAGCTCTTTTGCATTGCCAGAAGGCTAACAGCGCTTTGGTGGTTTTTGACTCAACATACTTTGACCAGAGAAGCTTGCTATCTAAGATGAACCCTAGATACTTAGCCTCCTTGGATATCGGGATGGAAGTGCCTTTCAGTACCAGCTAAGTCACATCAGTATTTTTCCTCCTTCTTGTGAAGAGAACGACATCGATCTTAAGAGGATTAACTGACAGCCCATTTCTGGTACACCAGTCATCGATCACATTTAGCGCCGCCTGTGCTTTGAGACGGACAGTCGCTAAGCATGAGCCGATAGAAAGAACGGCGACATCATCCGCATAGGCCTGGGCATAGATTCCAGAGGCATTTGGATAATCGCATATGTATGTCATAAATAATTGACGAACTTTGTAGGAGCTCTTCACATTGCGTATTTTTAGGAGTTAAGGAAATTGAATGTGAAGAATGCGTTTATGTAGAACATATGTAGTTGCATACTTGAAGCTAGACAAGTCCGACCTTAAATATATATGTATATCAACATTCTTTGAAAAAATTGGTGAAAAATTAATGAATCGATGAAAAAAAAAAATTTCATCGAAATCGGTGAGTATGACTTTTTTCTAAATACAGTGGACGCTCGATATAGTGAACAATCCAATATAGTGAAACATAGTTTTCTATACAGGCTATTCTAAATAGTGAACGAAAAAAATCTCAGTATTTTCTTTGAACATTTCAGCATGCAAAAACACATCTAAAACTCATTGCATAGCACTAGCCGGCAGTTTCGTCCAAATTGACAAAATTTTTAATACATTTTATCTGTTTGTGGTAAAGACAGTGAGACAAAGCTAAGTGACACTGCTATGGAACTAGCAAAAGAAAGACGTTAAGGTCATCTGAACTTAATAATAAGGAAAAGAAGTTATGTAAGTGGTTTTCGGAGCAACATAGAAAACATATACCGGTGTGTGGACTAGCGCTAAAACAAAAAGCCATTGCAATTATGACAGACCTTAATAAAAATAAATTTGGGTTCGTCGCTGAAATCCTTTCCTCCATCCCTTGTCTGCGTTTATAGGCCCGAAAATCATGCGCAAAATCTTTCTCTCGAACCGACCAGGCCTCCTCATCCGCTTTTGATAGTGTCCATGCTTCTGCGCCGTTCAACAGGACCGGGTCTTATACAGGGTGCCCCACGAGCAGTGTGCCAAAAAGCTAGAGCGAGTAGATCTGGTCAAGACAGGAAAAAAATCGTAGGGGGGGGGGGGGGGGGGGGGGGTATATTCTTAAACATTGACTTAATTTGGAAATAAAAGTATTAAAAATTAACGGTTACATCCACAATGCCGTGATATACTTTTTTGCAAAGCCAGAAACCTCTTCTTTCATTCCGTTTTTAAACGAAGCTATTTTAAGGAATAGTTTTTGAGAAATTAATTTTCAAACCCAAAATTTTGAAAGAAAAAAATTTCAAAAATTAAATTTAGTTGTTAGTTTTTAGTCTTGTAGTTTTTGGGACTTTTTTCCAAGAACAACCTTTTTCTTTGGTCTTAACGCGGCTAGACTTGTAGGCAAATTAATGTATGAAACATTGAAGTGGTGTAAAATGGTACGGGTGTAACTTCTCGGTATGAAGCACTCTCCATATCCTAGATTTAGGCACTCCAGGCTTAATAGCTGTCCTCCTTGTACTAAGGGAGGGATTGCGTCGGACCAAATCCAAAATTCTTTCATCTATGGTTGCTGATCCATCTGTAATTGATCTTTCGCTTCTTCGATGCGAAACATACTACGACTGGGACACCTCCGAATGGGAATTCCGAAATCAAACACAGAATCACTCTTGCTAATCGCTGTTTCTTTGGGCTTAGGAGGCAACTGAGTGATAGAGCCCTCTCCCGAACGACAAAGTTGACTCTATATAAGACCCTTATCATCCCGGTCCTGTTGTACGGCGCAGAAGCATGGACACTATGAAAAGCGGATGAGGAGGCCCTTGGTCGGTTCGAGAGAAAGATTTTGCGCGTGATTTTTGGGCCTATAAATGCAGACGGGGGGTGGAGGAGAAGATTCAACCACGAACTTTACGGGCTGTTCAGCGACATGAGCCTAGTCAGGCGTCTACGGATTCAACGCCTAAGATGGCTGGGCCATGTAGAGCGAATGGACACCACAGCTCCAGCCCGGAGAGTCTTTGAATCCAATCCCGAGGGACGAAGAAGCAGAGGACAGCCGCACTTAAGATGGCGCACACAGGTGGAAGGGGACTTCAGCCAACTGGGTGTGCGGCAATGGATTAGGCTAGCGAAAGATCGTGCTAGTTGGAAGGGCATGTTGGTTGAGGCCCAGGTTCACCTCGAACTGTAGCGCCCACTAAGAAGAAGAAGATGTGTTGCAACCAAAGCCACATTGACAGACTTAAAAAACTGCAAAACAATGTTATGCCATATGTTAGCATGTCTAAGATAGTTGAATATCAAGCAACGACTCGAACTAAATACACTTATAGGAGTACTTAAACTAAAATATGGATTTGCTCCAAGATATTTAACAAGTGGAATCAGACATGTAGGAGAAGTGCAACCATATCGGCTGAGAAACGCGAATGATTTCAGGCTACTTCGCCAAAATACATTACATGCTCAAAACACGATTTGGTATAAGGGACTTAACACGTTTAACAAGTTACCTAGTGATATAAAAAATGAAGCAAATTTCCAAAGATTTAAAAGAAAATGCATAGAATTTGTAAAATACAATATTTCAAAAAATGTAACAGAAACCGAATGAGTTTATTTTCCGCTAAATTACTAACTTATTATAAATGTAATACAAGGTTTTTTGTAAAGTACTTAAAGTACTAATGTAATGAATATTGTAGATTCTTCTTTCAGCAAGACAGGAAATAGCCTCAGAGCCGAATTAATGGATATTGTATATCCAGGAATCGGTGCCTTCCGGCTCTTGCCGAGAAGAACGCAATTCTGTTATTATTAAAATTATTAATTAAATATATAAATAAATAAAATATGAAGATAAATAAATAAATTAATATAAAAATAATTATAGAAATAAATAGTATTAAAGCAGACAGCAAGTCATTTTGGCATTTCAATAATTCAAAAAAAAAATCAGTAGGAATACCCAAATTAATGAATTTTAAAGATAAGGAGTTAGATAATATCGATTCTACCCTTGATTTATTTGCAGATTTCTTCCAATGAACCTTTTCTAATCCCAACCTCATTCCCAATCGCATCCCTGGCAATAGTTTACCGACTTCAATAAACCTTGGATCCTTAGCTCTAAATTCTACCGAAGTCTCTTTGGCACTGCAAAATTCAAAGGCAAACACCAGTTATGGGACTGATGGAATTCCACCAATAATTCTTAAATACTGTGCTGATACACTTTCCCATCCTCTATTAATTATATTTAATTGTTCCCTGTCAGAAGTTATTTTCCTTGATGACTGGAAAGAGTCGTTCTTAGTTCCTATACATAAATCTGGATCAAAGAACAATGTTGAAAATTATAGAGGCATATGCAAGCTGTCAGCTATTCCAAAACTGTTTGAGGGAATAGTCAAGAACAAACTTGACTTTTTAACTAAAGAGCATATATCAGATGCCCAATATGGTTCCATCTCTGGTCGCTCGACAACTACCAACCTGTCAAACTTTTCCTCATATGCTATTAATGAAATCGAAAATAAAAATCAAGAAGATACAATTTATACAGATTTTAGTAAGGCGTTTGATTCTGTTAATCATTTAATATTGATCAACAAGCTGGAGGCTTCTGGATTTCACTCTCAGTTACTTCGTTGGATATCTTCTTTTCTTTTAGAAAGAACCCAACGAGTCAAAATTGGGAATTCAGTATCGAAGCCAATTAAATGTTACTCTGGCGTTCCCCAAGGTAGTCACTTAGGACCTTTATTATTTATAATATTTGTTAATGACATTACACTCTCGATTAAGCACAGTAAGTGTCTGCTATATGCTGACGATATGAACATTTTCAAGAGTATTAAAGATGTTGATGACTGCAACTTGCTGCAATTAGATTTAATCAGAATCTTTCAGTGGTGCATAATTAATGGACTTAGACTTAATCTAGGCAAGTGTTACTCTATTTCATTTACAAAAAAAGTTCTTGATATAGAATTCAATTACACCATTAACTCATCATGTCTTTCAAAGGTCACTAGTATAAAAGACTTGGGTGTTATGCTCAGCTCTTCCTTTTCTTTCATACTCACATTAACCATATATTGGCTAAAGCCAATTCAGCCATAGGTTTCATTAAGCGTAATACTAAAGTATTCACTGACCCATTTTCCTTGGTGGCACTTTACGCTGCCCTCGTCAGACCATTGCTTAAGTATGCTGTTGTAATATGGAGTCCAGGGTCCATAACTTTCTCCGAACGTATTGAAAAGGTCCAAAAGCGATTTACGAAGTTCGCAATCTTTAAACAGCATTGGAATTTTTGCCCTGACTACAAAGCAAGGTGTCAATTACTTGGTTTGAAATCTTTGTCATCTAGACGCATTTTTTATGATGTAATGTTTGCCAGGGACATTCTATCGTATCATATAAAATGTTCTTCTCTTCTTGAGTCGATTCAATTATATGTGCCCCCCAGGCCTCTTCGCGCCCGACGTATCTTAAACGAAAAATTCCATAACACAGCCTATGGGAAAAATGAACCGCTAACAAGAATAATTAGGGCTTTCAACGAATTGTCAATACAATTGGATTTATCAGATACTAGACCTAATTTTAAAGCGAATTTATTAAGTCTTTTTATCTTTTAAAACTTTCATTTGTAAGTACTTTAAAAAACAAAAAAACTGTACTATAATACTTCTAAAATCTGTTAGTACGTAAGTAACTTGTAGATTAATGAATAAATAAATAAATAAATAAATAAATGAATAAATCAATAAATAAGTGAATAAATAAATAAATAGATAAATTAATAATAAGTAAAAAGAATTACATATGTCTAAGTAACAAATTGATAAGTATGGGATGCAGATGGGCTTAACAGAGAAAGAGCAGCGCTTAGCCGGTCGTTGTGGCATTCTTTGGGGTAAGCCTAGGTTAAAATATTGAGAGCCGGGGGCGGCATTTTTCGGTCATTGCTCCGCCTTGAAAAAATTCAGGATCCGGCGCTGTAACTATGTACATATCTAAGTACAGCTTAAATTTGTTGTATTTTTTTTAAGTACATACATATAATGTTTTATTTTCCGAATCAGTTGTTTTTGTTAAAAATCCTTTTCTTTTTTCATAAGTATTGGCACGTTTTTTAATCATTGCAAAGTAAAATTGAAATTGTATTCTATATTTGGTGAATTGTACGTAAAAACATACACATTTTCACGAAATTTGCTTCAAAGGGTCCTAACTCGTTGTCATGAACAGTCTCGCTATAATGAACTGGCTCGGTTCTTATCAGTTCACTATACCGAGCGTCCACTGTAATTACCACCAAAGCATCAACTTAGGAGACAATCTAACAAGATTTCGATGAAGAACACCTACGTACGCAATTTTCTGAGCAATAAAGTGAGTAATCCTAGTCGTCATTTGTGGTGTTGTCGTAAACAATTTACATTGTTTTCTTTTTGTCTTTCGATTTACGTATTATTCGGCCCACAATGCCGCAACGCTATGACGTAAATTACTCGTTTAATTACCGACATTAGTGATTAATAGAAAAACTAATCCATATCCAACCGCGTATCCGTATCGGGAAACACTGAGAACACATGGTACAACACTAACAACGATGCTGAATACAGAAAGCAATAAGGACGACAAACAAAACCACTCATTGAACGCATTTAAAAGCAATCACAGATCAATAGCGAGAAAAAAAAAGCCAAAAAGACAACATCGAATATCACCTCCTCCTTTATATCTCTATCACTCTATTGTTCTATTGTTGGGCACTACTCGTATCACCGACTGTTCTTCGTTCGCAGCACATTGAGAGTGGATCTACGGATTTTGCCGATTTACTTATCCATCGGAAAAGACTGCGGATTAGATTGTTTCACTTCGACACAACACAACTCATAAAGAACAACTAAAAGTAACAAAGGAAAGAAAACGTACGAAAATCAAACTCAACAGTCACTTCCCATTCCGACTGAATCACTCATAGAACTGCACTAAATCCTCGTCCTGTACACTTACTTTCAGTCTATTCCAATCTACGTAATCCCAATTCAGAGCCTTGTGTACTCTATCTATCTATCTGTCTTTACGATTCTATATATTTAGATTTATGGGTAGATTTGCCATAAAAAACAAAAAAAATAAATTGATTACTCGATGTATAGGTTTTTTGTTTTTTTTATGAAGAGATACACTCTCTTCTTCGCTCCGCCGAATAGTGTCAACAAGTGTCTTTCGTAATAGTCAAAACATCTCATAAAAAAAGCTTTCCAGCTCTTCTCCGCCAGGACCACCACCCAGAGGAAGGCAGCTCCTCCCGTAATGGAAACTGGAAATCGGTTGATACGTCCTATTCCAAATTGTGAGGGCGCATGACGTAAATCAACAGTGCGCACGTTTTCTCCCATCGAAATACTCGTCCATGGTTGCGAAGCTATATATCTGCTCGTACTTAGGTGAGCGAGGTGTTCGTGAGGGAAGGTTCTTGCGTAGGAAAAAAGCTCATGAGATACCTTATCACGTAGGACATGTCACTATCAGACGATATCTGTAAATCCTCGATTTTTCTATAAATTAAAAATACATGTCCAAGTGCATTTCGCCTAAAGAATGGATAAAGATTTAAAAATACATACTTCACCTATGTATGTTCGTATTTCTTGAAACTTGTTGGGATTAGTGCAATTAAGCTAACATATGTCGAAGTACTCCACGAAGAACAACAAAACGTCATGGGCGACAGATGGTATTACGTGGGGTGCTAGATAATCCAAAATAAAATCGTCGATGTTCTCATTACGATGGCTTATCTCAGACAAAGGTCGTTAGGTCGTTGCAATTGATTGCTTAGGTCATCTCGCCATAAAAGGAATAATTTCGAGAAAAAATATTTTTTTTCTTGCTAACTAGAGGGCGCCAGCCGTGGCGCAGTGGTTAGTGTGTTGGACTCTGACGCACGATGAGCGAGCTCAGACCCCGATAACACCAACGCCACCGAATGTCTATTTCGCGGCGTCTCTCCTCGGCCGGGTAGTTACAAAACCCTCCCCTGCCAAGAAAAAAGCTTCTCGACTCAAGCCGTTCGGAATCAGCATTAAACTGTAGGTCCCTTTCACCTGTGAATAAATCACACACAGCATGGGTGATTAAGAGAAGCTTCGCTCTGGCCCTTCGCGGGCTGTAACGCCACCAAAGCAAGCAAGTAAGACATTTTTCTAAATTTCAGTGTATAGGTTAGGTTAAGGTGGTTGGCATATGCCACCCGTAGGCCGAAGTCGGCCCATTGTGATATCACATGGATCATCTTACCTTGATCCGCTGCCTGAAAACTAATCCGTGCTTTTGATGAAGCGATGGAGTTGAGCTATGTTTAGGTCTGCTAGTTCACTTAAGTTTTCATAGAATGGCGCGCCGAGGTACATCCTCCTGCGGTTCGCAAAAGAAGGGCATGAGCAGAGGAGGTGGTGTATCGATTCCTCTTCCTCCTCATCCATGAAGCCGCAGCAGAAGTCATTGGAGGGTAGACCTAGTCTGGCGGCGTGTTTGCCGATGATGCAGTGACCTGTGATGGCACCCACTAAAATGCTTAAGGTTGCCCTTTTGGTTGCCACAAGGTCCTTGGTTCGTCCTAAGTTTAGCTTAGACCAGATTTGTATAGTGATAAAGCCGATATTACTTTCATTCCGTTGGAGGTTGGTAGCCTCTATGGTTCGAAGTTTTATCATGTTCCTTACCGTACTTATTGGTGTTTTTAGATACCCCAGGGTACGAAGACTGAGTGTGCTTGACCCTAACTTTACGAGTTCGTCGGCCGCGCAGCTCCCTGGAATATCCTTATGCCCCTGGGAACCCACAGTATTTTTATGTTGAACTATCCAGTCATCTGGTCTAGAGATAGGCGGCAGTCAAGGAATGTTTTTGATTTGTGGGTTATCGCGGCCAGAAATTTTATCGCAGATTGGCTTTCCGTGCAAATGATAATATCCTTAGCGGATACTACATTGATCCTAAGCCATGCAAGGGCCTCCGTTATCGCTGTTATTTCTGTTTGGTACACACTGCAGTGATTTGGGAATCTAAATGATAGGTTGAGGTTAAGCTCCTTGGAAAAGACTCCACCACCTACACCCGTCTCCATCTTGGAGCCATCGGTATAGAGGGAAATCGAGTCCTTCGGTATAACTTTCTCTTCAGCCAATTTCTCCCTGCAGGCAGGATTTTTTGGATGAAAATCATGTCTGTTGTATGGGAGCCCCCCTTAAATATTAATGTTGTTCTGTTTTTAATATTTGTCGTGGTAGCGGCAACAGAAATACATCACCTGTGAAATTTCAACTGTCTAGCTATCACGGTTCATGAGATACAGCCTGGTGACAGACGGACGAACGGACGCGCGGACAGCGAAGTCTCAGTAATAGGGTTCCGTTTTGCCTTTGGGTACGGAACCCTAAAAAGGGATCGACAAACAACGCGATCCCACGATAGGATCCTCATCACTTTTGAAAACAAAGTGATGGGACACCAACGTACTGAGATATAAACCATCCCAGCGTGCAGTCCGTGAGTTGTCTGTCTGTTGTCGAGTTGTTCGGTTGTCGAATAGTCTATCTGTTGTCGAGTTTTTCGGTTGTCGAGATGTCTATCCGTTGTGCAGTCGTGTTCTTTGTCTGATCATCTTCCATTCTATAATAAGTTTGTAATAAGTTAGTAGTAAGCTAAGTAATAATAAACAAAAAGAAAACAACAAACAGTGTTTTTTAATGTGGATGTCAATTATGAAGAGGGGAAAAATTAGAGGTCCCAGAACGGATCCTTGGGGTACATCTGACGTAACGGGTAGACATGTAGAAATTTTGTCATCATAGTTGACGGTTTGATTCCTATCGTGAAGATATGAACCCACAAGTTGACACGCATAACGATCAAAGGCGAATTGATTCTTTAACTTGTACAGAAGTATAGGGTGGCTTACTGAATCAAAAGCTTTCGGGAAATCTAAGAATATTATTTGACAAATCATATCTTCACCAATACCAGCTCTTACGTCATCATTTGCTGAGAACTACAACCAACTTGAAAATTTAGTCGAGTTTCTCTCAAATCTTTTCCAAGACAACCACCACTGGAGAGTAGTGAACGAACATTTACAACCCAAACCATCTGAACTCCGCCCAGGTTGTGTGACAAACATAATAAGAGTATGACACTTGAACCTGCGTCCATATGAAAATGTGCTTCAACCCTAAACAATTCGTTGCATAGCGTTCGTGCTGTTCGAATTCGTTCGAGCATTGTTCTTGTGAAGGTTTCTCGCAGGTTTTTTTTTTTTTTGTATGGATGGAACGTTCTTTTTTTTTCCAAAATAACGTGTACAGTTGATTTTTTCATTCCCGTGGAGGCTGCAATTGACCTATGGATTTGCGCGGATTTCACATAATTTCGCTTCGAAGTTCTGCGTCTAGATCTTCGCATCCACGAGCAACCTACATAGCGTGCTCGGTTTTTTTAATTATTTTTTCTTGATCTCAACATAACAAATTAAGTCTCGACACATGCCTGATAACGTTGGTAATAGCAAATCAGGCCAAATGGGATTTTCAAATATATTTCGAATTTGATTTCGTTTAGAAAAACTGTCGCTTCAAGTTTGAAACTTAATCACGTTACACTATACACCGATACTTAGGCTCGCCTACAGGGCTTCCTTGTAGAAGCATTGCCATCTTAATTTACATGCACGTAGTTCTGGAACCGTCAACTGCTGAATAACGACAAGAACTAATTCAAGGACCTAATCATTTTTGAGCTCCATATGAATGTGTTCAATTTAGGTATGTATGTAGCAAATATTTTCCAACTTAGTAAGTTTAAAGGGTCCGCCATCTAACTTTTTATTCACGTAGTGCTTATTTCGTGAATGGTAACACTTAGCTCATGTCTGATTTGACAGATGATTAGTTTTGTCCTTCCGCTGAACGAATATGGTTGTGTATACGCTTGAACAATATTAGGAAATATTGCGACATTACTTTGAAAATCATGGTAATGTTGCAGAATGTGTGCGAAAATTGCGTACGGATTTTGGAAGAAGAGAAGCACCGTCAGCTCCGTATGTTCGTTATCTTGTGAAAAAAGTGAAAGAAACTGGCATCCTCATCGATAAACCAAAGCATGAAAAGCCAAAAACAGTGCGTACACCCGAGAATATTGCTGCTGCGGCAGAAAGTGTGCGTGAAGCGCCATCAACATCAATTCACCATCGTTCTCAACAATTGAACATTTCGGAGACATCATTGAGACGAATTTTGCACAAAGACCTTGGTATGACGCCATACAAAGTCCAATTGGTTCAGGAGTTGAAGCCAACTGACCATCCAATGCGTTTTCGCTTCGCTAAGTGGGCCTGCGATCGACTTACAGAAGATGCCGATTTTGCCAAAGAAATCATCTTTTCAGATGAAGCTCATTTTGATCTTGGCGGGTATGTAAACAAGCAAAATTGTCGCATTTGGTGCACAGAAAACCCGCACGCATACATTGAAAAGCCGGTGCACCCAAAACGAGCCACTGTTTGGTGCGGATTTGGGTCCAGAGGCATAATTGGGCCATTTTTCTTCGAAAATGAGCAAGGAGTGGCCGTTACAGTCAATGGCGATCGTTATCGGGCCATGTTGAACGAATTTTTGTTCACAAAAATTGAAGAGGAGGATATTGGCAACATTTGGTTTCAACAGGACGGCGCTATGTGTCACACAGCCGAAGCTACACTCGATGTTTTGCGCCCTGTTTTTGAAGATCGCATTATCAGCCGCAGAGCTGATGTCGTTTGGCCAGAGACAATTGACGCTTTGAAGGACAATATTCGTGAAGCCATTGGTGAAATACAGCTGCACACAATCGATGATGTGCTTAAAAATTGGACCGATCGTGTAGGCTACTGCATGGCCAGCCGAGGTAGCCATTTGAGTGAAATTATTTTCCATTATCAACCGGAAGGATTGTACTTTCAAATACAAAAAGAAATTTGAGAAAATATTCAGTAGTCTTTTTCTTATAGTATTTTCAAAAAAAAAGTTATTTGGCCGATCCATTATAATATATGTGCCTTTATATAGGCTTTTTCAGTTCCCTGTTATTTTTTTATTTGTTCTTACTCTATATGTGTATGTATGTATGTTGGCGTTACAGTCCATGAAGGACCAAAGCCGAGCTTCTCTCAATCACTCATTTTGTACGAGGTTTTATTTTCCCATAGGTGAAAGCGGAGGACGCCGTGGCGCAGTGGGTAGTGTGTTGGACACTGGCGCACGATGAGCGAGTTCGAATCCCGATAACACCAACGCCATTGAATGTTTATTTCGCGACTTTCCTCCTCGGCGGGGTACTGGCAAAACCCCCCGTAGTAAACTTGCCATGAAATAGCTTCTCGACTCACGCCGTTCGGAATCGGCATTAAACTGTATTTCCCTTTCACCTATGTGAAAAAATAACAACATGGGTGATTGAGAGAAGCTTGGCTCTGGTCCTTCATGGGCTGTAATGCCACCAAAAGAAGAAAGAAGATAGGTGAAAGCGACCTGCAGGTTATTGCCGGTTCTAAACGGCGAGATTCGAGAAGCTTTTCTTGACAATTGTACTAGAGGGGGTTTTGTCAGTACCCCGCTGAGGAGAAACACCGTGAAAAACACGTTCGATGACGTGGCTGTTGTCGGGATTCGATCTCGTGTCCTCAGCGTCAGAGACCAACATGCTGCCTACTGCGCCACGGCGCTCTCTTACTTTATATACATCAAACAAATTGCTCTTAGCTATATACAAACAGTGTGTAATATGATATTTTATAACATAGGACTTCTTAGACCTGAACTAAAGCCTCGCTCTTACAAAATGGACATGACAGAAAGTAATGCTTAACGATTTATTTCGAATAGTAATTTGTTGATTAAGGAATCAGCGAATTAAAGATATAACGTTGCTTAACCCGGCGCCAATGACGTGAAAAAAATAACACGAACGATGACACTGGGTCGTTATGACCCTATTGAAATTTATGAACATTTTTTTTTGTAAAATAAAAAAAATTTAGTAAGTTTTAACACATATTTATTGAAGAAGTTTTTTTTTAATTTTTTTGCGTTATAAAAGTTCAAATAAAGTTATAATAAGAAAGTATATGCTGAAATAAAGCGATATTAGTCTTTTACTACCTTATCCAGCGACATGGAACTACTGCAGTTGTAACAGTACGAAATCAAGTGGTCTGGGCAAATATAAATCCGACATGCATTACACGTATGAAACGTTTTCTTATCCTTTTTGGAGGGACAATTTAAAGCGATTGAAAATCTGACTACTGCCGTATTACATGGAATGGAGTCACGCTCTTATTGAGTAACGAAAGACGTAGCTTTCCAGAAAAAAATGTAAGAACATGGCTAAAAGGAAGAACTCAAAAAACCAAAATGGAATGGATAATTGGCACTTGACAAGACGAACATGTATGCTGTTTGTTTTTGCTTTTTTTTTTTTAATTAGGGGCTAGTGCGAACAAATAGCATAGCCAATCAGACGAGGAGCTTCTCCACTTCCTTAATGAAGTTGAGAATGCCTCTCGTAGGAACTGTGATTAACATCTCTCCTTCTTCTTGTTATCAGGCGCTACAATTCGGGGTCAACCTGGTCCTCAATCTACATGCCCCTCCAACTAGCACGATATTTTGTAAGCCTATTCCATTGCTGCACACCCAGTTGGCCGAGGTCCCCTTCCACCTGTGTGCGGCCGTCTTCTGTTTCTTCATCACTCGGGGTTGGATTCGAAGACTCTTCGGGCTTGAGCTGTGGTGTTTATTCGCTCTACATGGCCAAGCCATCTTAGCCGTTGAATCCGTAGACGCCTGACTAGACCCATGCAGCTGTACAGCCCGTAAAGCTCGTGGTTGAATATTTTCCTCCATCACCCGTCTGCGTTTATAGGTCCGAAAATTACACTCAAAATCTTTTTCTCGAAACGACCAACAACCTCCTCATCAGCAGGACCGGGATAATAAGGGTCTTGTATAGAGTCAACTTAGTCGTTCGGTAGAGGGCTCTATTACTCAATTGCCTCCTGAGCCCAAAGAAACAGCAATTGGCAAGAATGATTCTGCGTTTGATTTCGGAACTGATGTCGTTGTTTCAGGTCACGGTGGAGCTAAGGTAGACGAAGTCCTTACCTGCCTCAAACTTACATCCGCCAATACAAACGTTCTAGCCAAGACGTCGGTGTTGAGTGTCCTTTTTGGCTTTCGTACCTCAAAAGGAAAAAACGGAACCCTTATAGGATCATTTTGTAGTCTGTCCGTCTGTTTGTCTGACAAGACACTATATCTCGGGAACGGGTGGAGGTATCGACTTGAAATTAAAGCGATATACTCAAGTTCACAGTCTTTTGAAGCTGTGAAAATCAAACTTCCAAGTTAGCGTAAGAATAAATCGTTTATGTCGCAAAAAACGTATATTTCGACACTCTCAAGGGATTCAAAATTGAAGGGTCATTTCCGTTGTCCTAGAATTATGAAATTTGGCAAGTAATACGGTCTTATACTACAAGTATAAGGAAAAGTCTGAAAACTATATATTTGTAATTAAATCATAAAAAAGGGTTCTTATGCAAGGAACGCCGGTCCAAATTTTAAATTGAGTTAACCGTGTCATGTGGGGTATCGTATGAAAGGGCTTCATCGGCACAAGCTTAAGCAGATTTTTAATTATTTTTATGATGCATAGTTTTCGATTTATGACGAAGAATTGGAAAAAAAACTTTTCCCTTTTTTATATGTATAGGTAGGTACCTACAAATGTTGGTGTATCTAGTACCTAACTGTTTGTCCTCTTATGCATACCTGCTTATTTAATTTAAAATTTTGTAATTAAACATAACCCTATAAGGTACCTATCTACTTAAGTGTTTTGTACCTAGTAGTATTATACGAAAGCACGGAGAGCACCGTGGCGCAGTGGGTAGTGTGTTGGCCTCTGACGCCGATGACACGGGATCGAATCCCGACACAGCCATGTCATCGAACGTGTTTTTCACGGTGTTTCTCCTCAGCGGGGTTCTGACAAAACCCCCTGTAGTAAAATTGTCATGAAAAGCTTCTCGAAATTCGCCGTTCGCAACCGGCAATAAACTGTAGGTCGCTTTCACCTATGGGAAAATAAAATCTCACACAACATGGGTGATTGAGAGAAGCTCGGCTCAGGTTCTTCATGGACTGTAACGCCAACATACATACAGTATTATACGAAATACTCAGCGCTTTAAGTGCTGGTTGGCTATCAGAGAGTATATTGATGGTTACTCCTCTTATGCCAGTCTCTAAGCTTAGATTGACGCATGGCATATAATTCAGCTTGAGATACTAAGACTCATTCCTAGGGCCTCCGATTTGGTCCAAAGATGCCTGCGCCAACGCCAGAAACCATGTTGGAGCCATCAGTGTACCACCTAAGGCCTTTGACGTTGAGCAAGGGTTCACTGGTTTCCCAAGCTGAGTGGTTTGGGATCAATATCTTAAGTCTCTTGTCAAAAGTGAAGGTGTGTGGTAATGCGTCTGATACTGTGGTCAGCTCAGGAAGATGTTGTAGAATGGACTTTAGACCCATAGGTCTATATAGTAGGCCTGCTCCCGAAGAATTCTAATCGCACTACGTGATGCAAATTTTTTAATAAAAAGGTGCAGTGGAGTAAGTCCAGTCAGTGCTTCTTGAGCTGCCGTAAGGGTAGGTTGGCATAGCGCCTGTAATTCCGAGATACACTAGTTTCAGGCGTCTATAAGCAAGGCATATAGGCGTCTGATTGGCTATGCTATTTGTTCGCACTAGTCCCTAATTAAAAAAAAAAAGCAAAAACAAACAGCATACATGTTCGTCTTGTCAAGTGCCAATTATCCATTCCATTTTGGTTTTTTGAGTTCTTCCTTTTAGCCATGTTCTTACATTTTTTTCTGGAAAGCTACGTCTTTCGTTACTCAATAAGCGCGTGACTCCATTCCATGTAATACGGCAGTAGTCAGATTTTCAATCGCTTTAAATTAAGCAACGTTATATCTTTAATTCGCTGATTCCTTAATCAACAAATTACTATTCGAAATAAATCGTCAAGCATTACTTTCTGTCATGTCCATTTTGTAAGAGCGAGGCTTTAGTTCAGGTCTAAGAAGTCCTATGTTATAAAATATCATATGACACACTGTTTGTATATAGCTAAGAGCAGTTTGTTTGATGTATATAAAGTAAGAGAGTGCCGTGGCGCAGTAGGCAGCATGTTGGCCTCTGACGCTGAGGACACGAGATCGAATCCCGACACAGCCATGTCATCGAACGTGTTTTTCACGGTGTTTCTCCACAGCGGGGTTCTGACAAAACCCCCTGTAGTAAAATTGTCATGAAAAGCTTCTCGAAATTCGCCGTTCGCAACCGGCAATAAACTGTAGGTCGCTCTCACCTATGGGAAAATAAAATCTCACACAACATGGGTGATTGAGAGAAGCTCGGCTCAGGTTCTTCATGGACTGTAACGCCAACATAAATACAGTATTATACGAAATACGCAGCGCTTTAAGTGCTGCTTGGCTATCAGAGAGTATATTGATGGTTACTCCTCTTATCCAGTCTCTAAGCTTAGATTGACGCATGGCATATAATTCAGCTTGAAAGATACTAAGACTCATTCCTAGGGCCTCCGATTTGGTCCAAAGATGCCTGCGCCAACGCCAGAAACCATGTTGGAGCCATCAGTGTACCACCTAAGGCCTTTGACGTTGAGCAAGGGTTCACTGGTTTCCCAAGCTGAGTGGTTTGGGATCAATATCTTAAGTCTCTTGTCAAAAGTGAAGGTGTGTGGTAATGCGTCTGATACTGTGGTCAGCTCAGGAAGATGTTGTAGAATGGACTTTAGACCCATAGGTCTATATGGTAGGCCTGCTCCCGAAGAATTCTAATCGCACTACGTGATGCAAATTTTTTAATAAAAAGGTGCAGTGGAGTAAGTCCAGTCAGTGCTTCTTGAGCTGCCGTAAGGGTAGGTTGGCATAGCGCCTGTAATTCCGAGATACACTAGTTTCAGGCGTCTATAAGCAAGGCATATACATATGTACATAACTTAAAAAGGAAGAAACATACGAGTATGTAAGAAAAACGCTGACGAGGTCTAATTCGAAAAAAAGAAAAATCATTAATCCTCACCTACATAGGTGATAAAGTTGAAAATAGTCATAAAAGTTTTATGGCCCGACTTGCACCCAACAAATAACTTTTTATCAAAATATATAAAAAATGAAAAACATAACGAACAAAAATAACTAAAACATAAAAGTAAATGCATTTCGCTAACTTTTGAAGTCGACCAACTTGATCCTTTTACTATCGGTAACTGCAATAGTTCAAATAGGACCCCGTATCGTGCACTCTGCTGCTTGCAAATGTCGTCCGGTAAGGTACTATCTCGGGATATAAAACTCCAGACATTTTATTACCACTTAATATCCGTCGAAAATTTTTACGACCCACAACTGCAAGGATCATGCAATCTTGCACACGTACATACGTATGCCCCATAGCTCCTTTTGTGTTAATGGACGTTAGTATATAGTGTGTGTGTTTAAATAATCTAACAAAGAGATTCCGTTCTTAATTTTTGAGAAAGATACTTGTACGAATAGGTGGATATTCGTACGGGTATTTGTTTTATAGCAATTTCTTGCATTCATTTCTTTTACGACGCTTCCTGGTCGCGTAGCGCTTTTTACGACAATAGAATTTTGAGAAATTTTCCAACGTAAATTGCATGGTGCCAGACTCGTTAGATCTTTAGATGCAATTCAAAAAGGGCAGAGTGCTTTATAACCCATAAAAACTAACAGAAAATAGATAAAACGAAAAGGAGGAGAATGGATCAGATCCTTTAAAAAGTAATTATGTATCTACGGACAAAAGCAAACCCAAAGCCCAGATATGAGATATATTTGAATAAAGGTACATATATGCATATAAGAACACTACAAGCACAAGCACTCTCAATGAAAGTGTTTCTCTCGTACATCATTAATCTTTTCGTATACAATGGGTAAAAGGACGAAATATTTAATGAACTCCTCCTTCGCTCACCGAAGAATGGCAACGAAGCAAGTATACCAACACATTCCACCCACACTCGTTGACAAATACCAGATGTGTATAGATAAAAAGCAAAAATTGACTTACCTCAAATTTACATGAGACTCCTTTGCACTTAATCCATTTTCCGCGACGCAATTTGGACATAAATGACTATTTATTCGGGACTTTTATTTAACCTTTTCGTTTACAACAAATTAAATTAAAACAAAAACCGTCGCGACACACCAATAAGCAATAATAGGATCAGGAGTAGTAAATCGAAAAACTAGGATAACGTGAGGTTGAGAATAAGGTTGTACTAAAGAAAAAAATCACAACAACAGTGCCGATAAAGGACAAAGTTCACTAGGTCGTGAAAGCAGCTATAGCTAGCTGAGCGCAACCTAGGAACTTGGACGAATTAAAAAAAAAAAAGAAAAAAAACAAAATGCTTCCTTCTCACAGCAACAATTAATAAACACAAGTTTAGGACAATCTCCAGAAGTTACTGGAAACTATGTACGTAGATAAGCAAAAAGACAAACTGTTTATCTGTGAAGTATACGAATTAGAAATGCTATGATACAAGCACAAAAATCTCTACCCAAGAAAGCGTCCTCTTTTCACTTTTTGTTGTTGCTTTTACTTGATTTCGATTTGAAATTTTGTTGTTGTTTTTTATGAAGTACGTAGGAAAAGACGGTTAAAGGAAGAAGAACTGAAAGGACGAACGCAATTGAATAAAACAAAAAACTTAAACGGAACAAGGAAAATAAAACGTTGAACTAAACTATCACTTTTCTAGTTACGGGATTTTCGGTCTTCTCTTCAGGGACGAGAAAGTCCTTTTGTTCGGGCTGTGATTGCGTGGTATCCTAGGAGAGAAAAACTTTCGTTTCGGCTACTCTACTCCGTTCGACTCGATTTGAATGGAGAAAAATTCGAATGGAAGTTGGAAAAATCAACTATAAGGATCTGTGTGTTTATATGCACCAATACAGGCACAAATCGTGCAGAGTTACTTGGGCTGGGTGGATGGCAAATTCGTGGTCATACCTCTATTGTGTATCGTTATATTATCACCCGCGACAGATTGTGTCCCACTGAACGTACTTGTGCTGAGGAATGAAACTTTTCCTCAGCCAGTTGGGCAGGAAGTGCTTCCGTATGGAAGACTGTATTTGTGCGTCTTACTTTCCAGATGCCCGGAGCTTGCCTAGATTGCTTCTCATCGAACACCCCTTGGAGTGGGGACGATTGTGGGTTTGACGATTTCACTTGTAGATACGGGCGTAGATTTGCCGCGTATGGCGATAGCAGCTGTTTTTGAGAGGAATATCGATTTCTCTTGTCACCCACATTGATGCGGGTTGGTTTGGTTTGGTGGCGGGGGAAACGATACCGCCCGCGTACTGGAAGGTTTTACTTACGCAATGTATCCAACTGCATGCATGTGTGTTGGAGGGTTATAAGGGGCAACGTTTTTCGGCTTGGGAAAGCTTTCGTGGATGTAGAGATACGCAAGCGTGATGGTGACGGAATAGCCTGTTGCCTGTTGTTCGGGGAGTATGTCATCCACGATAGCAAACTGGTGGCTCTGGTGGGCGGAAGAGCTTTCTCAATGTATACCTACAAACATAAAGAAATAGATGATGCGTTCGTCTGGTAACGAAGAATACGTCACCATTCAGTGTGGCTTGGTAATTTCGCTGATCTCTGACATTTGAACGGAGATTTTGTCCTTTTTATCTCGAAACTAAACCGACGATTGTTATGTGGGTCTATAGTCATTAGAGTTGTTTACTATTTCAGCGACAAAAAAAAAATAAGATGAACAACGAGGGATGGGGAAAAGGACAAAAACTATTGTAAGGACGAAGAGAAGGGAAGAAGAGCTGGTTATGGACTTACACGGTAATAACATGTGTCTAGTTTAGAGAAAAATTGTAAAAATTGACCTGTCTAGGGCAGGTGGACACTCTGGTGACCGTCCAAGATTTACGCTTTTGCCATCTTTTGATGTTATCAAAAAATTCCCGGTTTTCCTACCATTATTGAGATATGCTCTAGAAGAACAAATCAACAATTTTGGAACTCCCCGACTACCTAGGGACTCCTAAGCTGGGGAAAAATAAGAAAATAAATACTCTCAAATTCTGTGCTTTCGAAACATGGCCCGGGGGCACACCTCACTACTGCATGGGCAGGTATCCTCGCGGCCCCAATATCCCCAGGTGGTTCATGAGTCTGAGATTTCTGACTAGAGTTAGAGTTAGAGAGGATTAGGGGGTGGGACAAAGTCGCCTGATCACTGCGGCCTTACAGTTCACTCAAAAATCCTGAGTTCGTGATAAAACTTAGTATGCTCTTGAGTGAACTAGCAGCGATTTCTTCTGCTTCAAGATAATACTTGCCTAAGTGACGATGACGTGTACTGACAAGGCAGTTAGTGGCACAATATGTGCTCTGCTGCTTCATCCTCATTACACATTCTGGAAGTGTCATCTTGTATAATGCACATTGTGTTGAGATGTTTGTTGACTGGGCAGTGTCCAGTAAGGAAACCTGTGATTAGGGGAATTTGACTCCTCGAAAGCATGAGGAGTTGTTTCGTTCTTCTGAGAGATGTAATTGGGAGGAATAAATTGGCTTGTCTACTACCTTCCTTTTGTAACCAGTAGTGATCCGTCGTGTTTCTTAACCAATTGTGGTGCTGATGGGTATGCCGCAGAAAGGCCTAGGCATCATAAATGCAGAACCCTTCCTTGCTAGTAGGTCCGCCTTTTCGTTGCCTGTATAGCCGCTGTGTCCAGGTATCCAAATGAGATGAACTCTGTTTGTGCTGGCTAGTTGGTGAAGTAGCTGCAGGCAGTCCTATACCAGTTTGGAGGTGATTTAGGGCCAGAAGTGCAGCCTTGCTGTCAGAGAGAATATAAATATTTTTGTTGAATATATTTCTGTTTATATTTTCTCCGAGGCAGAGTTCTGTAGCGAATATTTCTGCTTGAAAAACGGAGTTACATATACATATCTGTCCATGCTGACGTAGATGCATGTGCCTGTAATTGCTCCGTATACTCCAGCCCCAACGCCTTCGTTCGTTTTGGAGCCATCTGTGTACCACACGTAGGATCCACGATTGAAGGAGGGTCTATCCTGTTCCCAGTTTTGTCGGTTGGGGAATGTGACCTTGTAGTTTTGGCTGAAGTTGCATCTGGGGAGACAAATGTCTGTTGAAGATATCTTTAGGATTTCATGCCTGTTTAGTTCGGTAAGGATATCAAGGTAAAAGAGCCTACGGTTAGAGTCATCCTCCGCGATTAGCTTGTGGGCGAAGACCATTGCTTCTTTCTTCAGTTGGAGACGAAAAGGTGGCAGGTCCGTGATGACTTCTACTGCTACTGTGGGGGTTGTTCTCATGACCCCGGTGATACAGATACAAGGTAGTCTTTGCAATTCGTTGAGCTTGACTTGCACTGATATTTGTTTTGTTTTGCGCCACCAGACGGGCGCAGCATATGTAAGAATTGGTCTGGTAATTGCTATATATAGCCAGTGGGATATTTTGTTGCTTGTGCCCCAGTTTTTGCCAGTGAGACTTTTGCTGGTCCATAAAGAGATCCTGGCTTTCTCAATGGTCTTTGTAGTGTGAGAGTTCCAAGTGAGCTTTTCGTCTAGAGTTACCCCTAGGTATTTGACTTCTTTTGAGAACTCTATCGCTTTACGAAAGAGGGAAGGTTTGGTAAGTTTGTGCCTGTTCCTCCTTTTGGTGAAGGCGACTATAGTGCTATTTCTTTAGTGAAGGCGACTATAGTGCTATTTCTTGTTTGCAACAAGGTTTAGTGCCCTTTGGAGGAGTTCCGATACTGTGTCTTCGAATTTGCCTCTGACCAGGATCACTATATCGTCAGCGAACCCTTGGACATGGAAACCATGGTTGCTGAGTATGTTTATCAGTTCATGTACTACGATGGACTACAGGAGAGGTGAGAGAACCCAGCCTTGAGGGCATCCTTTCGCGACATTTACACTGATTTTATCATTGCCTAGCGTGGTGTTTATTTTCCTATTGCTGAGCATGTGTTGGGTCCAATTGCATGTGGTGTTATCCACCCCTGTTCTGAAGATGCAATGCTATATTTGGGCGTAGTCAGTATTATCGAAAGCACCCTCAATATCGAGACAGTCACCTATCGCAGTTTCTTTGTCGCTCAGGGATTTGTTGATCCGGGTTGTGAGCTCCTGAAGAACATGCGTGGTCGATTTCCTAGGCTGGTCGGCATATTGGTTTTTGTGAAGTGTTAGGGCACCGTCCCTGATATGCCTATCCAGAATTTTTCCATTGTTTTTAGGAAGAAAGAGGTAAGGTTTATCGGTCTGTAGGCAGGTATGTGGGTTTACGGACTACTTTGGAAATGAATTTTACCGTTACGTCTGTCCAGCTCGTTGGTGTGTATCCCCATGCATAGCTGGTTCTAAAGATGTTAATAGGCATGGGGCTAATTTGCGAATGTCCTTTTTGAAGGAGGGCTGGGAAGATGCCTTCCTCCCCCGGGATTTGTACGGCTCAAATGAATGAATGGCCCATTTTATGCATCCCTCGTGAAACATTGTTCGGTCTCTCTTTCAATCCTCCCTGTTGGGTCTAGTTACCCTGATCTGCGAAGGTATGTTAGAGAGATTGGAGGGAATGATGTTGGAGTCTGGGAAGTGCGTACTGGTTAAAATTTTGAGTACTTCTGTACCATATTCCGCGTCATCTGCGTAATCCGTGCCATCTACTCTCCTTAACAGTCCAATTTGGTTAATGTGCTCTTTGGCGAGAACTCTGTGGATACGAGCGCTGCTCTGAATGTCTGATAGACTACTGCAGAACTTTTTCAATGAGTCTCTTTTGGCTCTTCTAATCTCTTGGTTGTAGTTGGTGAGGCACGGCACTGTGTCCAGTCACCAGTCCGGTTAGCTCTGTTGATCAGTTTTCTGGCCAGTGCTCTTAGCTTGGCCAGATTGCTGTTCCACCACGAAGTGGTACGATTGCCTGACTTGACTTTCTCTGGGCAAGCGCTGTGAAAGGCAGATAGGATGGTAGCATTAAGGCTGTCACAGCTGAGTTCGAGGCTGCCTATGTTTCCGATGCTCTTGGGACAGTTTCCGATCGATTATGCGATTTCTAGGCTATACGTGTCCCAGTCTGTCGCTCTCGGTTGTCTGTATGTTCTGGTAATTCTATCTCCTACTTTTATGCCAAAACAGATCTGTCGGATAGAGTTGCCTATGAACGGAGTGGTTAGGGTGAGGTCTAGTACTTCTTCTCTAATTTTATTCATAAAGGTGGGACTATTTCCCCGGCTTATGATATTGAAGTTGTTCTAGCAAATAAATTCTAACAGGTACTCACCTCTTTTGTTAATGCCCGAGCTTCCCAATGCTGTGTGGTGGGCGTTTACGTCACAGCATATGATGATTTGTGAGCCTCTTCTTCCACAGTAGTCGAGAAGATCCTGCAGTGGTGTGAAGCTGAGATCGGTGAAGTCGCCCGCGAGGTAGGCTGAGCAAATTACGGCATCTGACCTACCTTCCGCAGTGGATAGCTGAATAATGGCAGCTGCCAGGTCCTTATTCGTATATTCTGAAATAGGAATGGCCTTAATGGTGTCATTAATCACTGTGCAAGCTCTAGGTCGTCCTTCATTTGTCGTAGTCGTAGACTGAGAGTCCTTTGATCTGGTCTTTGATCGTGTATGGTTCCTGGATAAAGGCTATATCGAGGTGCTCCTTGTTAAATCTATGGCTCAGTACCGCGGACGTATGCTTTGCATGCTGTAGATTTGCTTGGATGCACCTTAATCCCGACATGGTGGATTCAGCGAGATACTGGCAGGGCCGCCAGTGTTAGTGACCGATACAACCATAGGGCTGACTCCTGATGTCTTGGTTGCCCGAGTTGTTACTTCAGGCAGCCTTGACGTTTGGGGTACTTTCGTTGCCTCTATGGCTGGTTCACTATCGCCAGATGCAATGGTTGTTGCTCTTTGGCTTGGCTTATGCAGGCCGAGTTCCTCACTTCCTTTCCTGGGCATGCCCGGTGTACTTTCGGCATCGCTCTTCTGACTAACTATTTGGCCATTTGGCTAGATTATGTATCATTCGCGCAACCTTTAAGGATTACATCGACAGCGACTCAATTCGAATAAATTGTCTGGTTGAAGGGGCTTTTAGAGAACACAGCCACATTCTGATCCGCTGATAGTACTATTAACTCACTAGAGACACTAATCAAGAGAAACTTATTAGCAAAGCACAATACCAAGATCCCATGATTGAAGAGATGGTTGCGTTATACGCTGCTGCTAGCTATCACAACGGATAGAGAGAAACAATCTTCTTTCGTAGCAAGGAGCATGATGATATAACTAGCGTTGTGCTAAACTTCTTTATACTTATACGTTCCTAGAATGCTTCGAATTTTGTGAGATTGATTTGAACAAAAATTATTGATATTTCATTTGTAGGCCCAATCTTGGCCTTGTGTCCCATTCTAAGAAACGAGGGGAAATTACGTATTTAACTTCTTATTAGGCACATTAAGCCTCTCACCGTGCTACGTTCATGTCGCAGTACAGCCCGTACAATTCACTAATAAGTCCTATCCTCCACTCCTCATTTATGCAGATCGGACCGATAATCATACGCACAGAACGACCAATGGCCTCCTCATCCGCTTTCGATAAGGTCCATGTCTCTCCGCCATAAAGCAGGACCGGGATGATAAGGGTCTTTTATATGGTCACCTTGGTTTTCAGATAGAGGGCTCCTCTTTTCAATGGCCTCCCGAGCCCAAAGAAACAGCGGTTGGTAAGAGTTATTTTGTGTTTGACTTCGGCACTGATTTCATTGCTGCATGTCACTGCCGAGCCTAGGTAGATGAAGTCCATGACTACCTCGAAATTATACCTGTCAATATGTGCACCCTGGGCAGGATGGCGGTGGTTCGTTTTCTTTTTGATGACAGCATATTTTTCATCTTGCCCTCATTTAACGACAGTCCCAATGGTCCCATGTCATTGGCATACCCGAGCAGTTGTACGGACTTGAAAGAGATCGCGCCACTCTAGTATTGACTAGTGAGTTTTGCACGATCCTTTCAAGGACGATGTTGAGAATGTCACACGATAACGTTTCGCCTTGTTTAAAACCTTTTTCGATATAACAGGCCTTGGTCAAGTCCTTTCCGACTCCGATGACATGGCGCTGTATAGCTCGTCTCTATGTACGATATAGTATGCGGCCCTAAAGTCGACAAGCACATAGTGGGTGTCGACCGGGAACTCGTTGGTTTTTTCCAGCATCTGCCGCAGTTTGAATACTTAGTGGACTTCCTGGGTCTGAAACCACACTGAAATGGACGAATCAGTTTATTAACGTTTATTGGCGTTAAGGAGACTGATCCCTCTGTAATTGGCGCAGTCAAAGGGGTCTCCTTTCTTGTGGATCGGGCAACCAAAACAAAGATTCCATTCATCGGGCATGCATTCCTCTGAAGGAATGCAGAAGAGCTGGTGCATACTCCCAACCAGGTCATCTCCAGCTGCCCTAGAGAGCTCGGCAGGCAGTCCGTCTGCTCCACCAGCTTTGTTGGACTTAAGCTTAAAAAAAGCATTCCCAACTTCATCCAGATCAGGGGGACGCAATTCTCTGCTATCATCGTCCGTTGTAAATGGATCATTCTGCCTGATGGCGGAATCTGTTTCGTCCTCGCCCTTATACAGTCTGCAGAAGTAGTCTTTCCAGATTCTTAGTACCGACTGTGAATCCACTTGTAGGTTTCCATTTTCGTCCCTGCAGGTTTCCGTTATGGCTGTATATCCCTGGCATATTTGTTTTATTCGTTGATAAAACCTCCGAACGTCATTCCTGCGATGACATCTCTACATCTCTTCGATCGCGAGCTTCTCATGCTCCCTTTTTTTTTGTCTTAAGCAGCTTATGCTCGTCCCTCCTCTTCTGTTCATAGTGTTCGCGAGCAGCTCTCGTCCTTCCGTGTAGTGCCGCTCGATAGGCATACTGCTTGGCTGCGTGTGCCCTCCTACACTCGTTGTCAAATCATGAGTTTCTTGTGGGTGGCGTTTTGAAACCCAGTACCTCAGAAGCAGTACTCTCTAAGGCTTGTTGACAACGAGTCCATTAGTGTTGTACGGTCTGAGCAGACGTTGGACGGTTTTCTGGAAGCTTGAAGGAGACGCGATTGTCATAGGCTATGTCGCTGGCCTTACTTGATTTTTCTGGGCCAGGCATATTCGTAGTCGTAACCTGGCTGCCACAAGATAGGGCTCCGAGTCGATGTTCGCTCCTCTGAAAGAGTTCGTAAATCCAGAATATCGGACCACGCAATGTGGTCAATCTGGTTGACGGTTGATTGATCCGGAGACCGCCAAGTTCCCTTGTGGATGCTGAGATATGGAAAACGCATGCTAGCAACTAGAAGATTTGGCCCAATTGCAAAGTCTATCAGCTTAAGCCCATTTTCGGATGTGGTGTTGTGTAGGATGTGCATGCCAATGACCATATCATAACCGACTTCCTTGCCCAGTTCCGCGCTAAGGTCTTCCAGTACAATTTTAACATCGTTATTGGGACATTGCCGTTTGATCTATCGTAGAAGTCGTCTTTTGTAGCGTCATCCTTGTCCTCGGTAGGGGCGTGAGCGCAAATTCGGCTGATGTTTGCGAATTTAGCCTTGATATAAATTGTCATGAGGCGTTTGCTTACATGCCGGAAGCTCAAAACTTTTTGCCTAAGTCTACCTCTAATAACAAATCAGCATCCGAATAAGCGTTGTCTTCTCTCCTTGTAGCAGTCGCCGTAATAGATGTGACAGTTTCTCATCCGGTTTTTGCCCAGTCCATCCCATCACACTTCCTGGAGATTGCGGTAATATCTGCCTTATAACAGTCTAGGGCCTCCGCAAGTTGTTCGGCTGCACGGGGTCTGTTGAGGAACCTTACATTCCACGTACAAAGCCAAATATCATTTTTCCTTTTGTTTTTGTTTCCTAGGTAGTAATAGGTTAAACCGGGGCTTTGGCTTGCCGGACCATAGCCTAACCGACACTAATCCTGTTTTGTAGCGCAGAAAACAAGTCATTCCTCCTTTTCGGGAATATATTGCAGCGAATAATTTGCTGGTACTTGGATGCTCTGACGATTCTTCCTTCCTTCGATTTTTGTTACAATTCTCAACAGAATATTTTTGGAACTTTCGTGAAAGGTTATTTATCTATTGTTTTAGAGATGCGATTTTTGGAATCTAGTCAACTCGGGAACTGGTAATACTGCGTCATTCATCAACATCTTTCTAGATAGGGGGGCCCTTTTTTCAGTTTTCATATAAAGCTGAATTCGACAACACGTTTTGTGTTTTGTACTATTTTATTGGCGTCGTAGGAGTGAGTAATTCACATTTCAAGTAGCGAGTTGATTTGATTTTTAATGAAATATGATGAAGCGCCCTCGGAGATGAGATCTGAATATTTGCATGAAGGGCTGGATCTTGTACCATGACAATGCGGTAGCCGCCAATTCCTCGTTAATTGTGGAAGAGATTTTGGCAAACAAAAAAAAAAAAAAAAACAAAAACTTTCCAACGTTGCCGCATCCACCCTATAGCCCTGATATTGCCCCCTTCGACTTTTTGTCTCTAAACATGAAGTCACGCCTCAAGGGAACTCACCAAAGTCAAAGAGGTTGTAACTATGGTTCGCGGGAGCGACGTTAGGACTATTGCAAATTTGCTTGTTTTTTGTTTACAGATTTCCAAAACTTAATTGCCTTCCTACCTTCCTTATCAGGCCTGCGATCCATGGAGGATCTGAGCTTGAGCTATAGCTGCCTTCCATCCTTGACGGTCCCGGGCACGCTGCTTCCAGTTGTCAAGACCAAGATGTCCTACATCCGCGATTACTTGGTCTTTATACCGGAGGTTCGGTCTTCCTCTTCTTCTCGAACCAGGAGGCTCGAAGACCCTCTTAGCTGGAGCGTTGATGTCCATGCGCTCGATGTGGCCGAGCCAGTGTAGTCGACGGATCCTTGCCTTCCGGACTACATCCACATCTTGGTACAGTAGAGTTCGCGGTTGTGTCTTCTTCTCCATTCACCTTCCTCACAGACAGGACCAAATATCCGGCGCAGAATTTTTCTTTCGAAAGAACCCAAAATCAGCTCCGCTGTCCTGCTTATCGTCCAGCTTTCGGCTCCGTACAGCAAGACTGGCAGAATGAGCGTTTGGTAAAGCATGACTTTGGTCTTTCGAGTGAGGAGTTTTGACCCCAGTTGTTTGGACAAACCGAAGTAGCAGCGGTTGCCAAGGGCGATTCTACGCCGGATCTCCACTGTGGTGTCATTTGTGGAATTTACGTTTGCCCCAAGGTAGACAAACTCCTTAACTACCTCGAAATTTTAGCTGTCAATTGTAATGTTTTATCCCAGGTGGTGAGCGACGGATTGGTTTTTGCTTGACAGCATGTATTTCGTTTTGTCCTCATTGATCTTAAGACCAATTCGTTTGGCCTGTTCTTCAATCGCCGTGAATACTTCCACAATGCCACGGCGAGAACACGCGATGATGTCGATATCATCCTGTTGACGCCTGCCCGTCGCACTATCAGCTCCAGCACCAGGTTGAAGAAGTCACATGACAGCGCATCTCCTTGCCGAAATCCGGTGCATGTTTCGAATGGTTCCGAGGTCCTAGAACCGAGTTGCACGGTGCATCGCGTGTTTTTTAGCATGGCGCGATACAACTGGATCAGTTTTACCGGGATCCCGAATTCGGCCATCGCCCCAAACAGTGCTTCACGATGAATGCTGTCGTATGCGGCTTTCAAATCGATGAAAAGATGGTGTGTATCGATTCGAAACTTGTTGGTCTTTTCCAGGATTTGTCGAAGTGTGAAAATTTGGTCTATAGTTGATTTGCCGGGCCGGAAGCCGCACTGGTAGCTGCCGATTAGTGCGGTGCAAAATGGTTTTAGACGTTCACACAATACGCTGGACAGGATCTTGTATGCGACATTGAGCAGGGATATACCTCTATAGATCTTGCAAGAGGTAGGATCGCCTTTTTTGTGGATGGGGCATATAGAGCTGGTATTCCAGTCGTCGGGCATGCTTTCATCTTCCCAAATTCTGCAGATGATCTGGTGCATGCTCCCTACCAGAACATCGTCGCCAGCCTTGAAGAGCTCTGATGGCAAGCCATCTGAGCCTGCGGCCTTGTTGTTCTTCAGCTTCTGAATAGCTGTGCCGACTTCTTCGATGCTGGGTGGGAGGATTACTTCAGCGGCTGGAGTTGGGATTTCCTCGGTCCCTACCACTCTCTCTTGGTCATGCTCGATAAGCAGCTGCTGGAAGTGCTGCTTAAATACATCCACTATTCCCTGCGGGTCGGTGACAAGATTACCCTCGCAGTTTCGAAGAGCCAGGGTGCCCTTTTTGAAGCCCCCTGCATCGGGATCTTAAGATTGACTACTACACTATCACTACACGCCCTACCCTACCATCTCCTCGAAATCATTTCCTTTATGGTCCATATGTTGCTCGACTGGTAAGAGCAATCTTACATTTCCTTTGTACAACTTGCAGAAATAGAAGTATAAAGATCAATAAACCCGCTGATTAGAGATATGCGTCTATCATTCACCAGCTCCAGTCTTCTCGGGTCATGTGCTTAATATAACATTCCATGTCACCAGTAAACAGATTTAGTTTCTGACAATACAAAGCCATTGCCAAAGACTTTTCATCTACTGAGTGAATCCCTCCCTATCATCGGTGACATACTCATTGCCTTCACCTTGTCATGGCTATTCTCTCTACCGAACATCCTATTAGTCCTGCACTCATGTCCATAATAAACAAAAGCCAACTAAAAGTACACTCACCAACGCATTCCTCCTCCGCTGTCACGGAAAGGCCATGGCTGATTTGTGCATGCAATTTTTCGTTATTAACTGCCTACGGTCTGACGTCGACCAGAGCTCATGAGCACAAAAGCCAACACACGAGCGAATGCAATGAAAGGATCGTCCTTTAACAATATGGACATCCATAAAGGATGCTATCTGCTCATAAATTTCAACACAAAAAGCGTAACGTACACGAATTTCGTGTCGAGTTGCTCGCCGAGCTCATGTTGCCCACATTCACTGGGCTGTAACTGCTGCTGTACTATGCATGTTTCGCTATAGAATATTTCCTGTTGGACAGTGAACGTCAAACAATCAAGAAGATAGGAGAAGTCCTTGTAAAAGTCTTGTGCGTTCCGTTCTTTAATGTTTCCTTATTTTATTATCTCGTAACAGAATAAGATGACGTTTAGTGCGGCAGTGAAACTCTGCACCGTCGTCTCAGCTGGTGGCTTCTGGCATGTCCTAATTGAGTTAAGGAGTGAGTGGAACTGCTCCCACTCCTACGGTCTCAGCCATCCTCTTAGTAACGACGATGATGGGACGTTTTGATTCCCCGACGTTTTGCCCTTAAGACGTGGAAATATGGATGGCAGACGTACGAGTATATGTATATTATGAACGCGATTCGTGGGATCTGAGAACGGTTACGTGGCATTGAATTTTGCCAGAAGTTTTACATCCTTGCCAGGTTAAGGACTCAACTCGAATGTTAAAGATCTCGATTCTGCTCGTCCACGTCCGAATGCTCCTTCATCCGTCCATTTGTCGTACAAATGCCAGGATTTTAATGAATTTACGATTAAATTTGTTTCACTCGAGAACGGTTTTCTAGTTCGCGCCACTGGAAAATATTTGATCAAAAATATGAAAGGTGGGACGGAGGAATTGCATGGACAAGAAATTCGAAGAGGAAGCATTCAAGCAATCGTACTGCTCATAGCTGGAGGTTACATAACGAGCAGATTGGGTTTGGGGATTTCTTATTTCTCATAAAAAGTACTTTTCCTGGAACGCGCCATTGAAGTTTGATGTGCTGGTAAGCGCACATTGTGGAAATTGTGCTGCGAGCTATTAATCACTCTTAGTAAGAGCCTGCGACGTGATTCGTCTAGTTGAACTAAAACAAATTGAGAAGGTCTCGACTTCTGACATTTACTTACACGTCATTTGGTTTGGTTCGCATTGTCAATTAGGTTTTGATTAAATTCGGTTGTGGATTGCTGTCACGTACGTAACATAGACTGAAAGATGAAAGCAAGCTTGAGGTTAATTGGTTTTTGTTATCATGTTAAAGGTCTTGTCTCGTCAGTGGCTCTTCACATTAGGGACTGAACTTACATCAATAGATCAAACGACGGACACAACACGTAGTGTAGTTTATTATATGAACCTCATACCAACGGTTTGATATTTATATACGGTTGATTGAAAGGAGTCTTCACGTGGAATGTGAGGTCGCTTAACAGACCGGGTGCAGGCAACCAATTGGAGCGAACCCTCAGCTGCTATAAAGCAGATATAACCGCACTCGAAGAAGTGCGATGGGATAGACCAGGCAAAAGACGGATGAAAAACTGCGACATCTACTACGGGAATCGCTACAAGGAGAACAAACAGCGCTTACTCGGATGCGGATTCGTTATTCGAGGAAGACTCCGACAAAACGTCTTAAGCTTTCGGTGTGTAAGCGAACGCCTCATAACAATACGCATGATATGCGCTCACGCCCCAAACCGAAGAAAAGGACGATTGACTCAAAGAAGAATTCTACGATCTCCTAGACAGAACCTATGCCCAAAACAGTTCTAGGAGATTATCGATCATGTGAAATGTAGCCTACACAACACGATGTCCGAAAACGGACATCGGCTACTCGACTTCCTGGCGGAACTTAATCTCCTTGTGGGTAGCACATGATTCCCGCATCTCAGCATTCACAAAGGAACCTGGCGATCACCTGATCAGCTGGACAAGCGAAAGTTTGATGTCGGAAAGCTACAATCGCAGGAAGCCGACCTTTGCCGATCGAGTTTCCCTCAACCTCTCGCAAACTCCGATGACACCAGCACAATCCACAGGACAACAGTGGGAGCATTGCCAGCGCGCCATCAGAGACGGTGCCACTGATGTGTTGGGCTTCCAGCAACCGGCAACTAGAAAACCCTGGTTTGATGAACAATGCGGGCAAGCTCATGTAGCAAAGCAAAACGCCCACAAAACCATGCAGAGACAGAAAGAAGAACACACACTTTTAAGGAAGAAAAAAAGGCAGCATGAAGAGCGTGAGATCGAGGAGATCGAATGGAATCTCAGCATCGTTTGCCCAGTCCACAAGAAAGGAGACCCCTATAACTGCGCCAACTACAGGGTAATAAGTCTTCTGAACATCGCTTTTAAGATCTTCTCCACTATACTAAGTGAACGCCTGAAACCCTTTGTGGATAAATCTGATAGGATCTTATCAGTGTGGCTTAAGGTTAGAAAAATCTTTGATAGACCAAATATTCACACTGCGGCAGATCTTAGAGAAGACCCATAAAGACCAAGTCGACGCCGATCACCGTTTCGTCGGTTTCAAAGTCACGTATGACAGTGTGCATAGAGACTAGCTATACGGAGCTATGTCTGGTTTTAACATCCCTACCAAACTCAGATTATGCAGGATAACAATTGGGAATTCCCGCTGCTCCAATAAGGTCGGTAGCGAATTAACCGAGACCTTTAATGTTAAAAAAGGATTTAGGATTTTTTCAGTATCGTGCTTGAAAAGATCATACTAGACTCAGTGGCCAACACAAGAGGTACGATCTTTTTTAATTCTGCACAACTGCTTGCGTACGCGGATGACATTGACTTAATTGGACGAACACAGTGGAACGTCAATGACGCGATCGAAAGCATTGAAGCAGAAGCAGCTAAAATGGGTCTCAAGGTTAATGAGGTTAAAACGAAATATACGCTGTTAACAAAAAAAGACCCACAACACCGACGACTTGGCCAGAGCGTCACAATTGGCAGCTACAAATTCGAAGTGGTCAAGGACTTCGTCTACCTTAGCTCACTAGTGACCAGCGACAACAACAATCGCAGAATTATGCCTGCCAACCACTGCTTCTTTGGGCTCAAGATGCAATTGAGAAGTAGAGCCCTCTCTCGAAAAGCCAAGGACTTTAATGAAAGCGAATGAGGAGGCCCCTCGTCGTTTCGAGAGGAAAATTCTGCGTTCAATATATGGTACCATTTGTATAATCGGGGGGTGGAGGAGAAGGTACAACGACAAACTATACGGGCTGTACAGCGATATCGGCCTAGTACGACGTCTACGGATCCGACGGCTAAGATGGCTAAGCCATGTAAAGCGAATGGATAACACAGCTTCGGCCCGAAGAGTATTCGAGTCCAACCCCGGCGGACGACGCAGCAGAGGACGACCGAACCTAAGGTGGCGCATACAGGTTGAAGGGGACCTTAACCAACTGGGAGTGTGTCGCTAGAAACAGCTGGTAAAAGATCGTGCCAGCTGGTGAAGTTTTTTGGTTGAGGCCCAGGTTCACACCGGACTGTATCGTAAGTAAATGATTGAGAGGAGATAGGCTATTGGCATCAGGCAGGTTATAAAATGCGTTTTTAGATACCACTCTATAACACCACTGGTCAATGATTTGATGGACATACTCCGCTAAGACGGACCTACATTTGCGGACATACTCGTGGGACAATAGTATCCAGTTTGAAAAAAAAAAAAATAAAAATAACTCCATGATGCCAAGGGCACGTACGATGCTTCCCCGGAGGACTAAAGGCAGTGGAAAGGTCCTCCAATGTCTCAAGCTGCAGAACCCCATCATCCACACGGACTACTGTTCCATCATCAAGGTCGAAGAACCCCAAAACAAAACCCAAATTTATCTGCTCGCCATCAACGAAAAGGTTCGGTATAAGGCATGCCAAACTCAAAATCTTCCGCTCGACAGGCCCAAAAGACGATCTAGTTGAGATCTAGTAGCCGACAAGTTGTTGGAGGACCCACCCACGAAGGTACCCCTGTTACTTTTCCTACGAGAGTAAAATATTGACATGGGCGTTTTCCAGTAGCCCTGGGTCAACGGATCGGCCAGATACACAGGCTTAGTGACACCTATTACAACATTTTCTCCCAAAACAAAACAAACCCGTAAACCCAAGAACCTGCAAAAAACTAGCTAAGAGACCTGTCAAGGACTTCTTTTGTCTTCATCTTAACACGGAACACCCTACAGAGTGCACATACATATGTAAGTGTGCGTTCTCTTTAACGAACATATGAAGTGCGCACAGGGGTGAATTTTGTGAGCGAAACTAAGAATGCACACAGCCAATTACTCATGAGCGCGTGCGTTTAATAATTGCTCGTTGGGTTGTTATCTAATTTCTAACAGAAAAACGGATGGACCGGTTTTGCTAAAGACTTACTCACTTCTAAGTTGCGTAATTACGCGAGGAATGAACCCAATGTCAATATTATTCTTGGTTCTGGAGATAATCGAGTTGAAAATTCCGGTACGCACATGTGCACATACGTAAATACACAGATCACATCTTCTTCTTCTTCTTCTTCTTCCTCTTCTTCTCTTTCTTCTTCTTCTTCTTTTTCTTCATAACAGGCGCTACAGTTCGGGGTGAACCTAGGCCTCGACCAACATGCCCCTCCATCTAGCACGATCTTTTGCAAGCCTTTTCCATTGCCGCACACCCAGTGCGCCATCTTAAGTGCGGCCGTCCTCTGCTTCTTCGTCCCTCGGGGTTGGATTCCAATACTCTCCGGGCTGGAGCTGTCCATTAGCTCTACACGGCCCAGCCATCTTAGGCGTTGAATCCGTAGACGCCTGACTAGACTCATGTCGCTGTACAGCCCGTAAAGTTCGTGGCTGATCCTTTTCCTCCATCCCCCCTCGGCGCTTATAGGCCCGAAAATCCCGCGCATAATCTTTCTCTCGAACCGACCAAGGGCCTCCTCATCCACTTTTGATAGTGTCCATGCTTCTGCTCCGTACAACAGGACCGGGATGATAAGGGTCTTATTACAGAGTCAACTTTGTCGTTCGGGAGAGGGTTCTATTACTCAATGGCCTCCTGAGCCCAAAGAAACAGCGATTGTCAAAAGTGATTCTGCGTTTGATTTCGGAACTGATGTCGTTGTTCCAAGTCACTGCGGAGCCAAGGTAGACGAAGCCCTTAACTACCTCAAACTTATATCTGCCGATACATACGTTCTTGCCAAGGCTTCGGAGGTAAGCGCCTTTTTTGATGACAGCATATATCTAGTTTTGCCCTCGTTTACCGCCAAAACAATTTTCGACGCCTCCGCCTCAATACTCGTAAACGCCACATTAACATCTCGCTGTGTTCTTTCGATTATGTCAATGTATCTGCGCATGCGAGGAGTTGGAGGACTTGAAATAAATGGTGCCTCTGGTGTTGGCCAGTGATTTTTGCGCAATCATTTCTAATATGATGTTAAAGAAATCACACGACAGCGCATCGCCCTGCATAAATCCTTTTTTGACATCAAAACTATCGATAAGGTGTTCATCGATTCGGATGGAGCAGCGAGCATTCTCCAAACTCATCCTGCATAGTCTGACGAGTCTAGCAGGGATGTAAAAGGTAGACACAGCGTTGTATAGCTCGTCTCTAATTAGTAATTACGCTATCGTATGCGGCTTTGAAGTCGACAAATAGGTGGTGAGTGTCGGCTTGAAATTCATTGGTTTTTCCCAAGATCTGTCGTGGTGTGAAGATTTGGTCGATGGTGTACTTCCCTGGCCTGAATCCACACTGATAAGGACCTATCAGCTTATTTACAAAAGGCTTCAGGCGTTCATACAAAATGGCAGAGAAGATTTTGTAGGCGATGTTAAGAAGACTTATTTCTCTGTAGTTGGCGCAGTCAGCGGGATACCCTTTCTTGTGGATCGGGCATACGATGCTGAGACTCCATTCCTAACCAGGTCATCCCCAGCTGCCTTGAAGAGCACAGCAGACAGTTCGTCTGCGCCAGCAGCTTTTGTTCGACTTGAGTTTCGATATGGCAATCTTAATTTGGTCGAGGTCAGGGGACATAATTCTCTGCGTTCTTCGTCGATTAGAAATGGTCCATTCTGCCTGACAGCGGTATATTGACTAACATCGCCGTTATACAGTCTGCAGTAGTGGTTTTTCCATATTCCCAGCATCGACTGAGTTTCTACTACTAGGTGTCCTTTCTCATCCCTGCAGGCTTCCGTTCTGGCTTTATATCCTTGGCATGTTCGCTTTATCTGTTGATAAAACTTTCGAACGTCACGCATGCAGTAAAACCTCTCCAAATCCTCAATCGCTGGAGTCGAAGACTCTTCGGGCCGGAGCGTTGATGTCCATTCGCTCTACATGGCCCAGCCATCTTAGACGTTGGATCCGAAGACGTCTAACTAGGCCGATGTCGCTGTACAGCCCGTACAGTTCCTGGTTGAATCTCCTCCCCCACTCTCCATTTACACAAACGGGGCCAAAGATTGCACGCAGAATTGTCCTCTCGAAACGCCCGAGAGCCTCTTCATCCGCTTTTGATAACGTCCAAGCCTCAGCGCCGTAGAGGAGGAGCGGGATGATTAAGGTTTTGTAGAGGGATACCGTAGTTTTTCGAGAGAGGGCTCTACTACTCAATTGTCTCTTGAGCCCGAAGACGCAACGGTTGGCAAGAGTTATTCTGCGTTTTATCTCAGCGCTGGAGTCGTTGCTACTTGTCACTATCGAGTCAAGGTAGACGAAGTGCTCGACTGCTTCAAAAATATAGCTGCCGAAGGTGACGTTCTGACCAAGACGTCGGTGTTGCGCGTCTTTCTTGGATTAGAGCATATATCTGGTCTGTCCCCATTTACCCTTAGACCCACTTTAGCCCCTTCTGCTTCAATGCTTGCGAACGCCTCATTGACGTCTCTCTTTGTTCGTCCAATAACGTCATCTGCGTAGGCACGCAATTGTGTGGACTTGAATCCCGCACGATCTTTTCAAGAATAATGTTGAAGAAATCACATGACAGTGGGTCACCCTGTCTAAAGCCTTTTTTAACATCAAAGGGGTCGGTTAGTTCACCTCCGACCTTAATGGAGCAGCGAGAGTTCTCCATAGTCATCCTGCACAGTCTGACGAGTTTGGCAGGAATGTTAAAACATGACATGGCTCTGTATAGCTCGTCTCTATAAACACTGTCATACGCGGCTTTAAAGTCGACGAAAGGATGGTGCGTGTCGACCTGGAATTCATGGGTCTTCTCCAAAATCTGCCATAGTGTAAATATTTGGTCTATCGTGGATTTACCTGGCCTGAAACCACACTGGTAGGAATCTATCAGACTGTCCACGAACGGTTTCAGATACTTACACAGTACGGCAGAGAGGATCTTGTACGCGATGTTCAGGAGGATTATCCGCAGTCATAAGGGTCTCCTTTCTTATGGACCGCGCAAACGATACTGAGATTCCATTCATCGGGCATGCGTTCTTCCGACCATATCTTGCAGATGAGTTGGTGCATGTTCCTGACCAGCTCATCGCCAGCTGCTTTAAACAGTTCCGCGGGGAGTCCGTCTGCTCCAGCAGCTTTATAAGACTAAAGTTTCAATATCGCTATCTTAACATCGTCTAGGTCGGGTGGACGGGATTCTCCTTCATCTTCGTCCATTTTGAATGGTCCGCTCTGCCCGACGGCGGCATTTTGACTATCATCGCCGTAATACAGTCCGAGGTGGTGGTGGTCCTTCCACAATCTCAGCATCGACTGTGACTTCACTACTAGTTTTACCGTGCTCATCCCTGCAGGCTTCTGCTCTGGCTTTATAGCCTTGGCATGTTCGTTTTACTTTCTGGTAAAATTTTCGAACGTCGTTCCTGCAGTAACATCTCTCCACCTCCTCGATCTCGCGCTTCTCGTGCTCCTTCTTTTTCCTTCTCAGAAGCGCATGCTCCTCCCTCCTATTCTGTTCATGCAATGTGGCCATGTATGCATTCTGTTTCTCTACATGGGCCTGTCTGCACTCAGCTTCAAACCAGGGGTTTCTCGACGGTGGTGGCTCGAAACCGAGTATATCTGAGGCGGCCTCTCTAATGGCTTTCCGACAACGACTCCATTGCTGTTCTATGGTTTCTGCAGATTGCATCGGGACCTGAGAGAGCTTGAGGGAGACTTGATCGGCGAAGGTTCTGGCAGTCTCCTGCGATTGCAGCTTTCCGACGTTAAATTTTGGTGTTCTTACTCGACTCCGTTGGTTCCGAGAAATTCGCATCCGTACCTTGGCTGCAACAAGGTAATGATCCGAGTCGATGTTGCCTCCTCGAAAGGTTCGGACATCTAGGATGCTGGAGGAGTGTCTGCCGTCGATCGCAATATGATCAATTTGGTTGGTTGTCGATTGATCGAAAGACCGCCAGGTCCCCTTATGGATGTTGAGGTGTGTGAATCGTGTACTTGCTACTACCAGGTTATGTCCCGCCATAAAGTCCACTAGCCTTAGTCCGTTTTCTGACGTGGTGTTGGGTAGGCTGTGCTTTCCAATGACCCGTTCAAAGATAGCTTCCTTACCCAACTTCGCATTGAAATCTAGTAGAACGATTTGGGTGTCATAGCTGGGATATTGCGCATACGTTCTGCCTAGGAGATCATAGAAGTCGTCTTTATGTCGGTCATCTTTCTCCTCTGTGGGGGCGTGGACACATAGTAAGCTTATATTGCCGAGATTGGCCTTGATGCGGATAGTTATGAGGCGTTCGCTTGCATACTGGAAGCTTATAACTTTTTTCCTGTGTCTGCCTCGAACAACAAATTCGCATCCGAATAAACGTTGTTTATTTTCTCTGTAGCAGTTTCCGTAGTATATATCACAGTTTTTCATCCACTTTTTGCCTGGCCCATTCCATCGCACTTCTTGGAGCGCGGTTAGGTTAGGTTAGGTATATGGGTGCCCTTTTGACATAAAGTCAAGGCTCACGTAGACTACGTTGAGTCCATTGTGCCCACTTGTTTTGTTTAACCCGTTGATACCTATACATTTTCCGTCGAGCTGAACCAGCCAGACGAGGATAAAAATCCCAGTATTCTGTTCAGCCCAATATTACCTACCTCTTCTAGTCCCGAAAGGAAGTATCTTCCCAGGAATATATTCCTTTTTTGGGCTAGCGCCGGACATTCGCACAGCAGGTGACGAACGGACTCAATTTCCTCTTCGTCCCTGCAGCTTTTGCAGAAGTCACCGTAGGGCTGGCCTAGTCGAGCTGCATGGTAGGATAGCATGCAGTGCCCGGTGAGGGCACCGACTGCCAGTCGAATGTTCCCACGATTGAACTTCAGCAGATTTTCCGTTCTTTTCTTATCATAGACGGGCCAAGTCGATCTCGCCGTTGCGCATGTATCTAAGCGACACCATCGCCTATTGGCTTTCACCAGTAGCTCCGTCTGTATCTCCCTGTAGAGCGCACTGAGTGGTGCTTTGGCCTCAGCTGAGATCTGCGCAATGTTAGCACCTGATCCCACCCTAGCAAGCTCGTCCGCCCTCTCGTTTCCGGAGATATTCATATGACCAAGTACCCAGCAAAGGGTCACCTCATTTACATTGGATATCTCTTCTAACTTCCTTGCAGAGTTTGACGAGTTTGGATCTTATCCATGCTGCCTGCAGAGCCTTAATGGCTGCCTGGCTGTCAACTTCCTGATCCTTTTTCCTGTGATATTCTCTTTGCTGATCAGGTCCGCCGCCTGCTTGATAGCGAAGACCTCAGCTTGGAAGACACTGCATCCATCATCGAGCCTGTAGGAGCGATGCATATCCCGAGACTCAAAGTAGACTCCTGCACCTGAGCCTGGAGCGCGGTAATGTCTGCCTTATAGCAGTCAGAAGAGTTGACCAGTTGTTCGGCTGCACCTGATCTGTTGAGGGACCTAACATTCCATTTCCATTTCCTTTTTGACGTTTGCGGGGGTCGTCAACATGTAATCCGTCCGTATCCGAGGCTATTGATGGTCTCTGAACAAAATTTTTGTTTTACGCGATAGGGATGTTAGCCCTAAGCGCAACCCCCAATCTGGAGGGCCAGGTTCGTCTCTCCCCAGGAACAAGGGGTCGGGTCGCTGCACACATTGGTTCACTACCTGGCGGGTGCCAGTATAGCTATCCAGGGGAGGCCACGCGGAGGCTGTGTGTCAGCTTGGATTGAGCAGGGACAGAGATCGAAGCTGGCGTTTGCCAAGTTAAACGCGACCAACTTCTTTGCTCTGTTTGCTGGCTCTCTTCTCCCCTTACACACTGTTGCGTGGCAACAATCAATATAAAAAAAAAAGAAAAAAAGGGGATCGCAATAGTTTACGTACCTATTTATTTTTTGATCAATAATATAATTCACAGTCACTTTGATCAGACTGAAATATAAGTATTACCTGGCAATTAATACCTCAGTAGTACCAACTTGCCATCTAAAGAATCTAAAGAATAATAAAGGGGAATATTAATGTTATCTACTTCCCATTCATCTCAGTGCGGAACATCATATCTACTTCCCATTCATCTCAGTGCGGAACACACACACATGCATCTTATAAAAACCTTGGATTTGGATAATGATGACATTGAAACGTAGAGACATGCCAACATTTGGAAACCGCTAAACCGGCCCCCTTACAATAACTTCCAACTGGGAAGTTAAAAATAATAAAATAAATAAAACCGTCAAAACCATGAGAATTTCAATCAATTCGATGTATTTATATTTGTTTATAATTTTCACATAAAAGTGTAACAACATTGCTGCATAATAAACAATAAAACAGTCAACTTTCCATCCATTCGACATTGGTAAACATATCTTAGATCTACTGTCCTTCCCGTGTGGTCGTACAATGAACAGTTAGTCACATTTATGCCTGATTCACAACACTGCGTTGGTGCGAGGCACTTTACGTGTTACGAGAAATGCTTCGACGCATGCTTACTTCAATTTTATCAGCCGTTCCATGTCAAAACACTGACTTAAACCTACACAACACAAACCATAAAATACACAGATACAGCATACACATCAATACACAGCAACAGTCGTCCAAACGCACAGAAATTTCCGACGTGTTTTACTTTTGTCTCCTTTGGTTACGTAAGCTTACGTTTTCTCTCGCTCTCATTTTTTCTTATTTTCTCTCATTTTTTAATGAACGTAAGCCCGCCAATGCAAACGCAGTATTAAAGACTACCCCATTAATTGCTTGTGTTGGATGTCTCAGCTAGCACTAACGCAGTGTTGTGAATCAGGCATTAAAGTCGGGCAGATGAACGAAAATATTTCTAGTCGCAGTATCTATGGTTTGGTAAAAGAAAATACATCTAAGTTTTTTTATTTTGTCACAATAACTCTTTTATTTAAAAACAACAACAAAAAATTATTCCAAGTTCCGTTATAAAATCTACATGAAGGCTAAACTAAGATAAAGACACTTTTCTGTCTCATATTTAAAGTCGGGCAAGCAATGTTTGTAGAGCGCATGGAAGATACAGCTCCGACCCGAAAAGTCTTCGAATCCACTCCGGAAGGAAGGCGCGGCAGAGGACGGCCGCCTCAGCGGTGGCGCACGCAGGTGGAAAGGGACCTCAACCAACTGGGCGTGCGGCACTGGAAACAGCTGGCCAAAGACCGTGCCGACTGGAGACGCTTGTTGGTTGAGGCCCAGGTTCACCACGGACTGTAGCGCCACCTAAGTAAGTAAGTAAGTAAGCAATGTTTTGAGCAAGGATAACGGTAAATATACTGCTATTTTTGCGTTTTCTGTATTTATTTTCACAATTACTGGTCATTGTTATCTTGTCGAGTATTCAGTGAAGTTTATTGAAACGTATTTTGTAAAATGCCACTTATTCTTAAACAATCCACCTTGGAAGAACGTAAAATAGTTATTGAACAGCATTAGAAAAAAAATCTGAACGCGAAATATCGAAATTAGTTCATAAAAGCAAATCAACGGTGCATGATATTATCTCTAGATATAAAGAAAATGGATTGATTGCAAATAAACATCGTGAGCCCCGATCAAAGAAACTATCCTCCAAGGACGAGAGTATGGTTTTAAGAGAAGTGAAAAAAAATCCTTTTATATCTGCACCGAAAATAACTGCATTGGTCAAAGAAGCTTCTGGGAAAGAGGTTAACCCAGAAACAGTAAGAAGACTTCTTCGAAAAAATGACTTTCATGGCCGAGTAGCACGAAAGAAGCCCCTCATTAGCAAGAAAAACAAAAATGACCGACTTGTTTTTGACTTGATTTTGGTTTTTGGAGAACTGTAAGTAGAGGCAAAAATGAGTTTCATTGTTTTAAAAATCAATATTTAGATACTTTTTACTGACGAAAGTGAATTTAATTTATTTGGATATGATCGAAGGGGTAAGGTATGGCGCAAACCAAACAAAAATTGAGAAAAACCGTCAAACATGGTGGTGGGTCGATGATGGTTTGGGGGTGTATGGCTGCTTCAGAAGTTGGCAACTTATATTATATTGGTGGAATAATGAACAAGCATGTTTATTTAGCCATTTTGAAAACCAATTTGAAAGAGAGTGTCAGAAATCTAGGCATTGAAAGTAACTTCCAATTCTATCAGGATAACGACCCGAAGCTTTCTGCTCATGATGTAAAGAATTGTATGTATGTATGTGGGGCCATCACCAGCAGCTATGCTGCTGGTGTTAAGTAGGGAGCTGATTGTTCACATATGTAAGCCGCATCATACCACCATCGGACGACACGACCCATGTGCGTTGTGTTGTTGGGCTGGCCAACAACACAACACAGCAAGCGGCTATCATCGCAGTCGGTCGTCGCCTATAAAAGGGGACGGCGTTTCAGCAGCAGCGGCGAGAAATATTTCAGACCTGCTGGTGAGCGGTCGTGCGCACGTGAGCGCAGAAGGAAAAGAAGAAAAAGAAAGAAAAGGAAAAAATAATGATGAATGAATGATTATGAAATATAAATAAATAAAATAGATATTAAATGAAATGAAATGGAATTAAATTAGCAAATAAATGGAATTAAATAAATAAATAAATAAATAAATGAAATTAAATAAATTTAATTTCTACATTTGGGGGCTCAACCGGGATCTATTCATCTGACCGGCAAATCGAATTTGATATCGTTTGTTTTTTATTTATTTGTGTACAGCTCCCGTTCGCGATCAGGGTGGAAAGAAGTGAAAAAAGTGGAGTGATTGGGAAAGCGGGTACGTTAAAGTGAATGGACGAACTTCAAGAACTCACCGTACAGCAATTGCGAGCATTTCTGAAGAGGAGAGGATTATCGTGTCGCTACAATTTGAAGAAAGAGCTGGTGGCACGGGTGTACAACGCGTTCAAAGCAGGAAGTTTCACGATTGAAGACGTACTAAGCCCCACCGGAGAGGGGGAGGTCGAGCAGACGGATACGACCAGCGACGAAGACCAGGCAGAAGAGCATCAAGAAGCCGTGGAGCAATTAGACGGAGAAGGAAAATACAGCGCCAGAAAGGAGGTACGAGAGGAAGGGTTGGAACTGTTAGGTGATACGATGGCCAACAAGAATAACTTCGTATTCCGGGATGTGGAGGAATCTCTGGAGCAATTCTCTGGAGAAGGGGGAAGAAGTTACGTAAAGTGGATGGAGGAGTTCGAGGCGATTGCTGTGTCATGCGAGTGGAATGAGGTCCAGAGATACCTCTACGCACGCAGGTTGCTGAAGGGAGCCGCGAAGTTGGCAGTCGAAGCCACAGGGGGAGTCACGGATTGGGCGAAGTTGAAAACATATTTGGCGAAAGAGTTCGGAAGGAAACTATCCAGCATCGAGGTGCATAAGCAGTTAGAAGCTAGGAAGAAAAGACAGTCGGAGAGCCTGTTAGAGTATCTGTATGTGATGGCACAGATCAGTAATCAAGGAGTCGTGGATGAGGCTTCGCTGATCGAACATATAATCAATGGAATTCCGGACACGGTGGGAAACAAGGCAATACTCTACGAAGCCGCGACGCTTGAGGAGTTGAAGCGAAAACTTGAGACCTATAAAAGGATGCAGCGACAAATGCCGAAGGCGAGAGTGGAGGTGAGTGGAAACCATGCTCGAGCAGCCACAACAGCAAGAGGATCGTCTGCAAAACGGTGTCACAACTGCGGCGGGCTGTCGCATCTGGCGCTAAATTGTCCGGACAGAGGTAAAGGTGCACGCTGTTTCAAATGCGATCAGTTCGGACACATCTCACCAAACTGCCCAGTCAAAACCGAAGTGGCTTCGCCATCAAAAGGCATAGGTCAGGTGAGGCGCATCGAAGCGGACGGTAGGCACGTTATGGTGGATATCGGGGGTAAGCCTCACTACGCGTTTGTGGACAACGGGAGCGACGTGAGAACGCTGGGGTCGTGCCTGTTGGAGGTGCAGATCGGTCGGGACAAGCAGTGGGTTCGGTTCCAGGTGATACCGGATCGATGGATTCCTGAAAAAATCCTGCTAGGGAGGGATTTCCTGAAAAACGTGGAGGTAGTGATAAGGCGTGGGAAAGTAGAAGTCGTCAGGAAAAACGATGCGGAGGAAGGTGGAGGCACGACTAGGCACGAGTGCAAAGAGAACGACGTCATGGCGATAGAGGCTATGGAGGATGAGGAGAAGCTACGTGTGGGGATTGAGCAGTACAGGGAGCAGATCGAAAACATGGTAAGTTCATACGAACCTAGGAGACCAGAAAGATCGTGTATCCAGATGAACATCACGTTGACCGATGATATCCCGGTCCACCGAACGGCAAGGAGATTAGCAGCACCAGAGCAGCAAGCGGTAGCCAAGCAAGTGGAGGAATGGTTGAAAGAAGGCATCATACGGCCCAGCTGGTCGGATTATGCTAGCCCGATCGTGCTTGTGAAGAAGAAGGATGGTAGCTACCGGCTGTGTATCGATTACCGTGCACTAAATGCGAAAATGGTAAAGGACAGGTACCCGATGACGGTGATGGAAGACGTTATCGGGAAGTTGACCGATGCAAAAATATTTATCACGCTGGACCTGAAGAACGGTTTTTTCCATGTAGATGTCGCCGAAGGTAGTCGGAAGTATACCGCATTTGTTACGCCAGACGGGCATTACGAGTTCCTCAAAGTGCCGTTTGGGCTGTGTAATTCGCCAGCCACATTCCAACGATTCGTCAACCAGGTCTTCCGACAGCTGATACTGAAAGGATATCTGTTGATGTATGTGGACGACATTATCGTATTCGCTAAAACCGCTGAGGAGGCGCTGGAGAAACTTGGAGAAGTACTACGGGTAGCCGCGGGGTACGGCTTAGTAATCAATTGGAAAAAGTGCAATTTCCTGTGCACGTCGGTGGAGTTCCTGGGACACACGATAGAGAGTGGGAGCATCAAGCCCTCGGCAGAGAAACTGAGAGCGGTGCAGAGGTTTCCAATGCCAGCCAATGTAAAGCATGTACAGAGTTTTTTGGGGCTAACCGGCTTTTTCCGCAAGTTCGTGCCGGGGTACTCATCGATCGCGAAGCCGCTGTCGGATATGTTGTGCAAGGGAGCCAGGTTCCACATGGGGGACAAAGAGATTGCGGCGGTGAACACCCTGAAGGAATGGCTATGTAGGGATCCGGTGTTGAAATTATTTAGTGATAGACTGCCGACGGAGCTTCACACGGACGCCAGCGTAGTGGGCTACGGAGGGGTGCTGTTGCAGAAGCACGAGGATGGACATTTCCACCCGACGTTTTACTTGAGTTTTAAGACGACGCAGGCCGAACGAAACTACACAAGCTACGAGTTGGAAGTGTTGGCAATCATCAAGTGTCTCAAAAAACTGAGGGTGTACTTGCTCGGAGTGGAGTTCATCGTCGTCACGGACTGCAAGGCTTTCCAGGCCACCATGATGAAACGGGATCTGTGTCCGAGGGTGGCCAGGTGGGCCATCATGCTACAAGAGTACACAATGAAGGTAATACACCGCTCTGGTAGCTCGATGCGACACGTGGACGCGCTAAGTAGGTACCCGACAGTAGGCAGGATAGAAGATGGGATCCTGCACCGGATCAGGACAGCTCAAGGTAAAGACGAATATTGCCAACTAATAATGAATACACTTGCAGCCACTGGAGCGTACAAAGACTATGAGGTGAGGGGAGAACTTCTCTACAAGTTCGAAGAGGGGACACATCTACTAGTCGTGCCCAAGGTCATGCAGAAAGAGATCATACGAAGTATCCACGAACAAGGGCACACCAGTGCTGCAAGGGTGCAAGCGATCTTCCGGCAGGATTATTACATCCCGAAGCTGGCGAGTGTTGTCGCGAGGGTACTCTCGAACTGCGTGGCGTGTATCCTAGCGGCCCGGAAGGATGGAAAGGCGGAGGGGCTATTGCACCCCATAGAGAAGAGTGACGTCCCGCTCCACACGTATCACGTGGACCATTTGGGACCACTACCCTCCACAAGCAAGTCCTACAACTATATCCTGACAATCGTCGACGCATTCACGAAGTTTGTCTGGATCTATCCGGTGAAGACGACCAAGAGTGAGGAGGTTGTAAAAAAATTGGAGTTCCAGAGCGAGGTGTTTGGGAATCCCGTCAGAGTGGTTTCGGACCGAGGGGCAGCTTTTACGTCCAACGCTTTTAAGGAGTACTGTGAGGAAAATCGAATACAGCATGTACTGACGACAACTGGCATACCAAGGGGGAACGGGCAAGTCGAGCGGATAAATCGGATCATCATCGAAGTGCTTAGCCGATTGACCGTAGACAACCCCAAGCAATGGCACAAGCACACTAGAAAGGTGCAGGGTGTGATCAACTCAACAGTGTCAAGGAGCACAAAGCATAGCCCGTTCCAGCTTATGTTCGGAGCGATCATGCGGAGAGAAGAGGACTCCGAATTGCGGTCGCTACTAGAGGAGGCGATTAGAGACGACTTCGAGCGAGGACGAGATGAAGCACGGAGGTCAGCGAGAGAGCAGATTCGAAAGGTCCAGGAGGAGAACCGCAGGACATACAATCGGAAGAGAAAAGCAGCTAGGCAGTACCGGAAGGGTGAGTTAGTGGCTATAATGAGAACGCAATTCGGTGTTGGGTTGAAGCTGCACGCCAAATATTTTGGGCCGTACGAAGTGGTAAGAGTAAGAAAGAATGACCGATACGACGTCCGCAAGGTGGGGCAGCATGAGGGGCCTAACACCACCTCAACAGCGGCAGACTGTATGAAGCCGTGGGTAAGCGAGGACGACACAGAGGAGGAGTCCGACGAGGCGGGGAGTGACGGGGAGGACACAGATGACACCAATCGCGACTGAGGGCAGTCGACAATGCAGGATGGCCGAGTGTGGGGCCATCACCAGCAGCTATGCTGCTGGTGTTAAGTAGGGAGCTGATTGTTCACATATGTAAGCCGCATCATACCACCATCGGACGACACGACCCATGTGCGTTGTGTTGTTGGGCTGGCCAACAACACAACACAGCAAGCGGCTATCATCGCAGTCGGTCGTCGCCTATAAAAGGGGACGGCGTTTCAGCAGCAGCGGCGAGAAATATTTCAGACCTGCTGGTGAGCGGTCGTGCGCACGTGAGCGCAGAAGGAAAAGAAGAAAAAGAAAGAAAAGGAAAAAATAATGATGAATGAATGATTATGAAATATAAATAAATAAAATAGATATTAAATGAAATGAAATGGAATTAAATTAGCAAATAAATGGAATTAAATAAATAAATAAATAAATAAATGAAATTAAATAAATTTAATTTCTACATGTATGTTGGCGTTACAGTCCATGAAGGTCCTGAGCCTAGCTTCTCTCAATCACCCATGTTGTGTGTGATTTCATTTTCCCATATGTGAAAGGGACCTACAGTTTTATTGCCGGTTCCGAACGGCGAATTTCGAGAAGCTTTTCATGACAATTTTACTACAGAGGGTTTTGTCAGAACCCCGGTGAGGAGAAACACCGTGAAAACACGTTCGATGACATGGCTGTGTCGGGATTCGATCCCGTGTCATCGGCGTCAGAGGCCAACACACTACCCACTGCGCCACAGTGCTCTCGATGTAAAGAATTGGTTGCTCTATAACTGCCCGAAGGTGATCAAAACACCTGCACAAAGTCCCGATCTCAATGTCATTGAACATTTATGGGACGAATTAGGACGCAGGATGCAGAACAGGCTTTGCACATCAAAACTGTTGAAAACTACATTGCAGGAAGAATGGAGTAAGATTAGTCCTGATGTTTGCCAAAAACTAGTTGAATCAATGCCAAGCCGACTACAAGCTGTTGAGAATCAAAAAGGTGGCGCAACAAAGTACTAACTTTGGGGTTTTTTGTTTACGTTTTTGTTGTTGTTTTTAAATAAAAGAGTTATTGTGACAAAATAAAAAAACTTAGATGTATTTTCTTTTACCAAACCATAGATATTGCGACTAGAAATATTTTCGTTCATCTGCCCGACTTTAAATGTGACTGAATGTATTTAACTTAAAAACAAAAGCGCCATATTTGCAGTAATAGTTTAAATTATTTTATTTATTTAAAAACACACTAAGCATCTAGTGCTTTGAACTTTTTATTAATAATTCGATTTTCAGTAATTTTTTTTATGTATTATTCCTGCTGGCAGGCAGCGCCATGTGTTATTATTCGCCCGGTATTTTAAAATGGTACGAGCAATTAATTTATTTGATATCCAAGGAGTATGCACGTAAATTATTTTTTTTTTTTTTTTTTTTGTTGCAATAATTGATAAGGTTGGTATTTTTAATAAAAATTTCAAACTCTATCTATTTGTAAATTTTAATATTTTAAAAGGTCTTTTAATATCCTGTTGATTTATTTAAGAAGATACTTTCGTATTGCAAATCTTGTCGTGGTGAGGTTTTTTTTCCACAGGGTTATCAAGTTGTTTTTTTAAACGTTGTAAGGTTTCCAAAATTCAGTCAATTTTTTGCTTTTGCTTTGGATTTTTTTTTTTTTATAATTGGGCGTCATTTCTTGTATTTCGTAAATTAGATATTATTTTTAAAATTAATGAAAAAGTCATTTTTTCATAAAATTCGATTTTCTTCTGGAATTCTGTATAATCAACTACATTAACCAATTATAGCATTAAGTGCACTTTTATTTAACAATCCATGTACATTTTGTTGCAGCAGTTAAATTAGAATTGATTTTTAAAGGCATCTATTGTGTTATAATGAATATTCTCTTTTAAAATATAAATAAACGAGATAAATAAAATAATGGGAAATAGGTCGGTTGCTTTATATTGTACTATCTTTTGCCCGCGGCTTCGCTCGCGTTAAATTCGGGGTAACACGGTTCCCGTTTCCTGATTTAGAACACAGAACAGAACTCGGAACAGAATGTTATTTTTAATACGCTACTGTAGACGATATTATATGTCTTTCCATTTGGGGATAGAATGTAAAGATTCTGGACATTGGACACACGCGAACATGCTACATACAATTGTCCATGGGAAAAGCACGGTTTTTCTAAGTTCACCCCAGCCACCTTTAATGTTTGACCTTGCGCTTTGTTAATGGTCTTAGCGAAACTAAGCTTTAGAGGAAATTGTAGCCTTTTAAACTGAAACGGGAGATCTGTGGGAATTATTGGGATTCGTGGGATCAATACATTTTCACCCTTTCCTACGCCGGTTAAGATAGTGGCGCTAATGATATTGCGGCCAAGTTGTGTGACACGAAGTCTCGTCCCATTACATAATCTCGGGGCATCTAAATTTCGTATAAGCATGACTGGGACGCTTAGTAGTCAAATAACAGAGTATAGGTACCGTATGCACTATAGTGTGAAGCGCAGCCCGATGCCCACACTTAAGTACAGATAGAGAGCACACAACGTTAGCGCGTTTCAGAAACATATCAGCGCCATCTATCGTAATTCAAGAGTAACACTTATTTATGTTTCGAATGTTGATTGTTTTTTCAAAACTGATTGATGTCTGGTTGTTTTAATTAAATTATTTCATTATTCGTTTGTATCATAGAACCTATACCTATGCGGAGAGTCTCACACGAATTTCCATTCCCTACTGATTTTTTTTTTATGCTGCATACAAACTTAACGGGGGCTATAAAGAACCAAGAAGTAGCCTACGTCACTCTCCATCCCTTCAACTATCTCCACTTAAAAAATCACGTCGATTCGTCGCTCCGTTTTGCCGTGAAAGACGGACAAACAGACACACACACTTTCACATTTATAATATTAGTATAGATTTCCATTTTATTGGTTTCAACTTATCTATACCGCAAGAGGTAACGTCCCTTACATACAACATGCAAAAGTTTAGGTAAGGTTTTCAACTCTGCGATATATATTTTCTCAATGACAGAGAAAAAGAGCAGATTAAACCCTCTTATCGGCGGCACTTTAGTTCAACTTGTTTTTGTTTAACTCAATATGGCTTCTAGCATCGTACTGAAAACAAGGGTATAACGTATAAGCCAATGAGTTAACAAATGGTTCGAAAAGTCTTTAAAGTGCTAAATATTTCTCAGCAATTTTTTTTTAAATTTATTTAAGGTCAATTCCAGGATATAAGCTGACTAAATAGACATTTCTGAAATTCCCCAACATATCAGCCTTCTTTCGTTACGAATTTCAGTAAGACTGCTCTTAATGTAGCTTCGAAAGTAATGTGTATTGGGCCAAACATAAGGGATAAAAACCGGCCAAGTGCGAGTCGGACTCGAGCACGAAGGGTTCCTACCTACAAAAATGAAAGAGACGTTGATTGTTTCCTCATCACATTAAAACGGCTAATCCGTTTGATTTTGATTGCAGTCAGGTTATAGGCATATTACTTTGATGATCAAAAATCTCCATGATGAGATAGTTGATTATCAAAGTGTCCATTGAATTCAAAGGGATCAAGGCTCGGAAGTTTGCTGCTGGTTGAGGGATATTGTCGACTAACCTGAGATCAGTATGTGACCAAGGGGATTTATTGAAAATGAAAATCATGTCTGTTGTATTTTTATTTTTTTTTTATAATTACACTCGCACTCAAGGCTAAGGCCTTATAACGTTTTTTGAACGTTGTGCGAGCAGAGGTAACAGGGAGAGGGAGAGTTTCGGCAGGTTCACACACGCAACCTGAACCGACTGCAGTGGTTTTGGGTTGTAGGTGTTCGTTGACTACTCTCAGGGGTGGATTGTCCTAGGACGAGAGCCGACCAAATGGTTGGTTATAATTCCCAGTAATTTGTTCATGCACTTTTGGTGTTAATATTGCATACTCAGAGGATGAATTTAAGTTGACCATACACTGTGAGTGTTATTGTAGCAGCAGTACGTTTGGTCGCTTTCCATTCACAACTGTGTCGCATACTTTTTTCCGTATAGGAATTGCTTTTTCTTGGCTATGAAACGAATTTGAACTATAGACCACGGCACCACGGAGCCCCCCTTAAATATTTGTTTTATTTGCTGTTATAGCGGCAACAGAAATACATCATCTGTGAAAATTTCAATAGTCTAACTATCACGGTTCATGAGATACAGTCTGGTGACAGACGGGCGGACAGCGAAGTATTAGTAATAGAGTCCCGTTTTACCCTTTGAGCACGGAACCCTAAAATGGATTTAACTTGACTTCCCAAATTCCTGGCAAAACTATAATTCTAAATTTCAGCTCCCTATATTCAGAGAGCTCCCTAAGGAGAGCTGTGAGTAATGTGGTAGGACCAAAAGGTGATAATCACTGACCTATACCTCTCATGGGTACCAGGGCACAGCGATATTTCAGGAAATGAAAGTGCTGATATGCTCGCCAGACAAGGAACGGTGCAACGAACAAACATGGCATTCGCTTTTACACCACTAGCAGACATTAAACTAGAGCTAGCGAATTCAAAATTTCAAATTCAAAATTTCAACTGTCTAGCTATCATGAGATACAGCCTGGTGACAGACGGACGGACAGCGATGTCTTAGCAATAGGGTCCCGTTTTACCCGGAACCCAAAAAATGAACCTATATTCTGCGAAATTTTTTCTAATGGTTCTCTAGAGGTTGGAACAAACCAATGTTGGCATCTACGGTCCCTAAGTGGTTATTTTGATATGAGGCATTACACAAGTTCGGGGATGATGCTCGATGAGGATTTGTATTGGGTGTCATACTCACTGAGATCAAGGGTTAGAAATGGATCTGCTAATCTGTTAAGCTTAATACTAAAACATATTAGCAACTGCCCGACGATACAACAACATTGAAGACCCTAAGCCATGCCTTAAGGCTCACACTGTTGACGGAATCAACGAGGCATGATCGATGAAGGCAGTCCCAAAAGTACCCGACTTTACGCAGATGTAGCGAGTTTTGTTTGATATGTGTAAAGTCCTGGAAGGAGTTCGGCGAGAAGTTGAAAGGCGATCAAAGGTCTGCGAAAAGGGTGCTCTGGCAAACCATTCGCCGGCTCAAAGGAAGGAAATTCAACATAATCGAAGGAATTCAATTCAAAGATGGTGTGTTGCTTTCCAATGAGATGGACATCTTACGCAGATGGAGCGAACACTTTTCGGAGCTGCTCAATCCCGAACAGGTCGCTGAGGCGGACAGACCTATAGTCTTGAGTGGGACGGAGAATAGTCCAACGGTTGAGGAAGTCACTTTAGCGATTGAATCCCTAAAAGTTGGCAAATACGCCGGTGTGGATGAGGTTCGACCAGAAATGCTTAAAGCAATGGGTAAGGAGGGAGTATTATGGCTGCGGTGAGAAACCTAGGGATTGGCAGACTGGGGCAATTGTCCCTCTTTTCAAAAAGGAAGACAAAAAAGAGTACTCCAACTATAGGGGCATATCCTAGAGCTATGGTCGAATCCAGGATAGGGGATGAACAGTGCGGACTTCGTCACGGCAGAAGTACAGCTCACTCTAAGAATGGTACTCGAGAAGGCTTGGGAGTATGCCAAATCGATCTACAGCTACTTTGTAGATTTGGGAAAGGCGTATGACCGAGTTCCTCGAGGTAAACTCTGGAGTGTTCTACAGGAGTATGGGATTGGTGGTCCTCTATTGAGAGCCATTCAGTGTGTTCGGGTTAATGGTAGTAAATCAACACCTTTAACCGTGGGCGTTGGACTTTTATTATTCATTATATGTATATGTACATATGTATATGGACTGAATGTTGCAATGCAGTCGAGGCGAGGGATTCCTCAAATTGGGAGGATTGCGACAGAACTCCAGCGTGCGCTAGATAGATTTGTTTCCGTATGTGCTGATGCTGGGATGAGGGTTAACGTAGGCAAATCCGATGTTAAGGTTATTTCCAGAACACCTGTCCAATGCACTCTACATGTTAGTGTGTTAGTGGTGTCCCATTGAAGCAGGTGGAGAAGCTTAAGTATCTCGGGGTCTTCTTAACGAGTGATGGGAGGAGTAATACTGAGCTTTCCTGCAGGATTGGCCAAGCTGGGTCAGTTTTGAAATGGGTTGGAAGATCTGTAATCAGAAAGACCGAGCTTGGTATCAAAGCCAAATTAGCGGTTTTTAACTCAGTATTTGTTCCAACTCTCACCTATGGTCATGAAATATGGATGTTACCCGAAAGTATAAGATCCGAATACAAGCTGCCGAAAAAAGATTTCTTCGTTCTGTTGTGGGAGCTCAATGTGGGGCAGCTACTTCTCCGAACCGAAAGGGCTATGCTTCGATGGTTTGGTCACGTGAGACGAATGTCGGCATCATCACGACTTCCGAAGCATGCCTTGAATGCAATACCATCAAGTAGGCGACCGCTTGGCAGACCCAGGACGCGGTGATGGGGCCAAGTCCAGAAACTCGCCTGGGTGCGTATGAGCATATCTCCTGAGGAGTTAGAGTTGATGGCGGAGGATCGAATGGCCTGGAGATCCCACGTGCGCGTATTACCCCCGCGACCCCATTAGTAGAACATGCTGGCCACTGAAAACGTATGTATATATGTGTAAAGTACTGACATTAAAGGTTTTCTAATCGGCGTGCAACAACAGTAAAAGCTCTCAGCGAATGTGTATGCATGGGGAAATCGTTTTCCCTATGTGACACAGTACTAGTCAATATAGTCAATAGTCCGGTCAATATAACAACGGAGTGAGATTCTACTCTGTGGAGTTCGTCCCTTCCTGTAGGAAATAGTAAAAGAAAAAAGTTCACAAAAGTTGCGTAGGAGGATGACTGTTGATTGAATGTTTGTTAAGGGATATAGTAGGCCTCGCAAGTTGAATGAAAATTTAGACATGGAAAGGTGTACCCAGTGCGGGTAATATCAATTGGTCAAGACAATGTCGTAAGTCGAATCGTTGCATCGATTCACAATCGTGGATGAAACAAAAAGAGGTGAAGTCTACAGTTGTTAGCAGTAGATGACTATCTCAAGGAGCCCAACGGTTCTCGTTATAAGAAACTATCAAACACCGCTATGAAGTGTTTTGAGATTAAACAATGCTGAAAACTTTGTATGTTTCCCAAATCCTTAACGAGTTTTTTTCTTAGGTCGTGTATTTATGGAACAACCCTTAAATTACGAGCTGCTCCAATCAAATTGATGCCATGATACGAGTCAAGACGTAACAGCAACGTCCGATTCAACTCACTCTCTCTAGTTATTATTTGTTTTCGACTGAGCAACACTTTCGCTCGAACTGATCGACTCTTGGACAACCTCAAAGTGCCAAGTGCAAGTTGCCGATACAGAGCCAACAAGAAACAAAAGACTTCCAGGTAAAAAAAAATTAACGAAAGGTACGACAAGGCTTAATTGAACACTTTTCTTATTGGTGGTGACTTTAACAACAATCACAGATTTCGGTGCTCAAGATGTATTTCACAGAAAGGCAAAATGCTCTCCAAAGCAGGTATGGATTGCGGTTGCAACTTTTACTTAACTGCAAACCAACGTACTTGCCTACAGGCTCTGCGAAAACACCTGACCTTATCATTAAATTCGAAGAGAACTTTGATACCTCCTCAGACCATTCTCCAGTTATCTTGACGATGAGTGAAAGTCTTATTAAAAAGCCTGAGCCACCTAGGCTTACTGAATGAAAGGGCAAACTGGGAAGGTGTTAGGAGTGAAATTCAAGAAGGTATTAGTCTAAGAGCGCCATTTAGGACGCCGTACGAATTAGAATTCGAATACTACCGATTCATTGAAGTTATTCAGCACGCAGCGTGGAATAATACTCGCTTCCGAAAAAAGTGCTGGTAATCGAGAAAAGAAAAGCCCGCAAACGAAGGCAACAAAGTCGAGCGCCACAGCATAAAACATACTTAAGCCGATTATGTAACTTACTGCGGAAATCTCTCAGAGAATTCAAACATCATGGGGTTCGTTCGTATGTACTTGCAAGGCCTAACCGCTGACAGGGAATCAAATTAGTCCCTCTGGAAAGCTATTAAGGGCATTAAAAAGCCTAAACTTAAGCCACCACCAATAAGGAAAAAGCAAACAAATGGGCGAAATGCGATGAAGAAAAGGCTAAAGTGTTTGCTGGATATCTTGCTGAAACCTTGATTGAGGAGAAAGCCACTACCTGACAATAGTAATAGTCTGGAAATGACCGGGGAATACAGAATGACACGAGCTTCGCTTTCCGAACTCGAAATTATTGTTGCGGACACGAACCGACTGTTGTGTTCGAATTACGCTGTCAAAGTTTGGAATGCTCTGAGTCAACTTAAGAGGATGTGATGGTAACTTTCAGCGCCATACTGTTGAATTTCAATGCCAAAGCACGGAGCATACTAGAAACTTTGGACGTAAAGAACGGGAACGTGTGACGGCGAACATTCCAGAAATTGGATCGAGCCCTATATAAGCGGGAACACTCACCTTCGGGGGCATTCAGTATTCATTCAATATTAAGTATTCAGTAACAGCTGTAGAGACAAAGATTGTAATAAAGGGAAGCGTCCAGATAAATGATCTGAAGTGGAGTAATAGAGCGTGTATTTAATAAACAAGTAAAGAGTTGTAGTTTATCGCAATCCATTGGTCGGACCCTATTCTGGACTTGTAATTTTCGTCCCAATATCATAAAATCGCTCAGACCAAATTAAGCACAAGGTTACGACTTAATTACAGGAGATGTCCTTAAAAACTTTCCGAGAAATGATCTGTTCAAACTTTTGTATCTTGATAACGCAGCGCCTAGGTTAGAATACGTACTAAGCCAATGGAAGTTCGGTGAAGTTATTATTGTTCTAAAGCCCGGAAAGCCACCGACGACTAAAAAAACTTACCGCCCGAGAGCACTGTTTCCGATAATTCCGAAAGTCTTCGAAAAAATTATAATCAATCGCTTAAGGCCAACTGTCGAAGAAATGCGTCTCTTGCCGAATCATCAGTTTGGTTTCAGAAGCAAGTATTCGACTTGGTCGAAAAAGCACTCGAACATAAGCTGACCGAATATATTAGTGCATTTCTTGACGTCTCCCAAGGCTTTGCCAAAATGTGGCACGAAGGTTTGGGATATAAGGGATACAAGTTTTCCCGAACAACTGTCGAACGTTCTGGAAAACTACTACTCCAGCACAAGCCATAAATGGCTTCGTATGCAACAAGGGGTTGCATGCAGTTTGAAATTTAGTTTGTTACTTTTTTGTTTAGAAACCTGGGGGATCAAACTTCGTCAATCCCATGCCTGAGGATGACCACGTGGCGACTGGAGATTCGGAAGTCAAAACGTTTCGATTGAAGTAACCGAATCGACATCAGATGATGAGCCACTTTCAGACCCCATCAAAGGTGAGTTCTACGATCTCAAAGACAGAACGTATGCCCAATCATGGCTAGGACATGACATCAAAATAGTACTTTAACAGAAGGCTTCAATACTAAGCTGAGTAAAGAAAGCATCTTTGAATGAGTCATCGGCAAACACAGCCTACATGCCACCACATCCGATAAAGGACGCAGGCTGATTGATCTTGCTGCGGGGCGAAATCTCCTTCTAGTCAGTATGCGCTTCCCGCACCACGATATATACAAAGGTATCTGGCGGTCGCCAGATCAATCAATCACTAACCAGATTGATCACATCGCGATCGACGTCCACTATTCTTGATGTTCGAATTTCCGGGGGGCTAACATCGACTCGGACCACTATCCTGTAGTAGCCAAGATGCGCCTACGGATATCACGAATGCAGCGGATTAGAGTAAATATACAGAGTTATGACCTCGGAAAGCTACTACCGCCAGAAACCATACAACTCAACCCTCCACGCAGTCAATAGAACAACAGTGGAACCTTTGCAAACATGCTCTGAAAAGTACTGCTTCTGAAGTTTTGAGATTCAAGGCTCCACCACGAGGAAACACCTGGTTCGATGACGAGTGCAGGAGGATTCAAGCAGCAAAGCAGGGGGCATATAAAGCCTCGCTGCAAATAAGTACAAGAGCAGCTTGTGAGCTCTACGAGCTAAAAAGAAGGGAGGAGCATGAGCGTCTCAGGAGAAAGAAGAAAGAGCACGAGAAACGCGCGATTGAGGATTTGGAGAGGTGTTCTAAAGTTTTGCCATCAGATAAAGCGAACATGCCAAGGTTATAAAGCCAGAACGGAAGCCTGTAGGGATGAGAACGGACTCCTAGTAGTAGTCGATACTGAGAATATGGAAAAACCACTTCTGCTGACTGTATAATGGCGATGTTAGTCAATATATCGCTGTCAGGCAGAATGATAAATTTCTTAACGACGAATATCGCAGAGAATTCCGTCCCCCTGACCGCGACGAAGTTAAGCTCACCATATCGAAACTCAAGTCGGATAAAGCTGTTGGCGAAGACTGCTGAGCTCTTCAAGGCAGCTGGGGATGACTTGGTTAGGAGCATGCACCAGCTCATCTGTAAGATATGGTCAGAGGAAAGCATGCCCGAGGAATGGAGTCTCAGCATCGTGTGCCCGATCCACAAAAAAGGAGACCCTTCTGATTGCGGCAACTATAGAGGAATAAGGCTCCTTAACATGGCCTACAAAATCTTCTCTGCCGTTTTGCCTGAAGCCTTTTGTAAATAAGCTGATAGGTCCTTATCAGTGCGGACTCAGGCCAGCAAAGTCCACCATCGTCCAAATCTTCACACTACGGCAGATCCTGGAAAAAACCAATGAATTTCAAGTCGACACTCACCACCTATTTGTCGACTACGACAGCGTAATTAGAGACGAGCTGTACAACGCTATGTTTACCTTAGGCATACCCGCTAAACTCATCAGACTATGCAGGATGACTTTGGAGAATGCTCGCTGCTCCATCCGAATCGGGGAACACCTTACCGATAGTTTTGATGTCAAAAAAGGATTTAGGCAGGGCGATGCGCTGTCGTGTGATTTCTTCATCATATTGGAAATGATTGTGCAAAAATCACTGGCCAACACAAAAGACACAATCTATTTCAAATCCTCGCACTCTATGTAAGACCCTTATCATCCCGGTCCTGTTGTATGGCGCAGAAGCATGGACACTATCGAAAGCGGATGAGGAGGCCCTTGGTCGGTTCGAGAGAAAGATAGCTGACTAGTCTTCTGATATCCAGCCTATTGAGTTTGAATATGTCAATAGGGTGTTTGTTCAGGGGTCGTATAAGTCGTTTAGATTGACGGAGTCCCCGAACGCTGTTCCAAAAGGACAGGTGTTGCAATTTTTCCCACTTGTTCCGGACCTATATATTTGTCGCTGGAACCTTTCCTGGCAAGTTGGTCGGCAATTTCATTGCCCTTGATACCTTTATGTCCTGGAACCCACCAAAGTTTAACATTGTTTCTTTTGGCGAGGTCTTGTAGGGTGTCATGGCATTCCTTGACGGTTTTTGAGTTCGTGCTGTACAAACCCAGCGCTTTAAGCGCTGCTTGGCTATCAGAGAGTATGTTGATGGCCACTCCTCTGATGCCAGTCTCGAGACTTAGATTGACGCATGTTAGGATGGCGTGCAGCTCTGCTTGGAAGATGCTGGGGCTTATTCCCAGGGCCTTCGAGATCTTGCGTTTTGGTCTAAAGATGCCGACGCCAACACCGGAAGCCATCTGTATACCACCTAAGGCCTTTGACGTTTAGCAGGGGATCACTGTTTTCCCATGCTGAGCGGTTTGGGACCTTACGGGATACTGTGGTCAGACTCATCTCAACAAAATCAACCTATCGTCTGAAACTGAGTTACAACTCTGTCTTGATGACGAGGAAACTGCAGGGCACATACCATATGAGTGCGCTGCCTCCTAAGGGGATCATCTCAGCTCCTACGAGAGACATTCTCAACTTCATTTAAGAAATGGAGAAGCTCCTGGCTAGTAGGCACAATAGATCTATAATGCCGCAATGCCTCTTGCTATTTGTTAGCACTAGTCCCCATAAATCTCTTGTTTTATTTATTATTACCGCAAACGCGATTAAAACAGTAACAACGATATTTTAGCGACTTTCTGGTACTGTGGGCAACATAATTGTGACTTTGAAGGTAAAAATGGTCACTTGGGTGTTACGTAACATTTAGGGGTGGCCATGGTGCAGTGGTTAACATCATCGACCGCCGAGCGGAAGGTCTATAGCTCAAATTCGCTCATAGCCAAGAAAAAGTAATTCCTATACGGACAAAAAGTATGCAACGCAGTTGTGAATGGAAAGTGACCAGACGTACTGCTGCAGGCATAACACTCACATTATGTGGTCAACAAGCATATGCGTCTGTAGTGACAGCCAAGCTGCATTAAAAGCTGTGTGTAACCCCTTAACTAGCTCCAAATTAGTGCTTGAGCTCAAGTCCTTCTTGAACAGAGTCGGGAGACTAAATTTATTAAGGCTTGTATGGGTTCCAGGCCACTCTGGGATCCCAGGAAATGAGACCTCTAATGAACTCGCTAGAATGGGTTCAGAGGAGAGCTTCTCAGGACCTGAACCGGCTCTAGGTCTACCTGCGTCCACGGTAAATTCCTACATTAACGAATGTGTATTTAACACACACAACCGTAGATGGAGGGATTGTCCGGGTTGCAGGATGACTAAGCGCGTATGCCCTGATGTCTGCAAAAAATCTGCAGCATTCCTCCTGGCTTTAAGGAGAATCGACTGCAGAATGCTTGTGGGAGTTATCACGGGCCATTACACTTTTGCCAAGCATCTCTACGTGCTCGGCATCAGTGAGACGCCTACCTGTGGCGAAGAGGAGGATGATACTGCAGAGCATTTCCTCTGTGATTGTCCCGCCTTTGCTCGCGCACGGTGGCGCACCCTTGGAGCTGACGTGGCGTGTGCCGAATCCCTTAGCTCTACATCACTGAAGCTCCTTCAATTTTTTCTCCGGAAAACGGAGAAAATACAGTAATGTAAGGTGTCTGTCTGGAGTACAATGGACCAGTGATTGCGTCTGGGTGCTCCAGCGGATAGCAGAAGCCTTCAACAAAAAAAAAAAAAAAAATGTGGTCAACTGAAATTCATCCTCTGCGTATGCAATATTAAAGTGCTCGAACGAATCATTACGGACTATAACCAACGCGGAATTTTGTCGGCTCTAGCTTATCTAGGACAACCACGCCTGAGAGTAGTGAACGAACATCAACGACCCAAACCACTGCACTCCGTTCAAGTTGTGTGTGTAACAACACATCATAAGAGAATGTAAAAACTCTTGAACTTGCGCAAGTCTCTAAAAAAAAAAGGGAGGGGGGGAGGGGGGGCGAGGTTACAGAAAAACGTTACGGCGCGTTACATGGAGGGGAGGGAGGGTAAAAAATCTTAAAAAATTGCGTTACGTAATACAGTACAGCCTCGCTAGTGCGGACATTCACTAGTTCGGACACTCCAGTAGTCCGGACACTGTTACATTTCGAACGCTTTCAAAATTTTACCTCTACTATCCGGACAGGTTATTCAATTCATACATATGTACATGCGTTATAAGGTACCCTTACACGATCAATCGAATGACATCAATTCTTTACGTGTGTTTGTGAAAATGCGTCCGTGTGCGTCACACACATTCGTTGGTGAATGACAAAAATGTAATGTGTAAGGGTTGAATTGACCAAATAAGCTTTTCGTGTGTTGTGCAGGTGTGGTGACGATGATTTTGCAGCAAGTTCGGGTTGGTTGGAAAAATTTAAATGCCGGAATGGAATTCGAAATCTAAAAATTTGTGGCGAAACGACGTTGCTGCTATGAAGCCTTTCCAAGAAAAGTTTTTGAAAGTGATGCAAGAAATGAACATAACCGAAGAACAAGTTTATCAGCTGCCTTTTGGAGAGTTCTTCCATCAACGAAATGGGTTCATGCAAATGAAAAATCTGCTCCTGGCAGGAATATATCGAAAGATCGCGTAACTTTTATAGCATGCTGTAATGCTGCAGGAACTCATAAGGCACCCCTTTTACTAATCGGAAAATCAATAAATCCAAGGGCATTTAAGAACGTTGATCTTCCAGTAGTATACAGGGTGCCCCACGAGCAGTGTGCAAAAAAGCGTGGCGTGTAGGCCTAGTCTGGACAAGAAAAAATTCGTGTGAGAGGGGGGGGGGGTCTTTTCCCCCGTTTAGGCGGGAGGGGCAATTTTCTAAAAAATTAACTTAATTTGAAAAAAAAAAAATATTAGAAATCAACGGTCACATCCAAAATGCCGCGATACACTTTTGAAGCGAAGCTTCTATACGGACACTCGCCCCCGCCCCCTCCTCGGAACGCTCGTCGCTCCACGAAAATCGTCAATCAGCGTCAGCGCGCGGAGCCCGCCGCTGCTTTCTCCCTCTCTCTCCCCCTCGTCGGTGTGTGCGTACTGCGTAGACGATTTCTCTCTCTCTCTCTTTCTTCCTCTCTCGCTCTCTTTCTCTCTCTGGATCTGGTTGCGCATATGGGACTCGGTCTCTGCGTAGATTTTCTTCCTCTCAGAGGTGTGCACAAGAAAGAGAGAAAGAGAGAAGGTGTACGTGGGACGCAAACACCGAGGAGAGAGAGGGAGAAACACGGCATGGCGTCGGGCGCTAGCATTCAGAACGAGCACGATTCTACCCGGGCTTCCGATTCACACATTTTACACGGGAGATGTATAGGAATATTAGTGCGTAGCCACGCCATGACGCCAGTCCCATGTGGGTATCGGTTGCGCTCAGCTGTTTTAATCATCTGTTTTCTGTACATTCGAAACAAACCGCGTAAAGGTTATTTCAAAATTAGTATTAGTAACTTCGCTAGTGGTTTTGTGTTAATAATAAGCAAATAGTGACTCATAAAGTGAAGCATGGACAGGGATTCAGAGAATAATACTCATTTTCAACGAGAAAAGAAGAGAATGAAGAAAGAGACAGAAAGTGAATCGGAGAGGACGGCCGACGATTCGTGTCATGCAAAAACTGATGAACCTGTAAGGTATGTTTAGAATATAATTGAAATTTTCTTCCAAAAATGTACTTTCTCAAATTTGATCTATTCGCACATAATCTCCATAATACGTCCAGCCTCACTGCGAAACTCGTGAAAATATTTAAGTAAAATTATTTTACTTTAGGAAAAAAAGAAAATAAGCTTCGCTTCTTCCGGGCGTCCTTAGACGGCCCCATTTTTTTTGTAAGGCCAGAAACCTCTTCTTTCATCTTGTTTCTAAGCGAAGCAGTTTTGGGGAATAGTTTTTGAGAAATTAATTTTCAAACTCAAAATTTTGGAAAAAAAAAAAATAAAAAAAAAAGTTCGAAATAATTTTTTCCAAAATTTTATGTTATTAAGTACTCATTTTTTTCAAGAATTCATTTCTCTTATTAGTTTGTAGTTAAAGACAGAAAACCGGATGCAAAAATGTCTTGCAGTTTTTGAGAAATTGAAGAAAACCCAAACCACTTTTTTCTAAGAAAAACCTTTTTTTGGTTTTAAAGCGGCTGGACTTGTAGGCAAATTAATGTATGAAACATTGACTTCGTTTTTATTAGTTTTAAAAAAATTCGGAGTTTTATGAGGATGCAATAAAGTGACACAGTATTGGAGTAGTCCTGGATTAATTCCTTTTTTTTTTTTTTCATTGATAACGCCTGAAAACTGACCTGTCAATTTCGTCTGGGTCCGCCCACCGTAGTGAGGTTCTACCCGTTAGGACCTTAAGACCATAAAACCGCAATTTTTCTTTATTGAAAAACAAAATGTTTGCAACCCAAATGTAAATAAAAGGCATTGCATTTTTAATAAAAAAAACATTTCGAAATTGGATGTTTACTCATCAACACAGTACGATCTCAAACTCATACTCTCGAGAAGAATTGACGGACATGCACTTCTGCTACAGTTCAGCTAATCCCAATCGCTGAAAGATATCCCAATCGGAGGTGTACCAGTCGTAGCATGTTTTCAAGAATCTACCGACGTCTGCGAGAGCACGGAGTGCTAGAGCATCGAAGAAGCGAAAAATCAATTACAGATGGATCAGCAATCTTAGATGAAAGAATTTTGGATTTGGTCCGACGTAATCCCTCCCTTAGTACAAGGAGGATAGCTATTATGCTTGGAGTGCCCAAATGCTTCATACATTAATTTGCCTACAAGTCCAGCCGCGTTAAAACCAAAAAAAAAAAAAGTTTTCTCTTAGAAAAAAGTGGTTTGGGTTTTTTTTTAATTTCTCAAAAACTATAAGACATTTTTGCATCCGGTTTTCTGTTTTTAACCAAAATCTAATAAGAAAAATGAATTCTCGAAAAAAAATTAGTACTTAATTACATAAAATTAATTTTTTTTTTTTTTCAAAATTTTGAGTTTGAAAATTAATTTTTCAAAAACCATTACTTAAAACTGCTTCGCTTGGAAACAAGATGAAAGAAGACGTTTCCGGCTTCACCAAAAAGTATATCACGGCATTGTGGATGTAACCGTTGATTTTAAATATTTTTTTTCCAAATTAAGTAAATTTTTTAGAAAATTGCCCCTACCGCCTAAACTGGGGGCGGTCTTGTCTTGATCAGATCTACACCCTCTAGCTTTTTGGCACACTGCTCGCGGGGCACCAACAATTTTTTTGGAATGGTTCAAGTAATATTTTATTCCCAATGTGAAAAAGTTTTTGACATTTATTAACATACCATTAAAATCGCTTTTGGTTTTGAATAATTTTGATCCCAACTTCAGGGTTTTATTTCTGCCACCTAATTGTACGGCAGTATTGCAACCGATGGGTCAAAACGTTATTTAAAATATAAAGGTAGCATACAGGAAGCAATTGCTGACCCACATTCTACTAGAAGAGGATAAAAATAATTCGGCAGTCTTGAAAAAATTCAATTTGCGAGATGCAGTTCTTGACGATGACAATGCACGAAAAAGGAACACGATTTGCGAGTATGCTCCTGGAATGTCAGAACCCTGTACACTCCCGGAGCTGCTCATAAACGAGAAGGAATCCTCACGCATTATAAGGCGGATATTACTGCGGTCCAGGAATTACGCTGGATAGGAAACGGTATGATTAGGAAGAAAAATTGCGACATTTATTACAGCTGTCACAAAAGGCTGCACTTACTGGGATGCGGATTTGTCGTGGGAAAGCGGTTAAGGTCGAAGGTCATCGACCTTAAACCTATAAGTGATCGCCTGGCTGTGATCCGCATCAGAGGCAGATTTTATAACATCAGCCTTATATGTGCACACGCCCCTACCGACGAGGCAGAAGACCCTATCAAGGAGGACTTCTATGACCTCCTGGACAACGCCTACGGAGCTTGTCCGGAGTACGATGTAAAAATCGTGCTCGGGGACTTCAACGCCAAAATCAGTAAGGAAAACACCCTTGGCGGAGTGATCGGAAAGCACAGCCTCCACGATACAACAACAGATAACGGCTTCCGACTCGTTGACTTTGCGACAGCTCGTAATGCGGTGATAAGTAGCACAAGATTCCCCGCACGCGAATCCACACAGCAACCTGGCGATCTCCGGACGGTCGAACCGCCAACCAAATCGACCATGTGCTCATTGACGCGAGGCACTCGTCAAACATTCTGGATGTGCGAAGCTGAAGAACAACAAGGCCGCAGGCTCAGATGGCTTGCCATCAGAGCTCTTCAAGGCTGGCGGCGATGTTCTGGTAGGGAGCATGCACCAGATCATCTGCAGAATTTGGGAAGATGAAAGTATGCCCGACGACTGGAATACCAGCTCTATATGCCCCATCCACAAAGAAGGCGATCCTACCTCTTGCAAGAACTATAGAGGTATATCCCTGCTCAATGTCGCATACAAGATCCTTTCCAGCGTATTGTGTGCACGTCTAAAGCCATTTTGCACCGCACTAATCGGCAACTACCAGTGCGGCTTCCGGCCCGGAAAATCGACTATAGACCAAATTTTCACACTTCGACAAATCCTGGAAAAGACCAACGAGTTTCGAATCGATACACACCATCTTTTCATCGATTTCAAAGCCGCATACGACAGCATTCATCGTGAAGGACTGTTTGGTGCGATGGCCGAATTCGGGATCCCGGGAAAACTGATCCAGTTGTGTTGCGCCCCGCTCGGGCATACGTGATGCACCTTGCTACTCGGTTCTAGGACTTTGGAACCATTTGAAACATGCACCGCATTTCGGCAAGGAGATGTGCTGTCATGTGACTTCTTCAACCTGATGATGGAGCAGATAGTGCGACGGGCAGGCTTCCACAGGGGGGCACTATCTTCTACAAGTCCGTCCAGATGCAAGGATTCGCGGATGATATCGACATCATCGCGTGTTCTCGCTGTGGCATTGTGGAAGCATTCACGGCTATTGAAGAACAGGCGAAACGAGTTGGTCTTAAGATCAATGAGGACAAAACGAAATACATGCTGTCAAGCAAAAACCAATCCGTCGCTCACCTCCTGGGACAAAATATAACAATTGACAGCTACAATTTCGAGGTAGTTAAGGAGTTTGTCTACCTCGGGGCAAACGTAAATTCCACAAATGACACCACAGTGGAGATCCGGCGTAGAATCGCCCTTGGCAACCGCTGCTACTTCGGCTTGTCCAAACAACTGTGGTCAAAACTCCTCACTCGAAAGACCAAAGTCATGCTTTACAAAACGCTCATTCTGCCAGTCTTGCTGTACGGAGCCGAAAGCTGGACGATAAGCAGGACAGCGGAGCTGATTTTGGGTTCTTTCGAAAGAAAAATTCTGCGCCGGATATTTGGTCCTGTCTGAGAGGAAGGTGAATGGAGAAGAAGACACAACCGCGAACTCTACGAGCTGTACCAAGATGTGGATGTAGTCCGGAAGGCAAGGATCCGTCGACTACACTGGCTCGGCCACATCGAGCGCATGGACATCAACGCTCCAGCTAAGAGGGTCTTCGACTCCGAGCCTCCTGGTTCGAGAAGAAGAGGAAGACCGAACCTCCGGTATAAAGACCAAGTAATCGCGGATGTAAGACATCTTGGTCTTGACAACTGACGGTCTCGGGCGTCAAGGATGGAAGGCAGCTATAGCTCAGGCTCAGATCCTCCATGGATCGCTGGCCTGATAAGTAAGTAAGTAAGAAATAAGAAAATGGGCAACTGGTCAAAATGAGTTCCCTTATGATTTGTCCGATGAAGACATTATCCAGTCCGCTTTAGTAATCCAACAAAATGTTGAGGAATATGACGAAGAAGACAGTGAAGATCTGTCTACGAAAGTTTCATATAGTATGTATGTTGGCGTTACAGTCCATGAAAGACAAAAGCCGAGCCTCTCTCAATCACCCATATTGTGTGTGATTTTATTTTCCAATAGGTGAAAGAGACCTACAGTTTTCTTGCCGGTTCCGAACGGTGAAATTCGAGAAGCTTTCGTTGACAATTATACTACAGGGGATTTTGTCAGTACCCCGCTGAGCAGAAGCACCGTGAAAAACTTGTTCGATGACGTGGCTGTTGTCGAGATTCGATCCCGTGCCATCGGCGTCAGAGGCCAACACAATACCAACTGCGCCACGGCGCTCTCAGTTTCACATAGTGAAGCAAGAAAAATATTCGTCAGGGCCATTCAGTGGGCTGAAGAAAATAATGCATCGCAAATGGATCTTCTTCTCCTAAAGAGGTTACGCGAGGAAGCTGAAAACAAGTTTTTAGATAAAGTATTCCAGCCAAAAATAAACAGGTTCTTTGGTACTCTTTAAATACATACTCTTTTCCCTGTGTTTGTGATGCGAGAAAGCAAAAAAATGAAAGACCGATTTGCAAGTATTAACAATTTTTGGTTTTAATGGCACCGCCGACCGACTGCTCTCGTGCATGGCTCAAATAAGAAGGAAGCAATAGCCACCGAGACCAGAGTTCCCTTGCCTATGTAGGAACTTCGCTGGAAGGCCTGTAAGTTCCGGCATATGCAAGGGAACGCTGGAATCGAACTTTAAAGTCTATGTTACATTGTAGTCAATATATGGAATTCAATAAAGTTAACAATTCAAATTCAGTAATGGAAATATGCATGTTATAATGTATATGAAAATTACAATGTGATAAATCAAAATAATCCTCAACACCCTGTATATTTAAGCTTTAGTAGTATGTACATGAAGGGGAAGAAGGGAGCGAGCAAACAGAGCAAAGAAGTTGATCGCGTTTAACTTGGCCAACGCCAGTTTCGATCTCTGTCCCTGCTCAATCCAAGTTGACACACAGCCTCCGCGTGGCCTCCCCTGGATAGCTATACTGGCACCCGTCAGGTAGTGAAGCAATGTGTGCAGCGATCCGACCCCTTGTTCCTGGGGAACGTGGAACCTGGCCCTCCAAGTTGGGGGTTGCGCTTAGGGCTAACATCCCTATCGCGTAAAACAAAAATTTTGTTCAGAGACAACCAATAGCCTCGGATACGGACGGATTACATGTTGACGACCCCCGCAAACGTCAAAAAGGAAACGAATTTCGGACCCGCACCTGGAATGTTAGGTCCCTCAACAGACCAGGTGCAGCCGAACAACTGGTCAACTCTTTGGACTGCTATAAGGCAGACATTATCGCGCTCCAAGAAGTGCGATGGAATGGGCCAGGCAAAAAGCGGATGAAAAACTGTGATATGTACTACGGAAACTGTTACAGAGAAAATAAACAACGCTTATTCGGATGCAGATTTGTTGTTCGAGGCAGACTCAGGAAAAGTTTCCAGTATGCAAGCGAACGCCTCATAACTATCCGCATCAAGGCCAATCTCGGCAATATAAGCTTACTATGTGTCCACGCCCCCACAGAGGAGAAAGATGACCGACATAAAGACGACTTCTATGATCTCCTAGGCAGAACGTATGCGCAATGCCCCAACTATGACACCAAAATCGTTCTAGGAGATTTCAATGCGAAGCTGGGTAAGGAAGGTATCTTTGAACGGGTCATTGGAAAACACAGCCTACACAACACCACGTCAGAAAACGGACTAAGGCTAGTGGACTTTATGGCGGGACATCACCTGGTAGTAGCAAGTACACGATTCCCACACCTCAACATCCATAAGGGGACCTGGCGGTCGTTCGATCAATCGACAACAATTCAAATTGATCATATTGCGATCGACGACAGACACTCCTCCAGCATCCTAGATGTCCGAACCTTTCGAGGAGCCAACATCGACTCGGATCATTACCTTGCTGCAGCCAAGGTACGGATGCGAATTTCTCGGAACCAACGGAGTCGAGTAAGAACACCAAAATTTAACATCGGAAAGCTGCAATCGCAGGAGACCGCCAGAACCTTCGCCGATCAAATCTCCCTCAAGCTCTCTCAGGTCCCGATGCAATCTGCAGAAACCATAGAACAGCAATGGAGTCGTTGTCGGAAAGCCATTAGAGAGGCCGCCTCAGACATACTCGGTTTCGAGCCACCACCGTCGAGAAACCCCTGGTTTGATGCTGAGTGCAGACAGGCCCATGTAGAGATACAGAATGCATACATGGCCACATTGCATGAACAGAATAGGAGGGAGGAGCATGCGCTTCTGAGAAGGAAAAAGAAGGAGCACGAGAAGCGCGAGATCGAGGAGATGGAGAGATGTTACTGCAGGAACGACGTTCGAAAATTTTACCAGAAAGTAAAACGAACATGCCAAGGCTATAAAGTCAGGCCAGAAGCCTGCAGGGATGAGCACGGACAACTAGTAGTGGAGTCACAGTCGATGCTGAGATTGTGGAAGGACCACCACCATCACAGACTGTATTACGGCGATGATAGTCAAAATGCCGCCGTCCGGCAGAGCGAACCATTCACAATGGACGAAGATGAAGAAGAATCCCGTCAACCCGACCTAGACGATGTTAAGATAGCGATATCGAAACTTAAGTCTTATAAAGCTGCTGGAGCAGACGGACTCCCCACGGAGCTGTTTAAAGCAGCTGACGATGAGCTGGTTAGGAACATGCACCAACTCATCTGCAAGATATGGTCGGAAGAACGCATGCCCGATGAATGGAATCTCAGTATCGTTTGCCCGGTCCATACGAAAGGAGACCCCTATGACTGCGCCAATTACAGAGGGATAAGCCTCCTGAACATCCCGTACAAGATCCTCTCTGCCGTACTGTGTAAGTACCTGAAACCGTTCGTGGACAATCTGATAGGTTCCTACCAGTGTGGTTTCAGGCCAGGAAAATCCACGATAGACCAAATATTTACACTACGGCAGATCTTGGAGAAGACACGCACCATCTTTTCGTCGACTTTAAAGCCGTGTATGACAGTGTTTATAGAAACGAGCTATACAGAGCCATGTCATGTTTTAACATTCCTGCCAAACTCGTCAGACTATGCAGGATGACTATGGAGAACTCTGGCTGCTCCATTAAAGTCGGAGGTGAACTAACCGACCCCTTTGATGTTAAAAAAGCCGCGCAGAGTCTCGTCCCGACTCTGACGACCATATCCTAAATTAGGATTGAGAGCACGTTTCAAAAATTTTGAAGTTCCGTAGAGTTCAACGCAAAGAAATTGTAGATAAAATTTTCTCTTCGATCCGAGCTCGTATGTCGTGTTGGTCGATCACGAGAGTCTGCTAGCGTTTATATAAAATTTTCTCTTCGATCCGAGCTCGTATGTCGTGTTGGTCGATTACGAGAGTCCACTTGATATATTTTTCTAACCAAAATTTTATTTTTGTATGCTGCATGTCGTGTCGCGAATACGTGTCGATCGCAAAATTTTTGAAACGTGCTCTCAATCCTAATTTAGGATAAAAAGGTTTTAGACAGGGTGACGCACTGTCATGTCATTTCTTCAACATTATTCTTGAAAAGGTCGTGCGGGACTCTGCGGCCAATACAAGAGGTACGATCTACTTCAAGTCCACACAATTGCTTTCCTACGCAGATAACATTGACGTTATTGGACGAACACAGCGAGACGTCAATGAAGTGTTCATAAGCATTGAAGCAGAAGCGGCGAAAGTGGGTCTAAGGGTAAATGGGGACAAAACCAAATATATGCTGTCATCCAAGAAAGACGCACAACACCGATGTCTTGGTCAGAACATCACCTTCGGCAGCTATATTTTTGAAGTAGTCAAGGACTTCGTCTACCTTGGCTCGATAGTGACAAGCAGCAACGACACCAGCGCTGAGATAAAACGCAGAATATCTCTTGCCAATCGCTGCTTCTTCGGGCTCAAGAGGCAATTGAGTAGTAGAGCCCTCTCTCGAAAAAACTAAGGTTTCCCTCTACAAAACCTTAATCATTCCGGTCCTCCTAGACGTCTTCGGATCCAACGTCTAAGATGACTAGGCCATGTAGAGCGAATGGACACTACAGCTCCAGCCCGTAGAGTCTTTGAATCCAACCCCGAGGGACGACGCAGCAGAGGACGACCGCATTTAAGGTGGCGCGCACAAGTGGAAGGGGACCTCAACCAACTGGGCGTGCGGCATTGGAAGCGGGTGGCCGAAGATCGGGCCGGCTGGAGAGGCTTGTTGGTTGAGGCCCTGGTTCACCCCGAACTGTAGCGCCATCAAAGTAAGTAAGTAAGTATGTACATGAAAATATGAAATTAATTTTTTTTTATAAAAGGTGTTTGTTTCCGGTTGCCCCCTTTATTTCAGTTTTTCTCTATAGTCCGGACATGGCCGAAATTGTATGTGTCCGAATTAGCGAGGCTGTACTGTACTTGGACGACCCCTAACTCGAAATTTTTCCTAAGCCCCTCCAACTTCAAATTATCGAGAGTCGACTGTATGTAGTCCAGGAGGAAAAGGGATTAAAAAAAAACCTTTTAACGTTTCATGCTTGAATCGCACAGCCGCGTGCCCTTATGTTTATAAGAGACAGTGTCTTGAAAAAAAAATTATAAAAAATCAGAAAATGAAATTAAAATAAAACCCGTCTGTTGACAATTAATTACTTTTATTCTTAAAAATAAATTTTATAAAATAAAAAGGAAAAGAAAAATAAAGAAATCAAAAAAAAAAAAAAAAAAAAAAAAAAAAAAAAAAAAAAAAACAACAAAAAGTAATATTTAAGGGAATTTTCGGTTGAAACAAAAAAATATATATAATTACTGTTTCCTTGTAAATCCGTTATAATCTTAACTCATCTTTTCACTTACAAAAGTAACGCTTACAATTAGACTTTGTTTCTCTTCTCATCCCTTCTCTTTAGATCTCATTTAATGTAATAGTTCCGTGTAAACATACATGTATAGTTAAATAGTACAAGAACAAAAATAAAGGAGAAGAGAAAATACACTCACAAAAAATATATACTATATATAAAATCGAAATAGAAAAGAGAAAAAAAAAACAAAAACAAAAAGCGGAAGAGAACGGACATGAGAAGAAAATGAGAAAAAGAAAAAAAATGTCGTGAGAATGGGATTTTTCATATTAATATCTCTTAAACTAAACAATTTGCGTTTTTGTACATGGGGATAATTAAATTAAGGATGAAACTTAGATCCTGTGTTTATGTGAGTGTTGGTGAGTGTATGGTGTGACATGTGAACGTGTGAGTCTCTTATTGTTTTTACTCTTCATTCTTGTTTTTTTTCGTTTTTTTTTTTATTTTTTATTTTTACAATAATTTAAATCGATTACTCCAATGGAGTATTTTTATTTTTTGTTTTATATACTTAGTTTTATAGCTTAACATATTCACTAAATAATGATAATATAATATAATAAATTTGTTTGTTAATTTAATTTAGTTTCGTTGAATTTCTTTAATTAATTTGTTTGTTGAGAGCATAAACGAGTAAACCGACGAGTTGATTCATTCATATTGGTTGTGTGTAGTTGGGTTTTGTTTATTTATTGTAGTGGTAGTGGTGAGTGCAGTGGACACTTAAGGCTTTTTAAGAGTATCTTTTTTACGAGTTCGATTCGAATTGAGCTTTTGATAGAAGTAATTACGACCGAAATTCTTTTGCAACTTGTACGACTTTCCCATTAGGAACTTTGTGATGGATTGAATGTAAGGGCGAACATTCTCATGATCTTCCGGCAAGTGAATGGATATCACGTCGATGTACACTTTATTGAATGGGATTGTTTGGAGGATCTAAAACGAAATAAGACCATGGATTGGTTGGGTAGACAAAAAAAAAAACAACCAAAAATGGTTATAATAGTGGTAACTTACCTCAAGTTCGCGACCATGTACGCCTAGGCTAAGGAGATCGTAATCGATGCGATTACACGCCAACATTATAGTATAGAGGGGAAAGCATTTGACGCGGGAATTAAACCAGGAAGTTTCCTCGTCAAGCAGACTATTGATTCGCACGTCCGAATCTTCTAGATTGTGAAGCGTTACCTAAAATGCAAAAAAAAAAAAAAAAAAAATACAATCATAAGTCTACTCTTTAAAATCGAGATATGTATAAGGACACAGGCTGATTGATCTTCCTAAGGCCCGGTGCACACATGCGGTTTTTTGACGCACGGTCACGCTGCGGCACCGCATTTGCGTCTTACAGTACTCACAAATAAACTGAGTGGTGCACACACACTTGCGGTGACGCTGCGTCACCGTGCGTTATTCTTGCGGGCAAAAAGTCTCGCAAGTTTCTGCGGAACCGCAGCGTCACCGCAAACGCAGTTGCGTCTTCCAGTACATTGTTTTGTATTGTGCAGTGCACACATGCGTCATTTTACCGCGTATTTATTTCAATTTAATAAAAAAATCAAATATTTGTGATAAAAAAATATTTTATCACCACTGATAGTTCTTTTTAGGTCTTGTTTCAACCTGGGATATATCCCAAAATCTGGAGAGATCAATCATGTCTTCATCCCCAAGATTGGAAAGCCAAGTGAACAACCTAAATTGTATCGCCCTATTAGTTTGACATCGTTCCTTCTAAAAACAATGCAAAAACTGATAGAGCTCCATATTAGAGGTATCCTGGAGAATCAGATACCACTGCATTCCAATCAGTTTGCATATCACAAAGAACAATCTACTGAGAATGCGCTACACCACCTGGGGAAGCGCGTTGAAAATAGTTTCACACACAAGGAGATCGCAATTTGCGCGTTCGTCGATATAGAGGGGCCTTTGATAATACTGGCTATGATTCGATCACCACTGCTCTATCCTGGAGGGGTGTATACTATCCCACTAATCACTGGATTAGAACGATGTTAAATAGCCGTATTATATCAGCCTCATGCGGAATGTCTCGGTGACAGTATCGGTGGCTGAAGGGCGTCCACAAGGAGGAGTCCTTTAACCCCTTTTCTGGTCGATAGTCATCGATGACCTACTATGCAAGCTAACCAGTCGTGGCTACGAGATCGTGAGCGCATGCAGCTCGCGCTTCAGTTTATCTCTGACTAGTGTGGCAGAGAGGATTTATAGGTTAACCCAAATAAGACAAGCTTAGTCCCGTTTACAAAGCGGAGAAAGGTATGGACAATCTCATATGTTTATCCTGAGACTTGATTTTTTGTGAAAATTTAACTGCCAACTCTTCAAAAGATTTTACACTCATTCGAAAATAGTTGAAAAAATTGTCAGAATTTTCACTCCATAAAATAATCCTTTTGTTAGTCGATGGTCAACAAAAGGATCTACCCAATAACGTCGTTTCTTTTTAAAAACATAGTTTTTATGCACTAGGTACGCGAAAATTACTCGTTTGTAAACCTCCATTGCTACAAGCCGAACGCAAACTGCAGGTTGAGACCTGCGGGAAAATCCCGCATGTGTGCACTGAACTATTGCGTCACAGCAACGGCACCGCAGCGTCCCCGTGCGTCAAAAAACCGCATGTGTGCACCGGGCCTAAGGAGCGAAATCTCCTTTAAGCCAGTACCCGCACCTCGATATACACCTGACGGCCGCCAAATCAATCAATCACTAACCATAGTCTGTATAAAGAATTATTAAGGGCTTATAAGCAAGCTCTGAGAAAAGAACAAAAAAAAAAAAAAAAATCATGAAAGCTTTTCTGGAGCAGATTCTTCTCCAGATTAAGAAAAATCCTGTCGAAAGATCTATTCAATGAAGTATGGACAACGTCCGTAGAAGAAACACTTAATCTTCTCCTCAATACGCACTTCCCAGGCTACTCCGGGGCGCAAGACTCAGAACAAACGCGGATAACTCATATCTCTCCCGCAAAAGAGGGACAGTACGATCATATAATCCCTAAAGTAAAAACCACTTGAACGTTAAAAAGTTTTTCAAGTCCTTCAAATCGCCAGGGCCAAATGGAATCTACTCCAAAGTATTTGCCCAAACTATGGAGTGGAGAATACCACGACTAGACACTATTCTTAAAGGCTGTCTAGCTTAGAGACGCATTACGGGGAAGTGCGCAAGGTTACCCTTCACCACCAAGGCCGGCAGAAGCTCCCACACCTCCCCCCAGGGGCCTAAGGCATATCTGTCAATCATCCTTTGTATTGAAAATCTTAGAAAGGCTGATAGACTTACATATACGCCACAACTTCGATCCATCCCTAATCTCCAAGGCACAGCACACCTACTGCAAGGATAGATCTGTCGGAACAGCCTTGCATACACTGGTGAGGAAAATTGAGAGATCAATCCATCTTAAAGAATACACTCTAGTAACCTTGCTGGATATAGAGGGCGCTTTCAACAACGTCACTTCGAAAGCAATAATGGAAGGGCTAGAAAATTAAAAAGTAGAGAGGACTCTGATAGAGTTGACTGGCGAGTTACTCTTAACACACAAAATCTATCCCGGAAACACGCCCAATTAGTCTAGTTGACGCCAGGTTTACCTAATATTCTAGTGCCAAATACCTTGGCATAGTACTTGGAAGGACAACACAATCGAGCAACCATAGCTCTCTACACCTATAAGAAAGCCTTAGGGAAAAAACAGGAAGTTAGACCTATTCTAATGTATGGAGTGGTAGTCTGGTGGACTGCACTGGACAAAACATCATACCGTAAGTAATTCAAGAAGGTACAAAGACTGGCATGCATGTGCATCACCAGGGCCCTAAGGTCCACCCCAATGGTAGCGTTTGACATGATACTACACATTACACCACTTACAGCCACATACACGGCAACCAGATTAAAAGCCAGTTTAAAATGGACGAGCTACATCATTGACCACTCCTCCATCCTGAACAACAGGATAACCTTGGCGGAAAACTCTGACCACATTGAGCCCACCGCCGTCGTTCAGAAGGAACTCAAATAACGTACCCAGACAGACGGAACTGATCCTGCCAGGCGCAACCTCTAAAGAGCTGCGTGGACTTCTACACCAACGGGTCAAACACCAAAGACGGGGTGGGCAGTGGAGTAATCTGCAAACAATTAAACCTGAGCCAAGCTCTAAACCTCGCCATGGCTGAGATGGACCTGAGAAGGGCCCAGGGGCACACCTGCCTCATCACCAGGCAGATCTGGCCTCAACTTGACAGTCAACGGACCAGGGGACAAGTCTCCCTAAAACGAACTGACATCTACAAAATTATTGGCGTCATCACCGGTCACTGTTTCATTGGCAGTCACGCACAAAAACTAGGGCAAGGTTCGAACGATTTCTGCAGAAGCTGGTCGAATCCATTCATCACCTACTCTGCCCCTGTCTCGCTCTCTGTTCAATCAGGAAACGCTTCCTAGGATCCTACTTGCTAAACGACTTTGACCGATTTTCAGCGGGTAAGGATAACTGGTCTAATTATTTAAGAAGAACTAAGTGGTTCCATGAATCGGGAATCAACCTCCCTCGTAGCAAGTGTGTCCCAGCGCCACACTGCAAATGGCAAGTGTGTTACTGCAACACACTTAAAGGTGTGTTTTCATTATGAAAGCACACAAAAAGGGACATTTCCCAACTATATATATGCAACCTTGCCAGAAAGCAAATTCCGACCCCGACCCATGGTGTAATGGTTAACACACTAGACCCCCAACCCAGTGATTTCAAGGTTCCTGTGAACATTTTCCGCAGCGAATAAGAAAAAAGACTGATTTAGTCCTTGTTCTCCGAGCATTTGTCACTTCGAGGCTCATCAAGACCCCGAAACACTGTTCTGTTTTTTGTTTGATTGAACTGATTATTTCCTCTGATGTGAAGCAACATCACGATGATCATGCCGTCTGGTTCGAAGGACCAATATAGAATGAGAAAAAAGAAGTTGAGTGTCTTTGCTTTCTGGTGGCTGCAGACATTGCGGTTTAAACTCGGATCCCTGAGTTGAGAGTCCAGTGTGTTAACCATTACACAAATTACTTTACAGCAAGATTGCACATAAGTACTTGGGAAATTTCCCTTTTGTTTGATTGTCCAGAGTGTGTAATAATTAACACAACAACAATTAAAATAAGTGTGTCGCTGCAACACACTAAAGGTGTCATTAGAGTTTTTATTCATGATACGAACGTGCTATAGTTTTCACCCGAATAAGTGTCTCAATTGCAAAGATCAAACGTGTGAAGTGACACACTTAATCTTAAATGCGTGTTTTTTAACACACTAGTATTTGCAATGCACCCATAAGAAATCTCTTGGTTGTCTATCAATGACTTTCTCAAAGTCAACCAACATCACATTATGGTCTGTATATTTAGGATTGCATCTAATGTTGATTAACCCAAAGCAAACCCGCACTGGTCATCAGATCTTCTTCTTCTTTGATGGCGTTACAGCCCATGAAGGACCAGAGCCAAGCTTCTCTCAGTCACCCATGTTGTGTGTGATTTATTTTTCACATAGAGGACGCCGTGGCGCAGTGGTTAGTGTGTTGGACTCTGACGCACGATGAGCGAGTTCGGATCCCGATAACACCGACGCCATCGAATGTTTATTTCGCCGCGTTCCTCCTCGGCGGGGTACTGGCGAAACCCCCCGTAGTATACTTGCCGTGAAAAAGCTTCTCGACTGGTCATCAGATAGACGTATTATTTTCGGTAATTGGCTACCTAATACGATCTTCAACGGTGTTCGTGGTGTGTGACATCAGTTTGACCGAACTGTAATTATCACAGTTTCGAGGATCCAGGAAGAAGGTAACTTTCGCTCCTCGCTCATCATAAGCGGCAGATCAGAATTATGACCCATTTGGACCCAATGTCTCCCCTCTTTTTTCAAAACCTAGAGGGTAGCTCGTTTGAATGAATTTTGTGGAGAACAGATCTCCTAACATTTCTTCTTCACTGGGTGGCTATTTTGAATATAGTTGCTCCCTCATTCAAGTTGTTATGTCGAAGCTCCTAGATAGCCTGGTTCCTATCAGACACCGGAATTTTCTTTTCCCACTGATGATGACTGATAATAACGCATCGCTGAAAATACTTATGAGGCTTATAGGCCAAATTAAAAGTGAGGATTTCGACAAAGCCTAGAGAGCATCCAATGAAAAGCATTTGGAAGTAATTGGCATTTCTTCCTAACAATTTCGAAAAAGTACAGCAACAATCCCCCTTCCAATTGCCATATGCTAAAAGCGTTCGCACTTCCCAGGTCATTCGAAATAGCCGGGCATCAAACACGTGTGAACGATTAAGATGTTAACTCAATCGAACATTACTGAATGTCTATTTATCACACATGCAAATTGGTTCCCTTAATTTCGTTTGTACCCTCGTTAAATATTAATTCACGCACTTAATGCCCACTGCAGATAGAATGTCCTGTCCAACCAATTCTACCAGATACTCGTGTTGCATAGTGTCCCAGGGAATAGGATAGTTTCGTTCCGAACCTCAGCCTGTGGAGTCGAATTTTTAACTCGCTCCTCTCTTTATTGTTCTTCGTTTTCTTCATTTCCCGATTAACCAATTGAAAGAATTTAACCGACCCATTGTTCTCCAACCGAATTTTTCCCTGACATAATCAGAAAACGCGATTGTCCAACTGCCCCAATTGTCGCCTTAATTATCATTAATAAACTTTCTGAACGTGACACTGTGATTTTGTCCATTGTGTCACCGATAGTAGAAATGCTGACCGGGTTATTTGCTAGGGTATCTACGGCAAATCGTTTCACCTTGCCTGCATCGGCCTAAGCAAAAGGTCGATCAAATGTAACAGCGAGAACATTAACTAGGTCGTCAACAACAACAGCGTGTTCTTTAAGAACCTCTCGACTAAGTTTGACTGCCTTGTGAGATGTGTAGCTAGGTAGGTAGGTAGGTAGGACCGTAGCCTTCCCAAAAGAAAATTGAAAAGAACACACATAATAGGCCAAGAAGGCCCGTTGTATAGCTACGAGGGGGTTTTGCCCCCTATTCGTGGAACCATTTAGTGCTTCTTAGGAAATTAAGAAGATCAGATATCCCAACTTGCTGAACTTCAGTCAGATCGTTAAGGAAGTAAGATCCTATGTAGGTATCGTTTCCTGATTGTGCAGAATGCCGGGAAGGCACAGAGAAGGTCATGAATGAACTCCACCTCCTCCTCGTCCTGACAGCTCCTGCAAGAATCATTCGGAGTTATACCTAGTTTTTGCGCGTGACTGCCAATAAGGCAGTGTCCAGTGATGACACCAATGACTTTGTGGATGTCAGTTCCTTTTAGGGAGATAATACTCCTAGTCCGTTGACTGTTGAGCCAGGGCCAGATTTGCCTGGTGATGAGGCAGGTATGTCCCTGAGTCCATCTCCGGTTCGTCTCGGTCCTGGCGAGATTTATAAGATTGTGTTTAATGGTTGCAAATGGTATACCCTCACAAGCCACGATTGATTGTAGCGTCGTTCCTTGTTTGGCGAGTTTGTCGGCTCGTTTCCTGGAATGTCGCTGTGTCCCGGTACCCAGATAAGTTGTATGTTGAACTGTTCAGCCATCTCGTTAAGAGATAGGCGACAGTCGAGGCTAGTTTTTGATGTGTACACGTAGGACTCCAACGACTTTAAGGCTGCTTGGCTATCCGTGAGAATGCGGATATCCGTGGAGGATATCACGTTCCACTTCAGCCAAGACAAAGCCCCTTTTATAGCCAACAGTTCCGCCTGGAAAACGCTGCAGTGATTTGGTAGTTTTAGATCTTTGTTCAGCTTAAGTTGTTTGCAGAATACCCCACTACCCACCCCGTCTTTGGTTTTAGACCCGTCAGTGTAGAAGTCTACGCAGTTTCTGCGAGGTTGAGTCTGGCGAGTCCAGTTTTGTCTATCCGGGTAGGTTGTTGTACAGTTTTTTTCCAAGACTGTGGTGGGTTCTGTGAGGTCTAGATGTTCTGCCATAATTGACCTGTTATTCAGGATGGAGGAGTGACCAGTGATATAGCTCGACCAGTTTGAGTTTGCTTTAAGTCTAATGGCCGCTTGTGTAGCAATTTGCTTGCCGAAAATATCGAGAGGTGTAAGGTCAAGTATCATGTTAAGCGCAGCCGTTGGGATGGACCTGAGGGCCCCGGTAATGCACATACACGCTAACCTTTGTACCTTCTCGGATTGCTTGAGGTATGTTGTCTTGTCCAGTGCTGTCCACCAGACTGTTACTCCATATATTAGTATGGGTCTGACGACCGTGATGTAGAGCCATAGGGTAATCTTGGGGTTGAATCCCCATTTTTCCCTATGGCATGTATAAAGAGCATGTATAAAGAGCTATAGTTGCTCTTTCGATTGTGTTGCTTTTCCAGGTTAATTTCGTATCTAGTATAATGCCAAGATATTTGGCATTGGAGGAATAATTTAATCTTGAACCAAGCAAAGTAATAAGGCAATGTTCCGGGATTTTGTGCTTCTTGGTGAATAGCACGAGCTCCGTTTTCTGGGGGTTCATCCTGAGCCCGTTGCTATGCGCCCAATTGCAAAGAATTGAGAATGCCGTTTGCATGCGGTCATTCAGTGTGGAAAGGTATTTACCTGAGATTGAAATGGCAACGTCATCAGCGTAGGCAATAACGTCCAGGCCTTGTGAGATGTGTAGAATATACTAATTCTACCATGGAGTCAACGATCACATACAAACTTAACTCCCTTGAAAAGCAATTGACCACCGTAACAAAACTAGTCAATATAAACTCGGAGAGCTGTTCACCCAACACCCATAGTGTCGAACTTAAGCGTGACCTCATTTCCACCCTCAACACATACCTTAATCCTTTAAATGTAAAAAAATTAAACGAGAACCTAAATTCCCTTCGATCTGACATGGACATTCATTTTAGCCACTCATCAAATGAAAGTGCTCCACCCCTTATTCAACCCGACCCTCTGCTCGAAACTATGGCACACAAATTAAATGACATTAGGAGTAAACTCACCACCACAGGGTTTACGCTAGACGATCTAATAGATGAAATCAAAACAGCATCTAATAAAATTGGCGACATCCACATCCCTGGCCACATCCATTCCAACCCATCGTTTATCAATACCTCCATACATGAAGAATTGCTTGAAGTCAATGTGTCTGTTAGTGTTTCTCCACCGCCGGCCGCCAAAAAGAACATCCTTAGTCTACACGCAAACTACCGAAGGTCCAATTTCTGAAGACTCAACTGTTGAAACCAATATTGAGCGCTTTGGCCAAATATGGAGTTTAATTGCCAAACGCTCAAACGTTCTAAGTCCTTCAAATTGAAGCTGTCAATATCATCAAAATATTCCTGAACCCCGACGGCCGCCTTTTCACTCTTGACAAAACAACCTTCACCAAGTGGAACGAAAAGATCGATATCCATCCCAAGCCGCTCAATAAATCTAAGTATAAAACTAATCTTAAGAGCAAAACTAAAAAACTTATAAATAAGCTTAACTCTAACTGGAGCTTCAAAACGAACCTTTTTCCATCTTTCACCCACCCCTCCATCTCCCATATGCAGTACTCTTCATCTGCTCCACCTAAACCGCCACGTCAACGAGTCTCCTTCAATCTGGCTTCAACTGCTTGTTCTGCCACAACTAGTCGCTCACCCCCAACACAAGCACCCCTCCCAACATTTTTTCCTAATTTCGATCTTAAATCTGAAGTATCTTAGTCCCCGCAGCTACCCCGTCCTGAACCCCTCTGCCCCCGCTTTATCTAACACATCCACAACACACTCCACCTCTCACACTATAGCCGACACCACTTCTCTCCCAACTGTTACAACTCCTTCCTCAACAACACCTCCTCCTAACTCTGCCCAATCTTTCGCTGATCCCCTGAGCCCCCTCTGTCAAACCAGACTCGGTTTGCCATGAAGGTAACAGTCTCCATTCAACAGGAAGGTCTCCCTACTAGCTTTGCCAGCCTCAAGTCTTTATCAAGTATCATGGGTTCTTTAATATCTCCCCCCAAAAAGCATCAAATGATCTTGATACCTTTCGTCAATATATCCACTCAAAGCGAATATCCCTCCTCCAGCGTAGCAGAGCTGACCATGACATATATTTTCCCTCCTAATTTCCATCCTCTTCCTGCCCCCCATGTTAACCTTCCTCTTACCATCTATTATCAGAATTTTAGAGGTGGTTCGGGTTACGGTGTATACCCGAAAATGCTACAAGAACCAGGGGAACCCTCTGGCTAGAGCGCTACTCTGCCTCAGGATGGGTTATGTCCGACAGGCATGAAGAGAGGTTAGGGTGGTGTTTATACCCAAGTCGGGGAAGGTCAACCATGCCACGGTGATAGCTACTTATCACAATCACTTAATGCATACATACACGATATATCGGTAGATACCACTCTTCACACGGTGGTCCATACGATAGAAAACGCACTCAATGCCAAAGAATACGCCCTGGGGGCTTTTCTAGATGTTAAGGGTGCCTTCAATAATGTCAGTACCGAGGCAATAATGTCCAGCCTACGGATGGCCCACATAAACTCGGGAATCTGTAGATGGGTTGAACAAATGCTAAGTACTCGCATAATAAACTCGTCGATAGGAGGAGTAAATGGAAGGGTGAGGGTCAACCGAGGCACACCACAGGGGGGTATTCTATCGCCTCTCATATGGCTCCTCATGGTCGACAAATTTCTAAAACTTCTAGAGACACTGGGTTTCAATGTCACGGCTTGTGCCGACGACAGTACCATCCTGGTACCTGGGAAATTTCCCCAGGTCCTCAGTGAAAGACTAACTTATGCGCTGCAATTGGTGAATAGGTCAAAGGACGAGGCCTAGGGGTAAATCCAACGAAAACTGAGATTGTCTTCTTCACAAGAAAAAGATAAATACCAAGTTACACATCTCCACGTATTAATGGTATCGACCTGTTTCTGAAGAAGTCCGCTAGGTATCTTGGCATAATCTTAGATTCCAGGCTTAGCTGTAAAGACAACATAAATGAAAGAACCAGAAACGCTTACGTGGCACTATATTCGTGCAGAGTAGCTTTTGGAAAGACATGGGGCTTTAAACCAAAGATGGTATACTGGCTATACACCGCGATGGTAAGACCTATTTTAGTCTATGGATCAATTGTCTGGTGGAAAGCACTTGAGAAGAAATGCAACCTTCAAAGTCTCACAACGATTAAGAGGGCTGGCTGTCTGGCGGTGATCGGATATATGAAATCCACACCAACGGCAGCCTTGAAGCGATGCTGAACCTTCCACCACTAGACATGTATTATGAAAACATCCCAGCCAGGGCTGCGCTAAGGATGCAGGAATCCAGTCTTTGGAAAAGGTGTCCTCATGGCCACCCACCAATCCTGGATGGATGAGCTATCCTGAGGTCCGCAACCGAAACGGACTATACCACCCCACTTTCTTGCTGCGAGAGGAGATTCTCTATTAGAATTGCCAGGGAGGAATGGGCCAGTGGTATGGTAAACACGGAAGAGGAACTGTCAATCTATACCGACGGATCCAAAACGGGTACCGATACAGGAGCCGTAGTCTACTTCGAACCTCAGGAAGAATATCACTCCTACAGACTTGATGATGGCTATAGTGTCTTCCAGGCTGAGATCTTCTCAGTTAAACAAGCCGCGGATCTGATTCTTTGGGAGAATTTCTCATTGACAGTCAGGCAGCCATTAAGGCTCTGCAAGCAACATGGATAAGATCCAAACTCGTAAGACTCTGTAAACAGAAACTAGAAGAAATATCGGATGTCAATTAGGTAACTATCTGCTGGGTATCGGGGTATGTGAATATTCCCGGAAATGAGAAGGCGGGCGAACTCGCCAGACTGGGATCAGGCGCAGATACTACGCAGATCACAACTGAGGCTAGAACGCCACTCAGCACACTACTCAGAGAAATAGGGGTGGAACTACTAGAAAAAGCCAACAAACGATGGTGTCAATTAGACACATGCGCCACGGCAAGGCTAACAATGACAAGAAAAGGACGGACAGTCTGCTAATCCTTAGTAGAGGGAATATACGACTGGTAGTCGGTGCCCTCACTGGGCGCTGCATAATATCATATCATGCAGCCAGACTAGGCCAGTCCTACAAGGATTTTTGCAGAAGCTATAGGGACGAAGAGGAAATGGAATCCATTCGCCACCTACTGTGCGAATTCCCGGCTACTTCTTTCCGGGTTTAGAGGAGGCAAGAAACATTAAGCTGAACAAACTGCTAAGATTCTCAATTGCATCTAGGTGGTTCAGCTCCTGATCCCTAGCATATATAACCAAGAATTATTCCCATCAAATTTGAACGTCTACCGCGACGACCTTCAACCAACCTACCGATAGCCGCCCGTGTCGTGGCGTTTTAATAACCCTTATTGCAATATCCTCTTCCTCGTATCTCGACTTTGTGTCAATCAAGATCGTACTGCCCCGTAAATCGCTCTACGTCATCTGCTTTTATATCTTACCATCTCAACCTACTGAATCCTATTAACTCGCCATCAATGCGATTGATCACATAAATGATTTACGGGATCCCCGCGATGAAATCCTTGATTCTAACCTTCCTTTTCTTCAATGGGTCCAAACATTTTATACTAATCCATCTGCTGCCGAAGAATGTCTCTTGGACTTTGAGTCTGTGAGCCAACATTTCGCAGAAGAAAAAAACGAACAAAAACAAAAACGACTTCACATGACACAAGCATCAAACGTACTAATCCACTTGATTCATTAAACCACAACACCACTAAATGACCACTTCCTCCCCAGACGACAGACAGCTACTGGAATTCATTCCAAGCGGCAATTCGCCGATAGTGGAAGGAAGAATTGAGCAAGCAGCCAAGCCTGTTACCAACGACGACTCCGTTTGCCGAAATCACCCAATTGCATATGTATCTCCCCCAATAGTCGTCTTTCGAGAGCTTCATATCTCCCCTTATCACACCATCGCAACCATGATCAAAAGCACGAAACGATCCCGCGACCATTCAATTTACATTTTTATCTCATAACCATTAAGTCACTTAAGTCTTACTTACCTCCTTGGGATGCTGATTGGGCGATACACACGCATGCACCACCTGCATCTTGGCGCGATGTACGTTCTGTTTCCGCAGCGTAAAATATCGTCGCGGTTCGGGCTCAACAATCACACCCGCCCAGTTGAGCGTTTCCGCCAGCCACGGCGCTGTCATAAGGTTCCCCGTTTGACCGGTTAACGACTGTATGGCTGCACCGTTCAATTTGCCGCCAACCAAATCGGCCACATAGTGCGCCATCTCAGGCGTCAGCTCGTGATGATTGGTAAAGTTCAAATGCTCGACTGGCGCGTTCTTAAGGAAATGCATCGGATACTTTTTCATGTGAATCTCACGGAGGAATGCTATGAGTGTTGGATCGTCTTGTTGTACGCCGAATAACTCGTAATCTCTGGACATGTTCAAGCGGAATTGTTGATGTCGGATCTCTACAGGGAAAAAAATAAATATAATTAGAAAAACCATTACCATGGGATGGAGATGGCGGGAGGTAAACTAAAAAAATAACAGTTTTGCGCACACACAGATACACAGATACACGCACTATCTATTCTATTGTGAGTTTTGGTTTGTTGGGTTTTTAGCAAAGCCATTAAGAGTCCAGTGAAGACGGCAGAGTTTCGGTGGCTTCTCCCTCCTCGTTTGCACAGAAAGGTGAACTTAACTACGCGCGCATCGTTGTAGCTTATCTTAATGACCAAAGCACAAGATAAGGAACTAGGCTAGAGAGAAAACGCGCTTAAGACTCCGTGAACAATGACCGAGTTGATGAACTGACAGCAAACGAAGTGGTGAGGCGGCGGAATGACTGCCATCATTGAAGTGCACATGATGATGGCAACATCGAATTAATGTCGTTTTCCACGTCGCCTCTAGTACGGCTCGTTTTAGTAATTAGATAATTTGAAAATTTGCCGTTTTGTAGTTTCCCCTTTTTTTTTTTAATTTTCAGATTGTTCTTCGGTATGAAAAATGGACACGAATGACACTTTGACACTTGGAATAGTGACTTGGGCAACGAAAGGTTACGTAAAAATGCTTTCTTAATGATCACTGAAATTTGGTGAGAATTTCTGCATGACAATCTTCGTTATACAGATGAAACATCCACCTACCACTGTGTCCAAAGAGTAAGGCGACGTTTAAATTTAAATAGCGCAAATGGATATGGGGAAATGCCTTCATTTTTAGGTTGATAAGGCCGTCTCCGAAACAACCACATTTATGTTGACGACCCTTGCAAAAAACGAAAAAAAGGACAATGATCTTCGGCTTTGTACGTGGAATGTTAGATCCCTAAACAGGCCACGTGCAGCAGAACAACTCGCGGACGCCCATAAAGCGGACATAACCACCATCCAGGAAATGCGATGGAATGGAGCGGGTATAAAGCGGATGAAAAACTGCGATAAACTACGGCAACTGCTGTAGGGAGAGAGGACAACGATTGTTCGGATGCGGATTTGTTGTTCGAGGTGGACTAAGCCAAAAGTCCTAAGCTTTCGGCATGTGAGCGAACGCCTCATAACAATCCGTATCAAGGCAATATTTTTTAACATCAGCCTGATCTGCGTCCTCGCCCCCACGGAAGACAAGGATGACTCCGCCAAAGATGAGTTCTACGATCTCCTAGACAAAACGTATGCCCAATGTCCCAGCTATGACATCAAAATTGTACTAGGAGACTTCAATGCTAAGCTGGGTAAGGTAAGGTCTTTGAACGAGTCATCGGCAAACATAGCCTACACGACACCACCTCCGATAACGGACACAGGCCGATTGATCTTGCTACGGGGCGAAATCTCCTTCTAGCCAGTACGCGCTTCCCGCACCACGATATACACAAAGGCACCTGGCGGTCTTTTGATCAATCGACTACCTAACAGATTGATCCCAACTCCCCAACTATTCTTGATGTCCGAACTTTCCGAGGGGCTAACATCGACTCGGACCACTATCTTGTAGTAGCCAAGATGCGTTTAAGGATAGCACGAACGCAGCGCAGTGAGGTCTACGAGTTAAAAAGAAGGGAGGAGCATAAGCTTCTTAGAAGAAAGAAGAAAGAGCACGAGAAGCGCGCGTTTGAGGATTTGGAGAGGTGTTACTGCAGGTGTGACGTTCGAAAGTTTTATCAACAGATAAAGCGAACATGCCAAGGTTATAAAGCCAGAACGGAAGCCTGCAGGGATGAGAACGGACACCTAGTAGTAGAACCGCACTCGATGCTGAGAATATGGAAAAACCACTTCTGCAGATTGTATAACGGCGATGTTAGTCAATATACCGCTGTCAGGCAGAATCATCCATTTCTAATCGACGGAGACCGCAGAGAATTCTGTCCCCCTGACCTCGACGAAGTTAAGATTGCCATATCGAAGCTCAAGTCGAATAAAGCTGCTGGCGCAGACGGACTGTCTGCTGAGCTCTTCAAGGCAGTTGGGGATGACCTGGTTGGGAGCATGCACCAGCTCATCCGTAAGATATGGTTAGTTGAAAGCATGCCCGAGGAATGGAGTCTCAGCATCGTATGTCCGATCCACAAGAAAGGAGACCCCTCTGATGGCGCCAACTATAGAGGAATAAGGCTCCTTAACATGGCCTACAAAATCTTCTCTGCCGTTTTGTGTGAACGCCTGAAGCCTTTTGTAAATAAGCTGGTAGGTCCTTATCAGTGCGGATTCAGGCCAAGGAAGTCCACCATCGACCAAATCTTCACACTACGGCAGATTCTGGAAAAAACCAATGAATTTCAAGTCGACACTCACCACCTATTTGTCGACCGCAGACGACAGCGTAATTAGAGACGAGCTATACGACACTACGTCTACCTATGATATATGTACCTGCTAAACTCGTCAGACTATGCGGGATGACTTTGGAGAATGGATTTAGGCAGGGCGACGCGTTGTCGTGTGATTTCTCCAACATCATATTGGAAATTATTGTGCAAAAATCACTGACCAATACAAGAGGCACAATCTATTTCAAATCCTCGCAACTCCTTGCATACGCCGATGATATTGACCATAATAGGTAGATCAAAGCGAGATGTCAATGAGGCGTTTGCGAGTATTGAGTTCGAAGCGGCGAAAGTTGGTCTGACGGTAAACGGGGGCAAAAACTAAATATATGCTGTCATCAAAAAAGGACGCTCAACACCGACGTCTGGGCCAGAACGTTTGTATAGGCAGATATAAGTTCGAGGTAGTTAAGGACTTCGTCTACCTTGGCTCCGCAGTGACCTGGAACAACGACATCAGTTCCGAATCAAACGCAGATTCACTCTTGCCAATCGCTCTTTCTTTGGGCTCAGGAGGCAACTGAGTAATAGAGCCTTCTCCCGAACGACAAAGTTGACTCTGTATAAGACCCTTATCATTCCGGTCCTGTTGTACGGCGCAGAAGCATGGACACTATCAAAAGCGGATGAGGAGGCCATTGGTCGGCTCGAGAGAAAAATTTTGCGCGTGATTTTCGGGCCTATAAGCGCAGACGGGGGATGGAGGAAAAGATTAAACCACGAACTTTACGGGCTGTACAGCGTTCTGGCCAAGACGTCGGTGGTGAGCGTCCTTTTTTGATGATGGCATATATTTAGTTTTGCCCTCGTTTGCGCCAAACCAATTTTCGACGCCTCCGCCTCAATACTCGTGGTGGTGGACACGTGTGTTTGTATGGGCAAAGCGGTTCAAGAAGGGCCGTGAATTAGTAGAAGACGATCTACATAAAGGAGCTCCCGTCACATCTTGCATCGCGACTTCCTTCATCGAAAGTCCTGAAAAGGCTGCGAGCACGTCTCTTTCGTGTACGATCCAAACTCGCTAAGGGATGGATCTTGCACCATAACAATGCTCCGATCCATTCCTCGTCAATTGTGCAAGTGTTTTGGGCGAAAAACGTTACCGCAACCACCATATAGCTCCGATGTGAGGTGTGATGAAGTCACACTTCAAAGAATCTCATCATGGTGGTGTAGAGAAGGCCAAAAAGGCTGTACCCATGGTTCTGGACGAATTAACTTCGAAATATTATCAAGGGTTCTTCGAATCGTGGAAACAACGTTGGAATCGTTGTAAAGATTTAGAGGAGGACTACTCTGAAGTTGCTGCCAACTTAATTTCATGCTTTTTGCTTCTTAATTCCCGGAAATTAATTGCCACACCTCGTATACAGCCTTTTCGCGTCCCTAACCGCCAACTACGGCCAATTTGAATTCATTTGCAAAATGTTACGTTTAGCTAATCACAATCACAAATACTCGTCCTCCTAATCTATTCTTTTCATATAGTCTTAAGAAGCTTGTTTGTCACAGATTCAGAACGCTTCTAACGCCCGCATAGACAGCGGCGAGTATTTATTTTTTTATGATAAGTTTGGCTACTCTCTGCAATATTCCAATATAAGGTTTGGAGCAATGCCTCACACGACTCAGGGTGCTCCATCATTTGCACTTTCCTTTTACAAGATAAATAAAAAACCGAAATTGAAGGCTCATTAACGACGCCATGCTCACTGGAATTGCTTGGTTAATGTTACCACCCGAGGCGATTAACTATCACCCAAAAACACACAGCCCGTAACTCGTAACCCAGATTCCCATCTACAGTTGAGTTTGCCAAAAGTACAAAACAAAACGGATAACCTCTTGCTCGTTCGCTGATTTTTACTACATCAATCCATTTAAGAATAAGAAGAGCTCCACTAACGGTCTAATGGATATGATGAACTCATTATAAAATCCATATTCTCCAGTTACCACTTTTATTTATCGGTCGTTGCTCGTAGTCGTTATTGCTTGTGACTGTGATTTAACACCCGGCCAGACGTCGATTGACCGAACCGAACGGGGTGGTAATGTCGATTAAACGCATCTAAACGTACTAAGTACTTCCGCAAAATGATCACATCACAGTCACTGGCATCAGTCTGGAGGGGGTGATAAAGTGTGAGAAAACTAAACAAATTGTAGAAAGTGTTGGATGTGGGGGAGTCAACTGCTTGTCGTACACACTTTCATGTGCAGTGCACTGATCACTGGGCACCATGGAGGAGTCATTAGCCTCTCACAATCGCATTAGCCTAAATCTGCCACACACTTGTCATATTCGTTCTATGGACTAGGCGACGATGGTCATGGTAGTGGAGTCAGTGCTGGTGCTTGTGGTGGCAGCAGTACTTCAATGTCGATGACGACCCTGCTGGTGAGGAAGTACAAGTATGGAGTTGGTTAAAGGAAAGAAAAAACCATTGCCAAAGCGGCATTTCAAGGCTTCCAACGGCATGTCATGTGCACACCTCTGTCTGCCCATCGGCTTGTCAGTGTCTTGGTTGATTATTGGTTTTGACCATGTTGCTTGCTAAAAAAGAATACAAAGAACCATTGCCGGGATAGCTACATCGACTGATAGCCACGAATGCGATTGCAGTCACCGCTGCCATGACGCTGCCGATTATAATGGCCACGATGATTGCGAAATTCATGCTGCACCACCACCGGATATGATTCATATGACTAAATCGTATAATTCCTCGCAGACCTCGAGTGTTACCAGCAGCACAGGCAATAGGGGATAACGACAAGTACGACGCAATACTGTTCGGGGAGTGTGGTGTTCTTTAATCAGCCACCCCCGCAGGCAACACTTATTTTTCTGTTTTCGATTTCACTTTACAACTCATGGTTACCAGCAGCTTGACTGAGTGACAGACTGACAAACTGTCGTCAGTCCCGCCCGCATTTCCACCGATGAAGATAAATCTCAATCGTCTTCCCTGGAAAGCCCTACACCAGTCCCTGATATTCGAGAATTCGTGCTTAACTACTCACTGCAACGCAAACTGTGGGATGCAAAACGAGGGTATGAACCACCAATCGAGGGTCCTTACTCTGCTCGCATGGATTGAACGTACTGATTTATTTATTGTTTTTTTTTGTTGTTCAGGAAAACAATTAAGAATATCGAATGAGGGTCCCTCCTCCACCCCCATCAAGTTCTATATATTGAATGTAGGTCGAAGGATAACTGGCAAACAATAGAATATCAACAATAACGACCACCGGCGTGCACAGTACTCGTATACTCGTACGTAGTCGTATAAGAAAAGCAATTAAGTGCACTGGAGCAAGGCAAATGCTCGGGTGTGCTATGTTGTTTGATCGAGAGCGCATAGCACGTGTATACGTGGCCAATGGTTTTAAGGATGAAAGATATAAATTTTCCTGTCATATCGATGGTTTAAATGGCTTGAATGCATACAATTTGAAGGAAGTGGGCGTGAGGTTTGGCAGACGAGCATTCTGCATTTGATGGCTAATTCATGGGGTGCATTGCATCATTTGGCACGTGGCACGTCGGCCTAAATATACTTTTACTGTCGTGCTACTTTTAGATGTCTAGAGTTTCATAGCAGTTGACGCCGAATTATAGGGCGACTCGTATACGGCAACTACGTAAAGTCGCTCTATCTTACTGGGTATTGTAGCAAGTAAAACAGAGATAGGAGATTGAAGTGACCATTAGTCCCATGTACAGGTACCCAACAATCCTGGGTAGTCCTCCTGCTGATTATAACTGACAATAGTTGCCATTTCATCATATGTACTAACTAACTTTGATGGCGCTGCAGTTCGGGGTCAACCAGAGCCTCAACCAACAAGCCTCACCAGCCGGCCCGATCCTTGGCCAGCCGCTTCCAGTGCCGCACGCCCAGTTTGTTGAGGTCCCTTGCCACCTGTGCGCGCCACCTTAAATGCGGTCGTCCTCTGCTGCGTCGTCCCTCGGGTAGGAGTCGAAGACTCTTCAGACCGGAGCGGTGATGTCCATTCGCTCTACATGGCCTAGCTATCTTAGACGTTGGATCCGTAGACGCCTGACTAGGCTCATGTCGCTGTACAGCCCGCAAAGTTCGTGGTTGAATCTTTTCCTCCATCCCCCGTCTGCGTTTATGGGCCCGAAAATCAAGCGCAAAATCTTTCTCTCGAACCGACCAAGGACCTCCTCATCCGCTTTTGATAGTGTCCATGCTTCTGCGCCGTACAACAGGACCGGGATGATAAGGGTCTTATTATAGAGTCAACTTTGTCGTTCGGGAGAGGGCTCTATTACTCAGTTGCCTCCTGACCCCAAAGAAACAGCGATGGGCAAGAGTGATTCTGCGTTTGATTTCGGAACTGATGTCGTTGTTCCAGGTCACTGCGGGGCCAAGGTAGACGAAGTCCTTAACTGCCTCGAACTTATATCTGCCTATACAAACGTTCTGGCCGAGACGTCGGTGTTGAGCGTCCTTTTTTGATGACAGCATATATTTAGTTTTGCCCTCGTTTACCGCCAAACCAATTTTCGCCAGAAACCGCTCGTGCTTTTACCGATTGCGTCTCCCTTAAGCTCTCCAATACACCTCAATCCTCCACGCTATCAATAGAACAGCAGTGGAGCCTTTGCAAACAAGCCCTGAAAAGCTCTGCATCCGAAGTTTTGGGTTTCAAGGCTCCACCACGAAGAAACACCTGGTTCGATGACGAGTGCAGGAGGATTCATACAGCGAAGCAGGATGCATATAAGGTCTCGCTGCATAAAAGAACAAGAGCAGCTCGTGAGCTCTACGAGTTAAAAAGAAGGGAGGAGCATAAGCTTCCTAGAAGAAAGATGAAAGAGCACGAGAAGCGCGCGATTGAGGATATGAAGAGGTTTTACTGCAGGCGTGACGTTCGAAAGTTTTATCAACAGATAAAGTGAACATGCCAAGGTTATAAAGCCACAACGGAAGCCTGCAGGGATGAGAACGGACACCTAGTAGTAGAACCGCAGTCGATGCTGAGAATATGGAAAAACCACTTCTGCAGACTGTATAACGGCGATGTTAGTCAATATACCGCTGTCAGGCAGAATGATCCATTTCTAATCGACGGAGACCGCAGAGAATTCTGTCCCCCTGACCTCGACGAAGTTAAGATTGCCATATCGAAGCTCAAGTCAAATAAAGCTGCTGGGGCAGACGGACTGACTGCTGAGCTCTTCAAGGCAGCTGGGGATGACCTGGTTGGGAGCATGCACCAGCTCATCCGTAAGATATGGTTAGAGGAAAGCATGCCCGAGGAATGGAGTCTCAGCATTGTATGCCCGATCCACAAGAAAGCAGACCCCTCTGATTGCGCCAACTATAGAGGAATAAGTCTCCTTAACATCGCCTACAAAATCTTCTCTGCCGTTTTGTGTGAACGCCTGAAGCCTTTTGTAAATAAGCTGATAGGTCCTTATCAGTGCGGATTCAGGCCAGGGAAGTCCACCATCGACCAAATCTTCACACTACGGCAGATAGTGGAGAAAACCAATGAATTTCAAGTCGACACTCACCACCTATTTGTCGACTTCAAAGCCGCATACGACAGCGTAATTAGAGACGAGCTATACAACGCTATGTCTACCTTTGACATACCTGCTAAACTCGTCAGACTAAGCAGGATGACTTCGGAGAATGCTCGATGCTCCATCCGAATCGGTGAACACCTTACCGATAGTTTTGATGTCAAAAAAGGATTTAGGCAGGGCGATGCGCTGTCGTGTGATTTCTTCAACATCATATTGGAAATGATTGTGCAAAAATTCCGTATCTACACATATGATATATCTAGATCCGATGTCATGCCAACTACTAAATTACCTATACTAGGCTCATTTTTCTTTACCTATTTTTTGTTCGACTTCATTCTTCCTTGACTTACTTTTTTGACATTCTTCCATCGCTCCCATCGATTAAAGTTAACCGAGGCCAAACGAATGTATCTCATAGCTACGTCAAAACAGGCAATGTCATTCGCCAAGTAAAACAAAACCAAACAAGGACACATGCTAATGTACATAATCATGCTACGTGTTCAAAAACTATCACAAGGTCACCTAACCTCACAAGGCACCTCAGCCTATGACCTTATCTATGCTAAAACCTACTCAAGCACTCAAGCAGCCTATCAAGAAGGAATATAAATTAAAGTGAACAGTCAGGGGCCTCATGCTTCCGACACGTGGACATCTACCTGTCCCCCCAAAAGTTTGCTTTTTAACTTCTCCTTGAATAGGTAGATATCATAAACCAGCAAACAGACGGCTTGACACCATAACAGGAATAATTCTGTGATTCGGCCAAACTACTGTGCTACCCGCGGTCAGATTAATTGATTCCAGCTCTACCGCGCCGCCTTTGATACACGTATGAATGTACATATATACAAATGGCCATGTGGCTTGGTGTCCTACGCTAGCAGAGTTAAGTCATTTTGAGATGGGGGTTCATTAAGTTGGTGGATTTATGACACCACCGCGACACAAATGGTTCGTCGATTATGGCAACCTTTCCAATTTCTAGATGAATGGATATATTCACCGTGTGTGATAGAAGAGAGAACGACAATTGACGAATCTCGGGCGTCACAAATGAGTTCATCACCATCACCGTCGTCATCCCATCACCGATACATGATCGGGAGCCAATAAAAGAACAAAAAAAAAAAAAAAAAAAAAAAAAAAAATTAATAAACAAAAAGCCAAAATACTTGGATAGAACTCTTGACAACCACAAAGCGATCGGGGCAATCTCCAGGCTCCATGGAATGCTACTGATGCCCGCGCAGGCACGGGAGGCACAGATGACCTATTACGGGCGGTTGTAAATTCGTAGCTAGTTGAAAAGGGCGACTGTTGTGATCCGATCCATCGAAAAAATCTTGTGTTTGTATCTCACGATGTGATTTTGTGTAACTTAAGTGATCTCGCGGATCGTTTTAATGATCGCTGACTGCTCGGTTCAAGATTTGTTTTTCGAGGTGATTTTATGATCGGTTGTTAATTAATATTCGATGAGACGATGTGCATACCTATGTGCTCAGAGGAACGAGAACCTGGGGACATTTGTGGATTTATTGGCTGTGGAATTTACGAGTTTCCTGTTTTCGTTCTGATTTTTGATTTTTCTTTGGTTAAGGTGCCATTATCGGCTGTTTGGGATTCGAACTACATATGTGGGAGAGGGTAGCTTGTGCTTCGGTCGATTTTGACAGTAATTGGGTGTTTTGTTCGATTATTGGAGTGATTTAAAAAAGTCGTTAAACAGAAGAGGAATGAAATAAGGAAGTGTGAAAAGACTATGTTTAGAGTGTTGTCTAAAGTTTGTAGGAAGTGTGATTTTTTGTCGGTCTTTATTAAAAACACGTTTTGAGCTATAGACCAAAGAAGTGGTATTTCCTTTCATTCTAGTATAGAAAACAAAGCATTACTTAATCCATTTATACATAAAGCCGGAGAAACATCCCACACAACTGCCAAAGACTACAGACCCATCAGTCGTACCTCCTTCCTTCTTAAGACGCTGGAGAGACGCTGACTTAAGACTTCTGGATTCGAGACAGGACAATTGGTATTGCTGTACAGCCCAGAACGAAAAAAAAAGCCGCGCAGAGTCTCGTCCCGACTCTGACGACCATATCCTAAATTAGGATTGAGAGCAGGTTTCAAAAATTTTGAAGTTCCGTAGAGTTCAACGGAAAGAAATTGTAGATAAAATTTTCTCTTCGATCCGAGCTCGTATGTCGTGTTGGTCGATCACGAGAGTCTACTAGCGTTTATATAAAATTTTCTCTTCGATCCGAGCTCGTATGTCGTGTTGGTCGATCACGAGAGTCTGCTAGCGTTTATATAAAATTTTCTCTTCGATCCGAGCTCGTATGTCGTGTTGGTCGATCACGAGAGTCTGCTAGCGTTTATATAAAATTTTCTCTTCGATCCGAGCTCGTATGTCGTGTTGGTCGATCACGAGAGTCTGCTAGCGTTTATATAAAATTTTCTCTTCGATCCGAGCTCGTATGTCGTGTTGGTCGATCACGAGAGTCTGCTAGCGTTTATATAAAATTTTCTCTTCGATCCGAGCTCGTATGTCGTGTTGGTCGATCACGAGAGTCTGCTAGCGTTTATATAAAATTTTCTCTTCGATCCGAGCTCGTATGTCGTGTTGGTCGATCACGAGATTCTGCTAGCGTTTACATAAAATTTTCTCTTCGATCCGAGCTCGTATGTCGTGTTGGTCGATCACGAGAGTCTGCTAGCGTTTATATAAAATTTTCTCATCGATCCGAGCTCGTATGTCGTGTTGGTCGATTACGAGAGTCCCCTTGATATATTTTTCTAACCAAAATTTTATTTTTGTATGCTGCATGTCGTGTTGCGAAAACATGTCGATCGCAAAATTTTTGAAACGTGCTCTCAATCCTAATTTAGGATAAAAAAGGCTTGTGCTCCAAATTGCAATCAGCCTGGGACGGGCCATATGAGGTCATCAAATAGCTCAATGACCGAATACAGCAGACGGTAAACAGACGGGCGAAATATAAGATTGTCCACGTAGAGAGATTAGCGCCATACTAGGGAGAAGGATCAAATCGCTTGTTCGAGGACGAACAAGTTTAGGAGGAGGGCAGTGTTACGGAGACACGAACCGACGTCTAAGTTCGAATTTCGCTGTCGAAGTTCGAATGCTCTGGTGAAGCGGAAGTTGAAATGATGTCAACGGTCAACGGCGTAGTGCTAATTTTCAGAGCATTCTAGAGACTTCCGAAGCGGAACATCTGACGGCGAACATTCGAGAAGGTGGACCGAGAGCTATATAAGCGCGAACGCTCGCCTTCGAATTCATTCAGTTTCATTCAGTTTACGGAAGTGAATAGAGCGTGACAAGTCGGTATACAGTGTGTTCGGTCGATAAACCAGTGTGAAAATAAAAGCTTTTGGTAAAGGTGGTAAAAGTGGTGAAGTACTCACATAGTTGATCTGAGGAGAAATAAGAAAAGTGTGCGTTTTAATTTGAATAAAACGTAGTCAATTGTAGTTTATCGCAATCCAGAGTTACGAACCCTATTCGGTGTGGAATTAAACTTCGTAACATTTGCTGTCAGAAGTCGGATTGCGAGTAAGCGAGGAAACGTTTATTCGAATTGTGAAGTGAACTATTAAAAGTGAGTTATTGCAAGACTGAGAAAATGGTGAAATTCGACAAATTGACCATCGAACAACTAAAAAGAGAGCTGGATGCTCGGGAACTATCCAGAGTGAGAAGTAAAGCCAACCTGGTGGAGAGACTGCGATCAGCGTTGGAGGAAGAAGGTGTCGACTGGGAGAATCACGACTTCGAGGTGGAGAAGCCGTCGACATCCAGTGAGCCAACATTCGATATGCAGCACATTCTCGCGGCTCTTAATGCTATGAGTCCAAAGCTGGAGGAAAATTCCACTTCTCTGAGCCAGAAACAAGTGAAACCGGAGGAAAATTCCGCGGCTGTAAGTAGAAAGTTGAAGACAAGTTCCACTTCCCAGAACCAGAAGCTGGAAGAGATGCTAGAGAACACTCGAGAAAGCTTAAGAAACATCCAGCAGGCCATCGACGATCGATTCCAGAACGTCGAAAAGACCTGACATTGGCGAAATCCTATAAAAAAGTATACTTCCGACATCGCAGCATGCCTATTGTAAGGGGAAATCAGTAGATACAGCTCTACACCCTATAGTTGGAATCATTGAGAAACCACTTGCCAGCAAAGAATTCACAATGATTGCCTTCTTTGACATTGGAGCAGTTAAACGTGGCACACCACAGGGAGGAGTACTTTCGGCCCAATTAAGGGTGTTAGTTATAACCGAGGTACTCCTATCCCTATGTATGTATGTATGTTGGCGTTACAGTCCATGAAGAACCTGAGCCGAGCTTCTCTCAATCACTCATGTTGTGTGTGATTTAATTTTCCCATAGGTGAAAGGGACCTACAGTTTTTATTGCCGGATCCGAACGGCGAATTTCGAGAAGCCTTTCATGACAATTTTACTACAGGGGGTTTTGTCAGAACCCCGCTGAGGAGAAACACCGTGAAAAACACGTTCAATGACATGACTGTGTCGGGATTCGATCCCGTGTCATCGACGTCAGAGGCCAACACACTACCCACTGCGCCACGGTGCTCTCATATCTCCTATCCCTATCCTATCCGAAATTTTAATGCATCAGGCAAACTTGCCAAATGGGCAGAGAACTGTGGGCTTAGAATAAATTCCTCTAAGACGGAGCTAGTTTTATTCTCAAGAAAACGGTAGATACCTCAAATATCTCTTCCAAAACTCAACGGGGCTTACTATAGATACGCAGATCACGCCAAATACCCGTATGGGGTATTATCAAACCCCATATCACGCACTGCCTATATACTGCGGTTGTTAGTCTGGTGGACGACACTGTGCAGATCTACTTACACATGTATGTCAAACTTCTAAGTAGGGTTTAAAGGATGACATGCTTCAGGGGCAGTGCGAAAAGCCCCTTTTGTTGCCCTCGAAATGATGCATGGAAAAGGCAAAGAAATCGCCGTTTCGACTTAAGGAATCAGCTTATTGGAAGTTCTCCGAAATAGGGGACGCTGGTATACTGCGCCAAAATAGTGATTTAATCGAAGTCAAGATTCTATATAAAACAATTCCCAAAAGAGTTAATTATGAGTGATCCAATTCGTGTTTATGGTGTTCACTGCAAATGGCAAGTGTGTTACTGCAACACACCAAAAGGTGTGTTTTCATTGTAGTCATTTTTAATGCGATTTAAAGTGTGTTATTATGAAAACACACAAAAAGGGAAATTTACCAACTATATGAGACCCGGATCTGACCTCCTGGCCAGAACGTCAGCAGCTTTAACTTTGATGTAGTCAAGGATGCAGCTCGTTACCATTGGTTGACTGGTAACAAGCTGCAACGATGCCAGCGCTGAGATTAGACGCAGAATAGCTCTTGTCAACTGCTGTTTTTTCTGGCTCAAGAGGCAGTTAAGAAGTGGAGCCCTCTATCAGAAAATTAAGGTGACCCTCTACAAAACCTTAAATATCCCGGTGCTCCTTTACGGCACAAAGACCTGGACCTTATCAAAAATGGATGAAGACGCCCCTGGCCGTTTCGAGAGGAAAATTCTTCGTACAATCTTCGTTCCCGTTTGTGTTGACGGAGGGTGGAGGAAAAAATTAAGCCAAGAACTGTACGGGCCTAGTGCAACGTCTACGGATCCAACGTCTAAGATGGCTAGACCATATAGAGCGAATGGGCAGCACAGCTCCGGTCCAGAAAGTCTTCGACTCCATTCCCGAGAGACGATGTTGCAGAGGACGGCCGCATCTGAGGTGGCGCACACAGGTGAAAAGGGACCTCAACCAACTGGGCGTGCGACACTGGAAACTGATAGCAAAAGATCGTGCTAGAACGATGCTGAACGAATTAACTTCGGAGTTGTTTCCAATCGTGGGAGAAACGTTGGAATCATTGTGTAGAGTTAGTTAAAGTCCCGCTTTAATTGTGAAGGTCAATAATAAAATGTTGCGACACACTTAGTTTGATTGTTCTTGCACTGGATAGTTCGAAAGCATTTGACAGTCTTTGGCACGAACTCCTGTTATCGAAAACGTGCTTATATGGTCGATGAGTCTGTTCTTGAAACTATCTTTCAAGTTGTTAGATTCAAGTTGTTTTGTCCCCAACAGTCTTTCGCATATTTTTAAATTACCTCTTGTCTACCACTTCTAATCCAACCCAAGAGGACAGTACCCTCAGCTTCTCACATTCGTTCACTCTTTTGTGATCCCGCTCTTCGGCTGTAGATAGTGAGCGGCAGCGTATGTTAAGTTCACTAAATTCTGTTATCGACAGCAGCATTGTATGAGGAAAAAAGTAGAGAGTAAGACTGAATGCATCCAAACCCCACCTGTTGTCCTGTCGTCCGAGCGTACCACATCGACTCACAGCCATTATCCACGGACGGCACTAGCATCTTTGGAACCGAAAAGTTAGGCAAGTGCATTTTTTGTACATTTCCTGTTCAAACTATTTTACTGTTACTTCCCAAAAATATACGAGAAGACCTCTCTGATTGCTCCACATTGTGATCTGCCCCATAGCGATCCGTGGAACAGCAGCTCAAAGATGATTTCTGCCATCTCTTAGATGGAATGTACGCTCAATTTCCAAGCTATGAGACCAATCTCGCTAGTATGTATGTTGGCGTTACAGTCCATGAACCATGAAGGACCAAAGCTAAGCCTCTCTCAGTCACCCATGTTGTGTGAGATTTTATTTTTCCATAGGTGAAAGGGACCTACAGCTTATTGCCGGTTCCAAACGGCGAAATTCAAGAAGCTTTTCTTAACAATTATACTACAGGAGGTTTTGTCAGTACCCCGCTGAGAAGAAACACAGTGAAAAAACACGTTCGACGACATGACTGTTGTCGGGACTCGATCCCGTGTCATCGGCGTCAGAGGCTAACACACTACCCAGTGCGCCACGGCGCTCTCGAGAAGACAAAAAAAATTGGACGTCGGAAAACTACAGTCGCAAGAGATTGCCAGGATTTTCGCCGATCATGTCTCCTAAGATCCGGTGCAAACTGTACAAACCATAGAAAGCAATGGACGGGTTGCTAAAGCGTTATCAGGGATGCCACCTCTGATATGAGTATTAGGTTTCAAGACACCACCTTGAAGAGACCCTCGACGAGTATGGAAAGTGAAGAGCACGAGATCGCAGAGATGGAGAAACGCTCGGAAGTTTTATCAAAAAGTAAAACGAACATGCCAAGGCTATAAAGCCAGAGCAGAAGTCTACACGGATGAACACAGACAACTCGTGGTAGAATCATAGTGAATGTTGAGAATATGGATAGAGCATGTCTGCGGACGAAGATAAAAGAGAAATCCGTCTACACAAGCTAGACGATTAACGATTAGATTAGCGACGAATTGTCTGACAAGCTATTTAAAGCAGCTAGAAATGAGTTGGTTGGAAGCATACAGCAACTCATCCATAAGTAATAATCGGAAGAAAGCATGTCCGACTTAGGGTCCATAAGAAAGGAGATCAGAACTTGAGGAAGACTCGAGTTTTAAGTCGACACACAGCACCTTTGTAACCAACACAAGGGGCACAATATATTTAAAATATGCACCATCGCTTGATTGGGAAAGCTGTGTCGTCAGTAAAGCATTTGTAGGTATTGAAGCGAAGAAACTAAGTGGTCAAGCTGACTATCGGCAGCTGTCATTTGCAGTGGTTAAGGATTTCAGTAAATGACAGTCTTAAGTACTACTCGAGGAATAATGAAAAGTGCGGAGATGAAGGCGATATTGACACTTTTTGGAAGGTGTTACAGTCAACGCCACCTGATGCGAAATGATGGTTCCTGGACGACCTCCAGAACGGAAGCCCTGGAACTTCTTCTAAACGCACACTTTCCGGGCAGTAGTGACTCGGCTGTGACACCTCCTGGACGCAGCACTGTGGACTTGGGGTGAACCCTAAGAAGACCGATCTAGTACTGTTTACTAACAAATACAAAATTCCGCCCCGCAACCCACCGAGGTTGGGTGGAACCCAACTAATAATCAAAGAGCAGGCCAAATATCTAGGCCTAGTCCTTCACAAGAGGCTGAATTGGAAACCCAACATTCTTGACCGCGTCAAGAAAGCAACTGTTGCCCTCTACAGTTGCAAAAAAGTGGTGACCAAGAAGTGGGGTCTCCAACCAAGCATTATGCACTGGCACTACACGGCGGTCGTAAGGCCCATCCTCCTGTATGGCGTCGTAGTCTGGTGGACTGCTCTGGACAAGGCAGTCAATCGAAACCTTCTGGGGAAAGTACAAAGATCGGCCAGCTTATACATAAGCGGAGCGATTAGATCAACCCCCACGGAGGCCCTAAACATTCTGTTACACCTTCCACCACTGAACCTTTTCAGCAAACAAATTGCTGCGTGCGCGGCGCTGAGGATGAGGAGCATAATAAAATGGCCCACATCACAAAAAGGACACACAACCATTCTAAAACACTTCGAAGTACCCATGGAAGACTATATCATCCCGCAAAACGTGTTCACTAGGAACTTCGAAGTTGTTTTTCCATCCAGGGAGGAATGGGCTGAAGGGAAAGTCATACCAAAGGACTCGATCTCCCTCTATACCGATGGCTCTAAGATGGAGTCGGGTGTAGGCAGTGGAGTCTTCTCCAAGGAGCTTAACCTCAGCCTATCCTTCAGACTCCCAAATTACTGCAGTGTATATCAGGCTGAAATAACAGCGATAACGGAGGCCCTTGCATGGCTCAGGATCAATGTTATATCCGCCAAGGATATTATCATTTGCACGGATAGCCAATCTGCGATTAAATCCCTGACAGCGGTAACCCACAAATCAAAGACATCTCTTAACTGTCGCCTATCTCTAGATGAGATGGCTGAGCAGTTCAACATTAAAGTATTGTGGGTTCCCGGGCATAGGGATATTCCAGGAAACTGCGCGGCCGACGAACTCGCAAAGTTAGGGTCTAGCACACTCAGCCTACCTACCCTCGGGTACCTAGAAACACCAATAAGAACGGTAAAGCATATGATAAAACTCCAAACCACTAAGGCGACCAACCTCCAATGGAATGAGAGTAATATCGGCTTTATCACCAAACAACTCTGGCCTAAATTAAACCTAGGACGAACCAGGGACCTAATGGCAACCAAAAGGACAACCTTAAGTACTCTGGTGGGTGTCATTACAGGTCACTGCAATATTGGGAAACACGCCGCCAGACTGGGAATACCCTCCAACGACTTCTGTCGCGGCTGCATGGACGAGGAGGAGGAGGAATCAATACATCACTTCCTCTGCTAATGCCCCTCTTTTGCGAATCGCAGGAGGATCTACCTCGGCGCGCCCTTCTATGATAATTTAAGTGAGCTAGCAGACCATAAAATAGCTCAACTTCATCGCTTGATCAGAAGCACCGGTTGGTTCTCTGGTAGCGGATCTGGGTAACACGATCCATGTGGTATCACAATGGGCCGACTTCGGCCTACGTGTGGCTTATGCCGACCACAATAACCTAACCTAACCTAACCTACAGTCAAGGCTGCTAAAAGCCCTGACCTCGATTGATGACATTTTGGCTGGCTAATTCATCACGGCCATAACTTTTGGAAAAATTCACAGAGAACAAACACTCAAGCCAGTAACATGAAAGTCGCTCTTAGGAGGTGAATAGGTATAGTCTCAAGGTAATTGAGTATAATCAAACCGCAATTTGTCAAGTTTCAGGATAAACAGTTTTCCCACGTCGAAAACAACATTACGTGTCCATCTCAAACTAAACCTCTTCTAAGTGTCCATTATCCGCCTACTATACACTGTCAAGAACTGAACACCACTTGCATGGGAACTTACAATAAATCGTAACAAAGCTATTCCCAGCATCACGGACAAAAGCCATCATCAAAGCAACTTCATCGCACATCTGTTTAGCAATCGTCGTCTTATTTCCATAATCCCCTCCTTTGTATTCCAACCCAATCGGGCATATAGCACATCCATACAAAGCGACAAAGAAAGAAGTAGTAATTCTCAAGCGTCCAGCTATTCCCAGCGGCACAGCAATTAAAAATTGTCACTCAACTCTCTGTGATCCGGCGATCATTCCATCCGATTGGTATTTTTATTGTCCGCCAATTCTGTCCCATTGACTCACGAAATTCCGCTCGCAACAAAGTAGCAACAAACAACAGAAGAGAAGGATTCGTAACTACAGGATCTGAATTGAATTTTAAAATCGACTTGGCAGATCGCTTTGATCTACACGAGCTCGAGCAAAGGCAAAGCATGTGACTCACCATCGCAGTCAGGCTACGCACGATATGTTCCAACACTGGCGTGTATGGGAGTTGTCTGTCCGCCGTTGTCGCTCCAAATTTGGTAATGCGTGCAGTTCGTTGATTTAATTGCGCGAGCAAGCGGACAATGAGAACGGCAGCGGATGAATGGTGATTAATTAGTATTCTGGCGACATTCGCTGGATCAAAACGCTCATTAACGCCGGCGCATATGGCAAATGGCATATGGTTAGGCCAGTGTTTCACACTATCTATACAAGTGGGCAAGGGACAAGTAGAAGTAGTAATAATCGCAACAGGAAGACACGACATAGTTTTGACATAGAATCATGCGCCCACGATGCAGCAAGTTGTTGCTGCGGGCAACAACTATGATTGCGAGATCAGCAATAGTGACAGTTCCTCTCTCCTCGGAAGAGGAAAGCGCAAGCCTGCACTCAGGTTGTATGCGTTGCGGTGACAACAATACAGCAATCATTCATGTGGAGTGGGTGGAATGCCTAATGCGATTGAGAGGAAGGAATTCGTTGTTTCGGCTGACAATGGTCGGGCAACGTTGGTAGGAGAACGTGACATTCTACTATGCAATAAGGATTTGGTTGGAATTCAATTTCATTTGATAAAATCGCAGGAGTGGGAAATGCACCGTAGACATGGAGCAGTGTGATTAGAATGGAGTGGGAATTCGATGAATCATTCATTTGGTGGTTGTGTTTTGTTGAAGGGCGGATTTGCTGCAGTCTCGAGGGAGATGGTTATTGCGGCAAACAATGGTGTAGCGATTGACTGCCCGAGCGTTCTGAGGATTGGACATTCTTTGGTTAGATTTTTTTTTAACGGTTGACCGCTATTTCTTTGTCTATAGTGCTGAGAAAGATTCGAAACAGTTCTTTACATAATCAAAAAGAAATGATGGAGTACCAGATGGAAGTAGTTAAGGGCCTGTTTCTTTTTTTTTTTCTTTTTTTAATATGATACAACGATTGAGTGGGATGTTTCAAAGTTGGGATGATTTAACAGCCTTCCTAGACATAGAGGACGCTTTCAACAACGTCACTTCGAAAGCAATATAGAAGGGCTAGAAAAATCTAAGAATGGAAAGGACTCTGATAGAGTTAATTAGCGAGTTACTTTCAACACGCAAAATCCAAACCAAGTAACCACTAGATCGATTACCAGAGGCATTCCACAAGGGGGGTTCCCAATCCTCTTCACTGGAATGTAGTTGCAAATGAACTACTGACCAAACTGGAGAAAGAAGGCCTCGATGTTATTGCCTATGCAGGTGACGTTGCTATTACCACCTCGGGCAGATATCTACCCACACTGAATGACCGGATGCGCACTGTGCAAATGGGCACAACAAAATGGGCTCGGGGGAAACACCCAGAAGATGGTTAACCTACTCCTCCAGTGCCAAATACCTTGGCACTGTACTAGATAGGAAACTAACCTGGAAAAAAAGCACAAGTGAGCGTGCAAAAAAAGCAACCATAGCTCTCTACACCTGTAAGAAAGCCTTCGAGAAAAAATGGGGATTCAACCCTAAGCTTACCCTATGGATTTAAATTACAGTTGTTAGACCTATTCTAATGTACGAAGTGACAGTCTGGTGGACTGCATTGGACAAATTCGAGATGGTACAAAGGCTGGTATGCATGTGCATCCCCGAGGCCCTAAGGTCCACTCCAACGGCAGTGCTCAACCTGATGCTTCACCTTACACCACTCGGTATACTCAGTAAGCAAATAGCCACAAATACGGCAATCAGATTAAAAGCCAACTCCAAATGGACGAACTACGTCACTGGCCACTCCTCCATTATGGAAAATAGGAAAACCTTGACGGAAAACTCTGACCAGTCTTTGAGAATAAAAATCTAGGTAACATACCTGGGCAGACCGAACTGTTCCTGCCAGACGCAACCTCGCAAAAGCTGCGTGAACTTCTACACCGACGGGTCAAAAACCAAAGACGGGGTGGGTAATGGAGTATTCTGCAAACAATTAAACCTGAGCCATGCTCTAAAACGACCAGTTTATTGCAGCGTTTTTCAGGCGGAGCTGTTGGCAATGAAGGAGGCTTTATCTTGGCAACCTTGAAATCGCTGAAGTCCTATGTGTACACTCCAAAAACAAGCCTTGGCTGCCGCCTATATGTTAACGAGATGGCCGAACAGTTTAATATACATCTCCTATGGGTACCAAAATACAGCGACATCTCAGGTAATGAAAGAGCCGATACACTCGCAAGACAAGGAACGACGCAACAATCAATCATGGCATGCGCGGGTATACCTCCGTATGTATGTATGTTGGCGTTACCACCCCTGAAGGACCAAAGCCGAGCCGGGTTTACCTCTAGCAGCCATTAAACTTAAACTTACAAGCCTCGCTATGGCTGAGATGAACCTGAGATGGACCCAAGGGGACACCTGCCTCAACACCAGGCAAATCTGGCCTCGGCTCGGTAGTGAACGGACTAGGAGACTAATCTTCCTAAAACGAACTGACATCTACAAAATTATCTTCCCCACCGGTCACTGTTTCATTGGCAGTCATGCACAAAAACTAGGGCAAGTTCCGTATGACTTCTGCAGAAGCTGCCTAGACGAAGAGGAGGTCGAACCCATTCATCACCTAGTCTGCTCCTGTACGACTCTCTTTTCAATCAGGAAACGTTACCTAGGATCCTACTTCCTAAAAGACCTGACTGATGTTCAACCAGTAATGATAACTGACCTTCTTAACTATTTAGGAAGCACTAAGTGCACTTACGAGAGCACCGTGGCGCAGTGGGTAGTGTGTTGGCCTCTGACGCGGATGACAGGGGATCGAATCCCGACACAGCCATGTCATCGAACGTATTTTTCACGGTGTTTCTCCTCAGCGGGGCTCTGACAAAACCCCCTGTAATAAAATTGTCATGAAAGCTTCTCGAAATTCGCCGTTCGGAACCGGCAATAAACTATAAGTCCCTTTCAACTATGGGAAAATGAAACCACACACAACATGGGTGATTGAGAGAGAAGCTCGGCTCAGGTCCTTCATGGACTGCAACGCCAACATACATACATACAAGTGGTTCGATGGGCGCCGTGGCGAAGTGGTTAGTGTGTTGGACTTTGACGCACGATGAGCAAGTTCGGATCCGGATAGTACCAACGCGTCCGTCCTCGGCGGGGTACTGGCAAAACCCCCCGTAGTATATGTACTTGCTAGGAAAAAGCATCTCGACTCGCGCAGTTCGGAATCAGCATTAAACTGTAGGTTCCTTTCACCTGTGTGAAAAATAAATCACACACAACATGGGTGATCGAGAGAAGATTGGCTCTAGTCCTTCATGGGCTATAACGCCACCAAAGAAGAAGTGGTTCCATGAATAGAGGGTCAACCCCCCTTGTAGCAACGCAACGGGTCTCTCTGGCCTAAGTGTATTCTTCCCACTCTGGGAAGGCTACGAACTCAAAGGGCAACATCTAAATCTAAAAGAATTTGTGTATCCACTTTCTCTCATGTACACATCCATACCTACTTAAATATAGAAAGATAAAAAGAAAACATTCTAGCACTCACCTGTCGTATCCATATAAACAATTAATATACTAAACACCGTCGCGAAGGACAATATGCACAACGCTATCGGTAAGAGTTGACGATACGGCGATGGTCCCAGTCGAGGATCGAATTTCGTTAATTTCTTACATCCGGCTACATTGCCCGCAGCAGCGGAGGCTGCTGCCGCCGCTGCTGCTGCTGCTGCCGCGGCTGCACCCGCCGCTGTCATCTGACAGCACTGCGGTAGTCTTGTTGTTCCTGATGTTGATCCGCCACCAACATTCGTACTCGCACCCGATATACTATTATTCCCTGTTGATGTCGTCGCACACGAACAATTGTGATGTAAATGATGCACGGGTGAACTAGCTGGCGTTGTCGCTACACTACTACTCGGATTCGTTGTCAAGGCTGTTCGATCGGGCAATGATGGTGCGGCTAATGCTGATAAATGTGAAGATGATGTAGTAGATGATGTTGTTGCTGTCGAATGTGATGCGAATTTGGATTTGGTTGGTGAGGTGTTTTGATCACTGACACCTCCTGTTGCTGTTGCAGTACAGCTCGAATGTGAGGTTTTAAAGTGTTTTTTACTACAGCTACTGGTGATGGTGCCATTTTTTGGGTGACCGCTATTTGTTGGACTGTTTTGAATGATGCTTGAAGCTAGTGCGGGATGAGCTGAGTATTCCACAGTCATGTTTACTGTTTTCGTTTTCTTCTATTCTTTTAGTTTTTTATTTTATTTTTGGTTAAGAGCGTTTTGTTTTAAAAATTGTACGTATATCTAAGAGCTTTGGGGAGAAAGCTTTCAAATTCGTTGATCGTTAGTTCGTTTAGTAGTTGCGTTGCTCGAGGCACGTTGCAACGCTCTCACAATATACTAGGACAAGAGGATCTCCGTGAACAAGCGCTTCATATTCCGATCCATCTTGGTTTCGCATACTTGTGCCGGTTTAACTTCATAGCTGCAACGAAAGAAAAAAAACATAAATCTATTTTAAAGACGGATATGTGTGCGATTGGTTCAGCAGAAAATGTTCGACTAAGCTGAGAAGTGGTATTTCAACAATTTTTTGAGGAAATAAGAAAAAAAAAGCAAAAGTCGGGGAATCCCCAATAACTATTTCAACGATTTACCTTCCCAGAATATGAACGAATACGGAAGTACATATACAAATTACTTATGTGCATCCAATCGAGTATCCAAAGGAATAAATGCAACCCAGACAGCCACGAATGTGCGGGTGCTTGCCTGGGTTGACTGGGAAAAAGCCTTCGACACCGTATGATTAGAAAGACTCTACTACAAACTCAAACAGTTGGGCTTAAGTAAACCATTGCTATATATGTATGTACATATGTCCATGTATGAGGGCATGGGCTCAGACATACAGGGTAAAGTTGTTGATTGCTCTCAACCTGGCGAGATGCCAGCAACGATCCCTGTTTAAATGCCCGGGTCAAGTTGACATACGGCCTCCTCGCGGCGCCCTCTGGATAGCCTCTTCAACAACCGTTGGGAGGTGAGCAAACGTATGCAGCGAAGAAAAAATCCCGACCAGAATGGCGGTTGTGCGGCGGGCTAACAATCCGCCCACGTAAAAAACCTAAAAGTTATGAATGAGCAAGATGCCTCGGATACACGGACGGATACTCGACGACGACAACGCACGAAAAAGGAACACGATTTAAGAGTATGCTCCTGGAATGTCAGAGCCCTGTTCACTCCCGGAGCTGCTCACGCAGTACAAGGCGGATATTACTGCGGTCCAGGAAATGCGCTGGATAGGAAACGGTATGATTAGGAAGAAAAATTGCGACATGCTCTTCGAAACTGCGAGGGTAATCTTGTCATCGACCCGCAGGGAATAGTGGATGTATTTGAGCAGCACATCCAGCAGCTGCTTAACGAGCATGACCAAGAGAGAGTGGTAGGGACCGAGGAAATCCCAACTCCAGCCGCTGAAGTAGTCCTCCCACCCAGCATCGAAGAAGTCGGCACAGCTATTCAGAAGCTGAAGAACAACAAGGCCGCAGACTCAGATGGCTTGCCATCAGAGCTCTTCAAGGCTGGCGGCGATGTTCTGGTAGGGAGCATGCAACAGATCATCTGCAGAATTTGGGAAGATGAAAGCATGCCCGACGACTGGAATACCAGCTCCATATGCCCCATCCACAAAAAAGGCGATCCTACCTCTTGCAAGAACTATAGAGGTATATCCCTGCTCAATGTCGCATACAAGATCCTGTCCAGCGTATTGTGTGAACGTCTAAAACCATTTTGCACCGCACTAATCGGCAGCTACCAGTGCGGCTTCCGGCCCGGCGAATCAACTATAGACCAAATTTTCACACTTCGACAAATCCTGGAAAAGACCAACGAGTTTCGAATCGATACACACCATCTTTTCATCGATTTCAAAGCCGCATACGACAGCATTCATCGTGAAGCACTGCTTGGGGCGATGGCCGAATTCGGGATCCCGGTAAAACTGATCCAGTTGTATCGCGCCACGCTAAAAAACACGCGATGCACCGTGCAACTCGGTTCTAGGACCTCGGAACCATACGAAACATGCACCGGATTTCGGCAAGGAGATGCGCTGTCATGTGACTTCTTCAACCTGGTGCTGGAGCAGATAGTGCGACGGGCAGGCGTCAACAGGGAAGGCACTATCTTTTACAAGTCCATCCAGCTGCTAGGATACGCGGATGATATCGACATCATCGCGTGTTCTCGCCGTGGCATTCTGGAAGCATTCACGGCGATTGAAGAACAGGCGAAACGAGTTGGTCTTAAGATCAATGAGGACAAAACGAAATACATGCTGTCAAGCAAAAACCAATCCGTCGCTCACCACCTGGGACAAAACATAACAATTGACAGCTACAATTTCGAGGTAGTTAAGGAGTTTGTCTACCTCGGGGCAAACGTAAATTCCACAAATGACACCACAGTGGAGATCCGGCATAGAATCGCCCTTGGCAACCGTTGCTACTTCGGCTTGTCCAAACAACTGGGGTCAAAACTCCTCACTCGAAAGACCAAAGTCATGCTTTACAAAACGCTCATTCTGCCAGTCTTGCTGTACGGAGCCGAAAGCTGGACGATAAGCAGGACAGCGGAGCTGATTTTGGGTTCTTTCGAAAGAAAAATTCTACGCCGGATATTTGGTCCTGTCTGTGAGGAAGGTGAATGGAGAAGAAGACACAACCGCGAACTCTACGAGCTGTACCAAGATGTGGATGAAGTCCGGAAGGTAAGGATCCGTCGACTACACTGGCTCGGCCACATCGAGCGCATGGACATCAACGCTCCAGCTAAGAGGGTCTTCGACTCCGAGCCTCCTGGTTCGAGAAGAAGAGGAAGACCGAACCTCCGGTATAAAGACCAAGTAATCACGGATGTAAGACATCTTGGTCTTGACAACTGGAAGCAGCGTGCCCGGGACCGTCAAGGATGGAAGGCAGCTATAGCTCAGGCTCAGGTCCTCCATGGATCGCTGGCCTGATAAGTAAGTAAGTATGTACACATGAACTGTGCCATGATGCCTGGTATAAAGTTCGTTTTTAAGGTTCCGTACCCAAAGGTAAAACGGAACCCTATTACTAAGACTTCGCTGTCCGTCCGTCCGTCTGTCACCAGGCTGTATCTCATGAACCGTGATAGTTAGACAGTTGAAATTGAAAATCACAGATGATGTATTTCTGCTGCCGCTACCACGACAAATACTAAAAACAGAACAAAATGAATATTTAACCCTCTAACGGGCAAAATAGTAAAAATGGTCGGATCAAGTTGATAATTTTTTTTCAAGTAGATATAGATGAAATAAGCATACATTTAAATTTTCAGGTAGAAAAAATATTCAGATCGACCGCCAGGTTGGAATTATTGGAGACCGTCTCAAGACGGTCTTATCGGTTGGCGAGTAAAAAAATACTTTGATGGAATTAATAATTCAATTTATTTTATTAACAAAAAAAATAGGAAACAATCATAAAATGTTTTAATTCTTATGGTGATAATCCCAAAAACAATTTTTGTTAACATTGCAGCACAAATGAAGATTACATTTTGAACAAATGACTTAAGTGTCTGACTTTTTACAGTGCTTACACCTTTTCTTTTCGGTTCTTTCCGCCCAAATTGGAAAATGGTTTTCGCCATCTAGTCGAACATCAGCAACCGGGTGAACAGCTCTTTTCCCAACATTGGATGTGCTAGGAACTGGTGATTTTGAATGCTCCACCCTTTGAGCCGATGATGGTCGTCCAACTGGTCTTTTTTCCTTGAAAGAAACAAGTCCAGCAGCTATTTGCTCCCGAAATTGTGGAAGTTGTAGAAGTTGTTCTTCTCCGGACAAATTGTTACGTTTTTGGGCACGAATTCCTTTGCATAGAACGTATGCGTTTGTTGCGGCCATGTCAATGAAATAGTAAAAAAGCCTCGTCATGATATTTCGACTTTTTGCTCGAATATGGTACCGACCCATAAGCCCATCCATAAGGTCCACCCCACCCATATGAGCATTATACTCCCGGATGATTTGGGGGCAGTCTATTTCGACGAATTTCTTCTGCTTTCTGTCATATCGAGGTGCCCTTGCTATACTGTGATCACGATTAGATCTCTCAAATGCTTCAATACCTACGTAGGTGGAAGCCAACCGTACACACTTATTATCCTTCCATAAAACGGTATTCACATCCACTCCATCGATTGATGTTATATATTCTATTGAATATCCTCTACTTTCCTTACTTGCTTGATTGTCGGTCGGCAACTTACATGCTGGTATACGATTAGCTATATAAAAATAAATAAATAAATTGTATAGCGTTAAAATAATTTCAAAAAATTACCTCGCACTGTGCCTAAACTGAAGATTCCTCGGGCTCGTAAGTAGACCAAAAGAGGTAGCGATGTGTAGAAGTTATCGAAGTATAGAATATGATTAGCAAACTCGGGAATTGTTTGCGATAACCGAACAACAACATTGGATGTGGCTCCTAGATCTGGTGTGCCAGGTAAGATGACATTATCACCTGCACCATTGTATGCTTCAAAACGATAGGCAAACCCGTTTGAGTCGCAAAGAACAAACAATTTGACACCCCACTTGTGCGGTTTGTTTGGCATGTATTGACGAAGATGGTGTTTCGTCTTGGTGATGCACATTTGTTCATCGACACAAAGTCTAGCTGTTTTTGGGATCGAATTGAACCGCTGGTTCAGTTTATTGGCTAGAGCACGGATTCTAAACATAGGATCGTATCCAGATTCACCTTTCATTTTACGTTGGGAGTCATCTTGAAAACATAAAAACTTCTTAATTGCTGAAAATCGTTTTAACGGCATACAATTTTGAATGGACGGGAAGGCATTTTTGCCCCAGTAACTCTCCATATTAGGATAACGGTATAGCGACATGTAAAGCATTATTCCGATATAATTTCGTATTTCTGGGGCAGAAGTTTTGAATCCGGAGTTTATGTTTTCCGTTAAAGCACAACGATTAGTCTCTTTAGTGATAAGTTCGACGATTTCGTCAGTAAAAAACAAGTTAAACATTTCCATTGGCGTGGAGAGGTTTATGACACTCAATGGAAGTGATGCGTCACCATTAAATGCAACTTCATTTACATGTAAGCGCATAGAGCGCTTGCGCCAGAAAAATCGGGAAAGCTTTTTTGAATCTTTTCCAATAGAAGATAGCTCTCCACTGAAGCTTCCGGAAGAAGGCAATATTGTTGGCCCAGTAGCCCCAAATGATGGCAATGGAGATCGTGGCCTTTTTAGTGATTTGAGACGAGAATTTGTAATGGCAGATGAAGTGGATGGCTGCATATCTGTAACATCAACAATAAAAGTAGAGGAAGCGGCTGGATTGTTGATTTCGCTAAAATTTAGGTGCATAGCCTCCACAAATGCATCTGTTGTCTCAGCTTCATTCATTTGCTGGATGCATTCTTCAATGATTTGTGCATTCTTTTCGGAAAAGTCAGCTAAATTATCCGGCTCAATGTTGTCAACATTGTAATCTGGATCACAGATGGTGTCATCGCTGCTATAAACTTCATCGTCGCTTTCTACTGAATCAATGAATTCAGCCAATTGGTCATCAGTCATTTCCTCCAAATTAATTTTTTTAATTAATATTTGCATTTTGTGACTTAGGGTATGGTTAGACCCAATAACAAGAACTAAACAAAATTGAGACATTTTTTTACTCGTAAACCGACAAGACCGTCTAGAGACGGTCTTGCATTTTTTGTTTGCAAAAGACACATAACACTGTTTTATCACTAAAATTTTTTCAATAACTTTAAATAAATTATATAATCTACTTACAGTCAAATCGAACACAAAGATTTTTTGATTCTAAGTTACTTTTTTTAACACTTGAAAATTTACAAAATTAAAATTTAATTTTCGCCGTTATTTCAATGAGTTTTTGCATTCAATTGATGATAGAACTCAAAAGCGTGATCGGAGTGGAATGATAAAGATACCAAAATGTGCAGAACAGTAAAAAAAATAAGTCTCCGTTGTTTTAAGCAAAAAAAACAAGCTATGTTTGACGCTGGAGGCAAAAAAACTGAAGGCAGTCTTGAGACGGTCTTACCCGTTAGAGGGTTAAGGGGGGCTCCCATACAACAGACATGATTTTCATCCAAAAAATCCCCTTGGTCACATACTGACCTAAGATTAGTCGACAATATCCCACAACCAGTAGCAAACTTCCCAGCTTTAATCCCTTTTGTGTCTTTGATGTATTAATCCTAGCTGCAAACCTTTTTCCCATATTTCCCATTATTGTTATTCACCTTTTCACATCCTTGCTGTCAAGTAAGATAATTGATTTGAATTCAATGGACACTTTGATAATCAACTATCTAATCATGAAGATTTTTGATTATCAAAGTAATATGCCTATAGCCTGCCTGCAACCAAGATCTGTCATCATACAAAAAATGTGATTTAATGTGATGACTGATGAGGTAACATACATAGTCTCTTTCATATTTATATATATACAGATGGTACGGAACCCTTTGTGGGCGAGTCCGACTCGCACTTGGCCGGTTTTTTAAAAATGCCAACATTCGAAATTAAAAATGGACTGCAACAGGGCACAGTGAACTCGCCAATCCTTCGCCAATCGATAGCGTACGTGGACGACTTAATTGCGTACAGATCAGGTCCAACGATCGCCGTCATTGCTATTTTATTCCAACGTGACTTCGATAAAATTTAGCAGTTCTGTTATGACTTACTTACTTACTTTGATGGCGCTACAGTTCGGGATGAACCAGGGCCTCAACCAACAAGCCTCTCCAGCCGGCCCGATCTTCGGCCAGCCGCTTCCAGTGCCGCACGCCCAGTTGGTTGAAGTCCCCTTCCACCTGTGCGCGCCACCTTAAATGCGGTCGTCCTCTGCTGCGTCGTCCCTCGGGGTTGGAGTCGAAGACTCTTCGGGCCGGAGCGTTGATGTCCATTCGCTCTACATGGCCTAGCCATCTTAGACGTTGGACCCGAAGACGTCTAACCAGGCCGATGTCCCTGTACAGCCCGTACAGTTCTTGGTTGAATCTCCTCCTCCATTCTTCGTTTACACAAACGGGACCAAAGATTGCAAGCAGAATTTTCCTCTCGAAACGTCCAAGAGCCTCTTCATCCGCTTTTGACAACGTCCAAGCCTCAGCGCCGTAAAGGAGGACCGGGATGATTAAGGTTTTGTAGAGGGAAACCTTAGTTTTTCGAGAGAGGGCTCTACTACTCAGTTGCCTCTTGAGCCCGAAGAAGCAGCGATTGGCAAGTTATTCTGCGTTTTATCTCAGCGCTGGTGTCGTTGTTGCTTGTCACTACCGAGCCAAAGTAGACGAAGTCCTTGACTACTTCAAAAATATAGCTGCCGAAGGTGACGTTCTGACCAAGACGTCGGTGTTGCGCGTCTTTCTTGGATGAGAGCATATATTTGGTCTTGTCCCCGTTTACCCTTAGACCCACTTTCGCCGCTTCTGCTTCAATGCTTGTGAACGCCTCATTGACGTCTCGCTTTGTTCGTCCAATAACGTCAATGTCATCTGCGTAGGCAAGCAATTGTGTGGACTTGAAGTAGATCGTACCTCTTGTATTGGCCGCAAAGTCCCGCACGATCTTTTCAAGAATAATGTTGAAGAAATCACATGACAGGGCGTCACCCTGTCTAAAACCTTTTTTAACATCAAAGGGGTCGGTTAGTTCACCTCCGACCTTAATGGAGCAGCGAGAGTTCTCCATAGTCATCCTGCATAGTCTGATGAGTTTGGCAGGAATGTTAAAACATGACATGGCTCTGTATAGCTCGTCTCTATAAACACTGTCATACGCGGCGTTAAAGTCGTCGAAAAGATGGTGCGTGTCGACCTGGAATTCATGGGTCTTCTCCAAGATCTGCCGTAGTGTAAATATTTGGTCTATCGTGGATTTTCCTGGCCTGAAACCACACTGGTAGGAACCTATCAGATTGTCCACGAACGGTTTCAGGTACTTACACAGTACGGCAGAGAGGATCTTGTACGCAATGTTCAGGAGGCTTATCCCTCTGTAATTGGCGCAGTCATAGGGGTCTCCTTTCTTATGGACCGGGCAAACGATACTGAGATTCCATTCATCGGCCATGCGTTCTTCCGACCATATCTTGCAGATGAGTTGGTGCATGTTCCTAACCAGCTCATCGCCAGCTGCTTTACACAGCTCCACGGGGAGTCCGTCTGCTCCAGCAGCTTTATAAGACTTCAGTTTCGATATCGCTATCTTAACATCGTCTAGGTCGGGTGGACGGGATTCTCCTTCGCCTTCGTCCATTGTGAATAGTTCGCTCTGCCTGACGGCGGCATTTTGACTATCATCGCCGTTATACAGTCTGCAGAAGTGGTCTTTCCACAATCTCAGCATCGACTGTGACTCCACTACTAGTTGTCCGTGTTCATCCCTGCAGGCTTCTACTCTGGCTTTATAGCCTTGGCATGTTCGTTTTACTTTTTGGTAAAATTTTCGAACGTCGTTCCTGCAGTAACATCTCTCCATCTCCTCGATCTCGCGCTTCTTGTGCTCCTTCATTTCCCTTCTCAGAAGCGCATGCTCCTCCCTCCTTTTCTGTTCAGTTCTGTTATGACTGGAAGTTGAAAATCAACTTTCAGAAATCAGAGACCATATTATTTAGAACGCCGCTGTCTAGGGCCTCTGCGGACACTAGAAAGCACTGGCACCTGGACCGGACGGGCATCCACTGGCAAATAGAAGTGAAGCTAGATCCGGCAAGGATTGTGCGGATAGAAAACTACCAGATAAAGCTGATTCGAGGTCTCATTGTGAGGGCAATGACTTCGGTCAATAACTTGATCTCGAGGGCTTACTACCCCAACAGTATGTATGTACCATGAGCGATCGCGAGTTAGCGGCTTTGTCCCCCAGTAAGCATTACCCTATTTAAGTCATTGTGGGTTGATCCAGGATAGATTGGCGGTACTGCTAATCTCCCATGTTGCCCGTAATTACGTGGAGCGGCGATTCCTGATGCGCTCTCGTGAGCCAGTGCGCCTCGGATTTAGCAGGGCTCTTTCAGACCGCGATCGGAGAGAAGTTGTCCGGCAGTGTCAACGCTTTTGGTGGCTGGAGTGGTGTCCGCGGGCGTCTTGAAATAAGGAAGCCTCTTTTAGGCAACGAATATTAGAACCAAGAGCATACATAGCGTAGGGAAGGGTAGGTTAGACTAAGGTAGATTAAGTTGAGATGTACATACTTATATGTACATATAAAGAAAAATAAAATAAAAATGATTTCAATGCCTGGATTGGCGGCAAACAAGGTAATGTTGAGTGTTCGCTGAGATTGGAAAGGATAAATCCGGTTCTCTACTGTGCACAACTTGAAGCAATCAATAAAGGGCGATCTGAACTGGCCATATACATACATCTTTGGTCCCGGAACAAATTGACGGAACTTGATTGGGAAGTTCTGATGCATCCATCGTATAGGCCGGACCATGTACCGTCTCACTACCATTTGTTTCGATCTCTCCAAAACTATCTTGATGGTAAAAAATTGGCCGGCTGGGCAAACCGTCGGTGAAAATCACTTGGCCAAGTTTTTTGCCGATAAGGCGCTTGTCTCTCTTAATGAGAATTGTTCCCCAGCAAAATTGTTCGCCACGGACAGAGACAGGTAGTAAGCACTTGGTACCAAGTGTGGACTATATGGTACCTACCTTCAGACGGTCGAACTGCGGACCGAACAAGTCTGAATTAAAAATGTTGCCATAGAGTAGCAGCCCGTAGTAGATGATTCCCCGCCAATCCCATCGAACATATAGCAAACAATTCTTAACTGCCGATCCTGGCTTGGTCACCGTTTGCATCAGCTCAACGAGATTCACTACGATTATTTTAACTTTAGGTAGTCGTAAGTCATATGACGTTCGAAAGCATTGAACCAGAAGCGGCTAAAATGGGTCTTTCGGTTATGGAGGGTAAAACGAAATATGTATATGCTGTCAACCAAAAAAGACGCACAACACCGGCGTCTCGGCCAGAACGTCATAATTGGCAGATACAAATTCGAAGTGGTCAAGGACTTCGTCAATCTTGACTCACCAGTGATTAGCGACATAAACACCAGCGCGGAGATCAAACGCAGAATGACTCTTGCCAACCGCTGCTTCCTTGGGCTCAAGAGGCAATTGAGAAGTAGAGCCCTCTCGCGAAAGACCAAGGACTTTAACGAAAGCGAATGAGAAGGCCCTTCGTCGTTTCGAGAGGAAAATTCTGCGATATAAACGGAGTGTGGAAGAGAAGATACAATGACAAACTATACGGGCTGTATAGCGAAATCGCCCTAGTACGGCGTCTACCGATCCAACGTCTAAGGTGGCTAGGACATGTAGAGCGAATGGAAAACACAACTCCGGCCCGAAAAATCTTCGAGTCCAACCCCGAGGGACGACCGAATCTAAGGTGACGCACACAGGTGGAAGGGGACATTAGCCAACTGGAAGTGCGTCGCTGGGAAACAGCTTGCAAAAGACCGTGCCAGCTGGAGAAGCTTGTTGGTTGAGACCGAGGTTCACACCGGGCTGTAGCGCCATCTAAATACATAAGTAGTCGCCATTCCACTTTGCATCACAATTCGCTTCAAAAGTGGGTCGTATTAGTTGCCTAGTTAATGGTTCATCGAAACAGTGCTTACTTGCAGTCAGACTGGACAATTTCTATAGTTGGCATTTGTGATGTGTCTCCTTAAGGGAGTATCGATTGAGTTCATAGTCCTCAAGCAAAGAAATTTCAATTTTCAAAACAGTAATTTTGATGTGAAGGACAAAACGTTTCAGAAAAGCAATCCACGAGTCAACCCCTATATTATACAAATAGTACACTCAAACCCAACTTACTTGATAGCATTTAATGGCAGGAGTCGCGTGTAATTTCACTGCAGATAGTATGCCACCACTTCCGTCTCAATTTTTGATTTGTTTTTATCAGAATAGACCATTGGTTCAGTTTTGTGATTGAATCGAAATTGTTGTTAATTCATACCTTTAAGTTTTTAAAATAAAAGTTTGTCCCTTGCACAGCTCGTACTCTAGTAAACAGCTTCAAGGGGACTGACTTATAGTGCAATCATTAACTTATATGAACTGAATATGGAGGATTTATAGGAACATGGCTAGTAAGGTTTTTCATTTGATGCACATCTTTTCATGTGAATTAAATACTCCTGACCTTAGATGGCATTAAACTGGTAGAGGTTCCATTCGGCATTCAATTTATCGAGGGATCGCTGTTGACCAATTTTATTTGTTGCTTCCTATATTTACATATGTAACTAATTCACTTCTTCCACTCTCCCCCTGACCGATCTCAATTGTTGTTTATTCTAAACAATGAATTCTTGGAAATCGCTCACACAAATACCCACCGACGGCAACGCTCTTAAACGACAGATGTTATTCCTATTGCGTCTTGTTTCCTCGTCTTCCTATATTCGTATGAGTGCTCTTGCTTAAATATTTATCTTGTGCAACTGCCACTTGGTTCAAAACGGGTACATTGAAGAAAAAAACAAGAGAATGCACCATGCTGGGTGCGTCTGTTGTTAACTATTGAAAACAAGTAATCGACGTTTAGTGCAATTGTCATCTCGAAATCTAGATCAAAAAGCCTTCAAGTCCAGACCTTGAGAGCTCTGTCTATTTAAGATATTCGCGCATAGAGTTTCTTAAAAACATTATTTTTTGCTTCGTAACTCATTTACGTGTAGACAGACACATGACGGCCATTAAGCCCCTCATAGAGACCCAAACACATATTACTCGATCATTCCTTTAGAGTAGGGTATGGAAAAAAAATTCCACCCTCAGTCTCGTTTTACCATTCAAACAGAGGAATTTTTATGAATAGGCATAAAGTGCGAACACTAGCGCACCATCTTGAGGCCAAGCAGTAACAACATACCCATCTCAGGACCACCTGTCATTGGTATCGACGCATACAGCCACCAACCGATCGACTTGTAGTCCAAACAAAACGAAAGGAAGAAGTAGGAGAAAACAAAAAGACTGCCGAGTGCAGATGAGGAAATCAAATAAAAACAACCGAAACGTAAAGAACAACTCTAATGCAGCATGCAGAAGACCTCGAGAGAACAGGAACGTAAAAGAAATAGAAATGAAACGAGCAAGGTGAACCTACCACGGTAGTGAGGGCAGGAGAATCATGAGTTGGTAACATAAAAGCGGCAGTCTGGTCGTACGTACGTCAGACGAGACGGAACAGCAGATGTTTGTCATGCAAGAGAAGACTTTCCAGAACGCGCGTACTCACTTATTATCATCGTCACCGGTCGTCTTCAGTTCCACTGTCACGCAGTCGCAATGGAATCTTCCAAAATACTCGTACTTTAGAGAATGATATGTACTAGTTTCATAGGTCCTCGTTTTCTCCCCTGATTGATTCTCCTTCTTCTTAGTCTTCTTCATCTTTTTATGTGCATTTGAAATCGACATTTTGATAGACACAAGTCTTGCATTCCATCGTTTACAAGCGAGTATGTAGGTTTCCCTACCAGAAGGGAGGGCAGATGAAGAAGAGATTTATTTTAGTTTTCAGCGTTTTTGGTTTTCTTTCCCGTCCATCTATATGCGGAAACGATAGATAGATACTTTCGGATTGATTTGATTCTATTTATGAAGAAGCGCCTTTGGCTTGTTGAAAGCTAAACATACAAACATCAAGTGTATAGTACAGCAGGTCTACATCATCATCATCATGATATCAAACGAACTAAACCGATAACAACAACAACAAACACCGGATGATGAATGACCTGGAATCAAAGTTCCTGGCACCAAACTTGCTCCTGTTAGACACCATGTGGATTGAAGATTTACATAGATACTCAACAAGAAACGACATAATTAGAAGGAGGGCGCGAACTTTAAATTGCAGTTGTTCCCTTTAGATTGCCGACTTATACCTTTGTTGGATTGCTTCTTTCCCAAGACCTCTACATCATATGTACATATATGAATCAAAGTGCACAGTTGGTGGTGTGGTGGAAGACATGGTACCAATAGGCAGGTGATAAAAATCGCAAGGAATTAATCGTGGTGGGTGTTGATCACGAGCAAATTGATTGAGAACGAGTGCATGGGTAATAAAATAAAAGATTCAGATTGGATTCGACTGAGGATGTTTTTAATTGCATCATAGCGGGTGTTGAAAAGTTTGTTTTTCTACATTTTACCATTGCCTGCTTGTGTTGTTTGTCGATTTTGAAACGGAAGATGGGCAAAATGGTATTTACGATCCTTGATAGAACTAAAAAACCGGCCAAGTGCGAGTCGGACTCGCGCACGAAGGGTTCCGTACCATCTGTATAAATAAATATGAAAGAGACAATGTATGTTACCTCATCAGTCATCACATTAAATCACATTTTTCGTATGATGACAGATCTTGGTTGCAGGCAGGTTATAGGCTTTGATAATCAAAAACCTTCATGATGAGATATAGTTGATCATCAAAGTGTCCATTGAATTCAAATCAATAATCTTACTTGACAGCAAGGATGTGAAAAGGTGAATAACAATAATGGGAAATATGGGAAAAAGGTTTGCAGCTAGGATTAATTCATCAAAGACACAAAAGAGATCAAAACTGGGAAGTTTGCTACTGGTTGTGGGATATTTTCGACTAACCTTAGTTCCAACATGAAAAATAAACTCATGAAAGCGACTAAGGCCATGTGGGCCTGCCGACGCACCTACGGTAAAACCTGGGGGCTTAAACCTAAGGTAGTCCACTGGTTATATACCGCGATAGTAAGGCCTATCGTCACCTACGGGTCCACCATATGGTGGTCAAAAGTTGAACAAAAAACTACAATTATTAAGCTTCAACGCCTTCAGAGACTAGCGTGTCTCGGCATCACAGGCGCTACGCCGTCCTGCCCTACGGCAGCACAAGAAGCACTCATTGGACTCGCTCCACTGCATCTTTTTATCAAGAAGATGGCATTACGCAGTGCAATCAAAATCCTCTGCTCGGGAACAAATATGCCATGTAGACCTGCAGGCCACATGTCCATATTACAACACTTTCCCGAGCTGGATATGATTACTACAGTCTCGGACGCATTGCCACACACCTTCACCTTTGACAAGAGATTTGAGATATTGATCCCAAATCGCTCAGCATGGGAAAACAGTGATCCCCTGCTGAATGTCAAAGGCCTTAGGTGGTACACGGATGGCTCCAAGATGGCTTCTGACATTGGCGCTGGCATATTTGGACCAAAACGCAAGATCTCGAAGGCCCTGGGAATAAGTCCCAGCATCTTCCAAGCAGAGCTGCATGACATCCTAACATGTGTCAATCTAAATCTCGAGACTGGCATCAGAGGAGTAACTATCAACATACTCTCTGATAGCCAAGCAGCGCTTAAAGCGCTGGGTTTGTACAGCACGAACTCAAAAACCGTCAAGGAATGCCATGACGCCCTACAAGTGGGTTCCAGGACATAAAGGTGTCAAGGGCAATGAAATTGCCGACCAACTTGCCAGAAAAGGTTCCAGCGACAAATACATAGGTTCGGAACCTTTCTGCGGCATTCCCGGGTCTAAGATAAATTACCTCTTGGACAAGTGGGAAAAATCGCAACACCTGTCCTTCAGGAACAGTGTTCGGGGACTCCGTCAATCTAAACGACTTATACGACCCCTGAACAAACACCCTTTTGACATTTTTTTTTTTTTTTTTACACATGGGGCTAGTGCTACTTTTAGCAATATGGTACTGCGACCTTTGCAGATCTATTGTGCCTGCTAGCCGATTAGCCGAGAAGCCTCTCAACCTCATGAGAGGGCGCCCACGTTTGCAGCCTTGTGTATTCCATGGGAGGACCCTCTTTGCGACGTCGCAGGTCCTCTTTAGAGATCCACTCCGGCCAAAAAATCTTCAGGGTCCAGGCATTTCATAGCAGTTAGGGGGTGGCAATGGTAAACATCACCGACTGTCGAGCGGAAGGTATGTAGTTCGAAGTATGTCCATAGCGAAAGAAATGCAACTCCTATATGGAAAATTGTGCAACACAGCTGTTTTAAATGGGAAGTGATCAAAAATACTGATGAAGGCATAACACTCACAGTATATGGTCATTTCAAATTCATACTCTGTGTGTGCAGAACATGGCATGGAACATTTGCTGGGAACTACAACCAACGTGAAAATTCAGTCGAGTTCCTCTCTTCCTATCTAATACAACCACCCCTGGAGAGTAGTGAACGAACATCTACGACCCAATCCATCTGCACTCCGTCGAGGTTGTGTGACAAGCATCGTAAGATTATAACTCTTGAACCTGTGCGGAAAAAAAAACTTCCTGTAGCTTCCGGTTATGCTATCAGTGGCGTTTTACGTCTCCCAGCCATAGAGGAGGACGGCTTTCACTTTGGAGTTGGAGATCCGGAGTTTTAGAGAGATGATCTTCATGCATTCCTCAACGCATAGTAAGCCAAGCGAGCCTTGTTGATGCATGTCGAGATGTCGAATTGAATTGCCGAATGCTGCCGAGGTAGCAGAACTTGCCAACATCTTCGATCGTTTCCCCTTTGAGAGAGAGGATTGTCTCATATCTCATGCAGATTCTCATCAACTTCGTGGAAGTGTTGATGTTGAGCGCGTTCAATTCTCAATTTTTGGATGCCAGTGAACGAGTTAGACATGAGACAGATGTCATCCGCGTAGTCTTAGTCATGGAGTTTCTCGGTCAGAGACCACTGGATTCCATTGGGAGCTTCTAAATTGGTACGCATGAGGACAAGATCGAGGACAGCAATGAAAAGCAAGGGATATATAACGCACCCTTGTCTCACTCCTCTGGTGTTGATGAAAGCTGTGCTCTCTTTGCCTTTGAAGCGCACCGTGCATGGAGCCTCTCGGTACAATTAGCATACGAAAACGATGACGTTTGCGATCCCAATATTCTCCAAAGCGTTCCAAATATCATCACTGCGGACCATGTCGAAGGTTCTCTGGAAGTCGACGAGCAGGATGAAGACCGTATTAAGAAGAGTGATACCTCTCCAGTTTTTACAATCACTCAGGTTGCCTTTCTTCGGGATGGTGATTGATGACGACTTCCTTCCAAATATAGGGAATACGACGAGTAGACCAAGCCTCTGCGATAATGGGGTGCATAGTATGCACGATCAGAGCCATTTGTGACCCAGCTTCTCTAATAAGTTTCACAGGCAAGGTATCCAGGCCTGGGGATTTGTTGCGATTCGTAGACTGAAGATTTCACGAATTGATGAAGGCGCAATAAATGGGAGAATGGTATGCGAAGAATTCCCTCCAGCGATCAAGTTGTTGCTGATCTGATGAGAGCGTGTTTCCGTCTCTGTCTCTTAGGGAAGGAGAGGTAGCCATCTCACCCCCACAAATTTCCCTCATGGTAGTTTCGTTTATCCACTCGCGCCATGCATTTGACCGATTTCTCGGCCTCGTTATATGCAGTTTGGATCTGTCGTCTATTCTCGCGTGAGTCGGGTTTGTGTAGTTGGCCTTTGAGTTTCCTTCTGACCTGCATCTTTCTCCAAGTAGCGTCGCTATCCAACGCTTACATTTGTGTTATCAAAAACACACTGATTCCTCTGCACTTGACCTCAGAGCACGCACCAGGTCTACCCCGCAAATTGGCAAGCTATCTCCGGATTCTGGAGACGCTCGGTGTCATAGCGTCTCTATTCGGGAGTCTGGTGGTAGGCCGCAGCCGGACGAAACCTCACAATAACCAGCAAGAGTCGATGGTCGCAATATACGTATGTACATATGTAGTATGTATGTCAGCGTCGTGAACGGTTTTTACATTCTGCAGAGAGCCAAGGGCTATATTTTCCTACCAAACTCTCACAATTTCTAAAGAGTGACCACAGAAGCGGCATGTTCATATTGGGTGGTTTTCTTTCAACTGCTTGGCGCCATCCTCCACATTTATTACAGTAGAAATGAGACTTAAACTACTGACCAATTAAAAGTACCTCAGGATGGCCCGATTGTCACATCATTACCTTTTGCGCTATCAATTCTGGCTTAACAAGCACTTTTCACGGTTCAACATTCTTTACTAGCGACCTTTGTCCCTTTGGATTGTCGTACGTGACACATTTTTCATCAGCGATTATGATGCGCTCCAGACTTGTATTGAGTTCATTGCGTTTCAGTAATGTATAGCAGGCAGGCATAGCAAAGGTTTTCATGTTCAATTCATGAGAAACCCACCCATACATACATATGTACATCGAGCCTTTTTCGTATCCAACTTTCTGTGAGCGGTTCAAGGCACTTATTATTAAAACACCAATACTATGTTACAAGTATGCTCTACAAGTATGATGCCTAGAGCACATCGACGCGATAGGAAGATGTCAAAATGTGGCCAGGATCAGTATCAAATTGCCGGGAGCCTACGAAGTTGAATGTGGCGGAGTTGGTCAAATCACTGCCTGCACAGCCCCTTACAAGAGAGCCAAAAGTTTTGCTGCCGACATCGCTCTCAAATTTCTAAATAGAAGTATGCCACAAGACGGTATATTTCCTTCCGTTCTTTACAACGCTGTAACTAAATAATAGCTGGCATTACTAGAATAAGATTTCTACGTTTATAGCTCAGAATCTAGTTTAAACAAACTCCAAATTCCTTAAGTGGGCTGATTACTACGGATTCGGACTTAGCCCCTAAAAAGTCCCTAAAAACAAGGAGAACTAATGGTGCCCAGAAAGAGACCTCATCGACCCACTTATGTATGTATGTAAGTAGGTGGGAAAGTACAAACCAAGCCACGTTTCAAAACCTAATTCCTGGAATGATATTATTCTAAAACGTGTAAATAACGATAGACCAAAAGTTCTCTATGCCATGCCGATAAGATACATATGTACATAGCTTTCAATCATGTTGTTTATCGCAACCACTTGGAGAGAGTCTCTAAAAATCAGCCTTTTCGCTTACAACTGAGGTGCTCGAGAACAATTCGACAGTAGCTCTAAAGAATCTTTGTCCCCTATCACCACTGAATGCCTGGTAGAACTCGTGGGCAAGACCAACGAATGGGATACTCTACCACCCTCGACTACTTCAAGCTGCAAAGCAAAAGTTTTACTTTTGTACAAAACCTAATTTAGCTACTGATTTCAAAATTCATTCACCAGAAGATTCGGCATACCTAGCTTTACATACATAGATGGATCTAACTCTGAATCAATAGTAGTTGTGGTCTTCAAAGAATTTGAAAATCTATTCAGAAATCCTCAATAACATAGTTAAAATCTCCTACGAGCTACCGGAAGAAGCAGTGCCCAAGTTGAAATCAAAGAGGTCAAAGAAACCCTGTCATTTTAATATTCATGCTATCATTGTTGCACAAATCATAAATCAGTACTATCAACCTCTGTGAGACACCCAGACAACCCCATCCCGTCAAATTAAGAGATATCTGGCCAAAGCTATGGTCAAGATGAAAAGTAGGTAAGCCTTATAGCCACTAATGTAACACTAATCAGCGTCATAGCTAGCCTAAGCCCTGTCATCATAAGCTCTGGAGAGTTTAAAGCGTAAAGGGTTTGGGGGTCAGATCCAAGAAGTAGCACAAAGAACTGCACGGGTGTAAGCTAGGCGAGTCAGGCGACCACCTAACCCAGGGATGGCGAACCTTTTTAAGACGTGGGTCAACTTTTGTTAATATTTTTTCATTACTAGCTCGTGGGTCACTAACGCTCATTTGCACCAAAGTGCTCAGAATGCTCAGTTAGCATTTTTTGCCTAAATCCTTTTTTTAACATCAAAACTATCGGTAAGGTGTTCACCGATTCGGATGGAGCAGCCAGCATTCTCCAAAATCATCCTACATATTCTGACGAGTTTCAGAGATGTCAAAGGTAGACATAGCGTTGTATAGATCGTCTCTAATTACGCTGTCGTACGTGGCTTTGAAATCGACAAATAGGTGGTGGGTGTCGACTTGAAATTCATGGGTTTTTTTCAGTATCTGCCGTAGTGTGAAGATTTGGATTGTGGACTTCCCTGGCCTGAATCCGCACTGATAAGGACCTACCATCTTATTTATTAAAGGCTTCAGGCATTTACACAAAACGGCAGAGCAGATTTTGTAGGCGATGTTAAGAAGACTTATTCCTCTGTAGTTGGCGCATCAGAGGGGTCTCCTTTCTTGTGAATCGGTCATACCATGCTGAGACTCCATTCCTCGGACATGCTTTCCTCTGACCATATTTAACAGATAAGCTGGTGCATGCTCCTAACCAGGTCATCCCCAGCTGCCTTGAAGAGCTCTGCAGACAGTCCGTCTGCGCTAGCAGCTTTATTCGATTTGAGTTTCGATATGACGATCTTAACCTCGTCGAGGTCAGGGGGACGGAGTTCCCTGCGGTCTTCGTCGTTGAAAAATGGATCATTCTGCCTGACAGCGGCATATTAGCTAACATCGCTATTATACAGTCTGCAGAAGTGGTTTTTCCATATTCTCAGCATCGACTGCGATTCTACTAGTAGGTGTCCGTTCTCATCCCTGCAGGCTTTCGTTATGGCTTTGTACCCTTGGCATGTTTGCATGTTGATAAAACTTTTGAATGTCACGCCTGCAGTAACACCTCTCCAAATCCTCAATCGCGGTCTTCTCACGCTCTTTCTTCTTTCTTCTGAGAAGCTTATGCTTCTCCCTTTTTTTTAACTCGTAGAGCTCACGAGCTGCTCTTGTTCTTCTATGGAGCGAGGCTTTATATGCATCCTGCTTCGCTGTGTGAATCCTCCTGCACCCGTCATCGAACCAGGTGTTTCTTCGTGGTGTAGCCTTGAAGCTTCAAAACTTCAGATCGAGTGCTTTTCGGGGCTTGTTTGCAAAGGGTCCAGTGTTGTTCTATTGACAGCGTGAAGGGTTAAGGTGTATTGGGAGACGCGATCGGTAAAGCACGAGCGGTTTGTGGTGATAGCAACTTTCCGACGTCATAACTTTGTATTCTTACTCTACTCCCATGCGTAGGAGCATCTTGGCTACTACAAGATAGTGGTCCAAGTCGATGTTAGCTCCTCGGAAAGTTCGAACATCAAGAATAGGAGGAAATGGAGGAGTGTCTGACGTGGATCGCAATGTGATCAATCTGGTTAGTAATTGATTGATCTGGCGACCGCCAGGTGCCTTTGTATATATCGAAGTGCGGTAAGCGTGTACTGGGTAGAAGGAGATTTCGCCCCGTAGCAGGATTTATCAGCTTGTGTCCGTTGTATGATTTATCAAACTATTCAGCTTGATATGGCCTGGAACTTGTATCTAAGAACCGTTGGTTCTAAGAATCTTTAGTTTCGCTGGTACGTTACCGTATCGAGAATAACAGACATGAATATAAATTATCCACCCAAATTAGAAAATCTAAATGGTTGCTTAGCAATCGTGGGTCAGTTAAAAATGTATGTGGGTCGGTGTCTGACCCACGGGTCATAGGTTCGCCATCCCTGACCTAACCTATTCTATCGGTGTCAACGTGAAAGGAATCTATGTACATAAGACCAATCATGTATATGTATATTCTCTTAACAATTCACTAACAAAACATTACTAAAATAGAAAAGACACTCATCACTCAAAAACCTAGAAATAAGCAACAAATGGCAGACACGATACCCGCTCTACCTGTATCTATTCATTCCCAAAATTGAAAAAGCCTAGAAGACAGCAACAACAACCAAATATTCCATTAGCAACAGCGTCGACAACATAACGCCCATCTATCCATTTCTACCTTGAAATAAAACAGATTGAAAAAAAATCTGCACAAGTCGCCACACAAAAAGGGAAAAAAAAAAAACACAAAAACCTTTTCCAAAAAAACAGAAATCTCAATCCCGCCCGAGAGAATCCCAATAACACACCATCCTGTTCCCGCCAAACCTGCCGCACATGTGGTTCTCGTTAAATACCCATTAGATACGGATGTAGTCCTCCTATTCCATTTCTTCCAAACGACTGCTTCCTTTTCCGATCCCTTCTCAGCCATATCTCGTATATCTCTCATTCGTTTTCAGGATAACACTTCCCATTGTCACATCCAGCGACTAGGTGCAGTGGCAGACCTGCGTGATCCCATCCTGAACCCTCTTCCATCGTCTATTTCAACTGATTCAATTTGTATTACCTGTCACGAAAGGTTGTTGCTACTATTTCGAGTTTCCAGAATCCATTCGATTCATGAAAAGCTGCAGGCGTGGTCACATGCAAGGCAAATTGGCAAGGTCTGATAAATCAACGAGCAAACATTCGCGCCAGGGAAAGGTCTTACCCAAGTGCCACTCCAATTGTATTCCTAGTCTGAGTTTCACCTGGTGAATACAGTGTATCTAGGAGGGAACAAAAAAAAAAAAACAAAGTGGAAAATGAAGAACAAGAGAAGCGAAAGGCATACTGGCGACGACGAACGTGAAGAAGACTTCACGGCCCGATGACTTTTCATCATCGACTCAGTCATTTTCCAATTTCTTCGTTATTGCTGTGTTTTTGTTTTTGTTTTGTTACCTGGTTGGCTGGCTGCTCCTATTGTTGTTAACTGTTGGCATGTGTTTGAATGTTTTTTAATCATTCGCCAACGGAGGAGACTGAAAAACAATAAGACGAAATACCATCACCAGCACTTGGAGAGGAGAGTACAGCATAAGTGGGAGCAGTAACACAACAGCAGTTTGAGCGGCAGTAGCAGCAACAGCAGCAGCAGGTCCAACAGCTTTGCAGGTATGTAAAGGCATGTTGTTACAACAACAGCACTGCACACTATACTCGCTTCGTGCCCTTTTTCTTTGTCGTGGTACCGCGTGTCGCGTCCAGCCGGAGCTATATGAAATCCAAGAGGGCACAAGACAATGCAACACCATCTACCATTCACCATCCAGTCAGAGCAGAACGGCCCCGGACATCGATAGAGCTCACGAACGAACGAATAAATGAAACGAAGAAGCACAAGCGTACTTCATGCCTTCTGCCTTCTGCAAGAGACCATCAGGTAGACATGAAAGAGTCAATGGCAGCCGGACAGCCGGCATGCCACATTCTCATCGTTTTGCTTCCTTGCCTCACTTCGTCTCTTGGACCATTCTACTTCCAGGTTCTACCGTACCACTTGGTGGTAAAGATCAGAGAGCGAATTTGTGTGTTAATCACAAACAGGCGGGGGTAAGGCAGAGGACAAGGCTTCGTTAATGCTGTTGCTGCTGCGGCTGTTACTCTGTTGTAGTTGCTTTTGTTGTTACCATTGTGAGCATATGGGCTAACGATTAGTCCGTCGATTCGTTGTCATAGTGTTGTGCGGATTCAATGGAAATTCACCTTGCTCGAGAGAATTCTTTTCAAAAATTCCATATGGCCACATCGTCGGTTATTCCTTTTTCCTTTTTGCAAAAATTTTTTTTTTTTCGCACAGAAAAATGCCTTTTCCCTCTACTGTGGAAGAAAGATAGAAATGCGTGTGGCCATTACCGTCATTATCATTGTCGATCGGAAGAAGGATCGGGGCGGACGGATCGAAACGAATTAAAGGACGTGACGAGAGCGATATTTTCTGAATGGCGACATGGTGGCCTTCCTGGAACAAGACTACCGCAGAGTTGTAAATATTTTGCTATTTTTCACCCGAAGGACGTTGGGAAATGCATTTTCTCACGCTTTCACCAGCGATAGCAGCCGCCTATTGGTTCTCGATTACTGTTCCAAAAAATTATCCCGCCGTGATGAGCATCACTCCTAGAGTTTAGAGTGAATTGGAGAATGGGACAAGGTCGCCTGATCACTGCGGCCATTAATGGGCTAATTGTGATATCAGCCACTTACTTACTTACATATCGGGCCGGCAATCCATAGAGCATCTGAGCCTGAGCTATAGCTGCCCTCCATTCTTGACAGTCCCGGGCACGCTGCTTCCAGTTATCAAGACCAAGTTGTTTGACGTCCGCGATTACTTGGTCTTTATACCGGAGGTTCGGTATTCCTCTTCTTCTCAAACCAGGAGGCTCGGAGTCGAAGATCCTCTTAGCGGTAGCGTTTGTGTTCATACACTCGATGTGTATATTCACATCTTTGTAGAGCTCATAGAGTTCGCGGTTGTGTCATCTCCTCCATTCACCTTCCTCACAGACAGGACCAAACATCCGGCGCACAATTTTTCTTTCGGAAAAACCCAAAATCAGTTCCGCGTTCCTGCTTATCGTCCAACTTTCAGCTCCGTATAGCAAGACTGGCACTATAATCGTTTTGTAAAGCATGACTGGTTCTTTGAGTGAGGAGTTTTGACCCAAGTTGTTTGGACCTACCGAAGTAGCAACGGTTACCAAGGACGATTCTATGCCGGATCTCCACTTTGTTGTCCTTTGTGGAGTTTAGGTAGACAGACTCCTTAACCACCTCGTAATTATAGCTGCCAATCGTTATATTGTGTCCAAGGTGGTGAGCGACGGATCGGTTTTTGCTTCACATCATGTTACTTACTTACTTATCAGGCCTGCGATCCATGGAGGATCTGAGCCTGAGCTATAGCTGCCTTCCATCCTTGACGGTCCCGGGCACGCTGCTTCCAGTTGTCAAGACCAAGATGTCCTACATCCGCGATTACTTGGTCTTTATACCGGAGGTTCGGTCTTCCTCTTCTTCTCGAACCAGGAGGCTCGGAGTCGAAGACCCTCTTAGCTGGAGCGTTGATGTCCATGCGCTCGATGTGGCCGAGCCAGTGTAGTCGACGGATCCTTGCCTTCCGGACTGCATCCACATCTTGGTACAGCTCGTAGAGTTCGCGGTTGTGTCTTCTTCACATCATGTACTTTGTCTTATCCTCGTTGACTTTAAGACCAACTCGATTCGCCTGTTCCTTAATCGCCGTGGAAGCTTCTACAACATCACGCTGAGACCGAGGGATAATGTGAATACTATCCACGTATCCTAGCAACAAGACAGACTTGTAGAAAACAGTGCCTTCCCTGTTGACTCCTGGCCGTCGCAATATCTGCTCCAGCACCAAATTGAAGAAGTCCCGCGACAGCTCATCTCCTTGCCAAAATCCGGTGCATGTTTCAAACGATTCAGATCTCCTAGAACCGAACTGCACGGTGCATCGCGTTTTTTTTTTAGCGTGGCGTGACACAGCCGGATCCGTTTTCTTAGGATCCCGAATTCGGCCATCGTATCAAATAATTCTTTGCCATGAATGCTATCGTATGCGGCTTTAAAATCGACGAAGAGATAGTGTGTATCGATTTGAAACTCGCTGGTCTACTTCCGGGCCGGAAGCTGCGGCTACCCACTTAAAGTTCACGCAAAAATCCTGAGTTAATAATAAAACTTAGTATGCTTTTGGGTGAGCTAGCAGCGACTTCTTCTGGTTCCAGATAATACTTGCCTAAGTGACAATAACTTATACTGACAAGGCAGTTACAGTGGCACAGAATGTGCTCTGCCGTTTCTTTGTCCTCATTACATATTTTGAAGGTATCATCTTGTATAATGCCCATGGTTTTGAGGTGTTTGTTGACTGGGCAGAGTCCAGTAAGGGAGCCTTAGACTGTACGAATCTGTTTCCTAGAAAGCATGAGGAGTTGTCTCGTTCTTATGAGGGAAGAGGTTGGGAGGAACGACTTGGCTTGTCTGCTACCTTCCGTTTGTGACCAGTAGTGATCGGCCGTGTTGCTTAACCATTTGTTTATAAAGCATTATGATGGTGCTGATGGGTATGCCGCGGCATCATGAACGGTGCTGCAGAGCCTTTCCTTGCTAGTAGTTCTGCTTTTTCGTTACCTACATATGTATATGGTCGCTGTGCTGGCCAGCTAGTGTAACAGTTGTAGGCAGTCCCACACCAGTTTAGTGCAAAAGTGCAGCCTTACTGTCAGAGAGAATATAAAGGTTTTTGTTTGATAGGTTTCTGTTGATATTTTCTCTGAGGCTGAGTTCTATTGCAAATATCTCTGCTTGAAATACAGAGTTATACCTGTCCATGCTGTGATAGATGTGTGTTCCGGTATTAGTCCCGTATACTCCAGTCCAAACGCCTCCGTTCGTTTTGGAGCCGTCTGTGTACCACACGTTAGATTCGCGGTTGAAGGAGGGTCCATCCTGCTCCCAGGTGTGTTGAGAGGGAATTGTGACCTTATATTTTTGGCTGAAGTTATATCTGGCGAGACAATTGTCTATGTCTATTCTTTAGAATTTCATGCCTGTTTAGTTAGTAAGCAACGAGTCTGCGGGCGAAGATCATGGCTTCTTTCTTCAGTTGGAGGTGGAGGTGGTAGGCCCGTGATGACTTCTGGTGCTGTGCAGACCTAACTATGTCTTAGACTTAGAAGTCTAAGTAGAGTACAAAGGATGGCATGTATCGTTATAACCGGGGCATTGCGAACAAACCCCACTGCAACCCTCGAATCAATGCTCTAGCTACTCCCTTTGGATCTCTTTGGCAAGGAAAAAAACAAAGAAATCGACATTGCGATTTAAGTAATCAGCTCATTGGAAGTTCTCCGAAATAGGGCACGCTGGTATTCTACGCCAAAACAGTGTTTTAAGTGAAGTGACGGACTACATAATCCCGATCCTGGACTTCAGCATTCTATATAAAACAAAAATTTTCAACCGACGACAATGGAAAGGGAATGAATACCCAAGCAAGGGCATTGCACTGGAAGTATGCACGGACGGGTCCAGGGCAGGCAACGGTGTGGGTGCCGGGAAACCCCGGCATCACGATGCATAAACATGCACCGACCCTGAAAATGGCCAATCCTTTAGACTACCGAACCACTGTAGTGTATTTCCGAGCTGAATTACCGGTTACTAGCGAGGCCGCCGACTGGCTGTCTTTGAGATCGATGAATTATGAGTATAGTGACATTGCCATCTACACAGACAACCAAGCGGCAATAAAAGCACTCGAATGGCCAATACTGAAATCGAAACTGGTCAGGCAGCGTTGCAAATCTCTAAACGATTTATGGAGCAGTTACATTATTACGTTGTGCTGGGTACCGGAGCATAGTGATACACCAGGTAACTGCGAAACTGACAAACTAACCAAAAAGGGCACTGGAGTTCTCGACTGTTAAAAGGGAAACGCTAAAATACAAAATCTCGAAAGAGGCACTGCAACAGGCGAAGGAGAGAGGGCATAACCTTGATACATGCAACTAGGTGAGACAAACCTGGCCCAGGTACTATCTATGTAGAACCACACGTCTTCTCCTTTTGGTGGCGTTACAGCCCATGAAGGACCAGAGCCAAGCTTCTCTCAATCACCCATGTCTAACCACATGCCTGTTAAATATAAGCAGACAATATATAAGCAGCCTAATTGGAGTCCTAACAGGACACTGCGCTTGAGGGAAACATGCCGCTAGATTAGGACTGCCATATAATGGCTATTGCAGTAGGTGTCATGATGTGGAAGAAGAAGAATCTCACAGTAGGTATATGGTCAATTGAAATTCATCCTCTGCGTATGCAATACTAAAAGTGCTCGAACGAATTACTACGGACTATAACCAACGCGGAATTTGGTCGGCTCTCGTCCTATCCAGGACAACCACCCCTGAGAGTAGTGAACAAACGACTCAAACCACTGCACTCTGTTCCGGTTGTGTGTGTGGAGAATACTTCTTTGATGAACTATCCGATCTATCCGAAACGGAGATGAGCAAATTATGGAGTTATTCAAAGCAGGAGTAACGGCGACCAAGCCGACTCGAGTGGTAGCACAATGGACCTATCTTAGTCTATGGAGGGGTGGCCCGTGGTGCAATGGTAAACATCGCCGTCTGTCACGCGGAAGGTCTGTGTAGTTCAAAGTATGTCCATAGCCAAAGAAATGCAACTCGTATACGGAAAAATTGTGCAACACAGCTGATGTAAATGGGAAGTGAACGCAAATACTGATGAAGGGATAACACATAGTATATGGTTATTTCAAATTCTAACACAACACCATAATGGCATGGAACATTTGCTGGGAACTATAACCAACGTTAAAAATCAATCGAGTTCCTCTCGAGAGTAGTTAACGAACATCTACGACCCAAACCATATGCACTCCGTCCAGATTATGTGACAAACACCATAAGAGTATAACTCTTGAACCTATGCCTGGCGGAGGGAAGCCACCTAACCAATTAACCAAACATTATCGGCATGGCAAATTTTATTCCCAGCAAGATTAAAAGCACCAGGCCTAAAACCACGTATTATGGTTTGACTTGAGCTGCAAAGAGGCTATTAGGCTCAGGGAGCTAAGTTTTCGGGCCTACAAGGCAAACAGTTCTGAGGAAAACCGAAAAAAGTACATACGAGCCAGAAATGACTGCAACTCCCACATTCGACGGATTAAATTCCAATCCGACCAAAAATTAAGGCGTAAAATCCTTCAATGTCCCAAAGGTAGCAAAAGTTTCTGGTCGTTTGTAAAAAACGTAAAAAACTCAACTAAGTCGTCTATACCGACGCTCATCCACAATGACATTCCAGCTGTCACCCCCTTAGACAAAGCTAACCTACTTGCTGCTCATTTCGCAACCAATTCTCGGCTGCCAGCTTGTACTTTGTCTTCGCCTGTACTAGAGTGCGTCAATTCCACCATGGGACTAATCCACTTCCGCACTCGTACAGTCGCAAGGGTTCTTAAGGACCTCGACATACACAAATCCGCTGGTCCAGATGGTATTGCCCCAATAGTTCTGAAGAGGTGTTCTTCTACGCTGGCAAAACCACTGCGTAAGCTTTTTCACCTTTCCTACACCTCTGGGCTCTTTCCGAGTAGGTGGAAAACAGCATTTGTCCGGCCTATACCCACAAAAGGCGAATCATCTTCCCCTTCCAACTACCGACCAATTGCACTAACGTCCCTTCTTTCGAAGGTCATGGAAACGCTGATTAACCGTCAGCTTATGAAATATCTTGAATCCAGGAAACTCCTCAATGACCGCCAATACGGTTTCCGCAGCAACAGATCCACTGGTGATTTGATGAAATATCTCGCTGAAAAGTGGAATCACTCGCTTCACCAAGGGTGACAGGATTTGGCATGAAACCCTTTTGTCGAAAATGCGTGCTTTTGGGATCGATGAGTCTCTTTTTCAATGGATTAGAAGCTACCTTTCGAATCGTTAAATTCAAGTTGTTTTGGACGGATTCAAGTCTGATACTAACTTTGTAAATGCTGGTGTTCCCCAGGGCTCCGTTTTGTCTCCGACACTCTTTCTTATTTTTATAAATGATCTCTTGTCTGTTACTTCTAATCCAATTCACTCCTTCGCTGACGACAGTACCCTCAGCTTCTCATATTCGTTCACCAGTTTACGACCCTGCACTTCGGTTGTAGATAATGAGCGGCAGCGTATGTTAAGCTCATTAAATTCCGATATCAACAGCATCATCCAATGGGGTAAAACAATAGAGTGGAATTGAATGCATCCAAAACACAATGCTGTCTCTTGTCGCTAAAGCGTATAACTAACCTGCAGCCATTATTCATGAATGGCACTTGCATCTCAGAAACTGAAAAGCTTTCCATCCTGGGTATGAGCGTTGCTCACAATCTTAATTGGAACGACCATACATATATTCAGTGTCACCAAGAATGCTGCGAAATGCCTAGGTTTCTTATACAGATGCAAGAAATATTTCTCACCCTTAGATCTGGCTACAATCTATAAGGCGTTCATTCGCCCCAAATTAGAGTTTAACGCTCATGTCTGGTCCGGTGCATCCAAGACCTCATTGCACCTACTAGAAAGACCTACGGACAGGAAGAACTGGACCCGCCAAACTCAACCGCGCAGAAACTGTGTGGATTTCTACACTGACGGGTCTAAAACCAAAGACGGGGTGGGCAGTAGAGTTTTCTGCAAACAACTCAAGCTACATAAAGCTCTAAAATTACCAGATCACTGCAGCGTTTTCCAGGCGGAACTGTTGGCAAAAAAAGAGGCTTTTTCTTGGCTGAAGTGGAACGTAATATCCACCACGGATATTCGCATTCTCACAGACAGTCAAGCAGCCTTAAAGTCGCTGGAGTCCTATGTGTACACATCAAAATCTAGTCTCGACTGTCGCAGATCTCTTAACGAGATGGCAGAACAGTCCAACATACAGCTTATCTGGGTACCAGGACACAGCGACATTACATGTAATGAAAAATCCGACACAATCGCCAAACTAGGAACGACGCTACAATCAATCGTGGCTTGTGAGGGAGTACCCCTTACAACCATTAAACATAATCTGACCAATCTTGCCAGGGCCGAGACGAACCTGAGATGGACACAGGGACATACCTGCGTCATCACCAGGCAAATCTGGCCTCGGCTGGACAGTCAACGCACAAGGAGTATATTCTCCCTAAAAAGAACTGACATCTACAAAGTCATCGGTGTCATCACAGGACACAGCCTCATTGGCAGTCACGCACAAAAACTAGGAATAGTTCCAAATGATTTCTGCAGAAGCTGTCAGGACGAGAAGGATGTTGAATCCATTCACCACCTTCTCTGCGCCTGTCCAGCTCTGTGCAATTTCAGGAAACGTTACCTTGGCTCTTACTTCCTTAACGATCTGACATATGTTCAGAAAGTAGGGATACTTGATCTTCTTAACTTCTTAAGAAGCACAAAATGGCTCCACGAATAGGGGGGTAAAACAACCTCGTAGCTGCACAACGGGCCTCCCTGGCCCATGTGCATTCTTCTCAACTCTGGGAAGGCTACGACCCTACCTACCTACCTACCAACTAGACAGAATACAAAAACGAGTCATAAAACTGATAGGTGTCTCCAGCATTACCAAAACATTACACTCGCTGGAACACGGCAGGAATGTTACCTGCCTCTCCCTGTTTTATCGTTACTACCACCAAAAATGCTCTGATGAAATAGCCAGTTGCATTCCGCCCCTTCAACATTTCTCCCGCAATACACGTCTCTCTAGGAATGCTCACCAATATACCCTGAAGCCCGCTTTCGGACGTACTGTCAAATATAGAGAATCTTTCATTAACCGAACCACACGAATCTGGAACTCCCTGCCGGATTCAGTTGCCCCCCCTCAATGCAACATGCAAACATTTAAGATCAATGTCCAATGCATCTGTCCGTGTATCCGAGGCATCTTGCTCATTCATAACTATAAGTTTTTTTAAGTGGGCGGATTGTTAGCCCGCCGCACTACCGCCAACGGTTGTTGAAGAGGCTATCCAGAGGGCGCCGCGAGGAGGCCGTATGTCAACTTGAAAACTCCTCACTCGAAAGACCAAAGTCATGCTTTACAAAACGCTCATTCTGCTAGTCTTGCTGTACGGAGCCGAAATCTGGACGATAAGCAGGACAGCGGAGCTGATTTTGGGTTCTTTCGAAAGAAAAATTCTGCGCCGGATATTTGGTCCTGTCTGTGAGGAAGGTGAATGGAGAAGAAGACACAACCGCGAACTCTACGAGCTGTACCAAGATGTGGATGTAGTCCGGAAGGCAAGGATCCGTCGACTACACTGGTTCGGCCACATCGAGCGCATGGACATCAACGCTCCAGCTAAGAGGGTCTTCGATTCCGAGCCTCCTGGTTCGAGAAGAAGAGGAAGACCGAACCTCCGGTATAAAGACCAAGTAATCGCGGATATGTAAGACATCTTGATCTTGACAACTGGAAGCAGCGTGCCCGGGACCGTCAAGGATGGAAGGCAGCTATAGCTCAGGCTCAGATCCTCCATGGATCGCTGGCCTGATAAGTAAGTAAGTAAGTAAGTCCAATGCATCTCCTCTATTCCTCTTCCTTTCTACCTTCTGCCCGCACTGTGTCGCCGACATAATAAGGTTATTAGACCTTGAGTGCGCGCAAATTATTTAAAAAAAAAATTCCAATAGAATGTCGAGAGACCTTCACTTCACTACAAATAACTTGGGTGTACGTGTACAATCTCCAGCCGTATTGTTACACTTTGAATGATGGAGACATGTGAATCATCGTTTGCATTTTACTCCATATTTGGAACATGTTCCTACGCTGAGTTATAAACACTTTAAGAAGAGTATGCACCACCTAGTATGTCCTAATGGCATCGTTAAAGAACTTATTCACTCCCCACATACTATCAAAAGACTATATAACCATAACGTAGGTCCTCAGAAAGCAAAGCAACTTTGTTCAATTACCCTAAATCAATATTAATGAGACCGATTGCCATAAAAAGTAGAACGATTAGGATTTTGTTTTCTGCAGATTGACAGTTCAATCTACTACGTCATACATAGTACATAGAGTTTGTTTTGAAGTAAGCCTCTCCCTAAACCTATCTACCAATACCATCGTCTTTCACAAGAAAACGAGCGAGGGGAGAAAAACAAAGCCGTTAAGGATCCGGTCGGTACTTATCTCAATCTTAAGTAAGTCCTCCCTTGATAGTCGGAATTATTAATTTGCAAAACTTATTCACTTGCCACGCTTCGATGCGTTATCTCCCTTTAGGCTAAAAGTGGCACGGCGACCACAACTTCATTGCAACAAAGTTATCAAACGCCTCATGCGGTGCGGTGTCCTCGATTTTTTATCGAATCGTACAAATCATTCGTCATAAGCCCTAAAGTCATAAAATGACTTACAAAACTCGTTATGCATGGGATACTCTGCTACTTTGTCGTGAATGATGCATTTGATCCGTTTGGAACTCATTTAATAGCTCAATTTGCCTAAGTAAATTCCACAAACAACAATAGCGGTATGCAGTCGTTAATTCATAACGCAATGACCGTTGACCAGCATCAAACCCGGTAACCTTTCCCAGAGTTTCATATTTATCGAATACTCTAGACGCCATGCTTGTCCGCCCACCAGTCGCTAGTGCCTGAGTGAGGAAATGTTCACGTCAGGCCACAGCCAGCAGGTTGAGTCGAGTTGGAGCAACTCTCTGTCGCTTATTCCGTACACCGGCAATAAAAGCCAAACTCGTAAACTAATCGTTTAAGGTTTAGATACTTTTCGTTACACTCCGTTCTAGTCTGGCTAAACATGGTATGTGTACTTGGATTTTATAACGATAGCGTTACTGGCGGTGAGGTGAGCATGCAATGAGGCGACGTTGACACATTTTTTGTTGTTGTCGAACTTTCATAACCGTTTGTCAATCTATCTGACTGGCTGGCGATAGTGTATTGCGCGTTGGTATGTCCCCTCTACGGTGTTCTTAATTGCACTTTACGCTGCAGTGGGTTTTTCGGAGTTTTCCTTCCAGTTCTTTGTTTTTCACTATGGGTACTTGGAACTTGTTTTTCGTATGAGTCTTCGTAGCATTTTCGGCGACCTATTCCAATTTACCATGTTTTTTTTTTTTTTTTCGTTCTCATTGTTTCCCGCCATACCACCATATATCTGTATATAGCCGGCACCATCACCGAATAAATGTATATATGACTGCCATCACACCACCTGTCCCATGGCGTGGAGTTTCTATTGTTCTCGGATTGAAACAGAGAGAAAAAGTGACAGAAACTATCGCACACCAAACTACACACCTTTTGTTTACGTTTCGCCTCGTTTTGGGTCGGTCGCGGACAAGAAGTATCTCTTTTCCGCGTTGTTGCTGTTCGGCTTGTGAACCCCCGAAAGTTGATGTAATAAACCGGTCACCCACCTTTGCGCTACGTCTATCTAAGCGTTTACAATGCCTGGTGCTGCGATGACCTCGTGTCATAAAACTCTCTCAAAAAACCGGGCTTGGGTCGATGACGATTGTACAAAAAAGGGGCAAGCAAATGTACTGGGACTTAAAACGTTCCAAAAAATGTTGTCGAACATAAGGAGAGAAAACAAGTCATGAATTAAAATGCACGCGACTTTTACCCTCATTGTCGGCCCACAATTGAATTGATAGCCATCAATAGATGGACGGGACGGAATTGGATCGATACGATTCAAAGCGGTTGATTTTTTTTTCCTTTCTTTCGATTAAGCAATTGTAATTCGATATACTACGCGGGCATCAAAACCGGCAGGTGGAGGTTAAGACGATTTGGTAACACATAGGGAAGAACAGAGGTACGGTAGTTAAATTGCTTGAACTTTTTAATCGGTGTTTGGATTGATTGGGGTAGGGTTCAGTGAATCACTGGCAAAAATGTTGTCCTTTTCGTATCTGGCTTCGGCGCTTGTATTGGGTGTCGCCCGCCCAAAAGTAAGGCATGGCCGTAGTTTTCTTCTGCTTACTTTGTGAAAACGTTTCATAATAATGCCCACTATATTCAAGCCAAATATACCCCTCGATCTTTGGCAGACGAAAATTGGAAAGGATTTTCAAAGCAAATGACGTCCTACAATACCTCTTGTAATGCTATGGTGTGATCCTTATTAGTGTAAAAGAGGACAGAACAAACTTGACTTTGGTAAACTCCACTTGCAGAGCACAATAAGGTTATAGCTGAGATTGTTTGCTAGTATGCAACAAGTTTCTCAAACAATGTCTGTCAGTTAAGCAATTAAGCTGAGTATAAAGAATACACCACGCCTTTAAAGGACATACGTTTTAGTGGAGCTGTACTTCAAGACTCCATTACTAGACGTATTACTACGCTCTTTTCTTTTTTTGTTTGTATTAGGCCAGCAATCCATGGAGGATCTAAGCCTGAGTTATAGCTGCCTTCCATCCGGGCACGCTGTTTCCAGTTATCAAGATTAAGCTGTCTTGGAGATTCGGTCTTCCTTTCTTCTCGAACCGGGAGGCTCGGAGTCAAAGACCCTCTTGCCTGGAGCGTTCCACATCTTTGTACAGCTCATAAAGTTTGCGGCTATGTCTTCTCCTCCATTCACCTTCCTCACAAACAGGACCAAATAACTGGCACAGAATTTTTCTTTTGAAAGAATCCAAAATCAGCTCCGCCGTCATTCTTATCGCTCAGCTTTCGGCTCCGTACAGCAAGACTAGCATTATAAGCGTTTTGTAAAGCATGGCTTTGGTTTTTCGAGTGAGGAGTTTTGACCCAAGTTGTTGAGAGCACCGTGGCGCAGTGGGTAGTGTGTTGGCCTCTGACGCCGATGACAAGGGATCGAATCCCGACACAGCCATGTCATCGAACGTGTTTTTCACGGTGTTTCTCCTCAGCGGGGTTCTGACAAAACCCCCTGTAGTAAAATTGTCATGAAAAGCTTCTCGGAATTCGCCGTTCGGAACCGGCAATAAACTGTAGGTCCCTTTCACCTATGGGAAAATGAAATCACACACAACATGGGTGATTGAGAGAAGCTCGGCTCAGGTTCTTCATGGACTGTAACGCCAACATACGTACATGTTTGGACAAACCGAAGTAGCAACGGTTGTCAGGGATGATTCTATGCCGGATCTCCACTGTGGTGTCCTTTGTACAGTTTACGTTTGTTCCGAGGTAAACAAACTCCTTAACCATCTCGAAATTATAGCCGTCAATCGTTATATTTTGGGGTAGCCGCGGTGCAGTGGTTAACATCATCGACCGTCGAGCGGAAGGTCTATAGTTCAAATTCGTTTCATAGCCAAGGAAAATCCATTCCTATACGAAAAAAAAGTACGCAACACAGTTGTGAATGGAAAGTGACCAAACGTACTGCTGCCGGCATAAAACTCACAGTAAATGGTCAACTGAAATTCATCCTCTGTGTATGCAATACAAAAGTACTCCAAACGAATTACTATGGGCTATAACCAGCGCGGAATTTGGTCGGCTCTCATCCTATCTAAGACAAAACCACCCCTGAGAATAGTACGAACATCTAAGACCCAAAACCTTTGCACTCCGTTCAGGTTGTGTGTCAAAAACATCAACCTGCGCGAAACTCCCTCTCTACAATGTTCAATACGTTACAATCGCCGTGAAAACTTCTACAACGTCACGCCGAGACCGCGCGATGACGTCAATATAATCCACGTACCCTAGCAGCTGGACAGACTTGCGACTGCCCGTCGCACTATCTGGTCACTATCTGCGCATCTCCTTTCCGAAATCCAATCCGGTGCATGTTTCAAACGGTTCAGAGGTCCTAGAACCGAACTGCATTGTATTTTTTAGCGTGGCGCGACACAGGCGGATCAGTTTTCCTGGGATCCCGAATTCGGCCTATGGGTCTATAGTCGATTTACCGGGCCGGAAGCCGGACAGGTAGCTGCCGATTAATGCAGTGCAAATGGGCTTTGGACGTTCACACAGTACGCTGGACAGGATCTTGTACGCGACATTGAGCAGGGAAGAGGTAGGACCGCCTTTTTTGTGGATGGGACAAATAGAGCTGACATTCCAGTCATCGGGCATGCTTTCATCTTCCCAAATTCTACAGGTGATCTGCATGCTCCCTACCAGAACATCGCCGCTGATAGCAAGCCAGCTGAGCCTGTGGCCTTGTTGTTTTTCAGCTTTTGAGTAGCTGTGCCGACTTCTTCGATGCTGGGCGGGAGGACTACTTCAGCGGCTGGAGTTAGGATTTCCGCAGTGCCTACCACTCTCTCTGGGTTATGCTCGTTAAGCACCTGCTGAAAATGCTGCTTAAATACATCCCCTATTCACTGCGGGTCGGTCAAGCCTCCTGCAAGGCTTTTTGCTTTATTATAAAAGGCCCGTATTTTATGCTTGTCCCTGGACTCCTCGATATCCTTGAGCTGAGAGGCAAGGCGTTTAACATGACTCAAATCTGCGGTGATTCATTGCTCTAAAAGTCCAGTACTAACTTTTAAGACCGCTACCTCTACAACCAATCGGATTTTGTAATAAAGTCTTTCGGATGGGAATGTTGACATCAATCAACTCGGCAGGTTTATCGAAAATGTTCCCTAAATCCTAAGGCATGTGCTACAAATTACTTGTTCACACCCTTGTGTTACTTGTTGTTTTTTTACTATAAAATTGTAAAACCGCTGCAAAAACATGCAGAAAAATTTGTGAAGTGTACATTGAGAATGCTGTGAGGGAACGCCGGACCCAGGAATGGTTTGCTCGATTCTGTTTCGGAAATGTTGGTGCCAAAGACGCACTTCGCTCAGGTCGGACAATCTGTTAAAAAAAAATCGATGAAAATTTGCAGGTGGTGGAGCGTAAGCGACACGCAAGCTGTCAGAAGATAGCAGAGGTACTAAACATCAAGCATGTGACAGCTTGTAATCATCTAAAAAAGAATAGGCTACTCGAAGAAGGTCGATATTTGGGTACCACATAAATGAACGTAAAGAAACTGAATTAAATAAAATATCAAACGTTAGCGATCATAGCCAAAGGCCGATAACCCTTGACAAGCGACTTCAAAGTCTAGATCAACGGCCAACAATGTGAGGCGAATTTTCCACCAGCGAAATCGTTCCCCATGAGCAAAAATAATCGGAATCACTTAATGCCTAGTTTTGATTACAAGGTGTAAGCATAAGGACCTCCAAACTAAGCTCCCGAAGCTTCTGGCGAGTCTCTACCGATGTATGTTGTCTCGATAGGATATAATTTCTCTCCTACTGCTCAAAGCCACTTCTAGGAGGTTATTTTCTTTAGACGGTCAGACTGTTGACAGAACAGGTCCGAATTAAGAGTTTTGTCATAGGGTAGCGTTCCTGGTAGTTGATTATCCGCCAATTCCATTAAATACACAGCAAACCCTTCCTTCCAGGCCTTCCCTGTTGCGTTGTCCCAATAGCACGGATACGAAAATTCTTCGGGCCGGAGCTATGTTTTCCATACGCTCTACATGGCCTAGCCGAGCGTTGTATCGGTAGACCCTTAACCAGGCACATGCCGCCGTACAGCCCGTAAAGTTCGTGGTTGAATCTTCTCCTCCAGATAGGAGGTAAATAGGACCAAAGGTCGCACTCAGAACTTTTCTTTCCAAAAGATCAAGAGCTTCCTTATCCGCTTTCAAAAGCGTCCATGCCTCTGCACCATAAAGTAGGACTGGGATAGTTAAGGTATTATATAACGCCAGCTTGGTCTTTCGAAAGACGGCTCTGTTACTCAATTGCCTTTTGAGCCGAAAAAAAACAGCGATTGGTAAGAGTTATTCTGATGTTGTTCGTATTTGTTACTGAGGATCCAAGATAGACGAAGTCCTTGACTACCTCAAAGTTCTTGCTGCCCATTGTGACGCTTTGTCCGACCGTCCTTTCTTGATGAAAGCATACATGTACTTCGTTTTGACCTCATTTACATTTGGCCGCCTTCGCTTCAATGCCAGCAAACGCCTCATAAACGTCCCGCTGCGTTCGACCAATCACGTCAATATCATCGGCGTAGGCTAGCAGATGAGGGGGCCGTGGGGCAGTGATTAGTGTGTTGGACTCTGACGCACTATGAGCGAGTTCGGATCCCGATAACACCAACGCCATCGAATATTTCTTTCGCGACGTCCCTCCTCGGCGGGATACTAGCAAAACCCCTCGTAGTATGAGGTGTGAAAACACAACATGGGTGATTGAGAGAAGCTTGGCTCTGGTCCTTCATGGGCTGTAACAACACCAAAGAAGAAGCTAGCAGTTGAACGGACTTTTGGAAGATCGCGGCACTAGTGCTGACTTGTGAGTCTCGCACGATCTTCTCAAGAATGATGTTAAAAAGTCACATGATAGGTTGTCTAAAACCTTTTTTAATATTGAAGGTCTCGTTACCGACCCTGATTGAGCAGCGAGAATTTTCCATCGTCAACCTACACAATCTGACGAGTTTGGTAAGGATGCCAAAACTAGACATGGCTCTGTATAGCTCGTCTCTATACACGCTATCATATGCGGCCTTGAAATCGACAAATAGGTGGTGAGTGTCGATCTGCATTTCTTGGGTCTCTTCCAGGATCTGCTGCAGTGTGAAAATTTGGTCTATTGTGAACTTTGCTGGCCTGAAGCCATACTGATAAGGACCTATCAGGGTGTTGATGAACGGTTTCAGGCGTTTACATTAAACAGCAATGAGAATTTTGTATGCGATGTTAAGGAGACCGATCCCTCTGTAATTGGCACTGTCAAAGGGGTCTCCTTTCTTGTGGATCGGGCAAACGATACTGAGATTCAACTCGTGGGGCATGCATTCCTCCGACCATATTCCACGGACAGTCCGTCCGCTCGAGCAGCTTTATTTGACTTCAGCCTTGATATTGCTATCTTGACCACTTCAAAGACGGGTAAACCAAAACGTAAAAGGTAAAGGACAATAGGAGAGAGTGGAGGTTTGATTGCATCAACTTACTTTTATTAGTTTTTAAATAATAGAATAAATGTACGGATTACTTTTTAAGTGGAATCGCTCCAACCAGGCATACCTAGATACCATTCATTCGTTTGCCTTATTGTTATAATACTTTACCTTTCAGTGCTCAAGGAAAACAATTCCCAAATGTTCCTCCATTAACAAAAATAAAGAATAAATCACAAGGACAAATGGTGGTCATTACAGTCGTTTTGTCCAAGAATCGAGTTCAATTATTAGCCATAAATTAAGGCGTAAATAGGAAAATCAATTATGAATCACATTTCCCCATTTACTACCAGAAGCTAGTTGTTGTCCGTCGAGCAATTGCAGAGTAATCAGTCATCGGTCCACGACCTTCCCGATTCGGTCCACAATGGCCTTATCAAATAACTTGCAAGCTCTAAGGCCGTTGGGCGTATCGAATGCACGCTCGAAAGGAAAGAGTACGCGCTGGGCATTTTCGTCGACATTGAGGGAGCTTTTGATAACGCAACTTATGACAGCATGTGTAACGCTGCCAGACATCATGGCGTAGATAAAGCACTGGTCCTTTGGATCAAAGCAATGCTCATGCACAGGACATTGACCGCTGATGCAGGCCTCGACCAGTGTGTCAAATCTGGCGTAAACAGGGGCTGCCCTCAAGGTGGCGTCCTGTCTCCGCTGTTATGGTGCATGGTGGTCGATTCCCTGCTTGATGCTCTCAATGCCTCTGGAATATACGCCCAGGCCTACGCGGATGACGTCGCCATTCTTTCTGTCGGCTTATGTTTGGCGACTGTCCGCCGCAAAGCACAGGCGGCGCTAAATGTGATCGATGATTGGTGTACCAGAAATGGGCTGTCAGTCAATCCTCTTAAGACCGATGTGGTTCTCTTTACGAGAAGGAGGAAAAATACTGACATGACTCAGCTGGTACTAAAGGGCACTTCCATCCCGATATCCAAGGAGGCTAAGTATCTAGGAGTCATCTAAGGTAGTAAGCTTCTCTGGTCAAAACATGTTGAGTCAAAAACCACCAAAGCGCTGTCAGCTTTCTGGCAATGCAAAGGAGCTTTTGGCAAAACATGGGGCTTATCGCCGGCAAAGGTCCATTGGATCTACACGGCAATGATAAGACCTATAATCTCATATGCATCTGGTGGAACATTCTAAAACGCAAACACGTCGTAGCTTCTTTCACCAAACTTCAAAGAACGGTTTGTCTCAGCTGCACGGTGGCTTTCCCCAGCACGCCGGGCGCTGCTCTAGATGTTATGATGAACCTTCCACCTTTTGATATATTTATCAGAGGGTGTGCTCTGAAAGCCATGTCTCGTCTGAAGAGAAATGGCTTTTGGTACAACTCGCATAGGAATAACGGTGTGCTTGCGCAAGAATCGTCCTGCGACCCCTGTCTCATGGACATGCCTTCTGACGCACTGACGCCCGTTATCCTTTTACGTCGTAATTTCACTGTCGAGTTTCCATGGCGTCAGGATTGGCTATGGCTGGATACTGAACCTGGAAAGGATAGTCTTCGCATTTTCACGGATGGCTCCAGATCTGGGCGGGGGTCCGGTGCTGGGGTCTTCTTTGAGCGCGAAAACATCCGACTGCACTTCTCCTTAGGAAAATATGCGTCTGTCTTCCAATCAGAGATATACGCAATCCTAATGGTCATGCACGATGTTGTGAAGCACAGGTGGAAGGGGGAAAGCATATGCGTATGTAGTGACAGCCAAGCTGCACTAAAAGCTGTGGGTAACCCCTTAACTAGCTCCAAATTAGTGCTTGAACTCAAGTCCTTCTTGAACAGAGTCGGCAGACTAAATTCATTAAGGCTTGTATGGGTTCCAGGCCACTCTGGGATCCCAGGAAATAAGACCTCTGATGAACTCGCTAGAGAGGGTTCAGAGGAGAGCTTCTCAGGACCTGAACCCGCTCTAGGTCTACCTGCGTCCACGGTAAATTCCTACATTAACGATTGTGTATTTAACACACACAACCGTAGATGGAGGGATTGTCCGGGTTGCAGGATGACTAAGCGCGTATACCCTGATTTCTTCAAAAAATCTGCAGCTTTCCTCCTGTCTTTAAAGAGAATCGACTGCAGAAGGCTTGTGGGAGTTATCACGGGCCATTACACTTTTGCCAAGCATCTCTACGTGCTCGGCATCAGTGAGACGCCTACCTGTGCTGCATGTGGCGAAGAGGAGGATGATACTGCAGAGCATTTCCTATGTTATTGTCCCGCCTTTGCTCGCATACGGTGGCGGACCCTTGGAGCCGACGTGGTGTGTGCCGAATCCCTTAGCTCTACATCACTGAAGCTCCTTAAAATTTTTCTCCGGAAAACGGAGAAAATACAGTCATGTAAGGTGTCTGTCTGGAGTACAATGGACCAGGGATTGCGTCTGAGTGCTCCAGCGGATAGCAGAAAAAAAAAAAAACAGGCCGTATGAAACAAAGTCTCAATGGTTTTCCCCCAAAGTCAAAAGTTTCCATTCGTTCATTATTAGCCCAAATAGGCAATAGTTCTTACCAATCACTTCCAGCCACGTACTATTTTATTTATGGATTCATGAGCAGACAATCTATTGCGCTCCTTCCGCCACAAGTGCTCGGTAATTGATACATAATGCGGAAGTAACTCCCAAATAAGTCATGCTTTAGTCAAGAATCAAGATCAACTAACATTACCTAATTGAAACAAAAATAAAACAAAAAAACAAACTTGATCGGCCTCTTAACGTCGGATTTGTGTCGATTTTGAAATCATTCACAGTCTTAAGCACGAAACGAGTCATGGAAATCCCTCCGGAAATTATGACTAAATATATGTAAATGGAAGCAACGGGTCTACTCAATGTCTGGGGCAACGGTGTAGGATTGCCTGATCTCGTAACGAATGAATCGATTAATTCCGTTTACCTTGAATAGGTGTGTGTTGGATGACTCACTGTGATAGATAGAATGGCCCTCTAAAAGAAAATGTCATCAGACTGACCTATCTGGCAGGACAATCTCGGAAAATGTCCAATTTTACGAATGAGTCACCCTGAAAATTCAGCTCATCGACATGAGTCAAGGAAGGATGAGGAGAAGAATTGTCTACGCCACAAAAGTTGAATGAAGTATCGAACTTACAACCGAGATATCATAATTTCCTCCATCCGGAAGTTGTCGACCACACTCTCTATCGCATAGACATGCCACCCAAACGAATTAAACAATTTCCCTCCCTGAAGCATGGACGAGAGAGTGCAAGTTACCGACATCGCCCCACATATTTTTTTCCCAAATCCATTCCCATAAATCCAAAGTCCACAGATCAAATTGCACCTCCAAACATATTCCCATACGACAATTGCTCCCACGGTTGTTCACCTTACTTTCCGGTCACTCTGCTGATCACACACATTTTCCCCAGGTCGTCGCTGCAACGTGCAGTAATTTGAATCCCTTTATTTTCCTTTCCCATTTTCCGTCCACTGTCGCATAGCCTTAAGCCATAGGAATAAGTTAGTAGTTGCTTGGATATCGACCAATAAAGACATCTATTTTTGAATTAATAAATTCTTTTTTAAAAATCAAAAACCCCTGCGATTTCAATAACTGGCGCCCGAGCAGGGACCGTCGCGAGTGCGAAAAGTACAAAGTTTAATAATAGTGCAAAATTCGCAAGTATTAATTGTTGAAATAAAACGTGAAAAGTAAAAGCGTTATCGATTATAAATCCGCGACGGTTCCTAAACCAAAAATAAAAGTGTTATTAGTGCAAGGTGTCTTCAAGATCAATCCACCCCAAGGAAAGAGGCCCCTTAGTAGCAGCCGCAAACAGGAGTCAGCGACGATCTGGCAGCCACTTGGAGGAAAATGCAGCTACTCATATTAATGTAAGAAATATCATCTTTTTTTTCTCAAACAACGAAATTATCATTAGAAAAACTAAGAAACTAAAATATATAAGTAAAAAAGAAGGAAATAATTTGAGCTAAAGAAAGAGTGTAACTGGTCCTATTAATTAGCGATTTCGTAAAAACACGAGTGAAATAAAATTAAAGCTATAGGAAAACAAAGAAGGAATAATTAGAATTAAAGAAAAATCGTAATTGGTCTTATCTATTAGTGATCTCATAAAATCTAAAGTAAAATAAGACAACAATAAGGAAAGAAAAGAAAACAAATAAGAAAATAATTAGAGTTAAGAGAAAAATTGTAATTGGTTCCATTAATTAGCGAATTTACTTATATTTATATTAAAAGGATAAACATTTAGTTACGTAAATTTTTTATTTTTGATAAAACATAATGGCTCGAAATGAAAATCTAATTCGTCCTGCACGACTTCCCCACAACGCAGATAACCCAACTCCTGTAATTGCCCCAGCTGAACCAGCTAACACTTCCCTTCAAAATCAAATCCGACAAATTGTTTCAGAGGTCCTAAAGCAGGAATGCCCTCGTATTATTAGCACGCTCCTCAGTCCTACAACGGACACAAATCTCGATTCCGACCAAGAAATCAATGAGAATCAAAGAGCAGATTTATCCTCTATGGACAAGATACCTGACGTAGTGCGTAGCCTACGAGAATTTTCAGGACAAGCGGGAGAGTTCGGCTCTTGGAAGAAGAGCATTGACCGCATCTTGAACATCTACGAGTCTGAGAAAGGCACAGCTAAATATTACGGAATACTTAACGTCATCCGTAACAAGATTGTGGGCCAGGCAGATATTGTCTTAGAGTCGTACAATACTCCCCTAAACTGGGAGTGTATTTCACGTTGTCTCACACTCCATTACGCTGACAAGCGCGATCTTGGTACTCTTGAGTACCAGATGACACGCCTTATTCAAGGCAACAGTACGATTCAAGAATTTTATCATTCCGTTTATCATCATCTCTCGTTAATACTTAACAAAATTACCTGCCTGAAGATGGGCGCGGAAGCAATGAATGCTATGGTTAAAACTTACAGAGACAAGGCTCTCGATACTTTCGTGAGAGGTCTCAAAGGCGACCTTCCAAGACTCCTTGGTATAAAGGAACCGAGAGACCTCCCAGAAGCTTTGCATTTGTGCTTAAAGCTAGAAAATTTAAATTATAGAATCCAATACGCAAATCAATCGAATGGCCCTATACGCAGAGTGGAAACACACCATCAATCCTCCTCAGTGCCAAGGCAACCAAATTACCAACTTCCTCATATTCCAAAGATTCCGTTCTATCCAGAACTATTACAACCTCCGCAAAGACCACCTAAACCGAATTTCCAACAACCATTTATTCGAAATCCTCAACCATTTTTCCGGAATCAATCACATTTTAACCCACATCAAGCCAACCAACCTCCGCATGTTCCACAACGTAATTATCCTAACCAGTTCTACCCAAGGACGTTCGAACGACCCACACCTATGGATGTAGATCCCTCTGTCCGTACGAATCAGGTCAATTACCAAAATCGGCCTCCCCAGAAGAATTGGCCACCTGCACCTAAAAGACCTACAACGGGCTCACAACTGCATGTACCCCCTCAAAAACTCCAGAGAACATATCACACAACCACAATGCCTGATGCTATCCCCGAAATAGTACAATACGACGAAACAATCCAAAACGAAGATAACCACAACGATCAGACTTTGGCTGATTATCTGGGAACATATAATGACGAGTTCGACATGCATTATGGTTATCAAGAACCAGAAGCTAACTCCGAAGAAGTTGTCAGCACTTCCGAAACAACGCAAGACGTTCATTTTTTAGGATGAACTGCTCTTCGCTCCCGTATTTTGAATATAGGACGAAGAGCGGTAGTATATTGAAGTTCTTAATAGATACCGGGTCAAATAAGAATTACATCCAACCGAATTGTGTGAAAGTTAAAACTCAGAACGAAAATCCGTTTTTCGCTAACTCAGTGGGCGGGAACGTACAGATTACGCACCATGCCATGCTATATCTATTCGGTCCAAATAACGTACCCTTGAAATTTTTCATTCTCCCTACCCTAAAATCCTTCCATGGCATTATCGGGAACGATAGCCTAAAAGAACTCAATGCCGTAATCTTTGCAGCGGGAAGTTACCTTATCTTAAATAACAACATTCGCATTCCAATAAAACAACATGTTACTCAGTCAGTTAATAACATAAACATACGAACTTCACATTTAAATCCAAATCAAATAATTCAACTAGAAAATATCTTCAGAAGTTTTCCCAAACTATTCGCTGAACCCGATGAGAAGCTGACGTATTCCACGGTAGTTAAAGGTGAGATCAGGACGACCAATAATGATCCTGTCTACTCTAAAACTTATCCGTACCCGATGGCACTCAAACCAGTCGTTGAAAAGGAAATTGCGAAACTACTCGCAGATGGTATCATCAGACCTTCACGGTCCCCGTACAACGCCCCGGTATGGGTTGTCCCGAAGAAGCTAGATGCATCAGGGAAAAAAAAGTACAGATTGGTGATAGACTATCGCAAACTGAACTCTATCACCGTTCCCGACAGGTATCCAATACCTGAAATAAATGATGTTTTGGCTAATTTGGGAAACAATAAATTATTTTCGGTTATCGACTTACGAAGTGGTTTCCACCAGATTCCTTTGAAGGAATCTGACATTGAGAAAACCGCATTCTCAGTTAATAACGGGAAATATGAGTTTACCCGTTTACCTTTCGGATTGAAGAACGCGCCATCGATCTTCCAACGCGCTCTGGATGACATCCTCAGAGAGCATATCGGACTAAGATGTTATATATATATAGATGATATTATAATTTTTGGTCGAACCGAGGAAGAACATCTCCAAAACCTCGCAGCTGTCTTTCAGACTCTCGAAAGAGCCAACATGAAAGTACAGATTGATAAATGCGAGTTTCTCCAACGTTCAGTGGAATTTCTTGGTTTCGTTGTAAGTGATAATGGGATCAAAACAAATCCCTCGAAAGTGAAAGCTATCGTCGACTTCCCACCTCCAACTAACATCAAGGAATTAAGATCATTTTTGGGCATGTCAGGATATTACAGACGTTTTATTCCTGGTTATGCTAAGATCGCGCATCCTCTTAATTCGCTTCTAAGAGGAAAAGAAGGAAACGGCCGCGTGTCTAAGAATATATCGAGAAATGTTCCAATTCATCTAAACGACGACGCACTTCGGGCTTTTCAAGCTCTAAAAAACGCATTATGTTCTCAAGAAGTGGTACTGAGCTACCCAGACTTGAGTAAAGATTTCGATCTCACGACCGACGCATCGAACTACGCAATCGGTGCGGTACTGATGCAAGATGGAAAACCAATAACATATCTGTCTCGAACGCTAAGTACTACGGAAGCAGCATATGCCACTAATGAAAAGGAAATGCTTGCTATCATCTGGTCTCTTAATAGCCTGAGGAATTTCCTTTACGGTTCTAGAAAGGTCAATATCTTCACGGATCATCAGCCGTTAACCTATGCTCTCAGCAATCGAAATCATAATGCGAAAATGAAAAGGTGGAAGTCCATCCTGGAAGAATATAACCATGAGATTATATACAAGCCCGGTAAGACGAATATTGTCGCCGATGCTTTATCCAGACCACCATCACTGACCCTAGTAAACTCCATGACAGCTTCTCAACATAGTGATGAAAGCTCGTCCCACAATCTGATACCCATCGTAGAAACCCCTCTTAATGCCTTCAAAACACAGCTTATTCTCAATATTGGAGATTCCAGCAAATATGAACTCCAGAAACCCTTTCCAAGATACTGGAGGCACATTATCACTGAACCTCTGTACACGAATGAAAACTTAATAGGTATTTTTAAGAGATTCTTAAATCCCAATGTATTAAATGCTATCAAAACTGAAGAACCGGTAATGGGCCTTGTTCAAGAAGTCTACCGTCTTTATTTCAACAACTATAAAATTAGGTTTACTAGAATACAGGTAGAAGACGTCTGTGACGAAACCGAACAGGAAAACATAATCGTTGAATGTCATAAGAGAGCTCACCGAAGCGCTCAAGAAAATAAACTCCAAATCTTAGAAACATACTACTTCCCTAGAATGAATTCGAAAATAAAACAGATTACAAAGCAATGCAGTACGTGCAAAACTAATAAATATGACCGCCGTCCTAATAACCCACTTTTATTTCCAACGCCTATTCCCCAATTCCCAGGAGAAATTCTGCATGTGGACATATATTCCACAGAAGGACATCTCGTTCTAACTGCCATAGACAAATTCACTAAGTTGGCCCAAGCGAGAATCATTCAGTCAAGAGCCATTGAAGATATAAGGAAACCATTGAGAGATCTCCTATTCTTCTACGGCGTACCTAAGATCGTTGTAGTCGACAATGAAAAGTCGTTGAACTCTGCCTCCATCACTTTCATGATGGAAGACCAATTGAATATCAAGGTATTCACAACACCTTCTTATAAAAGCGAGGTCAACGGGCAGGTCGAAAGGTTCCATTCGACCTTATCGGAAATTATGCGATGCTTAAAGGCCGATGGAACACAGCGTTCATTTGAAGAACTGCTCGAACGATCTGTGTACGAGTACAATGCTACAATTCATTCGACCACGGGTAAAAGACCTTTGGATCTTTTCTATGGTAGAATAATTACCGCCAGTCCAGAAGATTTTGAAAAATCTAGGCTAGACACAATAGAACAACTCAAAAGGAAACAGCATGCCGATCTAGAATGTCATAATAAACACAGAGAGCAAATCAAGACCTACGAACCAGGACAAAAGATTTTCGTCAAGAAGAACAGACGGCACGGGTCCAAACTAACTCCACGCTATCAAGAAGAAACTGTCCAGGAAAACCGGACAACAACTGTTCTGACTAACTCCGGAAGAGTCATTCATAAAAGCAACATAAGAAATTGAAATACTTTCTTCCATTTTCTTATTACAGGTCAGTTTTATCCATCCTCCAGGCCGACATCCAAATTATCGACTACTCGAATTCCCACATAATAGCTCTTAATGTCGGAAAAGCTATGATACAGAATGGCAACCTGAAACTTATCCACATTATTGATATCCAACCATACCAACGATTCCTCACCGAAACAACATCCCTTATAAATCAGCACATCCCTAACACTAACCAATTTTATCCCTTATTAGAGCATGAACTTTCTCAGATACAAACCCTTTTAGATAATATTAAAATTCATAGGCCAAAGAGATCCTTGAATTTCATCGGTTCAGCTTGGAAATGGATCGCGGGAAACCCCGACCATGATGATCTGATCACGATGGAAGACAAAATCAATGGTGTCATAGATAACAATAATAGCCAATTCCTTATAAATAAAGCCTTACAAGACAGAATCAACAAACTAACTAATGTAACCAATGACATCTTAAATGTCATAAAGAAAGACACTTCTTATCTTAACGAAATAGCTCTAAGCTGGCAAATAAAGGCAAGATTACTTAAAGAGGAACTTACAAACATAATATATTCAATAGAACTAGGAAAAATAAATATTGTCAATTCAAACATCCTCTCTAAAATCGAAATGAATAATATAATGAATAAATTAGATACAACTAATATTCCTTTTAACAATATCGAAGAAGCTTTGGCATTGTCCGACGTTAAAATTTTATCGAATTCCATCAAACTTTTGTATATCATAAATATTCCGAAAACAAAAGAAATTATATATGATAAACTTCTAATAAAACCCATCAAAACAAAAAATAATGTAGTTACCAAAATACCTTACGTAAACATTTTAAAGAAAAATAAAACTATATTAGGCGTTATCAAAAATTGTAAAACAGCATTAAATTTAACTATTTGTAAGGAAGAAAATGTTATCGACATAAGCAACAATAAATGTATTCCTAATCTTTTAAGTAGTACGAATGCGACATGTATCCTTACCAATAACCAACACATCCCTAGTGTAGAACAACTATTCCCCGGAATACTCCTCCTCAATAACTTCCAAGGTAAAATTAATCTAAACGGCACGATAGAAACTCTCAACGGGACCTACCTGATAAAATTCGAAGATGCTACCATTACGATAAAAGATCAACAGTTCGCATCAGAGAGAATTAGCGATACGCACGCACTACCACCGCTTCTACAACCAGTATCGCATTCAACGGAATTGGAAGAAGTTCTCTCTCTGGAATTCATTAAGGAACTTCACATCAACAATACTGAACAGATCGCCTATATAAGAAGAGAAAAAACAATACACCAATGGACAAGTTATTCCATCTTGGCAGCAGCTTTTACCACCATCACAGCCCTCTATATGATAAAAAACCGAAAGAAAACATCTACGTTAATGATCATACCACAAACTCCCACAAACCAGCCAACGACAGAGCAGAACACGACAATAACGCAACCTCTACCAACAACCGAAAAGAATGTATCTCAGATGATCGCACAGCACCATAGGAGCATCTTCGACATCCCATATTTCTAGTGACGCGAGGACGCTACAATTTGAAGGGGGAAGAGTTACCGACATCGCCCCACATATTTTTTTCCCAAATCCATTCCCATAAATCCAAAGTCCACAGATCAAATTGCACCTCCAAACATATTCCCATACGACAATTGCTCCCACGGTTGTTCACCTTACTTTCCGGTCACTCTGCTGATCACACACATTTTCCCCAGGTCGTCGCTGCAACGTGCAGTAATTTGAATCCCTTTATTTTCCTTTCCCATTTTCCGTCCACTGTCGCATAGCCTTAAGCCATAGGAATAAGTTAGTAGTTGCTTGGATATCGACCAATAAAGACATCTATTTTTGAATTAATAAATTCTTTTTTAAAAATCAAAAACCCCTGCGATTTCAATAACTTGCACACGAAATGAAATTCCTTCCAGTCTGCTCCCTGTCTGATAAACACATATTCTTCCGGCAGATTTCCAAATCGAAAGAAAAAAGAAGACGAGAGAATATAAAGGAAGAAGCAATTTTGCTCACACCCGGATACTCTAGATACCACCATTGTGGAAGACAGTACGGATCGAAGGAGCATATAGTACTTTGGATGCCATCTATTCAAATCGCCTTCTCTGGCAGACTACAGCCGCCACGGGTAGATAGGATGTTGTCGTCAACATCGTCGTCATCTTCATCACCGCCGTCTGCAACACAAACAGCCTTTCGTCGAATCCAAACTGAATAGCAGATCCCATGGGAGTTCCTTCCTTTTTGCCATTCATGCAGCAGTAAAGTGGAAACGTTCGCCTCTCGCCCTCGGAGTCTGTGATTTATTATGCCTCTTACTTTATTGCTATTGCAGAACTGTCTGGCGGCTGCCGACGCATACTTAGCCATAGTGTTTGGCCTAAAAATCGCATTCAACGCCAACAACAACAGTAGCCGTTGACAGAGATTTCCAAAGCGGAATTTTCCTCTTTCTCTCTATGCACACACCATTCACTCTTCGTGGCGGACTTGTTGGAATGTCCTCACTTTGAAGTGGGCTCCATCATTCCCTCCGGCTAAACGATTAGGCGAACGCAGCCAAGTGCGACAGAATTCCATTTATAATACAATGACTTAATTACTGACGAATCAACCTAGTTCATAGATACTGCGAATGACTCGGATAGCACCTCGCGACAAAGGAATTCGCCTTCGGCCAAGATGGCAGTTGGTGACAGTACATTTCGCCAAATATGTCTTTGCGGTGACCTTTGGATTTAATTAAACAAATTCGTGCCACGCGAAGCAATAAAATTGTATAAAGTACGCAAAAGAGAATAATTTTTCGGTCGACCTTAGATGAGTGTAATTAAGCGACGAAATGGTGTTATTTAGGTGCTGCCAGTGAAAACAGGAATGGGAATCAGGCGTTTAGGCGCCGGAACGATGGGGCAATCAAAATGGAATTCACGTGCGCCTCTTAATAGCGAGCGAAGCGACCTGGAATACGAGTAATTGAGTTTGGGCAATCGGAATGATCCCTATTGTTGGTACAGTTGTTGCGTGTGAAAATTTAATTTTTTTTTTGTTTGTTTAAGACCAATGGTTTATGAAGCACTCGAGTCAACAATTTAACAGGAGTGGAGAGAAATTATTTGACAAAGGGTTGGCTGATTGTAAATATGGGGACAGGTTTTGCTATTCCCTTAAATCACTGATTTGAAGTGATCAAGAACACTTAGCGGGCGCTACAGTTCGGGATGAACCTGGGCCTCAACCAACACGTCCCTCCATCTAGCACGATCTTTTGCTAGCCTTTTCCATTGCCGCACACCCAGTTGGCTGAGGTCCCCTTCCACCTCTGTGCGCCATCTTAAGTGCGGCCGTCCTCTGCTTCTTCGTCCCTCGGGGTTGGATTCAAAGACTCTCCGAGCTGGAGCTGGGGTGTCTATTCGCTCTACATGGCCCAGCCATCTTAGGCGTTGAACCCGTAGACGCCTGACTAGGCTCATGTCGCTGTACAGCCCGTAAAGTTCGTGGTTGAATCTTTTCCTCCATCCCCCGTCTGCGTTTATAGGCCCAAAAATCACGCGCAAAATCTTTTTCTCGAACCGACCAAGGGCCTCCCCCGCTTTTGATAGTGTCCATGCTTCTGCGCCGTACAACAGGACCGGGATGATAAGGGTCTTATTATAGAGTCAACTTTGTCGTTCGGGAGAGGGCTCTATTACTCAATTGCCTCCTGAGCCCAAAGAAACAGCGATTGGCAAGAGTGATTCTGCGTTTGACTTCGGAACTGATGTCGTTGTTCCAAGTCACTGCGGAGCCAAGTTAGACGAAGTCCTTAACTACCTCGAACTTATATCTGCCATTACAAACGTTCTGGCCAAGACGTCGGTGGTGAGCGTCCTTTTTTGATGATGGAATATATTTAGTTTTGCCCTCGTTTACCGTCAGACCAACTTTCGCCGCCTCGAACTCAATACTCGCATTGACATCTCGCTTTGACCTACCTATAATGGTCAATATCGTCGACGTATGCAAGGAGTTGCGAGGATTTGAAATAGATTGTGCCTCTTGTATTGGCCAGTAATTTTTGCACAATCATTTCCAATATGATGTTGAAGAAATCACACGACAGCGCATCACCCTGCCTAAATCCTTTTTTGACATCAAGACTATCGGTAAGGTGTTCTCCGATTCGGATGGAGCAGCGAGTATTCTCCAAAGTCACCCTGCATAGTCTGACGAGTTTAGCAGGTATGTCAAAGGTAGACATACCGACAAATAGCTGGTGAGTGTCGACCTGAAATTCATTGGTTTTTTCCAGGATCTGCAGTAGTGTGAAGATTTGGTCGATGGTGGACTTCCCTGGCCTGAATCCGCGCTGATAAGGACCTATCAGCTTATTTACAAAAAGCTTCAGGCGTTCACACAAAACGGCAGAGAAGATTTTGTAGGCCATGTTAAGGAGCCTTATTCCTCTATAGTTGGCGCAATCAGAGGGGTCTTCTTTCTTGTGGATCGGACATACGATGCTGCATGCTCCTAACCAGATCATCCCCAGCTGCCTTGAAAAGCTCAGCAGACAGTCCGTCTGCGCCAGCAGCTTTATGCGACTAGAGCTTCGATATGGCAATCTTAACTTCGTCGAGGTCAGGGGGACAAAATTCTCTGCGGTCTTCGTCGATTAGAAATGGATCATTCTGGCTCTAAGCGGTATATTGACTAACATCGCCGTTATACAGTCTGCAGAAATGGTTTTTCCATATTCTCAGCATCGACTGCGATTCTACTACTAGGTGTCTGTTCTCATCCCTGCAGGCTTCCGTTCTGGCTTTATAACCTTGGCATGTTCGCTTTATCTGTTGATAAAACTTTCAAACGTCACGCCTGCAGAAACACCTCTCCAATTCCTCAATCGCGCGCTTCTCGTGCTCTTTTTTCTTCCTTCTAAGAAGCTTATGCTCCTCCCTTCTTTTTAACTCGTAGAGCTCACGAGCTGCTCCTGTTATTTTATGCAGCGAGGCCTTATATGCATCCTGCTTCGCTGTGTGAATCCTCCTGCACTCGTCATCGAACCAGGTGTTTCTTCGTGGTGGAGCCTCGAAACCCAAAACTTCGGATGCAGAGCTTTTCAGGGCTTGTTTGCAAAGGCTCCACTGCTGTTCGTCGATCGCGATGTGATCAATCTGGTTGGTAGTCGATTGATCAAAAAACCGCCAGTTGCCTTTGTATATATCGAGGTGCGGGAAGCGCGTACTGGCTAGCAGGCTTTCGCCTCGTAGCAAGATCAGTCAGCCTGTGTCCGTTATCGGATGTGGTGTCGTGTAGGCTATGTTTGCCGAAGACTCGTTCAAAGATGCTTTCCTTAACCAGCTTAGCATTGAAGTCTCCTAATACTCACAGTATATGGTCACTTCAAATAATACTCTGTGTGCAGTTCTAACATAACACCATAATAGCATGGAACATTTGCTGTGAATTACAACCAATGTGAAAACTCGGTCGAGTTCCTCTCCTCCTATCTAGCACAACCACCCCTGGAGAGTAGTGAACAAACACCTACGACCCAAACCATCTGCACTCCGCCCAGGATGTGTGACAAACACCACCACAACACTATAATGCTTCAACCTGTGCGAATCATAAAAAAAAGATTCAATAATAGATCTTCGTCCCAAACTTAATTTTGTTCCTACCGTTGAAGCTTTTAAAATGACGCAGACACGTGAGCGCAAGTGTGAATGCAAGGATTCGCATTTTAACGGTGGAGAAGAAGAAAATCCCTGACTTGATGAAGGATAAGAATAATAGAGAAAGAGAAAGCTTTCTGATTTAAGACATTTTAAAAACAAATGTAGCAGGTACTCTTGTCAGCCCCTTGTTTCTATAATACGAACTCGGGTCACGACAAATCATGGTTTAAGATTTACTCAAGTAGCACCACAATGCGGAGTAAAGTTGAGCTTCTACAAAATAAGCCTGTCCACTCGGTACGATATTTAGTTAGTTATTGGTGGAATCGCACAAACAGTTACTATGTTGTCACCCTGCACATTATAGACTTGACTTTATATACCGGCTCTGTGTACTGAGGACAATAAGCGGCTACCGAATGATTTCGGACGAAGCCGCATTTGTCATGGCTGGAATGATCGCCATTGACATACTCGCCGAGTTAAGAATAATTCACCAGAGGAACCCCTGAATGCCAACCGATGCCGGGGAAGTAAGAAAAATCAAGGAGGAATAGAGGTCGCGTTCAATGGCCCAATGGTAATCTCGGTGGAATAACACCACAAAGGGCAGATGGACTATAAAACTATAACTACCGCATTAGGCAGTTCCTCCCTGGTCACGGTGGTTACCATGAATAAATACCTATATCGGTCGGACACGATACTTCTCCTCTTCGCGCAAACTGTCAAACCCAAGAGGAAGACGTGAGACACGTAATCTTTGTATGTAGACGCTTCACAGAATAGAGGGGCACTCTACCAAGCCTAAGAAACATAATTCAGCAAATGCTGGAGTCGGAGCTATATTGGCTGACTATCTGCACACTATTCAAATATTCTGCACATTGAACTGAGGAGGGTAGAAGCCGCAGTAATAGCAGCAGAAGCAGGAGGGACTCTACAAGCACTGGAGTAGCATGAATTGCTTGCCAGCCTCATGAAGTATTATCCAGCGGCAGTTCCGCGGGGAGAGTGGTAGAAGAATGCAGGGTGTGGTTTAGTACGTAGAAGAAGAAAATTGGAATGATCGAGGTTTTCCAAAAGATTAGCTACATCTATCGAAAGAGTATTCCAAGTGGTCGGTGTTCCATATTTTTCTTTGAGGCGTCGGCTTACATTGGGTGGATTAAAAGGTCCCAGTCCTTTTTAGCGATCGATAGCGTTATGTCCAAATAACTTAAGGGCAGCTGATTGATAAATGTGCGCAATTCTGCAATGGATGATTGATTGCCAATGACACACATATCCAGGATGTAAAGCCCTTCGGTTTCTGAGATGCAAATGCCATTCATGGATAATGGCTGCGAGTCGGTGATACGTTTGGACGACAGAAGACAGTACTGTGTTTCTGAAGCATTCAATTTCACTCTATTCCTTTTTCTCCATACAATGATGCTGTCGATATCGGAAATGCCGCTCACTATTTAAATTTTTTTATTACAGTTCGCGCAGGTTCAAGAGTTGTATTCTTACAACCTGAACGGAGTGCAGTGGTTTGTGTCGTAGATATTCGTTCATTACTCTCCAGAGGTTGTTTTCCTAGATAGGATTCGAGAAGAACCGACCGAATTTTCACGTTGGTTATAGTTCTCAGCAACTGTACCATGCACTCATGGTGTTATATTAGAATTGCACACATAGACTATGAATTTGAAGGGACCATGTACTGTGAGTGTTATGCCTTCATCAGTATGTTTGATCACTACAGGAATTGTTTTTTCTTGGTTATGGAACGACTTTGAACTACAGACCTTCCGCTCGACGGCCGGTGATGTTTACCTCTGCAGCACGGTCACCCCCATCCGAAGAGGGGTGGTTTGGATTAAAAGTGACAGACAAATGGTCATTTATAAAAATTAAAAATAGTATCGGAGACAAAACGGAGCCTTGGGGAACACCGGCGTTTAAAAAGTGAATATCGGATATGCGTACCGTCGCCGTCGTTACTAATCCATTGAAGAAGAGATTTCTCGATGCCAAAAGCACGCACGCTTTCGCAGTATCCAGTGTAACTATTTTGCTTTCACCTGCTTGGCGAAGCGAGCGATTCCACTTTTCGGTTGCGTCATATTGTGGCCTTCTCAATCCTTATTGAAAGCCTTTGGACGACCATTACAATTTGTCAAAGATGCTATGCCTGTTTTCTTCGTCAATATTTTGGTTGCCGTAACCTTCTAAATGACACAATCATAGGTCGTTTGGTACCTAAATTTGAGATTGCGGGTTCTGTGGGAAATGAGCCTAGACCTTGGCAGGCCAAAAACTGTTCGCACACCATATAACATTGCTGTGATATGCTGTCACTAAGGGTAAGTATATCAAAGAATTGCAAAGACTCTTCACACATAGTTTAAGGTCGCATCGCGGACGTAAATTGGGCTGCAGGATCATGCTATTTAGAATTATTCAACCTTTGTTTTAAGAACTTTAAAGAGCAACGTGTTCCAAGGTCTAGCAAACAACATTATTGCCAAGATAAATGCCATAGAAACGCCCCTAGTTGAAGATGTCATTAACAATTTTGACCATCAGATCAACGTATGCAACACCAGCAGTTGTCACCAATTGAGTTGTCTCATTTCTCGGGACATTGAAGAGTATTGCTTGGACGAAGCAACGAACACACTAACAAACAAAATAAAATACTTAACTATCTGTTTCGTAGATGGAGGAGAGGTAATAAGATACAATCACCTTGGCAGGTTGCTTTCGCGTGAGCGAATCTAATGTCTTCAGCTTTTTCGGCTACCTAATAAGTACAGCATCATACATATACATATGACCTTTCGAATTGAGAACCCCGATTATATGCCTGTTAGACCAGGGCAATCCAATTGATTTAGTCGTCAGATATGCTCACTAAATATCAAATGATTCAAATGTGAAACGGTGAAAAATCGTGGAACAAACTTAACAGATATAATCGCTGATAAATAAGGGATAAGCCTCAGAAAAAGTTATTATCAACTAGCAACGGTTCCGTTCAATTAAGGCACTTTGTCGTTGATTATTATGAAAAACAAAAAACCTTTCTATCCCATAACAGACCAACTACATTCGATACACATTGTCAACCTTTTTCCATCTGCTTCACATCCATTTAATTCGATCCATCTTAGATCTTAGATTTTAGACATCTTACGGTCGCCATTCAAATAAACTAATTAAATAAACTCCCATCAAAGTCGATGATAGCAGAGAAAGATCATCGGATGTGAAACTTCCTTCCTTCACGGCTACAAAACTATTAAAATGCAAATGAGAACCTATACAAGAACGTAAAGGTCGTAAATCATTTAGTAAACAACCCCTAGAAGCCGGCCCAACTTTCAGCAAACCCATAAATCCATGAATTCGCCAAGCAACAGACAAGATACTAATATAGCATGTGACGCTAGCGATCATCCGGTGAGGCATACCACAAATGACCAATCCGATTCGCGACGGAGCACTGTGAAGAAGCTTCTTACAATTGCTTGTGATTTATGTCAGCATGCGACACATTTTGGCAAATTGGATAATTGATCACACAACTCATCATCGAGGGAATACATAGATGTGGTTGATGAGGATGACGAAGATTGATTTCCTCTGGTAAGCACACGAGCATTTGCCTTGATTTGTCTACTAGCAATCAAGCGCAGCTTGATATCAACTCTTACATCGCACTGAAGGACATGTGAGTACACCATACTCATACACAGCCGATGAGTCAACATTTTCTAAAGCATCTCGCCAGTAGACGGAGCTAACAAGATGCACACGTCAAATTGATTCAATTAGTGTCCATTATGCTGCTCGTGCATGTCGTCTGTCGCGCCCATAAACGGACACAGTTGGCTACTGCCCTTATGTAGCCTGGCAATTCAATCGAAATGAGAAACAAATAATTTATTTTGCACAAAAGTTGGTCAAATATTGCTTTTCATGTTGAGTAATCTATTGCCCCAGCGTTTGGCGGCGATGTCGATTTGCGGATAGTGAAAAAGAGCAAGCGACGCGCTCGAAATACAGATCTTCTAAGTTGACGCAGCTGAAGCAGTTCAAACAGTTGAAACAGCGGGAAGCTTCAATTAAGTGGAATTGAGCAAACATTTTCATTTTTATGAATGGCCTGAATGACACTGTCGTCGTATCCCGTTTTTAGTCAGTCAGATGATCGTCCATTTCTCGTCTGTTGTGCGAGCAATTAGGTGATTTGTTTGGCGGTCACAGTATGGTGTACAGAGAACGGACTTAAGGAGGCATATTGGTATTAGGTTAGGTAAGGTAAAAGTGGTTGGCATAAGCCACACGTAGGCTGAGATCAGCCCGTGTTATGCTACATGGATCATATTACCCTCTTCCGCTACCTGACAACCAACCGGTGCTTCTGATGAAGCGATGGAGTTGAGATTATTTTAGGTCGGCTAGTTCACTTAGTTTTTCATAGAAGCGCGCGCCGAGGTAGATCCTCCTGCAATTCGCAAAAGAAGGGCTTGAGCGGAGAAGGTGATGTATCGATTCCTTCTCCACCTCGTCCATACAGCCGCGGCAGAAGTCATTGGAGGGTGGATAGCCCTAGTCTGGAGGCGTGTTTTCTAATCATGCAGTGACCTGTAATGACACCCACTGGTTGCCACTTGGTCCCTGGTTCGTCCTAGGCTTAGCTTGGGCCAGATTTGTTTAGTGATAAAGCCGATATTACTTTTATTCCATTCGAGGTTGTTATCCTCTATGATTCGAAGTTTCATCATGTGCTTTACCGCACTTATTGGTGTTTCTAGGTACCCGAGGGTAGGAAGACTTTGCGGGTTCGTCGGCCGCGCAGTTTCCTGGAATATCCTTATGCCCGGGAACCCACAGTACTTTAATGTTGAACTGTTAAGTCATCTCGTCTAGAGATAGGCGGCAGTTAAGGGATGTTTTTGATTTGCGGGTTACCGCGGCCAGGGATTTTATCGCAGATTGGCTGTCCGTGCAAATGATAATATCCTTAGCGAATATTACATTGATCCTGAGCCAATGTTAGAGCCTCCGTTATTGCTGTTATTTCTGCTTGATACCACTGCAGTGATTTGGGATTCTGAATGATAGGTTGAGGTTAAGTTCCTTGAAGAAGACTCCACTACCTACACCCGTCTCCATCTTAGAGCCATCGGTATAGAGGGAAATCGAGTCCTTCGGTATGACTTTCCCTTCAGCCCATTCGTCCCTGGATGGAAAGACAACTTCAAAGTTCCTAGCGAACACATTCTGCGGGATGATGTAGTCTGTGTCCATGGACAATTCTAAGTGATTAAGAATGCTAGTATGGTCTTTAATGTGATGTGGGCCATTTTCCTAAGCCCCTAATCCGTAGGGCCGCGCAGGCAGCAACTTGCTTGCTGAAGAGGTTCAACGGTGGAAAATGCAATAGGATATTTAAGGCCTCCGTGGAGGTTGATCTGATCGCTCCGCTTATATATAAACTGGGCGATCTTTATACTTTGTACTTTCCCCAGAACGTTTCGATAGACTGCATTGTCCAGTGCAGTCCACCAGACTACGATGCCATACGGATGGGCCTTATGACTGCTGCATAAAGCCAGTGCATAATGCTTGGTTGGAAACCCCACTTCTTGCCCACCACTCTCTTACAGCTGCAGAGGGCAGTGGTTGTTTTTCTGACACGATCAAGAATGTTGGGTTTCCAATTCAGCCTCCAGTCAAGGACTAGGCCTAGGTATTCAGCCTGAACTTTGATTATAAATTGGGTTCCACCCAGCCTCTGTGGGTTGAAGAGCGGAATTTTGTATTTATTTGTAAACAGTACTAGGTCGGTCTTCTTAGGATTGACCCCAAGCCCACAGTGCTGCGTCCAGGTTTCTACTGTATATAATGCACCCTGCATTAGGTCGCTTAGAGTGCTGGGAAATTTTTCTGTGGTGGCAATAGCAATGTCATCTGCATAGGAGGTCACAGCGTACCCTTCCTGTTCTAGCAACAGTAGTAGAGTACTCCACCCTGAGGTGTACCTCTGCTGACCATTCTTGTTGAGGCGGCACCAGCGAAGTTGGCTTTGACTACTCTTTGCGTTAGCAATTGTCGTACCAGTTATATTACTGATCCCGTAACACCCAGATCAGACAACGCTTTGGTGACGGCCCATGGTTCAACATTGTTAAAGGCGCCCTCAATATCGAGAAAGGCCACTAGGGTCCATTCCTTGTGTTCTAATGACTATTCTATGGTACTAACTAGTGAGTGAAGTGCTGTTTCCACCGATTTGTCCTTGTTGTAGGCATGTTGGTTATCCGACAGCCTTCATGAGATACAGCTGTAACAAATGTGTGCGTCTAAAATCTTCTCTAGAGTTTTTAATAGATAGGAAGTTAAACTAATAGGCCTAATATCTATTAACTAGTGATAGAATTTTGACTCTAACAGCTGTTTGCCGCTCGAAATCTTGACAGAAAGTCAGTATCATACCCACGCGGAGGGAATGAGTCGCCTAATGCTTGAGCAACGTTGGGAAATATTAAAAACTTATTTCCAAAGTGAGTACAGTGTAGCCGAAACAGTATGTTTTTTGAAAATAAGTTTTGGACGAAATGAAGCACCCACCGCGAATGCTGTACGCAAGTTTGCGCAAAAAGTTCGTGAGACTGGTATGCCAGTGGACAACACTCATGGTCCCCATCGTCGTACGGTGCGCTCATCTATGCGAAAGTGGCTGCTGTGGCCGAGAGTGTTGGACTCAATTCACAAGCAACATTTCAACAGCTCAACCTCTCACGTACTAGCCTGAGGAGAATCCTGCACAAAGATCTCGTATTATTCGCTTACAAGGCCCAATTGAATCAGCAATTGAAGCCGCGCGACCAACCGCTCCTTATCGCTTCGCAGTTTGGACTGACCTTAGACCAGCTTGGATTGGACAACGATTTTGGGCGAAAAATCATATTTTCTGACGAAGCGCATTTTCATCTGGGCGGCTACCTTAACAAACAAAATTGTCACACCTGGGGCTCGGAAAACCTGTACGTTATTGTCGAGAAGCCAATGCGTTCACAGAAAGTGACAGATTGGTGCGGATTGTGGAGTGGTGGCATCATTGAATCATTTTCCGTAGAAAATTAGGCTGGGAACAACGTTTCGGTCAACGGTGGGCGTAACAGAGCCATGTTAACCCATTTTTTTTACTCAAATTGAAGACATGGATTTGGACGACCTCTGGTTCATGCAGAGGCACGCCATGCCACAATCGATCTTTTGCACATCAAATTCCCACATTGTGTTATCAGCCGTCTTGGCGATGTCAATAGGCCGCCTCGAAACTGCGATTTGACGCCTTTGGACTTTTTTTGTGGGGAACCGTGGAGGGCCGATTCATGCACTAAAGGCCAATATCATCCAAACCATCAACAAGGTCTTGGAAAATTGGGGTGAGAGAATGTGCTACTGCGAAGCCAGCCACTTGAACGACGTTATATTTCATAATTAATGGGAATGTTTGTTCTTACTAATGAAGCCATAACACATGGAAAAAAAATAATTTTGTTCATTTTATTGCATTTTTAAAAAAGAAGCTTGTATTTGGCCCACCCTGTAAATGGTCATCACTGTAGGCAAAATTCAATTCAGAATTTCACCTCGAACCATTCTCGGTACTTTCTTGTTTGCCAGACTCTAACAGCGAAGCGCCAACCGGACGCATATAGTTATGTCGCGGGTTATCGTCATTTTCTTAGTTACTATTCAATTGGCCAATGTCTTACGTCAGTTCCTCTAGCGTCACGCCGGTGATTTAGCTATACTTAGCTTCTACCAAAGAGAAGAAAACAACTTTACTGGAACCAACATTCTTCAACTTTCGCAGGGATCAGGTGAAGAAATCAGATGAAGGAAAAAACATTTTTTTTCTGCGTGGTTCTTATGGGTAAATGGAATATTAATCAAGGTAATGGTGACGTAATGCCGGTGGTGGCAGTACCTATACCGAACACTTAATCTCTTTAGCCAACCATCATCCCCCAGATTTTGTAGAACTATTCCAACTAAAACTCCCTCGCATAGGTTGGCGATACTCGGACATAAGTACTTTTTTTTTGTTTTGTTTACCATTATGTCGGATTGTAGTTATACTCAAGTTTGTTTTCATTAGTTTCTCGCATATGAATAGGTATAAAGCTACAGATACGAAAGAATCTCTTTGTTCGACGTCGGTTCATTCTTTCGATTCTCTTCATCTCACTTCTCTATCCGCTTATTACAGATATTTATGAAATGTGGATGTTAATGATGAATCAGATTGAAGTGGAAGGAAACAGTCATCTTAATAACCAAAGATGAAATTGATGTATCTTAGTTACTTATTAGCACCTGCGTTATGACCGATAGGTATCGTCATCAGACTTGGCCTAGCCTGCGCTTTGGTGATTTGCTGTCAGAATTAGTGTTTACCTCTTAGCTAAGTGGGTAGCTATCTATGTATCTCATTAGTAACAAGTAGTTTAATTGATTTTGTTTAAAATTAGTATGAGTTATAGCTACAGCCTACAGATCGATAATAAACGTCATCATAGAGGAGACGTGTACGTATGTATCTACATACAAGTGGGTTTGGCGTGCTTTCGCTAATAGCGGCATGGGCGCAGGCAATTGGGTCAATAGTTACTCTGCTCATGGCTATAAATGGACTTCCCATAACACACTTTGTTGTTGTTTTTGTATTCTGCGAAGAGCAAAAAAAAGGTTAAAGTTCCGGAAAAGAGTTCGGTCATGAGCGAGGTCTGTCAGCAGTCATCAGTCATCGTGGGTTATTACTATTACGTTGGGGGAAAGCAATCAATTAGTTTTGGGAACTAAATCGAATATTTGTCGCGTGAAACATGATAAATGACTTATATCCTCTTTTTATGGTTAAGAATTCGTGTCGTCATGTTAATTTTGGACGGATGACCAATGATAAGTTTTATTTAATGCAAGGAAGTGGGTTTATAGCTCTATGTAATTCAATTCTTCAAATCCCTCTGTAACTAGATCGTTTCTCTTTTAATTAGACAACCAAAACTACTTTTTCTACTTTATAACACGCTATAGGGAATAGGGAGACATTTTTTAGTACCCGTTTGTCTAGCGGGGGAGGGAGCGAGCAAACAGTGCAAAGAAGTTGACCGCGTTTAACATGGCAAACGCAAGCTTCGATCTCTGTCCCTGCTCATTCCAAGTTGACACACAGCCTCCGCGTGGCCCCCCCTGGATAGCTACCCTGGCACCCGCCAGGCAGTGAACCAATGTGTGCAGCGACCCAACCCCTTGTTGAGAAACCTGGCCCACCAGGTTGGGGGTTGTTCTTAGGGGTAACATCCCTATCAGGTAAAACCTACTTGTTCCGAAACAACAACAAGCCTCGGATACGGACGGATACAAAGCTGACGACCCCTGTTAGGTCCCTTAACAGACCGGGTGCAGGCGATCAATTGGAGCAAACCCTCAACTGCTATAAAGCAGATATAACCGCACTCCAAGAAGTGCGATGGGATGGACCAGGCAAAAAACGGAGGAAAAACTGCGACATCTACTACGGAAACTGCTACAAAGAGAACAAACAGCGCTTATTCGGGTGCAGATTCGTTATTCGAGGAAGACTCCGACAAAAAGTCTTAAGCTTCCGAGACATAAGCGAACACCTCATAACAATCCGCATCAAAGCTACATTTGGAAACATTAGCTTAATATGCGCTCACGCCCCAACGGAAGAAAAGGACGATCGACTCAAAGAAGAATTCTACGATCTCCTAGACAGAACATATGCCCAATGTCCCAGCTACGACACAAAAATAGTCCTAGGAGATTTTATTGCAAAACTGGGCAACTCGGACCACTACTTTGTTGTAGCCAAGGTACGAATGAGGATATCAAGAATGCTTAGGAGTCGAGTAGCACAACGTAAGTTTGACTGCCAGAATCTTTGCCGATCGTGTCTCCTCCAAGCTCTCTAAAAACCCGCCGACAGCAGCACAAACAATAGAGCAGGAATGGGCGCATTGCCAGAGCGCCGTCAGAGACGCTGCCTCAGAGGTTCTGGGTTTCAAACCGCCACCACCTAGAAACCCCTGGTTCGATGAACAATGCGAACAAGCCCATGCAGCCAAACACGAGGCATATAAAGCCATGCTGCAACGACAGACGAGAGCTGATAGCGAAACCTATGAGCAGAAGAGAAGAGAGGAACACACGCTTTTCAGAAGAAAGAAGAGAGAGCACGGAAAGCGTGAGATCGAGGAGATGGAGAGATGCTTCCGCAGGAATGACGCCCGGAAGTTTTACAATAAGGTAAAACGAACATGCCATGGCTACAAAGTCAAAGCGGCGGCCTGCAGGGATGGTAATGGAGAACTGGTAGTAGAGTCGCAGTTGATGCTGAGGATTTGGAAAGACCACTTCTGCACACTGTATAACGGCGATGATAGACAAGATACCGCTGTCAGGCAGAACGAGCCATTCGTTATGGACGACAATGAAACAGAATTCAGTCCACCCGACCTAGGCGAAGTCAAAACAGCAAGACTTAAGTCTAATAAAGCCGTGGGCGCAGACGGCCTATCTGCTGAGCTTCTTAAGGCAGCTGGAGATGAGCTGGTAAGGTGCTTGCACCATCTCATTTGCAAGGTATGGTCGGAGGAAATCATGTCCGACGAATGGTATCTCAGCATCGTTTGTCCGGTCCATAAGAAAGGAGACCCCTTTCACTGCGCCAACTATAGGGGAATAAGTCTCCTTAACATCGCATATAAGATCTTCTCTGCCGTACTGTATGAACGCCTGGAACCGTTTGTGGATAACCTGATCGGCTCTTATCAGTGTGGTTTCAGGCCAGGTAAATTCACAATAGACCAAATATTTACGCTACGACAGACAACTTCGACATTTCAAGGCCGTCAAACCTTCTTCTTCTTCTTCGGCGCTACAGTCCATGGCGAACCTGAACCTCCTTTAAAAAAGCTCTCCAACCAGCGGGCTCAGCGGATAAGGCCATGCCTCTGCGCCATAAAGGAGGACCGGGATGACAAGGGTCTTGTATATAGTCACCTTGGTTTTCCGAGAGAGGGCTCAGTTTCTCAACTGTCTCCCGAGCCCATAGAAACAGCGGTTAACTTGACTACATCGAAATAATACCTGCCAATATATGCGCCCTAGCAAAGACGCCGGTGCTTCGTGGCATTTTTCGACGACAGCATATACTTATTTCGCCTTGCCCTCATTTACCGCAAGTCCCATTATAGCCGCTTCCGCCTCAATGCTCGTAAAAGCCTCAATGACATCCTGCTGACTTCGTCCAATATGTCAACGTCATCGGCATATGCGAGGGGTTGTACGGACTTGAAAAAAATGGTGCCCTTCGTATTGAACAGTGAGTTTTGCACGATCCCTTCAAGCCTTTTATGTCTAAAACCTTTTTTGACATAAAAAGTATCGGTCAAGTCGCTTCCGACCCTGATAGAGCAGCGAGAGTTCTCCAACGTCATGCTGCACAATCTGACGAGTTTGGCAGGAATGTCAAATCTAGACATGGCGTTGTATACCTCGTCTATATGTATGCCATCATATGCGGCCTTAAAGTCGACAAACAGTTGGCGGATGTCATCTGGAACTCGTTGGGTTTTTCCAGGATGTGCCGCAGTATGAATACTTGATCGATAATGGACTTCCCGGGCCTGAAATAACACTGATACGGACTAATCAGTTTATTAACGAACGGTTTCAGACGTTCACACAGTGCAGCAGCGAAGATTTTATGAGCGATGTTCAGGAGACATCTTCTTTGATGGCGATACAGCCCATGAAGGACCAGAGTCAAGCTTCTCTCAATCACCCATATTGTGTGTTATTTATTTTTCACACAGGTGAAAGGGACCTACAGTTTAATGCCGATTCCGAACGGCGTGAGTCGAGAAGCTTTTTCATGCCAAGTTTACTACGGGGGGTTTTGCCAGTACCCCGCCGAGGAGGAACGTCGCGAAATAAACATTCGATGGCGTTGGTGTTATCGGGATCCGAACTCGCTCATCGTGCGCCAGAGTCCAACACACTAACCACTGCGCTACGGCGCCCTCAGGAGACTTATACCTCCTTAATTGGCGCAGAGAAATGGGTTACCTTTCTTGTGGATTGATACTAAGATTCCATTCATCGGGCATGCATTCCTCTGATATCTTACAGAAGAGCTGATGCATGCTCCCAACAAGGTCATCCCCAGCTGCCTTAAAGAGTTCCGCAGGTAGTCCGTCTGCTCCAGCAGCTTTGTTGGACTTAAGCTTAGAAAAAGCATTTCTAATTTTGTCCAGATCAGGGGGACGGAATTCTCTGTTATCATCGTCCGTTGCGAATTGTACGGTCTGTACAGCGACATTAACGTAGCACGGCATCTGCGCCTAAGATGGCTAGGTTATGTAGAGCGCATGGAAACCACAGCTCCGGCCCGGAAGGTCTTTGCATCTAACCCTGAGAGGCGACCAAATTTAAGGTGGCGCAACCAAGTGGAAGTGGATCTCAACCAACTAAGCGTGCGGCACTGGAGACTGCTGGCAAAAGACCGTGCCAGTTGGAGAGCTATTTTAAAGGAGGCCCAGGTTCGCCATGGACTATAGCGGCGAAGAGGAAGAAGAAGACGATCTGAAGATAATAATGTTCAGCGTAATGGAAAAGAAACCTCTTAACTAAAACCAAAACGTGTGCACGGCAACCAATCGATATTTCCAGATCTCCAGCCCACTGTGGATCTGTGTTGCAAATCTAGGACCTTTCCTTTACAACCATATTGACAAGTGAATAAGGACTATAGTGAATCGGCAATCTGCACTCCTAAGTATGGGATCAAAGCCTATTTAGCACTGGAATTCACTATCAATGTTGTCAAGCAGCTAGTTTTATTGATTTCGTAGTACTAGCACTACCCTATGTGACTCATGTCACATAGGGTAGCAATTCCCAAAGAAATTGTTGATACTTACATCAAAATGTGTATACCCATCCAAGGACCTCTGCCACTGTCACGAAAATGTTTAGAAAAGCCTAGTTCAGACGACAAGTAAGTTTGTCCTGATTTTTTGACATGCAAAATCCACAGGCGAGCATTTACTGCATAAGGAACATTGCCAACTTGCATTAAGCTTTCGGCGTTATAAAAATGCATCGTCAATTCTCCTCCCAATCGAACCGAACCGAATCACTTTGGATTTCGGCCAATTGTACCCAATTTGTCGTTACCCTCTCGTCGTCATACCCTAAACAAACAATCTCTGCAAAATCCCCCTATGACTTGTGCTATATCTTCCAATCCATGCAGTCAAACCTTCGCCTAGAACTCAAGCATACCATTAAGATAGGCCCAATCCCGACTACCTGGCCGCGCTACACCGACGTCTACTGGAGAGCGTTTCACATTCAAAGAACTTCCTTCTAATGGAGTAAGCCACTACAAGTGACTAATTACCTTCTTTGCATTTCGGCCAAATAATTAACGTTCCGAAAAACAGAATTTGCATAAACAACAATGCATAACCGCACAATCCCCGGAACGGGGACGGGAAAAGGGAAATATCCATAAAATGCAAAATACGAATAAATAGCGTTTCGTGATTTTCTGAATCGCCCTTCTCCTCCTTCGCAAGCTCCCACTCGAAAAGCAAATCCACCAGCCATTCTATTGCAGTCGCGTTTATCCTAGCCAACTTCTGGCTTTGCAAGTCATTAAGTGGCTATGGCTATATGTACTACTGCAGAGGCATGGTGCCCGGCTAACGGGAGTTGCTTTTAAAAATACATCGCCATGTTTATTGCGGTACTTGTTAATTTACGGCCCCAGTAAATATAAGAAATAGTAGTGCAGATAGGAAAAAAAAAAATAAAAAAAAGAAGAAGAAACCGCAGACCTAAAGCGCCAAGGGTGAGACCGACCCCCGACTGCTGCATGCGAAAGGGTTTACTTTCGCACTCAGCCCACGGGGAAGGAATGAGCGATGGAGTGGCAATTGATTACTCGAGAAAAGAAGGAGTAAAGTCCAACAAATGGATAGAATCTTATCGCTGCGGTTTTTTGGGTGAACCTAACCAGTAAGGTAGGGTTGATTCGTAGAATTAGTAACGACGATGGGACGAGTGTGTGAGTGGTTTTTTCGACGACGCAGTTTATACCAGGCGGAGACACAGGAGTTGACGGCGATTTTTACGACTACGGTTAACTTCAGATGGAAGTGCTATAACGCGGGTGATTGCAAATGAAAATGCACGTTTATCCCCATGAAACCTTGCATGAGCGAGAAAGATCGGGACAGGGTGATTTGTGATGGACAAGCTGTGCTGGTACTAAAGAGAAGAGCATTTGGGCGGAACCAATGATGGGACGATGGAAAATTTTACAGACAAATTGAGAGTCTGAATGGTTACCGGCAACTATACATCAAATTTGATAGACTTACCTAGACTTGACATAGACACAGATGCATGGTGTTAAGCTATTCTAAACGGACGATTGTTTTATGCTTTGTCTGATGACTGCTGCGAACGAAAGAAGTATGATGTGAACTTGTGTTCCTTTTCAAGACCAACAGATATCAACTTCAAATAGGCCTGCCTTCCAATTGGACAAGCTTTTACTCGTAGAAGCAAACGACGTCGAATGACAGCAACATCAGCTGAGAACTTGAAGACAATGGGAAGCAAATTGGAGCGAAATTCACGTCGTAGCAGAAAGGAAATGGCAAAAGAGTTTGGTGTATCTGCTGCAAGCATGCATCGAAAAAAGCGATTGGTCAGGGTCTTTCAAAATACAATGAGTTTAGGACCTTACAGTTGCTCAGAGAGTAAAGTGACTCCAAAAGATCGAGAGCGTCGAAGTAGCGGCTCGTACGAGTCAACTTGAAAAATTGATTGTTCTCTGATAAGGTGTTCCTGTGCGTTCGTATCGATCGTGTTTGGATGGCTGAACGCTCCGAATTCAATAGGGATCTATTGCGAAATATGAATTTAGACAAATTGCGGCTTATGACATGAATCAATGTTGGCCTATGAATTTGGATCAACTGCGACCTATAAATTTGGACAATTGCGGTATGTATATGAAATTGGATTAGCTGCGGCTTATAAATTTGGACCGATCGCAAACTATGAATTTGGATCAATTCTTCTTCTTCTTAGTGGGCGCTACAGTTCGGGTTGAACCTGGGCCTCAACCAACATGCCCCTCCATCAAGCACGATCTTTCGCTAGCCTTTTCCATTGCCGCACACCCAGTTGGCTGAGGTCCCCTTCCACCTGTGTGCGCCATCTTAAGGGCGGCCGTCCTCTGCTTCTTCGTCCCTCGGGGTTGGATTCAAAGACTCTCCGGGCTGGAGCTGTGGTGTCCATTCGCTCTACATGGCCCAGCCATCTTAGGCGTTGAATCCGTAGACGCCTGACTAGGCTCATGTCGCTGTACAGCCCGTAAAGTTCGTGGTTGAATCTTCTCCTCCATCCCCCGTCTGCGTTTATAGGCCCAAAAATCACGCGCAAAATCTTTCTCTCGAACCGACCAAGGGCCTCCTCATCCGCTTTTGATACTGTCCATGCTTCTGCGCCGCACAACAGGACCGGGATGATAGGGGTCTTATATAGAGTCAACCTTGTCATTCGGGAGAGGGCTCTATTACTCAATTGCCTCCTGAGCCCAAAGAAACAGCGATTGGCAAGAGTGATCCTGCGTTTGATTTCGGAACTGATGTCGTTGTTCCAGGTCACTGCGGAGCCAAGGTAGACGAAGTCCTTAACTACGTCGAACTTATATCTGCCTATACAAAAGTTCTGGCCGAGTCGTCGGTGTTGAGCGTCCTTTTTTTGATGACAGCATATATTTAGTTTTGCCCTCGTTTACCGCCAAACCAATTTTCGCCGCCTCCATCTCAATACTCGCACACGCCTCATTGACATCTCGCTCTGATCTACCTATTATGTCAATATCGTCGACGTATGCAAGGAGTTGCGAGGATTTGAAATAGATTGTGCCTCTTCTATTGGCCAGTGATTTTTGCACAATCATTTCCAATATGATGTTGAAGAAATCACACGACAGCGCATCGCCCTGCCTAAATCCTTTTTTGACATCAAAACTATCGGTAAGGTGTTCACCGATTCGGATGGAGCAGCGAGCATTCTCCAAAGTCATCCTGCATAGTATGACGAGTTTAGCAGGTATGTCAAAGGTAGACATAGCGTTGTATAGCTCGTTACGCTGTCGTATGCGGCTTTGAAGTCGACAAATAGGTGGTGAGTGTCGACATGAAATTCATTGGTTTTCTCCAGTATCTGCCGTAGTTTGAGGATTTGGTCGATGGTGGACTGCCCTGGCCTGAATCCGCACTGATAAGGACCTATCAGCTTATTTACAAAAGGCTTCAGGCGTTCACACAAAACGGCAGAGAAGATTTTGTAGGCGATGTTAAGGAGACTTATTCCTCTATAGTTGGCGCAATCAGAGGGGTCTCCTTTCTTGTGGATTTGGATCAATTGCGGCCTATAAATTTGGATCAATTGCAGCTAATGAATTTAGATCAATTGAAGCCAATGAATTTGGATGTATTGCGGCTACTGAATTTAGATCAATTACGGCATATGACTAGGCTTATGAATTTGGATCAATTCTTCTTCTTTCTTTTGATGGCGTTACAGCCCATGAAGTACCAGAGCCAAGCTTCTCTCAATCACCCATGTTGTATGTGATTTCTTTTTCACACAGGTGAAAGGGACCTACAGTTTAATGCCTATTCCGAACGGCGTGAGTCGAGAAGCTTTTTCAAGCAAGTATACTACAGGGGGTTTTGTCAGTACCCCGCCGAAGAGGGATCGGCGGTCTGTAAATTTGGATCAACTGCAGCCCATGGATTTGGATCAATTGAGGCTTATGACATTGGATCAATTTTGGCCTATGAATTTGGATCAACTGCGACCTGTAAATTTGGACAAATACGTCCTATGAATCTGAATCAATTACGCCGTGGCACACTGGGTAGTGTGTTGGCCTCTGACGCCGATGACACGGGATCGAATCCCGACAACAGCTATATCATCGAACGTGTTTTTCACGGTGCTTCCCCTCAGCGGGGTACTGACGAAACCCCCTGTAGTATAATTGTAAAGAAAGGCTTCTCGAATTTCGCCGTTCGAAACCGGAAATAAACTGGAGGTCCATTTCACCTATATCACACACAACATGGATGATTGAGGCTCGGCTTTTGTCCTTCATGGACCGTAACGCCAACATACATACATATGTGTGTACATACAATTGCGGCATATGAATTTGATTCAAATGCAGCTCATAAATTTGGATCAATTGCGGCCTATAAATTTGGACCAATTGTGGCCGATAAATTTGGATCAGTTGCAGCCCATGAATTTGGACCAATTGTGGCTTATGAAATTGAATCAATGTCGGCCTACAAATTTGGATCAATTGTGGCCTATAAATTTAGATCAATTGCAGCCAATGAATTAGGATAAATGGCGGCTACTGAATTTGGATCAAATATGGCCTATGAATTTGGATCAATTGCAGCCCATGTGGCCTATGAATTCGGATCAATTGCAGCCCATGAATGTGGGTCAATTGCGGCTTATAAATTTAGGTCAATTGTGGCCCACGTATTTGGATAAATTGCAGCCTTTAAATTTGGATCAAGCATTTCGTCCTCAAAAGCTAACGTCCATGACATTGTGCGTCAATATGTACCTTGAATCTTAAGGCAACTACAGGAATATGGTAGATTAAACCAAAGAAGGACGAGCGCGTCCCTTGGCTACAGTTTTATAAACCTGCAAGTTGCCTCCGATATCTTTGAAGCTACCCCTTGCTGGTTTTCGAAACTATACCTGCCTATGTTAAGGAATCTCACAATAGGCGTTGAGTTCGCCACATGCCATAGATCGTTATAACGACGCCTTTTTGAAAGAATGTTGATCCTAATTACGAGGTCATATATGGATATAAATACATTTTACACCGACCGCATTGCACTGTTCTATGTTTAGATACATTTGAAGTGTGCAAAATTCTGTTGTAAAATTTTGTAATGCGACCGTAAAACTCTGTGGAATGGCATGAATGTAATTAATTACCAATGAGCATGAATTACTCATAAACATTGGCCAATCTAGGTATGCAGTATTTGAACTTAATGTGTCATTTAGCGCGCTTATGAAATAGGTTTTAAATGGCATTCCTATTCGTATGGGAATTAGTCATTAAGATATAACTTACTCACATCTGCTGGTGTCTTGTGGAGCCAAAATAGGCATGAAGACATCGTCCGAAACGGACGACAAAGAAAACCCACTCTTTTGAGGATCAGACATAACCTTTGGGTTGTAGGAAATACAGCAATCGATTGCAAGCCACCAGCGATAGCAATGCCAGTAAGTACACAAATGCTCCAAGACTAAGTAACAAAGACGAGACAAAGGCCGAATCGATAAGCATAAACAAAGCGTTATCGAATAGTGTTCAGTTTTGTACTTCGAGATAACCAATCTAGGTGCTGGCTTTCTCTATTTGGACAGTATTAGAAGCTAACACGAAAAAAAAGAAGCTTTAGACGCGCAACGAATACATTAATAGTCTAAGGAGGTATATAAGGACAAAGTGAGGCTAACAGAAAACCTTTGATCAATAGTGAAGTTCTAGTGTTCTGTGGGACGTGTACTAAATGCCCTCAGAAATATAAGACAGTTTTCTGATAAGCCGACGATAAAGGCGAAAACGCAGACCAGGCGGCTGAAAATGTGAATAGTGTTCATGGTCCTAATACTGAAATAGAGCAGTTGTGGTTTAGTCTATACCGTTTTCAAAATGACGATGTCAAAGATGCGCTAAACTCTGAAAGGTCATGTGTCGAAGATGTTGACTAAATCATGAAAATCGCGGAGTCTGACCGTCATGTAGCACTGCTTCCATTACCCTGAGCACAAAGACGCTTTTGGAAACATTTGGACGAGGCCAGATACAAAAAGAAGTTAGATTATGACGTCATGAAGAAACTTTCCATCTGTGAATTGCTAATGAATCATCAAAAACCGGTCAAGTGCGAGTCGGACTCGCGCACGAAGGGTTCCGTACCATCTGTTTATATAAATATGAAAGAGACTATGTATGTTACCTCATCAAATGACAGATCTTGGTTGCAGGCAGGATTTTTTGGATGAAAATCCTGTCTGTTGTATGGGAGCCTCCCTTAAATATTAATTTTAACCGCCTAGCTATCACGGTTCATGAGATACAGCCTGGTGACAGACGGACGGACGGACGGACGGACAGCGAAGTCTTGGTAATAGGGTTCCGTTTTACCTTTGGGTACGGAACCCTAAAAATGAACCTGTTTCTGAAGCAGATGGTGACTGGTGATGAAAATTGGATCATTTGCGATAACCTCAAAGGAAAACGGTCAGGGTCGGATCGCGGTAAGCTGGTTAAACCAGGATCGACGGCTAGGAAAGGTTAGTATGTGTTTGGTTGAATTGACTGGGAATCATCTACTATGAGCTACTCCGCTACGGGGAAAATCACAATCAGGAACTGTACTGTCAACAATTGGATTCAGCAATCTCCCAAACCTGAACCTCATTAGAGTGAACCTATATTTTTAACACAGTTAAACACGAATAAGACTGCTACATATAATGCACAATATTTCGAGCAAATTTACTGTTTGTTTTGCGTACTTTGTATCTTTCATCGTTCTACGTTTTGCATTATCTTCTGATGTGGCGATACAGTTCGGGGTAGACCGGGGCCTCAACCAACATACCTTGCCAGCCAGCACGATCTTTTGACAGCTGCCACCAATTGCACACACAATTTTGCTGAGAACTACAACCAACGTGAAAATTCGGTCGGTTTTCTTGAACCTTATCTAGGACAAGCACCCCTGGAGAGAAGTGAACGAACATCTACGAACCAAACCACTGCACTCCGTTCAGGTTTTGTGACTAACATCATAAGAGTATAACTCTTGAACTAAAAAAAAGTTGGTTGAGGTCCCTCTCCACTTGTGTGGGCCATCTTAGTTGAGGGCGCTATCTGTTGCGTTGTCTCCATGGCTCAGATTCAAAGACTCTTCGGACCAGAGCTGAGTTTTTCATATGCTCGACAGAACCTAGCCATCTTAAGCATTTTATCCGTAGACGCTTGACTGGGCGCATGATGCTGTACAACCCGTACAGTTCGTTGTTGAATATTCTTCTCCATATGCCATCAATGCAAACAGGACCAAAAATCGCACGCAGAACTTTTCTCTCGAAAAGACCCTCTGCCTTCAATAGCGTCCATGGTTGTGGACCATAGAGCAGGACAGTGTGTTGTAGTGTAGTAGTGTGTATGTGTATGTTGGCGTTACAGTCTATTAAGGACCAGAGCCGAGCTTCTCTCAATCACCCATGTTGTGTGTGATTTCATTTTCCCATAGGTGAAAGGGACCTACAGTTTTAATGCCGGTTCCGAACGGCGAATTTCGAGAAGCTTTTCATGACAATTTTACTACAGGGGGTTTTGTCAGAACCCCGCTGAGGAGAAACACCGTGAAAACACGTTCGATGACATGGCTGTGTCGGGATTCGATCCCGTGTCATCGGCGTCAGAGGCCAACACACTACCCACTGCGCCACGGTGCTGAATGGATACGTCAATAAACAAAACTGCCGTATTTGGAGTGATCATAATCCTCAAGTGTATGTTGAGGCACCGTTGCATCCACAAAAACTGATTGTTTGGTGTGCTTTATGGGTTGGTGGAATAAACGGCCCGAACTTATTTAAAAACGATGCCGGCCAGAACGTTACAGTCAATGGTGACCGCTATAGAGCCATGATTACTAACTTGTTCAATTGAACAACCATGATGTGCAGGAGCTGTGGTTTCAACAAGACGGCGCAACCTGTCACACAGCTCGTACCACAATTGATTTATTGAAGGAAACGTTTGGTAACCGCATAATTTCACGTTACGAAGGCCAATTCACGGGTCTCCAAGATATACGGCCACAAATGTTGGAAAACTTTACTTACTTACTTATCAGGCCAGCGATCCGTCTGGGCCTGGAAGCATCTGAGCCTGAGCTATAGCTGCCTTCCATCCTTGACGGTCACGGGCACGCTGCTTCCAGTTATCAAGACCAAGATGTCTTACATCCGCGATTACTTGGTCTTTATACTGGAGGTTCGGTCTTCCTCTTCTTCTCGAACCAGAAGGCTCGGAGTCGAAGACCCTCTTAGCTGGAGCGTTGATGTCCATGCGCTCGATGTGGCCGAGCCAGTGTAGTCAACGGATCTTTGCCTTCCGGACTACATCCACATCTTTCTACAGCTCGTAGAGTTCACGCTTATGTCTTCTTCTTCATTCACCTTCCTCACAGACAGGACCAAATATCCGGCGCAGAATTTTTCTTTCGAAAGAACCCAAAATCAGCTCTGCCGTTCCGTTTATCGTCCAGCTTTCGGCTCCATACAACAAGACTGGCATATGAGCGTTTTGTAAAGCATGACTTTGGTCTTTCGAGTGAGGAGTTTTGACCCAAGTTGGACAAGCCGAAGTACCAGCGGTTATACCGGATCTCGACTGTGGTGTCATTTGTGGAACTTACGTTTGGTTTGCCCCGAGGTAGACAAACTCCTTAACTATAGCTGTCCTAAGACAGCTATGTTAAGGAGTTTGTGTGTATCGATTCGAAAGTCGTTGGTCTTTTCCAGAATTTGTTGAAGTGTGAAAAATTGGTCTATAGTCGATTTGCCGGGCCGGAAACCGCACTGGTAGCTGCCGATTAGTGTAGTGGAAAATGGCTTTAGACGTTGACATAATACGCTGGACAGGATCTTGTATGCGACATTGAGCAGGGATATACCTCTATAGTTCTTGCAAGAGGTAGGATAGCCTTTTTTTTATGGATGGGGCAAATAGAGCTGATATTCCAGTCGTTGGGCATGCTTTCATCTTACCCAATTCTGCAGATGATCTGGTGCATGCTCCCTACCAGAACATCGCCGCCAGCCTTGAAGAGCTCTGATGGCAAGCCATCTGAACCTGCGGCCTTGTTGTTCTTCAGCTTCTGAATAGCTGTGCCGACTTCTTCGATGCTGGGTGGGAGGACTACTTCAGCGGCTGGAGTTGGGATTTCCTCGGTCCCTACCACTCTCTCTTGGTCATGCTCGTTAAGCACAGCTGCTGGAAATGCTGCTTAAATACATCCACTATTCCCTGCGGGTCGGTGACAAGATTACCCTCGCAGTTTCGAAGAGCCTGGGTGTCCTTTTTGAAGCCTCCTGCAAGGTCTTTGGCTTTCTTGTAAAAGGCTCGCGTTTAATGCTTATCTTTAGACTCCTCGATATCCTTGAGCTGGGATTTATATGTATATCAACCATATGACAGTTTTAAATAATGTGAAAAGGGCAGGCTACTCAGAGAAGACCGATGTTTGGGTGCCAAATGAGTTAACGCAAGGAAACGCTGCTTAAACGGCTCGAAATAGAACCAAATGCGAAACTATGGAACGCAAGCAATCATGCTTTAAGCCCGATGACCCTTCACAAACTACTTCAAAGCTTGGATGGACTACAAACAAGCTGGCACGGAGTGTCTGCTAGAATTTGAGCGAAATTGTCTGTTATGGGCAGCTACAACCCAGTGAAGTGGTCAACTCGGTCTCCTGCTATGTACAACGCGATCGTTTGATGGAAGCAATAAAACAGAATTTGTGTTCCATCGTAACATTGCCAGGCGGCATACATCCTAGATGTCTCGGAACAAATTGACGGAACTTGGTGGTGAAATTTTGATGCATCCACCTTAAAGCCCAGACTTTACACTCCTGCACGAAGCGCCAGGTGGTAGAAAAATAGCCGCCTGAACAGCCGCTGAAAATCACTTGACCAACTTGTTCGCGTTTCCCATTTGATTACTCTATAGACACGAAAGACAAGATTCTCTTAGGTTGTGGGTTTGGGTTCAGTGTCCAACCAAAGGCATTAGAGGTTGTACCCACTTCACTAGAGAATTGTCAAGAAATTACGGAGCGGACGCGAATAGCTTAAATCAATTGATCTTATCCACCACAGGCAGCATGACAAATTGGGGCAGCAACATGCACGGCTTTTACAAGACATTCATTAAGGAAAAAAAAAGAAGAAAAATCAGGCTTTAGTGTTACGGATTTGGAGAGACAACAAGGCCGACTGTACGTATTGCAGAAACAACACATGTTAGGCAGTAAAACGAGCATCAAGGATGATGACAAACTGCAGTGTGTTGACTGCATGACATCACCACAGCAGCATATGGTCCTAACAAGCTATCAACTGCCACTAATGCAATTGAATTATTAGGGGCAAGGAAAACAGGTACATCTGAGACAGTATCGATTGCTTAATAGAGTCTACATCGCCTGAATGACTGAACGCTTGTCTATGTCCGTTGGTAGATATCGACAAATGCTCTGATTCACGCCTTCCCAACAAGACCAACACCTAACAGCACACACTTCGGGCATTTTTTATGGCTAAACTTCCTGTTTGCGTAGCAAATCTCTCACCACATTTCAAGTCAAAGTCATAAATAGTACGAAACCCCCTCCTGCTCGATTGAGACAATCAATTCTGTTTTTTTTTTTGCCTTTGATTTTCGTACATCTCCTGGTGTTTACTTAAGTACAGAACCACCTCAGAGTATGGTCATTAATAGCGCATAATTATGATTCATTCGATCGGGAACGAAACTGAGCAGATTAGAGCAGGCCCCCCTGGTGACTTTCCCATTCATAGAAGACTTCTATTTGTTGTACCACGTTTGCAACCCTTAGGAATGACAGTATAACCTACAACGTCGCTGCAGCCGCAGCAAGAGCAAGTAGTGAGCAGTAAGTCATAGGTACTACCAGCTATTGCATAATTGCAAATGATGTCCCTATTCATCGGAGCAGAGGAAAGGAGAACTAGCTCATTCAGCTCGACCACTTGATCGAGACTCCTCTCTTTATTCTTTGTTTTTGCTCGTTTTGCTTGCACACTACTGCCTGGCACTGCTGCGTTCGTATTCCCTTTGCCCTTGACTAAGAATGGGAATTGGAATAAAGAATGAAGGAATATGAATTGTTTGTCCAGCTGCCCGCGAGAAATCAGTTTTTTTTTTTTGTTTTGTAAATTTACCTTTTGAATTATGAGATGATTATGAGGACAACGATGATGGCGATGGCGATAGGGATGTTGATGTTAATGCTGATGGCGCTGCTTGGTGCTTGTATGCTTCGGTGCGTGTGTTGTTTATGATGGTCGTCGTCGTCTTTGGTTGGTGTTGTTTCTTGTCGATTGTTGCGTGAATTATTCCAAATTTGACGAGAACACGAGAGCAAATCCAATTCACTTGGCACGACACAAAAGTAACGAGAAGAAAGGAGGAGCGAAAAGAAACACACTTTTTTCTTATTTCCACGATCGGAGCATGGATTTTCTTTTCTTTCGTACCCCGTCTCAACACGAATGCACTTTACTTTGCTCTTGCTAGTTGGCTCACGAGCTGATGGATTCTATTTTCCAAGATTTCTGATTTATTTTGCTGTTGCTATCGGATTGAATTGGATTTTCACACACTGGCTAAGGCACAGGTATAACTACAATTGGTGTCTAAATAGAACAACGAAACGACGTGAGAAAACGAGGGAAAAATGAATTGAACTGTTGAGAGAAAACAGAGTAAAAAAAAATTCAATCAATTGTACACACGCACTGAAAACGATTGGAAATCGGATGCGGCGAGCACTATAGTTGAAGGAAACAAGCGGATTTAATGGAAAACTGATTGGGTATTTAGGTGATACGCGATTGCGGATAATAGTAGTTCGACAGTTGCTCGGAGTCTTTTTGCTTCAAATAAATCGTGGTGCTGCGCTGCGTGAAAGGTGAACGCTACAAATGGTGGACATTTGAGAAATTCATTTTGACACACGACGGCCCAACAAGCAAACTGACACTGGAATTGGAATGGACATATTGCTTTTTTTTCGGTTGCACTGGAAGCAGGGATGTGCTGTTGCTGATGGCGGTGCACGCGCCGGTAAGGCAGTACTACCGATCATGCAGTGTTTGAAGAATTGATATAAAAGGCCTGCGAGGTTGCTTCTTGTAAATTTTTGAACAAACATTTTTCTAACTATCATCGTCATTTTCAGTAGCCCACATCTGCCATTAAAAGCGTCGCGGGGGCAATGCGCGCACGCAGGTTCTCCAGGCCACTGGATTCTCCGCCATCGACTCTAATCAGAAGCTATGCCCAAGCGCAACCAGGCGAGTTTTTGGACTTGGTCCGATCACCTCGCCCTGACTCTACCAAGCGGTCGCCTACCTGATGGTATCGTAATCAAGTTACGCTTGGGTAGTCGTAAAGATAGGGACATTCGCCTCACGTAACCAAACCATCGAGCATAGGACTTACCCATGGGAGAAGCAGCTGTTCAACATTAAGCTACTCACGCACTGCCGTGTTTCTCACCCCATCCCGGCGAGCAACGCCAGCAATAGCACGAATAAATCTCATTTGGGCAACTTGTATTCGTGACCTTATTTCTTCGGTCAATACCCTAATTTCGTGACCATACTTGAGAGTTGTAACAAATTTTCTTGCTCTTATCGGGCGCTACAGTTTGGCGGGAACCTGAACCTCAACCAACATTCCCCTCAGCCTAGCACGATCTTTTGCTAGCTTTTTCCATTGTCAGACGCCCAGTTAGCTGAGGTCCCCTTCCACCTGTGTGCGCGATCTAAGATTCAGTCGTCCTCTGCTGTGTCGTCCCTCGGGGATTCAAAGACTCTCCGGGCTGAAGCTATGGTGTCCATTCGCTCTACATGGCCTAGCTATCTTAGACTTTGAACCAATAGACGCCTGACTAGGCTCATGTCGCTGTACAGCCTGTAAAGTTCGTGGCTGAATCTTTTCCTCCATCCCCCGTCTGCGTTTATGGGCCCGAAAATCACACGCAAAATCTTTCTCTCGAACCGACCAAGGAACTCCCCACAATACTCCGACAATACTCCGCTTTTGGTATTGTCCATGCTTCTACGCTGTGCAGCAGGACCGGGATGATAAGGGTCTTGTATAGAGTCAACTTTGTTGTTCGGGAGAGGGCTCTATTACTCAGTTGCCTCCTGAGCCCAAAGAAACAGCGATTGGCAAGAGTGATTCTGCGTTTGAATTCGGAACTGATGTCGTTGTTCAAGGTCACTGCGGAGTCAAGGTAGACGAAGTCCTTAACTACCTCGATCTTATTTCTGTCAATACAAACGTTCTGGCCAAGATGTCGCGGGTGAGTGTCCTTTTTTGATAACAGCATGTATTTAGTTATGCCCTCGTTTACCGCCAAACTAACTTTCACCACCCCGAACTCAATACTCGTAATCGCCTCATTGACATCTCGCTGTGTCCTTCCGATTATATCGATGTCATCCGCGTATGCGAGGAGTTGCAAGGATTAGAAATAAATTGCGCCTCTTGTATTGGCCAGTGATTTTTGCACAATCATTCCCAATATGATATTGGAGAAATCACACGACAGCGCATCGCCCTGCCTAAATCCTTTTTTGACCTCAAAACTACCGGTCAGGTGTTCGCCGAATCGGACGGAGGAGCGAGCATTCTCCAAAAACATGCTGCATAGTCTGACGAGTCGACGAGTCGACCTGAAATTCATTGGGTTTTTTCCAGGACTGCCGTGGTGTGAAGGTTTGGTCGGTGGTGGACTTCCCTGGCCTGAATACGCACTGATAGTGACCTATCAGCTTATTCACAAAAAGCTTCTGGTGTTCACACAAAACGGCAGAGAAGATTTAGTAGGCGATGTTAAGGAAGCTTATTCCTTTGTAAAGGTGTCTCCTTTCTTGAGGATCGGGCATACGATGCTGAGACTCCATTCCTCGGGCATGCTTTCCTCTGACCATATCTTACAGATGAGCTGGTGCATGCTCCTAACCAGGTCATCCCCAGATGACTTGAAGAGCTCAGCAGATAATCCGTCTGCGCCAGCAGCTTTATTCAACTTGAGTTTCGGTATGGTGATATTTACTCCGTCTAGGTCAGAGGGACGGAAATCTCTGCGATCTTCGTCGTTAAGAAATGGATCATTCTGCCTGACAGCGGCATATTGACTAACATCGCCGTTATACAGAAATGGTTTTTCCATATTCTCAGCATCGACTGCGATTCTACTACTCTGTGTCCGTTCTCATCCCTGCAGGCTTGCGTTCTGGCCTTATAACCTTGGTATGTTCGCTTTATCTGTTGATACAACTTTCGAAGATCACGCCTGCAGTGAAACCTATCCAAATCCTCAACCGCGCGCTTCTCGTGCTCTTTCTTCTTCTCCTAAGAAGCCTATGCTCCTCCCTTCTTTTTAGCTCGTAGAGCTCACGAGCTGCTCTCGTTCTTCTATGCAGCGAGGCTTTATATGCCTCCTTCTTCGCTGTGTGAATCCTCCTGCACTCGTCATCGAACCAGGTGTTTCTTCGTTGTGGAGCCTTGAATCCCAGAACTGCGGAAGCAGTGCTTTTTAGAGCTTGTTTCTATTGACTGTGTGGAGGGTTGAGTTGTATGGGAGAGCTTTAGGGAAGCGCGATCGATAAAGACACGAGCGGTTTCTGGCGATAGTAGCTTTCCGACGTCCTAATTTTGTATTCTTACTGTACTCCGCGGCGATTGTGTTATATGATAGTGGTACGAGTCGATGTTAGCTCCTCGGAAAGTTCAAACATCAAGAATAGTGGACGGATGTCTGACGTCGATTGCGATGTGATCAATCTAGTTAGTGAATGATTGATCTAATAACCGCCAGCTGGCTAGAAGGAGATTTCACCCCGTAGCAAGATCAATCAGCCTGTGTCCGTTATCGTATGTGGTGTCGTGTAAGCTGTGTTTGCCGATGACTCGTTCAAAAATGCTTTCCCTACCCAGCTTAGCATTGAAGTCTCCTAGTACAATTTTGATGTCATAGCTGAGACATTGGGCATACGTTCTGTCTAAAAGAACGTGGAGCTCATCTTTGGTGTGGTCATCCTTGCCCTCCGTGGGGGCGTGTACGCGGATCAGGCTGATGTTGGAAGACAAATACTGAGTTAAAAACTGCTAACTTGGATTTGACACCAGGCTCGGTCTTCCTGATTACAGATCTTCCAAGCTGTATCGAAATTGGACCAAATTGGCCAATCCTGCATTACTCCTTCTACCGCTCGTGAAGAAGACCCCGAGGTACTTTAGTGGGACTCCACTAACCTCTAGAGTGCATTGGACAGGCGTTCTGGAAATAAGCATAACCACGGATTTGTCCACGGTAACCCTTATTCGAGCATTAGCACATACGGCCACAAGCCTATCTAGCGGGCGCTGGAGTTTCATCTGGGAGGACGTGAGGACAACTAATTCATCCGCAAAAAGAATGTGGCTTACGCTCAGCTCTTCCAATGTAAAATATTCCTCGCCTCGACTGCGCTGCTTCATCCAGTCCATATATACAATGAAAAGGAGAGGTGACAAGACGCACACTTGGCGAAATCCTACGCCCACGGTGAAAGGTGTTGATTTACTACCGTTAACCAGAACACGGCTGCTACAGTTTGTGTATAGAGACTAAATGGCCCTCACCAGAAGACCATCAATCCTATACTCCTGCAGAACATTCCAGAGTTCCAGAGTTTAGAGGAACTCTGTCATATGCCTTTTTCAAATCTACGAAACAACTGTCGATCGATTTGGCGTACTCCCAAGTCTTCTCGAGTATTATTCTTAGAGGATTTGTCAATATTTAGCGATTCAATCGCTAAAATGACTTCCTTAAGTGTTGGACTGTTCTCCGCCCCACTCGAGACTATAGGTCTGTCCCCCTCTGCGCCCTCTTCGGGATTGAGCAGCTTCGAAAAGTGCCCGCTCCATCTGCGTAAGATGTACATCTCATTTTAAAGCAACACACCATCTTTGGATTTAATTCCTTCGATTATGTTGAATTTCCTTCCTCTGAGCCGGCGAATGGTGTACCAGAACACCCTTCTCGCAAATCTATGGTCGCCTTGCAACTTCTTGCCGAACTCCTTCCAGGACTGCTCTTTAGCTGCTCGCAGGGCCAATTCGCAAGTTCTTTGCGCCACAGTGCAGCGGCCACGGGAAGCAGAGTTCACCACGAGAATCCAGTCCCTATAGGTCTTCTGCTTTTCTCTAATGGCTTCTTGAACTCTGGGTGTTTTAAAACACGCAGTTCTTTTCTCACCACCCGCCGCCAATCCCACTCCCCCATGTCGTTACATCCACACCCACGTGGGCGTTGAAGTCATTCATCGGGATATAGGAATCCATCTTAAGCACCCTATCAAGGGCAGCATCAACTTCATCCAGAAAATGATTCAATTTATTGCGAGGATTCATGCTTTTGGTCTTAAGTTCGCCTCGCCCATCTAACGCTCCAATAAGAGATAGCATCTCTCTCATTGTTAATGACATTCAAGGCCGACAGCCAGTTTGACATTTCTTTCAACATGTGGGTTTGTTTTGAACAATATTGAGTGTCAATCCGTCTACCATTCCGTCTACAAAGCATTTATTTCGTTTAAATCTGATTCCAAATAATGGGAGTTCGTGGCCTGACCCGGTATATAGCCACCAAAGCAGAATTGTACCTTAAACCGTATGAATTGCACGACTGTAACCTCGTTATCGACGGAGATAACTTGACCTGTAGCTTGTATAAAGACGTTGCTGGCAAAAACTCGGCTTTTGGCGGTGACTACGATGCGTTCTACAGGTCTGTTGTCGAATTCTTTCATGTCCTCAGCGAGTGCAATATTCAGCCATACGTTCTTATGGACGGCGGCTATGAGCGGAAGAAGCTGCGCACTGTGTGGCAGCGACTTCGTGGCAAGATAGCATCAATCAAACGCATTGATCCAAACGGATCCAGAAATCTAGCTCTATTCCCCCTGATGATGCGAGAAGTTTTCATTGACGCCCTACGTGATTGTGGTGTTCCGGTAATGAGATGTGTTTTCGAAGCTGACGAAGAACTTGCTGCCCTTGCCAGGAAGCTCAATTGTCCAGTTCTGAGCTACGATTCGGACTTTTACATCTACAACGTGAAATATATTCCATTGGTCACGTTGACGATGAGAGCAATCAGAAAACGTGTGAAGAGCAAAGCTAACCAGGACGAGGGTCGGAAGCTGACCAGGAGCCGTGCACGGCATTTGGAGAAACGTGCAAAGGCAGATCGTCGCATCGAAAATATGCAAGTGAATGCCGCTGGAAATGATGCACCAAAGAACGGGAAGACATACAAGTACCTTGACTGCTGCCTGTACAAGATGGAAAACCTACTTGAAGGCTCGTCGCTGAGTAAGGAGAAGCTACCGCTCTTCGCTGCTTTGCTGGGGAACGACTACATAGCCCGGTCGGCGTTCAAGGAATTCTATGCTCAAATGAAGCCGCTGAGAATCGGAAAGAAGCCAACGAAACAGTATAAACGTATACAGAAAATCTTGCTTTGGCTGAAGCACGAAACGGAGGAGTCAGCCATACAGAAAATAGTCGGATCCCTCAAGAAGGTAAGGCTTTGAAGGAAGAAGCACTAGAAGTGTGGTGTTTTACCGTCTGGTTCTTACAGAGACGGCGGTACCTGTTACTGAGGAAATTGGGTGTAGCTATCGAGGGGTACAGCACTGACCACAGCGAGTCTTACACATTTTTCTCGTCACAATACGACTTGGTTCCCGATGCCTGTGAGAGTGATGAGAGGAGCGAGGACGAGGATGAAGAATCAGAGATTGAAGACCAAGAGGAAGAGGAATTGGAAGAGGCAGAGAGCGACGACGAAGTAGAGGAGGAGAAAGTAGGTGTCGAAAATGATAGCGGCGACGTAGGGCTACACAAAATCGAACCAATTTCCGATAAGAGGGATCAGCTCAAAGGAGACAGTGACTCCTGTGACGAAAGAGAAGACGAAGAAGATGATGAGGAAGAATCGAACATACCGCTCCATCTACCCACATGGTTCAAGCAACGCTTATACGCCGCCAATCTGTCGCGCTTCTTTGTCGATTTGGTTCACCTAAGGATCTACATCAATAATCCCCAAATCGAACATTTCATGTTCCACGATTGTAATGAGATCTCACTGCCCATCCTACAGTACATCTTCGTCCTCCTTCACAATATTAGCGGTGACGAGGAAAACCATCTCTACCGGATTTACATGAAAACGGATGACGAAGCTGAAGAGTTTGTGCCTTATTTGCGGTACCTCACACGCGTACCGCGCATAAGCAACATACACACGGTCAGATACCCTATAGGGCCACCTCCTGTGACACCCTTCGATCCAATCCATCCCGATCCGAAGTTGTTTCAAGCGATTTTTCACAGCTTGGAGCTGGATTCCACCAAGCTCTTCACAGAAATCGCTCGAATTCCAAGTGATCTCAGGCTGTACTCTCTCGCTTTAATCTACTGGATCCACAAGACGCCACACGCGGACTTGATCCACTTACATGCGCTACTCATCTGCCTCGTGGTCTTGCGGACAATCGACTCCAAGGTCGAACCCATCCGGGGAGAACGAGCATTCCAGAAACGATTTGGAAAAATCATCAGCAAAGAAAAACAGCTCAGAGCCAAGGAGCAGGAAGAGGGTGTAGTGAGAAAAACACGTCCAGAAATCGAAAGTCTCCCTGCGCCAGATCGAATCAAGCTCATCACGAAAGTCGAATGTCTACTAGTGCAGGAGAGCCTTCTGAAACACTTCCACATGCCGGAGATTTTCAAGAAAAAATACGACACGTTTTCCACGACAACATTACATGGATTCTCCGAGTTCCAATCGGTGGTGTTCAACTTGCGCGGACTCAACGTATTGCTGGGCGAATACTACGAGTGCCCCAAGATGGCACAGTCCTTCTGTGGGATGTTTCTGTACAACATGTACAATATGCTGACGAATCGGATCGATGTGAAATACTACGTGCAGCACTACATATTCCAGCAGTCGCCGGTGATGTATGAGTTTTACGAGTTCCTGTGGAACTGGTGCGATCAATTCATTCCCACCTGGCAGAGGCAGAAAGACACGACCAAGGCGCTTAGTAAAAGCGTTCTGAAGAAGAAGAGGGCGGCTGCTAGAAAGAAGGAGGCTGCCCTTGGTGCTGTCGAGTGCGAGGATCCTAACGTAGAAATGGTGGAACAGGAAGAGGACGATACCTTCTATGATTTGAACAACAAGTTTTGTGCCTTGGTGGTGACCTAGATGTTAGTGGAGGGGTTAGACTCAATAAAGATGACCTTGACGAGGGGAATGCTTAAGAAATTTGTTTTTATTCATGGTCTCAGTAAGCGCAATATGGTGTCAGGGGGTTCAACATGGTGTCAGGGCGCTCAATATAGGGCTCAATATGGTGTCAGGGAACTCAATGCGGTGCCAGGGTGCTTCAATATGGTGTCAGGGAACTCAATGCGGTGCCAGGGTGCTTCAATATGGTGTCAGGGAACTCAATGTGGTGCCAGGATGCTTCAATATGGCGCCAGGGGGCTCAGTATGGTGTCTAGCCGCTCAATATGGGGTCAGGGTGCTCGATACGGTATCAGGGTGCTCAATACGGTGTCAGGAGTCTCAACATGGCGTCAGGGTGCTCAATATAGGGCCAGAGAGCTCAATATGGTGTCAGGGTGCTCAGTACGGTGTTAGGGAGGACATTATCGTGTCAGGGAGCTCAATACGGTGTCAGGCAACATGGCGTCAGGGTGCTCAATATAGTGTCAGGGGGCTCAGTATGGTGTCTGGCCGCTCAATATGGGGTCAGGGTGCTCGATACGGTATCAGGGTGCTCAATACGGTGTCAGGAGTCTCAACATGGCGTCAGGGTGCCCAATATAGTGTCAGGGTGCTCAGTATGGTGTCAGCGAGTTCAATATGGTGTCATGTAGCTCAATATGATGTCATGGAGCTTAATCTGGTATCATTTAGCTCAATCTGGTGTCAGGGGCCTCAATCTGGTGCCAGAGAGCTCAATATGGTGCCAGGATGCTCAGTATGGTGTCAGGGAGGTCATTATCGTGTCAGGAAGATCAATACGGTGTCAGGAGTCTCAACATGGCGTCAGGGTGCTCAATATAGGGCCAGAGAGCTCAATATGGTGTCAGGGTGCTCAGTACGGTGTTAGGGAGGACACTATCGTGTCAGGGAGCTCAATACGGTGTCAGGCAACAAGGCGTCAGGGTGCTCAATATAGTGTCAGGGTGCTCAGTATGGTGTCAGGGAGTTCAGTATGGTAACAGAGGGCTCAGTTTGGTGTCAGGGAGCCCAATATGGTGCCAGGGAGTTCAATATGATGTCAGGGAGCTCTATTTGATGTCACAGAGCTCAATGTTGTGTCAGGGAACTCAATATTATGTCACGGAGCTCAACATGTGAGGGAGCTCAATATGGCGATGGGGAGCCAAACATGTTATCAGGGAGCTCAATATGGTGTCAGGAATCTCAACATGGTGCCAGGGTGCTCAATACGATACCAGGTAGCTCAATATGAAGCCAAGGGGCTCAATATGGTGACATGGTGCCAGGGGGCTCAATATGGTGTCTGGGACCTCAATAAGTTGTCAGGCTGTTCGATATGGTGCCAGGCCGCTCAATATGGTGTCAAGGTGCTCAGTATGGTGTCATGTAGCTCAATATGATGTCGTGGAGCTCAATATGGTGTCATGTAGCTCAATATGATGTCATGGAGCTTAATCTGGTATCATTGAGCTCAATCTGGTGTCAGGGGCCTCAATCTGGTGTCATATAGCTCAATGTGATGTCATGGAGCTTAATCTGGTATCATTGAGCTCAATCTGGTGTCAGGGGCCTCAATCTGGTGCCAGAGAGCTCAATATGGTGTCAGGGTGCTCAGTATGGTGTCAGAGAGGCCATTATCTGGTGCCAGAGACCTCAGTATGGTGTCAGGGAACGCAATGTGGTGCCAGTGTGCTTAATATGGTGTCTGAGAGCTCAATATGGTGTCAGGGAGTTCAATACAGTGTAAGGGAACTCAATATGGTGTTAGGGCGCTTTAATATGGTGCCAGGGAGCTCAATATGGTGTCAGGGAGCCAAATTGGTTATCAGGATGCTCAATATGGTGTCAGGGTGCTCGATATGGTATCAGGGAGTTCAATATAGTGTAAGGGGAGTCAATATGTTGTTAGGGTGCATTAATATGGTGCCAAGGGGCTCAATATGGTGTTAGGGTGCTTGAATATGGTGCCAGGGGTCTCAATATGGTGTCTGGGAACTCAATATGGTGTCAGGCTGCCCGATATGGTGCCAGGGCGCTCAATATGGTGTCAAGGAGTTCAATATGGTGCCAGGGAGCTCAATTTGGTGTCGTGGAGCTCAATATAATGTCAGGGAGCTCAATGTGATTTCAAGGAGCTCATTATGCTGTCAGAGAGCTAAATATAGTGCCCGGGAGCTCAATCTGTTGTCGGAGAGTTCAATATGGTGTCAAGGAGCTTAATCCAGTATCATTGAGCTCAACCAGGTGTCAGGGAGCTCAATATGCTGTCAGGGAGCTCAATATGGTGTCAGGCAGCTTAGTCTGGTATCAGGAAGCTAAATACAGTCCAAAGAAGTATAGGATCTTGTAGGAAACACTAAATCCTGTCGACAACAGCCCGATAGACGGCTTGTGCTTACGTTAAATATGTTTATTGTTTAATTATCCTATAAATTTCATATCATTATCTCGTTTTACGTTTGTATTCTTAAAAAAAAAAAGTGAAACAATTCTCTTACATAGGAAAGGCATACAGTATCAATCCAAATTGGGAATAGGAGAGAGAGAGAGCTGGAGAGGGTTATACAGAGACGGAGCGATAGCTGGGAGAAGACCTTTGGGCCGATGCCTCGGTATTACACTAGGAAATGATCTCAAAATCCTCGTCAGATCCGTCCTCGTCCTTATTCGCCATCGCTCCTGTTGCGCGCAAATGGTTAAGATCCTCAAAGCCTAGAATTATAATAGAAAAGAAGCCATCAAAGCGGTATAGAAGGGAAGTGGCGATGTGTTAGCTGACCTTCTTGATTAGTGCAATTCATTCCACTCACTACGGAAGCGGATTTCCATTCGGGCGACCTGGCCTTTGTAATCTCGAATAAGGGCTGACTACTCGACGGCAGGACTTCTGTCTTCAATTTATCGATTATTATCTCAAAACTGATTCGTGACTTGCAAAGGAAACACTACACGGAAATCATGGGTTAAGGAAATTGAACAAAAGGCTGTTGTGTGTCCACGAACCAGTGCTATGGATGGATCCATTTGCTGGAAGTCAATTCGTCCGGCGTACTTTTGATGATAGGTTTCATCCAAATCGATCTCGTCGCTGGAAGATTTATTGCCAACGCTGCCGGAGCGTTGTGTTGTGTGCGGATCTAGGAATAGTACCTCATCTTCCACGTAACCAATGAAGTAGAGCGCTTGGTTTGGGCGACCACCAATCATTCCGACGCTACCGACTAGTTCGAAGCATTTCTTCAAGGCAGGGATGTAGATTGGATTGATTGTGGTTAGGCCAAGGCGTAAAGGAATGATGAGGAGAAGCGGCTTCCAGGTTTCATCATTACTCTCACTCTCCAGGCACAGTGAGTCTAGAAAAGATATGGCAACGCGTGATCAATAAAGAGCAACATGAGGGTATTAGCAGGACTTACAGATCTCATCTGTCACAATGATGTTGTCCAGAGCGACTTGGACAACGATCGAACACCAATCGTCGTAGCGAACTAGTTTCCTATGGACGAGAGATGGTTAGTTACTCGTTCAACCGTAACCCCTTTACTCACTTCAACACTTGTGCCACGGTATTTGGGCCAAACCACTGTCCAACCTTCTTATCCTCCGAATCACCCATCAGAGCAATTTGGTGGATGGAGAAGAAACTCTTTCGTGAGTCCTCAAATCGGCTGACAATCTTCAAATACGTTGTATCGAAACATTCTGGAGTCCAGAACCAATCGCGCCCTAAATGCAAGTCAATCAGCGCCTGTGCCAACACCATCTGACCGCAACGCAACATGCAACCCCAACCCTTATCGGTGGTCAGTTGACATTCGCCCAATGGTACAAATCCACGTCGATATGTGCACCACAGCTTCGACTGTATATCCCTACGAATCAGTTCCAGTTCTGCAAAGCAAATCGGTTCATCATCATCATACATCTCCGAAGTGACGTCCTTACCTTGGATGGCATTGTAGCTCTTCCCCAGCACCCAGACAGTGCTGTTTGTCTTTGGAATATCATCGGGCTCGGCGGACAGGACGCCATCCGTGCCTAAATACGTGACAAATACATTGTCCATCCTCTTGGAAACATTGGTGTAGAACTCGTACAGACGATCGATCTTTGCAATGCAATAGAATCGCAACGGCAACGGCAGATGACGTGAGTGGATCAAATCAAGAGCCACGATGGCGATTACAACGACCACGAAGATTGTCACAACAATGCCCAAAAGGCTGGAATCGGTTGCGTGATCGAGCGACAGATTGAACGGTCGCTTCGTCACTTGGTAGTTACTCGGTTAGTTGGAGGTTTGGTTTTCCCCGTCTTTTGTTTTTTTGATTTTTCCGATTACAAGAGAACGGGTAGGTGCGACCTTCACATATCTTAGTTCAAACTCGCAATTAACTGTTCCGTCCGAGGTAGAATGGCAGGGAAGACGTCACAAAGAGACGAACGAACAGGGTGAATCGTCCGTCCACCGAATTTCCGATTACCTATTGCGTTGATTTCCTTCTTTTCTGTTTTTTTTTTTAATCAAAATTTCACCTTTTCTCGTCGCCTGGTAATAAAAACAATGACAAAGGCCTATGCGAAGGGAGAGTAGGAGGAGGAAAACACGAATTAGATCGCGAAAGGACGTACGAAGAAACGCGGAACGACGATGACAACACACGAAAAAATAAATACAAAAAGGACAAAGAACGTCAAATGGTATGCGAAACGATGACAGCTGGAAATGGTTGTCGTAATGGTCTTATTCCAATTGGAATGCTGTCACCGAGGTAAATAGTGCGAAGTTGGTAGTGGTTTCAAACAGTGGTTAATTGCGGTAATGAAAGTTATTTTTAATTTTTTGAAAAATATATTCATTGGCGGGTGCTTCTCGTTATTGATTAGAAGGAATTGGGATAAAGATGGTGCGTATGATCCTGCGCAACATAATCAAAATAAATAAAGATCTAGATGGGTGGGTGGAAGCTCAGAGGATTGATTGATTGATTTGTGATTTTCACTGCTTCAAGGTGCCGCCCCCAAACTTAGAAGGATGTAGTCCACAAGCGGCACCAATTGTGCCTGCAGCTTACTCGCGATTAAAATTGAATTGAAACTGCGCGCGCAAATGGGAAATGCTCTTATCTTAGGTTGGTAGGACTCTTTTACATCCGTGACTAGCTTTATATCAAATATCCTTGTTCTGAGGAATAGTTCAGAACAGAAAAATGTAAGTTTTTGCGTTCAGTGAGGAACTTCAGTGACGCTGTTCCGAACAGATGGCAGCATGATTTTCTGCATCTACTCTGGCTGGCAAGCATACTTACCTGGCTGGCTATAATCGCCTGGCCAGCATACTTGCCTGGCGGGCTATAGCCGCCTGGCCAGCATACTTGCCTGACTGGCTATAGCCGCCTGGACAGCATACTTGCCGGACTGGCTATAGCCGACTGGCCAACATACTTGCCTGGCTGGCTATAGCCGCCTGGCCAGCATACTTACCTGGCTGGCTATAACCGCCTGGCCAGCATACTTGCCTGGCTGGCTATAGCCGCCTGGACAGCATACTTGCCTGGCTGGCTATAGCCGCCTGGCCAGCATATTTGCCTGGCTGGCTATAGCTGCCTGGCCAGCATATTTGCCTGGCTGGCTATAGCCGCCTGGCCAGCATATTTGCCTGGCTGGCTATAGCCGCCTGGCCAGCATATTTGCCTGGCTGGCTATAGCCGCCTGGCCAGCATATTTGCCTGGCTGGCTATAGCCGCCTGGCCAGCATATTTGCCTGGCTGGCTATAGCTGCCTGGCCAGCATATTTGCCTGGCTGGCTATAGCCGCCTGGCCAGCATATTTGCCTGGCTGGCTATAGCCGCCTGGCCAGCATATTTGCCTGGCTGGCTATAGCCGCCTGGCCAGCATATTTGCCTGGCTGGCTATAGCCGCCTGGCCAGCATATTTGCCTGGCTGGCTATAGCTGCCTGGCCAGCATATTTGCCTGGCTGGCTATAGCCGCCTGGCCAGCATATTTGCCTGGCTGGCTATAGCCGCCTGGCCAGCATATTTGCCTGGCTGGCTATAGCCGCCTGGACAGCATATTTGCCTGGCTGGCTATAGCCGCCTGGCCAGCATATTTGCCTGGCTGGCTATAGCCGCCTGGCCAGCATATTTGCCTGGCTGGCTATAGCCGCCTGGCCAGCATATTTGCCTGGCTGGCTATAGCCGCCTGGCCAGCATATTTGCCTGGCTGGCTATAGCCGCCTGGCCAGCATATTTGCCTGGCTGGCTATAGCCGCCTGGCCAGCATATTTGCCTGGCTGGCTATAGCCGCCTGGCCAGCATATTTGCCTGGCTGGCTATAGCCGCCTGGCCAGCATATTTGCCTGGCTGGCTATAGCCGCCTGGCCAGCATATTTGCCTGGCTGGCTATAGCCGCCTGGCCAGCATATTTGCCTGGCTGGCTATAGCCGCCTGGCCAGCATATTTGCCTGGCTGGCTATAGCCGCCTGGCCAGCATATTTGCCTGGCTGGCTATAGCCGCCTGGCCAGCATATTTGCCTGGCTGGCTATAGCCGCCTGGCCAGCATATTTGCCTGGCTGGCTATAGCCGCCTGGCCAGCATATTTGCCTGGCTGGCTATAGCCGCCTGGCCAGCATATTTGCCTGGCTGGCTATAGCCGCCTGGCCAGCATATTTGCCTGGCTGGCTATAGCCGCCTGGCCAGCATATTTGCCTGGCTGGCTATAGCCGCCTGGCCAGCATATTTGCCTGGCTGGCTATAGCCGCCTGGCCAGCATATTTGCCTGGCTGGCTATAGCCGCCTGGCCAGCATATTTGCCTGGCTGGCTATAGCCGCCTGGCCAGCATATTTGCCTGGCTGGCTATAGCCGCCTGGCCAGCATATTTGCCTGGCTGGCTATAGCCGCCTGGCCAGCATATTTGCCTGGCTGGCTATAGCCGCCTGGCCAGCATATTTGCCTGGCTGGCTATAGCCGCCTGGCCAGCATATTTGCCTGGCTGGCTATAGCCGCCTGGCCAGCATATTTGCCTGGCTGGCTATAGCCGCCTGGCCAGCATATTTGCCTGGCTGGCTATAGCCGCCTGGCCAGCATATTTGCCTGGCTGGCTATAGCCGCCTGGCCAGCATATTTGCCTGGCTGGCTATAGCCGCCTGGCCAGCATATTTGCCTGGCTGGCTATAGCCGCCTGGCCAGCATATTTGCCTGGCTGGCTATAGCCGCCTGGCCAGCATATTTGCCTGGCTGGCTATAGCCGCCTGGCCAGCATATTTGCCTGGCTGGCTATAGCCGCCTGGCCAGCATATTTGCCTGGCTGGCTATAGCCGCCTGGCCAGCATATTTGCCTGGCTGGCTATAGCCGCCTGGCCAGCATATTTGCCTGGCTGGCTATAGCCGCCTGGCCAGCATATTTGCCTGGCTGGCTATAGCCGCCTGGCCAGCATATTTGCCTGGCTGGCTATAGCCGCCTGGCTGGCTATAGCCGCCTGGCCAGCATATTTGCCTGGCTGGCTATAGCCGCCTGGCCAGCATATTTGCCTGGCTGGCTATAGCCGCCTGGCCAGCATATTTGCCTGGCTGGCTATAGCCGCCTGGCCAGCATATTTGCCTGGCTGGCTATAGCCGCCTGGCCAGCATATTTGCCTGGCTGGCTATAGCCGCCTGGCCAGCATATTTGCCTGGCTGGCTATAGCCGCCTGGCCAGCATATTTGCCTGGCTGGCTATAGCCGCCTGGACAGCATACTTGCCTGGCTGGCTATAGCCGCCTGGACAGCATACTTGCCTGGCTGGCTATAGCCGACTGGCCAGCATATTTGCCTGGCTGGCTATAGCCGCCTGGCCAGCATATTTGCCTGGCTGGCTATAGCCGCCTGGCCCGCATATTTGCCTGGTTGGCTATAGCCGCCTGGCCAGCATATTTGCCTGGCTGGCTATAGCCGCCTGGCCAGCATATTTGCCTGGCTGGCTATAGCCGCCTGGCCAGCATATTTGCCTGGCTGGCTATAGCCGCCTGGCCAGCATATTTGCCTGGCTGGCTATAGTCGACTGGCCAACATACTTGCCTGGCTGGTTTTAGCCGCCTGGACAGCATACTTGCCTGGCTGGCTATAGCCGCCTGGCCAGCATATTTGCCTGGCTGGCTATAGCCGCCTGGCCAGCATATTTGCCTGGCTGGCTATAGCCGCCTGGCCAGCATATTTGCCTGGCTGGCTATAGTCGCCTGGCCAGCATATTTGCCTGGCTGGCTATAGCCGCCTGGCCAGCATATTTGCCTGGCTGGCTATAGCCGCCTGGCCAGCATATTTGCCTGGCTGGCTATAGCCGCCTGGCCAGCATATTTGCCTGGCTGGCTATAGCCGCCTGGCCAGCATATTTGCCTGGCTGGCTATAGCCGCCTGGCCAGCATATTTGCCTGGCTGGCTATAGCCGCCTGGCCAGCATATTTGCCTGGCTGGCTATAGCCGCCTGGCCAGCATATTTGCCTGGCTGGCTATAGCCGCCTGGCCAGCATATTTGCCTGGCTGGCTATAGCCGCCTGGCCAGCATATTTGCCTGGCTGGCTATAGCCGCCTGGCCAGCATATTTGCCTGGCTGGCTATAGCCGCCTGGCCAGCATATTTGCCTGGCTGGCTATAGCCGCCTGGCCAGCATATTTGCCTGGCTGGCTATAGCCGCCTGGCCAGCATATTTGCCTGGCTGGCTATAGCCGCCTGGCCAGCATATTTGCCTGGCTGGCTATAGCCGCCTGGCCAGCATATTTGCCTGGCTGGCTATAGCCGCCTGGCCAGCATATTTGCCTGGCTGGCTATAGCCGCCTGGCCAGCATATTTGCCTGGCTGGCTATAGCCGCCTGGCCAGCATATTTGCCTGGCTGGCTATAGCCGCCTGGCCAGCATATTTGCCTGGCTGGCTATAGCCGCCTGGCCAGCATATTTGCCTGGCTGGCTATAGCCACCTGGCCAGCATATTTGCCTGGCTGGCTATAGCCGCCTGGCCAGCATATTTGCCTGGCTGGCTATAGCCGCCTGGCCAGCATATTTGCCTGGCTGGCTATAGCCGCCTGGCCAGCATATTTGCCTGGCTGGCTATAGCCGCCTGGCCAGCATATTTGCCTGGCTGGCTATCGCCGCCTGGCCAGCATACTTACCTGGCTGGCTATAGCCGCCGGGCCAGCATACTTACCTGGCTGGCTATAACCGCCTGGCCAGCATACTTACCTGGCTGGCTATAGCCGCCTGGCCAGCATATTTGCCTGGCTGGCTATCGCCGCCTGGCCAGCATACTTACCTGGCTGGCTATAGCCGCCTGGCCAGCATATTTGCCTGGCTGGCTATAGCCGCCTGGCCAGCATATTTGCCTGGCTGGCTATAGCCGCCTGGCCAGCATATTTGCCTGGCTGGCTATAGTCGCCTGGCCAGCATATTTGCCTGGCTGGCTATAGTCGACTGGCCAACATACTTGCCTGGCTGGTTTTAGCCGCCTGGACAGCATACTTGCCTGGCTGGCTATAGCCGCCTGGCCAGCATATTTGCCTGGCTGGCTATAGCCGCCTGGCCAGCATATTTGCCTGGCTGGCTATAGTCGACTGGCCAACATACTTGCCTGGCTGGTTTTAGCCGCCTGGACAGCATACTTGCCTGGCTGGCTATAGCCGCCTGGCCAGCATATTTGCCTGGCTGGCTATAGCCGCCTGGCCAGCATATTTGCCTGGCTGGCTATAGCCGCCTGGCCAGCATATTTGCCTGGCTGGCTATAGCCGCCTGGCCAGCATATTTGCCTGGCTGGCTATAGCCGCCTGGCCAGCATATTTGCCTGGCTGGCTATAGCCGCCTGGCCAGCATATTTGCCTGGCTGGCTATAGCCGCCTGGCCAGCATATTTGCCTGGCTGGCTATAGCCGCCTGGCCAGCATATTTGCCTGGCTGGCTATAGCCGCCTGGCCAGCATATTTGCCTGGCTGGCTATAGCCGCCTGGCCAGCATATTTGCCTGGCTGGCTATAGCCGCCTGGCCAGCATATTTGCCTGGCTGGCTATAGCCGCCTGGCCAGCATATTTGCCTGGCTGGCTATAGCCGCCTGGCCAGCATATTTGCCTGGCTGGCTATAGCCGCCTGGCCAGCATATTTGCCTGGCTGGCTATAGCCGCCTGGCCAGCATATTTGCCTGGCTGGCTATAGCCGCCTGGCCAGCATATTTGCCTGGCTGGCTATAGCCGCCTGGCCAGCATATTTGCCTGGCTGGCTATAGCCGCCTGGCCAGCATATTTGCCTGGCTGGCTATAGCCGCCTGGCCAGCATATTTGCCTGGCTGGCTATAGCCGCCTGGCCAGCATATTTGCCTGGCTGGCTATAGCCGCCTGGCCAGCATATTTGCCTGGCTGGCTATAGCCGCCTGGCCAGCATATTTGCCTGGCTGGCTATAGCCGCCTGGCCAGCATATTTGCCTGGCTGGCTATAGCCGCCTGGCCAGCATATTTGCCTGGCTGGCTATAGCCGCCTGGCCAGCATATTTGCCTGGCTGGCTATAGCCGCCTGGCCAGCATATTTGCCTGGCTGGCTATAGCCGCCTGGCCAGCATATTTGCCTGGCTGGCTATAGCCGCCTGGCCAGCATATTTGCCTGGCTGGCTATAGCCGCCTGGCCAGCATATTTGCCTGGCTGGCTATCGCCGCCTGGCCAGCATACTTACCTGGCTGGCTATAGCCGCCGGGCCAGCATACTTACCTGGCTGGCTATAACCGCCTGGCCAGCATACTTACCTGGCTGGCTATAGCCGCCTGGCCAGCATATTTGCCTGGCTGGCTATCGCCGCCTGGCCAGCATACTTACCTGGCTGGCTATAGCCGCCGGGCCAGCATACTTACCTGGCTGGCTATAACCGCCTGGCCAGCATACTTACCTGGCTGGCTATAGCCGCCTGGACAGCATACTTGCCTGGCTGGCTATAGCCGTCTGGACAGCATACTTGCCTGGCAAGAACCGATATTATTTTTTGAACAACCTAATAGTAAGCCAACCAGCAACGACCCTACTTATTAGCAGTGACATTGCTTATTGGCAGTGACCTTGCTTATTAGCAGTGACTTTGCTTATGAGCAGTGACTTTGCTTATTAGCTGTGACCTTGCTTATTAGCGGTGACCGTGTTTATTACCGGTGTCATTGCTTATTAGCCAGTGACCTTGCTTATCAGCAGTTACCTTGCTTATAAGCAGGGACCTTGTTTATTGGCAGCGACCTTGCTTATTAGCAGTGACATTGCTTATTAGCAGTGACTTTTCTTATTAGCTGTGACCTTGCTTATTAGCAGTGGCTGACCGGTTGGCTGTGTAGCTCTTGCTGAACGGTCTGTCTGGGCGGTCTGGCTGGGCGTTCTAGCTGAGCGGTCTGGCCTGGGCAGTCTGACTAGGTGGTCTAGGTGAGTGGTCGGACTGGGCGGTCTCGTTGCATGTTCTTACTGGGCGGTCTGTCTGGCTGCTCTGACTAGGCGGTCTGGTCGGGTAGTCTGTGTTGGCGGTCGGGCTGGGCGGTTTAACTGGGTGAACTTGTGGGGCGGTTTGACTGAGCGGACTGGGTGGGCGATCTGACTAAACGGGCCTAGCTGGGCGGACTTGGTGGACGGTCTGGTTGTTCGGTGTGGTTGTTCGGTCTGATGGTTCAGTCCGGTTGTTCGATCTGGCTGGGCGGTCTGGCTTAACGGTCTGGCTTGGGCAGTCTAGCTGGGAGTTCTGACCTGTGCAGTCTGTCTTGGTAGTCTGGGTGAGTGGTGGGGGTAGGTGAACTTGTTGGGCGGTTTGGCTGAGCGGTCTGCCGGAACGGGTCTGGCCGAGTGTTCTGGGTGGACGGTCTATCTGAGCGGTCTGTCTGGGCGGTCTGTCGGGGTGGTGTTGTCGGGCGGTCTGGTGGGGCTATCAGGTCGGGCGGCCTGATCGGGCCGTATATCTGGGCGGTGTATCTGGGCGATGTAGCTGGGCGCTCTGGCTGTGCGGTCTGCCTCGGCAGTCCGGTTGGTGCAGTCTAGCTGGTCGGTCTGGCCTGGGCAGTCTGACTAGGTCATCTGGGTGGGAGGTCGGGCTTGGTGGTCTGATTGGGCAGTCTGGCTGGACGGTCTGGCTGAGCGGTCTGACTGGGCGGTTCGGTTGGGCGGTCTGCCTGTGCGGCTTGTCTGGGTGGTCTGGTTCGGCGTGGCTGGGCTATGTTGTTTAGAGGTCTGTCCTGGGCGGTCTGGTCGGGCGGTCTGGCTGGTCGGTCTGACTAGGCGAGGTTGCCATGCGCGGTGCAATCAGACTCCTTCGCTCAGAAACAGGCCTACCATATAGACCACGGGGTCACCTGTCCATTTTGTAACACCACAAGAGATTTAAGAAACTGATCCCAAGCCGCACAGCTTGGGGAAACGGTGATCCCTTGCTCAATGTCAATGGCCTTAGATGGTACACAGATGTGTCCAAGATAGGTGCCGGCATTGGCCCTGGCATTTCTGGACCAAATTGGAAAAACTCGAAAGCTGTGGGAACGAGTCGAAGCCGAACTATACCCCATCCTGGGGTGCGTAAACCTAAACCTAGAGACTGTCATAAGAGGTGTAACATCAATAGACTCTCAGACATTCAAGCAGGGCTCAAAGCTTCGAGCTCGTATAGCGCGAACTCAAAGTCCGTTGATATCTCCGAGTGTTGACTCTGTCTTGAGGATGAAGAAACTGCAGAACAGATTCTATGTGGGTTTGTTGCCCTTTGTCATTTATGGAAGCATTCTCAACTTTATTAAAGAAGTGGGGAGACTCCCCATCTTATCGGCTATCAGGCGCAATAGATCTGCATAGGCTGCAGTGTCCATGTTAGCACTAGTCCCTCAAAAAAAAATAAAAAAAAAAAACATTTCTAAGGGCCATGAAATCCATACTCCGACAAGTCCGTCAGACTTCTATGGCGATTCAGAAAGTGGTTCAAATACAAAAGTTCAACCGGGGAGCAAAGCTAGATCAGTGGCCTTGATTGCCATCGGCTAATCGACAATCAATCAATCATCATCGACCGCTGCGTATAGTGTATGAATCGGAAAAACCTTTAACCAATTGATTGATACGTAAAAACCACCGCAAATGTATCTGTAAAACTATTAACAAAACTATCGAAACTAAGCCGCGAAGAAAGGGTAAGGTGGCAGGGGGTTGTGCTACAAGTCAATTAATCTTATCTGCTCCGTTTCTACCGACAATCGAATGGTTTACAGATCACATTACGGCCCATCAGGCGTATCAACTACTGATCATGCGATCAAAACTGAGAACAGAAAAAAATTGAAAGATTAATGAGACGCACGTCCAACTAGAGGATTGGCTGACTTAGCATTGAGACTGGTGTTCCTCATTAGGCATACGTTGACTGCTTTACTTGACAATGTGTTAGCCGCAGCATTCACGCTAGTTACAGGTGTTGTTTTCCCTAAGCTGTGAGGTAGGTTAGGTTAGGTTAGGTTGACGTGGTAGGCGTAAGCCACACTTAGGCCGAAACCGGCCCATTGTGATACCACCTGGATCAGGTTACCCTGATCCGCTACCCGGGAACCAACCGGTGCTGCTAATAAAGCGGTGGAGTTGAGCTATTCTTTGGTTTGCTAGCTCACTCAGATTGTCGAAGAAGGGCGCGCCGAGGTAAATCCTCCTGCGATTCGCAAAAGAGGGACATGAGCAGAGGAGATGATGTATTGATTCCTCCTCCTCCTCGTCCATGCAGCCGCGACAGAAGTCATTGTAGGGTAGCCCCAGTCTGGCGGCGTGTTTTCCAATGGCGCAGTGACCTATAATGACACCCACTAGGGTGCTTAAGGTTGCCCTTTTGGTTGCCACCAGGTCCCTGGTTCGTCCTAAGTTTAACTTAGGCCACAATTGTTTGGTGATAAAGCCGATATTGCTCTCATTCCATTGGAGATTGGTCTCCTCTATGGTTTGAAGCTTTATCATGTGCTTTACCGTACTTATTGGTGTTTCTAGGTACCCGAGGGTAGGTAGGCTGAGTGTGCTTGACCCTAACCTTGCGAGTTCGTCGGCCGCGCAGTTTCCTGGAATATCCCTATGCCCGGGAACCCACAATATTTTAATGTTGAACTGTTCAGCCATCTCATCTAGAGAGAGGCGATAGTTAATGGATGTTTTTGATTTGTGGGTTACCGCTGCCAGGGATTTTATCGCAGATTGGCTATCCGTGCAACTGATAATATCCTTTGTGGATATCACATTGATCCTGAGCCATGCCAGGGCCTCCGTTATCGCAGTTATTTCTGCCTGAAACACACTACAGTAATTTGGGAGTCTAAATGATAGGTTGAGGTTAAGTTCCTTGGAGTAGACCCCACTGCCTACACCCGACTCCATCTTAGAGCCATCGGTATAGAGGGAGATCGAGCCCTTTGGTATGACTTTCCCTTCAGCCCATTCCTCCCTGGATGGAAAGACAACTTCGAAGTTCCTGGTGAACACATTCTGCGGGTTGATGTAGTCAGTGTCCATGGGTACTTTGAAGTGTTTTAGAATAGAGGTGTGGCCTTTTTGAGATGTGGGCCATTTTCTTATGCTCCTCATCCTTAGGGCCGCGCATGCAGCAACTTGCTTGCTGAAAAGGTTTAATGGTGGAAGATGTAGTAGAACATTTAAGGCCTCCGTGGGGGTTGATCTGATCGCTCCGCTTATATATAAGCTGGCCGATCTTTGTACCTTCCCCAGAAGGTTTCGATTGACTGCTTTTTCCAGAGCAGTCCACCAGACTACGACGCCATACAGGAGGATAGGCCTTATGACTGCTGTGTAAAGCCAGTACATAATGCTTGGTTGGAGACCCCACCTCCTGCCCACTACTTTCCCACAGCTGTAGAGGGCAACAGTTGCTTTCTTGACCCGATCAAGAATGTTGGGTTTCCAATTCAGCCTCCTGTCAAGGACTAGGCCTAGATATTTAGCCTGTTCTTTGATTGTTAGTTGAGTTCCACCCAGCCTCGGTGGGTTGAGGGGCGGAATTTTATATTTGTTAGTGAACAGTACTAGATCGGTCTTCTTTGGGTTCACCCCAAGTCTATAGTACCGTGTCCAGGTTTCTACTGTATGTATTTTCCTGTGACGGCAATAGCAATGTCATCCGCATAGGCGATCACAGCGTACCCTTCCTGCTCCAGCAACAGCAGTAGTTCGTTGACCACCACGTTCCATAGGAGAGGGGAGAGTACTCCACCCTGTGGTGTGCCTTTGCTGACCATTCTGGTTGAGACGGCACCAGCGAAGTTGGCTTTGACAACTCTTTGTATTAGCAGCTGTCGTACCAGTTCTATCACTGATCCCGTAACACCCAGATCAGACAGCGCCTTGATGACGGCCCATGGTTCAACATTGTTAAAGGCGCCCTCAATGTCGAGAAAGGCGACTAGAGTGTATTGTTTATTTTCCAGAGACCTTTCTATTTTACTGACCAATGAGTGGAGTGCTGTTTCCACCGATTTGCCTTTGTTGTAGGCATGTTGGTTATCCGACAGCCTTCCTGAGATGCAGCTGTACCGGATGTGTACGTCCAAAATCTTCTCTAGAGTTTTTAGTAGAAAAGAAGTGGGACTAATAGGCCTTAGGTCATTTACATACGTGTGGGAGCTTTTGCCTGCCTTGGGTATGAAAATGACTTTGGCTACCTTCCACTCGCTGGGGATGTAGGAAAGGAGAGGCAACTATTGTATAGCTGTGAGGTAGTAAAAGGAAAAATTTGAACGTTTTGAGCACAAGGAAGCATAAGGAAGGTCATATGCGACGATCGTTAGTCAGCATTGTTGCGGGCATCAATTGGTTCGCCACCGCATATCAAACTCAGTTAACTCCGGAGTGACAAAAGGGTTAAGTAAATCAACTTCAAAAGAATAACTAAGTAGAATCCGCATTTAACAATTCCACCCATCGTGCAGTTATCAACCTTTATTCATTTTAACGATCATGTATGGATCACTTACCACAACGGCTGTTACTCCCCTTGCGTTGTTAAAGCTCGCATTTCTATCTCGGATGTAAAACAATTTAATGACTCTGTATATCGTAACGCTTGTGGGCGTTAATATTGCTCCTATAAAAGACCATTGCAATAGCAGTATCTACGATTTCGAACCAGCTTGAGTGGCAGCGTTCTCTTTAAGCCGGTTTGCTTCTATCGCGACGAAAACCACATCACTCGTCCTTGACCGCGCGATATACCCAGAGCAACTTCAATTCTTTGGTATTTCAGCTTTGCAAACTTTTCAATTGTTCGCTACTTGATCGTTCAGTAAACCTTCCCTATTGTCTGTTTCAGTCAACAAGGCCACTTTTGTTGCATAGCGGTAAAGGGTGTTTAGCCTTCGACAGCTCTCGAACAAAGCTCGTCTGTAACCAATTCTGGTTACTATGCAAAGTAGAAACACGGACGACTATGTCAAGTGAAAAAAAAAATGGAAAAACAAACAATTCATAATTGCGTCATAAAATTATCATTCCACCTTACTCGACATAAAAATCAAAGCGCCACGCCCAAGACGCAAGACGCCCATTCACTTTCAAGACCGAGTCGGTCGCAGGCAGTAAAGTAAACCTCGACCTCACCCGACACTTTCATTTTTCTTATCTCCCGATTTGAATACCAACAAACGACCCAAATCAGGAGTGACGGCAAACCGTTCAACTGGACACAAGACTACAACCACTTTGACTGATTCAAAATCAATCTCCTTCTCTTCCCACACCGTTAACGCACAAGCCGCCGGCGGCGGCGGCGGCGGAGGGATATGATTAATTTGCAGTTAGGATCATGTCGTATTGCCTTTGAATAATTGTTATACTCGTACTCAAAGAACTTCAGTTTGTTCTTGGTTTTAATTAACTGTTTAGAGGCACAAGTGCTTGATTGCTTTTGGGTTAATCCGCGACTAGGTCTCGACCGAACCATAGTGCATGATATCTCTTTGTATCGGAATTCGTAATCCGATTAGGAGCTACTTGCGGGTGGAATGTGCGGTGGAAAATGAGTCGCAAAATTGAGTGACGGATGATTGGGCGGAAGCTGATTCGATCACCATTTCCGGGCGAGGGAGATAAGAATCGGCGTGTGTCGGCTAAAATTTGTTTGTTCGTTTCGAGAGAAGATACCTTCCGCGGCAACAAGATTTTTTCCTTTTGTGGTAATGTAAGTTGGTGATCCTATGGAAATTACAGGCGGGGAAGGGCGAATGGCGAGCTTCCTGCGCCAGAAAACAGGATTAGTCGGTTGGGCTACGGCCTAGTAAGCCGTAACCGTGAAAAAACTGAAAACTCAGAAACAACCACAAGCCTCCGATAAAGCGGACCTTGCAAAAATCGAAAAATGGACAATGACCTCCGGCTCCGTACGTGGAATTCTAGGTCCCTAAATAGATCACATGTAGCCGAACAGCTTGCGGATGCCCTAGGCCGCTATAAAGCGGACTTAACTGCCATCCAGGAAATGCGATGGAATGGACCGGGCATAAAGCGGATGAAAATCTGCGACATCTACTACGGCGACTGCCATAGGGAAAGAGGACAACGATTGGTCGAGTTGGACTAAGGCAAAAAGTCCTAAGCTTTCGGCATGTGAGCGTACGCCTCATAACGATCCGTATCAAATGCTACATTTTCTAACATCAGCCTGATCTGCGTCCACGCTCCCACGGAAGACAAGGATCAAAGATGAGTTCTACGATCTCCTAGACAGATCGTATGCCCAATGTCCCAGCTATGACATCAAACGTGTACTACATGTACATCTTTGAACGAGTCATCGGCAAACATAGCTTACACGACACCATATCCGATAACGGACACAGGCTGAATGATCTTGCTACGGGATGAAATCTCCTCTAGCCAGCTGGCGGTTATTAGATCAATCACGAGCGCAGCGGAGGAGAGTAAGAATATAAAGTTATGATGTTGGAAAACTACTATCGCCAGAAATCGATCGTTGTCAATAGAACAACAGTGAACCCTTTGCAAACAAGCTCTGAAAAGCACTGCATCTAAAGTTTTGTGCTTTAAGGCTCCACCACGAAGAAACACTTGGCGATGACGAGTGCAGGAGGATTCACATAGCGAAGCAGGTGGTATATAAAGCCTCGCTGCATAGAAGAACAAGAGCAGCTCGTGAGCTCTTCGAGTTAAAAAGAAGGGAGGAGCATAAGCTTCCCAGGAGAAGAAGAAAGAGCACCAGAGGCATGCGATTGAGGATTTGAAGAGGTGTTACTGCAAGCGTGACGTTCGAAAGTTGTATCAACAGAAAAAGCGAATATGCCAAGCCAGAACGGAAGCCTGTAGGGCTGAGAATGGACACCTAGTAGTAGTATCGCTTTTGGACTTAGGAGGAAATTGAATAATAGAGCCCTCTCCCGATCGACAAAGTTGACTCTATACCCTTATCATCCCTGTCCTGCTGTAGGGCGCAGAAGCTTGGACGCTATTAGAAGCGGACGAGGAGGTCGTTGGTCGGTTTGAGAGAAAGATTTTGCGTGTGATTTTCGGTCCTATAACCGCAGACGAGGGATGGAGGAAAAGACTCAATCACGAACTTTACGGGCTGTACAGCGACATGAGTCTAATCAGGCGTCTATGGGTTTAACGCCTAAGATGGCAAGGCCACATAGAGCGAATGGACACTCCAGCTCCAGCCCGGAGAGTCTTTAAATCCAACCCCGAGGGACGAAGAAGCAGAGGACGGCCGCACCTAAGATGGTGCACACAGGTGGAAGGGGTGGAGCGAGCAAACAGAGTAAAGAAGTTGACCGTGTTTAAAGTGCCAAACGCCAGCTCGATCTCGTTCCTTGCTCAATCCAAGTTGACACACAGTCTCCGCATAGCCTCCCCTGGATAGCTGCCCTGGCATCCGGCACGTAGTGATCCAATGCGTGCAGCGACCCAACACCTTGTTCTTGGGGAAAAGTGAACCTGGCCCTCTAGGTTGGGGGTTGTGCTTAGGAGTAACATCCTTATCACGGAAAACATTTTATTATTGTGGAGCAACCAGAAGCTTCGGATACGAACGGATACAAAGCAGACGATCCTTGCAAACAGTAAATGTGAGGTCCCTTAACAGACAGGTTGCAGGTGAGCAAACCATCAGCTGCTATAAAGCTTGCTGCTGGCAAAAGACGGATAATAAACTGCGACATCTACTACGGGAACTGCTACAAGGAGAACAAACAGCGCTTATTCGGGTGGGGATTCGTTATTCGAGGGAGACTCCGACAAAAAGTCTTAAGCTTTCGGGATGTAAGCGAACGCCTCATAACAATCCGCATCAAAGCTAATGTCGGAAACATTAGGTTGATATGTGCTCACGCCCCAACCGAAGAAAATGACGATCGACTCAACGAAAAATTCTACGATCTCTAACCTGTGTCCAATGTCCCAGCTATGACACAACATTTCAATCCGAAATTGGGAAAAGAGGACTTATTTGAGTCGATCACGGGGAAATATAGCCTACTTGTCTCCGAAAACGGACATCGGCTACTCGACTTCCTGGCAGGGCGCAATACTCCTCTGGCACACGATGCCCGCATCTCAACATTCACAAAGGAACCTGGCGATCACCTGATCAGTTTACCACTAATCAGATTGAACGCGTTACGATCGACGCCAGACACTCCTCCAGCATCCTAGCTGTATAGACCTATTGAGGAGCCAACACCGACTCGGATCACTACCATGTTATAGCCAAGGTGCGAATGAAGATAACAAGGATGCCACGGAGTCGAGTCGGACAACGAAAGTTTGACGTCGGAAAGCTACAATCGTAGGAGACCACTAGGACGTTTGCCGATCGAATTTCCCTCAACCTCTCGCAAACTCCGATGACACCGGAACAATCCACAGAACAACAGTGGGAACATTCCAGCGCGCCATCAGGGACGCTGCCTCCGATGTGTTCGGTTTCAAATAAGCGGAAAATAGAAACCCCTGGTTTGATGTGCAATGCGGGCAAGCCCATGTAGCAAAGCAAAAACAAGAGTAAAACGAAATGTATGCTGTATACCAAAAAAGACGCACAAGTCCGACGTCCCGGCCAGAAGGTCACAGTTGTCATCTACAAATTCGAAGTGGTCAAGGACTTCGTCTACCTTGGCTCACAAGTGACCTGACCAGCGACAAGAACACCAACGCTGAAATCAAACGCAGAATTACTTCTGCCAACCGCTGATTCTTTGGGCTCAAGAGGCATTTGAGAAGTAGAGCCCTCTCTCGAACGACCAAAGTTGCGCCTTACAAAACCTTCATCATCCCGGTCCTCTTCTATGGCGCAGAGACCTGGTCTTTCACGAAAGCGAATGAGGAGGCCTTTGGTCGTTTCTGCGTTCAATCTATGGTCCCTTTTGCCTAAGCGGGGAGTGGAGGAGAAGATACAACGACGAACTATACGGGCTGTACAGCGACATCGGCCTAGTATGATGTCTACGGATCCAACATCTAAGATGCCTAGGCCATCCAAGGCGGATGGATAACACAATTCCGGCCCAAAGAGACTTCGAGTCCGATTCCGAGGAACGACGCAGCAGAGGACAACCGAATCTAAGGCGGTGCACACAGATGGAAGGGGACCTTAACCAACTGGGAGTGCGTCGCTGAAAACAGCTGGCTAGAGACCGTACCAGCTTTTTTTTTTATGGTTGCGCCAAAGGATGCGTAATCTTCTAAAGATACCAGTAACCCAGGTTACCAGTATGCACCATTTTTTTATATTAATTTTATATATTATGCTGAGGTTCTGGGATCCTGAATTTTGGCGTCGTAGGTTCTCTGTAGCTCGTTGGCCAATATATCTGCTGGTAGCATTCCTGCAATGAGGGCGCACTACGCACGATGAGCGAGTTCGAATCCCGATAACACTAACGCTATCGAATGTTTATTTCGCGGCGTCCCTCCTCGGCGGGGTACTGGCAAGACCCCCCGTAGTATACCTTGCCTGGAAAAAGCTTCTCGACTCACGCCGTTCGGAATCGGCATTAAACTGTAGGTCCCTTTCACACACACCATGGGTGATTGAAGAGAAGCTTGGCTCTGGTCCTTCATGGGCTGTAACGCCACCAAAAGAAAGAAAGCATTCCTGCAATGACACATATAGCGTCATCGGATACTGACCGATATGCACAGCAAATCCTCAGTGCACAAAGTCGGTTAACGGTTTGACTTAATTTTCACGGCTTTGGCCCATATTGGTGCCGCATACATTAATATTGATTGCACCACCCTTGACAGAACTAGTCTTGTTTGTTGTCTCGACCCTCCAATATTCATCGTTACCCTGGATAGGGCAGCACGCACCTTTGTAGCCTTGTCACACGTTTCTTCAAGGTGTTCCCTGTAGGTGAGCCTTGCGTCGATCATCACACCTAGATATCTGATGACCCGCTTCGATAATATGTTATGATCACCTACCCTGATTGTGAATGTCCCTTTTTCATTCCGACTACTTATTAGTACTGCTTCTGTTTTCTGTTCTGCGAGCTCTAGTCCAGCTGCTGCCATCCACCGCCTTACTTTTTGGATACATTCATTACAGATGTCATCGGTTTCTTCTAGGTGCTTCGCTGCCACAACAATTGCCAGATCATCAGCAAAGCCTATGAATTTTGCCCCATTTGGGATTTGAAGCCTTAGGACCCCATCATACATGATGTTCCATAGGAGTGGTCCTAATACCGATCCTTGTGGGACTCCACCAGTTATATGGCACTGCTGTACTCCATCCTCGGTGTCGTAGAGTAGCAACCAATTCTTGAAGTAGTTTATCGTGATTTTTATAAGAGACAATCCTTGCTCTAAGAGAGTGCGCTATCAGCCCCCAGTTTGCGGAGTTGAACGCATTCTTAACGTCCAATGCTACCACGGCACCATATTTTTTTGCACCACCTCTCCATCTTCTGCCCTGAATAGCTTTTTCTAAGATCGCAGTTGCCCTCCGAATAGCATCTATTGTAGAGCGAGCCTTTCTAAATCCATACTGCTGGTTTGAGAGTCCTCTGGCTTCATGAATTGCCACCTGCAGTCGGTTGCATATAATCCGCTCCAATATTTTACCCATTGTGTCGAGCAATGGTGGTTTATTCCTCTTTTGGCAGCATTCCATTGGTCTGAAAAGACCTCTTCTGTTAGGCACTTATTATATAACCCCAAAAAAAGTTCCGTGTTTATCTTAACGGCTACTTTTAGAGCCTTATTTGGTATGCCATCCAATCCAGGTGATTTATTGTTAGTAATTTTTTTAGTTCCGATTGCATGACAGGTGGAGTCTCACGTAATCCCTGCGGTTGTCCTACACACTCGATTGATGGTTGTCCGCTTCCTCGCATAGTTCTTTAAAGCAGTTGTTTTTGTTTCTTCGGATGGCTAGTTTTAGGTCATTGCGCCTGATTTTATATGCTACCTGTAATTCCTAGTGGAAGGGCTGGCCCCTTGACCGCTGAAAAAGTCTCCTAGCATGAAAGCACTTTCTGCGTAGTTCTGCCACCTCTGGGTTCCACCAGTATACTGGTGACCGGCGGTTTGTTGGCTTTTTTTGGACCATGGATGCATCGCAGGCCCTAGTTACTTGTTTAGTAACTTCAGCTGCCATCGCATTTGCTGTTTCTGCGTTCGTTGTGGATTCCTTAAAAACCAGAGTAAACACCATTTCTGTTAAACGTTTGCTTGTTACCCGTATTAAGCAGTATTATGTCTAATGACGATACGGCTTCTAGTAGTGCCTCACCCAGTCTGTTGGTACGTGTGCTGCCTCATTCAGTGGTCTATGCGTTGAAGTCCCCAGCGATAACTGATGGACTATGGCCTCTAACATCGTCCACGAGCGTATCAAGCATGGCTCGGAACTCCTCCTCATTTGGAGATGCATAACAACTATAGACATGTACCCTTTGGACCTTTACTCGCACGAATCCTATTCCAGATGTCATCATTTTGTCCTCAAATGCGTAGTCACCGCATGCCCAAATAGCAGCCCTTTTTGAACTTCCGTTGCCCAGATCCTATCATCGAGGTTCTTATACTGCTCGCTTACTACGACCACATCAATCTTTAACTCACGACCGTACTAGCTGGAGAAGTTTGTTGGTTGAGGCCCAGGTGCACATCGGACTGTAGCGCCGACTAAGTAAGTAAGTAAGCATCGAATAACCGTGGTCGAACAGGCACTCGAACATAAGCTTAAATACATAAAAAACAGCACTCAGCGCTCAGTTCGAAGCTAATACTTTGTCCACCAAGGAACGGCAGAACCTCGTACGGACGTACCTATGCCTTCTAGTGTGCTTCTCATTAATCTTTTCAATTTTTTCTGTTCCTTTTCTGCGTCCCAATCAGATACGCGTGATAGACGTCAATGTAGCCTGTAAGCTGTCCCATTGTTAGTCCAACCAGAGCGGATCAGATTAATTGACCTGAAGCACCTCTCCTCTACCACTCCCAGGCTCTTTTGTTCTACCCTTTTCTGAAGACTTGATTCAGATAGTTTTGTAAATACTCGTACAATTATTTTGTAGATAGATTTGCGGTTGTGTATCAGTTGATCAACTGATCTTGAACCTGTTGAGCATACAATGGTCCTGATTTATAAGCTCTATTCTCTAGAGAGGTTTTCAATTTCGTTTTCATTGAGTCGCCCAAGGCTGCGAAGGCGGTTTCAAGGTCAATATTTTATAAAAATTAAATGCCATCAAAGAGAAAATATGATCTCACGATCCCGGACAACAAAATTGGATGTCTTATTCCAAGTCTGCAGCCAAACTTGTATCTAACCATCAGGTAAGTAAGTAAGTGTTGCTCATATGGCGAAATGAGCTCCAACTGAGCTCACTCGTATTCGTAGTCTTAAAAACTCAGCGGAAACACCTTAGAGAAATTGATTTCTTCCGCCGCTGGTTGCACTTGTTTTCTTAATTATCATTAACGAACTCATCCCACCACTGGGTCCCGCTCCAGTTGTCATCTGATTCACGATACCAGCAGTTCCGGCTACAACTACGGAGAGGTAATTTCCGTCAAGCTGTTTCGCAAATCCGCATCCCATGAAAACCCAAAAGAAATTGCAGGAAAAACCTATTGCTCACCGAAGCCAATGCGTACAATAGCCTCGCGTGGTATTATTACCATTTGCTCGTTCGATTTGGATTACCAGACCGAAGGCCGTCCAATGACAATACGAATACATGTCCATTACCATATGCAGAGTTGTATGCCGGGGCACAGGCACACTCAGCTTGCGCAACAATTACCACCGCCAGCACCGTATTCGTCGCACGAAGCTCCCAAGTGTATGGTTCGCAATGTGAGGTAGATAAAAAGATAATGCACTGAATAATAGCAGGACGGCTTTGGAACAAATGGACTTGTGCTCCTGTGTAACGAGGTTTCAAGGAAAAAACTTTAGAACTAAATACTGGAACTCGTGCAGTATGCTACCGGCGGTAGCTGACTCAGCATGCATCAGACTGGGACAACTTTTTCTCTTCTCCAGGCACTTGTGGTCTTTAGCGATCAAGGTTCTAGGCAATGGTTTACGGGCTTGGTGGCAGATCGGCGACGCTAATCGTAACATGGACGTTGGCATTCTTCCGATTAGTACGGAGTCGCGAGCGTAAGAGTGGTTTTGGTTCTTTGCTTTGAAGGGGTGCAAATGTGGTTTTAGGAAATGTTTAGTTCTGCTGCCTGGGTGTGGAGCAGTTTACTATTGACCAGGTGTTGTCGAATTGGCGAAATACACCTTAATGAATTGCATGTTGATTGGTGTTAAAGTGGTGCTTATTGCGGGGTAAGTAGGAACGGGAATTGCATGACAAATTCAGTTTTTATTGAGGTTTCGTTGGAACCTAAGGCGATTGCCTTTAATTGGAAATGAAATGTGCGACGGTTGTCAATGTAAGGTCGGATGTGAGGTGAATGTCTATTGAAATTGTCAAATGGTTGGTTCGAAAGCGACAGTTTGACATGTAGTCGACAAGTGGTCAAGATAAACATAAAAAAATATTTAGAGAAAAAGGAGGTGAATATAACGTGAAGTGTTCCCCTTATACTTAGTTACTTATCAGGCTAGCAATTCATGAACGATCTGAGCTTGAGCTATAGCTGCCTTCCATCCTTGACAGTCCCGGGCACGCTGCTTCCAGTTATCAAGACCAAGTTGTCTTACATCCGCGATTAATTGGTCTTTATACCGGAGGTTATGTCTTCCTTTTCTTCTCGAACTAGGAGGCTCGGAGTCAGAGACCCTCTTAGCTGGAGCGTTGGTGTTCATGTGCTTGCTCGATGTGGCCGAGCCAATGTAGTCGACAGATCGGACCGCCTGAAACCGTTGGTGGATAACCTGTTTGGCTCTTATCAGTGTAGTTTCAGGCCAGTTAGATCCATAATAGACCAAATATTTACGCTGCGGCAGATCTTGGAGAAGACACAGGAATACCAAATCGACACTCACCACCTCCTCGTCGATTTCGAGGCCGCGTATGACAGCGTGTATAGAGACGGCTATACAAAGCCATGTCTAGTTTTAACATCCCTGCCAAACTCGTCCGACTGTGCCGGATGACAATGGAGTATTCTCGCTGCTCCATTATGGTCGGTAATGAGCAAACAGAGACCTTTGATGTTAAAAAAGGATTTAGGCAAGGTGGCGCGCTATCATGCAACTTTTTCAACATCGTGCTTGAAAAGATCGTGCAAGAGTCACTGGCCGACACAAGAGGTGCGATATATGTCAAGTCTACGCAATTGCTTGCGTACGCCAACGACATTGACGCAATTGGACGGACACAGCGAGATGTCAATGAGGCCTTTGTAAGAATTGAGGTAGAAGCGGCTAAGATGGGTCTCAAGGTTAATGAGGGTAAAACCAAATATCTGCTTTCATCAAAAAGAGACAATTAACACCGACGTATTGGCCAGAACGTCAGCATGGGCAGATATAACTTTGAAGTGGTTAAGGAATTCGTCCTACCTTGGCTCACTGATGATCGGCGACAACAACACCAGCGCTGAGATAAAGCGCAGAATCACTCTTGCCATCCGCTGTTGCTTTGGGCCCAAGAGGCAATTGTAAAGTAGAGCCCTCTCTCGGAAAACCAAGGTGATACTATATGAGACCTTGATCAGCCCAGTCCTCCTTTGCGGCGCAGAGGCTTGGACCTTAACAAAAGTGGATGAAGATGCCCTTGGTCGTTTTGAGAGGAAAATTCTACGCACTATCTACGGTCCCGTTTGTTCTAACGGTGTATGGAGGAGAAGATATAACGAAGAACTGTACGGGTTGTACAGCGACATCGGCCTGGTACGACGTCTACGGATACAGCGTCTAAGGTGGCTAGGCCATGTAGAGCGCATGGAAAATACAGCTCCGACCCGAAGAGTCTTCGAATCCACTCCGGAAGGAAGGCGTGGCGGAGGACGGTCGCATCTACGGTGGCGCACGAAGGTGGATGGGGGCCTTAACCAATTGGGCGTGCGGCGCTGGAAACAGCTGGCCAAAGACCGTGGAGACGCTTGTTGGTTGAAACCCAGGTTCACCACGGACTGTAGCGCCACCTAGTTAAGTAAGTGAGTAAGTAATCATAGTATAGTAGATATCAGAAGACTAGACAGTCACCAGTCCCGTCAGGTAGTCTGAAATATCATATCAACAAAATTAACCCTTTCGTCTGAAACTGAGTGTCGACTCTGTCTTGAGGATGAAGAGACGGCAGAGCACATACTATGTGAGTGTGCTGCTCTCTGCCATCTCAGGAAGCGTATCCTTCTCAGTGAAATTATGACTCCTGCGGGGATCATCTTAGCTCCTACTGGTAGAGGCATTCTCAACTTCATTAAGGAAGTGGGGGAGCTCCTCGGTTGATCGGCTAGTAGGCACAATAGATCTGTAAAGGTCGCAGTGCCTCGTGCTATTTGGTAGTACTAGCCCCATAAAGAAACAGAGAAAAGCGTCGAACGTGTGGTTTTCCATGCAAAAAGGCAACAATGATCATATGGTTGGAGAAAAAAGTAGGCGATGAAGACATCCATTTGCTGTGGACTGGAGTACCTCAAACCATCCCGGAGTGCTGGTGGCCTCTCCGACAGTCTCAATAATAAAATGCTTAAGCCATCCAAGTATTCCCTTCGTCATCACAACTATCATCTGTCAGAGGCAATGATGGCATGTTGACAAAAACAAAAATGCAACTCTCTCGAAAGTATCGCTTGCACATGACCATGATAGAAAACCAAACAAACTCGTACCGAACCACAAACAAACGAGCGCTTCTTCAAAGTGAAACCAGTGATTTGTAACCAGTACTCCAACTAGTGGGCATCTACCACTTCTTTGAATCAATGTTAGCATTGACGTCACCGTACAATCAGCCACAGTAACACGACGACGAAGACTAGTCATTAAGTCGATGAAACGATAAAAGATTGACCAAAAAGTAAATTGTTTACTTAACGCCTCTGTGTCAGGCACTTGGCATCTTTCAGGCGTTTAAGTGGATCACTTATTTGAAAACAACGAATGGTTTACATGCAAACAACTATGGATCGATTAGTACAGCGACATTCCTTTCTATTTTATACCACATTTCATGGTTGACTATCCAGTATGGGTGTGGCTAAGGTGGTATGTTTGGTTCCGTGGCCCTCATTTACTGGAATTCACCTTAAGCAAAGAGAGAAGAAACAAAAATAGCTGAGTTCAGGAAGCAGGGCCAATAAACTCTCGACGAAAGATTTGACCATCAAATAAACACTTCCCCCCTCTTTCTGTGCACTCGATCGTTGACGTCTCACGGTTAACACCCTGAACGACCCTTTTGCCTTTTGCCATTTGGCTAATTATCTGCGTTAGCTTCCTTGTGCCAAGTGTTGGCGGAACAATTATGACGTGACTCCCGCACAACAAACTAGATCAAATACCTTTCGATTTTTAGACAATTGTTTGATCTGCTGTCAGGGCCAAGTCTGTTTCACGATTGCTTACGACCATTCGATCTGATTGATCGTTTAAGGAAGAGAACCACAAACTCGATCAGATATCCGTAACGACTGCTGGCGTGCAAAGCTTTGGCCTCACATTGATCTCAATCCGGACCTGGTCACTCAAAGAATCCATCATGACTACTAGCCGTGGTGTAATTAATGTGTTTACCATTGAATTGCATTATCTAGTACTAGGAACACCTGCGAGCGTGTGTCTCCGAGCTCCAAAGCGAAACTAAAACTTTCGTTCCTGGAATGTCCACTTACAACACTCATTCGAATTCATGCCTCCGACCGAATGTTGTTTCAATAGGACCGGTCTTATCGGTCGTCAAACAATCTAACCACGTGCAACACGATGACAGCTTAAGCAACTGTCCACCTACAATCGAAGATCGACGACGCCGATCATGTTGCAAAATCAATTCGTTTGGAGGTGGCGCGATCGATAATTACATGGAAATGTATTGCTGACTTGAGTGTCTCTTAGGTTGAGGAAGTATCACATGCTAATGGGTTTGACAGTGTGAAACTCATGAGTATGTAGGGTGGCGTGACCCAGATCAGGAAGTTTGCGAAAAATGTGGAACGCAATTTGAATGTGGAGCGCCCTGAGGTGACGATAAACAAGAGATTTATGTTGAAGGTGGACAATTAATATTGGTTGGCGTCATCATGTTCGTGGCATGGACCCCTTGGTGCCGCAGTGTCTCTTCGACATGAATTTGAATGGAATTTGGCTCATCTGCATACGTTTGATCAATTTAGATTAACTTGGAGTTTGTATCTACGATGTTGGATACCGGCATTATGTTAATTTTAAACTACTCAGTTTTTGTGATGTAGTCCGTGATGGTCTTGAGCAACAGTGGTATTTCTGGGATTAAACTTAAAGTATTACAACTGAAGACGATTGAGTAGATAATATGATTCCTATGTCGATTCACCTAAGCTTCTATCTACTAACTTCTGATAATACTTCCACGGGGCAGCTCTACCAAGCCTCTCTGTAAAGCTGATAAAGACGTAGGGATTATGTGCCCTATTTCTTAGCGTGGTTAGTAACGCATCACATACAAGACACAGACATGCTGTCTGCACCTCGATTGTGAGATCACTTAACAATAGGCTAAGACAGACTTTAGTAAAAGGCTTTAAACTATCAGCTTGTTAATGGGACCCCACCACAATTCCTATCAAAAGGGTTATTGCTAAAATAGCTTCAGAACATTCAAAAGAGAAAGGCTCTTAAGGTTAAGGTGAATTTACTGCAGTTTACGATTCCCTGACGTCGGCATCCGTAATGGGACTTGATTGTTCTTGAATCCAGCAAAAGGGCAACTCATTTCATCATATTGCGCTTGGCGCCAGACTTCCTCTTAGGTGATGCTACAGTTCGGATGTAATCAAGGTCTTACTCAATATACCTCCTGAGACAGCTCGATTTCTGACCAGTCACCTCTTCTCCACTTTAATTTTGGTCAACATGGACTCGGGCCATTACCTTGTTGTAGCCAAGGAACGAGGATATCAAGAATGCTTAGGAGTCGAGTAGGGTAACATAAGTTTGACGTTGGAAAGCTACAATCGCAAGAGACTGCCAGAATCTTTGCCGATCGTATCTCCTCCAAGCTCTCTCAAAATCCGCCCAAAATTGCCAGAGTGCCGTCAGAGACGCTGCCTCAGAGGCGCTGGGTTTCAAACCGAAACCCCTGGTTCGATGAAGAATGCGAACAAGCTCATTCAGCAAAACAAGAGGCATATAAAGCCATGCTGCAACGACGGACGAGAGCTGCTCGCGGAATCTATGAGCAGAAGAGAAGAGAGGAACGCACGCTTCTCAGAAGAAAGAAGAGAGAACACGGGAAGCGTGAGATCGAGGAGATGGAGAGATGCTTGCGCAGGAATAACGCCCGGAAGTTTTACAATAAGGTAAAACGAACATGCCATAGCTACAAAGCCAGAGCGGCGGCTTGCAGGGATGAAAATGGAGAACTGGTAGTAGAATTACAGTCGATGCAGAGGATTTGGAAAGACCACTTCTGCAGACTGTATAACGGCGATGTCAGACAAGATACCGCTGTTAGGCAGTGCGATCCGTTCGTAATGGACGATGATGTAAGTGAATTTCGTCCACCTGACCTAGACGAAGTCAAAATAGCGATATCGGTCTGTCTGCTGAGCTTCTTAAGGCGGCTGGAGATGAGCTGGTAAGGTGCATGCACCATCTCATTTGCAAGGTATGGTCGAAGGAAAGCATGCCCGACGAATGGAATCTCAGCATCGTTTGCCCAGTTTACAAGAAAGGAGACCCCTATAACTGCTCCAATGACAGGGGAATAAGTCTCCTTAACATCGCATACAAGATCTTCTCTGCCATACTGTGTGAGCGCCTGAAACCCTTTGTGGATAGTCTTATAGGTTCGTATCAGTGGGGTCTCAGTCCAGTTAAATCAACAATAGATGAAATATTCACACTGCGACAGATGTTGGAGAAGACCCTCGAATACCAAATCGACACCCATTACCTTTTCGTTGATTTCAAAGCATAGAGACGACCTATATAGCGCCCTGTCTAGTTTAGACAAACCTGTCAAACTCGTCAGATTATTCAGAATGACAATGGAGAACTCTCGCTGCTCCATTAAAGCCAGTAGCGAATTAACCCTTTATGTTAAAAAAGGATTTAGGTAAGGTGACGCACTGTCATGTAATTTTTTCAACATCGTGCTTGAAAAGATCATACGAGACTCACTGGCTAACACAAGAGGTGCGATCTATTTCAAGTCTGCACAACTGCTTGCGTACGCGGATGACATTTACGTACTTGGACCCAGGCCCAGGTTCACATCGGACTGTAGCGCCACCTACAGTGTAAGTAGGTAAGTCGACGAAACGCAAGATCTGCCGACGAAAGCAAGATCCTCTGCCCGTAAGAGTGTGCAGAAGAATCACACAAAAACTCGGCCCTTCGCAAACCACAACTTGGCGAATTTTTCTTCGTGACTTAGGCCAGCACCCGTACAAAGTTCAACGGACCCAAAGCTCTGGAGCAGTTGGAAACTTACCCTAATTCTTAGCGATGAGGGCCATTTATAGGTAAATGTGTACATCAACAAATAAAATTGTCATGAGATCGAAGAGCGTCCAATGAATCCCGGAAAAGTCACTGTTTCGTATGGATTTTGGGCTGGGGGCGTCATCGGTCCATATTTCTTTAAGAAACGACAATGACCAGGCCAACACAGTCAACGGCGAGCGCTACAGGTCGATTTTTACCAACTTCTTCTGGCCTGAATTCGATGATATAGACACCAACGATATGTGGCTTCGATAGCTCATGCCACATTGGAAATTCTGCATGAGCGATTCGAGGGCATGGTCTTTTCACGTGGAGGTGATGTGAACTCGCCACCGAGATTGTATGATTTGACCCCGTTAGTCTTTTTTCTTGAGGGGTTTTCTAAAGTCGTCGGTCTATGCGAATAAGTCACAAACCACAGCGGCCCTCAAACCAACACAACCAACGCCATCGGTCAAATTCAGGAAAATTGGACATTTTCTATGGGCGCTATCCAGAGAAGTCACAGCGCATATTTTAACGATGTTATTCCATATATAATGGCATTGACAGACATCTCAAACGAATGGAAAATCTGGATGATATCTCAGACCCACTTTGTTTTATTTAAGTTGAAAGATAGGAAGACCTTAATGAAAGACCCTGTATTATAAGGCACTCGCTCACATATCTAAACTTAAGAACTTTTGCCAAGCAACCCTTGTCTTCTTTCCCTGTACCAGTCGTCGTAGTAGATGTCGGACTTTTTCACCTGCCTTTCGGGGAAGCTTCATAAATCCATCTCTGTAGAACTTCTGTGGTTTAATGGTTTAATCTTTAGATGGTAATTCGTGGAAGTGGGAATATGAGCTGCTAACAGTGTCACGGGGTGTTTGTTTGTTTTCGTTTTTTAGTGGACCAGCATCGGTCGGAAAGAAGCTGCTTTTACGAGAATTTTGTTAGTCCTCTACAGGAGGAGTAGGTTAGGTTAGGTAGTCCGTAGCCTCCCCAGGCTGGGGAGTATACACTTAGGCCAGAGAGGCCCGTTGTGTTGCTACGAGGGAGGGTTGACCATGGAACCACTGAGTGCTTCTTAAATAATTAAGAAGGTCAGTTATCCTTATCCGCTGAACATCGGTCAAGTCGTTAAGGAAATGGGATCCTAGGTAGCGTTTCCTGATTAAACGGAGAGCCGAACAGGAGGCCCAGAGTAGGCGATGAATGGATTCGACCTCCTTTTCGTCTAATCAGCTCCTGCAGAAGTCATTCGAAACTTGCCCTAGTTTTTGTGCCAATGAGATAGTGACCGGTAATGATACCAATAATTTTGTAGATGTCAGTTCGTTTTAGGGAGATTAGTCCCTTCGTCCATTGGATATCAACTCTGGGCCTATCTCAGGTTCATTTCAACCTGAGCGAGGCTTGTACGTTTAAGTTTAACGGCTGATAGAGTTATACCTGCGCATGTCACGTTTGATTGTGGCGTCATTCTTTGCCTGGCGAGTGTGTCGGCTCTTTCATTTCCTGAGATATCGTTGTGTCCTGGTACCCATAGGGGATTTATATTAAACTCTCGTTAAGAGTTAGGCGGCAGTTAAGGCTTACTTCTGAGTTATAAGCTTTTTCAACAGCTGCGCCTGAAAAACGCTGCAATAATCCGGTGATTTTAGAGGTTGGCTCAGGTTTAGTTATTTGCAGAATACTCCACTGCCCACTCCGTCATTGGTTTTCGATCCGTCGCTGGAGGGACCAGTTCCGTCTGTCCAGGTATTTCCTCTCAAACAGTGTGGTGAGCTCAATATGGTCAGAGTTTTCCGCTAAGGTTATCCTGTTGTTCAGGACGGATGAGTGGCCAGTAATGTAGGTCGTCCATTTTGAGCTGGCTTTTAATCTGGTTGTCGTGTATGTGGCTATTTGCTTGCCAAGTATATCAAGTGGTATAAGGTGGAGTACCATGTTGAGCGCTGCCGTAGGGGTGGACCTTAGGACCCCGGTGAGGCACATGCAAACCAGCCTTTGTACCTTCTCGAATTACTTATGGTATGTTGCTTTGTCCAGTGCAGTCCCCTAGACTACCACTCAATACAAAAGAATAGGTCTAACATATGTAATATATATCCATAGAATGAGGTTAAGGGTTGAGTACCCATTTTTTTTTCTAAAGGTTTCTTACTGTAGAGAGCTATGGTTGCTTTTTTGCACGCTTGATCGTGTTGTCCTTTTAAGCTAGTTTCCTATCTAGTATAGTACTATGCCAAGGTATTTGGCACTAGAAGAGTAGGTAAACCTGGTGCCGAGTAGAGTAATTGGGCATGATTCCGGGATCTTATACTTTCTGGTTAACAGCACAAGCTCGGTTATCTGGGGGCTTACCCCAAGTCCATTGTGTAGTGCCTATTTGCACAGTATGGAGAATGCCGTACACATACGATCTTTCAGTGGGGATAGGTACTTGCCCGAAATGGCAATAGCAACGTCGTCTGCGTAGGCAATAACAACGAGCCCTACTTTTTCTAGTTTGGTCAGTAGTTCATTTAGAACTACATTCCAGAGAAGAGTGGAGAGAACCCCCCCTTGAGGAGTACCTCTGGTAACTGATTTGATTATTACTTGACTGCGTGTTGAGAGTAACTTGCCAATCAACTCTATCAGAGTCCTCTCCACTTCTAAATTTTCTAGCCGTTCCATTATTGCTTTCGAAGTGACGTTGTTGAAAGCGCCCTCTATGTCTAGGAAGGCTGCTAAAGTGTATTCTTTAAGATGTATTGACCTCTCAATTTTTGTCCCCTGGTGATCTCCGGACGGTCGAACCGCCAACCAAATCGACCATGTGCTCATTGACGCAAGGAACTCGTCAAACATCCTGGATGTGCGAACATTCAGAGGGGCAAATGTCGACCCTGACTACTTCCTCGTAGCAGCAAGATTCAGAGCTCGACTGTCCAATGTCAGAAAGCTGGAAAAACCCACCAGCAGGAGGTTCGATATTAGGCGCCTGAGCACACCGGAGGTTACCAGAGTCTACAGGGAGCAGTTGAGCGAAAGACTCTACGGTATGCCTACGTCGAACACAAATGCCAAAAATATGTGGCTGCATTGCCGCTCAGCCATTTAGGAAGTAGCCGAAACCACCTTAGGATACCTACCACCCCCGACAAGAAACCCGTGGTATGATGGCCCGTGGAACAGCCAGTCCTTGAAAAGCAGAACAGAGGAAATGGAGAGACACCTGGTTACACTGGATGTTTACAGCAGAGAGATTGATGACTTGAGGAAGAGATGTGATGCGTATGAGAGACGGGAAGTGGCATCAGATGCCATCATCTTTGGTATCCCCCAACTCCCGAACGAAAATCTGAAAAAGACTTTCAATCACATTTGTCACAGCATCGATTGTCCACCACCGACTGTCAAGGCAATCTTTCGCACCAGGGGCCAAAACCAAGAACATACATCATCAAGAGAGATAAAATCTAACTCTCCTATTATTGTCAAATTTGGCTCACGTCGCGAAAGAAACACCGTTCTGCACGCGGTCTCCCAATTCTGTAAGAACAAGAGACAACTGTGCCTCCGAGATGCCGACATTCAAGCCGCAAAAAATATAAACATCTTTATGTATGGTAGTTTAACAAGCAAAAATCGCCACTACTACCAACAAGCCAACCGACTCAAGCGGAATCACAAGATATTTGCGGTATATACCCGATCTGGTAATGTCTACGTTAAGGAGAGTGAACACGCCGAAAGTATTCTCATTGAGAGTGATCTAGTTTGGAACGCTATTGCCATGAGATGTCAACCAGAAGCAACATGATGCCGCCCACTGCTATGAGTAAATGTAGTACGTTTTCTCTTTTAACGTGCTTTTCTTTTTTGTCAATCCTTTTCCCTTTCTCTTATTTTTCCATTATTCCTCTATTTTTTGTACTTTCTGCTGGGTTCTATGCAATGCTTAGAATCCTGCATTATTATTATTGTTGTAAAAGAAGTTGCTTTGATTTCATTAATATTTTGAAAATGTTGCTGTTCACTCATCGGATAAACTGCCGGCACAGAGATGAGTGAACATCATAGAAATTCCAGACACGGCTACAGTGACATTGTACTCAGGTCAATGATTAAAGTGTTAAGCAATTACAGGGAGGGCTTCAAAGTAGTACACATCAACTCGCAGAGTTTGATGCCCAAAATCGAGGAGTTTCGCTATTTGTTTGAGAACTCTGGGTTGCATGCGATTTGTATCTCAGAAACCTGGTTTAACAAAGAACTTAAAGATACGTTATACCTTCTACAAGGATACAAACTCTTTAGGGCAGACAGATGGGCTCGAGGGGGCGGTGGTGTTGCAATTTATGTAAAAAATGACTTAACTAGTAAAATAAGATGCTCCTCACCACCCGACTCACCATTAGAATACTTGTTTCTCGACGTCATAGGTAGCGAAGGTAGTCTTATGTTAGGAACAGTGTATAGGCCAAATAATAATATCGGCCTGGATCCACTATACGATTTAATGGAAGAAATCACCGTCAGTTCACCTAATATAATACTATGTGGTGACTTCAACAGCAACATTTTGGTAGATAAGCGTCTCATTGAACAAATGCACTCATTTGATTTATACGTGGTCAACTCAACTGTGCCTACCCATTTCACCCGGACATCTAGCACTCTATTAGACCTTTTCTTCGTCAGCAAAAAAGAACAAATCCTATGCTCTGACCAACTCTCAGCACCTGTTTTCTCCTATCACGACCTTATTTTTCTAAACTTCGATTTTCAGACGGGGAACCAAGTAGAAAGAGAAACCCGGCAAATACGTTTCAGAGATTTCAAAAATATAGATCCTGTAAATCTTGAACAACATATTCGTACTATACCTTGGAAAAATATTTACCGTATGACTTCACCAACCGATCAAGTTCAGTTTATTAATGATAACTTAGTGAATATTTTCAATGAGCACGTGCCATTTAGAATTAAGAAGTTTGACCAAGCATCAAAAACTTGGTTCACACAACCAATCAAACGTTTAATTAATCAGCGAGATCAGGCTTACAAACGCTGGGTTCGAACAAGGATTGAAGACCTGCATGTGGCGTATAAAAGGTTACGTAATAAAGTTGTGCAAAAAATAAGAGAGGCTAAAACTACTTTTTACTCAAACCACCTCAAGGTACCCTCTGATAGTCACAAACTTTGGAAAAATCTCCAGACTCTTGGCATAGGAAAGCAAAAAACATGTCCACAAAACAATATCAACGCTGACGAATTAAATCGGAAGTTTTTATCTTCACCTAGTGCAGCTCGCACCGTTAATCAAGAACCTGCGGAAATACCACCGGTTTTTCCGTTCTCGCCTTTTAGTTTCTCCTGCGTTGACAGTCAAGAAGTGTTAGGAAGCATGCTAACCATAAAATCGAAGGCATCAGGTGTCGATGATATAAATCCCACTTTCTGAAATGTATACTGCCGCTGTTGCTGCCTTTTTTAACACATGTTATCAACACCACCTTAACAACCGGAATTTTCCCGCAACAGTGGAAACTAGCCAAAATAATACCAATTCCTAAAAACGCCCGCTGTGAGGAATTTCGACCAATTTCAGTTCTACCCTTTTTATCCAAAGTGTGTGAACGTATCATGCAAAAACAACTCTATGATTATATAGCGCGTCACAATTTTCTAGTAAACATCCAATCCGGTTTCCGTCCAAAGCATAGCTGCACAACAGCTCTCCTCAAGGTCACTGAAGATATAAGGGCTAAACTAGATAACAACTGGGTTACCTTCTTAGTCCTTCTAGATTTCTCCAAAGCCTTTGACATGGTTGACCACTCACTCCTCTTGAACAAACTGCGCCATAAGTTCAACGTTTCCTCAGAGGCAATCAAACTTGTTTCCTCCTTTTTGCTAGATAGGAAGCAAGCTGTGTGTATCGGAAATCAACTTTCCGAGTTCCTGCCGATCCAACGTGGTGTCCCCCAGGGCTCGATCCTCTCTCCTCTGTTGTTCTCGTTGTACATCAATGAAATAGGTTCCATCCTGAACAATGTCTCAAAACATTTTTATGCAGATGACATACAAGTCTATAAAAGCTGCCCCATAGGTCTTCTAGAAAACTGTGTCTGTTCAATTAACGAAGAACTTGATAGAATAAGGGCATGGGCAGAACGTAACACCTTGATGCTAAATCCAGCGAAATGCTAATGTTTAATAATATCGAAAAAAGTTCTGGATCTATCTTATTTCCCAACTGTTGCAATAAATGGAATCCCCTTAGAGTTTTCAAATAAATCGAAAAACTTAGGCATGGTTTTCAACAGGACATTAACTTGGAACGACCACGTTAACGCAGTAGTAGGTAAAACCTACGGAATTCTTAGATCTTTATGGACCGTTCAGCGTTTCACCCCGCTTAATACAAGAATGCTTCTTGCAAAGGCACTTGTCATTCCAGTTCTTACATACGGTTGCGAAATTTACTACAACTGTGACTATGTCAGCAATAGTAAACTGAATGCAGCATTTAACAGCGCTATCAGATACATTTACGGTCTAAAAAAATATGACCATATCTCACATTTATCTACAAATCTTCTTAAAATGTCACTTAAAAACTTCATCAAGTTCCGTACTATGAAACTACTTTTCGCCATTCTTCATACTAAACAACCTGCCTATCTCTACGAAATTCTTCGATTCTCGGCATCAAGCAGAACAAACAACTTGATTCTTCCTCGTTTCTCGTGCCTCACATCAGAAAGACAATTCTTTATTGCTGCAGTCCGTTTTTGGAATTTACTCCCATCACGCGTACGAGAGTCGGACAGCATAAAACAATTTCAAAATAAACTCAAACTTTTTCTCGGTAGTATTTAATCAAAGCAACGAACTTCTAACTCCTCTTTTATTAACCTTCCTACCTTTTCCTCTCATCATATCTTTAGCCCTTAACTTTTGTATATAAAAACCATGTTAGAAATTAAGAATTTATTTCAGTAATCTCATCTTTTTTTGTAATATGTATAATATATCTACAACTGTTCATTTGCTATCACTAGCTTATAAGATTTATCTTAATGTGTTAGCGCTTATTCCAATTTCAATAAACAATAAACAATAAACAATGGCGAGTGTGAGCGGAAAAAGGCAGCAACCGACGAGGCGTACCAAAAGGCGCTGCAGAGGAAAAACAGGGCAGCGCAAGAAGAGTATCGAGCCAGAAGAAGGGAGGAGAAAAAACTACTGCGACAAAAGAAAAGAGTCTTCGCAGCCTCCCAGCTCAAGGATATCGTGGAGTCTAAGGATAAACATAAAACACGAGCCTTTTACAAGAAAGCCAAAGGCCTTGCAGGAGGCTTCAAAAAGGGCACCCAGGTTCTTCCGCAGGAAATAGTGGATGTATTTAAGCATCATTTCCAGCAGCTGCTGAACGAGCATGACCAAGAGAGAGTGGTAGGGACCGAGGAAATCCCAACTTCAGCCGCTGAAGTAGTCCTTCCACCCAGCATCGAAGAAGTCGTCACAGCTGTTCAGAAGCTGAAGAATAACAAGACCGCAGGCTTAGAGGGCTTGCCATCAGAGCTCTCCAAGGCTGGCGGCGATGTCCTGGTAGGGAACATGCACCAGATCATCTGCAGAATTTGGCAAGATGAAGGCATGCCCGACGACTGGAACACCAGCTCTATTTGTCCCATCCACAAAAAAGGCGATCCTACCTCTTGCAAGAACTATAGAGGTACATATATCCCTGCTCAATGTCGCAGACAAGATCCTGTCCAGCGTATTGTGTGAACGTCTAAAGCCATTTTGCACCGCACTAATCGGCAGCTACCAGTGCGGCTTCCGGCCCGGCAAATCGACTATAGACCAAATTTTCACACTTCGACAAATCCTGGAAAAGACCAACGAGTTTCGAATCGATACACACCAACCTTTCATCGATTTCAAAGCCGCATACGCACCTGGTTGGGGCGATGGCCGAATTCGGGATCCCGGTAAAACTGATCCAGTTGTGTCGCGCCACGCCAAAAAATACGCGATGTACCGTGTAACTCGGTTCCAGGACTTCGGAACCGTTTGAAACATGCACCGGATTTCGGCAAGGAGATGCGCTGTCATGTGACTTCTTCAACCTGGTGCTGGAGCAGATAGTGCGACGGGCAGGCGTCAACAGGGAAGGCACTATCTTTTACAAGTCCATCCAGCTGCTAGGATACGCGGATGATATTGACATCATCGCGTGTTCTTGCCGTGGCATCGTGGAAGCATTCACGGCGATTGAAGAACAGGCGAAACGAATTGGTCTCAAGATCAATGAGGACAAAACAAAATACATGCTGTCAAGCAAAAACCAATCCGTCGCTCACCACCTGGGACAAAACATAACAATTGACAGCTACAATTTCGAGGTAGTTAAGGAGTTTGTCTACCTCGGGGCAAACGTAAATTCCACAAATGACACCACAGTGGAGATCCGGCGTAGAATCGCCCTTGGCAACCGCTGCTACTTCGGCTTGTCCAAACAACTGGGGTCAAAACTCCTCACTCGAAAGACCAAAGTAATGCTTTACAAAACGCTCATACTGTTAGTCTTGCTGTACGGAGCCGAAAGCTGGACGATAAACAGGACAGCGGAGCTAATTTTGGGTTCTTTTTGATTCTGCGCCGGATATTCGTTTCTGTCTGTGAGGAATGGAGAAAAAGACACAACCGTGAACTCTACGAGCTGTACAAAGATGTGGATGTAGTCCGGAAGGCAAAGATCCGTCGACTACACTGGCTCGGCTACATCGAGCGTATGGACATCAACGCTCCAGCTAAGAGGGTCTCCTGGTTCGAGAAGAAGAGGAAGATCGAACCTCCGGTATAAAGACCAAGTAATCGCGGATGTAAGACATCTTGGTCTTGACAACTGGAAGCAGCGTGCCCGGGACCGTCAGGGATAGAAGGCAGCTATAGATCAGGCTCAGATCCTCCATGGATCGCTGGCCTGATAAGTAAGTAAGTAAGTATGTATGCAAGGCTGTTTCGACAGGTCTATCCTTGCAGTAGGCGTGCTGTGCCTTAGAGATTAGGGATGGATCGAAATTATGGCGTATAGAAGACACAACCGCGAACTCTACGAGCTGTACCAAGATGTGGATGTAGTCCGGAAGGTAAGGATCCGTCGACTACACTGGCTCGGCCACATCGAGCGCATGGACATCAACGCTCCAGCTAAGAGGGTCTTCGACACCGAGCCTCCTGGTTCGAGAAGAAGAGGAAGACCGAACCTCCGGTATAAAGACCAAGTAATCGCTGATGTAAGACATCTTGTTCTTGACAACTGGAAGCAGCGTGCCCGGGACCGTCAGGGATAGAAGGCAGCTATAGATCAGGCTCAGATCCTCCATGGATCGCTGGCCTGATAAGTAAGTAACTAAGTAAGTAATATGTAAGCCTATCAGCCATTTTAGGATTTTTAATACAAAGGATTATAGACAGATAGGCCTTAGGTCCCTGGGAGAGGTGTGGGAGCTTCTGCTGGCCTGGGGGATGAAGAGTTCCCTTGCGCACTTCCACTTTTGTGGAATAGTTCTCCAAGCTAGGCAGCCTTTAAAGATAGTTTACCTTTGCCTAGCTATGGTATTATCCACTCCATAGTTTGTGCAAGTTCAATGTGGTAGATTTCATCTGGCCCTATCGAATGGAAGGGCTTTAAACTCGTTATCGCCCAAGTGATTTTCTCTTTAGAAATTATATGATCGTACTGTCCCTCTATCGCGGGAGAGGTATAAGTTCTCCACGTTTGCAACGAGTCCGACGTCTCGGAGCAGACTGGGAAGTGCGGATTGAGGAGAAGATCAAGTGTTTTTCCTTCTGACGTTGTCCTTACTCCATTTGATAAGAGGCAGCTCGGAGTTAATGGATCTTTAGAGAGGTTTTTTCTCAATCTGGAGGCGCCTGGGATTCTCTTTGGTGCAGTCATAGAATGGATGCCACTATCGCTAGGACCACGGAGTGGAGTAGGATTACCAAAAGGATTTCATCCTCCGACATATATGTATGAGGCTAAGATAGCAATATCGAATGTGAAGTATAATAAAGCTTGCTCGCACAGGTCTGTTTAAGAAGTCTCAACCATACCTCGCAACCTTATGAACCTAGCCATCAACGCTGTTTGCAGATCTTCCAAAACGTGCACGCAAAAGGTCTCATCACTTGCTAAACTTGGAGAGTATATATGTACATATGTATGTAATCGGTGTCAGAAAACGTCCTCATCATACCTGCTTAATATGACAGTCACTTTCGTAGTTATCTCTCTTGACCAAGTGTCCTCGATCCATGTCGCCAATTATAAGCACCTTTGTCGCCTGTCACGATTTCTGGGATGTTTTGCATTGACGCCGCCGCCCGCATTCGTAATGTCCAACATCCAACACGTCCGACCCTAATTGATGTCTGACAACAATTAATTCATGTTTCACAGAGCGACGTGTGTCAGTGGTCTGCTTTCTCTCTGATTGTCTTTCCATACGCACCATCACCACGGCCATTCAAAATGAAATATAAAAACAATGGTGATTCGGGATGACTTTCGATTTCTTATGGTGTTGCATAAGAGACGCCAAAAAGCTAAACTAAAGCATTTCGCTTCTTAGCAATTCGATGAAACAGTGACGGTCGGACAGGTTAGGAGGAGACAAAAAGGCTCATGTAATCAATTCAGTTTCGATTCAATTGAAGTCATCGTTATCCATTGTTCCAGTGATGTTCCAAGTGTCGACATAATGACATTGTCCGCATATGTGATGATTACCCATTGCGCATGGAGGAAAGGTCTTCCATTCGTTATTCACACATGCGGTCTCAGCGCTTCGATCATATAACCTAGTGATCATAACGGGCTTTTAATGAACGATCATGGCAGGATGATTGATGAAATCGTCTCATGCTATGTGCATAACCTTAACGGGAAGGTGAGGAAAACTGAGCGATATGTACAATGCAGCATTGTGCTTGAATGCATGTAATTGCGCTGGCGCTGGCGTCAATCAAACAAGCGAAGGTGGACACGAGAGGTTTGGTAATTGATGATTGGGTGCTCCTGCTGTTCTATGATCGAATAATGGAAGTTGATTGAATCTATACATATATGTATGTACTTGGCGGAGAAGGAAGGTGAGTCATGTCAAAAGTAGATTAATCCGACAAAAAGACCTTATGATTCATCGGATGGTGCCTCGAACTTGAACTTTACCATATAAGGGCACAAGCCACGACACGTGTACTCTACATATGGATATTACAATCTGTTTTTCCAAGATTAGTATAAGAGCATTCTCATCATTGATGATTTGGCAGACGGTAAACACTCAGAGAAGCTCGGCTCTGGTTCTTTATGGGCTGTAACGCCAACATGCATACATACATACATACATACAAGCACTCATGCTCATGTTAATGCAAACAAAGTGAATCCCCCGAACATGGCAATTCGTGGTCTTCCTACAAGTCTTTAAACCCCTCGTCGAGTGGTCGGTGAATGGCAGAAACCACATCAACCGCCTCTTCTCACAAAACACTTTACCGAGAATCAATTCCAAAGTGAGCAATGATTAGCAAGTGCCAAAATCCCTGTAGACCCGAATCGTTTGCAATCAACCGCAAGATCCCGTACATGGTTCCTCGCACCACATGTTCCCAGTGACTCACTCGCTAACTGAGTAAATAAACAGATCAATTTAATGCACCGCATGATTTCAACACAGCATCACCACACAAAGTGGATCACAGTGCTGTCAAGATTGCAAACGGTTGGCTTATCCGCCTGCCGACCACCCACTCTTGTGTGACTTGTCAGTCACGCTGTCACGGGTCGCATAAATTCCCTCCACCTCCGCCAACTAGCTTAACAGAATGGACAATCGAATTCCGGTAGGATTTTCCGAACAAGTCTCTAGCTACTGGGCCAGTGTAACTTAAGTACATACATATATGGCTCGTGTGACAACTGCCACCGGACGTCATAAGTAGCCGCACAAACTGTCACAAATACTTGCATATTTTTCCAATATTTTTTCATTTATCTCGAATGACAGCCGGACATTGAGACCCACGTTCGATGTGCCACATGGTTAGTTTGTGGAAAGCGCAATTTTCACAGACCGTAACAACAATGGCATTTAAGCGCGCGGAAATGTCGATTTGGGAATACGTATGTATGTCTGTTGAGGACGAAGTGGCGCAAAGGTTAGTGTGTTGGATTCTGACGCACGATAAGCGAGTTCGGATGTAAATTTCGCGGCATCCCTCCTCGGCGGGGTACTGGCATAACAGCCGTAGTATACTTGAAATGAGAAAGCTTAACTCCTCGACTTCTTCTTCTTCTTAGTGGGCGCTACAGTTCGGGGTGAACCTGGGCCTCAACCAACATGCCCCTCCATCTAGCACGATCTCTCGCTAGCCTTTTCCATTGCCGCACACCCAGTTGGCTGAGGTCCCTTTCCACCTGTGTGCGCCATCTTAAGGGCGGCCGTCCTCTGCTTCTTCGTCCCTCGGGGTTGGATTCAAGGACTCTCCGGGCTGGAGCTGTGGTGTCCATTCGCTCTACATGGCCGAGCCATCTTAGGCGTTGAATCCGTAGACGCCTGACTAGGCTCATGTCGCTGTACAGCCCGTAAAGTTCGTGGTTGAATCTTCTCCTCCATCCCCCATCTGCGTTTATAGGCCCAAAAATCACGCGCAAAATCTTTCTCTCGAACCGATCAAGGGCCTCCTCATCCGCTTTTGATAGTGTCCATGCTTCTGCGCCGTACAACAGGACCGGGATGATAAGGGTCTTATATAGAGTCAACTTTGTCGTTCGGGAGAGGGCTCTATTACTCAGTTGCCTCCTGGGCCCAAAGAAACAGCGGTTGGCAAGAGTGATTCTGCGTTTGATTTCGGAACTGATGTCGTTGTTCCAGGTCACTGCGGAGCCAAGGTAGACGAAGTCCTTAACTACCTCGAACTTATATTTGCCTATACAAACGTTTTGGCCGAGACGTCGGTGTTGAGCGTCCTTTTTTGATGACAGCATATATTTAGTTTTGCCCTCGTTTACCGCCAAACCAATTTTCGCCGCCTCCATCTCAATACTCGCAAACGCCTCATTGACATCTCGCTGTGATCTACCTATTATGTCAATATCGTCGGCGTATGCAAGGAGTTGCGAGGATTTGAAATAGATTGTGCCTCTTGTATTGGCCAGTGATTTTTGCACAATCATTTCCAATATGATGTTGAAGAAGTCACACGACAGCGCATCGCCCTGCCTAAATCCTTTTTTGACATCAAAACTATCGGTAAGGTGTTCACCGATTCGGATGGAGCAGCGAGCATTCTCCAAAGTCATCCTGCATAGTCTGACGAGTTAAGTAGGTATGTCAAAGGTAGACATAGCGTTGTATAGCTCGTCTCTAATTCCTAATAGGTGGTGAGAGTCGACTTGAAATTCATTGGTTTTTTCCAGGATCTGCCGTAGTGTGATGATTTGGTCGATGGTGGACTTCCCTGTCCTGAATCCGCACTGATAAGGACCTATCAGCTTATTTACAAAAGGCTTCAGGCATTCACACAAAACGGCAGAGAAGATTTTGTAGGCGATGTTAAGGAGACTTATTCCTCTATAGTTGGCGCAATCAGAGGGGTCTCCTTTCTTGTGGATCGGGCATACGATGCTCAGACTCCATTCCTCGGGCATGCTTTCCTCTAACCATATCTTACGGATGAGCTGGTGCATGCTCCCAACCAGGTCATTCCCAGCTGCCTTGAAGAGCTCAGCAGACAGTCCGTCTGCGCCAGCAGCTTTATTCGACTTGAGCTTCGATATGGCAATCTTAACTTCGTCGAGGTCAGTGGGACAGAATTCTCTGCGGTCTCCGTCGATTAGAAATGGATCATCTACTCGACTTACGCCGTTCGAAATCGGCATTAGGTCCCTTTGAGAGAAGCTTGACTTCTGATCTTTCATGGGCTGTAACGCCATCAAAGAAAGATGTATGTCTATTGCAATTGATGACGAAATAGTGACACAACAACAACTCACAAGCCTCAGAGGCCTGCTTATGAAACGCCTGAAGCTCAAGCAAGCTTGCCGTAAACCAAAAAACGAGCGATTGTTTTCAGCTTGACCAGAAGTCACTTTGAGTCAGGCGCCATCAACATGCTCAACTGCTTAAGCACTCTAGCGCTCTAGCAAAGCGAACAATTTGCTTTAGTTTTTGGCCTTTAGCCTAATTGACTGGAAATCAATCACCGCGTTTAAGCACGCACGCTTCCTATTTCGCATTCTTTCGTAGCTAGCTAATGGCGTTGATATACATAAAATCGGACGTAATTGCGTGAAAGGTAGATGCGATTAGCTGGTAGTGGATTCGGGCACAACACGCTATGGGTAGAGTGCTTGACTTAAGCTAATTGTAAGTAGGACTTTACGTCAATGGTGTGATTGAGAGGACATGGAGAGGGCATATCAGGCGGTTGGAGGTGTTGGACAGAACGCGTTACGATGAGCCACGATGGATGTGTAAATGTTGCACTTGAGTGTCGGGAATTTGATCAGGCAAATCGGATGATATGGAAACGGATTTCGTTTGCACTTGGGCGTAGGTGGTTTCTGTAATTGTTTACGGACGTTGGAATATGTTTTGTACTTTGACTACGTCACGTTGGGTATTTGGCGAGTTTATGTAAACAGTACTTATGTAGGCTTTTAGTAGCCAAACAAGAGTAATGATTTCATTTCTAAATTAATGTAATCCAATTCGCATGAGTAGCAGTGGAGAAACCACAACTAAATACCATCACCAGTGTGTCTTAATGCATATCTTAATGACCAATTCGACAAGGGAGCTCATTGAGAAACGCCCAACCTCTATAACACTCTCTGCGTTAAAAGCTCAAACAGACCAAAAGTAAAATGAGGAAAAAATGACAGTTGACAAGGGTACCCTTGGGCAAGACAAATCTGAACAAAATCATCAAACTCGAACGCCAAAAATTAGAGGAAGAACAGCGTCATGCCGTTTAAAAAAAACGGTCTGCCCAGCCAGGCAGACCTGCCAGACGACTCAGCCCGACCACCCAGTCAGACCACCCAGTCAGACCACCCAGATAGACCACCCAGCCAGACCACCCATCCAGACCACCCAGCCAGACCACCAAGCCAGACCACCAAGCCAGACCACCCAGCCAGTTATACAGCCCAGTCAGATCGCCAAGTCAATACGCCCAGCCAGCCAGACCACCCAGGCAGACCGCCCAGCCAAATCACCTGCCAGACGAGCCAGCCAGACCACCCAGCCCGACCACCCAGTCAGACCGCCCAGCCAGTTAGACAGCCCAGTCAGTGGTCTGCCAAGTCAGAACGCCCAGCCAGCCAGACCACCCAGTCCGGCCACCCAGCCAGACCGCCCGGCCAAATCACCTGCCAGACGACCCAGACAGACCACACAGCCCGACCACCCAGTCAGACCGCCCACCCAATCAGACCGCCCAGCCAGTTAGGCAGCCCAGTCAGACTGCCAAGTCACAACGCCCAACCAGTCAGACCACCCAGTCCGACCACCCAGCCAGACCGCCCAGCCAGACCGCTCAGCCAGATGACCTGCCAGACGATACTTTATTGATATTATTCTTTCCCCCAGCCAGATCACCTGCCGGACGACCCAGCCCAACCACCCAGTCAGACCACCCAGCCAGTTATACAGCCCAGTCAGACCGCCAAGTCAGTACGCCTAGCCAGCCAGACTACCCAGCCAGACCGGCCAGCCAAATCACCTGCCAGACGACCCAGCCAGACCACCCAGCCCGACCACCCAGTCAGACCGCCCAGCCAGTTAGGCAGCCCAGTCAGACTGCCAAGTCACAACGCCCAACCAGCCAGACCACCCAGTCCGAACACCCAGCCGGACCAGCTAAATCACCAAGCCAGACCGCCCAGCCAGTTAGCCAGCCCAGTCAGACTGCCAAGTCACAACGCCCAACCAGCCAGACCACCCAGTCCGACCACCCAGCCAGACCGCCCAGCCAGACCGCTCAGCCAGACGACCCAGCCAGACCATCCAGCCAGACCATCCAGCCAGACCACTCAGCCGAACCGCCCAGCCAGGCCGGGAAACAGCTGTCAGTGTCTAAATAACCTTTGATTAGTAGAAAACCACTAGATGGCCCATTCCTTAGTTGGGAATTTCCTTTTTGTTGAAATTCACACACTTTGGTGTGTTACAGCAACACACCTATCATTTGCAGACTACTGAAAATGATGAACAGACTACTGGGATTTCTATTTGCATCTAGGTGGTTCAGCTCACCGGATAACTTTTACGTTTCTAAGCTATCACTTAAGCTGGTCACGATGGACTCCTCGTAGCCTATGTGAGCCTTGACTTCTCGTCGTCAATAGGGCACTCATTTACCAAACCTAACCTGCAAGTCAGGTGCCTACTTCCAACTTCTCGCGGTACCATCTGGAAATTTCCTCACAAGGGAAGTTCTGACGGAAGAGGCCGAATGGCGAGTTTCCTGCGTCACCAAACAGGATTATTGTCGGTTGGGCTACGGTCTAGCAAACCATAACCGTGAAACCACATTTTCCTCACAAGCAATAAACAGCTTCGGATAATCAAATGGAATGGATCTATGTGGACGACCCTTTAAGAAAACAAAAAACAAACAGGGACCTCCGGTTCTGTACGTGGAATGTTAGGTCCCTAAAGAGACCACGTGCGGCCGAACAACTTGCGGACGCCCTGGACTGCTATAAGGCGGACACAACTGCATTCCAGGAAATGCGATGGAATGAACCGGGTAAAAAGCGGATGAAAAACTGCGACGTCTACTACCGTGACTGCATAGGGAGAAAGGACAGAGACTATTTGGATGCGGATTTGTTGTTAGAGGTGGACTAAGGCATAAAGTCTTAAGCTTCCAGTATGTGAGGGAACGCCTTATAACGATCCGCATTAAGGCAGAATTTTGTAACATGAGCCTCATATGTGTCCATGCACCCACGGAAGACAAGAATGACTCCATCAAAGATGATTTCTATGATCTCCTAGACAGAACATATCCTAAATGCCTCAGCTATGATACCACAATCATACTAGGAAATTTTAACGCTAAGCTGGGTAAAGAAAGCATCTTTGAACGGGTCATCGGTAAATTCAGCCTACATGACACCACATCCTATAACGGACACAGGCTGATCGACCTTGCCACGGGGAGAAATCTTCTTTTAGCTAGCACACGCTTTCCGCACCTCGATATACACAAAGACACCTGGCGGTCGCCAGATCAACCAGTCACCAACCAGATTGATCACACCGCGATTGACGTCAGACACTCCTCCACTATTCTTGATGCTCGTACTTTCCGAGGAGCGAACATCGACTCAGACCACTATCTTGTAGTAGCCAAGATACGTCAACGGCTAACACGAATACCGTGGAGTAGAGTTAGAACACCAAGCTACGACGTTGGAAAGCTACTATCGCCGGAGATCGTCAGTGCCTTTGCCAACCGCGTCTCCCTCAAGCTCTCCGATACACCTCAATCCTCCACTCAGTTAGTAGAGTAACATTGGCGCCAGTGCAAACAAGCCCTGAAGAGTACAGCAACGGAAGTGCTGGGCCTTAAAGTTCCACTACGACGAAACGCCTGGTTCATTGACGAGTGTAGAAGGATTCATCTAGAAAAGCAGGAGTCATATAAAGCCTAACTACACAAAAAAAGAAAGACCGAGCTATGAGCTTAAAAGAAGGGAGGAACATAAGCTTCTCAAGAGAAAAAAGAAAGAGCACGTGAAGCGGGCGATTGAAAACTTGGAGAGGTGCTACTGCAGGCACGACGTTCGAAGATTTTTTCAACAGATAAGACGAATGTCTCAAGGCTATAGAGCCCGAACGGAGGCCTGTAAGGATGAGAACGGCCGCCTAGTAGTAGAATCGTAGTCGATGCTGATAATTTGGAAAAACTACTTCTGCAGACTGTATAACGACGATGGCAGTCAACATACCGCCGTCAGGCAGGAAGACCCATTTTTTAATGACGAAGATCGCAGAGAATTCCGTCCCCCTGACCTCGACGAAGTTGAGATTGTCATTTCGAAACCCAAGTCGAATAAAGCTGCTGGCGCAGTTGGATTGCCTGCTGAGCTCTTCAAAGCAGCTGGGGGTGAGCTGGTTAGGAGCATGCACCTCATCTGTAAGATATGGTCACGGGAAAGTATGTCCGAGGAATGGAGACTCAGCATTGTTTGCCCGATCCACAAAAATCCCTTTAAGTGCACCAATTCCAGAGGAATAAGTCTCCCTAATGTCGCATACAAGATCTTTACTGCCATTTTGTGTGAACGCCTGAAGCCGTTCGTAAATAAGCTGATAGGTCCTTATCAGTGTGGCTTCAGGCCAGGGATACGTGATCGCCTGTTATAGGGTGCAGAAGTATGGACTTTATCTAAAGCAGATGAAGAAATGCTTGGTCGTTTCGAGAGAAACATTCCTATAAACACTGAGAAGGGTCGGAGGAGAAGATTCAATCACGAACTGTACGGGTTGTACAGCGACATGAGTCCAGTCATGCGTCTGCGGATCCAACGCCTAAGATGGCTAGGAACTTTCAGCGGCAGACTGCTGAATGTCAATGCCAGAGAGATTGGATCGAGGGCTACATTAACGGGAACACTCGCCCTCTTTGGCATTAAGTGTTTAGTGATTCAGTATTCAGTATCAGGGTTCAGTATCCAGTGATCAGTCGGTAATCCGGTATGAAAGTTATCAAGCCATCTAGTGAGTTAGTGGACAATTTCTAACAGTTGTAGAGACAAAGTGTGTAAGAAAAGTGTGTGTAAGCAATAAATTGTAAAATGTTATGAAAGGTTGTAATAAAGGTGTGTATGTATGTATGTTGGCGTTACAGTCCATGAAGAACCTGAGCCGAGCTTCTCTCAAGCACCCATGTTGTGTGATTTCATTTTCCCATATGTGAAAGGGACCTACAGTTTATTGCCGGTTCCGAACGGCGAATTTCGAGAAGCTTTTCATGACAATTTTACTACAGGGGGTCTTGTCAGAACCCCGCTGAGGAGAAACACCGTGAAAAACACGTTCGATGAAATGGCTGTGTCGGGATTCGATCCCGTGTCATCGGCGTAAGAGGCCAACACACTACCCACTGCGGCACGGTGTTTTCATAAAGGTGAAGCGCCCAGATAATTGATCCTAGATGGAATTATGAAGTGTGTATTGGATAAACAAATAAACAGTTGTAGTTTATTGCAATCGAATGGTTGGTCCCTATTCTGGACTGTTCATTTCCCTAACAATACAAAGAAGGTCCTCAGACGTTGCTTTTCAAACACCCGAAGCTTCCGCTCACGTTAAACCAACCGGGACACCCATAAGCAATTCATAAGATCATTTAGCAGACTACCTTTACCTTGGAATCAAGTTGGTTGATATGTAACAGCAATTTTGTCAGAGCCAAAGAGCACACGCCCTTGCTATGGCAGTACCCAGATTTTTGTCAAAATATATAGATACTGATCCAATCAGATTCCAGGGCATTCGACTATACTTGCATACTTCAGTAGACGCCCATACAATCCAAAAATTTAGCAAAGTTTGCCAGTGTTTTCCAGTGTCCCTAGAGGCGTTGAATGAAATGGTTTCTGATATCTGGAAGTGGGTTTTCAAAATCCAGTCGGCACAGTAGTACTGAATCTTGTCGAAGTCACTCTGGAGTAAGGCAACAATGACGTCGATCGTTGGACCAGAACTGTACCTTATTAAGTCGTATGTCAAGCTTATAGTAATGTCCCTCTAACCATATGGTGTCAGAGGCTTGTTCCAAGTCAATCAGGCAGGTATCTGTACATCGGTTCTTGTATTTATTCAATTGGATATATGAGATGACTTTCGACGTGACATGTATAGTATCATGCCCTGCCCTAAAACTGCTTAAATAATCCGGATTTATGTTCTTATCCTCAACCCTCTTAGACAGGGCTTTCTGGACCAGCTTTTCAAGGACCTTGTTGATACTCGCAAGGAGACTTATCGATCGGGGATTTGCCGAGCATGAAGTGTCTCGCCCCTCTTAGGGATTGGTTGCACCACCGCTGTTTTGCAATGCACCAGATAATATGCTTTGTTTTACAAGATGGCTTACCTTTCCATAGCCACTGGTGGACAGTGCCTGAGTGCTTCCAGTGCCGCACGCCCAGGTTGTTGTGGTCCCTTCCCACCTGTGCGCGCCATCTTAGATGCGGTCGTTCTCTGATGCATCGTCCCTCGGGGTTGGAGTCAAAGACTCTTCGGGCCGGAGCGGTGATGTTCATTTGCTCTACATGGCCCAGCCATTTTAGAGGTTGGATCCGTAGACGTCTAACTAGGCCTATGTCGCTGTACAGCCCGTAAAGTTCTTGGTTGAATCTTCTTCTCCACTCTCCGTTTACACAAACGGGATCAAAGACTGACGCAGAATTTTCCTCTCGATACGTCCAAGAGCCTCTTCATCCGTCTAAGCCTCAGCGCCCTAGAGGAGGACCGGGATGATTCAGGTTATGTATAGGGATACCTCAATTTTTCATTAGAGGGCTCTACTACTCAATTGCCTCTTGAGCCCGAAGAAGCAGCGATTGGCAAGAGTTATTCTGCGTTTTATCTCAGTGCTGGTGTCGTTGCTGCTTGTCACTACCGAGCCAAGGTAGACGAAGTCCTTGACTACTTCGAAAATATAGCTGCCGTAGGTGACGTTCTGACCAAGACGTCGGTGTTGCGTGTCTTTCTTTGATGACAGTATATATTTGGTCTTGTCCCCATTTACACTTAGACCCACTCTAGCCGCTTTTGCTTCAGTGCTTACGAACGCTTCATTGACGTGTCGCTTTGTCCGTCCAATAACGTCAATGTCATCCGAGTAGGCAAGCAACTGTGTAGACTTCAAGTAGATCGTACCTCTTGTATTGGCCGCAGAGTCTCTCACGATCTTTTCAAGTATGATGTTAAAGAAATCACATGACGGTGCGTCATCCTGTCTAAAACTTTTTTAACATCGAAGAGGTCGGTTAGTTTACCTCCTAGTTATCCTGCACAATCTGACGAATGTGGCAGGAATGTTAATACATGACATGGCTTTGTATAGCTCGTCTCTAAAAACACTGTCATATGCGGCTTTAAAGTCAACATAAAGATGGCGCGTGTCGACCTGGAATTCATGAGTCTTCTTCAAGATCTGCCTTAGTGTAAATATTTGGTCTATCGTGGATTTTCCTGGCCTGAAGCCACACTGATAGGAACCTATTGTATTGTCCACAAACGGTTTCAGGCGCTTACACAGTACGGCAGAGAGGATCTTCTACGCAATGTTCAGGCGCAGTCATAGGGGTCTCCTTTCTTATGGACAGGGCAAACGATGCTGAGATTCCATTCATCGGGCATGCATTCTTCCGATTGTATCTTGCAGATGAGTTGGTGCATGTTCCTGACCAGCTCATCGCCAGCTGCTAATAGTTCCGCGGGAAGTCTGCCTGCTCCAGCAGCTTTATAGGACTTAAGTTGCGATATCGCTATCTTAACATCGTTTAGTTCGGGTGGACGGGATTCTCTTTCGTCTTCGTCCATTGTGAATGGTTCATTCTACCTGACGGCGGTATTTTGACGATCATGGCCGTTTTAAAGTCTTCCACAATCTCAGCATCGACTGTGACTTCACTATTAGGTGTCCGTGCAGGCTTCTGCCCTGGCTTTAAAGCCTTGGCATGTTCGTTTTACTTTTTGGTAAAACTTTCGAACGTCATTCCTGCGATAGCATCTCTCCATCTCCTCGATCTCGCACTTCTCGTGCTCCTTCTGTTTTCTTCTCAGAAGCGCACGCTCCTCCCTCCTTTTCTGTTCATAGAGCTCGCGGGCAGCTCTCGTCTGTCGATGCAGTGTAGCCATGTTCTCTGTTTCTGTTTCTCTACATGGGCCTGTCTGCACTCGTCATCAAACCAGGGGTTTCTCGAAGGTGGTGGCTTGAAACCGAGTACATCTGAGGCGTTCTGACAACGACTCTATGGTTTGTGCAGATTGCATCGGGACTTGAGAGAGGTTGAGGGAGACTTGATCGGCGAAGGTCCTGGCTGCAATAAGGTAACGACCCGAGTCGGTGTTGGTTCCTCGAAAGGTTCGGACATCTAGGATGGTGGAGGAGTGTCTGCCGTCGATCGCAATCTGATCAATTTGATTAGTTGTCGATTGATCGATTGATCTATAGATACTCGGCAAATAATGTTTTGTATGTGATGTCAGTGGATGTCCTTTAATATGAAATGGTGCATAAGCCCAATCCGACTTATTGCCAACGATATCAAAGAGATCTCCTACGCCAACCTTCATATGTGAAGGAGCACTCGTTGCTGGAAAATCTGCGCGTTTAATGAGAAAACTTTAACTGAGCCCATTATAGCAAGCTCTTCGGCAACATCATTTCTCAAAGTCTCAGAGTAAATTTTGAAACTCTTCTCGCTTCTCTTTTGCATATTAGAGAAAGGAATTGTCTGATTACTCTCGTTGGTCTGATTACTCCTTAAGTCGGCGTCCATATACTGCAAAAATACACGGAGTGGTCTGATTTCACGAGTTCGAAACGTCCAAATCTAAATAAATCAAAAGAAATTGAGATGAAATGACGGAGCCCCCTTCCTTCCGCATCACATACCACGTTCGCCCGCTGTGCTAAAACAATAAAGCAGCTCCTCAGTCGAGTACAACTTTAACAGTTTCTACACCCGTTCCGACTCGTCCAGCACTCCATCAATTCGATATTGATGGCAGAGCGCCGAGCACCAGCACCCATCGCTTATTACATCATCGCAGTTGCGCCGCAATCAAATCAGAATTGGAGTAGGGCATGATCATCTGACTTGTCAGGTTCTGGATGACGAGGGAATTACCCGACGATGAGGAATCGATTCAGTGTTGAACTATAAACCCTGACCGTCGAGCTTGAAGGTGTTAATTACCGATAACCATTGATCGGAATCCATATCCTCGACCATTTGATTACCAATGACTCACTGGATCCGTCTAGCACTTGGCCATAATGAAGCGATTCCATGCAATGAGTTTTGTTAGAGAAATTGTTTACCAACCTGTGAAAATCCCATTTCCGCCGGCGTGTCCGAGTGCCATTTAACGACAAAGACTCTATCGTGACGTTGGGTTCTGACGTTTCTAGAGCGTCGTTTCGAGTGAGTGAGTATTGGAGAGGTTCTCTCTCAAGCAATATGTCCAGCGTTTGGGAAGCTTGGCGAGAAGACTAGTGTCATATTGGTCGAGTGATGGACTAAGTTAATTGTTGTTCCGGACTTGTGGCATGTGGAATGGAAGCTACGATGGCCGAGTATGTCGTCATTTGTTTTTGGTGTGTGACGCGCTGTTTTATATTTAGAATGTTTGTTTTCGAGGTAGTCGAATGCTTCTTAGTCTGAGAGCTAGTCGGCGGTGTAGATTGCCTAATCGCAGCGGTAAGTGGTGCGCTGAGTGAACATTAGGTTTTGGGAGAGAGATTTTCTTGTGGTATAAAGTGCGGATGTGAGATTGTATTTTTGTTTACAAATCGTATTGGTAATAGCGTTTTGGGGAACAGGTGGAATTTTAATCGGCATTTGCTCTTTTGTGTTTTTCTACTTTAAGTATGTTAAGTCGCATAGGCAAAGCCAGTGACGCATTCCTTTGGGCACGAACTTGCCATTTTAGAGGTTGGATCCGTAGTCGTCTAACTGTACCAGTGAAGCCAGTGACGCATTCCTTTGGGCACGAACTTTTTCTTCCGACTGGGGAGGGAAGTAAATAAAAAGTAGCTCAAAGCCGACGGGTGGTAAACGACTAACAAAGGCCTCGTAGGGGTATCGTATCCGCCACTGTCGGTTAAGCTATGACCCGGCAAGCCATACCTGGAAGAAACCAACAACCCAAAAAAACCAAAAAAAGCCTCGGATGAAAAAAAAAATTGACGGATTAACCGATGACGAACCAGGAAACAACAAAAGGAAAAGAAGAAGTGATATTCGGCTTTGTACGTGGAATGTAGGATCCCTCAACAGAGCACGTGCAACTTGTGGAGGCCCTAGGCTGTTATAAAGCAGATATTTCCATAATCCAGGAAGTGCGATGGGATGAACCGGGCAAAATGCGGATGAGAAACTGTGGTATCTATTACGGCGATTGCTACAAGGAGATGCGGATTTCTTATTAGGGTAGACTTAGGCAAAAAGTCTTGTGCTTCCGGCATGTAAGCGAACGCCTCATGACAATCCGCATCAAGGCTAAATTCGCAAACATCAGCCTAATTTGCGCTCGCGCCCCCACCGAGGACAAGGAAGACGCTACAAAAGACGACTTCTACGACCTCCTAGATAGGACATATGTCCAATGTCCCAGTTACGATGTTAAAATCATAGTGTCAGACTTTAACGCGAATCTGGGCAAGGAAGTCGCTTTCGATATGGTCATTGACAAGCACAGCCTACACACCACAACATCCGAAAATGAATTTAGGCTGATAGACTTGGCCACGGGGCGAAATCTTCCAACTCCTAACACGCGTTTCCCACATCTCAACAACCACTAAGGGACTTGGCGATCTCCGGATCAATCAATCGTAAACCAGATTGACCACATTGCGATTGATGGCAAGCACGCATCCGATATTCTCGATGTACGAACTTTTAGAGGAGCCAACATCGACTCGGACCACTATCTTCTGGCAGCCAGGTTTCGACTACGAATATGCCTGGCCAAGAAAAATCGAGTAAGACCAGTGGCAAACAACGTCGCAATGCTATAATAGCAAGAGACCGCCGGAGCCTATGCCAATCGCGTCTCCCTCAAGTTCTCGGGAAACTGTTCAACACCTGCTCAGACCGTACAATACCAATGGACCCGCTGTCAACAAGCCTTAGAGGTACTGAGTATCAAATCGCCACCAACAAGAAAGCCAAGGTTTGACGACGAGTGCAGTAGGGCACACGCAGCTAAGCAGCAAGCCTATCAAGACGCGCTGCATAGAAGGACGAAAGCTGCTCGTGAGCATTATGAGCAGAAGAGGAGGGAGGAGCATACGCTTCTTAAAACAAAAAAAAAGAGAGCATGAGAAGCTCGCGATCGTAGAGAGGGAGAGATGCTATCACAGGAATGACTTTCGGAGGTTTTATCAACGAACAAAACAAACATGGGGACCTAGTAGTGAATAAACAGTTGGTACTAAGAGTGCCGCTGACAAAGCAGATCCCGCTGTCAGGCAGAATGACCCTTTCACAACGGGCGATGACAGCAAAGAATTCCGTCCCCCTGATCTGGACGAAGTTAAGAATGCTTTTTCTAAGCTTAGGTCCAACGCAGCTGCTGGAGTAGACATACTACCTCCCGAGCACTTTAAGGCAGCTGGTTGGGAGTATGCACCAGCGCATCGGTAAGGTATGGTCGGTGGAATGCATGATCGGTGAATGAAATCTTAGTATCGTTTGCCGGATCCTCAAGTAAGGATACCCTGAAACTTTTCGTTAATAAACTGATTGGTCCAGATCAGTATGGTTTCAGGCCTGGGAAGCCCACTATAAATCAATTACTCACACTGTGGCAGATCCTGGAAAAAACAAACGAGTTCCAGATCGACACCCACCATCTGTAGACAAGTACTACTTACTTACTTACTTAGGTGGCTTTACAGTCCGTGGTGAATCTGGGCCTCAACCAACAAGCGTCTTCAGCTGACGCGGTCTTTGGCCAGCTGTTTCCAGCGCCGCATGCCCAGTGGGGCCCACCTGCGTGCGCCAAAGTCGATGCGGCCGTCCTCTACCGCGGCTTCCTTCGGGGGTGGATTCGAAGACTCTTCGGGTCGGAGCTGCATTTTCCATGAGCTCTACATGGCCTAGCCACCTTAGACGCTGTATCCGTAGACGTCATATTAGGCCGATGTCGCTATACAACCCGTACAGTTCTTCGTTATATCTTCTCCTTCATACACCGTTAGAACAAACGGGTCCGTAGATAATGCGCAGAATTTTCCTCTCGAAACGACCAAGGGCATCTTCATCCGCTTTTGTTAGGATTCAAGCCTCGGCGCCATAAAGGAGGACTGGGATGATTAAGGTCTTACATAGTGCCACCTTGGTTTTCCGAGAGAGGGCTCTACATCTCAATTGCCTGTTATTGCGTCTTATCTTAACGCTGGTGTTGTTGTCGCTGGTCATCAGTGAGCCAAAATAGACAAATTCCTTGACCACTTCAAAGTTATATCCGCTCATGGTGACGTTCTGGCCAATACGTCGGTGTTGACCGTCTCTTTTAGATGAAAGCAGATATTTGGTTTTACCCTCATTAACCTTGAGACCCATCTTAGCCGCTTCTACCTCAATGCTTACAAAGGCCTTAATGACTTCTCGCTGTATCCGTCCAATCACGTCAATACGCAAGCAACTGCGTAGACTTGAAATAAATCGTACCTTTGGCCAGTGACTCTTGCACGATCTTTTCAAGCACGAGGTTGAAAAAATTGCATGACAGCGCGTCACCTTGCCTAAGTCCTTTTTTAACATCAAAGGCCTCGGTTTGCTCATTACCGACCTTAATGGAGCAGCAAGAATTCTCCATTGTCATCCTGCACAGTCGGACGAGTTTGGCAGGGATGTTAAAACAAGACATGGCTTTGTATAGCTCATCTCTATCCACGTTGTCATCTGCAGACTTGAAATCGACGAAGAGGTGGTGAGTGTCGATTTGGTATTCCTGGGTCTTTTTCAAGATCTGCCGTAGCGTAAATATTTGGTCTATTGTGGATTAACCTGGCCTGAAACCACACTGATAAGAGCCGATCAGGTTATCCACAAAAGGTTTCAGGCGCTCACACAATACGGCAGAGTTCTTATATGCTGAGATTCCATTCGTCGGGCATAGGTTGCAAATGAGATGGTGCATGCACCTTACCAGCTCTTCTCCATCTGCCTTAAGAAGCTCAGAAGACAGGCCGTCTGCGCCCGCGGCTTTAATAGACTTAAGTCTTTATATCGCTATTTTGACTTCATCTAGGTCGGGTGGACTCAATTCTGTTACATCCTCGTCCATTACGAATGGCTCGTTCTGCCTGACAGCGGTATCTTGTCTATTATCGCCGTTATACAGTCTGCAGAAGTGGTATTTCCAAATCCTCAGCATCGACTGCGACTCTACTACCAGTTCTCCATTTTTATCCCTGCAGGCCGCCGCTCTGGCTTTGTAGCCATGGCATGTTCGTTTTACCTTGTTGTAAAACTTCCTCGATCTCACGCTTTCCGTGCTCTCTCTTCTTTCTCCTGAAAAGCGTGTGTTCCTCTCTTCTCTTCTGCTCATAGATTTCGCGAGCAGGTCTCGTCCGTCGTTGCAGCATGGCCTTATATGCCCCTTGTTTTGCTTGTTCGCATTGTTCATCGAACCAGGGGTTTCTAGGTGGTGGCGGTTTGAAACCCAGCACCTCTGAAGCAGCGTCTCTGACGGCTCTCTGGCAATGCGCTCATTACTGCTTTATTGTTCGTGCTGCTATGGGCGGATTTTGAGAGATCTTGGAGGAGACACGATCGGCAAAGATTCTGGCAGTCTCTTGCGATTGTAGCTTTTCGACGTCAAACTTACGTAGTCCTACTCGATTCCTAAGCATTCTTGATATCGTCGTTCGTACCTTGGCTACAACAAGGTAGTGGTAAAAGTCTATGTTGGCCCCTCGGAAGGCGTCGATCGCAATGTTATCAATCTGGTTGGTGGTCGATTGATCAAAAGACCGCCAGGTACCCTTGTGGATGTTGTTCCATGTCACTTCGTAGCCAAGGAAGCCGAAGTCCTTAACTACCTTAAACATATATCTGCCAATACAAATGTACTGGCCAAGGCGTTGGTGGTTAGCGTCCTTTTTTGATGACAGCATTTATTTGGTTTTGCCCTCGTATACTGCCAATTGGAGAAATCATACGACAGCACATCGCCCTGCCTAAGTCGTTTTTTGACATCAAAACCATCGGACAGGTCTTCACCGATTCGGATAGAGCTGCGAGTATTCTCCAAAGTCATCCTGTATAGTTTGATGAGTTTAGCAGGGATGTCAAAAGATATGGCATCGTAAAGCTCATCTCTAATTACGCTATCGTATGCGGCTTTGAAGTCGACAAATAGGTGATGAATGTCGACTTGAAATACATTGGTTTCTTCCAGAATCTGCCGTGGTGTGAAAATTTGGTCGATGGTGGAAGCCACCGGATAAGTACCTATCAGCTTATTTACAAAATTCGTCAAGCGTTCACACAATATGGCAGAGAAGATTTTGTAGGCGAGACTTATTCCTCTGTAGTTGGCGCAGTCAAAGGGGTCTACTTTCTTGTGGATCGAGCAAACGATGCTGAGACTCCATTCCTCGGACATACTTTTCTCTGACCAAATCTTACAGATTAGCTGGGGCATGCTCCTAACTACATAGGTCATCACTAGGTCGAGTTCAATGGAACGGAATTCTCTGCGGAGGAACAGACTTTCCAGGAGTCCGGTAATCATCCCTCGATAGTTTATAAGGTGTTTAATAGGGACTTGCAATTGCGACTTTACAAGATTCCATGAACACGAGAACGGCATTAAATAGATTACAATTAATGCTGGTTGGTTGTTAGACATAGAACTAGCATTGAGGTATATCAAGCGAAAATGTCAATTGGAACACTGGCAAGACATGATATATATGCCAACATAAGCTTGTTTCAGTCGCACGGGCAATATAGCCCTGATAGGGTGGATGCGGCAACGTTGAAATGTTTTTTGTCGCCAAAAACTCTTGCATAATCAACGAGGCATGGGCCGGTGCATTGTCGTAGTACAAGATCCAGCCCTTCTTGGCTAGTTCAAGTCAAATACGGAAAACATGCAGCCCCTTCAGGATGCTAACCTAGAATTGTTCAGTCACTGTCTGGTCAGTTGGAACATTCACGATGAACGATGCCGCGGGTATAAAAAAAAAAAAAAAAATTATCAACATTTTCTTCAGTCGCTATTTTGACATCCTTGCTTTCGTTGGCTGTTCCCCGCCTTTTTCCACCCACTTTTGAGTTTGTATACGGCTTTCGGCCATTTTCGACGGATTTTCACCAGATTGCATTAACATTTTTAAATACTCTTCAGTTTTGGATGAACAGAAAGGATTGGAAGAAAGGGCCCCACTCTCTAGACAGACGTTGACGATCAACGCAGTGTTGAGACCTCGGGCTCGGTAGCTTAAATTTGATTAAATCTATGAACGTAATTCAGTTCCTTTGTCCTTACATTGGTAACCAATTTGATATGATGTGGTAGTTACTGAAATCTATTCGTAGACTCGGATCCTAGTGTCAGCCAGAAGAGCACGGCATAGTGACTGTATCAATTAAACTTCAGCCTTTATTATGTTTGATGCATTCAACTGACAAACATTCGTTCAACCATTTTTTTATTTAGTCGAAAGACAGTAATATGAAGAGCAAATACTCGTGCACAAAACTTTGCTTCCGTCGTCAGAGACGAAAAAAACGAAGACTCACATCACCCCCAAATCACTTAAAATTCGCACTTAAACTAACAACATCTTCGTGTACCCGACTATCTACAGCATCTAAATACTTAGAAAACACATTGAATACTTTAACCAGTTGGAAATATTTTTGTTTACTTTCCGCAAGTCTCACTTGCTCTGCTCTCCGTCGCGTCTCTTAAAACCTACCACACCGACTAATCGCCGTCGATTTATAGATTACTCTCCCTCTCGGCGAAGTTCACCACGCGTACTAAGACTAAACCGCAACCTTTACCAATACACAATTATCGACATTTAACACAAAACGATCCGATGGATAATCAAGTGAAAGATGTAAAGGTGTAAAGGTGTAAAGCGCATTGTACTGTAAGGTTGAATGGAACAATTCGAAACAAAAAAGTTAATTTTCAAGGGGCGGCAGCAGAATTAGTGAATGGTACGGTGTAACTACAACACGACCTATCCAATACAACCATGCTAAAAGATACAACACGAAAAAAAAGAGTCAATAAGTTTAAGTTAACAATCATTCCTTTAGTGGTCTTTGCATAATAGTTTTAAGAGCGGCACCATTCAGCTGATCAGTCTTGCTTGAATTGTTGACGTGAACAGACGACAGTGGCTTATTCGGCGGAGTGTCCACGAATGATACGAGTCCAAGAAAAAAAATACATTTTATCTTTTCTGCAGTAACGTTTGTTTTTCGCTGTCGATACGAATTGTTTCCGACGTGTACATAGGGAAACACTTGTTATTCGGATTGGCGATACAAACGATTAAAACGGTTACGTTTACTTAATTCGTTTTTAGTTTTTTTTACGCGCTCTAACTCAGTGCGCATATGTGAAGAGCAATAGAAGCAAGTGATAGCAGTGTCATTGGCAATCGACAGCGTGCGAACGCGACGACATTGAATGAAAAATTATAAGAAAAAAATCGAGTTCGCTACTCAACTCTTTTGTTTTCATTCAATTTGTTTCTTTCCTCTCGATCGTTTTCTGTCTCGTGTCGTTGTTAATTTGATTCCGAAGTGGCACTTTTTGTGTTTAATCAGAAGGTCTGTTGTCAACACTCAATCGCTTTATCAGAAATGAGATGATATTGGTTTGTTAAGTGAGAGTGCGGGATATGAATTTGGTGAGAAAACGAAAATGTTGTGTTCGATTGATTGACGTCCCGTAAACGCGCTTAAATTTTCGGTCTTAACATGGCTCTAGCAAACTTTTCTTTACCTTTTGGCACTGGCCTACCAACTCCGTCTTGGGCTGCAACAGTGAGTCCCATACAACAACAGGTGCAGCGTAATGCGAATACAAACAATTTGTTATTTGGTCCAGCTGGTCATCAGGAAAATGACGAATTGCCAATAGATTACTATAAGAATAATCCATACCTTCATCCACAAAGCCAACAGCAGTATCCGCAGTATAATACTCGGCGAAAGGGTGGCCAAACGTATTTGCCTCCATTATCGTCAGCTAGCAATCGGGGCTCGTCAGTGCAAGGAGCTTACGAACAGCGAACAATTCAGCAACAGCAACAGCAACAGCAACCACAGCCACAACAAATCGTTCAGCAACAGTATAGCCAACAAGATGGTTCAAGCTATCAGTCCGTGGTAGGATCTCAGCAGCAACAACAGAAACAGCAGCAGTCACCACCGACAAGGACATATGGCGAGAGTACATATTCTCGTTTCCCGCCGTCACAACCGCAACAGTTGCCACAACTGGCTGTACAAAATTCTCGTACTCAACAGCAATATTTCACCAGTTCATACAACACCCAAACTCATTCGTCATTCAGTGCAGGCGTAACTGCCTCCAGTATTCAAGGAGTCGGACGCGATACCTATGACATTGACCAAAATCAGCAGGAGCAAACTATTGAGGCTGCAGAACCACCACCACCACCATCGCCACCTGAACCCCAAGCACCTGCTAATACACCTGTACCACCTATTCCCATAGGTAGCGGCAACACAGGAGATAATCCATTTCCAGAACGTCCGCCAGGATTTACCCGTGTCCAAGCTGGACAAGGATCACGAACACAAGTGCACGCCGTCCTAGATTACGACATTGAAGAAGGCGAAGAGGCAGACTACTACGATCAAGATGACATCGGACCACCATCAAACAGTAAGTCGAAGTATACAATATATGTATATATATGTTTTTTGTCTAGCGCAAGTACGCGGTAATATGTCGCAGTGCGTCCAGAACTGAAACTAGTTTCCATTCCATGGTCGTTCAGATTCATGTGTTCGGCGTGAATAATGTCCACTGAATTGGCTTATTGTCTCAATGGCTAGTTTGTGCTTAAACTCCGAGTTTGATCGATTTCCGCGTTCATTCTATTCTAATGAATTTCACATACGATTTTGTGCGATTCTACACGGTTCTTAGAATTGCTGTTTGGTTGTCAACTATCTTTAAGGGGATTAAGTAGACGAGAACCATGAAAATAATTGAGTGGACAAAGCGTTTCTTTTTTTTTTCGAAGCCACTTTTCGAAGAGGGGCGAATTGATTTTATCTAAAACACACGACTATGGTGCTGGTTATTGAATTTGTTTTTTGTTTTGAAGGTAGTTTGTGGAATAGATAAGGTTAGGTTAGGTAAGTGGGTGCCCTACTGACGAAAAATCAAGGCTCACCTAGACTACGTGGAGTCCATTGTACCCAATTAATTTTTAACCCGAAGAAACCTAGACATTTCCCTTTGAGCTGAACCATCCAGAAGAGGATAAGAATCCTAGTATTCCGTTCAGCCCAGTGTTACTTACCTCTTCTAGTCCCGAAAGCAAGTGTCTTCCTAGGAATACGTTCCTTTTTTGGGCTAGCGCCGGATATTTGCAAATCCTCTTCGTCCCTGCAGCTTCTGCAGAAGTCATTGTAGGGTTGGCCTAGTCGAGCTGCATGGTAAGACAGCATGCAGTGCCCAGTTAGGCACCGACTGCCACTCGAATATTCCCAAGACTGAATTTCAGCAGATTCTCTGTCCTCTTCTTATTATAAACGGGCCAAGTCGATCTCGCCGTTGCGCATATATCTAAATGACACCATCACTTATTCTTCTTCTTCTTTGATGGCGTTACAGCCCATGAAGGACCAGAGCCAAGCTTCTCTCAATCACCCATGTTGTGTGTGATTTATTTTTTCACATAGGTGAAAGGGACCTACAGTTTAATGTCGATTCCGGATGACGTGAGTCGAGAAGCTTTTTCACGGCAAGTATACTACGGGGGGGTTTTGCCAGTACCCCGCCGAGGAGGAACGCCGAGAAATAAACATTGGCCTTCATTAATAGCTCCATCTCTATCTCGCTGTAGAGCGTATTGAGTGGCGTTTTGGCTTTTGGTTTGACACCACAGTGGAGATCCGGCGTAGAATCGCCCTTGGCAACCGCTGCTACTTCGGCTTGTCCAAACAACTGGGGTCAAAACTCCTCACTCGAAAGACCAAAGTCATGCTTTACAAAAGCATGGGTTCTTTCGAAAGAAAAATTCTGCGCCGGATATTTGGTCCTGTCTGTGAGGAAGGTGAATGGAGAAGAAGACACAACCGCGAACTCTACGAGCTGTAGCAAGATGTGGATGTAGTCCGGAAAGTAAGGACCCGTCGACTACACTGGCTCGGCCACATCGAGCGCATGGACATCAACGCTCCAGCTAAGAGGGTCTTCGACTCCGAGCCTCCTGGTTCGAGAAGAAGAGGAAGACCGAACCTCCGGTATAAAGACCAAGTAATCGCGGATGTAAGACATCTTGGTCTTGACAACTGGAAGCAGCGTGCCCGGGACCGTCAAGGATGGAAGGCAGCTATAGCTCAGGCTCAGATCCTCCATGGATCGCAGGCCTGATAAGTAAGTAAGTAAGTAAGTTTTGGCTTTTGGTTGCGATCTGCGCGAAGTTGGCGCCTGATCCTATCCTAGCTAGCCCGTCCGCCCTCTCATTTTCAGAGATATTCACATGACCCGATACCCAGCAGAGGGTTACCTCGTGTACCTCTTCTATCCTCTCTTTGCAGAGTTTGGACAAGTTTGGATCTTATCCATGCTGCCTGCAGAGCCTCAATGGCTGCCTGGCGGTCAACATAGATGTTGATCCTTTTTCCTGAGAGATTGTCTCTACTAATCAAGTCTGCCGCCTGCTTGATTGCGAAAACCTCAGCTTGGAAAACACTGCAGTCATCATCGAGTCTATAGCAGGGATGCATATCCCGAGATTCAAGATAGACCCCGGCGCCTCTGCCGACATCCATTTTGGATCCGTCGGTGTAGATTGTCAGTTCATTTTCCGTGCGTACCATATCACCGGTCCATTCTTCCCCGGAGAGAATTCTAATAGAGAAGCTCCTCTCGCAGGAAGGAAGTCGGGTGACATAGTCCGTTTCGGTTCTGAATCTCGAGATGGCCCATCGATCCAAGACTTATGCTTGGCCGTGAAGACTCCTTGTCCAGAGACTGGATTCTTTTAGTCTTAGCGTAGTTCTGGCTGAGACGCTCTCGTAGTATATGTCCAAGGGTGGGAGGTTCAGCAAAGCTTCGAGAGTCGCCGTTGGTGTGGACTTTATAGATCCCGTCACCGCCAGTAAGTCTGTCCTTTGAACTTTTGTCACACTTTGAAGATGACAATTCCTTTCAGACCACCGAGCCATAGACTAGAATAGGTCCTACCACCGCAGTGTATAACCAATGTACCAACTTCGGTCAGAGGCCCCATGTCATTCCAAAGGCTACCCTGCACTAATATAGTGCCACGTAGGCCTTTTTGATTCTTTCATCAATATTTTTTTTTTCCAGCTAAGCTTGGAGTCCAAGATTATGCCAGGATATTTGGCAGATTTTCCAGGGATCGGATCGATACCATTCATACGGGGATAGATGTATCTTGATACAGATCTTTTCCTTGTAAAGAGCACTATCTCTGTTTTCGCTGGGTTAACTCAAAGTCCTCGCCCCTTGACCCAGTTATCAACTAACATCGGTGCATAACTTAGTCTATTCCTGAGGATTTGCGGAACTTTCCCGATTTTAAGATGTCAATGTCGTCGAAGATGTCGAATCTTAACCATTCAATCGACCACAAGGAGCAGCAGGAGGGGTGATAGAACGCCAGCTTATGGTGTACCTCTATTTACCCTCACCCTTCCACGTGCTCTACCCATCGCCGAGTTTATTATACGAGTACTCAGCATTTGCCCAATCCAACTTCCCGGGTTTATTTGGGCCATATGAAGGCTGGACACTATTGCCGCAGTACTGAGATTCTTAAAAGCACCCTCAATGCCTAGAAAGGCACCTAGAGTGAATTCCTTGATATTGACCGATTTTTCTATCGCATAGACTACCCTGTGAAGAGCAGTGTCTACCGATTCTCCCTTTATGTACACGTTGTGCGATTGTGACAGATAATTGTCACCAAAGGTTTTCATAAAGAAGGAGGATAGACATGGTGGACTTTACCCGACTTAGGTGTGAAAACCACTCTAATTTCCCTATATGCTTGTGGAACGTAGCCTATCCTGAGGCACCAGGAGTAGATGCGCTTCAGCCATGGAAGGATGACTTCACATGGTTCCTGCAACATTATCGGATAAATGCCATCCATTCCCGGCGTCTTGTAGGGATCAAATTGACTGCCCACAGGATCTTTTTATCAGTAAGATTGTCTCATGGCAACGTGTCTGCCGAATTCTTGCATTTTCGCAGCCAGGGAATTGACACTTTAATAGGGAGTCAAGCACGCTCTCGTTCGAGTCTGTCCAGCTACCATGAGATCTCCATATAGAGGACAATTGTGTGGGAGCTTGGGCAAGGACTATCCTCAGACGAGCCGCACCCGAATATGATTCAATAGAGCCACGGAAGCTTCTCCAAAAGTCCTTCTTTACAAGTGCGGATGTGATTAAAATTTCATGTACAATTGTCGAAAAAAAGTTTACTTTTATGTGTTTTTATAGGTTGCACGAAAAGAGTAAAGCTGTTTTTGTTGAGGAACTAAGTTCTTTAGTGGCCGATGAAAAAGCAAAAAACTTATTTATCCTGGGTGATTTTAATTTAGATATCTTAAGCGAATCTGCGGTAGTGCATGAATATCTATCCACTCTGTCAGCAAATGGGATGTATTTATGCTTTGATGAACCAACCCGTATAACACAATCTTCTCAAACGTGCATTGATCATATATTTGGCAGACTCGATCGTAGTCTAAATTGTTCGCTTGTCAGTTCCATTGCGGACTACAAGATTACTGATCACTGCATGATTGGTCTTTTCTTGAACTTTAATAGTGAAATAAGAAAATCAAACTTTTTATCACACGAGAAATCCGTAATTAATTACGATCGCCTTATTGCATGCCTAACTCATGAAAATTGGTCAGTCGTATACCTTGAAACAGACCCGTCTGTAGCCTTCAACAACTTTTCTAATGTCCTAAAGGTTCATATTGAAGCTTGTTCTCGTATAATCTCAAATAGAAATCGTCAACAAATAAGACTTAAGCCCTGGATGAGTGCTGCTTTATTAAAAAAGGTGATCTATAAGAATAAATTAAGAATCAAATGCAAAAAACATTCCAATAATGCACACCTTCATAATCTTTATGATAATATTTGCAAAGAAATCATGGTTGATGTTCGCACCCATAAAGAAAACTATTACATCAATAAATTCCAACAAGTCAGAGATAATATAAAAAAAGAATGGACAATTGTGAACGAACTGCTCAACAAAAAAGTATCTCCGAATGCAACAACTTGCTTAAAAGTTAATGGTAGGGTAATCTCTGATCCCATCGAGATGGCGAATGAGTTCAGCATGTTCTTTACAACAGTGGCCGCGAATACACTTTCTGAAGCAGGTTTTAATTCAGCTGAAGAAAACTGTCCGTCCTATTGTTTTAGAGGGGACACAACTGTAGAACATACCTTTGTTTTTGAACCAATTTCGTCTCTCGAACTGTTTAGAATCATTAACACACTAAACAATTCTCTTTCTTCATCGAGCTGTAGTTTATCGAATGTGCTTATTAAGAAAATTTCTCTATATATTGTTGATGTGCTAGCTCATATTTATAAAAAAAGTATTCACTGTGGTATTTTTCCTAATTGCCTAAAAATTGCTGAGGTTGTACCTATCCTTAAAAAAGGGGAAAGGAACAACTTAAATAATTACAGGCCTATATCACTACTCTCTGTTTTTCAAAAATCTTTGAGAAGGCGATTAAAAGCAGGGTCATCTCTTTCTTGGAGCGTTACTCTTTTTTTAGCCCAAATCAGTTTGGGTTTAGATCTGGCAGATCAACCGAAGATGCGCTCTTAAAATTCTGCAATTATAATTATGATAGCCTAAATTCAAAAAAAAACACAGCAGCCCTTTTTATAGATATATCCAAGGCATTTGATACTGTGGACCACAAGTTACTACTAGCAAAATTGGAAAAAGCGGGTTTTAGAAATTTCATGCTTAATTGGTTTGCTTCGTACCTAAAGAGTAGAAAGCAAGTGGTTAAGTTAGATGGTAGGCTAAGTAATAGTCTGTTCATCGAAAAAGGTGTTCCGCAGGGATCGGTGTTGGGCCCTGTTCTATTTCTAGTTTATATAAACTCAATCTTTAATCAACAATTGAAAGGGCAACAAACCGGGTTTGCAGATGACATAGCTTATTCATATTCCAGTGTGTCCACCCTCGAACTATTTGCAGATATAAATCATGATTTAGAAAAACTAAGACATTGGTTCAGTAGTCACAAGCTAGTCATAAGTGACAAAACCAAAATTATGGTTTTTAGCCTATCATCTAACATCACTCAACTCCCTAGTTTAATTTATCACAGCACTAATTGCAAACGTGTGCTAGTTAGTTTCAATACTTGTGGCAAAACTAGTACAAAAAAAAACGTTTAACTCAGTCTCAAGCTGCTCACCAAAATGTTTTATAATTGAAAGTGTACCTACTTTCAAGTATCTGGGCCTCGAGTTTGATACTAAATTAAATTGGAGCGCGCATACTTCATTACTTAGAAAGTATCTGCTAAGAGCTGCTAGCATAATGTTTCATCTAAGATTGTTCTGCTCACGTAAACTCTTAGAAACAATATATTACTGCCTAGTGCAATCTAAACTGCAATATGGACTTATTTGTTGGGGAGGTACACATAGCAATAAACTCCAACCTTTGCTAGTCGTGCAAAAACATATTCTAAGGATTATTTGGAGAAAAAAACGCTTTGAACACAGCTTTTTGCTCTTTCGTAACTCCTCAATGCTTCCTCTTAAACATCTCTACTTCTACAAAGTGCTAAATATATTCTACCTAAGAAGTGGTTATTCATTAAATCGTAGTCCCACTGTTTACGGGCTTCGAAGCAACGAAAGACTCCTGGCAATTGTTCCACCACATAACACTCACCACTTCCTAAATTTCTACACTTCAGTTGCACCTAGACTTTTTAACTCACTACCGCTGGATGTATGTACGTTGTAGTACAAATGCTCTTTCTTTTAATCGAGAAGTAAAAAAATGGCTTTTTAGTTTTGATTTCAATGAATTAAAAGATTTAATCCAAATTATACCCTAAGAATCATGATACGATAAGCACTATGGCTTTTTTCTGAACACACCCTCTTCACCTCACCCTTTTTTTTCTGAATTAAACATTTAAATTTTTTCTTCTATTTCTAATAATGTAATTAAATCAATGGATACATTCGACACTAGCTGTCTCAGCTATAGAATGTACCAAATATTATTCAATACAAAATGAAAAATTAAAAACACAAATATGTAATTATCTTATTATGTACTTTTTATGAATTAATGAAGTTAGAGTGTAAAATAATTTATGTTTAAGATATACACATATGTAATTCTTATTTGAATCTATTATGAATTGTATTGAATGAATGAAATAAACAAATAAACAAATAAAATCTAATTTCTTTCTTGAGCCGCTTAGCACTATCTCTATAGGTTGACCATTCGATTCAAGCTAAGTCTAGAGAAACGAAGCCGCTCCGCTATCCTAGCATTCTACCATGGTTGGTGGTTTCTTTTACTGGGTCGTCTGGTAGGACACGCCCTCTCGAAGGACCGGTTTAGCTTGCTGGTGAGGTTTAGTATCATCTTAGCGATGTCTTCCGTGGAGTTGCGGTTCCCTTCTGGAGGTCGGTTAAGGGTCCAACCCAGCTCCGTATTAAGCCTCTGCCAATTCGCTTTCCGCGGGTTTCGAAAGACCTTCCTGTCCGGCCTACGGAAATTCAAGTCAAAGAAGATCCAACAGGGATCAGAAAGTGATGCTTTGTCAGATACTCTCCAATTTGAGACTACTGCAGTACCGTTACCACGTGAAATAGATTACGATTCAAATGAAATGGAAGTCATTAAGAAGGTCTTGAACAGAGAGCTCATTTTCGTTGGCTATATATAAAGGACTGACTACAGAAATGATCCTGTGAAGTATAGTCTTGAGAGCACCGTGGCGCAGTGGGTAGTGTGTTGGCCTCTGACGCCGATGACTCGGGATCGAATCCCGACACAGCCATGTCATCGAACGTGTTTTTCATTGTGTTTCTCCTCAGCGGGGTTCTGACAAAGCCCCCTGTAGTAAAATTGTCATGAAAAGCTTCTCGAAATTCGCCGTTGGGAACCTGCATTAAACTGTAGGTCCCTTTCACCTATGGGAAAATGAAATCACACACAACATGGGTGATTGAGAGAAGCCCGGCTCAGGTTCTTCATGGCCTGTAACGCCAACATACATACATACATATATAAAGGACTTTTCAACTTTGTATGTGTATGAGGCAAACATGTTCGAAGAGCTTTTTACACTTTCCGATCACATCAGGTCAGGTCAGGTTGGCCTCTGATGCCGATGACACGGGATCGAATCCCGACAGCATCCATGTCATCGAACGTGTTTTTCACGGTGCTTCTCCTCAGCGGTGTACTATTGTATAATTGGGGTATAATTGTCAAGAAAAGCTTCTCGAATTTCGCCATTCTGAACCGGCAATAAACTGAAGGTCTCTTTCACCTATGGGAAAATAAAATCACACACAACATGGGTGATTAAGAGAAGCTCGCCTTTGGTCCTTCATGAACTGTAACGCCAACATACATGCATATATAAAGGACGGATGGCGCTGTAGAGTAGTCCAATATTGATAGCCCGTTGGTGTCTACCCACGTTATGATGAGTGATTTTTTTGCTCTTTAGTTTTTCAGTCCTCCCCTTCTGATAGCTTGCAGATAATTCGTATGCTAAAACTCTTCATGTTCAGTTAGCATTGCTATTTCATTGCAGAAGGACTTCCATCCAGACAGCGCTTATAAATTATTTAATTTTAATATTAAATGTCGTGCACTGTATTTTTCGCGCACTTTGTATGCCATTTTAAGCTTAAGCCGAGCCACTGCTAGGCCCGAAAACTAGATGAACAAAATCAACTATCTTCGATTGTAAAAGCAAATTTTCAAGTTATCTACCTTGGAACCAGTCGACCGAATTCCGAGTCCTTATTGACTGTTTCTGGCTCTTTTTTACAAAAAGTTCGGAATTTGTTTGCTTTAAGGGCTCACATTTTTTTTTCAAACTTGTCTCTATAATATCCGTCTTTATGATTTACTAACAACAATAGTCTAATGGGATCAACTCGCAGCTCCAGCTGGGCCAGTTTGGACCACCAAGACGGCTAATACTTCGATTAACGTACTAATGGGGGCTATATGACGCGCTGTGCTATCCTGCTGTCCATGTCTATGTCTATATCTTTAATTCTGGTTCCCAAAAATTTTGTAATCACAATTCCAAAGTCCGAACTAAGCTGTCGCGCTCTGTAAATGCATTGGCTTCTATAAAATCTTTTGAAGATTTTTCGATTCTCAGATGCGCAGCTTCGTTTCTATTCATTTTTTTTTTTTTTGGTTATATAGCCGCCAAAACGAAGCTACAGTATTCCCCATTTTTGGAACGATTCCAAGTGGGTAGTTAAAGAGAACTCGTTGAGGTCTTGTCTAAAGCTGACAGCTGAGATTGGCAGAGGTGATCTCCCATATGACTCGTGCTCGTACTTGCAAAATTTCTATCCTAGCCAAGACGCTTGTGTCTACATACTTTTTTGATAACTGTGTGTACTGTACTTAAGTCTTGTCTACAGATAAACCAATTTTCTAATCCAATCATAAGAACTTCCGTTATATTGTGCTGATTAATGAGTTTTGCATAACCAGGAATGGTGTTAAAGAAATCACACAAATCCGATCGATGGATTTGGGAAATTTTTGAAGGCGGAAACCACATAACTAGGGACTTACCAGTCCATTCTCAAATGGTTACAGGCGTCCGCATAGAACAGCAAAGAGATTTTATAGCTGACGCTAACGAGACTTATTTCCTCATATCGTGTGATTTTTTAAGCCCTTGGTTATTAATTGCCAAAAAGAGGAAGAAGAGTAACAAACGTGTAAAAGAGCTTTATTAGACTTGATAGACCAATATTCGTCATTCTAAAGGATTATGCTGACTGCTAGCTCTTTCTAGAAAACCATTCTACTAATTCTACGTGTAATGTTAGCAAACATGGTAGGTTAGGTAACGTTAGGTTGTAGTGGTTGGCACGTGCCACACGTAGGCCGGAATCGGTCCATTGTGATACCACATGGATCATATTACCTAAATCCGCCACCCTTAAATCAATTAGTGCTTCTGATAAAGCGATGGAGTGGAGCTATTTTTATGTCTGCAAGCTCACTTAAGTTATCGTAGAAGGGCGCGCCGATGTAGATCCTCCTGTGAATTGATTCTTCTTTCTCCTTATCCATGCAGTCGCGGCGGAAGTCATTGGCAGGTAGCCCTGGTTTGACGGCATGTTTTCCAATGGTACAGTGGCCTATAAAGCCACCCACTAAAGTGCTTAAAGTTTCCCTTATGGTTGCCATATGGTCCCTGGTCAGTCCTAAGTTTAGCTTAGGCCAGATTTGTTTAGCGATAAAGCCAATGTTACTTTCGTTGGTTGGTAGCCTCTATGGTTCGAAGTTTTATCATGTGCTTTACTGTTATTGGTGTTTTTAGATATCCGAGGGTTGGAAGACTGAGTGTGCTTGACCCTAACCCTGCGAGTTCGTCGTCCGCGTAGTTTCCGGGAATATTTCTATGCCCGGGAACCCAAAGTAGTCGAATGTGTGCGTCTAAAATCTTTTCTAAAGTTTTTAGTAGAAAAGAAGTAAGACTAAGTCATTTGCATACGTGTGGAAGCTTTTGCCTGCCTTGTATATGAAAATGACTTTGGTCAGCTTCCGCTTGCTTGGGATATAGGATAAGGGGAGGCAGCTTTTAAAGATTACTACAAGCCAAAGAAGGATGAGACCTGCTGCCTGCCGGATGGTATGATTCCATCTTGTCCATCTTGTCAGTTTTTTGTAGTTCCTGGGAGGAGCTCCAGCACCTCGATATACACAAAGGCACCTGGCGGTCTTTTGATCAATCGACTACCAACCAGATTGATCACATCGCGATCGACGTCAGACACTCCTCCACTATTCTTGAAGTTCGAACTTTCCGATGAGCTAACATCGACTCGGACCACTATCTTGTAGTAGCCAAGATGCGCTTACGGATATTACGCACGCAGCGGAGTAGAGTAAGAATACAAAGTTATGACGTCGGAAAGCTACTATCGCCCGATACCGCTCGTGCTTTTACCGATCGCGTCTCCCTTAAGCTCTCCAATACACCTGAATCCTCCACACTATCAATAGAACAGCAGTGGAGCCTTTGCAAACAAGCAAAATGGCTTTAGACGTTCACACAATACGCTGGACAGGATCTTGTATGCGACATTGAGCAGGGATATACATATGTACTTCTATAGTTCTTGCAAAAGGTGGGATCGCCTTTTTTTGTAGATGGGGCAAATAGAGCTGGTATTCCAGTCGTTGGGCATGCTTTCTTCTTCCCAAATTCTGCAGATGATCTGGTGCATGCTCCCTACCAGAACATCGCCGCCAGCCTTGAAGAGCTCTGATGGCTAGTCATCTGAGCCTGCGGCCTTGTTGTTCTTCAGCTTCTAAATAGCTGTGCCGACTTCTTCGATGCTGGGTGGGAGGACTACTTCAGCGGCTGGATTTGGGATTTCCTCGGTCCCCACCACTCTCTCTTGGTCATGCTCGCTAAGCAGCTGCTGGAAATGCTGCTTAAATACATCCACTATTCCCTGCGGGTCGGTGACAAGATTACTCTCGCAGTTTCGAAGAGCCTTGGTGCCCTTTTGGAAGCCTCCTGCAAGGCCTTTGCCTCGAATCCTTGAGCTGGGAGGCTGCGAAGATTCTTTTCTTTTGTCACAGTAGTTTTTTCTCCTCCCTTCTTCTGGCTCAGTATTCTTCCTGCGCTGCCCTGGTTTTCCTCTGCAGCGCCTTTTGGTACGCCTCGTCGGTTGCTACCTTTTTCTGCTCACACTCGCCATCATACCACGGGTTTCTTGTCGGGGGTGGTAGGTATCCTAAGGTGGTTTCGGCTACTTCCTGAATGGCTGAGCGGCAATGCAGCCACATATTATTGGCATTTGTGTTCGACGTAGGCATACCGTAGAGTCTTTCGCTCAGCTGCTCCCTGTAGACTCTGGCAACCTCCGGTGTGCTCAGGCGCCCAATGTCGAACCTCCTTCTGATGGGCTGGTGCAGCTTTCTGACATTGGACAGTCGAGCTCTGAATCTTGCTGCTACGAGGAAGTGGTCAGAGTCGATATTTGCCCCTCTGAATGTTCGCACATCCGTCCGTCAATGAGCACATGGTCGATTTGGTTGGCTGTTCGACCGTCCGGAGATCGCCAGGTTGCTGTGTGGATTCGCTCGCGAGGGAATCTTGTGCTACTTATCACCGCATTACGGTCTGTCGCAAAGTCCGTGAGTCGGAAGCCGTTATCTGTTGTTGTATCGTGGAGGCTGTGCTTTCCGATCACTCCGCCAAGGGTGTTCTCCTTACCAATTTTGGCGTTGAAGTCCCCAAGCACGATTTTTGCAACCTACTCCGGACAAGCTCCGTAGGCGTTGTCCAGGAGGTCATAGAAGTCCTCTTTGATAGGGTCTTCAACCTCGTCGGTAGGGGCGTGTGCACATATAAGGCTGATGTTATAAAATCTGCCTCTGATGCGGATCACAGCCAGGCGATCACTTATAGGCTTAATGTCGATGACCTTCGACCTTAACCGCTTTCCCACGACAAATCCGCATTCCAGTAAGTGCAACCTTTTGTGACAGCTGTAATAAATGTCTCAATTTTTCTTCCTAATCATACCGTTTCCTATCCAGCGTATTTCCTGGACCGCAGTAATATCCGCCTTGTACTGCGTGAGGATTCCTTCTAGTTTATGAGCAGCTCCGGGAATGTACAAGGTTTCTGACATTCCAGGAGCATACTCGCAAATCGTGTTCCTTTTTCGTGCGCTGTCGTCGTCGAGTATCCGTCCGTGTATCCGAGGCATCTTGCTCATTCATAACTTGTGTTTTTTTTATGTGGGCGGATTGTTAGCCCCCCGTACAACCGCCATCCTGGTCGGGGTTTTGTCGCTGCATACGTTTGTCCACCTCCCAACGATTGTTGAAGAGGCTATCGAAAGGGCGCCGCGAGGAGGCCGTATGTCAACTTGAGCCGGGTTGAGAGCGATCAACAACTTTACCCTGTATGTCTGAGCCCATGCCCTCTACTTGATCCGTTCGCTCTAGTTTAATGGATGCTAGTAGTTGCGTCGTTCCTTATCTGGCGAGCATGTCAGCTCTTTTATTTCCTAAAATGCCGCTGTTTCCTATTACCCATGAAAGGTGTAAGTCAAATTGTTTAGCCATTTCGTTAAGAGACAGGCGGCAGTCGAGGATTGCCTTTGATGTGTAGGCATAAGACCTCAGCGATTTTAGGGCAACTTGTCTGCCGGTGAAGATTCGAATATCTTTAACAGATATCACGTTCTACCTTACCTAAGACAGGACTTCCAGCAGCTCCGCCTGGAAGACGCTGCAGTAGTCTGGTAGTTTTAAGGCCTGACTTATTTTGGTTGTTAGCAAAAGATTCCACCAGCCATACCGTCCTTGGTTTTTTGCCCATCTGTATAAAAGTCCATGCAGCCTTTGCGGGGTCGCACTTGTCGGGACCATTTTCCTCTTTCTGTGATTGGATACTAATACCCCGAATATCTGACATCGTTGACAATGTAATCAATATATGTAGGTGACAGTTGGTTGATGTAGTGGACATCAAGCACTTTTTTCCGTACACTTGTACGAGAGTTCAATATTGCATGCTAATAACACGGTTATACTCGGTCTTCGATTGACTTGCAACTTTTTTGGATGTGTTCGTATATCGGAATGAGACCGAGGTCTCTAACAGCATTCAGAAATGAGGTTCCAGCCTCGGATGTAGTCTGAACTTTGCTGGTATACATCTATACGCAGCTTTTAAATATGCCAACATTGAACTCTTTAGTCCTTGTCTGGTCAGTAGGAACATATTCACGACGAATGGTTACGCGGATGTCGAAAAAAACGATCAACATTTCCAGAAAGCGCATCGAAAATAACAAATACGTCTTTCCATCCAAGTATTTAGGCACAAAGCCAAACGTACCTTTTGCTTTCCGATATCAGATAAACTGTGCGACCGCTGTCGAATGATGAGATATATTCGATTCGCATCCCTTTTATTCCTACTAATATTTCAACGATTTTGGTAGCTCACCGTAGCTAGATTACAGAAACCCTTATCTTGACTGGTAATTCCAAATAGTGCTCGGATTATACTACAATGTCGTGCAGGAAGTTGTGCGCAAACTCATCTTTGCTACACTGAATTAGAAGTGCATTGTCACCCTCCCAACGTATGATCCTATTTGATTAATGATCCCTTGCCAATCTACACCCCTCGCATGACTCTTTGTTTTTCTTCTGAGCACAACCCCATAGTAGAAAGGTACCCGGTTGCGTACTAGTGTAGATTGGCATCGACATCACAAGTTAATCTGATTTATGGCACAATGAAGCTCCATTCGACATTTCGTCGATCAATTCATTTTCTATTTGTCAGATTAGTTCATATGGCACGCGGAAAGCCGCCTTTGACTACAGCATCCGAGCAAATACAAATATCGAAAAGAAGAAAACTATAGATAATCGGCATTTAATTGAGCGGAAGTTTGAACTAAAACTGGTTGTTGGCATTTCTTAGATAAACGTTCAAGGCAATTCGAATGCTATTATGTTCTTTTGATGGGCTTCTTAGATCATAGACTCGCGAAAAGTACCTGATGTCACATGTAGAGATGACTATGAACTGTGTTGCACGTAGCGCCGTCCTGTTGAAACCACATGTCGTTGGTGTCTACATCATCCAATTCAGGCCAAAAGAAGCTAACCTAACGATGATGGCCTGGCCAACGTTGTTCTCAAAGAAATATGGACCCATGACTCCGCCAACCCAAAATCCGAACCAAGTAGTGACATTGTCGGAATGCAATGGACGCTCATGGATCTCTTATGATTGGCATCGTCCAATATTCGACTGTTTTGTTTATTGACCCATCCACCCAGAAATGGGGCTCACCGCTGAAGATAATTTTTCATTGAAAATTGGGGTCAGTTTCCAACTGCTCCAGAGCCCATTCAGTTAACACTCATCGTTGTCTATGGTTGTTTACCTTCAGCTCCTGGATCAGTTGAATTTTGTACGGGTGCAGGTCCAAGTCACGATCCACAAAGTTGTGGTCTGCGAAAGGCACACCATCGTGAGCGACGCGAAATCGACCGCTTCGGTCCCCTCTGCACACTCTCACGGACAGCGGAGATGTTTTCAGCAGATCTTGCGTTTGGTTTATTATTTACTGGACCAGTGGACACAAATTGATCCACACTGCGAATAGTCCTCTTGGTAGAATGGGCGAAGCGCGTTCAATATGGAAGCCCCTCGATGCTGGAGCAAATTGTCCATCACTTGCACTATACTCTAGAAGCCAATGGGTGAACGCATGACGTGAATGGTGGCTTGAGCTCTTGTATTACAAAGTTGAACGCGTGTTCTTCTGCATAATTCGCAACAAACTGGTCCTTGCGATAACCAATACAAGGGATCGATGCGTTATTGATTACTTCGGATCATCTTTCACACTGTGTTTCACAACAGCGATATTTTTCAAAAACAAAAGCGTTTGAGATCGGTGGATCTCTCTGTCTTACTTCTTATCCAATTCATTACTTCGCCGACGACAGTACTCTCAGCTTTTCATATTCGTTCTTACATTAACGATCCTACTCTTTGAGTCACAGCCGATGTTGAGATATGGAAAAACTATTTCTGCGGACTGTATAAGGGCGAAAATGGCCAAAATATCACTATCACGCACCATTCACACTGGACGAACATGAAAGAGAAATCCGTTCACCCGACTTAGATGAGATTAAGATAACGATATCGAAACCGAAGTCTAATGAGCTTTTTAAAGCAGCTGGAGATGAGTTGGCTGGGAACACGCACCAGCTCATATGTAAGATATGGTCGGAAGAAAGCATACCAGATGAATGGAATCTCAGCATCGTTTGCCCCGTCTATGGATAAGGACACCCCTATAATTGCGCCAACTATAGGGGAATAAGTCTCCTTAACATCGCGTATAAGATCTCCTCTGTCGTGCTGTGTGAACGACTGAAACCATGTGTGGACAATTTGATAGGTTACCATCAATGTGGCTTCAGGCTAAGAGAACCCATAATAGACCAAGTATTCATACTGATCAGATCATGGAGGTAGCCCTTGAATTTCGTAGATTTTAAAGCCGCATATGATTTTAAAGCCGCATAGAGAGCACCCGTGGCGCAGTGGGAAGTCTGTTGGCATCTGACGCAGATGACACAGGATCGAATCCTGACACAGCCATGTCATCGAACGTGATTTTCACGGTGTTTCTCCTCAGCGGAGTTCTGACAAGACCCCTTGTAGTAAAAATGTCATGAAAAGCTTCTCGAAATTAGCCGTTCGGAACCGGCAATAAATTGTAGGTCCCTTTCACCTATGGGAAAATGAAATCACACACAACATGGGTGATTGAGAGAAGTTCGGCTAAGGTCCTTCATGGGCTGTAACGCCAACATACATACGTACATATGACAGAGCTATATAGAGCCATGTTATGTTTTTACATTCCTGAAGGGAGAGGATAAATATATAGGTACACCACAAGCTATCACCCCTCTTGTGGCTCCTTGTGGTCGATGAAATGGTTAATGTTCTAGAGGCGGATGGTTTTAACGTCACGGCCTACGCCGACGACATTGCCATCCTTATTTCTGGAAAGTTTCCGCAGTTGTGCACTGATGTCAGTTGATAACTGGGTCATGGGGCGAGGCTTGAGAGTAAGCCCGGTGAAAACAGATGTAGTACTCTTCGCAAGGAAAAGATCTGTATCAAGATACACAACCCATCAAAAAAGCTTACGTGGTACTATATTCGTGCAGAGTAGCCTTTGGAAAGACATGGTACTTCAGACCAAAGTGGTAAAACATTGGTTATACACTGCGGTGTTAAGACCTATTTTAGTGTATGGTTCGGTTGTCTGGTGGAAGACACCTGAGAAGAAATGCAATCTCCAAAGAGTGTCAAAGGTTCAAAGGGCAGGCTGTCTGGCGGTGACGGGATCTATGCAGTCCACACCAACGGCGGCTCTTGAAGTTATGCTGAACCTCGCACCCTTGGACATATACTGCGAGAGCGTCGCAGCCAGAATTGTGCTAAGACTACAAGAATCCGGTCTCTGGACAAGGAGTCTTCACGACCACGCATCAGTCTTGGATCGATGGGCCATCTCGATACTCAGAACCGAAACGGACTATGTCACCCGACTTCCTGTGAGAGGAGCTTCTCTATTAGAATTCCCTCCAGGGAGAAATGGACCCATGGTGTGGTACGTAAGGAAAATTAAATGGGAATCTACCCCGATTTCCGAATCTCGGGATATACATACATCGCTCCCATAGACTTGATGATGGCTGCAGTGTTTTCCAAGCTCAGGTCTTCGCAATCCAGCAGGCGGCAGACCTGATTAGCAGAGAGAATCTCTCAGGAAAAAGGATCAACATCGATTTTGACAGCCGGGTAGCCATTAAGGCTCTGCAGATAGCATGGATAAGTTCCATACTCGTCAAACTCTGCAAAGAGAGGATAGAAGAGATATCGAATGTAAATGAGGTGACCCTCTACTGGGTACCAGATCATGTGAATATCTCTGGAAACGAGAGGGCGGACGAGCTAGCTAGGCTAGGATCAGGTGCAAACTTCGCGCCAGATCGCAACCGAAGCCAAAACGCCACTCAGTGCGCTCAACAGAGAGATAGAGACGGAGCTATTAATGAAAGCCGATCAACGCTGGTGTCACTTACGTAATCTAGGTGACTTTTTGTCAGTAAGGCGCCCACTTACCTAACCTAACCTACATCCCTGCCAAATTCGTCAGGTTGTGCAGGATGACAATGGAGAATTTCCGCTGATTCAGACAGGGCGACGCACTGTTACGTGATTTTTTCAAGATCGTGCTTAAAAAAATCGTGCGGGCCTCCTTGGTCAATAAAAGAGCCACGTTCTACTTGAGGTTTGCACAATTGCTCGCATACGCTGATGATATTGTCGTCATTGGGAGAACGCAGCGAGACGTTAGCGAAACTTTTGTGAGCATTGAAGCAGAACGGGCTAAAGTGGGTATAAAGGTGAGCGAGGGCAAAACCAAATATGTATACCTATATGCTGTGGTCAAAGAAAGACGCGTAACACCGACGTCCTGGCCAGAACGTCACTATTAGCAGCTCACTGGTAACAAGTGGCAATGACACCAGCGCTGATATTAGACGCAGATTAACTCTTGCCAATCGCTGTTTCTTCGGCCTTTAAATGGTAATTAAGTAGGTAACTCAGTAGGCGTGCGACACTGGTCTGGTGCTCCTAAAATCTTCCCGACAATTCTATACAGGACTCAAAATCGTGCGACAAAACTAACATTTCATTATTATCGCTTGAGTATCGTAGGCATGTTTTCTGCCCCACTATCTATTTTATCGTATTTTCCGCAATAAGTGCTCTAGCAAATTAACCAGTTGCATTACACCCCTTCACGAGGGCGCCGTGGCGCAGTGGTTAGTGTGTTGGACACTGGCGCACGATGAGCGAGTTCGGATCCCGATAACACCAACGCCAACGAATGTTTATTTCGCGACGTTCCTCCTCGGCGGGGTACTGGCAAAACCCCCCGTAGTAATCTTGCCATGAAAAGGCTTCTCGACTCACGCCGTTCGGAATCGGCATTAAACTGTAGGTCCCTTTCACCTGTGTGAAAAATAAATCACACACAACATGGGTGATTGAGAGAAGCTTGGCTATGGTCCTTCATGGGCTGTAACCCCACCAAAGAAGAATTCCACCCCTTCAAGTCACCTGCAATACACACCAAACTAGCAATGCGTCAGTTGACCTTCAAGCCTCTGTTTTAACTCTGGTTAAAGGCTGCTTCTAGCCTGCCTCTAGTTAGGCTCTGCTTTTATGGACTTTCTTAAGTATAGTCTTATAGTCGACGTCAACGTAAAGTAAATGAGTCATGGATGTGGTCAGTAGATTGACAACAATAAGATCGTAAACAACCGATTAGATTAATTATATTCCGTTGCAAGCGTTCACATAGCACAATTTGGTACAATGACATTCCATCGAAAGCGTCTATCAATCTTCAGCATCCCGTGCTACTCGTAATTTTTCTTTATCTATTTTAGAAGCAGGTGCTCCTAGCTCCTTTCCAGATTTAGGGTTAATTCACTTGGTTGGTGCAGCATAAGGGCTTTGCTCTTAAAGACCTTAACGTACACAAATCCGCTGATGCAGATAGTTCTGAAAAGGTGTCTCTTACGTTGACAAAACCACTGTCTTTCTGACTCCAAAGGATGTGGAATTTTCGGAAGATACTACCAATGTCGGGTTTACCAGCATGCACGATTCGCTAGTATTTTTTCTCCTTTTCACTCGCGCCTAAGTACTAAACCACACGCTTGCACACTCCAACCACTCACCTCGCGGGATTGCCGTTGGGTATTACTTCGTGGGGCTGGTTAGCGCTTTACGCTACATTTCGGGTGGCGTCCTCTTGAGCTCTTCTTTCTGCTTCGGCCTGCCGTATCCTCGAATGGACTAACGCAATGTACCAAGTCTATCATGTAGGGGATGGCGTTTTCGGAGCTTGGTAAGCTCGCTGTTTGTCTATCTAGCAAAAAGCGACTACAGTCAACTGCATGCTCAGCATCCTCTTCAGAATTTGTACATTGTGGACACAGCGGCGATCTATTTTATCAACATTTATGAAGGTACTTTCGATAGTCGCCGTCTTCCGCCGTTTTTGATGTCCAAATCTCGATAACGGGAGCAGCCTATGCGTCCCCCCCTTTGTGGAGGCTTCCCATCAGGCTTGCTATATTGGATGGTCCGTTCTTGATTGTTCTTCTACTCTTATACGCTTGGCCTGTTCCCGGTCAGACGCTTGCCTGCGATATACTCTCTTGAGCTCGTCTGCCAGGTTGTCGATGGGTAGCATTCCTGCTATGACGGACGCTGCGTCGTCTGAGATAGTCCTGAATCCGCTGATTGTCCTTATTGCACAGAGCCAATAGACTGACATCATCAACCGTTTCGGTCGTCGTTTCGAGTAGGTACAAGACAACGTTTGCCAAACCCATCGCAAAAAAAGGCGAATCTTCCGCTTCCTCCAACTACCCACCCATTATATTAATGTTGCTTTTCACCAAGGTCATAGAAATGCCTCATTGACAGGCAATATGGTGTTCGTAGCAACAGATCCACTGGTAATTTCATGTCTTTTCTTACTGAAAATAGGAATCCTTTGATTCATCAAGAAGGCGAAGGCACTGGATATTTTGAAAGTATTTTACAGGGTTTGACATTAAGCCCTTTTGTCGAAAATGCGGACGGGATCGATCAGTTTTTTCTTCTACCGATAGGAAACCACCTTTCAAATCGTCCAAATCAGGTTGTTTTGAAAGGATTCAATTTGGACAACCAATTTTTAAATGCTGGAGTTCCACAGGGTTCTGTTTTGTCTCCGACACTCTTTCGAATTTTTATAAATTACGTTTTGTCTGTCACTTTAAGTCCAATCCACTTCTTTGCTGATGACAATGTAATGTTCCAAAAACACAGTACTGTCTTTTGTGGTCTTAGTATACTGTTATCCATTAAAGGCCCTTGCACCTTAGAAACTGAAAAGCTTTATATCCTCGGATTTGTGTCACTCCCTATCTTATTTGGGACGACCACATATTTGCTGTCGCGAAGAATACTGCGAAATACTTAGACCTTTGTAAAGGTGCAAGAATCTAGCAGCAATTCATAAGGCGTTCATTTGCCTAAAATTAGAGGTTCATGCTTAAACCTAACGTTATGAAGTCGCTCCATCTCTTAAAGATCCACTTTTGCTTTCCAACTCTTCGAGAGCTTGGAGAAACGTCTCATAGCCGATCCTCAACCCCGAGAGCAATATGCCGAATGTCTGCAAGAATACACACTTAGACCATATGATTGAAGTGAGGAAAGAACATGTCAGGTGACTACTTCCTGCCTCATAACGCAGTCATCAAGGAGGCAAGCTCTACAACGTAGCTTAGAGTTGTGTTCGATGTTAAGTCGTCTCGCAGACAACACACTTGCCTATAAACAGTCCATATGGCATTCTGTACACAATCTATTGTCCAACTTCCTCCGCTACCTTCTCATAAATGTCATATCGATAATTCCCAACTACGTACTCATTGCTTCGGTTTGCTTACATTCAAGAGGCCGCCTGTAAAAGCGGTCAACTTCTATCTACCCAGGCACTTAAATCGATTGACTTCAATTAATCACAACAACGACTTCATTGGATCGGAATTCGCTGACCACTAATGAGCTACCCAATACGGTCGCCACCACGTCGACTGTCATTCATCTATTCCACTCTATCTCGGATCAACATTCTGCAGTGTCAATCAAATCAAGTAGCAAATGGCTAGATGCACCAATGTAAATCGATTGGACAGGCTGCATGCACGACGCGTAGATTGGCAAAGGCTGCCGATCAACAAGATCGATTTGATGCGTGTGTGACGTTAAAGTGTCCATCCATCGAGTGATGGAAGTAGAAGTGAATAAACGACTGTATAGTTTGGTTGGGGATATTAAAACCTGTCTATGAGCATTTATATAATAGTTTTTGTGATAGGCTTATGGGTTCTTGATCTTAAGTAATGATCGCGATGGTGATCTGTAATGTCGAATGTAATTACGATCATTTGTTCGTGGAGAGGTTTGCAGATCTTCATTTTCATTCCACACTGGATTCAATGTCACCTTGACCAATAAAATCGATTGGTCTTATGGTCTACATTAGATCGTTGTTACCAAGTGACGAGAGGCTGTTTATATGGTAAAGGAGCTCTTAATTCTAGAATGTGCTACTTTTGAATTGTTTGTAAGCATATCACGTGTGGAATTCTTTATCGGCTAGAAACGTTAATGTCATTACAATGTGGACGAATACTCTCTCAGCTCTTAACACAACCGACGTAAGTGGATATTTAACACAATTTTGGTAGAACATTTTACGCCTAAGGATGTTTGTGAATTAACGAGAACGTGAACGAGAACCTTCTATTTTGTGGTAGGAAATAATATTCTAATCTCGAATCATTATGGAAGCGTATTGCCTCAACCAACAAGCCTTTCCAGCTAGCACGATCTTTCGTTAGCTGTTTCCAGTGTCGCACCCCAGTTGGTTGAGGTCCCTTTCCACCTGTGTGCGTCACCTTAGATGCCGCCACCCTCTGCAACGTCGTCCCACAGAGGTGGAGTCGAAAATTATTCGGGCCGGAGCTGTGCTGTCCATTCGCGCTACATGGTCTGGTTATCTTAGACATTGGACACGTAGACGTCATACTAGGCCGATGTTGCAGTTCAGCCCGTAGAGTTCTTGGTTGAATCTTCTCCTCCGCTCTCCGTCACTACCAAGGAGACTGAAGATTGTACGCCGAATTTTCCTCTCGAAACAACCAAGGGCCTCTTCATCCATTTTTGGTAAGGTCCAAACCTCTGTGCCAGCCGTAGAGGAGGACCGGGATGATTAAAGCTTTATAGAGGGTCACCCTAGTTTTCCTAGAGGGGGCTCTACTACTCCACTACCTTTTGGGTCCGAAGAAACAGCGGTTGGCAAAAGTTATTCTGCGTTTTATCTCAGCGCTGGTGTCGTTGCTGCTTGTCACTACCGAGCCAAGGTAGACGAAGTGACGTTCTGACCAAGACGTAGGTGTTGTGCGTCTTTCTTGGATGACAGCATATATTCGGTTTTGCCCTCGTTTACCTTCAGACCCTCAAATGCTTCAATGCTCCCAAAAGCTTCATTAACGTCTCGGTGCGTCCTCCCAATCACGTCAATGTCATCCGCTTATGCGAGCTATTGTGCAGATCTTAAGTAGATCTTGTCTTTTATATTGGCCAAGGAGTCCCGGAAGATCTTTTCGAGCATGTTGTTGACAAAATCACATGACACTGTTTCGCCCTGTCTGAATCCTTTTCTGACATCGAAGGTCTCGGTTGACGCCTTCTCTACCCTAATGGAGCAGCAAGAATTCTCCATTGTCATCCTGCACAACCTGATGAGCTTGGCAGGGATGTAAAAACATAACTGTCATATGCTGCATTGAAATCGACGAAAAGGTGCTGTGCGTCGATGAGTCTTCTCCAAGATTTGTCATGGAGTGAATATTTGGTCTATCGTGGATTTTACTAACCTGAAGCCACATTGATAGGAACGTATAACATTGTCCACGAATGGTTTCAGGCATTCACACAGAACGGCAGAGAAGGTATTATACTCGATGTTAAGGAGACTTATTCCCTTATGGCGTTCCAGCACATGAAGGGCCAGAGCTAAGCTTCTCTCACTCACCCACGTTGTGTGTGATTTATTTTTCACATAGGTGAAAGGGACATACTGCAGATTCCGAACGGCATGAGTTGAGAAGTTTTTTCAAGGCAGCAACGATTTTGCCCGTATCCGGCCGAAGAGGGAGGCCGCGAGAAAAATTTTCGAAGGCTTTGGTGTTATCGGGATCCGAACTCGCTCATAGTGCGTCAGAGTCCAACACACTAACCACTGCGCCACGGCGCCCTCATGTAAGCATGTATGCATTCTGTTTTTCTGCCCGTACCTGACTACACTCGACTTCAAAAAATGGTTTCTCCTAGGGGAGACTAGAACCCTAACCCCTGTGCACACTTCACATGTTCGTTAAAGAGAACGCACACTTAGGGTGGGTTCTGTTTAGCGCTCATGTGTAGTGCGCACATGGGGCGAGTTTCTATAAATGCACACACTCGCGTTCGTGACCCAAAATGAGTTGCTTGCAGAATGATAAAACATGGGACCATTTCACTTAAACATTTTTTTTTATTTTCCATTTTTATGATATTTAAGTCTAAGATGGCTTCATTTTCTATTAAGTCTAAATTAGAAAATTTCATCAATCGAAATTGCACACGCACGTGAACAGTTTTAAGACCAATAGATTGTTTAATGTGCGCACATGAGGGCGCGTTTGCTTACCCTGGGTTACATGGAGCGACAGCAAAAAGGCGGCTTGATGCCGCGATGTTCCCAAGCGGTTCCTCACCTACATAAGAACTGACCGCGCCTAGTGCTAGTTGATTGCGGTGATCGGACGAGAACCGATACATTAATCATTATTCGTCTAAGAATCCTACCGCAGCTAACAAAAAGAGCTAATGACTTTGAAACACCTCAACAAATCTTCACAAATTGTAACTAAAAACCGTTTCGATGATGTCAACTGTCATATAGGTCCATTCGTTCAGGAGCTACGATGCCACAGACAGACATACAGACACTTCAAACCAATAACACCCCTCTTTTTGCGTCGGGGGTGGATGGACGTTTTCATTTTTCCCACTGGGAAGCAAGTCCAGACCACATTTTGGTTTTTTTTTTGTTTTATTAAGGGGCTAGCTAGTACTATCAAACAGCATTAGACACTGCAACCTTTAAAGATCTATTGTGCCTGCTAGCCGATTAGCCGAGGAGCTTCTCCACTTCCCTAATTAAGTTGGGAATGCTTCTCGTAGGAGCCGAGATGATCCCTCAGGAGTCATAACTTCAGTGAGAAGGATACACTTCCTGAGATGGCAGATAGCAGCACACTGACACAGTATGTGCTCTACCATCTTAGTTTTTACTCAACCAACAATTCAATGTATAGAAGCCTTAGCATCAATATGAAAATCACTGGCTCACTAACGCACGTCCGATCACTAGGGATAACGATTGATTGTAAAATCCCTTCATGGTCGCGCATGCGCTCGAGAGAGTAAAGGGAATAAACATGTTGCTTATTGATCGTGCAATTATTTGCCTACACTACAGTTGACGACCTTTGTATGCATTTTTCGCTGAAATTTTTCCTGGCGAGTTGGTCGGCAATTTCATTGCCTTTAAGACCTTTGTGCTCTAGCACCCACCAGAGTTTGACCTTGTTTCTTTTGGCGAGGTCTTACAGGGCATCATGGCACTCCTTTACGGTTTTTGAATTCTTGCTGTATGAACTCAGGGCTTTAAGCGCTGCTGGGCTATCAGAGAGTACGTTGATGGTTACTCCTCTTACGCCAGTCTCTAGACTTAGATTGACGCATGTTTGGATGACATGTAATTCTAAGACTCATTCCCAGAGGCTTCGATTTGGTCCAACGATGCCGGCGCCAATGCCAGAAACCATTTTGAGGCCATTAGTATACCACCTAAGGCCTTTGACATTAAGCAAGGGATCAGTGGTTTCCCATGCTGAGCAGTTTGGGATCAATATCTCAAATCTTTTGTAAAAAGTGAAGGTGTATGGAAATGTGTCCAAGACCGAGATAATTATATCCGGCTCGGGAAGATGTTGCAAGATGGACATGTGACCCATGGGTCTACATAGCAGGGTTATTCCCGAACGGAAAATTTTGATTGCACTGCGTAATGCCACCTTTTTAATAAAACGGTGCAGTGGAGTAAGTCCAAGAGTGCTTCTTGGGCTGCCGTGGGCCAGGCTGGCACAGCCCCTGTAATCCCGAGACACACTAGTCTCTGAAGGCGTTGAAGCTTAACGATTATCGTTTTTTTTTGCTCAACTTTTGTCCACCATAGGTCTTACTATCGTGGTATGTAACCAGAAGACTACCTTAGGTTTAAGTCCCCATGTTTTATTGTAAGTGCGTCGACAGGCCCACATGGCCTTAGTCGCTTTTGCAAGTTTGCTTTTAATATTGGAGTTCCAGTTGAGTCTGCGATCGAAATCAATACCAAGATACTTAACCTCTGAGCTGTACCTTTCTCCTCCTTGTAAAGGGGACTAAGATTGTCTTATATGGGTTAGTCGATAAACCCGAAATGGTACGTTACGCACGCAGATAAACTATCAAATTTTGCTTAGACAATTTGGCAAATTGTAATTTTAGAAAAAGAACTTATGTGATAAGATGAAAATAGCCCGAATTGGTATTGTGTATTTTGGGCCCTCTTGTGGTAGGCAAAGCCTTATTTATCTGACAGTAGGACTTATACTCTCGTCTGCATGATTTTCAATAGCTCTTAAAACCGTCACTTGCACAATACGTGCATCTGCTACTCACCTACTTAACACGTTCATCTACTTCCGATCCACGTAGGTGTCACTCTATGGAATCAACCTGAGCGATCGTATATTGTCGAAGGTTACTTGTTATGGCATGACAAACAATAGGCGGGCGCTTGGCAGATAAGCAAAAAAAAAAATAACTGAAAACGAGTCTCTTTCACGGCTACTTCTGTTCGGAACGTTGCGTAGCGACGACGCATCATATTAAGGCCGTTGGCCTAATTTAGGAAACGACCTTGTTAGCTTTTTAGCTGTTTGGCGGTGGCCTTGATCACTGTATATCACCAATCACATAACCTGAGATAGAAAGATCAATCGACGAACCCAATGCGCACGCAGAGTGCGCTAGTGGAAGATTGCTTTTACGAGTAAATGCAAAAACTGATTTTTTGTGGTGCTCCGCCGTACGAGTATATCAATAGTGTCAGCAGACGGAGATTAGATCTGGCCTTCAGACGGTACGGGCGGAGGAACTATAAGCTAATGTGTTTGTTTTATAGTTTACGATCGGAATATCGGTTTGTATGTTGATGAGTGATGAGTGACGAGCGACGAAAAACATTTTGATGAACGCTTGGCCATGCGGCCATGCGCGCATGTGTGTAGAACGGGCGATGAGTCGCACAGCGCTGCTTGATTAAGATATGTCCAAGTTCTATTTTAGTAGAAACCAGTTTCTCACTTAATCATACATATTCGTTATGTCATATTAGGCAATCGCGCTGGAAATGAGAATGAGAGGTATGATAAGCGAGTGTGACTTCCCTTTCTTCTTGTGTGTATTTTTGATTTTTCAATCGCTTGTTTTAATATTTTGTCGCGTAGTGTGTGCTCCTTGTGAGCATTTTTGTTATATTTCATGCAGATTGGGAAGTGCAGTGGTAATTAGGGCCAATCTGGTGAAAACTATCATCACTTTATCCCGACAGCGCGTTTCTATCATGACATATTGAAATATTGTCCGCTGGGCTTTTGTGAAGCCCATTTCCCTAGACCGCTAAGGTACATTTCATAAGACCAGTCATAGCTGCTTCTATTCGAGAAAATCACCTAGCGATCTAAATGTAAAACCAGGAAAGAATTAAAAGAAAGATTCGGTGCAATAAACGAGAATGAGAGCTTCATCTGACTCAGGGAGGTAAAACAAAGAACATGAGCAAACCACTTCTGCAGAATATATAACATCAATGCCGGTTACAATCCAGTTCTTAGGCAAGATGATCTAATAACTACGGACGATGATGATATAAAGTTTTGTGCCCTCGACCTAGACTAAGTTTAGTTAGTCACATTGAAAATGAGAGCAATATATCGATCAAAAGAACAAAGTTGCTGCCGCAGGCGAACTACTTGACATAAAGCTATACAAACGAATATGACCTCAGGAGTATGAACCTTAGCAGTTGTATATCATCAAAGTAGACGAGGGTATGTCTTTAATTAAAACGAAGGTATGGTTTGCCCGATCAGCAAAAGTAGTGCGCAAGGGTCTGAAAGCGATCGTGTATGGACTGATCGGCTTAAATCAGAAGACTACCACTAACCAAGTATTTGCACAACGGAGGATTTCACCATCAATGTTGTTGTCTTTAAAGCTACATACATCACCTAATACTGACTTTTACCGCTCCGTTGAATATACTGAATAAATTCTTCTTTTCCGGCGCTACAGTTCGTGGCGAACCTGGGTCTCCTTTAAAAAACCTCTCCAACTGGCACGGTCTTTCGCCAGCAGGCGCCAGTGCCGCACGTCTAGTTGGTTAAGGTCCTCTTCCACTTGGTTGCGCCACCTACAATTTGGCCGTACACGACCGCGTCGCCTCTCGGGGTTGAATTCAAAGACCTTCCTAACCACCAGGCAAATATGACCACGACTTGACCGACAGCGAAACACGGGATTAATCTCCCTATATCGAAACATCATAATAATCGTTGAAGTCATCACTGGTCATTGTCTTTTTGGCAGTTACGCAAAAAGACTAGGACAAGTTTCGAATGACTTCTACAGGAGCTGTGAAGACAAAGAGGTGGTTGAGTCCATTCAACACCTGCTCTGTGCCTGTCCGGCCCATAGTCATAGTAGAATACAATACCTAGGATCCTATTTCCTTAACGACCTGACTGACGTTCAGCGGATAAGGATAACTGATTTTGTTAATTTCGTAAGAAGTACAAAATGGTCGACCCCCCTCGTAGCAACTCAAAGGGCCTATCTGGCCTAGGTGTTACTCCCCCCTCCTGGGAGGCTACGCCCAATGACATCAAAATCATACTTGGAGATTTCAACGCAAAGCTGGGCAGATCATAGGAAAGCAAGCCTCCATAACACCATATTTAGGCTAATCGATTTCCTAATGGGACGCAACCTCCTTGTAGCAAGCACACGATTCCCCCATCTCAACATCCACAAGGGTACCTGGCAGTCTCCTGATCAATCAACCACCAACCAGATTGATCACATTGCGACCGACGCCAGACACTCCAACATCTACTCGCCCCACTACCCTGTTGGAGCCAAGGTACAAATGAGGATATCAAGAATGCTTAGGAGTCGAATAGGACAACGTAAGTTTGATGTCGGAAAGCTCCAATCGCAAGAGACTGCCAGAATCTTTGCCGATCGTGTCTCCTTCTCAAAATCCGCTCACAGTAGCGCAAACAATAGAGCAGGAATGGGCGCATTGCCAGATCGCCGTCAGAGACGCTGCCTCAGAGGTGATGGGTTTCGAATCGCCACCACCTAGAAACCCCTCTGCAAAACAAGAGGCAGATAAGGCCACACTGCAACGACGGACGAGAGCTGCTCGCGAAATCTATGAGCAGAAGAGAAGAGAGGAACGCGCAGGTCTCAGAAAAATGGAAAAGAGAATACGGAAAGCTTGAGATCGAGGAGATGGAGAGGTGCTTCCGCAGGAATTACGCCCGGAAGTTTTACAATAAGGTAAAACGAACAGGTCATGGCTACAAAGCTAGAGCGGTGGCCTGCAGGGATGAAAATGGAGAACTGGTAGTAGAGTCGCAGTCGATGCTGAGGATTTGGAAATACCACTTCTGCAGACTGTATAACGGCGATGATAGACAAGATACCGCTGTCAGGCAGAACGAGCCATTCATAATGGACGACAATGTAACAGAATTCAGTCCACCCGACCTAGACGAAGTCGAAATAGCGATATCGAGACGTAAGTCTAATAAAGCCGCGTGCGCAGACGGCCTGTCTGCTGAGCTTCTTAAGGCGGCTGGAGATGAGCTGGTAAAGTGCATGCACCATCTCATTTGCAAGGTATGGTCGGAGGAAAGCATGCCCGAGGAATGGAATCGCAGCATCGTTTGCCCGGTCCATAAGAAAGGAGACCCCTATAACTGCGCCAACTATAGGGGAATAAGTCTCCTTAACATCGCATATAAGATCTTCTCTGCCGTACTGTGTGAACGCCTGGAACCGTTTGTGGATAACCTGATCGGCTCTTATCAGTGTGGTTTCAGGCCAAGTCAATCCACATTAGACCAAATGGAAAAGACCCAGGAATACCAAATCGACACTCACCACCTCTTTGTCGACTTCAAGTCTGCATATGACAGCGTGTATAGAGATGAGCTATACAAAGCCACGTCTTGTTTTAACATCCCTGCCAAACTCGTCCGACTGTGCAGGATGGCATTGGAGAATTCTTGCTGCTCCATTAAGTTCGGTAATGAGCAAACCCAGGCCTTTGATGTTAAAAAAGGATTTAGGCAAGGTGACGCGCTGTCGTGCAATTTTTTCAACTTCGTGCTTTAAAAGATCGTGCAAGAGTGACTGGCCAAAGGTACGATTTATTTCCAGTCTACGCAATTGCTTGCGTACGCCGACGATATTGACGTGATTGGACGGACACAGCGAGACGTCAATGAGGCCTTTGTAAGCATTGAGGTAGAAGCGGCTAAGATGGGTCTCAAGGTTAATGAGGGTAAGACCAAATATCTGTTTTAATCAAAAAGAGACAGTTAACACCGACGTATTGGCCAGAACGTCAGCATGGGCAGGTATAACTTTGATGGTCACTGATGACCAGCGACAACAACCCCAGCGCTGAGATAAAACGCAGAATCACTCTTGCCAACCGCTGTTTCTTTGGGCTCAAGAGGCAATTGAGAAGTAGAGTCCTCTCTCGGAAAACCAAGGTGACACTATATAAGACCATGATCATCCCAGTCCTCCTTTACGGCGCAGAGGCTTGGAACTTATGAAAAGCGGATGAAGATGCCCTTGGTGGTTTTGAGAGGAGAATTCTGCACTCTATCTACGGTCCCGTGTGTTAAAACGGAGTATGGAGGAGAAGGTTTAATGAAGAACTGTACGGGTTGTACAGCGACATCGGCCTGGTACGACGTCTACGGATACAGGTCTAAGGTGGCTAGGCTATGTAGAGCGCATGGAAAATACAGCTCCGACCCGAAGAGTCTTCGAATCCACCCCGGAAGGAAGGCGCGGCAGAGGATGGCCGCATCCACCGTGGCGCACTCAGGTGGGAGGAGACCTTAGCCAACTGGTCGTGCAGCGCTGGAAACAGCTGGCCAAAACCGTGCCAGCTGAAGACGCTTGTTGGTTGAGGCCCAGGTTCACCACGGATTGTAGCGCCACCTAAGTAAGTAAGTACAGAATAAAAGACGAACTTCTGTACTCACTTACTTACTCTTATAACATAAATCAAGTTTTAAAGATTTTTAGTCTATTTAACTAGATCGCAGACCTTAGATAATGGTGGCGATAACAATCATATCAAATCTAACTGATATACAAAAACCGACCAAGTGCGAGCCGGACTCGCGCTCAAAGGGTTCCGTACCATCTATATATATAAATATGAAAGAAAACGTTGTATGTTGCCTCATCAGTCATCACATTAAATCACATTTTTTGTATGATGACAGACCTTGGTTGCAGGCAGGCTATAGGCATATTACTTTGATGATCAAACATCTCCATGATGAGATAGTTGATTATCAAAGTGTCCATGGAATTCAAATCAATTATCTTACTTGACAACAAGGAGGTGAAAAGGTGAATAACAATAATAATAGGAAAAAGGCTTGCAGCTAGGATTAATATATCAAGGACACCATAGGGATCAATGCTTGGAAGTGTTTTATTGGTGGTGGGATATGATCGAAAGTTATTTTCACAACATTTGTTGCCTAACAGGATGGAAATGGAGGGGAATAGCAATTGTACGAAAGGGTTTGCAGCAAGGATTAACTTAGCAGTGACACAATAGGGATTATCAAAGTATAAAAGGTATTTATTATTGGTGGTTCGTAATTATGGAAAAAGGGCTGCAGCTTGGATTAATACATCAAAGACACAATAGGGATCAAAGTTTGTTACTGGTTGTGGGATATTGTCGACTAACCGTAGGTCAGTATGTGACCAGGGGATTTTTTGAAAAAGAAAATCATGTCTGTTGTATGGGAGCCCCCCTTAAATATTTATTTTATTCTGTTTCACCATCTGTGAAAATTTCAAGTATCTAACTATCACGGTTCATGAGATACAGCCTGGTGACAGACGGACGGACAGCGAAGTCTTAGTAATACCGTCCCGTTTTACCCTTTGGGTACGGAACCCTAAAAACAGTAAACGGTTCATTATTAGCACAATCAGGAACCTAATTCCGTCATTATTTTAAGACCATATCGCATCTGTACCATACGTTTAAAACAATAATTACATTTGTCATTTCCTATTCGAACACTTTAACTAACGTCTAAACAAAAGAAACCACTAAGCCTATAACAGCCTTTCCAAGTCGCATCATCAATTCGGCTTACTGGCTTAAATCCTCTCTTCGAAGGTAACTATCACATCGACTGGAAAGATTTAATTATTTAAATCACTACAACGGTATAAAAGGTTTATCTCAGCAAAGTTAACTTCAAGGTGCTTACTTTACAACTTCACTTTTCTTTTCCAAATATTTTGGTTTTACTTATCAGATAGTTTGGCTCAAGTACGGACCCATTGAATATTTGTAACCTTGCATTTGCAGTACTGAGTTGAAATATTCATTGGCGCTTAGCTCTTGAGATGGCATAGGACTCTTATAAAATGATCTTCTGAATGAGATGAAGATGAAGGAAGTACGGGTATAATATGAGTAGGTTTTGAAACGATCTAGTAGTGGATTGTCTTCCTATTCAAATAAATTTGTCTTGCTGATTGTTTTGAGCCCTTCAAAGCCGCTTTAAATGTTGTGTTTAAATGTTGCGATCTATAGGGATGGAAGTCGAAGGATCTAGAAGAGGTTATGACTGATTGACCATTTAAAAGGTAAAAATGAAAAAAACGAAACTGAATTGCTGATTCTTATACTTGAGTTCTACAGAATCTCTCTTGTGAGTGTTATGAGGATCTAAACAGCGATAGCGGTCTAGTGAAGAAACTTATTTGGTCACGTTCAACATATTTACTCTATAACTTAATCTTATAAATGGTATTCAGTAATACTTGCATAGGAGAAGACTACTTGTCGGTAAAAAACTTTTGGTTCAGAACTTTGTAAGATGTGTTGACATCACACTTTAATATTCACCTGAAGTCCAAGGACTTGGAGGAGAAAGAACATATTATAATCACCCATAGTGTAACATTAATTTTATAGGGCCAACTGAGATAGTTCTGATCCAAGTTGCATGCATTTTGTTACTGACCTACTTAGGTGACACTACAGTTCGAAGTGAACCAGGGCCTCAACCAACAGGTATCTCTAGGCGGCACGATCTTTGGCCAGCCGCTTCCAGTGCCGCACACCAAGTTGGTTGAGGTCCTTTTCCACCTGTGCGCGTCACCTTAGATGCGATCGTCTTCTGCTGCGTCGTCCCTCGGTGTTGGAGTGGAATACTTTTCGGGTCGAAAGGGTGATGTCCATTCGCTCACATGGCCCAGCCATTTTAGACGTTGGATCCGAAGATGTCTAACTAGGCCGATGTCGCTATACAACCCATACAGTTCTTGGTTGAATCTCCTCCTCCACTCTCCGTTTACAAGAACAGGACCAGAGATTTCACGCAGAATTTTACTCTCGAAACGCCTAAGAGCCTCTTCATCCGCTTTTGATAACGTCCAAGCATTAGAGGAGGACCGGGATGATTATATAGGGATACTATAGTTTTTCGACAGAGGGCTCTACTACTTAGTTGCCTCTTTAGCCCAAAGAAGCAGCGGTTGGCAAAAGTTATTTATCTCAGCGCTGGTGTCGTTGCTGCTTGTCACTATCGAGCCAAGGTAGACGAAGTCCTTGACTACTTCAAAAATATAGCTGCCGAAGGTGACGTCCTGACCAAGACGTCGGTGTTGCGCGTCTTTGATGACAGCATATATTTGGCCTTGTCCCCATTTACCCTTAGACCCACTTTGGCCGCTTTTGCTTCAATGCTTGCTCATCATTGACATCTCGCTTTGTCTGTCCGATAACGTCAATGTCATCTGCGTAGGCAAGCAATTGTGTAGACTTGAGGTAGATCGTACCTCTTGTATTGGTCGCAGAGTCCCGCACGATAGTTTCAAGTATGAAGTTAAAGAAATCACGTGAGACTGCGTCACCCTGTCTAAAACCTTTTTAACATCGAAGGTCTCGGTTAGTTCACCTCCGACCTTATTTGTGCAGCGCGGATTCTCCATAGTCATCCTGCACAGTCTGACGAGTTTGGCAGGAATGTTAAAAAATGACATGGCTCTGTATAGCTAGTCTCTATAAACACTGTCATATGCGGCTTTAAGCAAAAAGATGGTGAGTGTCGACCTGTCGAATTCATAGGTCTTCTCCAAGATCTGCCGTAGTATAAATATTTGGTCTATCGTGGATTTTCCTGGCCTGAAACCACACTGGTAGAAATCATCCAGATTGTCCATGGATTGTTGCAGGCGTTTACACAGTACGGCAGAGAGGACATTGTACGCGATGTTGAAGAGACTTATCCCTCTGTAATTGGCCTTATGGACCGGGCAAACGATGCTGAGATTCCACTCGTCGGGCATGCATTCTTCCGACCATATCTTGCAGATGAGTTGGTGCATGTTCCTGACCAGCTTATCGCCAGCTACTTTAAATAGTTCTGAGGGAAGTCCGTTTGCTACATCACTTAGTCTGCCTAAATTGAAGTGAGCATTTACAAACGATTCACCCGTTTCCAAATATTGCTCAACCGTAAGTGCGCGGTGTGTCCCCTAGCAATGACTCATCGCGATTAATAAATCCCCTAAAAATGCCTCCCCCACTTATCTTACTCCGCTGGTTTTCGAACATTCGAAATTTAAGGTTGAAGATTCCCGCTGGACACCCTTGAGCATTATTTCTTATATGACCTTAAAATGAGCCACAGAGCAGCAGAGGCCAGCTGTAACATTAATAGCGTCTGCGCGATAGAACGACTGGCGAACGTATTCTGCAACGTTCCAGAAATTTCTAAATGCAGTTAAGTTGCTCGAAGGTGAGAAAGGGCGTGGGCATAAGACACTCATAGAAGATAGATAGATAGATATGTAGATAGAAAGAATACAAAAACGCGCGATAAAACTGATGGGTGACCCCAGCATTACCAAAACACTAGACTCACTGGAACATCGTAGGAATGTATCCTGCCTTTCATTGTTTTATCGTTACTTTCATCATAAATGCTCTGATGAAATAGCCAGTTGCATTCCGCCCCTTCGTAACTTCTCCCGCGATACACGTCTCTCCCGGAATACCCATGAATTCACTTTGAAGCCCGTTTTCGGTCGTACTGTCAAATATAGAAATTCTTTCCTCAACCGAATCACACGAATGTGGAACGTGCTACCTCGTTCGGTCCTCCACCCTCAATTCAATTTGCAGGTATTTATGACCAAAGTCAATAGGCAGCTCATCTCCCTGTTGTCTTCTGCTCGCACAACGTCCGTCGTTCTAAGGCCTTAACCTTGAGTGCGCGCGAGACTCTAAAAAAAAAAAAAAAAAAAAGATTAAAGGTCCTGGTGGAGGCAAGTCCACATACACGAACAAGAGAATTTGCGAGAGAACTAGGCGTGGCAATAGGAAAGGTTTTTGTCCACCAATGAGAATTAGGAACAACAATGATCCATTTTCCGATCGAATTTTGATGTGCAATGAAAAATGGATCCTGTACGACAACCGGCATCGCTCAGTTCAATGGTTGGATCAAGATGAAGCACCACGACACTTCCCAAAGCCTTCATTGCAAAAGAAAATAATTGTGACTGTGACTATTTGGTGGTCTGCAGCTGGTTTGATCAATCACAGCTTTCTGGATCCTGGCGAAACGATCACAACTCAGAAATATTGTCATCAAATCGATGACAAAAAAAAAACTTGATCGCATGCGCCCGGCTGTGTACGTATGTATTTATGTGTGTATGTGGCGTTACAGCTCATGGAGAACCTAAGCCTACCTTCTCTCAATCACCCATATTGTGTGTGATATTATTTTCCCCATAGGTTTAAGGGGTGTTGGAGGCGCGTTCTAGAGCTATGGTCGAATCCAGGATAGGGGATGAACAGTGCGGGTTTCGTCACGGCAGAAGTACAACCGACCAGAATGGTACTGGAAAAGGCTTGGGAGTACGCCAAACCAATCTACAGCTGCTTTGTAGATTTGGAAAAGGCGTATGACCGAGTTCCTCGAGGTAAACTCTGGAGTATTCTGCAGGAGTATGGGATTGATGGTCCTCTGTTGAGGGCCAATCAGTCTCTATACACAAACTGTAGCAGCTGCGTTCGGGTTAACGGTAGTAAATCAACACCTTTCACCGTGGGCGTTGGACTTCGCCCGGGAGGCGTCTTGTCACCTCTTCTTTTTCATTATATATATGTATGAACTGGATTTTGCAGCGCAGTTGAGGCGAGGAGTGTTTTACATTGGGAGAGTTGAGGATAAGTGATCTTCTTTTTGCAGATGACTTAGTTGTCCTCACATCTTCCCAGATGGAACTTCAGCGCGCGCTAGATAGGTTTGTAGCCGTATGTGCTGATGCTGGAATGAGGGTTAACGTGGACAAATCCGAGGTTATGGTTATTTCCAGTACACCTGTCCAATGCACTCTACATGTTAGTGGAGTCCCATTGAAGCAGGTGGAGGAGTTTAGGTATCTCGGGGTCTTCTTCACGAGTGATGGGAGGAGTAATACTGAGCTTTCTTAGAGGATTGGCCAAGCTGGGTCAATTTTGAAACAGCTTGGAAGATCTGTAATCAGGGAGACCGAGCTTGGTGTCAAAGCCAAGTTAGCGGTTTTAACTCAGTATTTGTTCCAATTCTCACTTATGGTCATGAAATTTGGGTATTGACCCAAAGAATAAGATCGCGAATACAAGCTGCCGAAATGAGATTTCTTCGTGCTGTTGTGGGAGTTACTCGCCGGGATAGGGTGAGAAACACGGCAGTGCGCGGGGAGCTTAATGTTGAGCAGCTGTTTCTCCGAACTGAAAAGGCTATGCTTCGATGGTTTGGTCACGTGAGATGAATGTCGCCATCATCACGACTTCTGAAGCGTGCCTTGGATGCAATACCATCAGGCAGGCGACCGCTTGGCAGACCCAGGACGAGGTGGTTGGACCAAGTCCAAAAACTCGCCTGGGTGCGCTTGGGCATAGCTCCTGATGAGTTAGAGTCGATGACGGAGGATCGAGTGGCCTGGAGATCCCGCGCATTACCCCCGCGACTCTTTTTGTGGAACATGCGGGCCACTGAAAATGATGATGATGATAGGTTTTAAGGGACCTTTTTCATGACAGTTACACTACAGGGTGCTTTGTTAGTACCCCGTTGAGGAAAAGCACCGAGAAAAACGTATTCGATGATATGGCTGTTGTCACCCGGCCTTGGTCAACAGAAAAGGACTAACCCTTTTCCATGACAACGCCCGACCACACGTCGCACAGCCGTTCTTACAGATGTTGAACGAGCTACGAAACCTTGCTCCATCTACCACGCTCGTCGATTTTACTCCAACTGACTATTAATTGTTCAAGCATCTCGACAACTTCTTACGTGAGAAATGCTTCAAGAGCCAAGACGCAACACTGCCTTCAACTACTTCATAGCCCTTAGACTTCCAGGGTTTTATGCTGAAGAAATAAATAAATAAATAAAAGTGTGTTGATCATAACGGTTACAATTTTGATTAATAAAGTTTTGTTTCACTTAAGGTCCATGCTTTAAGAGTTAAAGGTACATTCTAAAAATGAATAGTTCAATCCCTAGCGAAGAAGAAACTATGGGGGGATCATTTGATGGATATACCGAGCTGGGAGTGGCCCACATCCGTGGCGCACCAACTTTTTCGCAATTCTGGCCAATCACAAAATCTATAATGATCAATTAAAGTGTTGAATATCTCGCTAATATATCAAAGGTTAAACGGTGTAGGTGTTGCGAGCACCGCCGCCCGGTAGGGACTCCAACTCGTATACGCTTCATTAAGACGAAACCGGTAAAACCCCAGTAGTAAACTTCAGCTGCTTTAGCACACTAACCCCATGATATCCCCCACCAGTGTAAGCGACAACATCCGATTTCACGATAATTGATTTTTTCTATAACCTTCATCGGCTATTTGGAAGGTTAAGAAACGATCGTTAAATGCGGTAACTCAAATCGATCACTCCAACTTAGCACTTAAGGCCCTGACACCTCTTCCTAATGACACACTCTTTCTTGACGCCTGCGGTTATAGATTAATTAATTACAAGTCAGGTAGATCCTCGGCGCGATCACTTGTCATCCGCCCACTGCCCGTATTGTAGGCGAAACGCCTCGGATGATAATGACCTAATTGACTTCTTACTCGTATGTTGTTCTATTAATCCAAAACGAAAGGAGTATCTACCACTGAAGTGTGAACTGGACAATTAAACTGAAGGCATTCTAGGTTTAATCTCCGATTGTATTGGTGCGGCTCGGTTTCATACTCGTACTTGCAGCGTTGTTAGTTGCAATCGAATCACGCTAAGATCTATATCGATGGATCTTCATTCAAAAGTTGCTCAATTCAATCTAATCAAGGTAAGATGTACGTGGTAGTTTGCATAACTACTCTAAGATGTAGCATGTGTTTCGCGATTGATAATTGCTGGTAAGTGGTAGTTAGAGGTTTTGCATAAGCGCCGGGTGTTAAATATGAAAGAATGATCTGTCGAAGACAGGTCTGGCTTAGTCAGAAATACCACTAGGAAAGAAGTCAACCCAAATGCACAACTAAAAAAACCGTGCGCTTGCAGACAATTCTAGTGGACACATGTGATTATAAACTTCATGAGTACATTCAACTCCTATTGGAATATTATTTGCTCTGGAAAACCACCACCGAAAAAGACGTCATATATAAAGCGAGACTGGGCAAGGAAGTCGCTTTTGATAGGGTCATTGGCAAGCACAGCCTACACAACACCGCATCCGATTAGGCCGATAGACTTCGCAAAGGGGCGAACCCTTCTAGCTCCCAGCACGCGTTTTCCACATCTCAACATAGACAAGGGGACTTGGCGGTCTTCGGATCAATCAACCGTCAACCAAATTGCAGATTACTGCCGGTTACAAGTACGAATATGTCTGGCCCGGAAAAATCGAGTAAGGCCAGTGTCATATAACGTCGCAATGCTACAATCGGAAGAGACCGCCAGAGCCTCTGCCAATCGCGTCTCCCTTAAGTTCTCGGAAAACCGTTCAACACCTGCTCAGACCGTACAATACCAATAGACCCGTTGTCAACAAGCCGTAGGGAGTGCGGCTTCTGAGGTGCTGGGTTTCAAAACGCCTGGCCATACGCAGCTAAGCAGCAAGCCTATCCAGAGGCGCTGCATAGAAGGACGAGGGCTGCTCGTGAGCAATATGTGCAGAAGAGAAGCGGGGAGCATGAGCTTCTCAAAACAAAAAAACGAGAGCATGAGAAGCTCGATCATAGAGATGGAGAGATGCTATCGCAGGATTGACGTTCGGAGATTTTATCAGTGAATAAAACAAACATGCCAGGGATATAAGGTCAGAACGGAAGCCCGCAGGGACGAAAATGGAAACCTAGTAGTGAATTCACAGTCGGTACTAAGAATCTGGAAAGACTACCTCTGCAGACTGTATAACGGCGATGACGAAATAGATCGCGCTGTCAGGTAGAATGACCTTTTCACAGCTATCAAGCAGAGAATTCCGTCTCCCTGACCTGGATGAACTTAGGAATGCTTTTTCTAAGCTTAAGTCAAACAAAGCTACTGGAGTAGACGGACTACCTGCCGAGCACTTTAAGGCAGCTGGAGATGACCTGGTTGGGAGTATACACCAGCTCATCGCTCGGCTTTGGTTATTCATGGACTGTAACGCCAACGTAATGCTAACGTCAAACAAGGCTGCTGGAGTAGACGGACTACCTGCCGAGCACTTTAAGGCAGCTGGAGATGACCTGGTTGGGAGTATACACCAGCTCATCTGTAAGATATGGTCAGAGGACTGCATGCCTGATGAATGGAATCTTAGTACCGTTTGCCGTTTGTCTGCGCCAACTACAGAAGTATACGTCTTCTTAACATCGCTTATACGATCTTCTCTGCTGCACTCTGTGATCGCCTGAAACCGTTCGTTAATAAACTGATTGGTCCATATCAGTAAGGTTTCAGGCCCGGGAAGTCCACTATCGATCAAGTATTTACACTGCGGCAGGTCCTTGAGAGCACCGTGGCGCAGTGGGTAGTGTGTTTGCCTCTGACGCCGATGACACGGGATCGAATCCCGACACAGCCAATGCCATCGAACGTGTTTTCACAGTGTTTCTCCTCAGCGGGGTTCTGACAAGACCCCCTGTAGTAAAATTGTCATAAAAAGCTTCTTGAAATTCGCCGTTCGGAACCGGCATTAAGCTGTAGGTCCTTTTCACCTATGCGAAAATGAAATCACACACAACATGAGTGATTGATAGAAGCTCGGCTTTGGTCCTTCATGGACTGTAACGCCAACATACAAATCCTGGAGAAATCCAACGAGTTCCAGATCGACACCCACCATCTGTTTGTCGACCTTAAGGCCGCATACGATGGCGTACCTTGAGACGAACTATACAGCGCCATGTCTAGTTTTTATATCAAAGCCAAGCTCGTCAGTTGTGAAGGATGATATTGGAGAACTCTCATGGTCGGAAGCGACTTGACCGAGACCTTTAATGTCAAAAAATAGGTTTTAGATAGGGCGGCACGCTATTGTGTACCTTCTTCAAGATCGTTTTTGAAACTTACTTACTTACTTAACGGGCGCTACAGTTCGGGGTGAACCTGGGCCTCAACCAACATGCCTCTCCACCTAGCACGATCTTTCGCCAGTCTTTTCCAATGCCGCACGCCCAGTTGGTTGAGGTCCCCTTCCACCTGTGCGCGCCACCTTAGGTGCGGCCGTCCTCTATTTCTTCGTCCCTCGGGGTTGGATTCAAAGACTCTACGGGCTGGAGCTGTGGTGTCCATTCGCTCTACATGGCCTAGCCATCTTAGGCGTTGGATCCGTAGACGCCTGACCAGACTCATGTCGCTGTACAACCCGTACAGTTCGTGATTGAATCTTCTCCTCCAACCCTCCTCTGTGTTTATGGGACCGAAAATCGAACGCAGAATCTTTCTCTCGAAACGACCAAGGATTTCCTCATCCGCTTTAGATAAAGTCCATGTTTCTGCGCCGTATAACAGGACCGGGATAATTAAGGTCTTATATAAGGTCAACTTGGTCGTACGAGAGAGGGCTCTACTTCTCAGTTGCCTCTTGAGCCCAAAGAGGCAGTGGTTGGCAAGAGTAATTCTACGCTTGATTTCGAAACTGGTGTCGTTGTTCCAAGTCACCGCGGAGCCGAGGTATATGAAGTCCTTAACTACCTCGAACTTATATCTGCCAATATGCACGTTCTGTCCAAGACGTCGGTGGTAAATGTCCTTTTTCGATGATAGCAGATATTTAGTCTTGCCCTCATTAACTGCCAAACCAATTTTTGCCGCCTCCATCTCAATACTCGCAAACGCCTCACTGACATCTCGCTGCGATCTACCTATTATGTCAATGTCGTCGGCGTATGCAAGGAGTTGCGAGGATTTGAAGTAGATTGTGCCTCTTGTATTGGCCTGTGATTTTTGCACAATCATTTCCAATACGATGTTGAAGAAATCACACGACAGCGCATCGCCCTGCCTAAATCCTTTTTTGACATCAAAACTATCGGTGAGGTGCTCACCGATTCGGATGGAGCAGCGAGCATTTTCCAAGGTCATCCTGCATAGTCTGAGGAGCTTCGCAGGGATGTCAAAAGTAAACATGGCGTTATATAGCTCGTCTCTACTTACGCTGTCGTAGGCGGCCTTGAAGTCGACGAATAGATGGTGCGTATCGACTTGAAACTCATTGGTTTTCTCCAGGATCTGCCGTAGTGTGAAGATTTGATCGATGGTGGACTTCCCTGGCCTGAAGCCACACTGATAAGGACCTATCAGCTTGTTTACGAATGGCTTCAGGCGTTCACACAAAACGGCAGCGAAGATCTTGTATGTGACATTAAGGAGACTTATTCCTCTATAGTTGGCGCAGTCAGGGGGATCTCCTTTTTTGTGGATCGGGCAAACAATGCTGAGACTCCATTCCTCGGGCATGCTTTCCTCTGACCATATCTTACTGATGAGCCGGTGTATGCTCCCAACCAGCTCACCCCCAGCCGCTTTGAAGAGCTCAGCAGACAGTCCATCTGCGCCAGCAGCTTTATTCGACTTGAGTTTCGACATGGCAATCTCAACTTCGTCGAGGTCAGGGAGACGGAATTCTCTGCGATCTTCGTCGTTAAAAAATGGATCATTCTGCCTGACGGCGGTATGTTGGTTGTCATCGCCGTTATACAGTCTGCAGAAGTGGTTTTTCCAAATTCTCAGCATCGACTGCGATTCTACTACTAGGTGTCCGTTCTCATCCTTACAGGCCTCCGTTCGGGCTTTATAGCCTTGAGACATTCGTTTTATCCGCTGATAAAATCTTCGAACGTCGTGCCTGCAATAGCACCTCTCCAAGTTTTCAATCGCCCGCTTCTCGTGCTCTTTTTTTTTTCTCTTGAGAAGCTTATGTTCCTCCCTTCTCTTAAGCTCGTAGAGCTCACGAGCCGCTCTTGTTTTTTTGTGTAGTGAGGCTTTGTATGCCTCCTGCTTTTCCCCATGAATCCTTCTACACTCGTCATGGAACCAGGTGTTTCGTCGTGGTGGAGCTTTAAGGCCCAGCACTTCTGTTGCTGTGCTCTTCAGGGCTTGTTTGCAGAGGCTCCATTGTTGCTCTACTGACTGAGTGGAGGATTGAGGTGTATCGGAGAGCTTAAGGGAGACGCGGTTGGCAAAAGCACTGGCGATCTCCGGCGATAGTAGCTTTCCGACGTCATAGCTTGGTGTTCTAACTCTACTCCGCGGTGTTCGTGTTATGCGCTGACGTATCTTGGCTACTACAGGATAGTGGTCTGAATCGATGTTCGCTCCTCGGAAAGTGCGAACATCAAGAATAGTGGAGGAGTGTCTGACGTCAATCGCGATGTGGTCAATCTGGTTGGTGACTGATTGATCTGGCGACCGCCAGGTGCCTTTGTGTATATCGAGGTGGGAAAATCGTGTGCTGGCTACAAGAAGATTTCGCCCCGTTGCAAGGTCGATCAGCCTATGTCCGTTATCGGATGTGGTGTCATGTAAGCTGTGTTTGCCGATGACCCGCTCAAAGATGCTTTCTTTACCCAGCTTAGCGTTAAAATCTCCGAGTATGATTTTGGTATCATAGCTGGGGCATTTGGTATATGTTCTGTCTAGGAGATCAAAGAAATCATCTTTGATTGAGTCATCCTTGTCTTCCGTGGGGGCATGGACGCATATGAGGCTGATGTTACAGAAATTTGCCTTGATGCGGATCGTTATGAGGCGTTCACTCACATACTGGAAACTTAGGACTTTATGTCTTAGTCCACCTCTAACAACAAATCCGCATCCAAATAGTCTCTGTCCTCTCTCCCTATAGCAGTCACCGTAGTAAATGTCGCAGTTTTTCATCCGCTTTTTACCCGGTCCATTCCATCGCATTTCCTGGATGGCGGTTATGTCCGCTTTATAGCGGTCTAGGGCGTCCGCAAGTTGTTCGGCCGCACGTGGTCTGTTTAGGGACCTAACATTCCACGTACAGAACCGAAGGTCCTTGTTTGTTTTTTGTTTTCTCATAGGGTCGTCAACATAGATCCGTTCCGTTTTATTATCCGAGGCTGTTTTGTGTTTCTGAGCAATTAGTGGTTTTACGGTTATGGTTCGCTAGACCATAGCCCAACCGACACTAATCCTGTTTGGTGGCGCAGGATACTCGCCATTCGGCCTCTTCCGTCAGTAATTTCCCTTTTAAAGAAATTTCCAGATGGCACCACGAGGAGGTGGAAGTAGGACCTGACTAGCAGAGCTGCAAGATGTTCGGCTGCAGAGGCTCTTACTCGCTTTTTGTCGGGCCAGCATCCGTCGGCAGATGCTACCCCTACGAGGTCTTTGCTAGTCCTTCACTATCCATCGTTTTTGAAAGGATGGTGTAAAACCCACTGGTCAATACGAGAGGCACGATCTCTTTCGAGTCCGTACAACTGCTCGCATACGCTGATGACATTGACATAATTGAACGAACTCAGCGAGATGTAATTGATGCTGAATGCTACGAGCATGGGACTGGCGGTAAATTGGGGCAAGACGACATATAGGTTGTCATCGAAAAAGGACACGAACCGCTGGCGTCTTGGCCAAAGTGCACATATTGGCATGCATAATTCCGATCCGAGGTAGTCAGGGACTTCATCTACCTATGCTCCGCAGTGACATGCAGCAATGACATCAGTGCCGAAATCAAACGCAGAATAAGTCTGTTGTTTTCAACGTGACCATATACAAGATCCTTATCATCCCGGTTATGCTTTATAGCGCAGAGATATGGACCTTATCGAAAGCGGATAAGGAGGCCCTTGGTCGTTTAGAGAAAAAAATTCTGCTTACGATTTTTGGCCTGTACGGGCTATACAGCGACATGAACGTAGCACGGCGTCTGCGGACCCAAAGCTTAAGTTGGCTAGATCATGTAGAGCACATGGAAACCACAGCTCTAGCCCGGAAGATCTTTAAATCCAACCCTGAGGGGCAACGCAGTCCAGAGCGGCCAAATTTAAGGTGGCACACGCAAATGAAAGAGGCTGGCGAAAGACTGTGCTAGTTGGAGAGGTTTTTTAAAGGAGCCCCAGGTTCGCCATGAACTCTAGCGCCGAACGAGAAGAAGATATAAAGCGATTATTGCTTTAAATGAGTGCTGAATAGCAATTGACTTTGATAAATTATAGGAAGAAACGAGATCACGCAAAATATTCAAATATTAAGGAAGAGTACATAATATCTGTATTAGAGCTGTAGAAGACCGGGCCTATGAAGGAATGTGCACTTTGTAAGCTTGCGTCCTTGGGGCCAAACTTCTGATGTAAATTAAATTCGATGTGTAGTCAAATGTTTTAAAACAATGTTTTTTAGCTGAATATCAGGTAATCTAGCTGAATAGAACCAAAACGCATTACAATGTACCCGGCTCTCTTATAATGTAGGCAGAAACGATTAGTTCGGTGCTTATTTACTTGCTTACAACATTTTATGAACTTTGAAGCTCAAATTCAACCAGCAAGGTTATGAAAAAAATATTTTGCTGAATAACAGAAATTGCCGACAAGCAGTGCGACTGTAATTCAAATCGTCTGTATTCATTCGGCAGACTTCCGAATCTGCAACAAGTATCTGCAGTAAACCAACCTATACACTTCCTCTTCTACAATTCATTGTGACACCTTCCCACTGCCATATCGCTGGAAACGTCAATTCATCTCTACGTTTTGGTATTAATTTATTCCAAGTAATTAAACACTTGGTCGTCCGCCCCTGTATCTTGTGAAACATTTGACAAATAACTTCCAATGACTTAAGTCTCCGCCTTCAAACAACCGGCAACGGCTTCTGGCGTTATGTAGTTGCCAAGTTCTGGCTTACTGACGCACATTGAGTCATCGACTTAGTGAACACCAACGCGATGTACTCGTACTGCCAGAGCACAGCAGCTTGATAGTGTGACAGAGGCATCATCACCTTCGTTAAGGATTTACCACTTAATTCTCTCGAGCCGCGCGATGCAATTCACTCTGCGCTGCACTGTCACTCAGTCACTTAATGTATCTGTACCTGACTTATGCAAATCTACGCTACTTACTGGATTTGATTGATTTATTAAGAGATTCCAACGAAATTACTGTACAAGTTATCTGCATCTGCATGCAGTCGCCGAGCAGTTACTCAATGAGTATGCTGTGCAGTGACGAATGTCAATTGAATCCTTTCTCGTGCGTCGGATGTGATGCAACTGCACGTGCATGGTATGCAAAGGCACTGTAATTTTAGGGCAATTCGGGCTCTTTGACTGTAAGTACAGGTAAGTCCGAAGTGAAAGTTGACGCACTCCTTGCATAACATTGAGATGCATAGTCCCTTTTGGGCACTTTCACTTTTGTAATGTGACGATGGATAGTGAACTAGTTTGGATGTTACTTAAAGTACTTTCGATTCATTTTTTCGTTACTTTCTGAACTGTATCTTGTTTTAATTGCAGATGGGAGTAACAAGTCCATGCCAACAGTGACGCCGATCCAGGGACCGATCTTCTTGAAGAACGGCACTGTACCTGTGGTGCCGCTGTTCTCCTATCCCACGGCCAACAATGGAAGCTTTGTACAGATACCGGTGAGTTGAAATGCAATTATTTGTTCGCCTGGAATGTGAGCGCTATATAAGAAGTAATGGAATGAGGGGTGAATTTAAAAACGATATGTTGGCTAAGGACAAGGTTATCAAAGGATCTATCCATCAATTGGACAGAGAATTAGAATCTCACTTATTTACTTATTTAATTGGCGCTAGAGTCTGGTGTGAACCTGAGCCTCAACCAATAAACTTCTCCACGGCACGGAGCTGGCACGGCCCTTTGCCAGCTGTTCCAGCGACGCACTCTCAGTTGTTTATGATCCCCTTCCACCGGCGTGCGCCATCTTAAATTCGGTCGTCCTCTTTTTTTTTTTTTTTTTTTTTTTAGAGACTCGCGCAGGTTCAAGAGTTTTTATATTCTCTTATGATGTGTTGACACACACAACCTGAACGGAGTACAGTGGTTGGGGTCGTTGATGTTCGTTCACTACTCTCAGGGGTGGTTGTCCTAGACCTAGATAGGACGAGAGCCGACCAAATTCCGCGTTGGTTATAGTCCGTAGTAACTCGTTCAAGCACTTTTAGTATTGCATACGCAGAGGATGAATTTCGTTTGACCATATACTGTGAGTGTTATGCCTGCAGCAGTACGTCTGGTCACTTTCCATTCTCAACAGCGTTGCATACTTTTTGGCGGTATAGAAACTACTTTTTCTTGGCTATGAAGCGAATTTGAACCATAAACCTTCCGCTCGGCGGTCGATGATGTTAACCACTGCACCACGGCCACCCCATGGCCTAACTATCTTATATTTTGGACTCGCAGACGTCATACAATGCCGATGTCGCTGTACAGCCCGTACAGTCCGTTCAGTCCGTCGTTGTATAATCTCCTCCAATCTCCGTTTATACAGACAGGACTATAGACTGAACGCAAGATTTTCCTTTCGAAACGGCCTCTTCATCCGCTTTCGTTAAAGTCCAGGCCTCTGCGCCATAGAGGAAGACCGGGATGATTAAGGTTTTGTATAGCGCAACCATGGTCTGTCGAGAGAGGGCTCTACTTCTCAATTGCATCATGAGCCCAAAGAAAGAGCGGTGGGCAAGAGAAATTCTGCGCTTGTGAGCCAAGGTAGACGAAGTCCTTGACCATTTCGAACTTGTGGCTGCCAATTGTGACGTTCTGGTGGAGACGTCGGTGTTGTATTTCGTTTTGCCCCCGTTAACCGAAAGACCCATTTTAGCCGATTCTACTTCAATGCTTTCGAACGCTTCATTGACGTCCCGCTGTGTTCGTCCAATTACGTCACTGGCATCTGCGTACGCAAACAGTTGTGCGGACTTGAAATTGATTGTACCTCTTGTCTTGACCAGTTAGTTACGTATGATCTTTTCAAGCATGATGTTGAAAAAGTTACATGACAGTGCGTCACCTTGCCTAAATCTTTTTTTAACATCAAAGGTATCGGTTAAATCGCTACCGACCTTAATGGAGCAGCTAGAATTCTCCATTGTCATCCTGCACAGTCGGACTAGTTTGGCAGGGATGTTAAAACTAGATATGGCCCCGTATAGCTCGTCTCTGTCATGCGCGGCTTTGAAATCGACGAAAAGGTGAAGGGCGTCGATTTAGTATTCTTGGGTCTTCTCCAATATCTGCCGCAGTGTGAATATTTGGTCTATTGTGGATTTACCTGGCATAAAACCACATTGATAGGAGATAGGAACCTATCAAATTGTCCACGAATGGTTTCAGGCGTTCACACAGCACGGCGGAAAAGGCCTTATACGCGATGTTAAGGAGACTTATTCCCCTATAGTTGGTGCAGTTATAGGGGTCTCCTTTTAATATTCTTACACCAGTCGCGCTTTTTTAAGATACTATGAGGACCGAGGACGTGTGGTTATAGCACTGTGATATTTGACTCACTAAAAGCACCATCTTTCGAGTTAATTATTTTTTTTATTACAACTAAGCCAACTAAGCAGTTTCTCATTCTCGAGGTAGTCAAATTTAGCAGGCACTTTCCAGTGAGAGTTCCTATTGTTCATTGCGCTAAGTGAAGAGGCTTTGTCCTTTGAAGATTCCGTTCCTCTATTATTTCAAGAGCCGCATTATTGATATGACCTTTTAGTTGATCTCCATGTTTTCAGGTGACATTGACATTTTCAATGCTTAAATCGCGATGAATATACCACGGCGCATTGACAACGGCTCGCAAAACTTTATTCTGGAACGGTTGTGTCATCGAAGAATTACTCTTCTTGGTACGACCCCAGAGTTGTATACCGTAAGCCCAAATAGGCTTAAACACTTGCTTGAAGAGAAACAGCTTGTTTTCAGTACTAAGCTGGGAATGCCCTATACATATATCACTTCAAGCTTTCACGTGTTTTGCTTACATTTGCTTTCGACTTGAGTCTTGCGTCGAGAGTCATGACTTAGTATTTTGTCTCGTTTGCCATTGGGATCCGAACTTGATTTACCAAGAGAGGTAGTGCACTTACTTTTCTATACTCGTAAGTAAAATTTACGTGCACAGATATGGCTTTGTTAAGCTCGATCCGCCAAATCTTTGTCCACTCGCTTATACGGTTCAGGATATTGCTATTTAGTCGTTGATAGTCGTCATTGGCCAAAGGCGCAATCTGCTTGTGGTATGTCTCTGGCATGCAGCAGTTAAAGCAGCGGACCAAGTACGCTTCTCTGCGGAACCCCAGCCGTAATTGCTCTAAAATTCGCTCCCGTGTTTAACACGAAGGAGTATATTAGGTTAGGTTAGGTTAGTTGGGTGCCCTATTGAGATGAGGTCAAGGCTCACTTAGACTACGAGGAGCCCATTGTGCCCAGTTTGAAAATCTAACCCGAGGGAAACCTATTAATTGCCCGGTGAGCTGAACCACCTAGATGCAGTTAAGAATCTTAGCAGTAAAAGAAGTATCTCCCGCGGAACATAACTCTTTTTCGGGCCAGTGCCAGGTATTCGCACAGTAGGTAACGAATGGATTCTATTTTTTCTTCGTCCCTACAGTTTTTGCAAAAATCGTTGTAGGGTTGGCCTAGTCTAGCTGCATTATATGACATCATACAGTGCCCAGTATATATTCCCTCTACTAAAGTTTAGCAGACTTTCCGTCCTTTTCTTGTCATAGACAGGCCATGTTGGCCTTGCCGTGGCGCATGTGTCTAATTGACACCATCGCTTGTTGGCTTTTTCTAGTAGTTCCAACCCTATTTCTCTGAATAGTGTGCTGAGTGGCGTTCTAGCCTTAGTGGTGATCTGCGTGATATCTGCGCCTGATCCTATTCTGGCTAGTTCGTCCGCTTTCTCATTTCCGGGAATATTCACATGCCCTGGTACCCAGTAGATGGTTACCACATTGACATCCGATATTTCTTCTAGTTTCTCTTTGCAGAGTTTTACGAGTTTGGATCTTATCTACATATGTTGCATGCAGAGATTTCGATTCTCTTACCTGAGAAGTTCTTCCCAAGAATCAGATCCGCGCCTATTTTAATTGCGAAGATCTCGCCTGGAAGACATTTCCCGAGGTTCGAAGTAGACTCCGACTCCTGCACCGGTATCAGTTTTGGATCCGTCGGTGTAAATTGCCAGTTCCTCTTCCGTGTTTACTATACCATTGGCACATTCCTCCCTGGAGGGAATCCTAATAGAGAATCTCCTCTCGCAGCTAGAAAGAGTCTATTAGATAAGCAGTTTTCCAAAATTTTCGATAGTTCTTCGGGGAAACCTTGCCTCAGTTTATATCCCAAACCTTCGTGCCACACTGTGAAAAAGGCTTGGGAGACTTGGCTTGGCTTTAAGTGTTTCGTTATAATTCTTTTGAAGACTTTTGAAGTTATCGGCAACAATCGATACTGAGCGGTAAGACTTTGTATCCGTCGGTGGCTTTCCGGGCTTAAGAACCACAATGACTTCGGCGACCCTTTATTGGCTCGGTACATGTTCTAACTTAAGCGCTGCGTTAAAAAGATATAAAAGTTGAGTAGAGCATTTCTCTGCCAATATTTAAGGACTTACTTACATACTTACTTACTTATCAGGCCAGCGATCCATTGATGATCTGAGCCTAGGCTATAGCTGCCTTCCATCCTTGATGGTCCCGGGCACGCTGCTTCCAGTTTTCAAGACCAAGATGTCTTACATCCGCGATTACTTGGTCTTTATACCGGAGGTTCGGTTTTCCTCTTCTTCTCGAACCAGGAGGCTCGGAGTCGAAGACCATCTTAGCTGGAGCGTTGGTGTCCATGCGCTCGATGTGGCCGAGCCAGTGTAGTCGACGGATGCTTGCCTTCCGGACTACATCCACATCTTGGTGCAACTCGTAGAGTTCGCGGTTGTGTCTTCTTCTCCATTAACCTTCCTCACAGACAGGACCAAATATCCGGCGCAGAATTTTTCTTTCGAAAGAACCCAAAAACAGCTCCGCCGTCCTGCTTATCGTCCAACTTTCGGCTCCGTACAGCAAGACTGGCAGTATGAGTGTTTTGTAAAGCATGACATTGGTCTTTCGAGTGAGGAGTTTTGACCCGAGTTGTTTGGACAAGCCGAAGTAGCAGCGGCTGCCAAGGGCGTTTCTATGCCGGATCTCCACTGTGGTGTCATTTGTGGAATTTACGTTTGCCCCGAGGTAGACAAACTCCTTAACTACCTCGAAATTGTAGCTGTCAATTGTTATATTTTGTCCCAGGTGGTGAGCGACGAATTGGTTTTTGCTTGACAGCATGTACTTCGTTTTGTCCATATTGACCTTAAGACCAACTCGTTTCGCCTGTTCTTCAATCGCCGTGAATGTTTCCACAATGCCACGATGAGAACATGCGATGATGGCGATATCATCCGCGTATCCTAGCAGCTGGACGAACTTGTAGAAGATAGTGCCTTCCCTGTTGACGCTTGCCCGTCGCACTATCTGCTCCAGCACCAGGTTGAAGAAGTCACATGGCAGCGCATGTCCTTGCCGAAATCCGCTACATGTTTCAAACGGTTCCGAAGTCCTAGAACTGAGTTGCACGGTGTATCGTGTGTTTTTTAGCGTGGCGCGACACAACTGGATCAGTTTTCCCGGGATCCCGAATTCGGCCATGGCACCAAACAGTCCTTCACGATGAATGCTGTCGTATGCGGCTTTGAAATCGATGAAGAGATGGTGAAATCGATTCGCAACTCGTTGGTCTTTTCCAGGATTTGTCGAAGTGTGAAAATTTGGTCTATAGTCGATTTGCCAGGCCGGAGGCCGCACTGGTAGCTGCCGATTAGTCCGGTGCAAACGGCTTTAGGCGTTCACACGCTGGACAGGAACTTGTATGCGACATTGAGCAGGGATGTACCTCTATAGTTCTTCCAAGAGGTAGGATTGCCTTTTTTGTGGATGGGGCAAATAGAGCTGACATTCCAGTCGTCGGGCATGCTTTCATCTTCCCAAATTCTGCAGATGACCTGGTGCATGCTCCCTACCAGAACATCGCCGCCAGCCTTGAAGAGTTCTGATGGCAAGTCATCTGAGCCTGCGGCCTTGTTATTCTTTAGCTTCTGAATAGCTGTGCCAACTTCTTCGATGCTGGGCGGGGGGATTACTTCAGCGACTGGAGCTGGGATTTCATCGGTCCCTACCACTCTCTCTTGGTCATGCTCGTTAAGCAGCTGCTTAAAATGCTGCTTAAATACATCCACTATTCCCTGCGGGTCGGTGACAAGATTACGCTCGCAGTTTCGAAGAGAATGGGTGCCCTTTTTGAAGCCTCCTGCAAGGCCTTTGGCTTTCTTGAAAAAGACTCGCGTTTTATGCTTATCCCTAGACTCCTCGATATCCTTGAGCTGGGACGCTGCGAAGATTATTTTCTTTTGTCGCAGTAGTTTTTTCTCCTCCCTTCTTCTGGCTCGGTACTCCTCTTGCGCTGCCCTGGTTTTCCTCTGCAGCGCCTTTTGGTACGCCTCGTCGGTTGCTGTCTTTTTCTGCTCACCATCATACCACGGGTTTCTTGTCGGGGGTGGTAGGTATCCTAAGGTGGTTTCGGCTACTTCCTGAATGGCTAAGCGGCAATGCAGCCACATATTATTGGCATTTGTGTTCGAAGTAGGCATACCGTAGAGTCTTTCGCTCAGCTGCTCCCTGTTGACTCTGGTAACCTCCGGTGTGCTCAGGCGCCTAATATCGAACCTCCTGCTGGTGGGCTTGTCCAACTTTCTGACATTGGACAGTCGAGCTCTGAATCTTGCTGCTACGAGGAAGTGGTCAGGGCCGACATTTGCCCCTCTGAATGTTCGCATATCCAGGATGTTTGACGAGTGCCTTGCGTCAATGAGCACATGATCGATTTGGTTGGCGGTTCGACCGTCCAGAGATCGCCAGATTGCTGTGTGGATTCGCTTACGAGGGAATCTTGTGCTACTTATCACCGCATTACGAGCTGTCGCAAAGTTCATGAGTCCGGAGCCGTTATCTGTTGTTGTATCGTGGAGGCTGTGCTTTCCGATCACTCCGCCATAGAAGTCCTCCTTCAGCCTCGTCGGTAGGGGCGTGTGCACATATAAGGCTGATGTTATAAGATCTGCCTCTGATGCGGATCACAGCCAGGCGATCACTTATAGGCTTAAAGTCGATGACCTTCGACCTTAACCGCTCTCCCACGATAAATCCGCAGCCCAGTAAGTGCAACCTTTTGTGACAGCTGTAATAAATGTCGCAGTTTTTCTTCCTCATCATACCGTTTCCTATCCAGCGTATCCCCTGGACCGCAGTAATATCCGCCTTGTACTGCGTGAGGATTCTTTCTAGTTTCTGAGCAGCTCCGGGAGTGTACAGGGTTCTGACATTCCAGGAGCATACTCGCAAATCGTGTTCCTTTTTCGTGCGTTGTCGTCGTCGAGCATCCGTCCGTGTATCCGAGACATCTTGCTCATTTATAACTTTTGTATTTTTTTACGTGGGCGGATTGTTAGCCCGCCGCACAATCGCCAAACTGGTCGGGGCCTTGTCGCTGCCTACGTTTGTTCACCTCCCAACGGTTGTTGAAGAGGCTATCCAGAGGGCGCCACGAGGAGGCCGTTTGTCCACTTAGCCCGGGCATTTAAACAGGGATCGTTGCTGGCATCTCGCCAGGTTGAGAGCGATCAACAACTTTACCCTGTATGTCCGAGCCCATGCCCTCTAATATTTAAGGACATCTCCTGTAATTAAGGCGTAGCCTGATGCTTTATTTGGCTTAAGGGGTGTTATGATATCTTCCAGTTCGGAAAGCGTAGCTCGTTTCATTCTGTATTCTGCGGTCATTTATAGAGCATTACCACCTGACTGCAGCAGTTGTCCTCTGGATGGCCTGAACGTTTCAGCAAGATACTCAGCAAAAACTACTGCCTATTCTCTATGGGTTCTGCCTGCAGTTTAGGCTTTTTAGTGCTCTTCATAGCTTTCCAAAGGGAGTACTTTGATTCCTTGTCAGCGGTTAGGTTTTCTAAGTACGTACGAACCCCATGAATCTTGAATTCTCTGGGAGATTTCCGCAGCAGGTTAAATATGTTATATGCTACGGCACTCCACTTTGTTGCCATCATTTACGGGCTTTTCGTTTCTCCTTTACCAGTTCTTCGATTTCTGGTGGATAATTTATGAAAAAATTGTTCAGCACTTTTTTCGGAAGGGGTATTATTCCACGCTGCGTGCTGAATAGCTTCAATGAATCGATTGACTTCGAATAATTCATACGGCGTCCTAAGTGCAGTCTTAGACTAATACCTTAATAAATGCCATTCCTCTAACCTTCCCAAGTTGTGCTTCTATTTACGAATAGGATTACGATCCTAGGTGGTTCAGGCTTTTTAGTAAGAGTTTCACTCATCGTCATATAACTAGAGATTGGTCTGAGTAGAGACCAAAGTTAATGTAGCGATCGGATATATGTACTTTTGCAACGAGGAAAATCGATAAGGTCAGGTGTTTTCGCAGTGTGTATAGGCCAGTACGTTGGCTTGCCAATTGAATAAAGGTTGCAACCACAATCCGTACCAGCTTTGTAGGGCATGAGTCGTGTTTCGTGTTCATAAACGAAATTTTATTTGTTCCAAAGACGAAAATATTTTAACAAGAAAGATTGATATTCTACAACTCCTTGCTGACACAGCAAGCGGTATGGATTAAGATAATAATTTGGTACGTGTGCAATTGCTTGCTATCCATTAAGTACCTACATAATCCATATAGGATTGATGGGCTTATTTCCGACCAGGTGGCCTCAGTTTACTTACTTACTTACTTAGGTGGCGCTACAGTCCGTGGTGAACCTGGGCCTCAACCAACAAGCGTCTCCAGCCGGCACGGTCCTTGGCCAGCTGTTTCCAGTGCCGCACGCCCAGTTGGTTGAGGTCCCCTTCCACCTGCGTGCGCCACCGCTGAGGCGGCCGTCCTCTGCCGCGCCTTCCTTCCGGAGTGGATTCGAAGACTTTTCGGGTCGGAGCTGTATCTTCCATGCGCTCTACATGGTCTAGCCACCTTTGACGCTGTATCCGTAGACGTCGTACCAGGCCGATGTCGCTGTACAACCCGTACAGTTCTTCGTTATATCTTCTCCTCCATACACCGTTTGAACAAACGGGACCGTAGACAGTGCGCAGAAGAGCATCTTCATCCGCTTTTGTTAAGGTCCAAGCCTCTGCGCCGTAAAGGAGGACTGGGATGATCAAGGTCTTATATAGTGTCACCTTGGTTTTCCGAGAGAGGGCTCTACTTCTCAATTGCCTCTTGAGCCCAAAGAAACAGCGGTTGGCAAGAGTGATTCTGCTTTTTATCTCAGCGCTGGTGTTGTTGTCGCTGGTCATCAGTGAGCCAAGGTAGACGAATTCCTTGACCACTACAAAGTTATATCCGCCCATGGTGACGTTCTGGCCAATACGTCGGTGTTGACCGTCTCTTTTAGATGAAAGCAGATATTTCGTTTTACCCTCATTAACTTTGAGACCCATCTTAGCCGCTTAAACCTCAATGCTCACGAAAGCCTCATTGACGTCTTGCTGTTTTCGTCCATTTACGTCAATATCGTCGGCGTACGCAAGCAATTGCGTAGACTTGAAATAAATCGTACCTTTGGACAGTGAGTCTTGCACGATCTTATCAAGCACGATGATGAAAAAGTTGCACGACAGCGCGTCGCCCTGCCTAAATCCTTTTTTAACATCAAAGGTCTCGGCCTGCTCATTACCGACCTTAATGGAGCAGCGAGAATTCTCCATTGTCATCCTGCACAGTCAGACGAGTTTGGCAGGGATGTTAAAACTAGACATGGCTTTGTACAGCTCGTCTCTATATACGCTGTCATACGAGGCCTTGAAATCGACGAAGAGGTGGTGAGTGTCCTGGGTCTTCTCCAAGATCTGCCGTAGCGTAAATATTTGGTCTATTGTGGACTTACCTGGCCTGAAACCACACTGATAAGAGCCGATCAGGTTATCCACAAAAGGTTTCAGGCGCTCACACAATATGCGATGTTAAGGAGACTTATTCCCCTATAGTTGGCGCAGTTATAGGGGTCTCCTTTCTTATGGACCGGGCAAACGATGCTGAGATTCCATTCGTCGGGCATGCTTTCCTCCGACCATACCTTGCAGATGAGATGGTGCATGCACCTTACCAGCTCATCACCAGCCGCCTTAAAAAGCTCAGCAGACAGGCCGTCTGCGCCAGCGGCCTTATTAGACTTAAGTCTTGATATCTTGATACCATGTTGTAAAACTTACGGGCGTCATTCCTGCGGAAGCATCTCTCCATCTCCTCGATCTTACGCTTTCTGTGCTCTCTCTTCTTTCTTCTGAAAAGCGTGTGTTCCTCTCTTCTCTTCTGCTCATAGATTTTGCGAGCAGCTCTCGTCCGTCGTTGTAGCATGGCTTTATATGCCTCTTGTTTTGCTGCATGGGCTTGTTCGCATTGTTCATCGAACCAGGGGTTTCTAGGTGGTGGCTGTTTGAAACCCACACCACTGAGGCAGCATCTCTGACGGCGCTCTGGCAATGAGCCCATTCCTGCTCTGTTGTTTGTGCTGCTGTGGGCGGATTTTGAGAGAGCTTTGAGGAGACACGATCGGCAAAGATTCTGGCAGTCTCTTGCGATTGTAGCTTTCCAACGTCAAACTTACGTAGTCCTACTCGACTCCTAAGCATTCTTGATATCCTCATTCGTACCTTGGCTACAACAAGGTAGTGGTCCGAGTCGATATTGGCCCCTCGGAAGGTTCGTACGTCGAGGAGTGTCTGGCGTCGATCGTAATATGATCAATCTGGTTGATGGTCGATTGATCACAAGACCGCCAGGTACCCTTGTGGATGTTGAGATGGGGGAATCGCGTGCTTGCTACAAGGAGGTTACGCCCCGCTAGGAAATCGATTAGCCTTAATCCGTTGTCGGATGTGGCGTTATGGAGGCTATGCTTTCCTATGATCGACTCAAATATGTCCTCCTTGCCCAGTTTTGCATTAAAATCTCCTAATAATAATAACGAATCCGCACCCGAATAGGCGCTGTTTGTTCTCCTTGTACCAGTTCCCGTAGTAGATGTCGCAGTTTTTCATCCGTTTTTTGCCTGGTCCATCCCATCGCACTTCTTGGAGTGCGGTTTTATCTGCTTTATAGCAGTTGAGGGTTTGCTCCAATTGATCGCCTGCACCCGGTCTGTTAAGGGACCTCACATTCCAGGTGCAGACTCTCAAGTCCGTTAGTTGTTTGCAGGGATCGTCGGCTTTGTATCCGTCCGTATCCGAGGCTTGTTGTCGTTTCGGAACAAGTAGGTTTTTACGTGATAGGGATGTTACCCCTAGGCACAACCCCCAACCTGGAGGGCCAGGTTCCTCTTTCCCCGGGAACAAGGGTCGCTGCACACATTGGTTCACTACCTGGCGGGTGCCAGGGTAGCTATCCAGGGGGGGCCACGCGGAGGCTGTGTGTCAACTTGGATTGAGCAGGGACAGAGATCGAAGCTGGCGTTTGCCATGTTAAACGCGATCAACTTCTTTGCTCTGTTTGCTCGCTCCCTCCCTCCCGGTGGCCTCAGTTTGCCTACTTGAAATGGCATAGATTGGTTTTCTCATTTACATTTTATGGATTATCGCCTGCAAATTGTTAGTGTTTCAGAGGTGTATCTTTATCTTTGTGGTTGTTTTCTGCAATCCAGTTGCTTAACACACACCTGCTGTTTCAATAAAAAAGTCTGACTGCGTAATAGGGCAACATACTTGATCTACATTTATGCTTTAATGACTTGGTTCTTGTTGCGTTCGCAATTCAAGACTTGTGTACTAATCACTTGGTCGCTCCCCTACAGATCCTTGTCTACAATAGCACGATCTGTTAGTTGTTTTCTAGCCACATTTATTACTCAATTTTATTGTTTTGTTTTCTCAATTGGTGTTTGACTTCCGCGATATCTGGAATCTATAAAATACCGAGCACGTGCTACATTTTTCAATCGCTTACGATAGCTCAAGGTGCTTATATGTATACGGTCTTGAGTAAAATCGTACTGGAAAGCTATTCGCGTAGATTTAATGTAGTTGTAATCTCGGGTGTATATAATATCGAAAGAACTTAGGTTAGGTACAAGTGGTTGGCACAAACCACACGTAGGCCGAGGTCGGCCCATTGTGATACCACAACGATTATTACCCCTATCCGCTACCTGAGAACCAACCGGTGCTTCTGATGAAGCGATGGAGTTGAGCTATTTTTAGGTCTGCTAGCTCACTTAGATTTTCATAGAAAGGCGCGCCGAGGTAGATCCTCCTGCGATTCGCAAAAGAAGGGCATGAGCAGAGAAGGTGATGTATTGATTCCTCTTCCTCCTGGTCCATGCAACCGCGGCAGAAGTCATTGGAGGGTGGCCCCAGTCTGGCGGCGTGTTTTCCAATGGTGCAGTGACCTGTAATGACACCCACTAGACTGCTGAAGGTTGCCCTTTTGGTTGCCACTAGGTCCCTGGCTCGTCCTAGGCTAAGCTTAGGCCAGATTTGTTTGCCCGAGGGTAGGAAGATTGAGTGTGCTTGACCTCAGCCTTGGCAGTTCGTCGGCCGCGCAGTTATCCCTATGCCCGAGAACTCACAGACTTTAATGTTCAATTATTCAGCCATCTCATCTAGAGATAGGCGGCAGTTAAGGGATGTTTTGGTTTGTGGGTTACCGAGGCCAGAGATTTTATCGGAGGTTGGCTGTCCGTGCAAATGATAATATCCTTTGTGGATATGATAATATCCTTTGTGGACATTACATTGATCCTGAGCCATGCCAGGGCCTTAGGTTAAGTTCCTTGGAGAAGACTCCACTACCTACAGCCGTCTTCATCTTGGAGCCATCGGTATAGAGGGAAATCGAGTCCTTTGGCATGACTTTCCCTTCAGCCCATTCCTCCCTGGATGGAAAGACAACTTCGAAGTTCCTAGTGAACACATACTGCGGGATGATATAGCCCGTGTCCGTGGGTGCTTCGAAGTGATTAAAAATGCTAGTATGGCCTTTATGTGATGTGGGCCATTTTCCTATGTCCCTAATCTGTGGGACCGCGCAGGCAGCAACTTTCTTGCTGAAGAGGTCCAACGGTGGAAAATGCATTAGAACATTTAAGGCCTCCGTAGGGGTTGATCTGATCGCTCCGCTTATATGTATATAAACAGGCCGATCTTTGTATCTTCCCCAGAAGGTTTCGGTAGACTGCGTTGTCTAGAGCAGTCCACCAGACTACGATGGGCCTAATGGCTGTTGTGCAGAGCCAGTGCATAATGCTTGGTTGGAAACCCCACCTTCTGCCCACCACTTTCTTACAGCTGTTGAGGGCAGTGGTTACTTTCAACCCAGTGATCCCGTGCTCAAATCTCAAATTTCAAGATTTTAACTCGGATCACTGGGTTGGGAGTCAAGTGTGCTAACTATTACACCATGGGCCTGACTTGCGAACTAGCAAATTACTTGTTTGATTGACTTCTCCAAAGTGTGTTATTAAGTGTGTCGCCGAATACACTTAAAGTGTCATTAGAGTTTTTATTCTTGACACGCAAAAGAACGTACTATAGTTTCAACACGAAAAAGAGTCTAAATTTCAAAGATAAAAGAAGTGTGTTAGATAACACATATATGTGTGTTACTTAACACGTTAGAATTTCCAGTGTAAGGAGCTCTAAATGAAAGTCGTAAACATAAATAAAACGAAACCTCATCTGACCTTGATTATGCTCCACCACTCGCAATAAGATTCTTCCCACAGCATTCACTGAACGGACTGAACCCTTACAAAAAAAGAAAAATCGAATACGATTTTGGCCAATCTTAAAAACGTGCCGTAACACTTCCACCTCTCATTCGTTTTTACCTTGCGACAACATTCCATTCGCGATACCATTCCAATGAACATCACGAATCAACTCCAGTTTCGCAGCGCCAGAAAGTTCACACCATAAAATACCGTCAAGACGATACGATCTCGCACATGTGCAGGACCCAAAGACGTGTTCGATGTTCTTCAAATCAAATGTCAATGCCTCGAGTGCGCGATCGCGCGATCCGATCAACCGATATGGATGTCAAATAAAACACCAACGAAATCCAAAAACAAATTCACCGACAGGTAACAAGAGCTATGAGTAAGCCTTGCCATGTTCTCGTTTTGTTTCACTGGCGTGTAAATATGACGCCGATGACAGTTTGTAATATTCGTGCGATATTTTGCGAAACATTGTCTTGCTGTCACCTTTGAATGTCAATTGATTTGTTGTCAGATAATCTCATTGATCAGCGTTCGTTCGATACAAAGTTGCAAGGATTGTTCTTCTTACCGCTATTTCACTATTATTATTAGTTCCATGACATTTTCAACATTCAACCCTGTTGACAGTTGACAATCCGGCCAGAATGCATAGTGAACGTGCATGGAATCGATGAATGTGAGATTTATGTATGCGAATCGATTGACAGATCCCGTCAACGTCGTCGTTAAGTCACTTGGAAGGCGAGTGATCCATTTAACGTGGACGAATTGAGCTTCTGAGCTCGTAAGTTGTTTTTAATTATTTGATAATACGAGGTGGAATCGGAATCATTTCGACAAAAAGGTCGAGAATTGCATGAGTCAATCAGGGTTTCGTGCGTGGCTTCAATCTGCAAGAAATGAAATTCGCATTAATATTCAATGGGCAGAAATGTATCGGCTACATATGAAATTTAAATATCTGGTTGAACGAGGTGGTGGTGGTGGGGTTAGTCATAGATTGAATAGAAGTCATGGCTATTAAGATGGAACAAGGTTGTATCAACCTCTTTTGCTGTGGGTAGAAGGTAAGGTACCCATGTACGCGGTAAAGGTCAGCGAATATATTTTCAACTACTTAGATCGACTTAAATGCATCCCGGTCACCTCTACCGTGAGATCCAGACTCCAAGTGTCTTTTATTGCATCCAATAAAAGCCTTCGAATTTGATAGAAATAGATCTACTTGCTCACTGTCCGTCTGCTGGATAAATAAATATTCTCGTTCGAAACAGCGACCAGAACCACTCAGAGCTACCTTCTGAGATATGTAGGTAATTAATTCGATAACGTGATGTGCACGCTGCTTTTATGGCGTACACCGTGTCCATTCGCATTTATTATGTGTCCAGTCCTATCTGTTTCCAATCGTAATTTAATGATTTTATTAAATATCTTAGCGCCTTTAGCTGCAATCCGACGTGCCATGGAGTAGTGTGTAGCGAGAGTGCTTTTGTCTGTACCGCCTATCAAAGTGTGGCCATGAAGCTGATTTATGAAGTTCCTACAACGCGGCAATTTTGACGGATTATCGTGGTACACTGTAAGAATAAAATAAATACGATCGTAGGTGCAGCGATTAGACTGGTTCCAGTTTGGGTTTCCAGAGAATCAAGTCTGCGATAAGTCACACTTCTCTTAATGTGTATAATGCAAATGGAATTTGCTTTCAGTTTGTTCACGTTATTCTAATTAATTTCAAGTTAAGGAATACGAAGCAAGCAGTAGCAGTGGAAGCCAAATTATACCAAAATGGTTGTCACACTAACCGTCGAAACACGTCAGAACGTCCCGAACAAGTACCATTCATTCGTTTCGAGATGCCAAAGATGTGTGTGGCCTAGCATTGAAATGATGGAGCACAACTCCTTTTTTATAGCGCAAATCTAGTCGCTCTTTCTTGATTACTTTGTTCAAGCACAAAGAGTTGCGCACAATAGAGGACCACGTTGTACTAGGTCATAATGGACAATTCCCCTAAAATCCCACCAAACACTCAGCATAACATTGTTTGTCGTCAATTCATGCTCTGAAGTCGCGTGCTTTATTGGTTTTCAATTGGCCGTCATAATTCGCTGAAAAAATATTTCTTCTTCTTCTTCTTCTCAGCGGGCTACAGTTTGGGGTGAACCTGAGCCTCAACCAATATGCTCCTCTATCTAGCACGATCTTTTGCTAGCCTTTTCCACTGCCGCACACCCAGCCCAGTTGGCTGAGGTCCCCTTCCACCTGTGTGCGCCATCTTAAGTGCGGCCGTCCTCTGCTTCTTCGTCCCTCGGAGTTGGATTCAAAGACTCTCCGGGCTGGAGCTGTGGTGTCCACTCGCTCTACATGGCCCAGCCATCTTAGGCGTTGAATCCGTAGACGCCTGACTAGGCTCATGTCGCTGTAAAGCCCGTAAAGTTCGTGGTTGAATCTTTTCCTCCATCCTCCGTCTGCGTTTATAGGCCCGAAAATCACACGCAAAATCTTTCTCTCGAACCGACCAAGGGCCTCCTCATCCGCTTTTGATAGTGTCCATGCTTCTGCGCCGTACAACAGGACCGGGATGACAAGGGTCTTATATAGAGTCAACTTTGTCGTTCCGGAGAGGGCTCTATTACTTAGTTGCCTCCTGAGCCCAAAGAAACAGCGATTGGCAGGAGTGATTCTGCGTTTGATTTCGGAACTGATGTCGTTGTTCCAGGTCACTGCGGAGCCAAGTTAGACGAAGTCCTTAACTACCTCGAACTTATAACTGCCAATACCAACGTTCTGGCCAAGATTTCGGTGGTGAGTGTCCTTTTTTGATGACAGCATATACTTAGTTTTGCCCTCGTTTTCCGCCAGATCAACTTTCGCCGCCTCGAACTCAATACTCGCAAACGCCTCATTGACATCTCGCTGTGATCTACCTATTATGTCAAAATCGTCGGCGTATGCAAGGAGTTGCGAGGATTTGAACTAGATTGTGCCTCTTGTATTGGCCAGTGATTTTTGCACAATCATTTCCAATATGATGTTGAAGAAATCACACGACGGCGCCCTGCCTAAATCCTTTTTTGACATCAAAACTATAGGTAAGGTGTTCACCGATTCGGATGGAGCAGCAAGCATTCTCCAAAGCCATCCTACATAGTCTGACGAGTTTAGCGGGTATGCCAAAGGTAGACATAGCGTTGTATAGCTCTTCTCTAATTACGCTGTCGTATGCGGCTTTGAAGTCGGCAAATAGGTGGTGAGTATCTACATGAAATTTATTGGTTTTTTCCAGGATCTGCCGTAGTGTGAATATTTGGTCGATGGTGGACTTCCCTGGCCTGAATCCGCACTGATAAGGACCTATCAGCTTATTTACAAAAGGCTTCAGGTGTTCACACAAAACGGCAGAGATGATTTTGTAGGCGATGTTAAGCAGACTTATTCCTCTGTAGTTGGCGCAGTCAGAGGGGTCTCCTTTCTTGTGGATCGGGCATACGATGCTGAGACTCCATTCCTCGGGCATGTTTTCCTCTGAGCATATCTTACAGATGAGCTGGTACATGCTCCTAACCAGGTCATTCCCTTGAAGAGCTCAGCAGACAGTCCGTCTGCGTCAGCAGCTTAATTCGACTTGAGTTTCGATATGGCAATCTTAACTTCGTCGAGGTCAGGGGAACAAAATTCTCTGCGGACTTCGTCGATTAGAAATGGATCATTCCGCCTGACAGCGATATATTGACCGTTATACAGTCTGCAGAAGTGGTTTTTCTATATTCGAACGTCACGCCTGCAGTAACACCTCTCCAAATCCTCAATCGCGCGCTTCTCGTGCTCTTTCTTCTTTCTCCTGAAAAGCTTATTCTCTTCCCTTTTTTTTAACTCGCAGAGCTCACGAGCTGCCCTTGTTCTTCTATGCAGCGAGGCCTTATATGCATCCTACTTCGCTGTATGAATCCTCCTGCACTCGTCATCGAACCAGGTGCTTCTTCGTGGTATAGCCTTGAAACCCAAAACTTTGGATGCAGAGCTTTTCAGGGCTTGTTTGCAAAGGCTACACAGCTGTTCTAGCGTGGAGGATTGAGGTGCATTGGAGAGCTTATGGGAGGCGCGATCGGTAAAAGCACGAGCGGTTTCTGGCGATAGTAGCTTTCCGACGTCACAACTTTGTATTCTTACTCTACTCCTTTGCGTTCGTGATATCCGTAAGCGCATCTTGGCTACTACAAGATAGTGGTTCGAGTCGATGTTAGCCCCTCGGAAAGTTCGAACATCAAGAATAGTGGAGTCTGACGTCGATCGCGATGTGATCAATCTGGTTGGTAGTCGATTGATCAAAAGACCGCCAGGTGCCTTTGTCAATATCGAGGTGCTGGGAGCGCGTACTGGCTAGAAGGGGATTTCGCCCTGTAGCAAGATCAATCAGCCTGTGTCCGTTAGCGGAGGTGGTGTCGTGTAGGCTATGTTTGCCGATGACTCGTTCAAAGATGCTTTCCTTACCCAGCTTAGCATTGAAGTCTCCTAGTACAATTTTGATGTCATAGCTGGGACATTGGGCATACGTTCCGTCTAGGAGATCGTAAAGCTCATCTTTGGCGGAGTCATCCTTGTCTTCCGTGAGGGCGTGCACGCAGATCAGGCGCGTTTTACTCATAGTCGATCAGTCAAATTTCCTTAAGAGGTCCAATTGACATGTGGTTGATATTTAGTGTTGCCGCCAGTTCGTGACAGCCGGCCAACGAAAGCGAGGTGCATATTTGACACCGACATTTTCGGAACGGAATCAAGCAAATCCCGTCTAGGTCCTACTTTTGCTCAAAGTATTTTCACCGTACACTTTACAAAATTTTCGGCATATTTCTGTAGCATTGTCAGCGTATTTCTTCAAATATTTCACTCATATATACTTAGGTGGCGCTACAGTCCCCTGTGAACCTGAGCCTCAACCAACAAACTTCTCCAGCTGGCACGGTATTTTCCTAGCTCTTTCCAGTGCTGCACCCCCAATTGGTTAAGGTCACCTTCCACCTTTATGTGCCACTTTAGATTCGGTCGTCCTCTACTGCGTCATCTCCCGGGGATGGATGCGAAGACTCTTTGGACCGAAGCTGTGTTGTCCGTTAGCCATGTCGTTGTATCTTCTACTCTAATCTCGGTTTATACAAACGGGACCTTAGATTCAATGTAGAATTTGCCTTTCGAAGCGGCCAAGGGCATTCTCATCTGCTTTCACTAATGTCCAAGCCTCTGTGCCGTAATCCGACCGGAGGGATCCATGGTGCTACCTTGGTTTTTCGGGGAGGGCTCTACTTGTCAATTGCCTCTTTAGACCAAAGAAGTAGCGGGTGGCAAGACCGTTTCTGCGCTTGATCTCAGCGCTGGTGTTGTTGTAGTCGGTCATTAGTGAGCCAAGATAGACGAAATTCTAAAACACTTCGAATTTGTAGCTGCCAAATGTGACATCCTGGCCGAGACGTCACTGTTGTGCGTGTTTTTGGACGATATATTTGGTTTTATCGTCAGTTACCGAAAGACACATTCTAGCCGCTTCTGCTTCAATGCTTTCATTCTTGCTACCTGATAAGATAGAGTAGTTGTCCGGCCAGCTAAAGTTAGCTGCCTGGGTGTACACAAGTCTCTTGGTCAGCCATGACAGGACAAACGGTGCTGAGATTCCATTCGTCGAGCACGCTTTCCTTCGACAGACATGCCGTCTGCGTCCGCGGCTTTATTAGCCTTAAGTTTCTAAATCATCAGCTTAATTTCATCTAGGCCGGGTGGACGAAAATCTCTTGCATCTTTGTCCGTTGCGGATGGATCATTCTGCCTAACAGCGATATGAGATCTTTCATCGCCAGTCTACAGAAGTGTTCCTTCCATATTCTCAGCATCGACTGTGAATCTACCACTAGTTGTTGGTCTTCATCCCTACAGGCTTCCACTCTAGCTTATAGCCTTGGCATTTTCGTTTTACTTTTTCGTAAAACTTGCGAGCATTGTTCCTGTGATAGCATCTCTCCATCTCCTCGATCTAACGCTTTTCGCACTGTCTCTTTTTCTTCCTTAAAAGCATGTGTTCCTCTCTCCCTTTCTGCTCGTAATGTTCACGGTCGGTTCTCGCCGTCTATGTAGCATGGCTTTGTAGGCGGATGTCGGGGCAGCTTTCTATGGGAGCCACGCGGAGGCTATGTGTCATCTTGGATTAAGCAGTGGCAGAAATCGAGGCTGGCGTTTGCCAAGTTAAACGCGATCAATTTCTTTGCTGTGTTTGCTCGCTCCCTCTCCCCTCGCTAGAATTAGGACTGCTATATAATGATGAGGAGGAAGAAGGCTAGGCCAGCCCCACAATGACTTTTGCAGAAGCTGCAGGGACGAAGAAGAAATTGAATCCATTCAACACCTACTATGCGAATACCCGGCACTAGCCCAATAAAGGAATGTGTTCCTTGGAAGTTGCGTCCTTTCGGGACAAGAAGAGGTAAGTAAGTTAAATTGGGCTGAGCAGACTGCTGGGATTTCTGCATGCACCTGGACTGCTATATAATGATGAGGAAGAGAGGATTCTGCATCCCATCTCCTATGCAGTTGCGCTACCCCAGCCTCCATAAGAATACGATTTCTGGGAGAATAATTCTTTGATGAATTAGCGGATGTATCCGAAACGGAGGTCAGCAAACTATTCAAAACACAAAATGGTTCCAGGAGTAACGGTGACCAAGCCGACTCGAATGGTAACACAATGGACCTATCTTGGTCTAAGTGATGCTCACTGCTTTGCGGAGTGAATCTACATAACCAACTAAGCAGTCGTGCGCGGATCAATCGTATCCCTGTCATTGAACTCTTTTTAGGCTTTTTGATTTCGTGGAAAAGTTACGTTTTATACGTACTGCAGGACGCACTCTCTTTTCCTATTTGCTGCCACAAAAGGATATGTGCCATTTTTAGCTATAAGATAAAAGCAAGAGTGAATGTTGCTTTCACATGCCGTGTTATTGCACTTGTATCATACTAGCTTGAAAAAACGAAAGTCTCGAGACTGACTTAATGATCGTATGATTTTAAGTTGAAGTCTAAATAATTCAAACTTGCTTTAGAGCCTTGTTTTCAATGACAAGTGTCTCAAGGCTACCGTTATATACTGAATATTCGATATTGTCATTTCAAGCAGTTGGTGGTAAAACACCTGCCTATCATTAGATATCAAACATGATAGGCATCGTGACGCCTATTTCACAATAAAAGGTTCGTTCGACCCTGTGGTAATGTAATAAAAACTCGTCTTCGTCGCGTTTGGTAACAGCCGAAAGTAGAACGAACTATGTCAACACCAGGCTGGGAGATAGACGCATTGGACTGAATCCCGCGCCAAAAATGAGTAATAAAAAAGGAAAAAACTCAAAAACCTTTAAGCTAATTATGTACTTTCAATCTTTGTCGCGCTTTCAGCATGGTTCCAGCACTTGCCAGCAACCTTTTTTGGCTTCTATGTCTCGTTTTCTCGTTTTGTCTTATTTGTTTATTGATCTAGTTTATCAAACTACCGGTTCGAATCGGTTTTCGTCGTCTTCTCCACGTTTGAATCGACGCCAAGGCGTCGGGGCGTAATGGAAAAAACCTATTATGCTTGCTGTGGTTGACCATTTGGCAAAATATGTACATCCGTCGGCAGAAACAAGAAGGTTGTCTGGAAGTGAGGCCTTAACGCCGCCTGTCATCAATGCTGACAACCTTCAACCGGTTCGTTTGACATTATATCCCAGTGTCGCATTGAATGAACTGCATTCCAGAACAAAGTGGGAATTTTTAAGCTGAGTCACAGGCACCGTAATGGGCAACACACTCGAGTCCTTCTTTGGCAAATACGTACTAACCAGAGTAGAACACGTTTTGTTCGTGTTTTGTCTTTACGATATCGATTCGCGATATTCATTCATAACTCGGTTCAATAGTGTTGAGTGTTTGATGTCGTATCTTTCGGAAGTGATGTGGATTCATGTATCATTTTTGTTTTACTATTTATTGAACGTTATTGGAAACCAGTTCGAGGATAGATTTATGAACGCAGGTTTTTTGGTGGTATGCGGCGCGAGGAGAACTTCGGGGGCATGGCAAGGGATGACAACACATGTGGTTGGACGTGTTCTGCATCCAAAAGTGATCATGAGTAAGAATTGCTTTTTGGCTCTTGATTATTTTTATCTTCTACCTTTCGGTAATCATCTGTTTTGGGGCGGAGAATAGTTTTCAATCAGATTGAGTGTCAAGATCAGTTCGGTTTTAGGGATCCTTCATTCCAGTTCTTGTTTGTTACGGTGTTCGCGGTTCGAATTGAGAATGATTTTCAGTCTTCAGTGAAAGCGACGTGCAAGATATGTTACAGCAAAACGTTCACGTGAGTACCTTGTGCGATTATGTAACGTACGACCATCTGTCTTTTGTGTCGTCATAGTTTGTAAGTTTATTTCGGCTTTTGTTTTTTAAGTGACCTGTCATTCACACTGATAGTTCGTTGAACTAACTTTATGGATTATTGAGTTGTTCGTTTCTTCTTTTTGTTGTGGTTTACATTCGGATGCATTTGATTAAATACGAGAGCATAAAAATGGATTTTATTCGATTTGTATTCCGATTTGGTTTTTGATATAATTATGGGTCTTAAGTGTCGAACCTTGGCAGTGGCTCGTCCCTGAATATAGAAAAAGTATTATTTTCAATTCGCCGTACAAGCAGTTAACCCTCGGCTTTTTTATTTTAATTTTTTTTTATTTCAGCTAATTATCACGTTTCAAATCTTGTCTCTCGACTTTATTGCCTCGATTTTTATATATTTTTCTATGACTTATGGACAGCATTGTTTTAGACGGGGTTACTTATGCCTTCCTTGTACCTAATTTTATAAAGGCCTTTGAAAGTAGTTCGTCAGCCGGCCGAAAAATGACATAATGGTAATTTGATAAATGTAAACAAAAGACTTGACGTGCGAACTACATTTCAACTCAATTATTGCATTATATTGATAGATAGCTGTCACCCGCATTGTGTATTGAGACAAATTGACTTTTTGGAGCTTAACTTATCCATATATTCGGTTGATCAACCAACAAGCATCGTACTTACAACATACTTACATATATGGGAAAGAGAAGCAAGCATTGTTCGAGTAGTTCTGTTGTTAGTTTTTTGTAACAAACAGATTTGAGTTTTCTTCGATACCGTATATAATCCACGATTAATAGAACTTGAAGTGTTACAAATTGGGCGAAAGAAATGCCCTACCGTGAAGATACTTCAATTTTTGTAAGTGGCCTCAACTGTCCTCAACTGAAATTTGGCATTTTTGTTATAGACAGATAGAGATTAGGTTACAATTAAGGGGTGGAGCAATGGACGTATAAACAACTTAGAATTATTGTTACAGTTCACTTGACTGGTGTCCTGATCGGTGCTTTGACATAACGTGATTGATTTTTATAGACGTTTTAGTCGTCGTCAACCAGAGACATCCAATAAGCTACTGGCTCCGTGTTGCTTGCTCGGCCAAGAATATTACTGCTGTGCCCAAGGACAACGGACACAGCAACAGCAGACGTTCTTTGCGTCAAATGTTTGGCGATCAATTGATGCCTGCTGACGGGCTTCTTAACGGACGCTACAGTTCGGGGTGAACCTGGGCCTCAACCAACATGCCCTTCCAACTAGCACGATATTTTGCTAACCTCTCCATTGCCGCACACCCAGTTGGCTGAGGTCTTCTTCCATCTGTGTGCGCCATCTTAAATGCGGCCGTCCTCTGTTTCTTCGTCCATGGGGATTGGACTCAAAGACTCTCCGGATTGGAGCTGTGGTGTCCATTCGCCATCTAGCCATCTAGAATCCGTAGAATCTGTAGACGCTTGACTAGACTCATGCCCCTGTACAGTCCGTAGAGTCCATGGTTGAATATTTTCCCCCATCCTCCGTCTGCGTTTATAGGCCCTTTCTCTCGAACGGACGAAGGACCCTCTCAGTCGCTTTTGATAGTGTCCATGCTTCTGCGCCGTACAGCAGGACCGGGATGATAAGGGTGTTATATAGAGTCAACTTTGTCATTTGGGAGGCTCTATTACTCAATTGCCTCCTGAGCCCAATGAAACAGCGATTGGCAAGAGTGATTCTGCGTTTGATTTCGGAACTGATGTCGCTGTTCCAGGTCACTGCGGAGCCAAGGTAGACGAAGTCCCTAATTACCCCAAACTCGTATCTGCCAATACAAATGTTCTGGGCAAGACGTCGGTGGTGAGTGCCTTTTTTGACGATAGCATACACATATTTAGTTTTACCCTCATTTACTGCCAAACCAATTTTCGCCGCCTCCATCTCAATACTCGCGAACACCTATTTGACATATCGCTGTGATCTACCTATTATGTCAATGTCGTTGGTGTATGCAAGGAGTTGCGAGGATTTGAAATAGATTGTGCGTCTTGTATTGGCCAGTGATTTTTGCACAATCATTTCCAATATGAAGTTGAAGAAATCACACGAAGGCGCATCCCCCTGCCTAAAGCCTTTTTTGACATCAAAACTATCGGTAAGGTGTTCACCGATTCGGATGGAGCAGCGAGCAATCTCCAAAGTCATCCTGCACAGTCTGATGAGTTTAGCAGGTATGGCAATGGTAAACATAGCGCTGTATATCTCGTCTATAATTACGCTGTCGTATGCGGCTTTGAAGTAGACAAATAGGTGGTGAGTATCGGCTTGAAGTTCATTGGTTTTTTCCAGAATCTGCCGTAGTGTGTAGATTTGGCCGATGGTAGACTTCCCTGGCTTGAATCCGCACTGATAAGGACCCATAAGCTTATTTACAAAACGTTTCAGGCATTCACACAAAATGCCAGAGAAGATTTTGTAGGCGATGTTAAGAAGACTTATTCCTCTGTAGTTGGCGCAGTCAGAGGGGTCTCCTTTCTTGTCGATCGGGCATACGATACTGAGACTCCATTCCTCGAGCGTGCCTGCCTCTGACCATATCTCACAGATGAGCTGGTGCATGCTCCCATCCAGGTCATGCCCAACTGCCTGGAAGAGCTCAGCAGACAGTCCGTCCGATCTTAACTTCGTCGAGGTCAGGGGGATGGAATTTTCTGCGGTGTTCGCCGCTAAGAAATGGATCATTCTGCCTAACAGCGGCATGTTGACTAACATCGCCGTTATACAGACTGCTGAAGTGGTTTTTCCATATTCTCAGCATCGACTACGATTCTACTACTAGGTGTCCGGTCCAATTCCGGTTGGCTTCCGTTCTGGCCTTTTAACCTTGGCATGTTCGATTTATCTGTTGATAAAACTTTCGAACGTCACGCCTGCAGTAACACCTCTCCAAATCCTTAATCGTGCGCTTCTCGTGCTCTTCCTTCTTCCTTCTGAGAAGCCTATGCTCCCCCCTTCTTTTCAACTCTTAGAGCTCACCAGCTGCTTTTGTTCTTTTATGCAGCGAGGCCTTATATGAATCTTGCTTCGCAGTGTGAAACCTCCTGCACTCGTCATCAAACCCAATCTTTGAATGCAGAGCTTTCAGGGCTTGTTTGCAACGGTTCCACTGCTGTTCTATTGATAGCGTGGGGGGTTGAGGTGTATTGGAGGTGTATTGGGAGACGCGAGAGCACCGTTGCGCAGTAGTGTGTTGGCCTCTGACGCCGATGACACGGGATCGAATCCCGACACAGCCATGTCATCGAACGTGTTTTTCAAGGTGTTTCTCCTCAGCGGGGTTCTGACAAAACCCCCTGTAATAAAATTGTCATAAAAAGCTTCTCGAAATTCGCCGTTCGGAACCGGCAATAAACTGTAGGTCTCTTTCACCTATGGGAAAATTGAATCACACATAACATGGGTGATTGAGAGAAGCTCGGCTCTGGTCCTTCATGCGCTGTAACGGCAACATGACTGCATGCAAGGGAGACGCAATCGGTGAAAGTACGAGCGGCTTCTGGCGATAGTAGCTTTCCGACGTTATAGCTTTGTATTCTTACTCTTCTCCGCCACGTTCGTGGTATCCGTAGGCGCACCTTGGCTACTACAAAATAGTGGTCCGAGTCGATGTTAGCTCGTCGGAAAGTTCAAGAAGGAGACTCGGACGTCGATCGCGATGTTAGTGATTGGTTGTTCTGGCGACCGCCAGGTGCCTTTGTGTTTATCGAGGTCCAAGATTTCGGCCCATAGCAAGATCAATCAGCCTGTGTCCGTTATCAAATTTGGTGTCGTGTAGGCTATGTATGCCTGCTGACCGAAATTGAAATGACAATGATTTCGTATACAAAATCATGATGAACGACGAAGCTGTTTACAACCATACAGATTAAAGAAAAGTAAAATGTTGTGTTCCTAGAGCGCATCAAGAACCAATGCATCCCCTCAAAATGACTGCTTGGTAGAGCCTTTTCAGTGAGAAAGTGTTTTCTTCAGGACACCAACAGTACAACCCTACTGATGGACCCTTTAGTCAGATGTTAAATTAAATTTTAACCACAACTGGTCTCTGAATATAGCTTCAAGCATTGTGAGTTCTAGCCGTCTAGAGTAATCACACAACTTGGCTTACGTTTAAGACTTTGCTTTACTTTTTTATTTCCAATCCGTCTGACTCCTGTGACTCCCATTCTGGTCGGCCGGATCACCAGATTTAACAGCGATAGACTTCTTCATTTATGGTTTTTTAGAAATTTTGTTTTTATCAGAAAAAGAACCATAAACCACCAACTTGGAGCTAGGAGATTTGCGAGGAGCAATTCAATGTACCATACAATAAGGGCAAGGAGGAGGGCAGAGGAGGTCATTTGATAAATGTCTTTTTTTTTAGGAAACAGGAATCAATTCTTTTCATTCTTAATAAATTTGCAATCAATTCTCCTATTGGCACCACTTTTGCCCTATCTTGTAAAGGCGTTTTTATTTTAGGGGTATACATATTCAAGGTGCATTACAGTACATACCTAAGATCTATGATATTATCTCCATTTAGTAGACAGTAAAATAGATAATTGTATGCCTAATATGACCTAAATGTGACCTCGGGCATATGTGGGCCACGCCTAGCTCGGATGAAGCGCAATCTTGAAGGCAAATTTTCGACAAACTTATCGAGCAATTGGGTCCGTATATCAGCAATAACACGGCGAATGTTGACTTCCAAATCGCCTAACGTCTCTGGCTTATCAGCATAGACTAGTGACTTCACATACCCCCAAAAGAAGTTATCTAAAGGTGTGAGATCACAGGATCGTGGAGGTCAGTTCATAGGTCCATTACGCGAAATTATGGGCTCAGCAAATGTTTCCCGCAATACGCTGATGGTGTCGAGCACCGTGTGGCATGTTGCGACATCTTGTTGAAACCAAAGCTGTCAATCCCATTCAACTGAGGAACGACCAAGTAATAAATCATAGCGCTCTCCATTGGCGGTAACATTCTGGTCGGCATCGTCCTCAAACAAAAATTGACCGATGATTCCACCAGTTCATAGAGCACACCAAACAGTGAGTTTTAATGGTTTTAAAGGCATCTCGACAAAGGTTTCTGAGTTTTTTTTTTAACTCCAATTTTGCATATTACATATCCATTCGACAAAAAATGGGCTTCACCGGAGAACAAAATTTTGCATTGAAATGAGGATCAAACTAAATCATGTTTTCGACAGTACACTGAACCTACGACGCCTATTATGGTCACGCGGTTCCAACTCTTGCACAAGCTAGGTCTTATAAGCTTATAAGCCAATATTTTTTCCTATAATCTTCCGCAAAGTGGATGGGCATAGCTCCAATTGCTGTGCACGATGGTGAATCGACTCATTTGGATCCTCCTCATCACTACGCTCCACAACAGCAATAGCTTCTTCCGTTCGCACTGTTTGTGGTCTTTCGGGTCTTTTGGGTCATCAGAGCCAACTTCGCTGGTGCCGTCTCAGCTGGAATGGTCAGCAGAGGTATACCACAGGGTGACGTACTCTCCCCACTTCTCTGGAACTTGGTAGTCGATGAACTACTCCTTTTTCTAGAACAGGATGGGTACGTTGTTACCGCATATGAGGACGATATTGCTATAGTCGTCAGAGGCCAACACATTAACCACTACCCCACGGTGCCCTCGGAAGATATCGTAAAATTCTGAAGCCAAATAAAGCACCAGGCTACGATTTAATTACAGGAGATGTCCTTCAATATTTGCCGAGAAATGCTCTACTCAAACTTCTATATATTGTTAACGCAGCGCTTAGGTTAGAACATGTACCGAGCAAATGGAAGGGCGTCGTACTTATTATGGTTCTAAAGCCCGGAATGCCATCGATGGATAAAAAATCTTATCGCCCAATATCGTTGTTGCCAATAATTTCGAAAGTCTTCGAAAGAATTATAATCAACCGCTTAAAGCCGATTGTCGAAGAAAAGTGTCAGTTTGGTTTCAGAAGCAAGTATTCCACTTTAGACGTACTACTGCATGATATCAGCGAATTTCTCGAACTCCCACCATCCAGTTAAAGAAAAAGCTCCTAAGAGAACACTATGGCTATACGAGAAAGCCAACTGGTGCGGCCTTAACAACTTCTTTCGGATCTTTAACTGGTCGTTGTGCTTCCTCGACAACGACGTGGACGCAAATTTTATTACCAGCAAGATTAAAAGCACCAGGCCTAAGGAGAATACGTCGTTTGACTCGAACTGCAAAGAGGCTATTAGACTCAGGGAGCTAAGTTTTCGGGCCTACAATGCAAACAGTTCTGAGGAAAACCGAAAGAAGTACATACGAGGCAGAAATGATTGCAACACCCACATTCGACGGATTAAATTCCAATCCGAAGTAAAATGAAGGCGTAAAATCCCTCAATGTCCCAAAGGTAGCAAAAGTTTCTGGTCGTTTGTAAAAAACGTAAAAAACTCAACTAAGTCGTCTATACCGACGCTCATCCACAATGGCATTCCAGCTCTCACCCCCTTAGACAAAGCTAACCTACTTGCTGCCCATTTCGCAACCAGTTCCCAGCTGCCAGCCTGTACTTTGTCTCCGCCTGTACTAGAGTGCGTCAATTCCGCCATGGGACTAATCCACTTCCGCACTCGTATAGTCGCAAGGGTTCTTAAAGACCTCGACACAAATCCGCTGGTACAGCAATACCATGCCCCAATAGTTCTAAAGAGGTGTTCTTCTACGCTGGCAAAACCACTGCGTAAGCTTTTTCACCTTTCCTACACCTCTGGGTTCTTTCCGAGTAGGTGGAAAACAGCATTTTTCCAGCCTATACCCAAAAAAGGCGAATCATCTTCTCCCTCCAACTACCGACCCATTGCACTAACGTCCCTTCTTTCCAAGGTCATGGAAACGCTGATTAACCGTCACCTTATGAAATATCTTGAATCACGGAAACTCCTCAATGACCGCCAATACGGTTTCCGCAGCAACAGATCCACTGGTGATATGATGGCATATCTCGCTGAAAAGTGGAATCACTCGCTTCACCAAGCAGGTGAAAGCTAAATTGTTGCACTGGATATTTCGAAAGCATTTGACAGGGTTTGGCATGAAGCCCTTTTGTCGAAAATGCGTGCTTTTGGGATCGATAGAAGTTACCTTTCGAATCGTTCAACTCAAGTTGTTTTGGACGGATTCACTTTGTAAATGCCGGTGTTCCCCAGGGCTCCGTTTTGTCTCCGACACTCTTTCTTATTTTTATAAATGATCTCTTGTCTGTTACTTCTAATTCAATTCACTCCTTCGCTGACGACAGTACCCTCAGCTTCTAATATTCGTTCACCAGTTTACGACCCTGCACTTCGGTTGTAGATAATGAGCGGCAGCGTATGTTAAGCTCATTAAGCTCCGATATCGACAGCATCGTCCAATGGGGTAAAAACAATAGAGTGGAATTTATTGCTTCCAAAACACAATGCTGTCTCTTGTCGTTAAAGCGTATAAATAACCCGCAGCCATTATCCATGAATGGCACTTGCATCTCAGAAACTGAAAAGCCTTCCATCCTGGGTATGAGTGTTGCTCACAATCTTAATTGGAGCGACCATATATTCAGTGTCGCCAAGAATGCTGTGAAATGCCTAGGATTCTTATACAGATGCAAGAAATATTTCTCACCCTTAGATCTGGCTACAATCTATGAGGCGTTCATTTGCCCCAAATTAGAGTTTAACGCTCATGTCTGGTCCGGTGCTTCCAAGACCTCACTGCACCTACTTGACAGAATACAAAAACGAGCGATAAAACTGATAGGTGACCCCAGCATTACCAAAACATTAGACTCGCTGGAACACCGCAGGAATGTTACCTGCCTCTCCCTGTTTTATCGTTACTACCACCAAAAATGCTCTGATGAAATAGCCAGTTGCATTCCGCCCCTTCAACATTTCTCCCGCAGTACACGTCTCTCTAGGAATGCTCACCAATATACTCTGAAGCCCGCTTTCGGACGTACTGTCAAATATAGAGAAAATTTCATTAACCGAACCACACGAATCTGGAACTCCCTGCCGGATTCGGTTTTCCCCCCTCAATGCAACATGCAACCATTTAAGATCAATGTCCATCGGTATCTCCTCTATTCCTCTTTCTCTCTACCTTCTGCCCGCACTGTGTCGCCGACATAATAAGGTTATTAGACCTTGAGTGTGCGCAAATTAAAAAAAAAAAAAAAAGACAAAATGCATCGAAAAACCGATTTTGTCGAAAAAGCAGTCGAACATAAGCTAATATGATCGAGTGTATTTCCTGCCGTCTCCCAAGCCTTTGGCAAAGTGTGGCACGAATGTTTGGGATATATGAATGGTTAGGTTACGTTAGGTTAAAATGGTTGGCATACGCCACACGTAGGCCGAAGTCGGCCCATTGTGATACCACATGGATAATATTACCTTGATCCGCTACCTGAAATCCAATCGGTGCTTCTAATGAAGCGATGGAGTTGAGCTATTTTTATGCCTGCTAGCTCACTTAAGTTATCATAGAAGGGCGCGCCAAGGTAGATCCTCCTACGATTCCCAAAGAAGGGCATGAGCAGAGGAGGTGGTCAATCGATTCCTCTTCCTCCTCATTCATGCAGCCGCGGCAAAAGTCATTGGAAGGTAGCCCTAGTTTGACGGCATGTATTCCAATGGTACAGTGGCCTGTAATGACACCCACTAAAATGCTTAAGGTTTCCCTTTTGATTGCCACAAGGTCCCTGGTTCGTCCTAAGTTTAACTTAGGCCAGATTTTTTTGGTGATAAAGCCGATGCTACTTTCGTTCAATTGGAGGTTGGTAGCCTCTATGCTTCGAAGTTTTATGATGTCCTTTACTGTACTTATTGGTGCCTTTAGATACCCGAGGGTTGGAAGACTGAGTGTGCTTGACCCTAACTTTGCGAGTTCGTGGGCCGCGAATTATGGAATATCCATATGCCCGGGAACCCACAGTATTTTTAGGTTAAACTGCTCAGCCATCTCGTCTAGAGATATGCCGGGGATTTTATCGTAGTTTGGCTGTCCGTGCAAATGATAATATCCTTAGCGGATATTACATCGATCCTAAGCCATAAAGGGGCCTCCATTATCGCTGTTATTTCTGCTTGATACACACTGCAGTGATTTGGGAGCCTGAAAGATAGGTTGAGGTTAGGCTCCTTGGAGAAAACTCCACTACCTACACCCGTCTACCCGTATAGAGGGAAAGCGAGTCCTTCGGTATGACTTTCCCTTTTGCCCATTCCTCTCGGGATGGAGAGATAACTTCTGTCTCCATACTTCGAAGTGATCAAGAATGCTAGTATGGCCTTTATGTGATCTGGACCGTTTTTACTACTGCACGGCTTCCGTGCTAGAGGTTGTCCAGGAACCATCATTCCGCATAAGGTGACTTGGGTTGTACGGGGCCGAAGCCAGAATCTTCCTTATTCTTAAAGCTTCGGATGCCGCCTCGATATTTTCGTAGTAGTTTTTCCACGATTGCCTTTTTGGCCTGCGTTCCGCAGGGAAGCATACTTGGTCCGCTATTTTACCTGTTTAATACCAATAATATAACCATATTAAGATGGCTGATTCCTACTTTGAAAAAAATGTTCACCGCTAGCCTAGCACGTGCTCACATACCCATTTCTTGGCGCACAGTGAAAGTGGTATTAATTCCCAAAATAGGAAAAGAGGACTACTCACTTGCCAAGAGCTTCAGACCAATTAGTATGACATCCTTCCTGCTGAATAGCATGGAGAGACTGGTAGAGTTGCACGTGCGCAAAGTTGCCCTTTGAATGCATCCTCTTTCGGAGATGCAGCATGCTTATCAGCGCTTCAAAACCTAGTCGGGAAAATTGAATGCGCGCTTGAAAGGAATGAGGACGCGCTGGGCATCTTCATCAACATTGAGGGAGCTTTTGATAACGTAACATTCGACATCATGTGCAAAGCTGCCACACCTCATGGCGTGGATGAAGCACTGGTCTTGTGGATCAAAGCAATGCTTATGAACAGGACACTGACCGCGGATGCAGGTCTCGACCAATGTGTCCAATCCGGTGTAAAAAGGGGCTTCCCGCAAGGTGGCGTCCTGTCTCCGTTGTTATGGTGCATGGTGGTCGACTCTTTGCTTGATGCTCTCAATGCCTCTGGAATCGATGCCCAGGCCTATGCGGATGATGTCACCGTTCTTTCTCTCGGCTCATGCTTAGCAACTGTCCGTCTTAAAGCACAGGCGGCGCTAAATGTGATCGATGATTGGTGTACCAGATATGGACTGTCGGTAATCCTCTTAAGACCGATGTCATTCTCTTCACGAGAAGGAGGAAACATACCGACATGGCTCAGCTGGTACTGAAAGGCACTTCCATTCCGATATCCAAGTATCTAGGCGTCATCTTAGATAGCAAGCTTCTCTGGTCAAAGCATGTTGTGTCAAAAACCACCAAAGCGCTGCCAGTTTTCTGGCAATGCAAAGGAGCTTCTGGCAAAACATGGGGCTTATCGCCGGTAAAGATCCTCTGGGTCTACATGGTAATGACAAGACCTATAATCTTATATGCATCGGTTGTCTGGTGGAACAGACTAAAACGCAAACGCGCTGCTCTAGATACTACGATGAACTTTCCGCCTCTTGATATATATATCAGAGGATGTGCTCTGAAAGCTATGTCTCGTCTGATGAAAAACGGCCTCTGATACAACTCGCACAGGAATAACAGTGTGCTTGCGCAAGAATTGTCCTGCGACCCCTGTCTCATGGACATGCCATCTGACGCATTGACGCCCTTTATCCTACTGCGCCGTCATTTCACAGTCGAGTTTCCATGGCGTCAAGATTGGCTCTGGTTGGATACTGAACCTGGAAAAGATAGTCTTCGCATTTTCACGGATGGCTCCAGGTCTGGACGGAGGTCCGGTGTTGGGGTCTTCTTTGAGCGCGAAAACATCTGACTGCAATTCTCGTTGGAAAAATATGCGTCTGTTTTTCAGTCAGAGATATACACAATCCTAATGGAGGGGGAAAAGCATATGCGTCTGCAGTGACAGCTGCACTCAAAGCTGTGTGCAACCCCTTAACTAGCTCCAAATGAGTGCTTGAACAGAGTGGTCGACTAAATTCCTTATGGTGTATGGGTTTCAGGCCAATCTGGGATCTCAGGAATTGAGATCTCTGATGAGCGCGCCAGAATGGGTTCAGAGGAGAGCTTCTCAGAGCTTAATTTCCACATTAACGTATGGGTGTTTAATACACACAACCGAATATGCAGGATTGCAAAGCGCGTATGCCCTGATGTCTGCAAGAAACCCTCAGCATTCCTCCTGTCTTTAAGTAGAATCGACTGCAGAATACTTGTGGGAGTCATTACGGGCCATTACACATCTGCTAAGGATCTCTGCGTGCTTGGCATAAGTGAGACGCCTCAAAGCATTCTCTCTGTGACTGTCTCGCCTTTCCTCGCGCACGGTGGCGCACCCTTAGGGCCGACGTGGTGTGTGCCGATTCTCTTATCTCTACAAAGTCGGCGACACAGTGATGGCAGAAGGTGAAAAGAGGGATAGAGGGGATGCCGATGGACATTGATCTTAAACGCATGCATGTGGTACTGAGGGGGAAGACCGAATCCGGCAGGGAATTCCAGAATTGTGTGGCTAAAGACAGTACCTCCGAAAACAGGTTTCGCAGTATATTAGTGAGCATTCCTAGAGAGGCGTGTATTGCGGGAGAAATGTTGAAGGGGCGGAATTCAACTGGCTATTTCATCAGAGCATTTTTTGTAGATGTAACGATAAAACAGGGAAAGGTAGGAAACGTTCCTGCGATGTTCCAGCGAGTCTAATGGTTTGGTAATGCTGGAGTCACCTATCAGTTTTATCGCGCGTTTTTGTATTCTGTCTAGTAGGTGCAATGAGGTCTTGGAAGCACCGAACCAGACATGAGTGTTAAACTCTAATTTGGGGCGAATTAACGTCTTATAGATTGTAGCCAGATCTAAGGTATAAGATGCCTAGGCATTTCGTAGCATTCTTGGCGACACTGAATATATGGTCGTTCCAATTAAGATTGTGAGCAACACTCATACCCAAGATGGAAAGCTTTTCGGTTTCTGAGATGCAAATGCCACTCATGGATGACTGCGGGCTAGTTATACGCTTTAATGATGCTGTCGATATTGGAATTTAATGAGCTTAACATGCGCTACCGCTCATTATCTGCGGCCGAAGTGCAGGGTCGTAAAGTAGTGAACGAATATGAGAAGCTTAGGGTACTGTCGTCACCGAAGGAGTGAATGGGATTAGAAGTGGCTGACAAGAGATCGTTTATAAAAATGAGAAAGAGTGTTGGAGACAAGACGGAGCCCTGGGGAGCACCAGAATTTACAATGTGAGTATCAGACTTGAATCCATCTTCGATAAAACGGCTTCATGCCGACCCCTGGCAAATGCTTTCGGATTATCTGTTGCTGCGGAAACTGTGCATAAGCGGTTAACCAGAGTTTCCATGACCCTGGACAGAAGGAAAGTTAGTGCGATGGGTCGGTAGTTGGAGGGAGAAGATGATTCGCCCTTTTTGGGTATAGGCTATAAATGCTGTTTTCCACCTACTCGGAAAGAGCCCGGAAGAGTAGGAAAGGTGAAAAAGCGTATGCAGTTTTCTTGCCTCAAGAACGAAAAACTACTAGATAATTCAATTCAATTACTTAAGTAGGAAGGCTGTCGGATAACCATCATTCCTACAACAAAGGCAAATCGTTGGTCACTGGAACACAAGTAATATACCCTAGTGCCCTTTCTCGATATTGAGGGCGCCTTTAACCATGTTGAAACATGGGCCGTCACCAAAGCGCTGCCTGATCTGGGTGTTACGGGATCAATGATAGAACTGGTATGACATCTGCTGACGCAAAGAGTCGTCAAAGCCAACTTCGCTGGTGCCGTCGCAACTAGAATGTTCAGCAGAGGTACACCACATGGTGGAGTACTTTCCCCCTACTCTGGAACGTTGTGGTCAATGAACTACTACTGTTACTAGAACAGGAAGGGCACGCCCAAGCAGATGACATTGCTACTGCCGCCCAGCACTCTAGGATCTAATGCAGGGTGTATTAAACATAGAAGAAACCTGGACGCAGTACTGTGGACTTGGGGTCAATCCCAAGAAGATCGACCTAGTACTGTCCACAAATGAATATAAAATTCCGCCCTTCAACCCACCGAGGTTGGGAGTATGTATGTATGTATGTTGGCGTTACAGTCCATGAAGAACCTGAGCCGAGCTTCTCTCAATCACCCATGTTGTGTGTGATTTCATTTTCCCATAGGTGAAAGGGACCTACAGTTTATTGCCGGTTCCGAACGGCGAATTTCGAGAAGCTTTTCATGACAATTTTACTACAGGGGGTTTTGTCAGAACCCCGCTGAGGAGAAACACCGTGAAAAACACGTTCGATGACATGGCTGTGTCGGGATTCGATCCCGTGTCATCGGCGTCAGAGGCCAAGTCCTTGACAGGAGGCTGAATTGGAAACCCAACATTCTTGAACTCGTCAAGAAAGCAACCACTGCCCTCTACAGTTGAAAGAAAGTGGTGGGCAAAAAGTAGGTTCTCCAACCAAGCATTATAAAGCTCTATAAAGCAGTCATAAGAGCCATCCTCCTGTACGGCATCGTAGTCTGGTGGACTGCTCTTGGCAAGGCAGTCTATCGAAACCTACTGGGGAAAGTACAAAGATCGGCCTGTTTATCTATAAGCGGAGCGATCAGATCAGCCCCCACGGAGGTCTTAAATGTTCTAATGCATTTTCCACCATTGGATATAGGAAAATGGCCCACATCACATAAAGGCCATACTGGCATTTTTAATCACTTCGAAGCACCCATGGACACAAGCTATATCATTCCGCAGTATGTGTTCACTAGGAACTTCGAAGTTGTCTTTTCATCCAGGGAGGAATGGGCTGAAGGGAAAGTCATACCAAAGGACTCGATTTCCCTCTATACCGGTGGCTCCAAGATGAAGACGGCTGTATGTAGTGGAGTCTTCTCCAAGGAATTTAACCTCAACCTATCTTTCAGACTGCAGTGTGGCTTAGGATCAATGTAATATCCTCCAACCTCCGATAAAATCCCTGGCCGCGGTAGCCCACAAATCAAAAACATCCCTTAACTGCTGCATATCTCTAGACGAGTTGGCTGAATAGTTGAACATTAAAGTACTGTGAGTTTCAGGGCATAGGGATATTCCAGGAAACTGCGCGGCCGACGAACTCACAAAGCTAGGGTCAAGCACACTCAGTTTATCTACCCCCGGGCGCCTAAAAACACCAATAAATACAAGCACATGATAAAACTTCGAACCATAGATGGTAATCTCCAATGAAATGAAAGCAATATCGGCTTTATCACTAAACAAATCTGGCCTAAGCTTAACCTAGGACGTACCAGGGACCTAGTGGCATCCAAAAGGGCAACCTTAAGCACTTTAGTGGGTGTCATTACAGGTCACTGCATCATTAGAAAACACGCCGCCAGACTAGTGCTACCCTCCAATGACTTCTGCCGCGGCTGCATGGATGAGGAGGAAGAGGAATCGATACATCACCTACTCTGCTCATGCCCTTCTTTTGCGAATCGCAGGAGGATCTACCTCGGCGCGCCCTTCCATGAAAAATAGCTCAACTCCATCGCTTCATCAGAAGCACCGGTTGGTTCTCAGGTAGCGGATCAAGGTAATAGGATCCATGTGGTATCACAATGGGCCGACCTCGGCCTACGTGTGGCACATGCCAACCACTTTTACCTAACCTAACCTACTTGAGTAGTTGGCCATCACTTAATGCTTCGTAATACCACAAGAATACCACTCACCAGATCCCCATACGTTCTCTCATAATTGAAAACGTTTACCAACTTTACCTTTCGAAACAAATGAAACACTTAAGAGAGTCAATTAGCGATTTATGGCCTTTCGGTGCGCCGACAAGGTCGACACCCAAGGCAATTGTATCCATTATTCTTGTCGACAGCCGTTTCTGCCGTTCTATATTTCCTATCGATGAAATCGCGCTTCACAAGCTGCCAAATTCGAATGTTGCAATTTGTATTGCCAACTTATTTCCTGGTCACCTGTCGAATATTACCACAAGCAGTGATTGTGGTGTGACCTTGTTAAGACCTAAGACCTAATGTGCTTGCGAGTAAAATAGGTAAGAAGTAAACTAAATAAAGAAAGCCTCGGTGCTAACCTCATATTCGCATTTTTGCATTTATCTATTGACTGTGTTCTATGCTCTTAGTAACCCCTCCAATTCGTACTAGGACCACATGTGTACATATTTAAATTAATCGGCTAAAGATCGAAATGGTTTGTCGGTATAGGAACAACAAAAGGCGATTTCATCACCACAAGACACTCGTTCGACGAGTTTTAAGACCAGTAGCTGCCAGTTACAGGCAATTCAGTACAAACGAGCACATTCCGTCTGTCTTATCTCCGGGAATTTCCAAGTAATATACGATAAAACAAGCGTATCCAAGGCCCCACTGGATACAGATACACGCACTTCTATGACAAATACATCGTACAGTTAGTTTAAAAATACAAAAAGGAAGTATTGCATCGGCCGGGAATCGAACCCGGGCCGCCCGCGTGGCAGGCGAGCATTCTACCACTGAACCACCGATGCTGACTGGCGATCATCCATCACCAACCATACACTACTGCGAGCATCTGCTCTCCGACCATCATCAGCCAAGTGAAAGGTCGACGAACACTTAACGAGCTACTATGTATGCCTAGCTACAGCAGACAGCATTAAACGAACAAGATACATTCGACGTAGACTGGTGTGTGGGGAGCACTTTTTGACGAACGATTATGCAATTATCGAGGAATGGCGCTGGTCCAGTAAGAGTCGTCGCAATTAAACAAGTTAATCAGATTGAGTTCGAATGGGGAATTCATAAAGTAAAAGGAAACTTGAACTTAAAGGTTATACGGAGCGATGGTGCCTGGTGTGTGGCATTGCTCGACATTACTTGTATTCCTGTCGGTTCATATGTCACTTGGCAACTTATCGTTAAGTAGAGGCGTTAAGATGGCTTGTATGGAGGTGTCTGATAATGGAACTGCTAGCTGCTTTTGGAGTAGTTTAGCTGTGTGGGCAGATGCTGCTACTGCTAAGACAGTTTGAAAGGTAGCTTCCCACTAATGAATGAAGTGAATATGTATGTGTACACACATCCGTTCTGTCACATCAGCGGCGGGAACAAGTGTTGTTGTAGAAAAATCTGTCCAGCCCAATACCAAAAACCAATAGAAAACAGGGTCATCTCAAAAGACCCCAATCCATAGTGGACGAAAGCTATAGGAGGAAATAAAAAATTATCTTTTTTGGTGAAGCCGCGACCTGGAAGTGGGAGTTTCGTTGACCGCCCCAGTGATCACAATTTCTCCTAGTTACTCCTTTTTTATGGGGCTCGAGCTACTATTAGCATATGGCATTTCGACCTTTGCAGATCTATTGTGCCTGCTAGCCGATTAGTTGAGAATGCTTCTCGTAGAAGCCAAGGTGATCCCCTCAGGAGTCATAACTTCGCTGAGAAGGATACGCTTCCTAAGATGGCAGAGAGCACCACACTCACGCAGTATGTGTTCCGCCGTCTCTTCGTCCTCGAGACAGAGCCGACACTCAGTTTCAGACGAGAGGCTAATTTTGTTTAGATGATATCTCAGACCGCAGTGTCCTGTTAGATAGCTGACTAGTGTTCTGATATCCACCCTTTTGAGTTTGAGTATATCACTAGAGTGCTTGTTCAGGGGTCGTATAAGTCGTTTCGATTGACGGAGTCCCCGAACGCTGTTCCAAAAGGACAGGTGTTGCGATTTTTCCCACTTGTCTAAGAAGAAATCTATCTTAGACCGTGGAATGCCGCAGAATGGAACCTTTCCTGGCAAGTTGGTAGGCAATTTCATTGCCCTTGATACCTTTATGCCCTGGCACCCACCAAAATTTAACATTGTTTCTTTTGGCGAGGTCTTGTAGGGCATCATGGCATTCTTTGACGGTTTTTGAGTTCGCGCTGTACGAACCCAGCGCTTTAAATGCTGCTTGGCTATCAGAGAATATGTTGATGGTTACTCCTCTAATGCCAGTCTCGAGATTTAAATTGACGCATGTTAGGATGGTATGCAGCTCTGCTTGAGATACTGGGACTTATTCCCAGGCCTTCGAGATATTGCGATTTGGTCCAAAGATGCCGGCGCCAACGCCGGAGGCCATCTTGGAGCCATATGTGTACCACCTAAGCCCTTTGACATTTAGCAGGGGATCACTGTTTTCCCAGTGCTGAGCGATATGGGATCAATATCTCAAATCTCTTGTCAAAGGTGAAGGTGTCTAGCAATGCGTCCGAGACCGTAGTAATCATATCCAGCTCGGAAAGGTGTTGTAATATGGACATATGACCTACGGGTCTACATGGGATATTTGTTCCCGAGCAGAGAATTCTGACTGCACTGGGTAATGCGACCTTTTTGATAAAAAGGTGCAGTGGAGTGAGTCCAATGAGTGCTTCTTGGGCTGCCGTGGGGCAGGTTGGCATAGCGCCTGTGATGCCGAGACACTCTAGTCTCTGAAGGCGTTGGTGCTTAACAATTGTAGTTTTTTGCTCAGATTTTGTCCGTCATACAGTGGACCAGTAGGTGACGATAAATCTTACTATCGCGGTGTATAACCAGGGAACTAGTTTAGGTTCAAGCTCCCAGGTTTTACCGTAGGTGTGTCCACAGGCCCACATGGCCTTAGTCGCTTTCATGAGTTTAGTTTCCATATTGGAGTTCTAGTTGAGCCTGCGGTCTAGGTCAATACCTAGATACTTTACTTCCTCTGAAAATCCTATGCATGTGCCATTTAGAAAGATTGAGCAGGACTGTACCTTTCTCCTCTTTGTAAATGGGACTAAGATACTAAGGTTGTCTTATTTGGGTTGATCGATGAACCCTCTCTGATAAGTTGGAGCGCAATCTACATGCGCTCACAGGCAGTGATCTCGCACTTGCCCGTAAGAATGACTACTAGGTCATAAGCATATCCGATGACCTCGTAGCCCCGAGTGGTTAGATCATCGATGACTCTCCCTTGTGGGCATCCTCTAGTCGCCGATACTGTCACTGAGACCTCTCCGCATGTGGCTGATATGATACGGCTATTTAGCATCGCCCTAATCCAGTGATTAGTGGGATTGTCCATACCCCTGCAAGATAGTGCAGTGGTGATCGAATCATAGCCAGTATTATCGAAGCCTCCCTCTATATCGAGGAAGGCGCAAATTGCGATCTCCATTGGTGTGAAGCTATTTTCAATAGGCATCACCAAGTTGTGTAGCGCATTCTTGGTAGATCGCTCTTTGCGATATGCATACTGGTTGGGATGCAGAGGTGTCTTATTCCCCAAAATACCTTTAATATGGAGCTCCATCAGTTTCTCCATGGTTTTTAGGAAGAACGAAGTCAGGGTTACTAAGACTGTAATTTCACAAAAACTAGTTAATGTGTCATTTGATATTAGATATCTTTCTTCTTTCTTTGATGATGTGAAAGCCTATGAAGAACCAGAGCCAAGCTTCTCTCAATCAATTTTTCAATTTAATTTCAATTTTCGTTGGGGCAAACACCCCCATTTCTTCTTCTTCTCCTTCTTTGGTGGCGCTACAGCCCATGGAGGACCAGAGCCAAGTTTCCCTTCAATCACCCATGTTGTGCGTGATTCTATTTTTCACACAGGTGAAAAATACAGTTTAATGCCGATTACGAACGCCGTGAGTCGAGAAGCTTTTTCTAGGCAAGTTATACTACGGGGGGTTTTGCCAGTGCCCCACCGAGGATTGACGTCACGAAATAATCACTCGGTGGCGTTGGAGTTATCGGGATCCGAACTCGCTCATCGTGCGTCAGAGTCCAACACACTAACTACTGCGCCACGATCATTTGGCGCATGATGATCTATTTTTCATCAGGTCAAAGGGACCTACAGATTAATGCCGATTCCGAAAGGCGTGAGTCTAGAAGCTTTTTTATGGCAAGTATACTACGTGAGATTTTGCCAGTACTCTGCCGAGGGGGGAGGCCGCGAAATAAACATTTGATGACTTTGGTGTTATCAGGATCCGAACTCGCTCATCATGCGTCAGAGCGCAACACACTAACCACGGCGCCCTCCATATTAGATCTACTCGTAGCTGAAGAATTTGATTAAAAATCCTTCTCCCTCCGCGGCTGACCCCTTCGTGGTGGGAGTGGTCAACAAGTTTGGGATTTGCGAATTTATTTTCCTACGGTCCGACGCTGGCTAACGAAGAGCAAACCCCCATGATGGCGAAAAGAAGACTGGCAGTAAGCTCCAATTCAGAGCCAGGCCTAAATGACAGCAGTATACGAGCGTTTGGTGGCCGATTTGTCCTGCTCGGCAGCCGGTTGCGCTTAGCCCGAAGAAGTTACAGGGAACCCGGCAGTGGCCTCGTGAGCTATTACAGTGGTCGAACGGGAGTCACCCCACGCACTAACCAGTGCGTGCTGGGAGTATAAGGCAACGGACGACAGCATTGACTTAAGATGGGCACATGGAACGTCTCATCGCTCACAAAAAAGTATCTCAGGCTGGTTGAGGAAACTGCCAGGTATCGGTTAGTTATCGTTGGTACATATCTCTTAATAGGTATCGCTTCGACTCGCCAAGATTTTAGACCAATCTGTCCAACACCCTTCTTGCTGAAAACCATGGAGAGAATAGTAGAGCTGCACATGCGCAAAGTTGCCGTTTGAATGCTTATCAGCACGGAAAATCCTGCGGGACTGCGTTTCAAAACCTAGTTGGGAGGATAGAATGCGCACTCGAAAGGAGAGAGTAGGTGCGGACATTTTTGTCGACATTGACGGAGCTTTTGGTAACGCAACTTTTGACAGCATATGTAATGCTGCTAGGCGATATGGCGTAAATGAAGCACTGGCAATACTTGTGCACAGGACATTGATCGTTGATGCAGGTTTCGGACATTGTGTCAAACCTGGCGTAAAAAGGGGCTGCCCGCAAAGTGGTGTCCTGTCTCCGCTGTTACGGTGAATCGCGAACGACTCTCTGCTCGATGCTCTGAAGGTTTTTGGAATCTCCGTCTCAAAGTACAGGCGACGCTAAATGTGATCGATGACTGGTGTACCAGTCGGTTAATCCTCTAAAGACCGATGTCGTTCTCTTCTCGAGAAGGTGGAAAAATACTGACATGACTCAGCTAGTACTAAAGGGCACTTCCATCCTAGTATTTAAGGAAACTAATTATCTAGAAGTCGTCTTAGATCACAAGCTTCTTTGGTCAAAGAATGTTGAGTCAAAAACCACCAAAGCGCTGTCATCATTCTGGCAATGCAAAGAAGTTTTTGGCGAAATATAGGGTTTATAGCCGGTAAAGGTCCTCTGGATCTACATGGCAATGATAAGACCTATAATCTCATATGCATCGGTTGTCTGGTGGAATAGACTGACACGCAACCACGTCGTAGCCTCTTTCACCAGACCCCAAAGAACGCTTTGTCTCAGCTGTACGGACGCTTTCCCCAGCACGCCGGGTGCTGCTCTAGATGCTATGATGATATATTGATATATTTATCAGATGGCTTTAGTACAACTTGCACAGGAATAGCGGAAAGGATAGAATAGTCTTCGCATTTTCACGGATGGCTCCAGATCTGGGTGTTGGACCGGTGCTGGGGTCTTCTTTGAGCGCGAAAACATCCGACTGAACCTCTTATTAGGAAAATATGCATCTGTCTTTCAGTCAGAGATATACCCAATCCTAATGGCCATATACTATGTTATGAAGCACAGGTGAAGGGGAAAAAGCATATGCGGCTGCAGTGACAGCCTAGCTGCATTCAAAGCTGTGTCCAACCGTCTAACTAGCTCCAAATTAGTGCATGAACTCCAGTCCTTCTGGATCAGAGTCGGTAGATTAAATTCACTAAGGGTTCCAGGTCACACTACGATAACAGGAAATGAGATCTCTGATGAACTCGCCAGAATGGGTTGAGAAGAGAACTTCTCAGGACCTCTACCCGCTCTAGGTCTACCTGTGTCTACGGTAAATTCTCACATTAACGATCTGCAAGAAATCCGCAGCATTCCTCGTGTCTTTATGGAAAATCGACTGCAGAAGACTTGCGGGAGTCATTACGGGCCATTACACTTTTGCTAAGCATCCTTGCATGCTTGGCGTCAGTGAAACACCTACCTGTGCTGAATGTTGCGAGGAACATTTTCTCTGCGACCGTCCCGCCTTTGCTCGTGCACGGTGGCGCACCATTGGGGCTGACTGGTGTGTGCCGAATCTCTAAGCTCTACATCACTGAAGCTTCTTCTAATTTTTATTCCGGTATTTTTTTTCAACAAAAAAAAAAAACAAAAACAAAATAAACGGTCAACTTCGGCGGAAGGATGGAGTGAAATCGGAGGAGCTAAGTCCCCTGTTAGCCATGCATCAATCGGCGTTTGCTGTTCCAATTTGCGAGCGAGTGATGTGTACGAGGGAAGAGAAGAGAGGTGAGGAGGTGTCAGTAATTGCTTCTTCGGGTTTTTTCTAGAGACAGATCTCGAAAGTCATTACCTGTACTAACCCTCCGTACCACGCCAAGGTGAGCACTTTTCGCGGAGGGGATCAGTTGATTGGACAAATGTTTTAATGATCAGACAGTAAAGCATGTTGGTTGGAAATTAAGTTTGTGTTCAAAGCCCTTCATATTGTGAGGTAAGGGTAAGTATCTTGACCTTCTCTCTAACTGAGATAAAGAAAAGGTTTGTTACCACTGTTGGCAACGTAAAAATCAGTAAAATTGTTGCGATGACTGTGGGCAGAATTGGGTCATCATACCTGCGGACTTAAAAGATCATAGCGAGTCGCCGGTGATAAAGTTTATAATCTGGGGAAACCGATAAATTTTGTGTCGATTTATGACCCTCGCTATAACTTTGTAATTTTACGAATACACTGACTCGTTTGATTCATTAAATCTGAATTCGGAGCTTCGTGAAATGTTACCTGGTCAACGGCAGATATGTGTACCATCCCGAATCGTTAAGTGCTTTCTTATTGTCAACTTCCAAAATGCCTTAAAAGATCTGATACCAGTCCGCTTCATAAAATCGTTCTCCATTCGGCAGCTGCTCTAACGTGTGATTAGAATTCCTAATGACGACCTTAAATAAACCTCGTTAAGTTTGAAAGCAAACTTTCCCGACGTTGATGGCTAATCCGACGTTTTTTCTTCACCCATCAGGATGCAATTATCGACAAACTGTATCAATAAGATCATTTAGAAGGAAGCACGTCGCTTATACACCATCGCCAGGTGGGAATTTCCCAAGATAAGCGGAGAAAAAGTCAAGTAGTTAGTGCATCGTGCTAATGCGTCAATACATGTTATTTTGCAATTCGCAAACGTTTGAACCTACTGTCACGCACTATCCATAAAGAATAAGTGCCAGCTGAATAGTCACCGTCATTGCACACTTCAGATGCACACAGAAGGTGCTTGTAGGCCCTAATCGTTGTCGTGACTCATGAAGTTCTGTGCTTTGTCAAATAAATTAACTCTTCTCCGTGGTCTTGAGTGCCGCTTTTGACTGTTGCGCTTACTTTGGTGTCGCAGAATTATGGCACTAACGAATCCCACAGATCGTAGTGCGATCTCCTTTCTAACGTACTATGATTGATTGTCGTTTTGAGGTTAAGCATGATACAGACTGTATCACTCTGTGAGTTGTGTATCTGGTTCATTTACAGATACAAAGTAAAGTTTATCTCTTAGTCAAGGCTACAATTGTGCAACGAGGCGATTCGAGTAGAGATGCGTAGCTCCAGAGATTGTAGTGCTTGAAGACGACAATCTGTGGCAATCGTGAATAAAATATAACAATAACTGTGGTATCGTTGCGGAGGCTCTGTTACAGCCATGCCACCATGATTTATGACAGAAAGGCTTTACTTTTAAGATATCATACTTTGACGGTATGGCACATTTCTAATAAATGTTTGATTTTTTCTTTGCAGATTTGGTGGACCGCGCTCTCAGTAGCTCTAGGCCTAGACATCCGAGGTGATGTAATCAAGGGAGTGCCGTGCGTCAAACGATATCATCAACTATTCTGTCCAACGGCAGGCAATAGTTACCCAATGTAAGTGAAAGTCCAAGACATGTACATCCTCAGCATAAGTCATCAATTTCTTAACCCACCGCCAAGCCTTGTGGTATGAGAAATTCTTCTCCAAACCATCTAATGTGATCTGTTCCTAACAGCTCATCCTACTTACATACCTCCTCTCTATTGTACCTTTCCTACGTTTTGCCAATTAAATTTACCTCAAGTGGAATCAATTAAAAAAATTGCAAAAGTGAAGAGTTGAGTAAGTCGGAGTGAGATGGAGGAGGAAGTGGTCTTTATGGATTGTAATATCTTTTTTTAAGCCAGCTCTTACGAAATACTGATGAGATGCTTTTAAAGTGGGCGTTCCTTGATGCCGTTTGATGAATTTTAATGTGCTCACGGTTTCACAGCTTTACGATAGCCTTTTTAAGGTTGTTTTCCGTGGGTAGGGAATTAATGCCTTAACAGTGTGCTGTCTGACTATTGACCAATAATGCGTATCTTTTTTTTCGTTCTGTATATCTGTCTGGCACAGAAGTTCGCTGCACACAATTATGGCTATTTATGACTTTTGAGTGATACCATCAATCAATGGTTCACTCAATTTGTATAGTATTGACATAGTGGCTATTGTGGGGAGGCTTTTAAGCCTTTTAAAGGCCATTGTTGCGTGTGTCAATAAGTTTGGGTTATCTGTATAAATAAAGCGCTACTCGCGCGATTAAACTTGAATTTATTTGATTATTTCGGCTTTATTCGCTACTATTAAGAATGTGATTTTTAGAGGTTCCAAAAATGGGAGATAATACCTTAAATAATAAGTGCATTATTTACCTCGCATGAATGCCGTTACAAGGATAAGACTTCATACTAAAAAAAGGACTTCTCTGACAATTTCGTGATTGGTTGACTCGATTTAGTGTGAGGTCGACACTAAAATGGACACCAAAAATGTCGATAAAGTCATGAAAATCGTCGAGTCTCACCGTCATGTAAGCACCCTTTCGATTGCCTAGGAGCTAAACATTACACAAAAAAACCTTTTGGAAATAGTTGAATAAATCAAAGGGTCACAAGGAGAAGAGCGCCGTGGCGCAGTGGGTAGTGTGTCGGCTTCTGACGCCGATGACACGAGATCGAATCCCGACAACATCGAACGCATTTTCACGGTGCTTCTTCTCAGCGGGGTTCTGACAAAACCGTCATGAAAAGCTTCTCGAAATTCGCCGTTCGGAATCGGCAAAAATCTGTAGGGAAAAATAAAATCACACACAACATGGGTGACTGAGACTAGCTCGGCTTTGGTCCTTCATGGACTATAATGCCGCCAATGTAAATACATACATACACAAAAAAAAAACCCATGGACTGATTTACCAACTTCCAATCTGTGCTGAGCTAGAAACCCTTGGTTTGATGTGAATAAGCCCATGTAGCAAATCACACCGCTTACAAAGCCACTCGTGAACACTACGAGCAGAAACGTAACGCTTTTAAGAAGGAAAAGACAAGAGCATGAGATCGAGGTGGTGAAGAGATGTTACCATAGGAATGACACTCGCGAGTTTTACGAAAAAGTAAAACGAACATGCCAGTGCTATAGAGCCAGAGCAGAAGTCTAAAGAGGTGAAGGCGGACACAGAATCACAATCGATGCTAGTAATATTGATAGAACACTTCCGTAGACTCTTAAACAGCGACGATAGATCCGAGACCACTGTCAGGCAGTTATAGGGATCTCCTCTCTTTCCCGGTCCACAAGAAAGGAGATCCCTATAACTGCGCCAACTATAAGGGAATAAGTCTCCTTAACATCGCATATAAGATCTTCTCTGCCGTACTATTCCAACGCCTGACATCCTTTGTGGATAGGTTCTTATGAGCGTGGTTTCAAGCCAGGTAAATCCACAATACACCAAATATACACATTGCGGTAGATCTTGGAGCAGACCGAAGAATAACATATCGACACCCATCACCTTGTCGTCGATTTCAAAGCCGCGTATGACAGTGTGCATAGGAGGCATATCCTTACCAGGATATGACTTCAGACGGGATCATCTCAGCCCTGCGAGAGACAATCCTGTTGATGGCAACCTATAAGTAATTGTAGATCTAGACTTAAGGTTTCAGTTCCGTTTCAATCATTGAAGTGAACAGCTGTCTATATTTTTTCTTTGTCATCCGCTTCCCCGTGTCACAATCGTCTGTAAAGGCAACATTTTAGGCTGATAAGCGATACGAAAGGCCTAGGGTCGGCCTCATCATATCGAACTCACTATCGGCAACCAAACTTGGGCACTTTTATGGACAAGATCTGGTTGCTGCTAGAGTAAGCTACAAAACGCACGGAGCAATAGAATGACGAAGTGCATTGCGTCTCCACCACCGAAGAAAGTTTCTGAACTCGTAGAGTACTGTGAAGCCAGAAAGATTGGTCTCATCTTGTGTTGCAATGCTAATGCCCAAAACACTGCTTGGAGCAGCAGCAAATTCAATACAAGAGGGGATCGTCTCTTAGACTTCACTTTGTCGTCTGACCTTACCATCAACAATGTTGGCTTTCAACCAACGTTTGTTACGACAAGACGACAGGAGGTGATTGACCAGACCCTATCCAACAGATATGTGAAGGACATCACTAACCGGCAAGTCTTGCCTGATGTTACGCTGTCGGACCATAAATATATCGAATTCCGATTAAGTTGTGGGTTCTCTTCCTTGCAACCTAGACGGAATCCGAGAAAGGCGGATAGGCAACTCAGGCCCTACGTAAACCTAAAACAAAATAAATGGTAGAGAACGCCGTTCGTAACCTGAATAGCGCCATCACCAGTTGTTTTGAACTGGCATATCCTGTCAGCAAACCTCCCTGCAGGAAATTGGTTCCCTGGTGGAATGCCGAGCTCCAAAGTCTTCGCAGGGAAGCCAGAAGTCTTCTTAATAGATCGCTCAAATTGAATTCGGAAGATGACTGGAATAAGTATCGGTCGAAGTATGCGACAAGTTGGTTAAAGTCCTCAAACAGGGAAAATCGACAAAGCTGGATGCACTCAGAAAATCGGATGGTACCTTTACTGAGTATAAAGCGGAAACTCTTAGTTTACTGCTTCAGACTCATTTCCCGGGAAATCTGATCGGCATCGGATCGTTGCACACTCCTTCAAGGGAAACTGCAACTGAAACGATGTAAACAACTCGGCGTTACGTCGCGCGTGGTTCGACTGAAGCCATTGGATTTGCTGTGGCATCCTTCGATGGCTTCAAATCGCCAGGCACCGACGGAATATATCCTGTTATGCTGCAAAAAGGTATAAGGCCTTCTGACGCACTGACGCCCGTTATCCTATTGCGCCGTAGTTTCACAGTTGAATTTCCATGGATAGTCTTCGCATTTTCACGGATGGCTTCAGGTCTGGGCGGGGGTCCGGTGCTAGGATCTCTTTGAGCGCGAAAACATCCGACTGCACTTCTCGTTAGGAAAATATGCGTCTGTCTTCCAATCAGAGATATACGCAATCCTAATGGCTATGCACTATGTTGTAAAGCACAGGTGGAGGGGGAAAAGCATATGCGTCTGCTGTGACAGCCAAGCTGCGCTCAAGGCTGTTGCGCAACCCCTTAACTAGCTTCAAAGAAGTGCTTGAACTCAAGTCCTTCTTGAACAGAGTCGGTAGACTAAATTCATTAAGGCTTGTACAGGTTCCAGAAATGAGATCTCTGATGAACTCGCCAGAATGGGTTCAGATGAGAGCTTCTCAGGACCTGAACCCGCTCCAGGCCTACCTGTGTCCATGGTTAATTCCCACATTAACGACTGGGTGTTTAATACACACAACTGTAGATGGAGATGGAAATCCGCAGCATTCCTCCTGTCTTTAAGGAGAATCGACTGCAGAAGACTTGTGGGAGTCATTACGGGCACTGTTTGCTAAGCATCTCTGCATGCTTGGCATAAGTGAGACGCCTATCTGTGCGGCATGTTGCGAGGAGGATGGCACTGCAGAGCATTTTCCCTGCTACACTTGGTAATTCGAAAGTATTTGACAGAGTTTGGTATGAAGCTCTTTTTTTTTGAAAATGCGTGCATTTTCCATGAATGGCACTTGTATCTCGGAAACCGATAATCTTTCTATCCTGGGTATGTGCATCAGTGATAACCTTTGTTGGAACGAACACATATTTAGTGTCGCCAAGAATGCTGCAAAATGTCTAGGTTTCCTATACAGACCTTTCATCGGAAGTGCTCTGATAAAATAGCTAGTTGCATTCCGCCGTTTCAAAACTTCTCCCGCATTACACGTATCTGTCGGAATGCTCACAATTTCACTTTGAAGCCCGTTTCCGATCGTAGTGTCAAATAGAGAGATACTTTCTTCAACCCAACCACACGAATCTGGAATGCGGTACCTCGTTCAGTCGTTCTCCCTCATGTAGATATTTAAGACCAATGTCAATAGGCACCTCCTCTTCCTCTGGCTTAGGTTATAAGGCTTTAGCCTTGAGAGCGTGGCCCACTCGCTTTGCGCTGTGCCTGAACGGCTTTAGGAAATATTGAAATCTTATTTCAAAAGTTAGTGCTGTCTAGCCGAACAGTGCGTTTTTTAAAAGAAGTTTTGGCCGAAAAGAGGCACCCACCGCGACTGCTGTACGCAAGTTTGTGCAAAAAGTTCGTGAGACTGGTATGCTAGTGAACAACACTCATGGTCCTCGTCATCGTACGTTGCACACAGACGGGAAAGTGGCTGCTGTGACCGAGGATGTGGGACTCAATTCACGAACACCAACTCGCCATCGATCTCAACAACTCAACATTTCACGCACTAGCCTGAGGAGAATTCCGCACAAAGGTGTCGGCTTATTCGCTTACAAGGTCCAATTGCTTCTGATTTTGGGCAAAAAATTATCTTTTCTGACGCATTTTTTTCTGGCGCATTTTCATCTTGGCTCGGAAAACCTGTGCGTTATTGTCGAGAAGCCAATGCATCCACAGAGGGTGACAGTCTGACAGTTTGGTGTAGATTGTCGAGTGGTGGCATCATTGGACCATTTTTCTTCGAAAATGAGCTTGGGATTGGGAGCTGTGATTTGACCCCTTTGGCCAATTTTTTTATGCGGAACCGTGAAGGACCGATATTATGCCAACAACTTGGAAACGATTCAAGCACTTAAGGCCAATATCATCCAAGCAATCCGTGAGCTACAGCCCGAAACCATCAACAAGGTCTTGGGAAATCGGGGTGACAGAATGCGCTACTGCGCTACCAGCCGAGGCAGCCACTTTAACGACGTTCTGTTCCTTAATGGAATCCATCAGAACCAAGTTCTACCACTTCCTCTCTATAGGACGTTCTAATGCAGCCTATTCAGCCATTGGCCTATTCGGCTAGTGTGGTTTTCAACGCAAGGCCGTCTTTGTCATCATTCTTGGAAGATGCACGATTCACGCTCTATCCGATCAGAGGCTATGTTGAAATCCTCAGAGTCTCCGCTTCTTATCTGACCAGAATACGTCCTTTGGTCCCAAAGTATCATGTTTCAAATCGATTTTTTCAACATTCGCTTAAGGGAGACCTCACTTCTTCGATGACATAAATATTGCCGGCTTTCGACCGGGTTAAAGTCTCAAAATCCACGTATCGAGGCATATGTAGTATGTCAATTTCTGCAAATTGCAAGCACTAGGAAGTCAACTTTAAATACCTTATCGTAAGAGTTTGTATCGAACACCCGACTATCTATTAAATGTCCACTTAATTACTCATCCTATCTCATTTCCTGGAACGCCACGTGAGTGTGGTTACAAACAATCTCCAAACGCAAGCCTGAATCATGCACCTGAAAACCTTATCTCCCTTAAAACCACAGATCAGAATTTACGTCACGGATTCACTTACTTCTCGACTTAATCATCAGTCAAGTCACTAATAAACAGATGACCAACCCCCTGACACAGTCATGTATCTATTTTTACTATTCACCGGAACGACACAATCCAGAAGCTAAGGTTCTTAACCTTATTATCACATACTCATTCGTATTATGTAATCGATCGATTGACCTACATGTCAATTTACTTTCCACTTCAATAGCGACAAGATCGAGCGATTCATCGATGATAACAAGGCGCTGATGCGACGGATGTACGGCGACTTTTCAATGAATATGGATAGTGGAGGAGATTCCGGCGGAGGTCCGTCAGGTCAACAGACCAAACGACGGAGACGATTCATTGACGAACCGGATTTGTTTATACCACCGGGGGCATTCCCGGCCGTGCCAGAAGATATCGACAGCGATCATGATGTCGACAAGGGTGAGACATACTTTGGCAAGTTACGCAAGAAACGTCAGTCATCGAATCGAAATCCCAAGCTGCCATTCAACGGTAACAGCAACAACCCCGGCCAAGGGGGTTCCTCCACTGGCAGGTGAGAAATAGCAAACAAACAAGATACAATTTGTTATTCAAATATTTATTCTTTTCTTATTACAGAGTCGATGCATGTGAGTCGAAGATTGAGATTGTTACGCCGTACTGGGCATCGAATTCAGGTGGCAAGATTCGTGCGATCGTCAATACGCAGCACTTCGAACAGGCTATCCATCAGGAAGTTTGCTCGTGAGTATCATTTTTCTTACAACCACCAATGTCCTTGTCTAATTGTGGTCCCAATTGTGCTTATAGGAAAGCCCAAACACCACGGTGCGAGAAAGACTGCGGTTGCGAGCAGAAATACAAATGGCATCGTCTGCTAGCCTATGATCCCGATAATGATTGCAAAGGAATCTTCATGGACTGGTTCCTCTTCCCATCCTGCTGTGTATGCAGATGTAATCCTTAATCGCAAACCCACACCCCTTGCAATGTAGTTCACTAGAGTTAAATTAGGCAATTTAATTACCAACAACTTCTAGCATCCTAAGATCACATCTTTCTGCTTTTTATCTTTTTTTGTCATCATGATCCTCTCTTCGTTTAGCGATAAAACAAAAATAATTCTTTTGTACTTCTCTTAGATACCTTAAGACATGTATTCGAATGAATTTAGGTTAAAGTAGTCAAAGACACTAATCGAGAGCAATGGGCCTTGTAAGAGAAAGCTTTTACGTCATTTTGTCTGCCAAAATCGTAGAAGTTTTCTTTTGTAGTTAGTTGATTATCCTTTCGTAATCTAGATACTTAAGATCTTCTTTTTGTGTTTCGTTTTTGTTTTTCTTTTTGTTTTATTTTAGTTAAAATTTAGAGAAACAATAAATTGCCGTTGAGTAAAATTGATTTTAGAAATAAATATATCGAAGTGGTCATATTATTTGTTCGCTGAGTGTATCTATTGACAGATGTCACGGGACTAGCAAAGGCCTCGTAGGGGTACCACCTATCCGACCAAGAGAATGAAAAGAGCCCCCGCGGGGGAACACCTTGCGGCACTGATGGTAGGTCCCACCCCTCCTCCTCGTGGTGTTGTCTGGAGATTTCGTCTGGAAATTACAACGGGGAAGGGCAAGTTTCTTGCGCCATAACAACAGATTCAATTGGTTAGGGTACGGCCTAGTATGTCGAAATCATAAAGACGACCCCCGCAAACTTATAAAAGGACAAGAGTATCTGCACCTGGAATGTTAGCTCCCTTAACAGACCCGGTGCGGCCGAACAGTTAGAAGAAAGCCCTAAGCTGCTATAAAGCAGGCATTAGCGTACCCCAAGAAGTGCGATGGGATGGACCGGGTAAAAAGAGGATGGACAATGTTGTGACATGCATGTACTACGGAAACTGCTACAAGGAACAAAAAAAGCCTATTTGGATGCGGATTTGTTATTCAAGGTAGTCTTAGGCAAAACATTCTTAGCTTCCATCTCTTGACTAAAAAACTGTTATCCAGTAGATCCAGATCTGGACTTCCCGACCGTCAATCTTCTGCTGTATTAAGGCCAGGAGTGTTGACTCTGGGTGATTTTGCCTTTGTGCGCTGGAGCAGAGTCCTGTTGGAAGATCCATCTGTGTCCATAGAAAAGGGTAGTGGTCAAGCCCTTCAGAGCACCCTCTAGCACATCTTCTTGGTAAGCCTTTGTACCAGGTTTTACGCGCTTTTCACAGAAATAGAGGGATGTGATACCATGCTGAGAGACCCCCCACCAAACTATTGCGGAAGCAAGATAATGGCCACGTTTAACCCTTGGAACAACTTTTGTCGCTTCCGTAGATGCAGCGCGTGCCACTTCAACTTTTCTTTTAGTTGAGGAGTTAGAACCGACGATAGGCTATGTAGATCATCCCGAATCAGCCTAGACATGGATGTGGTTGATATATTCAATTCCTTGGACATGATCTTCTGCTTCCTAAGGGGATTTCTCCGAATTCGTTCACGCACAGCCTCTACTACCGCACTCGTAAGGATGACGCGTGGGCGACAAATCGCCGATGCAAGCTGTTCGTAATGATATTCCGAGTGGTTTTAGAAACTTGAAAATTTGGCCAGCACACATTTCGCACTTATGCAACGCTATTACCAGTATTCTGATCAGTGACAGTGCATGTGTTCTAAAAAAAAAAATGAAGGGTTCTATTCCCTCAAGATATTTTGAACGATAAGCGCTGGAAATTGTGTAACAGAACTTATGGCAGGACTAGGTGGAACATGATCTACCTATAACACCAACGTTAAGCTGGATAAAGATGACATCTTTGAGCGAGCGAGCACAGCCTACACGACACTACGTCCGTAATGTCCTAGTAGCTAGCACACGGTTCCGACATCTCAATATCCATAAGGAGACCTGGTGGTCTCCTGATCAATTTTCTGGAAATTCAAATCGACTAATATTACAATCAACGCCAGACACTCCTCCAACATCTTTGATATCCGAACTTTCCGAGGAGCCAATGTTGACTCGGATCATTACCTTGTGGCAGCCAAGGTACGTATGCGGATATCGCGAACATTGCGGAGTCGAGTAGGGTTTACCGTCGGGAAACTGCAATCACGAGACACCGCCCCGACTTCCGCCGATCGTGTCTACCTTAAGCTCTCTCATGAGCTGATGCAAACTGCACAAATCAAATAACAGCAATGGAGGCGTTGTCAAAGCGCCATCAGGGATGCTGTCTCTGATGTATTAGGTTTCCAGCCCTCACCTAGGAGAAATCCTTGGTCTAATGACGAGTGCAGACAGGTACATGCAGAAAAACAGAATGCATATAAGGCCACCTTGCATCGACGAACGAGAGCTGCTCGTGAGCTCTACGAGCTGAAAAGAAGGGAGGAGCATTTGCTTTTCAGAAGGAAAAGACAGAGCAGTTGAAGCGCGCGATCGAGGAGATGGAGAGATATTATCGCAGGAACGACGTTCAAATGGTATAACTTTCGAGTAAAACGTACATGCCAGAGTGGAAGCCTGCAGGGATGAACATGGACCCCTCGTAGTTGAATCACAGTCGATGCTGAGAATATAGAAAGACTATTCCTGCTATTCCTGCAGAGTGTATAAGGGCGAATATGGTCAAAATATCCTTGTCATGCAGAACGCACCATTCACACTGGAGGAAAATGAAAGAGAATTCCGTGCTCCCGACTTAGACGAGGTTAAGATAGTGATATCAAAACTCAAGTCTAATGAAGCTGCTGGGTGCAGACAGGCTGCCTGCTGATTGATCTAAAGCAGCTAAAGTTGAGTTGGTTGAGAACATGCACTCAGCATTTCTTTCCCGGTCCATAAAAAAGGAGACCCCTATAACTGCGCCAACTATAGGGGAATAGGTCTCCTTAACAACGCGCATAAGATACTCTCTGTCGTGCTGTGTGAACGACTGGAACCATTCGTGAACAATTTGATAGGTTTCTATCAATGTGGCTTCAGGCTAGGAGAACCCACGATAGGCCAAATATTCATAATGCGGCAGATCTAGGAGATAAGCCTTGAATTTCAAGTCGATACACACCACCTTTTCGTCGACTTTAAAGCCGCATGACAGTGTCTATAGGGATGAGCTATATAAGGCCATGTTGTGTTTTGACATCCCTGCCAAACTCGTCAGGTTGTGCAGGATGACAATAAAGAATTCTCGCTGCTTCATTGAGGTCAGTGAAGAGTTAACCGATACCTTCGATGTCAAAAAAGATTCAGACATGGCGACGGACTGTCATGTGATTCTTTCAACATCATCCTCGAAAAGATCGCAGGATTCACTGGCCAATACAAGAGGCACGATCTACTTTAAGTCTGCACAATTGCTCGCATACTCTGATGACATTGACGTGTTTGGGAGAATGTAGCGAAACGTCAATGTAGCTTTTGTGAGCATTGAAGTGAAAGCGGCTAAAGGGGGTCTGAAAATAAACGAGAGCAAAGGTAGATACATATATAATGTTGTCAAAGAAAGACACACAACACCGACGTCTTAGCCAGAACGTCACTATTGGCACCTGTAACTTTATTGTAGTCAAGGATTTCGCAGAGGAGGAAAATTCTGCATACAATCTTCGGTCCTATTTTTGTTGACGGAGAGTGGAGGAGACCATTCCACCAAGAACTGTACGGACTGTACAGCGACATCGACCTTGTACGACGTCTACGTTTCCAACGTCTAAGATGGCTAGGACATTTAGAGCGAATGGGCAGCACTGCTGCGGGCTTGGGATCTTCGACTCCAACCCCTAAGATAGCGCATACAGGTGGAAAGGGACCTCAACCAATTGGGCATGCGACACTGGAAACAGATAGCAAAAGACCTTTCTAGCTGGAAGGGCTTGTTGGTTGAGGCCCAAATTCACCCCGATCTGTAGTACCACCTAAGAAAATAAGTAAGTAACTACTGAAGCACTCAGGCGGAATTACTGGTCCATTGTACTCTCAAATAGAACCTCACTTTAACGTATTATACGAGGGACTGCAGTGATGTAAAGCCAAGAGATTTGGCACACCGCATGAGTTCACAGAGTCCACATGTGCGCGTCTCACAATCACCAGGCATATTAAGGTGTCTGGCAAAAGTGTACTTACTTATTTATCAGGCCAGCATTCCATGGAGGATCCGAGCCTGAGCTATAGCTATCTTCCATTCTTGACGGTCACGCTGCTTCCAGTTATCAGGACCACATTTTCTTACATCCGCGATTACTTGGTCTTTATACCGGATGTTCGGTCTTCCTCTTCTTCTCGTACCAGGAGGCTCGGAGTTGAAGACCCTCTTAGCTGGAGCGTTTGAGTTCATGCGCTGGATGTGACCGAGCCAATGTAGTCGACGGATCTTTGCCTTCCGGACTATATCCTCTCGCGCTGCCCTGGTTTTTCGCTGCAACGCCTTTTGGTACGCCTCGTCGGTTGCTGCCTTTTTCTGCTCACACTCGCCATCGTACCTAAGGTGGTCCCGGCTACTTCCCGAATGACTGAGCGGCAATACATCCGCATATTGTTGGCATTTGTGCTCGACGTAGGCATACCGGAGAGCATTTCGCTTACACCTGCTGTGTGCTCAGGCATCAAATGTCGAACCTCCTCATGTTGGGCTGGTGTAGCTTTCTGACATTGGACAATCGAACTCTGAACCTCGATGCCATGAGGAAATGGTCAGAGTCGACGTTCGTACATCCAGGATGTTTGATAAGTACCTTGCGTCAATGAACACATGGTCGATTTGGTTGGCGGTTCGAACATCCGGAGATCACCAAGTTGCTGTGTGGATTCGCTTGCGAGGAAATCTTGTGCTACTTATCACCGCATTCTGAGCTGCCGCGCAAAGTCCGTGAGTCGGAAGCCGCTAACTGTTGTTGTACCGTGGAGGCTGTACTTTCCGTTCAGTCCGCCAAAGGTGTTCTCCTTACCGATTTTGGCATTGATGTCCCCGAGTACGATTTAACATCGTACTCCGAACAAGCTCCGTATGCGTTGTCCAAGAGATCATAGAAGTCCTCTTTGATGGGGTCTTCAGCCTCTTCGGTAGGTGCGTGCGCACATATGAGGCTAATGGTGTAAGATCGGCCTTGGATGCGGATCACAGTCAAGCGATCAGAAAATCTGATGGTAGCTACTGAGCCTAAAGCCGAAAATCTTAGTTTACTGCCTCAAAGCCTTTTCCTTGAATGAATTTGCTGTGGCATCCTTTGATGATTTTAAATCGCCAAGCACCGACGGGATATACCCTGTTATGTTGCAAAATGGTATAAGGCAGCTGCTTTCTACCTTGAAAAGAATCGTCACTGCTAGCTCGGCACTTGCCTACAGACCCATGGCGCATGGCGTGTTTATTCCCAAAATAGGGAAAGAGGATTACTCACTCGATAAGAGTTTTAGACCAATTTGTCTAACACCCTTCTTGCTGAAAACTATGTCCTGTGAGACATTGAGGGAGCTTTTAATAACGCAACTTTTGACAGCATGTGTAACGCTTCTTTTGGTCAAAGCAGGTTGAGTAAAAAACCACCAAAATCAGTGTCAGCGTTCTGGCTATGCAAACGTGTTTTTTTTTTTTTTGGCAAAACATGGGGTTTATTGCCGACAAAGGTCCTCTGGATCTACATCGCCATGATAATACCGATAATGTCATATGCACTCTGAAAGCCATACCTCATCTTAAGAGAAATAGTTTTTGGTACAACTCGCATTGGAATGACAGTGCTTTTGCAAGGGAAGTATCCTCCGACCCGTGCCTCTTCAATATGCCTTCTGACGTAATGACAGCTGTCATCCTATTGCGGTATTTCTTCAAAGTCGAATCTCCATGGCGTTAGGATTGTCTCTGGCCACATACTGAACCTGGAGTGGATTGTCTTCGCATTTTCACAGATGGTAAAAACATATGCGTCTGCAGTGACAGCCAAGCTGCACACAAAACCATTTAACTAGCTCCAAATTAGTGCATGAACTCAAGACCTTCTGGAACCTAGAGTGAAGACTAAATTCACTAATGCATGCTTGGGTCCCAGGTAACTCTGGGATCCCAGGAAATGAAATCTCTGTTGAACTCGCCAAAATGGATTCAGAGTACCTGAACCCGCTCTAGGTCTACCTGCGTCCACTGTTACTTCCTACATTAATGATTGGGTATTTAATACACACATCCGTAGATGAAAGGATTATCCAGGATGCAGGATGACTAAGCGCGTACGCCCTGATTTCTTCAAGAAATCCGCAGCATTCTTCAGAGCCTTATGACGAATTGACTGCAGAATACTTACGGGCGTCATTACGGGCCATTACACTTTGCCAAGCATCTCTGTATGCTCGGCATCAGTGAGACGCCTACCTATGCTGCATGTTGCGAAGAGGACGACAGAGCAGGACACTTTCTCTGTGACCTTCTCGCCTTTGCTCGCACACGGTGGCGCACCTTTTGCGCCGGCATGATGTGTACCGAATCTCTTAGTTCATTTTTCTCTGGAAAACGATGAAAATGCAGAAAAGGTAGATGTCTGACTGGCAGTACAGTGGATCAGTATTTGCGTCTGAGTGCTTCAGCAGATAGCAAAAGCCTACAACAACAAAAAAAAAAGGAAAACAAAAGACGGGCCGTGAAGTGAAACCACAAAGCCGGTTTTACAAGAAGCAGACGATAGTGAGACTTACTGCACCAACATAGAGCAACATACAAGAGCTGTTATGCACAAACACTTCAGGAAGTTGAGTATCTGGTCACAAAGAGAAAGGGGACGCCAGGAGTCTCATCTTTTTCTGGCTTTAGGATTAGTCTTGCAATGAAACTTTACACGAAAAGGAAAATATTTTGGAATATTGTCGCACGGCAGGGGCGAAGGACGCTGAGATGTTGTCCGCATAAAATGGTTTTGTTCGAATTTCGCTGTGAAAGTTTGGAATGCTCTGTTGCGGCTAAAAACGAAATGATGGTAACTTTCAGCGGCATACTGCTGAATGTCAATGCCAGACCACGAAGCGTTCTAGAGAACTCTGAAGGGGAATGTCTGACGGCGAACATTCGAGAAAGTGAACCGCGTGCAATGTAAGCAAGAACATTCGCCCTCGGGGGCATTCAGTTTTCGGGAGTCAGTAACGTGTGATCAGTCGTTATTCAGTGTGAAAATAATCAAACCAATTGATGAGTTGTAGAGACAAAGTGTGTAATAAAGGGGCGTGTAAACAGGCCACGTGCAGCCGAACAACTTGCGGACGCCCTAGACCGCTATAAAGCGCCATCCAGGAAATGCGATGGAATGGACGGGGTATAAAGCGGATGAAAAACTGCGATATTTACTACGGTGACTGCTATAGGGAGAGAGGACAACGATTGTTTGGATGCGGATTTGTTGTTCGAGGTGGACTAAGGCAAAAAGTCCTAAGCCTTCGGCATGTGAGCGAACACCTCATAACAATCCGTATCAAGGCTACATTTATTAACATCAGCCTGATCTGCGTCTACGCCCCCACGGAAGACAAGGATGACTCCGCCAAAGATGAGTTCTACGATCTCCTAGATAGAACGTATGCCCAATGTCCCAGCTATGACATCAAGACAGGAGACTTCAATGCTAAGCTGGGTAAGGAAAGCATCTTTGAACGAGTCATCGGCAAACATAGCCTACACGAAACCACCTCCGATAACGGACACAGGCTGTTTGATCTTGCTACGGGGCAAAATCTCCTTCTAGCCAGTACGCGCTTCCCGCACCTCGATATACACAAAGGCACATGGCGGTCTTTTGATCAATCGACTACCAACCAGATAATTCACATCGCGATCGACGTCAGACACTCCCCCACTATTCTTGATGTTCGAACTTTCCGAGGGGCTAACATCGACTCGGGCCACTATCTTGTAGTAGCCAAGGTGCGCTTACGGATATCACGAACGCAGCGGAGTAGAGTAAGAATACAAAGTTGGAAAGCTACTCGCGTCTCCCTTAAGCTCTCCAATACACCTCAATCCTCCACGCTATCAATAGAACAGCAGTGGAGCCTTTGCAAACAAGCCCTGAAAAGCTCAGCATCCGAAGTTTTGGGTTTCAAGGCTCCACCACGAAGAAACACCCGGTTCGATGACGAGTGCAGGAGGATTCAAACAGCGAGGCAGGATGCATATGAGGCCTCGCTGCATAAAAGAACAAGAGCAGCTCGTAAACTCTACGAGTTAAAAAGAAGGGAAGAGCATAAGCTTCTCAGGAGAAAGAGGAAAGAGCACGAGAAGCGCGCGATTGAGGATTTGGAGAGGTATTACTGCAGGCGTGACGTTCGAAAGTTTGATCAACAGATGAAGCAAACATGCCATGGTTATAAAGCCAGAACGGAAGCCTGCAGAGATGAGAACGGACACCTAGTAGTAGAATCGCAGTCAATGCTGAGAATATGCGAAAACCACTTCTGCAGACTGTATAGCGGCGATGCTAGTCAATATACCGCTGTTGGGCGGAATGATCCATTGACGAAGACCGCAGAGAACTCCGTCCCACTGACCACGACGAAGTTAAGATTGCCATATCGAAGCTCAAGTCGAATAAACCTGCTGGCGCAGACGGACTGTCTGCTGAGCTCTTCAAGGCAACTGGGGATGACCTGGTTAGGAGCTCTTACCAGCTCATCTGTAAGATATGGTCTCAGCATCGTATGCCCGATCCACAAGAAAGGAGACCCCTCTGATTGCGACTACAAAATCTTCTCTGCCGTTTCGTGTGAACCCCTGAAGCCTTTTTAAATAAGCTGAGAGGTCCTTATCAGTGCGGATTCAGGCCAGGGAAGACCACCATCGACCAAATCTTCACACTACGGCAGATCCTGGAAGAAACCAATGAATTTCAAGTCGACACTCACCACCTATTTGTCGACTTCAAAGCCGCATTAGATAACGTAATTAGAGACGAGCTATACAACGCTATGTCTACCTTTGCCATACCTGCTAAACTCATCAGACTATGCAGGATGACTTTGAAGAATGCTCGCTGCTCCATCCGAATCGGTGAACACCTTACCGATAGTTTTGATGTCAAAAAAGGATTTAGGCAGGGCGATGCGCTGTCGTGTGATTTCTTCAACATCATATTGGAAATGATTGTGCAAAAATCATTGGCCAATACAAGAGGCACAATCGATTTCAAATCCTCGCAATTCCTTGCATACGCCGACGATATTGACATAACAGGTAGATCACAGCGAGATGTCAATGAGGCGTTTGCGAGTATTGAGATGGAGGCGGCGAAATTTGGTTTGGCGGTAAACGAGGGCAAGACTAAATATATGCTGTCATCAAAAAAGGACGCTCACCACCGACATCTTGGCCAGAACCTTGGTATTGGCAATTATAAGTTCTTCTTGGTATTGGCTCCGCAGTGACCTGGAACAACGACATCAGTTCCGAAATCAAACGCAGAATCACTTTTGCTAATGGCTCCTTCTTTGGGCTCAGGAGGCAATTGAGTAATAGAGCCCTCTCCCGAACGACAAAGTTGACCCTATATAAGACCCTTATCATCCCGGTCCTGTTGTACGGCGCGGAAGCATGGACACTATCAAAAGCGGATGAGGAGGCCCCTGGACTGTTCGAGAGAAAGATTTTGCGCGTGATTTTCGGGCCTATAAACGCAGACGGGGGATGGAGGAAAAGATTCAACCACGAACTTGACGGGCTGTACAGCGACATGAGCTTGGTCAGGCGTCTACGGATTCAACGCTTAAGATGGCTGGGCCATGTAGAGCGAATGAACACCACAGCTCCAGCCCGGAGAGTCTTTGAATCCAACCCCGAGGGAGGAAGAAGCAGAGGACGGCCGCACTTAAGATGGCGCACACAGATGGAAGGGAACCTTCGCCAACTGGGTGTGCGGCGATGGAAAAGGCTAGCAAAAGATCGTGCTAGATGGAGGGGCATGTTGGTTGAGGCCCAGGTTCTGCCCGAACTGTAGCGCCCGCTAAGAAGAAGAAGAAGAAGCAATAAAGTGCAAAGTGCGTACTAAAGGTGTGTGCAAGCATGAAAGTGTAAAGTGTGTAAAAGCTTGTGTTAAGGTGAAGCGCCCAGAAAATTGATCTGAGTTGGAATAATAAAGTGCTCCTCTTCGCAGGTATCAGTTTTTACTTTTTCCATAAATCTGTTATGGTGCGAGGGTTTGAAACTTACTTAGTTGTTCCAAGGATTGATTAGTTCTCGTGCCCGACTCTCAAATATTCCATGTCGGCATCGCTTTGCTGAATTATCTCAATACCACTCTTGACATATAAACCCAGTTTTACCTGCTTTTCAGTTGAAAAAATCGTCCTTCAGAATAGAGCCTGACAACTTGGCATTCGGTTCAGTAGTCCATGGTATTTCTCATGGTATGTATGTATGTTGGCGTTACAGTCCATGAAAAACATGAGCCGAGTTTCTCTCAATCACCCATGGTGTGTGTGATTTCATTTTTCCCATAGGTGAAAGGGACCTACAGTTTATTGCCGGTTCCGAACGGTGAATTTCGAGAAGCTTTTCATGACAATTTTACTACAGGGAGTTTTGTCAGAACCCCGCTGAGGAGAAACACCGTGAAAAACACGTTCGATGACATGGCTGTGTCGGGAATCGATCCCGTGTCATCGGCGTCAGAGGCCAACACTGGGTAGTGTGTGCTCTCATTGGAACGGCACAAATCACTGTGCGCCAAGAAGTATGCAGTAGTCTCTTATTATAATTTATACAATGGTTTGTATACACACTAATCATTTGCGTTCACATGGGTTTGTGTCCATGGAACATTTCTCTTCTCACTAACCCGTGCATTCCAAACTGTTCGTTATACCCAAATAAACTGTTCAGCATCTACTGCACTGAACAACCCTACTCTCCTGCCCATAATCATTTCATCAGCCGGCTCCTGATTAGCCCAGATATGCCTATCAATTCGCTACTCCGTACGACTGCCACATGAAGATGTGTGTAGCGGTCAATTAGTGTTTCGTCTCGCGGCACTTTTCAACTGCTCCTGACATCAAGAACTTGTTCTTTCACCAGTTCTACTCCGAACAACCACTAATTGGATACGGTCAATTGGTTTAATCATCATCTACTCGCGCTCGAACTCACCTATCCCTATCCCCTTGCATTTCGTACTCTGGCGTGTGTACTATTCCAGTTGCTTGTCGAATCACTTGTTGAACATGCAACTGATGCAGCCGCTTCGTATGCTGTTGACAGTTAGTATCCCAAGGAATGACAGTGATTACCATTAAGACCAGTGAAACGAATCCCGTCGAGTGCCACATCCCATTGAGTTTAATTACATATAACGCCACACGGGTGAAACGTGACAAGCGGCTGAGCGGTTAGTCGGGCGATTCCATGCGGTGTCGAGGCGATGATGATTACTTTGACTTTAATGTTTTTTTTTTACAGCGTGTAGTGCGTTTTTCTGAATAACAGTGCACAGCAAGTATCCAACGTCCGGTAGTTGGTTGTGGTGGGATTGGACGTGTTACGGACAGCACGTTTGGTAATTCTGTTCACATTCATCGTGATCTACTTGTTGCTACCACCCTTGGGGTTGAGGGTTTCATTCATGCCTTTTTGCTCCTTACAGCACTGTGGTTGAGAGCACACGTAGCAGTAGCTTCCACATTGTAGCAGATGGTTAAGGTTTACTTAAACGCTTTTGAAAAAAGGGAAATATCCCGCGTGACATCCTGATCTTTTGGGAAGAGAAAATATCTAGTTACATATTACCAAAGGTTAAAGTAGTTAATGGGTATCTACGGCTTAACCGAGTCCGTACAGTCTTTGCATGGTCAGGTCAATACTCCCAAATACCAACGAAATTCCCCTTGTAAACAGCCTTATCAAGGAATTTCCAAATTGATCGTAACCTCGGTCCTTAAAAAACCATCTTTCTGCTCCAAACGTGTTCTTAATTCGAAATCCCAGACACCGATATTTCACATACAACTCCTATATCTCCCCAGCGCCAAAGAGCCATTATACCGGCGCTTGTTTATCTGCTTTACATGGCATCCTCGCACCGATGGATTGTTTCCGCCAATAGCAATCAAAATTTAATATCGTCCTTCGGTATTGATGGCTATTCGCCCACTACGTTCGCATCTGAGGAGGACCTAAACCAATTTACGCCGTCCAGTATCCAGTGACCATCGTTCACCACACCCATCCCACATCCAATGGTCCTGTTGTTTGTCGTCACCGTCGTCGTTGCATCATCTTTCCCTATATCGCAATCGACATCGATTAATCTGTTTATCGGCGAGTCGAGCATTCGCTGCTGTTACCGCAACAAGCAAGACGCGCTGCCCTCAACCTGCCAATTTCGTGGAATGGCTAGTTCAGTCAGCTTTATGGTCACATGCCTGACAACGTCGTGCGTCGTGCCCTTTAAGCTTCTAGACAAGTTATGAGCGGTCATTAAATTTTATCGCTCGACCATTAGATCGCGTTACAATCCTTCGCCGATTGAGTAGTCCCTCCCTGTGTGCGACTGTGCCTGAGTATCTACGACACATTGTTGTTGGGGTAGTGTCACACGTTCGATGTTCGTGCTGTTATATCTTCTAGAATCCTTGTGGTCGCAATCGAATAGAATGCATTCAGTAAGCGCGCAAGCACGCTGTGGTAAGCGATTATGGACAGCGATGCATTCCTGCAGCTGTTGGATGAGTTAATTTATGGTTTTCATTAAAGGATGCACGAATGGTTGGGGGATTTTGCTTTTGACTTTTTATTGGCCAGCGACTGGTGGTTGGCCTTAACAATATTCGCACGTCGGCACCTCGCCGTGATGCACTGGAGTATAGGTATGCGGGATGGATGCGAGTGGAGAAGGGGTGATGGGGATTAAACACAGTTTCATTAAATGATGACATAAATTGCAGATTTAATGGGTTCCTTTGGCAGCGTTTATAGGGTTTAATGCCGTCACGATAAGGATGTTGGCCAGTATGCAAACAGATGAAGACAGGAAAAATCAGCGGAGGTATCAACGTGAACCAATGTCTTTTCTTAACTCTTCGTCGGGAGGCATTCCTCTTGACGAGAGTGTGTACAACGAATTTAATAAGCTCTTTATCCTAGTAGATTACGGCTCAATAAGATCATTCTCTCCTACTCATCGAACGCTACAGTTCGGGGTGACCCTGGGCCTCAACCAACATGCCTCCCCAACTAGCACCATCTTTTGCGAGCCTTTTCCATTGCCACACCCCCAGTTGGCTGAGGTCCCCTACCACTTGTGTGCGCCATTTTAGGTGCGGCCGTCCTCTGTTTCTTTGTCCCTCGAGGTTGAATTCAAAGACTTTCCGGGCTAGAGTTGTGGTGTCCATTTGCTCTACATGGCCTAGCCATCTTGGGCATTGAATCCGTAAATGCCTGACTAGACTCATGTCGTTGTACAGCCGGTAGAACTCGTGGTTGAATCTTTTCCTCCATCCCCCGTCTTCTCCTATAGGTCCGAAACGAACAAGGACTTCTAAAGCGTAGGACCGGGATCGTTTTTTGTTTTTTTTTTTGGTTGCGCCACACGGATGGATGTGAAATCTAATCTTCAAAAGATACCAGTAGCCCGGGCTACTGGCATGTACTATTCGCAAACCTGAACTGCACCGTTTAACCACTCCCGTCGCGGGGCTGGTTTGCACTTTATACTCTTCTGTAGTTACCAAAACCAAATGGAGCTGCCATTTGGTTTTGGTAACTCTTCCTGTTTCTCTCCAGACGCCGGAGTTCCTTCATGATTCTCGCTGCGGATTGTGTCACAGCATCCCATATTTCGATCGATGTCAGCATATGTTTTATGATGTTCTCGGGAGTCGGTGTTTTCCCAATTTTATCCTCGAGATATTCGTTTTCTGCCTCGAAATGTGGCAGGCCAAACCTGTAATGATAGACTTGGAAACAGCCATGTCCGATAATGAACTGGGTGAGATAAAAATCCACTTCTCCGTGATGGCGGTTCATCCGACTTTGTATGTAGGGTATAAGTCGATGGGTTCATCTTCCCTTTGATGACTGATTCCTTCTGCCATCATATTCCAATGCTACGGTGTCTTTCTTCCAGTTTAATATCTCTGATTGAAGCAAGGGGTTCCTGAATCTTGGCATCGTAGGGCCTTTGCAACTCGATGGCCAAGATATCGGCTGGTAGCATTCCAGCAATAACATATATAGCGTCATCCGATACCGGCCAAAAAGCGCTGCACACTCTTAGTGCGGATAGTCGGTTGGTGAAGTTTACTCTTCTTGAGCGGGACTTAGTTTTCATCGCCTTTGTCCATATTGGTGCCGCGTACATAATTATTGATTGAGCCACTCTTGACAAAACTAGTTTCCTCTGCTGTCTGGGTCTTCCGATATTTGAAATTATTCTGGCTATGGGAGCACACACCTGAGCTGCTTTATCGCACTTTATTTCAAGACGTTCCTTGTAGCTGAGCCTAGCGTCAATAATCACACCTAAGTTTCTGATAGACGGTTTCGACGTTATATTTTGATCGCCTACCCTGATGGTGATTGTTTCCCTTTTCTTGCAGCTGCTTACGAGTACTGCTTCTGTTTTGTGTTTGGACAGTTCTAACCCGGCTATTGAAATCCAGCGTCTCACTTTTCTGATACATTCGTTCCCTATTTCCTCTATTTCTTCCATGTGTTTTGCTACTACTACGATAGCAATATCATCAGCGAAGCCTATGCCTCATTGGGGATTTCAAGGCTCAGAACTCCACAGAATAGGACCTAGCACCGATCCTGGTGCCACTTCGCCAGATATGTGGTGCTGCATTACGTCGTCGGTATCGTAGAATAGATATCGTTTCTCGAAATAGCTTTCAATTATTCTGATGAGGAACCCCGGGACCATCTTTTCTCTAAGTGAGTGTACAATTTGTCCGCCGTTTGCAGAATTGAACGCATTTTTGACGTCCAGTGTTTTTACGGCTTATTCTTTGCGCTTCCTGCCCATCTCCTGCCCTGAATAGCTTCTTCCAGAACTGTGTTTACCCTCCGTATAGCATCGATTGTAGAACGGGCTTGTCTGAATCCGTACTGTTCGTCTGAAAGTCCCCCGGCTTCATTTATTGCCACCTCGAGTCTGTTGCCTATCATTTTCTCCAGTATCTCACCCATTGTATCTAATAGGCAAATGGGACGGCATGACGACGGCTCCTCTGGTGGTTTTTTCTCTTTAGGCAGCAGCACCAGGCGTTGTTTCTTCCATTGGTCTGGAAAAACCCCTTCGATTAGTCCCTTGTTGTACATTTCTAGGAATCGTCCCGTTTTTGTTTTAATGGCTAGTTTAAGGACCTTATTTAAAATGCCATCCAGCCTAGCTGACTCATTGTTCTCGAAATGTTTGCACACACTATTAAGAGTTCAGTTTCTGTGATAGTTGTGACTTCCTGTTCATCCTGGGGTGCTTCTATACGCTCTGTCGTTCCTTGCGGTGGAAAAAGTATGAGGGATGGAAAGGGTATGAGGGCGAGGATGCCCTGGTGGTGCCTTTGAGTTTTGCTTTCTCTGTATTGCGCCTGTAGGTTCTGATGAGAGGGCAAACCTCTGGATCGTTGTGACAGTCTTCTCACCCTATGGAACTTGCTGCGTAGCTCTGCTGTAATCAGATTCCACCAGTATACTTGTGCCGGCGATTTGATGAAAGTTTTCCGGAAAATGGATGCATCGCAAACCCTCATTACTTGCTTAGTGATCCCAGTAGCCATAGCATTTGCTGTGCCTGACCTTATTGTAGACTCTCTAAAGGTGAAGGAGTCTTCGCCCAGTGTTTCTATTTTCCACCCCTTTTGGTGTGCGTTCTTTAGCAGGACCGGGACGATAAGGGTCTTCTATAGAGTCAACTTTGTCGTTCGGGAGATGACTCTATTAGTCGATTGCCTCCTGAGCCCAAGGAAATAGCGATTGGTAAGAGTGAATCTGCGTTTGATTTCGAAATTGATGTCGTTGTTCCAGGTCACTGCGGAGGCAAGGTAAGGTAGACGAACTCCTTAACTACCTCAGACTCATAACCGCCAATATAAACGTTCTAGCCAAGACGTCGGTGGTGAGTGTCCTTTTTTGATGACGGCGTATATTTCGGCTTACCCTCATTTGCCGCCGGTCCCATATTAGTCGCTTCCGCCTCAATACTCATAAAAGGTTCAATGACATCTCCATGAAGAAGCTTCTTGACTCACGCCGTTCGGAAAAATAACATGGGTGATTGAGTGAAGTTTGGCCCTGGGCCTTCATGTGCTGTAACGCCACCAAAGAAGAAGATGTTAAGCCAAATTACGCCGCCTCCGATTATGCCGATGTCATCCGGGTATGCGAGGAGTTGTAAGGATTCGAAATATATTGTCTCTTGTGTTGGCCAGTGCATTTGCATTTCTAATACGATGTTGACGAAATCACACGACAGCACACTACCTGCTGTCGGATGGAGCAGCGAGTATGTCAAAGGTAGACATGGCGGTCTATAGGTCGTTTCTGATTACGCTGTCGTATGCGGCTTTTAAGTCGACAGTAAGGTGGTGAGTTTGGTTTTTTCCAGGATCTGCCGTAGTGTAAAGATTTGGTCGATTGGTGCAGTCAGAGGGGTCTCCTTTCTTGTGGATCGGGCAAACAATGCTGAGACCCATTTCTCGGGCATGCTGTCCTCTTGTCATATCTTACTCGGAAGCCGTTGTTCGTTGTTGTATCGTGGCTGTGATTTCCGATCACTCCGCCAATGATGTTCTCCTTACCAATTTTGGCATTGAAGTCTCCGAGTATGATTTCAACATCGTATTCCGGACAGGCTCCGTATAGGCGTTGTCCAAGAGATCATGGAAGTCCTCAATGATATGGTCTTCGGCCCCTATATGAGGCGGATGTTGTAAAATCTGCCTTTGATGTCGATCACAGCCAGGTGGTCACTTATAGGCATCCAGTCGATGACCGTCGATCTTAACCGCACCCCAACGTGTGCAATCTTTTTTCCTCACCATCCCCTTACGAATCGCAATAATATCGGCCTTGTACTGCGTGGGGATTATTTCAAGTTTATAAGCAGCTTCTGAAGTGTATCTTCTAACATTCCAGGAACATACTCGCAAATCGCGTTTCTTGTTGCGCCACCACACAACCGCCAGTCTGATCGGAGTATTGTAGCGTCCTCTTGCCTAGGGCGATAGCTGCATACATTTGGTCACCTCTCAACGGGTGTTGAAGAGGTTATCCAGAGAGCTCCACGAGGAGGCTGTATGTCAACTTGACCCGAGCATTGAAACAGGGATCGTTGCTGGCATCTCGCCAGGTTGAGAGCAATCAACAACTTTCCTCGAGCAATATAGACGTCAAAATTCACTCCCCTTCCAAGGTGTGCGAAGCAGAGGGAAGAAAAGGACCTACGGTAGACTACAGTTAACATTTCGAAGGTAAAAGAAGTACATTCCGATGTACAAAACATATTACATAATGAGTTTGCAGCAGATAAGCGTCATATTTTGGATGTTTTTGGATAAAAAAATGTGCGCCTACAACTATGCTGCGAAGTATTTTGTTGTTAATTGCGAAAAAATGGCGAGACTTACAACTGCATTAGCCTAGAGAAAACCATTCGAACTTTAAGAAAATGAATCAAGAAATAAAAAAAAAAGACTTTCATTGGGAACTACTTCCCAAATTGTTTCCGCCCGGGATCGAACCGGGGGCCTTCCGCGTGTTAGGCGGATGTGATAACCACTACACCACGGAAACTTCTGTGTTTATTGTGTCTAATTCTGTACTTAAGCAACCATAAAAACTCAAAAGTGAAAAGGAAAGCGACATGAGGTGGAAAATATTGGGAAAATGAATAAAATCGATTTTAGGTTTGAGTTGTAATAGCATTCCATAATCGCATTTGGGCTTGTTTGTATGGATGTAGGGAAGATCTGTTGGAAGATGACACTTTAGGGCAGTTGTCGGTAAAGATTATGTAAAAGGTGTCATATGGTATGAATGATTATTGACAGAGCCGTACAAACTATCCTCCGTGATTAAGCACCAAACACCAACTTTTGTAATTTCGCTGTTAGTTCTTGACTTTTGGCATGGCAGTATTACGATCAATTTTGCTATCAAATTTGAATTAAGTGCAACTGCTCGCCCTAGCACACCGGAGATTACCAGAGTTTACAGGGCGCAACTTAGCGAAGGGCTTTCCGGTATGCCTACGTCGAACACAAATTACGATCCCGTTTGTTCAAACCGAGTATGGAGGAGAAGATTTAACGAAGAACAGTACGGGTTGTACAGCGACATCGGCCTGGTACGACGTCTACGGATACAGCGTCTAAGGTGGCTAGGCCATGTAGAGCGCATGGGAAACACAGGTCCACCCGAAGGGTCTACGAATCCACACGGGAAGGAAGGCGAGGCAGAGGACGGCCGTATCTTCGATGGCGCAAGCAGGTGGGAGGGGACCTTAACCAACTGGGCGTGCGGCGCTGAAAACAGCTGGCCAAAGACCGTGGCAGCTCGAGACGCTTGTTGGTTGAGGCCCAGGTTCACCACGGACTGTAGCGCCACCTAAGTAAGTCAGTAATTAATTTCGATCGTATCTTTTTAGAACGACATTGAACCTAGAACTCCGGGGCAGTCCATTGAAAATTAACTTGGAAACGAAACGTGAACAAATTTGCTGTTATAAATTGTTGACTTTTATTAGTATACTCAACCACCAACCAGAAGATATGGATTATGTATATTAAGCCACAAGCTTTAGTGGAATGAAGGCAGTTGTTCGTTACACTTTTGAGGAACGGGTACAATTAGTCATACAAGAAACCAAACGTAGACTCGCAGTCATTACGTTCGTACGCCAAGTTAACGACCTCAGCTCCAACTGACTCCATTGCATTCTTTCTGCCACTTCCAATTATACACTTTACATTTCCTTCCTTTGCTGCCAACTCATAGCCTCGGAAGTAAATGAACCCACTAAGAATCACAACGCACTCCGCCATGCTTCAATCCAAGCATCCATGGCTGAGTAGGTGAAATAAAAATTAATTACGAGTACAGTCCTAAATAACAAGTTGTTAACGACATGTCGTGGGAAAGGAATACGCGGTGGAGTAAACATGTCCTGGCGAAAAGGAGAGCAGAACATCAAGTTATCCTGTCTTGAAAGTCTTCGTTGTTGTTCAAAAAGCATTTGCAATTACTCGTAATTGGGAGAAGAGTCTGTGGGCACAGCAGGCCTATCTGACATTTCGTGGGTGAGCAGATGGTTAACCTAAACTCTGTCTTCTAATCGCATGTCCTCAACAAGGATTTTTTTCCAATTACGTACGAATGAAACAGTAGAACTCAGCATGACAATGCGGAATCCACTGAAGGCAATACAAACTTTTTTAAACCACCACCATTGCCAGGCTCACTTTGGGCGGGGGAGAATTAACCATAGTCCTGACACGTGACCATCGACCATCGACCGACGAGTATCTTTTATTCAATTTTCTTCATGAATATGAATACCGGAGTGGAAATGAAGAAGGCAAAGTGTTAAGGAAAAAACCGAAACAAATGTGAACAGTCGTCCTGGGGACTATAGTAAACGAAGCAAAGCTCTCTGTGGTGCTGTCTGACTGATGGGTGCCCTGCTGTGTGGCACGTTTCATACTTTCTTTCACGTTTAAAGAGCGGAAGTACATTTAAGATAAATGTAACTAAAATAGATTTTGTAGATGAAAAACTGCGAAGCAGACAAATAGACGCCCGAAATTATAATCTTCCGGAGTGAGATGTTGTTTGGTCGGAGGCGGTGTTTTGCGTCTTCCTTTGTCAGTTGACGGCGATATCAATCAATCTAATTCGAGCGGTTCAGCGAAACGGGGGACTATTTTTTGATGAGCTCAACAAATTACTTGATAATAAATGTACCCGTCATAGGAGCAATACAATTTTCTAATCACCTTCAGGCAGTTTACGTTAGCAAAGTGAAATGCAAGGACTATGACTTTATGTGTTTAAACCGGAACTTCTTCTTCTTCTTAGTGGGCGCTACAGTTCGGGGTGAACCTGGGCCTCAACCAACATGCCCCTCCATCTAGCACGATCTTTCGCTAGCCTTTTCCATCGCCGCACACCCAGTTGGCCGAGGTCCCCTTCCACCTGTGTGCGCCATCTTAAGTGCGGCCGTCCTTTGCTTCATTCGCTCTATATGGCCCAGCCATCTTAAGCGTTGAATCCGTGGGCGCCTGACCAAGCTCATGTCGCTGTACAGCCCGTCAAGTTCGTGGTTGAATCTTTTCCTCCATCCCCCGTCTGCGTTTATAGGCCCGAAAATCACGCGCAAAATCTTTCTCTCGAACAGTCCAGGGGCCTCCTCATCCGCTTTTGATAGTGTCCATGCTTCTGCGCCGTACAACAGGGCCGGGATGATAAGGGTCTTATATAGAGTCAACTTTGTCGTTCGGGAGAGGGCTCTATTACTCAATTGCCTCCTGAACCCAAAGAAGGAGCGATTAGCAAGAGTGATTCTGCGTTTGATTTCGGAACTAATGTCGTTGTTCCAGGTCACTGCGGAGCCAAGTTAGACGAAGTCCTTAACTACCTCGAACTTATAACTGCCAACACCAACGTTCTGGCCAAGATGTCGGTGGTGAGCGTCCTTTTTTGATGACAGCATATAATTAGTTTTGCCATCAGTTTACCGCCAGACCAACTCGCCTCGAACTCAATACTCGCAAACGCCTCATTCACATCTCGCTGTGATCTACCTATTATGTCAATATCGTCGGCGTATGCAAGGAGTTGCGAGGATTTGAAATAGATTGTGCCTCTTGTATTGGCCAGTGATTTTTGCATAATCATTTCCAATATGATGTTGAAGAAATCACACGACAGCGCATCGCCCTGCCTAAATCCTTTTTTGACATCAAAACTATCGATAAGGTGTTCACCGATTCGGATGGAGCAGCGAGCATTCTTCAAAGTCATCTTGCATAGTCTGTTGTGTTTAGCAGGTATGGCAAAGGTAGACATAGCGTTGTATAGCTCGTCTCTAATTACGCTATCGAATGCGGCTTTGAAGTCGACAAATAGGTGATGAGTGAGTGTCGACTTGAAATTCATTGGTTTTTTCCAGTGTGAAGATTTGGTCGATGGTGGTCTTCCCTGGCCTGGATCCGCACTGATAAGGACCTATCAGCTTATTTAAAAAGACTTCAGGTGTTCACACAAAACGGCAGAGAAGATTTTGTAGGCGATGTTATGGAGACTTATTCCTCTGTAGTTGGCGCAATCAGAGGGGTTTCCTCTCTTGTGGATCGAGCATACGATGCTGAGACCATATCTTACAGTTGAGCTGGTACGTGCTCCTAACCAGGTCATCCCAGCTGCCTTGAAGAGCTCAGTCCGTCCGTCCGTCAGGCCTTACATGCATCCTGCCTCGCTGAATGAATCCTCCTGCACTCGTCATCGAACCGGGTCTTTCTTCGTGGTGGAGCCTTGAAACCCAAAACTTCGGATGCAGAGCTTTTCAGGGCTTGTTTGCAAAGGCTCCACTGCTGTTCTATTGATAGCGTGGAGGATTGAGGTGTATTGGAGAGCTTAAGGGAGACGCGATCGGTAAAAGCACGAGCGGTTTCTGGCGATAGTAGCTTTCCGACGTCATAACTTTGTATTCTTACTCTACTCCGCTGCGTCCTCGGAAAGTTCGAACATCAAGAATTGTGGAGGAGTGTCTGACGTCGATCGCGATGTGATTAATCTGGTTGGTAGTCGATTGATCAAAAGACCGCCAGGTGCCTTTGTGTATATCGAGGTGCGGGAAGCGCGTACTGGCTAGAAGGAGATTTCGCCCCGTAGCAAGATCAATCAGCCTGTGTCCGTTATCGGAGGTGGTGTCGTGTAGGCTATTTTTGCCGATGACTCGTTCAAGGATGCTTTCCTTACCCAGCTTAGCATTGAAGTCTCCTAGTACAATTTTGATGTCGTAGCTGGGACACTGGGCATACGTTCCGTCTAGGTGATCGTAAAGCTCATCTTTGGTGGAGTCATCCTTGTCTTCCGTGGGGGCGTACACACAGATCAGGCTGATGTTAAAAAATTTAGCCTTGATATGGATTGTTATGAGGCGTTCGCTCACATGCCGAAAGCTTGGGACTTTTTGCCTTAGTCCACCTCGAACAAAAAATCCGCATCCAAACAATCGTTGTCCTCTCTTCCTATAGCAGTCGCCGTTGTAAATATCGCAGTTTTTCATCCGCTTTATATCCGGTCCATTCCATCACATTTCCTGGATGGCGGTGATGTCCGCTTTATAGCGGTCTAGGGCGTCCGCAAGTTGTTCGGCTGCACGTGGCCTGTTTAGGGACCTAACATTCCACGTACAAAGCCGAAGATCATTGTCCTTTTTTCGTTTTTTGCAAGGGTCGTCAACATAAATCCGGTCCGTTATATCCGAGGCTTGTGGTTGTTTCGGAGTTTGTGTTTTTTTACGGTTACAGCTTACTAGGCCGTAGCCCAACCGACTAATCCTGTTTTTTTTGGCGCAGGAGGCTCGCCATTCGCCCTTCCCCGTCAATTTCCCGCAATTTCCACAAGAAATCTCCAGATGGCACCACGAGGAGGTGGGGATAGGACTTACTAACAGTGCCGCAAGATGCTCGACTGCGGTGGCTCTTCTCGCTTTTTAGCAGGCCAGCATCCGTCGGATAGATGCTACCCCTACGAGGCCTTTGTTAGTCCTTTTCCATCTTTTAACTATACGGGGTATAATGCCAATATCTGATAGTTAAGCTTTGGCCAGGTTTTGAGACAAGCCGGTGAAAATTGGTTTACCCGAAACATGAATTTTTTACTAAAAAGACGCATGTACTGGCCCTTTGGTACGAAGGTGAGCAGACGGTGGTGGAAGTTGCAGTTACAGTTGTTACGATAACGTCGGTTTACCTACAACACGACGAAGTCACGGAGGTCTCCTCTGAGGAAACGAGGACACTGGTCTCAATAAGCGAACAAGGTAAGAGGAACTTAGTCGTAGGGTGTGATGCTAACGCCCATCACACTACTTGGGTAGCTCTAATACTAACAGTAGGGGGGAAGGTTTGTTCAGATATATCCTTAGTACCTACATAGTTCTATGTAATCGGGGCAATTCGCCAACTTTTATTAATAGTTATAGTAACTAACGGCAGAGAGCATGGGCTCGGACATACAGGGTTAAGTTGTTGATCGCTCTCAACCTGGCGAGATGCCAGCAACGATCCCTGTTTAACTGTCCGGGTCAAGTTGTCATACGGCCTCCTCGTGGCGCCCTCTGGATAGCCTCTTCAACGACCGTTGGGAGGTGAACCAACGTATGCAGCGACAAAACCCCGACCAGTATGGCGGTTATGCGGCGGGCTAACAATCCGCCCACGTAAAAAACCTAAAAGTTACGAATGAGCAAGATGCCTCGGATACACGGACGGATACTCGACGACGACAACGCGCGAAAAAGGAACACGATTTTCGAGTATGCTCCTGGAATGTCAGAACCCTGTACACTCCCGGAGCTGCTCATAAACTAGAAAGAATTCTTCCGCAGTACAAGGCGAATATTACTGCGGTCCAGGAAATACGCAGAAAAATTGCGACATTTAATACAGCTGTCACAAAATATTGCACTTACTGGGATGCGGATTTGTCGTGGGAAAGCGGTTAAGGTCGAAGGTCATCGACTTTAAACCTATAAGTGATCGCTTGGCTGTGATCCGCATCAGAGGCAGATTTTATAACCTCAGCCTTATGTGTGCACACGCCCCTACCGACGAGGCTGAAGACCCTATCAAGGAGGACTTCTATGACCTCCAGGACAACGCCTACGGACCTTGTCCGGAGTACGATGTTAAAATCGTGCTCGGGGACTTCAACGCCAAAACCGGTAAGGAGAACACCCTTGGCGGAGTGATCGGAAAGCACAGCCTCCACGATACAACAACAGATAACGGCTTCCGACTCAAGGACTTTGCGACAGCTCGTAATGCGGTGATAAGTAGCACAAGATTCCCTCGTATGCGAATCCACACAGTAACCTGGCGATCTCCGGATGGTCGACCATGTGCTCATTGATGCAAGGCACTCGTCAAACATCCTGGATGTGCGAACATTCAGAGGACTCGACTCTGACCACTTCCTCGTAGCAGCAAGATTCAGAGCTCGACTGTCCACTGTCAGAAAGCTGCACCAGCCCACCAGTAGTCATCCCACCCAGCATCGAAGAAGTCGGCACAGCAATTCAGAAGCTGAAGAATAACAAGGCCGCAGGCTCAGATGGCTTGCCATCAGAACTCTTCAAGGCTGGCGGCGATGTTCTGGTAGGGAGCATGCACCAGATCATCTGCAGAATTTGGGAAGATGAAAGCATGCCCGACGACTGGAATACCAGCTCTATTTGCCCCGTCCACAAAAAAGGCGATCCTACCCCTTGCAGAAACTATAGAGGTATATCCCTGCTCTATGTCGCATACAATATCCTGTCCAGCGTATTGTGTGAACGTCTAAAGCCATTCTGCACCGCACTAATCGGCAGCTACCAGAGCGGCTTTCGGCCCGGCAAATCGACTATAGACCAAATGTTCACACTTCGACAAATCCTGGATAAGACCAACGAGCTTCGAATCGATACACACCATCTTTCCATCGATTTCAAAGCCGCATACGACAGCATTCATCGTGAAAGACTGTTTGGTGCGATGGCCGAATTCGGGATCCCGGGAAAACTGCTCCAGTTGTGTTGCGCCATGCTAAAAAAATACGCGATGCACCGTGCAACTCGGTTCTAAGACTTCGGGACCGTTTGAAACATGAACCGGATTTCGGCAAGGAGATGCGCTGTCATGTGACTTCTTCAACCTGGTGCTGGAGCAGATAGTGCGACGGGCAGGCGTCAACAGGGAAGGCACTATCTTCTACAAGTCCGTCCAGCTGCTAGGATACGCGGATGATATCGACATCATCGCGTGTTCTCGCCGTGGCATTGTGGAAGCATTCGCCGCGATTGAAGAACAGGCGAAACGTGTTGGTCTTAAGGTCAATGAGGACAAAACGAAGTACATGCTGTCAAGCAAAAACCAATCCGTCGCTCACCACCTGGGACAAAATATAACAATTGACAGCTACAATTTCGAGGTAGTTAAGGAGTTTGTCTAACTCGAGGCAAACGTAAATTCCACAAATGACAGCACCGTGGAGATCTTGGCAACCGCTGCTACTTCGGCTTGTCCAAACAACTGCGGTCAAAACTCCTCACTCAAAAGACCAAAGTCGTGCTTTACAAAACGCTGATACTGCCAGTCCTGCTGTACGGAGCCGAAAGCTGGACGATAAAAATTCTGCGCCGGATATTTGGTCCTGTCTGTGAGAAAGGTGAATGGAGAAGAAGACACAACCGCGAACTCTACGAGCTGTACAAAGATGTGGATGTAGTCCGGAAGGTAAAGATCCGTCGACTGCACTGGCTCGGCCACATCGAGCGCATGGACACCAACGCTAAAGCTAAGAGGGTCTTCGACTCCGAGCCTCCTGGTTCGAGAAGAAGAGGAGGACCGAACCTCCGGTATAAAGACCAAGTAATCGCGGATGTGAGACATCTTGGTCTTGATAACTGGAAGCAGCGTGCCCGGGACCGTCAAGGATGGAAGGCAGCTATAGCTCAGGCTCAGATCCTCCATGGGTCGCTGGCCTGATAAGTAAGTAGGTAAGTAACTGTAACAGTACTCAAATTGGAGAGTATCTGACAAAGCAGCACTTTCTGATCATTGGGCAGGCTGGCTGGCGTTGACGGGATCTATGAAGTCCACACCAACGGCGGTCCTTGTAGCAATGCAGAACCGCCCACCGTTGGACAAATACTGCGAGAGCAACCAGGACTGCGCTAAGACTACAGAAGCCCGGTCTCTGGACAAAGAGTCTTTATGGCTACGCATTAGGGGTGGCCGTGGTGCAGTGGTTAACATCATCGACCGCCGAACGGAAGGTCTATAGTTCAAATTCGCTTCATTGCCAAGAAAAAGTAGTTCCTATATGGACAAAAAGGTCTGCAACACAGTAGTGAACGCAAAGGGACCAGACGTACTGCTGCAGGCATAACACTCACAGTATATGGTCAACTGAAATTCATCCTCTGCGTATGCAATATTAAAGTGCTTGAACGAATAACCAACGTGGAATTTGGTCGGCTCTGGTCCTATCTAGGACAACCACCCCTGAGAGTTAACGAACATCAACGACCCAAACCACTGCACTCCGTTCAGGTTGTGTGTATATAACACATTATAAGAGAATATAAAAAACTCCTGAACCTGCGCGAGTATTTATAAAAGAAAATAAAAAAAAATAAGTCTTGGATTGATGGGCCAACTCGAGATTTAGAACCGAAACCGACTATATCACCCGACTTCCTCCTGCGAGAGGAGATTCTCTATTAGAATTCCCTCCAAGGAGGAGTGAGCCGGTAGTATGGTATGCACGGAAAATTAACTGGCAATCTACACTGACGGATCCACTGATCCACTCGGGAAACACATCGCTTTTAAAGACTTTACTAGGGACTCCAGCGTTTTCCAAGCTGAGGTCTTTGCAATCAAGCAGGCGGCAGACCTGATTATTAGAGAGAATCTCTCGGGAAAAAAGGATTACTATCTAGGTTGATAGCCAGGCAGCCATTAAGGCTCTGCGGGTAGCATGGAGGCTAGAAGAGATATCGGATGTAAACAAGGCGACCTTCTGCCTGGTACCAGGTCATGTGAATATCATTGGAAATGAGAGGACAGACAAGCTAGCTGGACTATGATCAGGCGCAAGCCTCGCGCACATCACAACTCAAGCTAAAACGCTACTTAGTACGCTTTACAGAGAGATAGAGTCGGTATCCATTAGATACATGCGCACAGGCAAGTTCAACTTGGCCCGTCTATGATAAGAAAAGGACAGAATGTCTGCTAAAGTCCAGTCGTGGGAATATTCAATTGGAAGTCGGCGCCATGCAGCCAGACAAGGCCAGCCCTACAATGATTTCTGCAGAAGCTGCAAGGACGAAGAGGAAATTGAGTCCATTCTTCACCTGCTGTGTGAATGCCCACCACTAGCCCAAAAAAACAAACACATTCCTTGGAAGTCACTTCCGTTCGGGACTAGAGGAGGTAAGTAACATTGGACTGAACAGAATACTAGGATTCTTATCCTCGTCTAGGTGGTTCAGCTCAACAGAAATTGTTTAGGTTTGTACGGGATAAAAGTTAACTGGGCACAATCGACTCCTCGTAGTCTAAGTGAGCCTTGATTTTTCTTCAATAGGGCACCTTCTTACCTAACCTAACCTAACCTTGGTACAAAGGTATAGAGGAAAAAGGAGATGATTGTCATACTGAAGGGAGGAGACCGCATCCCCCAAGGAATTCTAGACTTTTTCATGTATGGTTAAAGACGGATCTCTTATTTTTGACGATACGTCCGAAGGTAGATTTTAGGGTATATTGGTAAGCATTTCTCCAGAGGAGCGGAATACAACTGAATATAAAATACGCGACGGTTTATCTACAAGTACCTTCCTTCGGGTGCTGTATATCTATACATCTGAACATCTGAAGATGGCTCTTGTTTTATGTGCCCTGTTTCGCTACCATACATATACTAAAGCTAACTTCATACAAACATCGTTGCTCTTTCCCGAGCTTTGTTTAACCACACTCGTGACAGCCTAGCAAACGGCCCTGTCGCTTTTGATATTCTTAGTTTGATATCAGACGTTGTACCTCCATCGGGGGCCAGGATGCTACCTAGGCACTCGAATTCTTGTATTGGGTGTTTTTTCTAGAGGATTGATTTTCTAACTGGCAGCTATATTTCCACGGAACATCAATTTAACAATTGAAACCTGATTCGTAGTTGGCACGCTTTGCCATCTTACGAGGAATATACTAACGTCCGACTAACCAACGTGTGCAAACTGTAAAACTTATTTACTTAGAGGGCGCCTCAATCCACAAACTCTTCCAGTTAGCACGGTCTTCTGCCAGCTGATTCCAGCGGCGCAGTTCTAGTAGGTTAAGGTTCTCCTTCACCTATGTGCGCCACCTTAGATTCGGTTGTCCTTTGGTGCGTGGTCACTCGTCGACTTGAAGACTCTTCGAGCCGGAGCGAATGGATACGCTCAACATGGTTTAGCCATTTTAGACTTTGAATCCGCAAACGTCATACTATATCGATGTCGCTTTACAGCCCTTATAGTAAGTCGTTGTTGTTGTCGTTGTAAGTCCACTCCCCGTTTATACAGAAGGGGCCATAGATTGCACAGAGAATTTTCCTCTCGAAACGACCAACGGCCTCCTCATCCGCCTTCGTTTAAGTCTCTCCGCCACAGAGGAGGACCGGGATGGCTAAGGTTTTGTATAGCGCAACCTTGGTCGGTCGAGAGAGAGCTCTACTTCTCAAATGCATCTTGAGCAGAAAGAAGCAACGGTTGGCAAGAGTTATTCTGCATTTAATCTCAGCGCTGGTGTTGTTGTCGCTTGTCATTACTGAGCCAAGGCAGACGAAGTCCTTGACCACCTCTAATTTGTTGCTGCCAAATGCGACGTTCTGGTCGAGACGACAGTGCTGTACGTCTTTTTCGGTTGACAGCATATATTTCGTTTTACCCTCGTTAACTGAAAGCCCAATTTTAAGCGCTTCTGCTTTAATGCTTTCGAACGTCCGTCATATGTTACGTCAATGTCATCCGCGGACCTCTTGTGTTGGCCAGTGAGTCTCGTATGATCTCTTCAAGCACGATGTTGAAGAGATTATATGATAGTGCGTCACCTTGTCTAAATCTTTTTCAACATCAAAGGTCTCGGTTAGTTCGCTACCGACCTTAATGAAGCAGCCAGAGTTCTCCATTGTCATTCTGCACAATCTGATGAGTTTGGCAATGGTATTAAAACTAGATATGGCGCTGTATAGCTCGTCTCTACGCACACTGTGATACGCGGCCCTGAAATCGACGACAAGCTGATGGGTCTTCTCCAACATCTGCCGCAGTGTGAATATCTGGTCTATTGTGGACCAACCTGGCCTGAAACCACACTGATACGAACCTATCAGATTATCGACAACGGGTTTCAGGCGTTCCCACAGTACGAAAGAGAAGATCTTGTATGCGATGTAAAGGAGACTTATTCCCCTGTAGTTGGCGCATTTATATTGGTCTGCTTTCTTGTGGACTGGGCAAACGATGCTGAGATTCCATTCGTCGGGCATGCTTTCCTCCGACCATATTTTATAGATGAGCTGGCGCCCTAGCCCTACCAGATCATCTCCAGTCTGCACCCGCGGCTTTATTGTTCTTGGGCTTTGAAGTTACTGGCCTAGTTTCATCCAGGTCGGGTGGACGAAATTCTGATGCATCTTCGTCCGTTGTGAATGGATCATTCTGCCTGACAGCGGTATTAGATCTTTCATCGCCGTTAAACAGTCGACAGAAGTATTTTTTCCATATCCTCAGTATCGACTGTGACTCTACTACCAGCTGTCCGTCTTCATCCCTACAGACTTCTGCTCTGGCTTTATAGCCCTGGCATGTTTATTTTACCTTTTCGTAAAACTTGCGAGCATTATTCCTGTGATAGCATCTCTCCATCTCCTCGATCTCACGCTGCTTTAAATAGTTCAGCGCGAAGGCCGTCGGCTCCAGTAGCTTTAGTTTCGATATCGCTATCTTACCATCGCCTAGGTCGGGTGGACGGGACTATCTTTCGTCTTCGTCCATTGTAAATGGTTCGTTCTGCCTGACGGCGGCATTTTGACTATTATCGCCCTTACACAGTCTACAGAGGTAGTCCTTCCACAATCTCAGCATCGACTGTGACTCCACTATTAGTTTTCCGTGCTCATCCCTGCAAGCTTCTGCTCTGGCTTTATAGTCTTGGTGTGCTCGTTTTACTTTTTCGTAGACTTCCGAACATGGATATCACCTCTCCATCTCCTCGATCTCACACTTCTTTGATCCTCCTTTTTTCTTGTCAGAAGCGCATGTTCATTTCTGGTTTTCTGTTCATAGATCTCGCGGGCAGCCCTCGTCCGTCGATGCAGTGTAGCCATGTATGCATTCTATTTCTCTACATGGGCCTGTCTACATTCGTCATCGAAGGTGGTGGTTTGAAACCGAGTACATCTGAGGCGGCCTCTTTTATGGCGTTCTGACAACGACTCCATTGCTATTCTATGGTTTGTGCAGATTGCATCGGGACTTGAGAGAGCTTGAGGAAGACTTGATCGGCGGAGGTCCTGACGGTCTCTTGCGATTGCAGCTTTCCGACGTTAAATTTTGGTGTTCTTACTCGACTCCGTTGATTCCGAGAAATTCTCATCTGTACCTTAGCTGCAACAGGGTAATTATCCGACTCGATGTTGGCTCCTCGAAAGGTTCAGACATCTAGGATGCTGGATGTGATCAATTTGATTGGTTGTCAATTGATTGGGGACCACTAGGACCTCTTATAGATGTTGAGGTGTCTCTTGCGATTGTAGCTTTCCGACGTTAAATTTTGGTGTTCTTACTCGACTCCGTTGACTCGATGATGGCTCCTCGAAAGGTTCAGGCATCTAGGATGGTGGATGTGATCAATTTGATTGGTTGTCAATTGATCGGGGACCACTAGGTCCTCTTATAGATGTTGAGGTGTAGGAATCGTGTACTTGCTACTACGAGATTATGTCCCGCCATAAAGTCTGCCAGAATATTCCGTTTTCTGACGAGGTGTTGTGCTTTCCTATGACTTGTTCAAAGATAGCTTCCTTCGCATTGAAATCTCCTAGAACGAGTTTGGTGTCATAGCTGGGATCATAAAAGTCGTCTTCATGTCGGTCGTCTTTCTCTTCTGTGGGGGCTCAGGCCAGGGTTATATTGCCGAGATTGGTATTAATGCGGATAGTTACGAGGCGTTCGCTTACATACTGGAAGCTTAAGACTTTTTTCCTGAGTCTGCCTCGAATAAGAAATCCGCATCCGAATGAACGTCATTTATTTTCTCTGTAGCAGTTTCTATAGTAGATCTCACAGTTTTTCATAAGCTTTTCGCCTGGCCCATCCCATCACACTTCTTGGAGCGCGGTGATATCTGCCTTATAGCAGTGCAATGAGTTGACCAGTTGTCTGGCTGTACCTGGTCTGTTGGGACCTAACGTTCCAGGTGCAGATCCGGAACTCGTTTCCTTTTCGACGCTTGCGGGGGTCGTCAACATGTAATCCGTCCGTATCCGAGGCTATTGGTTGTTTCTGAACAAATTTTTGTTTTACGCGATAGGGATGTTACCCCTAAGCCCAACCCTCAACCTGGAGGGCCAGGTTCCTCTTTCGTCAGGAACAAGAGGTTGGGTCGCTGTGCACACATTGGTGTGCCAGGGTAGCTTCCAGGCAGGGCCACGCGGAAACTGTGTGTCAACTTGGATTGAGCAGGGACAGAGATCGAAGCTGGCGTTTGCCATGTTAAACGGGATCAACTTCTTTGCCCTGTTTGCTCGCTACCTCCTCCCCTCACAAAATCTTTAAATCAAAAGTACACACATGTGTCTATTAGACCCTTTCCCCCTTTTTTTTCTAAAAAGGCATTCAAATACGTCGAGCCGACAAAAAGGTCGCTATCAACCCCATCCAACTCGATACGAATATGATTCTAATTCCATCAGCAAATATTCACGCAAAGAAAAGAGGAATAGCGAAAACGAGTCTGAAAACGAATTACAAAAGAACTTACTCAAACACAACCCCGTTCCGTTTTAAAGCCTTCTCCAAATAAGCCTGCTTCGCTCCCTTTGACTGCTAACATATGTCGTGATTTTTATCCCTCGGCTCATTCAAAAGATATTTGAGCAAAAACAACAATTCATAAAGCTATCTACAGACGAGCCACTTGACATTTGTAAAATACCTAAATTGATTGGATTCAGATTGTGATTCCCATTGCATGTGCGGATACGAATCCATCTGAACGTGTGTGCGCCAACACTTTGTTCCTCGTCCATCAAAGGAGCACACAAGTGCTCTGATTCAATAAAAATGAGCAGAAAAAGAAAATAAAGATTTTTATTCAGATTCTCTGCGGGACCATAAAAGATACTTGAATGGTACTCGACGAAGTGCGTTTTATATGCATCCGTCCATGTAGAGATTAAATGGTCACATGCAATCGTCCACCGGGTTAATTAGAATGGCCGCAACACAACCAGCTAGATGTGTTCCTTAACGTCCTAGCCACTAGCCCGCTCCTTGGATGGCAGTTGAGTTGGATGAATTCTTCAATTCGCTTCATGTTGATGGTCAGCCATGAGGAAATCATTAATCAGCAACGAAATGCTATCTGCCCGGGTGTGCAAGAGAACAAGAATGAGTAGAAGTAGTCACCACATTGGGTCCATGGTTGGACCATTTGGCCACGGGCAGTGTGGTCTGTCCGCAATTGTAACCTGATGATTTATTCGTGTCGATGATTGCAGCAAATCGCTGTTTGCGCTTCTGTGTTGCTGCATGCGGACACACAGTCGTACACAATCGATGATAGATACGACTTGTGAATGGCGCACTTCTTGGGGAGACACAAACATGACAATGCAGGAGGGCTTCTGATGTTGTTGCCATCGTTGTTGTGGTTATTCAATCTTGAGTCCTGTCAACGGGCGAGCGACTTGAACTGATACCTGATTAATAGGGTTGTGTGGAGCTGATATTGAACTGCCTTTAATCGGATTTCTATAATTGGTGTCCTGTAAGGAGCATAATATGGTGGATTTGAGATAGAGTATAAATGAGTTTTGTTGCACTAATCATTCCATGATTGAGTTCTTGATTGAGAAATGTAATTTAGAAGTGGGTTGAACGTCTAGGGTACCACAGAAATGGATGTATAACTAGAGAATATTACCGAAACGATTAGGTCCACTTTCATCCGCTATTCTCGAAGTTCGTGCCCTTGAGCAAGGCTTCTAGTCTGATAGAATGTCATTTCAGTCCTCTACGATAAGGTCTTGGTAATCGGCCTCTTTCTAAGCGACATGAATATTAGCTTCAGGATTTTTTTCGAGAGTAAGGAACAAAGTTCAGGTGGGAAGGAACGAGCAAGCACAGCAAAGAAGTTGATCGCTTTAGCATACCAAACGCCAGGTTCGATCTCTGTCCCTACTCAATCCAAGTTGCCACACAGCCTCTGCGTGGCCTCCCATGGATAGCTGCACTGGCACCCGCCAGGTAGTGAACCAATGTGTGCAGCGACCCAGCCCCTTGTTCCAGGGGAAAGAGGGACCTGGCCCTCCAGGTTGGGGGTTGTGCTTAGGGGTAACATCCCTATCACCAACAAAACCACTTGTTATACGACTAGAAGACTTGAGAGTCTGCACCTGGAATGTAAGGTCCCTTAACAGACCGGGTGCAGGCGGTCAGACAGATATAACTGCACTCCAAGAAATGCGATTAGATGGACCAGGCAAAAAGACGGTTGAAAAACTTCGACATCTACTACGGGAACTGCTACAAGGAGAACAAACAGCGCTTATTCGGGTGCGGATTCGTTATTCGACTCCGACAAAAAGTCTTAAGCTTTCGGGATTCAAGCGAACGCCTCATGTGCATAGAGACGAGCTAAACAGCGCCATATCAGCGCCATGAGAATGGAGAACTCTCGCTGCTCCATTAAGGTCAGTAGCGAATTCACCGAGACTTTTGATGTTAAAAAAGGATTTAGACAAGGTGACGCACTGTCATGTAATTTCTTCAACTTTGTGTATGAAAAGAGGTACAAGAGGTGCGATCAATTTCAAGTCTGCACAACTGCTTGCGTACGCGGGTGACATAGACGTAATTGGACACTAGTATTGTAATTACCGCTGTGATGGAGCTAAGTAGCTGTTTTTTTTTGGTCTGCTTATTATTAAGGGGCTTACTTACTTATTTATCAAACCGGCAATCCATGGAGGATCTGAGCCTGACCTATAGCTACCTTCCATCCTTGACGGTCCCGAGCACGCTGCTTCCAGTTATCAATACCAAGTTGTCTTACATTCACGATTACTTGGTCTTTATACCGGAGGTTCGGTCTTCCTCTTCTTCTCGAACCAGGAGGCTCGGATTCGAAGACTCTCCTAGCTGGGGCGTTAGTGTTCATGTGCCCGATGTGGTCGAGCATGCGTAGTCGACGGATCATTGCCTTCCGGACTACATCCACATCTTTATACAGCTCGTAGAGTTCGCAGTTGTGTCTTCTGCTCCATTCACCTTCTTCACAGATAGGACCAATATCCGGCTCAGAATTTTTCTTTCGAAAGAACCCAAAATCAGCTCCGCCGTCCTGCTTATAGTCCAGCTTTCGGCTCCATACGGCAAGTCTGGCAGTATGAGCGTTTTGTAAAGCATGACTTCGGTTCTTCGAGTGAGGAGTTTTGACTCACGTTGCTTGGACAATGCTACTGTGGGGTCGTTTGTGGAGTTTACGTTAGCCCCGAAGTAGACAAGCTCCTTAACAATCCCGAAATTATAGCTGTCAATCGATATATTTTGTTCCAGGTGGTGAGTGACGGATCGATTTTTGTTGACAGCATGTACTTTATCTTATCCTCGTTGACTTTAAGACCAACTCCTTTCGCCTGTTCCTCAATCGCTATGAAACCTTCTGTAACCTCACTTTGAGAATGCGCGATGATGTCAATATCATCCTGGTAGAAGATAGTACCTTCCCTATTGACGCCTGCTACCAGAACATTGTGCCAGCCTTGAAGAGCTCTGATGGCAAGCCACCTGAGCCTGTGGCCTTGTTATTCTATAGCTTTTAAAACAGCTGTGCCGACTTCTTCGATGCTGGGTAGGAGGATAACTTCAGCAGCTGGAGTTGGGATTTCCTTAGTCGCTACACTCTATCTTGGTCACGCTCGTTAAGCGGCTGCTGGAAATGCTGCTTAAATACATCTACTATCGGGTCGGTGGTTAGATTACCCTCGAAATTTCGAAGAGCCTGAGTGCCTTTCATGAAGCATCCTGCAAGGCTTTTTGCTTTCTTATAGCAAGCATTTAATGCTTGCCTCTAGACTCCCGATGTCCTTGAGCTGGGAGGCCGCGAAGTCGCAGCAGTTTTTTCTCCTCCCTTCTTGTGGCTCCGTACTCCTCTCGTATTGCCCTGGTTTTCCGCTGCAGCCATATTTTGGTAAGCCTCTGTTCACACTCGCCATCATGCTACAAGTTTCATGTCGGTGGTGGTTGGTAGCCTAAGGTGTTCTCGGCTACTTCATTAATGAGCGGCAATGCAGCCACATATTGTTGACTAGTGTATTACCTTAGGTTTCAATCCCCATGTTTTACTGTAAGTGCGTCCACAGGTCGGCAACGCCTTAGTTGCCTTTTAGGTTCGTTTTTAATGTTGGAGTTCTAGTTAAGTCTGCGAGCAAGACTCCTATGCTTGTACCAGTTAGAAAGATGGAGCAGGGCTGTCACCTTCTCCTCTTTGTAGAAGGGACTAAGATTATCTTATTTGGGTTAATCGATAACCCTTCTCTGCCGCACCAGTCAGAGATGAACTGAAACACAGGCTGCTTAAGCTCATAGGCAGAAATTTCGCACCTGACCGTAGTAATAACTACTAGGTCGTAGGCATATCCGATGACCTCGTAGCCGAGATTGTTTAGCGTGCGGAGTAGGTCGTCGATGACTATTAACCAGGCCTCCTCCTTGTGGACACCCCTTAATCGCCGATACTGTCACCGCTATCTCTCCGAATGTGCCCGATACAATACGGCTAATCAGCATCACCCTAATCCAGTGATTAGTAGGATGGTCTCGCCTCTGCAGGATAGCCCAGTGCTGATCAAGTCATAGCCAGTATTGTCATAAGCCCCCTCAATATCGAGAAAGACGCAAATCGCGATCAGTTGCGTGTGAAACTATTTTCAACACGCGCATACGTTCTTTGCGATATGCATATTGATTAGGATGTATCTAGTTCTCTAGGACACCTCTAATATGGAGCTCTAGCAGTTTTTTCAGTGTTTTAAATAGTAACGATGTTAGGCTGATAGGGCGATTGGATTCAGGTGAAGACAAGGTTGATTTCTTGCCAGAATTGAGGGATGTAGCCCAAGTTTACACACAACCTAAGAAGAACTATGAGTGGTAATAGAATAATGTTCATGCCTTTCTGTAGAAAAGCAGGAAAGATACCGTCCTTGCCTGGGGCCTTATAGGGTTTAAATGTTCCAATTGTCCATTTAAATCTATCGGGACTAAAAAGATAGTCCCTACCAGATAGGCTGTTCGTTCTACTATCGACGTTATTTATGACACTCAACTGATCGTCAATAGCCATAGAACAAGAGAAGTGCACCTCAAGCAAGGTCTCCAGGGTTTCCCTGCAATTGACAGTGTAGGTACCGTCTGACTTCCATGACCTGAGTCCATTTGTGTGCTCCTGGGATGGCGCTTTATAGAGTCGGGCCCCAGTTGGTAGCGAGTCTATAGTCTCGCAGTGTTTCTTCCAAGAGATTCTCTTGGATTTCCTCAGTCCGAGATTGTATTCCGTAGAAAAGTAGCTTAGCTAAACCACTTATCCTACTAAACAGTGATGTAGGTTAATAGAAATTTGTTTTTAGTTATCTGTGTTTATACTTGTGCTGGAAGGTTGTCCTTGGAAGACAAACATCTAACCCAGACTGTACTTTTCATTTTTTCTATGTCCCGCCACTCATCCACGGACTTATAGAGGACTTGGAGAACACCGATAAAGTATTCGGAAACAGCTCATCCTCTCGGTTCTAATAGCTTATGATTGCCTCCATCTTAATGACCACCCCACACATCTCTAGCTTCTAGTCATTACCCCCGTACAGCTCTGTCTCTTTTCGTATTTGCTATCGTCGTCATTAGAGCGAAACAATAACCGAATATGTCGCTCTGGCGACAAAGATGCGCCACCTGTCCCACACTACCTGACAGCACTTACGCCAGATACTTGCAAATACAAATATATTTTTATCTGCGACGTGGCTTCAGGGAAAGATGAAAACACCACCACCACACCAAACACACCACTCGCGGAGGCAAGTACCACCACCGACAACAAAGTCCGTGTCACCAGTGCTGCATCAGGACGTCGAGTTACCGAGAAAAACAATAAACAACTGCGCTACGCCCGCAGTCCTGCCTTTAAGGAGTTAGAGAGTTCTTCAGGTGTTTTCCTGTCATCATTCTATCGCGACGGGGAAGGTGGAATATCGTCTTGCTGAAGCAAGCACACAAAATGTTAATGACCTTATCTTGCTTTGAAGAGCTTCCCCCATATGCATCCATCACTTGCTCTCGTCCGTCATCCCGCGTCGACTCCGGCACCACCTGAAGCACGTTTTCATAAAAACAATCACAGATGAGGTAGTTTTCTCCGAGTGCACGACTGCACGCCCTAGGTACATATAAGTTACTTGTACAGGGAACCTCGCAAGGATTTTGTAATTTCAACCCATTCCCGCTCTTTCCTTGTTCTAATGCAATCTGCAAATTCAAAAACTGTCGCCGCAACTTTGTTTTCTCCCTTCGCCTTGTTGTTGTTTTTGTTACCGAAGAGATTACTTGAAGACGCGGAGCATTCCGCTTGTCGACAAAAGGCCCATGAAGGCTAAGATGCTGGGAGTAATCACGAAACCGGAACATTAGGATGTTGGGTGAAGGAGTGTAATTGCACTCGAACGGAAAAGTGGAATTTCGTATTGTTTTCCTTAAGTACGTTGCATTGTGTGGCCAAGCCGGATGCAAAGGGTGAAATTGTTCTTGCTGTTGGGCTGGATGGAACTTTCATTTAAGGACCTCGATGTTCTGTTATTGTGTGGTTTATTTTCGGCTAAGCCGGAGATTCTTGCAAATAAATTTATTTTGGGTGGACACGTTTGAGTGCGCTAATTTTCCGGATCCTGGCTGCATTGTCGAGAGGCAGATCAGCTGATAATTGAATCGTTGTATTTTGTGTCATATTTAGGGGATCAATATCGGCGTTTTGTAAGGGCTCACCGGCCCTTACAGGCACCCAATAGCACTCGCCAGCCCTCACCGGCACTCACCAACCACCGTCGGCAATCGCCGGTCCTCACCGGGACTCCCAGGCACACACCGGCGCTCGGCGGCCAGCCAGCCAGCTAGCCAAGCCAGCGAATCAAGCTAGCCAGCCAGCCCTCGCCGGCACTCACCGGCCCAACCAGCTGACCAGCTAGCCGGCTGGTCTGCCAGCAAGCCAAGTCAGCTCAATCAGCCAATCAGTCAGCCAGCCAAGCCAGCCAAGCCAACCAAGCCAGCCAGCCAGCCAAGCCTCACCGATCCTCACCGGCAGTCGCCGGTCCTCACCGGCCCTAACCGGCACTCACCGACCCACACCGGCAAACCCCGGTCCTCACCGGTATTTACAGGCACTCAGCGGCCAGCCAGTCAGCCAGCCAAGCCGGCCAACCAACTTAGCCAGCCAGCCCCCACCGGCACTCATCGGCACTAACCGACCCTCTCTGGTACTAACAGGCACTCACCGGCAGTCAACCAGCCAGCCAGCCCTCAGCCTCACCAGCCCTTACCGGCCGTCACCGGCACTCACCGACCCACACTGACAATTGCTGTTCCCCACCGGCCCTCACCGGCACTCACCGACCCTCCCCGGTACTAACAGGCACTCACCGGCAGTCAACCAGCCAGCCAGCCCTCAGCCTCACCAGCCCTTACCGACCGTCACCGGCACTCACCGACCCAAACAGGCAATCAGCTAGCCAGCTCATCTGCCAATCAGCCAGCCAGCCATGCCAGCCCAGCCAGGCAAGCCAGTCAAGCCATTCAAACCAGCCAAGCCAACCAAGCCAGCCAAGCCAGCCAGCCCCCACCGGCACTCACCGACATTCACCGGCACTCACCGACCATCTCTGGCACTAACGGGCACTCACCGGCATTCACCGACCCTCCCCGGCACCAAAAGACGCTCACCGGCATTCAGCCAGCCAGCCAGCCAGCCGTCAGCCAGCCAGCCGTCAGCCTCACCAGCTCTCACCGGCCGTTACCGGCACTCACCGGCCGTTACCGGCACTCACCGGCCGCCACCGGCACTCACCGACCCAAACAGCCAACCAGCTAGCCAACTGGTCTGCCAGTCAACCAGCCAGCCAGGCCAGCCCAGCCAGCCAGCCAAGCCAGCCAAGCCAGTCAAGCCAGTCAAGCCAGTCAAGCCAGTCAAGCCAGTCAAGCCAGTCAAGCCAGCCAAGCCAACCAAGCCAGCCAAGCCAGCCAACCCAGCCAAGCCAGCCAGCCAGCCAGCGAGCCAAGCCAGCCAGCCAAACCAGCCAAGCCAGCCAGCCCCCACCGGCACTCGCTGTCGCTCACCGGCACTCACGGCACTCACCGGCCCTCACAGGCACCCCCAACACTCACCGGCAATTGTCTGTTCTCACCGCCCATCACAGGCACTCAATGGCACTCGCACAGGCACTCACCGGCAATCACCGACCCTCCCCGGCTCCAACAGACACTCACCGGCACTCAGCCAGCCAGCCAGACCTAAACCTCACCAGCTCTCACCGGCCGTCACCGGCACTCACCGACCCAAACAGCCAACCAGCTAGCCAGCTGGTCTGCCAGTCAGCCAGCCAGCCAAGCCAGCCCAGCCAGCCAGCCAGCCAAGCCAGCCAAGCCAGCCAAGCCAACCAAGCCAGCCAAGCCAGCCAGCCAGCCAGCCAGCCAAGCCAGCCAGCCCTCACCGGCACTCGCTGGCCCTCACCGGGACCCACCGGCCCTCACAAGCACCCGCCAACACCCACCGGCAATCGCTTGTTCTCACCGGCCCGCACAGGCACTCAATGGCACTCGCCAGCTCTCAACGGCATTCACTTGCCCTCACCGGCCCTCACAGGCACCCACCGACACTCACAAGCAATCGCCGGTCCTCACCGTCATTCAGTGGCACTCGCCGGCCCTCCCCGGCACTCACAGGCACTCACCGGCACTCAGCGGCCAACCAATCAGCCAGCCAGCCCTCACCGGCCCTCACAGGCCTAACCAGTCAGCCAGCCAGCCACCTGGTCTGCCAGCCAAGCCAGACAAGCTAGCCAAGCCAGCCAGCCACCCGTCAGCGGCACTCACCGGCCCAACCAGCCAGCCAGCCAGCCAAGCCAGCCAGCCAAGTCAGCCAGCCCTCGACAGCCCTCACAGGCACTCACCGGCACTCAGCGACCAACCAATCAGCCAGCCAGCCAAGTCAGCCAGCCAGCCCTCACCGGCCCTCACAGGCCCAACCAGTCAGCCAGCCAGCCACCTGGTCTGCCAGCCAAGCCAGCCAGCCACCCGTCAGCGGCACTCACCGGCCCAACCAGCCAGCCAGCCAGCCAAGCCAGGCAGCCAAGTCAGCCAGCCCTCGACAGCCCTCACCGGCACTCGCCGGCCCAACCAGCTAAGCAGCTAGCCAGCTCGTCTGCCAGTCAGCCAACGAGCCAAGCCAGCCAGTCCTCAGCGGCCCTCACTGACTCTCACCGGCAATCACCGGTCCTCACTGGCATACACAGGCACTCATCGGCCATCCAACCAGCCAGCCAGCCAGGCACCCAGCCAAAACAGCCAAACCAGCCAGCCGGCCAGGCCTCACCGGCACTCGTCGTCCCTCAGCGGCACTCCTCAGCCAGCCAGCCAGCCCTCATCGACACTCACCGGCACGCACCGACGACCCTCACCAGCATTCGTCTGCTATAGCCGACCGCCTGTTTAGCTCGCTGGCCGGCTATAGCCGACTGAATGCCTTGCTCGTTGTGACGCCACCAAGTAAGGAAATTGAGAAAATTGAACCAAGCGGAACGTCGACAGGCAATCATGGGCGTGAGTGAGGCCATGTAGTAAATTAGTTTCAAATGACAGTCCCCGCAGCCATGCTGCCAGAGTAAAAGCGTCCCGAGCTGGTAAGAACCAGAGCGCTTTTTTGCCTTTTGAGTTTCCTTTGGGCAATAATTTCTAACCTTCTTGGGGCAATACATATTATTGCAAGCCTAGTTGTTGGCTTTCGAAGGCATCTCTTCTTCGTTCTATACCCGAGCACGCACTTCCCCGGATAAAAACAATCTCACCAGCCTACGCAATGACATCACGCATTATGTGTATGTATGTATGAAACAAAACAATAAAATGTTGCCAGTTCCAAAGGGTTCGACACATCAAACAGCCCTCGGTGCGTCAACTTTACAATTATCCGCCTAAGTCAGTCAACCATCAGCGTTTAAATTTGCTGTCAAAACTCAAGACCGGGGACGAATGTCGCGTCACATTCTTGCTTCCATACGCTTTATGAGCGTTAATCTCTTTCTTCAAGTCGTTACTGTTATTCGCCTACATACGTATTTAGGAAGGGTGGCGGTAACGAAACAAGAGACGCGAGTCCCTTGACATGTGTGTCAGTACAGCCAATCGATGGAATGAGTGCTTTAATCAACTGAAATAGTATTAGACTTAAAATGAAACATTCCGTCCCAGTTGGAGTCTATCCCTGAGATACTAAATCCGTTTGAAGATGAAATCCTTTTGGTCTTTTCTGAATCAATGAAACCGCAGGCACCAAAATATTGTGTCTACATCCATACTCGGTTGTTGACATTGCTTACAAACAGGGAAAAAAGGGACCCGTCCTTAAGCGAAGGTCTGACGTTATCCTTTTGTGCTCATCAGTCAATCTCGCAAAAAGGACGCACATTCGCCCACGGAAGAACCTGTTTATTTTGGCTTACGTTAAAGTACACATTCCAGCGGTACCCCCACAACACTTCACCTCGATTGAAAAAAGCGATGAATGAAATAAGAATGAAATAACGGAACAAGTAGAAAAGGATATTACTTTTTAATGAGGACATGTAAGCGCGTTTGTTGTTTTTGTTTTTTTGTCTCATTTCTTTTCCTTTGCTTTGTAATACCCCTTTGCTAACACGTTGTTCAAGGATGCTGGAGCACGACTAGATGAAACCTTTAGTCCTCATCTCACACATGTGTATGTATGTGTGTGTCTGAATAATTCAAACGAAGGACGAAACAACTTTCGACGATGCCCCCCCACGAATCTATACAGAAAAAGAACAAAAAAGGAAGAAGTAATATCGACATATTTCCCGGATGCAAGTGTTCGAGCAGAGGTACGAAGGTACAAAGGCGGTGTGCAGGACTTAAAATCCTGCAAAGCGGGACAGATGAGAGAACGGAGTGGAGTACTATTATTACTTCGTTTACGAGTATTTGTTGAACATTTTTATGAACTTAAATGTTTACACAGCTGAACTTCCAGCGGTTGACTGACTATGAAGTGGTAGCGAGGCGACTACTATTCCGGGTGCCATGGGGACGACTTTTCCAAATATGGGATCGATATTGTTTGGCTTATGAAGAGCAACGTCGAAAGGTTGACATAATGATGGCGTAGTTATTATGTTCTCCAGAGAGAAAATGATGTGGGCGTTAAGAAGCTTCAAGCCCTATAAATCGCCAGGACCGGCTGGAATTAGTTTACCCTATCGAGCTTACACAAACTATGGAATGAACAGTACCATGGCTAGAGACTATCTTTAAAGGATGCATAGTTTGCAGTCCCTTCCCAGAAAAGTAGAAGTGCGCAAGGGTACTCTTCATTCCCAAGGCTGGTAGGAACTCTCACACTTCCCCCAAGGATCTAAGGCCTATTTGTCTATCATCCTTTGCATTAAAAACCTTGGAAAGGCTAATAGACTTACATATACGCCATAGTTTTGATCCTTCTCTAATCTCTAAGGCACAGCACGCCCACTGTAAGGGTAGATCTGTCGAAACAACAGCCTTGCACACACTAGCGAGGAAATTCGAGAGATCAATCCATCTTAAGGAATATACCTTAACAGCCTTCCTAGACATAGAGGGCGCCGTCAACAACGTCACTCCAAAAGCAATAATAGAAGGGCTTGAAAAGCTAAAGGTGGAGAGGACTCTCACAGAGTTGATTAGAGAGTTACTTTCAACACGGAAAATCCACTCTAAATGGGGAAGTCAAGCAACCACCACGGTTACCAGGGGAACCCCACAATGGGGGGTCCTCTCACCTCTTCTACGGAATGCAATCGCAAATTAACTACCCATCAAAGTGGGGAATGAAGGCCTGAACGTTATTGCCTACGCTGATGACGTTGCCATTTCTATCTCAGGCAAATACCTACCCCCGTTTGAACGACCGTATACAAACGGCATTCTTCATACTATGCAAATGGGCATAAAGCAATGGTCTCAGGGTAAATCCCCAGAAGACCGAGCTTGTGCTATTCACCAGAAAGCACACAATTCCGGAAATCACTTTACTTGGCACCAGGTTAACCTGGTGCCAAATACCTTGGCATTGTACTAGACAGGAAACTATCCTAGAGGAACAACACAACCGAGAGAGCAAATAAAGTAACTATAGCTCTCTACACCTGCAAAAAAGCCTTAGGGAAAAAATGGGGATTCAACCCCAAGCTTACCCTCTGGCTCTACATTACAGTCGTTGGACCCATACTAATATATGGAGTGATAGTCTGGTGGACTGCACTGGAAAAAACAACATACCACAAACAACTCGAGACGGTACAAGGGCTAGCACGCATGTGCATCACCGCGGCCATTAGATCCACCCCAACGGCAGCGCTCAACATGAGACTTCACCTTACACCACTCGATATATACGCCAATAAGACAAAAAGCCAACTCCAAATGGACGAGCAATGTCACTGGCCACTCCTCCATCCTGAACAACAGGATAACTATGGCAGAAAACTCGGACCACATAGAACCCACCACAGTCTTTGAGACGAACTTTAGGATATCTACCCGGACAGATGGAACTGGACCCGTCAAACGCAAGCTCGCAGGAACTGCGTGGATTTCTACACTGACGGGTCAAAAACCAAAGACAGGGTGGGTAGTGGAGTATTCTGCAAACAACTAAAGCTGAACAAAGCTCTAAAATGACCAGATCACTGCAGCGTCTTTCAGGCTGTTGGCAATAAAGGAGGCTTTGTCTTGGCTGAAGTGGAACGTGACATACACTACGAATATCCGAATTCTCACGGATGGTCAAGCAGCCTTAAAGTCGCTGGAGTCCTATGTGTACACCTCAAAAACCAGCCTCAACTGTCGCCTATCTACCCAAACAACTTCTATGGGTACCAGGACACAGCGACATCGCAGGTAACGAAAGAGCCAACACACTCGCCAGACAAGGAACGACACAACAACATTAAAGGTAATCTCATACATTTCGCCAGGGCTGAGACGAACCTGAGATGGATCCAGGGACACACCTGCCTCATCACCAGGCAAGTCTGGCGTCGGCTCGATAGTCAGCGGACTAGGTGAATAACTTCCCTAAAAAGAACTGACATCTATTAAATCATTGGTGTCATCATCGGTCACTCAGTCACGGGCAAAAACTAGGAACAGTTCCGAATGATTTCTGCAGAAGCTGCCTAGACGAAGAGGAGGTCGAATCCATCCATCACCTTCTCTGCGCCTGCCCGGCATTCTGCACAATCGGGAAACGATACCTAGGATCTTACTTTCTTAACGACCTGACAGATGTTTAGCAAGTAGGGATATCTGACCTTCTTAACTTTTTAAAAAGCTTTTAGTGGTTCCATGAATAGGGGGATAAGCCCCGCTCGTAGCTGCACAACGGGGCTCTCTGACTTATGTGTATTCTTCTCCTTTCTGGGAAGGCTACGAACCTACCTTCCTACCTATGTTGGGGATTTAAACATTTTCAACTGAAAGTTACGAAAAGGCTTGATTACAAATTAGACGACGGCGGATCGAATTTTGTAAGACTGAGCTCTTTATTATCAAGGCGGGGCGGGTTTTTGTCAAGCAATTTAGTTTTGACTGTTGTCATTGCTGCACGCCACTGCGGAGCCTAAGTAGATGGAGTCCTTAACTACCTCGAAATTATACCTGCCAATATGTGCGCCCTGGCCACGCCGGTGGTTCGTGTCCGTTTTCGACAACAGCACATTTTTCGTCTTGCCCTCATTTACCGTCAGTCCCATTTTAGCCGCTTCCGCCTGAACTCGCTGACCTCGTCCATTTATGTCAATGTCAACGGCATATGCGAGCAGTTATACGGACTTGAAAAAGATGGTGCCCCTCGTATTGACCAATGGGTTTTGCACGATGTTGAAAAAGTCACACGATAGCGTGTCGCCCTGTCTAAGTCCTTTTTTTACATAAAAGGTATCGGTCAAGTCGCTTCCGACCCTGATGGAGCAGTGAAAGTTCTCCAGAGATGTCAAAACTAGACATGGCATTATATAGCTCGTTTCTATGTATGATATCAGTGGCCTTAAAGTCGACAAACAGGTGGTGGGTGTCGATCTGGAACTCATTGATTTTTTCTAGGATCTGTCGCAGTGGCCCGGGCCTGAAACCACACTGATACGAACCAATCAGTTTATTTACGAACGGTTTCATGCGTTTACACAGTGCAGCAGAGAAGATTTTATAAGCGATGTTCAGGAGACTCATACCTGTGTAATTCTAATTGGCACAGACAAAGGGGTCTCCTTTCTTGTGCAGCAATAACATCAGTGCCGAAATCAAATGCAGAATAACTCTTGCCAACCGCTGTTTGTTTGGGCACGGGAGGCAATTAAGAAGCAGAGACCACTCTCGGAAAGCCATGGCGTGTTTTATGGCGCAGAGACATGGACCTTGTCGAACGCGGATGAGGAGGTCCTTGGTCGTTTTGAGAGAAAAATACTGCGTACGATTTTCGGCCCGACCTACATAAATGGGGAGAGGAGGAGAAGACTAAATAGGCTGTACAGCGAAATCAACGTAGCACGGTGTCTGCGGATCCAATGCCTAAGGAAATCACTGCTCCGGCCCCGGTCCGGTCTCTGAGTCCAACCATGAGGGGCGAGGTCCCTTTATACTTGTGTGCATCAACTAAGATGCGACAATCTTCTGCTACGCCATGCCCTGGGATTGAAGTCGAATGCCCTTTGGGCCGGAGCAAGATTTGTATAGTTCGTTCGTTGAATCCTCTCTTTCACTGTTCGTCAACAAAATCGGGACCGAAGGCTGTACGCAGAATTTTCCTCTCGAAATATACGAAGGTCTCGGGGAGGAAGGAGGACGGGCCCTAGCGAATAAAGTTTTATAAAGGATCGCTGTCATTTTCTGAGAGAGGGTCCTACTCTTCAATAGCCTCTTACTTACTTACTTATCAGGCCAGAAATCCATGGAGGATCTGAACCGTGAGCTATAGCTGCCTTCCATTCTTGCTTCAAGTTTGCAAGACCAAGTTGTCTTACATACGCGATTACCTGGTCTTCATACCGGAGGTTCGGTCTTCCTTTTCTTCTCGAACCAGGAGTCTGGGAGTTGAAGACCCTCTTAGCTGGAGCGTTCGTGTTTATGCGCTCGATATGGCCGGACCAATGTAGTCGACGAATCTTTGCCTTCCGGAATATATCCATATCGTTGTACTGTTCGCCGTTATTCTTTCTTCTCTACTCCTCACAGACAGGACCAAATATCCGGCTCAGAGTTTTTCTTTCGAAAGAACCCAAAATCAGTTTCGCGTTCCTGCTTATCGTTCAGCTTTCGGCTCCGTACAGCAAGAGCCGAGTTGTAAAACATGAATTTGGTTCTACGAGTGAGGAGTTTTGACCCCAGTTGTTTGGACAAACCGAAGTAGCAGCGTTGCCAAGGGCGATTATATGCCGAGGAGTTTACGTTTGCTCCGAGGTAGACCAACTCCTTAACCACCTCGAAATTATAGCTGCCAATCGGTATAGATATTTGGTGGTGAGCGACGGATCGGTTTTTGCTTGACAGCGTCCTCGTTGACTTTAAGACCAACTCGTTTTGCCTGTCCCTTAATCCACGCTGAGACCGCGCGCTGATTTCAATATCATCCGCGTATCCTAGCAGCTGAGAGCACCGTGGCGCAGTGGGTAGTGTGTAGGCCTCTGACGCCGATGACTCGGGATCGAATCCCGACACAGCCATGTCATCGAACGTGTTTTTCACGGTGTTTCCCCTCAGCGGGGTTCTGACAAAACCCCCTGTAGTAAAATTGTCATGAAAAGCTTCTCGAAATTCGCCGTTCGGAACCGGCAATAAAACTGTAGGTCCCTTTCACCTATGTGAAAATGAAATCACACACAACATGGGTGATTGAGAGAAGCGCGGCTCAGGTTCTTCATGGACTGTAACGCCAACATACATACATACATCCAGCAGCTAGACAGACTTGTAGAAGAGTGCCTTTCCAGTTGATCCCTGCCCTTCGTACGATCTGCTGCAGTACCATATTGAAGAAGTCACGCGACAGCGCATCTCCTTGCGGAAACCCGGTGCATGTTTCAAGCGGTTCAGAGGTCCTAGAACATCGCATCATACAATTCTTTGCAAGGAATGCTGTCATATGCGGCTTTAAAATCGATCAAGAGATGGTGTATATCGATTTGGAACTCGCTGGTCTTTTCCAGGATTTATCGAAATATATATGAATATTTGGTCTGTAGTCGTTTACCGGGAAGCCTCACTGATAGCTGCCGATTAGTGCAGTGCAAAAGGGCTTTAGACGTTCACACAATACGCTGGCCAGGATCTTGTATGCGATAGTTCTTGCAAGAAGTAGGATCGCCCTTTTTGTTGATAGGGCAAATAGAGCTGATATTCCAGTCGTCGAGCTTCCCAGTCGTCATCTTCCCAAATTCTACAGATTATCTGGTGCATGCTACCTACCAGAACATCGCCGCCAGGCTTGAAGAGCTCTGATGGCATGCCATCTGAGCCTGCCGCCTTGTTGTTATTGAGCTTTTGAATAGCTGTGCCAGCTTCTTCGATGCTGGGTGGGAAGACTAATCCAGCCTCAGCCTGTGATTTCCTCAGTCCCTTCCTCTCTCTCTTGGTCATGCTCGTTAAGCAGCTGCTGGAAATGCTGCTTAAATACATCCACTATTCCCTGCGTGTCGGGGACAATTTCAACTTTGCAATATCGAAGACCCTGCATTACCACCTGTAATACGTTTTGCCTTCTTATAAAAAGACAAGGCCGCAAAGATTCTTTTCTTTAGTCGCATCCGTTTTTTCTCCTCCCTTCTTCTGCTTCGGTACTCCTCTCGCGCTGCTCTGGTTTTTCGCTGCAGCGCCTCTTGACAAGCCTCGTCGGTTGCTGCCTTTTTCTGTTCACACTCACCATCATACCACGGGTTTCTTGTCGGGGATGGTTCTCTGCTACTTCCTGAATGGCCTAGCGGCAATGCAGCCACATATTGTTGACATTTGTTCTCGACGCAGGCATACCGGAGAGCCCTTCGCTAAGTTGCTCCCCTGTGAACTCTGGTAATCTCCGGTGTGCTCAGGCGTCCAATGTCGTATCTCCTCATGGTGGGCTGGTGCAGCTTTCAGAATCTTGTTGCTACGAGGAAATGGTCAGAGTCGGCGTTTGCTCCCCTGAATGTTCGCAGATCCAGGATGTTTGACGAGTGGTCGATATAAAATTGCAACCGTTAATTTAATCCGAACGGCTCGAACCTATTTAGGTCAACAGCCCTAATTATGCCAATTCTCTTGCATGTCAAATTGAAATTCAACCGCGGTTCCTCCATGAACAGGTCCAGCCAACCTTCTTTTCCATCATTCCTTCATATACACCACTGTCGTATTTTTTTCCCAAAAACTATAAAACCAGTTCGTGGTCACATATGCCTCAAACGTCGCACGTCGTCGTGCCCTTTTTTCTCTGAAAACGCACTTAATGTTTATAGCCAGCATGCAAAGTGCGCGCAAACTTGAATTAAATGTACCGCTAAATCCCTTCGTCGCATCGGTAGTCATGTCCGCGCCACGAATCACCATCATCGCTCATGGGGACAATTTATATTTATTTCTGTCCATCGGTCAAGGCATTCTCTTCTTCTCGTGCAACCTCCTCCTTCCTTCCTTTCTTTTAGTTGTTCGACTTTTTTTTTTTTTATGGTTTAGTAGAACACACGTAATGCATACGCAACGTGCATCGCTTACTTGAGATTCCCTGCCACACTGAGCCATCGATTCGTTTCGAAGAAGACATTAAGGAATGGTCTCGACAGCATGGGAATGGCATAGTTCGGATGTGAGTCTAGTATGTATTCACTGGTTAGAGTCACGGTGATCGACGATTGAAAGTGAATGGTCGGACAGCGATCGTAGGAACATCTGTGCATGATCCGCACGATCAATTGGGCTGTAATTGTATGACGCCGGCATTGGCCTGTCATAGAACTGTACCACAATCGTCTTATGCGCGTTAATCTCGCGCAAAAGAGCCAATTCCGCCAAATTGAAGCGGATCGATTCAGTTTCAATTGATCGTGGCGACTATATCCGTCGATCACTTTGACTCCCCGAGAGGGAAGCAAGAAAGAAGAAAATACAGGATCGCTAGTCGGTTTTCATTTTAACCACAGCCTAATCCCTAAGTGACTAGTCTGGAGTCTTGGGACTTGCCATATAGCAACAAAACACGGTTAAGACCGCGCGTCGATCGTTTGTGATCGCGCCGGTGACGGCCTCCTTAACAATCGCTGGGAATTACACTAATTGGATCGTATTCACATGTGAATGCAAAGTCGGTTCGTTTGTCAGACGTTGTCGTTCGAGGTTGTTCCGAAAATAGATGCAAACAAGAGCTAAATCAAAATGTATCGACAGCGACGGGTCCTGCAGCTCGATCGTGGACAAGCCAATAGGGAAATGGTTACACAATGAATTATGCGGCGTACATATTGCCTGTCGTGTCGTTTTGAATGGTTTGCTAACAATTACGAGACAGATTAAGATTTTGGTTGGCTTTGGTCATGGAACCGCTTTACAATTGGAGTACGATACAATACGCAACGGAATGTGACGTGTTCGTAGACTGGCGTGCAATTTGTTGGCGGTAAACGCACAGACCGGCTCCAAAGGCATTTGAATAAAGGCTGATCTCGTTTAACCTGTTTGATCGATGGTACGTATGTATGTATGTAGCGTCAGTGATATAATCTTGGGTTTCAGCATTTACATCAGCGATCTGATAGTTTCTCTTCGCCAACAAACGACGATGCTTTTTTATTCAGCAACTCTGTAATGACTGGAAGTTGAAAATCAACTATATTATTCAGAACGCCGCCGTTGCCTAGGGTCTCTAGGGACACTAGAAAGCATTGGCAAGGGCTCGGGGCGCTTTCGCTCTGACAAGATGGCTGTTTCATAGCACCCAAATTGATTCCAGAGGGAAGGTAATCTTCTACATGGTCTTAATCAGGCCCATGATTGTCTATGGATGTCCCGTTTGGTTCAATGTGAGTGCCAGCTTGATGGAAAGGATTCGAGTGTTTGAGAGACAGTGTCTAAGGACTTGCCTCGGATTGCACAGAACACCAGAATCCGAGTACACGAAGTTCTATCCCAACGGGGTCCTATACAATACGCCAAGGATTTCAATGATGGACAACTATCTGATAATGCTGATTCGAGGTCACGTTGCGAGGGCAATGACATCGGCCAATAACTTGATCTCCGGGGCATACTACCCCAAAAGTATGTACCATGAGCGTGTGCGACTTAGCGGCTTTGTCCCTTCGGAAGCATTCCTCTATTAAGATCATTATAGCCAGATCCAGGAGAGATTGACGATACCGCTAATCTTCCATGTGGCCCGTAATTACGTAGAATGGCGATTCCTCTACGGGGCTGATGTCACACTTCGTGAACCAGAGCGCCGCAGGTTTAGAAGGGCGGTTTCAGACTGCGATCGGAGAGCCGTTTTCCGGCAGCATTAACCTTTTGGTGGCTGGAGTGGACTCCGCGGACGTCTTAAAGACTTAAAGCAAGTCTCTATCAGGCAATAAATGCCAGCCCCAATGGCATACATAGGGTCGGGAAGGGTAGGGTAGGTTAGACTAAGGTAGGCTAAGTTAAGACATTAACAAAAAAAAAATGTACGTATATGCGTATATGTATGTATGTTGGCGTTACAGTCCATGAAGGACCTGAGCTGAGCTTCTCTCTCAATCACCCATGTTGAGTGTGGTTTCATTTTCCCATAGGTGAAAGGGACCTACAGTTTATTGCCGGTTCCGAACGGCGGATTTCGAGAAGCTTTTCATGACAATTCTACTAGAGGGGGTTTCGTCAGAGCCCCCGCTGAAGAGAAACACCGTGAAAAACACGTTCGATGACTTGGCTGTGTCGGGATTCAATCCCGTGTCATCGGCGTCAGAGGCCAACACACTACCCACTGCGCCATGGTGCTCTCTATATGCGTATATGGCCCACCCTATATATGTATACGGTGGGCCATATAGTGGGTTTTTTTTAAATCATAGATTATTTTGACACTGACAGCTACTTCCCGCTGGAAATCTTGACAGGAAGTCAATGTTGTACGTCACGTCCGCCGAGCGAAATGAGTCGCTTTGCGCTTGAACAACGTTGGGAAATATTGAGTGCTGTGTAGCCCAGACAATGCGTTTTTTGAAAAGAAGCTTTGGCCGAAATTAAGCACCCACCGCGCCTGCTGTACGTACGTTTATGCAAAGAGTTCATAAGACTGGTATTCTAGTGGGCAACACTCATGGTCCCTGTCGTCGTACAGATGAGAATGTGGCTGCTGTGGCCGAGAGTGTGAGACTCAATTCACAAACATTAACTCGCCATCGATCTCAACAGCCCAACATTTCACGCACTAGCCTGCGGAAAATTCTGCACAAAGATCTCGCATTATTCGCTTACAAGGCCCAACTGACTCAGCAATTGAAGGTGCGCGACCATCCGCTTCGTTATCGCTTCGCAGTATGGACCTTAGAGCAGCTTGAATTGGACAACGATTTTGGTCGAAAAATTATCTTTTCTGACGAGGCGCATTGTCAATTCGCCGGCTACGTTAACAAACAAAATTGCGCATCTGTGGCTCGGAAAACCCGCACGTTATTGTCGAGAAGCCAATGCATACACAGAGAGTTCCAGTTTGGTGAAGATTGTGGAGTGGTGGCATCGTTGGACCATTTTTGTTCGAAAATGATGCTAGGAACAGTGTTTCGGTCAACGGTGGGCGTTACAGAGCCATGTTAGCCGATTTTTTTTACTAAAATTGAAGACATGGATTTGGACGACCGCTGGTTCATGCAGGATGGCGCGCCATGCACACAGCTCATGCCACAATCGATCTTTTGCGCACCGAATTCGCAAATTGTGTTATCAGCCGTCTTGGCGATGTCAATCGGCCGCCTCAGAGCTGCGATTTGACTTCTTTGGACTTTTTTTTTGTGGGGAACCGTGAAGGACCGATGTTATGTCAACAATCCGGAAACGATTCAAGCACTTAAGACCACTATCACCCAAGCAATCCGTGAGTTACAGGCCCGCAGCCATCAAAAAGGGTTTGCGAATTAGGGGTTACAGAATGCGCTACTGCGAAGCTACTTATATACATATGTACATATATGTATATATATATATGGATGGCAAAGGACTAAGAAAGGCGTCCTAGGGGTAGCATCTATCTGACGGATGCCGGCCTGCTTAAAACGAAGAAGAGCCACCGCAGACGAACATCTTGCAGCACTGTTAGTAATCCCATCCCCACCTCCTCGTGGTGCCTTCTGGAGAATGGAGAATGGCGGGCCTCTTGCAGCAAAAAATAGGATTAGTCGGTTGGGCTACGGCCTAGTATGTCGTAACCGTAAAAAACCACACACTCCGAAACAACGATAAGCCTTGGATAATGTTGACGACCCTAGCAAAAAACGAAAAAAGTACAATGATCTTCGGCTCTGTACGTGGAATTTTAGGTACATAAAGAGGCCACGTGCAGCTGAACAACTTGCGGACGCCTTAGACCGCTATAAAGCCAACATAACCGCCATCCAGGAAATGCGATGGAATGGACCGGGTATAAAGCGGATGAAAAACTGCAACATTTACTACGGCAACTGCTATAGGGAAAGAAGACAACGATTGTTCGGAGGTGTGTTTAGGGTTCGAGGTGGACACCGCCTCATAATCCGTATTTTCTTTTGGTGGCGTTACAGCCTATGAAGGATCAGAGCCAAGCTTCTCTTCAATCACCCATGGTGTGTGTGATTTACTTTTCTCACAGGTGAAAGGGACCTACAGTTTAATGCCGATTCCGAACGGCGTGAGTCGATAAGCATTTTCCAGGCAAGTTATACTACGGGGGGTTTTGCCAGTAAGGGGACGGCCGGGTTAGGAGCATGCACCAGCTCATATGTAAGATATGGTCAGAGGAAAGCATGCCCTAGGAATTGAGTCACTATAGTAACTGTAATAAAGTCCAACTCTAAAGGAGACCCCTCTGAATGCACCAATTATAGAAGAATAAATCTCCTTAACATCGCCTACAAAATCTTCTCTGGCGTTTTGTGTGAACGCCGGAAGCCTTTTGTAAATAAGCTGATAGGTCCTTGTCAGTGCGGATTCAGGCCAGGGAAGTCCACCATCGACCAAATCTTCACACTAAGGCAGATCCTCGAAAATAGCAATGCATTTCAAGTCGACAATCACTACCTATTTGTCGACTTCAAAGCCGCATACGACAGCGTAATTAGAGGCGAGCTATACAACGCTATGTCTACCTTTGACCTACCTGCTAAACTCGACAGACTATGCAGGATGACTTTGGAGAATGCTCGGTGCTCCATCCGAATCGGTGAACACCTTACCGACAGTTTTGAAGTCAAAAAAGGATCTAGGCAAGGCGATGCGCTGTCGTGTGATTTCTTCATCATATTGGAAAGGATTGTGCAAAAATCACTGGCTCTTGTATTGGCATAGTCTATTTCAAATCCTCGCAAGTCCTTGCATACGTCGACGATATTGACATAATAGGTAGATCACAGCGAGATGTCAATGAGGCGTTTGCGAGTATTGAGTTCGAGGCGGCGAAAGTTGGTCTGGCGGTAAACGAGGGCAAAACTAAATATATGCTGTCATCAAAAAAGGACGCTCACCACCGACGTCTTGGCCAGAACGTTTGTGTAGGCAGATATAAGTTCGAGGTAGTTAAGGACTTCGTCTACCTTGGCTCCGCAGTGACCTGGAACAACGACACCTGTTCCGAAATCAAACACAGAATCACTCTTGCCAATCGCTGTTTCTTTGGGCTCAGGAGACAACTGAGTATTAGAGCCCTCTCCCGAACAACAAAGTTGACTCTATAAAAGGCCCTTATGATCCCGGTCCTGTTGTACGGCGCAGAAGCATGGACACTATCAAAAGCGGATGAGGAAGCCCTTGGTCGGTTCGAGAGAAAGATTTTGCGCGTGATTTTCAGGCCTATAAACGCAGACGGGGATGGAGGAAAAGATTCAACCACGAACTTTACGTCAGGCGTCTACGGATTCAACGACGAAGATGGCTAGACCATGTGGAGGGAATGGACACCACAGCTCCAGCACGGAGAGTGCCGGAGAGTGACGAAGAAACAGATGAAGGCTGCACTTAAGATGGCGCTCACATGTGGAAAGCCAACTGGGTGTGCGGCAATGGAAAATGTTAGCTAAAGATCGTGGTAGTTGGTTGAGGCCCAGATTCACTCCGAACTGTAGCGCCAGATACGGAGAAGGGAAGGGATGAATTTCGTATTTTAATTTAGATCGGATCGTTGATGAAAACAGCGGTAGATATAGGTTTCCGTGGTGTAGTGGTTATCACATCCGCCTAACACGCGGAAGGCCCCCGGTTCGATCTCGGGCGGAAACAATCGATTGCTTTCTTTTTTTCATGTTTTTATTGAAAATGGCATTTTGTGGTATTTCTCATAAAACCAGATAGATGGCCCGTAGCACACAAGCAATTTCCATGCGACTCCATCAACCCGTCGTAAACCCCGAATTCAGCAAATTTGATAGCCTCTCCTTCATTCACATAAAACTCGATATCTATTCGCGTGCCATCTACATACCGTCCAGTTAGCAGTCAATCAATGCACGATGGGAAGCAAAATAACAGATTTATGGTCGACCCATCATTTGTCAGAAATTCCACTGTCCAGTGTGCCTAGTCCGTGGCCATTACGAGAGCAATTGATGCAATTTGATTGCCCAACTGTCCCATAAACGTCATGACCCATTCACTGACAGTAGCCAGCCCTTCCCTGTTTTTTTTTTTTTTTTTTGTTTTAGTCCCAGGGCAGTGCAATTCCGAATTCCGGTTGAGCACAGAGAAACCAGAAAGCAAATCATACTACGACGAACCACTTCTCGGAACGTCGATTCCGGCACAACTCAAATGACCAATTTGAGGGAGTGATTGCCTATCGATTGACGTAGAATTGGTCACTGGAGGGAAGTCGTCGCGCTACCAGGAAGGATATAGGACACCGGAAACTCGAAATTGTCAAATGGTTTTTCGTTTTCTTTACTCAATTCGGGACGGTGATTTTCCATCGTATCCACTTTTTTTTTTGGTCAAGATGACCTCAAGCTTACTGATGTAATGACCACTGCATTAGTTGGTCAATGTGACTCGTCAGCGGATAAGAGTGGAATGGAATGCCGATTCGGCTAATTACTGGAACTACGTTGGGTGGAATGCAGTTTTTTCAGTATGCACACATCATGTGTACGCGCGTCATTTATCTCGCTTATGCTAAGTGAACTGTAGTGGATTCGCGGATTCAGCGAGAGTACATGCCGTGGAAGCATATTATCGCTCAACCTGTTTGCACAATTTTAATTGAGATGTTAAACGACGATACCAGAACAGTTGGGAATGCGAATGTCCGAATTACGAATAGTGTTGAGCAAACATCTGGCTGAACAAAAATAGATACAGGTGCTTTCTACTTGGATAGCGATTTACCTGCCCGAGTACAGTGGGAAAAGACCAAAGTCCGAGTTGACAGTTGGGTTGGCAAACAAGCATGGCACTAACGAATGAGGCCACGGCCGAGACGAACCTGAGATGGATCCAAGGGCTTAGCGGCTTCACCGCCAAACAAATTTGGCCACGACTTGATCTCCCTAAACAAGCCGACATTAACAAAATCGTTGGTATAATCACCGGTCCCCCCCCCCCCCCCCTTCTTCGGGCGCCTTGTCGTGGCGGGAAGCTTAAGAAGCCATAGACCTTGAAATAAAACTCGGAAGACACTAAAATGAACTTCAGGTGGTACCCGCAACAGTGGAAATCCAGCCGCGATCTTTTTGACCGCGGCCGGGGCAAGGATTCTGGAGGCCCCGATATTCATTTCATTGTCTGACCAGTTAGTAGGATTTAGCATGAGCGGTCCACCCAGCGCAAGCGATACCGTCAATGGCGTGGCACGGGGAAAGAGGCATGCCCGAAAATTGCGCAAAGAGGCTGACAAAACCGAAGGCACGAGGCTCGACCTCTGTGGCAACCAGCTAACAGAGTTAGGTCGACAAAGGTATATCCAGCCGAAACCGAACCGACCCTCTTATATGAGGTCCCTTCCTCTCTCGGAGGTGCGCAGCGCAGAAAACGTCGGCGGTTGGGAAAGGCTGCTGCTGCTGGAGGCACAAGCACGCCAGCACTTTCGGCATGCGCCTCCAAGTCTCTTCCTCTTACTGGGAAGATTCAACCACCCAGTAAGAGCGTGATCAGTTCCCGAAATTAAGGAGGCCGGAAGCTTTCAGGACTCAGCCATGCCGGCGCTGCCGCCGGAAAAGATGGCGAGAAGGCAAAGTCGTCACGGGTCATAGTGGCTTTCGAACTGGCAAGGAAGGATGGGACGTGCCCTGCAGTTTGAATCCATGATTTTTATTCAGATTAAATCTTCTTCTTGCAAGACTGCTACCGCTCTCTTAAATAGTAGAATTGCACGCAGTAGTACAAATCATCACGTTGTATCCACTCAGGAACCGTGGGTGTGGAATAAACGGCTGAATGGCCTTGGTGGTATACATGATGCTAGGATTCTTTATGATGAGCGATCCGAAAGGCCTAGGGTCTGCCTCATCATATCGAATTCACTATCGGCAACCAACCTTGACATTTTTGTGGACAAGACCTGGTGGCTGGTAGAGTAAGCTACAGAGCACTTCGTCATTGCGTCTACCTGCTTTCCCCACGACTCGATACTACCTTCACCGCGGGAAGTAGTTTCTGAACTCGTAGAGTACTGTGAAGCCAGAAAGATTGGTCTCATCTTGTGTTGCAATGCTAATACACAAAACACTGCGCAACACTAGGCTTTATATCACACGGACGGCATATATCCTGTTTTGCTGCAAACAGGTATAAGGCAGCTGCTTCCTATGTACCTATTCCTTGGCGCATTGTGAAAGTAGTCTATATTCCCTAAATAGGAAAACAGGATTACTCACTCCTTTCTGCTGAAAAGCATGGAGAGACTGGTGGAAATGCAAGTGCACAAAGTTGCCCTTCGAATGCATCCTCTTTTGGAGATACAACATGCTTATCAGCGCAAAAAAATCTGCGAGACTGCGCTTCGAAACCTAGTTTCGCTCGAAAGGTAAGAGTACGCGGTGGGCATTTTGATAACGCAACTTTGGACAGCATGTGTAACGCTGCCAGACGGCGTGGCGTAGATGAAGCACTGGCCAGCACTTGCACAGATGACGCAATGCTTGTGCACAGGACATTGAGCGTTGATGCAGGCCTCGAACAAGGGCTGCCCGCAAGGCGGCGTCCTGTCTCCGCTGTTATGGTGCGTGGTGGTTGACTCTCTGCTTGATGCTCTCACTGCCTTTGGAATCTATGCCCAGGCCGCTGCGGATGATATCGCCGTTCTTTGTGTCGGCTCATGCCTAGCGAATATATATCTCAAAGAACAGGAGTCGCTTAATGTGATGTGACATATCGCAGGCAAAAGTCCTCTGGATCAACATGGCAATTATAAGACCTATAATCTCATAGGTCTGCATTGGGTGTCTGGTGGAACAGGGTAACACACAAGCCCGACGTAGGCTCTTTCACCATACTCCAAGGAACGCCGGCTGCTATCCTAGATGCTATGATGAACCTTCCACCCCTTGATATATTTATCAGAGGGTGTGCGCTGAAAGCCATGTCTCGTCTGAAGAGAAATGGCTTTTAGCACAATTTGCATAGGAATAACGGTGTGCTTGGCCAAGTAATGCCCTGTGACCCCTGTCTCACGGACATGCCTTCTGACGCATTGACACCCGTTATCCTACTGCGTTGTAACTTTACAGTCAAGTTTCCATGGTGGCAGATACTGGCTAGATACTGAACCTGGAAAGGATAGTCTTCGCATTTTCACGGATGGCTGCAGGTCTGGGCCGGTGCTGGGGTTTTCTTTAAGCGCCAAAACATCCGACTGCACTTCTCGTTAGGAAAATATGCATCCGTCTTCCAATCAGAGAGTTACGCAATCCTAAAGGCCATGTTGTGAAGCACAGGTGGAAGGAAAAAGCATATGGTGGTGGCCGTGGTGCAGTTTAACATCATCGGCGGTCGAGCGGAAGGTCTATAGTTCAAACTCGTTTCATAGCCAAGAAAAAGCAATTCCTAAACGGAAAAAAGTATGCAACACAGTTGTGAATGGAAAGTGACTGAAGGTACTGCTGCATGCATAACACTCACAGTATGTGGCCATTTGAAATTCATCCTATGCGTATGCAATACTAACACCAAAAGTGCATGAACGAATTACTGAGGATTATAACCAACGCGAAATTTGGTCGGCTCTCGTCCTATGTAGGACAAACCACCCCTGAGAGTAGTCAACGAACATCTACGACCCAAAAACCACTGCACTCCGTTCAGGTTGTGTGTCAAAAACATCAACCTGCGCGAAACTTTCCCTCACCCTGTTACCTTCGCTCGCACAACGTTAATACGTTATAAGGCCTTAGCCTTGAGTGCGCGTGTGACTGTAAAAAAAAAAAAAAAAAAAAATATGCGTCTGCAGTTACAGCTGTGTCCACCCCTTCAACTAGCTCCAAATTAGTGCATGAACTCAAGACCTTCTTCAACAGAGTCGGTAGACTAAATTCACTAAGGCTTGTATGGGTTTCAGGTCACTCTGGGATCCGAGGAAATGAGATCTCTGATGAACTCGCCAGAATGGGTTCAGAGCAGAACTTCTCAGGACCTGAACCCGCTCTAGGTCTACCTGCGTCCACGGTAAATTCCTACAATTACGATCGGGTGTTTTATATACACAACCGTAGCAGAAGCGATTATCCAAGTTGCAGAATGACTTAGTGCGTATGGCCAAATGTCTGCAAGAAATCCGCAGCATTCCTCCTGTCTTTAAGGAGAATCGACAGCAGACGACTTGTGGGAGTCATTAGGGACCATTACACTTTTGCTAAGCATTTCTATGTGCTTTGCATCAGTGAGATGCCCACCTGTGCTGCATGTTGCGAGGAGGATGACACGACAGAGCATTTTCCTTGCGACCGTCCCGCCTATGCTCACGCACGGCGGCCGGCGCATCCTTGGCCGACATGGTGTGTGCCGAATCTCTTAGCTCTACATCACTGAAGCTCCTTCTCTCCGTAGAACGGGGAAAATACATTAATGTAAGGTGTCTGTCTGGAGTAAAATGGACCAATAGCAGATGCCAGATAGCATCAGAAGTCTTCAACAAAAAAAAAAGTCTGCGGTCACCGTCTTATTGACAGTCGTGCACAAGGACTAGGGAAAGTTTCGAACGACTTCTGCAGGAGCTGTGAAGACGAAGAGGAGGGCGAACCTATTTAGCACCTGCTCTAGGACACCCACGATCCTACTTCCTTTTTGTGTATAACTCAGGTTAAGCACGAGAAGAAGAAGGAAGGATCTTTATTCTTTACGAGTGAAGTTGGTTACAATCGTTATAGTGATATGTAATAGATCTTATTCAGTATAAAAGTAATAGACTATAAGCAGGCATGTTCTCATCCCCCTTATTTACATGAAAGCGATAAATATATATTCTGATGTTAATACGTCAATCTTTGCGGGGGCTCGACGTTTCTTGAAGATCTTCTAGGAATTGGTTCGGTGTTTGTTGTCATTGTTGTTCCTTTTTCAGTTTCTTGATTCTTGTTGTCTAATTTTGGTGTTGGTTGTAGAATATTTTCAGGAATTATCTCGGGAATATTGTTGGATGTGGCATCTGATGATTGTGAAGTTTCTGGACCGTTCGGGCATACTGTTGGTGTAATCTGTATGTTTGCATTTGTTGGGCGAATGTTTGAAATGTTTCGTCGATAAACGTTTCCATTACGGTCGTTGATGATATATGACCTGGGATGGATTTGACTTTTTACTATTGCTGGTGTCCACTGTTCTTTGTCGCTGACTCTTGTAACAACTTGGTCTCCTGGATGTAGAATTTTGCTTGTAATTGAATTTCTATTATTGTAAGAATTCTGCTTTTCTCTTTCTGCTCGTAGAAGATTGGATAAATTTGGTGCATTTTCTGCTTGAAGTGACTGTGTTGTTGCTGGGAGAAGAGTACGAATGCTATGGCCAAACAAACGTTCTGCTGGTGAACCGAGGTTTCCACGCGGTGTATTCATGTAGCTTAAGAGCCCCAAGTGGATGTCCATGTTGTCGTAGTGGCATTTTTTAAGAATATTTTTTGCTGTCTGCACTCCACGCTCTGCTAATCCGTTTCCTCTTGGATGGTATGGCGAACTGGTTGAATGATTAAATTTCCAAGTTGACGCAAATTTTTTAAAGTCCATGCACGAAAATTGTGGTCCATTGTCAGTTTCCAAAGTCCGTGGAGTTCCTAAGATTGAAAATATTTCTTTTAAGAAGGTAATTACACTTTTTGCTGTTGCAGTTTTAAGTTGTTGAAATTTAATGAATCCAGAGAAACTATCGACAAATACTATATACTCACAACCTTGAAAATGAAAGAGGTCGGCTGCTCCGATGTCGAATCCATGGTTTGGTATTTTTTTTCGCCGATTGTTAGTTTTGTGTTGCTGCGCTGATGAACTTGACATGCAGGGCACTTTTTCACGTAATCGAAAATGTCTTGATTCATCCGGGGCCAAAAAATTGACTGTCTGGCTATGTTTACACATTTGGCGTATCCAAAGTGGCCTTGATGAATATTTTTCAGCGTTTCCGGTCTTAAATTGGAAGGAATTACAACTTACGCTGACTTAAATATTATTCCATCCGAGTCGACCGACAATTCTTCCCGGAAATGCCAGTATTCTCGAAGGGCCTTGGGTAATAAATCGATGGAAGTAGGCCATCCCTTTTTAATGAGCTTGGTTAAGTCTCGGGATAGAGCATCTTCTTGTGTACTCTTTTTTAGCTTGTCGAGTTCTTTATTGGAGAGGGATAAGATTGTAAGAATTTGTAGGTCTGATGATAAACTTTTGTTCTTAGGTATTCTGTTTATACAGTCGCGACTTAGAGGATCAGCGAGCAGCATTTTCGCTCCTGGGGTGAAGAAAACAACAGGGTCATATGACAGCAAACTTAGTCTTAACCTTCGAAGACGTGGCGGAGAACAGTGTATTGGTTTCTGGAAGATGGATTCTAATGGCTTATGATCGGATTCTATAATTACCTGTTTTCCCCAAATGTATTGGTGAAATTTTTCACATCCGAATTTTATGGCCAGTGCTTCCTTTTCCAACTGAGAGTATCGGGTTTGTGCCTCCGTTAATGCTTTGGATGCGTATGCTACTGGGTGGCCCTCTTGCAGAAGAACGGCGCCCATAGCATAAGAGCTTGCATCTACTTGTAATTTGACATCCCTAGTCACATCATACAACTTGAGAACTGGTGGGTTCGTTATTATTTGTTTTAATTTATCGAATGCTGTTTGTTGATTTGCGTCCCAATAAAACGATGTAGATTTCTCTAATAAGGATCTGAGTGGCGCTGTAATCGCTGAGTAGTTATTAATAAATTTTCTTAGGTATGTGAATTTTCCAAGAAGTCTTTGTAGTTCTTTCCGATTGTTTGGTGGTTTAAGGCGATTAATTGCATCGACTTTTTCCGGGTCTGGATAAACTCCTTTTTCGTTTATTATGTGTCCTAGAAACTTAATCTGTTTCTGTTCGAATTTACATTTACTTTTGTTCAATTTGAGTCCCCTTTCATTGAGGATTTTTAGTACCTCACCAGTGGTTTTTCTAAGTCCTTCCAGCGTTTTTGAATGAATGAGAATATCATCCATTGATATTTTGACATTACGAAATTTGGCGAATAGGGACTGCATTACACTTTGGAAAACTTCAGGAGCGGATGATATCCCAAATGGAAGTCGTTTGTAGCTAAATCGTCCCCATGGAGTTGAAAACGTTAAGATTCTTTTTGTGCGTTCTGAGACTCTTATCTGCCAGAATCCTCTTGCACAATCAAGAAGTGTATAATACTTGGCACCCTCTAGTTGTGCTGCTATTTCTTCGAATGTTTTCATTGGATGATGACGTCTGACGATATTCTTGTTCACTATCGTAGGATCTACGCATATTCGGATTTTATTGTTTTTATGGACGACAACCATTGGGGACACAGCTGGTGTAGGTTCATTAACTGGCTCTATGACATCCATTTTTACCATTTTGTCCAATTCGTTTTTGACTGCGTCCATTAGCTTAAATGGGATTTTACGCGGTGGACATATACTGAATTTGGGATTATCGACTAAATCTATGTCATATACGAAATCGGCCAGGCAACCTAGTCCCTCATAAATTTTATTGTCGATGTCTATAGCATTGATTCTTTTTATTAATTTTAATCTTTCGCAAGCTTTCGCACCAAGAATTGGGTTTACATTCTCTGCGACTACCTTAAACACAATTCTACAATTTGTGTTTGCTATTTTACATCGCACAATAGTTTCGCCAAGGACTTTGATCTTTTTGTTGCCAAACGAGACGAGTTGCTTCACGGCGCAAGGATAGATTTCAAATTTGTATTTTTTCAGTATGCCCTTTGGAAGAACGCTACATTGAGCTCCCGTATCCAATTTGATTGTATATTTGTCGCCTTCGATCTCGAAAGTTTCTGTGAATTTGTCACATTTGTTGTTTTCATCGCAGCTTTCAATACAGCCTATGATTAATTCACTTTCGCTATCTGATGAAACATCTTGCATTTCACAACTCTCAACTTTTCTTTGTGACATTTTTCTCGTTTGTTTTTTGCACATTTTCTCAAAATGGTTTTTTCTGTTGCATCCTTTGCAGACATGGCGAAAGGCTGGGCAATTGCGAATAGCATGTTTATTGCCGCAATTGCGGCAGTCGAATGTTTTTGGTGGTTTGTTTTCTCTGACCAAATTAATATCTGCAGTTGCATTTTGAAGAATCTGTGCACTTTGCTTCTTCGCTATTTCTGTAGCTTGGCATATACTTATAGCTTTCTCCAAGGGTACGTCTTCCGACAGCAGTTTGGTACGTAGAGTATCGTTGCGAATTCCCAAGATTAATTGGTCTCGTAGGAGACTGTCCGTGAGATTATCAAATGCGCAGTTTTGAGCCTGAAGCCTTAGTCGTGACATTAGTTCATCTATTGATTCTTCTTCTTGCTGAGTTATGTTGTTGAATTTGTAACGCTCAAACGTCAGATTAAGTTTAGGCGAAAAATATGATTTGAGAGTATTTTTTACCTGGCTTATTGTTATTGTTTCCTCGGGATCGTGTGGAAGCGAGTTGTATATAAGTATGGCTTCGTGACCAATCGAGGACATGAATGTTGCCACCTGAATTTTCTCCGGCTTCGAAGGCAAACCTGCGGCTACTTCGAAATACTCGTACTGCTGGTTCCACAGCTTCCATGCCTTTGCCATATCTTTATCATGCTCGATGACTAAAGGTTTCGGCGGACGAAGGAAGCTTAGATTCTCCATTTTGAGTTACTCAATATATGTGTTATAAATTAAAATTTTCCTAAGACGGGTTTCGGCACCATGTGTATAACTCAGGTTAAGCACGAGAAGAAGAAGGAAGGATCTTTATTCTTTACGAGTGAAGTTGGTTACAATCGTTATAGTGATATGTAATAGATCTTATTCAGTATAAAAGTAATAGACTATAAGCAGGCATCTTCTCACTTTTGACATTCAGCAGATAAGGATAACCAGTCTTTTAAGCTACTTAAGAAGTACAAAGTGATTCCATGAATTAGGGGTCGACCCGCCGCATTTCTGGCCCAAGTGTATACTCCCCTTGGTGGAGGCTACGGACTAGCTATCTACCTAGTACATACACACCCTCCTATCGTAGTGCACTTGGTTCGGGTCTGCCTACATTCATTGTAATTAATATCATCTCCGTTTTTGCTCACTGCTCTTCGTGCATAGTCACCATCCTCCTCACTTTACATTCTTAACCGAAACACCCTAAATCAATGTCTAGAAAGTAAGTAACTATGTCCTCCCATACTGGTTCAAACTGCACATAAAAACTGAACACCAAAAAAAAGAATCCACAGACGATTGAGGTCCGATCTGTTTCCGCCCGGGATCGAACCGGGGGCCTTCCGCGTGTTAGGCGGATGTGATAACCACTACACCACGGAAACACTTGACGTCGAGCTCTATTTTAACCCACATCTCCTGCACTCACATTCACAAAGAAACCCATTGGATACATTCTAAACCCGGCTATTATGATTCGCATGACATTTGCCGGTTTCCGTCATCAAATTCGCCACACACCACAAGCACGCAAGATGCAAGTTGAGTGAAACTGGAAAAACGAGATCACCAGTTGTGATACGCTTATGAGCCGGTTTTAGTCTTAACCCAGTGCCTTATTATCCAGCTCATTAAGTTCGATACTTGTATCACGCAATCGATCGCCTACCTCCTGCCTCTGACGGAATGTCGGCTGACCGCTTGGGGCGAATATACCGCCACCACCTTCTTCTTTATCATCAACGTCGCGAAGCATAACGAATTCGACTTTGATGCACTGTAATCATGGTATCGTCGTGCCCGCGGGCGTGCACTTATTGTTCGTACATAGGTACATACGAGTATCTGTATCTTGATTATTATGAATTTGTATTTCGGCTTGGATCATGTTTTTGGATGCAGGTGCCAGGCTTACATCATCACCTATTGGTCTGGTTCTGAGCAGATAACGCATGTCTTCCATAATGAACCTGACATTTGTCACCATCGGGTGGGTCCGGTTTAGGTGTTAGATTGTCAGCTTGTTATTCCTGATATCAGCGGGTCTGCTGACGTATTGATTCAGTGGGGAATTTCACACCTAAGTATCTTATCTCTGCGAGACCTAAACTGGTTCAATTGATGTCTTTCTTCTTGTTTGGGCTCCAGATTATCCATCTGTCTTTGCCGTCTGGATAGGGAAAGTCAACATGTGCTCGCGACGTTACGTCATGGTATTACTTAGTGCCTCGGAATAACTTGGCTCTCACTTGGTTTGGTTCGGATTCTACGTTGCTTATTGCGATTGTTATGGGTGGTGTCATAAGTCGTAATTGCCTGGAATCATTAAAATATCTTTTTTAATAGTTTGCAGAAGAAATGTAAGCTGTTGGACTTGAATATTGGATAAGTTAAGGTTATCGTAACCTGGGGTTAACGGATGTAAAATGATTGTTGTACGGCGTTTTAATGACGATACATACATACATCCGACTTACTGCGACGCCTACTTAAGTGACTTCGAAAACATTTAAACGGATACCTTGACATACTCGTACTCCAGCTGTTAAATGAAAGTTTAGCAAGTAAGCGAATTAAGGTTAGCCAATATCACGAATTGTTCCCCTTATTAAAACCAGTCCTTAGTGTTACCACTCCACGGTTTGACAGCAAGGTTATCGACACCGTATCCACCCGGACCCTCCGCCCGAGGGTGAAGAAAAGGGCCTGACATCCCAGCTGGGGGCTATGCGTGGGGCTAACTCCCTCACCAAGTAGGTTAGGTTAGGTTAATGTGGTCGGCATAAGCCACACGTAGGCTGAAGTCGGCCCATTGTGATACCACATGGATCGTGTTACACAGATCCGCTACCAGAGAACCAACCGGTGCTTCTGATGAAGCGATGGAGTTGTGCTATTTTTTGGTCTGCTAGCTCGCTAAGATTATCATAGAAGGGCGCGCCGAGGTAGATCCTCCTGCGATTCGCAAAAGAGGGGCATGAGCAGAGGAGGTGATGTATTGATTCCTCTTCCATGCAGCCGCGACAGAAGTCGTTGGAGGGTAGTCCTAGTCTAGCGGCGTGTTTCCCAATGATGCAGTGACCTGTAATGACACCCACCAGAGTACTTAAGGTTGCCCTTTTGGTTGCCACTAGGTCCCTGGTTCGTCCTAAGTTTAATTTAGGCCAGAGTTGTTTGGTCATAAAGCCGATATTACTCTCAGTGCTTTACCGTATTATTGGTGTTTCTAGGTACCCGAGGGTAGGTAGCCTGAGTGTGCTAGACCCTAACTTTGCGAGTTCGTCGGCCGCGCAGTTGACGTCAACATATTTGGCATTAGAAGAATAGGTTGGCCTGGTATCGAGTGGCTGGATCCGTGTCCGGAATCTCGTGCTTTCTAGTGAAGAGTACCCAAATACATTATGTGTGCGCACGAATGCGGTAATTTAGCGTAGGCAAATATTTGCCTGAGGTGGCAATAGCAACATCAGCTAGCAACAGGCCTTCATTCTCTAGTTTAGTTAGTCGGTCGTTTGCGACAACGTTCCAGAAATAAAGAGAGAGGACACCCCCTTGTGGAGTGCCTCTCGTTACCGAACAAGTGGTTGCTAGGCTTCCGCAGTTAGAGAAGATCTTGCGTGATGAAAGCAACTCGCCAATCTACTCTACCAGAGTCCTCTCCACTTTTAAGTTTTCTAGCCCTTCCGTAATTGCTTTCGGTGTGACGTTGTTGAAAGCGCCCTCCATGTCCAAAAAGGCTACTAATGTATATTCTTCGAGGTGGAGTGATCTTTAAATTTTTCTCACCAAGTTTTGCAAGGCCGTTTCGAACTATTTACATTTGCAATAGGCATGCTTTGCCTTTGAGATTTATGATGGATCAAGGTTGTGTAGTATGTCCATGTCCATCAGCCTTTCCATGGTTTTTGGTACAAAGGAAGATAGACAGATAGTCCTAACATCCTTGGGTGTAGTGTGGGAACTTCTGCCAGCCTTGGGGATGAAAACTACACTTTCGGTCATCCACTTTTCTGGTATGTATCTCCAGACTAGACATCCTTTAAATATGATTTTCCGGCATGGTATTATCCTCTCCATAGCCAATCTAAGTTTGATATGGTAAATTCCATCTGGCCCCGGTGGTTTGAAGGGCAGCTATTGTATAGCCCAAGTAAAAGTCAAGTGGACAACTTGATAGGTTCCTATCAATGTGGCTTCATGCCCCGTAAATCTACGATAGACCAAATGTTCACAGATCTTGGAGAAGACCCATGAGTTTCAAGCCGACACACACCACCTTTTCGTCGATTTTAAGGCCGCATATGGCAGTGTCTATAGGGACGAAGTATATAAAACCATGTTATGTTTTGACATCTCTGCCAAGCCAGTCAGGTTGTGCAGGATGACATTGGAGAATTCTCGTTGCTCCATTAAGGTCGGTAAGGAGTTAACCGAGACCTTTGATGTCAAAAAAGGATTCAGACAGGGCGACGCACTGTTGTGTGATTTTTTCAACATCATCCTTGAAAACGTCGTGCGGGATTCACTGTTCAATACACGGGGCACGATCTACTTCAAGTCTGCACAATTGCTCGCGTACGCTGATGATAGTGACGTGATCAGGGGAACGCAGCGAGACGTCAGTGAAGCTTTTGGGAGAAATGAAGCAGAAGCGGCTGCTGAAAGTAAACGAGGGAAAAAAGAAATATGTGCTGTCACCTAAGAAAGACGCACAACACCGACGTCTTGACCAAAACGTCACTATTGGCAACTATAACTTTGATGTGGTCAAGGACTTTGTCTACCATGGCTCACTACTAATAAGCGGCAACGACACCAGCGCTGAGATTAGACGGAGGATAACTCTTGCCCACCGCTGCTTCTTCGGGCTCAAGAGGCATTTGAGTAGTAGGGTCCTCTGTCGGAAAACAAAGGCTACCCTGTATAAGATCTTAATCACCCTGGTCGTCCTCTACGGCGCAGACGCTCGGACGTTGTCAAAAGTGGATGGGGAGGCCCTTTGTCGTTTTGGGAGGAAGATTCTGCGTACAATCTTCGGTCCCGTTTGTGTTGATGGAGAGTGGAGGTGAAGATTCAATCACGAACGGTACGGGCTGTACAGCGACATCGGCCTAGAACGGCGTCTACGAATCCAACGTCTTAGATGGCTAGACCATGTAGAGTGAATGGACATCACAGCTCCGGCCCGAAGAATCTTTGACTCCAACCCCGAAGGACAACGTTGCAGAGGACGGCCGCATCTAAGTGGCGCCCACAGATGGAAAGTGACCTTAACTGGACGTGCGACACTGGAAAAAGCTGGCAAAAGATCGTGCTAGCTGGAAAGGCTTGTTGGTTGAGGCCCAGGTCCACTCTGAACTGTAGCGTCTTCTAAGTAAGTAAGAAAGTTTGTTGCGGCAAGTGTAATGCAGACCCCTGCTCTTTCATAGGCTCTCTTTTGATCCAGGTGTATGTCGTAATGACCACGAGTCATGCCAACCTGTGTCTCTTTGTATGAAATGTTCCACTCCATTTAACTCTCTACCTCTCGTTTATATCTGAATAGTAATCATTTATTACAGAATCCGATAATTTAGATCACCATCGGCCCGCGAGTTGTAATTAACTCCACGCTCAATGGTACCAAATAAGTGGCGTTCCCTTTCCCTATATCGGCACCACTTCCTTTGAAATCGGTCTCAAGTGTTTCAGGTTGAATTTGTCTTTTCTTGTTGTGTTGCATTCATTTTCTCAGATACACTTTTACCCAAAGCCATTCGCCTCGAATCGCCGGCGGATGTGTCTTTTCACAGTTCATAGTTTGGCTTCAAACAGATATCGATGACAACTAGGCGGTCGACTGTGACGGTGTTCCTCTCAAACATTTCGTTTCAGTTTTCCTTCAACTTTTCACACTTGAAACTGCTCTTTAATGACTTGACACCACCACACCCGATTTGTGCCAGGCGGGTTGCCTTTGATATATGATGTCAGCATAACGACGGAACTAACCCTCGGGTGGTCCAATGACGTCTGTATTGGGTTAGGAGAGAAGGAGACGGGAGTGTATCTGATGGGTTATGCAAAAGACATGTTTTATTGATCCCCGTAAATCGAGTTTGAAAGTCAACTACGTTGGCCAGGGATTGGAAGGATAACATCCGGGATAAGTCTATTGTCAGAAAGTTGAATGGAGTTTCGGGAAATCAGTGAGGACACTCTTTGACCGCGTCTACTGTGACTGAGTTAGAAAACTGATTTACATATCAGCAACAGTCAGAGTTAATGTGTATGCGATATCCTTTTGGGATCAGTCTCAAGATCCCATATGTCTGGATTGTTCGTCTGGCAGAGGTAGTTTATCCAAGTACTTTACCGAGTGGTTGTATTTTTCGTTGAATGATATTATCCTTGCCCATCTGCGGTCGCACGTTAAAGTGACGGCATCGAGTACTGGAACAGACATCCGACGGTATGTGTGACAGATTTGGATAGAAAAGTAAACATCATTCCCATTGTTGCGTTAATCGAACGATGCGCATATCTTAGTTTGCTTATCCCCCAAACGTAAAATCACCCCCTGCAACTACTTACGATTAAACTAAATGACATCAACCATCCATCGGATGATGTTTGCATCCTGTCCGCGTCATGCGACTCAGATGGAAAAACAAGAAAAATATTTACTTTAGGCACACGTCCTACTTGAGTACGAATTGCAAATGGCACAAGTATCCTTGGTGTACAACTGGACAAATTGTTGGAACGGCGCCACGTGCCTCGGACAAATTGAATTTACCAAATAACAACAATCGACTCGTCATGAGTTGAACCTGTGAGCATTTCCATTCGATTGTTACATTGTCCTCTTACATTGTGGACAATGTGAAAGAGATTGCATCATTTTTTGTATGCCAGTATCTATAGATAGTCGTAAAAGAAAAGCAAATTATGCAGGAGGAGGAAATGAGATCGTAAATGCAGTTGCATCCGACAGATGCGCTGGAATGTCGTTACCTTCTCTTAACTTAACATCACAAACAATTGAATGCACATTATCATAGTGTTACATATGACTGGTCTGGAGAGAAAGATGTTAAAAACAAAATTCGCAGTTAAGTGGTGGAGCGGTTCTAAGCGCCGGCAAGCGACTCATGCGGACACAAGTGTCTACAACTACCCTCTGTCAATGAACTCCTACTCTCACATCCACGTGAGAGCCTAGTACCTTCGACCGAAGATGGGGCGACCCCCGTGGGAAGTCGTTGGGGGCTGCTAACGAGTGAGGGAGAAGTGAAAGAGTAAGTCGGCTGCAGGGCTTCACTCTTTTTCAGGACGGCGGCAGTGGGCGGATGCGCTAATCAATCCATGGGTCAACGGCGGCGTCCACAGTTCCGGTTATTGGGAGCCATATGGACAACACCCCTTTAGGAGCTGCTCGAACAGATTTCGATGCCCATGTCCAAAAGGAAATCTCCAAGGTCGGGTCGGGACCTTGGAAAAAAATTGTGGTTCTACAGAGTAGAGCCTATAGTTCAACTATGGTTCACATTTGTAACTCCTAATAGTATGCGGTGAGGGTTATGCCTCCATCAGTATATTTAATAACTTCCCATTCCATTTTTTTAGTTATTTAATTTCTGAATTCGGGACCGAATTTGCTTGAAACTTAATCAGTTCGAAACTAAGTAATTACGCGTCGAATGAAATCAGTTCCATGTCATGGTTCTCGAGATAATTGAGACCAAAAAATCCGAACGCACATACGTACATACACATACACTGTTCCCATCAAATTTCAATGTTTATCGAGATGACGAACTCGGCCGACCCATTGAGGGTTGCCCCTGTCGAGGTGTCCTTCTAGCCGTCCTTAATTCAATTGACTCCTCCCTTATTGCAGTATCATCCTCCCCACATCTCGACTTTATTACAATCAAGATTGCGCTACCCCAGAAGTCACTTTACATCACTTGTTTCTACATCTTGCCCTCACAACCCATAGAATCTTATCAACTCGCCATCAACACAATTGACCAAATAACTGATTTTAGAGATCCTCCTTCCTCATCTTAAATGGTCTCAATCAGACGAAGAATCGTTTTATATTGCCACCAACCCCACTACGACCAAAGAATGTCTCTTCTTGGATCGCCTAGCAGATTCAAACCTTAGCCAAGTTAGTGGCATCTCAAACTACATGGGTAGACAACTAGACCTCATATTCACAACCGATCCCTTCAATTCTTCTGTCTCTCTTTGTCCACTTTCCCTTTCTACCATCGATAACTTCCATCCTCCCCTTCTTCATTCCTTTTTTCATAATTCTTCATCACAGAATACTCCTCCTACAGTTCTGCCTTCTCACGATTTCCACAAAGCGAAATTTCACCAAATTAACGAATACCTTAAAAAAGCGCTTTTCAATTTTGATAATCTAACTTTAAATGATGCTATATCCGAATTCTAGAGGGAAATATTCAATTCTATCTCTCTTTACGTCCCATTTTCCCAACGCATAACTTTGTCCTCCTCCCCACCATGGTATAATCGCAGACTCCGTTCCCTAAGAAACAAAAGAAGTAAACAGTGGTCAATATTCCTTCATACCCAATCTCCTAAAAACTTCTCTAACTATATGGGTAGCTATCTTCACTTTACCGCCCTTCACAACTCTCTCTATCAACGCTATATAGCTGAAACACAAGCCAATCTTATAAGCGATCCAAAGTCCTTCTTTAAGTTTGTTAACTACAAAAGAAAATCTGATGGGTACCCCACCTCTCTCTCCTTCAATGATCAAACCTCAAATGACCCTAACATTATCGCCAATTTTTTTGCCACCTATTTCAAACAATCTTTCGCCGACGATTCCTTTGTTCCGGATCCCGCTAACTTCGATTATTTACCGAATTTCTCCTTTGGACCTTTTCTTCCTCGTACAGTCGACCCCTGTGTCATCGAAAACAAATTAAATCAACTTAAAGATGAATTCACTCCTGGACCTGACGGTCTCCCTGCTATATTCCTAAAAAAATGCTCCTCAACCCTCTCTTCCCCTCTCTCGAAATCTTCACTATGTTTGGGCGAATTCCCCCAGTTATACACACAAAAGGGCCGAAGAACGATATCAACAATTATCGTCCCATTGCCAAACCCAAATACCCATATACCCAAACTCTTCGAGAGCATTTTGTATGAAATCTTAAGTTTTCTCTGCAAGTCTTTAATCTCCCCTAGACAACACGGTTTCCTCAAATGCAGATCTACAACCACAAATCTTGTTGAATTTGTGTCCTTTACCCTCTCGGCCTTAGAGAATGGCAATGAAGTCGACGTTATTTCTACCGATTTCAGTAAAGCTTTCGATAAAATTTCCCACAGCCTAATACTCTTCAAACTGTCTTCCCTTGGTTTCGATCCCATTTCCGTGAAGTGGATATCTTCTTACTTGAACAATCGCTATTATAGTGTTCGCTTCAGATCTGCCTTTTCTAAACCTTTTCTAGCTTCCTCCGGTGTCCCCCAAGGTAGCCACTTAGGTCCACTTCTTTTCGTTCTTACCATTAACGATATTGAAATGGTGATCAAACATTCCCATATCTCACTATATGCGGATGATACCAAGTTCTTCAGGAGTATTTCCTCCAATCTGGACCATTCCCTAATCCAATTAGATCTCAATAGTTTTTCCACCTGGTGTTCCAAAAACTGCTTGGAACTCAACATTCCCAAATGCCAATCCATTACTTTTTCACGTAAACGAATCAAACCCCCTCCCCGTCTCTACTTTCTAAATAATCAGCCCATAGCCACCGTTCAGGCTATCCGGGATCTTGGCATATTATGTGACCAGGAGTTAAATTTTCGGACACATATCGACGAGATAATCCTTAAAGCTAATTCAACACTCGGCTTCGTAAAGCGATGGTCTAAAGAATTCTCCAACCCCTACGTTACCCGATCTCTCTACACAACCTTTGTCCGGCCCCTTCTTGAATACGCCTCTCAAGTATGGTCACCTTACCAACAAACCCACATTTCTAGAATCGAGAGCATCCAACGCCGATTCCTACGTTTTGCACTTCGAGGTCTCCCCTGGAATAATTCTTTGCTCCTACCACCCTATCAAGACCGTCTTAAATTAATCAAGATGAACACGTTGGAGGAAAGAAGAACTGTATCTGACATTCTCTTCATCCATCGACTCCTTTCAGGTACCCTTGATTGCGCGACCCTCTATGACTCTGTCTCTATCAACACTAACCCTCGCAATGTACGTAATCCCCGTTTCTTCTATCTACCCACCCCCCGCACCGCCTATGGATCCAATGAACCCATTTCTCGTATACTGGGAAGTGTTAACTCATATCCTTACTTCGACTTCAACCTCAGCACTCAATACTTAAAAACTCGTCTTCTTAATCATGTCCCCCACCCCCACCATCCTTAGCTTCTAAGTAAGATTAAGTTAGAATAAGTTAGATTAAGTTGGCTTGTATTAAGCCCAATAAATGGGGGTGTTCGCCCCCACGAAAATTAAATTAAAATACACATACACAGACACTTGGTACTACTGCCAAAAGGAAAGAAACACTTTGTCAGACAATTTGTATGTTGGACACATTAGGCAAGCTACTAGAACGAGGTTACTGGCGGTGGCGGAAGGTAACGGATCATTGTCAGCCAACCAATACGGCTTCAGAAAAGGACGATCAACGGTCGACGCCATAGAAACAGTGGTAAACTTGGCCGCGGACGCCATCAAAGGAATGAGATGGAAATCGGGGGAGAAGAGGTATTGTGCAGTAATTACGCTTGACATAAAAAACGCCTTTTAACTCAATTAGCTGGACGCATATACAAAAGTCTTTATTTGACATGGGTACCCCCTCCAGACGAGCTCAAAAGGGTATACCGCAGGCGAACACCAGACCGGCAACAGACCAGGCTTATAAAAGCAGAAGAACGGGCAGAATCCATGGCAATGTGGCAAGTCAGATGGGACATTCCACAAAAGGAAGATGGACGCACAGGCTCATTCCCGTCATCGAAACTTGGACATCAAGATCGGCAGGAGACTGCAATTATCATCATTCGCAGTGTTTGTCTGGACATGGTGGCTATCGAAAGTAAGGCATAGATTTGGATATGATAGCTCGCCTTTTTGTCCACAATGTCCAAATTCCGAGGACGCAGAACACAGTTTTCTATTGCAGTCGCTTTGTGCAGGACAGGCAAAGGCTAAATGTACCAAGTCCTGAAAACTTGGTCCCCTATATCATGAACTCGATGGAAAATTAGAACCAAACATGCTCGTACATTGCATCAGTACAAATAAAGCTGCGGCAAGCCGAAGCATAAAGAAGAACCCAAGAGGCTTCTACTCGAGATACGGCGTAAATCGCTAATCAGCCCGCGAAGTAATACCTAACGGCAGTCCCGCGGGGAGAGTGGTTGAAGTGTTCAGAGGTGTGCTTTAGTACGTAGGCGCGTGGAAAAAAGAGAATAATATCCCGCGAATCGTGCATGCTGGCAACACGGGTTACCAGTATATTTTGAAGATTCCACATCCTTGGGCGTAACCAAAAAAAATAAAAAAAAATAAAAACATACACAGACGTCTCTATAAAAAACCTTGAATTTGGGGACCTTGAAACGTGGAGACATGTCTAAATTTGGCCCCATTACAATAGCTTCCCACTGGGAAGTTAAAAATACTGTTCAGAAGGCAACCACAAGTCTCAGACAAGGACGGATTTACTGTTGACGACCGCAACAAACGAAGAAGGGACAATGAATTTCGGCTCTGCACGTGCAATGTAAGGCCCCTTAACATACCCCATGCAGCCGATGAATTCGTGAAGGTCTTTGACTACTACAAAGCAGACATTACCGCAATCCAGCAACTAGGATGGGCCGGGCAAAAAGATGGTGAAAAACTGCGACCTCTATTATGGCGATTGGTACAGAGGGAACAGACAGTGCTTATTTGGATCTGGATTTATTGTTCGAGGGAGAGTAAGACAAAAAGTGTAAAGCTTTAAATATATGAGCGAGTGCCTCATAACGATCTGCATCTACTGGCAACAGTAGCCTGAGTTGCACCCACGCAACGATAAAGGACCGAGATATCAACAGCAAGGATTACTTCTATGATCTTCTAGAAAGGTTATACGATAAATGTCCCAGCTACGACATCAAGGAGAATTCAGAGCACATCTGGGAAAGGAGGAGTCCTTGCCAGAGCCATCGAAAAACGCAGCCTACACGACAACACATCCGGGAACGAACTCAGTCTAGTGGATTTTGCCTTGAGCAGAACCTCTCTGAGTACGCGGCTCCCACACCTCAACATCCGCAAAGGGACCTGGCGGTTTCCGGATCAATCAACCGTCAACCAGATTGATCACATTGTGATCAACGCTAGACACTCCACCAATATTCTTGATGTTCGAACCTTTCAAGGAGCCAACATGGGCCCAAAGCATCTCCTTGTTGTAGCCAAGGTAAGAGCACGGATATAAAAAAACAACGGAAGCGAGAAAGAACACCAAGGTTTGAAGCCGGAAAGCTACAATCCGAGTCTCCCAAAAATTGTCTGAAAGTTCAACGTAGCCTACACTAATGGTAGAAGAAGAATGGAAGCACTGTCCAAAAGCTATTAAAGAAGCTGCTACTGATGTGCTGGGTTTTATGAGATCACCGCCAAGGGAAAACTCATGGTTTGAAGACGAGCGCAGGCAAGCTTATACAGCTAAGCAAGGCAATGCTGTATCGAAAGACGAGAGCTGTTCGTAGGCTCTACGGACAGAAAAGGAGAGATGAGAACCGGCTTCTCAAAAAGAAAAAAATAAAAGGAGCATGAGGATCGCGCGGTCGAGGAGATGGAGAGGCGTTACAGCGGGAATGAAGCCCGGAAGTTTTATCAAAAGGTAAAACAGCTATCCCGTGGATACAAACTCCCAATTGAAGCCTGTCGGGAAGAGAATGGACAAGTTGTAGTAGAGTCGCAGTCGATACTGAGAATTTGGAAACATAATTTCTCAAATACCACTGTCAGGCAGAATGTCCCATTCAACTTGGACGACGATAGACAAGAACTCCGTCCCCCCGACTTTGGCGAGCTCAAGATAGCAATATCATGGCTATAGTCAAACAAAGCTGCTGGAGCGGACGGACTGTCCGCGAAATCGGTTAAAGTAGCTGGGTATTATTTGGCAGCATGCCCGATGAGTGAAATTTTAGTGCCTTTTCCGGATCCACAAGAAAGGAGATCAGTCTGCTTAACATCGTTATTTTATGTGAATGCCCGAAACCGTTCGTCAATACCCTGATATGTCCTTATCAGTATGGTTTCAGACCAGGAAAGTTCACAATAGACCAAATCTTCAGACTGCGGCAGATCCTGGAATAGACCCAAGAAATGCAGATCGACTCACCACATATTCGTCGATCTGAAGGCTGTATATGATAGTGTGCATAGAGACGAGCTTTAAAGAGACATGCCTAGTTTTGGTATTCCTTTTCGCATCAGTAACAAACCTACCGAGACCTCCACTGTCAAAAAGGTTTTAGGCAAGGCGACGCGCTATCATGTGACTTTTTTAACATCATAATTGAGAAGATCGTGCGAAACTCTAGGGATGCGTTCCAGGATGCGTTCTCCTAAAGTCCGTTCAACTGCTAGCTTACGCCGATGATATTGACGTAATTGGTCGAACGCCGCGGGCCGTCAGTGAGGCGTTTACTTGCATTGAAGCGGAGGCGGCCAAAATGTGTCTGGCGGTAAATGAAGGCAAAATGAAGTATATACTGTAATCAAGGAAGGGCGCACTGCATCGACACCTCGGACAGAGCGGCACAATGGGCAGAAATGAATAATGGCTTTACGTGAGCACCTGTCTTTACGACTCAATCTCACGGTGAGCCTACCCACAATCGGGACCAAGACAAGCATTGGTCGTTGCCCCAAAAGTAGTAAACTACTGATGGTTCAATTAGTGAACATGTTGTGGCATGAACACCGTCCTTGATGAAGACCGAGGCCTATCACCACCTCTTGTATTTGACGTTAGAAAAGAAAACAGACGTCTGACACCGACACCACTTGCATCTGACGCAAAACAAACCTGCACGCCAGATACCAGTTGTTCCCGCATTTGGGATAACCACAGCCCCCACGAATCCTTCCTCATCCGACAGGGCCGGAACATCCGGCGAATGACTTACTACTTCACAGTAACCGTATGTTCCGGGGGCGACCCCTGTCCCCGTGGTACCAATTGAGTTTTAAGTATTTTGGTTTTTCACTTCGCAACCGAGGTCACTTACAGATAAGCTTCCACAAAAGCTCGAGCCTGTCCACTCACCTCCTTTCAATTTTGAGTATGCTTGGATTTCAGCACACTCCGACCGGAACCTTATCCACTTTTTATAACTTATCGGCGATCATAGGAGGCCAGAAGAGGGCCGCAAAACCACTCAACTCGCCTCCTTTCCCACCTTCGTTATTGTAGATCTCTTAGATCCCGGCGTCGGATTTTAGTCGCCGTTTACGACAGGCATGCCTTACCCCGGTATATTCTAACCCCTACCCGGAGGGGGAGCACAATGGGCAGCAAGAACTTCGAGGTAGTCAAGGAATTTGTCTACCTTGAATCCGCAGTAACTAATACGAACAACATCAGTACCGAGATTAAACGCAGAATAACTTTTGCCAATCGCTGTTTCTCTGAGCTCAAAAGGCAATTGAGTAACAGAGCCACCTCTCGAAAACCAAGTTGGCTTTATATAATACTCCGATTATCCCAGTCTTGCTATATGGTGCAGAGGCATGGACACCACTGAAAGCGGATGAGCTAATTCTTGGGTTTTTCGTGAGAAAAGTTCTACGTGCGACCCGGGGCCCTGTTTTTGTTGATGGCATCTGGAGGAGAAGATACAACTCGAACTGTACTTGGTTTACGGCGGCATGTGCCTGGTTAAGATAGCGAGGCCAAGTTGAGCGAATGGACAACATAGATCCGGCCCGAAGAATATTCGAATCCGAACCATTCGAACAATGCAACAGAAGATGCACTCAACCCCAATGGCGCACCCAAGTGGAGAATGATCTCAACCAACTTCATGTGACTTGGTGTGCGTGGCTGGAGGCGGTTGGCAAGAGATCTTGCTGGCTGGAGTCGCACAGACCACACGAGTCTGTAGTGCCATGAAGAAGAAGGAGAACATGAGAGTACTATCTGGCAGTTTTAATTAAAAAAAAAAAAACGTCCATTTTAAAAAACCTTTTTTAAATCCTAAACATGACCGCCTTTAACGCCTTTATGGACTTAAGTCCGTGGACAAGCAAGTTCCATGCTTCTCGAGCGTTTGTATACGGAAATCTTCTGCCATTTCTGTAGGACGATTGCTCTAAACTCATTTAAATTTTTGATAATTTTTGGTCCTGACTTGGGTCTGTACAATTTCCGATAGGAAGAAGTTACGTGGATTTACATGGAGTCCCTCTGTCAGCAAATTGAAGCAATGCTTTCTAACTGCTCTTGATTTACCCATGGTTTGTGTGGTGGGCCTTGTTAGCTACAAAGCACCCTCCGGAACAATTTCATGTAAACCACTCACATTCACTCTTTAAGGTTACGAAACAAAAACATCCTTTAGCTGTCACAGCTGTCCAAGCCGAAAAATTGCGTCGTTTGGTCTCTGGTGTCCAATCAATTCAAATGTTCGTATGCACTTTTAGGGTCGTTTCATTTGCCCACACATTTTTTCTCACCAGGGATCACGATATTAGGCACGGGGCCAGATTTGTGCACCACTGCTCCTTTGCCCTATTGCCTTATACTTTCATGGCTTTGGTTTCGTCTTTTAGTATCTGCTCAGCTGTCACTACCTTCATCGAGGATTCATGCAATAGTTATGAAAGCATTTTCAACATGGCAATATTGTTGTGATAACCTATGGTTTGAGGTAAGACAAGATAATTAGCATCATGTTGTTGCAAGACCCTAACCATATCCACGTATGACCTTTCACTCAATTATGGATATTGCAACCAGATAGGTAGTTAAGTAGTTGCTGCCTTGTCTCGGAGAGACCAAGACCTAGTTAGCGCCTCTACCAGTAGAGTCTCGATTTGTGTTTCAAATCCATCCGGTGGAGTTAAGAAATTTGACGATGTTGCAGAATTCTATGTTCCTGAATTCTGATAGGTCGTCAAGGAAAGCTTTGTCGAGAATGCACTGTCTGGTTCTAGCTAGAACCGGGCATTTCCAAAGAAAATCGTTAAGGGTTTCCGTTTCCAGTGGGTTTTTGCAACCTCGGCAGTGTGTGTTAAATGGGACGCCTACCTTGGCAGGCATCCCATAGCATAATACTGTGCCCACAATAGATCTGCAAAGGTCGTAGTGCCGTATTGCTAGTGCTACTGGGCAGCGTGCGTGCCCAGGTTCACCACGGACTGTAGCGCCACCTAAGTAAGTAAGTAAGTAAGCGTGCGTGCCGCCAGGCCAATGGAGGTCGCGAGCTCTTTTTATGTTGAAGGAAGGACACTTCTTCTTTGATATTACTCAGTTGCTCAGGGTGCTCCATCTGGAGTTCGCCCTTGAGAGGAAATGTTGAAAAATTTGTCCCTTGACCAGTCCTATGGGAGAAGGTACTGCCTCCAGCAGGGAGCTATTAGGAGAAAAGCCGTGCCTTGCCAGAGCATCAGCATTTTCGTTTCCCTCTTTGAACCCAGAAGAGTGTGATATTGAAATAATCGCCTACACAGGTGATTTCGTCCTGCTTCTGTGCGACTTGCTTAGATGTTATAGCGTGTGAACCGAGAGCTTTGATGGCTGACTGGCTGTCAATACAAATGACAACGTCTCTCTTAATAATCGGGAAACGGGTGAGTATCGTGTAAACTTGCTAAATCGCTAGAATTTCCGCCCGGAACACACTAGCGGTGTCTGGAAGACGAAATGATTCTAAAATATGTATACAGTTCCGCTGAGAAAATATTCGAGCCGACTTCTCACTCCATCTTCGAGCCGGCTTTGTTTTGGTTGACTTTGGGCTTCATGAAGTCATAGCCAGGTCTCCAGGTAAAAGGTTCAACACCTTTCTATGACCGTAGGATTTTGATGACCAGAACCCGGATTCTCTGAGCCTATGTAGAGGATATGTAGATCCAGAGGGTAGAGGCTTAGGAATACGTTGAGTACTTCGGTCGGGCTGGACCGAAGGGCGCCTGTTATACTAATGCCGACCGAACTCTGAGCTCGGTTAAGTTTGGTGATGTTGTATGCTTTGTAAATCCGTTTTACTCGGATTTACGCTGAGTCAGAGGCCTTAGCTTAGTCAGAACCCTCTCTGTGATTTCTCTGTTGATCCTGACGTGCGTCAACCTAGACACTGGTAATACACTCTCTTATAGACATGCAGTACTCAAAGCGTATAGCGCGAACTCAAAGTCCGTTAAGGAATGCCATGATGCCCTACAGAAATTAGCCAAATTAGCCCAACTCTCTTGGGTGATAGGGCACAAAGGCATTAAGGGCAATGAAATCACCGATCAACAGACGAGTAAAGGTTCCAGCGAAAATTACATAGGTGCTTAACCTTTCTGCGGCATTCCCAGGTCTAATGTTAACTTTCTCCTAGACAAGTGCGAAAAATCGCAACACCTGCCCCTTTTGGAACAACGTTAAAGGACTTCGCCAATCGGGCCCTGAGCAAACACTCTATTATTATCCTTAAACTTAATAGAGTCGATATTTGAAGACTGGTCAGCTACCTTACGGGAAACTGTGGTCTGACGGATTATCTCAGCAAAATTAACCTATTGTCTGAAGCTGAGTGTCGACTCTGTCTTGAGGATGAAGAAACTGCAGGGCACATACTAACTATGTGAGTGCCGTGCCCTTTGCCATCTTAGGCAGCGTATCCATCTCAGTGAAGTGATGACTCCTCAGCTCTCTCGTAGGACTCAACTTTATTAAGGAATTATAGGAACTCCTCGTCTGATCGGCTAGAACGCACAACAGATCTACACAGGTCGCAGTGCACCATCCTATATGCTAGCACTAACGCCTTAAAAGAAGATCGAGTCGAAGTAAAGCGCGCTAGTTGCCATTGAGCCGGCAAAGAAGCAAAAGTTTGTGCAATATGTCTTGGCCTTAACCATGAGATACTACGATGGTTAACACATTCCAAAGTAAAGATCCCACAAGTTTTTCGTGTAATAGTCCTACATCGCGGCTCTGGAAATTAATCAAGCACACCCACACCTTGCATCTGTCCAACCTCGCCACCGGCTTAGTAGCCCCTTTGCTCTCTTCACCGTACACATGTGCACTTCAAATCGATCGTAAATAATGCTTTTGATTATGACCAGAGAATAGTCCCATTAATAAAATTGAATCGATTATCACCGCCTGTTCCCTCTCCAGATGCGCACATCATCGGCCAGACAATTAACAATTTACAGCCATACGTACGGCCAGTACGGCCCGCTCAGGCAGCGTCGATCGTTGGTAAATTGCTGTGTTGCGTCTCAGTTAAATCGGTCGTCAGGCACAGCGTGGGATGCCCATGTTCCTGTAGCGTATGCGACTCGAGAGCCTCGCGTAGTCAAACGGCAATTTATCTGGACCAATTCTATTCGCGACGCCATAATTGAACGAATGCCTTAGAAGAATGAAGTTGTTCTCGACGCCGCGATCGTACTATAAATATCCAAAGTCCGCTACTTAATGACCATTCTTGGCTTCTGGGCGCTAGACGGAGTTTTATGGCTCATCGCCGGACATCATTCATGCCCTTAATGTTGCAGCTGGCGATAAGCAAACAAAATCCTTCCGAAATGATTCCGTCGGAAGCAATTTACACTCCTTTGGCGTGGTTCGCCTTAAATCAGTCGAGATACAAACGTAGCCCCCGAAGCAATATAACCTCAGTCATGTGATGGGTCCAAGGATAAGCCAACCCAACCACTGGATGTATACCTACACTGTCGCCGGCCGGTGTCGGGTGATTTGCCATTGGACAATAAACAGTGCCACTGCTGGCTACTGGTCTCTTGGCTCTGACTGTCACTGATACTGTTCTGGGCTGTGTATACCGGACACACGTTCCTGACTCTCGATCTCATTTGGAATTCTGTTTGTGTTTTCGGGATAAAACGTCGAGCAATGGTCGAATGAGGAGAAGACATCTATCCGTATGCATGTGTTGCTGGGAAATCTCGGCTCTTATCTGAGTGTCCAGCAACGCACCCTGGAATGCGGGGGACCCGTTTCAGAGTAAAGAGGGTGTGAAGTGTGCTTCACGATTGCAACTGCATGCAGTTCGTTCTGACAGAGTTATGCGGCAATTAATTGATTGTGGTGCTTGTTTATGGGAAGACTCGTCAGATAGGGAGACGGAAAGCGATGCGTCAAGTCGCAATGTCAACGTAATTAACATTTCAATGAGGTCAGGATAAGGAGGCTAATGAAAGCCAGCCTGTCGGAAGGATTCAAATCGTGCGGTTGAATTTATCCTCGTAGATTAGTTCAAGTAAGTAATTGGTTTCCTCTCGGTTTGGAGGGGTTCATGCTCTTATGGTGCAAATGAAGAGCGAATGGCTATTTTCCCTTCCACCGGGGGTATCCAGTCTCATCACGAGAAACACCGAATTACCGAATACAAGCTAGATGATGTGGCTTTTAATTGCTGCCATAAATTGTGCCCCGTGGGCAGTATTTCATGTTTTTAATAAGCGCGACAATTTGGAGACGGCAAACCGCCGCTTGTTATGCAACTCAAAGTCGCGCTAACCGAATTCCGTACAGTATCTGCCACAGCACTCACTGACCTAACACGATACAAGCACTCTCCTCAGCGGTTTTGCTTTTTATATCTTCTTTATCGTCGTTCGTCGTGGTCAAAAATAGCTCTCAAGGCTATCGACAGCGCTCACTATCTCTTCTGGCACACTGCCCAGTATTGATTGACCGATTTCGAGTCTTCCATAGCATCTGCACGTTATAGCCTTCAGTGAATACGTAGTCAAGTGTTTCCGTGGTGTAGTGGTTATCACATCCGCCTAACACGCGGAAGGCCCCCGGTTCGATCCCGGGCGGAAACAGATCAGAAGTGTCTTCTTTTTTTGTCCCCCGTTTTCCCCCTCATCGCTATCTGGCTCATCAGATAATAATTTATTTTTGGACACAAATAATTGCCGGATGATCGTCAGGTTTGTAACGCGTCGGCAGAGCAATTAATTTTTATTGTTCCGCTCTGTGCTTGGATGGATGCATCTAGGGGTTCACCCTTATCATCGTTTTGAGGCAATTAAAAAAAGGGAAATTAATAAATATCTTGAGAGACGGTAGCGGACGGGTAGCGTGAAGTGCATTAATATTTGACACGACAACGATGCGTAGTGTCGGAGAGATGAGTTACGATGTCTGTTGGGAGGCCAGCTGAGCCAGATAAGCGATGGGTTCCTTGAAAGTTATGTGTTGTGGATAGAGAGGAGCTGATATTTGAATAAAATTGCAATAAAATTGAATTGTTTCCGTCTGGTGGGTTTGCCCAGTTGGTCTGTTGTGATAAGCATTGTTTAGATGGACGGCAAATGGGTTACTTTATATGCTGTTGAGTGCTGTTCTAGTGTACACTGTTGCTTGGAGTTCATTGCGTATGGGGACAGGAGCCGGCTGATATTGCATTGCAGATGACGATAAGGGGTCAACATTCGGGGATTGACTAGAATTACTCTAATCAAGTGTTAAGTCCGCATATGTATGTATAAGTAATTGACACTCTTTGTAAGTCCAACGAACTGGTCTTTAAAAGTTGGCCAGTTAGCCTAGATTGTAGGAAAAATAATTTGTTCAAAACTGAATGTACTTATGTATACCGTGCACAAGTTCCTACAAGAGCTCCGAAATCCTTAATCTTGGATATAAAATGAAACTCCTTATGGTAGAAAACGGCTTTAAGGCAAACCGTACTACAAGAAGTGCGACAAAAGCGAATGTTCCAAAGAGAACAGACCACGCTTATTCCAGGAATACTCCGACAAAAGGTCTTGAGATTTCGCAATATGGGCGAACGCTTTATAACAATTGGCATCAAAGCTAAATACGGGAATATTAGCTTAATATGCGTTCAAGTCCCAATCGAAGAAAAAGGTGTAGCCGGTGTTTCTAGCGGGGCGCAATCTCCTTCTAGCTAGCACACGACGCCAAACACCAGACACTCCTCCAGCATCCTAGACCTTTCGAAGAGCCAACATCGACTCGGATTACTATCTTGTTGTAGCCATGGTATGAATGAGGATATCAAAGGTGCCACGGAGTTGAGCTGGACAACGAAAGTTTGATGTCGGAAGCTACAATCGCAGGAGATGACTAGGATCCTTGCCAATCGGGTTTCCCTCAATCTCTCGCAAAACCCGATGATACCGGCACAATCCACAGAACAACAATGAGAGCATTGCCAGCGTGCCATCAGAGACGCTGTCTCTGATGTACTGGGTTTCAAACCCCCTTTTGATGAATGATGTGAACAAGCGCAAACTGCCTACAAAACCATGCTACATAGACGGATAAAACTCGACCGTAAACACCATGAGCAGACAAGAAGAGAGGAATACATGCTTTTGAGGAAGAAGAAAGTAGAAGAGGGATAGCGTGAGGTCGAGGAGATGGAGAGATGTTGCCACAGGAATGCCACTCGCAAGTTTTTCGAAAATGTAAAATGAACATGCCAGGGCTATAAAGCCAGGGCAGAAGTCTTTAGCGATGAAGACGGACAACTGGGAGTAGAGTAACACTCGATGCTGAGAATATGGAAAGACTGTTTAACGGCGATGAAAGATCTAATACCGCTGTCAGGCAGAACGGTCCGTTCCATGGAAGAGAATTTCGTTCACCCGACCTGATGAAATTAAGCTGGTAATTTCGAGGCTTCAAACTGATAAAGTCGCGGACGCGGTCGGCCTGTCTGCTGAGCGCTTTGAAGCCGCTGAAGATGTCCTGGTAGGGCGCATGCACCAGCTCATCTGCAAAATATGATCGGACGTAAGCATGTAAGCATGTCAGCATCCTTTACCGGGTTCACAAGAAATGAGACTTCTATAACTGCGCCAACTATAGGAGAATAAGTTTCCTTAACTCCGCGTATTAGATCTTCTCTGCCATGTTATATGAACGTTGGAATTGTTTTGTGGATAATCTGTCAGGTTCTTATTAGTGTGGTACCAGGCCAGGTAATTTCACAATAGATGGCCGTGACGCAATGTTTAATGTGTTGGAACCTGACGCACGATGCACTTCGAACCCAGGGAACGCCCACGCCATCGAATATTTATTTCGCGGCGTTCCTCCTCGGCGGGGTACTGACAAAACTCCCCGTAGTATAACTGGCTTTGAAAAAGCTTCTCGACTCACGTCGTTCGGGGGATTGAGAGAAACTTGGCTCTGGTCCTTCATGGGCTGTAACGTCACCAAAGAAAGAAGAATTCCACACATCTTGGAGAAGACCCAAGATCAGTATAATCGACACCAATCAGATCTTGCCTGCTGAAGAAGATTGTTGGTTGAGGCCCAGGTTCACACCGGACTGTAGTGCCACCAAAGTGATTTATTGAGTGATTTTTTTGCTGTTTTTAGTTGCAAGTCTTGACACCTCACGGATAGCTCGCTTACAATAACGCTTACCAATTATTACATTGTATTGTCAAATAAGGAGCTTTGGGAAAAATGTTCATAGTGCACTTCAATCATAATCGACCAACTGAGCAGTATTCCGAATCATAGTAATAAACGTTGGCATCAATTTTACTCTATTGGACATCAAGCTATCTACCCGTTTTCGTAGAGTGTGTGCATAGGGAACAATACTGCTTCATCCGCTGGTGTTGGCGGAGACCATGATTTGTCCAATCGCCGCTGATGGTGATTTATAGAAAAATATGTTTTAATGTTACTTCCGGATCATCATTTTTATTTATTGTTAACATAGCACGAAGTATCAATCTTTAGTTCATTTCTACTCTCGAAACTATCACCCGTCTTGTTAATGTCACCGTTCGCATTACTTTCGTCTGAACATTTGTCGTCACTCCGGACCATAAGACGCGCCCAAAATTTGAGTCCTTTGGTTTCTTTTGCCTTCTGGAACCAGGTGGTTGGGATTCGAAGACCCTATAGGCTGGAGCGCGGTTGTCCATGCGATCAATGTGGCCGAGCCAATGTAGTTGACGGATTTTTGCTTCCAGACTACACAGCCTATCAGACTTCAGCTCGTAGAGTTCGCGGTTGTGTCTTCTCCTCCATTCGCCTTCCTCGCAGACAGGACCATATATCCGGAGGGGACATTCTCTTTCAATAGAGCCCAGAGTCATCTCCGCTTTCTTGCTCATCGTCCAGCATTCGGCTCCGTAGAGCAGGACTGCCAAGATCAGTGTTCTCTAGACAATTATGGTTAGACTTCCTTGTTAGGAGCTGTGACCTTAGATGTTTTGACAAACCGAATTAGCACCAGATGCCCAGGGTGATTCTTCGTCGGATCTCCACTAAGTTGTCATTTGTGGAGTTATCATTCGCCAAGAGGTAGAAGAACTCCTTAACTACCTCAAGACACTGCCCAAGGCGGTGTTCGATGTAGCGGTTCCTAGTCGACAACATATATGTGTGTATTTCGTGTAATCCTTATTTACTTTTAAACCAATGCCTTTCCTTCAGTTGCCGTGAGTGCCACTACAGTGGTGCTGGGAGCTTACAATCATGTCAATGAAATATTCGTGTATTCGAGAGGCAATGTCTCAGGACTAGTCTAGGATAACACAAAATTCCGGGCCCGAGTAGACGAAGTTCTATCCCAACGAAGTCCTGTACAATGGGGCAATGATTTCGCGAATAGGCAATGATCGATTTCATAAATCTGATTCGAGGTCACTAAGGAACTTACTACCCCAACAACATGCATCTTGCATCCTCTATGCGCCTTAATCGCTTTGTCCCCCCAGAGGCATTCCTCTATTTTCGGAAATTCCGCAGCGGAGATTTCTCCACGAGTCTGACGTCGTATTTTGAGAGCCCAGTAGCATCAATGCTTTTGATCATTTGCTGAGCTTTTAAGATGTTCTAATTCTAAGAAAGCACGAGAGTCTTCAGGTCTTTGAGGTAGCTTTTTTTTTTTTTTTTTTTTTTTTTTTTGAAGGCTTCTGCTATCCGCTGGAGCACTCAGACGCAAACACTGGTCCATTGTACTCCAGACAGACACCTTACATTACTGTATTTTCTCCGTTTTCCGGAGAAAAATTTGAAGAAGCTTCAGTGATGTAGAGCTAAGGGATTCGGCACACACCACGTCGGCTCCAAGGGTGCGCCACCGTATGCGAGCAAATGCGGGACAATCACAGAGGAAATGCTCTGCAGTGTCATCATCCTCTTCGCCACATGCAGCACGACGCCTACCTCTCACTGATGCCGAGCACGTAGAGATGCTTGGCAAAAGTGTAATGGCCCGTGATAACCCCCACAAGCCTTCTGCAGTCGATTCTCCTTAAAGGCAGGAGGAATGCTGCAGATTTTTTGCAGACATCAGGGCGTACGCGCTTAGTCATCCTGCAACCTGGACAATCCCTCCATCTACGGTTGTGTGTATTAAATACACAATCGTTAATGTAGGAATTTACCGTGGACGCAGGTAGACCTAGAGCGGGTTCAGGTCCTGAGAAGCTCTCCTCTGAACCCATTCTAGCGAGTTCATCAGAGATCTCATTTCCTGGAATCCCGGAGTGACCCGGAACCCATACAAGCCTCAATGAATTTAGTCTGCCGACTCTGTTCAAGAAGGACTTGAGTTCAAGCACTAATTTGGAGCCAGTTAAGGGGTTACACACAGCTTTTAGTGCAGCTTGGCTGTCACTACAGACGCATATGCTTTCCCCCTTCCACCTGTGCTTCACAACATAGTGCATGGCCATTAGGATTGCGTATATCTCTGATTGGAAGACAGACGCATACTTTCCTAACGAGAAGTGCAGTCGGATGTTTTTGCGTTCAAAGAAGACTCCAGCACCGGACTCCCGCCCAGACCTGGAGCCATCCGTGAAAATGCGAAGACTTTCCTTTCCAGGTTCAGTATCCAGCCATAGCCAATCCTGACGCCATGGAAACTCGACTGTGAAATTACGACGCAATAGGATGACTGGCGTCAATGCGTCAGAAGGCATGTCCATGAGACAGGGGTCGCAGGACAATTCTTGCGCAAGGACACCGCTATTCCTATGCGAGTTGTACCAAAAGCCATTTCTCTTCAGACGAGACATGGCTTTTAGAGCACACCCTCTGATAAATATATCAAGAGGTGGAAGGTTCATCATAGCATCTAGAGCAGCGCCCGGCGTGCTGGGGAAAGCCCCCGTGCAGCTGAGACAAACCGTTCTTTGGAGTTTGGTTAAAGAGGCTACGACGTGTTTGCCTTTTAGTCTGTTCCACCAGACAACCGATGCATATGAGATTATAGGTCTTATCATTGCCGTGTAGATCCAGAGGACCTTTGCCGGCGATAAACCCCATGTTTTGCCAAAAGCTCCTTTGCATTGCCAGAAAGTTGACAGCGCTTTGGTGGTCTTTGACTCAACATGCTTAGACCAGAGAAGCTTACTATCTAAGATGACTCCTAGATACTTAGCCTCCTTGGATATCGGGATGGAAGTGCCTTTTAGTACCAGCTGAGTCATGTCAGTATTTTTCCTTCAGAACGACATCGGTCTTGAGAGGATTGACTGACAGCCCATTTCTGGTACACCAATCATCGATCACGTTTAGCGCCGCCTGTGCTTTTAGACGGACAGTCGCTAAACATGAGCCGACATAGCCGGCATAGATTCCAGAGGCATTGAGAGCATCAAGCAGAGAATCGACCACCATACACCATAACAGCGGAGACAGGACGCCACCTTGAGGGCAGCCCCTGTTTACGCCGGATTTGACACACTGGTCGAGGCCTGCATCAGCTGTCAATGTCCTGTGCATGAGCATAGCTTTGATCCAAAGGACCAGTGCTTCATCTACGCCATGATGTCTGGCAGCGTTGCACATGCTGTCAAAAGTTGCGTTATCAAAAGCTCCCTCAATGTCGATGAAAATGCCCAGCGCGTACTCTTTCCTTTCGAGCGCGCATTCAATTCGCCCAACTAGGTTCTGAAGCGCAGTCTCGCAAGATTTTCCGCGCTGGTAAGCATGTTGCATCTCCGATAGAGGGTGCATTCGAAGGGCAACCTTGCGCACGTGCAACTCTACCAGTCTCTCCATGCTTTTCACCAGGAAGGATGTTAGACTGATTGGTCTGAAGCTCTTGGCAAGTGAGTAGTCCTCTTTTCCTATTTTGGGAATGAAGACCACTTTCACTGTGCGCCAAGGAATGGGTATGTGAGCAAGTGCTAGACTAGCAGGGAATATTCTTTTCAAAGTAGGAAGCAGCTGCCTTATACCTTTTTGCAGCATAACTGGATATATTCCGTCGGTACCCGGCGATTTGAAACCATCGAAGGATGCCACAGCAAATTCAATGGCTTCAGTCGTAACCACGCGCGACGCAATATACCAGCTACGTCGAGTTGTTTTCATCGTTTCAGTTGCAGTTTCCCTTGAAGGAAACGGCAACGAGCCGATGTCGATCTGATTTCCCGGGAAGTGAGTCTCAAACAGTAAACTAAGAGTTTCCGCTTTAGACTCAGTAAAGGTACCATCAGATTTTCTGAGTGCATCTAGCTTTGTCGGTTTTCCCCGTTTGAGGACTTTAACCAACTTGCTAGTCGCACTCAGAGACTTGATCTCTTCGCAGAAGGTCCTATAAGAATCGTTCTTCGATTTACGAATAAGTTTCTTATATTCTTTCTGCTTCGACCGATACTTATTCCAGTCATCTTCCGAATTCGATTTGAGTGATCTATTCAGAAGAATTCTGGCTTCCCTGCGAAGACTTTGGAGCTCGGCAATCCACCAGGGGACCAATTTCCTGCAGGGAGGTTTGCTGACAGGACTTGCGAGTTCAAAACAACTGGTGATGACGCTATTCAGGTTCTGAACAGAGTTCTCTACCAATTGTTTCGTTCTGAGTTTAGGTAGGACTCGAGTGGATTTCTCAAGCTCCTCTCTAAACCGTACCCAGTCCGTCCTTCTCGGATTCCGTCTAGGCTGCAAGGAAGAGATCCCACAACTTAATCGGAATTCGATATATTTATGGTCCGACAGCGTAGCATCAGGCAATACTCGCCAGTTAGTGATGTCCTTCAGATATCTGTTGGATAAAGTCAGGTCAATCACCTCCTGTCGTCCTGTCGTGACAAAAGTTGGTTGAGAGCCAACATTGTTGATGGTAAGGTCAGACGAGAGAATGAAGTCTAAAAGACGGTCCCCCCTTGTATTACACTTGCTGCTGCCCCAAGCAGTGTTTTGGGCATTAGCATCGCAGCACAAGATGAGACCAATCTTTTTGGCTTCACAGTACTCTACGAGTTCAGAAACTACCTTCGAAGGTGGAGGCAGTATCGAGTCGTAGGGAAAGTAGGCAGACGCAACGACGAAGTGTTCTATAACTCCGTGCGTTTTGTAGCATACTCTAGCAGCCACCAGATCTTGTCCACAAAAGTGCCCAAGTTTGGTTGCCGATAGTGTGTTCGATATGATGTAGCCGACCCTGGGCCTTTCGGATCGCTCATCATAAAGAATCGTAACATCACGTAAACCACCAAGGCCACATAGGCGTTTATTCCACACCCATGGTTCTTGAAGGAATACGATGAGAGGGTTTGTACTACTGCATGCAATTCTGCTACTTAACAGAGCGGTAGCAGCCTTGCAATGCTGTAGAGGTAGCTTTGTGGTAGGTGAGGATAGATTATAATGGTTGGCATACGCCGCATTTAAAAATTGGGATAGCGACTCCATCGTGGCACTTTGGCTCCATAGTTTCGCAGCCCTTACTAACCGCGTCGTCGCTGCCATTAGCACCAATTTCTCGTCCAATCCATATACTCGCTGAATGTCCCCAACCTTTCACATCCATGCTTTGAATGACAGTCCGGTGAACGCCTTTGGATCAATCGATGTTGGCTGATATATATAGATGGAAGAAGTAAAGCAGACCCTGTTCTCTAGGTTATTGTTACGGCGTTCTGAAGGCAATCTGCCAATGGCTTGTAGAGGGTTTTTAGTATCGTAATGTTCAATGTCTATATCTTCGCGATATTTGTCAATCTTGTCGTGTAACCAGTTCCATTGTATTGGGAGGAGGAGGCACTGAATGTGAGTGCACTCATGGGAAAACTGGTAAAATACATACATTTGATCTATTGTGCGTCAAATGGAGGAAAAAATCGAATGTATTCATCGTTAGCTGTGGAAACGTCTTACTATCATTCTATATCACTACTTGAGTAGGAGGATGTGGCCTTACAGCAATCTCACGTTACAAGCGTCATGGTTATGCTGGGAAAGGTTAAAAGGACATTTTCGCGTGGGACGCTACAAATGCCAGAAATCAACACCGCTTCCCCCCGAACGTCTGTCTATTCAACATTAACCTTGGAAAACCGAAAACAAATGAATAACATCGCCAGATTACGCCATCACCAAGATACCCATAAAAAGGAATTTGGACAGAAAAAAAACCTTTCAAATGCCATGTCAGCTGTTCTCCATGACGGGGAGCAATTACCTTAAGAGAATTCTAATTAAAATCTTTGTTCCATATCTCTTGAATGATCTATCTCGGCTTCAATTTTGTAATTGGCTATAAAACTCACAACGTAGAATACTAGGACATTCTGTCCAAGTTTAATTGGCGCCACGATTTCCCCGTGTCGGAGTATTCGTATCTTCGGTTTTATTTGGTATCTTGCAACTAATTAAGAAAATTCTCTTGACGAGAACAATCTATCTACGGAGCTTACATTGTTGGGATAAACGTCCTTCAGTCTTCTCAAATTGATTATCCCCTGAGTGAAGTTTTATGAATCGGTCTTAAGCGATGTGGGAAGCAGGAACTAATGAACATTCAATCTGTTTTGAATATGTCGTGGCTGTTGAGTGAGGTTATTTACTCTCACTAGTCTGTGGAGTTTGTTGTCGATTGAGAAAAGGAAGAGCAAAATTCAAGAATCCATTAAGGACATCCTTGGATAGATACGCCACACATAACCACGGTTACACCCGCCGGAACAGTCAAGGATCTGAGAAAAATGACAACGCAAATAAGTATCTTTGTACACGCTTGTATTCCGACAGTGTTACTGGCGACGCCATAGTCCTTGTTATCCTTGTTGTCGTCGTTATAAGTATTGTGGTCGTAATGAGAGTAAAAATCAATTCCGCCGACATTGACATTGCGGGTCACGTAATGTGGAACTTTATGAAGAATGGCTTTTAGAGATGTAACCGGGCAACGAATAGATTGCAAAGTGTCGCTTCTGCTGGCAGAGTGGAATGGACAGTGAGAGCGGGTGTGGGATGTTGTGGTTCGGACTGTCAATTAAAACTAAATTTGTGGTTGCAGTGAGAATCAAAAGGGTTTCGCAAAATTCCTTCCTCGAAGCTAATCTTGGAAGTTATAGACACGCAATAGTGGAACGTCGGAAGGCGATTGCTTATAGAGCACGCTAGTCGTGTGAGTTTCAATTGATCGAACTGTCAACTTGATCAATTGTCAACAGGAAGGACGTTGACAAAGAAAGGTTAACATGGCAAAATGCCGCCTGTTGTGGGTTGACGTTACTTTAATATATAGAAACTTTACTGCACAAAAGTAAAGCTATTTCGGTAATTGAAGGCATGTGTTCAAGTTCGAAGAAGCCCGTTCCAACCCTCTATACCATTAAGAACATTTCTTGTTTCTGCTTGTGACAAACTCTTTGGAGAAATAAAGTGAACGCAATTCTGATAGTATAGGACACGTAACAATAAAGTGGTAAGTGTTCTCGTCTTCGTTATAATCACAAGGCGTCTAGATAGCATTGATAGCATTGAGCGCTTTTTTGACATTGTCTTCCGGAATGCAATCCGGAGATCTCTACATAGCTGCAGCGTGTCTGATAAAGTCATTGATATTATCAAGGCCCTATACACGGACATAATGCTTAGAGTGCTCTTTAGAGGAAAATACAGCGGCAAATTCTCCGTCAACAAGGGAGTCCGGCAAGGCTGCGTCTTATCACCGCTCCTATTTATAGTAGTCCACGCCATTGTTTTAAGACGAACAAATGTAGAAGCCAGAGTTTACTATGGAGGCTCAATCAGAAACTAAGCGACCTGGACTATGCCGATGATGTCTGCTTCATGTTGCACACATTTGCGGGTGTCACTGCGAAGCTTTGCCAACTTGATATGAATGCGCGCGCAGTCGGCCTCAAAGATCATTGAGACATTGAGATCTAAATTAAACATTTTCAACACCAGCGTAAACCGGGGGGTATATCTCTGACCGCATAACCCGGCGCCTCTTAACATTTGTAAACAAATGTCTAAGGATTATCTGCCACATCTTCTGGCCAATAACAATCTCAAATGATGACCTACTCTCGCTCACTAACAGCAGCCCAATCAACTTTGAAATTAAGAGACGTAAATGGAATTGGATTGGACATACTCTCCGTAGAGAAGACGACCATGTAGCGAAGATGGCCCTTCAATGGAACCCACAGGGCACGCTGCGCAGGGTACGCCCACGACAAGCTTGGATGCGCACAATCTTCCAGGAGAGCTCTTCCACCGTCAGCTGTTATGAAATAAGACATACACATAGCTGCCGGCAGAAACCGCTTCAAGGCCTGTGTTTCCGCCTTATGCTCCGCTTAAGAGCGATAGTCATGTACATGGAATACGTGGTTAAAATGTACAGCTTACCTAGGACATTGACATCAAGTCGATGTGGCATATAATTAAGTCTCAGGAGTTCGGTTCTAGCCTAAAATATTACACCTATTTGAAAAGTTGAATATTCTGTTCTAAAATACATAATGGGATCCAGACATTCCGCATGGAGGACGATTGGGCTCTAATTATACAGTCGTTATAGACATAAACATTCATAGAACGGAGCTTCCCATTCATTTACATTTGTGAGAACCAACTCTACATTATATGAGCATGCGAGTACATTCCATTCTTTGAAAGGTGGTAGGTTATATTGGATTTGATAGGGAGCGAGCAAACAGAGCAAAGAAGTTGATCGCGATTAACATCGCAAACACAAGCTTCGATCTCTGTCCCTGCTCAATCCAAGTTGACACACAGCATCCGCGTGCCCCCCCCCCCCCCCCCCCTTTGCTGAGCTTAGGGGCAGCATCCCTATCACGTAAAAACCCACCTGTTCCGAAACAAGCACAAGCCCCGGATACGGACGGTTACAATGCTGACGACCCCGGCAAACGACTAAGGGACTTGAGAGTCTGTACCTGGAATGTAGCAGACCGGGTGCAGGCGATCAATTGGAGTAAACCCTCAACTGCTATAAAGCAGATATAACCGCACCCCATGAAGTGCGATGGGATGGACCAGGCAAAAGACGGATGAAAACTGCGACATCTATTACGGGAACTGCTACAAGGAGAACAAACAGCACCTATTCGGGTGCGGATTCGTTATTCGAGGAAGACTCCGACAAAAAGTCTTAAGCTTCCGAGATGTAAGCGGACGCCTTATAACAATCCGCATCAAAGCTTAATTTGGAAACATTAGCTTAATATGCGCTCACGCCTCAACGGAAGAAAAGGACGATCGATTCATAGAGGATTCTACTATCTCCTGGATAGAACCTATGCCCAATGTCAGAGCTAAGACACATAAATAGTTCTAGGAGATTTTAATGCAAAACTGGGCAAAGAGGACATATTTGAGTCGATCATAGGAAAGCATAGCCTCCATAACACCACATCCGACAATGGACTAAGGCTAATCGATTTCCTAAGTGGGCGTAACTTCCTTGTGGCAAGCACACGATTCCCACATCTCAACATCCACAAGGGTACCTGGCGGTCTTTTGAACAATCGGCCACCAACCAGATTGATCACATTGCGATCGATGCCAGACACCCCTCCAGTATTCTCGACGTACGAACCTTCCGAGGAGCCAACATCGACTTGGACCACTACCTTGTTGTAGCCAAGGTACGAATGAAGACATCAAGAATGCTTAGAAGTCGAGTAGGACAACGTAAGTTTGACGTCGGAAAGCTACAATCGCAAGAGACTGCCAGAATCTTTGCCGATCGTGTCTCCTTCAAGCTCTCCCATAATCCACCCATGGCGGCACAAACAATAGAGCAGGAATGGACGTATTGCCAGAGCGCCGTCAGAGACGCTGCCTCAGAGGTGCTGGGTCTTAAACCGCCACCACCTAGAAACCCCTGGTTCAATGAACAATGCGAACAAGCCCATGCAGCAAAACAAGAGGCAAATAAAGCCATACTGCAACGACTGACGAGAGCTGCTCGCGAAATCTATTAGCAGAAGAGAAGAGAGGAACACACGGTTTTCAGACGAAAGAAGAGAGAGCACGGAAAGCGTGAGATCAAGGAGATGGAGAGATGATTCCGCAGGAATAACGCCCGGATGTTTTACAATAAGCTAAAACAAACATGGTAGTAGAGTCACAGGTGTTATTTTACTACCGAACGCAGCTGCTACAGTTTGTGTATAAAGACTGAATGGCCCTGAACAGAGGACCATCAATCCCATATTCCTGCAGAACACTCCAGAGTGTACCTCATACGCTTTTTCCAAATCTACCAGCTGCTGTATATCGGTTTGGCGTACTCCCAAGCCTTCTCGAGTACCATTCTTAGAGTGAAAAGCTGGGTTGTACTCCTGCCGTGTCGAAACCCGCACTGTTCATCCTGGATTCGACCATAGCTCTAGAACGCGCCTCCAACACCTTAGCGTAGACTTTACCCAGCATACTTAAAAGAGTGTAGTAGTTGGAGCATTCTTTTTTATACCCATTTTTGAAAAGAGGGACAATCACCCCAGTCTGCTAATAGCTAGGTGTTTCACCGCATTCCCAGGCCACCTTAATGACACGAGACACCCATAATACTCCCTCTTTACCCATTGCCTTAAGCATTTCTGGCCGAACTTAATCCACACCGGCGGATTGGCCAACTTTTAGCGATTCAATCGCTAAAATGACTTCCTCCACTCAGTGCCCTGTTCGGGATTGAGCGGCTCCGAAAAATGCTCGCTCCCTCCGCGTAAGATGTCCATCTCATTGGAAAGCAACACACCATCTTTGGATTTAACTCCTTCGATTATGTTGAATTTCCTTCCTCTGAGCCGGCGAATGGTTTGCCAGAACATCTTATTCGCAGACCTATGGTCGCCTTCCAACTTCTCGCCGAACTCCTTCCAGGATTGCTCTTTAGTTATATTCTCTTATGATGTGTTATAAGTACATACAACCTGAACGGAGTGCAGTGGTTTGAGTCGTTGATGTTCGTTAACTCTCAGGGGTGGTTGTCTTAGATAGGACGAGAGCTGACCAAATTCCACGTTGGTTATAGTCCAGTAATATTACATACGCAGAGGATGAATTTCAGTTGACCATGCAGCAGTACGTCTAGTCACCTTCCATTCACAACTGCGTTGCATACTTTTTGTCCGTATAGGAATTATTTTTTCTTGGCTATGAAGCGAATTTGAACTATAGACCTTCCGCTCGGCGGTTGCAAGTTCTTTGGGCCACAGTGTACTCTGCTTGTTTAATCTTACACATTGTACGTCTTATTTGCTTCTACATACAAAGGCCTATAAACCTCACCGTTGGTTTTTCTAAATAAGTACAGGAGCGCGAAAGATTTACTTCTCAGTCTTCTATAGGGTGGGCACGACACTGGGGAAACTATTTGCGTAGTTAACAAGTTTTCTGCTATCTTCTTCTTCTTTGATTACGCCTAAGTTCGGGGTGAACCAGGGCCTCAATCAGCAAGTGTCTCTAGCTGGCCCGATCCCTGGCCAGCCGCTTCCAGTGCACGCCCAGTTGGTTGAGGTCGCTTTCCACTTGTGCGCGCCACCTTAGATGCGTTCGTCCTTCTCTGCGTCGTCCCTCGGGTTTGGAGTCGAAGACTCTTCGGGCCGGAGCGTTGATGTCCATTCGCTCTACATGGCCTAGCCCTCTTAGACGTTGCATCCGAAGATGTCTAACTAGGCCGATGTCGCTGTACAGCCCGTACAGTTCTTGGTTGAATCTTCTCCTCCACTATCCGTTTACACAAACGGGACCAAAGATTGCACGCAGAATTTTCCTCTCGAAACGCCCAAGAGCCTCTTCATCCGCTTTTGATAACGTCCAAGTCTCAGCGCCCTGGAGGAGGACTGAGATGATTAAGGTTTTGTAGAGGAATACCTTAGTTTTTCGAGAGAGGGCTTTACTACACAATTGCCTCTTGAGCCCGAAGAAGCAGCTGTTGGCAAGAGTTATTCTGCGTTTTATCTAAGCTCCTGGTGTCGTTGCTGCTTGTCACTATCGAGCCAAGGTAGAGGAAGCCCTTGACTACTTCAGTGAGTCACGACAGTGCGTCACCCCATCTAAAACCTTTGCTAACATCAAAGTGAGCAGGGGGAATTCTCCATAGTCATCCTGCACAGTCTGACGAGTTTGGCAGGAATGTTAAAACATGACATAGCTCTCTCTATAAACACTGTCATACGCCGCTTTAAAGTTGACAAGAAGATCTTGCGTGTCGACCTGGAATTCATGGGTCTTCTCCAAGATCTACCGTAGTGTAAATATTTGGTATATCGTGGAATTTCCTGGCCTGAAACCACACTGGTAGGAACCTATCAGATTGTCCACGAACGGTTTCAGGCACTTACACAGTGCGGCAGAGAGGATCTTGTACGCGATGTTCAGGAGGCGTATCTCTCTGTAATTGGCGCAGTCATAGGGGTCTCCTTTCTTACGGACTGGGTAGACGATACTGAGATTCCATTCATCGGGCATGCGTTCTATCGACCATATCTTGCAGATGAATTGGTGCATGTTCCTGACCAGCTCATCGCCAGCTGCTTTAAAGAGTTCCGCGGGGAGTTCGTCTGCTCCAGCAGCTTTATAAGACATAAGTTTCGATATCGCTACCTTAACATCGTCTAGGTCGGGTGGACGGGATTCTCCTTCGTCTTCGTCCATTGCGAATGGTTGGCACTGCCTTACGGCGGCATTTTGACTATCGTCACCGTTATACAGTCTTCAGAAGTGGTCGTTCCACAATCTCAGCATCGACTGTGACTCCACTAACAGTAAGTTGTCCGTGGTCATCCCTGTAGGCTTCTGCTCTGGCTTTATAGCCTTGGCATGCTCGTTATACTTTCTGTTAAAATTTTCTAGAAACCAAGTACATCTGAGGCGGTCTCTCTAATGGCGTTCTGACAACGACTCCATTGCTGTCTTATGGTTTCTGCAGATTGCATCGGGACTTGAGAGAGCTTGAGGGAGACTTGATCGGCGAAAGTCCTGGCGGTCTCCTGTGATTGCAGCTTTCCGACCTTAAATTTGGGTGTTCTTACTCGACTCCGTTGATTCCGAGAAATTCGCATCCGTACCTTGGGTGCAACAAGGTAATGATCCGAGACAATGTTGTCTCCTCCAACGGTTCGGACATCTAGGATGCTGGAGGAGTGTCTGCCGTCGATCGCAATATGATTAATTTGGTTGGTTGTCGATTGATCGAAAGACCGCCAGGTCCCCTTATGGATTTTGAGGTGTGGGAATCGTGTACTTGCTACTACCAGATTATGCCCCGCCATAAAGTCCACTAGCCTTAGTCCGTTTTCTCCTACACTGAGTTACAAAATTTGTTTTCCAATTTATCTTCTTCAAGGGCGCTCGAGGCGTGTTAGGCTCAAGGTTAACAAATTTTGGAGTCGTCACTGTCGACAAATGGACTGAGAAGTTGGCTGCTAACACCTCAAAATCATCCACAAGACAGGGCCATTCCCCTTTATCGAAACAAAATAATCTAAGCAAGTTCCTCTTACTTACCCACGTAGTACCTTTTGACCTTTTCCCTGTCACTGTAAAAGTTCTAAAAGGACAAAGGAAACATACGTTTCCTTGCCAAACATATCTCTCGTTTCCTTTAAGTCTACCACGCAAAACACTCGCCATACCATAACTACTCATCTCATTATTATGAGCGACCATTTCCAACACCAACTTCCTCTTGCGTTGTATTTAATTCTTAATTTACTTTTAGAGTATCCTGTGGCGACACAGTCGACTGCAGCTGTACTATGTGTTCCATAACGTACGGCTGCACAAGACAACATGAAAGAAAATTAAAACGAATGTCCTGTTGTCCTTTCGGCAAAACGGAAACAAATAAATATCCCGTCCATGCTACTTCCTACCATGGAATGGTTTGCCTCCCCATATGGGATGCTGTAGCTCAAATAATGATTCTATTGCACTTTTTCTCCGTGAGAGAACCTAGGATAAATGGAGATTTGAGGGTCGTTGTGATGTATGACGGAGGACGAATGTAAATCGTTTTATTTGATTGTATGTACTGTATGTAGCTGGAGCGATGAGACAAGTGGACGACGGGAATCGACACTATCGAGACGATTGATGGATTAAGTTTTAATCTGGATCCTAGTTCTGCGCCCACGTCGAATGAGTGGGATTAGAGCGCCTTGGAGAAGTGAGGGTAAATACTTGACTTTTATTAGTTCAGGCCGAGGGTTGCTGGGACTTTTATAGGATTACGTGTTGACTGGGAAGTAGGATGCAGCAAGAAATCGATGGAAATGAAAGTGAATCTACCAGACTCTGTGAGTTAAGTTGGTATTGACTTGTCATTGTGGGGTTTTTTCGCCTTAGCTTATGGCTTAAATTGCTCCACATTATGTACATGCTCATACATATGTAGAAAGAGTATAACTTCATTTCCAAAATCATAGTTAGCGATGGAGTCCATTTTCGCTAAGTGGTTCTGAGAATAAACCAGTTTTGCGTTTCTGGGGCACGGAGAATCCCATGAAATGTGTGCAGATTGGTGTGTATAAACGTTGTTTGTTCTTATTTTTTTGAGGAGGCCAACGACATCACCGCACCCCTATAGTGAGCGCTACAGGCGGAGGGTCAATGATTTTTTGGCTCACAACTTAGGTTAGGTTAGGTAAAAGTGGTTGGCGTAAGCCGCACGTAGGCCGGTATCATGTGATACCACATGAATCATATTACCCTGATCCGGTACCTGAGAACCAACCGGTGCTTCTGATGAAGCGATGGAGTTGAGCTATTTTTAGGTCTGCTAGCTCACTTAGATTTTCATAGAAAGGCGCGCCGAGGTAGATCCTCCTGCGATTTGGTAAAGAAGGACATGAGCAGAGAAGGTGATGTATTGATTCTCCTTCCTCCTGGTCCATGCAACCGCGGCGGAAGTCATTGGAGCGTAGCCCTAGTCTGGCGGCGTGTTTTTAAATGATACAGTGACCTGTAATGACACCCACTAGAGTTGCCCTTTTGCTTGCTGCTAGCTCGCTGGTTCGTCCTAGGCTTATCTTAGGACAGATTTGTTTAGTGATAAAGCCGATGTTACTTTCATTCCATTCGAGGTTGGTCGCCTCTATGGTTTGAAGTTTTATCATGTGCTTTACCGTACTTATTGGTGTTTTTAGATACCCGAGGGTAGGAAACCTGAGTGTGCTCGACCCTAACCTTGCGAGTTCGTCAGCCGCGCAGTTTCCTGGAATATCCCTAAGCCCAGGAACCCACAGTACTTTAATGTTGAACTGTTCAGTCATCTCGTCTAGAGATAGGCGGCAGTTAAGGGATGTCTTTGATTTGTGGGTTACCGAGGCCAGGGATTTTATCGCAGATTGGCTGTCCGCGCAAATGATAATATCCTTAGCGGGTATTACATCGATCCTGAGCCATACAGGGGCCTCTATCATCGCTGTTATTTCTGCTTGATACACACTGCAGTGATTCGGGTGTCTGAATGATAGGTTGAGGTTAAGTTTCTTTAGAAGATTCCATTACCTACACCCGACTCCATCTTAGAGCCATCGGTATAGGGTGAAATCGAGTCCTTTGGTATGACTTCAGCCCATTCCTCCCTGGATGGAAAGACAACTTCGAAGTTCCTAGTGAACACATTCTGCGGGATGATGTAGTCTGTGTCCATGGGTACTTTGAAGTGATTAAGAATTGTAATATGGCCTTTATGTGATGTGGGCCATTTTCCTATGCCCCTAATCCATAGGGCCGCGCAGGCAGCAACTTGCTTGCTGTAATAGGATATTTAGGGCCTCCGTGGGGGTTGATCTGATCGCTCCGCTCATATATAAACCGGCCGATCTTTGTACTTTCCTCAGAAGGTTTTGATATACTGTTTTGTCCAGAGCAGTTCACCAGACTATGACGCCAAACAGGAGGATGGGCCTTATGACTGCTGCGTAGATCCAGTGCATAATGCTTGGTTTGAAATCCCACTTCTTGCCCACCACTTTCTTGCAGCTGTAGAGGGCAGTGGTTGCTTTCTTGATACGATAATGAATGTTGGGTTTCCAATTAAGCCTCCTGTCAAGGATTAGGCCTAGGTACTTAGCTTTTGCTAACCTTACACTTCCTGAGGATGTAGGATAGGGAGAGGCAACTCTTGTATGTTATCACAAGCCAGGGAAGGATGAGATCTGCTACCTGCTGAAGTTCTGCTGGTATGATCCCATCCGGTCCTGGAGACTTGTAGGGTTCAAAGCTTTTTAGAACCCATAGGACATTGTAGTTGTTAACCAGGTTGGGAGCACGCTCAAAGGAGGATGTCATCGGCTGGATGACTTGAGGAGGTGTCACGGCCGAGTTTTTACTGCCCGGAAAGTGTGCGCTCAGATGGTTCTTAACTTGAGCGACAATGTAAGTTTAGGCTCAGGAATTGTTTCTTTATCGTCGTCTAGCTGTAAAACGAGTCAGTGCATAGATGCATGCAACTCTGTAAAAAATGTTTACCAATTCGATTCCCAAATTAATAGGTAACCATCTGATTTCTCGAGAGAACCATGGTAACACGCAATCTTATCTAGATTAATGCTTCGAAGAGCTATGTGAGTCAAGAAAAGGGTAAAGGCGTCTTGGATATTACTGATCAGATCGTAATAGGAATAGAATGGCCTTCGTAGAAAAGTTGGCAAAATGCGGTGATCTAATTCTTCTTGAATAGTAGCCATGGTCAAGTAAATAGCTACGCATGTAAGTACTTGTACCAAGGGTTTTCTGTGCAACTTCATGAGACTTCGAAATAAATGTGAACACCAGACATCAGAGCATGACTTAACCTTTCATAATCACCATGAATTTGCCCCGTTCCAAAAAGAAGCTGAAGTTCGTTTCTCCTTACTCTGATTATTGCTTACCTACTTTGTTGGATGTCCGAATTCTAGGATTCTTTTAATCTTCAACGTATTTTGCGTGATTTCGCCTGAAAAAGGCTTAAGGAGCCTTAAGTACCACTTGTGTAGTCAACTTCTGTCACCCAAAGCAATCATACTACCAGACAGCGTCTCTCCGATCTCAGTCTGAAACTAACTTGCTGAACCTGAAGCCATTGGGATGGCAAGTCGTCAGGTTCCTAGTGGAATCCGCGTTTCACGTAATTACGGCCTAAGTGGAGGACTAGCTGCACCTTAGTCAGCTCACATTGAAGAAAAAGAATTACCCCCTAGGAGGACAAAGCCGTTAAGGCATATCCTCTCCTGTAGCATGTTGTTGGGTTAATAAGCCCTTGCTACGTGAGCTGAAATCAGCTTTTTCTGAAAGTTGTTTTCAAGTAAAAACTTTGTCCTACTGAATGAAACCTCACTGAGATAGAACTTTGCCAGCATCCACATGTTTTATCAAATTATAAATACTGTTCCAGCCAGGTGGATGGCAAAGGACTAACAAAGGCCTCGAAGGGCTAGCATCTATCCGACGGATGCTGGCCTGCTAAAAAGCGAGAAGAGCCACCGCAGTCGAACATCTTGCGGCACTGTTAGTAAGTCCTATCCCCACCTCCTCGTGGTGCCATCTGGAGATTTCCTATGGAATTTGCAGACGGGGAAGGGCGAATGGCGAGCCCCCTGCGCCAAAAAAACAAAACAGGATTAGTCGGTTGGGCTACGGCCTAGTAAGCCGTAACCGTAAAAAAAAAATCACAAACTCCGAAACAACCACAAGCCTCGGATATAACGGACCGGATTTACATATGTTGACGACCCTTGCAAAAAACGAAAAAAGGACAATGATCTTCGGCTTTGTACGTGGAATGTTAGGTCCCTAAACAGGCCACGTGCAGCCGAACAACTTGCGGACGCCCAAGACCGCTATAAAGCGGACATCACCGCCATCCAGGAAATGCGATGGAATGGACCGGGTGTAAAGCGGATGAAAAACTGCGATATTTACTACGGCGACTGCTATAGGGAGAGAGGGCAACGATTGTTTGGATGCGGATTTGTTGTTCGAGGTGGACTAAGGCAAAAAGTCATAAGCTTTCGGCATGTGAGCGAACGCCTCATAACAATCCGTGTCCTTTAATCGCACCTGGGGGACGGAGTAAAATTTCAATCACGAACTTTACGGGCTGTAGGGCTAGTCAACCTTCTACGGACTCAACGTAGAAGCGAATTAACATCACAGCTCCCGCCCGAAGAGTCTTTGAATATAAGTTTCTAGAATCAACGCCAAAGACCAGTATAACCGCCCCCCTGAAAGGAATAGACAGTGACTGGTGGTCAAAGTCATTTTCTATGAGATCACCAATAGAATAAAATCCATCTTATCATAAGGACCTAATAAATAACAAAAGGCCCGGCACGTCTTACACACAATAGCTAAAAGAGAGAAAAATATTTCGAAAAGGCAAGACGTGATTGGGTTTCGCGCCCAATTTCTCTGACTCGAATACTAATCAGTTGCGACACAGTCACTCAAAATTAATCAACGACTTCAAAAGGCTTTCTGCCTGAAAGCTGGGTCTGATTACGACCCGGTTAATTGAATTTCTTCCAATCCGTTCTGACTCTTTTCAAAAGTGTTTCGCCTTTGTTCCAGATGGTTATGCAATGCGAAAAGGACAAAGTAGAACAGAGTAGAAAAAACGTCTGCAACGAACTCGATTTTACTCTGAGATAATACCTTCTTTCATTCACAAGCTTCAGCTCTTACGAGTGTCAATGGAATCCGGGCCGAGACTGGACAGTAAACAACCTAAACAACCAAGCCAAACACAAAAAACTCCGAAAAGTTACAATAACGTCATCTGCTGCGCCTGGGGCAAGAACCACTACAACCATCACCATGGGATGGATGAGATTCCATGATGTCATGATTCGTTCTCCGGCAAACAACCATGAATCACCTACATAACTCGCTCTCGTGCAGCGAATCTAAGGAGTAAACCATTCCATTTGAAACTATTGTTGAAACGTTCCAATTATTCGTCCATCCATGGCAAGACTATCTTTCGCCCACACGCAGTCACCCATACTGCGAGCTGGGCGAAAAGAGATTTTCGTCAATGACAATGACTGATACAAGGAGCAAAACAAATGGACGCCAAAGACTATGTAAAGAAAACCAAGCATCGGACAGTCACAAAACCAAAACCAAAACCCTAACTAAGGCGTACACAAGTATTATACTAATCAAAGGCCAACCAGTATCTTCCGCTCGAACTGGAACTGTGTGATGCGCATGTCCTTAATGGAGCAACCGCCGTCTCTTCCCATCTGTTGTCCCTCACCGGTCTGTTCGCTATGCGTTCGATGGGATTTTCACTTTCATCGTCTTGTCGTTGAACAAAGTGTATAAATACCACGACGCCTCGGGACACCGAATTAGATCACTAGTGCGAATTTCAGTGCCAAAATCTCTTTAGCAATCACAGTGGCAATAACATAAGAACTTTTGTGTCTTCCTTGGATTTTGGATTAACTTGGCCTATCGAAAGCAATGTAAGTGGTGTGTTAAGTGGGTCTTGTGATGAGTGTTTCAAAATATCTGCATTTGTTAAAGGCAGTGTTAAGAGTGCATGTGAACTGCATCCAAGAGTGCATGTTACCAGTATCCATTTGAATAAGAATAGATCCTAAAGTACAATTAATACAGAAACTAGCGTACCTCTGTATTCAGTAACTTAGTTAAGTTCAGGTTTTTGGGTGAAAAGATAGTGTTGTGCAACAAACCGAGGTGTTACATCAGACTTCCGTGATAAATTACAAAACAAAAAAAAAAAAAACAAAATTCAGGTTTCAAATCCTTCGAACCTTCAGGACTTGCTTAGACTTTCAACGTGCCTACATTGGTATCTCAAAAATTTACGGTGTCCTTAAGAATAATTAAATCCCTTCCTTTTAGTTGACAATATTTCCGAAACTGTTCAACATTTAATATAAACCTTTCAGCTAGAGTCAAGTAAATACAAATACATAGCCCGACAGCTATGATCGCCCTAAATTAAGTGTATCCGAACCACTCTTTTGCTTTCTAATACCACCATACATGCACGACTGTGTATCTATGCTAATTCTATCCAAAATAAAATAAAACGGAAAGTTCTGCACGAAACCTTAACCAACATTTTTAGTCTTCGAATTAAATCGAAGAAGTGGGGTTGGCCGTGGTGCAGTGGTCAACATGACCGACCGTCGAGCGGAAGGTCCGTAGTTCAAAGCCGTTCCATAGTCATGAAAAAGCAATTCCTGTACGGAAAAAAATTATGCAACACAGCTGGTGTGAAGGAGAAGTGATCAAACATAACACTCACACATGGTCACTTTAAACTCATACTCTGTGTGTGCAATTCTAAAAGTTGCTGTGAACTACAACCAACGCGAATATTCGGTCCGTTCCTCTCGAATCCTAACTAGGACAACCACCCCTGGAGAGAAGTGAACGAACATCTACGACCCAAACCACTGCACTCCGTTCAGGTTGTGTGACAAAGCGAACTATAAAAAGAAAAAGGAAAAAAGAGTCGGGAAGTGTCACAGGAAGACGCTAGTACTGCGACCATGGCGGTTTATTTTGGTCTGGGATTTAAATGCGGAAAAATTTAACAACTTCCCTAGATGGCGTTTCTTGAAGTCTTTCCCTTTTACGGTTGGTCCAATCATTGTCATTCTGAATCTTTCTCGGGCATGGCTTGAGCAGAAAATGATTGCGTGTTCCATGGTTCATTTAGCATTGCCACATTGCCTGCATATACCTGTGCTGTTGAGACCCAATTCGTGAAGGTGGTAATTGCATGTCCCGTGTCCTATCAAGGAAGTCCACCACCGACCAAAACTTCACACTACGGCAAAACTTGGAAAAACCCAATGAATTTCAAGTCGACACTCACCACCTACACATTTGCCGACTTCAAAGCCGCATACGACAGCGTAATTAGAGACGAGCTATAAACGCCATGTCTACCTTTGACATCCCTGCTAACCTCGTCAGACTATGCAGGATGACTTTGGAGAGTGCTCGTTGCTCCATTTGAATCAGTGAGCACCTGACCGATAGTTTTGAGGTCAAAAAAGGATTTAAGCAGGGCGATGCTCTGTCGTGTGATTTCTTCAACATCGTTTTAGAAATTATTGTGCAAAAATCACTGGCCAACATAAGAGGCACAAGATATTTCAAATCCTCATACCTACTCGCATACGCGGATGACATTGACAGAATCGGAAGACCATAGCGAGGTATCAATGAGGCGTTTACGAGTATTGATGCGAAGGCGGCGGAAATTGGTGTGGCAGTAGACGAGGGCAAAACTAAATATATGCTGTCTTTAAAAATGGAGACTCATCACCGATGTCTTGGCGGTAGTTAAAGACTTCGTCTACCTTGGCTCCGCAGTGACCCGGAACAACGGCATCATTTCCGAAACCAATCAGTTTTTTTTTTAGGCTCAGGAGACAATTGAGTAATAGAGCCCTTTCTCGAGCGACAAAGTTGAATCTATACAAGACCCTTATTATCCCGGTTCTGCTGTACGGGGCAGAAGCAAAAGCGGATGGGTAGGTCCTTGGCCGGTTCGAGAGAAGGATTTTGCTTGTGATTTTGGTCCTGTAAACGCAGGCGGTGGATGGAAGAAGAGATTCAAGAGCTTTACGGGCTCTACAGCGATATGAGTCTAGTCAAGCGTCTACGGATTCAACGCCTAAGATAGCTAGGCTATTTAGAGCGAATGGACACCACAGCTCCAGCAAGAAGAGTCTCTGGTTGGTATGGCATGTTGGTTGAGGCCCAGCTTCACCCCGAACTGTAGCACCGCATAAGAAAAGGGGAGGAAATGTCCTATCAGTGCTTCACATACGTATCATTCTAAGGTCGGCTTTATTAAGTTCTAGAGCTTTTTCGGCTAGTTTTGGACTGTAGACCAAATTTTTTGAGTGTTTAATACCCTAATGACCGATCCAAGGCAAATTCCGTTGTCTTATGACACTTGTCTAGGTGCAGGTTTTCTTTTCTTCTTTCTTTTCTTCGTTTTCATAATTAAGGGGCTGAGGGCGCCGTGGCGCAGTAATTAGTGTATTGGACTCTGACGCACGATGAGCGAGTTCGGATCCCGATAACCCCAACGCTATCGAATGTTTATTTCGCGGCGTCCCCCCTCGGCGGGGTACTGGCAAAACCGCCCGTAGTATAACTTGCCTAGAAAGAGCTTCTCGACTCACGCCATTCGGATTCGGCGTTAAACTGTAGGTCCCTTTCACCTGTGTGAAAAATAGAATCACACACAACATGGGTGATTGAAGGGAAGCTTGGCTCTGGTCCTTCATAGGCTGTAACGCCACCAAAGAAGAAGAATTAAGGGGCTACTGCTAGCTCGAGGTGCTGCGACCTATATAGATCTATTGTCCTTACTAGCCGATTAGACGGAGAGCTTCTCCACTTCCTCAATGAAGTTGAGAATGCCTCTCGTAGGAGCTCATATGATCCCCTCAGGATTCATCATTTCACTGAGAAGGATGCGCTTAGCTGGCAAAGAGCAGCACACTTACACTTATGTGCACTGTAGTCTCTTTGTCCTCAAGACAAAGCTGACACTCAGTTTCAGACGAGAGGTTAATTTTATTGAGATGATATCTGAGACCACAGTGTCCCGTAAGGCAGCTGATTGGTCTTCTGATATTTACTCTATTAAGTTTGGGTTATGAATAGTCTTTGTTCAGGGGCCGTATAAATCTTTTCGTTTGGCGAAGTCCTTGAACATTGTTCTAAGAGGTCAGGTGTTTCGGCTTTTCCCTCTGGTCTAAGAAGAAGTTAATCTTAGACTTGGGAGTGCCGTAGAAAGGTTCAGAGCCTATGTAACTTTCGCTGGAACATTTCTTGGCGGGTTGATTGTCGATTTCGTTGCCCTTAATGCCTTTGTGAACTGGCACCCATCAGAGTTTGACTTTGTTTCTTTTGGTAAGGTCTAGTAGGGCATCATGGCATTCCTTAACGGATTTTGAGTTCGTACTATACTGTAACTGTACGCTGTAAACATTTTTTTGTTCGTTTGACGTCTAAGTAACCTTTCAGAACTGCCAGAGGATTCGATTTTAATGATTCTCCCAGTATGCCATTTGGCTGGCCTTCAATTCATCTATACCTGACTTGATTATCGATATCGTTAACTTAAGGAATACGCCTTTAATGCAAATTACCTTTCCCGGTTATAGGCGGTAGCCAACATTTTGTGTTACAAGCTTATAAAGGGTGTTTTTTTCTTCTTCTTCTTAATGGGCCCTACAGTTCGGGGTGATCCTGGGCCCCAACCAAGATGCTCCTCCAACTAGCACGATCTTTTGCTAGCCTTTTCCACTGCCGCACACACAGTTGGCTGAGGTCCCCTTCCACCTGTGCGCGCCGTCCTCTGCTTCTTCGTCCCTCGGGGTTGGATCCGGGCTGGAGCTGTGGTGTCCATTCGCTCTACATGGCCCAGCCATCTTAGGCGTTGAATCCGTAGACGCCTGACTAGACTCATGTCGCTGTACAGCCCGTAAAGTTCGTGGTTTAAGCATTTCCTCCATCCCCCGTCTGCGTTTATAGGCCCGAAAATCACGCGCAAAATCTTTCTCTCGAACCGGCCAAGGGCCTCCTCATCCGCTTTTGATAGTGTCCATGCTTCTGCGCTTTACAACAGGACCGGGATGATAAGGGTCTTGTATAGAGTCAAATTTGTCGTTCGGGAGAGGGCTCTATTACTCAATTGCCTCCTGAGCCCAAAAAACAGCGATTGGCAAGAGTGATTCTGCATTTGATTTCGGAACTGATGTCGTTGTTCCAGGTCACTGCGGAGCCAAGGTAGACGCAGTCCTTAACTACCTCGAACTTATATCTGCCAATACAATCGTTCTGGCCAAGGCGTCGGTGGTGAGCGCCCTTTTTTGATGACTGCATATATTTAGTTTTGCCCTCGTTTACCGTCAGACCAACTTTCGCCGCCTCGAACTCAATACTCGCAAACGCCTCATTGACATCTCGCTGTGATCTACCTATTATGTCAATATCGTCGGCGTATGCAAGGAGTTGCGAGGATTTGAAACAGATTGTGCCTCTTGTATTGGATACTGATTTTTGCATAATCATTTCCAATATGATGTTGAAGAAATCACACGCAAGCGCATCGCGCTGCCTAAATCCTTTTTTGACATCAAAACTATCGGTAGGTTTAGCAGGTATGTCGAAGGTAGACATAGCGATGTATAGCTCGTCTCTAATTACACTATCGTATGCGGCTTTGAAGTCGACAAATAGGCGGTGAGTGTCGACTTGAAATTCATTGGTTTTTTCCAGGATCTGCCGTAGTGTGAAGATCGATGGTCGATGGTGGACTTCCATGGCCTGAATCCGCACTTATATGGACCTATCAGCTTATTTGCAAAAGGCTTCAGGCGTTCACACAAAATGGCAGAGAAGATTTTGTAGGCGATGTTAAGGAGACTTATTCGTCTATAGTTGGCTCAGTTTTAGGAGTGTCCTTTCTTATAGACTGGGCAAACGATGTTAAGATTCCATTGTTCGGGCATGCTTTCCTCCGACCATACCTTGCAAATGAGATGGTGCATGCACCTTACCAGCTCATCTCCAGCCGCCTTAAGAAGTTCAGCAGAGGCTCTGGCGTTAATATATTCATGGTTAAATGGCAAACCGTACTTACAAGCCAACTTTCAACTGACAATCTGTAGAAACATTTTTCCCAGCTGAAAAACCACACCAAGCTTGGATATCATCCAAAATATTTACCAAATATTCTATAACATTGTCTACCGCTCCCCTCTTCTGAAACCTTTCTTCAAAATCAACTACTCAGTATTCAATTCAGCTGTCGACAAAACCGAAGAACATTCCGACTAGCAGAATATTTTCCTTACCATCCAACCCTTAACTTGAAAACTTTTCACTTTCTTTCCAGTTGTGACAATAATTTACATCATCCGTACAAGGGAACCCTCAAACCCTCAGTTTAGAAGCCATACATATACGTACACAAGGATGTCCTGCTCAGTGATGAAATTCAGTCTTGTTGCCCTTTTTGTCGTCCTCTATTTGACAGTACAATGCGAAAGTCGGTACCTACCAACACGGGCACATGGTGACGAATTGGACAAGCTCAGAGAGCTCATGCTACAGGTGAGTACAGCTCATATGCTTTTCGTTTGTAGATACATTCGTAAGGCGACATGTAGACGGTACTAAATTACTATAGGATAAGTCATGTCTATGGCGAGGAATGGGCTTGTAAATATGGGCAGAAGGACGTGACTGAATTGGGAGTTGAGTTACAAGCATCTGCTGGCATGTGCTGTGATTTATTAGGATATGGAACCTAAAGAGGCGACAGTTAAGTGCTGTTTGCTGGGATGTGAAACATAATCTTTTTATGACCCAGTGACCTTTGAATGGATACGTACATTTATGTAGAGATGCGTGTGAATGTTCTGATGACATTCAATGGGTTGGGGTAGTGGTGAATCTCGCTTGGAACCCATCTTATTTTATTAGCACTCATATAAACCGCTCTGCTAATAGGCAGACTTTTTCTTTATGGCACTTTTGAATTATAGCAAAACTTTAAGTGTTATAAGGTCTTTCATTTATCGCTTCCTATTCTTAAATTGAAATAAAACAAAATATTCGTGAGCTATCGTCGACATTTTTTATCCGCCTTAAAGGCCTATCGATGCCATTATGCATGGAATATAATATAATATAATGTCTGCCGCAGCTTCTCTGGCGCGCATCCGAATGGCATGGGTTATGTTGGCTTTGAGGGCCACTGTGGTTTGTAGCTTATTCGCTTAAACCTTAGCTGTGTAAAACATAGCGTCGTCCTGTTGAAACCACATATCGTTGGTGTCCATATCATCCAATTGAGGCCAAAACAAGCTGGCAAGCATCGACCTATAGCGCTCGTCGTTGACGGTGATGGCATGGTCAATGTCGTTCTCAAAGAAATATGGACCGATGACGCCACCAGCCCAAACACCAGCTCCAAACCTAAGAGTGACTTTTTCAGAATGCATTGGAAGCTCTTGGATCTCGTATGGATTTGTACCGTCCCAAATTCGACAATTCAGTTTGTTGACATACCCATTCATCCGAAAATGGGCGTCATCGCTAAAGATGATTTTTCTACCAAAAATTAGAGTAAATTAGCAACTGTTCCAGAGCCCATTTAGTGAACACACGTCGTTGTCTATGGTCGTTCACCCTCTACTCCTGAGTCAGTTGAATTTTGTACGGGCACGGGCTCAAGTCACGGCTCAAAATTCGCCAAGTTGTGGTCTACGAAAGGCTGAGTTCTTGTGAGCGACGCGAAATCGACTATCCCGGGTACTCCTGCACATCCTCACGGAAAGCGCTGATCTTTTCGGCAGATCTTGTGTTTACTCGACCAACACCCGTACGTTGGTTTATCGTTTACTGAACCAATGAGCTCAACACTTATCCACCACACTACCAATAAAATGGGCGAAGATCATTTTATCATTTGCACGTGTTATTGAACGCTATGTCTATCCACTGAGATTTGGCAGAATAGACTAAATAACCGACTGCTAGTTTGACAGATGTTGCTTCAACAATGTGGCCGCTATGAGCTGTCAAAGTCCAGAAGTCCCTATAGAAAGACCCTATCGTTTAATACAGGTGGTACACCACAAATGCTGGTATGTTAAGTAACACGTATCAAGTGTGACTCTCGACACACTTTAAGATTAAAACTGTCACTTAACACGTTTGATATTTGAAATTGGAACACATTCGTGTTAAAACTATAACACGTTATTGTCATAAATTAAATCTTTAATGACACCTTAAGTGTGTTGGAGCGACACACTTGTTAATAATTAATACACTTTGGATCAATCAATCAAACAAAAGGGAAATATCTCAACTATATGCAACCTGGCAAAAAGTAATTTGCGAGTCCGGTCCATGGCATAATGGTTAACACACTGGACTCTCAATCAAGTGTTCCGAGTTCAAATCTCAATTTGCGCAGCTACCTAAAAGCAAAGACTCTTAAACTCTCCTATCCCATTCGACATTGGTCCTTCGAGCCGGATGGCATGATCGTCATGATGCTTCACAGCAAAATGAAACGATCAATTCAAACACTAAAAACAATGGTTCGGGCATGGAGGTCGTTGACTAGATATGAGTCTTTTCTTGTTTTTGTTCGCTACAGAAAATGTTCACAGGAACCTTGAAAACACCTTGGGTTGTGAGCCCAATGTGTTAACCATCACATCGTGGGTACGGGTCGAAACCTGCTTTCTGGCAAGATTGCATGTATGAAGCTGGAAATGTTCCTTTTGTGTGTTTTCATAATAACACACTTTAAATTGCATAAGAAATGACGGCAATGAAAACACACCTTTTGGTGTGTTGGAGTAACACACTTTCCATTTGCAGTGTAGTTGAAAGGCCTCCGGCTATTATTGTTGTGTTCGATGTCATATCTCTTTTCACCGAGAACTCGGTGCAATTTGAAAAACTGATAGTGATAGCACTGGCATCCTGATCCCACCAAACATGCCACCTTACCTTCTGTGTGAAGCGATTTGGTTCTTTCGAAGAATTTTGTGGTCGACCGGGCTTAAATTACGATTTTATGTGTTAAAGAGTCTTGAAAAGAAATTTCGACTCCAGCCGCTGGTTAACTACTACTCGAAGTTTCATCAACCTTTCGCCAGACCAATAATCCATTGTCTGATAGAGTGCTCTTGAAAAGAGTGTCTATCGGTTTCAAAGTTTCTTCAAAAGTCGACTTATCATGTACAAACTTCTTACTTGCTCCTCTCGCCAGCTTTGGAAGTATGCCCTTCACCTAAACCAATCAAAAGGTCATACCTTTACCTGCGAATGCATATGTTTGCAGTCATGGATGCCTGTAAGCGCTAAATATGTGATTGATATTTAACGCCTTGGCTCTCGTGCTTTCGTGACGATCCTGTTGTACCAACTGCAACATTCCATCCACTTTTCAGTTATAGGTCGATCAGAGTAAGGGAGTAAGGTGAAACCACTTCTGGATCCAGAGTTCACTTACAGCATTCTTATCGTACACTTTACAAATTTTTCGGTATGTTTTTGAAACATCTTATCGTTTTAAAAGTAAAACAATGTCACATAGCGTATATCTTCAACTGTAGCAGATCTTCGTTCGTTCTCCACTCTGGCCAAAAGATCTTCAGGGTCCTCTTCAGGCATTTGTTAGCAAATTCCTGTATCTTCCGGCTTATGCTAACAGTGGTCTTCCACGTTTAGGAGCCATAGAGGAGGACGGATTTGACATTGGAGTAAAAAATTCGGAGTTTTTGAAAGGATGAAAGCTTGTCAATATCGGTCGAAAGATGTGAGAGAATTGTCTCACATCTCGTGCCGATTCAAATCAGGTTCGTTTTGGCGATGTTAATTCTGAGTCCAGCTTGGTGTTGCGCGCGTTCAATTTCTGCTGGGCGCCAATTAACGAGTTAGACACGAAACATGTGTCATCTCCAAGTCATGGAGTCAGAGACCACTGGATTCCATTAGGAACTTCCGAGTTGGCAGGCGTGATAACAAGGTCCCACTCCTCTGGTGATGATAATGGTTATGCTCTCTTTGCCCTAGGTCTAAATCCATGATTGGTGCGATCCTCGAAAGTATCAGGGTGGCGATCAGTTTCTGAATGGTGTTAAGAAGAGTGATGCCTCTCCAGTTTTTACACTCACTCAATTTACCTTTCTTTCTCCTTCCAAATTTCGGGGATACGACGAGTGGACCAAGGCTCTGCGATGATGGGTTGCAAGATCAGACCTATTTGTGACGCAATTGCTCTAAATAGTTCCGCAGGCATGGTGTCCAGCCTTTGCCGCTCTTCAGTCTACGAATCGCAGCTTCGATTTCAGGAACTGTTGGAGACGTCATCTGGGTCGTTCTTCTTGGATTTCAGAGCCATAGAAAGGGAGAATGGAATGTACGCCTCACCATCAGTTGGAAGCGGCTCTGTGAAAAATTTACCCCAGCGAACAATTCGTTGCTAATCCGATGTTAGCGTGTTTCCGCCTCTGTCACTCAGGGGAGATGCGGTAGCCATCCCACCTCAACAGAGCTTCCTGCTGGCAGCATAAACACCTTTCATATCGCCACAGTGAGCTGCAACCTTTGCTTCGCTTTGGTATATTCACTCGCACCATGCGCTTCACCGATTTCTCTGCCTCGATATATGCAGCTTCACTGGAACTCCTTCTATCTGTCTGGGTGCTCCAATAGATAGTAGAACCCTACAATAAAAAATCAGCCTGTATCTGTCGTCCTCTCTCGCGTAAGCCGGGTTGGTGTAGTGGACCTCTGAGTTTCCACTGGCCTCAATCTGAACTCCACACGTGACCTTAAAGCACACACCAGGTCTGGCCACGATGGCGTTGTGTCTGACCGGACTATAGCTTCGATCTTCCCCAAAAATTGCCTGGCTATCTCCGGATTCTGGAGCCGCTCGGTGTCATAGCTTCTCTTTGCAAAAGCCTGGTGGTAAGCCGCACCCGGAGGAAAAGTCACAATACCCAGCAAAAGTTTTTACGCTGTGCAGAGAGCTAAGAAATCTTCTGCTGATCAGGAAGTGATCGATCTGATTGCGAGTAGTACCATCCAGGGACTGCTAGGTGAATTCATGGATGTCTTTTTGGGGTACTTGGTGCCACACCAACAATGAGATGATGAGCGGAGCAAAGGTCGAGAGGGCGATTTCCGTTGCCATTGCTTTCTGCGTTAAGGCTGTGTGGACGAATAATAGCCTTGAAGCTGTTGTTGTCACAGCTTCCTTCATCGTTGAAGTCGCCCATAACAATTCGAACGTCGCACTTGAGGGAGGACGTGAGGTAGGCTACCAACTTGTTCGATGGGGCATAGCATTGTGTGATCGTAATGTTGCGATATGATCCTATCCGAGATGCGTTTGTACTCCAAGAGTGATCGCTTTGCAGCGGGAGATTGTAGAATACCTACTCCGTTCTTGAGGTGGATGTTGTTACCATTAAAAATGGGGTAGGCTACAGTTTTGTGCCTGGAAATTGCTTTGCCATTTCCATCTCATTTCGAAGTCCTAGGTGGTATCGCTGCATGTAGGAGTAGATTTGACTCAATCTGGAGGTCTTAGGGATTGCACCATCCAGGTACCTATTCGGGTTTGAATGTGAAAGCCAAATATCTTTGTCGTTGAGTCCTGTTTGTCGTTAAGTCCTTTCAATGAGCAACATTGTGGTTGTTAAAAACTGCTCGAGCTCGATAAACTCGATGTGCTTCGTACGACGTCGATCTAATAAAGCTTCATGAAAGAGTTGTCTCTTCCAAAATCATATTCAAAGTGCAAAAAATGCAATTCCAACTCATTACCCTATAAAGCACTTACATCCCCTTAACTAATGGATTTGTTAGCTCTAAAATCCACAGTTCTTAGCTCTTAGCCCAATATTCTCAATGACGAACATACTGACCTGGATTGGAGCCAAGGAAATCATTAAGTTCAATCCGTGTGCACATCCCAAGTGCAATCCTCGCGCCACGCTACAGCCATGTTACATCATCCTCATCTGCATCTTCATCACCGTCATCATTCACTGCCCTCTTCATACCACAGTCATTTTCGTTCACCGCTCAAAGATGGTCTTGATGCTTGAGGGCCATCACATTTCACTGCCATGCTCCCCAATTGCAGCTGAACAACTCAAACATCTGTCATGCACTTATCCATCACCATTATATCCATTACCTCACAGAGGAGGAGCGTCGTACGACTTTGTTAGTGAAAGGTCGTCTCGTAGCTTTGACGTAAGACATGCTCATGTTCATAACTTCATGAACCAATGCTCCTTGTCTCGTTTTTTGGTAGCACTTCCCATGTTTTCCGCGCAAGAAGAAAAGCGATGAAACGAAGAAAAGAACGAACATTCAGCAAACAATCGAAACTGGGGATTATGATATTAAGAGCGTACTTAAAGCCGCGGGCGGTTGACGATTTAAGAGAGCTGCACCTACACATCTCGAAAGGGGCTAGCGTGTTCGACCAGTGCTGGGTGCAGTGTCGATAGCAATCGTACGCTAGATTGTCCGAGTTGGACTTTTACTTTCGATTTGATTCCATCCAAGTGATGCGGCTGCAATGATGACATCAAATCAACATGTGATTTGATTGCGACTGATTTGAAAAAAAATTGCGCCATTTGATCAACAACTCGTCGATTACATTGGTTACGTGACACTGATCTTACAGATTTCGAAAACTCTCATGTACTGAATGCAAAGTACATTTAGAATGCGGTGCTATATAAGCTTTGGCATCCCATGCAAGGTTAGGAGTTTGAGAACAAGGAGAATTGGCCCGAAAGCTCATATTAGCAATTATGATTTTGAGGTAAGCAGTATGGATGGATACTGAAACCCCAAAGTACGCCAGACGGAAATCCATTTCAAGTGGCACACTGTAGATAAAAGGGACCTAAACCAATAAGATATCGTGCCCAGATCACCAGTGAGTTGACATAGTATCTATTTTGGAAAATAAGCATAAATCCAAGTCCTGATTCTCAGAAAGCATTTTCTCATTCATACACATCCACGCGACGATGTTTTTTAAAAAAAAATCAGTGTTTTCGGTACCAATAGAGACTTGGCGCATTTCACGGCCTTCTTCGAACTATATTTTCTTAGGGGTTAGTGCTAACATTAGGGCCCTAAGGTCCACCCCAACGGAAGAGCTCAACATGGCAAGTTAATTGCCACATATACCGCAATAAGACTAAAAGCCAAATCCAAATGGACGAGCTAAATCACTGGCCACTCCTCCATCCTGAACAACAGGATAACCATGGCGAAAAACTCAGACCATATAGAACCCACTTCAGTCTCAAAAATAAAATACCCGGACAGACGGAACTGGACCCGTAACCGCAACCTCGCAGGAGCTGCCAGGGTCAAAAACAAAAGACGGGGTGGATAGTGGAGTACTCAGTTGGCAATAAAGGAGGCTCTGTCTTGGCTTAAGTGGAATTCTCACGTATAGTGAAGCAGCCTTGAAGTCGCAGGAGTCCTATGTGTACACCTCAAAAACAAGCATCGATTGTCGCTTAACGTGAAGGCTGAACAGTTTAACATACAACTACTATGGGTACCAGGACACAGCGATATCTTAGGCAACGAAAGAGCCGACACACTCGCCAGACAAGGAACGACACAACAAGCAGTCATGGCACGCGAGGAAATACCTCTTACAACCATTAGACTCAAACTCTTAAATCGTGCCAGGGCTGAGACGAACCTGAGATGGGCCCAGGTGCGTACCTGCCTCATTACCTGGCAGATCTGGCCTCCGCTAGATAGTCTACGGACTGGGAGGATAATCTCCCTAAAAAGAACTGACAACCACAAAATCATTGGTGTCATCACCGGTCACTGTCTCATTGGCAGTCATGCGCAAAAACTTGGGCAAGTTCCGCAAGATTTTTGCAGAATTCGCCTGGACGCAGAGGAAGTCGAATTCATTCTGCGCAATCAGGATCCTACTTTCTTAACGATCTGACAGATGTTCAGTAAGTAAGTGCTTCTTAATTTCTTAAGAAGCACTAAGTGGTTCCATGAATAGGGGGATAAACCCCCTCGTAGCAACACAACGGGTCTCTCTGCCTATATGTATTCTTCCCATTCTTGGGAGGCTACGAACCGCCTACCTACCTACTTAGTGCTTACATATAGCATGGGGCACTCCGACCTGTGTGAGTTCTAGGCAAGGAGTTTCTCCATTTTCTTAATAAAGTTGAGAATGTCCCTCACAGGAGCTGACATGACTCCTTCAGGATTCATAGTTTCACTAAAAAGGATACGCTTCCTAAGTTGGTAACAAGCAACACACTCACATGCTATGTACCCTGCATGTTTTTTTGTCCTCAAGACAGAGTCGACACTTTGTTGAGATCATATCTCAGACCACAGTGTCACGTAAGGTAGCTGACCAGTCTTCTGACACCGAATTGATTAAGTTTAAGGATATTAATAGAGTGTTTGCTTAGGGACCGTATAAGTCTTTTCGATTGACGGAGTCCTTGAAGGACAAGTGTTGCGATTTTGCCCACTTATCTAAGAAGAAGTTAATCTTAGACTCGGGAATGCCGCAGAAAGGTTCGGCACCTACGAGTATGTAGGTATCTTTCGCTGGAAATTTTCCTAGCGAGTTGATCGGCGATTTCAGTGCCCTTGTGCCATGGTACCCACTAGACTTAAACCTTATTTCTTTTGGCTAGGTCCTGATGTCCATCATGACATTCCTTAACGGACTTTGAGTCCGTACGATAAGAGCTCGACACCTTGGGGGCTGCTTGACTATCAGAGAGTATATTGATGGCTACTTCTCTTATGCCAGTCTGTAAGTTTAGGTTGACGAACGTCAGGATGGCGACAAATTCGACCTGGAAGATACCAGGACTCATTTCCAGAGCCTTTAAGACTTCCGATTTGGTCCAAAGATGCCGGCGCCAACCTCGAAATCCATCTTAGAGCCATCGGTGTCTTGGTAATCATATCCAGCTCAGAAAGATTTTGCAGAATAGACCTGTGTCTACATGGTAGGTCTGCGCCCGAGCATAGAATTCTGATTGCACTGCTGACCTTTTTAATGAAAACGTGCCGTAGAGTATGTCCAATCCGTGCTTCTTGGGATGCCGTGGGCCAGGTTGGTATACCGCCTGTAATGCCGAGGAACGCTGGCCTTTGAAGGACTATTGTTTTCTGTTCAACTTTTGTCCACCATACAGACGGATAAGTGATCACTAGGTTTAAGTCCCCAAGTTTTATCCTTATGCATCGACAAGCCCACAGTGTCTTAGTCGCCTTTGTGAACCTGTTTTTGTTGATGGAGTTCCATTTAAGTTTGCTAGAAATGTCAATGCCTAGATACTTAACTTCATCTGAAAATTCTACGTTTGTTGCATTTAGAAAGATGGAGCAGGGCTGCAACCTTCTCCTCTTTGTAAACGGGACCAAAATTGTCTTATTTTATTTTTGAACCAATCGCACATTCTTCCATTAACTTCCTTACTTAGATCGCGTTACAGTTCGAAGTGAAACAAGGCCCCAACCAACAAGCCTCACCAGCCGCCAAGATCTTTGGCAAGCTGCTTCGAGTGCCGCACGTCCAGTTGGCTGAGGTCCCTTTCCACCTGTGCGCACCACCTTAGATGCGGTCGTCCTCTCTTGCGTCATCCCTCGGGGTTGGAGTCGAGGACTCTTCGGGCCAGAGCGGTGATGCCCCTTCGCTCAACATGGTCCAGCTATCTTAGACGTTGGATCCGTAGACGTCACAGACGCCACAAAGTCCCGCACGATCTTTTCAAGTATGATGTTAAGGAAATGACATGACAGTGCGTCACGCTGTCTAAAACCTTTATTAACATCGAAGGTCTTGGCTGGTTTACCTTCGACCTTAATGGAGCAGAGAGAATTCCCCATAGTCATCCTGCACAGTCTGACGAGTTTGGCAGGAATGTTAAAACATGACATGGCTCTGTATAGCTCGTCTCTATAATCACTGTCATATGCGGCTTTAAAGTCGACATAAAGATTGTGCGACCTGTCGTAGTGTAAACATTTGGTCCGTCGTGGATTTTCCTGGTCTGAAACCACACTGGTAGGAACCTACCAGGTTGCCCACGAAGGGTTTCAGGCGCTTACAAAGTACGGCAGAGAGGATCTTGTCCGCAATGTTCAGGAGACTTATCCCTTTGTAATTGGCGCAGTCATAGGGGTCTCCTTTCTTATGGACCGCGCAAGCGATGTTGAGATTCCATTCATATCATGCACATGAGTTGGGGCATGTTCCTGACCAGCTCATCGCCAGTTGCTTTAAATATTTCAGCTGAAAGTCCGTCTGCTCCAGCAGCTTTATAAGACTTAAGTTTCGATGTCGCTATCTTAACAACGCCTAGGTCGGGTGGACGGGATTTTCTTTTGTCTTGGTCCATTGTGAATGGTTCGTTCTGCCTGACGCCGGCATTTTATACAGTCTGCAGAAGTGGTCCTTCCACAATCTTAGCATCGACTGTGACTCCATTACTAGTTGTCCGTGCTCATCCCTGCAGGCTTCTGCTCTGGCTTTATAGCCTTCGCATGTTCGTTTTACTTTTTGGTATAACTTTTTAACGTCGTTCCTGAAATAGCACCTCTCCATCTCCTCGATCTCGCGCTTCTCCTGCTCCTTCTTTTTTCTTGTCATACAGCTCGCGGGCAGCTCTCGTCTGCAGATGCTGTGTAGTATTCGTCATCAAACCAGGGGTTTCTCGAAATGGTGGCTTGAAACCGAGCCTCTCTGACAGCGTTCTGACAATGTCTCCATTTGATGTTCTATGGTTTGTGCAGATTGCATCGGAACTTGAGAGAGCTTGAAGGAGACTTGATCGGCTGAGGTGCTGGCGGTCTCTTGTGATTGCAGCTTTCCGACGTTAAATGATGGTGTTCCCACTCGACTCTATTGATTCCGAGAATTTCGCATCCGTGCCTTGGCTGCAACAACGTAATGATCCGAGTCGATGTTGGCTGCTCTAAAAGTTCGGAGATCCACAATGCTGGAGGAGTGTCTGCCGTCGATCGCAATGTGATCAACTTGATTGTTTGTCGATTGATCGGGGGACCGCCAGGTCCCCTTACGGATATTGAGGTGTGAGAATCGTGTACTTACTACTACGAGATTATGTCTCGCCATAAAACCTTAGTCCGTTTTCTGACGTGGTGTGCTTTCCTATGAATCGTTCAAAGATAGCTTCCTTACCCAGCTTCGCATTGAAATCTCCTAGGACGATTTTAGTGTCATAGCTGGGGTATTGGGCATATGTTCTGTCTAGGAGATCATGTCGGTCGTCTTCCTCCTCTGTGGGGGCGTGGAAACTAAAATTGCCGAGATCGGCCTTGATGCGGATAGTTATGAGGCATTCGCTTACATGTTGGAAGCTTTTTGGAAGACTTTTTTCCTGAGTCTGCCTCGAATAACAAATCCGCATCCGAATAAGCGTTGTGTATTTTCTCTGTAGCAGTTTCTGTAGTAGATACTTTCCAACCGCTTTTTGAATGGCCCAACCCATCTCACGTCTTGGAGCGCGGTAATGCCTGCCATATAGCAGTCTAAAGAATTGACCAGTTATCGGGCCGCACATCGCACATGGCCTGTTGAGTGACCTAACGTTCCAGGTGCAGATCCGTAATTCGTTCCCTTTTAGACGTTTGTGGGGGTGGTCAACATGTAATCCGTCCGTATCGGAGGCTATTGGTTGTCTCTGAACAAATATTTGTTTTACGCGATGGGGATGTTAACCCCAAGCGCAACCCCCAATCTGGAGGACCAGGTTCTTATTCACCCAAAGAACAAAGGGCAGCTGTGCCGCGCCTTACGGCCTGAGCTCCAAATATGTTGTTGCCCGAAAAGGGTAGTTCATCTCGCGCGAAACGTGGGCGCCGCCCTTGACTCAATTTCGGGAACTCTTCCGCCGCCGTCCCGAACAAGGAGCTGAGCCTTGGTGGCGGCTCAGACACCCTCCCTCTCTCGCTTGCTGCCCCCAACAACCTTGCAAGGGGGTTTAGCCGATCTACAGTCGAAATACTAGTCACCCAGGAGCCACCTCGTTAAGGTGAGAGTAGGAGTTGGCAGATAGAGGCTGGAGTGTCGGCGCTTGCGCGCCTGATGAAATAATAAGAACAACAACGAAAAAGGAAAGCAAAATGATCGCATCGGCAACCTGTCTTCGCAAAAGTGACACAACGCCTCACTCAGCCAAAACTGAAAACATGACATAAGTCATTACAAGAACTGCTCGTAACCAGTAGCCGCTTGTGCCGAAGCACGTAACCACCAAGGACCGACCTGCCATCTGAGTACGTTACCGTAATTATCTCAACTTAACTCATCCGCAATGCTGCTGCGTCTGCTGTTAATTATGCGCACACTTTCGTGCCCACAGCACGCCATGAGAACACACGAATTCCCTACATTCCGTGTGCTCCTCTATTGCGCGCCCCGAGGGCCCTCAATGTTGTATAGATACGTCGTATACGATTGCGATTCGATTCGATTTCTACAATCGTTGGCTGCAATTAATTAGTGGAATCGCAAGTGTAAGTCTTGTTTCGCATCATAAAATCCCCGTGTATCTTCTGTCGTAATTAATATACTTTTTGAACTTGAACTGTTTTCCCTACCTCCTTACGCCGCCGCTACTGAAGATGATTTAAAGTTTTGAAATCATGTCCAACATCGCACGGTAGTAGCGAAACCATAATCCATCCGCAGGCGTAATATAAATTCGAAACAAGGAGAAAAAATCCGGTTTGTGGTCAATGAAGAGCGCTACAAACGAATCTACAAATGGACCAACAATCCAATACAAAAGCGAAACTCGGGTCTAATAAAACGGTGTTACGGAGCCTTGAGTGGTGCTCTTGGAATTTTTTTTTTTTTATTCTGCAACTTCCTATGTTTCCCTTATGCATTCATCCATCTAGATGTATCTATTTGATTCCTTTACAGCATAATGGCAACAATGGCATAACCTTGCTGAACGGCACAATTACTTGAATTCTTTTCGCTTTAACTTATCAGATACAGATACACATTTCTCATTTAATTTTGCTTTTGTATAAAGTACACGACGAGTGACGGTATGGAGGGATGAGCATCCAAAAAGGTTGCGATTCGATTGTACGATATACGCAAGTATCCAAAAGTTGGTTAATTGGCAAGAGGTTGGCTATTTGAACGACGCTTATAACTCAATTAAATTCGAGGTAATAAAAGGAAGGAGATACAGGTAGATACATACGTAAATAGATATCCAAGTGTAGGGGGATTACGATGAACGTGCGCAATCGAGTTTATCTCTATTTACAGACGAGTTGGTCTGCCAAGATGTGGGCCAATGTTAATATTTGCCAATGGGGTACCCGTACTTGTTATTCTTTGCCTGACCTGACAGACAGCCCAACTGATAGGTAAACAAATAAATAAATGAATAACCTCACAGATTCAAAGCCGATACTAATAGGTAATTGCGTCAAATACGAGATGAGGAAAAACAAAGGTGCAACAATGAAATCAAGACTAATCAGCTGCGGGTGTGTTGTAAGGCACCATGCAACCTAGACAACACGAAAAAACCCTGAAGTTGAAGTGCAAATAAATGGATTTGAAGCAAGTAACAGAGTCGTTAGGAGGAAGTGGTCACTGTGCTCCAGTGTCGAGTGATGGACAAAAGATGTGCTGAAACACTGATTATATTGGAGATGATTGTTGTGGATTTTCCAATTATTCGGATATTAAGTTCGATGGGTATCTGCTGTCACGCATTCACTGAGATGCGAATGATTTATGATTTGTTTGGATACTCTATAGTTGGGTCAGTGATCATTAAATCGATTTCAGCTGATTTTCGGCAATCCATTGTAACGTTGGAAGTCATCATCATTATTTTTGCTGTAATGACTCGTTTACTTTCTACGAGTATGTCAGCTGCAATGCGACATTTAAACTGGTTTTGATGTTATCATAATTATGAGTTAACAGCTGATGAAAAGATCCTTCACTACCCGCATTGAACAGATCAGTCCTTAATAGTCCTATAAAGTCCTGAACAGAACAAATGTAAGAAACGACATCTAATATTTTGTTTAACGGGCGCTACAGTTCGGGGTGAACATGGGCCTCAACCAACATGCCTTCTCCATTGCCGCACACCCAGTTGGCTGAGGTCCCCTTCCACCCGTGTGTGCCATCTTAAGTGCGGCCGTAATCTGTTTCTTCGTCCCTCCGGGTTGAATTCAAAGACCCTCCGGGCTGGAGCTTGGTGTTCATTCGCTCTACATGGCCGAGCCATCTTAGTCGTTGAAACCGTAGACGCCTGACTAGGCTCATGTCGCTGTACAGCCCGTAAATTTCGTGGTTAAATCTTTGCCTCCATCCCCCGTCTGCGTTTATGGGCCCGAAAATCACGCGCGAAATCTTTCTCTCGATCCGACCAGGGGCCTCCTCATCCGCTTTGGATAGTGTCCATGTTTCTGCGCCGTACAGCAGGACCGGGATAAAAAGGGTATTGTATAGAGTCAACTTTGTCGTTCCGGAGAGGGCTCTATTACTCAATTGGCTCCTGAGCCCAACGAAACAGTAATTGGCAAGAGTGATTCTGCGTTTGATTTCGGGAATACCTCAAACCTATAACTGCCAATATAAAAGTTCTGGTCATGACAAGTGTGAAGATTTGGTCGACTGATTGCTTGGTGGACCAGCTTATCTACAAAAGACTATCGGGCGTTCACACCAAACGGAAGGAGAAGATTTTGTAGGCGATGTTAAGGAGACTTATTCCTCTGTAGGAATAGTCAGAGGGATCTCCTTTCTTGTGGATCGGGCATACGATGCTGAGACTCCATTCCTCGGGCATGCTTTCCTTTGATCATATCTTACAGGTGAGCTGGTGCATGCTCCTAACTAGGTCCCCTCCAGCTGCCTTGAGGAGCTCAGCAGACAGTCCGTCTGCGCCAGCAGCCTTATTCGACTTGAGTATCGATATGGCGATATTATCTTCATCAAGGTCAGGGTGACGGATTTCTCTGCGATCTTTGTCGTTAAGAAACGGATCATTCCGCCTGACAGCGGCATGTTGACTAATATCGCCGCTATACAGCCTGCAGAAGTGGTTTTTCCATATTCTCAGCATCGACTGCGATTCTATTACTAGGTGTCCGTTCTCATCCCTACAGGCTTCCGTTCTGGCTTTACAGCCTTGGCATGTCCGCTTAATCTGTTGCTAAAACTTTCGAATTTCACGCCTGCAGCAACACCTTTCCAAATCCTCAATCGTCCGCTTCTCGTGTTCATTCTTCGTTCTCCTCAGAAGCTTTTGCCCCTCCCTTCTTTTTTATTCGTATAGCTCACGACTGCTCTTGTTCTCCTGTGCAGCGAGGCCTTGTATGCCTCCTGCTTCGCTGTATGAATCCCACTGCGCTCGTCATCGAACCAGGTGTTTCTTCGTGGTGGAGCTTTGAAGATCAAAACTTCACATGCAGTGCTTTTCAGGGCTTGTTTGCAAAGATTCCACAGTCGTTTTATTGACTGCGCCGAGGATTGTGGTGTATGAGAGAGCTTAGGGGAGACGCGGTCGGTAAAAGCACGAGCGGTTTCTTGTGATAATAGCTTTCCGACGTCATAACTTTGTACACTTACTCTACTCCGCTGCGTTCGTGATATCCGTAGGCGCATCTTTGCTACTAGAAGATAGTGGTCCAGATCGATGTTGGCTCCTCGGAAAGTTCGAACATCAAGAATAGTTGATCTGGCGATCGCCTTTGTGCGGCGCGGAAAGCGCGGACATTTATCCTTAGTCCAACTCGAACACCAAACAAGTAATCGTTGTCCTCTTTCCCTATAGCAGTCGCAGTTATTCATCTGCTTTATACCCGGTCCATTCCATCGCATTTCCTGGATGGAGGTTAAGTCCGCTTTATAGCAGTTTAGGGCGTCCGCAAATTGTTCGTTTGCACGTGGTCTGTTTAGGGACCTAGCATTCCACATACAGAGCCGAAGATCACTGTCCTTTTTTTGTTTTTTGCAAGGTTCATCAACATTAATCCGGTTCGTTTTATCCGAAGCTTGTGATATTTTCCTTCAACATCTAGATGCCAAAAGTGGCCAGAAGAGGCCTGTTGTGAAAAAGAAAAAAAAAAACATTATTCGCAAGGATAACTCACCCGTACACAAGGGTGCGTCAACGCCCATTTCCTTATTCTCCTTACATATATAGCACCCCAATTCCCGTCTGTCGCTAAACTTAAAGAATTTTGTTTACGGGAAGCGCTTCGTACAGTGGAGTTAGTCCAATGAGTGCTTCTTGGGCTGCCGTGGGGCAGGTTGGCACAGCGCCTGTAATGCCGAGACACGCTAGTCTCTGAATGCATTGAAGCTTAACAATTGTAGTTTTTTGCTCAACTTTTGTCCACCATACATTGGACCCGTAGGTGACAATAGGTCTTACTATCGCGGTGTATAACCAGGTTTAAGGGACCAGGTTTACCGTAAGTGCGTCAACATGCCCACATGGCCTTAGTCGCTTTCGTAAGTTTGCCCTAGTCCATGCGCATGACTGCCAATAAAACAGCGACCAGTGATAACAACAACGAATTTGTTGATATCGGTTCGTTTCAGGGAGATTAGTCCCTAGGCATGCCCTTGGGTCCATCTCAGGTTCGTCTCGGCCATGGCTTGATTCGTTCGCTTTAATTTAATGGCTGCTAGTGGTCTAGCATCGTATGCCATATTTTTTCGTTTCGTCGTCCTAGTACCCATGAGAGGTGTACGTTAAACTGTTCAGCCATCTCGTTAAGAGGTAGGCGGCAGTTGAGGCTTGTCTTGGATGTGTAGGCATACGACTCCGGCGATTTTAGAGCAGCTGGGTTGTCAGTGAAGATTCGAATATGTGTGACAAATATCATGTTCCATTTTAGCCAAGACAGGGCTTTCTTTATTGCTAGCAACTCCACCTGGAAGACACTGCAGTAGTCTGTTAGCTTTAGGGCTTGACTTAATTTTAATTGTTTATAAAATACTCCACTTCCCACCCCGTCCTTGGTTTTTGCTTCATCTACATATGTGAACGTCCACGCAGCCCCTGCGGGGTTGCGTTTGTCGGGATCTTTTTTGTCCTTCTGTGTAGTTATTAAGAACTTTTTCCCAAAGACTGTGGTGGGTTCGATGTAGTCGCAGTTCTCTGCCAAAGTTATTCTGTCGTTCAGGATAGAAGCGTGGCCGGCGATACAGCTCGTCCGTTTGGAACCAGCTTTTAATCTCGCTACCGTGTATGTGGCTAGCTGTTTATCGTAGATATCGAGTGGGGTTACCTGGAGTAGCATGTTGATAGCCGCCGTTGGAGTAGACCTTAGGGCCCCGGTGATGTACATGCCTGCTAACCCCTGTGCTTTCTCGGTTTGTTTGTGGTATGTTGTTTTGTCTAGTCCAGTCTAGCAGACTAAAACACCGTGATGCCTTATAGGTCAATGGTAAACTGTTGAAGTACGTAGCCATCGCAAAAAGTAGCCTTAACCACCAGAATGTGCTCGTTTAATACCTGAAGTTTAGTAATACCGTCTCATACCAAAAATCTAAAATAAAAAAAAATCGCTAATACCTCCTTCACCCCAATCTATTACAACTTGTGCAACTGAAATGAATAAATTAGCATTTCTACGACAAGTTCAAAATCACTATCCAGACAACCTACTCCCTTCCGTGACCTACATTACAGAGAAACAGTAAAGCCAGTGCTTCCCCATTATCTCAAGTGAGCTTTAAAAAAATCAGTGGCCTCCTAGCCAAATACTAAGCACGACACTCCAAACTGCTCATTACATAACTCCGTGAAAGCGCAGCGTCCATAATGCGATTATTACTGCCAACTTTGCTAAAACTACAAGCAATAACAACAGCAAAGGTGAGATGATGAAAGGGAAAAGTATTTCTCGCCTCTGTCTCGAATGTATCTCCTTCCCGAGCTCATTCATCATAATCACTATTAAGTTAGCCGTTCATTTCACTACCTACCCACAGTGATTTTCATGAACGCTTTTTCGGCAATTCCCAAAAATTTAAAAATTAAGTGAAATCAGACGAAATTGGTCGCGACAAGACAATAGCAAAAGCAGAAGCTTGTTCCGCCAGTAATTTGCACTTAAATATTGATAATTCCACGTTCGGTAATAGTTCTATCTCGAACTAATTGGTAAGCGGAAAATAGTTTTACACATTTTCCGAACGAGGTTAGTCGAGAGGCAGACGCTAATGAGCCGCTCCATGGGGACTTGAAAAATAATTTTCCATTTCTGCTCTTCCATTTCTCTTTCAGATACTGGAGTCAAGTAATGAGGACCACCCAGAGACAGCAGGCGATCGTTTACAACAGCAAATTGGTAGCCCTCTAAGGTCATGGGGCAAACAAAGTCCATCAGCTTTAGACCTGGGCGATGACAAGATCCTGACTGGTCGATCAAAATTCGGCCGATACTACTAGATAGAGAGCAGTACGTCTGTCCATCACATCCGTCAACCGTTTTCCTCCTTCCTAAGTAACAACAAATGTGTTACGTGTATCTTTGTGCTAATCTATCTTGATGTTTCGCTAATCCGACATGTGAACCTGATAATAATATTGATATTGATAACGTTGTTCCTATTTTATTGTACTTGGATGTGTATTTTTATGTAAATAAGTGGAACAATAAATCTTTGGCAACAGTTTCTTCTTCTCTTTGCATCTAGGTGTATCCTTTCACTTATCTATTTGTAGGTTATGGTTACTATGGCCATTCTGAAGAACAATGGCATCGGCTAATGGAGTGTTTTCGGTGAAACTTGAGTTATGTCACTTGTGTTTATGGAACGAAACAATAGGAATAACGAAAGGAGTAACATCAAGTAACTACAACATATCATTGTCAACGTCGCGTGTCGAATGATCCATTACGAGACGTTATGTTGGACAATATCGGTGATGAGTTGAGCGTGCTCGCCTAAGTGATTTTCGGTGGGGAAAAGAATGGAGTGTGGTCGTTTTTTAACGTGGTTACGTAAACTACTCGTAGGTCGTTAAACCCAATAAGTGCCTGGTGGATGTAGTTTACAAGCATCATTTGTTAGCAATCAGCAATTGGGTTATTTGACTGCGAACGCGATTTTTGAGGGCATGGGCTCGGACATACAGGGTAAAGTTGTTGATTGCTCTCAACCTGGCGAGATGCCAGCAACGATCCCTGTTTAAATGCCCGGGTCAAGTTGACATACGGCCTCCTCGCGGCGCCCTCTGGATAGCCTCTTCAACAACCGTTGGGAGGTGAACAAACGTATGCAGCGAAAAAAAACCCCGACCAGAATGGCGGTTGTGCGGCGGGCTAACAATCCGACCACGTAAAAAAAACCTAAAGTTATGAATGAGTAAGATGCCTCGGATACACGGACGGATACTCGACGACGACAACGCACGAAAAAGGAACACGATTTGCGAGTATGCTCCTGAATGTCAGAACCCTGTACACTCCCGGAGCTGCTCATAAACTAGAAGGAATCATCACGCAGTACAAGGCGGATATTACTGCGGTCCAGGAAATACGCTGGATAGGAAACGGTATGATTAGGAAGAAAAATTGCGACATTTATTACAGCTGTCACAAAAGGTTGCACTTACTGGGATGCGGATTTGTCGTGGGAAAGCGGTTAAGGTCGAAGGTCATCGACTTTAAACCTATAAGTGATCGCCTGGCTGTGATCCGCATCAGAGGCAGATTTTATAACATCAGCCTTATATGTGCACACGCCCCTACCGACGAGGCTGAAGACCCTATCAAGGAGGACTTCTATGACCTCCTGGACAACGCCTACGGAGCTTGTCCGGAGTACGATGTAAAAATCGTGCTCGGGGACTTCAACGCCAAAATCGGAAAGGAAAACATCCTTGGCGGAGTGATCCGAAAGCACAGCCTCCACGATACAACAACAGATAACGGCTTCCGACTCGCTGACTTTGCGACAGCTCGTAATGCGGTGATAAGTAGCACAAGATTCCCTCGCAAGCGAATCCACACAGCAACCTGGCGTCTCCGGACGGTCGAACCGCCAACCAAATCGACCATGTGCTCATTGACGCAAGGCACGCGTCAAGCATCCTGGATGTGCGAACATTCAGAGGGGCAAATGTCGACTCTGACCACTTCCTCGTAGCAGCAAGATTCAGAGCTCGACTGTCCAATGTCAGAAAGCTGCACCAGCCCATCAGGAGGAGGTTCGACATTGGGCGCCTGAGCACACCGGAGGTTGCCAGAGTCTACAGGGAGCAGCTGAGCGAAAGACTCTACGGAATGCCTACGTCGAACACAAATGCCAATAATATGTGGCTGCATTGCCGCTCAGCCATTCAGGAAGTAGCCGAAACCACCTTAGGATACCTATCACCCCCGACAAGAAACCCGTGGTATGATGGCGAGTGTGAGCAGAAAAAGGCAGCAACCGACGAGGCGTACCAAAAGGCGCTGCAGAGGAAAACCAGGGCAGCGCGAGAAGAGTACCGAGCCAGAAGAAGGGAGGAGAAGAAACTACTGCGACAAAAGAAAAGAATCTTCGCAGCCTCCCAGCTCAAGGATATCGAGGAGTCTAGGGATAAACATAAAATACGAGCCTTTTACAAGAAAGCCAAAGGCCTTGCAGGAGGCTTCAAAAAGGGCACCCTGGCTCTTCGAATCTGGGAGGGTAATCTTGTCACCGACCCGCAGGGAATAGTGGATGTATTTAAGCAGCACTTCCAGCAGCTGCTTAACGAGTATGACCAAGAGAGAGTGGTAGGGACCGAGGAAATCCCAACTCCAGCCGCTGAAGTAGTCCTCCCACCCAGCATAGAAGAAGTCGGCACAGCTATTCAGAAGCTGAAGAACAACAAGGCCGCAGGCTCAGATGGCTTGCCATCAGAGCTCTTCAAGGCTGGCGGCGATGTTCTGGTAGGGAGCATGCACCAGATCATCTGCAGAATTTGGGAAGATGAGAGCATGCCCGACGACTGGAATACCAGCTCTATATGCCCCATCCACAAAAAAGGCGATCCTACCTCTTGCAAGAACTATAGAGGTATATCCCTGCTCAATGTCGCATACAAGATCCTGTCCAGCGTATTGTGTGAACGTCTAAAACCATTTTGCACCGCACTAATCGGCAGCTACCAGTGCGGCTTCCGGCCCGGCAAATCAACTATAGACCAAATTTTCACACTTCGACAAATCCTGGAAAAGACCAACGAGTTTCAAATCGATACACACCATCTTTTCATCGATTTCAAAGCCGCATACGACAGCATTCATCGTGAAGAACTGTTTAGTGCGATGGCCGAATTCGGGATCCCGGGAAAACTGATCCAGTTGTGTCGCGCCACGCTAAAAAACACGCGATGCACCGTGCAACTCGGTTCTAGGACCTCGGAACCATTCGAAACATGCACCGGATTTCGGCAAGGAGATGCGCTGTCATGTGACTTCTTCAACCTGGTGCTGGAGCAGATAGTGCGACGGGCAGGCGTAAACAGGGAAGGCACTATCTTTTACAAGTCCATCCAGCTGCTAGGATACGCGGATGATATCGACATCATCGCGTGTTCTCGCCATGGCATTGTGGAAGCATTCACGGCGATTGAAGAACAGGCGAAACGAGTTGGTCTTAAGATCAATGAGGATAAAAGGAAATACATGCTGTCAAGCAAAAACCAATCCGTCGCTCACCACCTGGGACAAAATATAACAATTAACAGCTGCAATTTCGAGGTAGTTAAGGAGTTTGTCTACCTCGGGGCAAACGTAAATTCCACAAATGACACCACAGTGGAGATCCGGCGTAGAATCGCCCTTGGCAACCGCTGCTAACTCGGCTTGTCCAAAAAACTGGGGTCAAAACTCCTCACTCGAAAGACCAAAGTCATGCTTTACAAAACGCTCATTCTGCCAGTCTTGCTGTACCGAGCCGAAAGCTTGACGATAAGCAGGACAGCGGAGCTGATTTTGGGTTCTTTCGAAAGAAAAATTCTTCGCCGGATATTTGGTCCTGTCTGTGAAGAATGTGAATGGAGAAGAAGACACAACCGCGAACTCTACGAGCTGTACCAAGATGTGGATGTAGTCCGGAAGGCAAGGACCCGTCGACTACACTGGCTCGGCCACATCGAGCGCATGGACATCAACGCTCCAGCTAAGAGGGTCTTCGACTCCGAGCCTCCTGCTTCGAGAAGAAGAGGAAGACCGAACCTCCGGTATAAAGACCAAGTAATCGCGGATGTAAGACATCTTGGTCTTGACAACTGGAAGCAGCGTGCCCGGGACCGTCAAGGATGGAAGGCAGCTATAGCTCAGGCTCAGATCCTCCATGGATCGCAGGCCTGATAAGTAAGAAAGTAAGTAAGTAAGAACGCGATTTTTGATATTTTGTATCAGACAGTTTGAAAAATGATAACCGATGATACCCGCCTCGTGATTTTTTTGTTTTTTGGAAGGTTATTGTAATGGGGCCGATGCGAATTCCAATTTCAAGGTCATTAGAATCCAAATCCAAGGTTTTTATAGAAATGCTTATGTGTGTATGTATGTATGTGCGTCGGAATGATTGGTCTCGATTATCTCGATACTGTGATCCGAATCGGAAGCAGATTTTATAACATCAGCCTTATACGTGCACACGCTCCTACCGATGAGTCTGAAGACCCTATCAAGGAGGACTTCTATGACCTCCTGGACAACACCTTTGGAGCTTGTCCGGAGTACTATGTTAAAACAGTGCTCGGGGACTTCAACGCCAAAATCGATAAGGAGAACACCCTTGGCGGAGTGATCGGAAAGCACAGCCTCCACGATCCAACAACATATAACGGCTTCCGACTCACGGACTTTGCGACAGCTCGTAATGCGGTGATAAGTAACACAAGATTCCCTCGCAAGCGAATCCACACAGCAACCTGGCGATCGCCGGACGGTCGAACCGCCAACCAAATCGACCAAGGACTCGTCAAACATCCTGGATGTGCGAACATTTAGAGGGGCAAATGTCGACTCTGACCAATTCCTCGTAGCAGCAACATTCAGAGCTCGACTGTCCAATGTCCAGCCCACCAGGAGGAGGTTCGACATTGAGCGCCTGAGCACATCGGAGGTTACCAGAGTCTACAGGGAGCAGCTGAACACAAATGCCAATAATATGTGGCTGCATTGCCGCTCAGCCATTCAGGAAGTAGCCGAAACCACCTTGGGATACCTACCACCCCCGACAAGAAACGTGTGGTATGATAGCGAATGTGAGCAGAAAATGGCAGCAACCGACGAGGCGTAACAAAAGGCGCTGCAGAGGAAAGCCAGGGCAGCGCAAGAAGGGTACCGAGCCAGAAGAGGGGAGAAAAAATGACTGCGACAAAAGAAAGAATCTTCGCAGCCTCCCAGCTCAAGGATATCGAGGAGTCTTGGGATACGCATAAAACACGAGCCTTTTACAAGAAAGCCAAAGGCCTTGCAGGAGGCTTCAAAAAGGGCACCCAGGCTCTTCGAAACTGCGAGGGTAATCTTGTCACCGACCCGCAGGGAATAGTGGATGTATTTAAGCAGCACTTCCAGCAGCTGCTTAACGAGCATGACCAAGAGAGAGTGGTAGGGACCGAGGAAATCCCAACTCCAGCCGATGAAATAGTCCTCCCACCCAGCATCGAAGAAGTCGGCACAGCTATTCAGAAGCTGAGGAACAGCAAGGCCGCAGGCCCAGATGGCTTGCCATCAGAGCTCTTCAAGGCTGGCGGCGATGTTCTGGTAGGGAGCATGCACCAGATCATCTGCAGAATTTGGGAAGATGAAAGCAAGCCCGACGACTGGAATACCAGCTCTATATGCCCCATCCACAAAAAAGGCGATCCTACCTTTTGCAAGAGCTATAGAGGTATATCCCTGCTCAATGTCGCATACAAGATCCTGTCCAGCGTATTGTGTGAACGTCTAAAACCATTTTGCACAGCACCAATCGGCAGCTACTAGTGCGGCTTCCGGCCCAGCAAATCAACTATTGACCAAATGTTCACACTTCGACAAACCCTGGAAAAGACCAACGAGTTTCGAATCGATACACACCATATTTTCATCGATTTCAAAGCCGCATTCGACAGCATTCATCGTGAAGGGCTGTTTGGTGCGATAGCCGAATTCGGGATCCCGGGAAAACTGATTCAGTTGTGTCGCGCCACGGTAAAAAATACGCGATGCACCGTGCAACTCGGTTTTAGGACTTCGGAACCGCATGAAACATGCACCGGATTTCGGCAAGGAGATGCGCTGTCATGTGACTTCTTCAACCTGGTGCTGGAGCAGATAGTGCGACGGGCAGGGAAGGCACTATCTTCTACAAGCCCGTCCAGCTGCTAGGATACCCGGATGATAGCGACACCATCGCGTGTTCTCGCCGTGGCATTGTGGAAGCATTCACCGCGATTGAAGAACAGGCGAATCGAGTTGGTCTTAAGGTCAATGAGGACAAAACGAAGTACATGCTGTCAAGCAAAAACCACTCCGTCACTCACCACCTGGGACAAAACATAACAATTGAGAGCTACAATTTCGAGGTAGTTAGGGAGTTTGTCTACCTCGGGGCAAACGTAAATTCCACAAATGACACCACAGTGGAGATCCGGCATAGAATCGCTCTTGGCAACCGCTGCTACTTCGGCTTGTCCAAACAACTGGGGTCAAAACTCCTCACTCGAAAGACCAAAGTCATGATTTAGTTAGGGAGTTAGTTAGGGAGTTTGTCTACCTCGGGGCAAACGTAAATTCCACAAATGACACCACAGTGGAGATCCGGCATAGAATCGCTCTTGGCAACCGCTGCTACTTCGGCTTGTCCAAACAACTGGGGTCAAAACTCCTCACTCGAAAGACCAAAGTCATGATTTACAAAACGCTTATACTTCCAGTCTTGCTGTTCGGAGCCGAAAGCTGGACGATAAGCAGGACGGCGGAGCTGATTTTGGGTTCTTTCGAAAGAAAAATTCTGCGCCGGATATTTGGTCCTGTTTGTGAGGACGGTAAATGGAGAAGAAGACACAACCGCGAACTCTACTAGCTGTACAAAGGTGTGGTTGTAGTTCGGAAGGTAAAGATCCGTCGACTGCACTGGCTCGGCCACATCGAGCGAATGGACTCCAACGCTCCAGCTAAGAGGGTCTTCTACTCCGAGCCTCCTGGTTTGAGAAGAAGAGGAAGACCCAACCTCCGGTATAAAGACCAAGTAATCGCGGTCTTGATAACTGGAAGCAGCGTGCCCGGGACCGTCAAGGATGGAAGGCAGCTATAGCTCAGGCTCAGATCCTCCATGGATCGCTGGCCTGATAAGTAAGTAAGTAAGTATCTCGAGAACCAAAGATGATATTGACATGGGACTGATTACATTCGACACGTAATTACATAGCTGACTGATAAAGTTTTGGTCCAGCCGTTTTTGTTAGAAATTAAATAACTGAAAAAAGGCAAACAAGCTATGCAACACAGCTGTTGTGAATGAGAAATGATCAATCGTACTGATGAAGGCATAACGCTCACAAAGTATGGTCACTATAAATCAGTACACTATGTGTGCATGGAACAGATGGTGAAAAGTACAACCAACGTGAAAATTCTGTCTCCTCCTATCTAGAACAGCCACCCCTGGAGAGTAGTGAACGAACATCTACGACCCAAACCATTGCACCCCGCTCAGGTTGTATGATAAACAATTTCTAAACCATTGAAAACTGCGTACTGTACGGAGTACTTATGGAGTAAACTATGGGTGAACTAAAGCAAGCCGAGTCCCTATTTTGTATGGGAAATTCAATAGCTTATATCTAATGCCCCAACAGAAGAAAAGGACGATCGACTCAAAGAAAAATTCTACGATCTCCTAGATAGAACCTATGCCCAATGCCCGAGCTAGGACACTTAAATAGTTCTTGGAGATTTTAATGCAAACCTGGGCAAAGAGGACATATTCGAGTCGATCATAGGAAATCATAGCCTCCATAATACCACATCCGACAACGGACTTAGGCTAATCGATTTCCTAACGAGGCGTAACCTCCTTGTAGCAAGCACACGATTCCCCCATATCAACATCCACGAGGGTACCTGGCGGTCTTTTGATCAATCGTCCACTAACCAGATTGATCACATTGTGATTGACGTCAGACACTCCTTCAGTATTCTCGACGTACGAACCTTCGGAGGAGTAAACATCGATTCGGACCACTACCTTGTTGTAGCCAAAGTACGAATGAAGATATCAGGAATGCTTGGAGTCGAGCAGGACAACGTAAGTTTGACAGACTGCCAGAATCTTTGCCGATCGTGTCTCCTTCAAGCTCTCTCAAAATCCGCCCACAGCAGCACAAACAATAGAGCAGGAATGGGAGCATTGCCAGAGCGCCCACAGAGATGCTGCCTCAGAGGTACTGGGTTTCAAACCGCCAACACCCAGAAACCCCTGGTTCGATGAACCATACGAGCAAGCCCATGCAGCCACGCTGCAACGACGGACTAGAACTGCTCGCGAAATCTATTAGCAGAAGAGAAGAGAGGAACACTCGCTTCTGAGAAGAAAGAAAAGGGAATACGAAAAGCGTGAGGTCGAGGAGATGGAAAAATGCTTCCGCAGAATTGACGCCCGTTTTACAATAAGGTAAAACGAACAGTCGATTCTGAGGATTTTTTATGATTTAAGAGAATTCCGTCCACCCGATCTAGACGAAGTCAAAATAGCGATATCAAGACTTAAGTCTAATAAAGCCGAGGGCGCAGACGGCCTGTCTGCTGTGATTTTTACGGCGCTGGAGATGAGTTGGTAAGGTGCATGCACCATCTCATTTGCAAGGTGTTGTCGGAAGAAAGCATGCCCGACGAATGGAATTTCAGCATCGTTTGCCCGGTCCATAAGAAGAGAGACCCATATAACTGCGCCAACTATAGGGGAATAAGTCTCCTTAACATCGCACATAAGATCTTCTCTGCCGTATTGTGTGAATGGCTGAGACCGTCATTGGATAACCTGATGGACTCTTATCAGTGCGGTTTCAGGCCAAGTAAATCCACAATAGACCAAATATTTGCGCTACGGCAGTTCTTGGAGAAGACCCACGAATACCAATCGACACTCACCACCTTTTCATCGATTTCAAAGCTGCATATGGCAGCGTGTATAGAGATGAGCTATACAAAGCCATGTCTAGTTTTAAAATCCATGCCAAACTCGTCCGAATGTGCAGGATGACAATGGAGAATTCTTGCTGCTCCATTAAGGTCGATAATGAGAAAACTGAGACCTTTGATGTTAAAAAAGCATTTGGGCAAGTTGTCACGCAGAATCACTCTTCCCAACCGCTGTTTCTTTGGGTTCAAGAGGCAATTGAGAAGTAGAGCCCTCTCTCGAAAAACCAAGATGACACTTTATAAGACCTTGATCATCCCAGTCCTCCTTTATGGCGCAGAGGCTTGGACCTTAACAAAAGCGATTGAAGATGCCTTTGGTCGTTTCTACGCACTATCTATGGTCCCGTTTGTTCACACGGTGTATGGAGGAGAAGATATAACGAAGAACTGTACGGGTTGTACAGAGACATCGGCTGGTACGACGCCTACGGACGAAGCGCCTAGGGTGGCTAGCCCATGTAGAGCGCATGGAAAATACAGCTCCGACCCGAAGAGTCTTCGAATCCACCCCGGAAGGAAGGCGCGGCAGAGGACGGCCGCATCTACGGTGGCGCACGCAGGTGGAAGGGGACCTTCCTAAGTAAGTAAGTAAGTATACCTTTGAAACCAGGAAAGTCCGACCTAAAATATGTACATATATATCAAAATTGTCAGAACCAAGCCTATATTCGAAATTCATCAAAATCGGTGACACCAGTCAGAGATAAACTGAAGCGCGAGCTGCGTGCGCTCACTGGCAACAATTTCGCACCTGCCCGCAACAATAACTACTAGGCCGTCAGCATATGCGACGACCTCGTAGCCACGCGTGGTTAGCTTGCGGATTAAGTCGTCGATAACTATCGACCAGAGACGGGGAGAAAGGGCTCCTCCTTTTGGGCACCCCTTAGCCGCCAATACTCTCAACGAGACCTATCCGGAGGTCGCCGATATAATACGGCTATCTAACATCGCCCTTGGCCTCTGACGCCGATGACACGGGATCGAATCCCGACACAGCCATGTCATCGAACGTGTTTTCACTGTGTTTCTCCTCAGCGGGGTTCTGACAAAACCCCCTCTAGTAAAATTGTCATGAAAAGCTTCTCGAAATTCGCCGTGCGGAACCGGCAATAAAACTGTAGGTCCCTTTCACCTATGGGAAAATTAAATCACACACAACATGGGTGATTGAGAGAAGCTCGGCTCTGGTCCTTCATGGGCTGTAACGCCAACATACATACATACATCTAACATCGCCCTAATCCAGTAATGGGATGGTCTACACTCCTGCAGGATAGTGCAGTGGATATCGAGTCATAGCCAGTATTGTCAAAAGCCCCCTTAATATCGAGGAAGGGGCAAATCGCGATCTCATTGTGTGAGAAACTATTTTCAATACGCGCCACTAAGTAGTGTAGCGCATTCTCGGTACATCGTTCTTTGCGACATGCATACTGATTAGGATAAAGTGGTATCTGATTCTCCAGGATACCTCCAATATGGAGCTCTGTCAGTTTTTCCAATGTTTTTAGTAGGAACGATGTTAGGCTGATAGGGCGATAGGATCTAGGTTGTTCGCTTGGCTTTCCAATCTTGGGGATGAAGACAAGGTTGACTTCCCTTCAGATTTGAGTGATGTAGCCCAAATTGAAACAAGACCTAAAAAGGACTATCAGAGTTGATGAAATAGTATTCAGGCCTTTCTGTAAGATAGCAAGTAAAACGCCATCTGTGCCTTATAGTGTTTAAATTAGCCAATTGCCCATTTAACTCTATCGGGCCTAAGAAGTCTATCAGAGAGGGTCTAAACTGTCGATGCTATTTATGATGTTAGTCTGATCGTCAGAAGGCATCAACTGGGGAGAAGATCGAGGGAAGTGCACTTCAAGCAAGGTCTCCAGGGTTTTCCTGCGATTGATGATAAAGAAGCTGATTTAAGAAGCAGCCCGAGTCCATTTATGTGCTATTGGGATAGAGCTTGTGATACATTGATTGACGTCTTGACTTCAAACGCTAAGACACATTGGGCTCGAGTTTGAGGGCATGGCAACAAAACTAGAGAAGTAAGTTAAGCGGTTCTGACAAGCCCCCTTTAGTATAATTGTCATGGAAAGCTTTTCAGAACTCGCAGTTCGGAATCGGCAATAACCTATGATTGCCTTTCACCTATGGGAAAAAGAAAATCACACACAACATGAGTGATTAAGAGAAGCTAGATTCTGGTCCTTCATGGACTCTCAAAGAGCAATAAAATTACCCAGTACAAATTTCTGTTTCAAACATTTCCAATCCCATTTTAACGTTAATCAATATCCTTGGAATTTGAAAGTTGTGGGAACTTTAGCGACTCTAGAGGCCCCTCCAAGTATTGAAGCCTAAATTGGATACTACCACTTAAGTCTCCTCGCAAATTCACAGAATAAGTAAAAATTCTTCTGCATCATTCTGCAGGCATTTGCATGATCAGAAAGCATCTATCCTATATGGAATAGTCAACGAGATACATATATTAAAGGAAAATTAACCTAAGAGTATGTTCATCATCGATAAGACCTTTTGTAGAAAAGTTGTCAGAAAAAGTCTAGCAATATTCGTCGTTCAGACTCTCATACATTTCCAACTTCCCAGTGGAAGTTATCTATTGTAATGGGGCCGAATTTGCTAATTCCAAATGTTGACATATCTTCACGTTTCAAGGTCACCAGAATCCAAATCCAAGGTTGAGATATACGTGTATGTATGTGCGTATGTGCGTACCCGAGATATCGCCCCGATTATCTCGCGAACCAAAGATGGTATTGACATGAGATCGGGTTAATTCCACGCGTAATTACGCAAATTAGAACTGAGTAAGAAATCAGTGCGTTATTTGTTAGAAATTAAGTAACTTAAAAATAGGCGAAAAAATCAACAACACGCGGGTTCCCAAGCGGCTCCCCATCAAAGTACTAACACCGCCCAACGCTGGTTGATTGTGGTGATCAGACGAGAACCGATACATTTTTTTTAAAATACAAAATTCATTTTGTTTTCAGAAAAAAATTATAACAATCTTACGCGTTAAACAAAACGACTAAAACTAGCTTACATCATAACTAAATTACGTGTCTTACTGACCCTAAGCGAGCACTCTAAAACAACCAATATTTGTATCTTTATTCTATGTCTTTCGACAACTTAATATTAACCTTAATTACGATTTTTGCTAAGAAAATAGGTATACAAAAAATTCAGCGTATAAGAGAGAGAACCGATAGATATGAGACTGCTCGGTCAGTGTTGTGGTTGGGTAAGGAAACGCACACTCTTGAGTTTGCACTACCCAACGAGCAATTATTAAACGCACGTGCTCATGAGTAATTGGCTGTGAGCATTTTTATTTTCGCTCACGAACAAGAGTGTATGTGCATTCATGGAAACCCACCCTTGTGCGCACTTCATATTGTTATATAACAGTAAAACATACAAATATTTCATTAACAGTACCTTGTTTACAAGCCCTTTTGAATTCACGTAAACAAGGTTTTGCAATTGTGGAATGTTATATTAAAACCCCAACGGCACCTTGTTTACAAGCCTCGTTGGTTGTACGAAAACAAAGTGCAGCTACGCATCATTCGGTAGAGATCACCCTCAAACTTCGTCTTTGATTAGAAGATGAAGCGGAGAGGGTGAGCCGCCAATTCCCCTAATGCAAGGCGCCGTGGTACAGTGGTTAGTGTGTTGGACTCTGGCGCACGATGAGCGAGTTCGGATCCAGATAACACCAACGCCATCAAATGTTTATTTCGCGACGTTCCTCCTCGGTGGGGTACTGGCAAAACCCCTCGTAGTAAACTTGCCATGAAAAAGCTTCTCGACTCACGCCGTTCGGAATCGGCGTAAAACTGTAGGTCCCTTTCAGCTGTGTGAAAAATAAATCACACACAACATGGGTGATTGAGAAAAGCTTGGCTCTGGTCCTTCATGGGTTGTAACGCCACCAAAGAAGAAAAAGTCAGTCTTTCACGCGTTAGCGAAGAGTAACCATCTCCACCTCCGTGCTTAAGCCCGCACTTGAACATTATATTTCAAAGTAGAATACCAAGTATTTAATGCAAATAAACTAATTAATTGAACCCAAGTAAATCGTATTTTTATTACTACCTATACATTAATGAGAACCCACACTTTGTAGGGCTGGTTCTATTTAACCCACAGGCGGAGTGCGCACATGGGGTGAGTTTACATAAACGCACACACTCGCGTTCGTGAGCTATAATTAGCTGATTTACTGCTCGGAAGTTGTTTGTAGAATGATAATGAAAACATTTCCCTTGAACATTTTTTTATATTTTCCATTTTTATAATATTTTAGTCTATGATGAGTTCATTTTCTATAAAGTCTAAATTAGAAACCTTCAGAAATCGAAATGCACACGCACGTGAGCAGTATGTATATGAGCAATTGATTGTTTAATGTGCGCACACGAGTGTGCGTTTTCTTACCCTGGGTTACATGGAGCGATAGCAAATAGGCGGCTTGATGCCAACAGCATGCGGTGTTTCCAAACGGTTCCCCATCTAAGTACAGACCGCGCGCGATGCTGGTTGATTGCGGTGGTCGGACGAGAACCGATACATTGCCCATTATTCGTTTAAGAATATTACCGCAACTAACAAAAAGAGCTAATGACCTTGAAACACCTGAACAGATCTTCACAAATTGTAGCTAAGAACCATTTCGATCACGTTAGCTTGCAAAAAAAAAAGCAGGCATCATAATCGGTCCATTCGTTCAAGAGTTACGTTGCCACAGACAGACACACAGGCACCTCAAACTTAGAACACCCCTCTTTTTGCGTCGGGGGAAGTTAGTTGTGTGGGCCTTGCGGGTCGCACCTAGACCACATTTAGTTCTTTTTAGTTCTTAGATCTGAAAAGTAGCCTTCCTCTCCAGTGTGTGCTATATTGGCCCGTTGAAATTCAGATTACTGGAAGGGTTCCTGATTCCATTAATTAATATAGTCTTGTAGGTCAGTCAGTTAGAAATTAAGCATTTTTTGCGATACTAGCTTTCCGACATTAGGGTCAAAAGTTGAAGATTAGGTTGCACTCTGCTACGTCGCAAGTACCCTTGTAGTTACTACAATCAAAGCTTGGACGTATCACATTACCCTCTAGGCTAGGGCTTTTTGATATCTCATACAATGTTAAAAGGCATATTCTAGTTAAGGCAGTATGTCTATGTACTTTTGTGCTATTTAGCAGCTGAGAAAATTACTTTTTTAATGCTATCACTTTCGGACTTTGTATGAGTGACATGTTGCCTAAATCCTGGATTTTAAGAGGCCAACTGGCTCATGCAGAAAGTACGGCCTCCGAGAGACATTTAGTGGTTGTCGTGCCTTTTTCAATAACCGATTCTATTTAAGCTGTATAGCATAGAAATCTTCGTTGGCAATTTGGTAATAATTCTTAATTTGGGACGCTCTTTGCGGCAGTGATCAATTGCTGGCTCGAAATATTTTTTGGAATATCCTAGCTAATACTTTCTTAAAAAAAAAAAAAGAATGGCAACGAGAAAGAACTAATTTTAACCGTATTTCAGGATATCAACCCAGCACAATAGCCCCTTAGGCCAGTTTTCTATAACGTGAGCAAACCGCAACCTTTAATTCGGTTAAAGCCGTAAATAAGTTCATTACTACAAGTACTATTCCTACTTCTGCAGCCATCACGTTTACAATTATCAAGACGTCAATCGGCTTTCAAGCTCTACTCGATTTGACATTCTCTTGAATTCCAAAACAGTAGGCAAGTACCTAACGATCACCTCCAGCATAATCACTCCACATGATTCATGCATAGTTGAATTCATTCATACCACCACAGTGAGGGTAATACTCTTTGTCAGCACTCTGTCAATTGTGATATGGCACCACTTGCTACATAAGTTGCTCAGATTCCCCCATGACTAACCGATAAACTGAACTTGACTTTCATCCAGCCATCTATAGATATAAAGACTGAACATCTAATACTAGTGCTGATATGTTAAATTCCAAGGTCATGGCACGTCTTCTCGGTGCCATAGGGCTTAAATGGCAATATTCATTGGAAGCATTTGCTCTTATCGCCTTGTGCTCCATTTCGGAGATGCGAACTATAGATACTATTTGGTTGGGGGAGTTTCATACATAAATATGTACATTTTGTTGGAAGATTATTGAGAAAGTTATGCTTTCAAGGACACAATGGCATGTGTGCCTTCTTGAAAATTTAGTAGAAAATGTTCTTTTGAACTTGAAAAACAGCTTTCAGGGCTACTGGGATGACAGCGGAGTAATAAAATGAACAAAGTGTTTAGTCTGGTTTAAATTATAGGTTAATACTATAGATTTGATAAATGGGCTTTACGGATATACTGGATTTCAGAGGAATATCGACCCCCAAAAATGGCGGACTCCACTATCGCATTGGTTTACTCTACATGAAGCTAATGTTAATGTCTATAATATTAGCTTTATATGTATATTAAGCCATTAGTGTTTGCGCCTCTGCAGCCCTCGAAACAATGTTAGACCTATTTCCTTGGGATCTCTTTGACAAGGAAAGGCAAACAAATCGGCATTGTCACTCAAAGAATCAGCTTATTGAAAGTTCTACAAAATAGGGCAGGCTGGTATTGTACGTCAAAACTTAATTCCAACCCTAGATTTCAAAATTCTCAACCAAACAACAATTTCCTACCGACGACAGCGGGAGAGAGTGAACTTTCAACCAAAGGCACTGCACTGAAAATATACACGGACGGGCCCAAGACAGGCAACGTTGTGGGTGCCGGTGTCTATGCACCGACCCTGTAAATCGGCCAATCCTTTAGACTACCGAACCATTGTAGTGTATTCCAAGCTGTAGTAACGGCTATTAGTGAGGCTTCCGACTGACTGCCTTTGAGATCGATGGGATATAGAGACATTGTCATCTACACAGACAGCCAAGTGGCAACAAAAGTACTCGAATCACCAATAATCCGGAAATCTTTAAATGGCTTATCGATTCGCCGCCATGCTGTGTTGTGCTGAGCATAGTGATTTACCTGTAACTTTGAAGCAGACGAACTAGCCAAAATGGGCATCACACTCGACTATTAGGATGGAAATCCATCCACCAATGGAAAAGTAAAATATAAAATCTTGGAGTACAATGGACCAGTGATTGTGTCTGAGTGCTCCAGCGGATAGCAGAAGCCTTCAACAAAGAAAAAAAAAAAAGAAAAATATGAAATCTCGAAACAGGCACTGCAACAGGCTAATGAGAAACGGCGTGACATTGATACATGATACTGTCAACATAGAACCACAAGCCTGCTAAAACTACACAGGAAGAGGAAGATTCTTCATCCCATCTCGCCCTGCCCTCAAGAAGACGATTTCTGGCAGAATGCTTCTGTGATGAACTAGCAGATCTAGCCGCAACGGAGATCAGCACATTATCGAATTTAATTCGAAGCGTAAAATGTTTCCAGGAGTAACGGTGACCAAGCCGACACAAGTGTTAGCACCTGTCTTGGTCTAAGTGATCCCCACCGCTTTAAGGAGGGAAGCCACCTAACCAACCAACCAACCATGCCATCAGTGTTTATATGACATCGGGCATATGCTCACCACGCCTAGCTCGATTGAAGCGCAATTGTGGAGTCCAATTTTCTACAACTTTATCGAGCAACTGGGGCCGCATATCAGTAATATGTAACATGGCGAATTAGCATAGACTAGTGACTTCACATACCCCCACAGAAAGTAAACTAAAGGTATGAGATTACCAGATCGTGGAGGCCATTACGTGAAATTATGAGCTCAGCAAATGTTTCCTGCGATAAATTGATGGTATCGCGCGCCGTGTGGCATGCTCCGCCATCCTGTTGAAGCTAAAGAAGTCAAAAATCATCGGCCGATATGGGCCGATCATTCCACCACCTCGAAAGTACACCAAACAGTGAGTGATTGTATGGACGTCTCGATAAAGGCTCCTTCGATTCAAAATTTTGCGTTGAAAATGAAGCTGAATCATGTTTTGGGCCCATATGTAGTTTCACGAGGTTTCATCTCTTGCACAAGCTGGATCTTATAAGCTTTTAAGCCAAGATTTTTCCGTAAAATCTTCCACAAAGTCGATGGGCCTAGCTTCAATTGTTGCGCAAGACGGCGAATCAACTCATTCAGAGTCTCCTCAACACTGCCCTCCACAACGGCAGTGTTCGCACGGTTTGTCGTCGTTGAAGATGCGCATTATCCACTGGAATGTACCTGCAAAGATGATTCATCGTTTTCCGAATAACTTGATCAGATAGATGGCGATTATAAAATGAACGTGGTGCACGATAAGTTGGGCGAACCGAACAAGTATTCACAATTTCACACGTGAACTGCCAAAACGTCAAATTGATTGACAGTTGAAAGTCTACATCAACTGTTAAATTGACATTCTGTAGAAACAGTGTTGCCAGTGTAAAAACCCAGCCTGTAAAAAAACACCCTTTTCAAAGTGCGTTCCAAAGTAAGAAGAACCTTTTAAACATGAGAACGTGGAGTCATTTAATTAGCAAAACTATTTTATTCTGTCAGTCGATCACAGACCGAGAAAGAGAACAGATGTGTTTTGGCTTTCGTGTTGTCAAAATAGACTACGTGTGTGCGTTCTTCGAGAATCACAATGGAGAAGAAAAAACAAAAAAATATTTATGTGCGGTGCCGAGCGGAACTCAATTCGCGGAGTTTTGTTTCTCGGTCAGTCGGGTAGATCTATCCCTGATCCATGAAATTAACAAGAACATTTGTGTGGTAGTTTTCTGTGTTGCTTCCAAGAATAGTTGGAAGTAGCAGCAGAGGTATGTCGGGCGACGAAAGGAGAGCCGGCGATTTGAATGCCAAACATGGTGATTGGGGAAATAATGTACTCAACACCAGAGGGAGTCTACTAAACCAATGGTGGGATCTGCGCAACATTGAGTACAAAACCAAGTTACTCGCAACGGATAGTCCGTCGTTTCCTAGAAGCGGCTCCTATCTAGATCTTATGCTGCTTGACTCGCGACTGAGACTGGCTGACACGAACGGACTTGGTGCCGTAATTCAAATACCGGACGAGTTTTCAGAAATGGCAGAATATGTCCAAACGCATCCACGTTGGCCACGCTTTGCCCACTGCCTGACGAGAGCACTCACTTCGAGCGCCTCCTCCCTACCGCCCAACAGGAACCCGTCAAACGATGAAATTGACAGGAACCTTATACAAATGGACGAAATAATTAAACAGACGACGGACAGAACGATACCACGCCAACGGCATCATGATACCACTGACGTATACCGAAACGCGACCATAGACGCACTTCACAGACAGAAAAGTAGACTCCTGTCAAGACTCAAACTCTTGTATAGGCAGTTTACCGATCGACGAAACTCGGAGGTCAGGACACTGAAGTCGCTGATTAAAAATCTCCAACAACTAATCAAGGAAAATTACAAAATATCTGTAAGTCTGCACTGGAACAACAAAATTCGCGCTGTTAAATCCAGCAACGCGAATATGTATGTTCCCACTGATAAATAAAATATTTAGGAGAAAAAATCAGAGCGACATTCGGGATCTCAAGCTTCCGAGAACGTCCGACAACGAACGTCTACTATGACAGTCAGCATTGATCAGAGATCAGTCAGAGAGCGCTGTTCTGGACGACGATTTCCTTGTGATCGAAGATCCTCAAGAGAAAGTGCAACCACGACTCGGAGAACAGAGCCCTGTTAAAATACTTCTACGTACGAAACGATATTGAACATTGGCGATCTGAGAGCCTAGGTTTCACCAGGTTCAGTGACGAATTCACGGCAAACAATGCCGTCACCAATGAAAGGGCTAACCCACTATTCGTTTCAGTGGAGGATCTCCAGTTGATCTTCATGTCACTCAGAAAGAAAAAGTCCGCCGGTAATGATGGTATATCCAATGTTGAGCTCAGGCATCTCCCACCAGTGGCTGTAGAGAGGTACACCATCCTGTTTAACAATGCACTGAATAATGCATATTATCCCGTTCATTGGAAAACGGCGGTGGTCCAACCAATCCCTAAGAGGGGCAAATACTTCTCTAACCCGGCAAATCTCCGGTCGATAAGTCTCCTTCCGAGTATCAGCAAGGTCTTCGACAAGGTAATACATAGAGCCCTGTCTAAATGGGCTGAGGACAAAAATATCATTCCGGATAACCAATTCGGTTTCAGGGCGGGGCATGATACCATACTTGCCGCTTCGAAAATCGTCTCGGATGTCCAATGGAATAAATGCAAGAACCAATGTACGGGTGCCTGCCTGGTTGACTTGGAAAAAGCCTCCGACACCCTATGGTTAGAAGGACTCTACTACAAGCTCAAACAGTTGGGCATGAGTAAACCATTGCTATATATGTATTATCTATGACATGATGAGGGGTAGAAAGTTCGTTGTGAAAATTGCCAACATTCGAAATTAAAAATGGACTGCAACAGGGCACAGTGAACTCGCCGATCCTTTTCAGTATTTACATCAGCGATCTGATAGTTTCTCTTCGCCATTCGATAGCGTACGCGGACGACTTGGTTGCGTATAGATCAGGTCCAACGATCGATGTCATTGGCATTTTATTGCAGCGTGACTTCGACAAAATTCAGCAGTTCTGTGATGACTGGAAGTTGATTTTCAATCAGAGACTATTTTATTCAGAACGCCTTTGTCTAGGGACACTAGAAAGCATTGGCGAATGTTCTCCATCCTTGGTCCGGGCGGGCGTCCACTGGCAAATAGAAGTGTAGCCAGATACCTTGGGATATGGCTAGATCAGTATCTATATTTTAATAAAAATGTAGATGCTGCTCTGGAAAGGGCTCGGGGCGCTTTCGCTCTGACAAGATGGCTGTTCCATAGCAGCCAACTGGACTGCAGAGTGAAGGTAATCTGCTACATGGCCTTAGTCAGGCCCATGATTGCCTATGGATGTCCTGTTTGGTTCAATGTGAGTGCCAGCTTGATGGAAAGGATTCGAGTGTTAGAGAGACAATGTCTAGGGACTTGTCTCTCATTGCACAGAACACCCGAATCCGAGTACAGGAAATTCTATCCCAACGAGGTCCTATACAATAGGGCACGGATCTTACGGATAGACAATTTTCTGATAAAGCAGATTCGAGGTCACGTTGCGAGGGCAATGACTTCGGTCAATAACTTGATCTCTGGGGCTTACTACCCCAAAAGTATGTACCATGAGCGTGTGCGACTTAGCGGCTTTGTCCCTCCGGAAGCATTCCTCTATTTAGATCATTGTGGGCTAATCCAGGATAGATTGGCGGTACCGCTAATCTTCCATGTGGCACGAAATTACGTGGAACGGCGGTTCCTCTACGGAGCTGAGGTCGTGCTCTGTGAGCCGGAGCGCCTCAGGTTCAGCAGGGCGGTTCCAGACCGCGATCGGAGAGACGTTGTGAGGCAGCACCAGCGCTTTTGGTGGCTGGAGATGACTCCGCGGGCGTCTTAGGTTAAGTAAGCCTCTTCAAGGCAACAATCGCCTACACCAATGGCATATATAGGGTAGGGTAGGTTAGGGCAGACTAAGGTAGAATAAGTATAGACCAAAAAAAAGGTAGGCTAAGTTTAGTTCGTTATAGTTAGAATAAGGTAGAATAAGATACAAATTAAAAATTTTTTGATAGTATGCTAAGTTTTTTTTTAAATGGTGTCATAACAGCTGGCATTCGTCGGCAAATGTGTACGTATTCCCGAATAGTTATAAATCACCATCATTACTAGATTAGGAAAATACGCGGGTAGTTAATGGCAAGAAATGCTACTTTTGATCGAAAAAGTTTGCGCAAAAGTTTGTTTTGGAGATACTCACATCTATTTCTACTCATTTCAATGAACATTTGGGCCGATCTTTGATGAATTCATTCTATTTCGATTATCACAAATTTCGATTGATCAACATATTGATCAAGCAAGTACACCACTCGTTTTACTATGGAATCGACATCGATCCATAGCCATCAATAGGTGGCGCTACTAGAGTGTGCTGTTCTGGAGAAGTCCTGTTTACTTTGTGATCTACCACTAAATGTCGGTAAGGAATTTTATATTGACTTAACTCTAAGACCTTGTGCGCAATACGCGGTGAAACGGTCCCTGAAATGCCAAAAAAAAAACTGGTCGAAGCGTTGTTGATTATTTGGGACCAACTTTGAGACTTGGCTTCACAATAGTGATATTACTCCGGCTGCGAGCAGAACCAAGTAAAATATTTCCGAAGTATCAATCTAAAATTCGGTTTTATCCAGGATCTGCCGTAGTATGAAGATTTGGTCGACGATGCACTTGCCCGGCCTGAAGCCACATTGATAAGGACCTATCAGCTTATTTTAAAAGGCTTCAGGCGTTCACTCAAAACCGAAGAGAAGATTTTGCAGACGATGTTAATGAGACTTAGTCCTCTGTAGTTGGCGCAGTCAAAGGGGTCTGCTTTACTGTGAATCGGCCAAACCATGCTGAGACCCTATTCCTCGGGCATGCTTTGCTCTGACCATATCTTACAGATGAGCTGGTGCATGTTATCTCCTAGTTTGAAGAGCTCAGCAGATGTCCGTCTGCGCCAGCAGATTTTTCCGACTTGAGTTTCAATATGGCTGTCTTAACTTCATCGAGGTCAGAGGAACGGAATTCTCTGCGGTCTTGGTCGTTAAGAAATGGATCATTCTGCCTGACAGGGTTATATTGACTAAAATTGTCTTCATACAGTGCGCAGAAGTGGTTTTTACATATGGACTCTTCATCGAACCATGTGTTTCTTCGTAGTGGAGCCTTGAAGCCAAAACTTCAGATGCAGTGCTTTCAGGGCTTGTTTGCAAAGGTTCCACTGTTGTTCTATTGACTGTGTGAAGGATTGAGGTATATGAGGGAGCTTAAGGGCAGCGCGATCGGTAAAAGCACGAGCGGTTTCTGGCGATAGTAGTTCTTACTTAACTTCGCTTCTTTCGTGACATCCATAGACGCATATTGGCTACTACAGGATAGTGGTCCGAGTAGATGTAAGAACCTCGGAAAGTTCAGGAATAGTGGAGAAGTGTCTGATGTCGATCGCGATGAGATCAATCTGGTTTATGATTGACTGATCTGGCGACCGCCAATTGCCTTTGTGTATATTGAGGTGCGGGAAGCGCGTACTGACTAGAAGGAGATTTCGCCTCATTTCGAATTCATCTTTGGTGGTGTCAACCTTGTCTTCCGTGGGGGCGTGGACGCATATCAGGCTGATGATAGAAAATGTTGCCTTGTTACCGATCGTCATGAGGCGTTCGCTCACGTGCCAACAGCTTAGGTCTTCTTGCCTTAGTCCACCTCAAACAAATCCGAATCCGAACAATTGTTGTCCTCTCTCCCTAAATCAGTCGCCGTAGTAGATGTCGTAGCTTTTTACCCGGTTGTTGCCCAGTACATTCCATCGCATTTCCTAGATAGCGGTTAAGTCCGCAAGTTGTTCGGCTGCACGTGGTCTGTCCAGCGACCTAATATTCCACGTACACAGCCAAGGATCGTTGCCCTTTTTTCGATTTTTGCGTCGTCAACATTAGTCCGGTCCCTGTTATTCTAGGCTGTCGCTATTTTGAGCATGGTGGTATGTTCCGGTTATGGTTTGCTATGGTTTGTTATGGTTAGACCATGGCCCAACCAATATTAATCCTATTTTGTGGTGCAGGATACTCGCCATTCGTCCCGTTCCGTTAGTAATTTCCACGGTCATGAAATTTCCAGATGGTACTCTCGATTTACTTAATACATATGAAGGGGCGTGTACCATATTTTCGGGAAGCGTATATACTTACATACGCTCGAGCTGACCACGATTTGTAGTATGTTCCCGGAATGTGAGAACTCTCTACATTCTTTGGGCTACCCATCAACTAGAAAAGAAAAAGCAGTATGAAGCGGATACTACTAGGATCCAGGAAGTACGCTGAATAGGACAAGGAATTGTAGAGAAAAAGACTTGCAACATTTATTACTGTTGTCACAAAAGGCTGCACTTATTGAAAAGCGTATTCGTCATGAGAAAACTGAGAGCGAAAGTCATCGGTTTTAAGCCAAAAAGGGATCGACTAGCTGTAATTTACGTTCACGGCAAACATCAAAGTTGTACTCCAGGCACGACTCCATCGTACTCGAGCACTTCAACGCCAAAATCAGCAAGGAGAACACTTTAAGCGGAGTGATCGGAAAGCAAGGCCTCCACGATCCAACAACAGATAGTGCAAGAGAATCCACACAGCAACCTGGCGATCTCCGGATGGTCGAATCGCCAACCAAATCGACCATTTGGTCAATGACGCAAGACACTTGTCAAACATCCTGGATGATAGAACATTCAGAGGAGCAAAAGTCGGCTCTGACCATTTCCTAGTGGCAGCAAGACTCAGAGCCCGATTTTTCAATGTTAGAATACTACCTAAGCCCATCAAGAGGTGGTTCAACATTGGAAGCCTGCGCACCTCAGAGATCACCAGAGACCACAGAGTACAGCTGAGCGGACGGCTCGCAAGTATGCCTACATCGCATACAAGCTCCAATAATGTGTTGCTCTATTGGCGCCCAGCCATCAAGGAAGCAGCTGATACTGCAATAGACTACGCGCCACCGTCAACAAAAACCCGGGGTATGATGGTAAGTGTGAGCATAAAAAGCTATTGATCGGCGAAGCGACGCACGGTCGGAGCAGCGCGCGAGGAATACAGAGCTAGAAGGAGTGAGAAAAAAAAAAAATTGCTGCGACGAAAGAAGAGAACCTTGGCAACCCGCCAGCTCAAGGATATCGAAGAGTCCTAGGCTCAAAAGCACGATAAGAATCGTCTACAAAAAAGCCAAGAGGCTCGCAGAAGGCTTTATAAACGGCACTCAGGCTCTTCAAAATACCGAGAACAATCTTGTTACCAACCCGCAGGGAATAGTGAATGTTTTCAGGCTGCTGTTTAGCGGGCATTGAGAAGGAGAGTAGTAGTGGTCGAAGAGATCCCGCCTCCATTCGACGAAGTTGTCCCCCCTCTCAGCATTCATGAAGAAGGCAGAGCTAGTAAAAAGTTGAAGAACAACAAGGCCCCAGGCTCGGATGAAATAGCATCAGGGCTCTTTAAAGCTGCAGGCGATATTCCGCACCAGATCATCTAAAGAATTTGGAAGGATGAATGCATGCTTGACGACTGGAATTACAGCTCTATATGCCCCATCCACAAAAAAGGCGATCCTACCTCCTGCAAAAACTAGATATGTATGTATATCCTTAGAAAATTCTATTCAGTCCAAGCCATTTGAAACCTACACCGGATTTTGGCAAGGAGATGCGTTGTCATGCGACTTCTTCAATCTCGTGTTGGAACAGATAGAGCGGCGGGCCAACTATCTTCCACAAATCGGTCCAGTTGCTGAGCTACGTAGACAATATTGATACTGTCGCTGGTTCCCAGGGCACCATTGTGAAATCGCCCACGGCGAATGAAGAACACGCGAAACGAGTCAGTCTTCACATCAATGAGGAGAAGACGGAGCAGACATAAGCTTCACGAATAACATCATAGTGAAGGTCCGGCGCAGAATCAACCTTGTCGAAACAGATAGGGTTCGAGGAACCAAGGTTATGCTATGAAAGAATCTTATCCTGCCAGTCCTGACATATGAAGCGGAAAGCTGGGCAGAAGCGCGGCCCCTGGTCCCTTCGAAAGAGGAATTCTGCGACGGAATTCGGTCCTGTCTGAGAGAAAGGCGAATGGAGGAGAAGCCATAACCGCGAATTCTTTGAGCTGTACAAAGATGTGGATATAGCCCGGATGTTAAAATCCGTCGACTGCAATGGCTCGGCCACATTGAGCGCATGGACACCAATGCTCGAGCTAAGAGGGTCTACGAATCCGGGCCGAATCCGGGTTCGAGTTAAAGGAGGTTCTGTATGGGGACGGTCTCCAGATCAATCGATTACCAACCAGATTGATCACATAGCCATCGACGCCAGACATTCCTTCAGGATTTCCGACGTACGAAACTTCCGAGGAGCTAACATCGACTCAGACCACTACCTTGTTGTAGCCAAGGTACGAATGAGAATATCAAGAATGCTTAGGAGTCGAGAAGCACAACTTATTTTGACGTCGGAAAGCTACAATCGCAACAGACTGCCAAAATCTATGCCGATGCCGTGTCTCCTCCCAGCTTCATCCCAAAATCCGCCCACAGCAGCGCAAACAATAGAGCAGGAATGGGCGCACTGCCAGAGCGCCGTCAGAGATGCTGCCTCAGATGTGCTGGGTGTCGTGCTTAAAAATATAGTGCAAAAGTCGCTGACCAACACATGAGGTACGATCTACTTCAAGTCACGCAATTGTTTGCGTACGCCGACGACATTGACGTCATTGAATGGACACAGCGAGACGACAATGAGGTCTTTGCAAGCATTGAGGTAGAAGCGGCTAAGATTGGTCCTAAGATTAAGAAGGTAAAACCAAATATCTGCTTTCATCAAAAAGAGACCGGCAACACCGACGTATTGGCCAAAACGTCACTATGGGCTGATATAACTTTGAAGTGGTCAAGGAATTAGTTTACCTTGGCTCAGTGATGACCGGCGACAGGTTGAGATAAAACGCAGAATCATTCTTGCCAACCTTGGGCTCAAGAAGCAATTGAGAAATAGAGCCCTCTCTCGGAAATTCAAGGTAAGGCTATGTAAGACCTTGATCATCCCAGTCCTCCTTTACGACGCAGAGGCTTGGACCCTAACAAAAGCGGTTGAAGATGCACTTGGTCGTTTCGTGAGAAAAATTTTGCGCTCTTTCTACGGTCCCCTTTGTTTACTGTTCGGGTTATACACCGACATCGGCCTGGTACGGCGTCTATGGATCCAACGTCTTTGATGGCTAGGTCATGTAGAATCTTTGACTCTGACCTGAATAGACGATTATGCAGAGGACGGCCGAATCTACGGTGGCGCACGCAGGTGGAAGGGGGCCTTAACCAACTGGGCGTGCGGTGCCTTAAACAGCTGGCCAAAGACCGTACCAGCTGGGGACGCTTGTTGGTTCACCACGGACTGTAGCGCCACCTAAGTAAGTAAGAAGATCGCGAACGCAAGACAAATCGATCCTTCCGGCTGGAAGCAGCGTGCCCTTAACTGCCAAGTATCGAAGGTTGTATTAACTCACGCCTATGGGTGCTGACTTGAAAAGTGGGTAAGTATATACATATGAGCTCTAGGATTTCAGTTAATTTTAGGAATTTGTTCAAGATTACAGGTCTGGTGATGTGCGACGTGCATGAAAGCAGTTGAATCCCACGTTATTTCCAAATAAGACCCAAAAGTACAAAAGATTTTGTAACCAAAAGTCTTTGAACCAAGCCAAAATTTTCATGAATTGAATTTTCCAACATCACTTCAACCGCTGGTACTAACTCATACCCTATACCCGATGCTGTAGCGTTGGATCCAGAGAACCTCGCACTTGACATCTCTACGTCTTTACATGATTACATGTAAAGCAGACAAGAAAGTGTTCATAACAACGACACATTTCAGTCATCATTAGTCAACCCTAATTGCCATAAACAATTGACCTACCGTGAGCAACGCCTGCTCCCAGCAATCTATCGCCTCCAGTCAAATTGTACGTCCACGCTTCCTTTCTCTCTTAAGTAATCATCCATTGTTGCGGAATCAATTTCAGGCACGAATTCAACTCATCTGTCAATTAGCTCAACAGAATTTTTCTTTCAGATTTCTACGGCACATATCGGAAGACGATGCGCTTCCTGTTCGTGAATTTCTCACACTTGAGTTCACATTCGAAATATTATATGAAAAACGACCATGGCATCACGGTAGCACCATCTGCGCAGCACTCTTACCTTTACCAGTAAATGTGTCCTCCTTTGGATGAGTGCAGCGGCAATAACAAGATCATTATACTACACGTCCTCTTCGCCAGACTTGGTTATGTCAGAAATCAAAGAAATCTGAAATCAATGGATGCAGTAACCAACCGATAAAAATAAGTAAACGAAACCAACGCCAACGTCCCTAAGTCGGACGCGACTCTGTCCGAAAAAGAAACTGGACCCGATTAAAAACGACAAAAACTGTATCATGGAAAAAACATGACGAAGAACAAACCAGAAAAGACCAAGTTGAACAAGAGAAGATGACTTGGAGGCACTCAAGATACAGCTCCGTGCAGTATCTCAGTGGAAAAATAAAAACAATGACGTATGCGTGTACGCAAAGAGATGATGGCCATCAGACCGGTGGTATCGATGTTTGCGACTACATGGCTCAGGCTATCGCTATGCCTACGGATGTGGTCGAAGGTGATTCTGTTGCTCTTGTTATGTGTAAATGCGATGCGATGGTACTGTAACTGTTACTTCTTTCTTTTGTTGGTCGTGATAAATGGTAAACTTGATGATTACCAGCCGAAATACGACAACAACAACAACGTCAGTAACAAGAAGAAAAAGGAGAGTGATGGCAATGATGATGATGATGGTACGCGATGTGCATTGGTCTATGCGAGCGCCACCACCACCGCCACCGTCACTTCCTCCGCTATCATGGAATCCCAAAAGCCGGCTATAAAAGAAACTGCCAAAGTGTTCAACCGTACAGAAAGACGTTCCGCGTTCAGCAGTGAATTACTAGCACGCTCCGGTGATACAACCAAATAATTACATTTACTTCCAAAATGGAACGATACTCAGTGGTACATACAAGTTCATTTTCTTTCACTTCATTTTCCTGGTGTTGCTGGATATGCAACGAAACATTGTGGAAGGATTCTATCTGACATCATCGACATTCGTTCTTCCTTTTCGTAGGTCCTTTTCGCAGTCACGTTCGGTATGGTTCATGGATTACCCGAACCACCAGCAGCCAATCAATTCGGTGGAGGAGCACAAAGCAGTTATGCGGCAGCAGCTCCGTCTGCTCCAAGTTATGGTGGTCCAGTGCCCCAATACGGTCCACCGCCACAGCCGCCAGTGATCCACAAGCATGTCTACGTACATGTACCTCCGCCAGAGCCAGAATACCCAGACGCAAGGTGAGTAGTGTGCACGAGCATTCGTTCGTTCGCTGTTTTTTGTTTTTTGCTTTATCGTCTTTGACGAGAGATGATGGGATGAAAAGTGAAAATCTCATGGGATTTGACCGGAAGACCAATGAAGGTACCCAAGTACAGTGAAGTAGTAGAGTGAAAAAGTGGAAAATCGGCAGAAAAATGATTCCAATTCACATATGAACCTCGTTATCCGGAATGTGGATTGTGTGTCTGTGAAATTGAAGTGATGATGAAACTGAAAGTGCATTCAGGAACGTATAAAGCGTGCACTCTGGGAATTAACGGTCTGCGAAGTTTAGTAATACTTGGTTGAATGGAGAATTTCGTAATCGACTACTTTGCTAAATATTTTGCATATGTACTGTGGAACCTAAGATAAAAATGAGGGTTGAACTAAACGACCGTGAACGCATTGAATGGGTAAACGAAACAAAGGCAAAGTTTGTACGCTAGAAGTCTTCTTTTGCTAACATTGTATAGCCTGAAACCTCTTCTTTGGGATGCGATGAAAGAAGGAGGCATTCAATTCGAGGAACTCTACATTCTCTTGTGTGGATCGTAAGTTGTTCAATAGTTGAAAATACTGACTTTTCTTCGATTTTCGTGTAGATTTCGACGTTACACTATATTTACAAGTTCTTGCAGCTAGGCCGTTGGTCATAGCGACTTTTTATCGTTACTATTTAGATTTTTTTTTCAAAAAAAGTGCACAATACTTCCTCTGCAGATATTTATTTGGATCACTTTTTTAGCACAGGTCCACTTCTTTGCAAGTTATTTTTCCTCAGCCACTCAAGGATATCCTGAATATTAGCCAATCTTACTTTGCTAAAGAAAATTAGTACTATCAATCCGGCTCATTAGATACTTGATGACAAAACCCATCTGAAGCAAGCTAACAATGGAATTTTTGCAACGCATTTACAATCTTCCCTTCCTACTCATCTTTGTTAATTGTAATTGGTTTGAACTGCAGTGGAACGATCAATCTCGACCTAGTCATAAAAGCGAAAAGCATCAAATCACTCAACCGACATCTATTGATTCTGAATCCAATTCACTTTCGACCGCATCAAGCTTTTTTCGAAAGATCTTTTCGATTCGCCTACCCAATGGTACACATATCATAACACTCCTCTCACCATTCGAATAGCTCGGTACAGCAACTTTTTTACTGACAGTAAAAACCCATTTTTCACGAAGCTCCAAGGGACGGTGATAAAAATTCTACTTCAGTATGACGAAATTACCCCATAACAAATCGGAAATTAATTCCATTACATCGATCTTGCCTTAAAAGCTGATCACTCTGCCCAAACCTGCCCGACGATCACATCGATCTTAGTACCCTTCGGACCGGTGAATGATTGATTCACTCCATTAAGTAACCTGCGTTCACTTGTTGATTAAATGGTCGATGGTGTGGTTGCAACAACGATCCTCTTCCGAGTGTGAGGTTTTTTTTTTTTTTTTTTTGTCGTGAAAAAGACTCGATCATTCACTTAGGTCTACAAATGTCTATTACAAGCAATGGGGTATTTCACTACAATTGAAAGTCCTCATCAGCCCACAGCCGCAGTTGTATCATACCAGCAGCCTTTCAAAAATGAAAAGTTAAACTGTTCACTCTACCCGGGTGGTTCTCCCCTTTCTCTCACATCAAACGATGCAGTTTACGAGCACAATGACTTGTAATTGAAAGCAATTTGTATCTGTCACATCTGCTAATCACTGTTGTCAATGTATCGCATCACATTTCCATCACGGAAGAGATCTTATATTCAAATTTGAAAACAAAAAAGCAAATATCATGCCCAAGTGTCGAATGTACCAGGAAGTCTAGGCAGAACCCGTGAAATTGCTCCCCTCAGTGTATACATAGAAGAAAGTAAAAGTATCTTAACCGTGTTAATCTCTTCGCATGTGACGCGGGAGTGTAGCGATCTTGTTTCGCCGCGAAAGTCAAAACAAAATCCCAAATTGTAGGCGAAAACGAGGAGCAAAAGAAACAACGACAAAGAAGAAGCTACACTGGACCAACCATGTGTGACTAAAAATTACCTAAGCGGCGTAATTAGAGGCTTTTGTTTCTGGCACGCTGTGGTGTGTCAAAAGTGATTTTCATTACCTCTTACCTCTCTACTGATTCGCTTCCGACTTGACTCTATTACACTTTACTATTTTGATTTCTTTTTTCTTTTTATATAGAAAACCAATTGTAGTCCCACCACCACAGAAACACTACAAGATCGTATTCATTAAGGCTCCATCACCGCCAGCACCAAAGGCACCAATCATTCCACCAATTCAACAGAACGAAGAAAAGACTCTGGTTTACGTCTTGGTTAAGAAGCCCGAAGAACAACCAGATATTGTCATCCCAGCACCAGCTCCAACTCAGCCAAGCAAACCAGAAGTCTACTTCATTCGTTACAAGACTCAGGTATGACTGACTGCCCAACATCCTCATTCCATTTCTTTGCTTCCTCTTAATACTATCCTTTTTAGAAGGAAGAAACTGGACCATATCCAAACAGTATCGCTCCAGCACCAGGTGGTGATTATGGTGCACCACCAGCACCACAGCCAGCTGCACCTGCAACTGGTTACGGAGCACCCCACTGATTAATCGTTGACCAAGGAAATTCAAGTATCTGAGATGAATTCGAACTCGAATCCGAGTGTGACTTGTTTTTGATGCTTCTCTTTGTTGTAGTTAGGAAGCGTTCTCATTTTGGATCTTGCCTTTTTGTAATTATATTTTTCTCTTGTTCTCATTTTTTTTTTTATTGTTTTCTACGCTGTCGAACGAAGAGTGAAAAAAAGTCTTTTATACAAAAAACAAAAAAATCTTTTTATTTCGATACACGGAATGGTCATCAACCTCTCTCCTAGGTCTTATATGGCTACACAATTTGATCTGTTCGTCACTCTTAGGGGAAAAAATCATTTTAAGGAGTTTCTAGGGTACATTTCTATGCGAATGCGCAAACTAGGAACGCAGGTCCAAGGATATCATTCATACTCTTATGGTATTACTTACTTACTTTGATGGCGCTACAGTTCGCGGAGAACCAGGGCCTCAACCAACAAGCAAGTACCTGGGAGATCTTATCGATGATCACTTCATATGGCATGAACACATCAACAAACTGCGCCAAACTTAAGAAATGCTATTATTCGCCATAGCCTTTCTGGAAAGGTACGCAACCACAGCAGTACAGCAGCATGTAGATTACTCACTCGTGGAATCGCGCTTAGGATATGGAGTATTAGCGTGGGGGAATGCATCAAGAACACACATCGAAAAGCTAATCAACCTCAATCGTCGCACAATTCGAGCTATGAGAGCAAGTGGTTTTCATTTCAAGGTACTTGATGTAACCAACATATTCAGGATGTACTACGATGACAGGCAATTTCACACACTAAATAGCAGAAACCGAGCACAAGGACCGGTTCGATCTTTGGCCAACCGCTTCCAGTGCAGCGCGCCTAGATGGTTGAGGTCTCCTTCCACCTGTGCGCGCCACCTTAAATACGGTCGTCCTCTTCTGCGTCGTCCCTCGGGGTTGGAGTCGAAGACTCTTCTGGCCGGAGCGTTGATATCCATTCGCTCTACATGGCCTGGCCATCTTAGACGTTAGATCCGAAGACGTCTAACTAGGCCGATGTCGCTGTTCAGCCCGAACAGTTCTTGGTTAAATCTCCTCCTCCACCCTCCGTTTACACACACGGGACCAAAGATTGCACGCAGAATTTTCCTCTCGAAACGCCCAAGATCCTCTTCATCCACTTTTGATAACGTCCAAGCCTCACAGCCATAGAGGAGAACCGGGATGATTAAGGTTTCGTAGAGGGATATCTTGGTTTTTCGAGAGAGGGCTCCACTAATCAGCTGCCTCTTGAGCCCAAAGAAGCAACGGTTGGCAAGAGTTATTCTGCGTTTTCTCTCAGCGCTGGTGTCGTTGCTCAAGGTCTAATAACCTTATTATGTCGGCGACACAGTGCGGGCAGAAGGTAGAAAGGAAGAGGAGATGCCGATGGACATTGGTCTTAAATGTTTACATGTTGCATTGAGGGGGGAACCGGATCCGGCAGGGAGTTCCAGATTCGTGTGGTTCGGTTAATGAAAGATTCTCTATATTTGACAGTACGTCCAAAAGCGGGCTTCAGGGTATATTGGTGAACATTCCTAGAGAGACGTGTATTGCGGGAGAAATATTGAAGGGGCGGAATGCAACTGGCTATTTCATCAGTGCATTTTTGGTGGTAGTAACGATAAAACGGGGAGAGGCAGGTAACATTCCTGCGGTGTTCCAGCGAGTCTAATGTTTTGGTAATGCTAGAGTCACCTATCAGTTTTATGGCTCGTTTTTGTATTCGGTCTAGTAGGTGCAATGAGGTCTTGGAAGCACCGGACCAGACATGAGCGTTAAACTCTAATTTGTGGCGAATGAACGCCTTATAGATTGTAGCCAGATCTAAGGGTGAGAAATATTTCTTGCATCTGTATAAGAATCCTAGGCATTTCGCAGCATTCTTGGTGACACTGAATATATGGTCGCTCCAATTAAGATTGTGAGCAACACGCATACCCAGGATGGAAAGCTTTTCAGTTTCTGAGATGCAAGTGCCATTCATGGATAATGGCTGCGGGTTATTTATACGCTTTAACGACAAGAGACAGCATTGTGTTTTGGAAGCATTAAATTCCACTCTATTGTTTTTCCCCATTGTATGATGCTGTCGATATCGGAATTTAATGAGCTTATCATACGCTGCCGCTCATTATCTACAACCGAAGTGCAGGGTCGTAAACTGGTGAACGAATATGAGAAGCTGAGGGTACTGTCGTCAGCGAAGGAGTGGATTGGAAGTAACAGACAAGACATCATTTATAAAAATAAGAAAAAATGTCGGAGACAGAACGGAGCCCTGGGGAACACGAGCATTTACAAAGTGAGTATCAGACTTGAAACCGTCCAAAACAATTTGAATTGAACGATTCGAAAGGTAGCTTCTAATCCATTGAAAAAGAGACTCATCGGTCCCAAAAGCACGTATTTTCGACAAAAGGGCTTCATGCCAAACCCTGTTAAATGCTTTCGAAATATCCAGTGCAACAATTTTGCTTTCACCTGCTTGGTGAAGCGAGTGATTCCACTTTTCAGCGAGATATGCCATCAAATCACCAGTGGATCGGTTGCTGCGGAAACCGTATTGGCGGTCATTGAGGAGTTTCCGTGATATTTCATAAGCTGAAGGTTAATCAGCGTTTCCATGACCTTGGAAAGAAGGGACGTTAGTGCAATGGGTCGCTATTTGGAGGGAGAAGATGATTCCCCTTTTTTGGGTATAGGCTGGACAAATGCTGTTTTCCACCTACTCGGAAAGAGCCCAGAGGTGTAGAAAAGGTGAAAAAGCTTACGCAGTGGTTTTGCCAGCGTAGAAGAACACCTCTTCAGAACTATTGGGGCAAAACCATCTGGACCAGCGGATTTATTTATGTCGAGGTCCTTAAGAACCCTTGCGACTGTACGAGTGCGGAAGTAGATTCCCATAATGGAATTGACGCACTCTAGTACAGGCGGAGACAAAGTACAAGCTGGCAGCTGAGAACTGGTTGCGAAATGAGCAGCAAGTAGGTTAGCTTTGTCTAAGGGGGTGACAGCTGGTATGTCACTATCGAGCCAAGGTAGACGAAGTCCTTGACCACTTCAAAAATATAGCTACCGAAGGTGACGTTCTGGCCAAGACGTCGGTGTTGCGCGTCTTTCTTGGATGACAACACGTCTTTCTTGGATGACCCACTGTAGCCGCTTCTGCTTCAATGTTTACGAACGCCTCATTGACGTCTCGCTTTGTCCGTCCAATAACGTCAATGTCATCTACTTAGGCAAGCAATTGTGTAGACTTGAAGTAGTTCGTACCTCTTGTATTGGCCGCAGAGTCCCGCACGACCTTTTCAAGAATAATATTAAAGAAATCACATGGCAGTTCGCCACCCTGTCTAAAACCTTTTTTAACATCAAAGGGGTCAGTTAGTTCACCTCCGACCTTAATGGAGCAGCGAGAGTTCTCCATAGTCATCCTGCACATTCTGACGAGTTTGGCAGGAATGTTAAAACATGACATGGCTCTGTATAGCTCGTCTCAATAAACACTGTCATACGCGGCTTTAAGGTCGACGGAAAGATGGTGCGTGTCGACCTGGAATTCATGGGTCTTCTTCGAGATCTGCCGTAGTGTAAATATTTGGTCTATCGTGGATTTTTCTGGCCTGAAACCACAATGGTAGGAACCTATCAGATTGTCCACGAACGGTTTCAGGTACTTACACAGTACGGCAGTGAGGATCTTGTACGCGATGTTCAGGAGGATTATCCGCAGTCATAGGGGTCTCCTTTCTTATGGACCGGGCAAACGATACTGAGATTCCATTCATCGGGCATGCGTTCTTCCGACCATATCTTGCAGATGAGTTGGTGCATGTCCCTGACCAGCTCATCGCCAGCTGCTTTAAACAGTTATGCGGGGAGTCTGTCTGCTCCAGCAGCTTTGAAAGACTTAAGTTTCGATATCGCTATCTTAACATTATCTAGGTCATGTTGACGGGATTCTCCTTCGTCTTCGTCCATTGTGAATGATTCGCTCTGCCTGACGGTGGCATTTTGACTATCATCGCCGTTATACAGTCTGCAGAAGTGGTCCTTCCACAATCTCAACATCGACTGTGACTCCACTACTGGTTGTCCCTGCTCATCCCTGCAGGCTCCTGCTCTGGCTTTATAGCCTTGGCATGCTGGTTTTACTTTCTGGTAAAATTTTCGAATGTCTTTCCTGCAGTAAGATCTCTCCATCACCTCGATCTCGCGCTTTCGTGCTCATTCCTTTTCCCTCTCGGAAGTGCATGCTCCTCCCTCCTTTTCTGTCGATAGAGCTCGCGGCCAGCTCTCGTCCGTCGATGCAATGTGGCCATGTATGCATTCTGTTTCTCTACATGGGCCTGTTTGCACTGATCATCAAACCAGGGGTTTCTCGACGGTGGTGGCTCGAATCCGAGTACATCTGAGGCGGCTTTTCTAATGGCGTTCTGACAACGACTCCATTGCTGTTCTATGGTTTCCGCAGATTGCATCGGGACTGGGGAGAGCTTGAGGGAGACTTGACCGGCGATGGTTCTTGTGGTCTCCTGCGATTGCAACTTCCCGACGTTCATTTTTGGTGTTCTTACTTGTCTCCGTTGATTCCGAGAAATTCGCATCCATACATTGGCTGCATCAAGGTAATGATCCGAGTCGATGTTGGCTCCTCGAAAGGTTCAGACATCCATGAGCAGTATCTGCCGTCGATCGCAATGTAATCAATTTGATTGATTGTCGTTTAATCGAAAGGCCGCCAGGTCCCCTTATGGATGTTGAGGTATGGGAATCGTGTACTTGCTACGAGATTATGTCCGCTCGGACATTGGGCATATGTTCTGCCTAGGAGATCATAGAAGTCGTCTTTATGTCTGTCATCTTTCTCCTCTGTGGGGGCATGGACACCTGTTAAAATTGCCGAGATAAGCCTTGATGCGGATAGTTATTGGGCGCTCGCTTACATGTTGGAAGATTAAGACTTTTTCCTGAGTCTGCCTCGATTAACAAATCCGCATCCGAATAGGCGTTGTTTATTTTCTCTGTGAAACTGCAGACCAGTTGCTATTTTATCGGCTGTAGGTAAATGGTTGGAGGAAGTTGTGGTGCGCCGACTTAGCAATTTTATTCAAAAGCATAAGATTATACAAGCGATTATTATATGGCTTTCAAAAAGCTAGGAGCACTGGGAAGTTATTGGTAAAAAAACTTAGTTAACGTAGGCCTCAACAAAAACCATCATGTCTTAGTCACGTTTATTAACTTTAGCAAAACGTTTGACTCTTTGAGCCACGAAAACATTGTTGATGCGCTGAACAGGATTGGAGTAAGATGCGCCATGGGAAGGTGGATGAAAAATTATCTTTCGGAAAGAGCAATAAATGTAAAAGTAATGAATACTCTGAGTACAGAAAGGAAGACCTCTTATGGTGTGCCACAAGGCTCCAAACTATGGCCAATCCTGTTTATTCTCTTCACAAATTAACTACTTAGAGTCTTTAATCATGGAGTCGCTTTTGCCTACGCAGATGATAATGCAATCGTTGTGAAACACAAGTGCCTCAAAACCTCAATATCAAGAATACAAGAGGAGTTCGAGCGTGGATTGTTCTGCTCGTCTCACTAGCAGTTCCAGTTGCTATCATGGTGTGAGCTGGGGAACCTCCCCCTTGAAATTTAAAATCTCTCTTCGTCGTGCGAATCTTGTGATATCAATCTCAGCTTCCTGAAGACTCTTCGTCGGAGCGAGGTAACTGGAAAAGAAGACGTCTATCACATCCATAAAGTTCATCTTTGGTGAAGTTAATATGACATTTGCTTCTTTGTCGCTTGATTGTCTACATGTGATACTAGTTGTATTCAATCTGTGAAAATAGAGCGGACAACGAGGATTTGTTTGTTCTTTTTCTTTGAAGTTCAGTATGACTTCTTTCGACAGGGGCGACTGATTTCAAAGCTAATTTTGTCGTCCTAGCTCTATTTGAAAGCGTATCCAGCAAGCTAACTCATGCATACTTTCTTTCATTAAAAAGAGTTTCGACAAAGACATCCTATGAAGTCACTCATGCTCAACGCTCCCTTCAAGTGACGCTTTCCTCCACTGATCATAAAATCGCATATAAACGAGTTGCTTTGAATGTCCTCCACCAAGCTGATGACAATAAGTTCAGGCGATTGTCGACAGAGATTTCCATAAATCCGTCAATGATTTATTGAATCTCTATCTTGGTATCCGACGGTCCCACATACCTACATCGATACTTTCAGTAACGTTGTAATTCATCTGTTCTTTCTCGTGGGGGCAGACACCAAGTCGCACGTAAATCCCGACAAACAAAGTCGTCCTGCCAACCATGCGTACGAACTTTGATTCGAAGAATCCTAGTGTTTCATCTCATGCCAGATTCACCGACTGTCACAGCACCACGCACCCATCGAGCCTTCCGGGTATGAGGTTGCATACTACTTGAGTGTGAGCGTGTATTCCAGGAATCGAACGTCCTTCGCAATTATGTTTTCATCAAGGATTCTTTTTGAAGGCGTTGTGCATAGGTTGTAATTCATTCGCATATGAAATCACACACGAGCATCCTGTATGGGGGTGCTAATGGATTTTTTCTTCCTTTGTTGTCGGCGATATGTAAGGTGCAAGGATGGAATAATTAAACTTTATTGTCGTACGACAGGATACAGGATGCAGAGCAACGAGTGTGCAGTCGATAATTAATTTATTACAGAAACCCACTCCATATGGAGGCGGAGAGTTTCCAGAATTTCAGGTACTTATTGTAAATGGGGTTCCATAAAGAAATTGAGTCTACGTGATTAGCGATGAGGCAGCGAGTAAGCTTCAAAGGACATGATTAAGTGCAACTATGGAAGAAAATCAATGATTTGAATGACTAACGATGAACGCACAAGTACACGAGTACAGAGTCGGCTAATGGACCGAGTTTTTTGTTGCAATTAAAAGTAAACTCAAGTTCAGATGCTATATCTAAGAGTATGGGGGATGACACTTCATTCTGACTACTTGAGTGACCTTGCAGAGTTCGTCGCCGTCGCCATCAAGTTGGGAGGTCCTTTGCGTTTACAAGGCCCAAAGATTTCACAGGAACCTTATGTGCAAGCCCCAGAGGTAGCTAAGAATTCCTCATTGATTTGCCGTATGTCTATTTTAGGCATTTTGCCAGACTGACGTGAAGTCATTGAACACCTTCCTCAAGACTCGTTAAAAGTCCTTACATCAGATTTATATCTCCATCCCATGTAGTGACAATTAGCATCACTTAATTGGAGTCATCACGGTACATCTCATGTCTCGGCTACCGCACGATATGGGCGACGTAACTCACGTTCCACGTCCTCACGCCCGTGTGGCATGTCACAAATCCACGATGACAAGGAGATGAGTGGTTTGAAGAATATTCATAATTCATACAGATGCGGGCGTGTAACATCTCTTTTTCATTCAAGCGCGATTGTATGTAATTGAGTGAATCAATCGTTCAACGAAACCAAAATTAACTTTTCCTTCTACAGAAGCTATCGTGCGACCTGCCGACCGACGCCGACGTTCGCATGGGCGTTGCAATAAAGATTACTTAATAATCCGAACTCGGGGAATAGGGGTTACACGTATTTGTTATGCCTTCAATTAATTCATGACGAGGAGCGGGTTATGGTGCCACTAATGATGGGTATCATGACTGTGGAACGCATTTCGCTCGATTGAATTGTAATTGTAGTTGCCGAGTACAAATTGGACATGAAACAATCTACTATCTATGCTCCCGCATTCGGTGTCAGCGGGTCGGGAGATTATTTTCTTTCCCAGAGTTATCGTAACATAATTCGAGCATCTGTTGAATGGAATCATCATAATCGCCGAACTGGGGTAGGTGTCTGTTGGCTGGGAAGGTACGAATGAAAATTAATCAGGCTTCGAGTGTGGGGCACTCGGAAAGCAATTTCGATACTCCGTGTCGAACCTATAAAGTGATTAGCATTAGGGAAAGGTTCCTGTCGAAAAGGGAGATGTACAAGCGTTGACATGCGACTCATGCGGACACAAGCGTTTGCACCAAGCCTCTGTCAACAAACTCCTACCCTCACCTCCACGTGGTGAATCTTCGGAGCCTAGTACCTTCGACCGAAGATGGGGCCGACCCCCGTAATAAGTCGTTGAGGGCTGCTAACGAGAGAGGGGGAGTGTAAGAATAAGCCGGTTCCAGGGCCTAGCTGTTCCTCAGGACAGCAGCGGAACAGCTGGTCAATGGCGGCATCTTCGGCTCCTGTTAGTGAGCCACCTGGACACACCCCTTTTGGAGCTGCTCGAATATGTTTCGATACCGAGGTCCAATGGAGATCTACAAGGTCGGGTGGGACCCTGAAAAAGAGACGATGGCGGATGAGCCGTACATAGTAGAGCCAATGGCGGCGCTCATAACCTCAGCGAGGTTACCGACACCGGATCCACTCAGACCCCCCGTCTGAGGGTAAAAAAAAGTGCCTGGCCTCCCAGTTGGGGGTTGTGGGTGGGGCCAACTCTGTCCCCACGTACATAAAACAAATAATTGTTCAGAGACAACCACAAGCCTCGGACAAGAACGGATTTACTGTTGATGACCCCAGTAAATGAAAAAATGACAATGGGTTTCGACTCTGCACATAGAATGTGAGGCCCTTTGACAGACCAAGTGCAGCCGATGAACTCACGGAAGCCTTTGACTACTACAAAGTGGACATTATCGCAATCCAGGAAGTGTGGTGAAATGGAACGGGAAAAGGCAGCGATAATTTGGATGTGGATTTTTTGCTCGAGGCAGACTAAGACAAAAAGCTTTAAATATATTGGGTCTACCAATAGGGACTTGTTGAAGCTAGATCTGTCAAAATAACTGTGGTTGATTCAGTCTGTTTTGCTAAATCACCAAGATAGGTCTCCTGTTCCGCGCGCTTCATCCTTTTTGCGGTCGCCATAATCGTCTCACCGAGAGGACTATTCGCAGTGTGGTGGATAAATTTGGGTCCACTGGTTCAGCAAACGATAAACCAACACCCGTTCGTCAACGAAATGCAATATCTGCAACGCTGCTGTCCGTGAGAGAGTGCAGGAGAGTGCGAGGAATTGTGCATAGCATACAACAATCAACTGACCCAGGAGCTGAAGGCAAACGACCATAGACAACGACGTGTGTTCGCTAAATGGATTCTGGAGCTGTTGGAAACTGACTCTAATATATTCATCGAAATATCATCTTCAGCGATGAGGCCCATTTCTGGATGAATGGGTACGTCAACAAACAGAAGTATCGAATTTGGGACGATACCAATCCACATGAGATCCAAGAGCGTTCAACGCACCCCGAAACGGTAACTGTGGATTTTGGGCTGGCGGCGTCATCGGTTCATATTCCTTTGACAATGAGGTTGGCCAAGCCATCACCGTATACGGTGAGCGCTGATCAAAGCATGTTAAAGCGCATACAGCTTTTTGGCAATGAAAAGGGTTTTTTGGCAAAACATGAGGCTTATCACCAGCAAAAGTCCACTGCAATGATAAGACCCATAATATCATACGCGTCTAATGGGATAACACGCAAACATGTCGTAGCTTTTTTCACCAAACTCCAATGAACGGCCTGTCTCAGCTATGCTGGGCGCTCTCGAGATGCCATGATGGACCTTTCTACAAGTTTAAGGCACTGAAAGCCATGTAACGTTCTAAGAGAAATGGTTTTGATGCAATGACGACTGTCATCCTACCGCGCTATAAATTCATAGCCGAATTTCTATGGCGTCATGATTGTATGTATGTATGTTGGCGTTACAGTCCATGAAGAACCTGAGCCGAGCTTCTCTCAATCACCCATGTTGTGTGTGATTTCATCTTCCCATAGGTGAAAGGGACCTACAGTTTTTATTGCCGGTTCCGAACGGCGAATTTCGGGAAGCTTTTCATGACAATTTTACTACAGGGGGTTTTGTCAGAACCCCGCTGAGGGGTTCGAACGTGAAAAACACGTTCGATGACATGGCTGTGTCGGGATTCGATCCCGTGTCATCGGCGTCAGAGGCCAACACACTACCCACTGCGCCACGGTGCTCTCATGATTGGCCCTGGCCAAATACTGAACCTGGAAAGGATTGTTTTCGTATTTTCCCAGATGTCTCAACATCAGGACTTTGATCCGGCGCTGGGGTTTTCTTTAAACTAGAAAATGTCCAGCTGTACTTTTCGATAGGGAAACATGCCTCTGTCTTTCAGTCAGTTTACGTAATCTAGGGTCTCAGGTTATTCTGGGAACCCAGGAAATGAGATCACTGATGAGCTCACTACAATAGGCTCAGGGGACAGTTTATCAGGACTTGAAACCGCCTTGGGTCTACCTGCTTTCACAGTCAATACCCACATCAACGATTGGATCTTCAATGAATACAATCGTAGATCGCAAGAAATCGGCAGTATTCTTTTTATCCTTAAAGAGATTTGACTACAGAAGACTTTCGGATGTCAATAAGGGCCATTACACTTTCGCCAAGCATCTCTGCATGCTCGGACTTTGTGAGATGCCTACCTTTGCTGCATGTTGCGAAGAGGATGACACAGCAGAACACTTTTTCTACGACTGTCCCTTGTCTCCCTGTCATTTTTCTCCGGAAAAGGGGGAGTTCGTGGTTGAACCTTCTCCTCCACTCTCCGTCAACACAAACGGGACCGAAGACTGTATGCAGAATTTTCCTCTCGAAAAGACCAAGGGCCTCGGCATTCACTTTTGACAACGTCCAGGCCTTTGCGCTGTCGAGGAGGACGGGGATGATTAAAGTTTTATAAAGGGTCACATAAGTTTTCCGAGAGAGGGCTCTTGAGCCCGTAGAAACACCGGTTGGCAAGAGTTATTCTGCGCCTAATCTCAGCGCTGGTGTGGTTGCCGCTTGTTACCAGTGAGCCAAAATCCTTGACTACACCAAAGTAATAGCTGCCAATAGTGATGTTCTGGCCAAGACGTCGGTGTTGTGTATCTTTCTTTGACCACAGCATATTTTTTTTTCTCGTTTACTTTCAGGCCCACTTTAGCCGCTTCTGCTTCAGTGCTCACAAAAGCGTCATTGACGTCTCAATGTCGTCAGCGTATGCGAGCAATTGTGCAGACTTGAAATAGACAGCGCCTCTTGTAATGGCTAGTGAATTCCGCACGATCTTTTCAAGGATGATGTTGAAAAAATCACACAACAGTGCGTCGCCTTGTCTGAATCCTTTTTTGACATCGAAGGACTCGGTTAGCTCCTTACACACCTTAACGAAGTAGCGAGAACTGTCATCTTGCACAGCCTGACAAGCTTGGCAGGGATGTCAAAACAGAACATGGCTTTATATACCTCGTCCCTAAAGACACTGTCATATGCGGCCATAAAATCGACAAAAAGGTGTTGTGTGTGGACTTCTCCAAGATCTGCCGAAGTGTGATTTTTCGTATCGTGGGTTGTCCACGAACGGTTTCAGGCATTCACACGGTGGAAAAGATCTTATACGCGCTTTTAAGGAGACTTATTCTCCTCTAGTTGGCGGACTTATAGGGGTTTCCTTTCTATGGACCGGATAAACGATGCTGAGATCGGGCATGCTTTCTTCCGACCATATCTTACAGATGAGTTGATGTATGTTCCCAACCAACTCATCTAAAGCTGTCTCAAATAGCTCAGCAGGTAGCCCGTCTGCGCCAGCAGCTTCATTAGACTTCAGTTTCGATATCGCTATTTTAACCTCGTCTAAGTCGGGTGGACGGAATCCTCTCTCATCTTCGTCCAGTGTGAATGGTGCCTTCTGCCTGACAGCGGTATCTTACCATCTTCGCCGTTATACATTCCACATTCTCAGCATCGACTGTGATTCAATTACGAGGTGTTCATCTCTGCAGGCTTCCGCTCTGGCTTTATAACCATGGCATGTTCATTTTACTCTATGGTAAAACTTTCGAACGTCATTCCTGCGATAAGGTCTCTCCATCTCCTCGATCGCTCGCTTCGAATTCTCTTTCTTTTTTTTCTGAAAAGCGCATGCTCCTCTCTTCTTTTCCGCTTATAGACCTCAGAAGCAGTTCTCGTTCTTCGATGCAACGTGGCCATGTATGCATTCGGCATAGTGACTGGAAACCTAATACATCAGAGGCGGCATCCCTGATGGCGCTTTGACAACGTCTCCATTGCTGTTCTATGGTTTGTGCAGGCTCTTGAGAGAGCTGGACGGAGAGACGGTCGGCGAAGTTCCTGGCGATCCCTTGTGATTGCAGCTTCCCGACGTCAAATTTGTATGGTCCTACTCGACTTCGCAGTGTTCGCGATATTCGCATACGTACCTTGGCTACAACGACGTAATGATCCGAGTCCACATTGGCTTCTCGAAATGTTCGGACATCCAAGATGCTGGAGGAGTGTATTTGATGTATAGAGTCTACCACAGAGTCTATTTGCCTAGATCCGTTTTCGGATGTGTTGTCGCGTAGGCTGTGTTTTCCTACGACTCGTTGAAAAGTATCGTCCTTACCCAGCTGGAATCTCGCCATTCGCCCGTCCCCGTTTGTAATTTCCATAGGAAATCTCCAGATGGCACCACGAGGAGGTGGGGATGGGACTTACTAACAGTGCCGTAAGACGTTCGCCTGCGGTGGTTCTTTTCGCTTTTTAGCAGGCCAGCATCCGTCGGATAGATGCTCGCTCTACGAGGCCTTTGTTAGTCCTTTGCCTCACTTGGAGCGGTTTTGTATATAATGTTTACTTCAACGAATTTCACTGGAAGCTTCATTCAAAACAAGATCGCTGCAAAAAAGGGAACAAATTAAGAATCGAATTCACTCAACCCTCCGCTAAAGTTGTCTTAATATTTCTAATGCATCTCTCATCCTCATCCGTTCATGCACTTTATCCACAAGTGGTCACAATTACAAGCATCATCCATGCGAGTGCTTCACCAGACGTCCTCGTTTCCTATCACTTTTTAAAATTATGCGACGGCACATACGAGACCCCGAGGAGTACTTCGTACAACGATGTACATAGCAATCCGGAACACCCAACGTCGCCAAATTGCAATTAAACTGCTACTGGTGTTTATTAATTTCGGATTCTCCATTCCAACATGCATCTAAAGAGAAGATAAGTAGTTGATGTGATTAAAAGCATAAACGATGGAACCAGATCAAAGAGAGACGATTGCATTAAAGTACACGATGGGCGACCCAATTTGGATGCCATCCAAAAGGATATCCCAACCATGTAAACCAAGTGCCAGCGTGGAGTGGCAACAACATCCTCTACATACATACATATGTATGCTGACAAATGTGATGCACGTCCTATCTTGCGACATATCTCATTTATTCAGAACGCTATCAGATTGAAGTCCATCACTGATATGCCATTTCCATCGACTATAATGCTTTGCGGTTGCTGGAATTACAGCCCTTGGTTCCAAGGAAACGACCGCAGGAGTGTGATTCGATGAACAATTCTTGCATTAAATTTTCATCATTTCCAGTCTCTGGGGCTAATGAAAGTGAACTTTCATTTATGGTACTGGGAGCATGGAAGAGAGACTCCTCGGAGGCTATGGCTTGAAATGTTCTCTCGAAAATGAAACTACCACTAGGACACTTGGTTTTTAGAACAATCACTTGCACGCCAACTCACTGTAGCTGCTCTTCCTCGTCCATTGCTGGCATCAACACCAGATCCTATTGTATCACTTTTACCATGTAACCAACCATCCCATCACCTTCACTACTTCATCAACATCCACCGTCAGCTCAGCATAGCGTGCTCATTGAGTGGTTAAGTAAGTTTGCCCATTGGGATGCAGAAAAAGCGCTCTGAAATGACACCACGGTCGTATGTGATACATTAGAGGAAAAGTGTTAACCTCAAACGAGACCTCTGTGCACGGTGGCTGATTGCTGGTGTTGGTGGTGGCTGTTCTAAACACCTCCACTTGATGCCTTGCGTACTCATGTAAAATGCAGAGATGGTAGCAGTAGACATGGAACCCGACATGGAAGGGATAAGTCGAACCAGGTTTTATAGTATCCCGGGGATTAAAGGCGAACGACACATTCACCCAACTGAACGCTATACTCCGGTGTGTGGTGTTTTCACTTCAAAAACACAAATACCAGGTCGGGGCAGGTCGTTGTGAGCGTCAATGATGCTAACGAGATAGTCGTGTATATGGCACTGATGGCTTTGATGAAGACGGTGATATGCATGATGATATTTGCATAATGCATGTGTTCAGTTCGGATACTTCTCCATTGGATTGCGACGGTGCCAAGGTGCGTAGGTCCGGATTTAATGACAGAGGACTTATACTATGTTCAATCTTGCAAGGATGAAATCATTGCTAACGAGGTTTGGGGGTTAACCGCAATCGTGCGTGTCTAAACCGGGGATCAATTTCACTCGTAAGAGGAAAATCAATGAATTCTCGGCGTTCCACCCTCGAGTACAAACAACATTCATCAACCCTTGTGGAGACGTTTAACTAGAAATTGGTGCAATTCGTCTGTTTACCCATTATGTTGAATTGGGTCTTTGACTGGAGTGAGTGATTTGGGACTCTTAATGAGATTAGCTAGACTATGATGTATCGCAACATCTGTTACCACTCCATTGGCATTCGAAGTGATCTGGAAGAGAACGCAAAAGGAGTTGTTGGGTGAGTAGATATGTATACATACGTGTACATATAGCATCGAAGAAGTCGGCACAGCTATTCAGAAGCTGAAGAATAACAGGGCCGCAGGCTCTGATGGCTCGCCATCAGAGCTCTTCAAGGCTGAAGGCGATGTTCTGGTAGGGAGCACGCACCAGATAATCTGCAGAATTTGGGAGGACGAAGCATGGCCGATGACTGGAATACCAGCTCTATTTGCCCCATCCACAAAAAAGGCGATCCTACCTCTTGCAGGGATTATAGAGATATATCCCTGCTCAATGTCGCATACAAGATCCTGTCCAGCGTATTGTGTGAACGTCTAAAGCCATTTTGCACCGGACTAATCGGCAGTGCGGCTTCCGGCCCGGCGAATCGACTATAGACCAAATGTTCACACATCGGAGAATCCTGGTAAAGACCAACGAGTTTCGAATCGATACACAGCATCTTTTCATCGATTTCAAAGCCGCATACGACAGCATTCATCGTGAAGGACTGTTTGGTGCAATGGACGAATTCGGGATCCCGGGAAAACTGATCCAGTTGTGTCCCGACACGCAAAAAATTACGGGATGCATGGTGCAACTCGGTTCCAGGACTTCGGAACCGTTTCAAACGCAAGAGTTACTCTGCGTTTTCTCCCAGCGCTGGTGTCGTTGCTGCTTATCACTATCGAGCCAAGGTAGACGAAGTCCTTGACTACTTCTAAAATATAGCTGCCGAAGGTGACGTTCTGACCAAGACGTCGGTGTTCTTCTTTGGTGGCGTTACAGCCCATGAAGGTCCAGAACCAAGCTGCTCTCAATCACCCATGTTGTGTGCGATTTATTTTTCGCACAGGTGAAAGGGACCTACAGTTTAATGCTGATTCCGAACGGCGTGAGTCGAGAAGCCTTTTCATGGCAAGTTTACTACGGGGGGTTTTGCTAGTACCCCGCTGAGGAGGAACGTCGCGAAATAAACATTCGATGGCGTTGGTGTTGTCGGGATCTGAACTCGCTCATCGTGCTCCAGAGTCCAACACACTAACCACTGCGCCACGGCGCCCTAGTTCGGACGTCGGTGTTGCGCGTCTTTTTTAGACAACAATGGCCTTGTCCCTATTTACCGTTAGACCCATTTAGCGGCTTCTGCTTCAATGCTTGCGAAGGCCTCATTGACGTCTCGCTTTGTCCGTCCGATAACGTCAATGTCATCTGCGTAGGCAAGCAATTGTGTAGACTTGAAGTAGATCGTAACTGTTGTATTGGCCGCAGAGTCTCGCAGTTCAAGTATGATGTTAAACATAGCACATGACAGTGCGTCACCCTGTCTCGGCTAGTCGTCCTGCACAGACTGACGAGTTTACAGTCTGCAGAAGTGGTCCTTCCACAATCTCAACATCGACTGTGCGGGCAGCTCTTTTGCGTCGACGCAGTGTAGCCATGTATGCATTCTGTTTCTCTACATGGGCCTGTCTGCATTCGCCATCAAACCAAGGGTTTCTCGAAGGTTGTGGCTTGAAACCGAGTACATCTGAGGCAGCCTCTCTGATGGTGTTCTGACAACGGCTCCATTGCTGTTCTATGGTGTGTGCAGATTGCAATGGGACTTGAGAGAGTTTGAGGGAGACTTGGCCGTCGAAGGTCCTGGCGGTCTCCTGCGATTGCAGCTTTCCGGCGTCAAATTTTGGTGTTCTTACTCGACTCCGTTGATTCCGAGAAATTCGCATCCGTACCTTGGCTGCAATAAGGTTATGATCCGAGTCGATGTTGGCTCCTCGAAAGGTTCGAACATCTGGGATGCTGGAGGAGTGTCTGCCGTCGATCGCAGTGTGATCAATTCGATTGGTTGTCGATTGATCGGGGGAGCGCCAGGCTCCCTTATGGATACTGAAGTGTGGGAATAGTGTACTTACTACTACGAGATTATGTCCCATCATAAAGTCTGCCAGAATAGTCCGTTTTCTGACGTGGTGTTGTGTAGGCTGTTCTTCCTCATCACTCGTTCAAAGATAGCTTCCTTACCCAGTTTCGCATTGAAATTTCCTAGGGAATTGGTGTCATAGCTGGGACATTGGGCATATGTTCTGCCTAGGAGATCATAGAAGTCGTCCTTACGTCGGTCATCTTTCTCCTCCGTGGGGGCGTGGACACATATCAAAATTGCCGAAATTGGCCTTGATGCGGATAGTTATGAGGCGTTCGCTTTCATATTGGAAGCTTAAGACTTTTCTATTGTCTCTGCCTTGAATAACAATTCCGCATCCGAATAAGCGTTGTTTATTTTCACTGTAGCAATTTCCTACTACATACCACAGTTTTTCATCCACTGTCTGCCTGGCCCATCCCATCGCACTTCTTGGAGCGCGGTAATGTCTGCCCATGTTCTTCCCATACTTACTTACTTACTTAGGTGGCGCTACAGTCCGTGGTGAACCTGGGCCAAAATCAACAAGCGTCTCCAGCAGGCACGGTCTTTGGCCAGCTGTTTCCAGCGTCCCTTTCCATCTGCGTGCGCCACCGTTGATGCGGCCGTCCTCTGCCGCGCCTTCCTTCGGGGGTGGATTCGAAGACTCTTCGGGTCGGTGTCGTATTTTCCATGTGCTCTACATGGCCTAGCCACCTTAGACGCTGTATCCGTAGACGTCGTACCAGGCCGATGCCGCTGTACAACCCGTACAGTTCCTCGTTATATCTTCTCCTCCATACACCGTTTGAACAAACGGGACCGTAGATAGTGCGCAGAATTTTCCTCTCGAAACGACCAAGGGCATCTTCATCCGCTTTTGTTAAGGTCCAAGCCTCTGCGCCGTAAAGGAGGACTGGGATAATTAAGGTCTTACATAGGAACACCTTGGTTTTCCGAGAGAGGGCTCTACTTCTCAATTGCCTCTTGAGCCCAAAGAAACAGCGGTTAGCAAGAGTGATTCTGCGTTTTATCTCAGTGCTGGTGTTGCTGTCGCTGGTCATCAGTGAGCCAAGGTTGACGAACTCCTTGACCACTTCAAGGTTATAACCGCTCATGGTGGCGTTCTGGCGAATACGTCGGTGTAGTCGTCTCGTTTAAGTGAAAGCAGATATTTGGTTTTACCCTCATTAACCTTGAGATCCATCTTAGCCGCTTCTACCTCAATGCTTACAAAGGCCTCATTGACGTCTCGCTGTGTCCAATCACGTTAGTATCGTCAGCGTACGCAAGCAATTGCGTAGACTTGAAATAAATCGTCCCTCTTGTGTTGGCCAGTGACTCTTGCACGATCTTTTCAAGCACGATGTTGAGAAAGTTGCATGACAGCGCGTCACCTTGCCTTAATCCTTTTTTGACGTCAGAGGTCTCGGTTGACTCATTACTGACCTTAATGGAGCAGCGAGAATTCTCCATTTTCATCCTACACAGTCGGACGAGTTTGGCAGGGATGTTAAAACTAGACATGGCTTTGTATAGCTCATCTCTATACACGCTGTTATATGCAGCCTTGAAATCGACGAAGAGGTGGTGAGTGTCGATTTGGTATTCCTGGGTCTTCTCCAAGATCTGCCGTAGCGTAAATATTTGGTCTATCTGTGACTTAAGTCTTGATATCGCTGTTTTGCCTTCGTCTAGGTCGGGGTGACTGAATTCTGTTACTTCGTCGTCCATTACGAATGGCTCGCTCGTTCTGCCAGCGGTATCTTGTCTGTCATCACCGTTATACAGTCTGCAGAAGTGCTCATTCCAAATCCTCAGCATCGACTGCGACTCTTCTCTGCGACTCCTGCAGGCCGCCGCTCTGGCTTTGTAGCCATGGCATGTTCGTTTTACCTTATTGTAAAACTTACGGGCGTCATTCCTGCGGAAGCATGTCTCCTTCTCCTCGATCTCACGCTTTCCGTGATCTCTCTTCTTTCTTCTGGAAAGCGTGTGTTCCTCTCTTCTCTTCTGCTAGTCCGTCGTTGCAGCATGACTTTATATGCCTCTTGTCTTGCTGCATGGGCTTGTTCGCATTTTTCATCGAACCAAGGGATTCTAGGTGGTGGCGGTTTTAAACCCAGCACCTCTGACGGCGCTCTGGCAATGCGCCCATTCCTGCTCTATTGTTTGTGCTGCTGTGGGCGGATTTTGGGAGAGCTTGGAGGAGACACGATCGGCAAAGATTCTGGCAGTCTCTTGCGATTGTAGCTTTCCAACGTCAGACTTACGTAGTCCTACTCGACTCCTAAGCATTCTTGATATCCTCATTCGTACCTTGACTACAACAAGGTAGTGGTCCGATTCGATGTTGGCCCCTCGGAAGGTTCGTACATCGAGAATACAGGAGGAGTGTCGGGCGTCGATCGCAATGTGATCAATCTGGTTGGTGGTCGATTGATCAAAAGACCGCCAGGTACCCTTGTGGATGTTGAGATGGGGGAATCGCGTGCTTGTTACAAAGGAGGTTACGCCCCGCTGGGAAATCGATTAGCCTAAGTCCGTTGTCGGATGTGGTGTTATGGAGGCTATGCTTTCCTATGGTCGACTCAAATATGTCCTCTTTGCCCAGTTTTGCATTAAAATCTCCTAGGACTATTTTTCTGTCGTAGCTGGGGCTGCGACAGTTTTGATGCGGATTGTTATGAGGCGTTCGCTTATATCCCGGAAGCTTAAGACTTTTTGTCGGAGTCTTCCTCGAATAACGAATCCGCACTCGAATAGGCACTGGTTGTTCTCCTTGTAGCAGTTCCCGTAGTAGATGTCGCAATTTTTCATCCGTCTTTTGCCTGGTCCATCCCATCGCACCTCTTGGAGTGCGGTTATATCTGCTTTATAGCAGTTGAGGGTTTGCTCCGATTGATCGCCTCCACCCAGTCTGTTAAAGGACCTCAAATTCCAGGTGCAGACTCTCAAGTCCGTTAGTCGTTTGCAGGGGTCGTCAGTTTTGTATCCGTCCGTACCCGAGGCTTGTTGTCGTTTCGGAACAAATAGGTTTTTACGTGATGGGGAGTTACCCCTAAGCACAACCCTCAACCTGGAGGGCTTCCCATACTGATATTGATAAATTTAAAAATTGATTGGAAAGTTCTCAAGGATTGCGGAATTAGCTTTGGAAAAAGCCTGCTATTAAGTCCCAGCTGCTTAGGCTGCTGAGATCTCCTGAAATATTTTCATCCAATTGAACACACACTTCAGGCGGTGCGTTACAATGCCCACTACACCGAGACCTCCACAAGCCCCATAGTGCTAAACACGCTATTATCGGAATCCAAACAACGATGTCAGTGCATATAAAACCCTTGAGACCACAGCATTAACTCCATTAACCATTTTGAATACTCGGCTCCTCCGCATTTCACACCGAAGCATTTCCATCATATAACCCACCTACAACAGCGCCCCAATGAAGCCTCACAAGTCCTCGGCTAACAATGCATTTCTCAAGTGCGAAAAAGTCTGTTAGCCAAAGGAAATACGCTTTCATCCAAGTTTGTTCAGCACTTCCGGACTCTTCGCTCTCGTTCTCACGCGACACTTCCTACCACAACACAATTTACATCTCAATTGTCCTCGCAAGCTCCACCAGGTAGCATAAGCGATTATTCCATTTTCGGTTGACATAGTTTACTATAGGTTGAGTGCTGACTTTCTATACTATTTCCTTCTTTTGTTGCATTTGCTTCCACTCGTGGCGAAAGTGGGTGTGAAAAGGTGTACTAAGTGCACCTTGAATGGAATCCCAGATTCAGTGTAAGCCATTTCGACGGTGACGTTTATTGGATGCGAATGCGATTGCAAGGTTGCTGAACCTCGCGTTTTACGGGGATGAGCGTCATGGGTTCTAGGGTCCTATCTGAACCATAATTGCTTGCTTTCCTCCTATTCATTAAATCCATCAGATACAAATGCACATCTCTCACCAAGCAAAACCCCGTGTGAGCGGAAGTCTATATGCCAACAACTGCGGCACAACTCTCCTACCACATGTAATTACATGTAAGTACCATTTAAGTCCACTCTGGGGAGCTTGTATCAGGAGCAATGGTAACAGCAATCCATCCATCCACCTTGGTTCAAAGTGAAGATAGAGAACTTTTTTTGCAGATCAGGATTGAGTTGGGATTTAAAGGATGGCAGATGCATGTCGGAAGAATGTTGCAGTTTGTCGGTAATGATGCACGACTGTTAAAACTGCACGATGCTTAACGCTACCGAGCGTAATAAATTCAGGGGGCGGATGATCCGCTACTGGATATCCACGCACTTATTCAAATTAAATTTTAAAATATGAAACGGGTGCAAGGAGTACAGAGTAGAGTGGTGGAGAGGTTCATAGAGCGGCAAGGAAGAGGATACGTTCAAAGAGCATGCAGTATAGGGCAGAGTAGGAGGTTTGTACATATATTGATTTTTATCTACAGACTTCAGTAGAATGATAGTCAAAAAGAACTGTGTGGCCGGCCAGGGGCTTCTGTTAAGTAATTTTTTTTAACAAGATGACATTGTGCCGTTATAAAGGAAAATCCATTATTTTTACTTGAAATTGAAGGCCTCGTTTGTATGTATGAGCGTGGCGTCTCAGCACATGGGAGAACCTATTCCTAGTTTCTGTAATTTACCCATGTTGTGTGTGATTTAGTGCGAATAAGTGGTAAACACTTGGTTCCAGATCCGAGCTATAAGCTAGATGTATAAGAATCTGCCAAGTTGGCTTACGGGCTTCTGGCGAGTAACTGTTGGTTTGTGTAATGTACCATAGCCTCCATAACACCACATCCGACAACGGACTTAGGCTAATCGATTTCCTAGCGGGGCGTAACCTCCTTGTAGCAAGCGCGCGATTCCCCCATCTCAACATCCACAAGGGTACCTGGCGGTCTTTCGATCAATAGACCAGATTGATCACATTGCAATCGACGCCAGACACTCCTCCTGCATTCTCGACGTACGAACCTTCCGAGGGGCCAACATCGACTCGGACCACTACCCTGTTGTAGTCAAGGTACGAATGAGGATATCAAGAATACTTAGGAATCGAGTAGGACTACCTAAGACGTTGGAAAGCTACAATCGCAAGAGACTGCCAGAATCTTTGCCGATCGTGTCTCCTCAAAGCTCTCTCAAAATCCGCCCACAGCAGCACAAACAATAGAGCAGGAATGGGCGCATTGCCAGAGCGCCGTCAGAGACGCTGCCTGGGAAGTACTGGGTTTCAAACCGTCACCACCTAGAAACCCCTGGTTCGATGAACAATGCGAACAAGCCCATGCAGCAAAACAAGAGGCATACGATGCACCGACAGACGAGAGCTGCTCGCGAAATCTATGAGCAGAAGAAAAGAGAGGAACACACGCTTTTCAGAAGAAAGAAGAGAGAGCACGGAAAGCGTGAGATCGAGGAGATGGAGAGATGCTTCCGCAGGAATGACGCCCGTAAGTTTTACAATAAGGTAAAACGAACATGCCATGGCTACGAAGCCAGAGCGGCGGTCTGCAGGGATGAAAATGGAGAACTGGTAGTAGAGTCGCAGCCGATGCTGAGGATTTGGAAAGAGCACTTCTGCAGACTGTACAACGGTGATGACAGACAAGATACCGCTGTCAGGCTGAACGATCCGTTCGTAATGGATGACGATGTAGAGAATTGCGTCCACCCGACCTAGACGAACTCAAAACAGCGATATCAAGACTTAAGTCTAATAAGGCCGCGGGCGCAGACGGCTTGTTTGCTGAGCTTCTTAAGAAGGCTGGAGATGAGCTGATGAGGTGCATGCACCATCTTATTTGCAAGGTATGATCGGAGGAATGCATACCCGACGAATGGAATCTCAGCATCGTTTGCCCGGTCCATAAGAAAGGAGACCCCTATAACTGCGCCAACTATAGGGATATAAGTCTCCTTAACATCGCACATAAGATCTTCTCTGCCGTATTGTGTGAACGCTTGAAACCGTTTATGGATAACCTGATCGTCTCTTATCAGTGTGGTTTCAGGCCACGCTACGGCAGATCTTGGAGAAGACCCAGGAATACCAAATCGACACTCACCACCTCTTCGTCGATTTCAAGGCTGCATATGACAGCGTGAATAGAGATGAGCTATACTAAGCCATATCTAGTTTTAACATCTCTGCCAAACTCGTCCGACTGTGCAGGATGACAATGGAGAATTCTCGCTGCTCCATTATGGTCGGTAATGAGCAAACCGAGACCTTTGACGTGAAAACAGGATTTGGGCAAGGTGGCGAGCTATCATGCAACTTTTTCAACATTGTGCTTGAAAAGATCGTGCAAGAGTCACTGGCCAACACAAGAGGTACGATTTATTACAAGCTAACGCAATTGCTTGCGTACGCCGACGACATTGACGTGATTGGACGGATACAGCGAGACGTCAATGAGGCCTTTGTAAGCATTGAGGTAGAAGCGGCTAAGATGGGTCTCAAGGTTAATGAGGGTAAAACCAAATATCTGCTTTCACTTAAACGAGACGACTACACCGACGTATTCGCCAGAACGTCACCATGAGCGGTTATAACCTTGAAGTGGTCAAGGAGTTCGTCTACCTTGGCTCAATGATGGCCAGCGACAATAACACCAACGCTGAGATAAAACGCAGAATCACTCTTGCTAACCGCTGTTTCTTTGGGCTCAAAAGGCAATTGAGAAGTAGAGCCCTCTCTCGGTAAACCAAGATGACACTATATATAAGACCTTAATCATCCCAGTCCTCCTTTACGGCGCAGAGGCTTGGACCTTAACAAAAGCTGATGAAGATGCTCTTGGTCGTTTCGAGAGGAAAATTCTGCACACAATCTACGGTCCCGTTTGTTCAAACGGTGTATGGAGGAGAAGATATAATGAGGAACTGTACGGGCTGTACAGCGACATCGGCCTGGTACAACGTTTACGGATACAGCGTCTAAGTTGGCTAGGCCATGTAGAGCGTATGGAAAATACGACACCGACCCGAAGAGTCTTCGAATCCACCCCGAAGGAAGGCGCGGCAGAGGACGGCCGCATCAACGGTGGCGCACGCAGGTGGAAGGGGACGCTGGAAACTGCTGGCCAAAGACCGTGCCAGTAGGAGACGCTTGTTGGTTGAGGCCCTGATTCACCACGGACTGTAGCGCCACCTATGTAAGTAAGTAATATACCATAAGCTAGTGTTACCACCTTATAATGTTGACGAGATAGTGCGACAGACGAGACGAGACAGACAAAGGCTATAATAAAGGATATAACGATGGATGCTGATCTTAAGTGCATATACATACATACATATGTATGTGATGAGGGAGGAAGCCCGAATTCAGAAAAGAAATTACAAATTCGTGTAGTTCGGTTAAAGAAGCATCAGCCTGAGCCTGAGCCTCAGGGTATGTTGGTGAGCATTCGTAGGGAGACGTATTCCTCTTTGGTTGCGTTACAGCCCATGAAGGACCAGAGCCAAGCTTTTTCACACAGTTGAAAGGGACCTACGGTTTAATGCCGATTCCGAACGGCGTGAGTCGAGAAGCTTTTTCATTGCAAGTTTACTACGGGGGGTTTTGATAGTACTTCGCCGAGGAGGAACGTCGCGAAATAAACAATCGATGGCGTTGGTGTTATCGGGATCCGAACTCGCTCATCGAGCGCCGGAGTCCAACACACTAACCACTGCGCCACGGCGCCGACGCCGGAGACGTATGCTGTAAGAAAATGTAGGAAGGGCTATTCCTTTGGAGGATTTTTGGGGCAAAATAAGAAAGAACTATAATTAAGAGTGAATGAACCCCTTATAGTTTGTAGCCAGATCCAAGGGTGAAAAGTATTTCTTGCATCTGTATAAGAAGCCTAATTATTTCGCAGCTTTTTTGGCGAATCCAAATATATCGTCGTTCCAGCTAAGACTGCTAGTGACGCACATTACCAGGATAGGAGCTTTTCGTTTTATAAGAAGCAAGATGCAAGCGGGTCGGTGGTATGCTTGGACGACAGAAGACAACACTGTGTTCTGGAATTAATCAATTCCAGAAGGTAATTTAAAAAAATGGGAAAAAGTATGGGATACAAAACGGAACCCATGGGAACACCGGTACTTAAAAGATATTTGTCGGACTTGAATCCGTCCAACATAACTTAAATTGAACGATTCGAAGATTCAAGATTCATCGGCCCCAAAAGGACTTCGTGTTAAGCCCTGTCAAATGATCTGAAAATATCAAGTCCAACTATTTTGCCTTCACCGGTTTATCTGTTGTCATGTCACTGTCGGTCATTGTGAAGTTTCCACAAGAGAAGGAACGTTCATGCAATGGATCGGTAGTTGGAGTGAGAAGAAGATTCTCCTTTTTGGGTTGAGCTGGAGAAATGTTATTTTCGACCTTCTTGGAAAGAACCCATAAGACGCGATTGCCAGCGCATTTGCCCGTGTTTGCCAGCGTAGGAGAACACTTCTCCATCGAGGTCTTTGAGAACTCTTGAAACTGTACGAATAGGAAAGTAAAGTTGGAATTGAGGTGAAGGCGGAGACAATGTGCAATCTAGGAGCTATGAACTGACTGCGAAGTGGGCAATAAGCGGGTTGGCTTTGTTTAAGAGTGACACGGGATAGAACCCCGAAAACAGCCATGTCATCGAGTGTATCTTTCACGTTGCTCCATCACAGTGGGGCTCCGATAAAACCCTCTGTAGTACAATTTTCAAGAAAAGCTTCCCAAGACTCGTCGTTCGGAATCGGCAATAAACTGTAGATCCCTTCCACCCATGGGAAAATAAAACCACACCCAACATGGGTGAGGTACTCCATGATCTGTAACACCACAAGCATACATATGTATATATGTATGTACATAGCTGGAATGACGCGTGAATAAGTGCTGGTATAGACGACGAGGACGTGATGTTTTTGACAAATGGCCAGAAACTTTTTCCACCTTTGGGACATTGAAGAATTTTACGCCTCAGTTTTTGATCACTTCCTTGCTCTGACGTTGAAGCCTCCTTACAGCTTTTGTCAAAGTACTTACTTTCCTTTGGCCTGGTACTTTTAATCCTGCCAGTATACCAGTAGCGACGTCCGTGCCATTGTGGAGGGAACACAACGACCAGACGAAGCTCCGAAGTTGCACCAGCCGGCTTTCTGGTAAAGTCATATTGTTGTTCCCAGCGCCTTTTCCCCACTTGATTGGGGTGAGTATGAAAATTTGTCCAATATAACGCAGTGGTTGGACGATTTAAGGGGCGATCCTACACCAATGTCGTTGTCCAGATGGTGGTCCATCACCTTTGGTTAAAGCTGGCCCTTTTTGGGCGATTGCTTCCATCAGGCGGGATGACTATTGACATTATTCAGTTTCTTCTTTATGTTAACTCGTGTGAGACCCATAGACTGAGATTTTTTTCAAATGTTTTTGAACGGTTCCTTAAGAAATATCCATATCCTGGGCAGTCGATATAGCGCTTACAGTGATGGCCACTTTAGATCAATGGCCTTCCAGCGAGCGGTGCCTATTTGACATAGAAGTTATCGGAATGGAATTGCGCATCATTTGGTGTTATATTTCCCGACCTGAGCGTACGAACAGTATTTACCGCCAAAGAATCTGTGTTCATATCACTCAAGGTTCAAGTAATACTAGGGTAACGCGCAAAGATTAAAGCCAGTGTACTTACGAGGGCGCCGCCGTGGCGCAGTGGTCCTTCCTTGGCGGGGTACTGGCAAAACCTCCTGTAGTATACTTACCATGAAAAAGCTTCTCGACTCAAGCCGTTCGGAATCGGCATTAAACTGTAGGTCTCTTTCACCTATAGGTGATTGGAGAAGCTGAGTTCTGGCCCTTCACGGGCTGTAACGCCACAAAAGCACCAAAGCAAACTTACTTCCTCGTTGTCCATGACAAAAGTATTTCCTGAATTCCTAAAGTATGGTATTTATCTATTCTTATTTCTTACTACTTTACCTGAAAGGTTTCTTAAGGGTTTCACAGTTCTACTTCGGTTGTTGATAGGGTTACCAGTTTGAAAATGTAAATTCGTCTTTGAAGAAAGCCTTTCTACACTCTTGCTGTAGGGTCCGTTCGCTTTACCTGGCCTAGTTATCCTAAACGTTGGATCTGTAGACGTCGTACAAGACGATGTCGTTTTACAGCCCTCCACTCTCCGTTAACTCAAACGGGACCGAAGATTGTACGCAGAATGTTCTTCTCGAAACGACCGAGGACCTTTTCATTAATTTATGACAAGCTTCTGCGCACGATTTTTTTAAGCATGATGTTGAAAATATCACATGACAGTGCGTCGCACTCTCCTGAATACTTTTTTAAACTCGAAGGTCCCGGTTAACTCCTTACCGATCTCAATGGAGCAGTGAGAATTTTCGATTGTCATCGTACACGACCTGACAAATTCGGCAGGGATGTCAACTCATCTTCATTAGCTTTAAATAGCCCAACAGGCCATCTGTGCCAGCAGCTTTGTTAGACTTCAGTTTCGATATCGTTGTCTTAACCTCGTCTAAGTCGGGTGGACAGAATTCTCTCTCATCTTCGTCCGGTGTGAATGTTGCCTTTTGCCTACCATCTTCGCCGTTATACAGTCCGCAGAAATAATCTTTCCACATTCTCAGCATCAAATGAGATTCAACTACAAGGTGTCCGTGTTCATCTCTGCAGGCGCTCTGGCCTTATAACCATGGCACGTTCGTTTTACTCTTGAGTAAAACTTTCGAACGTCGTTTTTGCGATAACATATCTGCATCTCTTCGATTGCCCGCTTCTCGTACTCTTTCTTATTTCTTCTGAAAAGCGCGTGCTCCTCCCTTCTTTTCCGCTCATAGAGCTCGGAACCAGCTCCCGTTTTTCGATGGAACGTGGCCGGGTATACATTCTGTTTTTCTGCGTGTACTTGTCAGCACTCATCATCAAACCAAGAGTGTCTCCTAGGTGGTGGCTGGAAACCTGACACATCAGAAGCAGCATCTCTGATGGCGCTTTGATAACGACTCCAGTGCTGTTCTATGGTGAAGCTTGCATCGGCTCTTGAGAGAGCCAAGAGCCGGCGGTTTCTTCCGACTGCAGATACTCGACGTCAAATTTTGCTTGCCCTATTCGACTCTGCAGTGTTCGCCATTTCAGCATACATAAGTTGGCTGCAACAAGGTAATGATCCGAGTCAATATAGGCTCCTGGGATGGTTCGGACATCCAAAATGCTGGAGAAGTGTTTGGCGTCGATCGCAAGAAGATCAATTTGATTAACCGTCAGGTCCCCTTATGGATATTAATGTGTGGGAATTGTGTGCTATGTATGTATGTATGTTGGCGTTACAGTCCGTCAAGGACCTGAGCCGATCTTCTCTCAATCACCCACGTTGTGTGTGATTTAATTTTCCCATAGGTGAAAGGGACCTACAGTTTATTGCCGGTTCCGAACGGCGAATTTCGAGAAGCTTTTCATGACAATTTTACTACAGGGGGTTTTGTCAGAACCCCGCTGAGGAGAAACACCGTGAGAACACGTTCGATGACATGGCTGTGTCGGGATTCGATCCCGTGTCATCGGCGTCAGAGGCCAACACACTACCCACTGCGCCACGGTGCTCTCGAAATCGTGCACTAGCTACTAGGAAATTACGCCCCGTCTATTAGCCTGAATCTGCCCTTGGACATGGTTGGTGTTGGTTGTGCTTTTCTACGACAGTATTGTTGTCACAGCTGGGACATTGAGCGAATGTTCTATCTAGGAGGTCGTAAGAGTCATCCTCAACTCTTTCGTATTTTACTTCAGTGGGGGCGTAAACGTATATTGGGCTGATGATCCCGAAAATGGCTTTGATGCGGGTGGACATGTTGTTTGCGGGGTCGTCAACATGTAGTCCGTCCGTTAGATACGAGGCCTGTGAGTCTTTTCATGGTTACGGCTCTTTAGGACACTCGCCAGTTGCCCTTTCCACAGGATATCTCCAGATGGCACCACGAGAAGGTGGGAATGGGATTCACTAATAATGCCGCAAGTTGTTCGTCTGCGGTGACGCTTCTCGCTTTTTTTATTCACAAGTTATGCAGTCTAAATTTGTTTCGACATCAAACATTATCATCGATGATAGCTTAAAAAAACTCATGCCCATTATCCAACAAGTTTTGAAAAATTCAATCGCGATGCTTCAAAAGGCGAACCTAAAAAAATTTCGATGCATTCAAATCACATAATTTTAGGCACTTCAATAGGATAAATAGAAAAAGCATATTGATCTTCGTTGGATGCCCATCAAAAATAACTTCGTTTACACTAGGATAGCAAAATGGCATAATTCAGAATAATCGGTCCAGGCTTTGGCGATGACAGGCTCCAGAATATAACCATTTTAGCCAACGTTTTCTGTTCACGGCCAGCGGATACAAAAATGTTGAAGCATGAATGTAATAGTAAAACTATTATAAGAACCCCCCGGAGCGTGGATCATGGCATAGTCATGATCCCCTTTTAAACATACAACAATAAAACATACCCCCGATTGGCCCCACTGTGCTATTACGTCTTTGTTGCAACATTCAGGTTCAACGTATCTCCGAGTGGAAAATGCAGAAGCACTTGTCCCCCTCGTGCATTTATACACAGGTGAAGATTACAATGCAAATCCAACGTGTGAAGAACCTGCACTCCAGCACCAGGAAACCCGGAATCCATTGAGCTTCGTCTCGAATCCAATCCATAAATTGGTTAAATTAACAAGCTCTCCGAACTTGTTCCTATTTTTCTGCTTCAATTCTCAATTTTCCTTGTTGCGTCTCTACATCTTTTGCATGATGCACCTTCAACCGAATTCCAATTGACTTTTGTTGGATTAATAAATAATTAAGTTTTACTTGAAGTCCTCGGGACAAAACCAAGTTTCGCACAAATAGATTTCGTTTTTGAAGTCGAATCTATTCCGATGGATAGAATGCAAACTAACGGGCAGTGAAAAATTAGTTTAAGTTTGGTGGGTAGTCACTAGTCAGCCCACCTCTTTGTCGGTACAACTTTGTCTTGTGATTGCTTTTGTGAGGTTATCTGTGTCTGCTGAGTCCCGAAGGGCATTCGTAAACGAAATGTAAAGAAAGTATCTCGTCCGAATTGTTGTTTTTGGACATACGTACGAGTAACGTACAGTACAAGTGTTCATTTCGAAGAGAAAGTTGGCTCCAGCATGGAGCGATAGTTATCAGATTGTGTGACCAAAAAACCGAACCTATCCCACACAATGGAATGACCCTAGGGCTTGGGCTCATAACAGTAAATTTCGTATATCCTAACGATGACATCCGGTGGGCGAAGGAGTACTCGCACAATTGTCTGCGCTCATACAAGCGAACAAAAGTATAGAAACATAGTCGACGGGCTGTGATGAGTCGATGGTAGAGGACAATGGGAGCAATGATATCCTTACGGCTGATTTAGTTGAATAGTTGTGCTTCGTTCGAGTCATGGTGGGCAGTGATATTGAAATGACATCCGATTCCGAAGTATAAACATGTTTAAGTGAGCTGCTTCGGGGGCAGCCTGACATAGAATGGAGACTTGTGATGGAGATGGATGTAATGTTAGTGGAAGAGGTGATGATGATCGTAACGGGTGTGTTTGCGTTGGCTAATGTTGGAGGGCAGTTCTGACAACTCTCTCGATAGGACAATCAGTCATTGAGACATATCGTTATGGTGAGCTGGTTGTTTTGAATGCAATTAAGTATAGAACAAAAGGTGTTGCCGTGTGGAAAGAGCACTGTATTGAACACAAGTGCTAGACGCAAAAGTAATTGAATTGACAATAGTTTTTCATAACTACAGTCATTATATGTATATGAAGACATAATAGATCCAATTTAGGACGCTGTGAAATGCTGAGTACTCGTATAATAAATTCGGTGATAGGAGGTGGTGATAAGTAAGTGGTGATATCCTATCGACTCTCCTATGGCTCCTTGTAGTTGACGGCTGGCTGAGGTCCTCCTCCACCTGTGTGCGCCATCTTAAGTGCGGCCGTCCTCTGCTTCTTCGTCCCTCGGGGTTGGACTCAGAGACTCTCCGGGCTGGAGCTGTGGTGTCCACTCGCTCTACATGGCGCAGCCATCTTAGGCGTTGAATCCGTAGACGCCTGACTAGGCTCATGTCGCTGTACAGCCCGTAAAGTTCGTGGTTGAATCTTTTCCTCCATCCCCCGTCAGCGATTATAGGCCCGAAAATCACGCGCAAAATCTTTCTATCGAACCGACCAAGGGCCTCCTCATTCACTTTCGATAGTGTCCATGCTTCTCCGCCGTACAACAGGACCGGGATGATAAGGGTCCTTTATAGAGTCAACTTTGTCGTTCGGGAGGGGGCTCTATTACTCATTTGCCTCCTGAGCCCAAAGAAACAGCAATTGGCAAGAGTGACTCTGCGTTTGATTTCGGAACTGATGTCGTTGTTCCAGGTCACTGCGGAGCCAAGGTAGACGAAGTCCTTAACTATCTCGAACTTATATCTGCCAATACAAACGTTCTGGCCAAGACGTCAGTGGAGAGCGTCTTTTTTTGATGACAGCATATATTTAGTTTTGCCCTCGTTTATAGCCAGACCAACTTTCGCCGCCTCGAACTCAATACTCGCAAACGCCTCATTGACGTCTCGCTGTGATCTACCTATTATGTCAATATCGTCGGCGTATGCAAGGAGTTGCGAGGATTTGAAATAGATTGTGCCTCTTGTATTGGGCAGTGATTTTTGCACAATATTTTCCAATATGATGTTGAAGAAATCACACGACAGCGCATCGCCATGCCTAGATCCGTTTTTGACATCAAAACTATCGGTAAGGTCTTCACCGATTCGGATGGAGCAGCGAGCATTCTCCAAAGTCATCCTGGATAGTCTGATGAGTTTAGCAGGTATGGCAAAGGTAGACAAAGCGTTGTATAGCTCGTCTCTAATTACGCTGTCGTCTGCGGCTATGAAGTCGTCAAATAGGTGGTGGGTGTCGACTTGAAATTCATTGGTTTTTTCCAGGATCTGCCGTGTGAAGATTTGGTCGATGGTGGACTTCCCTGAATCCGCACTGACAAGGACCTATCAGCTTATTTACAAAACGCTTTAGGTGTTCACACAAAACGGCAGAGGAGATTTTGTAGGCGATTTTAAGGAGACTTATTCCTCTGTAGTTGGCGCAATCAGAGGGGTCTCCTTTCTTGTGGATCGGGCATACGATGCTGAGGCTCCATTCCTCGGGCTGGTACATGCTCCTAACAAGGTCTTCCCCAGCTGCCTTTAAGAGCTCAGCAGACAGTCCGTCTGCGCCAGCTGCTTTATTCGACTTGAGTTTCGATATGGCAATCTTAACTTCGTCGAGGTCAGGGGGACGGAGTTGTCTGCGGTCTTCGTCGATTAGAAATAGATCACAGAAATGCACACACAGAGTAAAAATCTGAAGTGACCATATTCTGTGAGTGTTATGCCTTCATCAGCATGTTTGATTACTTCTCATTCACAACAGCTCTGTTGCATAATTTCTTTCCGCATAGGAATTGTTTGTTCTTAGGTATGGAACGGCTTTGAAGTACAGACCTTCCGCTCGACGGACGGCCACTCCCCAATGAAAAACATTATACACAAGGAGCAAAACTAAAATTTAATAAATTGCACGCGTTTTGTTCGTTGATGAAATGGCAGTTCTACGTGAGCTTGTCTGACTTTTACGCATATCACGAGTGATGAAAAATCCGCTGCTTTCACTAGAGTTGCTCCCCTGGGGTTAGCGTATCTTCTGTTTTATATTTAACAAGATCTTTAGATTTCTCTATTTCAGTCGACTGACATGCTCATTTATGACACGAATCATAATCTGGCACAGATTACTTGTCTCAAGGAGAAGCCTATCACGCAATCGCCCTTCAGTCTTTCTTATCAAAATTAGAAAAGCTATCTTCCACTGCTGTGTATCTGTGTTTAACTTTTCGTTTTCAAATTCTTTAATCACTGGCCATACACTGAACGTTTCTTTCTAGTTCAATTCCCATTGAAATTTTGATAAAATTTTGTGAGAAGACAGTCTGGGTTTTCCATTTGAAAAAGGTATATCTTTCTTGCAGAAGTGTAGATACGTATAACAGCGTGCTACGAGTTGTACATCTGGGCAAGTAACACTGAAGCTCACAGTCCAAGAAAGCCCTACTGTGACAGGTTTTTAGGCGATAGTGTATTGCCAAAAACTACGCTTCATCGGCTGAGTACTTCAGGCGCGTTATTCTGTTAGTTGGGATATATTTACTACGGAGAGGGGCGTTCGAGGCAATAGCTCTCTGGCAGGCCAAGCTTGGTAGAGTTGCCCATAGCCTATTTACTTGCCATAGCAAGGTAATAGGTAGAAGTAGTAGAAAATAAAGTCGGCACTTGTCGCCGACTACCATGTTGCAGTGGATAGTGTGTTGGCCGCTGACGCCGATGACATGGGATCGAATCCCGACAATAGACATGTTATCGAATGGGTTTTCAGCTTGCTTCTCCTCAGCGGGGTTCTGACAAAAACCACTTTAGTATAACTGTCATGAAAACTTATCGAAATAGCCAATAAGTCCCTTTCACCTTTGGGACAATAAAATCACACAGGACACGGGTGATTGCGAGAAGCTAGTCTTGGTTGGTTGGTTAGGTGGCTTCCCTCCGTAAGGCGGTAGGATCACTTAGTCCAAAATAAGTGCATGCTACTTATCAAGCCGGCTTGGTCACCGTTACTTACTTACTTATCAGGCCAGCGATCAATGGAGGATCTGAGCCTGAGCTATAGCTGCCTTCCATCCTTGACGGTCCCGGGCACGCTGCTTCCAGTTGTCAAGACCAAGATGTCTTACATCCGCGATTACTTGGTCTTTATACCGGAGGTTCGGTGTTCCACTTCTTCTCGAACCAGGAGGCTCGGAGTCGAAGACCCTCTTAGCTGGAGCGTTGATGTCCATGCGCTCGATGTGGCCGAGCCAGTGTAGTCGACGGATCCTTGCCTTCCGGACTACATCCACATCTTGGTACAGCTCGAAGAGTTCGCGGATGTGTCTTCTTCCCCATTCACCTTCCTCACAGACAGGACCAAATATCCGGCGCAGAATTTTTCTTTCGAAAGAACCCAAAATCAGCTCCGCTGTCCTGCTTATCGTCCAGCTTTCGGCTCCGTACAGCAAGACTGGCAGAATGAGCGTTTTGTAAAGCATGACTTTGGTCTTTCGAGTGAGGAGTTTTGAGCCCAGTTGTTTGGACAAGCCGAAGTAGCAGCGGTTGCCAAGGGCGATTCTATGCCGGATCTCCACTGTGGTCTCATTGGTGGAATTTACGTTTGCCCCGAGGTAGACAAACTCCTTAACTACCTCGAAATTGTAGCTGCCAATTGTTATATTTTGTCCCAGGTGGTGAGTGACGGATTGGTTTTTGCTTGACAGCATGTATTTCGTTTTGTCCTCATTGATCTTAAAACCAACTCATTTCGCCTGTTCTTCAATCGCCGTGAATGCTTCCACAATGCCACGGCGAGAACACGCGATGATGTCGATATCATCCGCGTATCCCAGCAGCTGGATGGGCTTGTAAAAGATAGTGCCTTCCCTGTTGACGCCTGCCCGTCGCACTATCTGCTCCAGCACCAGGTTGAAGAAGTCACATGACAGCGCATCTCCTTGCCGAAATCCGGTGCATGTTTCGAATGGTTCCGAGGTCCTAGAACCGAGTTGCACGGGGCATCGCGTGTTTTTTAGCGTGATGCGACACAACTGGATCAGTTTTACCGGGATCCCGAATTCGGCCATCGCCCCAAACAGTTCTTCACGATGAATGCTGTCGTATGCGGCTTTAAAATAGATGAAAACACCATCTTTTTATCGATTCGAAACTAGTTGGTCTTTTCCAGGATTTGTCGAAGTGTGAAAATTTGGTCTATAGTTGATTTTCCGGGCCGGAAGCCGCACTGGTAGCTGCCGATTAGTGCGGTGCAAAATGGTTTTTGACGTTCACACAATACGCAGGACAGGATCTTGTATGCGACGTTGAGCCGGGATATACCTCTATAGTTCTTGCAAGAGGTAGGATCGCCTTATCGGAATACTGCCGAACCATTTTGTGTTTTGAATAAGGGTCGATAGTTTGCTGATCTCCGTTTAGGATACACCCGCTTAGTCTCAGAGTTATTCTCCCCGAAATCGTCTTCATGAGGAGTGATTATATGGCAGTCTTTTTAAGCTGCATGTGTCCTGTTAGGACTCCAATTACTTATACATTCCCTCAGTATGATTAGCCGGCTTGCTGATAGTACCTGGGCCACAACTGTCTCGCGTTGTTGCATGTATCAAGGCCATGCCATCTCTCTTGGGCTGTTCCAGTGCCTGTTTACAATGTCACTGTAGTCCGTCGATCTCAATGACAGCCAGTCGACAGCCTCACGAATTGACGTTAATTCAGCTTGGAATACATTATGGTTGTTCGGTAGTCTGCAGTATTGGCCGATCTACGGTGTCAATCCATAAGTACCGGCACCCACACTATTGCATGTCCATGTATACTTTCAGTGCAGTGCCTTTATTGGGGAATTGATACCCCATCTGGTGCCCAAGGCTTTCTTGCAGGTGTATAGCGTAGTTGTTCCTTTCCTGATGAGGCCTTCCGCCTTCAATCTCCAGCTGAACTTCCTGTCGAGTATCACACCAAGGTATTTGGCGTGATCTACGAATATAAGGTAAGTCCCATTCAGTTTCAGAGTGATTTATCCCAAGCCCGCAGTTCTCTCTCATTTGGTAAGTTTACCTAGGCCTGTTTCTAGGTTGAGAGGTGTTTCCCGCTGATTGCTAGTGCGTCTTAAAAGATGGGAAGAGAGACTGATGGTAGTTGTGTGGGAGATTTTCCCGCTTTTGGTGTCAATGTTACCTCTCTACAGGAGGTATGTAACCCCAGTCTAGGCTGAAAAAGAACAGTACGAGAAGCCACGGTTCGAGAATGCCTCAAGCACGTTGCATCTGTACCGGTTATATTCAATGCACTCAATCGCAAACACTGGTCCATTGTACTCCAGACAGACACCTTATAATACTGTATTTTACCAGTTGTCCGAAAAAAAGTGAGGAGGAGCTATAGTGATGTAGAGCTATGAGATTCGGCACACATCACGTCGGCTCCAATCACAGAGGAAATGCTCTGCAGGATCATCCTCCTCGCAACATGCAGCACAGATAGGCGTTTCACTGATGCCAAGTACGTAAGGACTCCCACAAGCATTCTGCAGTCGATTCTCTTAAGAGAAAGGAGGAACGCTCCGGATTTCTTGCAGACATTAGGGCATACGCGCTTAATCATCCCTGCAACCTGGACATTCCCTCCATCTACGGTTGTGTGTATTTAACACGCAATCGTAAATGTAGGAATTTACCGTGGACGTAGGTAGACCTATTGTGGGTTCAGTTCCTGAGAAGCTTTCCCCTGAACCCATTCTTGCGAGTTCATCAAAGATCTCATTTCCTAGGATCCCATAGTGACCTGGAACCCATACAAGCCTTAATGAATTTAGTCTATCGACTCTTTGAAAGAAGTACTTTAGTTCAAGCACTAATTTGGAGCTAGTTAAGGGAAGTTGAGTCGGGTGTTTTCGCGTTCAAAAAAGACTCCAGCACGGGACCCCCGCCCAGACCTGGAGCCATCCGTGAAAATGCGCAGACTATCCTTTCCAGGTTCAGTATCCGGCCAGAGCCTATACTGACGCCAAGGGAACACGACTGTGAAATTACAACGCAGTAGGATAGCGGGCGTCAATGCGTGTCCATGAGACAGGGGTCGCAGGACAATTCTTGCGCAAACACACTGTTATTCCTATACGAGTTGTACCAGCGGCCATTTCTCCTCAGACGAGACATGGCTTTCCAAGAAGGCTAAGACTCCTAGATACTTAGCCTCCTTGGATATCGGAATGGAAGTGCCCTTTAGTACCAGCTGAGTCATGTCAGTATTTTTCCTCCTTCTCGTGAAGAGAACGACATCGGTCTGGTACACCAATCATCGATCATATTTAGTGCCGCCTATGCTTTGAGACAGACAGCCGCTATGCATGAACCGACAGAAGAACGGCGACAGCATCCGCATAGGCCTGGGCATAGATTCCAGAAGTATTGAGAGCATCAAGCAGAAAGTCGACCAACTTTTGTTGGAGTAATCGGTATGAGTCGTTCGAAATTATAGTTACTAGCTTCTGCACTATCGGCAAAGAGGCTGGGCTTAGGTTTCACTCCGTAGACGAACCTCATTATTCCTAATTCAGCACAGTGGCATCACTGGCCAATCCTCTGCTTTTAGTGGCTTCCTAACTCCCAAAATTATACTCGACCAACATCATTGTAACCCTATACTGTCGTCTAACCCTTTCCTCCACCTGGTATCCTTCAACCCGTATTTGAACAATCAAAAATGCAAAGCAAATATCAATGCATTTCGACTCGGTGCCCTCCCCTCATAGCGCCAATGTTGGCTTTTTCCAAACAAACCACTACCGCTCGTCATATTTTATTCATTTATCCCGTCTATCGGGCTATGACGCCACCCCTACGAACACTTTGCCAAACAATCATCATTCATTCGAAATGTCAACTGCATATCGCGTTCAATTACACACCATCATCAGCTACCACATAGCCCATCATCGCTGTCGCCAGTTGTCCAACTCCCACATTTTCGTTTACTTCGCCAAGTAATGAGACCGTTGCATCACACACTGAACAACTGGCCCCCGCACTAATATCAAGTTCATGCATCACTAACCATCGAATCGCACGTTTTAATGGCCGGATTGATTCATCACCTTAACCGGCAGATATTTTTCTCCACGCTGATAACCGAGGAAAACATCAGTGACACAGTACTGCTACCACCATGGGAACTGGACAATCATCGTCGCAGTCTACAGCCGTATTTGGTGCGCAACATGCTGTTGTCTTCACTGGTCCACTCACCAAATCGGGACGCTTTAATTCGCGTTGTCGAATGTGAATGCATGCAAACGGACAAGTAAGCCAGTACCCGCGTTACGCACGAGATATTGGTAATCGAAAGTGGAATCGTCGCTGGCAAAGTCCGTGCAACATTCGGAATGACGCCATGGAGCTGTGGCGATTGTAATTTAGATTTTCTTCAACCGACCCCGTCTGCGGATGAAAAGCTAACATCACGTACCTGATTCATACTCGTATGGTATAGCTTGGGTAGTTGGCACCGAATCCAAGGAGATATGAAGGAATGGAATACAATTGCATGCGGGTTGGCCCCGCGGCTCGGTAAAAGTTCTTATCGAGTATCGAACGATGCCGTGTAGCATATTCGTTCTTTTCCCATTTGACCGCAATTTATTTCCCGGCGACCGATGACCGTTGGCACTGGCAGAGCGAGCGCATCACATAAAGGTATCTTTGGATAAATAGCCCGAATCCGAAAATGGTAGGTATCTTTCACACCATGCATGTGTATCTATGGCACGGAAGAAGTTTAGAATTTAGAATGGAATGGAATGGTGGGACAGACAACTTTCGGATGCACCGAGACGAGTCGATTCCGAATACGGGGGAATGGGTATATTGGCTCCCAGGTGAGTGGGTTGTCTGCAATCAGATACTGCTTTGCTTATTTTAAGATTCTTTATTTATCTTTGCTGAGTTATGGATTGCTTTAGGTGTACATGATGATGGCTGGAGTTTTATTTTGGATTCGGGGCGAGTTTAGTCGGTCATGAAACGGTGGGTGTCCATATAAGGTTTTTTTTTCTGTGAGGGATATTTCTTATACGAGTATAGTGTAGCTCTGACGAATGTTATTAATAGTAGTCTTCGTTTGCACGAATATTGAGATATCGAATCTAAGGACGAGCAAAATAAATTGGACTAAGAACCGTCTTTGCTTCTACTCACAGCTAACTCAGTGTCAACGACTTAGTAGACGATTTATTGGGCCAGTCGACTGAACTCAGGACAACTCAAGTACGGACGAATTACATGTCGACAACCCGTGTAAAAGCTTAGATATTAATATGTCCCGGTGCAGTTTCTGAATAAAGATTTAAGGCTACCAATAGTTCCCCACTTCCTAAACTGAGTTGTACCAGCCACTACCTTGTTAAATCTTCCGAGTAGCATATGAATTCCACTTCGGAAGGAGACACGTCTTTTAAGGCTATTCGAAGCTCGACCCAGATGGTTTGGGTCGTAGATGTTCGTTCTCTAGGGGTAGTTGTCCTAGATAGAATTCGAGAGGAAGTCTACTGAATTTTTCAAGTTGGTTGAAGTTCTCAGCAAATCCTTCCATGCCATTATGGTGTTATATTAGAACTGCACAGAGTATGAACTTGAAGTGACCATACGAGTACACTGAAAGTGTTATGCCTTCATCAGTATTTTGATCACTTCGCATTCACAACAGCTGCGTTGCCCAATTTTTCTGTATAGGTGGCTATGGACAGGCTTTGAATACATACCTTCTGCTCGACAGTTAGACAGTAAATATACATTGCTGTTGGGGTAATACTTCCCAAGTATGTTTCTATGGTTCATCGATTGCAGGGTTAATTTAGAACTACGGCAGAGTCCATTCAGCGAACACACTTCGTTGTCTATGGTCGTTTACCTTCAGCTTCTGGTTCAGTTGAAAGGCCGAGTTTTTGTCAACGACTCAAAATCAACTGCCTCGGATTTTTCTGCACACCCTCACGGAAAGTGGCAGATCTTGCGAACCAGTGAACTCAATTGTATCCACCACACTAAGAATAGTCCTCTCGGTAGGACCATCATGGCGACCATAAAATGGGTGAGGCGCGCGTAACGTTGCGCGAACAGAACACCCATTTAATAGAACAATTTGATCATTTGCAAGTGTTGTTGAATGCTATGTCCGTCCATGGTGATATGGTAAAACAGACTGAGCAAGTAACAGCCAATTTGACAGATGTTAAATTTCGGGAGTCCATATTGAGAGACCCATTATATTGTAGTGAATTATAGATAAAGTGAGGATAGGGGAGGGAAGTTTAAAACTCGGATAGTTGGGAGAAATGAAAATGCAGCGTTTGGCATGCTAGCGGATAATTTTCTCGGCCTCAGCTCGTCGGAGGGGGGGATCTTGCTGCTGTATCAATTTCACTTACAATAAAACACATGCCATTAGGTAATTAGCAAAAAAAAAAAGGGGGGGGGGGGAGAAGAAAGGGGTGGTCATTCCACACATAAGGCATGGAAGGTTAAAAGGAGGGATTATTAGGGATGTGAGTCACATGAAGTGAGACGGGGTTAAATGTTCGGGTGTTGACGAACATCGAGGCAAACCCTCCCTCATAACTATCTCTCCTCGTATTGACGATGAGATAGCCCCTACCAGGCTACCACACACACAATCTCACACAGGTTTCAACGATAAAAAAAGGAACTCTAGAGCTTCATGCTAGAATGCTTTATTCCATATAAATGTAATACTGTATTAAATTCTACTCATGGATAGATTACGAACGAAAATGATATTTCAAAAAAGCAGAATCATCAAAATAAAATTTTAAATTGGTACTTAAGTAGGTATAGAAATTGAAAGAGCATATATGATTCGTCATGAAATTATCTATATACATACTTATATAAGGATATAAAACGGGTACTCACGGGTTCGCTGGTTCTCCGGCGCTTGTGCACAAACCCCCCTTGATCCCAGGAACTCTTACAATCTGTTGATCTGTTAATTTGTTAAATCGGTAAATCGCTAAAGCTGTTCAATGTACTGTTTTTTTTTTTTTTTTTTTTTTTTTGTTTTTTTTTTTTTTTTTTTTTTTTTTTTATTCACTGATATTGCAAACATTTTTTTTTTTTTCTATTATATATATGTATATGTATGTACGATGAAAAATTTTTTTTTTTTTTTTTTTTTTTTTTTTTTTAACATGTCTCAAAAAAAAGAAACGCACACCACTGCACTTTCTCATAAAAAAAATATGCCTTCTGTACTTTCAGACCAGTCCTGATTACTTAGGACTCCGCTCCTGCTGCTGGTCACTCCACCAACCGTCCCGTTAATCCCGCCGTTAACCACGCCGTTAACCGCGTTGGTAACCACGTTGTTACCCGCGCCGTTAACCGCGTTGTCAACCACGTTGTTACCCGCTCCGCTATCCCCGTAAGAGTGGAGTGGAGTTAAACCCCTGCTCCACTCGTCCCTGCATCTGTACGTACACCCCCGTGCATATATGTATGTATATGTGTATACGAGAGAATGCGTATATATATATGTGTATATAATAAAAGTCCTATATATTTCACATTCCCTGGGGGGGGGTAGAAGGGACGCTCCACAATTGTTCTGCCTCGGTGACGACACTCGAGGAATGCGGCTTTAGCTGCCGTTTCTGATGAAATAAAAAAAAACAAAAAAAACAACACTATCCACTGCACTTCACACAAAGTAGATCCAGCTACCTACCTTTTTCTAGTTATTACAAATCCCCTTTTTCTTTGATCTAGTTTATTTTAATTGTTTCCTTTTTTTTTTTTTTTTTTTTCTTTTCTTCCTTTTTTTTTTTTTTGTCTTACACCGGACAGAGGTCACCCACTCTTGTCCACAGCCAAACGATAAGTGGTGTCTGATTGTCGAAGAGAATTTCGTCACTCTCCGTGGGGATATTTATAACAAGCGTACCCGTTCGTCAAGATCTCTGCTGGCAAAAAAAAACTGTCGGAAGGGGAGTTTTGTCGATCTACTACCTCTAGGCAGTGTTAGGTGAGGCGTGGGTATTTTTGTGGTTTGTTTTTCTTTTTGCCTGGGTTGAAGCACGCCACAATATTTCTGGCTAGAGAGGCCTCCAAATATCTCGAATCCTGCTCCTAGTCTGGTGTATACTATCCACTCTAGTATTTTACCCATTGTGTCTAATATGGCTATTGGCCAGTGCAACAAAAATTCTTGTAGTGCCTCATTGGCTTTCCTCCGGCCATATTTTACAGCTGTTCTGTAAAATATGGCCGGAGGAAAGCATGCCCGACGAATGGAATCTCAACACCGTTTGCTCAGTCCATAAGAAAAGAAATCCCTATAACTGCGCCAACTATAGGAGATAAGTCTCCTTACAATCTTCTCCGCTGTACTGGGTGAATGCCTCAATCCCTTTGTGGGTAATCTGATAGGTTCTTATCACTGTAGTTTCAAGCCAGGTAAGTCCAAAATAGACCAGATACTCACACTGCAGCAGATCTTGGAGAAGACCCAAGAATACCAAATCAGCACATCAGCTTTTCGTCGACTTCAAAGCCGCGTATGACAGTGTGCATAGAGACGAGTCTTATGGAGCCGGGTCTAGTATTGACATTCCTCCCAAGCTCGTCAGATTATGACAATGGAGAATTCTCGCTGCTTCATTAAGGTCGGTGGCGAATGGTGGTGATGATAAAAACGGACTTAGACAAGTCGTGTCATTTTTTCAACATCGTACTGAGACTCATTGGCCAACCCAAGAGGTATGATCTATTTCCAGTCTGTGCGACTGCTTGCGTACGCGGATGACATGGACGTAATTGGACGAACACAGCGGAACGTCAATGAAGCAGAAGTGGCTTAAATGGGTCTTTCGGTTAACGAGGGTAAAACGAAATATATGCTGTCCACCAAAAAAGACGCACAACACCGACGTCGCAGCCAGAACGTCCCAATTGACACCACTGTTCCCAGAAATACCTCATCTGCCAAGCACCTATCAAGCAGTTCCATAAGTGGGTTCTGTTCTAGTATTATTGTCTGACTTTAAAGCCTTGTGTGGAATGCCATCTAACCAAGGTTATTTTCTGCCAAATCATGATAGGATCTAATACACATTCTGAAGTGGCTTTTGGCTCTCTATCGGTGCTTGCTAAGTTCTGACACTACCTTCTGTATACAAAGAAGGCATGCTGGAGTGGGTGTCCGAGTACTTGAGCACCTTGAGCCATGATCGTCCTTTAAGCTGTACCGCACGGATGTACGTGACTTTTCTTGTAGCATATCCATAATTCTTTCTTCAAATCTGCTAGTTCCTACCTCTACCAGTATACTGAATTGTTTGTTTTTTGCGAATCATAGAAGCACGAGCTGCTCCAGTTGCTATTCTCATAAAGTCAGTGGCCATGTTGTGTGCAACTCCTGCATTTAATGTTGAATCTGCAAAGATTAGAATAAAGGCCACTTCGTTGATGATGCTTCCATCCTATACGTTGTGCTTTTGAATAGCTTTCCCTCCTTGTACCACGAATCTGATGGCCAGGTGGTCGTTTTGGATAAAGAGCCATTGAGCTTCCAACCTTCACCTCTTCCCACGGAGTTAGTTGGTAATGAACTTACGATTATGAGCTGAGGTATTGGATATATACGATTATGTTTTATGTGAACGAAGCACGTTGGAACATATTCGTTGTCCAATCGTTCCATGATCATTCAAACAAAGGATGAAAATAAATGGATTGGAATATGGCCAGTTTCTACATGCAACATTGAGAAACTTAATAAACGCAACTGCTCTAAATGAACGACATTCCTTCTTGGTAGGTACCTTGATTTTCAACAACACATAACCGTGTCATCACGAGCACACTCACTACCTTCCATTGTAAGTGTCAATTGCCACAATAGCTTCAAGGTCTCCAGCCAACATCAGGTACTTAATGACCGAGGCAATCTGTCGTTCGATTCACTGACAAAGCACAATTCATAACTGAATCCAGTATCGTTTCACAGACACAACAAAACAGAGAGAAAGAGAAAGGAATTAATTAAAAATCCCGCGTTTAATTACCTCCTCACGCCCGCCAGAGCTACGAATAGCCTGTATCATTCATCAAGGCCCGTCAGGAGTAATCCGTACGAATTATCCACTCCATTGCTCGTCTTGCGCCAATCGAGTCAGTAATTAAATATCCGCCACCGAGACAACCACCGGAAGTCAGTTGCGATACGAATCAACCATCCAGTTCACGAGCATCAAGCACACAAGTGCGCATCTCTACCATGCCTCAATGGTTGTGCAAATAATCAAACCGATTTACATCCCCCCCATCTGCCTGTGCGTATTCAAAGTAAAAAAGAAAAAAGTCTAATGGAAGCGAATCACTTTTATTTTCCTTCACTTTATGATTCATAAAGTCACCCTCGGGCCTCGAGTCGAGCCCTCACATGATCCCTGTCCGCGGCGACTACTCGCAGACCGACACGGACCAAACACATCTGGCTGAGTGGTGGATTACTGGAATCAGTGCGGAATTAAACAGACGGCGGAATGCGATCTAAGCGCCATGTTAGTCCATCGCTCCCCGTCCTTGTGGTTTTCATTTCCTTTCTTTACCAACTCGTCTCGGATTTCTGCGAACGTTGCTTTTTTACACGGCGTTGTTCCTCCAGTTGGGAGTTGCAGGCAATAATTATCGCGCGAAATCTAATTTCGTTTCACTAGGCACTGCATTAGTGGATTTAAATCCTCAACTTAGGATAAGGAAGCTGAATTCCAATTATGTCTTTTTCAACTTAGTGTGCTTAACAACCGGAGGCACGTCGTCATGGTTATAGGCTGGCTATAATGTGGCGCATAGTTTTCCAAGTACGATGTAGCAATTGCAATGGAAGAAGCATCGGTCAGCGGGAGACCTGAATGGGAGAGACGGTTTTCCAGAAAATTGCACTAAAAGTTGGGTCACATGCTAAGCGAATGTGGCAATGTACGGTTAGATCGCTCCAGTTGCTAACATGGAGCAACTTTATAAGTTCTGTGGAACATGTCTGTTTTTCTTCATCTTCTGCTCTTGGGTTTTCCCCTATTTTTTTCCTGACATTTGCCTACGTTTGGTCGTCATGTGTAATTAAAGGTTGGATTGCATTGTTATTGTTTGGCACTGGAGCAGCATAGAGCAGATTACTGGGTGAGTGGTAATTACATCGAATGGACCGACTTACTTTTTACAGGTATTCATATGGTACTCATGAGATGGAAACGTTTCTTTTCGCAATAGATGCGATCCATTGCAGGGCTTTCGGGTTACATTATTCGGATCAATGATTAATGGAATACGTAACAATGGTGACAGGTAGGTATACAAAAAGGAAACATGTCAAATGCTCAAGGTATGGGAAATGGGCGAGTGCTTGCTCTTAAGGGTAACCCATTTAGTAATGCACTTGAAATGGCATCAGCACCATTAATCACCCTTTGTAGCCAGAATTGCACATTATGCATTCACACGAGAATTCATATCTAAGTCAGTGGAGCTTTTTGGAGCCCTACCATTGACAGAAGCGGTGTAATCGGATGCGGGATAGTCCTTAGTAGCCACAGTTTTTTATACAGACTTGCTTAGTCCATGACACAAGTACGAACGATTGAGTCTGAGAAGTAGATCACAGTCGATTGAACAATTCTGAAGAAATGAAAACTAACTACATCGCCTACATCACTACAGCTACGTGACGCTACTGTACATAATTCTTCCGTTTTCTGAAGAAAATGAGCAGGAGATTCAATGATGTAGAACTAAGAGATTCGGCAAACACCTCGTCGGCCCCAAGGGTGCAGCATGCAGCACAGGTAGGTGTCTCACTGATGCCAAGAACGCAGAGATAATTGCCAAGAGTGTACGACATTAGGGCGTACGTGTGTCTATGAAAACCCAATCGTTGATGTGGTTATTGACCGTGGAGGCAGGTAGACCTAATGTCTGATTTAGGTCCTACTAAACTATCTTCTAAGCCCATTCCAGCGAGTTCATTAGAGATATCATTTTCTGAGATTCCAGAGTGACCTGCGATACAAGCAAGCCTTAATGGTTCCAGTCTTCCGACTCTGTTCAGAAAGGTCCCAAATTCATGAACTTACTTCGATCTGGTTAAAGGGTCAGACACAGCTTTTAATGCAACTTGGCTGTCACTGTAGACTCATATGCTTTTTCCTCTTCCTCCTGAGCTTTATCTCCATATCTCTAGTTGAAAGACAGATGCATATTTTCCAAACGAAAAGTCAGTGGGATGTTTTCACGTCCAAAGAAAAGGATACGAAGACAATCTTTTCCAGGCTACTGAACCTCAACTAACACCGTTTGGAATCGGCATTAAACTGTAGGTCCCTCTCACCTGTGGGAAAAATTAATTACACACACATGGGTGATTGAGAAAAGCTTGGCTCTGGTCCTTCATGGGCTGTAACGCCACAAAAAAAAAAAAAAAAAACACATGAAAGAAAGAATGACAGGTGTCATTGAGTCAGAGGGCATGACCATTTCTCTTGAGACGAGACATGGTTTTCGGGGCGCACCATCTGATAAATACATATCATACCATCTAGAGCAGCGCCCGGCGTGCTGGGGAAAGCCTCCGTACAGCCAACCGTTCTTTGGAGTTTGGTGAAGATTATGCATGTGAGATTATTGCTCTTTTCATTGCCGTGTAGAACTAGAGGACCTTTGCCGGTGATAAGCCCCATGTTTTGCCAAAGGCACTTTTGAATTGCCAGAACACAAGGTGCGCTTGCGTGGTTTATGACTCAACATGCTTTGACCAAAGAAGTTTGCTGGCTTGGATATCGGGATAGGAATGCCTTTTAGCACTAGCTGAGCCATGTCAGTATTTTTTCTCCTTCTCATGAAGAGCACAACATCAGTCTTAAGAGGATTAACCGACAGCCCATTTCTCGTCCAACATTTATTGATCCCATTTAGCGCCGCCTGTGTTTTGAGACAGACAGTCACTAAACATGAGTCGACGGAGAGAGAGAACGAGAACATCTCCGCATAGGCCTGGGCATAGATTCCAGAGGCAATAAGTCGACTGCCATGCACCATAACAGCGGAGACAGGACGCCACCTATGCCAGCTTCGCCGAGTTGTTACGGCCAGAAAATCAATATTGTTCATGGTAAGGTCGGACGAGAGAGTAAAGTCTACAAGACGGTCCGCTGTTAGACTGCATTTGCTGCTGCTCCACACAATGTATTGAGCATTGGCATGGCAATATAAGATGAGGCCAATCCTTCTGAGTTCACAGTAATCTAATTATTCGGAAACTGGTGAAGTAGGGACGTGAGTCGTACGCAGAATTCAAAGTCTCGACAGAGGCTTTATCCATCTCTACAACTAGAGTAGAGCATTATGTCCAATATATACGATATAAGTGGAAACTACCTTAAGGTGTTTCCTAAAAGCGTAGTTTAGAAAAAGTCGCGGATTTCTTGTCGTAACAGAATGCCTTATCCTGGCAAAAGGTTAGAGGATTGTTCAAGTGACAGCCCGAAGAAACAGCGGTTGGCAAGAGTGATTCTGCGTTTTATCTCAGCGCTGGTGTTGCTGTCGCTGGTCATCAGTGGGCCAAGGTAGACGAATTCCTTGACCACTTTAAAGTTATATCCGCCCATGGTGACGTTCTGGCCAATACGTCGGTATTATCCGTCTCTTTTAGATGAAAGCAGATATTTGGTTTTACTCTCATTAACCTTGAGACCCATCTTAGCCGCTTCTACCTCAATGCTTACAAAGGCCTCATTGACGTCTCGCTGTGTCCGTCCAATCGCGTCAATGTCGTTGGCGTACGCAAGCAACTGCGTAGACTTGAAATAAATCGTACCTCTTGTGTTGGCCAGTGACTCTTGCACGATCTTTTCAAGCACGATGTTGAAAAAGTTGCATGACAGCGCGTCACCTTGCCTAAATCCTTTTTTAACATTAAAGGTCTCGGCTTGCTCACTACCGACCTTAATGGAGCAGCGAGAATTCTCCATTGTCATCCTGCACAGTCGGATGAGTTTGGCAGGGATGTTAAAACTAGACATGGCCTTGTATAGCTCATCTCTATACACGCTGTCATATGCAGCCTTGAAATCGACGAAGAGGTGGTGAGTGTCGATTTGGTATTCCTGGGTCTTCTCCAAGATCTGCCGTAGCGTAAATATTTGGTCTATTGTGGATTTACCTGGCCTGAAACCACACTGATAAGCGCCGATCAGGTTATCCACAAACGGTTTCAGGCGTTAACACAATTTGGCAGAGAAGATCTTATATGGGATGTTAAGTAGACTTATTCCCCTATAGTTGGCGCAGTTATAGGGGTCTCCTTTCTTATGGACCGGGCAAACGATGCTGAGATTCCATTCGTCGGGCATGCTTTACTGCGACCATACCTTGCAAATGAGATGGTGCATGCACCTTACCAGCTCATCTCCAGCCGCCTTGAGGAGCTCAGCAGAAAGGTCGTCTGCGCCCACGGCTTTATTAGACTTAAGTCTTGATATTGCTATTTTGACTTCGTCTAGGTCGGGTGGACTGAATTCTGTTTCATTGTCGTCCATTACGAATGGCTCGTCCTGCCTGACAGCGGTATCTTGTCTATCATCGCCGTTATACAGTCTGCAGAAGTGATCTTTCCAAATCCTCAGCATAGACTGCGACTCTACTACCAGTTCTCCATTTTCATCCCTGCAGGCCGCCGCTCTGGCTTTGTAGCCATGGCATGTTCGGTTTACCTTATTGTAAAACTTACGGGCGTCATTCCTGCGGAAGCATCTCTCCATCTCCTCGATCTCACGCTTTCCGTGCTCTCTCTTCTTTCTTCTGAAAAGCGTGTGTTCCTCTCTTCTCTTCTGCTCATAGATTTCGCGAGCAGCTCTCGTCCGTCGTTGCAGCATGGCTTTATATGCATCTTGTTTTGCTGCATGGGCTTGTTCGCATTGTTCATCGAACCAGGGGTTTCTAGGTGGTGGCGGTTTGAAACCCAGCACCTCTGAGGCAGCGTCTCTGACGGCGCTCTGGCAATGCGCCCATTCCTGCTCTATTGTTTGTGCTGTTGTGGGCGGATTTTGAATGAGCTTGGAGGAGACACGATCGGCAAAGATTCTGGCAGTCTCCTGCGATTGTTGCTTTCCGACGTCAATCTTACGTTGTGCTACTCGACTCCGAAGCATTCCTGATATTCTCATCCGTGCCTTGGCCACAACAAGGTAGTGGTCCGAGTCGTTGTTGGCCCCTCGGAAGGTTCGTACATCGAGAAGACAGGAGGAGTGTCTGGCGTCGATGGCAATGTGATAAACCTGGTTGGTGGTCGATTGATCAAAAGACCGCCAGGTACCCTTGTGGATGTTGAGATGGGGGAATCGCGTGCTTGCTACAAGGAGGTTACGCCCCGCTAGGAAGTCAATTAGCCTTAGTCCGTTGTCGGATGTGGTGTTATGGAGGCTATGCTCTCCTATGATCGACCCAAATATGTCCTCATTGCCCAGTTTTGCATTAAAATTTCCTAGAACTATTTACATGTCTTAGCTCTGACATTGGGCATAGGTTCTATCTAGGAGATAGTAGAATTCTTCTATGAGTCGATCGTCCTTTTCTTCCGTTGGGGCGTGAGCGCATATTAAGCTAATGTTTCCAAATTTAGTTTTGATGCGGATTGTTATGAGGCGTTTGCTTATGTCTCGGAAGCTTAAGACTTTTTGGCGGAGTCTTCCTCGAATAACGAATCCGCACCCGAATAGGCGCTGTTTGTTCTCCTTGTAGCAGTTCCCGTAGTAGGTGTCGCAGTTTTTCATCCGTTTTTTGCCTGGTCCATCCCATCGCACTTCTTGGAGTGCGGTTATATCTGCTTAATAGCAGTTGAGGGTTTGCTCCAATTGATCGCCTGCACCCGGTCTGTTAAGGGATCTAACATTCCAGGTGCAGACTCTCAAGTCCGTTAGTCGTTTGCAGGGGTCGTCAGCTTTGTATCCGTCCGTATCCGAGGCTTGTTGTCGTTTCGGAACAAGTAGATTTTTAAGTGATAGGGATGTTACCCCTAAGCACAACCCCCAACCTGGAGGGCCAGGTTCCTCTTGCCCCAGAAACAAGGGGTTGGGTCGCTGCACACATTGGTTCACTACCTGGCGGGTGCCAGGGTAGCTATCCAGGGGGGGCTACGCGGACTCTGTGTGTCAACTTGGATTGAGCAGGGACAGAGATCGAAGTTGGCGTTTGCCATGTTAAACGCGCTCTACTTCTTTGCTCTGTTTGCTCGCTCCCTCCCCCCTCTTTCTATAACAAACGGAAAGTAATTAAAAGTAACATATAGAAAGAACCTCAAAAATAAAGAGAACAGAACTGGATCAAAAAATTGTAGCCTCGTTTTTAGACCGCTATTTGTAAATGACTACTGCACCTCTTGTCACACCCGAATGTCAATTAGCTCGATTGTTTACAATTTAGTTACAACCCGTATGCCATAGGTTCGTTTCATTGACCTTTTGTCAACGAATCTCCTCAGAGCACATCAGGCCTTTTATTACCAATCTAACGCTTTGATCAAACTAAAAATACCTTGTCTCAAACCTCTTTGAGCAGCTACCCGATCCACCGTTTAGAGTTTTATCTCTTTGGCAAACTAAAACCATCCGTGTGACGTAAAGTATACAACTCAAAGGTTGTTTACAAAAAATCAAACACAAACACGTATGGAATGTAAATCAAGTTAAATGGCCCAAGACCAGAAGCCCGCGAAGAGAATCACGGCATTCCCCCTATGACGTCCATCGTTCACGATGCCGCGTGACTATCGTATGCAGCACGCCCGAAGTAATTCAAACACCGGTACTCATTAAAGCAGTTTTCCAATCTTCCAGTTCATAACTTATTCACCGATCGGTATCGTACGGCTGCATCTTCAAACGATCACATGAAAGATGCGCTTACGACGCTGAGTGGAATGGGGAGCGGGGAAAAAGGGCTTCTCGTTCAATCTAAACAAAACGCGATTTATGGATGCGTGTAATTGCATAATGAATCCGATTTCAAGGAACCCATCTCTGAGTGGCTAAGTAGTGTGAAAGCAAACAGAAGCATCAGCGAATGGTCTCTCTGAACGATCGACCTCAGCCCAACGAGGCGATTAGTCTTTAGAGTAGTTATGGTCCCTCAGACCTAGCCATTGGGCTTCAGGGCTATTTAGAAAAACAAATAATTTGTTTAGCAATCTATTCTCTCAGGTCAAAGCTTAACTGCGCCCAGGTACGAGTATTTAGGTTAAAAGCGGCAGCTGACAGCAAACGAACTTTCATCGTTTCCTGTGGTTTCCACTTGTCTAGACCATGAAGCACCTGACTATTGGTTTATGGTAAACAAACGTACACGTACGACTCTGGTACAGTTCGAATGTCATCGGGGCAATCTCACATTTATCCATTAAATCAATTATCTAATGGTCAGTCTTAGGTGTTTGGTGATGCAAATAGTGTGGAGCAGAGTCGAACGAGAGACAAGAGTAATTACATCGATTTGTATTCAAAGGGATTAACGTAAATGGATTTAGAGATGCCTATCTCGAGAGAGATTCTTTCGATTCAATCAGATCTCAAACACTTTCATCTGTGAGTGGTACGACCGACGGGGAGTTGACAATGGCGGTTTGGGTAATGAGAAGCTTTGCCTAATCGAAACGTCTAATGAGGGGAAGGTAGATGTAGGGATTATTGGACTTTATTGGATGCCATATCACTTAACAAATTGGCTGGGTTCATTTTGAGGTTGTCAAATAGGAACTGGTGTGTTGTCTTTGGGCCCATTCGAATAGTTTCTAGATGAATCTCGATGAGTCAAAGATACCAGATGCGATTATTTGGTGTGATCGATTTGCTGCTGTTGGGGATAGTTATCTTTCAAAAGATTTCATAAACTTAAATTTAAAAATTAGAAACGCTGCAACTCTCTGATAGATGGAAAGCTGGTCGCACAGATTTTATAAACCATTGCTAAATAGACGAAAACTTGGGAGGTAACGAGCTTACCTCGTTTATACGGAACTTCTGGAATATTCCATACCCGTAAATCAATTGAAAAAAAGGAGAAATCGCACAAGACTGCTTATGGGTTATTTCTTTGCTTTTTAATAGGACCGGGATGATTAAGGTCTTATGTAAGGTCAACTTGGTCGTACGAGAGATGGCTTTACATCTCAAGCCCAAAGAAGCAGCGGTTGGCAAGAGTAATTCTGCGCTTGATTTCGAAACTGGTGTCGTTGTTCCAGGTCACTGCAAAGCCGAGGTATATGAAGTCCTTAACTACCTCAGACTTATATCAGCCAATATGCACGTTCTGTCCAAGACGACGGTGGTAAATGTCCTTTGTCGATGACAGCAGATATTTAGTCTTGCCCTCATTAACTGCCAAACCAATTTTCGCCGCCTTCATCTCAATACTCGCAAACGCCTCATTGACATCTCGCTGTGATCTACCTTGTGTCGACTTGAATTTCATTGGTTTTCTCCAGAATCTGCCGTAGTGTGAAGATTTGGTCGATGGTGGACTTCCCTGGCCTGAAGTCACACTGATAAAGACCTATCAGCTTATTTACGAACGGCTTCAGGCGTTCACACAAAACGACCGCGAAGATCTTGTATGCGACATTAAGGAGACATATTCCTGTGTATCGGGCAAACAATGCATGCTCCTAACCACCCCCAGCCACTTTGAAGAGTTCAGCGGACAATGCATCTACGCCAGCAGCCTTATTCGACTTGAGTTTCGACGGCAATCTCAAATTCGTCGAGGTCAGGGGAACGGAATTCTTTGCGATCTTCGTCGTTAAGAAATGGATCATTCTGCCTGACGGCAGTATGTTGGCTGTCATCGCCCTTATACAGTCTGCAGAAGTGGTTTTTCTAAATTCTAAGCATCGACTGCGATTCTACTACAGGTGTCCGTTTTCATCCTTACAGGCCTCCGTAGGGGCTTTATAGCCTTGAGCCATTCGTTTTATCTCTTGATAAAATCTTCGAACGTCGTGCCTGCAGTAGCACCTCTCCAAGTTTTCCATCATCCGCTTCTCGTGCTCTTTCTTTTTTCTCTTGAGAAGCTTATGTTCCTCCCTTCTTTTAAGTCTAACGAGCCGCTCTTGTTTTTTTTTTGTGTAGTGAGGCTTTGTATGCCTCCTGCTTTTCTGCATGAATCCTTCTACACTTGTCATCGAACCAGGTGTTTCGTCGTGGTGGAGCTTTAAGGCCCAGCACTTCCATTGTTGTGCTCTTCAGGGCTTGTTTGCACAGGCTCCATTGTTGCTCTACTGACTGAGTGGAGGATTGAGGTGTATCGGAGAGCTTAAGGGAGACGCGGTAGGGAAAGGCACTGGCGATCTCCGGCGATAGTAGCTTTCCGACGTCATAGCTTGGTGTTGTAAATCTCCTCCGCGGTGTTCGTGTTCTCCGTTGACGTATCTCGGCTACTACAAGATTGTGGTCTGAGTCGATGTTTGCTCCTCGGAAGGTAGGAACATCAAGAATGGTGGAGGAGTGTCTGACGTCAATCGCGATGTGATCAATCTGGTTGGTGACTGATTGATCTGGCGACCGCCAGGTGCCTTTGTGTATATCGAGGTGGGGTAATCGTGTGCCTGATAAAAGAAGATTTCGCCCGTGGCAAATTATAAAAATTTCCTTGGAACGCGAAAATATAGAACAAAAACAAGTGGTACATTTTTTAGCCCAATGGGACAGAAGCCTTATTTTCACTTTCCCACTTTTTTGCTTACTTTAGTCATGTCGGACTATAAGGAGCCAGAATTTAAATTGGTTGGTATGAGTTTTGAGAGAACTGGGAGCAGACGATGATACAGCTTCACTTCCGTCAGGACCTGACTCTGATATTTCAACGGTGACTTCATGTGGGTCAGGTTCCAATTTACATCTTGAAGGTCAGGTACCTCAGTTGGTATTACCTTTTGATTCGGAATACGATATTTCTCTTTCGGAAATCCAGCAACAAATTGTATGAGCGAAATGAAAACATTCATTGGGATGAACTTACTTATGGGAATTAAGAAGCTCCCTAGCTATAAAGATTATTGGTCCTCTTCACCAGATTTATACGACTCCTACATCAGTTCCTGTATGAAGCAAGCTCGGTTTAGTTGGTTGCTAAATAATTTACATATAAATGATGTGTGTGTTGAACCAAAACGAAGTGCTTCCAATTACGATAGGCTCTGGAAAATTAAACCTATGCTCCAAATGCTCTCAACAAATTTAAGAAAATGTGCAGATCCTACACGTGAATAAGCCATAGACGAGTCCGAGATCAAACTCAAGGGCCGGAGCTATATGAAACAGTAAGTGCCAAAGAAATGCGACCCGCAGGGAATAGTTGATGTAAGCAGCATTTCCAGCAGCTGCTTAACGAGCATGACCAAGAGAGAGTGGCAGGGACCGGGGAAATCCCAACTCCAGCCGTTGAAGTAGTCCTTCCACTCAGCATCGAAGAAGTCGGCACAGCAATTCAGAAGCTGAAAAACAGCAAGGCCGCAGGCTCAGATGGCTGCCCATTAGAGCTCTTCAAGGCTAGCGGCGATGTTCTGGTAGGGAGCATGCACCAGGTCATCTGCAGAATTTGGGAAGACGAAAGCATGCCCGACGACTGGAATACCAGCTCTATATGCCCCATCCACAAAAAAGGCGATCCTATCTCTTGCAAGAACTATAGAAGTATATCCCTGCTCAATGTCGCATACAAGATACTGTTCAGCGTATTATGTGAACGTCTAAAAGCATTTTGCACCGCACTAATCGGCAGCTACCAGTGCGGCTTCCGGCCCGGCAAATCAACCATTGATCAAATTTTCACACTTCGACAAATACTGGAAAACACCAACGAGTTTCGAATCGATACACAACATCTTTTCATCGATTTCACAGCCGCATACGACAGCATTCACCGTGAAGAACTGTTTGGGGCGATGGCCGAATTCGGGATCCCGGTAAAACTGATCCAGTTGTGTCGCGCCACGGTAAAAAACACGCAATGCACCGTGCAACTCGATTCTAGGACCTCGGAACCATTCGAAACATGCACCGGATTTCGGCAAGGAGATGCGCTGTCATGTGACTTCTTCAACCTGGTGCTGGAGCAGATAGTGCGATGGGCAGGCATCAACAGGGAAGGCACTATCTTTTACAAGTCCATCCAGCTGCTAGGATACGCGGATGATATCGACATCATCGCGTGTTCTCGCTGTGGCATTGTGGAAGCATTCACGGCGATTGAAGAACAGGCCAAACGAGTTGGCCTTAAGATCAATGGGGACAAAACGAAATACATGCTGTCAAGCAAAAACCATTCCGTCGCTCACCACCTCGGACAAAACATAACAATTGACAGCTACAATTTCGAGCTAGTTAAGGAGTTTGTCTACCTCGGGGCAAACGTAAATTCCACAAATGACACCACAGTGGAGATCCGGCATAGAATCGCCCTTGGCAACCGCTGCTATATCGGCTGGTCTAAACAACTTTACAAAACGCTCATTCTACCAGTCTTGCTGTACGGAGCCGAAAGCTGGACGATAAGCAGGACAGCGGAGCTGATTTTGGGTTCTTTCGAAAGAAAAATTCTGCGGCGGATATTTGGTCCTATCTGTGAGGAAGGTGAATGGAGAAGAAGACACAACCGCGAACTCTACGAGCTGTACCAAGATGTGGATGTAGTCCGGAAGGCAAGGATCCGTCGACTACACGAGAAGAAGAGGAAGACCGAACCTCCGGTATAAAGACCAAGTAATCGCGGATGTAAGACATCTCGGTCTTGACAACTGGAAGCAGCGTGCCCGGGACCGTCAAGGATGGAAGGCAGCTATAGCTCAGGCTCAGATCCTCCATGGATCGCTGGCCTGATAAGTAAGTAAGTAAGAAAGGAGACCCCTATAACTGCGCCAACTAAGGGGGAATAAGTCTCCTAAACATCGCATATAAGATCTTCTTTGGCGTATTGTGTGAACGCCTGAAACCATTTGTGCATAAACTGATCGGCTTTTATCAGTGCGGTTTCAGGCAAGGTAAATCCACAATAGACCAAATATTTACGCTACGGCAGATCTTGGAGAAGACCCAGGAATACCAAATCGACACTCACCACCTCTTCGTCGATTTCAAGGCTGCATATGACAGCGTGTATAGAGATGAGCTATACAAAGCCATGTCTAGTTTTAACATCCCTACCAAACACGTCCGACTTTGCAGGATGACAATGGAGAATTCTCGCTGCTCCATTAAGGTCGGTAATGAGCAAACCGAGACCTTTGATGCTAATAAAGGATTTAGGCAAGGTGAAGCGCTGTCATGCAACTTTTTCAACATCGTGCTTGAAAAGATCGTGCAAGAGTCACTGGTCAACACGAGACGTACGATTTATTTCAAGTCTACGCAATTGCTTGCGTACGCCGACAACATTGACGTGATCGGACGGACACAGCGAGACGTCAATGAGGCCTTTGTAAGCATTGACGTAGAAGCGGCTAGGATGGGTCTCAAGACTAATGAGGGTAAAACCAAATATCTTTCATCTAAAAGAGACGGACGACACCGACGTATTGGCCAGAACGTCACCATGGGCGGATATAACTTTGAAGTGGTCAAGGAATTCGTCGACCCGAAGAGTCTTCGAATCCACCGCAGAAGGAAGGCGCGACAGAGGACGGCCGCATCAACGGTGGCGCACGCAGGTGGAAGGGGACCTTAACCAACTGGCCGTGCGGCGCTGGAAACAGCTGGCTAAGGACCGTGCCAGCTGGAGACGCTTGTTGGTTGAGGCCCAAGTTCACCACGGACTGTTGCGCCACCTAAGTAAGCAATTGTCTGAATTGCGCCTAATGTTTGGAACATAAGGTTAGCCGCGAAGTGGAAGCATCTGAGCTTTCCTCAGACCACTCACCTATTATATTAACGTTGAGTAATACTGATCCACCCTCTTCTTCTTTGGTGGCCTTACAGCCAGAGCCAAGCATCACTCAATCACCCATGTTGTGTGTGATTTATTTTTCACACAGGCCTGACCCTCCTAGGCTTGTTAATATAAGAACCACCTGGTAGGGTTTTAAAAATGAGGTTGAGAAGATATTCAACTGAGAGCTCCACTAAGAACACCTTATGCACTAGTAGTCGGATTATCCACCTCAAATTAAAGATCTAGTTAAGGAGTAGCGGAAAGCGCGTAAATGTTGGCAACAGAGTCGAGCACCGCAGCCAAAAATTCATTCAAATCGATTACGCAATATGCTCAAGAAATCGATCAGAGATTTTAAAAACCAAATTCTAGGCTCATAAGTAAAAAAATTGACGGCGGCAAAAGATTCATATTGCTCTCTATGTTAAGCTGTCTAAGGTCTCAAAAAGTCCCAAATAAAAAAGTCTACATGAATGGGCAAGCTGGGATAAAGGAAAGGCCGCAGACTTTGCTGAATATCTTGAGGAACGTTTTAAGCCATCCACAGGTCATTCGATGGACGATCGCTTATAACAAACAAGGCTTTAAGGATCATAAGTCTCTACTTAGAAATGCTTCACTAAAACTCCAGTTTCTTATTAATGTTAGAATATGTGCCGGGCCAGTGGAAAGTTGAGGAAGACATAATGGCTCCAAGGCCGGGTAAAGCACTAACAGACAAGAAATTGCATCGTCCGATTCCACTCTTGCCGATAATTTCAAACACTTTCGAAAAAATTTTACTTAATCGCTTAGAACAGCTCATTGAAGAAAAGCGTCTCTAACCAAATCATCAGTTTGGTTGCAGAAGCAAGCATTTAACTGTTGACCAAGTACATCGAACAATCGTTGTGTAGGAAAAGCATTGGAACACAAACTGATATGTTCGACGCGTCTCAAACCTTTAACAAAGTGTGGCACCAGATTTTATGTCTAAATTAAGACCACTTAACGATACTAATTCTGTCCATGTGCATTTGGAGTATGATGCACGATGAGCGAGTTCGGATCCCGATAACACCAACACTTTCGGATGGTTATTTCGCGATGTCCCTCCTCGGCGGGATTCTGGCTAAGCCCCCCCGTAGTATACTTGCCATGAAAAAGCTTTTCGACTCACGACGTTCGGAATTAGCATTAAACTGTAGGTCCCTTTCACCTGTGTGAGAAATAAATCGCACACAACATGGGTGAAAGAGAGAAACTTGGCTCTGGTCCTTCATGGGCTGTAATGCCACCAAAAGAAAGAGATAATAAATGGAAAAAATTAAAACACTGGACATCTCTTGATGTACATACTTGATGTAGTATTCTAGCCTGAAGCCACACTGATAAGGACCTTTCATCATATTTTCAAAAGATTTCAGGCGTTCACTCAAAGGAGATTTAGTCCTCTGTAGTTGGCGCAGTCGGAGGGGTCTCCTTTCTTGTGGATCGGGCAAATAATGCTAAGACTTTATTCCTCAGGCATGCTTTGCTCTGACCATAACTTACCGGGGCTTCCGGCCCAGAAAATCGACTGTAGACCAAATATGTACACTTCGACAAATCCTCTTGATCGATTTTAAAGCCGCATACGACAGCATTCATCGCAAGGAATTGTTTGATACGATGGCTGAATTCGGGATCCCAGGAAAATTGATCCGACTGTGACGCGTTACGCTAAAAAATACGCGATGCACCGTGCAGTTCGGTTCTAGGACATCTGAACCGTTTGAAACATACACTGGATTTCGGCAAGGAGATGCGCTGTCATGCGACTTCTTTAATTTAGTGCTGGAGCAAATAGCGGATAGGGATAGGGAACGCACTATCTTTTACGAATCTGTCCAGCTGCTAGGATACAACGTCGCGCGGTCTCAGCGTGACGATGTAGAAGCTTTCACGGTAATTGAGGAACAGGCGAAACGAATTGGTCTTAAGGTCCGATCCGTCACTCACCACCTTGGACAAAATATAACGATTGACAGCTCTAATTTCGAGGTGGTTAAGGAGTTTGTCTACCTAGGGGCAAACTTAAACTAAACAAACGACACCACAGTGGAGATCCGGCCCTTGGCAACCGCTGCTACTTTGGTTTGTTCAAACAACTTGGCTCAAAACTCCTCACTCGAGTGAGGCTCCCACTGGTGGCCATGGTTAACACCATCGAGCGCCCATCGGAAGGTCTATAGTTCAAATTCGTTCATATCCAAGTAAAAGTAATCCCTATACGGACAAAAAGTATGCAACGCAGTTGTGAATGGAAAGTGACCAGACTTACTGCCTGCAGGCATAACACTCACAGTATATGGTCAACTGAAATTCATCCTCTGCGTATGCAATATTAAAAGTGCTCGAACGAATTAATACGGACTATAACCAAAAGCGGAATTTGGTCGGCTCTCGTCCTATCTAGGACAACCACCCCTGAGAGTAGTGAACGAACATCAACGACCCAAACCACTGCACTCCGATTAGGTTGTGTGTGTACCAACACATCACAAGAGAATATATAGTCATGCCTTACAAAACGCCCATACTGCCAGTCTTGCCATACGGAGCCGAAATCTGGACGATAAGCAGGACGGCGGAGCTGATTTTGGGTTCTTTCGAAAGCTAAAGTTCTTCGCCCGATATTTAATTCTGTCTGCGAGGAAGGTGAATGGGGGAGAAGACATAACCGCGAACTCTACGAGCTGTACAAAGATGTGGATATAGTCCGCAAGACAAAGATCCGTCGACTGCATTAGCTCGGCCATATCGAGCGCCTGAACACCAAAGCTCCAGCTAAGGGGGTCTTCGACTCCCAACCTCTTGGTTCGAGAAGAATGGAAGACCGAACTTCCGGTATAAAGACCAAATATACGAGGATGTAAGATAACTTGGTCTTGATAACTGGAAGCAGCGTGCCTTCCGTCAAAGATGGAAGGCAGCTATAGATCAGGCTCAGATCCTCCATGGATTGCCGGCCTGATAAGTAAGCAAGTAAGTAGGTAAGTAAGTATACCTTACAGATAAGCTGGTGCATGCTCCTAACCAGGTCATCTCCAGCTGCTTTGAAGAGTTCAGCAGACAGTCCGTCTGTGCCAGCAGCTTTTTTCGACTTGAGTTTCGATATGGTGATCTTAACTTGGTCGAGGTAAGGGGGACGGAGTGCTCTACGGTCTTGGTCGTTAAGAAATGGATCGATTTGCCTGACAGCGGTATATTGACTTACATCGCCGTCGTACAGACTGCAGAAGTGGTTTTTCCATATGGATTACTACTGGGTGTCCGTTTTCATCCCTACGTGTTTCCGTTCTCGCTGTCATGCCTGCAGTAACACCTCTCCAATTCCTCAATCGCGCACTTGTTTCTCCTGAGGAGCTTATGATCCTCCCGTGTTTTTAGCTGCTCTTGATCTTCTACGTAGCGAGGCTTTATATGCGTCCTTCTTCGCTGTGTGAATCCTCCTGGATCGTCATCGAACCAAATGGAGCCTAGCCCAACACCTCAGATGCTCGTTTGCAAAGGTTTCAATGTTGTTCTAGTGACTGGGTGGAGGGTTAAGGTATATGAGAGAGCTTAGAGGTCGGTAAAAGCACGTGCGGTTTCTGACAATAGTAGTTTCTGACATCATAACTTTGTATTCGTACTCTACTCCGCTGCGTTCGTGATATCCGTAGGCGTGTCTTAGCTACTACAAGGTAGTGATCCGAGTCGATGTTAGCTCATCGGAAAGCTCGGACATCAAGAATAGTGGAGGAGTGTCTGACGTCGATTGCGATGTGATTAATCTGGTCAGTGATTGATTAATCTGGCGACCCCCAAGTGCTTTTGTATATATCGCGGTGCGGGATGCGGTGCGGGTTATCGGATGTGGTGGTGCCGACAACTCGTTCAAAGATGCTTTCCTTACCCAGCTTAGCATTGAAGTCTCCTAGTACAATTTTGATGACATAACTGGGACATTGGGCATACTTTCTGTCTAGGAGATCGTATAAGTCATCTTTGATGGAGTCATCCTCGTTTTCCGTGGAAAATTGAGCCTTGATACGGATCTTTATGAAACCTTCGCTCGCATGCCGAAAGTAACAACAAATCCGCATCTGAACGATCGTTGTCCTCTCTCCCTATAGCAGTCGCCGTAGAAGATGTCGCAGTTTTTCATCCGCTTCATGCCGGTTTATTCCATCGCATTTCCTGGATAAGTCCGCTTTATAACGGTCTAGGGCATCCGCAAGTCTAGGGACTTAACACTCCACGCTTAGCGCCAAAAATCCTTGTCCTTTTTTAATTTTTTGGAATAGTCGTCAACATTAATCTGTTCCGTTTTATCGGAGGCTTGCGGTTGTATCCGAGCAATTGTGAGGTTTTCCGGTGTCGGTTTGGTAGACCCAATCGACATTGATCCTGTTTTGTGGCGCAGGATACTCGCCATTCGTCCTCTTCCGTTAGTAATTTCCATAGCCAGGAAATTTCCATATGGCACCACTAGGAGGTGGAAATAGGACCTAGCTAACAGAGCTAGAAGGTGTTTGGCTGCAGAGGCTCTTACTTGCTTTTTCAGCGGATTAGCACCCGCTACTTCCACAAGGCTAAGGCAGTCATACCAACCTAAAAATAACACAATTTCCCCGAAACCATTTGTGCGTGCAGTTTAAATTCAAATGTCACCTTACTTTGGGAACACCTTAGTACAAATTGCTTATTTGGCTGAGGCTTAAAACCGAAAATTGTCTAACATTGGGAACCTGCAGCGCACACAACCTGCCGCTAGTTGCCTTTAGCTCTGGTTGGTTAAACATTCTGCCACACTTTCTGTGCCTCCTCAGATCCGGTTGTTCCTTCAGGATTGAACATATCTAGAGCCAGATATTGATATGTTTGGACCTTAGTTTGTTATTCCGCAAAATACCTTTCCAACTAATGGGTATAGCTACAGTGAAACTCACTCGCCTAAGTATAGCGATATTTCTCTAAATACGTTAACAGACACACAACAGTGGTTCGTAGTCAGCAGTCACCCAACATCATCGAACAAGTTTGAACGAATTCATAGCCCGTGAAGAAAGCGGGGCATGAATGACATGAATTCTCTCGAACTACGAATGAAGCCAACAAGAAGAGAGTAATTCACTCGGTGAATCCAGTACCCAAACCAGTAATCAGCTGTCGTTTGTTATTGTTTACGTCCCATTCAACTATTGCCGGTAGAGATATTATATCTTTTTTGTTTTGACTAAATATTCATCACTTGGGGGTTGTTTTCCCTACGCTATATAGGGTAGGACTAGACGTTGCACAACACGCAAAATATTCTTTTAAAAAGCCAGTAGACGCGCGTTACCGATGGGTCTTCGTTTTGTTAAAGTTTTGTCGTTTTGCTGAGTGAAAAAAAAAAACGAATTTGAGATACCAGCTCCAAAAGAAATCCAATATTTTCTCACTTGTGTTCTTAATAAGAAAATTCTAATTGAAGTTTAGTCATTAAGCAAACCCTATTTCAATCTTGCCCTTTCACATACTCGCACTCTACGACCAAGAAATGGGTGTGTGTCGTGTGTACTTGAAAAACTTTTAAAACTTCGACACATTAAGGGAAATTGGACCCGAAATGAGGACACATTCCCTCAGACTCAATTAAAAACTCTATCTCCAGACACAGGGGGTATTAGTGTCTGTAACCGAAACCTCTTAAAGATTCCCAATTAATACACACTCACCACTTGAACTGCAATTACCATTAATTAGATACAACATATGTACGATTAAGATGCATCTGCACTTCACCCCATTACCATAGGGAGACTATACGATATCCATATCGAGTCTCAAGCACATGTTCCAGGCAGTGAACCTGTGCGCTGTGAATTCTGGCGCCAAAAACACCATTACCCGATTCAGTTCTCGATACACATTTTTCCCTCTGCAATCGTATCATTTCCATCCCACATAAAATGAATCGCGCTCTCCCGAATGAATCCCACAATCGAGCGCCATCATCCACCATCGTATGTTGTATCCATGGCTACCAATCCATGCGTACGTTAATGGGAATGCATCGGTTGCGGCCGGCAAAGTGTTCAGTCTTCACCGTCCTCATGTCTGTCAGTTCTTCGTCAGTGTTGTAAATTCAGTTCTTCGTGAACCTTCTGATTGAAGAGTCGACTTTGAAACCGAAGCCCGTTCTCGTCACGTTTGCTGAACATTCTTCTGTAGAATAAGCACACCATTGTGCCGCGTCGCGTTCATCTGAGATTCTTAAGTCTGTGAGGCACTATGAAGTGAAATACCACTTGCTTGGAGCCCACACAATTGTCTGACGGTTGCGTTGGAATTTTTACTTTTTTATTTCATACGAGTCACTCGGGGGTGTTTTCCACTTCAGTTACTGAGTATTGTCTGCTGTTCTTCAAGATAAGAATTTAACAAACAATACATGTGCGAAGAGAATAAAAACTAAAAATGAAATTGAAGTTATGATCGAATCTGAATGCATGGCGCGTGGAAATATGTGAGATTGCAGTACATTCGCGTTCGCGGTTCCTGTCCTTCCTTCAACACCTTAACATTTCTTCGCGTCCCGTCATCACGATTCTCGATGTTATACTCATTATCGTTCCGTAGCCTTGCATTTAGGCGCGATAAAACGACTTTAACGACTTTTTTTTTACGATAAAAAAACACAAGTACATGCAGATACTGATTGAGTATCTTTTTCAATTTTCCGGTCTCGGAGGTCTACAAAAAAGAAAAGAGTATGCGAGTGGATATCAGACAAGTGTTTTATCTTTAATTGGATGTGATTTTATGGTGTAAGTTATTGCCAAAAGTGATTCTTATTCCCTTTGGGTCTCCAAGCGACGTGAGTGAATGCCGGATAAGTGCGAAATATAATCAAAACGATTGGAAGAGTTATTCCTGTCGAACACGTACGAAACGAACGAAGCAGACACGCAGTCACCAGCTCCTTTGGATTACGATTGTAATTGCTGAGGATTGTACTGTCTAACATGGATTATCAATTTTAACGAGCTTGTGGAAGGTAAGTTACTAATGTGAAATCTGTCATTAAACAGCCTAAGTTTGAGCATCTTTTATTGCTCGTTTGAAGCGAAAGGGGTATTTCGAAAACAATTCTTCCGACTTCAGGCATTTTTAGTTGTGCACCTGTTAAATAAATGTACATATATTCGGATCCTCGATACTAATGAGAGTAGCTGCATAGTTTTTACTAAGTTCTTAGAAGATTCTGTTAACAATCAATAGTATCCTAGTTCCATGTGGGCAACAATAAACCGTCATTTTTCATTTAAAAATATATATTTTTTTTTAAATATGGTGTTACAGCCCATGAAGGACCAGAGCCAAGCTTCCTTCAATCACCCATGCTGTGTGTGATTCAATTTTCCCATAGGTAAAAGGGGCCTACGTTTTATTGCCGGTTCCGAACGGCGAATTTCGAGAAGCTTTTCATGACAATTTTACTACAGGAGGTTTTGTCAGGACCCCGCTGAGGAGAAACACCGTGAAAAACACGTTCGATGACATGGCTGTGTCGGGATTCGATCCCGAGTCATCGGCGTCAGAGGCCTACACACTACCCACTCCGCCACGGTGCTCTCACCGTTGCGCTATCCGAAACCTTAATCATTCCGGTCCCCCTCTATGGCGCAGAAGCCTAGACCTTAACGAAAGCGAATAAGGAGGCCCTTGGTAATTTCAAGAGGAAAATTCTGCGTTCAATCTTTGGACCCGTTTGTTTAAAAGTGGAGAAGATAAAACGAGGAAATATACAGGGGGCGTTGTCAGAACCCCGCTGAGGAGAAACACCGTGAAAAATAAGTTCGATGACATGGCTGTGTCGGGATTCGATCCCGTGTCATCGGCGTCAGAGGCCAACACACTACCCATTGCGCCACGGTGCTCTTACCGAGGAGGGATGCCGCTAAATAAACATTCGATGGCGTTGGTCCAATCGGGATCCGAATTCGCTCATCGTGCGCCAGAGTCAAACACACTAACCACTGCGCCACGACGCATATTTAACCACTTAACAGTCGGATTTTTGAGAAAAAAGAAGTAAAAAAATTGTCACTTTTTTTTTTATTTGACTTATACATATACATATGTATATATAACTGTTTTTCCCGCTATTGAGGAACAGGCGACGAAATACTCGGGCAAATCACCACCAACAAGTTAAAACCAAACTTGCCCGAACGAGACTCGGGTTCGTCAGTGTACGGAAAATGTCATGCCCGAGTGCTGTTCGGGCAAAACTGTCAAGTGGTTAAAACAAAAAAAACGCTTCTTCTTCTTCTTAACGGGCGCTACAGATCGGAGTAAGCCTGGCCTCAACCAACATGCCCCTCCAACTAGAACGATCTTTTGCTAGCCTTTTCCATTGCCAAACACCAAGTTGGCTGGGGTCCCCTTCCACTGGTGTGCGCCATCTTAAGTGCGGCCGTCCTCTGTTTCTTCGTCCCTCGGGGTTGGATTCAAAGACTCTCCGGACTGGAGTTGTGGCCTAGTCACCTTAGGCGTTGTATACGTAGACGCCTGACTAAACTCATGACGCTGTACAGCCTGTAAAGTTCGTGGTTGAATCTCTTCCTCCATCCCCCGACTGCGTTTACAGGCCCGAAAATCACCCACAAAATCTTTCTCCCGAACCGACCAAGGGCCTCCTCATCCGCTTTTGATAGTGTCCATGCTTCTGCGCCGTACAGCAGGACCGGGATGATAAGCGTCTTTTATAGAGTCAACTTTGTCGTTCGGGAGGGGGCTCTACTACTCAATTGCCTCCTGAAACAGCGATGGGCAAGAGTGATTCTGCGTTTGATTTCGGAACTGATGTCGTTGTACCAGGTCACTGCGGAGCCAAGGTAGAAAAAGTCCTTAACTACCTCAAACTTACATCTGCCAATACAAACGTTCTGGCCAAGACGTCGGTGGTGAGCGTCCTTTTTTGATGATGTTGGCCAGTGATTTTTGCACAACCATTTCTAATACGATGGTGAAGAAATCAGAGCAGCGAGCTTTCTCCACAGTCATCCTGCATAGTCTGACGAGTTTAGCAGGTATGTCAAAGGTAGACATAGCGTTGTATAGCTCATCTCTAATTACGCTGTCGTATGCGGCTTTGAAGTCGATCAATAGGTGGTGAGTGCCGTTTTGAAATTCACTAGTTTTTTCCGGGATCTGCTTTAGTTTAGTGATTTTGTCGATGGTGGACTTCCCTGGCATGAATCCGCACTGATAAGGATATATCAACTTATTTACAGAAGGCTTCAGACGCTCACACAAAATGGCCGAGAAGATTTTGTAGGCGATGTTAAGAAGACTTATTCCTCTGTAATTGGCGCAGCAGTACGTTTGGTCACTTTCCATTCACAACTGTGTTGCATACTTTTTTCCGTATAGGAATTTCTTTTTTTTGGCTATGAAACGAATTTGAACTATAGACCTTCCTCTCGACGGCCGATGATGTTAACCACTGCACCACGGCCACCCCATGCATCCTGCTTGTGTGAATCCTCCTCCGCTCGTCATCACCATCGTCTTCGTGGTGGAGCCTTGAAGCCCAAAACTTCAGATGCAATACTTTTCAGGCCTTGTTTACTGCCGTTCTATTGACAGCCTGGTGGGTTGAGGTATATAGGAGAGCTTAAGGGAGACGCGGTCGGTAAAAGCACGAGCGGTTTCTGGTGAAAGTAGCTTTTGGACGCCATTACTTTGCATTCTTACTCTACGTCGCCGCGTTCCGTGAAATCCGTAGGCGACTCTTGGCTACTACAAGATAGTGGTCCGAGTCGATGTTAGCTCCTCGGAAAGGGCCTGACATCGATCGCTATGTCGTCAATTTGGTTACTGATTGATTGATCTCGCGTCCGCTTAAATAATTTATATATTTTATAACCTAACCTCTTGGCCTTAACTCTCTAGTTCCCATGCCTAGATTGATAAAAAAAAAAAAAACGATTTTTCCTACTCGATAGTAATTTTAGATAAGTTGTCGACCAAGGAAAAAAATGTCAAAGAACATCGATGATAGGTGATAGGAGTCAAACTGTGGCAGTTAGATGCAATGCTTACAACCCTATTGTCACGCCACTTAGCTGCAAGGATTTCAGCGGACAATTTGAGACACAACTCACCCCTAGGCTTTTTCTTCATATCTTTTGTGCTCGGAAGCGTACAATTTTCGAGCAGGTTTCCACGAATAGTTCAAGTTCCTCTAATATCTTGCTCCCGCAAATACTTCAGTGATGAGGGCACTGTGGCGCAGTGGGTAGTGTGTTGGCCTCTGACGCCGATGACACGCGATCGAATCCCGACACAGCCATATTCTTGAACGTGTTTTCACGGTGTTTCTCCTCAGCGGGTTCTGACAAAACCCCCTGTAGTAAAATTGTCATGAAAAGCTTCTCGAAATTCGCCGTTCGGAACCGGCAATAAAAACCGTAGGTCCCTTTCACCTATGTGAAAATGAAATCACACACAACATGGGTGATTGAGAGAAGCTCGGCTCAGGTTCTTTATGGACTGTACCGCCAACATACGCCATTTGTATATACAAATACTTCAGTGATGGTAAGCCAGTAAAAAAATTGTCGAAGTAGATTATGTATGGCCCCAGTTCTTCTGGTAGCCTGGGATGGATTTCCAAAACAATTGCAGCTCCTAGGGCCAGATGCACCTCGATAAAGCTCACAACTTACCAAATATCCATGGCGAGTTGCTGCTGACCAAACTTTATGGCTAAGCCTTATTGGTTTTCCATGGATATGTTGCTTTGTTCCATGTCTCCCAAAGTACGACACTATGGTCTCATCCATTGATGCGACGGACTAGCTTTTTCGAAATTCGCTGTAATCCCGAACTTGCCACGGCAAGGACGTACTGCCGCAAAGATTACCGAATTTCAAAAAATCTGGAAGCAACAAGCTCATTGTGAGTGTTACTCTTCACTTGCCAGAACATTCTCATAAACTTTGGCCCTAAGTATCCAGTCAGCAGCAATATTGCAATATATAGTTACTTTACCTCGTCCGTGGTAACACTTGGAGTGTGATTTCTCTGAAGTGCGTCTAAATTGCTCACTTCTGATATTAAGGTAACAATTTCATCATTAAGCAGAATTTCGAAACATTCAACGGGAGTCAGGTCTTCCTGTATGTTGCTTACAAAGACTTCCTCGTCGCAGTCTCCCTTACCACAAGTAGTAAATGAGGAATTGTTTTCCCGTTTTCTTATGGTATTTTCTTTCTTCCTTTTTTTCGGAGTCGGAACAGCGACTTATTCAATCCTGTCGTCGTTTTCTCCAGGAACAGAATGTCTTTGTGTTTCCACAACCGAAGCATCTGACTTTGGAGTTGCAGGATGTAACCATCATTTTCGTCCCCACTGTCTTCATCAGTCACCACCCCATCATCTGGAGGGAATAAAAAAAGATCCCCTGGGTCCGCCCCGGCTTGCAAGTCCTCAACAATCTCATCCAAGGTCAACCTGTAAAGCGCAAGAAAAGCTCAAGGATTACATCACATTTTATGTTTGAGTTATTTGTCTTTTTGAAGTACAATGCCCAGTGTCACCCGCAGATTACACGTCGTATTTTCAACTTCCCAGTGTGTGTATGTACGTATGTACGTATGTGCCAACATATTTGGTATCGATCATCTCTAGAGCCAAAGACGGTACTAACGTGGGACTGATTTTATTTCACGCGTAATTACGTAACTTAGAACTGGTTAAGTTTCTAATATAACACCATAAGTTCATGGAAAAGTTGCTGAGAACTACAACCAACATGAAAATTCGGTCGGTTCCTCTCTTTCTATCTAGGACAACCACCACTGGAGAGTAGTGAACATCTACGACCCAAACCACTGCACTCCGTTCAGGTTGTGTGATAAACATTAGACAAAAAATGGATGTATGTATATGCATCTTCTAAACCATTGAAAACCACATAACGTCATACTGTTAAGAGTTACAAAACATTTACGTGAAAAATGTGTTTATTTAAAACTTGTTGCATAGTTCCAGGCAGAACTATGATTGAACTAAAAGAAGCCAAATCCGTATTTTGTATGGGAAATTCAAAAGCTTATGATTTCAGTATTCGTCAAATATTGTAGTAGATGTGTAAGCTAATGTTTATATTATTACGAAAATGAAATCGTTGTGAATAGGGTTCGATCACTGGATTGCGATACACACACTTTATTTATTATTGCAACCTCAGATCACGCTTCACCTTTATTACAAGTTTTTACACACTTAACACTTTATTGCTTACACACACTTTTTACACACTTTGTCTCTACAACTCAGTAGGTGGCTTGATTACTTCCACACCGAACACCGACTGATCACTCGTTATTGAATTCCGAAATCTGAATGCCCCCAAGGGCGAGTGCTCCCGCTTATATAGCCCTCGCTCAACTTTCTCGAATGTTCGGGGTCAGACGTTCCCCTTGAGAAGTCTCGGGAATGCTCTGGCATTTACATTCACCAGCATGCCGTTGGTTACCGTAATTTCGTTTCTTAGCTGCAACAGATCATTCCAAACTTTGACAGCGAAATTCGAACACAACCGTCCGTTTGTGTGTTGGGATTGAGCTTCATCAAACCTTCCCGCATGTGTAAAAATCTTGATTATTTGAAAACAGTATTTCGAAGTTCATCGCCATAAACATAAGACCTATAATAATTAGAAGATATGAATCTAAATGCGTGGCCCTTACGGCTCGCACCAAGACCAATTTTTTTCTATAATATTTCTGTAAAATACCTTAATCTAGACAAAGAGTATAGAAATACTTTATATACTCTACAACTTACCCTTTCAGCCTTAAGCGAAGACTCTAGCCTAAACTAGTTTTAACTGGTATTAAAAACAATAAACTGTATTGAGCAATTAATGGTAATCCAGGGGACGCGCAACGTAGTCTGCAAGCGATAAAGAGTGACAAAAATAAATACGATGACACCCAGCTATAGGAAAATTGTTTCCCAATAATGATGCTTAGTTTTTAAGTAAGGCAAAATGGATAGTTTAATTCTACCAAGGTGACAGTTCCATACAAGCCATGTAGTCATTGTATGTTTGTCCTGCTTAAGCAGGTTTTGTCTCATTGTTTGATAGATTAACGCTTCTATGGTCTTAGCAAATATTCAGTTACTTAGGGACCAGACGGGTGCTTATCTATGTAGTTTAGAGCTTAGGAACCATTCAAAGCAATTTTGCAGAAGACCGAAGGAGGTAGTGCGTTCCATGATCGTTTGGTTCGGTTGAAGAAACAGTCTCCATATCTGACAGTACGACCGAAAACGGGCCTTAAAGTGAGCGATAGTACCGATAAAACAGAGAAAGGTACAACCCTGTGATGATCCAACGAGTGTAATGAATTTGTATTGTTGGAATATGTATGTATGTTGGCGTTACAGTCCATGAAGGGCCTGAGCCGAGCTTCTCTTTCAATCACCCATGTTGTGTGTGATTTAATTTTCCCATAGGTGAAAGGGACCTACAGTTTTTATTGCCGGTTCCGAACGGCGAATTTCGAGAAGCTTTTCATGACAATTTTACTACAGGGGGCTTTGTCAGAACCCCGCTGAGGAGAAACATCGTGAAAACATATTCGATGACATGGCTGTGTCTGGATTCTATCCCGTGTCATCGGCGTCAGAGGCCAACACACTACCCACTGCGCCACGGTGCTCGGTGGAATATCCTATGCATTTTATCGCGCTATCTTGTATTCTGTCTAGTAAGTGCAGTGAGGTCTTAGATGCACGAGACCAGACATGAGTGTTGGACTCCAACTTAGGACGAATGAACGCCTTATAAACAGTAGCCAGATCGGAGAGTGAGAAAAAATTCTTGCACATACCCAGGATGGAAAACTTGTGGGTTTCAAAGATACAAGTGCCATTCACGGATAATAGCATTAGGTTAGTGTTACGCTTTAATGACAGCATTGTGTTTTGGATGCATTAAATTCTACTCTTTTTACCCCACGTGGCGGGCTGTCGATATCGGAATTGAATGAGCTTAACATACGCTGCCGCTCACTATCTACAGCCAACGTGCAGGATCATAAAAACGTGAACCAATATGAAAAGCTGAGGGTACTATCTTCGGCGGCGAAGATAGAGTAGATGTAGCAGACAAGAGATAATTTATAGAAATGAGAAAGAGTAGCGGAGACAATACGGAGCCCTGGGGAACACCAGCATTTACAAATTGAGTATCAGACTTGAATCCATCCTAGACAACTTGAATTGACAGATTCGAAAGATAGTTTTGGGGTGGCCGTAGTGCAGTGGTAAACATCACCGACCGTCGAGCGCAAGGTTTGTAGTTCAAAATCGTTCCATAGCTAAGAAAAAGCAATTCCAGTAGGGGAAAAAAATATGCTACTCAGCTGTTGTGAATGAGAAGTGTTTGATCACTTCTATGGAGACATAATCCAGGTGGTATAATCCAGGTGTTTTGTTTCCTTTGGGTAGCAACACCAGATGTTGGTGTTTCCATGGTTCAGGGAAAATCCCCTCCTCAAGACACCTTTGCATTGGTTCTTTAAAAATGTCTGGTCTCTTTTTCACGGCTGTTCTTATCGCTACGTCTGTGATGCCGTCAGGTCCGGGTGCTTTCTTATCGCCTATTTTCCTGCATGCTTTCTAATATCCCTCGTGCCGTTGCCCAAAATAAATGGTCTATGGGAAAATAGGTGTTCTACTGCTCTTCCCAGCATTGGTAGGCAGGACATCGGTAGAGATCTGCTGCTCTTAGCTTCATACTTACTATCCTGAATGCCACCCCCACGGATCTAGGTCTGCTTCATTGCAGAGTTCATTAAAGCATCTTCCTTTCCTACTTTTGATGAAGGTGTTCAATCGTTCTTTGAATGTCTGTCCTAACTCGGGAACGCTGTGATCTGCATCGGGCCTGGTGGCATTTTGCCCTAAGCGTTGTGATCTCGTTGTTCCACCTGTAGCAGGGTTGCCCTCTTCCGCTCCTTAATCTCCAGGGCATCGCTGCATCACACACTATTGTGATTACTTGAGTAAGTTGGTGAGGTAGGTCATCCGCTGATCATTAGCATTTCTTCGAAAGACTCCTTGTCGAAGAATGCATCTCCACTTCGGTCCATTTAACTTGGGGCACTGCCTGGTTACTCTTTGCCAATGTTGAAAATAATCGTCTAGTAGTCGCTGTGAGTATTTTGCTGACTCGCCATTTTGTTTTACGCAGTAGCGAGTTACTCATACGACGCTTCGTCTATTATGGACACCTAACCTGCTTAACGAAAGGTGTTTTTTGCACCATTGTTCCCCAGGCATATTTCCAGTGATGGAACAGTTTGGAGTCCTTTCTAAGGCATGATGGCCGCGATTAGTAGTCGATTGATGCATAAGTCAGCGGGATGATGTGCGAGCAGAAGGTAACAGGTGGAAGGAGAGGAGGTGCCTATTGACATTGGTCTTAAATATTCGCAAATTGTATTGAGGGGGGAAGACCGAACGAGGTAGCGCGTTCCACTTTCGTGTGGTTGGGTTGAAGAAAGAATCTCTATATTTGACAGTACCACCGAAAACGGGCTTCAAAGTGAAATCGTTGGCATTCCGGGAGAAACGTGTATCGCGGGAGAAGTTTCGAAGGGGTGGAATGCAACTTGCTATTTCATTAGAGCATTTATGATGGAAGGGAGGATAAAACAATGAAAGGCAGGAGACGTTTCTGCGATGATCCAGCTGGAACCTCCTATGAGTCTTATCACGCGATTTTGTATTCGGTACAGTAAGTCCAGTAAGTGCAGTGAAGTCGAGTGCAGTGCATGAGACCAGACATGAGCGTTGGACTCCAACTTAGGACGAATGAACGCCTTATAAATAGTAGCCAGATCGGAGAGTGAGAAAAATTTCTTGCATCTGTGTAGGAAGCCTAGGCATTACGCGGCATTCTTAGCGACACTAAATATGTGAATGTTCCAACAAAGGTTGTGACTAATGCACATATCCAGGATAGAAAGCTTGTCGGTTTCAGAGATACAAGTGCCATTCATGGATAATGGCATTAGGGCAGTGTTACAGGTTAAAGACAGAAGACAGATATTGACATCATTGCATTAAATTCCACTCTATTGGATATCTGCCGTTCACTTTCTATAGCCAAAGTGCAGGGTCGTGAAGAAGTGAACGAATATAAGAAGCTGAGAGTACTGTTGTCAGCGAAGGAGTGAATTGGATTAGAAGTAAGAGACAAGAGATTATTTATAAAAATGCGAAAGAGTGTCGGCGACAAAACGGAGCCCTGGGGAACACCAGGATTTAGAAAGTGAGTATCAGACTTGAATCCGTTCAAGATAACTTGAATTGAACAATTCGAAAGGTAGCTTCTAATCCATAGAAGAAGAGAGTCATCGACCCCGAATGCACGCGTTTTCGATAAAAGAACGTCATGCCAACCTCTGTCAAATGCTTTCGAAATATCAAGTGCAACTTGTTTGCTCTCGAAACACCAGTCGATCTATTGCTACGGAAACCGTACCGCCGGTCATTGAGGAGTTTCTGCGACTCGAGATATTTCATTAGCTGACGATTTATCAGCCTTTCCATGGCCTTGGAAAGAAGGGACGTTAATGCAACGGGTCGGTAATTGGAGATAGAAGAAGATTCGCTTTTTTTGAAAATGGGCTGGACTAATGCTGTTTTCCACTTACTCGGATGGAGCTCAGAAGAGTAGGAAGGGTGAAAAAGCTTACGCAGTGGTTTTGCCAGCGTAGCAGAACACCTCTTCAGAATTATTGGGGATATACCATCTGGACCGGCGGATTAGTGTATGTAGTGTAGTGTAGTGTAGTGTAGTGTAAGTTCTTTAAGGACCCTTGCAACTGTACGAGAATGGAAGTAATTTTGTCCTAGGACGGAATTAACGTACTCCCAGAACAGGCGATGACAAAGATGATCTTGGGAGCTGCGAGCTTGGCGTAAAGTTGGCAGCGAGCAGACTGGCCTTGTCTACGGGCTTAGCAGCTGTAATGTCATTGTGAATGAGCGTGGGTATAGACGACGAGACGAAGTTCTTGACGTTTTTGACGAAAGACCAAAGACTTCTGCTACCTTAGGGACATTGTAGAATTTTACGCCTCAGTTTTTGGCTCGTCGATTGTAGGAGTTGCAATCTTTTTCGGTTTATCTCAGTGGTGTTTTCCTTATAATTCCAAAAGCTTAACCTAATAGCCTCCTTGCAACTCAAGTCAAACCACGCAGTATCCTCCGGCTTAATACTTTTTATCCTGTTGGGGATAAAAGCGGTTATGCTAGTATTGATAATGTTTGTGATCATATCAGCAGCGGCGTCCACGTCGTTGTCGAGGAACCACAACGACCAGTTAATTTAATTTCGAAGCACATAATTTCTTTTTATAGCAACACGTATTTTCCAACACTCATCAATTTGCTAATAAAAGAAAACCTATATTTGAAACAGAGTATTCAAAGGGTCGACATATTTAATATTTCTCGAACACGGTACACAAGTTTCTGAAAAAAGGAAGAACACGGTAATAAAAAAAACTCTCAATTGTTTTAATAATTTCTCTATTCGATTTCTTATATCTTTCCCGATTCTTTTTAGATCCTTGTAAGCGTTAGGGCATTACAAATCGCTTTCTACGCCTGAAAACGTAAAATCAATTTGCATTCGCTTTTCGTTATTAATGGACTACCGCTTATTTATTACAAGTGCCACCTTCGATCCTTTTAAGCATCCATTAGAACAATCAAAACCGGAGTGAACACCCTATTTATAGAAGCATCTTCGTTTATTTCAATTACTTTTCGACGCATAGAATTTACCACTCAAAAAAGAGATGAAACAAAAGCAGTTACCCCAAGGACCTGGCGCCATAAAATTGATGACACATCCCCTACCTATGCGTTCTCTTAGGAAAATCAATTCCCAGAATTGTATGACTTTCCACCAGAAGCAACATACTCCAGCTACATGAAGGATAAACGGAAGTGATTCATTCATATCTAGAGCTTGGTCTAATGCACTTTACCGCCAAATTATATTGAAAGCCTAATAACATCTTATGAGTGACGATAAGTAATAGCTCGTAATACAATTCGCAAATCTTTTACGTCAGAATCTCATTTACTGCCGACTTCCATTTGATTACAGGTGATTGTTTTAGCCAGAGCCGGTGGCATACGAATGGCCCCTTTGCAATAACCGACCTCTTTGGTCCAGTTTATGGCATCCTATAAACCGCAGACCAACTGCTAAGAGCTATTTATGATCTTTTCATATGTATCTGATGAATCTGAATTGGTTTTCATAGCATACCCATTGCTGACAGTATGAGTTTCGTATTTTATGCCTCAAAGGGTTATTGAAGGGCGGAGGATGAAGCCTGATTTTAATTTCCTCGTTTATGAGGAATAGGAGGCCATGCGGAATTCGGGTGGGTCAAATTCACAACGCACGTAACGTATGCGAGGAGGAACTATGGCGTGTATGGGGAATTCTAATCATGCGAAGAAGTTCATATACGTGGTATGAAGGTATAGAAACTTCGTTTGCGATTCATTGTTTTTCGGATACTGTTTGGGGGAAATGGATTTTAAAAAATGCTAAACAATGGTTTTCCCTCAGGCAATTGAGCACGGTCCTTGCGAATCATTTCTTAAAGCATTTCTATATAATTGTCCGCAGTAATTGGTTAAGGAAATTAGCACATGTCAAGCTTAAGATAAGTTGGGATTAACCCAGTCTTCAACACCCTTTTTTGGTGGCGTTCAGACCATTAAGGACCAGAGCCAAGCATCTCACATTCACCCATGCTGTGTGGTATTTATTTTTCCCGCAGGTGAAAGGGAGCCACAGTTTAATGCCGATTCCGAACGGTGTGAGTCGAGAACCCTATTCATGGCAAGTATACTACGGGGCAGTACGCCGAGGAGAGACTCGTACGATGGCGTTGGTGATATCGGGATCCGAACTCGCTCATTGTGCGTCTGAGTCCAAAACAATATACACTGCGCCACGGCGCAGCGCGACTATTTAACATGGTGCCAGAAATAAGGGATGTTTGTTTTAGGGGTAGGTATACAAATTCAATATAAAAAAAAATGGGGTCTAGATGTGACCTGCACGGCCCACACGACTAACCTCACTTTTAACCACCGACACAAAAAGAGTTGTGTTATAAGTTTGAGGTGTCTGTGTATCTGTCTGTGGCATCGTAGCTCCTGAACGAATAGACCGATTATGACGCTTTTTTTTTTCTTTTTAAGCTAACTTGATCGAGACGGTTCTTAGCTACAATTTGAGAAGATATGTTCAGATGTTTTAAGGTAATTTGTTAGCTGCGGTAGAATTCTTAGACGAATAATAGGTAATGTATCGGTTCTCATCGGATCACCGCAATCAACCAGAGTCTTGCGCGTGCAGTGCTTAGATGGGGAACCGCTTGGGAACACCGCGTGCTGTTAGCATCAAGCCACTTTCTTGCTGTCGCTATATGTAACACTGTCCCAGCAATCTCATATGTATCTGTTCTGATCCGATCACCGCAATCAACCAGAGTCGGGCGTGTGCAGTACTTATATGGGGAACCGCTTGGGAACACCGCGTGTTCTAAATTACGTAATTACGCGTCAAACCAAATCGGTCCCATGTCCCACACCATCTTTGGTTCTCAGGATAATCGAGACCAAAATTCCAAGCGCACATACGCACATACGTACATACACACACACAGACATCTCTATGAAAACCTCGGATTTGGATTCTGGTGACTTTGAGAAGTGGAGATATGTCAAAATTTGGATATCTCAAAATCTACCCCATTACAATAACTTCCCACTGGGAAAGTAATAAAAGACTTGAAGCTGATGTTAATGTCTTTGAAGTTACTTATTTACTTACATCGATAGCGCTACAGCTCGGGGTGAACCAGGGCCTCAACCAAAAAGCCCCTTCAGTCGGCACGATCTTTGACCAGCCACTTCCAGTGCCGCACGCTCAGTTGGTTAAGGTCCCTTTCCACCCGTACGCGCCAACTTAGATGCGGTCGTCCCTCGGTGTTGGAGTCGAAGACTCTTCGTGCCGAAGCGGTGATGTCCATTCGCTCTACACGGCCCAGCCATCTTAAACGTTGGATCCGAAGACGTCTAACTAGGACAATGTCGCTGTACCGCCCGTACAGTTCTTGGTTGAATCTCCTCCTCCACTCTCCGTTTACACAAACAGCTCATGCAGTTCTTGGTTGAATCTCCTCCTCCATTCTCCGTTTACACAAGCGGGACCAAAGATTGCACCTAGAATTTTCCTCTCGAAACGCCCTAGAGCCCCTTCATCCACTTTTGATAACGTCCTAGCCTCAGCGCCGTAGAGGAGGACCGGGTTGATTAAGGTTTCTGTTTTTTTGGTTCAATTTTTCGAGAGAGGGCTCTACTACTCAGTTGCCTCTTGAGCCCAAAGAAGCGCTGGTGTCGTTGCTGCTTGTCACTACCGAGCCAAGGTAGACAAAGTCCTTGACCACTTAAAAAATATATGCCGAAGATGACGTTCTGACTCCAAGACGTCGGTGTTGCGCGTCTTTCTTTGATGACAGCATATATTTGATCTTGTCCCCATTTACCCTTAGACCCACTTTAGCCGCCTCTGCTTCAATGCTTACGAACGCAACATCTCTTCGCTTTGTCCGTCCAAAAACGTCAATGTCATCTGCGTAGGCAAGCAGTTGTGTAGACTTGAAGTAGATGGTATCTCTTGTATTGGCCGTTGTGTAGACTTGAAGTAGATCGTACCTCTTGTATTGGCCGCAGAGTCCTGCACGATGTTTTCAAGTATGATGTCAAAGAAATCACATGACAGTGCATCACCCTGTCTAAAACCTTTTTTTAACATCGAAGGTTTCGATTAGTTCACCTCCGACTCTAATGGAACAGCGCGAATTCTCCATATTCATCCTGCACAGCCTGACGAGAATGACAGTAGCTGGAAACTGCAAACTTTTCGGTGATCCATGGTGCTTAAGCCTGTTTGAAGGATGCTTTCCAAGAAAGGTTATCTGTTTCCGAGTACGTGCCGACATATGAGGTGTGGCAAGTAAGTTTCGGGAATTTAGTCATAACTCGGGAACTGGCAACATTGCGTTGTTCATCTACATATATATGTATATTGTATATCAATCTCCCGAACTTAATTGCTACACCTGTAATTCAAAAGTGAATACTTGTAGACTTAGTTCGCGTATACGACTACGAATATGCCTGTCCCAGCACAATCGAGTAAGGCCAGCGGCATACATCGTCGAAATTCTTCAATCGCAAGAGACCGCCAGAGCCTATGCCAAACGCGTCTACCTCAAGCTCTCGGACCTTACAACACCAATTGACCCATTGTCAACAAGCCATAGGGAGTGCTGCCTCTGAGGTACTGGGTTTCAAAACGCCACCAACAAGAAATCCATGGTTTGACGGCGAGTGTAGGAGGGCCCACGTAACCACGCAGCAAGCCAAACAAGAGGCGCTGCACGGAAGGACGAGATCTGCTCGTGAGCATTATGAACAAAAGAGGTGGGAGGGGCATAAGCATCTCAAAACAAAAAAAAAAAAAGCATGAGAAGCTCGCGATCGAAGAGATAAAGAGTTGCTATCGCAGGAACGACATTCGGAGGTTTTATCAACGAATAAAACAAACATGCCAGGGATATAAAGGCAGAACTCTCCGACTGACAGTCGGAACTACGAATTTGGAAAGACTACTTCTGAAGACTGTATAACAGCGATGACGAAACAGATCCCGCTATCACAACGGACGACGATAGCAGAAAATTCCGTCCCCCTGATCTGGACGAAGATAGGAGTGCTTTTTCTAAGATTAAGTCCAACAAAGCTGCTGGAGCAGACGGACTACCTGCCGAATTCCATACGGCAGCTGAAGACGACCTGGTTGGGAGTATGCACCAGCTCATCTGTAAGATACGGTCAGAGGAATTCATGCCCGATGAATAGAATCATAGTATCGTTTGCTCAACCCACAGGAAATGATACCCCTTTGTCTGCGCCAATTACAGACGTATGAGTCTCCTGAACATCGCTTATAAAATCTTCTCTGCTGCACTGTGTGAAATAATGAAACCGATTGTTAATAACCTTATTGGTCCATATCAGTGTGATTTCAGACCCGGCAAGTCTACTATCGATCAATTTTCACACTGCGGCAGATCCTGGAAAAAACCAATGAGTCCCAAATTGCCACCCACCATCGGTTTGTCGACTTTAAGGCCGCATACGATGACATACATAGAGACGAGCTATACAACGCCATGTCTAGTTTTGGCATCCATGCCAAACTCGTCAGATTGTACTGCTCCATCAGGGTCGGAAGCGACCTAACCGATACCTTTTATGTCGAGAAAGGTTTTAGACAGGGCGACACACTATTGTGTGACTTTTTCAACATCGTCCGTAAAAGGATCGTGCAAAACTCACTGGTCAATTCGGGGGCACCATCTTTTTCAAGTCCGTACAACTGCTCGCATATGCCGGTGACATTGACATAATTGGACAAAGTCAGCGAGATGTCATTGAGGCCTTTACGAGCATTAAGGCGGAAGCGGCTAAAATGGGACTGGCGGTAAATGAGAGTAAGACGAAATGTATGCTGTCTCCTAAAAAGAACACGAACTAGCGGCATTTCGAGGTAGTCAAGGACTTCATCTACCTAGGCTCCGCAGTAACATGCAGCAACAAAATCAGTACCGAAGTCAAACACAAAATAACTCTTGCCAACCGCTGTTTCTTTGGGCTCGGGAGGCAATTGAGAAGTAGAGCCCTCTCTCGAAAAACCAAGGTGACCATATACAGGACCCTTATCATTCCGGTTCTGCTTGATGGCGCAGAGACATGGACCATATCGAAAGCGGATGAGGCCCTTGGTCGTTTTGAGAGACAGATTCTGCGTACGATTTTCGGCCCGATCTGCATAAATGGGGAGTGGAAGAGAAGACTTAATAGTGAATTGTACGGGCTGTACAGCGACATGAACGTAGTCTTGCGTCTGCGGATGGCTAGGTCATGTAGAGAGCATGGAAATCCCAACTCCGGCCCGGAAGTTTTTTGAATCCAACCTTGAGGGGCGACGCTGTCGAGGACGGCCAAATTTACGGTGGCACACGCAAGTGGAAGAGGACCTCAACCAACTAGGCATGCGGCACTGGAGACTACTGGCGAAAGGCCGTGCCAGTTGGAAAGGCTTTAAAAGGAGGCCCAAGAAGAAGAAGAAGCCTTTACTGTCCTATTGCTTATTTGGTCAATTCTATACTTCGTACATGTTTTCCAGAATCCATGTCAAATGTTAAAGTGATTATTCTTTCACTTAACATATTAGTAGTTAATGGAATACAGAGTTGATAAAGACAGCATTCCAGCCATTGGCTATGCTCAGGTTGATTCCGGATGATTTATTAATCCGTCCAGAAAGAAATCACCGAAAATATTCACAAAGAGTAAGTTGATTTCTTCGAACTGCTGTATACATCAGTAGATGATTGACCGACAGGTGATACATTCCACGCCCTTTGGTAAGCCAACACACTTGCCCGTAGCAAATCCTCATTTAAAGTAAAATAAACCAAAATTATTTGAGGTCATTGCCTATCCACGAGCGCTGCGAACTTAATTACATCAAAGCTCATTCAAATCTTTTCCGCTTTACAGCCATTAAGCATTCAATCCCGAGATTCCAGATCCAAGATCCCCAAAACCCATTATTTCTTCTCATTCAACTTGCTAATTTCCTTGTCGAAAAGCTTTCCCTGTCTATTCTCGACCGAGCACTAACCATTAATTAAATGATCACATGCGTAGCATAGAGCACATCACTATCTTAACATCTCTGTCAAGCAACAAAGCACATTCGAACAGAGAGGAATCTAACACCATAATAAATACATCACCGCGGCCCGGGTTAACTATCTGCTCCGAGCTTTTAACACAATTCCATCTCAATCCCAATGTATCCGACCACCATTGTTAATAAATTATCCCCCCGATGAGACATGATCTTATGGTTACAACCCAATCTCATCTCAATCTCATTCGAATCTCACATCGTAATCATACATCTTCTGTCGCCCCTAACTGTTTCAACTCAAACAAACAGCGGAAAAGGAAAAACTATTTTATGAAACCACCAAAATACCGTCGGATCTTGTGATCTTCTGCGCGTTTACCGTTCGTCAATTTATCGATTCTCCACGCTACCCACCAACAGATACTTTGCGCTTACCACAACATACCATTAAGTTTAATATGCACCTCCGCACTATCGTCCGGACGTTAAAATTGTTCATCGTCGCAGCCAAAGCGTGTCGTGATCCGATCCAGTATGTAACCATTTTTGGGATCTCGATTTCGATACCCTGCGGCAGTGATTGTTCGAAAACGAACATGTGGAATGGATGTGTACGAGTAGACAAAGACCTCCGGTGCTCGGGAGGAGATCACAGTGACCTTTTGATATTAATATTCTCTTAACATCGAGCAATGATTCCTCGGAATATTAATCGCGGGGAATAGAGTTTTCGGCCATAAACACACTAATCGGGAGCCAAGAAACTAATGCCACCGAAAGAATAGGGGTTTGGAAGGCTTGGGATGCGATTGCACTGTCCCAAGCAATAAATCTCGTCGGGAATGTGATAAAGTTGGTGTGAGTGGAACACGGTGTTTCTCGGGCAAGTTAGAAGCGCTGTTTGTAAAATAATAAATTTGTTTTGGCACGAGCTCTGACTTCTGACATCGGTTGGAACATAAAAAACTGCTTCTAAATGATGCCAGATACAAGGGTATTTGGACGCAGAAGGAGACACATTTCGTATGAAGGGACAGTATGTGGGGCAGGTAGACGACAAAAAAATTGGTGGACCAGCCAAGTGCCTTAGCAACAATCTTGGTAATTCTACGTTATTAGGCTACATCTAGATTTTTGGTAGTAGTATAAGCTTCCCTTCAGTGTTTTTCTAAAAAACGGATCACCACAGGGTATCCTTTAGTACTGTGCGGGGTATTCTTCCTCGTATGTGTAGTGATTCATTTAAATATGCAAAAAGCAAATCGGTTTGTGCCCAACTTTTGTTTGTGTAATCATTTCCCATTTACTCCATTACTTGAACTTTACTAAAGTCCTTGCGCTTTGACTTGCAATATCTCCATAATACTGTTACGGAAAATTCAATACGAGTCCAAATACAGTTATACAGACTGCGATTCAACTACTAGGTGTCTGTTCTCATCCCTACAGGCTTCCGTTCTTGCTTTACTAACTTCGCATGTTCGCTTTATCTGTGGACAAAACTTTCGAACGTCACGCCTGCAGTAACATCTCTCCAAATCCTCCATCGCGCGTTTCTCGTGCTCCTTCTTACTTCTGGGAAGCTTATGTTCCTCCCTTCTTTTTAACTCGTAGAGCTCACAAGCTGTTCTTCCATGCAGCGAGGTATTATATGCATCCTGCTTCGCTATGTGCACTCGTCATCGAACCAGGTTTTTCTTCGTGGTGGAGCCTTGGAACAAAGCTTACTTAAAAAAGGTTCTACTGTTATTCTATCGACGGCGTGGAGGGTTGAGCTGTATTGGAGAGCTTAAGGGAGATGCGATCGGTAAAAGCACAAGCTCATCAAATTCCGATATCGACAGCATCATCCAATGGGGTAAAACCAAAAGTGGAATTTAATGCTTCCAAAACACAATGCTGTCTCTTGTCGTTGAAGCGTATAAATAACCCGCAGCCATTCCATCCTGGGTATGAGTGTTGCTCACAATCTTAATTGGAGCGACCATATATTCAGTGTCGCCAAGAATGCTGCGAAATGCCTAGGATTCTTATACAGATGCAAGAAATATTTCTCACCCTTAGATCTGGCTACAATCTATAAGGCGTTCATTCGCCCCAAATTAGAGTTTAACGCTCATGTCTGGTCCGGTGCTTCCAAGACCTCACTGCACCTACTTGACAGAATACAAAAACGAGCCATGAAACTGATAGGTGACTCCAGCATTACCAAAATATTAGACTCGCTGGAACACCGCAGGAATGTTACCTGCCTCTCCCTGTTTTATCGTTACTACCACCAAAAATGCTCTGATGAAATAGCCAGTTGCATTCCGCCCCTTCAACATTTCTCCCGCAATACACGTCTCTCTAGGAATGCTCACCAATATACTCTGAAGCCCGCTTTCGGACGTACTGTCAAATACAGAGAATCTTTCATTAACCGAACCACACGAATCTGGAACTCCCTGCCGGATTCGGTTTCCTCCCCTCAATGCAACATGCAAGCATTTAAGATCAATGTCCATCGGCATCTCCTCTATTCCTCTTCCTCTCTACCTTCTGCCCGCACTGTGTCGCCGACATATTAAGGTTATTAGACCTTGAGTGCGCGCAAATTATTAAAAAAAAAAAAAAAAACGGATTCTGGTGACAGTAGCTTTCCGACGTCATAACTTTGTATTCTTACTCTACTCCGCTGCGTTCGTGATATCCGTAGGCGCATCTTGGCTACTATAAGATCGTGGTCCGAGACGATGCTAACTCCTCGGAAAGTTCGAACATCAAGAATAGTGGAGGAGTGTCTGACGTCGATCGCGATGTGGTCAAATTAGTTAGTGATTGATTGATCTACCGACCGCCAGGTGCGGGAAGCGCGTACTGGCTAGAAGGGGATTTCGCCCCGTAGCAAGATCAATCAGCCTGTGTCCGTTATCGGATGTGCTGTCGTGTAGGCTATGTTTGCCGATGACTCGTTCAAAGACGCTTTCCTTACCCGGCTTAGCATTGAAGTCTCCTAGTACAATTTTGATGTCATAGCTGGGACATTGGGCATACGTTCTGTCTAGGAGATCATTGAACTCATCTTTGGCGGAGTCTTCCATGTCTTCCGAGGACGCAGATCAGGCTGATGTTTAAAAATTAAGCCTTGAAACAGATCGTTATGAGGCGTTCGCTCACATGCTAAAAGCTCAGGACTTGAACAGCAAATCCGCATCCGAAGAATCGTTGTCCTCTCTGCCTATAGCAGTCGCCTTAGTATATGTCGCAATTTTTCATCCGCTTTATACACAGTCCATTCCATCGCATTTCCTGGATGTCGGTTATGTCCACTTTATAGCTGTCTGGGGCGTCCGCAGATTGCTCGGCTACATATAGCCTGTTTAGGGACTTTACATTCCACGTACGTGGCCGAAAATCATTGTCCTTTTTCGTTTTTTGCAAGGGCCGTCAACATTAATCCGGTCATGTGGTTGTTTCGGATTTTGTGTTTTTTTACGGTTACGGCTTACTAGGCTGTAGCCCAACCGACGTATGGGAAAATAAAGTCACACACAATATGGGTGACTGCGAAAAGCTAGGCTTAGGTTCTCCATGAGCTGTAACATCACATACATGTTCACTACAGGGGTTTTTGACAGTCCCCCGCTGAGGAGATGCGTGAAATACACGTTTGATGGCAATGTTGTTGTCGGGACTAGTTCCCGTTAGTCATGGTCGTCAAGGCGCTCGTGTTGAGATGCTCCATGGACAGTTAAGACCCACTCAGAAATCACCCAATGCATAAGCAATGATTTCACAAAGAGATCTATCAACGATTTCAGTTAAAGGCTGCGACGGTATGGTGTGTACTTATGATCATCTTTTGATGCGGTTCGATGTCACGTGCCCAACAACTTCTCTCCCTTTTCGCTGTACTCAGTGCCACTACTTCTACCAATCGCATTCACCCAATGTATTGCGCCAGCATTTATTTGAGCATTAAGATCTCCCATCAAGATAGAGGGACCAATTTCCAATATGCCCTTCAAGGAAGCAGTTAATTCATAGACTAATCGATCATATCTTAACTGTTATACAAAATAAGAACGTTTTCGGGATAATTTGCATGCGTGTTGTGATGTTACCTACTTTCATTGAAAACAATAGCGTTCCTTAGATGCTTGCTTTGCAACACCCCATGAAGGGCCAGAGCCAAGCTTCCAACAACTAACTGGGAAACGGCGCCCTCCTAAATATCAAGTAAATCCTTCAAGACATTAAGCAAATCCTGCGACCTATTGCTGATAAATGGTAGACTCATATGGAATACATTTAACGATTTTTGTTAAGAGAAAAATGCGCGCACCTGAGATTCAATCTTTGGGCACTCCTTTCAGCCGAATGTGGAATGTAATCGAAATCATCTGTCAAAAAACAAAAACAAAAAGCAAACATTCTTCTCTGTTTCTCGTTCCTTGTTGGAATCCTGGTGCGCGGCAAGCCACTAAATTATGTTAATAATACTCGTAACAACCAAAGATACCACAGATTCCCTACGCTAGCATCCCCTCAATGAAACAGCCGAGCGTGGTGGTGCGTGTGTCGAACTACATAAATTAGTGCACAATCAATTAGCAACGACATGAGTCTGGATTCTGGAGGACCCTTTTTGCCCTTACAGTTGGTACGCTATGTGACTTTCATGTATTCGTGTTATCTGCAGCTGCCTTGCTTCATTTCATCAAATTGTGGTATCCTCCGGAGAGGAGAATGAGAACGAAACGGAGAGAAAGATACACGACCGGCTTGACCCGTCGACAGTGGGACTTCCCTAAATCTCTCGCCATATCTTCGTCGTCGTCGCGCTTGTATCCGAACAAGACACACATGGCCAACGGATATGATGTCTAGTTAGATGGAACAGCGGCAGAAGTAGTAGGAGCTCGAAGCAGGAGTAACAGCAGCAGTAGTACCATGTGTTCTGTGTTAAGTGTGCTCCAACATAACTTTTCAATTCCAGGTTTTTTCTTTGTCTTTCCTTTTCTCATTCTCCTTGTATGCTCTCCTTGTATCTATGGGGGGAAAACTGAGTTGGACTTCTCTATCTGCGCTACTACACTACAGCGGGTGGGATGGACAATCCTCTGTAGCTGTAGATAGTTTCTTCATAGCTTCTGTTGTTATTACTGTGGCGCAGTACTTGTACTCTTCAGCTGAATCGGCACTCATCCGAAAAATGCAGTGTATTGTTGCGAGTTGATGGGTTTCCTGGTTTTCGTTCGAGCAGAGAACAGGATCGCTTCTGGAATAATTTGAAATTTATTTGATCGAACTTCGAGTTTTGTGTTTGAATTTTATTTCGTATCTATTTCTTGTTGTTCTTTGGTGCTTTTTTTAATAAATTTTCTTTGAAGAATCTATCCGATGGATATGGGAAGTTGGGGTACTACGATACAATGGACAGGAAATCTAAGTCTCAGAGTACTTTATGGCAGATGAGGAGTTTCGAATTTACTTGGGAGACCCGTATATGGCTTATGTTGCGCACATAACTGCGAAAACGATTACTTGATGGGTCTCGCATGAGATGTGGATGTAATGAAGAATTTGCATTTAGATTGGTGGGACTGGATTTGCTTGAAAGGTTGAGCGAGTGCGGTTTAGTGCAGTGTGAAAACTAATAAATTGCAGCTGAGTGCACAATTTACGAAACTGGAATAGATGACGGTTGTTTTCACTGAATATGAGCGAATGTTTGTGTAGCGTATGGTGAAAGTTTTCCCGTGAAGTCTAGATGTGGACCAAGCATCATGTTTGAAGATTGCTTCTCACCAGGTCCATAGTAAGCGCCAAAGTATTTCAGTTTTCAGGTTTTATTGAGTGTAACAGCTTGATGGTTTCCTTTTTTTTTTGAATATGCCATATGTGTAGGTATGTACATATGTACATATGTACAGGGTGGGCCAAACACAAGTTTCTTTTTAAAAATACAATAGAATGAACAAAATTAACTTTCTTCCATGCATTATGGCTTCGTTAGTAAGAACAAACATTCCCATTAATTATGAGATACAACGTCGTTCAAGTGGCTGCCTCGGCTGGCTTCGCAGTACCGCCTTCTGTCACCCCAATTTTCCATGACCTTGTTTGATGGTTTCGGGCTTTAGCTCACGGATTGCATGGATGATATTGGCCTTGTTAAAATGGCACCCGTCCTTTACGGTTCCCCACAAAAGGAAACTCCAAAGGGGTAAAATCCCAGCTCCGAGGTGGCCAATTGATATCGTCAAGACTGCTGATAACACGATTTGGAAATTTGGTACGCAAAAGATCGATAGTGGCATGGGCTGTGTGGCATGGCGCGCCATTCTGCATCCGTCCAAATCCATGTCTTCAATTCCAGTAAAAAAAAAAGTCGATTAACATGGCTCTGTAATGCCCACCGTTGACCGAAACGTTGTTCCCAGCCCCATTTCCGAAGAAAAATGATGCCACCACTCCACAATCCGCACCAAACTGTCACTCGTATGTGGATGCATTGGCTTCTCGACAATAACGTGAGGATTTTCCGAGCCACAGATACGGCAATTTTGCTTGTTAACGTAGCCGCCGAGATGAAAATGCACCTCGTCAGAAAAGATGATTTTTCGCCCAAAATCGTTGTCCAATTCAAGCTGCAAACTGCGAAGCGGTAACGAAGCGGATAGTCACGCGCCTTCAATTGCTTAGTCAACTGAACCTTTTAAGCGAATAATCCGAGTTCTTTGTGTGGAATTTTGCTCAGGCTAGTGCTTGGAATGTTGAACTGTTGAGATCGATGGCGAGTTGATGTTCGTGAATTGGTTCTCACTCTTGGCCACAGCAGCCACATTCTCATCTGTGCGCACCGTACGACGACGGGGACCATGAGTCCACATGGCACAAGCTTACCAGTCTCACGAACTTTTTGCACAAGCTTGCGTACAGCACTCGCGATGGGACTTCGTTAGGCGCTATATATCACCGCGCAAGGAGGAGACAATCACTCCGAACTCCACCACCGGTACTAAGTAGCGCGAAAGGAACTGAAAACGGGAATAGACAAGAGCAAATGTCCCAGCTGCGCCGAGCTATGCAATATAGTACATGAAAATCCCTTTGGGAGAGCGTACCAGGTGGTGGTGAAAAAAGAGAAATTTTTCGAGCACGATGCTCATGCTGCTACCCACGGAAAACCTGTCAGCTTACTGCCCGCTTTGTGTGTTGGACATTGCGGGGAAAGATTCTAGACCGCATCATCGGCAACAGATTGGAACCTGCGTTTGGAGAAGCAGGCGGACTATCAGCACACTGGAATGATTTTCCAAAAACACGCTCGACTGCTGATGTCGTTCGGGAAAGAAATGACACAGCCAAACGGGCCATAGACGGAAGGCAATGGAGAAGAGGCGCAAAGCAGTACTGATGCGTCATAACTCTGGACAATAAAAACGCGTCCAACATGGTGAGCTGGAAACATATCCATGAGGCGAAATATGAAAGTGCCAACTTGCATCAGCAGAATTTTGATAAACTGTTTCCGGCCTATAACTGCGCCAACTACATGGGAATAAGTCTCCTTGCAATAATTTCAACATCGTACTTGAAAAGGTCATACGAAGCTTATTGGCCAACACACGAGGTATAATCTATTTCAAGTCTGCGCAATTGCCTGCGTAGACGGATGACATGGACGAACATAACGTGACGTCAATGAAGCGTTCGAAAGCATGAAGCAGAAGCGGCTAAAATGGGTCTTTCGGTTAACGACGCAACACCGACGTCTCGGCCAGAACATCACAATTGGCATCTACAGATTCGAAGTGGTCAAGGATTTCGTCTAGCTTGGCTCGCTAGTGACCAGCGACAACAACACCAGCACCGAGATCAAACGCAGAATCACTCTTGCTAACCGCTGCTTCTTTGGGCTCAAGAGGCAATTGAGAAGTAGAGCCCTTTTGAAAGACCAAGATTGCGCTATACAAAACCTTAATCATCCCGGTCCTCCTCTATAGCGCAGAGACCTGGACTTTAACGATAGCGGATGAGGAGGCCCTTCGTCTTTTCGAGAGGAAAATTCTGCGTTCAATCTATGGTCCCGTTCGTATAAACAGGGAAATAAGAGAAGACACAACGATGAACTTTATCGGCTGCACAGCGACATCGGCCTAGTATGACGTCTTCGGATCCAACGTCTAAGAGACTAGGCCATATAGAGCGAATGGATAATACAGCTGCGGCCCTAAAAATTTCGAGTCCAACCCAGGGGGACGACGCAGCAGGGGATGAACGAATCTAAGTTGGCACATACAGGTGGAAGGGGACCTTAACCTGCGCCGTTGGAAACAATTGGCAAAAGACCGTGCCAGCTGGAGAAGCTTGTTGGTTGAGGCCCAGGTTCACACCGGACTGTAGCGCCATCTAAAAAGAAGAAGAAAAAGATTTCGGACAAAGAGTGTTGCCCCATGCAACAGACAATAGTGTGAAGGAATAAACAGTAACTGGAGGAGTCCCGCAGGTCTCAGTTCTGGGGCCAATACTATGGAACCTTATGTACGATGGCGTCCTTCATCTTGACAGTGGCTAAAATCAGTCGACCTCTAGCTGAACAAAAAACCGAAGCGGTTGTCAACACCAGTAGAAAATGAAACGATCACGCTCACGGTAGGTGGGCAGAAGACAGCATCCAAACGAGATAATAAATACCTTGGCGTTATGATCGACTCAAGACTTACATTTAAAGAACACCTGGAGTACGTAAGCATCAAATCCACTCGTGTGGGTATCTCCATTGCGCGGATTATGCCGAATTTATGAGGACCAGGATACAGTCGTAGACTACTTTTAGCATCCGTAGTGTATTGCTAGTTTGGGCCGGAACTCTAAAGGTGGCTTCGTGCAGAAGGAGGAGAAGTAAATCGACTATGTGCGCTAAAGGTGAGTAGCGGTTACCGCACAACCTCGGAACACACAGTCTGCGTCATCATAGGTATGGGTAACATACCTGGCGAAAGGACTACAGAAAAAGTTCGTAGAGAGCAGACAGGAAGGGCAGCTAACACACAGGGAAGCGGACATAAGGGAAAGAAGCAGAAGCCTAAATGAGTTTCATCTATAAGCCGGACTTACCGCCTTATTCCGGGAGTAGAGACTTGGATAAATCGCAGACATGGTGAAATCAACTTCTACCTCACGCAACTGCTGCAACGCAACTGTATACCAAAATGTGCCTACGCAAACGCACAGAATGGCAGACATACGCAGATTTTTTTTTTTATCGTTTTTTGCATTATGCACTGCGACCTTACAGATCTATTGTGCCTGCTAGTCGATTAGCCGAGGAACCTTCCACTTCCCTAATGAAGTTGAGAATGCCTCTCGTAGGAGCCGAGGAGATCCCCTCAGAAGTCATAACTTCACTGGGAAGGATACGCTTCCTGAGATGGCAGAGAGCCGCACACTCATCAGTATGTGCTTTGCCGTCTCTTTGTCCTCGAGACAGAGTCGGCACTCAGTTTCAGATGACAGGTTAAGATGATATCTCAGACCGCAGTGTCCCGTCAGGTAGCTGACTAGTCTTCTGATATCCAACCTATTAAGCTTGGATATGTTATAAAGTGTTTGTTCAGGCGCCGTATAAATCGATTCGAACGTCCCAGAACGCTGTTCCGAAAGGACTGGTGTTGCGATTTTTCCCACTTGTCTAAGAAGAAGTTGATCTTAGACTTGGGAGTGCCGCAGAAAGGTTTAGGATCTACATATGTATTTTTCGCTACAATCTTTCCCGGCGAGTTGATGGACTATTTCTTTTCCCCTGAATACCTTTGTGCCCTGGCACCCACCAGAGTTTGACCTTGTTTCTTTCGGCGAGGTCATGTAGGGCATCATGGAACTTCTTGACGGTCTCTGAGTTCGTGCTGCACAAACCCAGCACTTAAAGCGCTGTTTAGCTATCAGGGAGTATGTTGATGGTTACTCCTCTTATGCCAGTCTCCAGGTTTAGATTGACGCATGTTAGGATGGCATGTAATTCTGCTTGAAAGACGCAAGGGCCTTAGAGATCTTACGATTTGGTCCAAAGATGCCGGCGCCAACGCCAGAAACCATTTTGGAGCCATCAGCATACCATCTAAGACCTATGACAGTAAGCAAGGGACCGCTGGTTTCCCATGCTGAGCGCTTTGGGATCAATATCTCAAATCTCTTGTCAAAAGTGAAGGTATGTGGTAATGCGTCCGAGACCATAGTAATCATATCCAGCTCGGGAATATGTTGCAAGATGGACATGAGACCCACGGGTCTACATGGCAGGCTTGTTTCTGTGCGCAGAATTCTGATGCACTGCGTAATGCCACCTTTCTAATAAAAAGGTGCAGTGGAGTAAGTCCAATGAGTGCATCTTGGGCTGCCCTGGGGCAGGTTGGCATAGCCCCTATAATGCCGAGACACGCTAGTCCCTGAAGGCGTTGAAGCTTGACGATTATCGTTTTTTGATCAACTTTTGTTCACCATAGGTGATGATACTATCGCGGTATACAGATAACCGGTGGAGTACCTTAGGTTTTAGTTTAGTAAGTGTGCCGACAGGCCGACATGACATAAGTCGCTTTTGTAAGGTTGAGTCTGCTATCGAGGCCAGTACCCTGATACTTAACTTCTTCTGAAAATCCTTTTTTTGTGCCATTTAGAAAGACGGAGCAAGGCTGTACCTTTCTCTTCTTTGTAAACGGTAAACCGTTTCTGCCACACCAGCTAGAGATAAACTGAATCGCGAGCTGCATGCGCTCATAGGCAGCAGTTGCCCACTGGCCCGTAACAATGACTACTAGATCTTCAGCATATCCGATGACCTCGTAGCCACGAGTGGCTAGCTTTCGTAGTAGGTCATCGATAACTATCGACCAGAGAAGGCGTGACACCCTTTAGCCGCCGATACTATCACTGAGACCTCTCCGCATGTGACCCATATAATACGGCTATTTAGCATCATGGTGGTGTACACCCCTGCAGGATAGTGCAGTGGTGATCGAGTCATAGCCAGTATTGTCAAAAGTCCCCTCAATATCGAGCAAGGCACAAAGCGCGATCTCCTTGTGAGAGGAACTATTTTCAATACGCGCCACTAAGTGGTCCATACTGATTAGGATGCAGTGGTATCTAATTCTCTGGGTACCTCTGATATGGAGCTCTAGAAGTTTTTCCATTGTTTTTAGTAGGAACTCACTTGGCTTTCTAATCATAGGGATGAAAAAAGGTTGTTTTCTCTCCAGATTTTGGGGATATAGCCCAGGTTGACATACGCAGAGACCAGTAGCAGGAGTTGGTTTTAGAGGGTTGAAGTCCCACACACAGGCTTTAGGTGCCTTCCACCTTTCTTACAAAAACAAAAAAAAACAACAAAAACATACGGTCTTTGGAAAATTTAATTTCGCAAAAGCTTCGTATTCTCTCTTGTTATCCATAAACTCTCAATAAGGTGCACCCAAACCAAGTTGAATGAAAATTGCTTTACTTACGCGAACACGGAATGCCCGAAGGAATTTTTTCTGAAACCGAAATCAAAGTCATATTCGTACGTGGGAGTGATTCGAGTGTTCCTTTTTGTCGGAGCAAATTCCTCGCAATATATATGACGTTTCTTTGTTCTTATGTTGGCCATACATACCTACATGCCCGCATATCAAAAGAATTTTGTTTTTGTTTTTTTTACCTTGCATGAGATACAAATTTGTCTGTTGTATGGTCGTGAATAAATGAAGATACATACATATGAATCAAATAAACGGAAAGCAATTGCTAAAAGTGCTTATATCTGCTAAGAATGTATGTATGTATGTTGGCGTTACAGCCCTTGAAGGACCAAAGCCGAGCGTTTTCTGCTAAGAATATGAATGGGATATAATTTAAGGACATTACTCGGGATAACGAAGACTTGATCCAAAGAACAATATGGATTTTATTTAGACACCCCTGATTGAAAGCATGTCCTTTGCCTGGTTCATAGAAGTCTTGTTCTTTTAGAAAGGGTACATCTTACTCAGGCCTCAACCAAAAGGCTTCTTTAGTTGACACGATCTTTTGCCAGCCGTTCCAGAGACGCACTCCCACTCCCAAGGCGACCTTAATTCCTTCCACATCGTCGTCCCTCGGTGTTGAACTCGAAGACTCTTCGGGTCGGAGCTCTATATGACCTAGCTATCCTAGACGTTAGATCCGAAGACGCCCGTACAGTTCGTGGTTGTATCTTCTCCTCCACACTCCGTTTATGCAAACGGGCCCATAGAATGACCGCAGGCCTCTAAACCATAGAGGAGGACTGGGATGATTAAGGTTTTGGATAGCGCAACCTTGGTCTTTCGAGCGAGGGCTCTACTTCTCGGTTGCCTCTTGAATTCAAAGAAGCAGTGGTTGGCAAGACTAATTTTGCGTTTGAGTGTTGGTGTTCCTGTTGCTTTTCACTAGTGAGCCAAGGGAGACGAAGTCCTTGGCCACTTTGAATTTGTAATTAGCTGCCAATAATGTGCATCTTATTTTGTTTTACCCTCGTTAACAGAAAGACCCTTTTTTGCCGCTTCTGCTTCAATGTTTTCGAATGGTTAATTGACATACCGAAGTGTTCGTCCAATTACGTCCATGTCATCCGCGTACGCAAGCAGTTGCGTAGACTTAAAAACGATCGCACGTCTTGTGTTGGCCAAGGAGTTTCGTATGATCTTTTCAAGTACGATGTTGAAAAAATTACATGACAGCGCGTCACCCTGTCTACATCCTTATTGAACATCAAAGTCTTCGGTTAATTCGCCACCGACCTTAATGAAGTAGCGAGAATTCTCCATTGTCATCCTGCATAATCTCACGAGTTTTGGATGCATGATGAAACTAGACATCCCTATGCATACGCGGCTTTGAAATCGACGAAAAAGTGACGGGTCGATTTGGTATTCTTGGGTCTTCTCCAAGTTCTGCCGCAGTGTGAATATTTGGTCTACTGTGGACTTACCTGGTCTGAAACCACACTGATATGAAGCTATCAGATTATCCACAAAGGGTTTGAGGCGTTCACATAGTATGCCAGAGAAGATCTTATATGCAATGTTATAGGGGTCTCCTTTCTTGTGGACTGGGCAAACGATACTGAGATTACACTCATCGGGCTTGCTTTCTCCGACCATATTTTACAGATGAGCTGGTGCATGCACCATCCTAGCTGATCTCCAGCCGCTTTAGCGGATTTATTAGTCTTAAGCTTCGAAATTATCAGCTTAATTTCATCTGGGTCGGGTGGACGGAATTTTCTTACATCTTCGTCCGTTGTGAATGGATCATTCTGACAGCGGTATTAGATCTTTCATCGCCGTTAAACAGTCTACAGAGGAGTTCCTTCCATATTTTTAGCATCGTCTGTGTCTCTGCTGCTAGTTGTGCGTCTTCATCCCTACAGGAATTAGCAATGACATGTTCTTTTTACATTTTCTTAAAACCAGCGAGCGTTATTCCCGTGGTAGCATGTCTCCACCTCCTCGATCTCACACTTTTCATTCTCCCCTTTTTTTTCTTCCTTAAAAGCTTGTGTTCTTCCCTTCCGTTCTGCTCGTAATGTTCACGAGCGGCTCTCGCCCGTCTTAGCGTGGTTTTTTGGGCAACTTGCTTTGCTACATGGGCTTGCCCTCATTTGGTTTGAAACCCAGCACATCAGAGGCAGCCACATCTATACCAATAAATAATTGGGAGTTTTTTTTTTTTTTTGTAATTTGGAAGCTTTAATAAAAGTAATTGGTACAATGTATGTTATTAGAGTATTGCCCGTCGCTTTTTACTACCTTTGACCATCAGGCAGCATACGGACATCGCGAATCAAAAACTCCTCATCTTTTAAAGTGACTCAATAATCGGCTCAATTGTTAGCTTTTTAAGAGTTAAGTGCTGCTCGGCCAGGTCCCTTTAACTTCAAGTCGAGGGTCGACCCGGTAACACGGACAGATTTAGTGTCGTTAAGTGCTATTCGCCAGGTCTTTGTGCAGTCATTTACAAGGTCAAGGGCGCGTTGCAATTTCATTTTATATCCCTCAACCGATTGGCCCGTTGCAAGAATAGCTGTATCTTCGCCGATCGTAGCTAGCATGAAATCTTGCATTTGCGGTAAATCGCGAGTGTGAAGTAGATACAGGTGTGGGCCGAGTCCACTTCCCTGAGGAACGCCACTTTAAAGTCGGAGTACGCACTTTCGTATTTAGTGCGAAACGAAGCGCCGCCCTGTTGAAACTTCATGTCGTTGGTGTCCATATGAACCAATTCAGGCCAAAAGAAGTTGGTTGTCATTGACCTATAGTGCCCGCCGTTAACGGAGCACACATTATTTACATATTTTGAAAGAACACATCCAGAATAAACTATTAGCATACAAAAATCATATGATTCAAAATAAAAAATATTTTTGCCAAACTATTGAAATGCGGTTTGGTTGCATATGTTTCTGCCAATTTTTTTTTTTTTTTAATAATTTGTGCGCAATCCAGGTCTAATAACCTTATTATGTCGGCGACACAGTGCGAGCAGAAGGTAGAGAGGAAGAGGAATAGAGGAGATGCCGATGGACATTGATCTTAAATGCTTGCATGTTGCATTGAGGGGGGAAAACCGAATCCGGCAGGGAGTTCCAGAATCGTGTGGTTCGGTTAATGAAAGGTTCTCTATATTTGACAGTACGTCCGAAAGCGGGCTTCAGAGTATATTGGTGAGCATTCCTAGAGAGACGTGTATTGCGGGAGAAATGTTGAAGGGACGGAATGCAACTGGCTATTTCATCAGAGCATTTTTGGTGGTAGTAACGATAAAACAGGGAGAGGCAGGTACCATTCCTGTGGTGTTTCAGCGAGTCTAATGTTTTGGTAATGCTGGAGTCACCTATCAGTTTTATGGCTCGTTTTTGTATTCTGTCAAGTAGGTGCAGTGAGGTCTTTGAAACACCGGACCAGACATGAGCGTTCAACTCTAATTTGGGGCGAATGAACGCCTTATAGATTGTAGCCAGATCTAAGGGTGAGAAATATTTCTTGCATCCGTATAAGAATCCTAGGCATTTCGCAGCATTCTTGGCGACACTTAATATATGGTCGCTCCAATTAAGATTGTGAGCAACACTCATACCCAGGATGGAAAGCTTTTCAGTTTCTGAGATGCAAGTGCCATTCATGGATAATGGCTGCGGGTTATTTATACGCTAACGACAAGAGACAGCATTGTGTTTTGGATGCATTAAATTCCACTCTATTGTTTTTACCCCATTGGATGATGCTGTCGATATCGGAATTTAATGAGCTTAACATACGCTGCCGCTCATTATCTACAACCGAAGTGCAGGAGTGAATTGGATTGGAAGTAACAGACAAGAGATCATTTATAAAAATAAGAAAGATAGTCGGAGACAAAACGGAGCCCTGGGGAACACCGGCATTTACAAAGTGAGTATCAGACTTGAATCCGTTCAAAACAACTTGAATTGAACGTTTCGAAAGGTAGCTTCTAATCCATTGAAGGAGAGACTCATCATCACAAAAGCACGCATTATCGACAGAAGGGCTTCATGCCAAACCCTGTCAAATGCTTTCGAAATATCCAGTGCAACAATTTTGCTTTCACCTGTTTGGTGAAGCGAGTGATTCCACTTTTCAGCGAGATATGCCATCATATCACCAGTGGATCTGTTGCTGCGGAAACCGTATTGGCGGTCATTGAGGAGTTTCCGTGATTCAAGATATTTCATAAGCTGACGGTTAGTCAGCGTTTCCATGACCTTGGAAAGAAGGGGCGTTAGTGCAATGGGTCGGTAGTTGGAGGGAGAAGATGATTCGCCTTTTTTGGGTATAGGCTGGACAAATGCTGTTTTCCACCTACTCGGAAAGAGCCCAGAGGTGTAGGAAAGGTGAAAAAGCTTACGCAGTGGTTTTGCCAGCGTAGAAGAACACCTCTTCAGAACTATTGGGGCAATACCATCTGGACCAGCGGATTTGTGTATGTCGAGGTCCTTAAGAACCCTTGCGACTGTACGAGTGCGGAAGTGGATTAGTCCCATGGTGGAATTGACGCACTCTAGTACAGGCGGAGACAAAGTACAAGCTGGCAGCTGAGAACTGGTTGCGAAATGGGCAGCAAGTAGGTTAGCTTTGTCTAAGGGGGTGACAGCTGGAATGTCATTGTGGATGAGCGTCGGTATAGACGACTTAGTTGAGTTTTTTACGTTTTTTACAAATAACCAGAAACTTTTGCTACCTTTGGGACAATACTGTATGTATGTAGCTCCTGCTGGGAGGATAAACTTTCACCAGAAGACTGTACACTCACTTTTGATGCAAATTGTATGCACAATGTTATTCACAAAGTTCATAAATCGAAAAATGAAAGTCGACTGAATTTAGAAAGTTCTAAGAAGAGCTTAGTGTGCCTGGCAAAAGTCACAACTTATCGTACGTCAATCTCTTGTTACTCAACCTGTAAAACATCCGTTCAAAAGATTGACTTTCCAAAAAAACACTGCACGCCATCGCGAGCCATAAACCAAATGTGTCCCTAAACCCGTCGAACATACGAACATACCACGCCCGAATTCAATTCATCTGAACCCATTTACCTGCAATAACCCCAGATAGATCCATTATACCAGTCATTTCATCTCATTACTCCAAAGGAATGTACATACATATGTATGTATGTATGTGTACCACCGCTTTTGGTATCCCCATCAAATATCCTCGTTGACATTAAGACCTTCAATAAAACAAAACAAAAAGAAAATAAAGAAAAATAATAACAATCACTGTACCCCAACTGAGTACGAATGGCACACCAATGTCAACACTTTATGTGCAAATAAATGTGTACATGCCCACAGCAACTGTGATTAGAATTCTTAATAGCCCCCAAGTCAGAGCAGATGCTTCCCAGATCCTATCATTCACACAAATTTCCCTCAACGACTACGACTCTGGTCTATGGTGACGCAACTATATACAAATGTACATATGTATGTATGCCACCTCCGCCGCAAGCCATCGAACCGCAACATGTTTTGAATTTTAAATTCCGCGTACCATCATCGTCAAGTGAAAAATTAACCAAAGCTTTGAAACTAGACCTTGAGACCGAACTGAGCCAGCCCACAACCATGCCAACCGAGACCAAATGAAAAGGAAAAACAACAAAAGAAAAACAAAAATCCTTTTTCGTCCCTGCTATCATAAAAGGATATTAAATTAAATCTGTTCCTGAAAATGTAAAAATGGGAAAATGTCGAGGTTCTTCTGTCTCGACAAAAAGGCAATTTCCTGGAAAACAGAAAATTGCCAAAAGCTACTAACACCCAAGTACACGGAAAGTATGCAATATGTGTATGCTATGATGCTGTGAGCGCAATTACACAATTCCAACATCTGCAATTGCGCTATATTGGTACACACATGAACCAGATACACGGAAACACGAATGATCTTCATACCAAAAAGGAGGGGAACATCAAAGATACGCGTATCCCTAAAAAAAAAGAAAGAAAAAAAAAACACAAAAAAGTGAATGTATCTGTTCCGCATATCCATATATTAGATACAACTGCACGCACTAATTGACTGAATCAGCATCCTAGTGATGATTTCCCGAATGCCAGTCACTAATCATGATACCATTGCCAGTGCCAGGTCTTCAGTATGGCACACGTGCGATTTGTTTACAGCCGCCGTTACAACGTGTGTCTCACAGATGTTTGCTTATGTGGTCTCGTATCACCTAATATCTGGAACTATACGAATACATACAATGCAATAAGCCTGTTTGGTTCTAATTCGCTCGAATGACTTGTGGATTCGTTCCTGAAAATATATGTAAATGAAAGCTTTCCCATCATCCCGGGACTAATGGATGAACATTTATTGTCGTAATCCGGTGAGATACGATTTCGAAGACAAATCACAACAAATATATATTCTCACTGAATTGACATGAATCCTTTTCCAAATGGGACACGGCCAGATGATGGAATACCTTTAGCTACAACATATGTACGTTCCACCGATTGACTAATTCCTATGACTATGGCTACTGTGATCGTAGAAAAGGGGCTGTTGACTAGCGGTCTATTTGTTTGTTGTTCTTTCGAGGGAGGCATTGCGTTGTTCCTGATTTCCTTAGATGCTGCTTCCGACATTTCACGACTAGCCGCAATGATTGACGATGACGAGCATGACAGTACCATGCGATGGGGAGCGAGCAACAGCATGCGTTCTTTTTTATTATTCCATACTGCTTTTGAACCATACGGATCTATTGTATATGGGCACGTATCTATCACCTATTGCCGGCGTACGATAAGATTGGATGTTTGGAATTTTGTTTTTTTTTTTTTTTTACTAACACGAGTGTGCGGTTCGAGTACATTAAACAACTTTTTTTTGTATAGTTCGATAGTAAGACAAATCGAAATGATTTGTTGTTTAGATAGCGCATTTGTTGTTTATTTAGGTTTTCCCTTCCATTCGATTCTCTTATACATCCATATGTTGCAATCGGTGCTAACAGATAGTTTTTTTTTTATTATTGAGAACACGGAGGAGTTCCAGATAAGTGGGCAATAAAAGTAATTAGTTTATGGTGGCCGATGACAGGTGTACAGTGGATGACCCCATTTTCAACTTGAAGTAATTTGTTGACTTTCATTCAGTGCATTCGAATGAGCTTTGGATGTAACTGGAGTGTGATGACGGCTAAACAAATTAAAACTCAGACCTTCTCTAACTACTTTTCTCAACTGAACCCTTGAGCCATAAAAAAAGGATTCGAATTCGTCAAAGACAGTGAGTTTGTAAAGGAAACCATTTACAATATTGGGGCCATTCTTAAAAGCTTATCCGATCAATGTTGATTGCAGAATGTTCTATCAGTTTTATCGCTCTAGTTAATCTATATAGCTGAACGTATTCCATTCACGAAATCACTTGAAATTGAGTCGACAGGATGATGGCTTTGTAGAGGACCATTTGGTATTACGCTATGCAAATTAACTTCCAATGAACTTGAGAAAGTGGGAGATGGACTTTATGGCACCAGTTAAACTTAATTTAACTGACTGTGATCGGGCTTGAGCAATTAGTTATTCCGACGGGATAGGTCATTTTCTCTTCTTAAATTAAGTGGAAGAAAGAATGAAAGAATTCAAACAGGGAATGTTCAGCAGTAGACATACATAAGTGAACATAAACCTATTGAATGTGGTCTGAAAATCAATCAATTTCTTAGATTACGTTTCCTTTAATAGCTGAATTCAGTCCACCCGACCTAGACGAAGTCAAAAAAGCGATATCAAGACTAACGTCTAATAAAGCCCCGGACGCAGACGGCTGCTGAGTTTCTTAAGGCGGCTGGAGAAGAGCTGGTAAGGTGCATGCACCATCTCATTTGCAAGGTATGGTCGGAGGAAACCATGCGCGACGAATGCAATCGCAGCATCGTTTGCCCGGTCCATAAGAAAGGAGACCCCTATAGTGCGCCAACTATAGTGGGATAAGTCTCCTTAACATCGTGTATAAGATCTTCTCTGCCGTATTGTGTAAACGACTGAAACCGTTTGTGAATAACCTGATCGGCTCTTATCAGTGTGGTTTCAGGCCAGGTAAATCCACAATAGACCAAATATGTAGGCTTCGGCAGATCTTGGAGAAGATCCAGGAATACATAACAAATCGACACCAAATCGACACTCACCACCTCTTCGTCGATTTCAAGGCTGCATATGACAGCGTGTATAGAGATGAGCTATACAAAGCCATGTCCAGTTTTAGCATCCCTGCCAAATTCGTCCGACTGTGCAGGATGACAATGGAGAATGCTCGCTGCTCCATTAAGGTCGGCAATGAGCAAACCGAGACCTTTGATGTTAAAAAAGGATTTGGCGAGGTGATGTACTGTATGCAACTTTTACAATATCGTGCTTGAAAAGATCGTGCAAGAGTCACTGGCCAACACAGGAGGTACCATTTATTTCAAGTCTACGCAATTGCGTATGTACGCCGACGACATTGACGTGATTTGACGGACACAGCGAGACGTCAATGAGGCCTTTGTAAGCATTGAGGTAGAAGAGGCTAAGATGGGTCTCAAGGTTAATGAGGGTAAAACTGTAACAACCCAACAATAATAAAAAAAAAAAAATGTGAAAAAGAAATTAAAAAGAAAAAAATATTTCCCACAAGATTAATTTAAATTCTTCCCAACAAAAAAAAAATATAAAAAAAAGAAAGAAAATAAATTGTAAACAACTTGGCGAAAAGTACCGTACGCCCACACAGTATATAAGGGGACACGCGATCAGTGTGAACTCACTCGTGTTTGGTACTTCGCACTGCACTGGTTGCACCAACCATTGAGTGAAAAGCATCACACACAAGTCCTCCTTACACTGTTTGGTTTGAGTACAGTGGTCAACAGACTGCATGCTCAACCCAGATAAGAATTTCTCGCCAATTTGTGTTTTTTTATTATTATTCATTTTTGCTATTTTCTTTTTTCATTTTGAATTTCGATTATTTTTATTTTATTTTTTTTTTCATTGAATTTTACTCTGTACTTTTGTTTTATTTCATTTTGGATTTTTTTCTTTATTTTACTTTTGTACTGTTGAATACCTTTGAATAAACTTAGTTTTTACATAAATTTAAAAACATTGCCGAGTACTTCTAATTTTGCATCGCGTACTTTATTGAGCTGCCAGCACATCGTTTAAAGCGGTCTTAGGACAGCATAAGCGAGGCTGAGAGCCTAATAAAGGTCAACAACCGCTCACTGGCCGATGGAGAAAGACGATCCAGTGGAAAAAGAACGCTCCACCCCCGCAATAACAACACCACCTGTTACAAAACCAAATATCTGCTTTCATCTAAAAGGGACGGACAACATCGACGTACTGGCCAGAACGTCACCATGGGAGATATAACTTTGAAGTGGTCAAGGAATTCGTCTACCTTGGCTCAACAACAGCGACAACAACACCAGCGCTGAGATAAAACGCAAAATCACTCTTGCGAACCGCTGTTTCTTTGGGCTCAAGAGGCAATCGCGAAGTAGAGCCCGCTCTCGGAAAACCAAGGAGACACTATATAAGACCTTAATCATCCCAGTCCTCCTTTACGGCGCAGAGGCTTGGACTTTAACAAAAGCGGATGAAGATGCCCTTGGTCGTTTTGAGAGGAACATTTTGCGCACTATCTGGAGGAGAAGATATAACGAAGAACTGTACGGGTTGTACAGCGACATCGGTCTGGTACGACGTCTACGGATACACCAGGGACTGTAGCGCCACCTAAGTAAGTAAGTAACATGCCTCCACGCTTTTCTGTCACTATGTGATGTTGGTGTCCATTTATTTGATACCACTAATCCGATTCTGCCAAATAAACACGCATTTGAAAGGTAGAATTTCGAACTTCCTTTTTCTGTGTACACAGTTTTCTAATCCGTCAATTACCTAGGTAGGTAGATTCGTAGCCTCCTCAGAATGGAAGCCAGAGAGGCCCGTTGTGCTGCTACGAGGGGGATTTATCCCCCTATTCATGGAATCACTTAGGGCTTCTTAAAAAGTTAAAAAGGTCAGATATCCCTAATTGCTGAACATCTGTCAGGTCGTTAAAGAAGTAGGATCCTAGAAAACATTTCCTGATTGTGCAGAAAGCATGGATGGATTCAATCTCCTCTTCGTCTAGGGAGCTTCTGCAGAAACCATTCGGAACTTACTCTAGCTTTTGCGCGTGACTGCCAATGAGGTAGAGACCAGTGATGACACCAAAGATTTTGTAGATGTCAGTTCTTTTTAGGGATATTATTCTCCTTGTCCGTTGACTATCGAGCCGGTGCCAGATTTGGCTGGGGATGGGGCAGGTATGTCCCTGGGTCTATCTCAGGTTCGTCTCAGCCCTGGTAAAATTTATGAGAATATGTTTAATAGTTGCAAGAGGTATTCCCTCACATGCCATGATTGATTGTTGCGTCATTCCTTAGGTGTCCTGCGAGTGTGTCGGCTCTTTCGTTACCTGGAATGTCGCTGTGTCCTGGTACCCATAGAAGTTGTATGTTAAACTGTTCAACCATCTCATTAAGAGATATGTAGGCGAGGCTTGCTTTTGAGGTGTACACTTAGGACTCCAGCGATTTAAGGGTGCTTGACTATCCGTGAGAATACGGATATCCGTAGTGGATATCACGTCCTATTTAAGCCAAGACAGAGCCTCCTTTATTGCAAACAACTCCGCCTGAAAGACGCGGCAGTGATCTGGTAGTTTTAGAGCTTTGTTCAGCTTTAGTTGTTTGCAGAATACTCCACTACCCACTGCGTCTTTGGTTTTTGACTCGTCTGTGTAGAAATCCACGCAATTCCTGCGAGGTTGCGTTTGGCGGGTCCAGTTCCGGCTGTCCGTCTGAAGTTCCTCTCAAAGATTGTGGTGGGTTTTTTTTTTTTTTGTTTTTTTTTAGAGACTCGCGCAGGTTCAAGAGCTTTTTTTATATTCTCTTATGATGTGTTACACACACAACCTGGATGGACTGCAGTGGTTTGGGTCGTTGATGTTCGTTCACTACTCTCAGGGGTAGTTGTCCTAGATAGGACGAGGGCCGACCAAATTTCGCTTTGGTTATAGTCCGTGGTAATTCGTTCAAGCACTTTAATGTTGCATACGCAGAGGATGAATTTCAGTTGATCATATACTGTGAGTGTTATGCCTGCAGCAGTACGTCTGGTCACTTTCCATACACAACTGCGTCGCATACATTTTGACCGTATAGGAATTACTTTTTCTTGGCTATGAAACGAATTTAAACTATAGACCTTCCGGTCGGCGGTCGATGATGTTAACCACTGTACCACGGCTGCCACCCCTATGTGGTTCTATGTGTTCCGAGTTTTCTGCTATAAGGGTATCTTTTTTCGCTGCCTTCTGTCTAATAGAGTATGGACAACGACGGAAGAAGATACACTTAATCTTCTCCTTAAAACGCACTTCCCAGGTTGCTCTTAAACACAGAATTTAGAGCAAACACAGATAACTTAGACCTCTCCTGCAACAGACAAAATCACTTTGGCTATAAAAGCTTGACGCGTTCCAAGTCGCCGGGTACGAATGGATTTACCCCATCTAACTTGCATAGACTATGGAAGTTATCTTCAAAGGATATCTAGTCTGGGCACACATACCAGAAAACTCGAAGTCCACAAGTGTAATTTTCATCCCCAAAGTTTGGAGAAGTTCCCACACTACACCATGGATCTTAGGTCTGTCTGTCTACCATCCTTTGTACCAAAAACCATGGATAAGCCTTGCACACTTTGGTGAGCAAAATTAAAAGGTGAATCAAGAAATACACCTTAGTAGCTTTCTTGGACATAGAGGCCGCCTTCAGCAGCGTCACATTACGGAAGAACTAGAAATCTTAAAAGTGGAAAGGACTCTAACAGAGTTGATTGGCGAGTTGCTGTCAACACGCAAGATCTTCTCTAAAAGGGGCAAGCCAGGTAACTACTATGTAGATCGGTTACCAGAGACACTGCACGAGGGGGGGCTCTCTCTCATCTTCTCTGGAACGAAACGAACTACTAACTAAACTGGAAAAGGAAGGCCTCGGTGTTATTGCCTATGCTGATGATGTTGCTATTGCCACCTCAGGCAAATACCTGCCTACGCTGAATGACCGTATGCGCACAGCATTCTCCACATTGTTTGATCTCCACATTGTTTGTACTAGGCTAACCTATTCCTCTAGCGCCGATTATCTTGACGTCATACTGGACAAAAAATTAAACGAATGAGCAAGGAAAAGGAGCTTTAGTAAAAAATTGTTTTTTTCAGACCGCGATCAGAGAGAAATTGTCCGGCAGCACCTGGTGGCTGGAGTGGACTCCGCGGGCGTCTTAAAGTAAGCAAGACTCTTTCAGGCAACAAATGCCAGCACCAGTGGGCTGCATAGGGTAGGGTGGGTGGGTTAGACTAAGGTAGATTAAGAGCAATGTTTGTCGTTATCTTCTCTAGTCTTCTCCCTTTATACCTTGGGGCGGCACTGTGTCATCGATATACAAGGTGGTAAACCTTGTGTGCGCGCTTACCACATAAAAAAAAAGACGGTATCTGTAACCATCTATATATATACATACATATGTACGTATGTACATATGCATGTATCACTTTTGCTATTGGTATTAGGTCATAGTCCTCCACTGATGATCTAACAAAAAGTAGAAGAAAAGGAAATACCTTAAGATATATGTAAGTACTACCGATAAGGATGTCCTTAAATACCAAACGCACCCTGTATATAAGGATAAAGTTACTGATCACGCAAACTCATTCCAATCACCTTCGAGTGACTTTTACCTGAACCATCTGCTTCCACTCGTTGTTCCCTAGAAATGTCAATAAAAATAAATAAAAACTTTGCTGAAAATACACAATTTTGTTGTCGATGCTTTGGTCTCTAATTAAGTCGTCCTCCCATCCGGCGTACCCTGTCAACTTTCTAACTTTTCATCGCTTACAGTATCCACCCTGTGATTTACGACCTTCCGCCCAACGAAATTTCCGCCCAACACCACAGTCTACAGCAACTTTTCACACAAAGATATCAATTTCATTTCATTTGTCGCCCTTGTACCTACCCTTGTAGCCTTTTACCCCTATACCCCTAATCGGGTAAACGTTGCATTCCATTTCTCGCAATTCAATTAGCAATCCTCATTAATCACTCATCCCCTTAGCTCATTGGTACATATGTACATGGCTCCCAGCTCTACAGTCCCCTCGTGACAGCAATAAAAGAAACAAATTGAAAATGTTTCAAAATGTCATTCGACTTACGACTTAAAATATTTAAAGATAAAATCACCCTTCATTCATGGCATCCCTTTACACTCTCACAACGTACTCATATCCGTGAGAACGAGCACTTTACGGGACACCCCCGCCATTCGGTCGCACATAAGTGTCTCGTGCTTCTGGAGACGTGGAGTTAATTACTTCGTCTTCCTTCGTAACTTGTCCCGAAATCCTATGTAAAGGTATTTATACAATGTCCCTTGAGTATGTAAACAAGACAGCAAAGATAGGAGAACAAGACCAGCATCTAGATACGGTTGCACTTGGCAGACAAAAACGACAGTGAGAACGACCTCATATCGTTAGATGATACAATCCTAAAGGTCAACGTCATGTCATGTGTAAGTGCGTCAATTGAGCGAGTCATAAATTCGAAATGAACCGCCAGCAGATGGGAATTTTAATGACACGCTACGTACTCGTATCTTCAACTCTTGTCAAAGGATAGTTAGTACGAGTGTATGATTTGAAATATAGTCATGGGGACATACGAGTATTGCATAAAGGCATGAGAACGTACGTACATAGGTACTCACTCCATAGTCTACATCCGCGTCATACACGCGTTGCCTGTTTCTAATTTACTACAGGATATGACTGATGGAGTTGTCCAAACAGGGATAGAAGTGAAGACATCAGTCTCTTTGTTTCTTTATTTGGCTTTGGAACTTTCGACATCTGGCTACTGTGGCAGAGTGATTAAAAGCTAGCTCGATACGCTGCGATGGGTAGACGTAGATTGTGAGATGAAGTATCTCATAATTCCGGTGGCTTGGCGTTGAGAATAGCTTTCGTTGATTTATTGCCCGTACTGTATTCAGTTTGTCTTTAATTGGTGTACACGAGTTGCGATTTAATGTTGCCAGTAGGAGTCTAGCAGCATGTGGTAGACTTTATGATGCACCGAAACGTTGGAATATGAATAGGTTGGTGTCTGGTGTGAAGAAATCGGGCGGAAGATTTATGATGTTTCGTAGCAGGTACGGGTGGAGTTGAACCAATGTAAGGCTCGGTACGTGCCCTAGATTTTTCTTGAGAAAAGGAAGCTATTTATAAGGTCTTTTCTGTTTTGTTATTTGGCGGCGTGGTGTTAATAAATGAATGCTGCATGCGTCTTGGCGGGATGCGGTAGGATGTTCGTTGGCGGGACTTTCTAGCTAGTTGGCGTATATTCCCATGAATGGGTTCATTCTTAATTAAATTATTCGATTCGATATTTACTTTAATTTCCAATTCTCTTGTATATAATTCGACAAGGTAATGGGGTCTATCGTCAAGCAGTTTGTAAAATCTGCGCAATCAACTTGTTTCTGCCACTTCTACGTCTACTATCGCGACTCTATGCAGATATTTAGCCGTGGAACATCAGATCACATAAAGAAGTGATTGGTTTTCTAATAGCCAAGGTTGCAAGAAGATTAGCTGACAGAGTTGCAATAAAGTAATAAAAATGGAGAACAATTTCGACTTCATTATTGGCTGTAGCTGTTCATACACCACCAACCATAAAGGTGGATAAAGTCTTGAAAGGGCAGTTTGAAGTTGTTATGGTCACGTGGGGGCATAGGAGAGGGCACTAGCAAGCTAGCATCACGGCAATAAAATTCGTTTTCTGTTGTTCGCTTTAGCTCTATTGCAGTTACTAAACCCGGAGGGCATGGGTTCGGACATACAGGGTAAAGTTGTTGATTGCTCTCAACCTGGCGAGATGCCAGCAACGACCCCTTTTTAAATGCCCGGGTCAAGTTGACATACGGCCTCCTCGCGGCGCCCTCTGGATAGCCTCTTCAACAACCGTTGGGAGGTGAACAAACGTATGCAGAATGGCGGTTGTGCGGCGGGCTAAAAATCCGCCCACGTAAAAAAAACACAAGTTTTGAATGAGCAAGATGCCTCGGATACACGGACGGATACTCGACGACGACAACGCACGAAAAAGGAACACGATTTGCGAGTATGCTCCTGGAATGTCAGAACCCTGTACACTCCCGGAGCTGCGCATAAACTAGAAGGAATCCTCACGCAGTACAAGGCGGATATTACTGCGGTCCAGGAAATACGCTGGATAGGAAACGGTATGATTAGAAAGAAAAATTGCGACATTTATTACAGCTGTCACAAAAGGTTGCACTTACTGGGATGCGGATTTGTCGTGGGAAAGGTCGAAGGTCATCGACTTTAAACCTATAAGTGATCGCCTGGCTGTGATCCGCATCAGAGGCAGATTTTATAACATCAGCCTTATATGTGCACACGCCCCTACCGACGAGGCTGAAGACCCTATCAAGGAGGACTTCTATGACCTCCTGGACAACGCCTACGGAGCTTGTCCGGAGTACGATGTAAAAATCGTGCTCGGGGACTTCAATGCCAAAATCGGAAAGGAAAACACCCTTGGCGGAGTGATCGGAAAGCACAGCCTCCACGATACAACAACAGATAACGGCTTCCGACTCGCTGACTTTGCGACAGCTCGTAATGCGGTGATAAGTAGCACAAGATTCCCTCGCAAGCGAATCCACACAGCAACCTGGCGATCTCCGGACGGTCGAACCGCCAACCAAATCGACCATGTGCTCATTGACGCAAGGCACGCGTCAAACATCCTGGATGTGCGAACATTCAGAGGGGCAAATGTCGACTCTGACCACTTCCTCGTAGCAGCAAGATTCAGAGCTCGACTGTCCAATGTCAGAAAGCTGCACCAGCCCATCAGAAGGAGGTTCGACATTGGGCGCCTGAGCACACCGGAGGTTGCCAGAGTCTACAGGGAGCAGCTGAGCGAAAGACTCTACGGTATGCCTACGTCGAACACAAATGCCAATAATATGTGGCTGCATTGCCGCTCAGCCATTCAGGAAGTAGACGAAACCACATTAGGATACCTATCACCCCCGACAAGAAACCCGTGGTATGATGGCGAGTGTCAGCAGAAAAAGGCAGCAACCGACGAGGCGTACCAAAAGGCGCTGCAGAGGAAAACCAGGGCAGCGCGAGAAGAGTACCGAGCCAGAAGAAGGGAGGAGAAGAAACTACTGCGACAAAAGAAAAGAATCTCCGCAGCCTCCCAGCTCAAGGATATCGAGGAGTCTAGGGATAAACATAAAATACGAGCCTTTTACAAGAAAGCCAAAGGTCTTGCAGGAGGCTTCAAAAAGGGCACCCTGGCTGTTCGAAACTGCGAGGGTAATCTTGTCACCGACTCGCAGGGAATAGTGGATGTATTTAAGCAGCACTTCCAGCAGCTGCTTAACGAGCATGACCAAGAGGGAGTGGTAGGGACCGAGGAAATCCCAACTCCAGCCGCTGAAGCAGTCCTCCCACCCAGCATAGAAGAAGTCGGCACAGCTATTCAGAAGCTGAAGAACAACAAGGCCGCAGGCTCAGATGGCTTGCCATCAGAGCTCCTCAAGGCTGGCGGCGATGTTCTGGTAGGGAGCATGCACCAGATCATCTGCAGAATTTGGGAAGATGAGAGCATGCCCGACGACTGGAATACCAGCTCTATATGCCCCATCCACAAAAAAGGCGATCCTACCTCTTGCAAGAACTATAGAGGTATATCCCTGCTCAATGTTGCATACAAGATCCTGTCCAGCGTATTGTGTGAACGTCTAAAACCATTTTGCACCGCACTAATCGGCAGCTACCAGTGCGGCTTCCGGCCCGGCAAATCAACTATAGACCAAATTTTCACACTTCGTCAAATCCTGGAAAAGACCAACGAGTTTCAAATCGATACACACCATCTTTTCATCGATTTCAAAGCCGCATACGACAGCATTCATCATGAAGCACTGTTTGGAGCGATGGCCGAATTCGGGATCCCGGTAAAACTGATCCAGTTGTGTCGCGCCACGTTAAAAAACACGCGATGCACCGTGCAACTCGGTTCTAGGACCTCGGAACCATTCGAAACATGCACCGGATTTCGGCAAGGAGATGCGCTGTCATGTGACTTCTTCAACCTGGTGCTGGAGCAGATAGTGCGACGGGCAGGCGTCAACAGGAAAGGCACTGTCTTTTACAAGTCCATCCAGCTGAGTAGGGTGTTATGGATGGTTCAAGCGCTTTTTGAGTCGAGTGTGTTCGTGAAGTCGTGCACTTTTAAGTTGCGGTTAGGAAATGTATGGCGGTTCTCGCGCTATTTTAAGGTGGTTTTTTTGTCAAGTGCTGGTTGTGTTCGTGAAGTCGTGTACTTTTAAGTTGCGGTTAGGAAATGTATGGCGGTTCTCGCGCTATTTTAAGTTGGTTTTTTTTGTCACGTGCTGGTTGTGTGCGTGCAAGGTCGTTATAATGTGACGTATTTAGAATAGGAATAGCAATAGATATGTATATATTGTTACGCAAGGCTACGAAGATCTACTAACACATAGCATTCAATTTTAAGGGGAGCAGATAAACTATATACATATCTATGTATTAGCAATAGATATGTGATGGTATGAAGGGTTTTGGTATGAGGCGGTTCAGGTGCTTTTTGGTATGAAGCGATGGTATGAAGCGATGGTATGAAGGGATTTGGTATGAAGCGATGGTATGAAGGGATTGGGTATGAAGCGGTTGAGGTGCCTTTTGGTATGAAGGTGTTCTGGCGCTATGTAATTTGATTATTCAAGGTGTGAATTTGCGTTGGGGTTAGGAAATATATGGGGATTCTGGCGCTATCTGTGTTGTGTGTGTGTGAATCAACGTGGAAATACTTTCGCATATTAAAAAGTGGATGTGATTGATTCATTCTTGACAATATATGTTACATATCTATGTATCTATAAATATTTCTTAGCGTTTCAAATACATATGCATACATACATACACACGCACATATATATATATAAATATTACTGGAATAATATAAACAAATGACCCATTACATTAAATTGTTCTGTAAGCAACAATTAATCAGTGCGAACAGCGCTATTTAATTTGTTTATTTAAGTTGTGAATTTGCGTGGGGGTTAGGAAATGTATGGGGATTTAGTCGCTATCTGTGTTGTGTGTGAATCAATAACATCCAGTGGCGTAGTTGATTTGGCTTTTGAAAATCTAAATTACACTGTCTATAAATATGTATATTTTTGCGGAAATATATGGGGGGGTTCTGGCGCTATGTAATTTGTTTATTTAAGTTGCGAATTTGCGTTGGGGTTAGGAAATGTATGGGGATTTAGTCGCTATCTGTATTGTGTGTGTGTTTGTGTAAATCAACGTGGAAATACTTTCGCATATTAAAAAGTGGATGTGATTGATTCATTCTTGACAATATATGTTACATATCTATGTATCTATAAATATTTCTTAGCGTCTCAAATACATACATACATACACACACACACATATATATATAAATATTACTGGAATAGTATAAACAAATGACCCATTACATTAAATTGTTCTGTAAGCAACAATTAATCAGTGCGAACAGCGCTATTTAATTTGTTTATTTAAGTTGTTTTGCGTTGCGGTTAGGAAATGTATGGGGATTCAGGCGCTATCTCTGTTGTGTTTTTGTCGCGTGGTGGTTTTGTCGGTAGATTTAGTCGCTATCTATGTTGTGGTTTTGTGTGCGTGCAAGGTCGTTATCATGTGACGTATTTAGAATAGTTGGTATGAAGCGGTTCAAGCGCTTTTTGGTATGAAGCGATGGTATGAAGCGATGATATGAAGCGATGGTATGAAGCGATGGTATGAAGGGGTTCTGGCGCTATTTAATTTGTTTATTTAAGTTTTGAATTTGCGTTGGGGTTAGGCGCTTTCAAAAATCGCATTAAGACATTTCACATTTCTAATAATGATGAGAGCATATTGAATGTAGAAGTCCTATATGAAAAAAACATGTATTTGATTACCGAGCTGTTGGAAAACGAATTGGAAGTTATGCATGCTTTTAAATTTAATATGGAATTATTTACGGTGTTCGTGAGGCATACAAAGGAAAATGACGATATGATCCAGGATATTAAAAGTATGCAGACCAAGATGTATACGATCCTAGGAAAAAGCGATTTATCTGAAAAATTAAACGCTACTATCAATGACATCAAGGTTAAACTAGAGGAATTCCAGGAAAGAGATAGCGGATGGGCTTTGTTGTCATTCCTGAGAATCGAAATAAATATTAATAAATACGATCCGCTTCGGGCTTCTACCTATTTTAATCTACCACCGCAGTTATTGATCAAACATGATTGTATAAATGTGAAAAACACCGATGAATACTGTTTCAAATGGTCTGTTATATCGGCTTTGGATAGCAAAGTTAAATATAATCATGAGAGACCATCATCACTAGTGACATAATACAAGTTAATGGTGAAATTCTTTGTTTTAGGAATATGCAATTTCCTCTTGCGATCAAAGATATACATATATTCGAGTTGAATAATCCAACAATCAGTGTAAACGTGTTCGGCTATGAAATCAACGATAAGAATGAATGTTATTTAATTGGACCATACTATCATACGACCGAGGAAAAGACAAAACATATTAACTTGCTTTGTTGCGAAAGTTCTGATAGCGATCTAACGCATTATGTGTACATCAAACATATGTCGCGTTTAATGAGAAGACAAATAACTAAGAAAAAAAATCGAATGCATCTTTGTAATGGGCGATTCCCTAATGAATCCCATCTGTTGCAACACAAAAGTGAATGTCGGAAGCTGATTACGATTATGCCGGATGAAGGAAACAAAATACTCAAGTTTGTTAAACACAATCGAAAGCAACGAGTTCCATTTGCTGTGTATGCCGACTTTGAGTCTATTCTATTACCTGTGAGTCATTGCATGCCGAATCCAGAATCTTCGTCAACAACTAATGTACAACAACACATACCCTGTGCGTTTTCGTATTTCATTAAGTGCTCATTTGATGATAATGTAAATAGACACAGAACATTTGTGGGGTGAGAAATTACATTTAGTTACATGCTATCAAAAACAAAAAATAAACAATGTCTCCTTTGTATTTTTATAGGAGAAAATTCATCTGATGAATTTGTAAAGATGCTGGTTGAAGACTTAAAATACCTATATAGGGAGTACATGGAGAAACCAAAAGCGATGAATCAATTGACAGATGTTGAGAACTACAACCATCATAATGCTTCAATATGTTGTATATGTAATCGTAGTTTTAGTCAGACCGATATAAGAGTAAAAGATCATTGCCACTTCACGGGTGCATATAGAGGAACTGCACATAGACAGTGTAATTTAGATTTTCAAAACCTAAATTTTTTCCCAATACTTTTACATAATTTATCGGGCTACGACTGTCATCTTTTTGTGAAAAGTTTAAGTAATATTGATGGTGAAATAACAATTATTCCATTAAATAAAGAAAATTATATATCACTTTCCAAGCGAGTGCATTTAGACGCAAATAACACATTTGAAATTAGGTTTTTAGATTCATTTCGATTTCTTCAGTCGAGTATAGATTCGTTAGCAAATAATTTATCTGAAGATGATTTCATTATAGGCAAAAGGTATTACAAAAATGATGACTCATTCAAATTAATGACTAGGAAAGGAGTATTTCCTTACGATTATCTCAATTCATGGAATCGTTTAGATGATTGTTCTCTTCCATCAATTTCCCAATTTTATAATAAACTAACGGGTAAGGATTGTTTAGATACAGATTATGAATATGCACTAAAGGTATGGAAGCATTTTAATTGTAAATCATTAAAAGATTACATGCTTGTGTATCTACAGAGCGATGTGCTCTTGTTGGCTGACATATTCGAGAATTTCCGTAAGGTCTGCTTAAAAATATATGAATTAGATCCATGTCATTATTATACATCTCGTGGTTTGTCATGGGATGCAATGTTGAAGATAACGGAAGTTAATCTAGAGCTTTTCACCGACATTGATATGTTTAATTTCATTAAGAAAGGTATCAGAGGTGGTCTATGTCAATGTAGTCATCGATATGCCATCTCTAATAATAAGTACATGAATAAATTCGACGAAACTAAAACAAACGAATTCCTTATGTACTTTGATGCAAATAACTTGTACGGTTGGGCAATGTCTCAACCACTTCCTAATGGAAATTTTCAATGGAATGATCCCGAAATCTATACCAGAGAATATATTTTGAAATTGGAAAAGACAATAAATTTGGTTATGTATTCGAAGTAGATTTAGCCTATCCCACAGATCTTCACGATATACATAATGATCTTCCGTTTTGCCCCGAAAATATGCTTACGCCGGGAACTAAAATTCCTAAGCTAATTGCCAATTTAAATGCAAAGACCAATTATATATGTAATTCATTTAAGAAATTTACAACAATGTCTGAACAACGGATTAAATATCACTAAAGTTCACAGAGTGTTGTCTTTTACTCAATCGGAATGGTTACAGAAGTATATACATAAATCTGAATACCGAATGCCGGAAAAAGGCGAACAGTAAGTTTGAAAATGACTTTTTCAAATTAATGAACAACAGTGTTTACGGTAAAACAATGGAGAATGTAGAAAAGCGTCGAGATGTGAAAATTGTAACTCAATGGGATGGTCAAGGAAAGTCATTGTGTGCTAAGAAACTAATTGCACATCCTAATTTTCACACTAGATCTATATTTACACCAGAGATGTGTGCTATTGAAATGACCAAGGGACGAGTTGTGTACGATAAACCTATTTATTTAGGTTTCATTGTATTAGAGCTTTCAAAATGGCTTATGTACGACTTTCATTATGAGTATATGAGGAAAAAATTTGGAAAATCGATTCGATTAAACTATATGGATACGGATTCATTTATTTATTCAGTAATGACAGATGATTTCTATTCTGATATACATCAAGACGTCATTGACCCGAGAAATCAAGGTTTGATACTTCAGAATACCCCATAGACAATGTGCATAATTTTCTGCAAACAAACGGTAAAGTTCTCGGGAAATTTAAAGATGAGAATAACTATCGGAAAATGTTAGAATTCATTGGATTAAGAGCGAAAATGTACTCCTTTATATTAGAGACCAATGATGTGGTGAAAAAGGCAAAAGGAATTAAAATGTCGGTTACTAATAGCTTAGATATTAAAGATTATCGAAATTGTTTAATGAATAAAAAATTGTTGTTTAGATCAATGTTTATATTTAGAAGTAAGTTACATAATGTTTATACGCAGTCTATTAATAAGTTAGCTTTAAGTTATAACGACACTAAAAGATATATGTATATGTAATGATGGCATAAGTACTTATGCTTGGGGTCATAATAAAATACCAATGAAAGATAATTGATACAAAAAAAAGGAAAAAATGATTTATTATTCTCTCTTCTTCTCTTACGAAGATCTAACACAACAAAATCACTGAACTTTTCAACAAGGTCATGGTTCTAACTAACTGGTTCTAACTAGGTGGTTTTAAACTTTTCAACAAGGTCACTGAACTTTTCAAAGGGGTCACTGAACTTCCACCTGTCACCTGGCACACCTGTCACCTGTCACCCATCATCTGTCACACCTGTCAAATTTGCATACGCCACGTATGGTGGCCTGGTAAGCTGTCGAGCCCGGCCACTACATTGATACTTTTTACTTATGTCAGTCTTACACACGAATTCGGTGGCCTGGTAAGCTGTCGAGCCCGGCCACTACATTGATACTTTTTACTTATGTCAGTCTTACACACGAATTCCAAAGCATCTGATACGCGACAATGCAAATTTGACAGGTGTGACAGATGATGGGTGACAGGTGACAGGTGTGCCAGGTGACAGGTGGAAGTTCAGTGACCCCTTTGAAAAGTTCAGTGACCTTGTTGAAAAGTTTAAAACCACCTAGTTAGAACCAGTTAGTTAGAACCATGACCTTGTTGAAAAGTTCAGTGATTTTGTTGTGTTAGATCTTCGTAAGAGAAGGAGAGAGAATAATAAATCATTTTTTCCTTTTTTTTGTATCAATTATCTTTCATTGGTATTTTATTATGACCCCAAGCATAAGTACTTATGCCATCATTACATATACATATATCTTTTAGTGTCGTTATAACTTAAAGCTAACTTATTAATAGACTGCGTATAAACATTATGTAACTTACTTCTAAATATAAACATTGATCTAAACAACAATTTTTTATTCATTAAACAATTTCGATAATCTTTAATATCTAAGCTATTAGTAACCGACATTTTAATTCCTTTTGCCTTTTTCACCACATCATTGGTCTCTAATATAAAGGAGTACATTTTCGCTCTTAATCCAATGAATTCTAACATTTTCCGATAGTTATTCTCATCTTTAAATTTCCCGAGAACTTTACCGTTTGTTTGCAGAAAATTATGCACATTGTCTATGGGGTATTCTGAAGTATCAAACCTTGATTTCTCGGGTCAATGACGTCTTGATGTATATCAGAATAGAAATCATCTGTCATTACTGAATAAATAAATGAATCCGTATCCATATAGTTTAATCGAATCGATTTTCCAAATTTTTTCCTCATATACTCATAATGAAAGTCGTACATAAGCCATTTTGAAAGCTCTAATACAATGAAACCTAAATAAATAGGTTTATCGTACACAACTCGTCCCTTGGTCATTTCAATAGCACACATCTCTGGTGTAAATATAGATCTAGTGTGAAAATTAGGATGTGCAATTAGTTTCTTAGCACACAATGACTTTCCTTGACCATCCCATTGAGTTACAATTTTCACATCTCGACGCTTTTCTACATTCTCCATTGTTTTACCGTAAACACTGTTGTTCATTAATTTGAAAAAGTCATTTTCAAACTTACTGTTCGCCTTTTTCCGGCATTCGGTATTCAGATTTATGTATATACTTCTGTAACCATTCCGATTGAGTAAAAGACAACACTCTGTGAACTTTAGTGATATTTAATCCGTTGTTCAGACATTGTTGTAAATTTCTTAAATGAATTACATATATAATTGGTCTTTGCATTTAAATTGGCAATTAGCTTAGGAATTTTAGTTCCCGGCGTAAGCATATTTTCGGGGCAAAACGGAAGATCATTATGTATATCGTGAAGATCTGTGGGATAGGCTAAATCTACTTCGAATACATAACCAAATTTATTGTCTTTTCCAATTTCAAAATATATTCTCTGGTATAGATTTCGGGATCATTCCATTGAAAATTTCCATTAGGAAGTGGTTGAGACATTGCCCAACCGTACAAGTTATTTGCATCAAAGTACATAAGGAATTCGTTTGTTTTAGTTTCGTCGAATTTATTCATGTACTTATTATTAGAGATGGCATATCGATGACTACATTGACATAGACCACCTCTGATACCTTTCTTAATGAAATTAAACATATCAATGTCGGTGAAAAGCTCTAGATTAACTTCCGTTATCTTCAACATTGCATCCCATGACAAACCACGAGATGTATAATAATGACATGGATCTAATTCATATATTTTTAAGCAGACCTTACGGAAATTCTCGAATATGTCAGCCAACAAGAGCACATCGCTCTGTAGATACACAAGCATGTAATCTTTTAATGATTTACAATTAAAATGCTTCCATACCTTTAGTGCATATTCATAATCTGTATCTAAACAATCCTTACCCGTTAGTTTATTATAAAATTGGGAAATTGATGGAAGAGAACAATCATCTAAACGATTCCATGAATTGAGATAATCGTAAGGAAATACTCCTTTCCTAGTCATTAATTTGAATGAGTCATCATTTTTGTAATACCTTTTGCCTATAATGAAATCATCTTCAGATAAATTATTTGCTAACGAATCTATACTCGACTGAAGAAATCGAAATGAATCTAAAAACCTAATTTCAAATGTGTTATTTGCGTCTAAATGCACTCGCTTGGAAAGTGATATATAATTTTCTTTATTTAATGGAATAATTGTTATTTCACCATCAATATTACTTAAACTTTTCACAAAAAGATGACAGTCGTAGCCCGATAAATTATGTAAAAGTATTGGGAAAAAATTTAGGTTTTGAAAATCTAAATTACACTGTCTATGTGCAGTTCCTCTATATGCACCCGTGAAGTGGCAATGATCTTTTACTCTTATATCGGTCTGACTAAAACTACGATTACATATACAACATATTGAAGCATTATGATGGTTGTAGTTCTCAACATCTGTCAATTGATTCATCGCTTTTGGTTTCTCCATGTACTCCCTATATAGGTATTTTAAGTCTTCAACCAGCATCTTTACAAATTCATCAGATGAATTTTCTCCTATAAAAATACAAAGGAGACATTGTTTATTTTTTGTTTTTGATAGCATGTAACTAAATGTAATTTCTCACCCCACAAATGTTCTGTGTCTATTTACATTATCATCAAATGAGCACTTAATGAAATACGAAAACGCACAGGGTATGTGTTGTTGTACATTAGTTGTTGACGAAGATTCTGGATTCGGCATGCAATGACTCACAGGTAATAGAATAGACTCAAAGTCGGCATACACAGCAAATGGAACTCGTTGCTTTCGATTGTGTTTAACAAACTTGAGTATTTTGTTTCCTTCATCCGGCATAATCGTAATCAGCTTCCGACATTCACTTTTGTGTTGCAACAGATGGGATTCATTAGGGAATCGCCCATTACAAAGATGCATTCGATTTTTTTTCTTAGTTATTTGTCTTCTCATTAAACGCGACATATGTTTGATGTACACATAATGCGTTAGATCGCTATCAGAACTTTCGCAACAAAGCAAGTTAATATGTTTTGTCTTTTCCTCGGTCGTATGATAGTATGGTCCAATTAAATAACATTCATTCTTATCGTTGATTTCATAGCCGAACACGTTTACACTGATTGTTGGATTATTCAACTCGAATATATGTATATCTTTGATCGCAAGAGGAAATTGCATATTCCTAAAACAAAGAATTTCACCATTAACTTGTATTATGTCACTAGTGATGATGGTCTCTCATGATTATATTTAACTTTGCTATCCAAAGCCGATATAACAGACCATTTGAAACAGTATTCATCGGTGTTTTTCACATTTATACAATCATGTTTGATCAATAACTGCGGTGGTAGATTAAAATAGGTAGAAGCCCGAAGCGGATCGTATTTATTAATATTTATTTCGATTCTCAGGAATGACAACAAAGCCCATCCGCTATCTCTTTCCTGGAATTCCTCTAGTTTAACCTTGATGTCATTGATAGTAGCGTTTAATTTTTCAGATAAATCGCTTTTTCCTAGGATCGTATACATCTTGGTCTGCATACTTTTAATATCCTGGATCATATCGTCATTTTCCTTTGTATGCCTCACGAACACCGTAAATAATTCCATATTAAATTTAAAAGCATGCATAACTTCCAATTCGTTTTCCAACAGCTCGGTAATCAAATACATGTTTTTTTCATATAGGACTTCTACATTCAATATGCTCTCATCATTATTAGAAATGTGAAATGTCTTAATGCGATTTTTGAAAGCGCCTAACCCCAACGCAAATTCAAAACTTAAATAAACAAATTAAATAGCGCCAGAACCCCTTCATACCATCGCTTCATACCATCGCTTCATATCATCGCTTCATACCATCGCTTCATACCAAAAAGCGCTTGAACCGCTTCATACCAACTATTCTAAATACGTCACATGATAACGACCTTGCACGCACACAAAACCACAACATAGATAGCGACTAAATCTACCGACAAAACCACCACGCGACAAAAACACAACAGAGATAGCGCCTGAATCCCCATACATTTCCTAACCGCAACGCAAAACAACTTAAATAAACAAATTAAATAGCGCTGTTCGCACTGATTAATTGTTGCTTACAGAACAATTTAATGTAATGGGTCATTTGTTTATACTATTCCAGTAATATTTATATATATATGTGTGTGTGTGTATGTATGTATGTATTTGAGACGCTAAGAAATATTTATAGATACATAGATATGTAACATATATTGTCAAGAATGAATCAATCACATCCACTTTTTAATATGCGAAAGTATTTCCACGTTGATTTACACAAACACACACACAATACAGATAGCGACTAAATCCCCATACATTTCCTAACCCCAACGCAAATTCGCAACTTAAATAAACAAATTACATAGCGCCAGAACCCCCCCATATATTTCCGCAAAAATATACATATTTATAGACAGTGTAATTTAGATTTTCAAAAGCCAAATCAACTACGCCACTGGATGTTATTGATTCACACACAACACAGATAGCGACTAAATCCCCATACATTTCCTAACCCCCACGCAAATTCACAACTTAAATAAACAAATTAAATAGCGCTGTTCGCACTGATTAATTGTTGCTTACAGAACAATTTAATGTAATGGGTCATTTGTTTATATTATTCCAGTAATATTTATATATATATATGTGCGTGTGTATGTATGTATGCATATGTATTTGAAACGCTAAGAAATATTTATAGATACATAGATATGTAACATATATTGTCAAGAATGAATCAATCACATCCACTTTTTAATATGCGAAAGTATTTCCACGTTGATTCACACACACACAACACAGATAGCGCCAGAATCCCCATATATTTCCTAACCCCAACGCAAATTCACACCTTGAATAATCAAATTACATAGCGCCAGAACACCTTCATACCAAAAGGCACCTCAACCGCTTCATACCCAATCCCTTCATACCATCGCTTCATACCAAATCCCTTCATACCATCGCTTCATACCATCGCTTCATACCATCGCTTCATACCAAAAAGCACCTGAACCGCCTCATACCAAAACCCTTCATACCATCACATATCTATTGCTAATACATAGATATGTATATAGTTTATCTGCTCCCCTTAAAATTGAATGCTATGTGTTAGTAGATCTTCGTAGCCTTGCGTAACAATATATACATATCTATTGCTATTCCTATTCTAAATACGTCACATTATAACGACCTTGCACGCACACAACCAGCACGTGACAAAAAAAACCAACTTAAAATAGCGCGAGAACCGCCATACATTTCCTAACCGCAACTTAAAAGTGCACGACTTCACGAACACACTCGACTCAAAAAGCGCTTGAACCATCCATAACACCCTACTCAGCTGCTAGGATACGCGGATGATATCGACATCATCGCGTGTTCTCGCCGTGGCATTGTGGAAGCATTCACGGCAATTGAAGAACAGGCGAAACGAATTGGTCTTAAGATCAATGAGGACAAAACGAAATACATGCTGTCAAGCAAAAACCAATCCGTCGCTCACCACCTGGGACAAAACATAACAATTGACAGCTACAATTTCGAGGTAGTTAAGGAGTTTGTCTACCTCGAGGCAAACGTAAATTCCACAAATGACATCACAGTGGAGATCCGGCGTAGAATCGCCCTTGGCAACCGCTGCTGCTTCGGCTTGTCCAAACAACTGGGGTCAAAACTCCTCACTCGAAAGACCAAAGTCATGCTTTACAAAACGCTCATTCTGCCAGTCTTGCTGTACGGAGCAGAAAGCTGGACGATAAGCAGGACAGCGGAGCTGATTTTGGGCTCTTTCGAAAGAAAAATTCTGCGCCGGATATTTGGTCCTGTCTGTGAGGAAGGTGAATGGAGAAGAAGACACAACCGCGAACTCTACGAGCTGTACCAAGATGTGGATGTAGTCCGGAAGGCAAGGATCCGTCGACTACACTGGCTCGGCCACATCGAGCGCATGGACATCTACGCTCCAGCTAAGAGGGTCTTCGACTCCGAGCCTCCTGGTTCGAGAAGAAGAGGAAGACCGAACCACCTGTATAAAGACCAAGTAATCGCGGATGTAGGACATCTTGGTCTTGACAACTGGAAGCAGCGTACCCGGGACCGTTAAGGATGGAAGGCAGCTATAGCTCAGGCTCAGATCCTCCATGGATCGCAGGCCTGATAAGTAAGTAAGTAAGTAAGTAAACCCGGAGAGAACCTTGTCTTACATCTGTTGGCTTGTTAACGTTTCATTGTAAAGCCAAGTCTATTCACCCCTAATGGGGCACTCCACAAATTCGGCTAATTTCAACATGACTGCAACACTTTATTTACGATGATCTATTTACAAAAAAAAAAAATCACTTTTTTTGATACAAACCATGCTATGACGCGTCTCATGCACAAAACAATAAAGCTGATGAGTGATGGATACATATTTCTGGGAAGAGCACTCTCAAACCTAAAAGAACTCACTTACTTACTTACTGTAGATGGCGCTACAGTTGGGTGGGAACCTGGGCCTCAACCAACAAACTTCTCCAGGTGGCACGGTCTTTTGCCAGCTGTTTCCAGCGACGCACTCTCAGTTGGTTAAGGTCCCCTTTCGCCACCTTAGATTCGGTCGTCCTCTACTGCGTCGTCCCTCGGGGTTGGATTCAATGACTTTTCGGGCTGGAGCTGTGTTATCCGTTCGCTCTACATGGCCTAGCCACCTCGGACTTTGGATCAGTAGACGCCGTACAGATATCACTGTACAGTCCGTATAGTTCCTCGTTGTATGTTGTCATCCACCCCCCGTTCATGCAAACGGGATCATTGATTGCGAATTTCCTCTCGAAACGACTAAGGGTCTCATCATTTGCTTTTGTTAATGTTCAGGCTTTTGGGCCATAGGGAACGACCGGATTGATTAAGGTTTTGTACAGCGCAACTTTAGTTTTTCGAGATAGGGCTCTACCTCTCAATTGCTTATTGAGCCCAAAGACGCAGCGGTTGGCAAGAGTAATTCTGTTGTTGTCGCTGGTCACTAATGAGCCAAGGACAATGAAGTCCTTGACCATTTTGAAATTTAAGCTGGCAATTGTAACGATCCAGCTACGACGTCGGCGTTGTGAGTCTTTTTTGAATTACAGCTTATATTTAGTTTTACCCTCATTCCCCGAAAGACCCATTTTAGCTACTTCTTGTTAAATGCCAGTGTTGGCCAGTGAGTCTCGTATGATCTTTTCAAGTACTATGTCGTAAAAGTTACATGACAGTGCATCTTTAGTGGCGTTATAGCCCATGAAGGACCAGAGCGAAGCTTCTCTCAATCACCCATGTTGTGTGTGATTTATTTCTTACACTGGTGAAAGGGACCTACAGTTTAATGCCGATACCGAACATCGTGAGTCGAGAAGCTTTTTCATGGGAGGTTTTGTCAGTACTCCGACGAGGAGGGACGCCGTGAAATAAACATTGCGTCAGTGTCCAACACACAAACCAATCCGACTAAAAGGTCTCGATTAATCCGTTACCGACTTTAGTCGAGCAGTAAGAGTTTTTCATTGTCATTCTGCATAATCTGTGGTTTTAACTGGCCTGAAGATAAACTGATAAGGACCTATCAGATCATTCACAGAGGGTTTCAGGCGTTTACGCAAAATGGCAGAGAAGATCCTATATGTGATGTTAAGGAGACTAATCAAGTGGTCACATTTATAGGGGTCTCCTTTCTTGTGGACCGGGAAAACGATGCTTTCTGACCGTATTTTGCGGATTAGCTCGTGCACGCACCTTACCAACCCATCCCCGGCCGCTATAAGTAGCTCAGCAGAGATGCCGTCCGCGCCTGCGGCTTGTTAGTTTTAAGCTTCGAGACTATCAGCTTAATTTGATCTAGGTGGGATGGACGGATTTCTCTTGCATCTTCGTCCGTTGCGAATGGATCATTCTGCCTGACTGCGATATTAGGTTTATCGTTGCCGTTAAACAGTCTAGAGAAGTATTCCTTCCATATTCTCAGCATCGACTGTGACTCTACTACTAGCTGTCCGTCTTCATCCTTACAGGTATCCACTCTGGCTTTATAGCCCTCGCATGTTCGCTTTACTTTTTCGTAAAATTTGCGGGTATCATTCCTGTGGTAGTATCTCTCCATCTCCTCGATCTCACGCTTTTCATGCTGTCTGTTTTCTTCCTTAAAAGCGTGTGTTTCTCTCTCATTTTCTGCTCGTAATATTCACTAGCGGCTCTCGTCCGTCTAAGTAGAATGGCTTTGTAGGCGTTGGGCTTGCCCGCATTGCTCATCAAACCAGGGGTTTCTAGTTGGCGGTTATTTGTAACCCAACTCATCAGAGGCGGCGTCTCTGATGACGCGCTGGCAATGCTCACACTGTTGTTCTGTGGATTGTTACGGGGTCATCGGAGTTTGCGAGAGGTTAAGGGAAACTCGATCGGCAAAGTTTCCAGCGTTCCAGCCATTGTAGCTTTCTGACGTCAAACGTTCGGTAGTGATCTGAGTCGACGTTGGCTCATCGGGATATTCGTACATCTAGGATGCTGGAGGAGTGTTTGCCGTCGATCGCAACGTGATCAATCTGATTGATGGTCGACTGATCAGGGTTCGCCAGGTTTGCTTGTGGATGTTGAGATGTGGGCATTGTGTGCTAGCTAGTAGGAAATTAGCCCCGCCAGAAAGTCAACTAGCTGATCCGTTTTCGGACGTGGTGTCGTGTAAGCTATATATCACTGTGATCGATTCAAATATGTCCTCTCTGCTCAGTATGGCACTGAGATCTCCCTGACCTATTTTTGTATCATAACTGTGATCATCCGTCTTTTGCCTGGTCCATCCCATCTCACTTCTTTGAGTGCGGTTATATCTGCTTTATCGCAGCTGAGGGTTTCTTCCAATTGATTGCCTGAACGCGGTCTGTTAAGGGACCGTATCTGAAGCTTGTGGTTGCTTCGCAACAATTAATTTTTTTCGTGATAGGGATGTTACCAGTAAAACAGAAACCCCAATCTGGAGGGCCAGGTCCCTCTTTCCCCAGAAACAAGGGTGTCGGTTCGCTGCACACATGGGTTCACCACCTGGCGAATGCCGGGGCAGCTATCACCGGTTCCTATGTGGGACTCAAAAAAATAGCGATTATGGATTATAGCTATGTGTTTGATTTCGGCACTGGTGTCAATGCGGAACCTAGGTAGATGAAGTTCTTGACTACCTCGAAATTATGCCTTTCAGTATGTTAGGTTAGGTAAAAGGGTGCCCTACTGACGAAAAGTCAAGGCTCACCTAGACATTTTCCGTTGAGCTAAACCATCCAGACGAGGATAAGAATCCTAGTATTCTATTCAACCCAAGGTTACTTACCTCCTCTGGTCCCGAAAAGAAGTGTCTTCCTAGGAATACGTTCCTTTTTTTGGGCTAGTGCTGGTTCCTTTTTTTCTCACAGCAGGTGACGAATGGATTCAATTTCCTTTTCGTCCCTGCAGCTTTTGCAAAAATTACTGGGAGGCGGCCTAGTCTGCATGGTAAGATAGCATGCAGTGCCTAGAGAGGGGCATATTCCCACGATTAAACTTCAGCAGATTTTGTGTCCTTTTCTTATTATAGACGTCCCAAATCGATGTCTCCGTTGCGCTCGTACATATCTAAGTGATCGCTCAATGACTTTCATTGATAGCTCCGTCTCTATCTCTCTATAGAGCGTACTAATTGGCGTTTTGGCTTCGGTTGCGATCTGCGCGAAGTTTGCATCTGACCCTAGCCTAGCTCTCGTTTTCAGAGATATTCATATGACCCGGTACCCAGCAGAGGGTCTGTGCGAAGTTTGCATCAATGTGTTCCAATTGATTGCCTGAACGCGGTCTGTTAAGGGACCGTATCTGAGGCTTGTGGTTGCTTCGCAACAATTAACTTTTTTCGTGATAGGGATGTTACCAGTAAAGCAGAAACCCGATCTGGAGAGTCAGGTCCCGCTTTCCCCAGAAACAGCTAGCTCATCGACTATCTCGTATACAGAGATATTCACATGACCCGGTACCCAGCAGAGGGTCGCCTCGTTTACATCCGATATCTCTTCTAGCCTCTCTTCGCAGAGTTTGACGAGTTTGGATCTTATCCATGCTGCCTACAAAGCTTTAATGTTGACAGCCACATAGATGTTGATCCTTTTTTCTTGATTGCGATGACCTCGGCTTGGTCTTGGCTCTGCAGTCATCATCAAGTCTATAGGAGCGTCGGTGTAGATTGGCAGTTCATTTTCCGTTAGTACCATAACGCCGGACCATTCCTTCCTGGACGGAATTCTAATAGAGAATCTCCTCTCACGGGAAGGAAGTCGGGTGACATAGTCCCTTTGGTTCTGAATCTACAGATGGCCCATCGATCCAACACTGATGCGTGGCCATAAAGACTCCTTGTCCAGAGACCGGATTCTTGTAGTCTTAGCGCAGCTCTGGCTGCGATGCTCTCGCAATATATGTAAAAGGGTGGGAGGTTCTGCATAGCTTCAGGAGCCGCCGTTGGTGTGGACTTCATACCGCCAGACAGCCTGCCCTTTGAATCTTTCACACATTTTGAAGATGGCATTTCTTCTCAAGTGCCTTCCACCAGACAACCAGTCTGTATGTGTCAGTACGTGCGTTCTGGGCAAGACGCCGGTGGTTCATGTTCTTCTTCGATGACAGCATATATTTCATTTTACCCTCGCTTACCGCCAGTCCTACTTTGACCGCTTTCGCCTCTATGTTCGTAAAGGTCTCACTGAGTTCTCTCTCGCTGAGTTTGTCCAATTATGTTAATGTCATTGGCATACGCCAGCAGTTGTATGGACCAGACCTGTGAAGGATCGAGGGCGATGTATAAAATATTTTTTTTAAATTAGAAGTCTCGGTTAAGTCGCTACCGACCTAGAGCAAGAATCCTTATACCTCTGTAATTGGCCCAGAGAAAAGGGTCTGCTTGCTTGTGGATCTCAGGGCTTATGCTGACCTAAGCATTACTTCACCAGTCCGGAGGTATACTTCGGAGCGTTATCATGCATAAAGCACCACACGATGGATAAATTATTTTCAGCGTATGGTATCATATGATTCACTAAAGTACTTTTGTAGACATGTTGATCCGTTTTGATGTTCATGAAAATGACAATCATGAAAATGCTTCCGAAACCATTGTATTTCCTACACCACGCTTCTCGGTTTTGATAAAGGTCTGTCAGGTCAAAGCCATTTCACTGAGGAACGAAGAACTCAGAAATCACGTTTCTATAGCACTCTCCATTGATGGTAACATTCTGGCCCGCATCATCCTTGAAGAAATATGGGGCGATGATTCCACCAACCCATAGAGTACATCAAACAGTGAGTTTTACTGGATGTGAGGACATCTCGACAAAGGCTTCCGTTCCAAATTCGGCAATTTTGCTTGCCGAATAGAATTTGATTTACTTGAGAACAGAATTTTGCCTTCAACAGATCAAGTTGAATCATGTGTTCGGCCCATTCACTGAACCTACGACGCGTATGATGATCACGCCCACAAGCTAGATCTTATAAGTTTTTAGGCCAAGATCTTTCCACAAAGTGGATGGGCATAACTCCAATTACTGGGCACGATAGCTAATCGACTCATTTAGATTCTCCTCAACACTGCGCTCCACAATGGCAATAACTTGTTCTGTTCACATTGTTTGTCGTCACTAGAGTGTACGTGGTGCGAAACAATTCTTCGTGTTCCGAATAACTTGTGCAGATGGACTATTATGTCGATCAAAAATGGACGTAGCAAAATAATGTTGAGGACACTAGCCGACGGTTGAGTTCGAATTTCGCTGTCAAAGTTTGGAATGCTCTGTGGCAGCTAAAAGGGAAATGATGGTAGCTTTCAGCGGCATATTGTTGAGTGTCAACGCCAGAGTATGGAGCATTCCAGAGACTTCTGAAGGGGAACGTCTGACGGCGAACATTTGAGAGATTAAACCGAGGGCTATATAAGCGAAAACACTCGCCCTCGGGAGCATTCAGTAATCATTCAGTGTATTCTGCATCAGTGATAAGTCGGTAATCCAGTGTGAAAGTAATCGAGCCATCTAGTGAACAATGATCTAAGAGTTCTAGAGACAAAGTGTGTAAAAAAGGTGTGTGTAAGCAATAAAGTGTTAGGTGTTATAAAAGGTTGTATAAAGGTGATGCACCCAGATAATTGATCCGAGGTGGAATAATAAAGTGTGTGTTGAATAAACAAGTAACCAGTTGTAGTTTATCGCAATCCTAATTACACGAGTTTTTCTGGCACTAATGTATACGACGCCGTGGCGCAGTGGTTAGTGTGTGCGACTCTGACGCACGATGAGCGAGTTCGGCGTTCCTCCTCGGCGGGTTACTGGCAAAACCCCCCGTAGTATACTTGCCGTGAAAAAGCTTCTTGACTCACGTCGTTCGGTATCGGCATTAAACTGTAGGTCCCTTTCACCTGTGTAAAAAATAAATCACACACAACATGGGTGATTGAGAGAAGCTTGGCGCAGGTCCTTCATGGGCTGTAACGCCATCAAAAAAGAATATATACGCTGTAATAAGGCTAAACGTACTTACCACAGATCAACTTATGGCTGTCAAATTGACAATCCTTAGAAACAGTGTAGCCATTTTAAAAACCATACCTCTAACAAGAACCTTTGCTAGAGAGTATTGAATGCCCTTCAGATCTACGGATCATATGCAATAGTCAAAATGAAAGGCGTATTGTTATCTATCAATTCCTTAGTTAATCGTTAAGCCCATAAAATCCTCTCAGAAGTGCTAAACTATGAAGACATACCAGAGGTCGATTACCATCGATGAATCAGAATCAATCTTTGATCCTTCCTCTTTGTCGACACGTAGCTAATCGCCCCGGGCTTCTTAGTGAGTTTGTTTTTTACTCAAAAATTAATAAAAAACGTATAAATACTTAATCATCTCTCTCGCCCCATACTCTTTATACAATACAAATTCAAGTACTTTGTCCCAACACCCGACATACGAGTAGTTAATTCCGCAATCCTCATCTTCACACATCAACACATCCGAACAATGTACAATTACGTATTGTCCTCAACAGCCCGCCCGTCCAATGTCTTGCTTAATCACAAAAGGGTGACAACAACGTACGACAATTCGGGACAAAACCGCGTCACCCTCGTTCGATGGGTTTCGAAAATCCCATCCAAATCCCAACCTTCGCCTTGAAGGGAAAGCCCAAAGCAACAACAAACACCACCGGCAACGGGTGGATGTCGCGTACTGAAAATTAATATTTAAGAAACGAATCTGACGGATCAATTTTAAAGTCGTTCAAGTCGTTTTCGACAATCGCTGAAGTCGTTCCCTTGTTAGTCTAACCCTGTTAGGGTATTATCCTTGCTTGTTGGCTCTGAGTTCTCATACTTTACCCACCACCTCGTCCTGGCGGCAGCGACGATGACGATTTTAATTTGCACGTCTGCGTTCGAGCGTTTGAGTGTTTGAGTGCATCCGCACGGGAGCGGGTGTAGAAAAAGCAATTTCACGATTAATTTCGCCGGCATGGTTGTATCCTTGATTGTGTACAAAAGCACACCGATGTGTCTGCGTGTGCTGTGGGATCCACGAAACTGCCGATGGGATGTGGCCCGAAAAGAAAAACGGATTCGAATTGGGTTTTCGGTAAACATCTCCTTTTTGCAAGACCGATTGAAATCTATTTTGTAGGCCGTTTGGGGCGCCAGATAACGGGTGACGAATACTCGTGCCAAGATTTGTGAAGGATTCGTGTTTGCTGAGTGATTTCATCCATTTGGCATTCGTGTGTTGTTATGGATTTTAGGATTTTCGGATTGTGAAAGGATTTAGTTTTACTTGCTATTTTCCTTTTTCAATTCGACTGTTCTTAACAGATCAAAGGACGAAGGAGTAATGGGATGTGACACAAGGATAATGCGTATGTAGGTGGTCAGTGGAGTGTTTGTCTTTGACTTTTGAAAACTGTGCGAATATCTGCAGATGACAGCTGAGCCAAATTGGAGCCGAGCGATTAGGCTGGGGCAGAGTTCAAAGGGAATTATTTTTGTGCAACATGGAAAGGGTGGTTCTTAACGACCATTAAGGTGCTACACAACTTTAATAGCATCCAGGATACACGTTTCTCTGCGAGACTGTTTGAGAACATGTTAATTTGTATGAGCGTATACACGGCATTACGGATGCCCATGAAGAGAGAGCATATAATGGGTACACCTCGAGTCCCTACATTCGTATCTCAACCTCTGGCCGACAAAACACATTTAACAGCGCAGTGCTAGTTCAATGAACTCGACAATGAGTACTCAATTAACCAAAGCGATGTCGACGAGTTCATTAGAAAACGAATGTCGACGCCATAGTCAGTGGACATGTTAACGTGACCCACGCGCATGCATGCATATAGAGATGTAACCCGACATCAATCATGCATCGGCGGGCGAACCACAGATACAAAAACTACAACCACATTCAACTACAGTCATTGCACTCAGGGCTGGAGCTCTGTCATGCCTGTCACTTGACTGTCAAATTTTTAACGTGGATCAAGTGGCAGTGTCTTAGACCTCCAGTCCGAGTCTCACATAATACAGGAAGATCATATGACATCACTATCTGACACTTTGGTTCTTTCCTCCTTTTTCAGTCCTTTTTTTGTTTTGTTTTATTTATTTTTTTTGTTCCTTTTCGGGAGTTCTTGGGTGGTGCTGATAAGGAGATTCACTCGAGACAACCGCAATCCCGCGACGATGCATGTGTACCGCGTTGACGTGCTATCAAATTATCGGATTATTGTTGTGCCTGACGCTGGTCTTCGTGTCATGGTCAACCGCAATTAGATGGCTTTTGTACCACCACTGAGTGGATTCTCCGACAATTCGAAAAGGCACCGCCATTATTCGTTGATGAAACAGCGGTTTTTCATTACATGTCCAACCACTTATTTGGTTCGGGTATGCAACCTCGTCGCAGCCAATGGGCTGATTGTGAAGATTAACATAATTGCTGTGTCAATGTGTCCAGTGCAATCGGGAAGTGGCCGCGTTAGGGATTAGGGTAATATTTTGGAATTCTAAGATGACACTAATCGGTGGAGTAATTAGAAGAGGAATATTTATGGAGTGTCAGGGGACGTGGATGGAGAAGTGCGCCTGGTATGCGTCAGTGAGTTTGGAAATTACGAGCAGATCTAGGTGATACTGGAAGACAATTTGAAGATGTGGGAAAAGGAAATGTGGCTGATTGGATAAGGGGCGGTTTCGGTGGGAAATTTAGAGACTGACTCATTAGCATAAGGAAATTAAGATAGTCGATTGGGAGCTAGAAGAAATGTTTACATTTGACGAGTGTGAACCTGGACAGCTGAGAAGGGAATCAAAATGGCTTTGTGGTATCGGTAATGAATATCAAAAAAGAGGTAATACGGCGAATCACTTGGGCTACCCGTCATCGAATTCCGGTTTCTTATATCGGCAATACTGTATATCAGACACATGCTAACACTGGTCAGTCACGTATGGAGTAATCCTCTAAAAGAGCCTATCCGTGGACACTTCGGCTTCAGTCTGAAGAATCTTCGAATCGAAATCTACTTAAGACGCAACAGAAGAAAACTACATTCAAACCGACGCACACAGGTAAAAGAAAGACCAACTAAAGGGGCATGTGCCACTTGAAGCAGCGATCTGAGGACCATACCGGTTGAAGAGGCTTGTTGCTTGAGGTCCAAATTCATTTCGAACTGTAGCACCATTTAAATTAGTGAGACCTCAACATCAATATTTTTGCCTCATAACCAACATTTGTTGTTGTTGGAGCACCGTGGCGCAGTGGGTAGTGTGTTGGGCCCTCACGCCGATGACACGGGATCGAATCCCGACACAGCCATGTCATCGAACGTGTTTTTCACGGTGTTTCTCCTCAGCGGGGTTCTGACAAAAGCCCCTTGTAGTAAAATTGTCATGAAAAGCTTCTCGAAATTCGCCGTTCGGAACCGGCAATAAACTGTAGGTCCCTTTCAACTATGGGAAAATTAAATCACACACAACATGGGTGATTGAGAGAGAAGCTCGGCTCAGGTCCTTCATGGACTGTAACGCCAACATACATACATACAACCAACATTTGTTAGAGCACGACGGTAGGAATTGGTCGACTTAACTCTATTCAAGAAGGACCGTTAAACCCATTGCTATCTGGAAACTCTTCCCAGAAGCCACATTCCCAGATTGACCACATTGCGATTGATGATTGATGATATTCAGGATATACGAACTTTTAGATGAGCTAACATGGACTTGGACCACTATCTTGCGGCAGCCAGATTGGGACTGCGAATATGCCTGGGCCAGAAAAATCGATGCCAGCGGCATACAACATCGCAATGCTACAATCGCAAGAGACCGCCCGAGCCTATGCAAATCGCGTCTTTCCCAAGCTTTCGAAAAACCCTCCAACACCTGCTCAAACCGTACAACACCAATGGACCCGTTGTCAACAAGCCTTAGAGAGTGCTGCCTGTGAGGTACTAGATTTCCAACCGCCACCAATAAGAAACCCATGGTTTGACGACGAGTGTAGGAGGGCACACGCAGCCAAGCAGCAAGCCTATCAATAGGTGCTACACAGAAGGACGAGAGCTGCTCGTGAGCATTATGAGCAGAAGAGGAGGGAGGAGCATAAGCTTCTCAAAACAAAAAAAGGGAACATAGAAACTCGTGATCGTAGAGGTGGAGAGATGCTATCGCAGGAGTGACGTTCGGGGAATTTATCAACGAATAAAACAAACATGCTAGGGCCAGAACGAAAGCCTGCAGGGACGAAAATGGAAACCTAGTAGTGGTTTCACAGTCGGTACTAAGAATCTGGAAAGACTACTTCTGCAGACTGTGATGACGAAACAGATCCCGCTGTCAGGCAGAGTGACCCTTTTACAGCGGACGATTATAGCAGAGAAATCCATCCCCCCTGACCTGGACGAAGTTAGGTATGCTTTTTCTAAGCTTAAGTCCAACAAAACTGCTGAAGTAGACGGACTACCTGCCGAGCTCTTTAAGGCAGCTGAAGATGATCTGGTTGTTAGTATGCACCAGCTAATCTGTAAGGTATGGTCAGAGGAATGCATGCCCGATGAATGGAATCTTAGTATCGTTTGCCCGATTCACAAGAAAGGAGACCCCTTTGTCTGCGCCAACTACAGAGGTATAAGTCTTCTGAACATCGCTTAGAAAATCTTCTCTGCTGCACTGTGTGAACGCCTGGAACCGTTCGTTAATAAACTGGTTGGTCCATATCAGTGTGGTTTCAGGCCCGGGAAGTCCACTATAGATCAATTATTTACCCTGCGGCAAATCCTGAGAAAAACAAACGAGTTCCAGATCGTCACCCAGGCGACTTTAAGGCAGCATACGATAGTATATGTATAGAGACGAGCTAGACAACGCCATGTCTAGTTTTGGCATCCCTGCCAAACTCGTCAGATTGTACTGCTCCATCAGGGTTGGAAGCGACCTAACCGATACCTTTTATGTCAAGAAAGGTTTAAGACAGGGCGACACATTATCGTGTGACATTTCAACATCGTACTTGAAAGGATCGTGCAAAACCCACTGGTCAATACGGGGGCACAATCTTTTTCAAGTCCGTACAACTGATCGCATATGCCAATGACATTGGCATAATGGGAGAAGTCAGCGGGATGACATTGAGGCCTTTACGAGCATTGAAACGGAAGCGGCTAAAATGGGACTGGCGGTAAATGAGGGCAAAACGAAATAAATGCAGTCGTCGGAAAAGAACACGAACTAGCGGCATCTTGGCCAGGACTTCATCTACCTAGGGTCCGCAGTGACATGCAGCAATAACATCAGTGCCGAAATCAAACTCAGAACAGCTCTTGCCAACCGCTGTTCCTTTTGCTGGGGAAGCAATTGAGAGGCAGAGCCCTCTCTTGAAAAACCAACGTGACCATAGACCCTTATCATACCGGTCCTGCTTTATGGCGCAGAGATATGGACCTTATCAAAAGCGGATGAGGAGATCCTTGGTCGTTATGAGAGAAAAATTCTGCGTACGATTTTCGGCCCAACCTGCATAAATGAGAACTGGAGGAGAAGACTTAATAGTGTACTGTACGGACTATGCAGCGACATGAATGTAGTACGGCGTCTTCGGATCCAACGCCTAAGATGGCTAGATCATGTTGAGCGCATGGAAAACACAGCTCCGGCCCGGAAGGTCTTCGAATCCAACCCCGAGGTAAGGTGGCGCACGCAAGTGGAAGAGGACCTCAATCAACTGGGCGTGGGGCACTGGAGACTACTGGCGAAAGACCGTGCCAGTCGGAGGGGTTTTAAAGAGGGCCCAGGTTCACCATGAACTGTAGCGCTGAAAAAAAGAAGAAGACAAAGGCTATAGACAAATTTTGAACTTCATATCTTCCGCTCCACTGCACCACGGCCACCTGGCATTCCTTCCTCATTTTTTTTTTCGATGATAATGATTATAACACCGGACATCTGTTTGGTAGTAAGTGCACCAGTAATTGTGCCTGAGTGCTCTAAAAAGTAGTAGCGGCCGCCAACAAAAGAAAAGATTCGTTTTCCCTAAATCTGTTCATTAGCCTAATATATGTATCTTATGCACAGACATGAAAAGTACCCAACATTATCCAGATTGCATAAGAAATATGTAGCTTTTACGATAATTAGTCATCCCAACTTCTAATTTCGGCATTCGACTATTCACCAATATCCAGCTTTCAAACGCTTGGCGCTCCTATCAGTCATAGTTTGGCAAAACAAATTAAAAATTAATTTTCGAACGGAGCGATCATCCAAACTGTTTCAAAACGGAGTTCATAAATGCCTTTCGCTCGTTTGTCAAACAAATTTATTGAATCCAATTAAAAATCCAAACGATTCGTAACCATTCGTCCCATCCAACGTCAGAAGTGTGCCTTTCGGTCATGTCAGCAACTATGTATATTGCCAACAAAGCAGACGTCGACAAAACGAACTTGAAAGGAGATCATCAAAGTAATCGATCGTCAATTTTACCAGAGAAAGATCAACATGACATCCATCCGTACACGAGGTTGTGCATGAGTAAGGCACATCATTTGGCCGTCCATTAGCCAGCGAAGTGGGGGCATGACGGTTAGATGCCATCTAAATGGTCTTAATCGATGACGAATGTTCCAATCGTAATAACAATCAATAAATCTCTCAAAATTGAACACGGTGTCATTTTGCATGCAGATATACATAGATGGAGATACGGATACAAGCTACCACCACCGCCCAATGAAGTTTTTTTCATCTTCTCCATTTGTATGTATGTTTGCTCGATCTCGGAATGAAAGAGGCGCCTTCATGACAACAGGCAGTCGCCTCTGAAGACATCTGAAATTAATCACCAGCTCGTTACAGGCACGATCGTTATTCGCTGACAACAGTGCTGGGGTTGAGGGGAGGCATAGTTTATGAACGTACGCGAGGACGATGAATTCTTATCGCACAGTGGATTGCATTTAATCGACTGTATAGTGTGCGCGTCCCGCTTTTGGTTGAACGAAGGGTGTTTGACATGTGAGACAGTAATAAGAAAAAATAGCCACTGCACCGACAGGAGAGTACACGACTTGTTGTAGTCAAAACAAATTACTCATCTCCATTGCAGTCGCAGATACATACGAGTACGTACAGATACTCGCTTGCATATGAGTGCGACAGGCAATCGTCAGAGTGTTTTGAATTGCAAATTGAGGACAATTGTCCAAAGGGATTTTATTACTCCTAATTGCGAATTGTTTATCTGAATAAGAGAACAGAGGGATGCAGATGCAGAATATGTATATGTCAGCTAGGGATAGTGGCTGTCATTCGAGGGCCACACAAGTGGATGGATGGGTTGATAGAATGCAAATGGGAATATGAATGTTAAATGATGTTAAACTGCAGATGAGCAGCAATCCGAAATTACCTCGACTTGGCCCTGAACTTCCCCCAAGGACTATTTGTTGGCTCGTTTTCCCTCCAGTTATTTTTACAACAATCAGTGTTGATGCGAAGGACCTTCATTGTAATGTGAATGTAAAAAGTTGATTTTAATTAAAAAAGTACAAGTGGAAATTCAAAAGGATAATCTCTCCTCCCCGGTGGAAATTGAATCTATTCAATACCAGCCAATCGTTCGTCAATCGACCTCATCCGATCCGCCTTTGTTGCTACTCGAACATCTGTTAAGCGAAATGGCAACTGGATTGTTTCCATCCTCCTTTTGAATCAAACCACCACCACCACTAGTAATAAGTCTCTAGAGGCGATATCCGTCTGCCCGGTCATCCACTTAATGATGAGTTAAATGCCACTTCCTCACAGGATTAACAGACGACTTTCTCTAAATTGCCTGCGAACAATCGCATTGTCCTCTATCTCGTGCCTACAGCTTCGGCTAACAATTACAAGTTACAAATGAAAAAGTCACGCTAATGACGACTCCTCCTGAACGGAAGCACTGCGATAGTTCCTGCTTCCCTTTCTCTTAGCTTTTTTGAGCTACCAAGACTGCCGATACTGATGCTGTAGTCAACCAGTCGCCGACTTTTCGCTCCATCGCTAGTGAAAATCCAAATCCATGATTCCTTTGCTCGACTTCCTGTTCTACTCTTCGTCTTTCTGCAACTTTCGTTTCCGTAGGATTTAATTTACTAAATGGCATCCGTGGCGGTTCTGGTGAAAACGATTCGAGAACGGATTAAACTGGCAGCATCATTATCTATGACTTTGCTGAGCTCGGTGACGCTTTAAGCATCATTTGGCACGTATCGTGCGGCAGCAGTCGCGTCACCCACGACAACGATGATAAATTAAGTGAATGCACACATAGCACCCTCCTCTCTGCCACACCACCTGGGCGTGCAACGCGAGTGAATAAATTACCCCGCGATTGAGTAGCATAGCGCGTTGGGAAGATTTTATGGGTATCTCTAGCAGTGATGCTCTTCTTTGCCTTCATTCGATGCGTGAAACAAATGAAAAAACAAGGCCACAGCTAGATTGAGGGTAACGCATACATGTACATAGAATCTTCGGCCCTGAGACAGACCAGTTTAGATGTGCTTCATTCCTGCATTTGCTCTCGTTCCATCCATTGTGGCGGACAGATTTATTCGCAGTTGGAGAACATTATGCATTCATGGACCACGTGGAGGACTCACTTCCATTAGCCTTTGTTAGACGAAAATTGTTTTGTTTCGAGTCTATTTCAACTAGAGTGTGAACAATATTTGTTTTTGTTGTTTTTTTGCTTTATTTCTAGTTCTAGAGTCGAGCGGACATCCGGCAAGACAGAGTTCTCGTTCGACAGAGATTGATGAAAAGTGAATTGTGGAATATTTTCTGGCTCATGTATTGCATCCAGCTTGGTGGTGAAATAAGTCGATTGTGAGATTTTTCATTAAACCAATATATCATGGGTAACCGGGCTGTTATGACTCAATTTCGTATGATGTTTGCCGCATTGGTCAGTGAAATAATTGCTTCATAGCGTTGCTTAATTGGAATTTCGGAAATAGACCACCGACTGTATCTCTTGAGTGTATTCATTGGTTTGGTGAGAATAAACCCAGAAGATAGTCGATTCTTGTTCAGTCGAAGGCGGACCGGGATACTGTACCGGAAATAAATTATTCATCTCTTGCCAATGGTATTTGTCTTCATTTTTTTTATAGCAAATGGGCTACGGTATGTACGGCATTCCTAAAGAAGAAAAAATGCTGAGAAAGCCTTGCAATTTTGCGGGCAATATCTTGAGAAATCGATTACATCAGAAACGCAAGGTAACCTAATTGTTTGGTGATCGTACTACAGTGTTTGTTCGGGGGACGTATAAATCTCTTCGATCGGCCTTGAACGCTGTTCCAAAAGGACAGATGCTTAGGATTTTCCCACTTTTCTAGAAAGAAGTTAGTCTTAGACTTGAGCATAGTTTAGCACCTACATATGTATGTACCTTTCGCTGGAACTTTTCCTAGGTGATTGTCATTAATGCTCTTGTACTCGGGCACCCACCAGAGTTTGACCTAATTTCTTTTGGCTAGACCCTGAAGGGCGAGATCGAGGAGATGGAGAGATGTTACTGCAGGAACGACATTCGAAAATTTTACCAGCAAGTAAAACGAACATGCCAAGGCTATAAAGCCAGAGCAGAAACCTGCAGGGATGAGCACGGACAACTGGTAGTGGAGTCACAGTCAATGCTGAGCTTGTGGAAGGACCACTTCTGCAGACTGTATGACGGCAATGATAGTCAAAATGCCGCCGTCAGCCAGAACGAACCATTCACAATGGACGAAGACGAAGGAGAATCCCGTCCACCCGACCTAGATGATGTTAAGATAGCGATATCGAAACTTAAGTCTTATAAAGCTATTGGAGCAGACGGACTCCCCGCGGAACTGTTTAAAGCAGCTGACGATGAACTGGTCAGTAACATGCACCAATTCATCTGCAAGATATGGTCGGAAGAACGCATGCCCGATGAATGGAATCCCAGTATCGTTTGCCCGGTCCATAAGAAAGGAGACCCCTACGACTGCGCCAATTACAGAGGGATAAGCCTCCTGAACATCGCGTACAAGATCCTCTCTGCCGTACTGTGTAAGTGCCTGAAGCCGTTCGTGGACAATCCGACAGAGTCCTACCAGTGTGGTTTCAAGCCAGGAAAATCAACGATGGACCAAATATTTATACTACGGCAGATCTTGGAGAAGACCCATGAATTCCAGGTCGACACGCACCATCTTTTTGTCGACTTTAAAGCTGCGTATGACAGTGTTAATAGAGACGAGCTATACAGAGCCATGTCATGTTTTAACATTTCTGCCAAACTCGTCAGACTGTGCAGGATGACTGTGGAGGTGAACTAACCGACCCCCTTTAATGGTTTTAGACAGGGTGACGCACTGTCATGTGATTTCTTTAACATTATTCTTGAAAATATCGTGCGGGACTCTGCGGCCAATATAAGAGGTACGATCTACTTCAAGTCCACACAATTGCTTGCCATCGCAGATGACATTGGCGTTATTGGACGGACAAAGCGAGACGTCAATGAGGCGTTCGCAAGCATTGAAGCAGAAGCGGCTAAAGTAGGTCTAGGGGTTAATGGGGATAAGACCAAATATATGCTGTCATACTGAAAAGACGCGCAACACCGACGTCTTGCTCAGAACGTCACTTTCGGCAGCTATATTTTTGAATTAGTCAAGGACTTCGTCTACCTTGGCTCGATAGTGACAAGCAGCAATGACACCTGCGCTGAGATAAAACGCAGAATAACTCTTGCCAACCGCTGCTTCTTCGGGCTCAATAGCTAATTGAGTAGTAGAGCCCTCTCTCGAATAACTAAGGTATCCCTCTACAAAACCTTAATCATCCTGGTCCTCCTCTACGGCGCTGATGCTTGGACGTCATTCAAAGCGGATGAAGAGACTCTTGGGCGTTTCGAGAGGAAAATTCTGCGTGCAATCTTTGGTCCCGTTTGTGTAAACGGAGAGTGGAGGAGGGGATTCAACCAAGAACTGTTCGAGCTGTACAGCGACATCGGCCTAGTTAGATGTCATCGGATCCAACGTCTAAGATCGCTAAGCCATGTAGAGCGAATGGACATCAACGCTCCGGCCCGAAGAGTCTTCGACTCCAACCCCGAGGGACGAAGAAGCAGAGGACGACCGCACTTAAGATGGCGCACACAGGTGCGCCAACCTCAGCCAACTGGTTATGCGGCAATGGAATAGGCTAGCGAAGGCGTGCTAGTTGGAGGGGCATGTTGGTTGAGGCCCCGGTTCACCCCGAACTGAAGCGCCCGTTAAGAAGGAAACCCAAAAGCCTTTATCGAGACGCCCTTACAACCTTACTTACAAACTCACTGTTGTACTTTATGGGCTGGTGCAATCATCAGCCCATATTTCTTTAAGGACGATGCCACCAGAATGTTGCCGTCAATGGTGAGCGCTATGGAAACATGGCTTCTGACCTCTTCGTTCCTATGGAAACATGGCCTCCACGATACTGATCTCACACCTTTGGATTACTTTCTTTGGGGGTACTTGAATTCGCTAGTCTATGCCGATAAACTAGAGACGTTGGACGATTTGGAAGTTAACATCTGTCGTGTTGTTGCTCGTATACGGCCCCAGTTGCTCGAGAAAGTTGTCGAAAATTGGACTTCAGGATTGCGCTTTATATCGCTTTATATAGCTGTGGCACACATATTCCCGAAATTAAATTTAAGCACAAATGGCATACAATTGTTTTTTAAATAGGACTCATATCATAGGCATTTCATATGGTATTTGTATTCCTCTAAAAAAAACACGCCTTATCGAGGGGTTGTTCATTTGTACACAATGTAGCTCAATCCCGTGAAGCTCCTACCGTCATATGCAAGGTAATTCAAACGACCCATATTGTTCCGAACTTATAATGACAGTATATGTATAGTGAGTGCATTGTATTGTTGAGAGCGCTGTGGCGCAGTGGTTGGTGTGTTGGCCTCTGACGCCGATAACACGGGATCGAATCCCGACAACAGCCATGTCATCGAACGTGTTTTCTACGGAGCTTTTACTCAGCGGGGTACTGACGGGGGTTGGTAAGAAAAGCTTCTCGAATTTCACCGTTCGGAACCGGCAATAAACTGTAGGTCCCTTTCACCTATGGGAAAATAAAATCACCCACATCATGGGTGATTGAGAGCAGCTCGGCTTTGGTCCTTCATGAACTGTAACGCCAACATACATGCATTGTATCGATTCATTAAATGTACTTCAAATCAACAGCTGATTTGACAATTCGGAAGACTGTAATCGTAACCTCTTTGTTTTACTTTCAACAAGGAATAGCACTTAATCGACTACCGCCGAGTTTACGTACGTTTAAGTGACAGAATAAAGTAACGAATACTCTCACCAAGTTACATATACTCCGCATCTTTGGATTTGTCTTTCAACTCCAACTGCATTGGTTTATATTGAACCAAACTTCTTAGAAAATGCCTCCAGATGTCTGTCTATTGATGTTGACTTAACAACTTTGGACAAATACAATTCACTTTAGACGGTAGTTCTAAAAGGCATACGACGAATGAGCATTGCATCAAGAGAGTGTAGTTGGAGGAACAGCAAATTGTTCTCCAACATGTCCTTGGTACGTACGATCCGTTTTAGTCAGTATTACATTTACTACTCGTGCTCGTCTAAGGTAAGCAAACGTGCCCACATGCCTGTTTGTTTCCTCACTTTTAGACCCTTTAGGGCATACCATTGTTTTGGACCCTATTCAATCTAGCAGTCCCTCTTCAGGGATAATGAAATCCGTTGAATCAATTTCAAGTCACTGCAATCAAGCAGCATACCCTGAGCATCACTCACAAAAAACGCCAATTAGTTGAGTCACTTTGTATCCGTCAAACCTCCAATTAGTGTCGCTCTCCTAACCTGAATAACAATAAAAAAAACCGTGCCTCCACCTGCCTATCTGCATGTCGGTCTCGCCTGGCGCCTGTAAATGGATTCCATAAGCACGCGGCCAACCTCGGGTAGATACTAAGCTCCAAATCATCGCCAAATTGATGACATGTCCTGGGAGATTGCTATCTATATAGTGTAATAGGTGCATATCCACCCACACTCTACATTGGTTTGCATGTGCAACCTATGCAAGCATGTAAAGAGAATACATGGCCGCCTTTCGCACAAACGATTACAACCGACGACAAGGACTAAATGTCCTTTCATAGCAATTCCACGATAACAATCGAATAGCGGTTCAAACAGCAACAAAAGCAAGCTGCAGGCTTGCTTACACACGAGTTACTCAGACTCGTATTCGAATATGTGCACTCCTGGAATGTCATAAACCGAAGGGAGCATAAGTACTACAGAACTGAAATTAAACCGAAGCACCCAAGTGCACCCACGAACAACAGAACACAACGCATACAACAACAGCAACTGCAAAAAAAAACAAAAAGGACCCTCGTACTGCATGACAATTTGTCATATCAGACACGATGCAATTCAAAGCCAACACTCATCAGCGATGTCGTCGTCATCGTCATTGAGCAAATGAATGCGCTCCTATCTAGGGTTCTCATCATTTTCATCGTTCCCATCATCGTCGTGCAGTCTCATAGGATGCAGTTTTTGTCGTCCTTATCCTATTTCAAAACGGAGAAACAAGGATTCGGCTCTCTTTGGCAACACAGAATTGTCAGCTTCCTCCGGCAAACAGCAAACGCGCACTGTGTGAATGAGTGAATTGTAATTTGCCTTCTCACATTCCCCATTCATCAGATGCCTCATAACGTATGCGGATCCTTTGATATCCTGAAAATAAATATGATATCCTTTATTTGCAACCAAACATACGGTACGGCTCAGTCGTACATCTTATCTTTCTTTATTAATCCGTTGCTCCATTTTAATTCAAATCCAAGACAAATGTGCCACATGAATTCTAAGATTTGTCGTTTGATTTTCCGTTTTTTTTTTAATTTCAGGACATGCGGCAAGGATAAAATGCCGGAGAATAAGGCAAAGTCAAATCGGATTCCGCGGCGGAGACCGTCGAATTTGAATTTGAAAGTCGTGCGAGTGGATAACGTCGAGGATAGGTAAGTTTCTTAAACTGTTTGGGTTGTTGTCGAAACTAGACGGTTAGTGAAGACTCAAATCGTTAGTGACTTACAGTATAGCAAAGACACAATCAGTCGCAGGCGATGTCCGGAGCTATGTTTTCTGCTATTTGTGTCTGAGCTAATTCTATGTATGCGATGTATTTATTACACGAACGTGGAAGGGCAGTTGAACTAAAGGTGGAAACAGATGGTTTGAAAGTGCAAAGTTCGTTTTCTTTATTTCAATTTCTTATGATGAACGTGTTTGGTGTAAAGCGATATCGGTTGTTGAGTTTAGGACAACTGGACCTGATTTTTGAAGCTTCTAAAGCTTCTTGTTTTCGGTCGCAGAGGATACCCTTTGATGGCGTTTTGGCTTTCCCTGTCTTCGTTTTACAAAAGCTTTTGGCCCAAGTACGACGTTAACGATTTTGAGTGATTTCATTTTTTGCTGTTAGGCTCCGGGTCTCGTGGTGCATGTTTCCACCCTGTCTTGTGTTGTCGCTCTATTTCAGAGGTGGTAAAACGCAGCTTGGCTGTCACTATAAGCGCAAATGCTCTATATCTGCCCCTTGTGCTTCACACTATAGTGCATAGCCATTAGAATTGCGAGTATCTCTGCTTGTGTGTATTTTGGTTACCTAACGAAGATCCCCGCCCCAAAACTCTACAAATACTCGCAGTCATTTGTGAGAACGAAAGCATTTTGTTCTGTTTATTATCTAGCCAAAGTCAGGAAATTTGGATATAGATCTTCTTAGGATGACTAACTTTATTCTTCTGATGGCATATCCACAATACAGGCATCGTAGCTTACCTCTCGCGCAAGTTCATTAGCATCCCGATGCACGTTGTCCCAAAAGCTATAGTTGCCTTTCATCCTTGATGGTCCCGGGGCACGTGCTTCCAGTTGTCAAGACCAAGTTGTCTTACGTCCTCTATGACTTTCATAGCGTAGGTTCGGTCCTCTTCTTCTTCTCCATTGAAGACTCTCGATGTGGCCAAGCCAGTGTAGTCGACGACTCTTTACCTTATGGCTCTTACACGTCTCTCGCTGTGTTTTCCATTCGCTCTACATGGCCAAGCCATCTTCGACGTTGGATCCAAAAGCGTCGTACCAGGCCGAGGTCGCTGTACAGCCCCTTTAGTTCGTCAATGTATCTTCTCCCCCACACCCCGTTCTTACAAACAGAATTGAGCGAGGATTTTCCTCTCAAAACGACGAAGGGCTTTCCTAAAGTTCAGGCCTCTGCGCCATAGAGGAGGATGAGGATAATTAAGGTTTCCTACAGCGCAACTTTGGTCTTTCGAGAGAAGGCTCTATTCCCCAATTACCTCTTGAGCCCAAAGAAGCAGCGGTTGGCGTTTGACATCAGCCCTGGTGTTGTTGTCGCTGGTCACTAGGGAGCCAAGGTAGACGAAGTCCTTGACCACTTCGGATTCGTAGCTGCCAATTGTAACGTTCTGGCCAAGACGTCGGTATTAGGCTTATTTTTTAGTTGACAGCATATATTTCGTTTTACTCCCGTTAACCGAAGGACTCTTTTTGGGCGCTTCTGCTTCAATGCTTTCGAAGGCATCATTGTTTGTCCAATTACGTCAATGTCATCCACGTACGCAAGCAGTTGCGCAGACCTGAAACAGATCATACCTCTTGTGTTGGTCAGTGAGTCTCGTATGATCTTTTCAAGCACGATATTGAAGAAATTACATGACAGTGTGTCACCTTGTCTAAATCCCTTTTTAACATCAAAGGTCTCGGTTAATTCGTTATCGACCTTAATGGAGCAGCGAGAGTTCTCCATTGTCATTCTGCACAATCTGACCAGTTTGGGAGGGATGTCAAAACTAGACATGGCACTGTATAGCTTGTCTCGCGGCCTTGAAATCGACAAAAAGGTGATTTCTCCAATAGCTGCCGCAGTGTCTATTGTGGACTTATGCGGAAAATGGTCCAGAAGTACTAAAAATTTTAACCAGTACGCACTTCCCAGACTCCAACATCATTCCCTCCACTCTCTCTAACATACCTCCGTAGATCATCTCCAGCCGCTTTAAATAGCTCGGCAGACAGCCCATCTGCGTCCGCGGCTTTATTGTTCTTGAGCTTGGAAATTACTAGCTTAATTATATCTATGTCGGGTGGGCGAGATTCTACATCTTCGTCCGTTGCGAATGGATCATTCTGCCTGACAGCAGTATGGGGTCATTCATCGTCTACAGAAGTGTTCTTTCCATATTCTCAACATCGACTGTGACTCTACTACTAGCTGTCCGTCTTCATTCCTACAGGCTTCTGCTCTGGCTTTATAGCCCTGACATGGTCGTTTTACTTTCTCGTAAAACTCGCGAGCATTACTCCTGTGATATCATCTCTCCATCTCCTCGATCTCACGCCTTTAGTGCTGTTTTTTTCTTCCTTAAAAGCGTGTGTTCCTCTCTCCATTTCTGCTCGTAATGTTCACGAGTGGCTCTCGTCCATCTATGTAGTAAGGCTTTGTAGGCGTTTTGCTTTGCCACATGGCCTTGCCAGCATTGTTCATCAACTCAGGGGTTTCTAGCTGACGGGGGCTTGAATCCCAACACATCAGAGGCAGCGGCTCTGATGGCACTGATGGTGTCATTGGAGTTTGCTAGAGGTTGAAGGAAACTCGATCGGCAAAGGTCCTAGCGGACTCCTGCGATTGTAGCTTTGCGACGTCAAACTTTCGTTGTCCAGCTCGACGCCGTGACGTCCTTGATATTTTCATTCGCAACGTGGTCAATCTGATTAGTGGTCGCCAGGTTTCTTTGTTAATAAAGAGATGCGGGAATCGTGTGCTAACCGCCAGTAAGTCGAGTAGCCAATGTCCGTATTCCGACGTGGTGTCGTGCAGGCTATATTTTCCCGTGATCGACTCAAATATGTCCTCTTTGCCCAGTTTTGCATTAAAATCTCCTAGAACTATTTTTGCGTCGTAGCTGGAGCATTGGGCATAGGATCCTTTTCGTCGGTTGGGGCGTGAGCGCATATCACTGTTCTATGTTCGTCTGTGAACACGATAGGTTGTGTTGGACTATTTTACATAGCCGTCAGACAAAGATTTTCAGTTCTAACTAATTATTTGGTTTCAAACTAAGGTAAGCAATTCAGGCTTCTCTCGAGTGGCAGCTGGTGGGAGCTATAAAATGTCTGAACTGAACTGATCTGAACATATTAACCCAATGCCTCTCCAATGTTTACCCCTACCTAAAGCTTGTTTAATATCTCTTTTTACTACTGAGTAATGTGCGCCTAAATATTAACACCAACTCAAGTTTGACGCCCTCATAGCTGCAGCCCCGTAAAGAAAATCCTCCGAATTCGATATTAATGCATCAACCATTAGAGCTGCTAAATTTTCCTAAATTCCCATAGACTCTGATGCCCGAATTAATTAACCTCTTGACAAATTTTACGCAATCAACGTCAGAAACACTTAAAACTCGGAAACATCACGCCATAAAACGCCTTTCCTTATCAAAATATTGCAAGGCTCCACAATCTAGCGCGACTTTATCGACCAATAAAACGCGTCCAAATGCACTTAAAAATTAATTTCTGACAGATACTCTTAGATTTAAAAAAAAAAGAAACTCTAATGCACGGGTTTTTATGACCACAATTTCTCATCTCTCTTGTTGCAGAGGCAGCGATGATTCCTCGCAGGCAGCAGCACCCGTTTTTGTAAGTATCTATAAATAAACATCATAGCTCACATCTATCGGACGCAGAAGACTAGTCAAGGAAGTAGACAAAGGGGAGATACAAGCAATTTCGGCAGTAAAAAATCAATTTTCATCAGCAATTAGCAGCCCATTGGGTTGTCATAACTCGAATGAGCTGCACGACGAATGGAGCACACATTTTGACCTTCCGCGCTCTGTTTATGCGGGCCTACACGGGAAGGGAGGCAAATAATCGGCCGGATATGAGCGGCTATGGATCTATCGGGCCTTACGCAATGCCAAGAGATGGTCGTAAAATCAGAGTGTGTGTAAAGATCAAGAGGATGCCAAGAGCTGTTGGATGTAAATCACAGACACATTGAATGCCAAGAATTTCACTGTGGAACAGATTCCTTGTCTAGCTTCTGCGACCGACCTCTGACCACTTTTTGTTCTATTCTACTCTACTAACGTATTTCATCTTTGTTTTAGGCGTCTGTTCATCGGCCTCGTCACACGGGTAGTTCGGCAATTAAACGAGACGGATTACAACTGCATCATCATCGCCAACATAATACGCATCGGCAGCAACCATCAACATCACAACGTAATCGTCAGCCGCAAGCGGTATTGCCTCCAGGTTCAGCATACCAGGCAAATCATTCAACGAATAGTTCGACCCTTGACTTAGCCCCAGGTGGCGTCTCGAATGCTCCCTCGTCTATGATAGACAATGGCGGTAGAACAAAACCAAGGTTCATGTACGATAGAGCCATGCCACCGATGCCCCCATCTGTAAGTAATACAACTACCACAATGGCTGGCGGAAAGCAATCAATTGCGGTGTCAGTTCCGCAACCCTTTCGCTCCCAACCGCCCGGTGTACAACATCAGTACCAACAGCACTACCAACAACAGCACCGAACAATAGCTGTCACACATCCGAATGGCAGTGGTATACAACAGCAGAATCCATACCCTTCGGCGACAAACTACCACGAGGGTGTATATGCCGCCACCGAGGAGCTACCTCCATCCGTAGGTGACAGTAGTCGTATTTCTCTTGTTCAACAGAATTTTAATCAAATTTCGAAAACTGCCACCAATCTACTGAACGACATCTACGAGAAGCACCTGTTGAATCAGACCACGTTTGACATGCGTCCCAACCAACGCTACCCGCCGCCACCACCCGCTCCGGCTCATCATACGGAAAACGACTTTCATTTGAATAATTTACCATCAGCCGGCAGGCATCAACACCCTGTTCATCATCAACAGCAGCAGCAACAACAGCAGCAGCAGCAATACCATCAACAGTCATCATCCATCAGAGAGTCGTCAAGTGGATCTACTTCGGCGCCGCCAAAACAACAGAAGGGATTGCATTTTTTGAAAATCACATCGACACCTTCACAGATGCTCACAACCACTGCGCCCCACTTGCACTTTCACTTTCCCGGCCGCACAGCAGAGCCGAATTCTGACAAGACGGCCGCACTCCATCATCATCAACAACAACAACAACAGCAAGAAAATCATCAACAGCAACTCCAGAATCAGCATGTCTACGAAACAATACCCGAGCGGCCGCAAATCAATGCGTCAACATCATCGCATACGAACAGAAACAACAACAACGACCAATCCTCATCCGGTGCGTCTAACCTCCAGTCGACAAATCGAAATCTAAGACGACGTGCCTCCGGAAGGGGCTCCCAAAAATCGAACGCACCGCCATCCACATCAGCCGGGAGCAACAAAAAACCACCACCCGATGTCGGTGTGGCACATAAGCAACAGCCAAGTGCCGGCACCAATCATCCGTCAAACACTAGAAAACATATGTCAGCCGGCGTCGTCGCCGGTACTTCTGGTAATGGTGTCACTGTCGGCTACGAGGAGAATTACTTCCAGCAACAAAGGGATGAATTTCATTACCGAAACCAACACCGGCCATCATTCCCACCACTACCTCCACCGCCGCCGAAAAATCCACCGCCCCCGTTACCCCAAACGGCTGCTCCTTCGCAGCAACGCACCAAAGCCGACGGCGAACACAATCAAAAGTACAATCAGCATACCACGACTAAGCCGGTAGTCCTTCACCCAAATGGAATGTCGTCCGGTTCGGCGGGGACCAATGCCACAATAATGTTGGTCGGCGATGGGGGTGGTGAGGCAATAGAAGATCATACCATTCGTGAGGTTCCTTTGGGCAGTGCAACAATGCACGCGAACTTTGTCGAGGACAATCTAAGGGAGGCTGGCCTGTTGGACAAACCGGCGGGTGCAAAGTGCATCGGTCTGCCGATTGTCTTCGAAGAGGACGTTGGAGTGGATTTAAGTTCCACTGGAGCAGATGAGGGAATTGCAAAATACCCATATCGGAATAGTAAGATTGATCTGATGATGGAGACGGCGCAGGCCATGGCTGCAGCTGCATACTATGCAAGGTAAGTTGTTTGTTGTATTAATGTATGTGGTTCGCCTCTTCCTCCAGTGGACTGGAACAAAGAAGCTCCGTAGTCCAAGTAATATGCTTACTTAGATCGATTTGAAATGCCCATAGAGCCGTAAAGTCCTTCTGTTACTTGGTAGGCAGTACTGTAATATCAGCTAGCAGGGTAAGACATGCCAGTTAAGTGTCTTCAAAGTTTCCTTGAGGACTTTAGCAGCATCTGGCCGAGCATTGTCATGCTAAAATATCTGAGTAGCTCATAGAAGATCACACCGAGCTGATCCGTAGCTTCTTGCTACGAATATTCGGTTTAGCCATTGAAGTTGACGTATGGCCAAGCTTATCCCACTATTTTCTGCGCTTTGGACTGTCGTAGTGGATCCACTTTTTATTCCCCGTCCTTATACCATGCAAAAAGCAGTCGCTCTCACGTGAAAGAACGGCGTTCGAAGTCTCCTGCCTTGAGTTCATGCAGAACCCAATGTCCTTAGTTTTGTACTCAATGTCTCAATTGCTTGGTGAGACACTCCCACGGTTTGAGAGTTTGGCATGGATCTTGGTCCAATAATGTTTCCAACTCAATGTCTTCAAATCTAACTGGCTTCCCTTTGCGTTCTTTGTCACTTTGACACTTTTGAAACGCCGGAACCAATACTCACATATTTTTATTGATGGACCATGTTCCCCATATGCTTCATATAGCCCTTCACCTGCACTTTTCTTCAAGTTAGAATAAAATGCTCCTGAATGCAATTGGGATTTTGGATATTGTTTGTTGGCTAAATCGTTTAACTAAAAATCTACTCTAGAGCCCAACGTATGGACAACGAGCTTGGTGATCGTGGGGTTACAGTTCTTGTATAAGTTGGACTTGGCCCAAGACTTTACTTTACATAAAAGTTGCCAAGTTAAGGTCGTTAAGTTGGCGTCTTAGCCATAGTATCGCTTGACCTCAAGTTTGGTATCAAATTAGCTGCTTAGGGTAGGTTAGGTAGTCCGTAGCCTCACCAAGGGAGAGTATACACTTAGGCCAGAGAAGCACGTTGTGTTGCTACGAGGAAGGTTGACCCCCTATTCATGGAACTATTTAGTGCTTCTTAAATAATTAGGAAGGTCAGCTATCAAGTCGTAGGTAGTTAGATAGCGCTTCGTGGTAAGAATAGGTGATGAATGGATTCGACCTCCTTTTCGTCTAAGCAACTTCTGTAGAAGTCGTTCGAAACTTGCTCTAGTTTTTGTGCCAATGAGACGTGACCAGTGATTACACCAATAATTTTGTAGATGTCAGTTCGTTTTAGGAAGATTAGTCTCTTGGTCCGCTCACTGTCAAGCCAAGGCCAGATTTGCCTGGTGATGAAGCAGGTGTGCCCATCTCAGGTTCATATCAGCCATGGCGAGGTTTGTAAGTTTGAGTTTAATGGCTGCTAGAGGTATACCTGCGCATGCCAAGTGCTATTGTTGCGTCGTCCCTTATCTGGCGAGACTGTCGGCTCTTTCATTTACTGAGATATCGCTGTGTGCTAGTGCCCATAGGAGATGTATGTTAAACTGCTCGAAGTGTACACATAAGACCCCAGCGATTTCATTGCTGCTTGACTGTCTGTGAGGATTCGATGTCCGTAGTAGATATTATGTTCTTCTTCAGCCAAGACAAGGCCTCCTTTATTGCCAAAAGCTCCGACTGATAAACACTGCAATGATCCGGCTCAGATTTAATTGTTTGCAGAATACTCCACTGCCCAGCTCGTCTTTGGTTTTTGAGCCGTCGGTGTAGAAATCCACGCAGCTCTTGCGAGGTTGCGCCTGGCGGGACCAGTTCCGTCTGTCCGGGTGTGTCATTTTGAATTTCTTCTCAAATATTGTGGTGGACTCAACGTGGTCAGAGCTCTCCGCCAAGATTATCCTGTTGTTCAGGATGTAGACGTGGCCAGTGACGTAGCTCGTCCATTTTGAGCTGGGGTTAAGTCACAGGGTAACCTCAGGGTTGAATCCCTATTTGTTCTCTGCTTTTTGTATTATCCTTCCAAGTTAGTTTCCTATCTAGTACAATGCCGACGTATTTGGCACTAGAAGCGTAGGTTAACCTGGTGCCAAGTAGAGTAATTGGGCATGTTTCCGGGATATTATGTATGCTTTCTGGTGAGCAGCACAAGCTCCGTCTTTTGGGGGTTTATCTCGAACCCATTGTGTTGTGCCCATTTGCACAGTATGAAGAATACCGGACACATAGGTCATTCAGTGTAGAAACATACTTGCCCGAGATGGCAATAGCAACGTAGTCTGGATAGGCAATAACACGGAGGCCTTCTTTCTCCAGTATGGCTACTAGTTCATTTACAACTACATTCCAGAAAAGTAGAGAGAGATCCCGCCCTTTAGGGGGTCTCTGGTAACTGATTTGAATGTTACTTGGCTGCCCCATTTAGAGTAGAGAGTAACTCGCCAGTCAGCTCTATCAGAGTCCTTCCCACTTACAAATCTTCTATCCCTCCGTTATTGCCTTCGAAGTGACGTTGTTGAAGGCGCCCTCTATATCTAGGAAGGCTGCTAAAGTATATTTTTTAAGATGGATTGTTCTCTCAATTTCCTTCACCAGTGTATGTAAGGTGTTTCGACAGATCTACCCTTGCAGTAGGCGTGCGCTGCTTTGGAGGTTAGGGATGGATCGAAGTTGTGGCGTATGTGTACATATGTATGAATATCAGCCTTTCTAGGATGTTTAATACAAAGGATGATATATGTACAGGTAGGCCTTAGGTCGCTGAGGGTGGTGTGCGAGCTTCTGTCGGCCTTGGGGATGAAGGGTACCTTTGCGCACTTTCACTTTTCTGTTTCCGAGCTAGGCAGCCTTTAAAAATAGTGTCTAGCTACGGTGTTATCCACTCCATAGTTTCTGCAAGTTCGATGGGGTTGATTCCGGCCCTGGCGATTTGAAGGACTTGACACTTTTTAACGTTCAAGCTATTTTCTCTTTAGGGATTATATGATCGTTCTGTCCCTCAATTGCGGGAGAGATATGAGTTAGAAAAGTTGTCTAGTCATGCGCGTCAATCGTTATAGGCTTTTGCTCTATTTTTTAGCCTTATTGTTGCGATTGCTGGCTTTTCCCTCCATGCGGCACAGTCATGTATTCGGTTTTTCTAAACTCACCATCAAATTTCTTGTTCGTGATAGCGTAGAACTAAGTATACCAGAAGCAATATTATTGTTGGCGCTTGGATATAGCAGAGATAGGTAACTTGATGTCCAAATTGGTGCACTGTGGTCTGAGTTGCTTGCTGGTCGATAATGACGACCGGAAAATCGTCAAAGTGCGCGAAAAACATCCTTTCAGAGAGCATGAATTTCGATAATAAAATGCAATTATCTATGAGAACTGATCAGATATAGGTCTTATTATGGTAAATGGCAATGCTATCTAAATGCGCCTGATTTCGACGTGTGTCTCGAATCACGCACAAGCTGTCAAAACCAGAATACTAAAAACCAAACAGCAAACAAATCACCCATTGTTTGTCAGAAACTCATGATTTTAAGCCCAAGTCGGTCTTGAATAACAAGTTCGCCTTTTAGGAGTTTTTGTTATTCGCCTTTTACCAGTCTGTATACTTTATTTCACTTAGTGAAGTGGTCTGCTTTATTGCGGTTCAGGGTTTTGATTTTCTGGACCGAATCTTTTAAAAGCAAGTCTGTTGGCTGCTTTTAATTCCAGTAGAAGTTAGTACGCAGAGGTTGGATAAGGGTCTGTAATCTTCGAAAGATTCGTATAGCTCGAGCTACTGACATATACGATGCGCATACCCGATTTGCTTATGTACGTACTAAGCCTCACCTCGCACTCACTAACCACCATCACCGGGGGTTCGCGGGTCTGGTTAGCAATGTATGCTCCAAGTCGACCGTTTCAGCTCTTCTTATTCTTTCCAGCCTTCTTTATCGTTTTGCATGGTCGTTATAAATGAGCAGATCTATCATACGGCTTATTAGAAGCTCTGAGATCGGCAGGTCTTTTCGTGCCTTTGCACAGCGTATGCAGTGGAATATGGCGTGCTCCGCGTCTTCTTCTTCCTCTCGACATTCTGGGCAGAAGGGCGAGCTAACGTGTCCAAATCTGTGGAGCTATTTTCGATAGCCACCGTGACCTGACAGGAATTGCATAAGATGGTAATTCAATCTCCGTGTGATCTTTTTCCCCAAACCTCGATCGTAGGGATAGCTTCTACATAGGTTCATCGGCCTTCTGTCGTGTTGACCCACCTGGCTTGCCATCATGCTACGGATGTTACCCTTTCTTCGGCTTTTATTCTCCGGATAACACTGGTCTCTTAACGGTCTGTGGGGGTAAACCCCGTGCATCTCTTTGACGAGGATGTCGATGGGGACCATACCCGCTAAGACACAGGCTGCTTCATCCGAGATTGACAGGAAACTTCATATTGTCCTAATTGCGTAGAGCCTGTATTCAGAGGAGAGCTCGTCTTCTTTGTAAGGGCTAGAAAGCGATGCCTACATTTGTGACGAAGTACTGAAGTATTTGACGTGGATTTTTAAATTAAGTCTGGGGTAATCCAGAGTATTTTAAGGCTCTGGTTGGCTCCCAACCCGTATTCTACGGTTTTTGGTATGGTTATTAAGACAGCTTTCGTCTTGTGGTCGCCTAGTTCAAGTAAGGCAGACCTTAGCCAATTTTTGAATCTTGACCACCGCTTCATTTATGGCAAACTCTACCTTATGAATGTGGTTTGTTACAGTAACTACGGCGATGTCATCTGTGAAACCGACAATCTTAGCTCCCTGTGGCAGGGCTAACCGCAGAATTACGCCATACACAGAAGAAGTCCAAGTACTGAGCCCTGAGGGACTCCCGCAGAAATATTGTAGTATTTAAGGCCATCTTTCGTCTGGTACCTCAGCTTCCTGTATTCCACAGTATTTCTTTGTACCTAATCGTCATCTTTTCCCCGTATTGCTTCAGCTGCTGTGTCTATTACCTCTTTTATGGCATTGACGGTTGAGCGTGATTTCCTCAAACCATTTTGGCGGTCGGACAAAGATCTTCTTTCTTCCTCCGCCACAGCGATTAGTCTGCCATATTTGATACGTTCCAGGATCTTTCCTGTTGTATTTAGCAGACATGTTGGGTGGTACGCCGAATGATTTTCAGGTGGTTTGTTTGCCTTTTTGGAGGTTGGAGTTGCCATGGTTCAAGAAAAATCCCCTCCTCAAAACACCTTTGCATCGTTTCCCTTTCACGGCTGTTTCTATCGCCATGTTAGGAATGCCATCAGGTCTGGGTACTTTCTTATCGCCTATTTTCTTGCATGCTTCGTGCAGCTTCTGCGTCGTTATTGGTGGGATCTGGTCCTATCTAGTATTCCTCGTATCGTTGGTCGAAGTAGATTTTCTAAGGGGAAATAGATGTTCTACTCTTCTTTCCAGAGTTGTTGGGTAGAATATCTGCGGGGATCTGCTGCCCGTTAGCTTCTTTGTTACTATCCTGTATAAAATCCTCCTTTTGCTTCTTTTGATGGCCTTTTCAAGGTCAAGTCTCGCTAATCTGAAGGTATTTAATCATTCTTGGAACTCTGGTCAGTTTGCCCTAAGCGTTTTGATCTCATCGTTCCAATATAGCAGGGTTCCCCCTTCTGCTCGTTGATCTCCTGGGCATCGCACGCTGTCACGATTGTTTGAGTCAGTTGGTGCGATAGGTCATCCGCTGATCTGTTACTGGTTAAGAAGTCAACATTTAGCATTTCTTCGAAAGTATCTTTGTCGAAGAATGGATCTTTCCTCATCGGTCCAGTTAACTTGCGAAACTGCCTTTGCCAATGTTGGATATAATCGCCTGGTGGTCGCTGTGCATATATTCCTCGCTGACTCGCCTTTTTGTTTTACACAGTAGCGAGGTAGTAATAAACGTAATGTCTATTATAGACCCCTTGCCTGCTTTACGAAACGTGTTTCTAGCACCGTTTTTTGCCTGGCAAATTTCCAGTGATGCAAACACTTCGAACAGGTCTCGCCCTCTTGTATCCGTACTCCTACTTCCTCATTCTGTAGTCCATGCGTTAAAATCTCCAGCAACCACTGGATGCTTCTCACGTGTATCGGCTACAATGTCATCTATCAGCTTCAGGTAGTCCCTGTGTACCAGACTGGGGTTGGGTAGCAGCTGGAGAGATGGATTCCCTTTATCCTAGCAGTGACGAAGAAGTTCGCTGGGCTACTGATTTCTTGCAGCGCGTAGTTTACCCAAATCCATATTGCAACCTCCTTTGTGTTGTTTCTATGGCTCACTAATAAGGGCGTCATTTCTGCCAGCAACATTCATCTCGTAAGCGCTTTCTACAATACCGGGCAATTGGAACTACCGGTCACATATCCAACGTTGTTTGGATTCTCCGTTTTGCACCAAAAGCATACTGGGTCCCTTGTGCAGTTCTTGGCTATGTGGCCTTTCTCTTCGCATCATCTGCATTGCCAGAAACGATAATGCTCGCTTTTACAGCTGCGTGCTGTATGGCCAAATACTAGGCACCTAAAGCATTTTGTTAGCGCTACGCGCCACCCGAATACAGCTTCCCCCGCTTATTTTGACCTTGCCTGTCTACAGCATAGCGCTCGCACTGCTATTGTTGCAACCTGAGTGCCGCCGTATGCCTTCCTTAAGTTTAGGATGTCGGCTTCGGAAACCTCTTTCAATTGGTACTGCTATATCACTGCATCGCAGATACCTTTCTTGGTAGTGATCTCATCAATGTCCTTGATTCCAACCGTCATTCTGTGTAGCAGTGTTCGCACGCCTACGTCACCGCCGAGGGTTTCACCAATTATGCTCTTAAACAGGTTGGAAACCTGTCTCTTTGTGTTGGAACAGTAGGTCGACTCCCTGGGTTCGTCGAATCTTTATCTCCGACTCACCAAGACTGACGAGTTTAGGATGGTCGGCAGCGGTTTAAGTTTCGACGTTTGCATCCTCCTAAGCACTTCGCGAAACATCCCTTTGCTTTTGAAATAACTAAAACTGTGGACAATTGAAAGAAACCCTAATTCGACTTTTGGGATCACTGTCCTACGATCTGCAACAAAATCATCACAAACACGATAACTAACAATCAACAAAATCCAAGTGCATTCGAAAGCGTTTCAAATCGAATCTTGACCCCTCGATAGACAGGTCCATTCTAAGTACCAAGAACTATTCAGATGAAATTGATTGAACACAAGGCATCTTCACATCTCCCCAATGAAACCAATCAACCGATCTGGCTCCCAATTTCCAATTACTTCTGCTAAGGTGCACACCACCTCTGGCGCAACACGTCCACCAAATCCATGAGAACTTTCCCAGATTCAAAGCACTCCTCAGGCAGTTTTCGTAATAATCTCATTCATAATTGAACCATTGAACCAATTTAGAGTTTCTCCTTAAAATTTCCACTTGAAGCAACTTCTTTGGAAGCAGGAAGTGAGTGGTTGGTAGGGAGGTAGGGAACAGTTGTTGAACCATCAGCTGCACAAAGTATTGTGCTAATTAATTTCAAACCCATGACGAGCGAACAACACGACGTACCTATCGTAACGTAAAAATTTATCCGAAAACTTGTTATAATTGTTGTTAACAGAAACTTTTTCCAATCAAGCGAACTTTTGTCCTTCGCCGCCATTACCATCACCGTCCGTGGTCGGTCGGTCTATGCCTTTACCACACCTTGAAGGAAGGAAAAGTCTCATCGAGATGTGGTGTATCATGTTTTCCTGCCTTCCTGACCCGCATTAATTTCGAAGAGTTTTTTGTTACTTCTCTTCTCTTGCATCGTGGAATCATGGAAACTCAATACTTCATCCCTAAGCCACTAATTGACTTCCAATTTGGAGAGGTTCAGCTCCCCGACAATGGAGAGAGTGGTAGTAGAAAATAAAGGACGAACTAAAGTCGAATGCAAAAAGTTTCGCAAGTGGATTGGTCACGAAGCTGCTGGGACATGGTTGTCCCTTCTCATCTGCACTGGCTCAAGTCAGGACACGGATCAACAAATTCCTTCTCATTTTGGGTTGACAGTTCGAATCGAGTTGTCGCTATCGGTATCAGAATCAGTATCCTTTTTTTCCATTCATGCTGTTGTTGTTGATGTTGGCAAATTCAGATTGATTTCAATGTATCCGGCAGGGATTTTTGAAGGATACCCGATGCTGTCCTGATGATGATGAAAACTCAGTTACAATTTAAATCTAAATACGACGAAACAGAATACGAAACAAAAACAAAAGCGAAAAGGGATATTGACTCAAGTTAAATCCTTGCCACTAGAATGATGAATGAATGGGAGGGATCCTTGAGATAAATTGTGTTCGAACATTAGTTTAGGGCGTGCTTTGATTTTTCAATTCCTCCTCCATCGGACCGTTCGTATTTCTCTTGACTAGCAGTAGGATGATAGAATCCCTTACTCAGCCGGATTCGAACAGATTGTATTTATGAGGCTGCTTATTCTGCCACATTCCACACTTGTCCAATTCGTTACACCAACAGGCGTCGTTGCGGATTAATCAGATCCAGAACATCACTTTTATCCTCCATCACCTTGTCAGCATGTCGCGTTACATTGCGTCGCGTCTGACGCCTTCAAATAAATTTAAATTAATAAACGGGAAAAGTCAGTGGAGAGAAGATGTCGACAGACAGGATGACAATACGGCCTGTTTGCCTGTTTGTCTGTTTGGACACGGTTTCTGAAACCCTCTTCTCTTGGGGGTTCACTCTGGTCCTATTTTTGTTGTTGCCAGTGCTACTTCTAGTGTTTTTCCCGTAATTTGTCACCTGTTAAATCATCCCTGGAAAAGCAATTAGACACGTTCCACTTGCATGATGAGTGGGTCTACTCGCCATACGACAGAGTGGCGTAACTCCTTTTTTTGGAACGGCTTTTCCTGTGGGATTTACTGCAGTCGAAGTGATGGAATAGGGGAGAGGGATTTCAAGTTTAGATAATAAATACTTGAGTTTATTTTAGTATAACACTACAAAAGGGGTGTTTTGACGACAAGCTGAAAATCGTTTTCGAGAAGGTGACGACGCCATCATGAAATACGGCGATGGTTTGGAGCCTCAATCCATTTGACGAGTCGTTAAATAATCACAATAAATTGGAAGAACGATGCATGCGGAATGTAACAATGGTACAAATGACTGATTCGGTTTACAAACAATGGAGCAGCGAGCATTCTCCAAAGTCATAGTCTGACGGGTTTAGCAGGTATGTCAAAGGTAGACATAGCGTTGTATAGCTCGTCTCTAATAACGCTGTCGTATGCGGCTTTGAAGTCGACAAATAGGTGGTGAGTGTCAACTAGAAATTCATTGGTTTTTTCCAGGATCTGCCGTAGTGTGAAGATTGGGTCGATGGTGGACTTCCCTGGCCTGAATCCGCACTGGTAAGGACCTATCAGCTTATTTACAAAAGGCTTCAGGCGTTCACACAAAACGGCAGAGAAGATTTTGTAGGCGTTCTTAGAAAGACTTAATCCTCTGTAGTTGGCGCAATCAGAGGGTTCCCCTTTCTTGTGGATCGGGCAAACGATGCTGAGACTCCATTGCTCGGGCATGCTTTCCTCTGACCATATCTTACAGATGAGCTGATGCATGCTCCTAACCAGGTCATCCCCAGCTACCTTGAAGAGGTCAGCAGACAGTCCGTCTGCGCCAGCAGCTTTATTCGATTTGAGTTTCGATATGGCAACCTTAACTTCGTCGAGGTCAGGGGGACGGAATTCTCTGCGGTCTTCGTCGATTACAAATGGATCGTTCTACCTGACAGCGGTACATAGACTAACATCGCCGTTATACAGTCTGCAGAAGTGGTTTTTCCATATTCTCAGCGTCGACTGCGATTCTACTACTAGGTGTCCATTCTCATCCCTGCACGCTTCCGTTCTGGCTTTATAACCTTGGCATGTTCGCTTTATCTGTTGGTAAAACTTTCGAACGTCACGCCTGCAGTAACACCTCTCCAAATCCTCAATCGCGCGCTTCTCGTGCTCTTTCTTCTTTCTTCTGAGAAGCTTAGGCTCCTCCCTTCTTTTTAACTTGTAGAGCTCACAAGCTGCTCTTGTTCTTTTATGCAGCGAGACCTTATATGCATCTTGCTTCGCTGTGTGAATCCTCCTGCACTCGTCATCGAACCAGGTGTATCATTGTTGTGGAGCCTTAAAACCCAAAACTTCGGACACAGAGCTTGTTTGCAAAGGCTCCACTGCTGTTCTATTGATAGCGTGGAGGATTGAGGTGTATTGGAGAGCTTAAGGGAGACGCGATCGGTAAAAGCACGAGCGGTTTCTGGCGATAGTAGTTTCCGACGTCATAACTTTGTATTCTTACTCTACTCCGCTGCGTTCGTGATATTCGTAGGCGCATCTTGGCTACTACAAGATAGTGGTCCGAGTCGATGATAGCCCCTCGAAAAGTTCGGACATCAAGAATAGTAGAGAAGTGTCTGACGTCGATCGCGATGTGATCAATCTGGTTGGTAGTCGATTGATCAAAAGACCGCCAGGTGCCTTTGTGTATATCGAGGTGCGGGAAGAGCATACTGGCTAGAAGGAGATTTCGCCCCGTAGCAAGATCAATCAGCCTGTGTCCGTTATCGGATGTGGTGTCGTGTAGGCTATGTTTGCCGATGCTTTCCTTACCCGGCTTAGCATTGAAGTGTCTTAGTACAATTTTGGTGTCATAGCTGGGACATTGGGGATACCTTCTGTCTAAGAGATCTTAGAACTGATCTTTGGCGGAGACATCCTTGTCTTCCGTGAAGGCGTGGACGCAGATCAGGCTGATGTTAAAAATTTTTGCTTTGATACGGATTGTTATGAAGCGTTCGCTCACATGCCGAAAGCTTAGGATTTTTTGGCTTAGTCCACCTCGAACAACAAATCCGCATCCGAACAAACGTTTTCCTCTCTCCCTATAACAGTCGCCGTAGTAAATATCGCAGTTTTTCATCCGCTTTATACCCGGTCCATTCCATCACATTTCCTGGATGGTGGTTATGTCCGCTTTATAGCGGTCTAGAGCGTCCGCGAGTTGTTCGGCTGCACGTGGCCTGTTTAGGGACCTAACATTCCGCGTGCAGAGCCGAAGATCATTATCCTTTTTTCGTTTTTTGCAAGGGTCGTCAACATTAATCCGGTCCGTTATATCCGAGGCTTGTGGTTGTCTCGGAGTTTGTGGTTTTTTTACGGTTGCGGCTTACTAGGCCGTAGCCCAACCGACTAATCCTGTTTTTTGATGCAGGAGGCTCGCCATTCGCACTTCCTCTTCTGCAAATTCCATAGGAAATCTTCAAGTGGCACCGCGAGGAGGTGGGGATAGGACTACCTAACAATGCCGCAGGATGTTCGAGTGCGGTGGCTCTTCTCGCTTTTTAGCAGGCCAGCATCCGTCGGATAGATGCTACCCCTACGAGGCCTTTGTTAGTCCTTTGCCATCGGCTGCTTTGGTATCCCCAAAAACGGGAGATTTGTTTGTTCACCATCCCATTCAATGTGAATACGCATCACCGTTGCAGATGATTTTTGATGAAAATTGATCTTCAATTGCACTTCTATGGATCATCTTTCACACCTTGCTTCAAAACATCGAACAGTGTTTATTGGTCTTGACCTTGGTACACCTTCCACATGACCAGTAACCTCAAATGTACGTACTAAACGACCTGTGGTTGTTCCATTTGGGCGATTACCAAAATGTTCACCAATTTCTAACCAGTCTTGTCATTTATCCTTCATGGCGATAAATGGCAAATATTCGTCAGATGAAGGAAAACAAATATATGTAATGTCTTAGTCAAAGTGACACTTTCCCGCACCTCACTTGGACAACCCTGTACGGTCGAAGAACACTTAACACGATTTCACAGCTCTTGTTGATGATTCATGGAAGCTATGACTATTCCCACAGATGAGCATCTAATTTAAAAGATACTCATTTTCCCGAACCATCCATAATCCAACCCACCTTCTTTCATTCCCTGTCATGTGGCCAACATATCACTTTAACACATTGCCCCATAAATCAGCACGTGATAATGCCATTAAGGGATGTGACTCCTGCTCTCCCTCACACATCCCACGCTACCGCATACGAGCACTTGGACGAATTCGGGCAAATTCATTTCAATAATTCAATTGCATGGATTCCTAAATCCATTTCTTCCAAAAATGAATTTCAAAAATGGAATATTCGAAAAATGGAAACTCCTAATTTACGACCCGTTCCAGCATCGAACGTGTAAAGTGCTCCCGATACTCGGTTCTTCCCCATCTCATCCCTGAATGTCTGCACTGAAGGTCTGTTCGGCTTGGAAAACCAAAGAAATTATGAGTGCGCCCCGTTGCGATGGGAAACATCTGTCAGATAATAAATCCGTTCCGTGTAAAAGTAAAAAGATGAAGACACTCGCGATAGGAGCTACTTAGACACGCCGCAACGACATCATCACACACCATCGGTTCTTCTTACCTTCGCGCGACGCAATGTCTGTCCAAAAATACGAATCATCTCGTAAGTGCCTGTATGATGTCGTCTTGAAGAGCGAGGAATGCTCCATTGGCGGTAGCTCATCGCTCATACGCGCTGCGATGCGAGTTTGACATCAAATGCAAACAAAAGATTAAGAGATGGATTTATGGTTTGTTCGGCTTTTCAAACACAAACCCCAAAAAAAAAAAGTTTAAGACTTCTGTCACCATTGTCAGAGGGTGGTGGCTGGGTAGGATACGGCTTCAATGGATACGAGTCAGTTAGTTGTTGATGCCACACCACTCACGACATGACACGGCAAGTATGAGTAATTAAAACCATCCGCAGCCCACCAAGTCCTGTGTAATGACACTCATTATCGTAAAATTTTAAGGACCGTTTAATAATTAAAAGGTTTCTGGAGAAAGTTTTTCGATTGTCCAACGACCACTGAGACTTACTGCACTTGGGTGCTGGGCCGTATCCGGAGTGCTCGTAAAATTTCATGTTCAGCCCTTTTTCGTTGCTTGCCGGGAGTGGGTTCAATGTCACTGTCGCTTCCGGGAAGCGATTACTGATAAGAAGAGTTTGTCTTTGACATAGCTACGCATACGAATACGGACGGTGCGCAGATGTCCCAGGACGATGGGGGTGGGTGTTGTGTGCACACCCGGCCGTGTTGCAATCTTCTAAACAAGAACAGTTGTGACATGTCGATGTTGAGGGTATTGAGGGTGCCTAGCGGAGCGGAAATTAAAGTTTGGTTTTATGGCTCACATTGCAAATATAAACAAAACCGCTGGAGGGTGTGGCGCATTGGTATCGTGCGGTGGTTTGGTGGCGCCGGCAAAAGTCGGAACGGAGGACGAAATCCGTTTTTACTTTTTCCTTAGATGCGTTGAAGTGCGTTTGCAGAAATTCGTTCTAATACCGAGATGCGTTCTGGCAGCACGAAGAAGGCACATTAGGAGAGGCCAGTCAAATCGATTTCGTTCGGCGCTGAGTGTATCCTGTGTTGGATCGTGTGTGTATTGCGTGAGTGCAATTGAAGTTGGATGTGTTGCTTGTGCAATGTTTGGCTTGCACAAGGGCTGAATGGTGATTAATGGGAATGGTGTTAGATGGTCGAGGGTGGAGTGTGTATCGAATGGTATCACTTTTGTATACAGAGGAGGTGTCGGTGTGATTTACTTACTTTGATGCCGGGATGAAGGACCGGTTGAGGGTTTAATTGGAATACTTAAAACAACGAGTAGGGGAGGGAAAGTGTGAGTTTTTAGCTGAAGCACTAGGAAGAATTACTAAAAGCATTTGTGCTTCAATAACGAGCTGTGACATAAACAACGTTTAAGGGATTAGAAGAGAGTGTTTATCCTTGCTTGGGCAAATAGGGAATACAGGAAATGTAAGTCAGACAGCAAAAACGATCCCTTTTCTATAAACACCGGAGGGCGCTGACTTCATACCTAATGTCAATAAATTCTGAGAGTAGCTATTCTTATTACATTTGTGCTTAGGTTGTAAGATTAGCTGGTGGATGAGTGCCTTGGAAATTATAATCTTCTGCCAGCTTGGCAAGGAAGCTATCTTTTTTGTCTTATAGTGTAACTGCTAATCAAGGCAAAAAAAAAACGTAAAAAACAACTACGTCGTCTATACCGACGCTCATCCACAATGACATCCCAGCTGTCACCCCCTTAGACGAAACTAACCTACTTGCTGCCCATTTCGCAACCAGTTCTCAGCTCCCAGCTTGTAGTATCCGCCTGTACTACAGTGCGTCAATTTCACCATGAGACTAATCCACTTCCGCACTCGTACAGTCGCAAGAGTTCTTTAGCACCTCGACATATACAAATCCGCTGGTCCAGATGGTATTGTCCCAATAGTTTTGAAGAGGTGTACCTCTACGCTGGTAAAACCACTACTCCTCTGAGCTCTTTCCGAGTCGGTGGAAAACAGCATTTGTCCAGCATTTACCCTATGCACCAGTGCCATGTTAACCATAGAGATGAAAGAGGCAACTGCCTCAGGGCACCACGCTTCGGGGGGCACCACGAAAGGAGCAAAAACCATTTTTTTTGGTAAGAAAATTTGCAAAAAAAAGCAACGCTTGTGATGAATCAATTTTACAATCACTTAAGTAAGATACCTCATTTTTTTTTTGTTCAGAATTCACATTAGATGTTGATGGAAGCGGATTAAATATTTCGTTTATTTTGTGAATTTTCGCAGTCGTTGCATCCACTTTTGGGCCCCACTTCTTTGTTGGCGTTTCATTTTTTTATTGCAATTTGTAAATATGTACTGTGAGCGTCAAAAGAAAGCTTACACCTCAGTGTTTTATGTTCTTATTTCAACTACCGATCTTATTAAAGGTATATCTTATAACCAGTTTAACATATTCATTTGTCTATTAATTCTTAATCGAACAAGGTAAAAAGTTAATAAAAAAACAACAACAACAAACATTTTACAAACAAGAAAGGAAAAACACTTCATATGCTAGGCGTCAAAAGAAAGTTTACACTATATGAATTGTGACTTGCTGAACACGAAAACTACCGTTACGTTCACTTTCCCGCTTTTTTGTGTTTATCTTGCACATCATTTCGATATCTTTTAATTTCATTCTTTGTTTATTTGTTTGTGAAAAAAGTTGTGTCAACATTGTACAATCAAAGTCTTATTAAAATGGGTAAGCAAACGCCTATTGTAACCAGGAAACTCGTTTTAAAATTGAATGCAGAAGGAAAATCTTTGAGAGAAATGGCGAAAATAATTGGCAGAAGCCACCAAGGTGTTAAAAAAATAATAGATAAGTAAAAACATTTTAAGCAAATACAAGATCGTCCACGTACTGGTAGACCCAAGCGACTCTTCCAATCTGAAGCAAGATCAATTGTACGAGAAGTGAACAAAAATGAATCAGTTAGTACTGTGAAAATATCAGAAGACATTAAAAAAGCATCAGGTATTCCCATAAGTGCAAGTACTATTCGACTAGTACTTCACGATAGTGGGATACATGGCAGAGTACCGCAGGAAAAACCGCTCATATCGGCAACTAACCAAAAACGGCGACTTCAATTTGCGAAAAGGTATGAAGAAAAACATATTTCATTTTGGAAAAGCGTGGTATTTAGTGACGAAAGCAAATTTGAAGTTTTTAAATCCAGAAAACCACCAAAAATTTGGGGAACAAAGAATAAGGCGTTCGATGAAAAGAACATTACCTCCACGGTTACGCATGGGGGAGGGTCGGTTATGGTTTGGGGATACATGGCGGCTACAGGTGTGGGAAATCTGGTGTTTGTTGAGTACACAATGAACAAAATAGATTATCTTAATATTTTGAGGGAAAAATTACACCCTAGCGTTGCAAAATTGAGCTTGGATCAAGCATAGGTGTTCCAGCAGGACAATGACCCTAAGCACACGGCCAAAATTGTGAAGGTATAGTTACTGTATCGGACGCCGAAGCTATTGGATCACCCTCCGCAATCCCCATACCTTAACCTCATCGATCATTTGTGGGAGTATCTCGCTAAATAAGTTCGAAAAAGGGTCCTAACAAGCAAAGACTCACTAAAGTCCGTATTGTTGAAAGAGTGGTAAAAAATTCCTTCTGACTTCACAAAAAAGTTGGTAGAATCAATGCCCAGGAGGTTGAAGACCGTTATCAAGACAAAAGGAAAGCAAACAAAGTACTGAGTTAAGCGTTTATTGCCATATTTTTTAATTTTTTCTTAATGTAAACTTTCTTTTGACGCCTAGCATATGAAGTGTTTTTCCATTCTTGTTTGTAAAATGTTTGTTGTTGTTGTTTTTTATTAACCTTTTTACCTTGTTCGATTAAGAATTAATAGACAAATGAATATGTTAAAGTAGTTATAAGATATACCTTTAATAAGATCGGTAGTTGAAACGAGAACATAAGACACTGAGGTGTATACTTTCTTTTGACGCTCACGGTATGTACTATGGAAATCTTTAATGATGCCGAATCAAGAACTGTCACTGCGTGATGTGAATTGCCACTTTGACCGCATATAGTAGGCGGCAATACATACACAATCGCTACTCCGAGATCTCAATTACACATACAGATCGCAAAATAAGCGAAGCAGATTGCTTGGTGAGTATGAAATATAAAGGTAGAGAGTGTTGAATTTTGCATCCTCATTTAATATTTGAACTTAACGAATAAAAAAAAAAGAAAACAAAAATTGCAATTAGTTTTTGAGACATTTTTTTTTAAAGGGGCACAAGAATTTTGTTTGCCTCGGGGCACCACGAAACCTTAACTCGGCACTGCTATGCACTAACGTCCCTTCTTTCAAAGGTCATGGAAACGCTGATTAACCGTCAGCTTATGAAACATCAATTAAACATCAATGACCATCAGTACGGTTTCCGTAACAACAGGTCCACTGGTGATTTGATGGCATATCTCGCCAAAGGACTCGATCTCCCTCTATACCGATGGCTGTAAGATGGAGTCGGGTGTAGGCAGTGGAGTTTTCTCCAAGGACCTTAACCTCAGCCTATCCTTTAGACTCCCAAATTACTGCAGTGTGTATCAGGCAGAAATAACAGCGATAACGGAGGCCCTTGCATGGCTCAGGATCAATGTAATATCCGCCAAGCATATTATCATTTGCACGGACAGTCAATTTGCGATAAAGTCCCTGGCAGCGGTGACCCACAAATCAAAGATATCTCTTAACTGGCGCCTATCTCTAGATGAGATGGCTGAGCAGTTCCCGGGCATAGGAAACTGCGCGGCCGACGGACTCGCAAAGTTAGGGTCTAGAACACTCAGCCTACCTATCCTCGGGTACCTAGAATCACCAATAAGTACGGTAAAGCACATGATAAAACCCCAAACCATTGAGCCGATCAACCTGTAATGGAATGAGAGTAATATCGGCTTTATCACCAAACAGTTTTGGCCTAAATTAAACCAAAGGCGAACCAGGGACCTAGTGGCAACCAAAAGGGCAACCTTAAGTACTCTGGTGGGTGTCATTACAGGTTACTGCATCAATGGGAAACATGCCGTCAGACTAGGGCTACCCTCCAATGTCTTCTGTCGCGGCTGCATGGATGAGGAAGAGGAGGAATCAATACACCGCCTCCTCTGCCCATGCCCCTCTTTTGCGAATCGCAGGAGGATCTACTGCGGCACGCCCTTCTTTGACAATTTAAGTGAGCTAGCACATCAAAAAATAGCTCAACTCCATCCTTCATCAGAAGCACCGGTTGGTTCCCTGGTAGCGGATCTGGGTAACACGATCCATGTAGTATCACAATGGGGTTCGGCCTACGTGTGGCTTATGCCAACCACATTAATCTAACCTCACCTAACCTCGCCGAAAATCGGATTCGCTCTCTTCATCAAGTAGGTGAAAGTAAAATTGTTGCACTGGATATTTCGAAAGCATTTGACAGGGTTTGGCATGAAGGCCTTTCGGCGAAATTGCGTGCTTTCGGGACCGATGAGTCTCTTCTAGAAGCTACTTTTCGAATCGTTCAATTCAAGTTGTTTTGGACGGTTCAAGTCTGATACTCACTTTGTAAATGCTGGTGTTCCCCAGGGCTCCGTTTAGTCTTCGACACTCTCTCTCATTTTTATAAATGATCTCTTGTCTCTTACTTCTAATCTAAGTCACTCGTTCGCTGACGACAGGACCGTCAGCTTCTCATATTCGTTCACTAGTTAACGACCCTGCACTTCGGTTGTAGAAACTGAGCGGCATCGTATGTTAAGCTCATTAAATTCCGATATCGACAGCATCATCCAATGGGGTATAAACAATAGAGTGGAATTGAATGCATCCAAAACACAATGCTGTCTCTTGTAGTTAAAGCGTTTAACTGACCCGCAGCCACTATATTCAGTATCGCCAAGAATGCTGCGAAATGCCTAGGCTTCTTATACAGATGCAAGAAATATTTCTCACCTTTAGATCTGGCTACAATCCATTAGGCGTTCACTCGCCCCAAATTAGAGTTTAACGCTCATGTCTGGTCCGGTGCTTCCAAGACCTCATTGCACCTACTAGACAGAATAAAGAAACGCGCGATGAGACTGATAGCTGACTCCAGCATTACCAAAACATTAGACTCGCTGGAACATCGCAGGAATGTTTCCTGCCTCTCCCTGTTTTATCGTTCTCTTCTTCTTCTTAACGGGCGCTACAGTTCGGGATGAACCTGGGCCTCAACCAATATGCCCCTCCAACCAGCACGATATTTTGTTAGCCTTTTCCATTGCCACATACCCAGTTGGCTGAGGTCCTCTTTCACCTGTGTGCTACTATAAGTGCGGCCGTCCTCCGTTTCATCGTCCCTCGGGGTTGGATTCAAAGACTCTTCGGGCTAAAGCAGTGGTGTCCATTCCCATTGCATGGCCTAGCCGTGAAATGCGTGGTTGAATCTTTCCTCCATCCTCCGTCTGCGTTTATAGGCCCGAAAATCACCAGCGAAATCTTTCTCTCGAACTGACCAAGGGCCTCCTCATCCGCTTTTGATAGTGTCCATGCATGTTCGCCGTACAGCAGGACCAGGGTGATAAGGATCTTGTAAAGATCAACTTTGTCATCCCAATTACTCAAATGCCTCCTGAGCCCAAAGAAAGAGCGATTGGCAAGAGTGATTCTGCGTTTGATTTCGGAACTGATGTCGTTGATCGAGGTCACTGCGGAGCAAAGGTAGACGAAGTCCTTAACTACCTCGAACTTACATCTGCCAATATACCCGTTCTGGCCAAGATGTCGGTGGTGAGCGTCCTTTTTTGATGACAGCATATATTTAGTTTTGCCCTCGTTTACCGCCAAACCAATTTTCGCCGCCTCCATCTCAATACTCGCAAACGCCTCATTGACATCTCGCTGTGATCTACCTATTATGTCAATATCGTCGGCGTATGCAAGGAGTTGCGAGGATTTGAAATAGATTGTACCTCTTGTATTGGCCAGTAATTTTTGCACCATCATTTCCAATACGATGTTGAAGAAATCACACTACAGCGCATCGCCCTGCCTAAATCCATTTTTGACATCAAAACTATCGGCAAGGATGGAGCAGCGAGCATTCTTCCAAGTCCTCCTGCATAGTCTGACGAGTTTAGCAGGTATGTCAAAGGTAGACATAGCGTTGTATAGCTCGTTTTTATTTACGTTGTTGTATGCGGCTTTGAACTCGACAAATAGGTGGTTAGTGTCGACTTCAAATTCATTGGTTTTTCGATGGTGGACTTCCCTGGCCTGAATCCGCACTGAATTGGCCTGAATTCACAAGGATAAGGACCTACCAGCTTATTAACAAAAGGCTTCAGGTGTTCACACAAAACGACAGAGGAGATTTTGTGGGCGTTGTTAGGAAGACTTATTCCTCTGTAGTTGGTGCAGTCAACTCTTTTCTTGTGGATCGGGCATACGGTGCTGAGACTCCATTCCTCGGGCATGCTTTCCTCTGACCAAATCTTACAGATGAGCTGGTGCATGCTCCTAGCCAGGTCATCCCCAGCTGCCTTGAGGAGCTCAGCAGATAGTCCGTCTGCGCCAGCAGCTTTTTTCGACTTGAGTTTCGGTATGGTGATCTTAATTTCGTCGAGGTCAGGGGGACGGAATTCTCTGTGATCTTCGTCGGAAAGTAATGGATCATTCTACCTGACAGCGGGATATTGACTAACATCGCCGTTATACAGTCAGCAGAAGAGGTTATTCCATATTTTTTTTTTTTTTTTTTTTTTTTTTTTTAGAAACTCGCGCAGGTTCAAGAGTCGATCCTGCATTCTCAGGATCGACTGTGATTCTACTACTAGATGTCCGTTTTCATCCCTGCAGGCTTCCGTTCTGGCTTTATAACCTTGGCATCTTCATTTAATCTGTTGATAAAACTTTCGAACGTCATGCCTGCAGTAACACCTCTCCAGATCGTCAATCGCGCGCTTCTGGTGCTCTTTATTCTTTCTTCTGAGAAACTTATGATGCTCTCTTCTTTTAACTCGTAGAGCTCACGAGCTGTTCTTCAATGCAGCGAGCCTTTATATGCCTTCTGCTTCGCTGTGTGAATCCTCCTGCACTCGACATCGAACTAGGTGTTTTTTCGTGGGGGAGCCTTGAAGCCCAAAACTTCAGTTGCAGTGTTTTTCCGGACTTGTGTGCAGTGGTTCCACTGTTGTTCTGTTGACAGCGTGGAGGGTTGAGGTGTATTGGAGAGCTTAAGGGAGACGCGATCGGTTTACGCACGAGCGGTATCTCGCGATAGTAGCTTTCCGACGTCATAACTTTGTATTCTTACTCTACTCCACTGTGTTCGTGATATCCGTAGGCGCATCTTGGCTACTACAAGATAGTGGTCCCTCGGAAAGTTCGAACATCAAGAATAGTGGAGGAGTGTCTGATGTCGATCGCGATGTGATCGATCTGGTTTGTGGTCGTTTGATGAAAAAGAAAAGGTGCCTCGAGGCGCGGGCAGCGCGTACAGGCTAGAAGGAGATTTCGCCCCGTAGCAAAATCAATCAGCCTGTGTTCGTTATCGGATGTATGCATTGAAGTCTCCTAGTACAATTTTGATGTGAGCACCGTGGCGCAGTGGGTAGTGTGTTGGCCTCTGACGCCGATGACACGGGATCGAATCCCGTCACAGCCATGTCATCGAACGTGTTTTTCACGGTGTTTCTCCTCAGCGGGGCTCTGACAAAACCCCCTGTAGTAAAATTGTCATGAAAAGCTTCTCGAAATTCGCCGTTCGGAACCGGCAATAAATTGTAGGCCCCTTTCATGGACTGTAACGCCAACATACATACATACATACATACAGCTTGGACATTGGGCATACGTCCTGTCGTCGTACTCATCTTTGGTGGTATCATTCTTGTCTTCCGTGGGGGCGTGGACGCTGTTAACAAATTCAGCCTTGATACGGATCGTTATGAGGCGTTCGCTCACATGGCGACAGCTTTGGACTTTTTGCCTTAGTCCACCTCGAACAAGAAAACCGCATCCGAACAATCGTTGTTCTCTCTTTCTATAGCAGTCGCCCTAGTAAATGCCGCAGTTTTTCATCCGCTTTATACCCGGTCCATTCCATCGCATGTCCTGGACCTCAGTCAACTTGGTGTGGGGCAATAGCACAGGCTAGCCAAAAATCATCCTAATTAGAGGGGCATATTGGTTGAGGCCCAGGTTAACGCCGAACTTTAGCGCCCGATAGGAAGAAGAGGAGGAGCCACCATTCACAGTATAAACCTCCAGTATAAGCCTCTTAAAGGCGAATCAAACCGAAATCAATAACTCTCCGCCCACCTATCCTATGTTGCCCGTTAAATCATTCGCTTATTTCCTTCAAGCCATCACATTACTCTAATCGAGATTCAACTTATATTCGTAAGAAAACTTTTACAAAAAAGAAAAAAAATATGCCGCTTACGTGCCACGCCATGACATGCCCAACAAATTTACGACGCCCACATGTCGATCTCCGGGTAATTGTCACCCGCCTGCTCCCCATTACCAATGCCAAATGTTTCGATTTGTCACGTGTGCTCTTATCACAATCGAATAACAAAAAGAGACATCAACTACCCCCACGCCTCGTCTGTACATTACTGTAAGCAAGTTTTATCTTTTATGGAATCCAGATACAGAATCCCGTCATACGGCGAGGCTGAGACACCCTCGATTAAAGGCAGGAAAGATTTATTTCGTCCCGGCAGAGCTCCGAGCTCACAACTCCTCAGCCATTTAAGAAGGCGAAAACATTCGTCTCCCCTTCGTCCAGACCCTGAAGATATACATGTACCTATGTACCTAGCCTCCACCTCCGAGCAGGAGTAAGACAGTTACAGGAACAACAACAGCAGAAAAAAGCGAAATCTGTTCCACTTATTAAGTTGTCACAATTTATTCGTTTTTTTCCTTGCTTTTTCTGTACCTTCCTTCTCCTCGATAGCAGCAAGTGTTTAACACGAATGAGTTATGGAACAACTTGTTCTGGATCCTGCAGGACATCTATGTACATGTCTATACGCCATACAGGGGTGGCTGCGCTCAGTACAGGGAGCCGGACTGAAAAGAACAAGGAACAGATGAAGAAATGTCACTGCCTGACAAAAGAAATCGCAGTGAAATAATAAAAAGGAAGCATAAAGTAACATGGAGCAGGAGGACACAAGAACCGGGAGTAGAATCATATAAAAACAGAATGGAACTGTTCAATGTAGAAGGATGACGGTCGTAACTTCGAGGCGAATGAGACTCAGAAGCACGAGACAAAAGGCACAAGCATATGAGACACTTGCTGGAATCGGGACTTCTGCACTGCCATTCAATTGTCATGGAGTGAGAGTTTTGTTATTTTCTATAAAACAGGAAGGATGAGGACAGCAGCGCAACAACTCATGATACGGTAATGGAAGTGGATAGGTTTGTTCCGACTTCTCTCGCTCACTCTCTACTTCCCACTTCCTAGGGAGCCTATATTGTGGATTTATGTTTGACGATGGGACACTTTAATGTTTTCTTAAATTTACTCTATGCTCGACGGGACGAAGGACATCTGCAAGATGAAAGACTAGTTTCGTTCTGTCTTGATGTTTAATGGCGTTTCGGAGAGGCCGTGTGTCCGTGTGTTAACGAAATGGATGCTTGAAGAAGTTTTTAATCCTTTTTAGTGCGCGCTTGTTCCAATTTTTTTTCGCCTTAGTGCTCTCTTTATCTTTCTGTGTTTTGGAGCCCCTTTATACTTCTACTTTGGTGGCATTACAGCCCATGGAGGACCAGAGCCATGTTGTGTGTGATTTATTTTTCACACAGGTGAATGGGACCTACAGTTTAATGCCGATTCCGAACGGCGTGAGTCGGGATCCGAACTCGCTCATCGTGCGTGATAGTCCAACACACTAACCACTGCGCCACGGAGCCCCTTTATACACTGCGAAATTTAACCTGAGCCCTAAAAGCTCTTGTTGATCTAAGTGCGATGAGTGTTTAGTGGAGGCAGAGAAGAGCGAAGTTCTTTAGCAGTTTTTAACAGAACAGTATCTTTACGTTTCTTAGAGATGGCCAATTCTCTCTCTCTCTCTCTCTCTCTCTCTTCTCAACGGGCGCTACAGTTGGGGGTGAACATGGGCCTCAACCAACATACCCCTCCATCTAGCACGATCTTTTCTTAGCCTTTTCCATTGTCGCACACCCAGTTGGCTGAGGTCCTCTTCCACCTGTGTGCGCCATCTTAAGTGCGGCCGTCTTCTGCTTTTTCATCCCTCGGGGTTGGATTCAAAGACTCTCCGGCCTGAAGCTGTGGTGTCCATTAGCTCTACATGGACCAGCCATCTAAGGCGTTGAAACTGTAGACGCCTGACTAGGCTCATGTCGCTGTACAGCCCGTAAAGTACGTGGTTAAGTCTTTTCCTCCATCCCCCGTCTGCGTTTATAGGCCCGATCACGCGCCAAATCACGCATGTCCATGCTTCTGCGCCGTACAACAGGACCGGGATGATAAGGGTCTATTACTCAATTGCCTCCCGAGCCCAAAGAAACAGCGATTGGTAAGAGTGATTCTGATGTCGTTGTTCCAGGTCATTGCGGAGCCAAGGTAGACGAAGTCCTTAATTACCTCTAACTTATATCTGCCGATACAAACGTTCTGGCCAAGACGTCGGTGGTGAGCGTCCTTTTTTGATTACAGCATATATTTCGTTTTGCCCTCGTTTACCGCCAGACCAACTTTCGCCTCCACGAACTCAATCCTCGCAAACGCCTCATTGACATTTCGCTGTGATCTACCTATTATGTCAATATCGTCGGCGTATGCAAGGAGTTGCGAGGATTTGAAATAGATTGTGCCTCTTGTATTGTCCAGTGATTTTTTCACAATCGTTTCCAATATGATGTTGAAGAAATCACACGACAGCGCGACAGGACTTCCCTGGCCTGAATCCGCACTGATAAGGACCTATCAGCTTATTTACAAAAGGCTTCAGGTGTTCGCACAAAACGGCAGAGAAGATTTTGTAGGCGATGTTAAGGAGACTTATTCCTCTGTAGTTAGCGCAATCAGAGGGGTCTCCTTTCTTGTGGATCGGGCATATGATGCTGAGACTTCATTAGTCGGGCATGCTTTCCTCTGACCATATTTTACAGATGAGCTGGTACGTGCTCCTAACCAGGTCATCCCCAGCTGCCTCAAAGAGCTCAGCAGACAGTCCGTCTGCGCCAGCAGCTTTTTTCGACTTGAGTTTCGGTATGGCGATCTTAATTTCGCCGAGGTCAGGGGGACGGAGTTCTCTGCGGTTTTCGTCGATTAGAAATAGATCGTTCTGCCCGACAGCGGTACATTGGCCAACATCCCCGTTATACAGTCTGCAGAAGTGTTTTTTCCATATTCTCAACATCGACTGCGATTCTACTATTAGGTGTCCATTCTCATCCCTGCAGGCTTCCGTTCTGGCTTTATATCCTTGGATATAACTTCAGCCAGAATTGTATGGTCATAATTCCCTCTCGATACACATGGGAACAGAATATCGCGCATCTTACGTGTGGTACACAGACGTCTCTAAAATGAACGAAGACGTAGGGGCTGGAATATACGGAGCTAATACCGGAACACGCATCTATCACAGAATGAACGAGTATAACTGCAAAGTTGGTGAAGTCACCTCCAAACTGCCTACAGCTGTTATATCAGCTGGCCAATACAAACTGAGTTCACCTTATTTGGATACCAGGGCACAGCGGTCATATAGGAAACGAAAAGGCAGAGCTACTGGCAAGGAAAGATCCACACCATCCTTTATGATGGCACGACCATTCTGCGGCACGCCTATCAGCACCACCAAATGCTGCATAAACAAATGGTTGAGGACCATGGCAAACCACTACTGGCCACAAACGGTAGGTAGCAGCCAAACCAAGATATTCTCACCAACCTCTTCCCATACAAGAACGAAAAAACTCCTAACGCCTTTCAGGAGTCGGATTCGCCCAATCATAGGTTTTTTTTCAATCGACACTGACCAGAAAAACAAGCATCTCAAAATCATGGGCATTACACAAGATGACACCTGCACAAGATGAAGACGAAGAAACAGCGGAGCACATACTGTGCCATTCTAATCTATGATAAATGAACTGTTAAAGCTCTTTGAGTTACCATCCTGGTTTGATTAATGGGCGTATTCTTTCAGCAAGAGGGCATACACGATGGACGTAGTGATTAGGTACCTTTGAACTGCTACCTTTAACCAAAGAGTTCTTTGCGTTTGTAACATTAATAATGTTAATCTAGAAGTGTTTAGTTGACCAGTTTTTGGTGTTTGCGTTTAATACTCTGGTTGCCTTTCGGTGCCTTCTGGCTATGGTTTTCATAGGTTTTCGGGACCCAAAGTGCTATGCCCGAAATTTTAAGCCGATTGTGAAGACAATCATTAATTAAAGCTTTGATCAGGGTGTTATACCAAAGGCGCTTAAAACATAAATACTCCGGCCCATATACAAGGGAGGAGTGAAAACAGAAATAGGAAACTACAGGCCAATCTTCATCTTACCTGTTGTTGAAAAATGTATGGAGGAGATTCTTGTGGATCGTTTAATGAAGTTTGTAAATAAGCACAACATTTTGGAAATCAACTATGTAATATGCGTTTCAAAAGGGAAAGTGTACTGAAAAACTACTTGGCGAGATGTCGAACATTATCAACACTGGCTTGAGTAAAAACCACCATGTGCTAGTTAGGTACGTGGATTTCAGTAAAGCATTCGATAAGCCAGTCCACGAGAAGCTGCTTGAATGCCTTTCCCAGATTGGAGTTAGAGGGAAGGCGGAAAATTAGCTAAAAAATACTTAGCGGAAAGAACATTCAGGGTTAAGATTTTATACACAATTAGTGAGGAAAAGGAGAGTGTATATGGTGTTCCACAAGGCTTCGAGCTTGGCCCAATACTATTCTTTCTGTTCACTAACGAGCTTTTACGTGTTTTTGAGCAGTTCATAGCTTGGTAATAAATACGAGAAAGACACAAATGATGCACATACGCATGCGAACACCCAATGAGACAACAACAACTATAGACATTTTCCATCAAAACGAAAGCTGCCCACACACACAAAGAAGCAATGCGATTGAGATTGTCAAATCCTTTAAGTACTTGCATCGACGAGCATTTCACTTGGCGCGAACAAATACATCGTCTACGGTTGCACTGAAAAAAAAAAGTGCCGTCTTTGCCATTAACTACTTGAAGGAATACACTACAATAGATGTCCAGAAGGACTAACAAAGACCTCGTAGGGGTAGCATCTATCCGACGGATGCTGGCCTGCTAAAAAGCGAGAAGAGCCAATGCAGTCGAACATCTTGCGGCACTGTAAGTAAGCCCAAACCTCCTCGTAGTGCCATCTCGAGATTTCGTATGCAAATTGCTAACCGGGAAAGGGCGAATGGCGAGCCTCCAGCGCCAAAAAAACAGGATTAGTCGGTTGGGCCACGGCCTACTAAGCCGTAACATTAAAAAAACCACAAACTCCGAAACAACCACAAGCCTTGGATATAACGGACCGGACTAATCTTGACGACCCTTCCAAAAAACGAAAAAAGGACAATGATCTTCGGCTCTGTACGTAGAAAGTTAGGTCCCTAAACAGGCCACGTGGAGCCGAACAACTTGCGGAAACCCTAGACCGCTATAAAGCGGACATAACCGCCGTCCAGTAAATGCGATGGAATGGACCGGGTATAAAGCAGATGAAAAACTGTGATATTTACTACGGCGACTGCTATAGGGAGAGAGGAAAACAATTGTTCGGATGCGGATTTGCTGTTCGAGGTGGACTAAGGCAAAAACTCCTAAGCTTTCGGCATGTGAGCGAACGCCTCATAACGATCCGTATCAAGGCTTAATTTTTTAATGTCAGCCTGATCTGCGTCCACGCGCCCACAGAAGACATGGATGACTCCGCCAAAGATGAGTTCTACGATCTCCTAGACAGAACGTACTCCCAATGTCCAGCTATGGCATCAAAATTGTACTAGGAGACTTCAATGCTAAGCTGGATAAGGAAAGCATCTTTGAATGATTCATCGGCAAACGTAGCCAACACGACACCACATCCGATAAACGGACACAGGCTGATTGACCTTGCTACGGGGCGAGATCTCATTCTAGCCAGGACGCGTTTGCTGCGCCTCGAGGCACCTGGCGGTCTTTTGATCCATCGACCACCAACCAGATCGATCACATCGCGATCGACGTCTCACATTCCTCCACTGTTCTTGATGTTCGAACAAGCCCTGAAAAGCTCTGCATTCGAAGATTTGGGCTTCAGACTCCCCCACGAAGAAACACCTAGATCGAAGACGAGTGCAGGAGGATTCACACATCGAAGCAGAAGGCATATAAATCCTCGCTGCAAGAGCAGCTCGTGAGCTCTACGTTTTAAAAAGAAGAGAGTAGCATAAGCTTCTCAGAAGAAAGAAGAAAGGGCACGTGAAGCGCGCGTTTCAGGATTTGTAGAGGTGTTACTGCAGGCGTGACGTTCGAAAGTTTTATCAACAGATAAAGCGAACATGCCAAGGTTTTAATACCACAACGGAAGCCTGCAGGGATGTGAACCATTTCTGCAGACTGTACAATGGCGATGTTGGTCTGCCGTCAGGCAGAATGATCCATTTCTAATGGAGGAAGACCGCAGAGAATTTCGTCCCCCTGACCTCGACGAAGTTAAGGTTGCCATATCGAATCTCAAGTCGAATTAAGCTGCTGGCGCAGGCGGCCTATCTGTTGAGCTCTTCAAGGTAGCTGGGGAAAACCTGGTTAGGAGCATGCACCAGCTCATCTGTAAGATATGGTCAGAGGAAAGCATGGCCTAGGAATGGAGTCTCAGCATCGTATGCCGGATCCACAAGAAAGGAGACCCTCTGATTGCGCTAATTATAGAGGAATAAGTCTCCTCAACATCGCCTACAAAATCTTCTCTGCCGTTTTGTATGAACGCCGAAGCCTTTTGTAAATAAACTGATAGGTCCTTATCAGTGCGGATTCAGGCCAGGGAAGTCCACCATCGACCAAATCTTCACACTACGGCAGATCCTGGAAAAAACTAATGTATTTCAAGTCGACACTCACCACCTATCTGTCGACTTCAAAGCCGCATACGACAGCGTAATTAGAGACGAGCTATACAACACTATGTCTACCTTTAACATACCTACTTAACTCGTCAGATTATGCAAGATGACTTTGGAGAATGCTCGCTGCTGCATCTGAATGGGTGAACACCTTACCGATAGTTTTGATGTCAAAAAAGGAGGCAGGGCGGTGCGCTGTCGTATGAATTCTCCTACATCATATTAGAAACGATTGTGCAAAAATCACTAGCCAAAACAAGAGGCACAGTTTTTTCAAATTCTCGCAACTCCTTGCATACTCCGACGATATTGATATAATAGGTAGATCACAGCGAGATGTCAATGAGGCGTTCGCGAGTATTGAGATGGAGTCGGCGAAAATTGGTTTGGCAGTAATCGACGTATTGGCAGATATAAGTTCTAGGTAGTTAAGGACTTCGTCTACCTTGGCTCCACAGTGACCTGGAACAACGACATCAGTTCCGAAATCAAACGCAGAATCACTCTTGCCAATCGCTGTTTCTTTGGGCTCAGGAGGAACTATAGTAATTGGGACGACAAAGTTGACCTATACAATCCCCTTATCATCTCGGTCCTACGGCGCGGAAGCATGGACACTATCAAAAGCGGGTGAGAGCTCTTGGGCCCTCGAAAGAAATATTTTGGGCGTGATTTTCGGGCCTATACGCGCAGACGGGTGATGGAGGAAAGATTCAATCACGAATTTAACGGGCTTTACAGCGACATGAGTCTAGTCAGGCGTCTACGGATCAAACGCTTAAGATGGTTGGACCATGTAGAGCGAATGGACGCCACAGCTACAGCCCGGAGAATCTTTGAATCCAACCCCGAGGGACGAAGAAGCAGAGGACGGATGCACATAAGATGGCGCACACAGAAGGAATGGGACCCCAGCCAACTGGGTGTGCGGCAATGGAATAGGCTAGCAAAAGATCGTGCTAGTTGGAGGGGCATGTTGGTTGAGGCCCGGGTTTATCCCGAACTGAAGCGCCCGTTAAAAAGAAGAAGGAATGTCCAGAGGCAGAGTCAAAAAATTCGTTACGGCACTTTGGCATGGGAAATGCATCTAAAATGCCCCTACAATGACTCCCGTTTTTATACACTCTAATCGTCACAATGAGAATACTAAAAAAAACGTAAAAAAGACCTGAAAGCTTATTTCCTCGAACTCGACTGCCTTTTGTAATCAAATGTAAACCTTGACATTAATGTTAAACAAAAATTGCATCCCAAAATGAAGCAGAGGTTCTTTTGTACCTCCGGCCGAGAGGTACGCAAAAAACGTTTGTCACTATACTTATTAAGGGTCCAATAGCATCCGCTATTCCCATCGAGGGTTGTCGTAAATGTCGGCACAGCTTCCTTCAATTTCTTTTACTGCGTAGACCACAACCAGTTCCAAAATCAGAATAAGAGTAAAACCACACTGACTAATGCAGTACGGACGTCATTTATTTTGACATCATTGTGGTCTCCCACATGACCTTGAATTCCTGATCCTTCCAACGTTCTTCAACTCATTTCCAAGGACCTAATAGAGTGCAATCCTCTTTCTGGAATCCAAAACATCAGCCAATCGTGTTCATTCGCCTACAAAGAAGACGAAACGAGCTCCAGTTCGTAACGAGCGCACCGCTCGCTTCCGCCCTCAACCACAGCGGAGTAGAAAAAAAAAATCGTCCATCTCATAAAGATCTATCGACTTAACTTGGATGTGGCCAATAAAACTTGTCTCCCACTCGATAAAACTAAACTTCCGCTCGACTAGCTCCCCAACAACAACAACAATGATAATCTATACCGCCTGCCACCTTCATAGAGAGCGAGTATCGCCCGGATGTGCAATAAAATTACGTTTGACTGCATTCTGTTCGAACCGATTACACAGACGCCCATGTCATTGGCTTTGACTCGGATTCTGATTTGGATTCGGAATCTGCGAGAGGAAACCTTTCCGGGTCATTTAACAATTCGCATCGAGGCTTCCGTGCTTCATGTTCGATCCGAACCGTCGTCGACGTTGAATGGGGCACCATGGGGAAAGTGTTTGTTTATGATATGTTCATTATTTTCCGGGTTCCGGGGCGAAACTTTCACATTAACCTCCGCCAGGACAAATTGGTCGATATGGCAGATGTGTAGTCGGGGAGTGAATGAAGTAGGCTATATGAGACAGTCCTCATGCCTCTACTTGTCATAACACACTTCATTCACCGTGATCACCCTTCCCAATCGATGATCCTGGGTAACGACAGCGGCAATATGGCAATGTGTGCCATTCATCTTGCCTGTGCCATTAGCACATATTAGATGACGAGGCGACAGCACGACACAGTTGGACGCATTCGCTGATTGATGTTGACGACACGACGATGGAGAGGTGATGATACCGGTGTTGATGATGATGGAATACTGCTTTCTTGAGTTATGCTTTCCTCACCCTCATCTTGGGAGGGTTGTCGAGAAGTTAACGGGTGAAGGAATTCGTTCCACACCCTGTTGCCGATGGAGCAGAGCAACAGAAAGGGGAAGGTAATTTCTGAAAAGGATTCCCGCATGTTGACGGCTCGTCACACATGGGTGTTTTTGTTTTCCTCCATGACATTCCACCATTCGCATTGTCACTAAACAATTAGTGAAGCGTGTGATTGACACTCAACGAAAACGTTCTCGCAGTTATAATTATTTTCGTCACAAGATTTCGTTTTCTTTTTCGGTTGAGATGGATCTAATCCAATTGGATTAGGGTGGATAAGTGGAAGCTTCTATAGCTGCTATTGAGGCGGGTGGGGAGATAAAGCAAGTGTAAGAGGCAGGGAATCCTTTAAGGAGCTGCCAGTCGGCGACAGATGTCATGAGCCTTTGTTAATTTTGAAAACCTGTCATTCCGTATATCCAAATTTAGCCTCCACCGAAAGTTACATGTCATCACAATGAGTTTTATCGCCTGGACCTTTTTTGAAAAATATAGTGATCATGCCTTCCCCCTTCTCGAAAAAATACCAATGATGATCATCTACATACATACCTCCATGTGGCTAGAACGGACAATGGAAACTTTTATGTTAAGTGCTTTCCTGTTGCTCGGAACATTTGAACCTCGACTTTTATTGCTCTCTCGATTCAATCCCAGACCGAGAACAACACAAACGAGGATACACAAGCACCGATGGTGGCAACATGATTTCCTTTTGTTTATGAGATGTGCAACGAAAATTGCCACACACCATCGGAACTAACGACGACACGTTTCACGCTTCAGTCCCGTTCTCGTTTTCCTTTTCCCAAATCATGTCCCACATCCCCCGATTCTTCTATCGACATCAACATTGCCATCGCCATCATCATCACCACCCATTGCCCTTCGATTCTATTTTCGTTCTGAGATTTCCACCATCCAGCCCAAATGATGCAATTAGAGATATTGGTCCAATGGGGACACTTTTAGTTTTAGTATGATGTTCACTTCGGCATTTATTATGATGTTCGTCCGCCTCCGGCTTGGATGTACGGATTGGTTAACCTGTTGGAATCGTTGGTAATTTATTTTCGTCGAAAAATCTCGAACGATTTGTTTTGTTAGTTGATCCGATGATAGGCGATGGTTGTGGCGGCTATGATGTATTTTTAGTCGGGACGGTAGTATGGATCAGTACCTCGGAGAGCAGGTGTTCGTGGGAGTGATGTTTCTGACTGGTTTGGTGGCGAGTCGTGTGTCACAGCGGTATGTGAAATATTTGTACGGATGAGTCGAGGCACGTCCGGCACATAAATTGGAGGGAATTCTTCGAATGTTTGGTGGGCAAGTTCCTATGAGATTTGGTAAGAATTTCTTGAAATGCATAATTGAAGGATGGAAGGAAGGATTTAGGTTGTTGTGATGGAGCTAGTTTTTGCTTGAAAGTTATGTCGACTTGAGTTGAATTATATGATCTAGTTTTAGTGATTTGTTGGTTTTGGAGGCAGGAGGAATGCGTGATTTCGGAAAACATGAATATATTGCTTTGAGATGTTTATTCTAAAAATATCTTGAGCACTGAAGAAAATACTTATGGACACTGTTTAGCGTAAGCAAAACTCATGGAGCCGGCAGGTACTTCTTGATGAACTAACATGGTATAGATCTTTCGACTAAGGTCACACTTTCCGAGGAGCTAACATCGACTCGGACCTCCATCTTGTAGTAGCCAAGATGCGCATACGGATATTACGAACGCAGCGGAGTAGAGTAAGAAACAAAGCTATGACGTCAGAAAGCTACTATCGGCAGAAACTGCTCGTGCTTTTAACGATCGGGTCTCCCTTAAGCTCTCCAATATACCTCAACCCTAAACGCTATCAATAGAACAGCAGTGGAGCCTATGTAAACAAGCCCTGAAAAACTCTGCATCCGAAGTTTTGGGTTTCAAGGCTCCACCACGAAGAAACACCTGGTTCGATGACGAGTGCAGAAGGATTCACACAGCGAAGCAGGATGCATATAAGACCTCGCTGCATAAAAGAACACGAGCAGTTCGTGAGCTCTACGAGTTAAAAAGAAGGGAAAAGCATAAGCTTCTCTTCTCTTGAAGAGGTGTTACTGCAGGCGTGACGTTCGAAAGTTTTATCAACAGATTAAACGAACATGCCAAGGTTATAAAGCCAGAGCGGAAGGCTGCAGAGTTGAGAACGGACACCTGGTAGTAGAATCGCAGTCGATGCTGTGAATATGGAAAAACCACTTTTGCAGACTGCATAACGGCGATAATAGCCAATATACCGCTGTCAGGCAGAATGATCCATTTCTAATCGACGAAGACCGCAGAGAACTCCGTCCCCTGATCTCGACGAAGTTAAGGTTGCCATATCGAAACTCGAGTCGAATAAAGCTGCTGGCGGAGGCGGACTGTCCGCTGAGCTCTTCAAGGCAGCTGGAGCTGACCTGGTTAGGAGCATGCACCAGCCCATATGTAAGATATGGCCAGAGGAAAGCATGCCCGAGGAATGGAGTCTCAGCATCGTATGCCCGATTCACAAGAAAGGAGACCCCTCTGACTGTGCTGACTACATCCTCTGTAGTAGTAAGTCTCCTTAACATCGCCTACAAAATCTTCTCTGCCGTTTTGTGTGAAGCCTTTTGTAGATCAGTGTGGATTCAGGCCAGAGAGGTCCACCATATACCAAATCCATCCAAAGCCAAAGTTTGATCTGACCAGCAGCACGGAAGTGAAGAAAGAAAGGGAAAGGGGCTTTCGCTATCCACAAGCCTCTCTTGCGGCGGAAAACTGATCCGGCGGGTTTCAGCGAGTTTCAGGTCGATACACCCATCTCTTTATAGATTTTAAAGCCGCAAGTGACAGCATTCATCACAAAGAATTGTAGGATGCGATGGCCGAATTCGGGATCACAGGAAAACTAATCCGGCTGTGTCGCGCCATGCTAAAAAATACGTGATGCAACGTGCGGTTCGGTTCGAAGACCTCTGAACCGGATTTCGGTAAGGAGATGCGCTGTCGTGTGACTTCTTCTATTTGGTGCTGGAGCAGTTAGTGCAACGAGCAGGAGTCAACAGGGAAGGCAAATCTGTCCAGCTGCTGGGATCGCGCGATCTCGGCGTGACGTTGTAGAAGCTTTCACGGCCATTGAGGAACAGGCTAAACGAGCTGGTCCTAACGAGGATAAGACATAGTAAATGCTTTCAGCAAAAACCGATCCGTCGCTCACCACCTACAAAATATAACGATTGACCGCTAGAATTTCGAGGCAAATGTAAACTCCACAAACGACACCACAGTGGAGATCCGGCATAGAGTCGCCCTTGGCAACCGCTGTTACTTCGGTTTATCCAAACAATTTCAGTCAAAACTCCTCACTTGAAGAACCAAATCATGCTTTACAAAACGCTCATACTGCCAGTCGTGCTGTACGGAGTAAAGCAGGACGATAAGCAGGACGGAGGAGCTAATTTTGGGTTCTTTGGAAAAAAGTCAGCGCCGGATATTTGGTCCTGTCTTTCAGGAAAGTGAATGGAGGAGAAGACATAACCGCGAACTCTACGAGCCGTAGAAAGATGTGGATATAGTCCGGAAATCAAAGATCCGTCGACTACAATGGTTCGGCCACATCGAGCGGATGAACACCAACGTTCGTTAAAGGATCCTCGATTCCGAGCCTCCCAGATACGGGTATAGCTTAGGCTCAGTTTCTCCATCCAAGTAAGTAAATATAGCCTGAAAGGGAGCCACAATTTACTGCCGATTCTGAACGGCGAATTTCGAGAAGCTTTTCATGACAATTATACTACGCGAGGTTTTGTCCGTTCCTCGCTGAGGAGGAGCACCGTGAAAAAAACATTCGATTACATGGTTGTTGTCGAGATTCGATCCCGTGTCATCGGCGTCAGAGGCCAACACACTAACTATTGCGCCATAGTAGCACCGTTTCCGATAAGCCTTACCTCATTCTACCCTCCACTTTCTCCAATACACCTCCACAGACCATGGCGATTAGCACGAGCACAAGCAAATCAACCCTATGCTAACTAACATCTTCAGGACTAGCAACGCATGGGTATACATATGTACATATATACCGACAAGCTGGAAAGAGGTGACGGTAAAAGCAGGCCGTAGACTTACGGACCTGCCCAAATCTTACCGATCGATAAGCCTTACCTTATACTTCCTAAGACCAATGGAAGGGAAACTGGATTTAAGGGACGGTCCTCTGAAAAGTTAATTTCTTCACAGTGCCTACTAGCCTGAGAAATCAACCATGCATGCTCTTCAGGAGCTAACAGCTCGGATCAATAAATCTCTCATCGAGAAAGAAATTGCAACAGCTAGCTTCCTTGACATTGAGGGTATCTTCGACAATATCGGTTGTGGCCAATTACAACATTGCGTCCTTAGGGCACGTGTTGATAACAACGTGCAACTTCTTCTTCTTTGGTGGCGTTACAGCCCTTGAAGGACCAAGCTTCTCTCAATCACCAATGTTGTGTGTGATTTATTTTGCACACAGGTGAAAGGGACTTACAGTTTAACGCCGGTTCCAAACGGTGTGAGTCGAGAAGCTTCTTCATGGCAAGTTTACTACGGGGAGTACCCCGCCGAGGAGGAACGTCGCGAAATATTCATTGGATGGCGTTGGTGTTATCAGGATCCGAACTCGCTCATCGTGCGCCAAAGTCCAACACAATAACCACTGCGCCACGGCACCCTCGTGCCGGATCCCTCGTGCAACTGGATCCAATATATTGTTACGAAAACGAATAATCCAGAATAAGATCCGATCACTGGATTGCGATCAACTACAACTGCTTGCTTGTTTATTAAATACACATTTTATTTTTCCGGCACACATCAAATGTCTGGGCGCTAGATGGTTTGATTACATTCACACTGGATTACCGACTGATCACTGGATACTGAATCACTGATACTGAATACTGGATACTGAATACTGAATGCCCCCGAGGGCGAGTGTTACTGCTTATATAGCCCTCGGTCCAATCTCTCGAATGTTCACTGTCAGACGTTCCTCTTCTTTACGTCAGAAGTCTCTTGAATGCTCAGTGCTCTGGCATTGACATTCAGCTGCATGCCGCTGAAAGTTACCATCATTTCCTTTTTAGCCGCATCAAAGAATTTCAAACTTTGACGGCGAAATTCGAACACAACCGTCGCCTTGTATCCGCAACTACATGCTTAGTAACAGGAAAATAAACACTTCACTAGGCAACGATAAAATCAGTGTGAAAGCTGCGAAAGGCAGCCCTCAAAGCGGCGCTTTCTCACCCCTCCTATGGTCCATCATTGTCAAGGAACTGGTTATTATACTCAGGAAAAATGACTACTGTGTCCAAGGCTATGCTGACGACGCGACGGCCCCAATCAGAGGGAAGACACAATCTCAGAACTCCTCCAAAGGGCACTCAACCTTTTTGCGAAATGGTGCATAAAGGTTAGACAAATGTCAATCCAAAAAAAAAGCACTATAGTCGCCAAAAGAAGCAGCAGGCATAAACTCATTAAACCCACTCTCTTTCGAGAAGCGACAGAGTTCTCAAAAGAAGTCAAATACTTAGGTGTAACACTAGACGAAAACCTTATTTGGAACCCTCACATCAGAAAAAGCAGTGAGAAAGTCAGAGTACCTTTATGGACCAGCAAAAGTCTCACTGGTAAATATTGGGGCGCTAATCCAATAAAAATATATCGCTGGTTATATACAGTTATCACCAGACCTAGTCTCACATACGCTGCGCCCGTCTGGTGGCAGAAAACAAAACAAATATCAATATCAATACGAATATACAGAGGCTATGAGAACAACCCCCACGGCGACACTAGAAGTCATCATAGACCTACCACCTCTCCACCTTCAAGTGAGGAAAGAAGCCATGATCTTGACATTTTCACTGAACTGAACCGGCATAAAATCCTAAAAGTATTTCACAAGACAATCGTCTCCCCAGATATAACTTCAGCCAGAACTCTAAGGTCATAATTCCCTATCGACACACCGGGAACAGAACAGACCCATAATTCAAGCAGTGATATTCCCAATCGAACTCTGCCTCAGAGAAAATATAAACAGAAACATAACAAACAAAAACATTCATATTCTCTCTGGGAGTAAGGCCGCACTTCTGGCCCTCAAGAGCTACGAAGTGACCTCTAAATTGGTATGGGACTGCTTACAACTGTTACAGCAGCTGGTCAACACAAACAGAGTAAGCTTCATTTGGATACGTGGGCACAGCGGCCATATTGGAAACGAAAAAGCAGACCTTATAGCAGGAAAATCTCCGCATCACCGTTTATGATGCCACGACCATTCTGCGGCATATTTATCTACACCACCAAATCCTGCATAAACCGATTGTTGAGGAACACGGCCAACCACTACTGGTCACAATGGGAACGTAGCAGACAAACCAAGATATTCTCTCAAATCTTCGGCGTACTGGCCAATATGTCTGCTATATACAACAGGGAAGATCTCGGAACGTATCATGTATGGCAGACTAATCGCCGTGGCGGAGGAAAGAGGAGCTTTGTGCAACCGCCAATATGGTCTGAGGAAATCGCGCTCTACCGTCAATGCCATAAAAGAGGTAATAGACACAGCAGCTGAAGCAATACGGGGAAAAGATGACGATTAGGTACAAACAAATAACGTGAAATACAGGAAGCTGAGGTATCAGACGAACGATGGTCTTAAATACTACAATAATTCTGCGGGAGTCCCTCAGGGCTGAGTACTTGGACCTCTTCTGTGTAACATAACGTATAATGCAATTCTGTGATTAACGCCGCCACAGTGAGTTAAGATTATCGGTTTCGCTGACGAATCTGCCAACCTTGAACTAGTCGACCATAAGACGGAAGCTGTCTTTAGCCAGCCGAAAGACCGTTGAATAGGCAAACTTCCGGGTTGGAAGCCAGTCAATGAAGTTTATTGAGGATTTAAAATACTTTGGGGTAATGCACGACAACCGACTTAATTTTAAAGCCCATGTCGAATACTTCAGTACAAAGTCGTCATAAATGCAGGCATCGCTTTCCAGAATGCTGCGAGGCGGACTCTGTTTTCTAGAGTGGTAAGCTTAATACTCCGCTCTGAGCGGTAGCCTTACAACGAAGAAAGCTCTTGTCTGCATACATGCTCTGCGCAATAAGGACAATATGCGGTTTCCGAACAATCTCGGATGAAGCAGCCATAGGTCAGGATTGAGATGCGCAGGGTTTACCTTAGATAAACCATCAGAAGATCAGTATTGTCTGTAGGTGGGACAAAACGACGAAAGGCCAATGGTCCTTTGGGCCGATCCCTACGATCGTGGTTAGGGGAAAAAGAGCACATGGGGATTGCAACTACCACCTTACGAAATTCCTGTCAGGTCACGTTAGCTATCGAAAATATCTCCATAGATTTGGGCGCGTTAGCTCGCCCTTCTGTCCAGAAAGTCCAAAGGAAGAAATCAATCTAATCTAATCTAGTTACCTCCGGCCACTAAATAAACGTATCTCTTTGACAACCCGCCAACAATTATTGTTCTTCACCCAAACGAACCCAATTAGTGTCAATGTCATAAGCACTTACACTATGTAAACACTCCACTAATCTCTTTTTTCTCAGCAATCTAGCTAATCCTCCCCATATTCCATCTCAGCGTCTGTCAAACAAATTCTATCAAAGAAAATATCAATTTTTTCCCTCCCATCTGTTGTCCGACAATCAGCAATTGACACTACCGCACGCAAGCAAACAAAACACCCACCACAGATGACATTTATCATTCCTGTGTCCATTCATGACATCCATCCCGATTTGTTTACATTTTCAGAATCTTACACGCCAATTAACACCACCAAGACATTCGTTAGCATTACTATCAGGAAACAGTATCTATCTCTGCCTTAAACCATATGGACGACATCCATCGCATGAGTAACATAGTCGTACGTCCGAGAGTATCTGGAGGCGTTACATGTGTCTATCGAACAGGCGAGATGAAATGGCCTGCCATTTGATGGTTACAATGAGTCCTATTCCATCATCTGTTTACATTTGTTTACTCTCAGTTTGCATCTCATCCTATCCCTCGACGAACGGGTGAACAAACTGATTGATGTGAAATGGAGTACGTCGTTTCGATGAGCGACACGCGTATCCACATATGCGCCACACATCCACATTCCTGTACCATAATGGAGTTCAGCAAACAATTTCGTAGAAACCCAATGAGTGAATCTGTCCTCGGTTAGGTTTTTGTATTGTATCTGATGGACATTGTACGTTTAATCGTAAACAATTTAGAAGTGGTGGAAGAAGTATTGATTCCCTCTCTGTCCGAATGCCATTTAGGCGATAGACCACACTTTGGTTGTCTGGAATTCGGATGGTAACGTGCTGCGGAGTCATTCAATGCGAAAATCCAGGGAATGTCAAGAATTTGCAATTTAGTTTCGAGTTTATTTTTGTTATTTTCATTTCAATACCCTTTTCGCTGATATGTGGTATTCCTAATTGACTGCCAGTGGCAGAATACCCCAAATGTCGTATCTTATTGACATTATCACTGTTATCGCCTCCTAATAATCATAATCAATTCCAAATTAAATAATCCTCGTTGTAGTTGTTGCTTCCGATTGAAATCTACACCGAACAAACAAACGAACGCTAACTACCCACGTCACGAACAGACAAGGAAGAAAGAAAAAGCCAACGACGAGGACTATGTATCAGCATTATTGACCTATCCACACACGCAAACAAATTGGGCTAATTTGACTTTACCAACTGTCCGTATCGAAACGATAATCACAAGGGATCATCGCACATCACAATGCACACACACTCAACTCAAGCCACCCCTTGTCTATTTTGGTCGAGCATTCGCGCCACCATCTCTATTACCACGCCACGACCATCGCCTCGATTATCGTCCATTCAAAGCAGCGGAAGTGGAAGTACGCAGAATACTCACCCTTCTCGAGGGTCTGCTCCGTGGTGTGCCCTGTGATCACAAGGACCTGAGAAGAATTCATCCACCCTCGAATTATTTACCTTCTTCCTGCCACAGGATTGCTTTTTTTCTCTGTGCTTTGCACTGCGCTTCAAGTCAACAAATATCAAAACCACCAACCAACACATCGTTCATTGAACGTGGCTCGTCCTTGACTAAGAGCCCTTTAAGGCAATATCACTGCCTGACTAAAAGGAATCACTTTTCCCTTATGCAGTTCGTTTAAGAATAAGTCAAGCAGTTCTTTGCATTTCAACCCCCGGTGAGAGGAAGTTGCTTACATTTTGTTCCATTTTGGCTTTAGATTGATTCATAACATTCAACCACACCCCAACTCCAGCCCATTCCAATCAGTCTCTTCCTGGGCCGTTTGATATTAACACATTGCCGAAAATATTTCAATCAGTCGTTGGTGTTCCTTTTGATCGATTTCCATTCCAATTGGGCCTCGAAAAAGCTTTGTTCTTAAATTAAAAACAAGAAAACTGGAAAATGACAACAAAGCTGACTGACTGACATCCTCCAAAGGATATTTTAGATATATTTCCTTTCGATTTGTTAACTTGAATTGAAGAGCAAACAAAAAGAAAATACTATTTGGGTGGATACTCTGTCTGGACAGAAATGCACGTGATTTTCTACTACGCAGACTATTTTTCGAACGTGCTTAACGGTCGAGTTGGATGCGACACCCGACATGGTCGCATGGGGAAAAGTTGGTTTGAAGCGCATTTTGGCAGGTTCGCTCTTTTTATTTTGGGAGAAGAGACGAATGTAGTCCTTAGAAGAACGTAATGTCATTGATGAAACTAATATTTATTTTCAATTTTTTTTTGCAGGTAAGCAAACGCAAGAAAACACCGGTTTGGTAAGATTTGTGAAAAGAGGTTATGTCCACCTTAAAAATCCAGTGTTTCACTATGTATTCTGAACTGTTTATTATTTCATTATAAGGATATGCAGGTAGATGCACGTAGGCAAAAAGTCTTGAGCTTCTGACATGTGAGCGAACGCCTCATGATAATCCGCATCAAGGCTAAATTCGCAAACATCAGCCTAATTTGCGCTCACGCCCCTACCGAGGACAAGGATTACTCTACAAAAGACTACTTCTACGGCCTCCTAGATAGGACATACATGTTGAAATCGTACTGGGAGACTTTAACCCGAAAATGGGCAAGGAAGTCGCTTTTGATAGGGTCACTGCCAAGCACAGCCTACAGCTTACACAATACAACATCCGAAAATGACTTCGCTACGGGGCGAAATCATCTAGTTACTCCCACGCGTTTCTCACATCTCAACACAAGTCCACAAAGGGACTTGGCGATCTGCGGATCAATCAACCGTCAACCAGATTGAACACATTGCGATTGATGGCATGCACTCATCCGATATTCTGGATGTACGAACTTATAGGGGAGCCAACATCGACCCGAAACACCAACTTTTGGCAGCCAGGTTACAACTACGAATATGCCTGGCCCAGAAAAATCGAGTAAGACCAGCGGCATACAACGTTGCAATGCTACAATCGTAAGAGAATGCCAGGGCCTCTGCCAATCGCGTCTCCATAAGCTCTCGGAAAACCCTCCAACACCTGCTCAGACCATACAACACCAATGCGCTCGTTGTCAACAAGCGTTAGAGAGTGCTGCTTCTGAGCTACTGGGTTTCTAAACGCCACCAAAAAGAGTCGCTGCAAAGAAGGATGAGAGCTGCTCGTGAGCATTATGAGCAGAAGGGGAGGGAGGAGTATAAGCTTCTCAAAACAAAAAAAGAGAGCACGAGAAGCTCTCGATCGTAAAGATGGAGAGGTGCTATCGTATGAATGATGTTCGGAGGTTTTATCAACGAACAAAACAAGGCCAAGTGATATAAGGCCAGAGCGGAAGCCTGCAGGGACGAAAATGTAAGCCTAGTAGTAGATTCACAGCCGGTACTAAGAATCTGAAATGACTACTTCTGTAGACTATATAACGGCGGTGACCAAACAGATCCCACTGTTACAGCGGACGATATTAGCAGAGTATTCCGTCCCCCTGACCTGGACGAAGTTAGGAATGCGTTTTGTAAGCTTAAGTCCAACAAAGCTGCTGGAGCAGACGGACTACCTGCCGAGCTCTTTAAGGCAGCTGGAGATGACCTGGTTGAGAATATACACCAGCTCATCTGTAGGATATGGTCAGAGGAATGCATACCCGATGAATTAAATCTTAGTATCGTTTGCCCGATTCACAAGAAAGGAGACCCCTTTGTTTGCGCCAATTACAGAGGTGTAAGTCTCCTATACATCGCCTATAAAATATTCTCTGCTGTACTGTGTGAATGCCTGAAACCGTTCGTTAATAAACTAATTGGTCCATGTCAGTGTGGTTTCAGCCCCGGGAAGTCTACTATCGATCAATTGTTCACACTGCGGCGGATCCTGGAAAAAAACAACGAGTTCAGATCGACACCCACCATCTCTTTGTCGACTTTAAGGCTGCGTACGATAGCATAAATAGAGACAAGCTATACAACGCCATGTCTAGTTTTGACGTCCCTGCCAGACTCGTCAGACTGTGCAGAATGACATTGGAGAACTCTCGCTGCTCTATGAGGGTCGGAAGCGACTTGACCGATATCTTTTATGCAAAAAAAGGTTTTAGACAGGGCGACACGCTATCGTGTGAGTTTTTCAACATCGTCCTTGAAAGGATGGTGCATAACTCACTGGTCAACACGAGGGGCACCATCTTTTTCAAGTTCGTACAACTGCTCACACATACATACCTACGAGATTGACATAGTTTTACGAATTCAGCGAGATGTCATCGAGGCCTTAATGAGCATTGAGAGGGAAGCGGCTAAAATGGGACTGGCGGTAAATGAGGGCAACATATGCCGTCATCTTGGACAGGTCGCATCTACCTGGGCTTCGCAGTGACATGCAGTCACCGCAGTGCCGAAATCAAACGCAGAATAACTTTTGCCCACCGCTGTTTCTGTTGGCTCGGGAGGCAATTGAGAAGCAGAGCCCTCTCTCGAAAAAGCAAAGTGACCATATACAAGACCCTAATCATCCCGGTCCTGCTTTATGGCGTAGAGACATGGACCTTTTCGAAAGCGGAAGAGGAGGTCCTTGGTCGTTTCGAGAGGGAAATTCTGCGTACATTCTTCGGTCCGGTTCGCGTTGATGGAGGGTGGAGGAGAAGATTCATACAAAAACTGTACGAGCTTTACAGCAACATCGGCCTAGTAAGACGACTACGGATCCAACGTCTTAGATGGCTAGGCCATGTAGAGCGGATGGACAGCACAGCTCCGGCCCGAAGAGTCTTTGGCACCAACCCGAAAGGACAACGTTGCAGAGGACGGCTGCATCTAAGGTGGCGCACACTGGTGGAAAGGGACCGCAACCAACTGGGCATGCGGCACTGAAAATAGCTGGAAAGGCTTGTTGGTTGAGGCCCATGTTCCCCCAAACTGTAGTGCTACCTAAGTAAGTAAGTTTCCGCTGCGACCTGGATTTCGCCCCACTTTCTCCCCGTTCTGAGCTGATATTGCAGTCGGTTGTAGTCCAGCGTTATTTTTGTTTACTGTGACGGTACCCATTAGCAGACGGCGAAGATGATTTTTTACCAAATAAAGGGCGATCATTGGATCACGATTCATTTGTAAGCCCATATCATCAGTTGGCGTTGCTTCTATCTCAAGGGGTTAGCTTAATTTGAGTGACAATTGGATGGCAAATAAGCGCAAAAGAGCATCTGGCATTTTGATTTGACGTTCCAAAGATACATTTGTCCGAAGTTACTCCAGGAAAATTCAGAATCATTGGAGGACTTGCTGAAGGATGGTCAAAGTTATCAAAAAGTATTTATTATGTATATACAAAGTAACATGGCATGCTATGACGTCTCTCATACCCAACACACAGACTTAAATATGCCAAACTGATTCATTAGATATGGATAGGCCTTGTGGGAGCTCTCTCAAACTACAGTGACAGTGTTTTCCATTTGGAGCAGTGTATGTGCCGCTTGCACTGGTACCAGTATAATTTATGAGTCAGGCGTTGAAGGTTACATAATTTACTTTCTCAACGACAGCCAGGCAGCACAGGAAGCATGCAGCTCACAAAGTGTAAACTTCAGATGCAAGGTGATTCACTTATGAGTACCAGCGCGCGTGGGCATTTTAGACAACGAAACAGCCAATCAACTGGGAAAGAAGAGTTCGTCTGAAAGGTATTTGAAGCTGAATCTTTCTGGGAGAGTAATGTTCTTCTAAGATATCTGGGCAAGTATACACTATCCTCCGCACTGAAACCGAGTTCAGGGTCTTCGCCAATCAAGAAAACTCTACCAGATTAAACTATTCCTCCAATGCCAAATATCTTGGCATTATACTAGATAGGAAATTAACCTGGAAAAGCAACACAATCGAAAGAGCTAAAAAAGCAACTATAGCTCTTTACACATGCAAGAAAGCCATAGGGAAAAAATGGGGATTCAACCCATGATTACCCTATGGCTCTACATCACGGTCGTCAGACCCATACTAATGTATGGAGTAACAGTCTGGTGGACAGCACTGGACAAGACAACAGACCTCAAGCAATTCGAGAAGGTACAAAGGTTAGCGTGTATGTGCATTACCGGGGCCCTTAGGTCCACCCCAACGGCTGCGCTTAATATGATACTTGACCTTACACCTCTCGATATTTTCGGCAAGAAAATTGCTACACAAGCGGCCATTAGACTTAAAGCAAACTCAAACTGGTCGGTCTATATCACTGGTCACTCCTCCATCCTGAATAACAGGTCAATTATGGCAGAATACCTAGACCTCACAGAACCCACCACAGTCTTGGAAAAAAACTTTACAACGACCTACCCGGATAGACAAAACTGGATTCGCCAGACTCAACCTCGCAGAAACTGCGTAGACTTTTACACTGACGGGTCTAAAACCAAAGACGGAGTGGGTAGTGGGGTATTCTGCAAACAACTTAAGCTGAACAAAGCTCTAAAACTACCAAATCACTGCAGCGTTTTCCAGGCGGAACTGTTGGCTATAAAAGAGGCTTTGTTTTGGCTGAAGTGGAACGTGATATCCACCACGGATATTCGCATTCTCACGGATAGCCGAGCAGCCTTAAAGTAGTTGGAGTCCTACGCGTACACATCAAAAACTAGCCTCGACTGTCGCCTATCTCTTAACGAGATGGCTGAACAGTTCAACATACAACTTATCTGGGTACCGGGACACAGCGACATTCCAGGAAACGAAAGAGCCGACAAACTCGCCAAACAAGGAACGACGCTACAATCAATCGTGGCTTGTGAGGGTATATCCTTTGCAACCATTAATCACAATCTTATAAATCTCGCCAGGACCGAGACGAACCGGAGATGGACTCAGGGACATACCTGCCTCATCACGAGGCAAATCTGGCCCTGGCTCAACAGTCGACGGACTAGGAGTATTATCTCCCTAAAAAGAACTGACATCCACGTAGTCATTGGTGTCATCACTGGACACTGCCTTATTGGCAGTCACGCGCAAAAACTATGTATAACTCCGAATGATTTTTGCAGGAGCTGTCAGGACGACAGCTCACTTATCACCATTCATCACCTTCTCTGTGCCTGCCCGGCATTCTGCACAATCAGGAAACGATACCTAGGATCTTACTTTCTTAACGATCTGACCGAAGTTCAGCAAGTTGGGATATCTGATCTTCTTAATTTCCTAAGAAGCACTAAATGGTTCCACGAATAGGGGGTAAAACCCCCTCGTAGCTGCACAACGGGCCTTCTTGGCCTATGTGTGTTCTTCTCAATTTTCTTTTGGGAAGGCTACGGTCCTACCTACCTACCTAGAAAACTCTAAGAGCAATCATAAAAGACATCTTGAATTTAGTACGACTGAACACAGAAAGCTGCTCGTAAATTGCGTCCCTTGAGAGATATTCCGGCGTAATATCACAATGCCCTGTATGCTTTCTCCAACATATTTGGTGAATTTCAAAAAACATTCCAACTATTCGCTCAATATTTCTTACAAAATCACCAGTAGTACAATACATTTTGAGGGTATAATTGTGGTATAAACTTGCAGAAAATAGGTTGGTCAATAGGGACTTCAGAACTTTGACAGTCGATAGCGACCATTCTGTTTAAGCTACATCTGTCAAATTTACTGTGATTTATTCAGTCTCCCAGTCCATCTTCCCGGATGGACAGAGCGTTCAACAAAACGTGTAAACGATAATATTGTTTTATCAAAATGGGTGTTCTGTTCGGGCAGCGTCCCGCGCTCTTCGTCCATTTTATAGTCGCCATAATCGGTTTACCGACAGCACTATTCGTAGTGTGGTGGATACCTTTGAGTCCACTGGTTCAGTAAACGATAAATCAACACCCGTACTACGACGAAACACAAGATCTGCCGAGAACATCGCCGCAGTCGATTTTGCATCGCTCACAAGAACAGACATTTCGCAGACCACAATTTGGCGAACTTTGCGTCGTGCTTGAGCCTGTCGCACCAAATTTAACTGACACAGGAGCTAAGGGTAAACGACCATAGACAACGAACTACGTTCGCTGAATGGGCTGTGGAGCAGTTGGAAATTGACGACGAGGCCTATTGCGGGATGACTGGGTACATCAAGTAACAACATTTTCGAATTTGGGACGATCCCAATAAACATGAAATCCAAGAGCGTTCAATGCATGTGCTGGCGGCGTCATGTTCCATATTTCGTTGAGAACGACGTTGGCCAGGCCATCACCGTCAACGACAAGCTTATCCACTTCTTTTGGCCTGAATCGGATGATGTGTAAGCGTCTTGTAAAGCATGACGTTAGTTCTTCGAGTGAGGAGTTTTGACTCAAGTTGTTCGGACAAACCGAACTAGTAACAGCTGCCAAGGACGATTCAACGCCGGATCTCAGCTGCGGTGTCGTTTGTAGAGGCAGACAAACTCCTTTACCACCTCGAAATTGTAGCTGTAAACCGATATGTTTTGTCCCAAATGGTGAGGGACGGATCGGTTTTTGCTTGACAGCATGTAATTTGTCTTATCCTAGTTAACTTTAAGACAAACTCGTTTCGCCTGTTATTCAATCGCCGTGAAAGCTTCCACACCGTACGATGATGTCAATATCATCCGCGTATCCTATAGTTGACCAGACTTGAAGAATATGATGTTTGCCCTGTTGACGCCTGCTCGTTGCACTACCTATTCCATAACCAAATTGAAGAAGTCACATGACAGCTGCTTAAATACATCCGCATGTCCGATGCATATTTCACGGTGCACGGTATGTCGAAGTTTGAATATTTGGTCTATAATCGGTTTGCCCGGCCGGAAGCCGCACTGGTAGCTGCCGATGTGCGGTGCAAAAGGGCTTTAGACGTTCACCCAGTACGCTGGACAGGATTTTGTATGCGACATTGAGCAGGCATATACCGACTTCTTCGATGCTGGGTGGTAGGACTACATCAGCGGTTGGAGTTAGGATTTCCTCAGTTCCTACCAGTCTCTCTTGGTTATGCTCGTTAAGCAGCTGCTGGAAATGCTGTTTAAATACATCCACTATTCCCTGCGGGTCGGTGGCCAGATTGCCTTCGCAATTTCGAAGAGCCGGGCTGTCTTTCTTAAAGTATCTGCCAAGCTTTTAGCTCTCTTATAAAAGGCCCGTACTTTATGTTCGTCCCTTCTTCTGGCTCGGTACTCCTCTCGCACTGCCCTGGTTTTTCGCTGCAGCGCCTTTTGGTAAGCCTCGGAGGTTGCTGCCTTTTCTGCTCACACTCGCCATCGGGGGTGGTAGGTAACCTAAGGTGTTCGCGGCTACTTCCTGAATGGCTGAGGGGAAATGCAGCCACATATTGTTGACACTTGTTCTCGACGTAGGCATTCCGGAGAGCGTTTCGCTCAGTTGCCCCCAGTAGGCTCTGGTAATCTCCGGTGTGCTCAGGCGTCCGATGTCAAACCTACTCATGGTAGGCTGGTGCAGCTTTCTGAAATTGGACAATCGAGGCCTGGATCTTGGTACTCCGAGGAAATGGTCAGAGTCGACGTTTGCTGCCCCAAATGTTCGCACATCCAGGATGTTTGATGAGTGTTTTGTGTCAATAAGCAGATGGTCGATTTGGTTGGTGGTTCGACCATCCGGAGATCGCTAGGGTGCTGTGTGGATTCGCCTGCGGGGAAATCTTGTGCTACTTATCACCACATTACGAGGTTTTTTTTTTTTAATAATTTTCGCGCACTCAAGGTCTAATAACCTTATTATGTCGGTGACACAGTGCGGGCAGAAGGTAGAGAGGAAGAGGAATAGAGGAGATGCCGATGGACATTGATCTTAAATGCTTGCATGTTGCATTGAGGGGGGAAAACCGAATCCGGCAGGGAGTTCCAGATTCGTGTGGTTCGGTTAATGAAAGATTCTCTATATTTGACAGTACGTCCGAAAGCGGGCTTCAGAGTATATTGGTGAGCATTCCTAGAGAGACGTGTATTGCGGGAGAAATGTTGAAGGGGCGGAATGCAACTGGCTATTTCATCAGAGCATTTTTGGTGGTAGTAACGATAAAACAGGGAGAGGCAGGTAACATTCCTGCGGTGTTCCAGCGAGTCTAATGTTTTGGTAATGCTGGAGTCACCTATCAGTTTTATGGCTCGTTTTTGTATTCTGTCTAGTAGGTGCAGTGAGGTCTTGGAAGCACCGGACCAGACATGAGCGTTAAACTCTAATTTGGGGCGAATGAACGCCTTATAGATTGTAGCCAGATCTAAGGGTGAGAAATATTTCTTGCATCTGTATAAGAATCCTAGGCATTTCGCAGCATTCTTGGCGACACTGAATATATGGTCGCTCCAATTAAGATTGTGAGCAACACTCATACCCAGGATGGAAAGCTTTTCAGTTTCTGAGATGCAAGTGCCATTCATGGATAATGGCTGCGGGTTATTTATACGCTTTAACGACAAGAGACAGCATTGTGTTTTGGAAGCATTAAATTCCACTCTATTGTTTTTACCCCATTGGATGATGCTGTCGATATCGGAATTTAATGAGCTTATCATACGCTGCCGCTCATTATCTACAACCGAAGTGCAGGGTCGTAAACTGGTGAGCGAATATGAGAAGCTGAGGGTACTGTCGTCAGCGAAGGAGTGAATTGGATTAGAAGTAACAGACAAGAGATCATTTATAAAAATAAGAAAAAGTGGTCGGAGACAAAACGGAGCCCTGGGGAACACCGGCATTTACAAATTGAGTATCAGACTTGAATCCGTCCAAAACAACTTGAATTGAACGATTCGAAAGGTAGCTTCTAATCCATTGAAAGAGAGACTCATCGATCCCAAAAGCACGCATTTTCGACAAAAGGGCTTCATGCCAAACCCTGTCAAATGCTTTCGAAATATCCAGTGCAACAATTTTGCTTTCACCTGCTTGGTGAAGGGAGTGATTCCACTTTTCAGCGAGATATGCCATCATATCACCAGTGGATCTGTTGCTGCGGAAACCGTATTGCCGGTCATTGAGGAGTTTCCGTGATTCAAGATATTTCATAAGCTGACGGTTAATCAGCGTTTCCATGACCTTGGAAAGAAGGGACGTTAGTGCAATGGGTCGGTAGTTGGAGGGAGAAGATGATTCGCCTCTTTTGGGTATAGGCTGGACAAATGCTGTTTTCCACCTACTCGGAAAGAGCCCAGAGGTGTAGGAAAGGTGAAAAAGCTTACTCAGTGGTTTTGCCAGCGTAGAAGAACACCTCTTTAGAACTGTTGAGGCAATACCATCTGGACCAGCGGATTTGTGTATGTCGAGGTCTTTAAGAACCCTTGCGACTGTACGAGTGCGGAAGTGGATTAGCCCCATGGTGGAATTGACGCACTCTAGTACAGGCGGAGGCAAAGTACAAGCTGGCAGCTGAGAACTGGTTGCGAAATGGGCAGCAAGTAGGTTAGCTTTGTCTAAAGGGGTGACAGCTGGGATGTCATTGTGGATGAGCGTCGGTATAGACGACTTAGTTGAGTTTTTTACGTTTTTTACAAACGAGGTGTCGCAAAGTTCGTGAGTCGAGAGTCGTTCTCTGTTTCTGTATCGTAGAGGCTGTGCTTTCCGACCATCTCGCCAAAGGTGTTCTCCTTACCAATTTTGGCATTGAAGTCCCCGAGTACGATTTTGACACCGAACTCCGGACAAGCTTCCTAGGCGTTGTCCAAGGGATCATAGAAGTCCTCTTTGATGGGGTCTTCAGCCCCTTCGGTAGAGGCGTGTTGAGGCTGATGTTGTAAAATCTGCCTTTGATGCGGATCATAGCCAGGCGATCACTTCTAGATAGGTTTAAAGTCGATGACCTTCGACCTTAAGCGCTTTCCTACGACAAATCCGCACCCCAACATGTGCAATCTTTCGTGACAGCTGTAATGGATGTCGCAATCATTTCTCCTCATTATACCGTTTTTTATCCAGCGTATTTCCTGGATCCCAGTAATATCTGCCTAATACTGCATGAGGGTTCTTTCCAGTTTATGGGCAGCTCCAGGAGTGTATAGGGTTCTCACTTTCCAGGAACATACTGGCAAATCGTGTTCCTTTTTTCGCGGCATGTCGTCTTTGAGAATTCGTCCGTTTATGCGAGGCATTTTGCTCTTCCATGTCTTGTTGTGTTTTACATAGCGGGTTGTTGGCCTGCCGCCGCTCAACCGCCAGTCTGGTCGGGGTATTTAGCGCCCTCTTGCTAGGGCGATCGCTGCATTCATTTGTTTACTTCTCAACGGTGGTTATAGGGGCTGTCCAGAGGGCGCCGCGAGGAGGCCGTATGTCAACTTGACCCGGGCATTGAAATAGGGATCCTTGCTGGCATCTCGCCAGGTTGAGAGCAATCAGCAACTTTGCCCTGTATGTCCGAGCCCATGCCCTCCGTTCAGGAGACTCATCCCTCTGTAATTGTCGCAATCATAGGAGTCTCCTTTCTTATGGACCGGGCAAACGATGCTGAGATTCTATTCATCGGGCATGCATTCTTACGACCATATCTTGCGGATAAGTTGGTGCATGTTCCTGACTAGCTTATCGCCAGCTGCTTTAAATAGTTCAGCAGGAAGTCCGTCTGCTCCGGCAGCCTTATAGGATTTAAGTTTCGATATCGCTATCTTAACATCGTCTAGGTCGGATGGACGATGACCAAGTTCAAGTTATTATTACTAATTTTTAGAGTAAGGACTGGTTCGTAAAGTCCGCAACACGAAATTAAGCAATCTCCGAAAAACCCCTAAAGTTCGTCCATATTCTCACGCGTAGTGTGCCTAAGTGCACCATTTTGTTGAAAAAAGCATAGCCTGTGTCGATTCCAACAATCTGGAGGAAAAATTTCGTTTGTTAAAGCCTGGTATCGCGTGATTAACTGTAATGAAGGTTTTCCCCTTTATTTTTGAAAAAATAGGGCTCGATGATACCTTTGGACCATGAAGCACACCAACCAGACAGACTGCTTTTGATATTGACTCGGATTTTTGCATGTGAGACCTTTTAAGGCAAAACGCAGAAATCTACGTCGCACAGCTTCAATTCGAAAAAAAAATGGCTAACGTAGTTAGAAGACCAGACTTGACTGGCGTATTCTAGGATAGGTCTGACGTAAGTAATCTAGAGGGATCTTGTGACGTAGGGGTTCGAGAATTCCTTAGACTAACGTTTCATAAAACTAAGGGCAGAATTAGCTTTGCGTATGATATGATTGATGTGGGAGAGAAAGTTAACTCCCTATCTAGGTCGCGTATGAAGGGTACAGACTCGTTAAGAAAATAGTATGTTCTAGAAGCAGAGGGGAAGCGTTTCCGAGAGAATGTAACGAAGTGGCATTTACCTATGCTAAGCTTCAGGAAGTGCTTATCATGCCATTTACCGACGGAATTAAGGTCGATTTGGAGTGCGAGCGAGTCAGCAGGAGTTGATATTGTCCTGCTGATTTTGATGTCGGGTATATTGACAAGTGGGAATCTTTTAAGATAAGGTCGACATCGTTAACTGTGGGGACAAAAATTAAGGGACCTAGATGACTACCTTGTGGAACACGGGAGGAGGCATTGATGGGGTCAGAGATTGAGCTTCTAAAAAATAATCCACATTGGCGATTCTCAAGGTACGATTTAAGCCCTGCAATGATTTGGGGCGGGAAGCCTAAGGCCTCAAGTTTAAAGTGAATTAATGGATGGCTTAGCTTAGCGAATGCTTTACTGTAGTCGGTAGTAATAACATCTACCTCGTTGCCTACTTAGAAGTATCTTGGAGACAAATTCAGTAAAGTTGATTTTAGTGAAGCTACCTTTTAGGAAACTCTGCTGACGTGTGGAAAAGATTGATTTACAGTGCAAGAACAACAAGTCATACACGATGGATTCGAACAGATTAGCGGTAGCGGACAATTTAGCAATCTGACTGTTGTTAGAAATACCAATCCCTTATTGTGTGTAGGGAAGATGTAAGAATTTTTCCAAGTGGTTGGAAAGGAAGCTTAACGAAGTGAAAGGCGAAAAAGCATAGAAAGAGGTTTGCAGAGGGAAACGATACATTTCCGGAGGAGAATGGCTAGGAGACCATCGGGACTCGGAGAGGAGTCGTCTTTAAGTCCTCATTAATATCAATTACGGAGAGTGATGTCTGAGTCTGAGTAATCTTCCCTAGTGCTTGTTTATCCAAACTTTAAGGCAAATATTGGCCTATTATCCAAATCTTAAAACAAATATTCTAGTCATAAAGTACATGGTCATAAGTAATGTTGATTGTGCGTTAGCATTCCTTAAACTCACTGTAGTGGTTGTAGTGGAAAACTAACAATTAGTTAGTACTTGGCATACGGTACACAAAACAAGTTGAAAACGACTGGAAACGAATTTTTAACCCATAGCCCAGAAGAACCGAATCAATCTCGCAACTAGCAGGGAATCTCATAAAGCTAATCACGACGACCGACCTACCTCGCTACAACATTAGTCTCTCAACACCGAAATTTCGAAATTTCCCATTATTTTCCCCAATTTATATACGCCGCGGCCTTACCCGCATAACCACCCATTCCAACGCCTACACAACTCCAAAGCAGCTGTTTACCCCCATATTACTCCAAATCCCACCCAATCACTCTCAACATGCAGCACGTTGGTTGCGTGGCATTGCCCATGCGTTCCAACTCAAACAAAACCATGCGCTCCCGCATCCAATCCTCCACCAGAATCCCATTCAGAAAATCCATGCCTTATACCCTAGGCCGACTCAGTAGTAATCGAACGTCGGCCGCGTGTACAACGTCTTCGGTCGTGTTCCGTTGAGTGCGGTACTTGTTCCAATTTATTTTTAATTTTTTTTCCTTCGATTGTTGATTTCAAACGCAACCTCCTTCCAATTCAAATTCAAGGAGAGAACACGTGAAAAGTGTAGTGGTAAAAGGAAAACAGAAAACAAACAAATCGGAGGAGATAAGTCCTTTTATGGGAATACAAGGATTAAACATTAACCTTGTCACAGGAAGAATTCATGTGAATGGAGAAAAGGTGCTGACCGTGATAGTGTTGATGATCAAATTCTTATTAATTTGTCCTTCTCCCCTATCTCTTGTCTCGACCACCCCCAAACAACCATATTGGCCACCACTACATAGTTTGTCCTTTCGAGTGGTTTCCAATTCGAATCACGTTGCAGCGAAAACGAAAAAATAACATCCACGAAAAGGACGAAATAATTAATTTCGTTCTCCTTGGTGGTTGTAGGATAGAGGGGCAAAAAGGCTTGTAAAAGCGAAGAAGAAAAGTTCCGAAGGCTCAGAGTGTCCTTTTGCGGTTCGGTCTCCGTTTCCTCGTTCGTTCTGTCCTCCATTTGTGGGTGTTTTAGTTGTTGTTGTAAAACACACCCATTTTTTATTGTTGCACACTCTTGTGTGCTGTGTGTTGTGTTTCGCGTTTTGTGGTTCATTTTTATAAGCCGAACTGTTTGGGTGCAGCCTGTTTCCCACAAGAGCCACAATCGGAGCAGAACAGGTCCTTCTTCTCTTAATTTTTCCTTTTTTTTTCTTTTACGTTGCACGTTCGGTTTGTTTTCTTCGTTTTTGCAATTGTTTATACTTGATGTTTCCATATTTCATTTCTCAATCGGTTGTTTTATATTTTGTATTCCGAGGACGATAACGATGATGGGGATGTCCTGGAACTGAAGAGCCTTCCATTCAAATTACTCCCTTTTTCTATTCTCCCTGTATTAATTAAAAATGCAATAAAACAGTAGTGGACGAGGATGGGTAACGTCCGTCTATCGGGGTGGCAGCAACAGGACTACTTAATTATTCCAACATTGTCCTTGTGTCCAACTTATACATTTTAGCCTGTATGGTGGAAAAGGAAAGCAGCAAAACAACAAAAACAAAATAAAGTGTAATGATATATGGAACTACAGGATACGATAACATATGGTGTGAATATTTCATGAGTGTAATCCTGTTTTTTTGTAATCCTTTATTGCGAAACATATTGTAAGTTATTGTGTACAGTGTTTTCAATGTCTTATTGGTGACCGGACTCGCCCACTCGGATACTACAATTTTCTCGCAGAAAAATAAGAATGTAATATAAAAAAAAAGAAAGGATACGAGTGTAAGCCGATTATCCTCGAGTTAAGTCAAGTGTATGTTTATCAATCAGTGAGTGCTTTAAAGCAGACATGCAGTTGTGAAATATTCTTACGAAAAATGTGTTGGCTCTTTGGAAAAGAGAATAAAATACAAGGACATCGTGTTCCTTTAGTGCTGTGTGATATGTTATTTGAAAGGAACCATTAGAAGGGATAACAGGTTTGATATAAAGCCGTAGCTTATAATTGGGCGATTAGTGCCTCAAGATATTTTAGTGTAAGAGTGTACATACATATGTAACTGAATTGAAAGGACTCCATTATATAATAATCGTTTGTTACGAAAATGTATTTTGTTTTGTCGGCTCCTTTATTGAATTTGGGAGAGCCTGGCGGGAGGGTGTATTGTACTCTGTTTGGCGAGGCATTAAATTGATAGGATTATGTTGCCTAGGAATATGATACTCAAAATCTGTGTCGATTGAAAGGACATTTTGTATGTAATTGTGTGGAGTATGTCTATTATTGCGACAATCTAACAGTTGTAGTTTAATGGGAATACCAGAATCCTTGTATGCTCCTATGACTTATGTAGATGATTGCACCTAAGTATTACGTACATATGTATGTATGTATGTATATGTATAGTCGTAGCTCCGATGTTTATTGAAAAACAAGTGGTTATCCTTTTTACTGATCTTATTCTACCCAATTCGTCAAGGACCAGCTTGCGTGTTAGAAAGTGTAAACCCCTCACACGACTTTATTGAAATTCGCAAGCTCCCATTCATAATGATGGAAACTATAATAAAAAACTCCATGATCTTGAGTACCAAACCTGACTTGTTAATAAACCCGTCTTTAAACATTGTACGCATAAAAGCTTCCCTCGTGAACTAGCTCATTGTTATCAATACTTCGAGGCTAATGATTGAGGTGAGGATTTCTAGTTTTGGGCGAATGTTTAAAGACATCATCTTAGCCGTATGTCCAAAGGTGTTGTATACATCTTTGCCAACGAATTTAAGAATTTTGACTTATTCCGGGGGTATCGAAACTTTCTAGACCTTTCCCATAGTACAAAACTTACCATTGCCGTTTGTACAATTAAATACTAATAAGAGCATACCACTTAAATGGTATTACAAGTGATTCTGAAATCAGCCGAATTAAAAGCGAACGTATACTGAGAGATCAGTATGTTTCTACAGGAGTAGGTTTTACGAGGCTGGATTGATAAGTTCGGTAAAAATCATTGTCATTTATTTTTCAACGTAATCTCCCTTTCTTCTGTTTCTTATAGGCCGCTGCAGTTCGGGGTGAACCTGGACCTCAACCATCATGCTCCTCCAACTAGCACGATATTTTGCTTTCCTTTTCCATTGCCACACCCTGGGGTCCCTGGAGTCCCCTTCCACCTTTGTGCGCCATCTTAAGTGCGGCCGTCCTCTGTTTCTTCGTCCCTCGGGTGGGATTTCAAGATTCTCCGGGCTGGAGCTGTGGTGTTCATTCGCTCTACAAGGCCTAGACTTCTTAGGCGTTGATTCCGTATACGCCTGACTAGCCTCATGCCGCTGTACAGCCCCAAAAGTTCGTGGTTGAATCTTTTCCTTCATCCCCTTTCTTTTCCATCATCCTCTTTCTGCGTTTATAGGTCCAAATCTTTCTCTCGGAACGGCCAAGGACTTTCTCGTCCGCTTGTGATAGTGTCCATGCTTCTGCGCCGTACAGCAGGAGCGGGATAATTACGCTTTTAAACAGGTCAACTTTGTCGTCTCAATTACTCAAATGCCTCCTGAGCCAAAAGAAATAGCGATTGACAAAAGTGATTATGCGTTTGATTTCGGAAGTATAAGTAACTACCTCGAACTTATATCTGCCAACGTTCTGGGCAAGACGTCGGTGACGAGCGTCCTATTTTGATGACAGTATTGCCCTCATCAACTGCCAATCAATTTTTGCAGCCTCCATCTCAATAATTGCAAACGCCTCATTGACATCTCGCTGTGATCTACCTATTATGTCAATGTCGTCGGCATATGCAAGGAGTTACGAGGATTTGAAATTGATTGTGCCTCTTGTATTGGGCAGTGATTTTTGCACAATTATCTCTAATATGATGTTGACGAAATCACACGACAGCGCATCGCCCTGCCTAAATCCTTTTTTGACATCAAAACTATCGGTAAGGTGTTCACCCATTCGGATGCAGCAGCGAGCATTCTCCAAAGTCATCTTGCATAATCTGACGAGTTTAGTAGGTATGTATGTTAAAGGTAGACATAGCGTTGTATAGCTCGTCTCTAATACCGCTGTCGTATGCGGCTTTGAAGTCGACGAATAGATGGTGGGTGTCGACTTAAAATTCATTGGTTTTCTCCAGGATCTGCCGTGTGGCGTGGACCCTGGCCTGAATCCACACTGATAAGGACTTATCAGCTTATTTACAATAATCTTCAGGCGTTTACACAAAATAGTAGAGAAGATTTTGTAGATGATATTAAAGAGACTTATTCCTCTGTAGTTGGCGCAGTCATACGGGTCTCCTTTGTTATGGATCGAGCATACGATGCTGAGACTCCATTCCTCGGGCATGCTTTCCTCTGACCATATCTTACGGGTGAGCTCTCCCATGCTCCTAACCAGGTCATCTCCAGCTGCGCCAGCAGTTATATTTGACTTGAGTTTCGATATGTCGATCTTAACTTCGTCAAGGTCAGGGGGACGGCTTTCTCTGCGATCTTCGTTAAGAAATGGATCATACTGCCTGACCACTTCTGCGGAAGTGGTTTTTCCATATTCTCTGCATCGACGGCTATTCTACTATAAGGTGCCCGTCCTCAACCCCGCAGGCTTTCCTTCTGGCTTTATAACATTGGCATGTTCGCTTTATCTGTTGGTAAAACTTTCGAACATCACGCCTGCAGTAATCTCAGATGAAAATAGGCAAGCATTTTGTAGTGTAACTTTACTAGCTTGGCCATAGGAATGACGGAAAATGGGCAGGAGCATTACTGTGGTGAAACAGGACTATCTTCTTGGCAAGATGATGCCGTTTTGCTTTGACTTCTTAATTCAATTGATACATGAGTGTAGCGTAATACTCTCCATTTAGTGTCTTCCCTTTTAAAATGATATCAATTAAGATTGCACCTTGTACGTCCCAGAAAAGTATAGCCATATCTTTCCCTGCTTATGGAACCAACTTGGCCTTCTTCGGAGCACTGCCATCCACTACTTAGAATGTTGTTTTGTCTCTGGAGTTTAAAAATGAATCCATGTTTTATCTACAGCGATGAAACGGCGCAAAAACTCATCTGGGGTTCGATCAATGCATTCTCGAAACAGTGACCTACCAAACCATGTTCTTTCTTCTTCTTCTCTTGGTGGCGTTACAGCCCATGAAGGACCAGAGCCAAGCTTCTCTTCAATCACCCATGTTGTGTGCGATTTATTTTTCACACAGGTGAAAGGGACCTACAGTTTAACGCCGGTTCCAAACGGTGTGAGTCGAGAAGCTTTTTCAAGGCAAGTTATACTACGGGGGGTTTTGCCAGTACCCCGCCGAGAAGGGACGCCGCGAAATAAATATTCGATGGCGTTGGTGTTATCGGGATCCGAACTCACTCATAGTGCGCCAGAGTTCAACACACTAACCGCTGCGTCACGTCGCCCAACCATGTTATACATACAAAACTTGTATAGGTAATAGTATTACCGCTTCATTCATTTTTACCGGACTTATCAATCTGCCCTCGTAAACTAAATCTGAAGTGCTCTAAAAACTGACCTTTTCAGCTCCCATATGATATCCGGCATGTCGATATTCCGAAAGATTTAACAGTTGAAAACGTGCCAGGTTATCCTAATCCAGGCCAGATCTTAATTACTTACTTAGATGGCGCTACAACCGGTGTGAACCTGGGCCTCAACCAACAAGCTTCTCCAGCTGGCACGGTCTTTTGCCATCTGTTTCCAACGACGCACTCCCAGTTGGTTAAGATCCCTTTCCACCTATGTGCGCCCCCTTAGATTCGGGGTTAGATTCGAAAACTCTTGGGGCCGGAGCTGTTTCATCCATTCGCTTTACATGGCCTAGCCATCTTACACATTGGCACCGAAGACGTCGTACTAGGCCGATGTCTCTGAACAGCCCATATAGTTCGTCATTGTATCTTCTCCTCCACTCCCCGTTTATACAAACGAGACCCTTAATTGAACGCAGAATTTTCTTCTCGAAACGACCAAGGGCCCCCTCATCCGCTGTCGTTAAAGTCCAGGCCTCTGCGCCATAGAGGAGGACCGGATTGATTAAGATCTTGTATAGTGCAACCATGGTCTTTCGAGAGAGGGCTCTACTTTTCAATTGCCTCTTGGGTCCAAAGAAGCAGCGGTGGGTAAGAGTAATTCTGCGTTTGATCTCAGCACTGGTGTTGTTGTCACTGGTCACTAGAGAGCCAAGGTAGACGAAGTCCTTGACTACATCAAAGATATAGCCGAGGTGACGTTCCGACCAAGACGTCGGTGTTGCGTGTCTTTCTTTGATAACAGCATATATTTGGTCCTGTCCCCATTTACCCTTAGATCCACTTTAGCTGTTTCTGTTTGAATGCTTGCGAACGCCTCATTGACGCCCGCTTTGTCCGTTCAATAACGTCAATGTCATCTGCATAGGCAAGCAGTTGTGCAGACTTGAAATAGATCGTACCTTTTATAATGGCCAGGGAGTCTCGTATGATCTTTTCAAGTACGATGTGGAAGAAATTACATGACAGTAGGTCAGTTCTAACATCAAAGGTCTCGGTTAATTCACTACCGACCTTAATGGAACAGCGGAAATTCTCCATTGTCATCCGGCATAATCTGACGAGTTTGGCAGGGATGATAAGACGGAAAAGTGATGGTTGTTGATTTAATATTCTTCGGTCTTCTCCAAGATATGCCGCAGTGTGAATATTTGGTCTATTGTGGATTTATCTGGCCTGAAACTACACTGATAAGAACGTATCAGATTATCCACAAGGGGTTTGAATGTCTTTTTTGAAGCCTCCTACAAGGCTTAACGCTTTCTTATAAAAGGCGCGTATTTTATGTTTGTCCCTAGATATCGATATGCTTGAGCCGCGAATATTCTTATTTTAGTCGAAGCAATTTTCTCTCCTCCCTTCTTCACGCCGCCCTGGTTTTTCGCTGCAGCGTCTTTTGGTACATACGTCTCGTCGGTTACTGCGTGTTTCTGCTTACACTCGCCATCATACCACGGGTTTCGGGGGTGGTAGGTAGCCTTAGGTGTTCTCAGATACTTCCTGAATGATTGAGCGGCAGGGCATTCGCATATTGTTGACATTTCTGCTTGACGTAGGCCTGTCACTCAGTTGCTCACTGTGGACTCTGATAACGTCCGGTGTGCTCAGGCGTCCAATGTCGGAATTCCTAATGGGGGACTGGTGAATCTTTCTGACATTAGACAGTCGAGCTCAATACAACATGATGATATTTAAGACCAATGTCAATAGGTACCTCCTCTCCTTCTCCCTGTTACCTTTTGCTCGCACAACGTCTCGCTGACGTTATGAGGTTGTAGCTTTCAGTGCACGTAAAATTATTTGTTCTTTCTTTCAACGATGCAATGGCAGGCCTAACTGAGCATTCCTTGCTTTGAAGCATTTAGCGAATAAAGATTGAGCTATCAGAAATAGAACGCTCAAAAACCAAATAGCAAAAAGATCACCTATTACATACATATTACGCTACGTAGTAATCTGACTTTAAATGTGCCAAAGCGTCAAAATACCAACCTTTGTACCTGTAAAATGTCCATAAATTTTCCATTGTGGACTATACTGTAACTGACAAAAGGACTTGAAAAGGTTGGGTCTTAATCTCGTTAAAAAAAAGATCAAAGCCTATTAAAGCGCAAACGATAGCGAGCTCAAAATGTTATTATTCTCATTAGAATATGTACAAAAAAACAGATAATATTTAAAGCCTATGCTAAGCTAGGTGGGGGTGGTAGGCTAACCCGTCTCACAGCTCTTACAAAGTGTTAATGCAGTAGCGTGGCAAGGGAAACTAAGAGGCATTAAGGAGGTATGAGAAAACCCTTATAGCCAAGGGTGTTCTCTCGTGTATTACTTTGTAATTATATTTTAGTAAAATTTAATATTAAAAACTAGATTTACTTATCATTGATGAATTCTGAAATAACTTCCAACTATGTTGCCAATTAGTGCTATCGTACAGCAACAAAAATATGTGAGAGAAAGCCAGTTTCGAGTTTTGTAATTACATTTAAAAGTGAAGTAAAAACCGGAAATCCAATTTTAATCTAATCTGATTGCAACTCTATATCCATACCTCATGAGCAAAATTAAAAACTTCCCAAGCGTAAATCATCTCACACTGACGCATCTAAAAACAATTTCCCAAATATCTGTCCAGTCGAAAACATTTTCCAGAGCTCGTGTTTGTGTTTAAGCTCGACTTAACATTCGATTGCGATAGTCAAATTCTAACCAATTTCCCTACACGTTGAGGGATACCTGACGGCCCTTGGAATATGTTTTACATTCAATTAGCCACTACGAGTCTGCTCGTCCATAAATAAACGCCCCGTCCTGCCAAAATAAAACCAAAATTCCCTGTTCCCAATAACCCATTCATAGACGGAATGACATACATAAATGAGATCACAGTCGCGTAACCTCGCGTTTCGAAAAAATAAAATTATTTCATTTCGAAAATATTTTCGTAACAGCACCGCAGACCGCTTGCTCCCGCGTTCTATAGGAATAGTGTGTCCATCCATTCGCACTCTCTATTCGCGTTTATGTTCACAGCCATCCGTTCAATGGCGGGCGCAGATACTTGCACTGAACCATAAAGAGGAGTTGGCGCCCATAAATTTCCATATCACATTCTGGGCATGTTCTAGTTCGGGTCTGTGTACAATTATTGCCTTTAATTAGGAATTTTAATGCCACTCAATGGTGTCACACATTCGCGAGAGCGTCACGCGTAATTTTTTATTTACCCTTATGGTTGGTGCTTCTCTTCAATGTGACAGTGAAATATCCACGGAAATACTTGAGCACGGTCTCGAGTGAGAAAGGGGTGGCAGATTACTCGTATAAGTCAGCGGAAAGCGTTTCAGGGTCAATGGAGTGTGACCTTCAATGGGAAATGGTGTGCTCCGAAAGGAACAATCAGAAAGCCGCATAATGCAATCAAGACCGGAGAAACGAAGAGCACATTGAATGTAAATAAACAATTGTTTCCACTTCAACCCCCGCATTCTATTGACCCAATTTCCGATTTCTTTCTTGTGCTTTCGGGGTTGGCTTTCCTTATTCGTGCCTAGAACTTGACAGCCGCAATTGAATGAATTTCTTAAAGAAATTGGATTCGATTAGTCAAGAAGTGGAAAAACGTCTTGGAAAAGTTAAGCTCTCACACCATTGGAACTTCTCGTATTGTCAACTGATATTGAAAGTGAAAGAAGAACAGAAATTAAGTGGGATTCCCTCCTGTTATATTCAACCCATTGACGAAGACGCGAAATAGGCTTTGTGTGAATGGCATAGAATTTCAAGGCTAAACTTGAGTGAGGGCGAGAACCTGAGTACAGAAGAGGTCATACTTCTGGTGGCAATCACGTACTAGAGTGCTTAATTCAAACGGCGTGTGCGCAAAGGCTTAAAACAAATATTTAAATTATGTGTTTTATGAGGTGGCAGATATTGCTGTCACGATTTCGTGCTTCTCGGAAGACATCAATTAAAAATTGATTTATTATATTTAACGACATACTCGCTAGCAACATGTTAAGTTCCTCGGCTTGACGTCAATAAATGTATTCCCATACACGACTTGATTGTCAAAATTGCAAAATACCCTTTTCAGGTTGAAATCATTTTAAAGCCTAGGCAGCAACATTGAAAAGATTCGTGTAGAGTTGTGGAGTGTGTTTGTAATAACAAGCCCCTTCACTGCATTTAGTCTTAGTGAGAAACTCTTTCACGCAAGACGAGCTGCTTGTCCGACTGGGATTTCGACCAAATTCTTCCTATATCGCACGTCCAACTGGTTGAGGTCCTGTTACGTCAACCTCGGAAAAGAATCCAGAACATTTGGAACCCGGCCACGTTAGTTGTTGAAGGACATCTGGCAAATCAATGTCACAGTAATGCTGTTGGTAGAGTATGCGGACGACGTAGTAGTTTTAGTTCCAGGGATGTTCCCTTGTGTAATTAGTGAAGTCACAGAGCGGGCTTTAACCCGCTATTTACCACCAAGACCAAAACAAAGTTCCGTCGCTAAACAACTCGACCCTATCTCTTTCCTGCAGAACTAAGTTTCTAGGAGTTGTCCAACATCCAAAACTCAACTGGAATTTCAATATGGGTGGGCGTAAGGTCTATAGTTCAAATTCGGTTCATAGCCAAGAAAAAGTAATTCCTATACAGACAAAAAGTATGCAACGCAGTTGTGAATGGAAAGTGACCAGACGTACTGCTGAAGGCATAACACTCACAGTATATGGTTAACAGAAATTCATCCTCTGCGTATGCAATATCAAAAGTGCTCGAACGAATTACTACAGACTATAGCCAAACGCGGAATTTGGTCGGCTCTCGTCCTATCGAGGACAACCACCCCTGAGAGTAGTGAACGAACATCAACGACCCAAACCCCTGCACTCCGTTCGGGTTGTGTGTCGAACATCATAAGAGGATAACTTTTGAACTTGCGCGAACCATAAAAAAAAACATAGAAAACCGCACTGCAATGCTTGTGTGTTAAACAACACGCAGCAAATGTGTCATTCAACACGCTTTAAGACTAACAAACAAAGAACAGAGGACAATGTTTCGGACTTGATGAGCCTTGAAGCGTCTTGCTGCGAAAAATGTTCACAGGAATCTTGAGGTTTGACCACGGATCACTTAGTTGGGGGTCCAGTGGATTAACCATTACACCATATGCCCGGGTCCCAATTTGCTTTCCGGCAAAGCTGCATACGGTTGGGAATTTCCCCTTTTGTGTATTTCCATTGAATCAAAAATTGCTACAATGGAAACACGCCTTTTCGTGTGCTGCAGTAACACACTTACCATTTGCAGTGCGGCTAAAAAGGAAGTTTGTGTAGCCTTCTACGTCTGCAGCAAAACTTTCGCTAAAAGGTTGGGACTCAGACCTAAGCTAACCCTGTAGATGTTCACAGACATTATCCGTCCTATGCTCACCTATGGCTAACCTGAATAGCGTCATTACCAATTATTTTGAACTCGCATGTCCAGTCGGCAAGAGGGCGCAGTGGTTAGTGTGTTGGACTCTAACGCACGATGAGCTAGTTCGAATCCCGATAACAGCAACGACATCGAATGTTTATTTCGCGACGATCCTCCTCGGCGGGTTATTGGCAAAACTCCCCGTAGTATACTTGTTTACTTTCCTTTCGGAATCAACATTAAACTGTAGGTCCCTTTCACCTGTGTGAAAAATAAATCACACACAACATGGGTGATTGAGAGAAGTTTGGCTCTGGTCCTTCATGTGGGCTGTAACGCCACCAAAGAAGAAGAAGATGTCCTATTAACAAACCTCCCTGCAGGTAATTGGTCCCCTGGTAGAATGCCGAGCTCCAAAGTCTTCGCAAGGAAGCCAGAAGTCTTCTAAATAGATCGCTCAAATCGAATTCGGAAGATGACTTGCACAAGTATCAGTCGAAGCAGGAAGAATATAAGAAGCTTATTTGTAAAAATTCTCATAAGACCTTCTGCGAAGAGATCAAATTTCTGAGCGTGGCTAGCAAGTTGGTTAAAGTTCTCAAACGGGGAAAGTCGACAAAGCTGGATGCACCCAATACATCTGACGGTACCTTTACTGAGTCTAAAGCGGAACCTCATAGTTTACTGCTTCAGACTAATTTCCCGGGAAATCAGATCGCCATCCGCTCGTTGCACACTCCAATACTGCAATGAAAATTATGAAAACAACTCGGCGTAACTGGTACATTGCGTCGCCCGTGGTAACGACTGAAGCTATTGAATTTGCTGTGGCACTCTTCGATGGCTTTAAATCGCCAGGTACCAACGCACGGCAGCGGCTTCCTACTTTGAAAAGAATTTTCAGTTTTAGTCTAGCACCTGCCGACATACCTATTCCTTGGCGCACGTTGAAAGTAGTCTTTATTTCCAAAAAAGAGGAAAAAGGGATTACTCACTTGCCAAGAATCTTAAAGCCATTCGCCCAACACCCTTCCAGCGCGCTCGGAAGGAGCAAGTACGCGCTGCGCATTTTCGTCGACACTGAAGGAGCTTTCGATAACGCAACATTCGTAAGCATGTGTAACGCTGCCAGACGGCATGGCGTAGCTGAGGCATTGGTCTTGTTGATCAAAGTAATGCTTGTGCACAGGACAGTGACCGCTGATGCAAGTGATCGATGATTGGAGTATAAGAAATGGGCTGTCTTAAGGCCAATGTCGTTCTCTTCACGAGAAGGTGGAAAAATATTGACATGAATACGCTGGTAGAAAAAGACACCCCATCCCGGTTTACAAGGAAGCTAAGTGCCTGGCAGTCTTCTTAGATAGTAAGCTTCTTTGGTCAAAGCATGTAGAGTCAAAAAACCATCAAAGCGCTGTCAGCTTTCTGGCAATGCAAAGGAGCTTTTGGCAAAACATGGTGCCTATTGCCGGCAAAGGTCATCTGGATCTACACGGCAATGATAAGATCCATAATCTCATATGCATCGGTTGTCTAACACGCAAACACGTCGTAGCCTCTTTCACCAAAATCCAAATAACGTATTGTCTCAGCTGTACAGGGGCTTTCCCAGGACGCCGGGTGCTGCTCTAGATGCTATCATGAACCTTCCACCCCTGGACATATTTATCAGAGGGGGTGCTCTGAAAGCCGTGTCTCGTCTCAAGAGAAATGGCTTTTGGCATAACCCGCACAGTGTGCTTGCGCAGGAAATGTCCTGCGGCCCTGTCTCATGGACATGCCTTCTGACGCATTGAAGCCTCCGAACAGGGTCACCATTTGTTCTTTAAACCAGTTTTGTCATCAACCGCTTGTATCAGTATGTTTTGGTTCGTTACCGTGTTGTAAGATCCAGACAAGGATAGGTTTTCATCAGCACCTCCCATATGCTATGTTTATTTTTCAATATTTCGATACATACCGTATGAACTGCTGCGCCAGATCATCCGATATTATAGTGTGTGCTTTACTTTAAGACGGAAATCTAGTTTCCTTACGGCAGAAACACATGGGTTGTAAGGAAAAAAACTGGCAGTTTATGCCACGGTAATAACACTTAGTGCCTTCTTTACTATAGTGGTCCTGTTAATGGTGAAGCAAGTACTTTCTTCTTCTTTTCCGGCGCTACAATTCATGGCCAACCTGGATAACCTTTTAAAAACCTCTCCAACTGACACGGTCTTTCGCCAGCAGACTCCATTGCCGCAAGTCTAGTTGGTTAGCGTCCTCTTCCACATGGTCGTCCTTGACCGCGTCGCCCCTCGGGGTTGGATTCAAAGACCTTCCGGGTCTACATGACCTAGCCATCTTCGGCGTTGGATCCGAAGACGCCGTCGTATACAGCCGCTATACAGCCCGTACAGTCCACTATTAAGCCTTATCCTTCACTCCCCTTTATGCTCGTTTTCCCTCAAAACGAGCAAGGGCCTCCTCATCCACTTTCGATAAGGTCCATGTCTCTACGCCATAAAGCAGGACCGGAATGGTCAGTTTGGTTTTTCGAGGGAGCCCAAAGAACGGTTGGCAAGAGTTACTCTGCGTTTGATTTCGGCACTGATGTTTGATTTCGGCACTGATGTGATTCTTTCAAGGACATGATATCGTGTCGCCCTGTCTAAAATCTTTTTTGACATTAAAGGTATCGGTCAAATCGCTTCCGAACCTAGTGGAGTAGCGAGAGTTCTCCAATGTCATCCTGCACAATCTGACGAGTTTGGCAGAGACGACAGAACTAGACTAGGCGTTGTATAGTTCGTCTCTATTTATTCTGTCGTACGCAGCCTTAAAGTCGACAAACAGATGGTGCGTGCCGATCTGGAACTCGTTGGTTTTTACCAGGATCTGCCGCAGTGTGAATATTTGATCGAAAGTAGACCGCCCGGGCCTGAAACCACACTGATATGGAGCAATCAGTTTATTAACGAACGGTTTCAGGCATTCACACAGTGCAGCAGAGAAGATTTTATAAGCGATGTTCAGGAGACTTATACCTCTGTAATAGGCGCAGACAAAGGGGTCTCCTTTCTTGTGGATCGGGCAAACGATACTAAGATTCCATTCATCGGGTATGCATTCCTCTGACCATATCTTACAGATGAGCTGGGTTATACTTCCAACCGGATCATCCCCAGCTGCCTCAAAGAGCTCTCTTGGTAGTCCGCCTGCTCCAGCAGCTTTGTTGGACTTCAGCTTAGGAAAAGTATTCCATATCTTACAGATGAGCTGGGTTATACTTCCAACCGGATCATCTCCAGCTGCCTCAAAGAGCTCTCTTGGTAGTCCGCCTGCTCCAGCAGCTTTGTTGGACTTCAGCTTAGGAAAAGTATTCCTAACTTCGTCCAGGTCGGGGGGAAGGAATTCTCTACTATCATCGTCCGCTGTGAATGGGTCGCTCCGCCTGTTTTGTCATCGCCGTTGTACAGTCTGCAGAAGGAGGTCTTTTCAGATTCACAGTTTGCGAGATCCACTACTAGGTTTACATTTTCGTCCCTGCAGGCTTCCATTCTGGCCTTATATCCCCTATCTTATAAGAGAATAAAAAAGCTTAAATCTCCCCCAGTTGCCCTCTTCCGAATAAAGAAAACTGATTGCTTACCTCATTTTTAACAGTTCTTTCAAAAAACCTCAACACGTGCTATTCAACCCTGACCCTCCGGAGAAAATGTTCAAAAATTAATTCAATCACGTCAATGGCAAGTGACTTCCCGTCGAGTTCAAATTAAGACTAAAATTAAGTTAATTTCCACGAAGTTTTAAAAAAACATAAGAATACCAAAATGACACCCACCAAACTGTCATACTCTCTTCCAAAGCTTAATTGCTAGTAATATGTTCTAGCTTGAAACCCTTTCTTATTTCTACTTCCAATCGTGTTGGTAATGAAAACCCCCGGGATTGCCTGTTTCCCGTCACTAAAGAAAACAACAAAAAATGTTAAATTCATTGCAGAACTTATCCCCTAATTTAGATATCCTTTCCCCCTTTCCACCTACTACTCATGTTTATGTTCCTTACGTGAGGCCGACCGGCGAACAAATGAAACAAAGGACGACAGGAGAAAAAATAAAAAAATAACTCTTAAGGAGAGAGCAGCTCTTCTCCGTTGAATGCTGCTTTTTTCCATTTAACGTACTTGTCACTTGCCGTGTGGCATTATGCGGTGCTTTACCGTGTTGTGCTAAGGATTTGCGTGACCCTGATTGTGTGTGCATGTGTGTTAAGGATCCTGTTTCAAGGAGACCTCCTCCCTCGATGACTCGAAATATATTCAAAAGAAATAAAGAAAACAACAAAAAAGAAAAGAAAGTAGACGTGAATCCAGGACTTTCTTTTCTGCGGGCCTCCTCCCCGTCCCAGTCGTGTGTTCGTCCCTTCATCCCTTTATTTTTTGTGTGCAATTTACGAGCACAGGATACCATGTGTCACGCGCACACAACTGGGTAATCACTTTGATTGTATTTAGATTTGAAAGGGAAATGGCAAAAGGAATTCTCGGATAATGGTCTCTGAATACCCCAACTGAATGTCCCGACCCTGAATGGCGGGCGTAAAAGAGGAGGGTCGCCTCTTTGGGGTTAGTCGTCCTTAAGACGAAGGAATTTTCATTGTTGTTATCGGGATTTTCTAATCGATCGATGTTTTGGCGGGTGGGGGTTGAGGGAAACCAAAGAATCGAAATAAAAATACTAATATCCAATGAAAAGGAGGTTTTTACGACGATGAAAATGCCTCGTCCATGTGCCAATGTCCAGGTGAGCCATGGTGGTATAACCTCTGACCCAGTTTTCCGTCGAAATGTATGTCCCGCGGGGGCCGGATAGTGTACGGAGTTGTGTCAATATGAAAGGGGGAGTGTTTTCTTTCTTTTTTCCTGTTTTCCTTTTTGGATCCTGAAATGAAGAGATCTTATCGGTTGCGATGGCAATGATGATGATTAGACTTGGGATCTGACTGAGGATGTTACTGGGGATGGCCCCAATCCGCAGTTGCTTTTGAAATTTATATTGCCAATCTCGGTGGAGGCTTTAATGTGGATTCTTTCTTTTTGTTTGATTTTCGGTTTTTCCGTGTTACTTGCTCACAGTAAATGGCAACGGAATACAGGTGTAGCCTAGAGTACATAATTTATTTTGTCAATGCAACTAATAGCGTATTGGAAATTCCTTTGAAATTACGCTCTTGGCTAAGGAGCAGCTTTGCCAATTTTGGGCTTTAGAAGTCTGGCTTGATATCAGTCTATGAAAAGAAGGTACCTGGACCACGGGAAACTAACAAATTGGAATCTAAACCAAGTCTTTGTTGTATCCTCATCTCTAGTGAGGTTAAGGAAGCTGAGCCGGGATATCAGCCTAAACGAACAAATTGAGTTCTTTTCCAAACTCAGCGTTCCGCTAAAGAAGATGTGCTTCTAAAGTCTATTGCATCGATATATGATAGCGATGAAGCGGCTTTTCAGCTCAATGCAGCACTCATCTCATCCTTTAGAAACAGCTGTACTCCCAGAACAAGTACACTCAAGCGGTGTACCCTGGTGAAATGCACATCTCGAATCTCTAAAGAAACAGGTGAGATCTCTATTTAACAGAGCCAAACGAAATAATATATCTGCTCAAACGAAATACAACCTCGAACTGAGGAATTCCAAGAAAATGTTTTGGAAAAAACCATGCAAGAACATAGACTCGCTACCAACTACGCCCCGACCCCATAAAGCGCTATCCCAAGAGCACACACATGGACTCGGGCTGCTTCGTAAATCAAACATTACCTTTACTGTCAATCGCGGAGAAACCCTGGTGACTTTGCTTGAGGTGTACTGCCCTGGTTCTACTCCCCAGTCGATGCCTTCCGACGATCAGACGAACGTCTTAAGTAGCATCGAAAGTAGAATGAATAGCCTCTCTGGGAAACTTTTGACTTTTTAACCCCGATAGAGCTAAATGCGCAATTGGCCCAATTAAACCCTATAAGGCCCCGGGCAAAGACGGTGTCTTTCCTACTATCTTGCAGAGAGGCCTGGACACTATTTTATCACCGCTGATAGTTCTTTTTAGGTCTTGTTTCAACCTGGGCTACATTTTCCAAATCTGGAGAGAGGTCAACCTTTTCTTCATCCTTGACATTGGAAAGCCAAGTGAACAACCTAAATCCTATCGAGAATGCGCTACACCACCTAGTGGCGCGTATTGAAAATAGTTTCACACTCAAGGAGATTGCGATTTGCGATTCGTTTCACCCCTTCTCTGGTCGATAGTTATCGATGACCTACTACGCAAGCTAACCACTCGTGGCTGCGAGGTCATCGGATATGCTGATGATGACCTAGTAGTCATTGTTACGGGCAAGTGCGAAACTGATGCCCGTGAGCGCATGAAGCTCGCGCTTCAGTTATCTCTGACTGGATAGGGAGGGTTTATCAATTGACACAGTAAGAAAATCTTAGTGCCGTCTACAAAGAGGAGACGGGTACAGCCCTGCTCTGTTTTTCTAAATGGCACAAACAAAGGATTTTCAGAAGAAGTTAAGTATCTAGGTATTGACCTCGATCGCAGACTCAACTGGAACACTGGTTATATGTATACCGCGATAATAACAACTATCATCACCTACATGTGTATGCGTCCACGGTATGGCGGACAAAAGTTGAGCTAAAAACGATAATCGTTAAGCTTCAACGCCTTCAGAGACTAGTTTGTCTCGGTATTACAAGCGCTAAGCCAACCTGCCTCACGGCAGCCCAAGAAGCACTCATTGGGTGGCCGTGGTGCAGTGGTTAACATCATCGACCGCCGAGCGGAAGGTTTATGGTTCAAATTCGTTTCATAGCCAAGAAAAAGTAGTTTCTATACAGCCAAAAAGTATGCAACGCTGTTGAGAATGGAAAGTGACCAGACGTACTGCTGCAGGCATAACACTCACAGTATATGGTCAAACGAAATTCATCCTCTGCGTATGCAATACTAAAAGTGCTTGAACGAATTACTACGGACTATAACCAACGCGGAATTTGGTCGGCTCTCGTCCTATCTAGGTCTAGGACAACCACCCCTGAGAGTAGTGAACGAACATCAACGACCTTAACCACTGTACTCCGTTCAGGTTGTGTGTGTCAACACATCATAAGAGAATATAAAAACTCTTGAACCTGCGCGAGTCTCTAAAAAAAAAAAAAAAAAAAAAATTGGACTTACTCCGCTGCACCCTTTTATTAAAAAGATGGCATTACGCAGTGCAATCAGAATTCTTCGTTTGCCATGTAGACCCATGGGTCACATGTCCATCTTCCCGAACTGGATATGATTACCATGGTCTCGAACGCATTACCACACACCTTCACTTTTGAAAAGAGATTTGAGATATTGATCAGAAACCGCTTAGCATGGGCAACTAGTGATCCCTTGCTTAATGTCAATGGCCTTAGGTGCTATACTAATCCGAGAGAATGTCTTGTCTTCTGGCGTTGGTACCGGTACCTTTGGACCAAATCGTAAGATCTCGAAGGGCCTGGGAATGGGTCCTAGCATCTTTCAAGCAGGATTACATGCCATCCTAACTTGCGTCAATCTAAACTTACAGACTGGCATAAGAGAAGTAACCATCAACATACTCTCTGATAGCCAAGCAGCGCTAAGTTCGTACAGCACGAACTCAAATGCTATGATGCCCTACAAGACCTCGCCAAAAGAAACAAGCTCAAACTGCGCCACAAAGGTATTAAGGGCAATGTAATTGCTGATAAACTCGCCAGGAAAGGTTACAGCGAAACATACTTAGGTCCTGTGACTTTTTGCGGTACTTCCAAATCTAAGATCAATTTCTTCTTAGACAAGTGGGAAAAATCGCCAAACCTGTCCTTTTGAATCCGCGTTCAGGAACTTCGCCAATCAAAGCGACTTATACGGCTCCTGAATAAATACTCTACTATCATACCCACACCTAATAGAGTAGATATCAGAAGACTTGTAAGCTGCCTCTCTAGACACTGCGGTCTGAGATATCATCTTAACAAAATTAACCTCTCGTCTGAAACCGAGTGCCGACTCTATCTTGAAGACGAAGAGACGGCAGAGCACATACTGTGTGTGTGCTTCTCTCTGCCATCTCAGAAAGCGTATCCTTCTCAGTGAAGTTATGACTCCTGAGGGATCATCTCGGCTCATACGAGAAGCATTCTCAACTTCATTAGGGAAGCTCATAGGCCAATCGGTTAGCAGTGCCTAATGCTAGTTCATAGCACTAGCCCCTCAATTAAAAAAAAGAAAAAACTGTGGTCTACGTGCGACCCGCAAGGCCCACGCGACTAACGTGGGAAAAATTAAATCATCTATTTAATTTCACATTTTTTCATTTTTAACCCCCGACGCAATAAGAGCAGTGTTTTAATTTTAAGGCGCATGTGTGTCTGTCTGTGGCATCGTAGCAACCGACAAATTGACCGATTGCGAAGCATTTTTTTTATTTGCAAGTTAACGAAGATTTCTTCAGGTGTTCAAGGTCTCTTTTTATTAGCTGTGATAGGATCCTCATCCGATCACTGCAGTCAATCAGCATCGGGCGCGGTCAGTACTTAGATAGGGAACTGCTTGGGAACACCGCGTGTTGCTGGCATAAAGCCGCATTTTACTGTCGCTCCATGTAACCCAGGGTAAGGAAACACACACTCATGTACGCACATTAAACAATCTATTGCTCATAATCTGCTCACGTACGTGTGCAATTTCGATTGCTGACATTTTCTAATTTAAGCTTTATAGAAAATGACGCCATGTTATAAAAACGGAAAATAAAAAAAAAATTTTCAAGTGAATTGTTTCCATGTTTTATCATTCTGCATACAACTTCCGATCAGTAAGTCAACTAATTTTGGCTCACGAACGCGAGTGTGTGAAACATGTGTGTTAAACAGAACCCACGTTACAGAGTGCACATAAGTGTGCGTTCTCTTTGACGAACATATGTATGTATGAAGTGCGCACAGGGGTGTGCTTCTACAAATGCACTCACTCGTAGCCCACACACATAGCCAATAACTTATGAGCGCGTGCGTTTAATAATTGCTCACTGGGTAGCGCACGTTAACAAGCAGCTCAGAAGTGTGCGTTTCCCTACCCAACCACAACACTGTCCTAGGTTCTCGTCCAATCACCGCAATCTACCAGCGTTGGGCGCGGTTAGTACGTACATGTGAGACCGCTTGGGAACACCACGCGTTGTTCTTTTTTTTTTCCCCATTTTTTAGTTATTACATTTCTTACGAAAAACGGACCGATTTCTTTGGTTCTCGAGATAATCGAGGCGAAAATTCCGCACGTACATACGCGCATACGCACATACATCTCTATAAAAATCTTGGATTTGGATTCTGGTGACCTCGAAACGTGGAGATACATATGTCATAATTTGGAATTCGCAAATTCGACCCCATTCCATTGGGAAGTTAAAAAGACAAATCCTTAGACTCGCTGAGTGATATTATTTCTATTCTGAATCAAGCTTTAAGGCACTGATTTCAAGAAAAATGCATCAAACAACCCTTAAAGCTACATAGGGACGAAATAACAAGGATCAGCACGAAGCTTGCCCTAAGCCACTTTCATAACCTTTTATCCTTGTTACGAACTACCAAATCCGATAGGAATCTACCTAAATACGAATTCCGAATATTATAATTTCCCACATCGAAAACCCAAAAAGCGAAATAGAAATAGCAGAGAATCAGGAAAAAATACACGAAATAAGATGAAACTAAATGCACATCCACTCAAATGAAATTATGTTTCCCGATTGCCGCCAGGAAATTCCATTTACCTAAGCCCCAGAGGCATTCTACTCTCTGCTCCCGTTCTATTCGTACTCCATGTCGTCGGCGTAGTACGAGTACTTGTTCAGCCAACCTTATTCCACTCCAATCTACCTGGCTGTTTGGTTTCTTGTTTTCTGTTTTTTGAATGACATCCTGCTACCCGACAAATGGAAGAACCTAGTGAAATGACAACCCTCGTCAACGTTGCTTACTGACACAGCCCGAAGAAGGGCAACACACGATAGGCAAGTTCGAGTATAAGCAAAGTACAGAATGTAATCAAATCAAGGATAATTGAAGATGAGTCGGAATTAAAGTGAAGTTTTGGTGTAAAAATGTCAGAAAGTACCCCAGATACGAAGGGCTATTCCAGCTTTTTTCGAGCTGCTGTCACTACTATGTATGAGAGACATGCTCGACTGTCTGTCGTTCTATTCTTATTCGGAAATGTCATGAAATATGACTTTCACTTTTTTCCTGTTTCGTCCTTTTTTTATTTCGGATTTTCTGCTCGTGCTAGTCGGGTTGTGATTACAAATGGCTCCAATGCGATTGACTGATATTCGCCCGTCACAGAAACGGAAGAAAAGTGGTGCGAGAAGAGTTGGTTCAAACAACTCCAAGGGGGAACTGTAACTAAGCGAACATCCTCGGAATCCTTTTTTGGTGGCTTTTCATTTCATGTGCAGCATTGAGTAATTTTTCATTTACTTTGAGTTGTTTGCCTTTTTTGTTGTTGTTTGTTGTGTTTCCCCCCTTCGTTTTGATGGGAAATATAGAAAATTCATTTAATTTTATGGAATGGGTCATTTTTCACTGACTGACACTTTTTGTTGGACACCCAGTTCGGGTTGTTGTGTCGGGGCTTGTGTCTTTGGTCACTTAACGAGGTTTTTGCTTTTCTTCCTTCCGATCCCTCCATCAATTGGATTTGTTTTCTTTTTTCTTTTTGAGTTTTCAGTGTTTGAACTCAAAGAAGCAATGAAGCAACACTGAAAAACGAAAAAGGAGTGAGAGACAACTCGAGTGGTCGTCGGGAACAATCCCCTCGGATCTTTGTTGCTTTAGTGCCGCTTAGGGTTTTTAATTAAAATGAATGATTTGGTTGTTTCGTTGGTCGCAAGTTGGAAAGTAGAGAATTTATTTAATTGATACAAATCGTTTATGTTGAGAATGTAATTGGGGTGAGTTTCGATCTGATTGCTTTATTGGTGTAAACCGATGACACAGCTGATTAGAAGGGTTGTTGCTGATTAACCAATGACATATGGCCTATATAGGGTCCTTGCCTTAAAGGTTTACTAGATAGAGTTTCTACTTACCTACTTTGGAGGCGCTACAGTCCGGTGTGAACCCGGGCGTTAACCAATAAGCTTCTCCAACTGGCACGTCGTTTGCCAATTGCTTCCAGCGCCACACGCTCAGTTGGTCAAGGTCCTCTTCCACCTGTGTGGGCCACCCTAGAGCACCTTTGCCGGCGATAAGCCCCATGTTTTGCCAAAAGCTCTTTTTCGTTGCCAGAAAGCTTTCAGCAATTTGCTTGTTTTTGACTCAACATGCTTTGACCAAAGAAGCTTCCTATCTAAGCTGACTCCCAGGAACCAGGACCGCGATGGGAGTGCCTTTTAGTACCAGTTGATTTATGTCAGTATTTTTCCTCCTTCTCGTGAAACGAACGACATCGGTCTTAAGAGGATTAACCGACAGCCATTTCTTGTACACCAATAATCGATCACATTTAGCGCCGCCTGTGCTTTGAGACTGACAGTTGCGACATCCGCATAGGCCTGGTCATAGATTACAAGGCATCGGGACCATCAAGCAGAGAGTCGACCACCTCCACCTTGTGGGCAGCCCCTGTTTACGCGGGATTCGACAAATGCATTGAGGCCTGCACCAGTGGTCAATGTCCTGTACACAAGCATTGCTTTGATCCGCAAGACCAGTGCTTCATGGATGCCATGCCGTCGGGCAGCGTTACACATGCTGTCGAAAGTTGGGTTATCAAGAGCTCCTTCAATGTTGACGAAAATGACAAGCGCGTACTCTTGTCTTTCGAGCGCGCATTCAATTCTTCCAACTAGGTTTTGAAGTGCAGTCTCGCAGGATTTTCCGCGCTGATAAGCATGTTGCATCTCCGAATGAGAATGCATTCGAAGGTCAACATTGCGCATGTGAATCTCTACCAGTCTCTTCATGCTTTCAGCAGAAAGGATGTTAGACTAATTGGTCTAAAATCTTGGCACGTGAGTAGTCCTATTCTCCTGTTTTTGGAATAAAGACTGCTTTCACCGTGCGGCAAGAAAGGCTACTGCCAGACTAGCAGTGAAAGTTATTTTCAAGATAGGAAGCAGCTGCCGTCAGTGCCTGGTGATTTAAAGCCATCGAAGGATGCCACAGCAAATTCAATGGCTTCAGTCGTTACCAGGGATAAACAATGAGATGCCAAACTTTCGTACGTCTGCCCGTTGATCCCCGCAGGGGTTGGTTTTTTTTTGTTTTTATTACACCGATACTATGCGTGTTATTCTCCGTTTAAAAACGACGCTATTGACTAACACAATGATAGTCTTAAGACGTCGATGTGTAGAGTCAAGACGTGGCAAAATGGTCGCAACAAGGCAAAATGACATAGTCAAGACGCCGTCAAACCGCAACGCGTTTGTAGGGGCTAGTTGTCAAAATGCCTGTCAAAGCCAAAAGATTGGTATCTCATTCTTTATCCCTGGTCGTTACCATGCGCGACGAAATATACAAGCTACGCATTTTACGTACGTATTTTAATCATTTCCGTTGCAATATTGAAGTGTGCAACGACCGGTGGCGATCTGATTGACCGGGAAATAAGTCTGAAGCAGTAAACCAAGAGTTTTCGCCTTAGACAAGGTAAAAGTACCATCAGATTTTCTGAGTGCATTCAGCTTTGTCGATTTTCCCCGTTTGAGGACTTTAACCAACTTGCTACTCGCTTTCAGAGACTTGATCTCCTCGCAGGTCTTATAGGAATCACTTTTCGATTTACGAATAAGCTTCTCATGCTATTTCTGTTTCGAACGATACTTGTTCCAGTCATCTTCCGAATTCGATTTGAACGATATATTCAGGAGACTTATAGCCTCTCTGCGAAGACTTTAAAGCTCGGTATTTCACTAATTTCCTGCAGGAAGGTTTGCTGACAGGACATGCGAGTTCAAAACAATTGGTGATAACACTATTCAGATTATGAACGGCATTCTCTACCAATTATTTCGTTCTAAGTTTAAGTGGGGAATGAGTGGATTTCTCAAGCTCCTCTCTAAACCGTACCCAGTTTGTTTGCTTTATTGGAGTAAACCGATGACTCAGCTGGGCTGTTGCTAATCAAACGATGACATGTGGCTTATATAAGGTTTTTGTTTTTATGGTTTAATAGAGTTTCTATTTACTTACTTTGGTGGCCTCCTCATCCACTTTCATTAAAGTCCAGGCTTCCGTGCTATAGAGGAAGACCGGGACGATTACAGTTTTGTATAGCGCAAACTTGGTCTTTCGGGAGAGGGCTCTATTCCTCAATTGCCTCTTGAGCAGAAAGAGGCAGCGGTTGGCAAGAGTAATTCTGCGTTTGATCTCAGCGCTGGTGTTGTTGTCGCTGGTCACCAGTGAGCCAAGATAGACGAAGTCCTTGAGCACTTTGATATTGTTGCTGCCAATATTGACGTTCTGGCCAAAATGTTCCCAACTTTTTTGAATGAAAGCATACATTTTTTTTTGCCCTCATTCGCCGAAAGACCCATTTTATCCACTTCTGCTTCAATGTCAATGGCCAGTAAGTCTCGTATGATATTTTCAAGTACGATGTTGAAAAAGTTACAATACAGTGCATCCACTTTGGTTGCGTTGCAGCCCATGGAGGGCCAGAGCCAAGCTTCTCTCAATCACCCATGTCGTGTGTGACTTATTTTTACAGAGGTGAAAGGGACCTACATTAAACATGCCGATCACAAACGGCGTGAGTCGAGAAGCTTTTTCATGGCAAGTATACATACTATGGGGGGTTTTGCCAATATTCCGCCGAAGAGGGACGCCGCGAAATAAACATTCGATGACGTTGGTGTTACCGGGATCCGAATTCGCTCATCGCGCGTCGGCATCCAACAAACATTTTTTTAGCAGTCATTAAAATTAAACTTACAAACCTCGCCATGACTGAGATGAACCTGAGATGGGCCCAGGGGTACATCTGCCTGAACGCCAGGCAAATCCGGCCTCGGCTTGACAGTCAACTGACCAAGGGACTAATCTCCTTAAAATGAACTGATATCTACAAAATGATTGGTGTCATCAGCGGACACTGTCTCATTGGTAGTCACGCACAAAAAGTAGGGCAAGTTTCAAACGACTTCTGCAGAAGTTGTTTAGACGAAGAGTAGGCCGAATCCATTCATCACCTACTCTGCGCGTGTGCGGCTCTCTGATCAATCAGGAATCGCTACCTAGGATCCTAGTTTCTTATCGACTTGACTGATGTCAGGATAGCTGACCATATTAATTATTTAAGAAGCTGTAAGTGGGTCCATTAATAGGGTTCAACCTTCCTCATAGCAATATTGCGGGCCTCTGTTTGTTAATGGGTTGGACAAATGCAGTTTTTCACCTACTCAAAACGAACCCAGGATAGTAGGCAGGGTAATAAAGCTTATCCAGCGATTTTGCTAGCGTAGAAAAGACCTCTTCAGGACTATTGCGGAAATACTATCTGGACCAGTGGATATGTGTATGTTGAAATCTTTGAGAACCCTCTCAACTATACGTGCACGTGCAGGCGGAAAAAGCATGTCCGATGAATGGAATCTCAGCATCGTTTTCCCGGTCCATAAAAAAGGAGACCCCTATAACTGCGTCAACATGATAAATCTCGTTAACTTCGCATATAAGATCTTTTCTACCTGAAACCATTCGTAGACAATTTGATAGGTTCCTATCAATGTGGCCAAGAAAATCCACGATGTAATAAATATTGACACACAACGGTAGGTCTTGGAGAAGACCCACGAATTGAAGGTCGACAAACACCACCTTTTCGTCGATTTTAAAGCCGCATATGACAGTGTCTATAGGGACCAGCTATATGGAGTCATGTTATGTTTCGATATCCCTGCCAAACTCGTCAGATTGTGCAGGAGAATTTCCGCTGCTCCATTAAGGTCGACAATGAGTTAACCGAAACCTCCGATGTCAAAAAAAAAAAAAATTCTAACTGGGCGATGCTCTTTAGTGTAATTTTTTCAACATCTTTCTCGACAATATCGTGCGGGATTCACTGGCCAATACAGGAGGCACGGTCTTCTTCAAGTCTGCACAATTGCTCGAATACGCTGATAACATTGATGTAATTGGGAAAACGCAACGAGACGTCAATGTAAGCATTAAAGCCGTGGTCTGTAGTTCAAATTCGCTTCATAGCCAAAGAAAAAGTTATTCCTTTACGGACAAAAAGTATGCAACGCAGTTCTGAATGGAAAGTGACCAGACCTGCTGCAGGCATAACACTCACAGTATATGATCAACTGACATTCATCCTCTGCGTATGCAATACTAAAGGTGCTTGAACGAATTACTACGGACTATAACCAACGTGGAATTTGGTCGGCTCTCGTCATATCTAGGACAACCACTCCTGAGAGTTAACGAACATCAACGACCCAAACCACTGCACTCCGTTCAGGTTGTGTGTATATAAAACACATCATAAGAGAAATTAAAAAGAAACTCTTGAACCTGCGCGAGTTTCTAAAAAACAAAAAAAAAAAAAAAAGCCCCCGAAGTGAGTAAGAAAGACGCACAACACCGACGTCTTGGTCTGAACGTCACTATTGGCAGCTATACCTCTGATTTAGTCAAGGATTTCGTCTACCTTGGCTCATAATAAGCCAGTAAGCGGTAACGAAACAAGTGTTGAGATTAGACGCCAACTGCGGTTTCTTCGGGCTCCAGAGGCAATTGAGTAGTAGAGCCCTCTCTCAGAAAACTAAGGGGAACCTCTATCAAACCTTGATCATCCCGGCCTCCTCTACGGTGCAGAGCCTTGGACCTTTTCAAAAATGGATGAATAGGCACTTGGTCGTTTCGAGAGGAAAATTCTGCTTACAACCTTCAGCCCCGTTTGTGTTTGAGAGAAAATGGAAGAAAAGATTCAGCCACACGTCTAAGATGGCTAGGCCATGTAGAACGAATGGACTTTACAGCTGCGGCCGGAACAATCTTCGACTCCAGCCCGGAAGAACAACTTTGCAGAGGAGGGCTGCGTCTAAGGTAGCGCACACAGGTGGAAAGGGACCTTAATAACAGGGCGTGCGACACTGGAAACAGCTAGCAAAAGATCGTGCTAACTGGAAAGGCTTACTGGTTGAGGTCCATGTTCACTCCGAACTGTAGCACCACCTAAGTAAGTAAGAAAATGCGGGCGGAGACATAGCTGCGAGGTGGACAACAAGGAAGTCAGCTTTGTATAAGGGTGTGACAGCTAGAATGTCGTTGTGGATAAGTGTAAGTATACATGACGAGGCCGAGTTTTTAATGGTTTTGACACATTACCAGAAACGTTTGATATTTTCTTCACAAAACTTGGACAACTCTTTAATTTAGTCACATATGTATCTTGCTCTTTTTCATATAGCAGCAAGAATTATTACCAAACTGCAGCTTTTATCTATTAGTAGATGCCAACAATTAAAACTAAAGTGATTTCAGAGCAAAGCCTATAATCAGTTAAACGAGTTTGCCTTAAATAAGCGGTGTCCGAACAAAAACAATCGACGGAATGATGCTGATAACCTGAAAGATATTAATTGTTCTTGAGTGTCTTTTTGTGCAACAGAGCCTTGTACGATTCGTTCATTAAAATTTCGCACAATTCGGGCAACCGTCGAGCTTTCTGGTCTAGGTGCGACCCGCAAGGCACACATGACTAACTTCCCAGTGGGAAATATTAAAACACTCATTTAATTTCATAGTTTTTCATTTTTATAAGTCTTAAGTTTATGTCGATGAACTTCGAAATCTTCTTCTTCTTTGGTGGCGTTACAGCCCATGAAGGACCAGAGCCAAGCTTCTCTCAATCACCCATGTTGTTTGTGATTTATTTTTCACACAGGTGAAAGGGACCTACAGTTTAATACCCTCTTCAAGGTATCAAGAAACCATCAATTTGGAGATATCTCATCAATACTATTCATCAACTAAGAATGCTGACTCAACGTTTCGGTAATTATTTGGAAAAAGGCCCTAATCACCGATTTTGATGAAATAAGAATATTTTAAAATAGGCTTTGTCCTTTGTCCGCCTATATATATTTTAGGTGGGACTTTCCTAGTTTCAAAGATATGAGCTTTTGAATTTCCCGTGCAGTATACGGATTTGGCATGTTTTAGTTCAATCATAGTTTTGCCTGGAACTATGCAACAAGTTTAAATAAAAAACAAAATTTTCACGTTTTGTAACTCATAACAGTATCCGGTTTTCAGTGTTTTAGAAGATGCATATACATGATTCTTCTTTTTTTTTTTAATATCTATCACACAACCCGAACGGAGTGTACTGGTTGTGTACTTTCATTACTCTCAAGGGGTAGTTACTCTCAAGGGGTAGTTGTCCTAGATAGAAAGAGAGGAACCGACCGAATTTTCACATTGGTTGTAGTTCTCAACAACTTTTCCATGCACTTGTGGTGTCATATTAGAATTGCACACACAGAGTATGAATTTGGAGTGTTAGCCTTCATCAGTATGTTTAATCACTTCTCATTCACAGCAGCTGTGTTGCATAACTTTTTTTGCCTTTTTTAGTTATTTAATTTCTAACAAAAAACGGCTTAATCGATTTTGCTGAAAACTTAATCAGTTCTAAGCTATGGAATTATGCGTCGAATGAAGCCAGTTCCATGTCAATACCGTCTTCCGTTATCGAGATAATCGGGGCCCATAGGCACATGCGCACATACACTTATATGTATGTACATCTCTATAAAAACCTTGGATTTAGATTCTGGTGACCTTGAAGCGTGGAGATATGTCAACATTTGGAATTTGCGAAATTGGTCCCTTTGAAAGGTAAAAAAATATGAAAAAATATATTCTTTGAGCGCTGTGGCGCAGTCAGTAGTGTGTTAGCCTCTGACGCCGATGACACGGGATCGAATTCCGCCAACAGCCATGTCATCGAACTTGTTTTTCACGGTACTTCTCCTCAGTGGGGTACTGACAAAACCCCCTATAATATAATTATCAAGAAAAGCTTCTCGAATTTCGCCGTTCGGAACCAGCAATAAACTGTAGGTCCCTTTCACCAATGGGTTAAGAAAATCACCCACAACATGGGTGATTAAGACAAGCTCGGTTTTGGTTCTTCATGGACTATAACGCCAATATGCATATGTACACAGAATTAAAAATGTATCGGTTGGCAATAAGGGAAAATGTTTATCCATATGCAAAACTCTGACCCAAATCTGTCAGGCCATAAATGTTAGCAAATATTTCAGCTTTAAATTAAAGGACTGGTTTAAAATGTTCACTACCACGATATTAAACTTGTAGTACGAATTATGACAAACGTTGGCTTGTGAGTTATTTTTCAATATGGCTACTCCGAAATCCTCCTGACACATTTTTCGCAGTGGCATGCAAGATAAAAAAAAAAAAGCAAAGGAACAAAAGTGCAATAAAATCTTTTATTTACTTCAAATTAAAAACAAATTAATCCGCTGCCGCCAGGATCCTTGTTTTATCTCTCCACCCGCTCCCCATATTCAAAACCACTTTCAATTAATGCCTTATCCCTGATGTGTTCTTTCTTTTGTGTTCCACTAGTATTTTATTGCATTAAGAAAAAAAAAAAAAGAAAAAAAACTGGAAATCCATCTGACTTTCCAACTATCGCCACTACAGATCGTATACAGATATTTCACTCCTCGCTCGGTAATTTGTTGATAGGGATTTTTATACACCAACACACCCAAGCCCATCGGAAGGATAATAATACAAATTACGATCCGGCAGCCACACTGCTGCATTGCAATATGGAATGGTGGCAGCGAACAACTGATTGCAGAAAAATGCAAACTCAACTTAAAAGGAATTTTAATTCGCATTTTACACGCTCGGAGAGCATAAATATGTCAGATGGTGGCGGTGGTAATAAAAAACAGGATGCGGGAGGGAAAAAGCAAAAAAACAATTTGGAAAAACACGAAAGCAACAACAACAAATAAGTGGACGTTAATATCCAGCTTTAATGGATCCATCCATAAAAAAATGGATAAACAGAACGGCAAAAAATCAGAAAGCGCCACAAGCTGCCGAGATGGAGATTCTTGCCGCTGTATAACGGTGTGAAAATGAGCTACACGCATACAGACAATGGAATCGTATCTGCACGGCATATGGCCGATGCCGATCGGAATTTTCGCATTTTAAATGATTTTAATGGGCTTAATCTGTAATATGCACTTTGTAATTGTAATTTAATGTCCTTGCGCGTTTACACTGATTAAAATTGCAGGAAAAAGGACAGCACCACTATCGGCAAGGCCTGAGTGCTCGACAGTGCTCCCATTCATTTCGTTTTTGTTTTTCTTTATTTATTAATATGATAGTATACAACATTATAAAGAAATTACTCTCGACAACCACCATCAACCCTTACGTCACCAACCCTTACAAAGAGCAAACAAAACAAAAAATTATAAATTAAATCATGATAAGGGATGGAAAAAAAGGATTCAAAGCACACGCTAGATTCGCTACAGTCTGCCTTTTCTCCTCCCTTTATTTTGCTCATTGTTTTCCGTTTTTTGTGACCATTTGACAGAGGGTGCCAGCCACCTCCACCCTGTGCTGCATGTGCAAATGAGTCGTTATCAACGTGGTTTTGAATACATTTCACGGTCGAATTAACGGCGCGGTATTTATGACCATATTTCAATTTGAATTTATATTCTATGCGGTAGAAAAAAGGTAAGAGATACTCGTGTATCTGGCGCCGATTAAGAGATGTAAACCGATAGAATCACGATTGGCTTTACATGAATCATTCATTTAAATGTGGTTAAAAAAAATCTTGAATTTTTGTAGGGCCGTTTTTCTAATGGAAGTAATCTGTCTGCATAGGGAGCCGTATGAGTCACGGTGGGGTTACTAACGAATTTGTTATTTTCGTCCATGTTTTTTAAGGCCTTCCCAAAATCGTGTGCGGCTTTTGTGACAGAGCTCAAGCACGTCAACTAGAGTCCTTTTTCTTCAGCTGATAGGGGCAGACCTTGTCGGAAGGTATGCAAATTCGGCGGCATTTAAAACTGACTGACTTTATTTAAAACTTAGACCGTCAGCTAACACCTTTCTGCATATCTGTGCGAGAAATATTTATAAAGTCTAATGCATTAAAGGCAATTCATCTTTTCAGGCCAGCAATCCATCCGTCTATCCTTGGCGGGCATGCTGCTTTCAGTCGGAAAGACCGCGATCACTTGGTCTTTATACCAGAGATTCCGTCATCCCATTCTTCTCGAAACGGGAAGCTTGGATTCGAATACCCTCTTAACTGGAGCGTTGGTGTCTATGCACTCGATGTGGTCGCGCCATGGTAGTCGACGGATTTTTGCCTTCCGGACTATATCACATCTTTGTACAGCTCATAGAGTTCGCGGTTATGTCCTCTCCTCCATTCGCTTTCCTCGCAGACAGGACCGAATATCCGAAGGAGCCATGAGTTCATCTCATTTGGATACCTGGGCACAGCGGCCATACAGGCAACGAAAAGGCGGACCTACTAGCAAGGAAAGGCTCTGCATCACCATTTATGATGCCACGGCCTTTCTGCGGCATACCCATCAGCACCACCAAATGCTGCATAAACAATTGGTTAAGGAACACGACGGATCACTACTGGTTACAAACGGAAGGTAGCAGGCTTGGCTGTTCCTCCCAACTACATCCCTCAAATGAATGAAACAACTTCTCATGCTTTCGGGGAGTCAGATTCGTTTAATGACAGGTTTCCTTACTGGACACTGCCCAGTCAATAACCACCTCAAAACAATGGGCATCATACAAGATGACACTTGCCGAATGTGTAATGAAGACGAAGAAATAGCAGAGCACATACTATGCCACCGTAACTGCCTGCTCAGTACATGTCATCGTCACCTAGGCAAGTATTATCTTGAAGCAGAAGAAATCGCTGCTAGCTCACTCAAAAGCATACTAAGTTTTATCACGAACTCACATCACAATAGGCCCACTCGTGGCCGCAGTGATCAGGCGACTCTGTCCCACCCCCTTATCCTATCTATCTATCTATCCGAAGGAGCCAAGGATCAACTCTGCTATTCTGCTTATAGTCCAGCTTTCGGCTTCATATGTATACCAGGACTGGCAGGATAAGGGTGTTGTAGAGCATAACCTTGCTTCAGATAGGAGCTTGGATCCTAACTGTTTTGACAAACGAAAGTAGCGGCGGTTGCCGAGTGTGATTCTGCGCCGGATCTCCATTTTGATATCATGCGTGGAGTTTATGATTGCCACGGGGTATGTGAACTCCTGCACCACCTCGAAGTTTTAGCTGCCCATCGTTATATTTTATTCTAGGTGATGGGTGGTGGACCGCTATTTTGTTGAGAGATGTGAAGAAACGAGCTCGTTTCGCCCGATATTCAATCGCCGTGAAAACTTCCACAATGGTGCGCTGGGACCTCGCGACAATTTGTGGAAGAAAAACGCCTTTCCTGTTGACGTTCCGCACTATTTGTTCTAGCACGAGATTGAAGAAGTCACATGACAGCGCATCTTCGTGCTAAAATCCGGTGCTAGTTTCAAATGGCTCGGAGGTCTGGAGCCGAACTGCACAGTACATCGAGTGTATCTTAGCGTGGCTTGACACATCCGGATCTGTTTTTCCGTGATCCCGAATTCAGCCATAGCGTTATATGACTATCATACGCGACTCTACATAAAATCGATAAAGGGGTGGTGGGTATCGATTTGAAACTCGCTGGTCTTCCCCAGGACTTGTCACATCGTAAATATTTGGTCTATAGCCGGAGGCGGGATCTTTTCGTCCACTACCACTCTCTGTTCTCTATTCTCGTTACGTAGCCGCTGGAAATGTTGCTTGAAAACATTCAACATTCCCTGCGGATCGGGAACAAGATTGTTCTCTCGTAAAGCGACTATAAATTCAGGACAACTATGTTCATGGAGTTAAGATCTCCCATTTGCCTATATCACCAACCCGAGGGACGTAAGTTTTTAGAGTGCCTCCAGCGATGAATTCTTTGCTTTTTATTATACTATTATACACCTCGGTTTCAATATGCTTTTTACTACCTTACGCTAGACATAAATGTTCAGAACTACCTCAACTAACTTTATTTTTAGCATTTTTTTTAATATGTGCTCACTCAAGGTATAATAACTTTATTATGTCAGTGGCACAGTGGGGCAGAAGCTAAAAAGGAAGAGGGATAGAAGAGATACCGATGGACATTGTTCTATAATGCTTGCATGTCGTACTGAGGGGGGAAGACCGAATCCGGCAGGGAAGTCCCCATTCATGTGGCTCTGTTACAGAAAGATTTTCTATATTTGACGGTACGGCCGAAAGCGGGCTTCAGAGTATATTGGTGAGCATTCCCAGGGACACCTGTATTGCGGAGGAGATGTTGAAGGGGCGGAATGTAACTAGCTATTTCATCAGAGCATTTTTGTGCAAATAACGTTAAGACAGGTAAAGGCAGGAAACATTCCTGCGATGTTCTAGCGAATCTAATGATTTGGTAATGAGTAATGAGTCACCAATCAGCCTTATCCCGCGATTTTGTATTGTATGCCTAGTAGGTGCAATGAGGTCTTGGATGCTATATATGTATATGTACATATTTTTTTTTTGGTGGCGTTACAGCTCACCCAGAGGCCCAAAGGACCAGATCCAAGCTTCTCTCAATCATCCATGTTGTGTGTGATTTACTTCTTTTTACACAGGTGAAAGGGACCTACAGTTTAATGCTGATTCCGAACCGGTTGAGTCGATAAGCTTTTTCTTAGCAGGTATACAACGGGGTGTTTTGCCAGTATCCCGCCGAGGAGGGGCACCGCGAAATAAACATTCGATGGCGTTGGTGTTATCGAGATCCGAACTCGCTCATCGTGCGCCAGAGTCCAACACACTAACCACTGCGCCACGATCTGCAATATATGATCGTTCCAATTACTCAGTATGGGAAGATTTTCGGTTTCCGAAATGCAAGTGCCATTCATAGAGAGAAATATTTGCCGTATAGGCCCGGAAGCTTAGCCTACGAAGCCTAATATCAAGTCAAACCTCTTGTTATCCTTTGGCCTGGTGCTCTGAATAGTATTAGGAATAAAATTTCCTATGTCGATTCAGATAAGGTTTGCGATAATATCGGCTGTGCCATTCACGTCGTTATCGAGGGAGCATAACAACCAGTCAAAGATCCGAAAGAAGTCGTTAAGGCCGCACCAGTTGGTTTTCTCGTATAGCAATATTCTACTTTTGGGAGCTTTTCTTTAACTGGGAGTGCGAGAATTTAGCTGACATCACGCAGTGGTTGGACGAGCCTAGAGGCGACAATACATCAATCTAGAAATAGTTTCAATGATGTAGAGCCACACCACGTCGGCCCCAAGAGTACGCCATCGTGCGCGAGCAAAAGCGGGACAGTCACAGAGAAAATGCTCTGCAATAATGACTCCCACAAATCTTCTGCAGTCAATTCTCCTTAAAGACAGGAAGAATGCTGCGGATTTGTTACCGACATCGGGGCATACGCGCTTTGCCATCCTGCTACTTGGATAATCCTTCCATCTTACTTACTTACTTACTTTGATGGCGCTACAGTTCGGGGTGAACCAGCGCCTCAACCAACAAGCCTCTCCAGCCGGCCCGATCTTTGGCCAGCCGCTTCCAGTGCCGCACGCCCAGTTGGTTGAGGTCCCTTTCCACCTGTGCGTGTCACCTTAAGTGCGGTCGTCCTTCGGCGTTGGAGTCGAAGACTCTTCTGGCCGGAGCGTTGATGTCCATTCGCTCTACATGGCCCAGCCATTTTAGACGTTGGATCCGAAGATGTCTAACTAGGCCGATGACGCTATACAACCCATACAGTTCTTGGTTGAATCTCCTCCTCCACTCTCCGTTTACACAAACGGGACCAAAGAGTGCACGCAGAATTTTCCTCTCGAAACGCCCAAGAGCCTCTTCATCCGCTTTTGATAACATCCAAGCCTCAGCGCCGTAGAGGAGGGCCGGGATGATTAAGGTTTTGTAGAGGGATACCTTAGTTTTTCGAGAGATGGCTCTACTATTCAATTGCCTTTTGAGCCCGAAGAAGCAGCGGTTGGCAAGAGTTATTCTGCGTTTTATCTCAGCGCTGGTGTCGTTGCTGATTGTCACTATCGAGCCAAGGTAGACGAAGTCCTCGACTAATTCAAAAATATAGCTGCTGAAGGTGACGTTCTGACCAAGACGTCGGTGTTGCGCGTCTTTCTTTGATAACAGCATATACATTTGTCTTATACCCATTTACCCTTAGACCCACTTTAGCCGCTTCTGCCTCAATGCTTGCGAACGCCGCTTTGTCCGTCCAATAACGTTAATGTCATCTGCGTAGGCAAGCAATTGTGTGGACTTGAAGCAGATCGTACCTCTTGTATTTGCAGAGTCCCGCACGATCTTTTCAAGTATGATGTTAAAGAAATCACATGACAGTGTATCACCCTGTCTAACCTTTCTTAACATCAAAGGGGTCGGTTAGTTCACCTCCGACCTTAATGGAGCAGCGAGAGTTCTCCATAGTCATCCTGCACAGTCTGACGAGTTGGGCAGCAATGTTAAAACATGACATGGCTCTGTATAAGTCGTCTCTATAAACACTGTCACTGCGGCTTTAGAGTCGTCGAAAAGATGGTGCGTGTCGACCTGGAATTCATGGGTCTTCTCCAAGATCTGCCGTAGTGTAAATATTTGGTCTATCGTACTGGTAGGAACCTATCAGATTGACCACGAACGGCTTCACGCACTTACACAGTACGGCAGAAAGGATCTTGTACGCGATGTTCAGGAGGCTTATCCCTCTGTAATTGGTGCAGTCATAGGGGTCTCCTTTCTTATTGACCGGGCAAACGATACTGAGATTCCATTCATCAGGCATGCGTTCTACCGACCATATCTTGCAAATGTGTTGGTGCATGTTCCTGACCAGCTCATCGCCAGCTGCTTTAAACAGTTCCGCGGGGAGTCCGTCTGCTCCAGCAGCTTTATAAGACTTAAGTTTCGACATCGCTATCTTAACATCGTCTAGGTCCGGTGGACGGGATTCTACTTCGTGGTCGTCCATTGTGAATAGTTCGCTCTGCCTGACGGCGGCATCCTTCCATCTACGGTTGTTTAATACACACACATCCAATCGTGAATGTAGGAATTTACCGTGAACGCAGGTAGAAATAGAACAGGTTCAGTGATCTCATTTCCTGGGATCGCAGAGTGACCTGGAAGCTGTACAAGCCTTACTGAATTTATTCTGTCTACTCAGTTGAAGAAGGATTTGAGTTCATGCACTAATTTGGAGTTAGTTAGGCGGTTGCACCACCGTGTTTTACTGTCAACGAGTTGTTCGACGGCACCAAGTCGCCGTCAATTTTCTTCCATGGCAGTGGTCTTGAATGGGCTTCTATTTAGAATTCGATCTGTTCCTATTTCTGTTTTTTTGTTTTTCTTTTTGCAAAAATGTTTACGTTATTCTGTGCCTAACAGGCACATTGCAAAATAACGACAATGACTCTAATCCAATTCTGAGTTTATGAGTACCACCTCCTAAGCCACAGAGTTGGCCATTCGAAAGACAAGCTTCTCGTTTGATGTCATTGCGTAACCAAAATCTTAAAAAAGCTCTACTTCGGTATTATCCGCCTATACTTTACGTTGCTCCTCCTAAGGGGTTCTTGCTATCTATTTGCTATCCACCATGAATTTTTTTTACCTTGCTTCTTTGAAAATTCACACCAAAAGCATTGCATGATCACGGAGATGAAATTAAAGCAACTAATGGCAAACCTTTTTCTCTGAATAATTTTCTAATAACTCCACATCCGCTGATCAAAAACAGGACGATATCAATATTCTATTGGCACGACTCATTCAAAAGCAACCCTAGACCAATGGTATTCAGTCGCCCGCTGGGAGTCCGAGTGACAAGGACATTTCCTTTAAGAAAAGGAATAAAATAAAACTCTAAACAATACATATACATACATCAAAAATTCAGGTCATGTCCGACATAAATGAAGCTGTCCATCGCAACAAGGATACCATCGACACACCGTAGTATTCCCTATCAGACACCATACTGCAGGAAAAAGGTCTCCTACACAATACCCCAAGCAGACAAGAGATGTCATGGACTTTATTACTTCGAACGCTCTCTTGACTTGACCACTCCTCCCACGTCGGGAGGCAAATAATTTTATCAAAGGATACTATACCGTCACTAGAAGGAATGTTTTAATTTAGAAATCATCCCCAGCCCCAGGGAAATGGTGCTCATCAGAATTCCATTTGGCAAATTTTCATTTCTCAATATGTAAATCGAAGAGCATCCTGCTCCTGTCCCACGGAATGTTTCATGAACAGGACATTTGGAAGTTTTAAAGCCTTAAAGTGTTTTATTGCCTAATGCAGTTGCGAATGAAGCACGTAAATCTCAGCGAGACGACGATGTTGAGAATATGACAACAAAAATTTCGAATGTGTGTCCTTTTTGTTGTTGTGCTTAGTACTCCGCATTCTATAGAGATGCTGAATGAAAAAGAAAGAATTATACTCGAGCTACGTGCGGGTATAGTGAACTTAATCAAAGTGCCCCTTCATCCTTAGCAAAGTTTGTTCTGAGTCCGCATCCTTTTCTTCTGCCCGATCTAAATTTTCTTAACGACTCTCACCAGCCAGACCTGTGAATGGATCACAAATAGAAACTCCCATAATCACACAGTTTGGCGAGGGCTTCCTTCTCGTCCTATTCAACGGCAACTCTGTTTATTTTTGGATCCTTCCTCTGCAATCCCGATTAAACACAACCCGTTTGTATTCCCTGCAATCTTTGCCAGACAAATCGATGCCTGGATCTAAAGCTGGAATAAAAAACACTTTCAGGCATGAGCAAGTTGAAAGGAAGGATAACGACAGAAGATGCTTCAACCGTTCTCGCGCATCGTTCTTTGTCTATATGCACAACTTAGTCCCTACACCCGCAGTCGAAACAATCAGGCGTGGGGCGCCTAAAAAATCTGTTTTCGTTGGAAATTAATTGGGCTTGAATCCAAAAGGTAGCAGGATACACCGGCGGCATTTCAAATCTCAACCATCGGCATCTTTGTAGATGCTGCAAAAACAGAATGATAAAGTACCATCCACCCACTTTGTATCCTTCAATACATAGACTGCAATGAAGGACAACAACGTGCCGGCAGTTTGGATGCAATAAAAAACGGATTTACGTTACGATACCTTTTGACGGCAACTTCTAAAAGTGATTTTTAATCCTTTTCTCTATTAAAAGTACTCGACGTGAATGTCGAAACGTTTCCTTTTTTCTCTGCACTCCTTGGAGTTCTTAAGTTCTATTTCTGATGGTATTGTAAGGGGTGGATATCCTTGTTACCGCACAAGGTGTAGCATATGTAAGTGGATCTTTAGATACGAGTATGAATGGAGAATTGTCGCATATCCTTTGTGCATGCATAATACGTTCTTCAGTATTTGTGTGTATGTCGGGAGCATTTTCTTAGGTTTCTATTGGTGGTCCGTTTCATGTGTGGAGGTCCTACTTCACCGGCATAACTTCTGTCACTGGGTGTGATGTTATTTATGCTCCAAATGGGCATATGGAGCGGTTTTGTGTTGGCTCGGAACTACGTTGCACTTTAAATGTTTCTGGTTGTTCTCCACATCCTTTGGTCTTTTCTATGTTTTGAGTAATGACTTGAAGTTGAAAGTCACTACATGCAGACGATGGGTTGCTTACACAATAGGGACGAGTGGTAACATTATAGTCAGCGACCACTTCGCGGTTTCAACTCTGGTGTATGGAAGAGAAATTTATTGGTCTACGTTGCCACAATATGACGGTCCTTCTTACTTTTGGAAGGATTTTCCTATTGGGAAATTGCTGCAATACTGACAATGTGGGTTTTGAGTGCATTTTATTGGAATCCCTTATGGGACTTAAAATCTACGTAAGTTGTGGTAATTTTCTTGGATATCTTTTAAACAGACACTTACTGCCTCCAAATGCCCTCGGATCTTTGTTAATGCTGTGCCAAGGTGGTAGTTGGTGATCCACGTAAATCCTTAACCATGATATTTCCTTGACAACTGGGAAAAACACACCTTGTACATTTGGTTGCTTTGTGTGATTGGTTTCACCCGCTGCTCATTGTACTGAATCCACTGAACCTAATGCGTTTACGATCTTTTTTGGGAGACAAAATCTCCGTAGCGTGTACTTCTTCAAACTAAGATATTCTATATAGCGAATAATGTTACTATGAGAGGTCGGTCGTACGTCATATTAGGCATTGTACCAGCAGATTGACTGCAGCTTTAGAAGCAAAAATATACCTTCATGCGCTCTGTCATCAAGGCTTGCAAATCACATATTTTCGACCACAACAAAAGATAGGCTATTCTACTAAAATGTATGAGACTTTGGGCATATGCTTGCTGATTTCAAATGAAGCTCTATCGTGAAGTAAAATGTTCGAAAACTTTATCGAGCAACTGGGGCCGTATATCAGAAACAACATACAGAATGTTGACTTCCTAATCGTGGTGCAGTGGCAAACATCACCGATCATCGATCGGAAGGTCAATAGTCCATAGCCAAAACAGCCAAGAAAAAACAATTCCTAAATGATGTAACACGCCTGTTGTGAATGAGAAGTGGTCAAAACATACTGATGAAGGCATAACACTCTCAGTATACTCTCACTCTCACCTTAAATTCATACTCTGTGCATGCAATTCTAATATAACACCATAAATGCATGGAACAATTGCTGAGAACTACAACCAACGCGAATATTCTGTCGGTTCTTCTCCAATTCTATCTAGGACAACCACCCCTGGAGCGTAGTGAACGAACATCTACGACCCAAACCTCTGCACTTCGTTCAGGTTCTGTGATAAACATTATAAGAGTATGAGCTCTTGAACCTACGCGAATTCGACAGGATCGTGGAGGCCAGTTCACAAGTCCATTACGTGAAATTAAATGTTTTCCGCAATAAATTGATGGCGTCGCGCGCCGTGTGGCATGTTGCGCCATCTTGTTGAAACTAAAACTCTCTCACTTCAGTGCCATTTGACTGAGGAACGAAGAAGTCAGAAATCGTGTTTCTCTGGCGATCTCCATTGACGGTAACATTCCGGCCAGCATCGTCCTTAGAGTACACCAAACAGTGAGTTTTAATGGTTGTGAGGGCGTCTCGATAAAGGCTTCTGGGCTTTCTCCTCTCCCAATAAGGCAATTTTGCTTGTTAACATATCCATTTAACCTCATCGGAGAACAAAATTTTGCGTTGAATATGAGGATCAAGCTGCATCCTGTTTTCGGCTCATTCTTCGAGCCTGCGACGCGTGTAATGGTCTCACCGTTTCAACATTTGCATAAGTTGGATTTTATAACCATCTTCTTGAGGAGGCAAGGGCAAGGCAATTGCATAGGAGATGAAATGGCGATTCTTCCTCTTTCTCATCATCATAATGCATACTTCATCATACTGCAATAGTCATTATATGGCCGTCGTAATCTAGTGGCATGTTTCCTTCAAGGGCTTATATACTGCCTGCGTATTTTTAGTAGGCTTGTGGCTCTACGTTAACAGTACCTGGGCCATGTCTGTCTCGAGTAGTTGCATGTATCAAGGTCACGCCATCTCTCATTGGCCTGTTGCACCGGCTGTTTCGAGATTTTATATTTTTTCGTTCCCATTTTTGCATATATATCCCCTTTGAGTTCACTACAGTAGTTCGGTAGTCTAAAGCATTGGCAGATTTTCAGTGTCCGTGCATAGACACTGGTATCCACAACGTTGCATGCCCTGGATCCGTCCATGTATATTTCCAGTGCAGTGCCTTTGTCTGGGAATTCATTCCCATCCCATTGACGTTATTTGGGAATTGTTTTTTTATATAAAATATTGAGGTCGAGGATCGGGGTTAAGTGGTCCGCAACTTCACTTAAATCACTGTTTTGACGTAGAATACCAGCAAGCTCTATTTCGGAGAATCTTCAACGAGCTGACTCCTTGAGTCATCGCAATGCCAATTTCTTTGCCTTTTCCTTGCCAAAAAGGTCTAAAGAGAGTAGGTACGGCATCGTTTCGAGGGCTGCAGTAGGGGTTGTTCGCAGTGCCCCGGGTATAGCGAGTTTGACAAAGTTAGATCTGCACAGCGCCGTCCATCAGATTAATCGGCTGTACGTTAGTATAGGCTTAACAACCGCAGTTACAGCCAGTGCGTGATATGGTGTTTGATATCTGATCTGGTGCCCAGAGCTTTCTTGCTGGTGTATGGCGCAGTTGTTGCTTTGTTGATACGTTCTTCCGCAACCAATCGCCTGTTGAGCTTCCTGCCGAGTATCACGCCAAGGTATTTGGCGTAATTTGGGAGTCTAAGTAAGCACCATTGAGCTTTGGAGGAGAGATTAGAGCAATCTGCCGTTTCCTTGTGACGAGTTCCATTTTGGAGGGAGTTATTCCAAGCCCGGAGTTCTCTGCCCATTCGGCAATTTTACCTAGGCAAACCTTGCACCCACTTGCATCCAGGCATGAGAGTTCTTCGTTTACAACAAACACCCATAAATGCGGCGATATTACTGCTCCCTGTGGTGTGCCACGTTTTATTGCCCTTTTTATGTGGTAGAAGCTGAAATTCGAATGAATCAACCCACTTAAGAACATTTGTTTGGTCTTAAGTATTATGTTACCATTAACCTCCAGCTTGTTTAATGCATTGGTGATAGTTCGTGGTTTAATGTTGTTTAAAGTCAACTGAATGTCAAGGAAGGCAATCATTGTAAATTCTTTGTTGGAATCACTGGATTTCTCAGTGATTCCAACTGAAGTGTGTAGAGCTGTATCTACTGATTTGCCCTTACAGTAGGCATTCTGCTATGTGGAAAGAAATATTTTTTGTAGGTTTTCGCGAATATACATGTCCACCAGTCTCTCCAGCGGCTTAAGAAGAAACGAAAACAGGTTGATGGGTCTGTAGTCTTCGGTAGTTGTGTGGAAAGCTTTCCTTTTCACTTTCCTCCAAGATAGTGGTTTGTAACTCCAGTCTAGGCTGGAAGTACCAGTAGACAAGGTTCGAGAATGGCATAAGCACGTTGCATCTCTGCCGGGTAGATTCCATCCGAACTTGCAGATTTGTATGGAAGGAAGGTATTTACCGCCCATTTAAGTTTCTGTATGCTTATTACTTCCTTGGAAATGAACGAAGTAGTCACTAGGCTCTTCAATATCAGGAAAGTGTGTATTAACTAAGAGACCTAGCGACTAAACCTTAACTGGTCACCGTTGCGTACCATCTGGTATAGCGGGAGCCCATGACAATATCTTGTTCACTCTCACTTGACTTCACGCCTCACTATTTCCTTCTATTTCTGGGTAGAAATCATGCCAGGATGTCCTTCGTGTCGTGACGGTTCTAGTCCTCATTTCCGTTTCGAATCATTGCTTCATTTAAGGGCTGTCTGCTTTCGTTTCTGAGGCTACCAAGATATTCAGATCTCTTTGCTAGTATGCCGCTTGCGCAAAACTTTAGAGAGGATTTATTCATTGCTCCTGCAACCATAGTCGCCAGACGTTTAAGGTCCACATGCGAGTTGGGGTTACTTAACTCAGCGGGCTTTTTAGGGTTAGCCGAATATGTATCCCAGCTTATCCGTCTGGCGGTATTTGGTGTACATCCAAAAAAACGTACATATCTACGTGTGTGAGAGGAGATGTAGTCTACTTAAGTCAACTGTTTGAATTTGTAATTTCTTCGAATTTATTTTTAGTACAATACATCCGGTATAATACATCAATCATGCCCGCAAAATGTACGCAAAGCTTAATAAAAACCACTTTGTCTAATAGAGAACAACCTGAAAGATGTTTTGTTATATTTTTGTTTTAGAGCTTAAATTTTGAGAAAGGATGATGAAGGATCTATGGCGGGTCACCATAGTTAGCTTCTTGAGCCCGAAGAAACAACGGTTGGCAAGAGTTTTTCTGCGTCTAATCTAAGCGCTGGTGTCCCAAGTGGAAGAAATCCTTGATTAGATCAAAGTTATAGCTGCCAGTAGTGACGCTCCCGCCAAGTTCTGCGTCTTTCCTTGACGACAGCATATATTTGGTTTTGTCCTCGTTTACCTTCAGATCCACTTAAGCTGGCTCTGCTTCAATACTCTGCTTCATTGATATCTCGCTGCGTTCACCCAATCGTGCGGACTTGAAGTAGATAGTGTCGCACGATCTTTTCGAGGATGAAAAAATCACATGATTGTGATATTGTCTGAATCCTTCTTTGACGTCGTAGGTCCGGTTAATTTGTTACCGAGCGATAATTCCCCATTGTCATCCTGCACAACTTGACGAGCTTGGCAGGGATGGCTTTGTATAGCTCGTCCCTATAGACACTGTCATATGCGGCTTTAAAATCGACAAAAAGGCGGTGTGTGTGGACCTGAAATTCATGGGTCTCCTCCAAGATCTGCTGCAATGGGCATATTTATCGTGGATTTTCCTGGGCTGAAGCCACATTTATAGGAACCTATCAAATTGTCCATGAATAGTTTCAGCACGGCAGAAAGGATACGCGTTGTTAAGGAGACTTTTTCCCCTATAGTTCGCGCAGTTATAGGGATCTCCTCCTTGTAGACCGGGCAAACGATGCTGAGATTCCATTCATCGGGCATTCTTTCTTCCGACCATATCTTCGAGATGAGCTGGTTCATGTTCCCAACCAACTCATCTCCTTCTTCTTTGATGGCGTTACAGCCCATGAAGGACCAGAGCCAAGCTTCTCTCAATCACCCATGTTGTGTGTGATTTACTTTTCACATAGATGAAAGGGACCTACAGTTTAATGCCGATTCCGAACGGCGTGAGTCGAGAAGCTTTTTCACGGCAAGTATACTACGGGGGGTTTTGCCAGTACCCCGCCGAGGAGGAACGCCGCGAAATAAACTCATCTCCAGCTACCTTAAATAGATCTTAACCTCGTCGTGTGCTAGATTCTAGGAGATCACGCCCCGTCACAAAGTCTATTAGCCTGGATCTGTTTTCGGTATTTAGGATGTGGTGTAGGCTGTACTTTCCTATGACTCGTTCAAAGATATCTTCCTTACCCAGTTTCGCGTTGAAATCTCCTGGAATAATCTTGGTGTCATAGCTGGGACATTGAGCGTATGTTCTATCTAGGAGGTCATAGAAGGCAGCTTTTGAGTAGTCTGTAGTCATTTTCTTCTGTGGGGGCGTACACACAGAACAAGCTGATGTTCCCGAAAATAGCCTTTATACGTATTGTTATGAGGTATTCGCTTACATGCCGGAAGCTTAGGATTTTTTGCCACCTCGAACAAAAATCTTGATCCAAATAGGCGATGTTTGTTCTCCTTGTAGCAAGTCCCGTAGTAGATGTCGCAGTTTTTCATCCTCCTTTTGCCTGGTCCATCCCATCGCACATCTTGGAGTGCGGTAATGTCTGCTTTCTAACAGTTCGGCTGCACCCGATCTGTTAAGGGACCTAACTCCTGTCCTTTTATTCGATTGATTAGTCACTATTGAAATGTAATTCTTGAGCCTGTCGATAACGTGGCACCATTCAAACTCTAGTCTTTCGGACATTTCGAAGTACACATATAGCCTAATACTTTGAGTTTAGCTTCTGAAGGCTGTCCATTCCTTCTATCTTCTGCCTTCGCCTCGATTGTTCACTCATTGCTTATCATCACTTATGTATAACGTATCATCGAACAACTCCATTAACCACATTTCCCCGAAAAAAAAAGGCAGCATTACTCGTTTATTTGTCCTTAACGAGTCGAAGAATATGCGACGAGCCTAAGGATAAAAAGAGCAAACTCGACTTAATCAAATCTCACCCCAGCTAACCGCAGTAATGCAATTTAGATCTCGATTCCCATGGATAATAAATTGAGTTTCGGCTTCATTAAAAGTCTACCAGGACGCTGCGTGTCTTTTATTTTGTTCTCGTCCTACGCGTCTTCTTTTTTAACGTTTTTCTTCCATTCCGTCATCGGAGTGTTTTTCGAGGCATCAGACTGGAAATGACTTTCCTTTCCGACAGCGAGGCAACTTCATAACAAGAAAGTACGAGTACAGCAACAAGAAGAAGATAGCCGGAAACTAGAAGTTCTAAGGATGAAAGTAATCTCCTTTCTCATCCATAACTTTCCACTTTCTCTGGTGCGAACGTCCACATATCCTGTGACGTCAAGCACACCAGTCAACCACATAGCTGCATGCAACACCATACCCGACACCCGTGTTCTGATCCTGTTTATTAGTTTATCGAATTTCATCCTCGCAGGAGTCTACCATTCCAATTGAATGAAAGGAAGTGGGAGTGAATTCTCGATAAGTAGTCAAAGTCGTTGTCGCTGCTGTTGTCGTCGATGTCATTGCGGAGGATATCTTATGCGCGCCTCGTTGTCCTGCGACGACGTTGTTATAATATTATCGATGTTATTGGGCCTGACGGTGTTTGCCTTTTGTGTGCAATTTTTTCTTGTGTGCATGAGAAGAAAAGCAATTTATTCGTTTCTTTGAAAACAACAAGGATCCTACTTATTTCGATTTTTTTTTTCACTTCACAATCCTGGTAGCCGTCGACACACCCAATGCGGAAAGAGAAATTCAAGTGCGCAGAGAGGTTGACAACCTTTTACCTCTCGTCTATCGTTTCTTTCACTCTTTCTTCTATTTTTGACTTTTTATCGAAAAGAGGCCTAATCACGTATCCGAGGGCTCGAATCACGTTCGCTTGAAACTTTTCAATCGAGCTTAAAGGCAAAAAAGGACAACGCCTGAAAAAAAAAACAAAAAAAAAAAAAAAAACGAAGAAGACGAAGAAAGGGGGAGAACATTGCCGAAGGGACTCCTACAATTCCATGAGTATGAACTAGAATTCATATCATCATAATCATCATCCTCATAATCATCCCTCGTTTTCGTCCTTGTCGTCGTGTATCTCTAAAACTGATTGAGCCTAAGGGCGAGCTCATTTAAAATTCCTTGAGTGTGCATCGATTCGCCGTGAATACGTAGAGGTATGGGGAGACGAACGCACGCACATATCCTTCCTAGCCTTGAGGCAAAGTGTTAGTAGTCGTAAGCTTGTATGTAATAACATAACGAATAGCCGACAGGTATGATCCATTTCTCTTGTGCAGTAGTCCTTGGCAATAGACCATATTGTTGTTGCTGTTTGTCAGTTGCTCTCAAGCTGCGACAAGTCAAGATTAAATGTCAACTCAAGGAGAGCCGTAACAAGTTTTACCTGCACAAGGGCCTTTTCGGTCTGGACTTTTGCTAGAAATTAGGAGGCACTTAACTGCCGCAAAAGTTTCCTCTTCCTTAGCCCTATTTTCGACGGTTGGGGTTGGACTTTTTTTCGCCATTTTTTTTTGTTTTGTTTTTCTGAGCTCATGAGAAATGTGAAAAGTTGTCCTTGCAGGTGAAAAAGTTTTCCAAGGAATCATTTTTCACTGTGCGCAAATGTCACATAAGAAGTGGTAGAGGCAACGCCTGGATAATAGGGGCGAAAAAGGACCCGACAAAGTACAAGTTGATATTTTAATGAGATAATGAGATGAACTTTTCCGCCTTGCGTCTATTTTTTTTTTGTTTTTATTCTTTACCTCGTTAAGGGCTACAAGCATTTGCTTTAAACACTCACGCATTTGGATGATGAGGTCCCGACGGATTTTTTTTTCCTTTCTCTGTTCGCTTTATTGTAAAAGCGAATGTCACGTGGTAGTCCCTCGAGATGTGTTGGATGCATGTTCGTTTATCAATCCTTTTTATCATGAGTGGATTTCTTTTGTTGTAAGACTGTTAGGACGTGTTATCCATGATGACGATGTCGTTGGATTTCCCTTGTTCCATTCATAGTCTTTGATAGAACGGCGAGAATTCTTTGTGATGATTGCCCTTGAGGCTTTGACTTGCTTTCCATTTGATTGATGATATTCGCCGGCTTGCATCCCCTTTGAATGCCAACGATTTAAAGCGGAAAATGGAAATGTGACTTATTTAAGGGAATGACTTTTTTTAGGGCATGCTTAAATGATATCCCTAGAAGGCGTTATCAAATGTTGGTTGAACATTTAACAGCCATTAAATTTTGAAAAGGAAAGGTGGTCTGTAAATCTACTCGAAGGCCCTCTATTCCTGGCTTGAGGCTTTAAGCCGCTGTTTTTTTAGCAAATGTAGGCTGGTAAAAATTTTTTCCCTAGTTAGCCTAGACATTTGTTTTTATTTGCAAAGCTCCATTGTTCCAAGTTAAGACTTTATAATCAGACAATGATGAGAGCCAATGTTTCAGGCATAAGCCTGAAGTCTTTCCGTACAGACAGTCGATTAATAGAAGGGTTCTGCGTCGACATTACTTACCGCCATTGTAAGTCGATATAACCGAGTTATAAACCATTTTAGGACGTCAAACTTCTCAGCCCGCCCTACATGGTCTATCAGAAGACTTGAACCTTAGTCAGTAAGAAGCATATCAGCTCATCGTTCTTGAGTAAATAAGAATCTAACTGTCGGAGTTGGGGATCTACGCTTGGTGGTTATTTATGATGTTAACATTTTATTAACAATACAAGTATTGAATCGGCTATTGCGTAATTACGCGTGGAATGAACCCGGTCCCATGTCAATACGCCCATGTGCACATACGCACATACATACATACACACACACACATAAATCACTATAAAAACTTGGTGACCTTGAAACGAGGAGATATGGTTTTGCGATTTGGAATTCGCAAAATCGGCCTCATTACAATAAATTCCCACTGGGAAGCTAAGAAGAAAAACGCTGCAGGAACATGCCGAAAAATGTGTGGAGTGTACGGTAAGGGTGCTGAGAGCGCACACAGAAGTGGTTTGCTCTATTTTGTGCGGAACATTTTTACATTTTACAGCTAGTGGAATAGGATCGGCATGCAAGCTGTCAGGAGATATCGGAGAAACTATACATTAGCCAGAATTAGCGACGAAGTTATTTGACTGACCGTGTGACCAACACCAAAACGCGGAAAAATCGGACCAAAAATTTACTAAATACGATAATATCCAAGGCGAGCGATTATGGTCAAGGATCATTGACCTCCTACAAACGACTACAAAATTTGGAAAAGGTGATGCTGTGTTATATGCAATTGGTGGGCAATTCCCCATTAGAAACTGTTACAAACGGCCAAATGGTCCCTCTACTGTGCACAACTTGGCCGCCTGAATGAAGCAAACAAGAAAGAGCATTCAGAATTGACCTTTCCACTGGTATACTGGAGTTGTGTTGAGCGATAAGTCGCGTGACTGCTGACTTTGCTTTTTGTGGCTTAAGAAAACTCCACAACCAAAAAAATCGCACGGTGTCATATGCGTGATCTTGACAAGCAGTCCACGTCGCCTCTGAATATGATACCATGATCTTAAACATGTGATGGACCGAAATTCTACATGTCATCAAGCCATATGTATGCCACATAGCGCCGTGTCGTTGGAACCACATAGTAGCGTCTTCGGTCGGTTATGATGGAAACGCAATTTTTGGAGAAGTACAAACTGATGCTATCGCCGCCTCAAACAGAGACTTTCTGCGAATACAATGGCACTTGGCGAGCCACGTGTGGACTGTTATTGTGACAAACCAGGCAATTTTACTTGTTGACGAAACCGGTCATCCAAGATTGGGTGTTGTCACTGAAGGTGATTTTTTTTTAAGTCCACTTCCAACTACCCCAAAATTGCATTATTGCATTTTTTTCTTCACCCCCTGGGTCGGTTAAATTTTCTTCGAATGTAAGGCCAGGGCGTCGTGGCGCAGTGATTAGTGTGATGGACTCTGGCGCACGATGAGCGAGTTGGGATCCCGATAACACCAACGCCCATCGAATGTTTATTTCGCGACATTCCTCCTCGGCGGGGTATTGGCAGAACCCTCCGTAGTAATACTTGCCATCAAAAAGCTTCTCGACTCACGCCGTTCGGAATCGGCATTGAACTGTAGGTCCCTTTCACCTGTGCGAAAAATAAATAACAGACAACATGGGTGATTGAGAGAAGCATGGCTTTGGTCCTTCATGGGCTGTAACGTCACCAAAAGAAGAAGAAGAAGAAGAAGTTAGGCCAAGACCAGACACCAAACTCGTTCGACTGCCGAACGCTGATGGTTTCATCAGATCTGGCCGATTTGGCTGATTGATAACCTAATCGATTAACTTATACTTGGCTACCAAACGTTGAATGGATTTTTGTTATTTTTTTTTTTTGGATGTGCAAACGGATGTGGAATCTTTATAGATGCTAGTGGCCAATACCGCTAGTATGCTCGATTCGCAAGCCCTGCCTATTTGCGTCGAGTCTGCGCCTACGTACTAAACCACACCCTGCACTCTTCTGCCACTCTCTCAGCGGGACTGGCACTAGGTATTTTCTTCGGGGGCTGCCATGCAGTTCATGCTACTCCGGTGCTTGCAGAGTCCCTCCTGCTTCTGCCACTCTTGCTGCCTCTTCTGCATTCCTTGCCGCTTCTACCTTCCTCAGCTCTGTCTGCACATTCTTTGTTAGTGGCAGATATTGAGCTAGTATTCGTACAACTCCACCATTAGATGAGTTACGTTTTCCGGTCTTGGTAGAGTGCCCCTCCAATCAGTAAAGCATCTACATTCAAATCTTACGTGTCCCACGTCTTCCTCTTGATTTGGACAGTCTGTGCAAGGAGAGGAAGTATCGTCTTCGAACCGAAATAGGTATTTAAACCACCGTGATCAGAGTGGAACTGCGTAAGGTGGTTGCCGTTTACTTGTGTTCGGTTTAGCCGTATATCGATTGATGATATTAGGGTATGAACCCATCTGCCCTTGAGGTGTTATCACCGAAACTGCCATTGGGCCATCGAACGCGATTTCTCTTCCTCCTTGATTTTCCCTACTACCCTTGAGGATTTTCTCCGGCTAATTATTTTCATCTCCTCGGCAATGGGGATCATCACAGCAATGACAAATGCGGTTTTGGCCGAAATCGTCCGATAGCCGTGCACAGAACCGGTATACCGATGACAGTTTTCGGCAAGTTTCCTTCCTTTGGGCGCTCCTGCCCGGAGTGGTACAGCATATAGGCAACATAACTTAGCACTTTGCTGAGCAGAATCCTCTTCGCATATCGTAGCCTACCAACATTTGGCTGTATCCTGGAGAAATGAAAGGGCCGCGTCCAGTGAAGATGCATTTTTGCTCACATAGTCTGCGTGAACTTTGAATCGCAGGCTATTGTCAAGCATCACAGGTATTTAACCGCTTCCTTGAATCCGATATCTGGTTGCTTACTCGAATGTCGATATATTGTATGATTTTCATGCCTGTTATAAGGACACCCTTCGCTTTATGGTCTGCCAGTTCGAGGCCGTAGATTCGAGCCACTGCTTTATCTGGGCAACTGCTGTGGTTATGGTTGATTCGACTTCATGTGCGGGCTTTGCAAATGCTATGATGTTTACTCCTTGGCGAAGCCTCCGTCGTACATAAGGGTTCAAAGGATGTGACCCAGCAACGATCCCTGAGCAACCCTGGTGGAGACTTCGTAATACTTAGTTCCCTCCTACGTGACCAACTTAAGTTTTCTGCTTTAAAGGTAGTCGGAGACTATCCATAGCAGTACTGTGTTTGCATTCGTGCTAACGATCCAGTCGGCAAAATTGAACGCATTTTTGACGTCTGGAGTCACCGCTGCGCATAACTTCTTTGACCCCCACCTCCATGAGTGTCCTGCTTTGGCTTCAGATGCAATATCGGCAACATTTTGGATTGCGTCGACAGTAGAGCGTGCCTTCCTGATTTGAGAGGGCTCCCTTCGCCTCTGTTACAGTAAGTAGTCTGTCGTATATTACCCGCCCTATAATCTTTCCCATTGTATCAATTCAGCAGATCGGACGGAAATACTCCTTCATTTAAGCATCTCTGCATGACGGCTGTGAAAATCTCGGTTTCGTTTGATGGCAGCCTAAAATGTCCAGGCCCTTTTTTGTCTCCTGCTCCTTTTTGTTTTTTTTTTTTTTTTTGTTGCGCCAAGGATGTGTAATCTTCGAAAGATGCCTGTAGCCCGGGCTACTGACACGACAATTCGATGCGCCTCTACGTACTAAACTTTGCCATTAGGTATTACTCCGCGGGGTTGGTTAGCAACTTATGTTATGTGCTCCAAATCGTCCGATTCAGCTCTTCTTATTCCTTCCAGTCTTTTTAGCTCGTTTTACATGTTCATTAAAATCTGTGGAGATATTTTCAATAACTGCCCTGACCTGACAGTAAGGTGGTAATTGCTTGTATGGATCAGCTTGTAGGTCCATCGGCCCTTTGTCGTGTTGTACCATCTGGCTTGCCATAATGCTACGGATGTTGCCCTTTCGTCGATGGGGACCATGCCCGCAATGACACTGGCTGCTTCATCCGTGATTGTCCTTATCGCGCAGAGCCTATATGTAGACGAGAGCTATCTTCTTGTCTCCTTCGTTGTAAAGGCTCCCGCCCAGAACGGCGCAGCTAATAGGAGTATGGAGCTTACCACTCTGGAAAGTAAAACTCTCCTCGCGTATCCTGGTCCACCGATGTTCGGCAGCATTCTAGAAAGCGATGCCTGCATTTGTGATAATTTTTTACTGCAGTATTCGACATGGGCTTTAAAATGAAGTTGGTTGCCGAGCAATACCCCCAAGTATTTTAAGGCCTCTTTAGATTTGATTGGCTCTCTCCTACTGTCAAGAGCTCGCTACAACTTGTTCAGTGTAATGGCTGAAATACTGCCAACATCTATTTCCCTTACGATTTTTGGCGCCGTATCTGGTCTTTTGCGATACAAGTGTTCCACAATGTTTCTTAACATTATCGGGCATGTAAGTTTTCTCAGTTGTGGGGATCTATCTATATCATTTCAATTTGGTCATCACCGATTTATAGGCTGAGTCCCATACGTTAATGCCGGCTTTCTCGCACATGCATACGTGTGGAGAAAAATATTGTCTCCTAACAATTATTTTATTTGATTTTTTACGTTAAGTAGAAGAAGTAAAAGAAGGAATAAGGGAATAAAAAAAACCTGCCAAGTGCGGGCCGGACTCGCACACGAAGGGTTCCGTACCATCTGTGTATATAAGTATATAAAAAACATTACATTTTTAGCATGATGACAGATCATGGTTGCAAGCATATTACTTTGATGATCAATCTCCATGATGAGATAGTTGATCTAGTGTCCATTGAATTCAAATCAATTGTCTTACTTGTCAGCAATGAGGTGAAAGGTGAATAACAATAATTATGGGAAAAAGGTTTGCAGCTAGGATTAATATATCAAGGACACAAAAAAAATCAAAGCTCGGTAGACGACCAAGGGGATTTTTTGTTTTTTTTTTAGAATCGCGCAGGTTCACGAGTTTTTTTCTTATATTCTCTTATGATGTGTTATATGTATACACACAACCTGAACGGACCTGATGTTTGTTAACTCTTAGGGGTAGTTGTCCTAGATAGAACGAGAGCCGACCAAATTGTGCGTTGGTTATAGTCCGTTATAATTCGTTCAAGCTCTCTAATATTGCATACGCAGAGGATAAATTTCAGTTGACCATATACTGTGTGTTTTTGGATGAAAATCATGTTTGTTGTATGGGAGCCCCCTTAAATATTTATTTATTCCGTGGTTAAAGCGGCTACAGAAATACATCATCCGTGAAAATTTCAACTGTCTAACTATCACGGTTCATGAGATACAGCCTGGTAGCAGACGGACGGACGGACAGCGAAGTCTTAGTTATAGGGTCCCGGTTTACCCTTTGGGTACGGAACCCTAATAAACAACCCTTTATGGGTTTAGCAGCACGAATGAATACGCTAAGCGAAAATACAAAAAAAAAAAAAAAAAACAACTTGAGCCTTTACTGCGCTGTATGCAATTTCAACCACGTCCTTTAACTGACTGACTGTATATTACTCTGCGCAAGGAGAGATGAGAGAGAGAGAGAGAGAGGACTTTTGGCAGATCAGTATGTGCGATCGGATCGCAGCTGAGTACTCGATCCCACGTCTAAGGCATATTGCCTTGCTCCCGATTGCGAAGGACGTTGTTCGTGCTGCAACAAGATGTTGTAACTTGCTGATTTTTTTTTTTCATAAGCTGGATTAGAAATGAGTAGGGAACACATAGCTCTAGTAAAGCAAAGAGAGACTCTCTGTACTTAATAGTACACCCGAAGACAGGTTCAAGTTTGTACTGGTAGGCATTCCGAGCTTGGCGGGTGAAAACTCATTGTGGATAATACAACAAGACAGAGAAAAGCAAAAGACATTCTTATGATGCTCAAGTGATGCTAATAATTCCCGTTTCATCATATGATTTTGTATCCTGTTCAGAATGTGCATGAAAGTTTTGAGTGAACCAGACCAGACATGGAAGTTGTATTCTAGTTTGGAGCGAATATAAATAAAAACCGTACTGTCGATCATCAAAGAGTTTCTGTGCTTCAAAATATTTCATGAGCTGTCGATTTATCAGCATTTTCATGACCTTGGCGAGAAGGGACCTAAGTGATATCAGAAGGCGCAAGAAGGCCCTTTGAGGGACGAACTGGACAAATATAGTTTAACCCGGTAGGAGCCCAGAAGAATGGACAGATAGAAAAGCTTGCTCAGTGGCTTTTTCAGTAGGCCACAATTGAGTGCCAAAACCCCCCATAAAGGAGATCTTTTAAGACCGTATCGTACCAGCTTTAGTTTTCCGCAGAATCGTAAAGTCACTTGTGGATTCATTAGCACATAGTAACATCAAAAGTCAGCTAGGTTCTCTTCTAAGTGCATCTATATTTGAAATGATGGGTAAAAAACTATGTTTTGGTTTAACCTCCTTCTTAAGAAAACTTCGTCAGTGAAGTTAACCTTGTTGTTCGTATTTGAATGATTCATTGGTTTCTTTTTCCAGGTCACCAGAAGGTGTAACCGAATTTCCCCACCATAAAAAATGAACTTGTGCCTCTATATTATGGCTACTATTGCCTCATTAAAGATATGTGCGTCTCTATTAGGGCTTCATCATTTACTTGATGAAGCTTGGCTTACAAGCAACCACATCCACAGCCTGGATTCAATTTGTCTGTCATTTAAGTTGGTTCCTCCTAGACCCAGTTATGTTCCGTCTTATTCATATGTATCAGTGCAGTGTTTAGCAGACTGCATTGCATCGGTATTTGTATAAGCGCCGAGGCACAACCACTACAATCCATATGGCCATGTCCAATCTTTGGATCATTCTTTCAAAATTGATTTCAATCTCATTCATTGACAAAATGCATCGACAAGCTATATGTATAAATAACTATGAAACGGGTACTGTCCATGGTCGACCTGTTTAACCACGACCCTCTTTACTTCCTAGTTATCCGCACCCTCAGGCGTGAAACTAAGTGAAAGTGAAAAAAAGTCCAAGAGGAAAACAACGGATAAATGAACTCCCTGCGGACAATGTCTACAGTAAGAGGATTTCTTTCTTCTCCATGTGCCTAAGAATCCCCAACCACCCCACTACATACTCATACGATATCCTTTTTAACCTCATTTGGCTCGTTTATAACGTACTCGGTCTCATCCGTTTCGCTTATTTCTTCATTTATTTAGCCAAAGAGGGTCGTGGAAGGGGATAGAGATATAATAATAATACAAGGCGACAACAGCAGGGTCTAGCTTTTTTACCGTTCGTTTGTTGCCCGTCCACCCACTATCCAGGAGTGTTATACAAAGCGGCATCTCACATATGGGTCCATCTACGGGGTGATGTGAATAAACCCACAGACTGCACACAAACAGGTAACAAATGATCCGAGCAAGGATAAAAGGAGAAAGAACTACAGAGGCGACAGGACAATAGGATAGCAGGACAACAAAACGTGAAAATGTTATCCAAATAGGAATAATGTCTTTGCATTCTCCTTCTCACTGGCACAACTGTGACATCTCCATTGCCATAACGACGCTGTCATAATTCATTCCGTGACATTTTCCTTTTCATCCGTGCTAGTCTGTGTTATTGTTCTCTGGACACTAGTCAAAGCACACAGTCGAGCGCCGACCGAAATGGAGTAAAAACGAAAGCGTCCTTTTATGTCGGCTATATGTCAAAATTGGTTCAGCTTCGGTTAGCCATTGCTCGCTCTATATCATATTCGGGGTATGGTGTGTCGTCCTTCAAAGCCAACGCGTCGTATGTATCACACGCTGTGACTGGAGAGTGTTCCTTGTCGGAAGGATGCTGTAACCGGGACACGCGTCATTCTTTCACTCTTCTGTTCTCGTTTTAGCTTTGCTTTATTCGTCTTCCTAAAACATACTAATCATCAGGACTATCAAATTACTTTGGGAATACACATTGTATATACATATGTACGTACGTATGTGTGTATATCCTCATCCATGGCATTGATGTCCCGGATCGGTGGCGGAACTAATTTGATAAAAATCCTGTCTCCGGTGAGTTTCTTTACTACCAGAGGAAACCAACCACCCCCACTGCCATTCCGTTCAAGGACAAATAATAGAATTTGTTTGCTTCCTCGCAAGGACACTACCACCCCGTTGGTCTGGCATCCTTTCGGGAATTTCAATTCCACTCAAGCGAACGAGCGAAATATGAAAATTTAATTATTCCCACAGACAATAGACGACAACTTGGCATTTCTTGAGTTCTTCATGTGCGCCCGCATCTCGTTGTATCCCTATCGTCTATACAAATGCCTCTGTCGCTCGGGCGAATATTGCGCGCGAAAACGCATTGCATTATGCGGTGTCATAACGTCGCACGGGTAAGTCATTATTACGTTACCTGGCGTGAATTTTATGCGTTCGCTCGAGCGTGTGGACGACTCTGCTCGTGTCCTCGTGAAATGCGCCACGAATGTCCTTAATAAAAAGTGTCAGATTTAATTTCCTCTCCTTTTTTTAATTTCTTTCCTCCTTTGGCTTCCCTTTTTCGTTTCTTTTAATTTCTGCCGTAGATTTTGCAGTTTACGAGCGAGCGACGTTTAATGTTGGCAAAGTGCGAGATGATTTTTACGAGATATCTAGTCCTGGCAGAGCACGAAATTGGGTTCAGTTTTTATCGGTAGGGTTGCCATCGTAAACCATTTAGCTAATGAGATTTTTTTTTAATGCTGGAGGAGTATGAGTATTTGGTTTTTTCTTCCCTTCCTTGGTCGTGGATCATTTTTGTGGATTTTATGGGCCAGCCCGGGTCGCATTGTCGTAGTGTCAAAGTGTCACATTGAAATTGCGGGTCATAAATTCCGGAATGGTGTCCCTATTTCGGTATTGTGCTTACATCACGTGTGCGTGCTGGTTGCAGTCGGGTGTGTGGAGGTTTTACGATGCGATTTTGAGGATTTTATTTGTTCGAAGTTAGGTGGTTTAGTACGATGGGGCGAGTGATGTGTACATGCGGTTTAATGAGGTATTTAGTCATTAATGATGAGGGAATTTATTGGGTCTTCTCAGAATCGTAACGAATAGAAACGCGACAGCTGGATGGGTGTTTTGAGTCTGGTTTAGGACGCAACAAAGTTGTTTTATGTAAGCATTGACGAAAAATGCGTGCCACGGTAGCGATTACTTTCGAAGCGTTTATGCCTGTACATTAGCTCCCAATTCAGTAGGAAATTCGTATAATAAATCTGTAATGGTTGAGTGGACGGCACAAATAACCTCATATTTCTGAGTTATGGAGGCCATAGGGTTAGGTTTATTGTATATAATTTAGCTGTCCTTTTATACCATGAAAATACCATGGGACATGAAATTTAGAATATTTTGCCCCTATAAAGATGGCATGGCAGAGTAGGACATTATGGCGTTTACATGTGAAGGTATACCCTAGTCCTAGGTTTGAATAACTACGTATTTCACCTGAACTGTAAACGACTGTTATGGAGATGAATTTTTGCCTGTCGATGAATTCAAAAATTTGGCGAATAAATGCGACTTGACTTACTTCTTATGTACAGTCATGGAGAAAGATATATATAAAAAGGGAATGGAATGAGGTTGATCATACACATCTTATAGAAGGACCTATGCAGTTAAGCAAGACGCCTACAAGGCAATGCTGCATCGAAAGACGAAAGTTGTTCGTGAGCTCTACGAACAGAAAAGGAGAGATGAGAACCGGCTTCTCAAAAAGAAAAGGACGGGCATGAGAAGTGCGCGGTCCGGGAGAAGGAGGGGTGTTACAGCAGAAATTAAGTCAAAGTCAAATGGTACCAAAAGGTGAAACAGCTATCCTGGGAACGAAGTCTGCCGGGACAGGAATGGACAACTTGTAGTAGAGTCGCAGTCGATACTGAGAAGGGGCGGGGAAGACTCAAATACCGATGTCAGGCAAAGTGTTCCACTCAACTGGAACTACAATAATCAGAATTCCTTCCCCCCGACCACGATGAGGTCAAGATACCAATATCAAGGCTGAAGTCAAACAAAGCAGCTGGAGCAGACGGGGTCCGCGGAACTGTTTAAAGCAGCTGGGGATGATATGGCAGGGCGCATGCACTGGTTCATATGTAAGATATGGTCTGAGGAATGCTTGCCCGACGAGTGGAATCTCAGTGTCGTTTGGCCCATCCATATGAAAGGAGCCCTCTTTGGCTGCGCCAATTACAGAGGGATCAGTCTCCTTAACATCGCATACAAATCCTCTCTGCTGCTGTCCTTTGCATTTGAATGCCTGAAATCCTTACCAGTGTAGTTTCAGGCCAGGGAAGTCCACAACAGATCAAATTTTCACACTGCCACAGATGCTGGAAAAGACATAAAAAATGCAGATCGACACTCATCACCTATTTGTCGATTTTAAGGTCGCATATGATAGCGTGCATAGAGACGAGCTATTCAGGGCCTTGTCTAGTTTTGGCATCTCTACCAAACTCGTCAGATTGTGTAGGATGACGATCGAAAATTACCGCTGCTTACCGAGACCTTCAATGTCAAAAAAGGGTTTAGGCAAGGTGACGCGTTATCATGTGTCTTGGGAAGATCATGCGAAACTTACAAGTCAGCTTTAGGAGCACGATCTACCAAAAGTCCGTCCAACTGCTTGCTTATGCCGATGATATTGACGTGATTGATAGAACGCAGCGGGCAATGAGGTGTTTGGCATTGAAGCGGAGGCGGCCAAAATGGCTTCTGGCAGTAAATCAGGGCAAAACGAAGTATAAGCTATAATCAAGAGGACGCACACCATCAACGCTTCGGACAGAGTGACACAATGGGCAGCATGAACTTCGAGATAGTCAAGGACTCTGTCTACCTTGGATCCGCAGAAACAATTACGAACAACATCAGTACCGAGGCTAAACGCAGAATAACTTATGCCAATCGCTGTTTTTTTGGGCTCAAAATACAATTGAGTAACAGAGCCGTATCTCGAAGCTGGCCTTATATACTACTATAATTATCCCAATCCTGCCTTATGGTGCTGGGGCATGGAAAGCGGATTAGGAAGCTCTTGGTATTTTTGAGAGAAAAGTTCTGGGTGCGATCTTTGGTCCCGTTTGCGTTGATGACATCCGGAGGAGAAGATTCAACCACGAACGATACGGCGGCATATGCCTGGTTGTTTCGTCTACGAATACAACGCTTAAGATGGCTAAGCCATGTAGAGTGTATGGACAACATAGCTCCGGCCTGTAGAATCTTCGAATCCGCGTCATTGGGACAACGAAGACGCCCTCGACTGAAATGGCGCACACAAGTAGAGAAGAATCTCAACCAACTTGGTGTGAGTGACTGGAGGTGGCTGGCAATATATCGTGCTGGTTGGAGTCGCTTTTTGGTAGAGGCCCAAGACCACACCGGTCTGTAGTGCCACGAAGAAGAAGAAATAGAAGAAGATGACCAAAGAAGTGTATATGGGCATACTCTATTGCCACATGTCAAGGATAATATGTCGTATGAACGTTCTGAAAAGATGATGGTCTTATTCACACCGCTAAAGTAGCAAACAATTTACTCACCAATACTGGTATTGGTCTTTTGGAGTAGTCTGCTCAGGTGTCGGACCTGATTAAATAATAAAAACGAACTGCGACAGTCCGTGCTAGTGGCGTAGGAAATAATATTGTTGGAGGTATGCTAGCGACTTGTTGATTATATGCCTAAGAGAATGAGCGGAAATACGGTTTGACGTAAGCTGTTAATAGGCTATTAGTTTAAGGGTAGGCATTTCTCAGGAGAACCGAAAAAAGCATATACGAGCTATGTATGTAGAAATGACTGCTACATATATCCACATTTGGTGAGTCAAATTCCAATGCGATTAAGAACTGAGGCGCAAAATTCTTCAATGTCCAAAGGGTAGCAAACTACCTACTATCTACCTACTAACTCTATCTACCTCGTCTGTCAGAAAAATGGAAGACTCGTCTTCGTCATTTACACTAAGACTTATCCACAACGACATTTTTGCTGTCACTCCCTAAGCTGTCTCTCTTGTTGCCCATTTTGTAGCCATTTCACAGCTTCTAGCTTGCAGGTTGCCTCCGCCTGTACAATAGCATGTCAATTCCGGCATGTGATAGATCTGCTTTCGTAGTCGTAGGGTCGCAAAATCCACAGGTCCCCCAATAGTTCTGAAAAGATGTCGTTCTACGTTGGCAAAATAAATGCATAAGCTTTTCTACTTTTCATTCTCTTTTGGGGTCTTTCCGAATAGGTGATAAACAGCTTAATTGTCCAGCCTAACCCCCCAAAAAAACAATTCCTATTCCTCCTGCAACAACCGACCGCACTAATGCCCATTATCTGAAAAGACATTGAAACGCTGACTTATCATCATAGGAAATCTTCAACGACTGACAGTTTGGTTTCTGTTGCATCGGATCCACTGGTGATTTGGCTACGCCAAGCAGGAATTCGACAAGGTTTGACAAGATGCCGATTTGTCGAAATGCGTATTTTTGGGAATGATGAGCCATTGTTCAATGGATTAGAACTACGTTTCCAATCGCTAAATTCAAGTTGTTTTAGACAACATCCACTTTTTAAATGCTGGTGTTCCCCAGGGCTCATGTCTGTCATTGCCAATCCAATCCAATCTTTTGCTGATGACAGTTTAACATAATCGTCCACTACCTAATGGTATTGCTAGTAAATAGTTCGCGGCAAGCTCATTCAATTCCAATATCGGCAGAATGATTGTATTGGGAAAAAAGAAAAAAACTGGGATTTCATACGTCCAAAACATAGTGTTGGCTTTTGTCGTCCAAGCGTCCCACCGACTCGCAGCCACTTTCCACGAAAAGCATTTGCATCTTAGAAACAGAAAGCTTTCCATCCCAGGTATCTGTATCACTGGCAATCCTAGTGGCAACGATTACAAATTCGGTGTCGCCAAGGTTGCTGCGAAATGCCTAGGTTTCTCACATCTTTTTTCTTTTGATTATGCTACAGTCCGGTGTGAACCTGGGCCTCAACCAACAAGCTTCTTCAGCTGGCAGGATCTTTTGCCAGATGCTTCCAGCGCCGCATATCCAGTTGGTTAAAGTCGCCTTTCACCTATGTGCGCCACCTTAGATTCGGTCGTCCTCTGCTGTGTTGTCCGTCGGGGTGTGACTCGAAGACTCTTCGGGTCGGAGCTGTGTTGTCCATTCACTCTGCATGGCCTAGCCATCGTAGACGTTGGATCTGGAGACGTCGCACTAAGCCGATGTCACTGTATAGCGTTGTGTCTTCTCCTTCGCTCACTGTTTATTCAAACGGAACCATAGATTGAACGCAGAATTTTCTTCTCTAAACGACCAAGGGCCTCCTCATCCGCTTTCGTTAAAGTCCAGGGCAGCATAACCTTGACCACTCGACAGAGGGCTCTACCCCTCAATTGCCTCCTGAGCCCAAAAAAGCAGGGGTTGGCAAGAGCAATTCTGCGTTTTATCTCAGCGCTGGTCTTGTTGTCGCTGGTTTCTATTGACCCAAGGTAGACAAAGTCCTTGACAACTTCGACTGCCAACTGTGATGTTCTGTCCAAGACGTCGGTATTGCAGGTCTTTTTTGGATGACAGCATGTATTTGATTTTACCCTCGTTCACCGAAAGACCCATTTTAGACACATTTTCTTAAATGCTTTCAAACGCCTCATTGACGTCCCGCTGTGTTCGTCTAATTACGTCAATGTCGTCCGCGTACCTCTTGTGTTGGCCAGTGGGTCTCGAATGATATTTTCAAGTATGATCTCGAAAAAGTTGCAGGACAGTGCGTCACCTTTTCTAAATCTTTTTTCAACATAAAAAGACTCGGTTAATTCTCTACGGACCTTAATGGAGCGGCGAAAGCTCTCCATTGTCATGCTACACAATCTGACGAGTTTGGCAGGGATGTCGAAACTAGACATGGTGCTGTATAGTTTGCCTCTGTGCATACTGTCATATGCGCCCTTGGGCCCTCTCCAAGATCTGCCTCAGTGTGAATATTTGGTCTATTATGGCTTTACCTAATTTGAAACTACAATGATCATCCACAACGGTTTTCAGACGTTTTTTTGTGAACTGGGCAAACGATGCTGAGATTCCATTCGTCGGGCATGCTTTGCTACGACCATATTTTACAGATGAGCTGGTGCATGCGCCCTACGAGCTCACCTCCAGTCGCTTAAAATAGCTCAGCAGATAGGCGGTTTGCTTTGCTACATGGGCTTGCTCACATTGCTCGTCAAACCAGGGGTTTCTAGTTGGCGGCGGTTTGAAACCTAGTATATCAGAGGCACTGGCAGTGTCTCTGATGGCGCGCTGGCAATTCTCCTACTTGTTCTGTGTATTGTGATGGTATCATCAGATTTTGCGAGAGGTTGAGGGAAAATCGATCGGCAGAGATACTAGCGGTATCCTGCGTTTGCTGCTTCCCCACGTCAAGTTTTCGTTGTCCAGTTTGACTCCAACATCGTACATCTAGATAATGCAGATGATCGACAGGTTCCTTTGTCGATGTTGAGATGCGGGAAACGTGTGCTAGCTAGAAGGAGATTACGCCCCGCCAGGAAGTCAAGTGGTCGACTCAAATACGTCCTCTTTGCTCAGTTTCTCATTAAAATCTCCAGGTACTATTTTTGTATCGTAGCTGGGACATTGGGCATATGTTCTGTCTAGGAGGTTACCCTTAAGCACAACCCTATTCCTGGAGGGCCAGGTTCCTCTTTCCCCAGGAACAAGAGGTCGGATCGCTGCACACATTGTTTCACTACCCGACGGATGCCGGGGCCACGCGGAGGCTGTGTGTCAACTTGAATTGAGCCGGGGCAGATATCGAAGCTGGCGTTTGCCACATTAAACGGGATCAGCTTCTTTGCCCTGTTTGCTCACTCCCTCTTCCCCCATGGAAGACAAATATTTTGGCGAAATACTCTGTAGATCTGGGGGCCATGAACTCGTTGAAGACAGTCGTCTTGGCTCCTGATGCGTTTCTCACGCAAGCAGTTGTCGAGATGCTTGAACAAGGGGTAGTCTGTTGGTGAAAGGTGGTGGATGGGGCAAGGTTTCGTGGGCGAGCTCGTTCAACTTCTGTAAGGTCGACTGTGGGACTGTGCGACTGTAGGCGGACGTTTTCTGTTGACCAAAGCCGGGCGCATGTGTTCAAGCTGTTCGTGCGATTCATCGACAATATTTCTTACCCGTGATGGCTTCGCCAAGATTCAGAAAGCTGTAATGGATCAAACTAGCTGCAGACCACTAAACATTCACCATTATGTTCTTTTGATACAATGTCGGTTTTGGGAAGTGTCGTGATGCTTCACGATTGAGCTGAGCGACGCCCGCTGTCGTACAGTATCAATTTTTCATCCGACGCTACAATCCGATCGATAAAAGGGTAATTGTTGTTGCGCAAAATGAGCGAAGACGCAACTTCAAAACGACGATTTTTTTGGGTCTCGTTCAATTCGTGTGGAGCCCATTAGTCGAGCTTCTTCAATTTTTCGCAAGTGGATTGAAACCGTTCCAATTAGCACGCCTAGGTCTCCTGCATAGCACCATATCGACAAATGGCAAACATTAAGCTACAGATGACAGAATACATGTTTGTTAAATTGACTTATAACTAATTGCACCACACTTGGACAACCCTCTAGTTGAAGACTGAAAGTAAAGGTACAGGTTTTTGCTGTTGGACATGGTACGATGAAATATTTAATTGCCCCAATCTGACATATAAAAGAAGAGTCGAGAGGGTGACCTGCCGAGCTCTCTGGATTCTATTTGGAGCAATAAAGAAACTTTGAGCGAACGTTACCCGTATTAGGACTTCTCAAAGAGCTAGCTGAAATTGAATTATTCCAAACAACCTTCGTCCCTATTCCGCAGCGGTAACTCGCGAATTGATTTTGGTAATTATTTTGCTGTTTGCTTTGACATGGTAAGCAGAAAACCATAAGAAGAATCTGCGTTTAGTGCACTAAAACCGGTGACAAAAACAAGGATGTTTACGAAGGATTGTTACGGCATTTAATATCTCAAACACGGAAGGACGTTATTAGTGTTAGAAATCTACCTTGATTGTGCCCTAGTTTTAAAAAGTGTTTGCGTTAAGCTAATTCGCAAGAATCTGAAACCGTGCGTGCAGTCAAAAAGTCCTTTGACACCATTCTAAATAAGTCTTGCTTAGATGCCCTCAAACCTATTTTTGTGTAAATCCGAAAGATGAGAGATTGCTTCCGCCCAGAGAAATTTTTTTTTTTTTTTTTTTAAATTACCCTTTTTTCCTTTAACCCTTTACCCTCTATAGCGCCTCTACGCAGGATATATGAAAATCGCTTTGACAAATTTCACACCTCATTCACACTTTTTCTGCCTTGTCTCATTACAGAGCAGCACAAAAACTCGCCCAAGGAGGTGGTGGCTCCTCTCGAAGCCGTTCCACCGACATGGCAAATACACGAAACGGCGGCTTCTGTGGAGCGCTTCAAAGGGCCCCGCCGCCCATGCCACCCGGCCTGGCTAGGCGCCTGGCCAACAAAGAGAACTACGGCATTGGCAAGGTAAGTCAGTCAACCTATTGCGTCGGAAAAGTACTTGAAAAATCATATCCTTACTCGTAATACCGTATATCGTACATCCTGTCAGCAAAGAAATTCCTCGATTTGTTTTATGCTCGCATTTATCGTCCCTTCGCGTGCTTTGTACCTTACACGATTCCCACTGGCGTCGGTGAGGAAACGGAAGCGTATTGCATTTGTGCATTAGCGCGACATATGAGTTGACATGCACACCCCGGGGAATATCGTAATAAATCAAATCATAGCTTTGCTCTTGTCCTTGCTTTTTATATAGAGCTTTCGTTTGCCTTATCTTTAATGACTTCTTTCGCAGGTCAAAGTTATGTTGCGGGTGTCGGACAGTCACGTGGACGAAGAACATCCACATTTCATGGCTGTGGACAAGAAAAAGCGACAAGTCACTCTGACAGATCCTAGTGCGGCGACCACAGTGGCCGCATCTACCTCACAGGAACGCGGACCAATGGTCGCCGCCCCAAAGATGTTTGCTTTCGATAGTCTCTTCACGGCCGAGGATCAACAGGTGGGTAGGGGGGCAGTGTGTGAAACAAATCGAATCATGGTTTCCCTCTTTTCTTATTCCCGTTCATGTTGTTCCCTCGTCCTGTATGCAGTCTGATATATGTGCTTCGGCTTTGTCTGAAGTAATCCCTGCTGTGTTGGAGGGCTCCGATGGATGTCTGCTAACAATTGGCTATCCCAGTTCAGGTAGGGAGCACTTGTCACATGCACCAGCAGTAAGGATGCAGCAGTGTTTTATTTTTTTTTCCTTTAATTTCTCCTTTCAGGACAATCCCGAACGATGTTGGGCGGAATTCAATCAGCAGGTGAATTGGGTGCCATTCCGTGTGCAATCTCATGGCTGTACAAAGGCATCAATGAGCGAAGACAAAAGTCCGGCGCCCGATTCTCGGTACGAGTGAGTGCGTTAGGAGTGAGCGCTACCAAACCCGATTCCAGTTCAAAGGATTTATTAGCTGCCCATGCGACAGGTAAGGCATGACGATACAATACTAAAACGAATGTTTTGTGTGCACAATGTGTATGAAGCTGGGTCAACCGTTATACAATTGACCTGCACCGAGGAGAAGAAAAACTTATATGCAGTACAGGACAACCGACAACTACACGGTACAAATTAATTCCACTTGAGGCGAATATTTATGGCTTCCGTCATTCGATACAGCAACACCCTAGTTGTAGAGACGACGAATCCATCTGTTTCTCGAACACTCAGACGAGAGATTTGGACGTTAAACATACTCGTACCATGTTTGGACGCACACAGGACGATAGGGTAGTCTGTCGCAGTAATTGCGTGATAATTAATTAAAGCTTGACTAAGTGACTGACTGACTGACTGAAGTTTTTTTTCTGCTTTGGTTTTCTTTTCGGAGTAGTTACAGATTGTAGCTTGGAATCAGGTGGCGAAGGGTTCTTCCTTGCTTTCGTTCTATGTGGGGGGATGATTGAGTGACATCCAGACAGACAGATAGACATTTCCCGGTGGATGAAGGTTAGAAAGTTGGTGGATGCGTCGATAGTCAGGTAACGATGGCACTGAGCTTGGGATTTGTGAAAGACCGTTAATTGAAGTGGATAGAGTTTATTTAGATTAAAAATTGAGTCGCTGGTATTTAGACTTGTACACAGGACTTGTGACGTGCTTAAGTGGGAATTAAACAGATAAGCAGGCGGATGACTAGGTTGGTACTTTGGTTGTTATAGAAGTTGTCTGTCGATGTTCTCTTGGATGACAGCAGAAATAAGTGAAGTTGAAGTGGATACAGTGTTGCTTAAGATGTTATGCTTTTTGTTTACTAATTGCTTAGTGACTGCTAACTTCAATGTCCTTTGTTGGGTCGGAAAGTTAATTCTTTCCTGAAATATTTATACTCATTCTACTGCTAATTCCTTTCGGCGGTCTGTGGGTTTCAGAAGGAAATATTTAAGTATGTACATATGTCAGATCCTATTTTCTTAACAAACTAAAATATGCTCGAATTAAGGGGCCTTCCTATTCTCGGCACCAGCCATATAAGAACTGGGGATCATGTTAAGAATATTTATTGATCTTTGGATTGCTACAAAGACAGAGCAAAGGATGTCATGAGACCTGGATAACAAATAAAGATAATTTACTGGGAACTTTATCATAAACCGACGTACATAAGTATGTACGAAAATGATTCGCTTACTTTCGTTGTAGCAATTTTGAAATAAAAGATGGACCACCCGCTAGTCATACTATCACCCCCTTAGCTGTTAAGATTATGGGAAATAGTCGAGCAAAATAGGTCAACCGGATCCAAAAGAAAACTCGTAGGATGATTGGTATGCCAGAAATGGGCTGTCAATCAATCTTCTTAAGACCGTCCTCTTCACGAGAAGGAGGAAAAATACTGATGTGACTCAGCTGGTGCTAAAAGGCACTTCCACCCCGGTATACAAGGAAACTAAGTATCTAGGAGTCATCTTAGATAGAAAGCTTCTCTGGTCAAGGCATGTTGTGTCAAAAATCACCAAAGCGCTGTCAGCTTTCTGGCAATTCAAGGGAGCTTTCGGCTAAACATGCGTAAAGGTCCTCTGGATCTACACGGCAATGATAAGACCTATAATCTCATATGCATTGGTTGTCTGGTGGAACAGACTAACACGCAAACACGTCGTAGCCTCTTTGACCAAACTCTAAAGAACGGCTTGTCTCAGCTGCATGGGGGCTTTCGCAAGCACGCCGGGCGCTGCTCAAGATGCTATGATGAACCTTCCACCTCTTGATAGTATTTATCAGCGGGTGTGCTCTGAAAGTCATACCTCGTCTAAAGAGAAATGGCATTTGGTAAAACTCGCATAGGAATAACGGTGTACTTGCGCAAGAATTGTCCTGTCATATGGTCAGGGGTCATGAGACCTGTAATTTCACAATCGAGTTTCCATGGCTGGGGTCTTCTCTGAGCGCTCCAATCAGAGATATGTATATGCAGTCCTAATAGCCATGCACTAAGTTGTGAAGCACAGATGGAGGGGAAAAAGTGTATGCGTCTGCAGTGAGGCTGTCTGCAACCCTCTAACCAGCTCCAAATTAGTGTTTGAACTCAAGTATTTCTTGAAAAGAGTCGGTAGACTAAACGCACCAAGGCTTGTATGGGTTCCATGTCACTCTGGGATCCCAGGAAATGAGAACTCTGTTGAACTCGCCGGAATGGGTTCAGAGGAGAGCTTTTCAGGACCTGAACCCGCTTTAGGTTTACCTGCGCGGGCACGAATTAGAATCCGATGTCTACCGATTCCTTAAAGCTATTCAGCACACAGCGTGGAATAGTACTTCTTTCCAAAAAAACATGAAACATAATTAAACCGACTATGTAACCTGCTGCGAAAATCTCTCAGAGAATTCAAAAAGCATGGGTTCAATCGTACTAAGAAAGCTTAACCGCTACCTGATAATAGGAACACTCTGGAAATGACCGCGGAATACGAAATGACGGGTGCTACACTACACGAATCGGAAACTATCATATAATCCCTGAAGCCAAATAAAGCACCAGGCTACAGCTTAATTACAGGGGATGTTCTTAACAAAATGTCAAGAAATACCCCGCTCACGTACCGATATGGTTATTATGGTTCTAAAGCCCCGAAAGCCATAGTAGCAATAATTATAATTCGAAAGACCTGTCATCAATTGCTTAAAGCCGATTGTCGAATAAAAACGTCTTTGCTGGATCATCAGTTTGGTTTTAGACGAAAGCGTTCCACTATGGACATTGGAAACCGATGTGGTCGAAGAAGCACTCGAACTAAAGCTGATATGTGCTTGGTCCGCAGACATACCACAAAAGGATGGCACCATTCTGGCCATATTCGGCGATAATTATGGAATATTGGCCACAGGAAAATCAGTCGAAGAGTCAGCGACTAAATTGCAATATGTCCTAAACCGTATCAGCGATTGGACAAAGATTTGTTGGATCGCGCTCGACGAAACGAAATCTGTCCACGTGAGTTTAACTTATAAAAAAGTAAGTTCACTGCCTGTCTTTGTGAATGAAGTTCGGATCCCATCTGCAAATGAGGTAAAATACCTCGGCATGACTCTCGGCGACTCCCGATGATACCTAGAGGGCGCCGTGGCGCAGTGGTTAGTGTGCTGGACTCTGGCGCACAATGAGCGAGTTCGGATCCCGACAACACGAACGCTATCGAATGTTTATTTCGCGGCGTCCCTCCTCGTTCGGGGTACTGGCAAAACACCCCGTAATATATTACTTGCCTTGAAAAAGCTTCGCGACTCACGCCATTCGGAATCGGCATTAAGCTGTAGGTCCCTTTCACCTGTGCGAAAAATAAATCACACACAACATGGGTGATTGAGAGAAGCTTGGCTCTGGTCGTTCGTGGGCTGCAATGCCACAAAAGAAGAAGCTAAACATTTCGAACTTAGTACTTAAAACAAGCTGCTTCTCTATAAGCAAGTGCATGTGCTTACGGTATACAACTCTGTGGTTGTACGAAGAAGAGTTATTCTTCATACAAACGTTTCAAAATAAAGTATTGCGAGCCGTTGTTAACGCGCCGTGGTATATTCGAAACGACGACATTCATCGGGACTTAAAAGTTCAACGTAGAAAACGAAACTAAGCTTTTTGCCCAAAAACACAGACGGGAAGGTCATACCAATTATACGGCTCTTGAAATAATGGAGGAACGAAACCTATTGCGCCGTCTTCAAAAGACAAAGCAACTTAATTTAGCGCGACGAACCTAAACCCCCCGAACCCTGCGGATTGCAGGACCGCTCACTGGAAGGCTGCCTGCTAAATGTCATTACCTCGAGAACAAAAAGATGCTAGATAAATCAACTAACTTGATTGTAGTAAAAAACACAAAAAATAATTTGCTCGAAGGGTGGTGTTTTTAGTGAGTCAAATCTCACCTTGCTCTCGATCCTGATAGTCTTTTCAAGATTTTCACTAAGCCTCGTAAAAAAACAAAAAACAAAAAAAAAGCATTTCCAGCCGCGCTGCCCCGGAAAATGAGAGCTGCTTGGGAAACTTACGACCGGAAAGAACGTATGCTGATCCCTTCTCTAGAAGAAAAAGAAGGAACACAACGCTGATTAAAAAATCCCTTTCCATGCTGAAAGCTCAAAGGCTGAGCATTTTTAGGCAGCCGGAGATAACCTGATTAAGAGCATACACAAGCTCATCTGTAGGAAAGCGTACTCAAGCTCAGCATCATTTGCCTACTCCACATAAAAGGATCTCCTTTTGAATGCTCCAATGACAGAGAGATAAGTTTCTTGAACGTCGTTGCTGAACTCTCGGGGTTTCATGAGAGTTGGAGGAGACTAAACCGATGTCTTCAATGCCGAAAAACGGTCTGAGATGCCAGTAGTCAATACAAAGCGAACGAAATATTCTACGTCAATTCAACTGATCGCCTATGAAGATGACATTGAGATTGTTGGATGGACATAGCGAGAGGCCAAGTAAACATTTGCGAGTATTGAAATGTAACTGGGGATAAATAAGGACAAAGCGAGGATATGCTGCCATGAAAGAAGGTCTCACACCAATAGCGGTTTGGTCTGACGGATGGATTTCAGGACTTCGTCTACCATGTCTTCGCGGTAACATGTAATGATGTGCGAAAAGATGAATCTTGACAAATGCGGACGAAAAAGTCCATCGTCACTTCGAGCTGTAAATTCCATGTGTAATTTTCGATCTTATCCATGAATGATGGAACAGATAATAAGATACAGCCAAGAACCGAACTAACTATACAAAGACGTCGGATTAGTCATTCGTCGATATATATCTCCAACGCTTGAAAGGACTAAGCTACGCTGTGCCTATGGGCTTCACCGTTCCAGTCTAACAATAAGGGACAACGTAGGAGAGGACGGGCAAATTTTAAATCGCCCCCACAGGTAAAGCGGAAAACAGCTGGAAGTAGCACGGGAAACGGTTAGCGAGATTGGTTCATTACACACTGTCCGCCTAAGAACAAAACGAAGATCCTGTTATAGAGGTTCAGCACAGTCGCCGGGAGTTTAATTTTTTTTTTTTCTTGTGAATAGATCACTCATTGAAGCAAAGAAGAATCATGACTCTGAGCATAGTAATCAAGTTGCAAAATCCCCCCAAGTATGCAAATTGATAAAGCTCGTACCTCTTCTTTCGCAATCGTTCTAAGTGACCTCTATTCAAAGAACAGTCAAGCAAGGGTAGAAATTCCTAACTTTTCATAATTATAAGTGCGCAACATTCCTATGTAGCGTTATACCTCAAAATTTGGTTGGGAACGGGTACGCTTATATGGTTGGGATCCTCGGTAAAGTCTACCAGACTGCTAGGTAATACGCTCTGCTAACGCTAACGCTGTCTTCATAAATGATTTTCGATAAAATGTATAACATTGGTGCCGTCGTTCCTATGTTTGACTACACGCTTGGGCTTCATCACGGACAAAGGTCATTTGACTACACGCTCTCTTATGGAAAGTTGGTTTTTAGATACTAGGGCGGTGGACGGAGCTGGTTTTCCGCTCCTACACCAAAATATTGAGGCGAAGCTGCTAGAACTCATTTGCCTTTCGCGGGATTGAAAACGACGGTACGGAAAGCTTCATTTTCTCAAATAATTTTATCGCTTTTATCGGTGAGACGCTGGTAAGGTCGATAGTTGGAGGCGATAGTGAGCGTTGCTTTTTAACAAACTTTGAACGCTTTTGCACGACGACATTAGCATTGTGTTCCAGGCAAAATAGCGAAAGCGAGGATCATGCGCGAATCTGCGTGACTTATGTTGCAGTAGATAGACGAAATAATCGTGAAGTGTTGGCCGCAAACTTGCTGGGCGATTGTTATCGTTGATGCCTGCATTTCCGTATGGAATAAGGCACAGCGACAGGGCGCTCCGCTGGCCATTCAATAATCGATTGAATTCGCTGGCTCTGCAGCGCTGAGACGCTAGTCGTGATGCCAGTCTCAAGTGGTTAACATCATCGACCGTCGAGCGGAAGGTCTATAGTTCAAATTCGTTTCATAGCCAAGAAAAAGCAATTCCTATACGGTGTTGCATACAACACAGTTGTGAATGGAAAGCGACTAAACGTACTGCTGCAGGCATCCTCTGCTTATGCAATATTAACACCAAAAGTGCATGAACGAATTACTGGGAATTATAACCAACGCGAAATTTGGTCGGCTCTCGTCCTAGGACAAACCACCCCTGAGAGTAGTCAACGAACATCTACAACCCAAAACCACTGCACTCACTCCGTTCAGGTTGTGTGTGTGAACCTGCGCGAAACTCTCCCTCTCCCTGTTAGCTTCGCTTGCACAACGTTAAAAAACAAAAAAAAAAAAAACGTCATCCTGGTCTATTGTCATTGCCATGTCACTTGCCTCGGCTTCAGTGCTAACTATCTGAAGTTCCTTGACACGTCGCCATCGACTGGGAGACAACTTAGCGCTTCTTCGGAGATCACAATGTGACCGTAATACTTGTGATTCGACTTGAGCCAACGAAGAGCACGAATGACTTTTTGACGAAGAACACAAAAGTCTCTGTGGCCAGTTGGTGTGTGACGACGCACCGTCCGTCATAACAGGCTACAATGGCACAGTGTGAGGAAGAGCCGTTGCCAGCGACTGCACATCCTGCTCAGTATTGATCACATGTCCACCGAACGCAAATTGGCCTGGTCCATTGCGGCCTTTTATGCGGTACACGCGCATTACCGGGTGGAGAATCCACCAGAAGCCCTCGCCTGGATCCATGAAATTTGCAGCAAGGAACATGTCTGCAGGGTTTGACCGTCGACTACACCTGTTGCAGGGTCCTGGTTCGGAACGAAGAGTTTCGCGGTCGCAGTTTGTGCACGGAAAATACTGCATTTCAGCCATTGCTGCTTCGAACTTTGCCATAAGACGATCCGCTTTCTTTTCCCGCCGCGTTGCACGCATACGCTCAGCAGCTTGAGCATTTGCAGCATCTCATTGTTCAGCAGTTTGATTTGCACGGCTTTCTTGATGTCGTGCTGTGTCGCGTGTACGTCTCTGTACGGGCATGTTTCTTTGTTATGGTCTTAAAGTAAGCGCAGGTATTAGTTAGCAGGTCTATTAATAAATGCAATAGTCACCTGTTGTGAGGTTTACGGAATAGCGTTACGACTATGAAAACGGCACTGAGCTTCTGTTGACTATCCCAAATTTTGGACGTCTTAAGTGAAGTGAGCGGCGTTAAAGAATCTCAAAATATAGGGGGCGTTTGCACCCAATGAAAAATCGGCGCGCGCTCGACATTTGGACATTTGTGACTATGTTTCGTGACCGACGCAAAATTTGGCCTGCACAATGCTAAGATATGTCAGTGGGCAAGATTTCATTACAATGGGCCATCACGTTTTCGAGTAGTTCGCGGACGAACGCTTTTTACTTGGAGTCGAGTAGTGAGAAGCTTCGCCTCAACAATTCATACTTCATCTAAGCAAATGGTAATTTCGCTATACTCGCAATATGTTTAGATATCTCCCATTGCAGTTCCCACCGCAGGCATGGGCTCGGACATACAGGGTAAGGTTGTTGATCGCTCTCAACCTGGCGAGAGGCCTGCAACGATCTCTGTTTAAATACCCGAGTCAAGCTGACATACGGCCTCCTCGCGGCGCCCTCTGGATAGCTCCTTCAACAAACGTTTGGAGATGAACGAACGTATGCAGCGAAAAAACCCCGACCAGAATGGCGGTTGTGCGGCGGGCTAAAAATCCGCCCACATAATAAAAACACAAGTTATGAATGAGCAAGAGGCCTCGGATACACGGACGGATACTCGACGACGACAACACACGAAAAAGGAACACGATTTGCGAGTATGCTCCTGAAATGTCAGAACCCTGTACACTCCCGGAGCTGCTCATAAACATGAAGGAATCCTCACGCAGTACAAGGCGGATGTTACTACGGTCCAGGAAATACGCTGGATAGGAAACGGTATGATTAGGAAGAAAAATTGCGACATTTATTACAGCTGTCACACAAGGTTGCACTTACTGGGATGCGGATTTGTCATGGGAAAGCGGTTAAGGTCAAAGACTTTAAACATATAAGTAATCGCCTGGCTGTGATCCGCATCAGAGGCAGATTTTTTAACATCAGCCTTATATGTGCACACGCCCCTACCGAGGCTGAAGACCCTATATAGGAGGACTTCTATGACCTCCTGGACAACGCCTACGGAGCTTATCCGGAGTACGATCTAAAAATCGTGCTCGGGGACTTCAACGCCAAAATCGGTAAGGCGAACATACTTGGCGGAGTGATCGGAAAGCACAGCCTCCACGATACAACAACAGATAACGGCTTCCGACTCACGGACTTTGCGACAGCTCGTAATGCGGTGATAAGTAGCGCAAGATTCCCTCGCAAGCGAATCCACACAGCAATCTGGCGATCTCCGGACGGTCGAATCGCCAACCAAATCGACCATGTGCTCATTGACGCAAGGCACTCGTCAAACATCCTCGATGTGCGAACATTCAGAGGGGCAAATGTCGACCCTGACCACATCCTCGTAGCAGCAAGATTCAAAGCTCGACTATCCAATGTCAAAAAGCTGCACCAGCCCATCCGGAGAAGGTTCGACATTGGGCGCCTGAGCACACCGGAGGTTGCCAGAGTCTACAGGGAGCAGCTGAGCGAAAGACTACGGTATGCCTACGTCGAAGAAGTCGGCACAGCTATTCAGAAGCTGAAGAACAACAAGGCCGCAGGCTCAGATGGCTTGCCATCAGAGCTCTTCAAGGCTGGCGGCGATCTTCTGGTAGGGAGCATGCACCAGATCATCTGCAGAATTTGGGAAGATGAAAGCATGCCCGACAACTGGAATACCAGCTCTATATGCCCCATCAACAAAAAAGGCGATCCTACCTCTTGCAAGAACTATAGAGGTATGTATATATATACGTATATATATATGTATGTATATATATGCATATATCCCTGCTCAATGTCGCATACAAGATCCTGTCCAGCGTATTGTGTAAACGTCTAAAACCATTTTGCACCGCACTAATCGGCAGCTACCAGTGCGGCTTCCGGCCCGGCAAATCAACTATAGACCAAATTTTCACACTTCGAAAAATCCTGGAAAAGACCGGCGAGTTTCGAATCGATACATACCATCTTTTCATCGATTTCAAAGCCGCATACGACAGCATTCATCGTGAAGGACTGTTTAGTGCGATGGCCGAATTCGGGATCCCGGGAAAACTGATCCAGTTGTGTCGCGCCACGCTAAAAAACACGCGATGCACCGTGCAACTCGGTTCTAGGACCACGGAACCATTCGAAACATGCACCGGATTTCGGCAAGGAGATGCGCTGTCAAGAGACTTCTTCAACCTGGTGCTGGAGCAGATAGTGCGACGGGCAGGCGTCAAGAGGGAAGGCACTATCTTCTACAAGTCCGTCCAGCTGCCAGTATACGCGGTTGATATCGACATCACCGCGTGTTCTCGCCGTTACATTGTGGAAGCATTCACGGCGATTGAAGAACAGGCGAAACGAGTGGATCTTAAGATCAATGAGGACAAAACGAAATACATGCTGTCAAGCAAAAACCAATCCATCGCTCACCACCTGGGACAAAATATAACAATTGACAGATACAATTTCGAGGTGGTTAAGGACACCAAATGACACCACAGTGGAGGTCCGGCAGAGAATCGTCCTTGGCAACCGTTGCTACTTCGGCTTTTCCGAACAACTGGGATCAAAACACCTCACTCGAAAGACCAAAGTCATGCTTTTCAAAACACTCATACTGCCACTCTTGCTGTACGGAGCCGAAAACTGGACGATAAGCAGGGCAGCGGAGCTGATTTTGGGTTCTTTTGAAAGAAAAATTCTGCACCGAGGTGAATGGAGAAGAAGACACAACTGCGAACTCTACGAGCTGTACAAATATGTGGATCCTCCATGGGTCGCTCGCCTGATAAGTAAGTATGTCCCCACCGCACTATAATAACTACATTTCCAAAGTCGTACAGACGAATAGTTCTCGGCCAATAACCATACCTCAATCCATTCGCAATTTGCAACTTTGTATCTATAACTTGCTGCCTTCTTCCTGCCCATAAATCTATAACGACAAGACTCCCCACTCATTCAATGACGGTACCAAAGCTTAAACTTTCCTATCGCTTGCAACTCCTGCTCGTAGCTCATAAACGACAGCAATAACAATAAAACGTTTTAATGGCATTTTCGCGTTATCAATGACGACAGGATACCGAAAGGAAACCAAAAGAAAAACCGAATTAACCCCCAAGTGCATTCGCCCGTCAGCAGGGCAGTACAAAAATGAAATATCGCCATCGGCCATTGCATCTGTAATCAACTTAGCCACGTTAACTCATGTGCGAACACTTGTAATTGTTTCCGCACGCTACATCAGTTGCAGTTGCATTGTAAACGAATAAATTTCATTGACCAATCCTTAGGTTCTTCCTGTTACTGCGAGTGTGTTCCGACAACCATATCCCGTAGTCATGCTCTGTTGTTTTTTTATTTTTTTTTATTTGCAGAATCGGACGACTCGCCTGGTGTTTACTTGCGTGATGACTTCCTTGGCGGACCGACTGAGCTGCGAGCACCCACCGCCGAACGAGCTGCTCTGTTCCTAGATGCAGCCCTAGCCGGACGACCGCAGGGTGGACTGGAGCCTGCAATGATATTTACGTTGCATGTTTATCAATACAGTTTATCGCGGAAGGGAGGTGGTAAGTGTGTGTGTGTGATGCCAATTAGCATGATTGATCACATGGAAAACCATTTGGTTTCCCACCTTCCCCTTCTAATAGTGGCAGGCGGACGAAGCCGTTTGCATCTAATCGATTTGGGTGGTTGTGCGAACCGTAATGGCGGCCTACCACTATCCGGCATCGGAAATATTCTGTTGGCGATACTTAGTGGTCAACGGCATCCACCGAACAAGGATCATCCCTTGACGCCACTGTTAAAAGACTGCTTAGCACCGTTAACATGCCATGTCGCCATTATGGCACATGTCTCACACACTCAAGTAAGTTCATTAGTCGATCCCATTCACTAGTCGACTTGATTGCCAACTTGTCCAGCATATTAACACTCATTTTGATGGCTCTGTTCATTTGTTCACAGACGCACTCGGATGCACTAACGACAATCCAATTGGCCTCAAGGATACACCGGATGCGAAGACGGAAACATCGTTTTCCAATACCAACAGATAAAGCGCTTGCCGTTAATGCAGGTATAAATCAAACCAAAGTCTACCCGCCACCACTCCCAGGAATCGCCGAAAACACATACTAGTTTTCCGTGTCGAGAGTGGATGGTTGCAGCAGGGTGACTCGTTGTTTGTTTCCGTCTATTTCACCACCAAAGTGAATGTGCAATTTTAGGCCATCAATCTGCCGGCTCATCTGAGGGACCCGATCCATCAAGTTCTGATTTATCGGCCGATACAGTCATTTATATGGGACCGTGCGATGATGCCACGGACGGTGAACATCCCCCGGTCTATTTGCCATCGTTGAGCAGTGGTGACAATCGCTGTGCCATGAATAAGGTGCTAAAGGGTAGTGGTGCGGAGAAGCCAACTGGAGCGGCAGCAACTGCGTCCAAAATTCCCGCAAAAAAGCTTGCATCTCAAAAGCGTAAGTATCCAGTTGGATTTCATTTAGAAATATGTAGCTTCCGTTCCAAATCTTCATTTATCTCGTGTCCGACCACCATCAATCCCCCGTTGGATTTCGTCAACTCTGACAATCAATCTCTTTTTCCGCTTCAGCACAAAGTCCTGTGGTGGCCAATCGAACCGACAGCCTGAAACGCAGCCATATATCCAGTTCCAGTCCTACTCCAGCGACTTCGGTTCCAATACAGTCGGCTGCAGTCACAGCCACTGGTGACCAAACCACGATTCCCGCTCAATTCTTCTCACCCGTTCATAGTCTGAAAACGTTACCCCATTCGGCGTCATCGCCAAAAATCGTTGCCGGCACACTACGACACAGCGGCCTGAGCAAGGGCTCTAATGTACCATCACCAAAAGGTTCGCCATTACGACGACCAGCCGTCGTTGCGAACTCATCTACGATTCCTGCCGTAGCCGTCAATCCCGACAGTCCGTTGAGACAAATCACCGAAGAGCAATGGATTGATGGACCTCGCGTGTCCCGAGCGAAAGTAGCCGAAGCCCGACATCTGATGCGAGAGATTAACCACGTGAAACAATGCGAAACCTGGGTGGATGGGCCCAAATCACAATCGGCGCGGTCACTGACCGCAGGCAATTTACCATCCACCCCAACACAAACTGCCGGCTACGGATTCATGGACTCGCATAAGAAAACCATGATCCGGCAGTGGGTAGAAAATCAATCTTCCCAGGTCTTCCAGTCGTCAGCCGCTTCGTCACCCACTCACCATCAGGGTCAGCAACAGATGCAAATGCAAATGCAACAGCAGCACCTGCGAAATCTCACATATCACTTGGCGCAGTTCAAGCAAAAGTCCGAGGACGACCAGCACTCGTACGAGAGCAATCTGGAGATGGTGAATCCCATCGGGCCGGGTATGACGACAGCGATTAGTACGACGAATGCATCGGCGCCGGCAGAGATTTGCGGCGTACGTAGCACTGGTTGCGGAGGTAGTAGTGCCAAATCACACTTGCACAGTAACGCACAACACAGAGATGAGACTGACATACATTCGGAGGAGAGATCGTTGAGATCGTATGGACACCAGGATAACGGGCAAGATGAGGAGGATCTGGACAGTGGACCGTCAGAAGTGCCACCGGCGTTGCCACTCATAGAGCCACTCGGTTCGAGAGAGATTTCACACGAAAGTCTGCATCGCATCATCTCGAGGCATGTGTCACGGGAGAGTTTGTTACAGCAGCAACAGCAACAGCAGCACCATCAGCCACAATCACATATGATGCACCAACAGCACAGCTACGGTATGTCGGATTGTGGTCTACAGGTGACGGAGGAAGAAATCGCAAGGACAATGGGAGGGTAAGTACGAAAGCTGTTGTACCAGTGAATATGGAAACTTAATGAATGGGGGATGTTACAGGGAACATCCTTTGGCTGCACTTAGTCATTGTGACATGTCAGTGGTGTCCAGTTTCCATGCAGGCGGAGATGCGTTCAGCGATTGTGCGATGGGTGAACGAACGAGGTTTGTGTCAAGGGATGTCATGTTAACAAGGTTATGTGCATTAAGATTTCATCTCTCGACAGGAACCAATTTGATCAACTGGCGCGTCTTCGAGAGATTTTCACATCTCAACTGGCTATGGCTGAAGTAACCCCCGTCTTCCGAGTTGGCTGCGATGTCGGCAGTGTGTATAGCGAGCCGGCATACCGATTCAACACAGGTCCCGGCAGTGTGTGCAGTGAACCTCCGTACCGGCCTCCAAGTCCACGGTGTGTTTCTGAAAACAATATATTCGGATATGCTAATGAGGGTGCATATTGTTTTCCTTTTTCTTTGTTTTTCTACAGGCAACCCTCGCGCAGTCCCAGCCAGTGTTCGTTACCCAGCCTGAATGGTATCATGCAAATAGCCGGCATGGAGCAGTATGCATCTCTGCGCCACCCCGACGGTGCCTCCGACCCAAATCTGCCCAAAGCCGAGAAATCCTTCATCGAAATGGATGAAATGACGGAGGGTGATGAGAAATCCGCTCTACTTTCTAAACGACCGTCCGCCGATCATGACCACATCACAGCCCTGCCTCAAAGCCAATTGCCCCTTCTGCCACTCAACACTTCGTCCGAAGCCTACGACAGCGGTCACGATTCATCTACGCCGCGCACCTCCAAACACTCGGGAATCTCACGCCGAGCCGAGAGCGGTTATCACAGCGTAGCAACTGTCCGCGACAGTGACGAGTCGAGTTTCACATCCGGCCTCTCGAAGGAACACAATCGCATCGTGGTGAAGAAGAAACGACAGGACAAGTCGCTATGCAACTGGCTGATGAATCCGTTCACCTGCACCTATCCGGAGACTGAAGGTGAGATCAGTGATTTCTGAGCACAGTGTACTATGGTGTTACTGAAAACCACCCACCAAACAAATACAAACACAATACCACTTACTATAGAGAGTATGAATATTTTCCATTATCCTTGAAAAGGATACGAATGTATAAGGACTTGTGAATAGATTTTTGTTTTGTTTCTGTTTATCCTCACCTATACATATAGACGTACATACACATATACATATATACAAACGAATGGTGCGCTTTGTCATTGTCTTATGCTATGAACATAAATATCATTATTACTACTATACCGTACTAAAGGTAAACAGATACAGTACGAGTGTATAAATAAAAAATATCTATGAAGAGCGGCAGCTAGAGCAGCTGCTGTTGCAGCAGCTAAGGCGTTTTAGGCTTATCCCTCTGTTGAGATACATTTACTATTATGTTGTGCGCTTTAAAGGCCTGGTTTCAGTTGAATAAAATTTATTTTTAAAAACAAAAAAGTGAAAAGATGAAAGAGGAAAAGATAAAAGTGTAGACTAAAGGTGGATTCGTTTATGTTTTGGTTTTCTTTTCCATTTTTTGAATTGTAAATATATCCTTTTCGTGCTAAAGTTTTGTTTTGTTTTCTTTTTTTTTTTTTTTGTTTTGCTTATTATTTTAATGAGCGAGGTTCAAGTATGGGGGTAAGTTCAAAAAGGGGCTTCGAAGGCTTGGAGTGAGTATGTACCCACTTTACTAATTGTTTGTATAGTCGGGTTATGGAGTGTTGTAAAAGTAGTGTTTAGTAAAAACGTTTTATGCTACTCAGATGCCACAACAATTTCGATGTAGGGTGGGCCAAATCCCAGTACCTTTCTAAAAATCAACAAAATTAACAAAACTAATTTTTTTGCATATATTATGGCTTTATTAGTAAGAACAAGCCAGTAATTAGGAAATACAACGTCGTTTAAGTGGCTGCTTCGGCTGGCTTCTCAGTAGCGCATTCTGTCACACCAATACCCCAAGACCTTGTTCACGATTTCGAGCTGAAGCGCACGGATTGCTTTGATGATATTGACCGTGCGTCAATCGTTTCCGGATTGTAGGCATAACATCGTTCCTTCACGGTTCCCCACAAAAAAAAATATTAAAGGGGTCAAATGGCTCCTCCGACGGCCAATTGACATCGCCAAGACGGCAGATAACATTATTTGGGAATTTGGTGCGCAAAAGATCGATTGAGCCATGTGCTGTGTTGCATGGCGCGCCATCCTTCAGCCATCCTTTTTCAGTAAAAAACAAAAGTCGGTTAACATGGCTCTGTAACGCCCACCATTGACCGAAACATTGTTCCCAGAATGATTTTCGAAGAAAAATGGTCCAATGATGCCACCACTCCACAATCCGCACCAAACTGTCACTCTCAGTTGATGCATTGGCTTCTCGTAACGTGCGGGTTTTCCGAGCTCCAGATGCTGCAATTTTGTTTGTTAACGTAGCCGGCGAGTTTCATTATGCGCCTCGTCAGAAAAGATGATTTTTCGCCCAAAATCGTTGTTCAATCCAAACTGCTCTAAGGCCCAAACTGCGAAGCGATAATGAAACGGATGGTCGCACGCCTTCAACTGCCAAATCAATTGGACTTTGTTGAGCTGTTGAGATCCATGGCAAGTTGATGTTCGTGAATTGAGTCTCACACTCTCCGCCTTAGCAGCCACATTTTCATCTGTGCGCCCAGTACGACGACGGGGACCATGAGTGTTTTCCACTAGTATACCAGTCCCACGAACTTTTTGCACTAACTTGCGTACAGCAGTCGCAGTGGGTGCTTCATTTCGGCCAACATTTCTTTTCGAAAAACGCACTGTTTGGGTTACATAGCACTCATTTTGGAAATGAGTGCCCAACGTTGTTCAAGCGTAAAGCGACTCATTTCGTTCCGCGAAGACGGAGGTATGGTATTGACTTCCTGTCAAGATTTTGAGCGGGAAACAGCTGTCAGTGTCAAAGATGGTCCACCCTATATACATATAATGAATGTAGGAACCACTAAATAAGAAAAGTATTTCGTTTCAACTCTAGCCAATAGCACAATTCGTTAAAGGCTGCCCCAACATTGATTAAATCAGTTTCCACCTAAGTAGGGATCTCATCAGTTCAGTCCTTGTTACATATATCAGCCTCTGAAACTTGTGTGGAACGCTATTTTTCTGCGGCTTTTGTAGTTACGTTTTTTTTTTAGCTTCCCAGTGGGAAGGTATTGTAATGGGGCCGATTTTGCGAATTCCAAATTTTAACATATCTCCACGTTTCAAAATCACCAGAACCCACATCCAAGGTTTTTATAGAGATGACTGGGTGTATACACACCCATACCATACGGTACGTATGTGTGTATGTGCGTTCGATGATCTCGAGAACCAAAGATGATATTGACATGGGACCGGGTTCATTCCACGCTTAATTACGCAACTTAGAACTGATGAAGTTTCAGATCCAGCCGTTTTTTATTAGAAATTAAATGAAAAATTGGAAAAAAAAAATAACAACACACGGTGTTCCCAAGTGGTCCTCCATCTACGTACTGACCGCTCCCAACGCTGGTTGATTGCGGTGATCGGACGAGAACCGATACGTTACCCATTATTCGTCAAAGAACCCTACCGCAGCTAGCAAATGACCTTGAAACACCTGAACAGATCTTTACAAAAAAAGCATCATAATCGGTCCATTCGTTCAGGAGCTATGATGCCACAAACAGACACACAGACACCTCAAACTTATAACATCCCTGTTTTTACGTCGGGGGCTAAGAATGAAAAAATATGAAATCAAATGGGTGGTTTAATTCTTCCGACTGGGAAGTTAGTCGTGTGGGCCTTGCTGGTCGATCCTAGGCCACTTCTTTTTTTTGGTGAAATCCGGAAAGTGGATGCGATTTAGATTTGTCGCGCTAATGGGGCTTTGTCCTTTAAGGCAGGTTTCGTTCCTCTATTATTTCAAAAGCCGCATTATTGATATGACTTTGGAATCGATCTGAATGTATGTATGTTGGCGTTACAGTCCATGAAGAACCTGAGCCGAGCTTCTCTCAATCACCCATGTTGTGTGTGATTTCATTTTCACATAGGTGAAAGGGACCTACAGTTTTATTGCCGGTTCCGAACGGCGAATTTCGAGAAGCTTTTCATGACAATTTTACTACAGATGGTTTTGTCAGAGCCCCGCTGAGGAGAAACACCGTGAAAAACACGTTCGATGACATGGCTGTGTCGGGATTCGATCCCGAGCCATCGGCGTCAGAGGCCAACACACTACCCACTGCGCCACGGTGTTCTCAATCGATCTACGGTTGTTTTTTTTTGTTTTGTTTTTATTAATATTGCGCAGGGTCAAGAGTTCAGATACTCTTATAATGTTAACACACAACCTGAGCGGAGTGCAGTGGTTTTGGGTCACATATGTTCGTTCACTACTCTCATGGGTGGTTTGTCCTAGATAGGACAAGAGCCGACCAAATTTCTCGTTGGTTATAATTCTCAGTAATTCGTTCATGCACTTTTGGTATTAAAAGGAATTGTTTTTTCTTGGCTATGAAACGAATTTGAACTATAGACCTTCCGCTCGGCAGTCGATGATGCTAACCACTGCACCACGGCCGCCAAGGCGCATTAACAACGACTTGCAGTACTTTGTTTTGAGACCTTTGTTTAATAGAAGAATTACCCTTCCTGGTACAACCCCAGAGTTGTATTTCGTAAGCACTTGCACTTGCTTACAGAGAAGCACTTTGTTTTCAGTACCAAGCGGGGAATGTTTTCCAAGTAGCCAGTACATTTGCCTTTATTCCAATTCAAGCTCTTCACGTGTTTCTTTACATGCGCTTTGAGGTTGGGGGTGAGAGTCAAGCCTAGGCATTGTGTTTCGTTAGCGAACGGGATGGTTGATATAAAAGAAAGGTAGATTACTTACTTTTCTATAAGTAAAACTTACTTGGACAGATTTGGTTTCGTTAAGCTCGATCCGCCACATCTTTGTCCAGTCGCTTATACGGTTCAGGTCATATTGCAGTTTAATCGCTGATTCTTTGACTGATTTTCCTGTTGCAAAAATTGCAGTTACATCGGCGAATGTGGACAGCATAGTGCTACCCGTTGTGGTATGTATCCGGTATTCCGCAGCTAAGGCAGCGGTCCAAGGACGCTTCCCTGCGGAACGCCAGCCGTAATTGCTCTAAAATTTGAGTATTGGCTGCCGTATTTAACACGAAAGAGTCTATTAGACAAGTGGTTTTCCAGAATATTAGATAGTTATTCGGGGACAAGTTGTCTCAGCTTATGTTTCAAACCTTCGTACTACACATTGTCAAAGGCTTGGGAGACGTCAGAAAATACAATGATCCGGCAAAAGACGTTTTTCTTCGACAATCGATTATCGGTAACAATGACATTTTGCGGTATGATTTTGTATCCGGCGGCAGCATTCCGGGTTTAAAGCCCTTGTTTTTAATTTCCAAATGATCTTCTGATTTCTTAAGCCCTTGCGAATAATCCTTTGGGTAGAACGATTATGGCGACCGTAAAATGGGCGAAGCGCGCAGAAGGTTGCCTGAACCGAACACCAATTCTGATAAAACAATTTTATCATTTGTACTTTTTGTTGAATGCCCTGCCGTCCATGGTCATTTGCAAAACAGACTGAATAAGTGACAGCCACTTCGACAGATGTAGCTTTGGCAATATAGCCGCTATCAACTGTCAAATTTTGAAAGTTCCCATTTATTGAAATATGAGTTCGTACGTCTGCAGCATGCAGTGCCACTTGGTTCACCTTATGGAGATTGACATCATCCCGAATTTGCTTACTGCCGTAACCTTTCATTTTAAATCGAGCCCTTTCTTTTCAACTTATTTGTCTGTTGGATTTTGTATAGAGGTAGGACCGAGTTTCATAAAATTCGTCAATGTGGTGTCTACAATATGCCAAGTTCTTGGCCGCGGCTTGAAATGAGGCTCTTGAGGCTCTCCTGCATACTTTTACGGTTAGTAGCGATATTTTCAAAAGATCTAGCATTTTGCTTACCTACGAGTGTTGGCAGAATGCTTACTGAACCGGCTGTCCCAGATTTAGTCACTGGGAAGGATGGAACATCCTTTACCTCTTGTGTATGGAAAGTAAGACTCTTTAATGCTTGAAACACGCATGATGGCGATAATTCGGTAAATGATTGAACGGTTGTTTTTTGGCTTGAAAGCTAAGCATAGATTTATTGAAAAGCCTACTTTACAATTTTGTAACTTTTTCAAAGTACAGGACAACCGAAATAGGAAAAACAGCAACTCTCTGCATTAGAGTTCTTTGAATCTGCAATATTTGACTAAGGAAAAATGCTTTCATCTAATTGGTAGATACACCAAGAAGCTAAGGAGGACTCAACGACTTGAAACGATCTAACATGCCGGACATCCAATTAGGTATGAAGGTCATCAACATGCTTAATAAAATTGAGGATCGACACTACTGAAAATTTCTCTAAGTAGGTATCAAGTGTTAAGGTTTAATCTGAAGAAACAAGACATCGGTGTCGTTAAGAGTATTTAGCGAGTCATTTGATATTACCTGCGTTCTAGTATAGGACCTTATTGTAGAATTTGACCAATTGTGCAATACTTCATTAAGAATTAATTTGCCACAGGACTGATATGGTTTATACTTAGCCTCTTGGAAAAATGTCCATTCTTAATGCTTGGATATTCATATAAGATCAAAAGTACGATATTTTCTATACGATATAGAGATACCGGCTACAGAATTAGGTTAAAAGACCAGTTACTAATTTTATACTCGTAGGTATCTGAAGGACGCCGTAGCGCAGTGGTTCGTGTGTTGGACTCTGACGCAAGATGAGCGAGTTCGGATCCCGATAACACCGACGCCATCGAATGTTTATTTCGCGGCGTTCCTCCTCGGCGGGGTACTGGCAAAATCCCCCGTAGTATACTTGCCGTGAAAAAGCTTCTCGACTCACGCCGTTCGGAATCGGCATTAAACTGTGGGTCCCTTTTACCTATGTGAAAAATTAATCACACACAACATAGGTGATTGAGAGAAGCTTGGCTCTGGTCCTTTATGGGCTGTAACGCCAACAAAGAAGAAGAAGGTATCTGATGGTACTGAATTTACATAGTTGGCAGCTGCTGCCACGCAAGTTCCCAACTGCAAATCCTAAGCAAAAATCGGAGAAACTCGGCTGCAACGTTTCCTTGCGAAAATCGACAGGAGTGGGAAATTTGTTTTTTATCTATAGCCCCGACTCTCGCCTGCTCTAAATTCGTATCCTTTGCCCCAAAAATCTGAAATACCACATATCCTCTCAAATGCTAGCAATTAATTTCAATTCCTGTTTTACCTAAGGGCGGATATTAATTACCTACTCCACCGGTTATAGCTCCATCTCATTCAACCATTCTTGATTTTTCATTCGTCTTAACGAATTTACAAAACTCTTGCTTATTTGCAAAAACAACGAAATGATTTTCCTTTAATCCTTCATCCGACCTTTAGTAAACACTTGAGCAATAAGAAAATTAAAAATAATTGTTGACACGGAAAGGGTTATAGTTAATGGTAAACAAAGAAACAGAAGTGAAAACAGAATACTATTATCGTTAATTATTTTAGCAAAAATATGTATATTATTATCGCTAAACTAGCAGCTACTTTAATATTAAATTTACAGCATAGGTGTTTGATAAAAAATAAAAATAATAAAAACGCAAGAGAAACAAAGGAAAAGGAAAAAAAAACATAAAATTTCGTTGCCAGTTTTGCCTATTGATATGTTATTATTAAATATTTCAAATATATATATATATATTACAAAATATTAATATTAACTAATAAATAAAATTTATTATAAAAAAAAGAACAGAACTATTCAGCTAATCGAAAAAGCTTAGATATTAAATTATTATTTTCGCTAAGTTAATTAAATATGAATGTGTTACCTGGTAGAAAAGAATACAAGAAAAAAATTCGAAAAACCCAAAAAGAAAATTGCACACAAAAAAAAAAAAAAAATACAAATACATATGACAGAGGACTCAATAAAATACATTTACATATGTACATATGTATGTGTCTTGAGAGACTTTTCATTTTCCATTCTTCCTATCACTCGAAGAAATAAAACAATTAAATTTTGGAAAAATATTTAATTAAAAAAAAGGAAAAACCAAGCCAACTTCTAGATACTTTAGGTAGGACTACATGTATTTTTTTGAGTAAGTGACAGCACAGACTTTTACTATATATACACTTTCACGGTAGTTTTTTATACAAGCTAATTGATTTTTTTTTCGAATTTATTTTTGAATGTTTGGAAGTAAAATAAAATAGATAAAAAAACAGAAAGACGAAAACGAGGAAACTACTAAATAAGATAAATTGAATTTTATGACATTTTTATTTGAATTATGGCAGTGCAGTGCATGGTATTAGATACATACACTATGCATTTTTATCCAAAAAAAAAATTGAAAATATATATAATAAGAATAATATTACCATATTGTCATGAAAGTAATTGTAAAATTGTACATGGAACAATGAAAAAAAAGGCTAACTTTAAATAAAACCCAGAAAAGAGCTGATAGAAAGTCATTTTTTAAAAGTATTCTTCTTGTCTTTCATTTGATATCTGTATGGCCTACAAATATTTGGACGTGAGTATGGGTGTGGGAATGGAATTTTTTATTTGGTCGTTAATGTGGGTTTTAGTGGATGTCAAGAACCAAGTATCCTTACTTGAAAATGGAAAACAACATTCTCCTATTATTATTAATTGGCTTTGTGAAATTTATGAATATTTCCGGAAATAAGAAGACGGACGAGCTAGCTAGACTAGGATCGGGCACACACTTCACGCAGACAACAGCTGAGGCTAAAACACCACTCAGTTCACTCAGAGAAATTGTAAAAGCCAGAAAACGATTGTATTAATTAGATACATGTGAAACGGCAGGGTCAGTTTGGCCCGTCTATGTTAAGAAAAAGACAGAAAGTCTGCTAAAATTCAGGGAATATTCGACTGGCAGTTGGTGCCCTTACCTAGCACTGTATGATATCCTACCATGCAGCAAGATTAGGTCCACAATGACTTTTGCAGAAGCTGCAGAGACACTGCGTCTAACCCGAAAAAGGAACTTATTCCTTGGAAGTCGCTCCTTTCGGGACTAGAAAAGGTATGCAATATTGGTCCGAACAGACTATTGGGACTTCAGCTCATCGTGTAACTTTTATGTTTCTATGGGTTAAACGTTAACTGGACACCATGGACTCCTCGTAGTCTAAGTGAGCATTGACCTCTCGTCAATAGGACATCCCTTTATCTTACCTAACCTAACTGATATTCCAAATATAATGGCTTCGATAGGACTTTCAAACGGAATAAAAAATGTGGATGATATCTCAAATTTAGGTTTAAAGATAGGAAGAGCTTAATAAAAGACCCTGTATATTAATACATATGCATATAATGACTTTTTAATTATATTGCATACAATATCTTCCAATCGGTTTTGGAAGTAATTCCCCATACTGTTTGATAAATTTTGTCTCAAATTTGTATGCGTGGATGCTGTTGGTTCTATTGTCTTGTAAGTAACTTCAGGTACTTATAACGTTCGCCGTTAAATAGCACAGATACAGTCAAATCGCAACGTAGATATGATCTCAGATGTGGGGAAATTTCATAGCACATTGTTAGTAAAATTCAGTTGATATAGTTAGTGCGTGGAAATTATTTTTCACAAACAATAAGTGAAGGGTTACCCATTATCGAATATAGTCATGATATTATCGGGGAAGAATAGATTAATACAGATTTTCTAACCAGTAATCAAAGAATTCGCGTGATCGAACGTTGTTGTGAAGGAAAGGGACACTGCTCGGTATACTACTGCGTCCAAAAAGTAAGGTGTAAATGGAGACTTAACTAACTCAAAGGATTTGGGTTAACCAGACCTCACCCAAAACAACGTAACAAACACTGGTTCGCGGTAACGCTGGTTACTAAGCTCTCTGACGAGTTTTGTGCTGTCCAAAGAACGCAGCAAACGCTGAACAGGCAGCCAAGCAAATACTTAAAAAGAAAGAGAAAAAAAAAATACAATGACGCTTTCGTCTTTACATTTTTTTTCTTTTAATGATAGAAAAAAAAATTAACAAAAATAGTGAGTAAACAAAAGGGAAAAAGGTAAATTCAACGGAAAAAACAATTAATGAAAATTCAGTAAGAAAAAACGCGATGGCACTTCAAAATTAAAAAGAAAATAATGATAGAACGCGATGGTTGTCCTTTGCGTAGGAATGGGCAGTTGAAAGACAGTGGTGTACCCGGCCGACCAATCGACTAACCAAACTTAGCTAAACCCGTTAGGTCGGGAACGCAAGTGTGGCACTTTTCTCTTCGTGGAAACAACCCGACCAAATACAGCGAAGTACAAAACCTGAGTGAGTTTGGACTGATTTCAGCACAGCTTTTATACCATTTTTGTGCCATCGATATTCATTGGTGCGGCCCGTTACCCTTCAATTCTTCTTTTTAGAGTCGACATGTAGTTTTTTTTTATATATATATACATAAAAGAGTTTAGCATTATAATAAAAATAAAACATAATATGCACATGAAGTATAACATAAGTTGTTGAATAAATAAAGTTGTCGTGTTAAAAGTGTTTATTTAGAAAAATTCCCTATTTGTTGTTCCAAATCCGTTTCATCAAACCCGCCTGATGCAATAAGTGCATTATTCCAACGGATTTTCTAATCTTCGAAATAGTTGGTAAGGTCGATGAGGCTTGTACCGATCGTATATCATCGGAGCGGTCTTCTGAGTTTGTTGAATAGCCAGAAATCGCCCGATGCAAAATCAGGTGAATACAGTGGATGCGAATGATATGGGTCGAGTTTTGCGAAATGGACATCAGAAATCAATACAGTAGTTTGATTAATCAGTTTTTTCCGTCGTAGCGCAGTGGGTGATGTGTTGGCCTCTGACACCGATGACACGAGATCGAATCCCGACAACAGACAAGTCATCAAATTTGTTTTCACTGTGCTTCTCCTCAGCGGGGTTCCGAAAATACCCCCTGTAGTACAATTGTCATGAAAAGGCTCTCGAAATTCACCATTCGGCATCGGTAATAAACTTTAGGTCTTTTTCACTTATGGGGAAAAAAAATCACTCACAATATGGGTGAATGAGAGAAGTTCAGCTTTGGTCCATCATGCCATTATGGACTGTAACGCCAACATACATAGAAGCATAAATCCAAATCTCATCTCCTGTAATAATGTGTTGCATCCCAGTCCTCATACTCAAGAAGCATTGTTTCACACACTTCGGTACTGATGGAGACTTGACGCGTCTGAAGCCCTAAATATCCTTTAAAATGGTATTGACTGGTCCTTTTCAAATTCCAACATGATCAGCAAGATCTCTAATTTTGAAATGTTTACAAGCACTAGTTCTGTGATTAATTTGACCTGAGCTCTTCGTCTTCGACACGTTGTTGACTTTCTTGAAACTCTTTATGCTGCTTTTAAACATTTTTTTAAAGACAAAACCACCTCATCACTAAAGGCTTTCTGCACCATCCTCAGCGAATCAGCAACAGAAGTTCCGCACACAAAATTGAATGCCAAGTTGAAAAATGCACTATTAGCAGCTCACAAACTTAGCAGGGATACGAAGGTATTTTCCCAAATCTAGTCATCTTACTTTTGATATACAGTAGTATTGGTTACGTACAGAGCCGAAGATCATTGTCCTTTTAATCGTTTTTTGCAAGGGCTGCTTCTGAGAAATTGTGGGGTTTCCCAGTTGCGGTTTGCTAGACCATAGCCCAACTGACATTAATCCTGTTTTGTGGCGTAGGAAGCCAGCCATTTGTCCTCTTCCATTAGTAATTTCCATTGTCGGGAAATTTCTAGATGATACCACGAGGAGGTGGATGCAGGACCTGGCTAACAAAGCTGCAAGGCGTTCGGTTCCCGAGGTTGTTACTCGCTTTTTTTAGCAGGTTCAGCATCCGTCGGCAGATGCTACTCCCACGAGGCCTTTGTCAAACCATCCATTTCTTAGGAGCGATGGTCGCAGAGAACTCCGCCCCCTGACTTTGACGAAGTTAAGATCGCCATATCGAAACTCAAGTCGATTACAGCTGTTGGCGCAGACGGACTGTTTTCTGAGCGAATCTGTAAGATATGATCAGAGGAAAGCATGCCTGAGGAATGGAGTCTCAGCAGCGTTTGCTCGATCTACAAGAAAGGGGACCCCTTTAGCTGCGCCAACTACAGAGGAATATGTCTGCCTAATATCGCCTACAATATCTTCTTTGCCGTTTTGTGTGAACGCCGGAAGCCTTTTGTAAATAAGCTTAACGACACTCACCACCTATTTGTCGACTTCAAAGCCGCAAGCTGCAGCGTAAATCCTGCCAGACTTTGCAGGATGACTTTGGAGAATGCTCGCTGGTCCATCTGAATCTGTGAAGACCTGACTGATAGTGTTAATGTCAAAAAAGTAATTAGGCAGGGCGCTGTTGTGTGGTTTCTTCAACATCGTATTAGAAATCACTTACTTTACTTACTTACTTACTTAGGTGGCGCTACAGTCCGTGGTGAACCTGGGCCTCAACCAACAATCGTCTCCAGCCGGCACGGTCTTTGGCCAGCTGTTTTCAGCGCCGCACACCCAGTTGGTTAAGGTTACCTTCCACCTGCGTGCGCCACCGTTGATGCGGCCGTCCTCTGCCGCGCCTTCCTTCCGGGGTGGATTCGAAAACTCTTTGGGTCGGAGCTGTATTTTCCATGCGCTCTACATGGCCTAGCCACCTTAGATGCTGTATCCGTAGACGTCGTACCAGGCCGATGTCGCTGTACAACTCGTACAGTTCTTCGTTATATCTTCTCCTCCGTACACCATTTGAATAAACGGGACCGTAGATAGTGCGCAGAATTTTCCTCTCGAAACGACCAAGGGCATCCGCTTTTGTTAAGGTCGAAGCCTCTGCGCCGTAAAGGAGGACTGGGATGATCAAGGTCTTATATAGTGTCACCTTGGTTTTCCGAGAGAGGCCTCAACTTCTCAATTGCCTCTTGAGCCAAAAGGAACAGCGGTTGGCAAGAGTGATTCTGCGTTTTATCTCAGCGCTGGTGTTGTTGTCGCTGGTCATCAGTGAGCCAAGGTAGACGAATTCCTTGACCACTTAAAAGTTATATCCGCCCATGGTGTCGTTCTGGCCAATACGTCGGTGTTGTACATCTCTTTTAGATGAATGCGGATATTTGGTTTTACCCTCATTAACTTTGAGACCCATCTTAGCCGCTTCTTCCTCAATGCTTACAAAGACCTCATTGACGTCTCGCTGTGTCCGTCCAATCAAGTCAATGTCGTCGGCGTACGCAAGCAATGACGAGTTTGGCAGGGATGTTAAAACTAGACATGGCTTTGTATAGCTCATCCCTATACACCTGTCATATGTAGCCTTGAAATCGACGAATAGGTGGTGAGTGTCTTCTGAAAGATCTGCCGTAGCGTAAATATCTCTTCTATTGTGGATTTATCTGGTCTGAAACCACACTGATAACAGCCGATCAGGTTATCCACAAACGGTTTCAGTCGTTCACACAATACGGCAGAGAAGATCTTATATGCGATGTTAAGGAGACTTATTCCCCTATAGTTGGCGCAGTTATAGGGGTCTTCTTTCTTATGGACCGGGCAAACGATGCTGAGACTCCATTCGTCGGGCATGCTTTCCTCCGACCATATCTTGCAAATGAGATGGTGCATGCACCTTACCAGCTCATCTCCAGCCGCCTTAAAAAGCTCAGCAGACAGGCCGTCTGGTCGGGTGGACTGAATTCTGTTACTTCGTTGTCCATTACGAATAGGTCGTTCTGCCTGACAGCGGTATCCTGTCTATCATCGCCGTTATACAGTCTGCAGAAGTGGTCTCTCCAAATCCTCATCATCGACTGCGACTCCACTACCAGTTCTCCATTTTCATCCCTGAAGGGAGCCGCCGCTCTTACTTTGTAGCCATGGCATGTTTATTTTACGTTATGGCATGTTTGTTTTACTTTACTTACGGGCGTCATTCCTGCGGAAGCATCTCTCCATCTCCTCGATCTCACGCTTTCCGTGCTCTCTCTTCTTTCTTCTGAAAAGCGTGTGTTCCTCTCTTCTCTTCTGCTCATAGATTTCGCGAGCAGCTCCCGTCCGTCGTTGCAGCATGGCTTTATATGCCTCTTAATTTGCTGCATGGGCTTGTTCGCATTGTTCATCGAACCAGGGGTTTCTAAGTGGTGGCGGTTTGAAACTCAGCACCTCTGGCGACGCTCTGGCAATGCGCCAATTCCTGCTCTATTATCTGTGCTGCTGTGGGCGGATTTTGAGAGAGCTTGGAGGAGAAACTATCGGCAAATATTCTGGCAGTCTCTTGCGATTGTAGCTTCCCGACGTCAAGCTTACGTAGTCCTACTCGACTCCTAAGCATTCTTGATATCCTCATTCGTACCTTGGCTACAACAGGGTAGTGGTCCGAGTCGATGTTGGCCCCTCGGAAGGTTCGTACGTCGAGAATACAGGAGGAGTGTCTGGCGTCGATCGCAATGTGATCAATCTGGTTGTTGGTCGATTGGTCAAAGGACCGCTAGGTACCCATGTGGATGTTGAGATGGGAGAATAGCGTGCTTGCTACAAGGAGGTTACGCCCCGCTAGGAAATCGATTAGCCTAAGTCCGTTGTCGGATGTGGTGTTATGGAGGCTATGCTTTCATACATATGATCGCCTCAAATATGTCCTCTTTGCCCAGTTTTGCATTGAAATCTCCTAGGCCTATTTTTGTGTCGTAGCTGGGACATTAGGCATATGTTCTGTCTAGGCGATCGTAGAATTCTTCTTCACAAGAAGTATTAGAAATTACTGTGTAAAAATCACTGGCCAACACCAGGCACAATTTACTTAAAATTCTCACAACTCCTCACATATGCGGGGTTGATATAATCGCAAGAAGACAGCGAGATGTCAATGAGGTCTTTACGAGTTAATGAGCGAAAAACTAAATACATGCTGTCATCGAAAAAGGACGCTCACCATCGACGTCTTGGCCAGACGTTTGAATTGGCAATTATAAGTTTGAGGTAGTTAAAGACTTCGTCTACCTTGGTTCCGCAGTGACCTGGAAAAAGGACATCAGTTCCGAAATCAAACGCTAAATCACTTTTACCAAGTGCTGTTTATATGGGCTCAGGAGGCATTTGAGTAATAGAGCCCTCTCTGGGACGACAAAGTTAACCTATACAAGACCCTTATCATCCCGGTCCTGCTGTATGGCGCAGAAGCATGGACACTATCAAAAGCGGATGTGGAAGCCCTTGGCCGTTTCAAGAGAAAGATTTTGCATGTGATTTTCGGACCTGTAACCGCAGACGGGGGATGGGGAAAAAAGATTCGGGCTGTACAGCTACATGAGTCTAGTCAGATGTCACGGATGGCTAGGCCATATAGTGCGGGCATGAAGAAGTAATACTTATATTTTGATGTAATACTTATAACTTGTGGCGGTTTACCATCCTTTGTCCGTGATATTCGATGTTTCCGATGGTCATGTGTGACCAGTTATACGTAATAGGTTATAACTCGCATTCAAAAGGCCTCGAAATGGCTGCGTTTCGACGACCTTTGTCAGATTTTAGCTCCATTCTCACTTGTACCTTAATGAGTATTTCGCATCAGTTAACTACAAGTGAAATCCATTCTGACCTAGATACACTGAAAAACACCTTTGTAACTCTTACACCCTAAACGTTCAACAAATATTTTCAGAGCTGTAACAGCATTCTTTGTAAACGCTTGAAGCCGTTTCAAATTATCAAACGTGAGAACAGAGCCTTTAATGAACTCCACCTGGTCTCTCTCCATCCCATCCACTCATCTTGACGATTACTCATTCAAAAAGCAAATTTTCAAATTTAATGAACCCCCACCAGACCAAGAGGAAAACCGAGAAAATATCAAACAGACAATCTGTCACGAATTTTTCTCCTGCAGTCGTCTCGGATATTCTCTAAGCGTAATTTAATCTAAAATTCCATCAAAAAAAAAAAAAGAAAAAAGATACAACAAACTCAAAAAATATAAAAACAGATCACACACTCGTGTACATGTCGGAGCTCCTCCACCGTGTCCTTGTTCTCCTATAGTAACTCAAATCCCATCGGAACTCATGTATCAAAGCAAGAAAACTCCTCAAAGAAGAACATAACTCAGTACAGTAGGTATGTCAAAGATAGATCTCGAAGCACACAGTCCTGCTCCTCCTTCCGAGTGCGTCAAGTGCCTCGTGACACTTCGTTTGCCTCCCGAAAAGCGAATGCTATGCAAATTTTATGAGCACGAAATTTCTGATGAGGAATTACCATCAAGTCATCAAGTAGTCGACATCCATCGACAACGGCAACGATACCGATACAAACGCCAAGAAAAATGGAACCAAAACAAAAACCACGGCAAGGAAAGAAGAAGGACGACGTCGACGAAATAATGAGTCTGCCAGAGGAGTGAATTTTATGGCATCTTCATTGGAAGTTTGACACTTCTATTTCTCGAGGGAGCCGATATACAAACCCTCCAGATACCAGTACACCACCATCGACCTCATTATTATGGAAAATCGACTAAAGCATTCGCGCAATCATTATAAAAGCATAAAACTTCTCTTCGACGAGCATATGGCCTCGAGAGCCTCAAGGGTCCCGTCGCGCTTCGTACATACATTGCACGAGTGTCACACACACTCGATTCAGCCGATGCGTCCCCTTTTACGGGTGTCCAAAAAACCGGTAGTGGAGGCAGACTCGAATTCATTTTAATACAATGGAATTGGTTATCAGGATGTAAGAAGCCGCACGACAATCGCGAACGAATCGAAAAGTTTTGCTACGAGACGTTCGTACATACAATAAATCGGGTATAGAAGCCTCGTGCTGTATCCTGATTGCTTTGTTTCGTCTCGATCGTAAACTGTTTAACGCGCTTTCAGCGTTGAAGGATGGCGTGCGGATTTTATGTGATTTTTATGGGAACGCGATTCGAATGCGCTGACGTTTTACTCGATAAGGTGATTGAACCGCACGGGGAGGCAGAATTATAGTAGCCTCGTGGAGAGGGAGACTTTTACAGGTGGCCTTTTACGAGCCTTTTTAACGAAGTGTTCAACTAGATGGCTGACGAGATGTGAAATCAATCTTTCGAGAAGAATGTTAATTAAATCTTCGTGTTGGTTGGCGGTAATAACAGGCGATAGAGGCGCTTCATTTCGATTAGCTGGGACGTTCTGTTATACATAAATCGAAGGACACGACAGAGGCGGGGCGCATTAATAGAAATGAGATAGGTGTGTCATTTGGACAAACTATTTGACTGGGATTTTAATCAGAAACACGAAACAAGCACATCTCGTTTAGACGCAATAAAGTCAGGCTCCGATGGAATTGCAGATTCTCATTTGTACGGTGTTACGTTTTGTTTATTTACTCCTTGTGCCCATTCGATTGGATTTACGATTAATCAAGAGGATTGATTGGGACGTTGGTCACACACATAAAATTGACCATCGGTCTGAGTCCGCAAAATTAATTTTGTTCAGTGATTTGAGAAGATCTTAGGGTTGTAAATGAAGGTCTTATGGGTCACATCTATGAAGTAAGGTGTAGTTATCGTCTTTATATGTATTTATCTTATCCATTTAGGAAAATGGCACTTTGGGTGAACAATGTGTGTCGTCTTCTAGAGCTGAAGCAGAACATTTTTGAAACATAACCGAACACTTTATAAGAACGGCCACCTCGCAGCTGAATCACAGTCCACGCTGAGAATACGGAAAATCAATTTCTGCGAACTGCATAACGACGGATATGATCAAGATACCGCTGTCAGGCAGAGCGCATTCACACTGGACGAAGATGAGGGAGAATTCCGTCTACCCGACTTAGACCAGGTTAAGATAGCGATATCAAAACTGAAGTCTAATAAAGCTGCTTGGGCAGACGGTCTGCCTACTGAGCTATTTATATAGCTGGAGCTGAGTTGGTTGAGAACATGCTACAGCGCATCTGTAAGATACGGTCGGAAGAAAGTATGAATGGAGTCTCAGCATCGTTTGCCCGGTCTATATGATAGGAGACCCCTATAGCTGCGTCAATTATAGGAGGATAAATATCCTTAACATCGCGTATAAAATCTTCTCTTTCGTTCTGTGTGAACGCCTGAAACCATTCGTGGGCAATTTTATGGATTCCTAACAATTTGGCTTCAGGACAGAAAAATACACGATAAACCAATAATTCACACTGCGGCAGATCTTGGAGAAGACCCATGAATTTCAGGTCGACACATACATCTTTTCCTCGGTTTTAAGGTCGCATATGACAGTGTCTCTGAGAGCGCCGTGGCGCAGTGGGTAGTGTGTTGGCCTCTGACGCCGATGACACGGGATCGAATCCCGACAACAGCCATGTCATCAAATGTGTTTTTCACGGTGCTGATCCTCAGCGGGGTACAGGCAAAACCCCCTGTAATATAGTTGCCAAGAAAAGCTTCTCAAATTTCGCTGTTCGGAACCGACAATAAACTGTAGGTCCCTTTCACGTATGGAAAAATAAAATCACACACAACATGGGTGATTGAGAGAAGCTCGGCTTTGGTCCTTCATGGACTGTAACGCTAACATACATACATATGACAGTGTCTCTAGGGACGGGTTATATAGAGCCATGTAATGTCTCGTCAGGTTGTGCAGGATGACAAAGGAGATTCTCGCTGCTCCATTAAGGTCGGTAAGGAGTTAACCAAGATCTTCGAAGTCAAAAAAGGATTCACACAGGGCGACGCGCTATCATGTGATTTTTTTAACATCGTTCTTGAAAAGATCGAGATTAACTGGTAAACATAAGAGATGCGATCTGCTTTAAGTCTGCACAATTTGGGGGTGGCCGTGGTGCAGTGGTAAATATCACCGACCGCCGAGCGGAAGATCTGTAGTTCAGAGTCATTCCATAGCCAAAGAAAAACAATTTCTATACGAAATAATGATGCAATACAGCTGTTCTGAATGAAAAGTGATAAAAATACTGGCGAAGGCATACACACTGTGTGTGCTTTTCTAATATAACACCATAATTGCATGGAACATTTGCTGAGAACTACAGCCAATAAGAAAATTCGGTCGTGGAGAGTAGTGGACGAACATCCACGATACAAACCACTGCACTGCGGTCAGGTTGTGTGACAAACATCATTAGAGTAGAACTCGAACCTGCGCGAACTTTGAAAAAAAAAAATTGTTCTCACATACTCTGATAACATTGACGTGATTGGGAGAATGCGGCGAGATGACGTAAGTGAGAATTTCGTCTACTTTGGCTCTCTTGTAAGTAATGGCAGTAATGCCACCATCGCTGAGATTAGTCGCAGAATAACTTTTAAAACCTCTATAAAACCTTAACCATCCCGATCCTCCTCTACGGCGCAGAGGAGGCGTGGCGTTACAGCCGATGAAGGACCAGAGCCAAGCTTCTCTCAATCTCCCATGTTGTGTGTGTGATTTTTTTGTTCACACATGTAAAAGAGCCTTACAGTTTAATGGCGATTCCGAACGGCGTGAGTCGAGAAGCCTTTTCATGTATGTATTCTACTGTGGGTTTTTTGCCGGTACCCCGCCGAGGAGGAACGCCCCGAAATAAACTTTCGATGGCGTTGGTGTTATCGGCATTCGAACTCGCTCATCGTGCGTCGAGACGACGTTGCAGAGGGCGACCACACAGGTGGAAAGTGCCCCATAACAAAAAATCGCGCTAGCCGGAAAGGCTTGTTGGGTTAGACCGAGGTTGAGCCAATACTATGGCGCCACCTAAGTAAGTAAGTGGCTGGGTACGTTGGAGGGTGTCCACAAACATGGATTCGTTGCGTCAGATTTTGGTAGAAAAGACATGAATATAAACTCCAATTGCTGCCTGCTAGCCATTAATTGGGGTTAACTTGCTCCCAAGACGAGGATGAATTCATATCTAAAGTTAGAAAGAATGAATGGAGATAGACTCCACCTATGTGGTTACGTGAGTAAACATAATTTGCATATAATTGGAATGGAAAATCCCTTTGGAGTCCATTAAGGGTCATTGCACCCCTTTAAAGTGACTGTTTGGTGCTGCATTTTTAGCAAAGAAGTACGTGACTTATAAGTGGCTAAAATATGACGGAGCGAGGTTCTACAAAAGATTTGTATTTAAGACACATGGTGCCATATGAGGAACAAAAAAACCATATCCCAACAAGTGGCAATCGGCAGAAATCCTTGCTTCCTCTCATTTTATGGCGTTACAGCCCACGAAGGACCAAAGCTAAGTTTCTCTCAATCAACCGTGTTGTGAGGGCTTTATATTTCACACAGACGAAAGGGACCTACAGTTTAATGCCGATTCCGAACGACATGAGCAGGGATAAAGAATGAGATACCAATCTATTGGCTTTGACAGGCACTTTGACAGACAGCCCCTACAAACGCGTTGCGGTTTGACGGCGTCTTGACTATGTCATTCTGCCTTGTTGCGACCATTTTGCCACGTCTTGACTCTACACATCGACGCTACACTCACTGTGTTAGTCAAAAGCGTCGTTTTTAATCGGAGAATAACACGTATAGTATCGGTGTGTATCTCAAAAGCCCTGCGGGGATCAACGGGCAGACGTACCAAAGATTGGTATCTCATTGTTTATCCCTGGACATGAGTCGGGAAGCTTTTTCATGGCAAGTATACTACGGGAGTTTGGTCAATATCGCGCCGAGAAGGGACATCGTGAAATAAACATTCAATGGCGTTGGTGTTATCGGGGTCTAAACACGATCATCGTGCATCAGAGTCCAACACACTAATTCACACAATTTACTTTATGTTTCATAACTGCCGCTTATATACCAAATCTAAAGAAAGAATATTATTCTCCATAACAAAAGCACTTCACCGAGTTGAGAACTATAACAGGCATTGTTCTTCCGACAAAGAATTTTCCACAAAACTTTGTCCGCCCTTAAACTATTTAGCGCAAAACAACAAAACTCCTTAATAATTAAATATCAAAGGGAAAATAAACTTCAACTATGACCCGCAGTATTAAGGACACTTCAAATTCCAGCTAAACACCTGCGGCACTACACGAGCGACCTCTTAATTTAATGCCAACTCGAGTACACATGTCACCTCTTTCAAAGAATTGGCACGACGTCAACTTCGGCGTCTTCTTATCGTCGCGGCACTGAGCATCCAAGTAGCCCCGAGCGCTTTAACCTTTAATGGAAATAATTTCCCACAATCTCAAAGGATCTAAACAAACACAATTAGGCCAAAGCCTTACGAGTAGACCTTGTTAATAGAAGAGTCAAAAATAAAAAGCAAAAACCCAAGAAAATGAATCTAAGACTCTTCATACGAAATTAATTTTCTCTCGGAAAAAAGGTTAACCCCAATCCCGCCCGCTCTGACACAAATTTTCACTTTTCCCCAAGTGCGTGACATGCAGCACCATATAAACCATATGCAGTGCAAGTGAAATAAAAAGAAAAAGTGTTACGGGCACACTAAACAAAGCCGCTTCCGTCGTGACTTCAATTCGGATCGGTCTCTAAACGCCTCGGAAGTCATATGCTAGTAGGTTGCAGGAATGTGTGTCTCCCGGGATACAGCTGCGACATTTAAATACCCAACAAGCGCATTCTCTTCGCAGAGTCGCCTTAGATTCACTTCATCATTGTAGGCAGGGACTCGTTACTTTGCAATTATTTAATGCCTCCTTCGTCCTGATCATACATTCCCTCATTCATGGTTCGCTGTGTTCGCTGGCTCCCAAGTTGCCGCCCTCATCCTCATTATGATAATTTCCACAGGAGTTACCTACGAAGGCATCCAATTCATTCGGATGGACTCTAGAGGAACTTTTTCAAATGCATTATCTTCAAGAAAGCAAGTTTCTTCGTAAAAGGTGGATAAACAATGTGAAAGGATGCGAGGGGGAGAAGCAGGATGAGCGAATTAAAATTCATGGGAAAAGAAATTAAAAAACTTTGGGAAATTTATTTTCCTCCGTTTATTACTCACCTGAGGATTGTGTCCATTTTTTGTTTGCTTTTTTCATTTATATCCTTTTACCAGTAGTTCTCGGCAAGGATACTGTGATTTATCCACTACAGATTGACATTCTTTGTTGTTTAATTACTTCACTGGATAGCTGAATGTTGAGATGTCGTTTCGAATATAAAGTTAATTAAGTTTCATATTAGGAACTACGTAGATGTCTATCTGGCCAGCTGCTCGTGAACAGGAGAAGAAAGTCACATCGGAACAGAGCAATTTCCACGCTTGTCTGCCTACAATCGGACGCCAATTAAAATTGTCATAAATTTATTTATTTCCGACAACAATTCAAAATCCAATACCCAATCAACGTGCGAGCAGAGTCAGAGCAGAGGCACATAGACATGTAGACGGGCAAGCGAAAGGACGAAAGTACAGCCAAACGGACAGCCGACTTAAATTATCGTCCTGTCAGATACATAATTAACACTTGCGGCATTTTGCATTATTATCAACGCGGCAGACACAACATGTCCCCCCACCCAATTCGGCTAGGTGCTATCTGGCTATCTAGCCCACCATGGTGGCTGTTTTCATTCACAGGACGACAAAACAAATTGTCGTCCTAGATCGATTGTAGTGGCAGTATTTCGGCCGTCTGTACGTGGGCGAACACTTAATTTATGGCACTCCGGGGATCATCTTTTATGAATCAAATCCCGATATCGTTCCCAAGCGGGGAGTGAGCGTTCCTGCGACAGGATATACACGTTTCATTGACGCAATTCCACTTGAAGTTGTTGTGAGTAGTGTTCTACTTATGTATGTATACACGTGGTGAGTTAAACTTTATTTTTGCTCAAATAAAACAGAGAAAGGACTTTGGAGGACTTCACTTAATTAACAGAGAGGATGCGATGCGTTGTAGTTTATTTCCACGGTCCACGGAGCCTCCTGTTAGGTGTTTTCTTTGCTCCTGGTTTTCTTAAGGAGTTCTCGATGATTGGATAAGAGGATCCGGATTTTTGTCGCAGACTGAGACTAAGGTAACACAAGATACTAATTATCGGGGTCAACTCTGTGGCCGGGTTTACCAAGAGAATATTGCACTTGGACCGTCAACTTGAGTGGAAAGCGGAAAACATTCGAGGATCGGTTCAAGAACTTTGGTGTGGAACAAGCAATTAGTGATTGATGACGATGGTGAGTTTAATCGATACCATGGACCAATTAGTGGCAGTCGATGGTTTTCGAGTTGCGTGGCTTGGGTGGGAAGTTCAAAGTGTACTCTTGAAGTAATTTCTTTGGTTCCCAGATTAGCTAGGGGTCTTGTAGGAAATTGTGGTCTGAAGTAACAGAAAATTGCTGCTGTCGAAAAAAAATAATAATTTTAGAACAAACGCCCAAAAACGAAGTGCGTTCAGCAAGTTAAAAGATTAAAAAGAAAACCAATGAATTTCAAGTCGACACCCACCATAAATTCGTCGACTTTAAGGCCGCATACGACAGAGTAATTAGAAACGAGCTATATAACGGCATGTTTACTTTTGACATTCCTGCTAAGCTCGTCAGATTTTGCAGGATGACTCTGGAGAACACTAGTTGCTCCATCCGAATCGGTGCAGAACTAACCGATAGTTTCGAAGTCAAAAAGGGATTTAGACAGGGCGATGCGCTATAGCGTGATTTTTTTAAAATCATATTAGAAACGATTGTGCAAAAATCACAGGCCAATACAAGAGGCACACTCTATTTCAAATCCTCGCAACTCCTTGCATACGCCGACGACATTGACATAATAGGTAGATCACAGCAAGATGTCAATGAAGCGTTTGCGAGTATTAAGATGGAGGCAGCGAAAATTGGTTTGGCAGTAAACGAGGCCAATACTAAATATCTGCTGTCATCGAAGAAGGACGTTTACCCCAGATGTCTTGGCCAGAATGTGCAGATTGGCAGATATAAGTTTGAGGTGGTTAAGGACGTCATATACCTCGGCTCCGCAGTGACCTGGAACAACGAAACCAGTTCCAAGCGCAGAATTACTTTTGCCAACCGCTATTACTTTGAGCTTAGAAGGCAACTGTGCAATAGAGCCCTCTCTCGTATGACCAAGTTGATCTTATATAAGACCTTAATCATCCCCGTCCTCCTCTACGGCGCAGAAACATGGACTTTATCTAAAGCGGGTGAAGAAATCCTTGGTCGTTTCGATAGCAAGATTCTGCGTGGGATTTTGGGTCCTATAAGCTCAGATGGGGGTTGGAAGAGAAGATTCAATCATGAACTTTACGGGCTTTACAGTGACACGAGTCTAGTCAAGTGTCTACGGATCCAACGCTAGGCTAGGCCATATAGAGTGAATGAACACCATAGCACCAGCTCGCAGAGTCTTTGAATCCAACCCTGATGGACGAAGAAATAGAGGAGGGCCGCATCTAAGGTGGCGCGCACAGGAAGAATGGTACTTCAAACAACTGGGCGTGCGGAACTGGAAAAGACTAGCGAAAGATCGTACTAGGCATGTTGGTTGAGGCGCAGGTTCACCCCGAACTGTAGCGCCCGCTAAGTAAGCAGCCGCTGTTTCTTCGGGCGCAAGAGGCAACGGAGATGGCACTCTATAAAACCTTAAGACCAGCGCATATTTAAGATTCATTAATGGGAGAAAGAAATACCCAGATATCTGACTCGCCTGAAAGTGTCCTTTTTTCGTGACCGGTGCACTCATCTCTCTTGCCTGAGAGAAACAATTCCTCAAAGAATTCCAGCGAGAGGCAGGATGTTTTACAAACCATCTGTTGACTCAGAAAAAGAAGGTCCGACACCGTGCTATCAATGGGGGTGGCAGTGGTGCAGTGGTAAGCAAGACTGATTGTCGAGCGAAAGATATGTAGCTCAAAGTATGCCCGTGGCCAAGAAACGCCACTCCTATACGGATAAGTTGTGCAACACAGCTGTTGTGAATGGGAAGTGATCAAAATACTGATGAAGGCATAACACTCGTAATATATGGTCACTTACTCTGTGTGTGCAGTTCTAATATAACACCATAATGGCATGAAACATTTGCTGCGAACTACAACCAACGTGAAAATTCAGTCGGGTTCCTCTCTAATTTTAGCTAAGACAACCACCCCTGGAGAGTAGTAAACTATTATGTACGGCCGAAGCCATCTGCACTCCGTATGAATCTTGAAACTGCGCGAATAATAAAAATCAAATCAAAATCAGATCGATGAATTACCAGGTGGAGACTGCTTCCATTTGATATATTTCGAATAAAATGCTGAGGGCTGGTGTTATCCGCTTCTCAAGAATTGTCCTTAGGCAAAGTGTCAAAAGACTTCAAGCGTCCTTCTCCTGCCTCTTAGCAGACCCCTGATGAGGAGTGTGGATCAAACTGGCATTTCCCCTCCTATACGCTAGGTCATCGTTTTAAAGAAATTGATATATGAGAAACGTGCTATGAAACACCTCCACTAATGAACAGACTTTCTAAAAATCCCGCTTCTATGTACTTCATACGAGTTCACCTCGACCATCATCTCGAACTATTCCGAGCAGCGGCAGCACGTGTCCAAGATTTTCTTCATTCGCGTTTGACCCATACCATTTGGCAGGGAGCAAGCTTCAGGAATTTTCATCGCTCGCTGATAAGCATTCTCAAGAGGCTCTCCAGAAACTAAACTGCCTCTCCCTAACCCCGCAAACACAAATATTATCACAATTGTCTCGTATGAGCGACAAAAATTACGACCCCATAATGGCGCATAAAATGCAAACGCAAAACCAGGGTAATGGATACAACACACGAACTTGCTCTCCACAATAACCGCTGTCGCCGCTTGTAATTAGGCGGACGGTTTTTCTCTTTGTTTGGAAAGTGGGTGGTCTTCTTTGGAAGGAAATCCGCCGAAAGTCAAGGTGTCGGTCAACTTTTTCAGGCAACGTGTTGTAATATCACGACACTGTGTAGCGTGTTCGTATGCATTAAAGTGGATCCTATGACCGTTAACTTAGCGTTAGCCTGCGTGAGTGAAATGTCATATGAATTATGGGGATCATTTTAAATGCCACTAATGACCTATCCCCTGACTAACAGTGTAATAGAGAATTAAGATAAATTGAAGAAAAACTGAAAACAACACACGAACTGGGAACGTTGCACTAGTGGTGCTTCCTAATTGCCAGCGATTCCTGGAACAAAAGCAAAAAATCAAAGCCCGCAAATAGGTAGGAAGATAGAGGACAAGGGTGAGTGATACCAAGTAGTTGGATGACCAATAAGCCCTTTTCAGCTAAGCGACGACAATCGAAGTTCATGTCAAACTAATTAGAAGTTAATCGGAATTGGATCTGATTACTTGAAAGTGATATCAAGGATGAGTAAGTATTTGCATTACAGGTGCGAGAAAACATGTGTTTCATCACTCACCCCGAAGACTTTTAGCCGTCAAAGTATGGCTTCCTTCCAGGAAACTTCGGTGAGCTGTAAGTAGTGAATTTCTTCTAATGTGACACGTATTCTGCATATTCATGACGACTCAATGGATTCGGCTTCGAGCGGTCGTGTAGAGACGCACGTTACAAATTGAGAATGAAGAAAGCCATCAATAAGGACGACGAAGAAAGTCACGTTTTCAATTGCTTTACATTAAGCGAAAACGCTACACACTTGGTGCCACGTAAAAGCAAGTATCCTTGCTTCCTTCGTTGCTTACGCTCCAACGAGCGATCCATCCATCTATCCATTCATCCGTTGGCAACAATTCTCAAACGTCATCTATTGTAATCGTATAAAAATGTCACTACGATGTGGTAACATATGCTACTCCTGTTTCATGTACATACTATGTACATGCGTCTAAAAAGCATACGTAGCGCCATGGAAGTCGGTTATATTCGCTTGTCGCCTGACTCACTACATTCCAGTGGCAGTGGCGCGTGAGGGTATTTACCTCGGAGGGTGAAAGTGTTCCTACATTCGATTCCTTTTTATTTTTCATTTTTTTCTTTTTTGCTTATTTTAAATAAATGACATCCACAAAAAGGATATGTTAAGAGACGACGCCCGTTCCGTGTGATTTGCTTACTGCTCCAGCCAACACGCGCGTCACATCTCGAATAATGCATTCACTTGGTACCTTCATTCCGTCCCACACAAGCGAAAAGGATACGAAGAAGATACAGTCTTTGAATACATAATGCGATGGAGTGAGGATATGATATTTTTGCATAGCATAACATCTCGAGACACAAGCGAATTTTATTGTTCACCGGATTCATACGGACTGTCAAATAAGGACACCTCTCGAGCACCTCCACACGGTGCACTTACGAACAGAAATGTGTATGCAAATGATGGCTCTACTACATATAAATTGGGACTCAATTCAATCTTCACTAAGTATAACCATGTCCTTTCGCAATATCGATTTAATCACAAATCCATTCACCGACACATGACCTCGTTGCATCACCGACCCCCACCCTTTCGCTGCAATGTCAGTTGCAGTTCTGACGAACTAAATTAAAATTCGAGTTGAAAAATTTCAGATGAACCCCGGGATTGACAGACACATATCCTGCGAATAAAAATTCATCAGATTCAGTGGCAAAGCAGTCGCTCTTGGCATATACATATGTCCTATCCGGGAATTGACTTTCATGTTGGGCAACTAACAAAAGACTAAATCAACCGCAAACCAAACCGCGATGTGCCACACAACAAAGGACCAGGGCAGAGCCGCAGAGCCACAGAATGAAATAGAATCAAAGCTGTAAGGATGAGATCCTGAGCAAAGTCATAAGGGTACAGAGCCGGTTGGTGGGCGGCCGCTCATCGAACTGTTAGAGATCAAGCTCGACTACAAAAATGGGCGGGAAAAAATCCATTCAAATACTTAAGGCCACAGTAATCCGCAATTGAAAAGGACTTCAATGGCGGTTTCCCTTTTTTTTATTTGCCTATCCCCTCTCGTCCTTTTTGAGTATGTTTTCCTTTTTTTTTTTTTCTTGATGAAAGGTAGATGGATATAATCATGAAGAAGGTCATGTAGTGGTCGTTGTTGTTGTTGATATCGTCCTGTGGAGGCAGAAATGCGCTTTTGAGCGGATTTAAAAAACGTAATTGAAAAAGAAAGTAAAAACGAAAAGAGCTGGCAAGTCGAAACTGTGTACAAGGGCTGGAGGAATGAAGAATAAATGTTAAAATAGCAAATGTCAGCAGATCTGTTGTGCCGCATGGTGCACGAAAAATAATTCACCATAGCCGGAAAAGACAATAAGGACTTTTCAGGTTGTTTTTTTCTGTTTGCTATTCGTTCCTTGGCTTGATGGTTGACTGCACCGGGTGATGCAGAAATGGGTGGTTTGTCGATATCTGCATTTGATGAAGGAGGGGTACGGTTTAAAAAGGCTTTAGGAAGTAACTGCCAGTAAAGTTGTGCTATTGAAAATAAATACAATGTGATTTCTAAAGAAGACAGGACTCTTTCAAAATGAGTATAAGGACTTATCGATTTTATTTTAACTTTTATTTTATTCAAAATAGTCTCCTTGATACTCTATGCGGCGATCTGCATAGTCAAGAAACATGTATGTCAAATGAGTATTGTAAGTCTGTAGATGTTTGTTTTTATAGAATTGCACGCACTTAAGGCTAAAGCCTTATAACGTCAGCGAGACGTTGTGCGGCAGGAAGGTAACCGGGAAAGCGAGAGGAGGTGCCTATTGACATTGGTCTTAAATATCTGCATGCTGTATTGAGGGGGGAAAACCGAACGAGGCAGCTTGCTCCACATTCGTGTGGTTCGATTGAAGAATGAGACGTTTATCGCGGGAGGAGTTTCAAAGGGGCGGGATGCAGCTGGCTACTTCATCAGAGCACGTATGATGAAAGTTACTATAACAAAATGATCCAGCAAGTGCAATTTGTGATGCTGAAATCTCCTATTAGTTTTAACGCGCGATTATGTATTCTGTCTATTAAGTGCAGTGAGGTCTTAGAAGCGTCAGGCAGACATAAGTATGCGCTAAACTTCAACTTGGGACGAATGGTTGCCTTATAAATTGTAGCCAGGTCGATGGGTGCGGAGAAGCCTAGGCATTTCGTGGTATTCTTGGCGGCACTAATTATGTGACGTTCCAATAAAAGTTGTCACTGATTTACATCTTTCTTTGGTGGCGTTACAGCCTATGGTGGGCCAGAGCCAACTTCTCTCACAATCGCCCATGTCGTTTGTGGTTTATTTTGTACACAGGTGAACGGGACTTACATTTCATGGCATGTTTACTAAGGGGGTTTTGCCAATACCCCGCCTAGGAGGGACACCGCGAAATAAAAATTCGATGACGTTGGTGTTATCGGAAGCCGAACTCGCTTATCGTGCATCAGAGTCCAACATACTAACCACTGCGCTCAAGTTGAGGCTGACCCTTGCACCAAATCCCCAATAGAGCAAGGACTAGGGCCATTATTCCGGCCTATTCGCAGCCCGCGAATTCCTACTAAGGAGTAGAGAGTGGCCAAGCTGGAGGATGTGAAAGGACCTTCTTCACTGATCACCATTATAATCATGGTGGGATCATCATGGGATTCCATGACACCTCTTGCAGAAGATAATAACACAACCTCTCTGGGCTTTGACTTAGCAAGGCTCAGAATTTAGAGAAAAGACGGAGAGGACTCAACCAAGAGGGCCTCCGGAACAGCATTAGCTGACTTTTTTTTTTTTTTTTTTTTTTTTAGAGACTCGCGCAGGTTCAAGAGTTTTTATATTCTCTTATGATGTGTTGACACACACAACCTGAACGGAGTGCAGTGGTTGGGGTCGTTGATGTTCGTTCACTACTCTCAGGGGTGGTTGTCCTATACCTAGATAGGACGAGAGCCGACCAAATTCCGCGTTGGTTATAGTTCGTAGTAATTCGTTCAAGCACTTTGGTATTGCATACGCAGAGGATGAATTTCAGTCGACCATATACTGTGAGTGTTATGCCTGCAGCAGTACGTCTGGTCACTTTACATTCACAACTGCGTTGTATACTTTTTGTCCGTATAGGAATTACTTTTTCTTGGCTATGAAGCGAATTTGAACCATAAACCTTCCGCTCGGCGGTCGATGATGTTAACCACTGCACCACGGCCACCCCTAACTCCAGGTCAGTAAGTGCTGTGCGAAGCACTAACAGAACATGGGGCATAGAATTACCACGTTTACAAATTAGGACTCAGCCGCACAAGTATCTGTAGGCGATATAGCAATGCCCCGTCTCGCCATTTCTAAAGACAGCACTTAAATCCTCGACCAAAAAAGGGGGACTTAATGGTCGCGGTACTAGTGTCTTAATGTGACGTACCTGAAATCCTTTAATTCAATTCAATTCATCTTGTCTTCAGTAGATTTATTTATATTTTGTTGGTCAAAGAAAATTCTTTCTCATAATGGTGCTATTTGTGTACCGCAGCTTGCATATTTCCAATAGGTTCTTCGCCAGAGTCACTGGGGATTCAGCAACGAAGCAGAACAATATACAAAGCCATCGGGCTCTATGTTACACAAATAGGTAAAAGAGCTCAAACGCGAGCAAGGAATTACTACTAAACGATCACAGTCCCGTGTTTGGTAGCAGAAATTTGCAAGTAATGATACAGATTACTGACTACCATCTGACTACTGTTGTATCATTAGGTTACAAATGACAAATTCTAATAAATTTGAAAGGAAAAACAACAAGAAGTTCCCACTCCTTCAATAAAAATCGACTGAAAAGTGAAGAACAAGCTAAATGATTTCTTCAACCAAAAACGAAAGGTTGACTCTTAGTTTAGGTATATGAGGATATTTTTATATATAAATGAGACTTAGTAAATATCTGTTGTCTTCAGGTAATACTTCTCGGAATTAATTGAAATGTCAGTAACTTTAATTTTCATTGTTTTACTTGTTCCTAATTTCTTTACTCGTATCTCCATCTTAATCTCCTACCTGCTTGTACTAAAAAGTCGATATACTTTTTCCGAAAGACAGCCACGAATTTAATCAAAACTTTACCTGCCTTGTTGATGCAATCCTGCTTGGCATTTTTAGTTTGAGATCTTCCTTTTCCTTATTTACTGATCCATTTCTCATCTTCCTTATCCAACCTATACAAGACCACATTTGAGGTTTCTCTATACGCTCGCATGTTGATATTTATTCGAACCAACAACCTACATGCCCCAATAATTTAAAAGTCATGATTTACCAAGACTTAATTATTTTAGCAGAAGCAACAACTGAATTCGCTTACCAGGTACCTACCAGGTAATCTAAAATGTTTTTCTAAAGAAGTCCAGGTATATTATTAGCTTTGGCTATTAAGAAAAGTCAACATAACATCAGGTAAGTTACTCAGGGGTCCTATTTTGGAAAATCATCCGTCGTTAGATATATTGATAACACAATACCTGACTATAAATAAGACCAAGCTGAAGAAGCACACAACAATTCAAGTCGAACCGTAGTATAATATACTTCGTCCTAATCTCCTTTCGCTAGTTAAATATATTCCGAACATCACCATGTCTTCGAATAAAACTAACTCAAATAGTGGTCTACTCATTACCAAAAAGCGTAATGAAATCAAATATATAAAGAAACTATCAAAAGAGGTTGAAATCATAGAAATTCACGATACGGATAGCATCACAAAAAAAAATAATAATCATTCGAAGGAATCTGAAGTTACGATCGACATTGTAGAAAGCTTCGAAGAGGACCTGGAGGTCGTGAAGGATGCACTGCTAAAAATATTCCGGAAAAAATCATCCTTTAATATTTTTGACTTGGCAAAAGTGACCAAGCTCCGAATTTGTATCCTTAAAAAGGTCCTGAAGGAAATTTGTAACTACAATTCGAAGAAGAACGTGTGGGAACTGAAGAACGAGTACAGATCGTTGAATAATGACAATCAAAATAAAGAAAATCGACCGCGGATCCGAGTTGCAAAAAACTTGGGCGGATATTTCTAACGTGCATTAAAAATGGACATGGTTCGAAAGATGTGTAAAAAAACAAAAACGTTTATTTAGATATTTGAGAAATTCGAGTCATAATTTAACTCACATTTATTTATATTCGTCCATTAGTATTATACGAAATAAATTTTGTAAAGATTTCTGTTTATTCAAAACTTGGGGAACTTAGTTCGATAAGTAATACGTACAAATAGTTTTTCAAAAAAAAAAAAAAAAAAAAAAAAAACATGGACATAAATACATATATATTTAAGAATAAAAAAAAAAAATTAAATAAAGTATTTCTCTTTTCCTAGTGGTGCACTAGTCACATTTATGCTCTTAACATGAGCTTGCATTTCATCCGTAAGGGAGCCGAGACAACGAGCCCGGTCGTCACCACTGATGGTGTTAACTTGAATATTAAAAATCTGATCGCGCACTAAAAGTAACATAAAAGGAAACCTTCGTCGTTCCGATGAACATTTGCGCCATTTTTCGATAAAAAATGCACTCACCCAAGCAGGTACGCCACTGTACGTCTACACACAACAGGCACTTAGAGGTGGTTAGGGTTACATCAGTAAGAGGACTAAGAGGACTAAAGAGAAAACTCAAAAAATAGAATTGACGTTCGTCGGATCGACGAAGGTTACCTTCTAGGGTTTGGTTGCAGAAAAATGTACTTCACCAATATTTTCGTATAAAATGGGATGAGAAAAACGTTCGTACGTTGTCATTTGGCAACTCAAAAATACACCAGTAGTTTCGTACTAATTTACATATTGCTTCGTAGCATTTATGCATTAGTTGGAATTTGCCGCAAAGTTGTGTTTTGATAGGGTTAAAGGTGAACACTCGTGGAAGTGATCTGCGATCTCCTACGATTTTCCAGGCAATCTAGAAAAATGCTATAGGTATATGAAATCGGCGGTCTACTAAAATGTTGCCATTGGTATTACAAAGAAGGTCGAGTGGAAAAAAGGAAAGTTATGTCATTAAATGGAAAGCTTTTAAAGAGAGAAGTAAAACCGAATAACAAAATTGAATACAAAAATAAAAGGCTTTAGTGGGCCCACTTTTTCTAACGGGGCAGCCTGCAAGAAACTGCATTTTCTAGGTCTTATACATATGTTGTGTTACATGATATGTTTATGTTTTTAAGAAAATAGATAACGCAAACTCATTTCCTTTCTGCACAATTATTACAAATAAACGTGGCGGGGATCATTCCAAAAAAATGTGGTATAGGTGCGACTCGGAAGGTCCACACGATTAACTTCCCAATGAAAAAAATGAAAACACCCACTTAATTTTATATTCTTTAATGTTTAAAAATCTTATTTTTATGTCGATAAACTCCGAAAACTGTTTTCAAATAATCAAGATTTTTACACATACGGAAAGGTTTAAAGAAGCTCAATCCCGAACACCAAAGGTCTATGTCCATATATACACTTGCTACTACAATTACTACAATATTTGATAAATTCAGAGGGTTAGTCTTTGCGAATTTTTACTGTGGATCAGTACAAGCCACAAAAACGCGATGTTTTTGTGTAGCTATACATTCAAAACAATCTTGCAATTATGAAAACACAACGTGCGTAGTGAGAGGCGCGCCTCCTCATATGGCCATTAGGCGTTTGCACCAACAATTTTTAGACACCGGTAATCTTGGCAATGCCAGTCATCAAGGAAGAGAGCGTACGAGACGGTCCGATGAGAATATGAGACCACACCACGAACATCGAGTCACCGCCGTTCCGCTCAGTTGGGCATCAGTCGCAGCTCAATACAAATAATTGAGCTTATTTCCGTACAAAATTCAAATTACTCATCAATTATTGCCACCGATAAGTCACGTCGCGTCGCTTGGATTATGCGAAATTCGACGTGAACTTGGCTCAAACCGATACAAATTTTTGGGAAAAAAATATCATGAGCGTCGAGGCTCATTTTTCGTTAAATGGAACGGTCAACAAACAAAATTGTCGGCTTTACACTGCTGAAAATCTTCAATTAGTCCACGAAGAACCTCTCCGCGACCAATGTGTGACTGCTTGGGCCGAAATTCGTGCGGCTAGGGTCATTGAACCGTTCTTTTTGGAAGTCGACGATGATGGGATGCCCACGACCGTTAATGGCGAGCATTATCGGGAGATGATAACGGATTTTTTGCTGCTATTTTTAGCGGAACCTGGCATGGACCAACAAGATGACGCCACAGCCCACACAGCTCGGGCCACCATCGCTTAACTGCGCAGTAAGTTCGTCGATCATCTAATTTCCAAAAACGGTGATTTTAACTGGCCACCGAGATCGCTCGATTTGACGCCACCGGTCTTTTCTTGTGGGGTTTTTTAAAGTCCAACGTCTATGTCATCAAGCCACGGACTGTGGAAGAGCTCATGGCCAATATTCGACGCGAAATAGCCGTTATAGAGCCCGTAACATTTCTTAAAGTGAAGGAAAATGCTCGAAAACGAGCTCATTGCGCCATCTGGTGTAAAGGCGACCATTCACGTAATGTCATCGTCAAACTTGATCAGTTCTAAGCTCTATAATGACCCGTCGAATGAAACCAATCCCATGTCAGTGTCATTCTCGAGATAATCGAGACCAGAAATTTCGAACGCACATACGCACATACACACATATACCTCTCTATAAAAACCTTGGATTTGGATTCTGGTGACCTTGAAACGTGGAGATTTGGAATTCGCAAAAACGGCCCAATTACAATAACTTGCCACTTGAAAGTTAAAAAACCTTGAGTGTTGTCGTGTTGAAAGATCACTTTGACATGTCTTTTGGCATATTAGGGGCATTTAAGCTTCAATGCTCGGTTTAATTGCGTCCATTGGTAACGATCCACAGTGATGGTGGATGGTGTAGCTTAGAGAAGATTACTACGAGCTGAATCCATCAGATGCACAGCATTAGCTTCTGGCCATGAATAATCGGTTTGGCCATTGAAATTGACGCATGGCTCGGCTTACTCCACGAGTTTCTGCGCTTGGAATTATAGTAGTAGATGCACTTTTCATACTCCGTCACTCTGTCCTTGTTTTTCAGTCACCCTTAAATTTTCGGTGAGCTCGTCTTGAGCTTGGTATGTATTGTGGTCCAATAATATCTCCAACTCAACGTCTCTTCAAACCTTACTGGCCTCCCTTCGTGTTCTTTGTCACTTGTTTTAAAATCGTCACTTTTGAAATGCCAGAACCAATGCATGCACATATGTGGCACTACAGGTCATGGAGAACCTAAGCCTAGATTCTCTCAATCACCCATGTTGTGTGTGCTTTTATTATCCCATACGTTTGATATGCCTTCACGCCTCCACAGAAGAAAAAGACGACAGAGTCAAAGATGTCTTTTGTAACCTCCTAGACAGCGCATACGTTCAATATCTCAGCTATGACAACAAAATTATTTCAGAAGATCCAAACGCGAAGTTGGGCAAAGACGACATCTTTGGACGAGTCGTAGGAAAGCACAGTACGACACCTCCGAAACGGTTTCAGGCAAATAGACTTGCTGACAGGGCGTAATCCTTTAGCAGATTCCCACATCTCGATATCCATAAGAGGACCTGTTGGTCCTGCTGATCTGTTAATCAAATCGGTCATATTTCGATCGCCGCCAAAACTTCTCCAGCATCTTGGATGTCCGATCCTTCCAAAGAGCCAATGTTGACTCGGATCATTACTTTGTTGAAGCCATGGTTTGTATGCGGAGATCGCGAACACTGCGGAGTCGAGTAGGACCAGCATAATTTGACGTCGGGAAGCTGCAATCATAAAAGGCCGACAGGACCTTCGCCGATTGCGTCTCCCTCAAGATCTAAGCTAATCCAAACTCCACAAACTATAGAACAGCAATGGAGACGTTGTCAAAATGTCATCATGTTGCCTCTGATGTACTAAGTTACCAGCCACTACCTGGGAGAAACCCTCGGTTTGATGACGAGTGCAGACAGGCGCATGCAGAAAAACACAATGCTTACATGGCCACGTTGCATCGACGAACGAAAGCTGCAACGTGGCCACGAGAGAGAAGGAAAAAGAAAGAGCACGAGAAGTGCGCGATCGAGGAGATGGAGAGGTGTTATCATAGGAACGACGTCCGAAAGTTTTACCAAAGAGTAAAACGAATATGCCAAGGTTATAAAGTCAGAGCTTAACCCTGCAGGGATGAATACGGACACCACGTAGACCTTGGTCGTTCCGAGGAGAAAATTCTGTGTACAATCTTCGCTCACGTTTGTGTTGACGGAGAGTGGAGAGTGGAGAGAGTAAGAACATCGGCCTAGTATAATGTCTAAGATGGCTAGGACATGTAGAGCGAATGGACAGCACAGATCCAGCCCGACGAGTCTTCGACTCCAACCTCGAAGAACAACGTTGCAGAGGACGGCCGCATCTAAGGTGGCGCACACAGGTGGAAAGGGATCTGAACCAACTAGGCGCGCGACACTGGAAACAGGTGATATCGGGATCCGAACTCGCTCATCGTGCGTCAGAGTCCAACATATTGTTTCGGAGCGCGGCGCCCTCAGACTTAATACTGGCTGTTATAATGCAGCGAGCACTTTCTAACGTCATCGTGCAAAACGAGTTTTGCAATATGTCGTCCATGAGCCCTCTTCATGGTCTACCTGGTATGAATATCTAGCCTGTCGTGCATGTTGTTGGCTTAAAACCAGACAAGCAATAATTTCGAGGAGATCTTCTTATCTCAGTTTAGGAGTTCTACATTCTGGTAGACCTAGCTATCGGACGTTGCTTTTTCATATAAAGTAATGCCGACACATACCCTGAATTAAGGTGCTAGGGGCGTAGCTTTAATTTCAGCTTGTCCACAAATACCATACGCACCCACGGGGTCAGCGTTACCATTTTCAGCAACATGCTTTCTTGTGGTCTAGGCACGTCAACTTATATGCCAACAAAACAACATAGGCGGAAAGCGTTATGTTTTTGGTTTAACTTGAAGAATATAGCAGCTGAAGAGCATTGATTTCTATGTGAAACATATCGGAAACATGCTCCATCAAATACAGACATGTCAGTATTGGTTCTGGCGCCGGTGAGAGCGCCGTGGCGCAGTGGGCCTCTAACACCGATGACACGGGATCGATTCCTGATAACAGCCATCTCCTCAGGCGCGTTCTGGCAAAACCCGCCGTAGTGTACTTGCCTTGAGAAAGCTTCTTGACTCACGCCGTTCGGGATCGGCTATAAAATGTAGGTCCCTTTCACCTGTGTGAAAAATTAAATCACGCACAACATGGGTGATTGAGAGAAGCTTGGCTCTGGTTCTTTATGGGCTGTAACGCCAACATACGTACATACATTAAGTCAATCGGGACCTTATTTGTTAGGAAAGACTCGTACAGGCCACCCCGTTGTCACGTCATTTTTATGGCGTCTCATTGGCTAATATATCTGTCTGTTTCAAATCTGCACAAGTTCATGTTTAAGGAAATCATGCAGCAATGTGGAGATAATCTCAGACGTCTCCAGATTAAGAAAAGTCTTCTCGAAAGATCCCTTAACTCCGAGCTGCCTCTTATCCAATAGAGTATGGATAACGTCAGAAGAAGAAACACTCGATCTTCTCCTCAATGCGCACTTCCCAGGCTGATCGGAGACGCAGGACTCATAGCAAACATGGAGAACCCAAGTCTCCCCGCAATAGAAGTACACCGCTGGCATCGACGTAATTGACATTGAAATGCCAAGAATGATATCCAAACTAGTAAAGCGGTGGAGGCTATATTTAGCAATATCGCAGAAAGGCGTACGATACCGATCCCTTGGCCAATGCCTTGATTGGATGTACGAACAAGGATTTCAACAATTCCAAGAATTTCACCTGTCTTGTCTCACAAGTAGCACGCAGTAAAGCCACCAGGAAACTCAGCCAACCATTGCTTACCGAGTCAGATATACGAGTAGTTAACGAGTCCTCACCTTCACAGCTCAACTTTTCATAATCAATTTCGCAAACAACCCTCGTCGCCTTTATAGGGAAGCCACGCAGATTTAACAACAAATTAACTATAAAGCAGAACGGAAACCCTTGCAAAGCAGTTCACCCGCCAATCCACTTAGTTGCACTTAAATTGCATCGAAACAATTTAATCCCCAACCGCTGTGACAACACCCCGAAACAATAACAACAACAGCAACAGGAACAAATGCAACAGCAGCACAAGACAGCGTCGAAAACTTTAACACTTTCGAAAGTTTTGCAACAAAACCCCTTCAATATACCGCCACTCAGCTTCATTTCGCACTCATGATGGCATCTGCTTCTGCATCTCACACTTCCCGTAAAACCACAAGGATAATCCGCAATTGCAGCATGAACTTCGCCCTTGGAAAGGACTTTTTCTTTTCGAAATAAACTCAATGAGGGCCACGTCTTAAATAATTCAAGTTCAGCGCCGAAACTTGTTTGTCTCGATTGCAGTTAACAGGGCCAACTGGAAACTTATGAACTTCATCCACTCTACGAGCATTAGGCGAGGAAATAGATACTCAGTTGTGGTTTATTGGTTGCGTGGAAACTAAATATATTTTACGCTTTGCGGCTGACGAAAGGATGAGAATCTTGCACTGAATGGAAACGGAAGGAAAGGAAGTCCTTAAGGATTAATGACGCACGGTATCACACTCTTTTCGGTGGGCTCATAAATAAGTCAAGTGTTAAAGGGCTGGACAGCAATCTCTTGACATTTCAGTTCTCCAATGTCCTGAAGGACTTGCCCTCAACATGCCATTGCACTTTCCATTGTGTCACATCCCAAAGGATACTCACATGGAGTGGGTGACACCCTTCAGAATCCATGTGAACTCGGCAACCAGCTCAAGTTAAGTCTCAAAATATTTGCATATGAAAATAAATTTGGGTCCTTCGATTTCCAGCCATGGGAACACGTGCGGTGGCAATGGAGACGGAAAACGTTTTCCAGATGACAAACAACGCCGAGGAATTCGGTGGGACCACGTTAACAACAATGAGGACGTGAAGGGGAATTGTTTCGTGTTTTGTTGTGCGAATGCAGAAAGGATTTATAGTCATGTCTCGTGGGAGATGTGACTCGGTATTGGATACGTATGTATGTACGTGCATGTCATGCTATGTGTACGGTATACACAGGCTGAGTAGCAAAAAGTTCCACGGTTCGAATAATAAAAAGAAGAACGTTTTAACGGAATGTAGAATACGGAGGATTGGGGGAGATGGGAAAATGTCTGGTTAGGTGCCTCAGGGGTTTAATAAGCTGAGACCTTCGGGACGTCATCATACCATTTATCGTTTTCTCGACTGTAGGAATATTACTAAAATAGCAGCTAATCGATAGGCGAACGTACTTACTTACTTATGTGGGACTATGTATACGGCGGGTGCATCATGCTCGGGGCAAGCTGAATGGAATCCGTTCTAACTTGATCTCACCCCGTCTATCTTGACGAGGTGTAAGGGCTTCTCTTCTTCTTCTTCTTTTGGTGGCATTACAGCCCATGAAGGATCAGAGCCCAGCTTCCCTCATTCACCCATGTTTTCAGGGCAAGTATACTACGGGGGGTTTTGCCAGTAGGTACCACGCCGAGGAGGAACGCCGCGAAATAAACATTCGATGGCGTTGATGTTATCGGGATCCGAACTCGCTCATCATGCGCCAGGGTCCAACACACTAACCACTGCGACACGGCGCTCCCTCACTAAGGCAATCATTGCCCTGAATTGCGAAGCCCTGGAACCTTTGGGATTAAACGACCACTACATTGGGTTTGGCTCCAGAGTCAAACCAAATATTTATAAAAAGGATGAAGGAATGCCACCATCCCGCACCGAAAGCCAGGTTAACACTTTGGCCACTAATAAAAGCCCGAAGGAACAGGAACCCCCAATCCCCCACGGGAAGTAATGGTCCCGCGAAGGAAGGAGCTGAGACTCTGGCGAAAAACCCCGGTTTGTAAAGACGGAAGCGAAGCCTCACTGGACTACTCAACAAGCTCGCTAAGGGAAGATGATCTTCTTGATTCAGATCTGGAAGACCCCAACACCACCATGCTGGAAGCAAACCGAATTAATAACAGCTCCGATGCTGGGATTAATTCAGATTAACCTCCATCACTCCAAAGCGGCAATCGCAAATCTTCTTCTTAGGCTAGCTATAGGGGAAGAAGACATAGTCTTAATCGAAGAGCCACGATTGTATGACCACAAGGTTTGCGGACTAAGGACCTTAGCCTACCATCTTATTACACCACAAAAGGAAGGTAAAACTAGCATTTATATTCTTGCAAAGAAAACCTTAAATGCTTACCTTCTCCCAAATTACAGCTGTCCCGATACCATGGTGATCGCTGTACCCAGAGCCAAACTTTAGATAGCCTCACTGTACATGGCTCAGGAAAACGTCATTGCCCATTTTGCTAGTCCTTTTCTTCTGGGACGTGAACACATATGAATCTAATGTTTCCGAAGATAGCTTTGATGCGGATTGTTATGAGGCCTTCGCTCACATGCCTTGAACATCAAAATTCACAGGCATTGTTTGCGCTACTTGTACCAGCTTTCCGTAGTATATGTTTTACATATATAGATATAACAGCTATCCGATTGTAATTCTGCAACAATAATCTTCTTCAGTCCCACCCTTCTAATCGATACGTCTACATTAGCTGTAATTATGTGGAGCTCTAAATCGATACTGTGACAAAGTGCTTTGCGCCTATGCGATAGGATTGATTTGGTCAATTTCTGGGTGCTTTCGATGGGACATCGCTTTGATTGGTTAGGAAAAGACACAGCGCTGAGATCAGACGCAGAATAAACCTTGTCAATGACTGTTTAGCTAAGGAGCCATCTCTCCTGGCTGTTGGCTGCTTGGAGAGAAACATTTTCTATGGGCTTCCTTATTACCTTTTTTGTATTGTGAGAAGCTTCAACCACGAATTGAATGGAATAGTCAGAAACGCACAGCATGAACTCAAAAGCCGTCAAGGAATGCCATGATACCATACAAGACCTCGCCAAAAAATAAACAAGGTCAAACTCTGGTGGCTGCCAGGGCGCAAAGATATTAAGGGCAATGAAATCGCCGATCAACTCGCCAGGAAAGGTTCAAGCTGAAAATACTGAACCTTTTTGCGGCACTCCCAAGTCTAAGATCAACTTCTTCTTAGGCAAGTGGAAAAAATCGCAACACCTGTCCTTTTGGAACAGCGTTCAGGGACTTCGGTTTTTTATTTTTCCAAATTCACCCCATGTGCGCTCTCTTTAACTTACCTATGAAGTGCGCACGGGGGTGAGTTTCGATAAATGCACAAACACTCGTGTTCGTGAGCGAATATAAAAATGCTCCCGGGCAAATACTCATGAGCGCGTGCGTTTAATAACTGCTCGTTGGGTAGTGCACTTTCACGAGCAGCCCATGAGTGTGCGTTTCCACAACACTGTTCGAGCAATCTCATATGTATCAATTGTCTCCTATACGATAGGGTTGGAACTCTATGGGAAGACAACTTTCTGATTGAACTGATTCGAGGTCACGTTGCTAGGGCAATGATTTCGATCAATAACATGATCTCTGGGGCTTACTTCCCCAACTCTTTGTATTATGAAAAAGTGTGTCTGAACGGCTTTGTGCCTTCGGAAGCATTTCTTTATTTTGATAATTGTGGGCTGATCCAGGATAGATTGGCGGTACCGCTAATCTTCCATGCGGCCCGTAATTAAGTGGAGCGGCGACTACTTTAGGAACCTGATGTCATGCCCGAGCACCTCAGATTCAGTAGAGCGGTTTCTCGCCGAGATAGAAAAGACGTTGTTCGACAGCATCAACGTTTTTCGGTGGCTGGAACGGACTCCGTAGTGGAATCTTTCAAGGCATAGTTAGTTAGTTATGGTATAAGCTAGTTTTAGTCATTTTTTGCATTTAAATGCAAAAAAAAAAAAAAAAACGGGGTATTGGTTGTCGTCAGATCAGGTATGGTTAGTACTTATATGGAGGAACCCTTGGTAGCACCACGTGTTGTTAATTTTTTTTTTTTGCATATTTTTAAGTTACTTAATTTCTAACAAAAAAAAATCTCCAGGTTCGGATGAAATCTACCCTATCGAACTCACACAAACTATGGAATGGACTATACCATGGCTATAGATAATCTTTAAAGGATGTCTGGCCTTTAGTCACATTCCAGAAAAGTGGAAGTGCGCAAAGGTAATTATCATCCCTAAGGCCGGCAGGAAATCTCACACTTCCCCCAAGGATCTAAGGCCTATCTGTCTATCATCCTTTGCACTAAAAACTTTGGAATGGTTGATAGACTCCCACATATGCCACAGTTTGGATCCCTCCCTAATCTCTAAGGCACAGCATGCCTACTGTAAGGGTAGATCTGTCGAAACAGCCTTGCATACACTAGTGAGGAAAATCGAAGGATCAATCCATCTTAAATAATATATCCTACCAGCCTTCCTAGACATAGAGGGCGCCTTTAACAACGTCACTCCGAAAGCAGTAAGAGAAGGGTTAGAAAAGCTAAAGTTGATAAAGCTGATCAACGAGTTACTACTAACTCGCAAAATTCACTCCAAGTGGGGAAGCCAAGCAACCACCAGAGTGGTTACCAGGGGAACCCCACAAGGAGGGGTCCTCTCACCCCTTCTCTGGAATGTAGTTATAAACGAACTACTAATTAAACTGGAGAAAGAAGGCCTGGGCGTTATTGCCTATGCTGATGACGTTGCCATTTCAATCTCAGGTAAATACCTATCCCCACTGAATGACCGTATGCAACCGGCATTCTCTCATTCTTTGCAAATGGGCGTACAGTAACGGGGTCAGGGTGAAATCCCCAGAAAACGGAGCTCGTGCTATTCACCAAAAACATAAAATTCCGGACCACTGCCCGATCATTTTAATTGGTACCAGGTTAACCTATTCCTCCAGTGCCAAATACCTAAATACCTTGGCATTATACTAGGTAGGAAACTAACACCGAAGAGCAACACAATCGAGAGAGCAAAAAAAAGCAACCATAGCTCTCTACACATGCAAGAAAGCCCTGGGGAAAAATTGGGGATTCAACCCCAAAATCACCTTATGGCTCTACATCACGGTCGTTAGACCCATACTAATGTATGGATTGACAGTCTGGTGGATTGCGCTGGACAAGACAACATACCACAAACAACTCGAGAAGGTACAAAGGCTGGCATGTATGTGCATTACCGGGGCCCTCAGGTCCACCCCAACGGCTGCGCTTAACATGATACTCTACCCTACACCACTCGATATCTTCGGCAAGCAAATTGCCACACACGGCCATAAGACTAAAAGCCAACTCGAAATGGACGAGCTATGTCACTGGCCACTCCTCCATCCTGAAAAACAGGATAACCATGGCAGAAAACTTGGACCACACAGAACCCGTCACAGTTTTGAAAAAAATTTCACGACGATCTACCCGGACATGCAAAACTGGACTCGCCAAACGCTACCCCGCAGAAACTGAGTGGATTTTTACACTGACGAGTCTAAAATCAAAGACGAGTATTCTGCAAACAAATTAAGCTGAACAAAGCTCTAAAATTACCAGATCACTGCAGCGTTTTCCAGGCGGAACTGTTGGCAATAAAAGAAGCCTTGTCTTGGCTGAAGTGGAACGTGATATCCACTACGGATATCCGTATTCTCACGATAGTCAAGCAGCCTTAAAGTCGCTGGAGTCCTATGTGTACACATCAAAAACTAGTCTCGGCTGTCGCCTATCTCTTAATGAGATGGCCGAACAGTTTAACATACAACTTATCTGGGTACCGGGACACAGCGACATTTCAGGAAATGACAGATCCGACACACTCGCCAGACAAGGAATGACGCTACAATCAATCGTGACTTGTGAGGGAATGCCCCTTGTAACCATTAAACATAATTTTTCAAATTTCGCCAGGGCCGAGACGAACCTGAGATGGACTCAGGGACATACCTGCCTCATCACCAGGCAAATCTGGCCCCGGCTCGACAGTCAACGGACTAGGAGTATAATCTTCCTAAAAAGAACTGACATCTACCAAATCATCGGTGTCATCAGAGGACACTGCCTTTTTGGCAGTCACGCGCAAAAACTGGGATTAGTTCCGAATGATTTCTGCAGAAACTGTCTAGACGAGAAGGAGGTCGAATCCATTCACCACCTTCTCTGGACCTGCCCAGCATTCTGCACAATCCGGAAACGATACCTAGGATCTTACTTCCATAACGATCTGACAGATATTCAGCAAGTAGGGATGTCTGATCTTCTTAACATCCTAAGAAGAACCCCCCTCGTAGCTGCACAGCGGGCCTCCCTGGCCTATGTGTATTCTTCTCAATACTGGGAAGGCTACAAGCCTACCTACTCAATTCTTAGTTGCATAATTACGCGTTGAATGAACCCAATCTTATGTCAATATCGAAAATTCCGGTACGCACATGCGCACATACGCCAATGCGCATATACGCACATACGTACATACACACACACACATCATCTCTATAAAAACCTTGGATTTGGATTCTGGAGACCTTGAAACGTGGAGATATGTATGTACATATGTATGTCAAAATTTGGAATTCGCAAAATCGGCCCCATTATCTACAATATCTTCCCACTGGGAATTTAAAAAAAGAAAAAAAAAAAAAAAAACGCAAGGTAAGATACCAAGTAGTGGGTCTAATTTTTAAGTATGTTGTTATCGCGTTCACTCACATGTTCCACCAGCAAAACCTTTTGCTGCAGTCTACTCCTCAGTCATTACAATCAAGCAACCCTCTGAGCTTCTTCCTCTTTCAATCTGATTGGATAACCCTCTAAAAGGGCTAGTACATGCATCACTTTTTTCATTTTCATTTTGTAGGAGAAATAATATGCTTCAATCGAATCTAAATTGGCCTACAAAATAAAGTGGAACTTTTGCACTCAATCTTTTCAAATAGTGCATCAACTATACTTATTCATAAGCAACTTTGCTTCGTGGTTTATGATCAAATTTTCTTACGAGCTTCTTTGTTGTGATTACGTTTCCAATTCATCCATCCGAAGGGCCATCGTAAAACCACAGATACACTAAGCACTAAATGGTTTACATCAAATTCTTTTGGGTCAGCCTCATCCTCCCTCATTTATCTGATTATCCCAAAAGATCTTATTTTGAAAAGTTTTTAATAAAAAAGAAGAAACAAAATGATGAACACTCGGCAAGCCGCCTTAAGCTGACATAAAATCATATGCTCCTTATTGCCTACATCCGACGACGATAAAACCAAATCCCACATCCCGATACGAAATAATCTCTCTGCCATCACATGCATATCCTTTTTTTTCTTCTTTGGAGCAATCCTGACGGTTTATCCCAATCTGTATCCCTTCGACATCCCGCTCGTGTAGAGGAAATAAAAACAAAAACTCAGAAATGAAATCGACAAGCAAAGGAACTGAATTCAGTTTAAATTATGTTTACGTAATCCTGGCCACTATGGCCTTTTAAAATGTTGAAGGCAACAAAAGTAAATAAATAAATAAACCCAAAACTCAACTTATTATCCTTCCCATTTATTTTTTATTCTTTCATAAATCTTTTATCAGCTCGGACGCATCCTCTTTTTGACTAGTAGAATGACAGTGGTAGGGGAACGTTAAGGATATTCAATTTAAAAGTCCTAAAGTTGTGTGTCCTTTTAACCATGATTTTTGTATTTTTCTTTTTTCTTATTTTTTGAAAGATATTTTACATGTGGGACGTTTAAAGTCCTTTCCTTCCTTCATCAATTTTTTCCGCACTATCCCTAAACTTTATGGTGATATAAAAAATAAAAAGGAAGAAGGACGAGGTCTTTCCGTATATAAAACTAATTTACCTGAATGTCTCGGAAGGACATCGACCACCACGACGCTGATGAAGAAGAAATGGAAGGAAATAAGAAAAAGCGAGCTACTCGTCAGGACGATTAATTGAAAATTTATATTCAGGTCAGGGATGCTTGACAAAGCGTTTCCTTTGCCACTATACCAAACATACAAATGCAAACCATAAAACACAGTTTCAGCCACCCGTTGCCGGAACGACCAATTAGACCATTCAACCCAATGAAAATATGCCATGCCCACCAACAAAATCAAATGAAGTCATCGCGGCTAGTGAATGCCCACTGCCTACTCCAACATACCACTGACGAACAGGACATTGCAAAACCGAGGCAAAAGATACAGAGAAGAATTATTAATTTCCTTCCATTCTGTCTTTCGCCAAAAGATGAAAATTATTACCAAGACTTCCATTGCCACCTTTCTTTCTTCCTCGTTTTACGTGAGCAATTAAGCACAAAGAACAGGACTTATCGACTAAGTAGGAAGGAAAGCACAAGGACGACGACATAACATAGTAGCCCAAGACGATATGCTCGAATAAAGACGTGTTTTGGGTGCCGGCGCAGGTACTGAGGAGGGTACGATACTAATTAGTAGAGTTTACTGTCCGTTTTTATAGGTCAGCAAGGACATTGACGGAAGTAACAGCGAAACAAAACGGACGAATGAGCAAAAATAATGAAAAGCAATTAGTATGCAACCGCCACTGGAGCTGTAGAGTAGTTTGTAAATAATAATTTTCTTCTCCTTCGCTATGGTAGCCGTAAAAACGGAAGGACATCGAAGAGCAGAATGACTTTAAGGACTCATAATGGGAAAATTATTCCACATGGGCGAGCACCGACACATCACATGCGACGGCAATTCTCCACATTGTAACGTGGTGACGGAGGATTTACAACGTTCTCTCGAACTGCATCTTGTGCAGTGAAAGTGAAAGGATGAAGGACATCAAAATGGATTCTATATTCTCCAAGGAAATTGTTTTTCGATTGAATAGTAAAATCATTATTGGAGTGGTCTCGTTGCCGTTGTTGCTGTCGTCGAAGTTAACCTTGCCACTTGTGATCCCTGTTTTGTATTCTTCCAAGATACAGCATTGGTAATGCAGACGAGTAGTCTTCTGACTGCTGTTATACTGTTCACCCATGCCTTGCTGCATTCTCCGTATCACGTTGTGTGTGGAATGTTGTGCCAAAGTGGAATTCAATCAATTCAAGACCATAACACACCATTGACGCAGGGCGATGGAGGAAAGGAAATGAAAGTGAGTCCATGGATTTGGTTTTGAACATTTTACCATTTGTCAGTGTCAAAGATATTGTAGTGGTTCGGCAATGTTCTTTTGAGTTTTCGATCTGCACTTAGTGTTTGTCTTCTCTTTTGTGGACCAATGGGCATAAGGGATGAGTTTGGCAAGTGAAAGCTGCTGTAGAGAACGTGCGTTTAAGTTCGTGTATGGGAAGGCGACTTTTAGATATGTAGGTGTGGCCGGTTGGAAGAGTGAATAAGTCTAGACAAGAGTTCTGACTTTTCACTATGACTGATTTGGGAAACAGATCTGGTCGGTCTGCAGGAAAGAATCCATTTAGGTCCTGTGCATTCTGTGCGGCCTTCTTTGAAATGTTTCGCTCTCCACGGTTTAAGACAACCTTCCAACAGAACTTCTTAATAGACTCCGGTGTTATTTTTCAATTCCGTCATAACAAAAAACGAATGGAATGCGTCCAGTGCCAGTTTGGTTTTCTGTTTCATTGAGGGGCTAGTGCTGACAAATAGCATAAGGCACTGCGAGACCAATGTAGGTCTATGGTGGCTGCTAGCTGATCAAACAAGGAGCTTATCCACTTCCCTAAAAAGTTGAAAATGTCTGCCATAGCAACTGAAAAGGATACGCTTCCTAAGACGGCCAAGGGAAGCACACTCACATAGTATGTGCTTTGCAGTTTTTTCGTCTTCAAGACTGAGTCGGCACTCAGTTTCGGACGAGAGGTTAATTTTGCTGTGATGAAATCTCAGACTACAAGGTCTAGTAAGGTAGACCAGTCTTCTGATATAAAGTTAAGGATATTAATAGAGTGATTGTTGAGGGGTCATATAGATCTGTTCGATTGGCGAAGTCCTTAAATGGTGTTCCAATAGGACAGGTGATGCGATTTTTCCTACTTGTCTAGGAAAAAGTTAATCTTAGACTTGAGTAATGCGCAGAAAGGTCCAACAGTTGGCCGGAGATTTCATTGTCTTTAATGCCCTTGTGCCAAGCACAAAGCAGAGTTTGACCCTATTTCTTTTGGCTAGATCCTTAGGGCATCATGGCATTCATTAATGGACTTCGAGTTCGTGCTATACGAGCTTAACGCTTTGAGTCCTGCGTGAGTATCAGGGAGTATATTGATGGGTAAGCCCCGCACTTCAAGACGGCGTTTAATTCGGCCTAAAAGATATTGGTGCTCATTTCCAGAGCCTTCGAGATTTATCGATTTGGTACAAAGAAGCCAGCGCCAACTCCGGAACCCATCTTGGAACAATTTGTGTACCACCTAAGGCCCTTGAGCAAGGGCCAAACTGTTTTTCTGTTTTTATATTTCTCACAGATTCAATAGTTATATTCTTATGATGTTTGTTACACAACCTGGACGGAGTGCAGAAGGTTTAGGTTGTTCGAGAATAAATAAATTCACTTGTTTGAATCCACTTGTGATAATTGCATCTCTAAATTTGTAAAGTTACCTTTGAACTAATGTCAAACGTTATTGTAAAAGAATTATATTCGTTCATTTTCAGTCTCGTTCTGGACAGCAAAAAATAACATTCGGTTTTTTACTTATCTCCATTCGTCATTATTCAAATTCCTAAACAATTGGTCCTTCTGAGTCGGATAAGTAAATTCGAACCGTATAAAAAATTGAGTTGTAGGTATTAAACCAAAAGTACACGCGCCTGGTATGTGTAATATACATATACATATGTATATATATTCTTTCGTTTGCATGAACCATTGACTACAACAAAAAAAATAATAAAAACCTCGTGTGTGAACTATAAGTGATAAATTCGTGTAATTGTTGAACTAACTAGGACCACCCCGCGCGTCAGTTTCCCTTATAATTATAGCGCGCTCGGTTTATAATTATTAAAGGCGTTTTTGTGCATTCAAGGCAGCACTTCACTTATCTCTCTTTTTTTGCAACCTCGCTGTCGATATGCATGCAATAAAGCAAAAGCGTGGAAATGCGAAAGCCTGTTTAACACGTGCGGTAGAATTTCTAACATCGCTCGATCAGTCTACATCGATTGAGATGTTAGAGATAAGGTTAAAAAGAGTAGAGGATGCTTGGTCTGAATTTACATCACTTCATTACGAGTGTTTGCAACACGTGGAAGAGTTCGAGGTCGTAGAGTTTCAGAACGATTTCGGTGCGTACGAAACGAAATATTTCGAAGCATATGCGGGACTAAAAAAGGCAATTCGTGATCGGGAAAATGTGCAAAAAAACGATGTCGATGATTCGGTTTTTCAGCGGCTCGCTTCTCAACAAAATGCGTTGTTAACTCAATTAAATAATTCGGCGAGCACGTGTTCGACTACCAATCTTCCTCCAATTACGGTGCCTCCATTTTCCGGAAATTATAAAGACTGGCCGTCATTTAGGGACCTTTTTACTGGTGCTGTTGATTGCAAAACAAACTTAACCGCGACTCAAAAATTTCGGTATTTAAAATCATTTTTGACTGATGCCGCAGCCAACGTGATCAAACATATTCCCATTTCGGACGCGAACTATATCGAAGCTTGGGATAAACTCGAGAAACGCTTTGACCGGGCAAATTTAATTGTGCGATCGTATGTCGAGGCATTTCTTGCGCTACCCTCTATAAGTGGATCGAACGTGCAAACACTTCGCAAAATCACAGACGGTGCAGACGAAGTCATCCGCGGACTTCACGCGATGGAAAAAAATAATCGGGATCCGTGGTTGATTTACCTGCTATTAAATAAAGTCGACAACGAGACAACGCATGCTTGGGCAGAACAAATCGGTTCTCGCGATGACAACACCATCACCGATTTTATTGAATTTCTCGAACTCAGGTGTGACGCATTGGAATCGTGTCAGTCACTTAATGGTTCGGCCATATCGCGTGTAAAACAACCCGCTCAGATTCGATCTCATTTGGCAAATGCGCCTGAAAACAATCCGCGTTGTCCGATGTGTAAGAGCAACCACATCTTACCCCAGTGTTCGCAATTTCTTTCATTAGACACTAATCAGCGTAGAGACTTTGTAAAAACTCATTCGGTCTGTTTCAACTGCCTGCATTCAGGTCATTCGTCTATCAAATGTCACTCGTCGTATCGGTGTCGTGTGTGTAAGGCTCGTCATCATTCGCTAGTTCATCAAGATAATAGCCATAAGTCTTCTCCCTCGGTACCCACACCTGCCAATAATGGCTCTTCCTTATCATCGGCATCAAACTGTATGCAAAACTCCCACTTCTCAGAGATCCCTTCCACTTCTGTTGATGCTCTCCAATTGGTCAATAACCATTCGCTTGAGCTTAGCATTCGAACGCAAACAATCTTGCCCACCATTGTAGCTAAACTTCAAGATATTCGGGGAGAGTTCATCGAGTGTCGCGTGCTGTTGGATACGGGATCTCAGTCGTCGTTCATAACAGAATCCTTTGCCCAAAGACTGGGGCTTCCACGAACTCACTCTCGCGTTCCTGTAGTGGGGTTATCGTCAACAGATGCCGGCTATACTAAGGGTTGTATATCCATCAAACTTCATTCTCGATACAACTCAACTTGTACAACAGTTGATGCATTTGTGCTCGGTAAATTGACATCAAATCTGCCAACAAATCCTTTCGATATATCGGCTTGGGAGCATATTCGGAAGTCGGATTTGGCAGATCCATACTTCAACATATCACGTCCAATTAATGTGCTCTTAGGTGCTGATAAAGTCTGGAATATTCTCAACCAAGAGCAAATACATGGACCTCAGGGAAAGCCTATAGCTCAAAATACGTCATTTGGTTGGGTCATTTCAGGGGAGCTGCTAGGTGAAAGCAGTCGTCGCGGAGAACTTTCTTCTTTTTATTCAACTGTTGACGTGGATTCTCTTCTGCAGCGGTTTTGGGAAGTGGAGGAAGTCTCCACTTCAACAGGCCAAGGTGTGTTCAATGATCCAGCTGAGGACCACTTCCGGAGAACATTTTCTCGCTCGTTTGATAAGAAATATGTCGTTGCTCTCCCATTTAAAACTCCCTCCCCGAAGTTCGGAGATACCCTACAATCGGCGGTTTCGCGTTTATATTCGATGGAACGTCGGTTTCGTAATAGCCCCGACTTGCACCGACCTTACTCAAAATTCATGCAGGAGTATCTCGAACTCGGTCACATGGAGCCAATACCTAGCGATGAACTAAAAGCAAACATTTCGTGCCAATTTTACCTCCCTCATCACGAGGTACTTAAGCCAGAAAGCTCGTCAACTAAACTTCGGGTCGTGTTTGACGGGTCTGCAAAGGATTCGAATGGACAATCTTTAAATAGCCAACTCTTGATCGGTCCGCCAATACAACGCGATTTAATAGGTGTATGCTTACGTTTCCGCCAACATCGGTATGTCTTCACTGCGGATATTGTTAAAGTGTTCCGGCAGATATGGATTAGTGAAAAGGACTTAGACTTTCAGCGCATTGTTTGGCGGCAAAATCCACAGGACGAAATTCAGCATTATCGTTTACGAACCGTTACGTACGGTACCGCATCTGCTCCGTTTCTATCGGTTCGTGTACTGCAGCAGATTGCAGATGATTACCAAACAAGGTATCCAACCGCAGCTGCAGTCTTGCTTAACGACGTCTACGTTGATGATATTATGACAGGTGCTCAAACGGTCGAGCTTTTGTTGCAACTGCAGGCCGAGTTGATTGCATTACTAGCGGAAGCCAGTTTACAGCTTAGAAAATGGAGCTCAAATTGTTGGGCTCTTCTGTCGAAACAACAGCCTGAACATTGCGAGTACTCCATCGTCGAACCGGAACGCTCGCAGTCTCTTATTAAAATCTTAGGTATGTTCTGGAATCCTGCGAAAGATGTGTTCTCGTACCGGTTAAATCTACCCGCTGCATGTCCGTCGTTAACAAGAAGAACTTTGCTCTCCGAAATAGCCCGCATTTTCGATCCGCTAGGGTTTTTATCTCCTTTGGTAATCTTGTTTAAGATTATGTTTCAACAGCTTTGGTCCTCTGATTTGCAATTGAGCTGGGACGATCCCTTACCTTCAGAACTCTCAGAAAAGTGGATGAGCTATCGGGAGCAACTACCATGCTTTGAAAAAATTCAGGTTCCGCGGAATGTGTTTTCGTCCGAAGAAGCGATTGAACTTCATGGTTTCTCGGATGCTTCGTCGCTAGCTTACGCCGCCGTCGTTTATGCCCGCTCCAAAACAGATTCCGGTGATCCGCAAATAATCATCGTCGCGGCAAAAACCAAAGTGGCCCCAATAAGACCAATCTCCATTCCTCGACTTGAATTGTGTGGCGCGCTGTTGTTAGCTCGGTTATTGACTCTAGTGAAATCATCCATAAATACCAAAATCGCAAAGACATTCGCGTGGTGCGATTCAGAGATTGTACTACATTGGCTTTCGTCACCCCCTCGTCGCTGGACAACATTTGTCGCCAATCGAACTGCCACCATCCTTGAGGCGATACCCAGATACTCTTGGCGTTATGTTCCGTCAGCATTTAACCCTGCGGATTGCGCATCGCGTGGTGTCCTCCCTTCCGATCTCGTCAGTCACAGTCTTTGGTGGACCGGTCCGTCGTGGTTGTCCTTATCCGAAAAACATTGGCCTGAGTCTCATCTTTCTCCCAACTTATCTGATAGCGAATTCGTGAGAAAGGAAGAGAAATCGGTGGCAAAACGCGCGCTTGTTGCAACACATGGATCGCATGTTTTTCGGGACCTTATCAACAAGATTTCATCGTGGTACCGACTGCAAAGAATCGTGGCATTCTGTTTCCGGTTTGTCTCCAATTGTCGACTTACCGCCTCCGAACGTGAACCTTACGGGTTGAGATACGCAGAAATCCGAGCTTCCAGAATCGCAATCCTCAAATATGTGCAGCTCATCACCTTCAAAGATGACATCCAGCATCTGCGTACCAAACACCAATTACCGTCCAAATCTAAACTCCTGCGGTACTCAGCATTCCTGGACAGCGATGGATTAATCCGAGACATTCATCAACGGTATCTGCATGCGGGCGTGTCTGAAACCTTTGCTTTCGTTCGACAGGAGTTTTGGATTTTGGGCTGCCGAAACCTCATCAGGAAGATTATCCATAACTGTAAACCATGCTTCATGTAGCGCAAACGGACAAGCGAGCAGATTATGGGTGATCTGCCATCACACCGCATCCAACAAAGTCGTCCGTTTGCAAATACTGGGTGTGATTACGCTGGCCCACTGATTATCAAATCATCCCATATTCGAAGGCCAAAGTTATCTAAGGCCTACATCGCTCTTTTCGTGTGCACCTCCACGAAAGCTATTCACCTGGAAGTGGTGAGCGATCTCACCACAGATGCCTTTATCGCAGCATTTCGGAGATTTGTTTCCCGTCGTGGCAAGTGCACAAACATCTACAGCGACAACGGAACGAATTTTCAAGGAGCTCGCCGGTGCCTAACTGAAATGCACAAATTAGTTATGAAAGAAACTCATAATGACGTCATCGCCACTGAACTCGCTAAGGATGGAATAACATGGCATTTTATCCCCCCTTCCGCACCACATTTCGGTGGTCTGTGGGAGGCCGGCGTCAAATCAGTTAAATTTCATTTGCGGCGTGTCATCGGCAACGCAGTATTAACGTTTGAGGAACTGTCCACTGTCCTTTGCCAAATAGAGGCTATTCTCAACTCTCGTCCTCTTTGTGCCATATCTGACTGTGATCTAAACCCGTTAACTCCAGCTCATTTTCTTGTAGGTGAACCACTTACAGCTCTTCCTGAACCCGATCATCTCAGCATTCAACTAAACCGCCTATCTCGTTGGAAGCATCTACAGAGTATGACCCAAGGCTTCTGGAAGAGATGGCATACAGAATACCTCACAACACTACAAGAACGCACCAAATGGCAGAAACCGCATGCTGACCTCAAGCCTGGAGATCTAGTAGTCATCAAGGAACCTAATCTCCCGCCCACCAAATGGTTGTTGGGACGTATCCAAAGCGTCAACGTTGGATCTGATGGACACGTACGAGTTGCCACCATAAGAACAGCAGCAGGAACATCAATTCGCCCAGTCACCAAATTGGCTCTGTTACCAACGTCCTGAAACTCGTTCCAGGGGGGCCGGGATGTTCGAGAATAAATAAATTCACTTGTTTGAATCCACTTGTGATAATTGCATCTCTAAATTTGTAAAGTTACCTTTGAACTAATGTCAAACGTTATTGTAAAAGAATTATATTCGTTCATTTTCAGTCTCGTTCTGGACAGCAAAAAATAACATTCGGTTTTTTACTTATCTCCATTCGTCATTATTCAAATTCCTAAACAAGGTCGTAGATGTTCGTTCACTACTCTCCAGGGGTGGTCGTCCTAGATAGGCGGAGAGGGGCTCGACTGAATTTTCACATTGGTTGTAGTTCCCAGCAAATGTTCCATACCATTATTGTGTCACACGCAGTGTGAATTTGAAGTGACTATATACTGTGAGTGTTATGCCTTCATCAGTATTCACTACCTATTCACTACCTATTCACAACAGTTGGGTTGCACAAGGTTTTCGTATAGGAGTTGCATTTCTTTGGTTATGGCTTTAGCTCGATAGTCGGTGAGGTTTACCTCACCCTGGCTACTCCCTTAGAGCCTACTGCGCTTTTGCTACTGCATTTTTGATGTTGAGTTCGCGGTCAAGGTCAATACCTAGATAGTTGACTTCTTTTGAAAGCCCTATGTTTGTACCCTTTTGAGACACGGAGCGAGGCTGTATACTTCTTTCTGTGTAAACGAGACTACTTTTTTTTATGTTTATGGATAAATCTTTTCTGCCACACCAGTCAGAGATAGACTGAAACTCAAGTCTCAGAGATTTCGCATCTGCCTGTAACAATAACCACTAATTCGTCGATGACCAGATAAGGCGTGACAGGATTCCTCCTTGTGGACACCCCTTAGCTGGCGATGGTGTCACCGAGACATCTCCGGATGGGGTCGATATAATACGGCGTTTTAAAATCCGCCCAATAGTCGGATAGTCTACACCTCTGCGGAATAGTGAGGTGGTGATTGAGTTGTAACCAGTATTATCAAAAGCCTCCTCAATATCGAGGAAGGCGCAAATTGCGATCTCCTTGCACGTGAAACTATGTTCAGCACGCGGTAATGTGTGATGTAGCGCATTCTCAGGAGATAATTTTTTGCGATATGCATAGTGGATTGGATGCAGAGGTGTCTGATTCTCTAAGATACTTCTAGTATGAAGCTCTATGAATTTTTCTATTGTTTTTAGTAGGAAAGATGTTAGGCTGGTAAGTCGGTAGCATTTAGGTCGCTTACTTGGAAGAAAAGGTTGGTTTCTCTTCAAATGGGAGGGATGTATCCCAATATGAAGCAGGACCTAAAAAGAGTTGTCAGTGGTGCTAGAATAATGCCTGAGCCTTTCTGTTAAATAGCAGGACAGACACCATCTTTGTCTGGAGTTTTGTAGGATTTAAATGAACCGATTGCCCATTTAACCTATCGGGCTGAAAAGTCTGCAAGAGACTTTTTTATTATCGATGTTATTTGTGACGCTCATTCGATCGCCAAAAGGCATGCGTTAGGAAGTAGAACCAGGGATTGGCAGTGAAGGTACCGTCTGATTTGCGAAGCAGCCCGAACCCATTTGTATGCTTCTGGCACAACACTTTATAGTGTTTGTTTATCCTAGGAGTACAGCTGTTTCTAAGAGATGAGATGAGTGCTTCATTTAGTTGATAAGCCGCTTCTTCTATGTCATCTGTCGACAAAATCGAATAATGATGCATATCGTTTTTAGCGGCAAGTTGAGCTTAGAAAAGAGCCCAGTTTGTTCATTTGGGCTGATATCTAAGCTCAGCTTCTTTAACTTCACTCGTGATTTTAAGTCTGATATGTTGGTGATCAGGTAGTGAGGCCTTATTAGAAACCTGCCAGCCACAAATTGTATTTGAGACAAAATGGCTAGACTTTGTAAGGTGAAGTACCTCTACTCTAACTGAATTTATAAAGGTAAGTTTGTTGCTTCTATTGGCAACGGTGAGGTTTCTACTAAAAGTGACTCAACTCGTTTGTTAGAGTTTCTGCTGCAACAATATGGTGCCCATTGGCATTGCATCCAATGATCAGATGTCGTTTGCGCCGATGACAGTACTCTACTAGTTCTTGTACCACAGTATCTGAAATTTGGTCGACGTCTTCTGGGAAATACACGGGTGTACACAAGATCTCCCATAGTCCACCATCAATTGAGACTTCCACGATGACGGCTGACAAAGACGCCCCATATCGCGAAGTCCATCGGGTCGACGCCGAGTGAGGTCGAGGGCCAATCGGCAGTTAAAATGAAGTTAGGGACATTTTTTCGAAGTCAAGTCTGAGGTATTTCTGACATTTCTGACAGCATCTTTCAAGCAGAGTTGCATGCCATCCTAAGATGCGTCAATCTAAATCTTGAGACTGGCATAAGAGGAGTAACCATCAACATACTCTCTGATAGCGAAGCAGAGCCTAAAGCGCTGAGTTCGTACGGCACGAACTCAAAAAACGTCAGGGAATGCCATGATGCTTTACAAGACCTCGCCAAAAGAAACAATGTCAAACTTTGGTAGATTCCAGGGCACAAAGGTATTAAGGGCAATGATATTACCGACCAACTCGCCAGGAAAAGTTCCAGTGATAAATATATACATATGTAGGTCCAGAACCATTCTTCGGCACTCCCAAGTCTAAGATCAATGTCTTCTTAGACAAGTGGGAAAAATCGCAACTTCTGTCCTTTTGGAACAGCGTTCGGGGACTCCGTCAATCGAAATGACTTATACGGCCCTGAACAAACACTCTATTGACATACTCAAACTTAGTAGGGTGGGTAGACTGGCCAGCTACTTAACAGGACACTGCGGTCTGAGATATCATCTTACCGAAATTAGCCTCTCTTCTGAAACTGAGCGTCGACTCTGTCTCGGGGAGGAAGAGACGGCGGAACATATACTGTGTGAGTGTGCTGCTCTCTACCATCTTAAAGAGCGTATCCTTCTCAGCGAAGTTATGACTCCTAAGGGGATCACCTCGACTTCTACGAGAAACGTTCCCAACTTCATTATGGAAGTGGAGAAGCTCCTCGGCTAATCGGCTAGCAAGCACAATAGATCTGCAAAGGTCGCAGTGCCAAATGCGAATTGTAAGCATCGCCCCACATATAACAAAAAAACAAGAAAAGTCCTGGCTCAAGTAGAACGCAATGAACGATATCACTACGGACATTCGAATCCTCACAGAGAACCAAGCTGCCTTGAAGGCGTCGACTGCCGCCTATCTTTCAACGAGATGGCCGAGTAGTTTCACATACATCTCCTATGGGTACCAGGACAAAGCGGTATCTCGGAAAATGAAAGAGCCGCCATACTCGCCAGACAAGGAACGACACAACAATCAAACATGGCATGCACAGGTATACCTCTAGCAGCCATTAAAATTAAAGTTACAAACCTCGCCATGGCTGTCATGAACCTGAGATACGTCCACGGGTATACCTGCCTCATCACCAGGCAAATCTTGCTTCCGCTTGACAGTCAACGGGCAAAGGAACTAATCTCCGTAAAACGAGCTGACATCTACAAATTTATTGGTGTCATCACCGGTCACTGTCCACTGAGACGCTCTGGCACGCTCATAAACTAGGGAAAGTTTTTTTGAATGACTTCTGCAGAAGCCGCTCCGACGAAGAGCAGGTCGAATCCATTCATCACCTACTCTGCGCCTGTCCGGGTCTCTGTTTAATCAGGAAACGCTACCTAGGATCCTACTGACCTTCCTAATTATTTAAGAAGCTCTCAGTGGTTTCACGAATAGGAGGTCCACCCACCTCGTAGCAACACAACGGGCCTCTCTGGCCTAAGTGTATTCTCCCAACCCTGGGGAGGCTACGAACTACCTAACATAAGGTGTTTCATTTTAAGCAGTTCTGTCAAGCATAAGGTAATCAGAAGAATACAAGAATAAAAAGGAATTAAACTACAAAAAAAAAATAACCTTTTGTATTCTGAATGGCTTGACCATCAACTTTTTTGAAACAACATTTTATTATCGACCTTTACAACAGTCTAGCTCTACACAACGATTCTAATGTAGCTTCCACGATACGAAGCACCCCTGAAAATTCTCCGAAGCTCAGAAGAACCAGAGTTACAGCCTCTTTGACTTTCTCTACACCGCTATTATGAGTTCCCTTGAGGTGGGACTTCATCTTGGAGAATAAAAAAGGTCGCAAAGAAACTAGACAGAAACTAGATGGTTAAACCAAATACAAGGAAACTGCAACTAACAGCTTACGCAGTTACACGCTTAATTGAATTGCGATTTAGCTCTCTTAAGATTGGTTTCGTCAATTCTAAGTACATCATTGTATGAGAGCCACCTGGCAAAGATGGTTTATCATTCGTTCGACAGGACATAATAGGCACGCAATTAATGGTCAATGAGATTTGAAGCCTTAGCACGCTTAGACGAAGCTAGTGGTCGCTCGGTGCCGTCCCAATATTCAAATTGCCGTAGAGCGTTGACTCGACAAGTTGTGTTTCAACCAACTTAAATGACTATTCAAAGTTATGGGCAGCATCTTCATATATTTAAAATTCCCATTGCAACTTGACTCCGAGCACTATGGCGAATCAAATAATAAAACCCATTCATTATAACATCGACACATGGAGTACATCTCATATTTCCCAAGGCACTTTTGTCCTGCGAGTCCCACCCCGTGCCCCATATGCCACGCTCCACGCCCTTATCCTGCTGCGAATAACGAGATAAATAGATATTTCTATGCACAACTCTGTCATCCTGGTCATTGTGAAGCATAGCTTCTCATCACATATTCCAAGCCCGTATCGCTAGTCGGTAGTTTGGTCGCTCGGTCGTTCACGTGGTTCCGGAAACCAAAAAAATATATTTCTAAGTCTATACCACGTTGACGGATGAGGTTTAGTTGAGGCTTAGTTTCCACCCGGAAACCGATGGCAGGTACCTCACACTATGGGGAATTGTTCGAAATTTTTAAATTTTCTTATTTTTCCTCACAAAAGTATATAGTACGTATGTACTTATGTACGTAGTTATTTGGTAGGAAGAGGATACGCGTCGACGCGATTGTCATTTAAATGAAATGTCACAATTGAAAATTCTAGCACGTTGCGCGTGGAAGGTTGTTGGCTTGGGCATTGGGTTCAGCTTTTTAAATTAATAGAAAACCGTTAAATGCGAAGAATGTGGCACAAAACAATTTTATTCAAATGCGTGTTATTTCTGTCTACACTCTGGAGACTTTTATGAAATTAAAAATTGCCTTAAAGGTCACAGAACTTAAAAAATCGAGTATACATTCCCTGGTAACAAAAGGGACATGAAATGGTGTCAAGTTTTCATTGGACAAGCCGTCATGTATAATACGAGAGGTGGGCCATTTAGCGTTTTTTCTTTTTTCTTAATCAAAGGTTATTTCCCGTTCGAAATCTTGAACAGCGTTAGGATATATTGAAAACATAATTCCAAAATGAGGGCTACACAAAGCATACACCGACCGCGACTGCTGAACGCAAGTTTGAATAAAAAGTTTGTGAGATTGGTATGCTAGTGGGCAACACTCGTCGTACGGTACGTACAGATGAGAATGTGGCTGTTGTAGCCGATAGTGTGAGTCTCAATTCACGAAAATCAACTCACCATCGATCTCAACAGCTCAACATTTCAAGCACTAGCCTGAGGAGAATTCTGCACAAAGATCTTGGATAGTTCGCTTACAAGGTTGAATGGATTTAACAATTGAAGGCGCGCGACCATCCGCTTCGTTATTGTTTGGACCTTAGAGCAGCTTAAATTGGACAACGATTTTGGGCGAAAAATCTTTTCTGACGAGGCGCAAAATTGCAGCATCTGGGACTCGGAAAATCCAAACGTTATCACCGAGAAGCCAATGAATCTACAGAGAGTGGATTGTGGAGTCGTGGCATCATTGAACCATTTATCTTCGATAATGAGGCTGGGAACAAAGTTTCGGTCAACCGTAGGCGTTACAGAGTCATGTTAACCGACTTTTATTTTTCTTTGCTGAAATTGAAGACATGGATTTGGTCGACCTCTGGTTCATGCAGGATGGCGCACCGTGCCACATATTCCATGCCACAATCGATCTTTGCGCACCAAATTCCCAAATCGTGTTATCAGCCGTCTTGGCGATGTCAATTGGCCGCCTCGGAGATGCGGTCTGACCCCTTTAGACTTTTTTGTATGGGGAACCGTGAGGGACCGATGTCATGCCAACAATATCGATTGAAGTACTTAATCGAGCAATCCGTGAGCTACAGCCCGAAACCATCTACCAGGTCTTGGAAAATTGGAGGGGGAAGAATGCGCTACTGCGAAGCCAGCCGAAGCAGTCACTTAAACAACGTTGCATATCGTAATTAATGGGAATGTTTGTTCTTACCAACAAAGCCATAACACATGGAAAAAAGTGAATTTTTGTTTATTTTATTGCATTTATAAAAAGAAACTTGTATTTGGTCCACCCCGTACATACTTACATATCTTACTCTTAATAAAAGTCTGAAGCCGAAAGACGTATCCGGTGTTTATCTTCCGTTAGGTACCTAAAATACTTACTTATCTCACTTGTCAAGCCTTATGAATTGCCTCTTGGAGGATCTGAGCCTGAGCTATAGCTGCAATTCATCCTTGACGGTCTTTCTTACATTCACGAATACTTGGTCATTATGCCGAAGGTTCGGTCTTCCTCTTCTTCTCGCACCAGGAGGCTCGGAGTAGAAGACCCTTTTAGCTGTAGCGTTGGTGTTCATGCGCTCGATGTGGCCGAGCTAATGTAGTCGGCGGATCTTTGCCTTCCAGACTATTTTCACATCTTTGTACTTCCTCACAGACAGGACCAAATATCCGGCGCCGAACTTTTCTTCGGAAAGAACCCAAAATCATCTCCGCCGTCCTGCTTATCGTCCTGCTTTCGGCTTCGTATAGCAAAACTGACAGTATAAGCATTTTGTAAAGCATGACTTTGGTTCTTCGAGTGAGGAGTTTTGACCTAAGTTGTTTGGATAAACTGAGATAGCAGCGGTTACCAAGGGCGATTTTATGCCGGATCTCCATTGTGTTGTCGTTTGTGGAGTTTACGTTTGCCCGGATGTAGACAAACTCCTTAACCACCTCGAAATTATAGCTTTCAATCGTCATATTTTGTCCCAGGTGATAAGCGACGGGTCGGCTTTTGCTTGACAGCGTGTACTTTGTCTTATCCTCGTTGACTTTAAGACCAAATCGTTTCGCCTGTTCCTTAATCGCCGTGAAAGCTTCTACAACGTCACGCCGAGACCGCGTGATGATGTCAATATCATACGCATCTCCTGCAGTTGGACAGACTTGGAGAAGATAGTGCCTTCCCTGTTGACATCTGCCCGTCGCACTATCTGCTCCAGCACTAAATTGAAGAGGTCGCACGACAGCGCATCTCTTCGCCGAAATTCGGTGCATGTTTCGCGTATTTTTTAGCGTGACACGACACATCGGGATCAGTTTTCCTGGGATCCCGAATTCGGCCAATCGATATAACACTCGTAACACTTACTTGAAAAATACCAAAATTACTAGCTTGGATGACGAATAATTGCCAAATAGGTTACACTCATGCTATCTTCTCCTGTACTTGTAGCTGTCTATTGTCGTTTCATTGTCGCCAACTAACGACCGCCATAAGTTCCAGTTTATACGCTACTGAAGTTAGCATCACACTCCATTTTCATACTGCATTACCCCATCGCCAATACCACAACTCACAACCTTCCATTTCGCACCACAATCACTAAGTGGCATAGTAAACATATCGTCACCCCAAATAAACCCTTGTCCCGGCAATAACTCATTTCTCACAACCATAATCGTGTAATCATCTCAGAAAAATTGTTCCAAAAATCCTGCATGAATTATTCAAAACCATAGAGAGTTCATCAGCCTCGACAAACTCCTTACACACATTTGCTCTCCATCTACTTCATAATCCGCGATACATGCTTTTTCATCGACAGCTCCAGCATGCAACCCGTATGTTTTTATAAAGCTATCCCCCCAAGAAGAAAGGACAAGGATCCCCTCTTCCTGACACTTAATCTATAATAATGTCTTCAAAGAATGGCGGTTGGAAAACTACGAATAAACTCCCCATTATCCTTCGACCGATCAACATGAATTTCCATTCCGTTTTTATATTTCTTTTCTCTTCCTGTTAGTCGTTTTTGACAGCAAGTCAATCCGGCAATCCCGCTCGGCACGGCGATTATCATTACGATTATGATGTGTCTAACGATAACGGCAAAGGATCTCAATTTTTCAGTAAATCGATGTTAAAAAAAAGACGGAACCACGCATAAAGGATATGTGGACGAAAATGATTATGCTAAGCTGATTGTTATATACGAGTTTGGTTGTCATGTGAGGGGTAAACAGCTGTTCAATTTTTAACTCTATACCCAGCCTCCGGGTGGAGGATATGTATCTTGCCTTTGAAGGATTCTGTTTTAGAAGCTGCACAAAAAATACCCAATCGAAAAACGTAGAAGAGAAACAAATGGCACGAGACGGGATGTGCAAAACTTTTCCAATAAATATTTCAACAGTATCCTGAGTGAAAATTTCGGCGCCATGCATCCTTGTTTACAGCTTGCCGATTATTTTTCCCTTTTTCGTTGTTGCTCTCCTCCATTAGTCTGATAAATTACATTTAATTAATTTTAAAGAAGAAATCCTGGCAGCTGGGAGTCCTGGTTAAAGTATGCCATCATCATTGGCTGGTTTGGTTGTCCTTTGTGGTTGGCTGATGATTATTATCTTATCCTTGTTGTCGGGCATAAATCTGAAGCAATAGTTTTGTCGTCCGACAACTGCAAGACCAAAAGTCATTTGTATCCTTCAGACGGTCGACGACAACTCGTCGGAGTGCACAAGCACCTCCCGTCTCTCGCCTCTCATAGGTCAAGTAATTTATGGCTTTTGCATTTGATTATTTCTGCGTAAGACGAGCTCGTTCGCATCAAAGATCTGATAGTGACTCTTCTACTAGTCCTTGTGGAAATTACCATAATAAAATCCGCTTAACATTTTCCACTTAACCAAGTTTTATCTGCGATCGCTGCCAAACCTCGAGCTCGCATCCAATTGTGTGCAATTGGAAAACAAAGTAACACCGTGCATCATCGCTCGCCTTCAAAGGATACGAGATTTTTGCAGTCTAGTCGTTTTGTTTGAGGTCGGGAAGCACCAACACCCTAGCGCAACGAGCGACGCCTTTTCCAATCCAAAGAGTCAGAACGAAGCGAAAAAAGGGCAAACCAGTGACATGTGGGGGGAGGAGGAAGAACAAAAAGATCCAAAGGATATTGTCGCATTACCAGGCAATAAAAACGTATTCGCAAATCCTCGATTTACATTTTAAAGGATATACGGCGGTTACACCACCGTATAGAGGGATAAGATGATGCGCTCAGTAGCACGGTGGCAGTGACAGTGGCAATGGCATTACGCGGTAGCTATGACAGTGGCGGTGGCAATCTCATTCGAAAATCTGTTGTCGTTGGCAGACGTTACAGCAATTCCTTTGGCGGCTGCCGATAATGTGAATGGAGTTTGGATCCAATTTTTCGTTGCTTTTTTCGCTTCTGGTTTATGGGAAACAAAAGGACGATTGAAATGACTCGAGCAACTGTTTTCAGGACAAAATGGGGGAGGAGCAAAGGTTTTTCTTTTTGTCTTCTGTTCGAAGGAGATTTTCTTCTTTTGAAATTTAAATCCTTGTTTGGCATTTTTCGCAAGATTTTCGCGCACATTTGCGGTGGTGACAACAGGACGGGGGTGGTGATGATATTGTTGAAAGTTTCGATTTCCCTTGCAGTTGATGGCTATAAGGCCGGGGGTGAATTCTATTTAGTATGGTGCTACTCGTTGAGGTTGAAAATTGTTCCAGACAGTAAATTATGAGTTGACGGACAGTGTACGCTTAACTTTTATTCAAAAGCGAGGAATGTACAATAAACACCTTTTGCTTAGGTAGCGCTATAGTGTACGGTAGATCATGTCCTTATAGAACACGTCCTTCCAGGTAGTTTCACCTTGAGCCAGTTGTTCCTAAGATGCTTAATTGGCTGAGATCTCGTTCCTTTTATGTGTGCCAGATTTTTTACGTTGCACCTCAGGGTTGGACTCAAATACTCTTTAGACTGACGCTATGCGGTCCATATGCTTAACAATGCCTAGCCTTCTCCGGACTTGGATCAGTAAATACATCCTATAACATCCTTCATTTTCGAAGACTGACCCGAAGATCAGACAAAGTTTGAGCTTCTTTATTTGCCCCAGACAAGGTCCAGGTGTCGATCTAGACTCATCTCCTTTATTCACGATCTGCCGTAGTGAGATGTGAATATTTGGTCTATGAAAGTATTTACGATCCTTAAAGGAAATGATATTGCGTCGCGCGTGGTTACGACTGAAGCTATTGAATTTGCTGTGGCATCCTTCGATGGCTTCAAATCGCCGGGTACCGACGGGATATATCCTGTTATGCTGCAAAAAGGTATAAGGCATCTGCTTCCTACTCTGAAAAGAATTTTCACTGCTAGTCTAGCACCTGCCCACATACCCATTCCTTGGCGCACAGTGAACGTGGTCTTCATTCCCAAAATAGGAAAAGACGATTACTCACTTGCCAAGAGCTTCAGACCAATTAGTCTAACACCCTTCCTGCCGAAAAGCATGGAGAGACTGGTAGAGTTGCACCAGCGAAAAGTTGCCCTTCGAATGCACCCTCCTTCGGAGATGCAGCATTCTTACCAGCGCGGAAAACCTTGCGAGACTGCGCTTCAGAACCTAGTTGGGCGAATTGAATGCGCGTTTGATAGGAAAGAGTACACGCCGGGCATTTTCGTCGACATTGAGGGAGCTTTTGATAACGCAACTTTTGACAGCATGTGCAACGCTGACAGACATCATGGCGTAGATGAAGCACTGGTCCTTTGGATCAAAGCAATGCTCATGCACAAGACATCGACCGCTCATGCAGTCCTCGACCAGTGTGTCAAATCCGGCGTAAACAGGGGCTAACCTCAAGGTGGCGTCCTGTCTCCGCTGTTATCGTGCATGGTGGTCGATTCTCTGCTTGATGCTCTCAATGCCTCTGGAATCTATGCCCAGGCCTATGCGGATGACGTCGCCATTCTCTCTGTCGGCTCATGTTTGGCGACTGTCCGTCTCAAAGCACAGGCGGCGCTAAATGTGATCGATGATCGGTGTACCAGAAATGGGCTGTCAGTCAATCCTCTTAAGACCGATGTCGTTCTCTTTACGAGAAGGAGGAAAAATACTGACATGACTCAGCTGGTACTAAAAGGCACTTCCATCCCGATATCCAAAGAGGCTAAGTATCTAGGAGTCATCTTAGATAGTAAGATTCTCTGGTCAAAACATGTTGAGTCAAAAACCGCCAAAGCGTTGTCATCTTTCTGGCAATGCAAAGGAGCTTTTGGCAAAACATGGGGTTTATCGCCGGTCAAAGGTCCTCTGGATCTACACGGCAATGATAAGAACTATCATCTCATATGCATCGGTTGTCTGGTGGAACAGACTAAAACCAAAGAACGGTTTGTCTCAGCTGCACGGGGGCTTTCCCCAGCACGCCAGGCGCTGCTCTTATGATGAACCTTCCACCCCTTGATATATTTATCAGAGGGTGTGCTCTGAAAGCCATGTCTCGTCTGAAGAGAAATGGAAAGGTGGAAGGAGGAAAGCATATGCATCTGTAGTGACAGCCAAGCTGCACTAAAAGCTGTGTGTAACCCCTTAACTAGCTCCGAGTTAGTGCTTGAACTCAAGTCCTTCCTGAACAGAGTCGGCAGACTAAATTCATTAAGGCTTGTATGGGTTCCAGGCCACTCTGGGATCCCAGAAAATGAGATCTCTAATGAGATCAAAGTGTAGATACTGATCTAGCCAGATCCCGAGCAAATGTTTGAGCAGAAGTTACGTTGGCAATTTGCACAACGAACTTTCTACTTGTTAACATATCATGAATTATATATAACAATGGTTTACTTATGCCCAACCGTTTGAGCTTGTAGTAGAGACCTTCTAACCATACGGTGTCGAAGGCCTTCTCCAAGTCTATCAGGCAGGCACCCGTCCATTGGTTCTTGCATTTATTCCATTGGATATCCGAGACGAGTTTCGACCGCCCTAAAACCGAATTGGTTATCCGGAATGATATTTTTGTCCTCAGTCCATTTGGACAGGGCTTTATGGATTACCTTCTCGAAGACCTTGCTGATACTCGGAAGGAGACTTATCGACCGGAGATTTGCCGGATTAGAGGAGTCTTTGCCCCTCTTACGGATTGGTTGAACCACCGCCGTTTTCCAATGCACCGGATAATATGCATTATTCAGTGTATTGTTCAACAGGATGGTGTACCTCTCTATAGCTACTGGTGGAAGGTGCCTGAGCACAACATTGGATATACCATCAGTACCCGCGGATTTTTATTTGTTGATGACATGAAGATCAACTGGAGATCCTCCATCGAAATGAACAGTGTAGGAGCCCAGTGTGTTAACCATTACACCATGGGTCCGTCTCGTAATTTCCTACCTGGCAAGGATGCATATAGATGGGAATTCCCCTTTTGTGTATAGTTGGAAAATGTCCCTTTTTCTGTGTTTTCGTAACAATACACTTTAAATTGTAGTAATATAAAAACGCAATTGTAGTAATATGAAAACACACATTTTGGTGTGATACAGTAACACACTTACCATTTGTGGTGACACAGATTTTTGATGTTTCGGAACAAGTTGATGGAACTGGGTTGGGAAGTTTCCTTGCATCGTAGGGCTATTATTTGTTTGCAAAACACCTAATAGCCGCTGAAAATCCCGTGTCCAAGTTGATCGCCGATAAACCATAGAACTCGTAAAATGACAAAAGGTCAAGAATAATAACGACCAACATGTAAAAGAACTTTCAATAAAGAACATTTCTTGTTCAAAAATGTCCTCTTATATCACTTAAAAGGACGGCGGAGAGTCTTAGACAATGTAGGAATCAAAGTTTTTAAAAGAAGAAGAATGAGTTATAGATTTGAGGTAGATAACTTCTACCTTCCTTTGAGGTAAAAACTGATTTGGTTTTAGTTTGCGCATTAGACTTATCATTCAGGTGTCAGTTAATTCGATCTGTCTGAAGCTTTCCTTTCGGTTGCAAAATTTTAAGGTGACACATTGGGAAACAGACTGCTGCAATTCAATGACAAACACTTATCATGCGTCCCCTCACACCAAAAAAACTTGTCCTTAGAGTTCTCTTTGCATTTGCAAATGTTATCGTATTCTTTTCGTTCAGATATACACTATTCACAACTCTCTACAAATCACTTTTCATTGTGCCATTTCGGTCGATGTACATTTCCTATACCCACAAGAACCTCTCAACATAAGCCACTTTGCTTCAATTGCGCCAAACACTCCACAAAACATTCTTACATTAAATGTATAACCAAGTAATCCACTTTAAACTCAACAATCTACTCTACATGTTGGCAAGCACTCGCCCAAAACCCCCAAGTCACCCACAAAATCAGCACCAAGTGAAAAAGTCCTCCTTCCGTCCACCCGTCTACCATGACCGCCACCGCCATCATCACCACCAGTCTCGTTCGCATCGATCTACCGAAAAGCAATGTAAAGCAAAACTCAATAATAGCACAATTTCGTATGCAAATTGGCTTTTGATCCGAATTCGATAGCCCACAATCGATACCAATCGAGCGTAGACGTCGAAGAAAAAGGATCCGTATGATTTACCCAAAACACCACCCACTTACCTCAGAAAAATCGACCGACCCACGTTAATTAACTCCATTTATCCAGATTTCTCATTCTAATAAAGCATAATTAAAATAATAATAAATTTTCATTTAACACACACCGCAACTCTCTCACCCAGCTATGTACACATGTGCTCATACCTTATCCTTGACTCTGTGCGGAGGATGCTAGTAGCCTCGGTTGTGGGCATGTAGGAATGGGATTTGCATACACGTTCAGTGTCTGCTTAAAAAGCAATTTTCATCTCTACCAGCTCGTAAGGTGTTGGAAATGAAGGAAGGTAAATTGGGAATTGGGAGAGGAAAAATCTGCCGCATTACAAGCACACACGCGCACATATGACACACATGTGGCAACGTAGCGAAAGGGTTGTAAGAGTTAGTCTGGTAGACAAGGCTGACAAGACGCCCATTCACCCACTGCCATCCTAATGGCTTTAACATGTTCTCTGCGACACTTGTACACATGTTTGGCGAGGTGACAGAGCGGTTGTTGTAGAACTCCTTGAGGCTATTACACATATTCGTATGCCCGTCACAGGAAGGAAGTTGGAATGTGTCTTCTCTAATTACACTAGTTGTTAGCCGGGTCCTTTTGACAGAAATAATATTCTTCTATCGGGCATTTCGTAGTAATGAAGATAAAACTGATCCTCAATAAAAAAAAAAAAAAAAGAAAAAGAAATTCTCACATGACCCTTTAGTTACGGAGAAGGACTTCATTCAATCCCTTCGATCCCCACGAAAGACTTCTAAACATTTTATGACGAGTAACCCGAAATCATGTGACCCGACCACGCTTACGAAATTTTCGAATGACAAATCTCGGAAGGAATTCCAAATGCTTCTGCATCACGTCCGTGTGAATTCGAAAGGATACACTATAAATATCCTGGAATAATTGAGAAAGTTTTATATAAACCCCCATGGCAGTGCTTAAATAGTCATTTGGTCCTTCCGACTTCGAAAATGGGGAGAAAAAAAGAAGAGATTCGGATGTCCTTCATGCGCGCTTTTGCTTTTCGTACACAAGTGAATGTGTGATTTGGGGACCGATTCTTGATTCCATTTACGACTGTAGTAGAAAGGACAAGCTTCTCGCTGGGTGGAGATTACACTACTGGGGGTTATTGTCCTTAATATGTCATAAAGCCATTTCAAATTGCCAATTTACGTCGCATTTATTTCACGAAGTGTTTACAGGATGTTTCGTTTCGGTTCGGTTCGGGACTGTTTGATACTCTGAATGGGGAAATGATTCTGCGATTCGGTGTTTTATGACTTAGAGGTAGGTGGGCCCTGTTTTCGTCGACTCATAGGTATGCCATTAATCTGCCGAGGTGGGTTTGTTTTGGTTGCATTGGAATGGGGAAGAGTTCATTAAACTTGGAATGTCTTGTGGTACGGAGGAATGTCAAGTGGTGCGCTAGGTCGTCGGCGGAGTTAATAATCGAACGTGACATGGCGAATTGGTTCGTTTTCTGGTGGGTGTCACTTTGGCGCGTCGTCTTACAATGATTGATTTTAGTTTAATTTTTTTAATGATACGTATTAGGAGCAGAAGAGAACTAGATAGGACAATGGATCCATATAAGACATGATACCACCGTACTAAAAGCGGTGGTGCCGTACGCCACAGGCATCGACATTTAAACTTTAGTCGATTCCACTATCAATTATACTGATGCCTAATGCTCACACACCTTTCACACTTCAAAGCAATGGGATGGAGCAGCATTTGCCTTATACGAGACAATATGCCAGAAGTGAATATGGTGTCGCATCGTTTGCTGGCTTCATGTTATTAGGCAGTTGAAACAGATTTGCATTCTCAGTTTCGCGTTAGTCTACCTTTCCTTGACTCACAGTTAAAGTAGTTGACTCCTAACGTAACACTCTGCTTACCACAGGTAGTGGGCGCACTTACTGCAGAAATTTCATAGGCTCTGTAGTTGACACAACATTTAATGGCCTTTTTACTAAAGCGACCATCTGGATCATATTGGAAGAAGAGCAAGGCATTTTAAAAAGGCATGTGTTGGAAAATAAACGAATTTGAAGAAGTTTTTAACAGAATTTTTTAGAGGCTATGTCATACGAACAATTGGGCCACTGACCTAACACAATCTTGACTGGAGCCCGTGACGCTTCCATGGTTCGCAAAAAATCAGAGAACAATTATCCACCTACTTGTAGGACTTCCGATAACGCCAACACTACTGTACTATCTCTCAGACCGGTCATTTCACTAATCACTAGATTAGGGCGAAGCTAAATAGCAGCATTATATCAGCCAATATTGGCAGCTAAGGGGTATTCACAGGGAGGAGTAATTTCACCCGTTCTCTGGTCGATAGTTATCGACGACCTACTGTATGGTTAACCAATCTCGGCAGTAGTTATTGTTATGGGTAGATGATGAGTTTCTGCCTCTGAAGGCATGTAGCTTGCACTTGTGTAAATCTTTGATTGGTGTAGCAGAGACGGTTTATCGATTAACCCAAATAAGACAATCCTAGTCCCGTTTACAGGGAGGAAAAAGATACAGTTTCGCTCCGTCTCTCCAAATGGTACGAAGATAGGATTTTCAGAAGAATTAAGTATCTAGGTATAGATCTTGATCGCTAACCTAACTGGAACTGGGCCTGTCGACGCACTTACGGTAAAACCTTGGGATTAAAACCTAAGGTGATCCACTGGTTATATACCGCGATGGTAAAAACTATTATCACTTAGTAGTTGAAGAAAAAATAATAATTGTCAAACAATAACGCATTCTCTGCATTACAGGCGCTATTCCAACCTATCCAAGAAGCACTGATTGAACTTACCCCCCTGCACCTTTTTATAAAGGTTGGTTTCATGTCCGTTCGGCAACATCTTCCTGAGCTGCATGTGATTACCACAGCCTCGGGCGCATAACCACATCTCACTTCTGACAAGAAATTTGAGATACTGATCCCAAACCGCACATCCTGGGAAACCGGCGATCTTTTGCTTAATGTCAAAGGCTTTAAGTGGTATACAGATGGCTCCAAGATGGGTTCCGGCCCATCTTCAGACTAAGTCGGAACATCTTAAAAGCTCAAGGAATGAGTCCTATTAGTTTTTAACCCGAATTATACGCCATCCTGACGTTCATTAACCTAAACTTAGAGATTGGCATATGAGGTGAAACCATCAGCGCAGCGCTCAGTGCGTTGAGCCCGTATAGCAGGAACTCAAAGTCTGTTAAGGAATCTCATGATGCCTTACAGGAACTAGCCAAAAGAATAAAGGTATAACTCTGTTAGGTGCCAGAGCAAAAAGGCGATGAAATCTCCAGTCAACTCGCTAGGAAAGGTTCCAACGAAAGGTATATATATAGGTGCGACCTTTCTGCGGCATTTCCAAGTCTAAGATTAAATTTTTCCTAGACAAACTAGAAAAATCGCTACACCTGTCTTTTTGGGACAGCGTTCAAGGACTCGAAAAGTGTATACTACCCGTGAGCAAGCAATCTATTATTAGCTCCTACGAGAGACATTCTCAACTTTATTAAGCCGTCTGATCGGCTAGAGGGCACAATCAATCTACACAGGCCGCAGTGTCCCAAGCCTTTAAAAATAGGGGAAAAAAACTTGTGGAACCAGAAAATAGTATAATTGCGTAACAAGTATCACAGAACCATGAGGCTTTCCTAACAATCAAAATAATTACCGTAATTCCAGACTTATGGGCAACTTACAAGAGAAGTCGCAGGTAATTGTAATGAACGATCCGCTAGTGTACAGCTTACATGGCAGAACTCAAATTCGCTAGGCACCCCTTATTAGCATGCCATTTAATGCAAGATATAATGTCAAGACTGTTTCCTTATCAAGGTTAGGTTCCTTATCAAGCGCCAATACTTGTGGAACGCTCTACGTGTGGATACTATCCATTACATAGTGAAAAATGTGGGTGCTTCAAATGATTGCATAAGATCTACCAGAGCATAAATCAGGAACTCCACTACTGAGCAGCCGTATGAAAGAAGAGAAACTCACCATTAGGGAGGGAGGCCACGCCATTTCTTCAAATCTAGCCGTAAATATAATGAACAACTCAAAGCTCACCTTCAAGAATCATCTTAAATCAACAGGCGATAAGGCTTCTCAGGTAACTGCAGCCCTGGCAAATTTTGAATGAGCCAGGTCACAAAGGAGATTACTCCCATCAAAAGTGGCGCAGTCGGTTAAAAAGTACATTAAGCATTGAGGATTCGTACTACAGAGGATCAACGATGGAATCCCAGTTTCAGTTAACGATATTAGTCTGAGAGAGATGTGGCGAAGTAACTATGAGAATTTTCATAGTTCAGTTCCGCTGAATATTATTTCAAACCCCCATTATACTACGAGGTAATAACCGGCTCAATGCAAAGCGAGTACTACTCTTCGAAATGGCAAGTTTGATGAAACAAAATTTTATAGGCGATGAATTAGAAACGTACATATTGTGGCGGACACGAACCGATGCGATGGCTATATTCGAATCACGCTGTCGAGTTTGGAATGCCCTGATGAAGCTGAAGTGGAAATGATGGTAATTTTCAGCGGCATGCTATTGAATGTCAGAGCATTCTAGAGACTTCTGAAGGACAACGTCTGACGGCGAACATTCGAGAAAGTGGACCGGGGGCTATATAAGCGCGAACACTCGCCCGCGGGAACGTTCAGTTTCCGGAATTCAATAACAAGTGATCAGTCGGTAATCAAGCATTCTAGCGAGATGTAGAGACCAACGTTGTAATAAAGGTCCAGCGCCCAGATAATTAATCTGTGGCGGAATAGTAAACTGTGTGTAAGCAATAAATTGTAAAGTGTGTAAAAGCTTTTAAATGAAGGTGAAGCGCCCACAATTGATCTGAGGTGGAAATAATAAATCAAATGTGTTTATTGAATAAAAAGTAAACAGCTGTTTATCGCAATCTAGTGATCGAACCCTATTTAGAACGATTAGTCATTTTCGTAAGAATATCAGTCAGCTCTGCTAGGCCATTTCTAGATAATGCCTTCAACGGACAACAACCTCAGCGACAGGGTCTCAATGTCAAATCTCGGTGGGTGGCAAAATATTTCCTTTATACTCGCTTACTTTCACTTTGATTTCCTCGATAATCTGTGCTCTTTTGAGACACATTCTGGCTGGATTCGGTTTATCAATCAAAAAACCATATTTAATCGAGACTCATTTTCATCCGGCGTATAATCCTAGCCAAAAATCCCTCATCGTCTGTCAGTAGCAAAACTGTAGACCAAACTTCACCTACTTACCATGCCTTAAGTGAATTAATTGCAAACCGCCTATCCAGAGCCGCAGACAACACGCTCTACCAAATGCAAACAAATAATCCCGCGTGTAAAATTACGAACCCACAAGCCCGTAGTAATCATTTCTTATCAAACAACAACGTAACTCACTCAACTCCGACCGCCAACTTGTGCCAATCACGCCCTACTACCCCACTAATGGCTTAATCCTCCCGTCAGACAACACACACTTTCAGTCAAATCCGAATCCACTCACCCAAAGTCCTAACTCTGCTGCCGAAAATTAATCCGAAAACACCGACACTAAAATTCAAAACGTCCCGGAAGTTAGCAAGTACTACATATCCCGTTCCCATATTACTGCTTCAATCCATCCGCCCAACAGCCCGTCGAACCGTGTTACGTGTGTGTGTTTGCCGTCGGAATTCGCCAACATCCTTCGCTCATGCAACATACATGAGGTTAGCTGGTTACGAACACCGGGAAACGTGAGACGGGAAACGAGACCGAACCGAAAGCAAACGAGAACAAGCGAACGAACTACCTTTACGATTGATTTTGTCGGATCATTTAATTTGCAAACAAATTCCACTGGTAGACATGTATAGAGATACACATCGAAACACCGGCACCCCAGCTCATTCGGGCACATGCCCGAAGTACTCCATGTACTTGTGTGCCCGCAGGACATGCACAACTCCTGGAATCCCTCGTAACAAATTGAAACGAAACCGAATGTATGCAGCAGGAAATCCTAGTGCAAATCGTCCTTTTAAAATATTTAATTGCACTGCATGTAGCCAGAATCATGGTGTAAGGCGGTGGCTGAGCCTTCGCATGGAGGACGATGGAAAGTCCTGGAATTAAATCAACCATCGGGAGGGAGTTTTTAAATGCACAGTTTAACATAAGCTTTAAGCCGTTGTCGTTTGTTTTGCTCCATCGAATGCTCACCAATACAAACGATGATGCACTTGAACAAGAAGAACGGACAACAACAAAAGGAATTAGACACAACAACAGGAAACACCAGCATTGCATTGAAGACGATAGCAACGGATGGTGATGTGTAGCGAAGGGTGAGAAGTGTTCGCAACATATCCCCAAGGATTGTCGTTTTCCATTAGATAGAAAGCCTTCGAGCGATTTCAGGAATCTCTTGCTTCCTTTGTTGCCCGTGTTCTTCTCTTACTGTTTGCCAGCGAGCCAGGATAACTGGGCTGGCGGAGGTCTACTGCTCCTGACGATGAGGATGGGGATGAGTACGGTGTCGATGATGACGAACAGCGAATATTTTTGAAAAATACATAATATTTTCAGTGGAAAATTGTTTTTTCTCCATTTTTCATCCTGTCACGAAGTGTGGGCGATTCGTTTGAAGTTTGCTTGGAGCTTTGGGCTCGCGCGATGGTTCTGCAGTCTGTACATTTGGCTGGGGTCAAAATTATTTCCGAATTCGTCGATTTTTTCTCTTTCTAATTTTGATTTGAATTGATTGCCAACATTGATGGCCTAGGGGCTTTTGATGTAGATCAATTAATTTGAACGAGGTGGGTTTGCATGAAAGTGGTAGAGGAACGTTGTCTCTATGTCAGACTGAATCGTTTGAATTTATTTATAGAATTGTTAGAATCGACCATTGACCGTTGAAACCAGTGGCAGCCGCCTGTAAACGTAATCCGAATCAGCCGAGGAGGCGTACTCTTTCCATTTGAATTAGAGTGATCCTTCAAGTTATCCATAAAACAGTTGAAGTAATACATCGCGGATGATTCCCAACCACACGCACAGCATCATCTTCAGCCAGCAAACCTGAACACCAGCCAGCCAACCTGGACACCAAGCAGCCATCCTGGTCACCAGCCAGCCAAAGAAGCCACCATCTAGCCGCCATCCAGCCAACCTGACCACCAGCCAGCCAACCTGGCCGCCATCCAGCCAACCTGACCATCAGCCAGCCAACCTGGAGGCATCCGGTCAACTCAACTAACATCCAGCCAGCCTGGCCGCCATCCAGCCAACCTGACCATCAGCCAGCAAACCTGGAGGCATCCGGTCAACTCAATTAACACCCAGCCAACCTGTATTTCAGTCAGCCGCCCCGGGACACCAGCCAGCCAACCTGGACACCAACCAGCCATCCTGGTCACCATCCGGCCAACCTGACCACCAGCCAGCCAACCTGGTAGCATCCGGTCAACTCAACTAACACCCAGCCAACCTGCATTCCAGTCAGCCGCCCCGGGCCACCAGCCAGCAAACCTGGACACGAGCCAGGCAATTTGAATGCCATCCGGCCAGCACGGCCAACTGCCGGCTAACCTGATCACCGGTCAGCCAACCAGGCCACCAGCCAACCAACCTGGCCACCAACCAGCCAACCTTGCCAACAGCAAGCCATCCTTGCCACCAGCCAACCAACCATGCCACAAGCTGATCAACCTTGCCACCGGCCAGCCAACCTTGCCACAAGCTAGCGAACGTGGCCACCAGCCACCTAACCTAACCAGTTAGGTAGAGTCAGTTAGTTAGAGCCAGTTAGTTAGAAACAGTTAGTATGAACACTGCTAATAAGCAAGGCGACTGCTAATAAGTAAGGTCATTGCCAGTAACCAAGGCCACTGACCTATTGAGCAAGGTCACTGACCTTTTCAACAAGGTCACTGACCTTTTCAGCAAGGTCGCTGAACTTTTCAGCAAGGTCGTTGAACTTTTCAACAAGGTCACTGACCTTTTCAGTAAGGTCACTGAACTTTTCAGCAAGGTCGCTGAACTTTCCAGCAAGGTCGTTGAACTTTTCAGCAAGGTCGCTGAACTTTTCAGCAAGGTCGTTTAACTTTTCAGCAAGGTCACTGACCTTGGTTACTTGGCAATGACCTTGCTTATTAGCAGTCGCCTTGCTTATTAGCAGTGTTCATACTAACTGTTTCTAACTAACTGGCTCTAACTAACTGACTCTACCTAACTGGTTAGGTTAGGTGGCTGGTGGCCACGTTCGCTAGCTTGTGGCAAGGTTGGTTAGCTGGTGGGAAGGTTGGCTGACTGGGGCAATGTTGGCTGGCTGGTGGGAAGGTTGGCTGGTTGGGGCAATGTTCGCTGGCTGGTGGCCAGGTTGGCTGGCTGGTGGCAAGGTTGGCTGCCTGGTGGCCAGGTTGGCTGGCTAGCCTGCGGGTTAGTTGGCTGGTGGCCAGTCTGGTTGGCTGGTGGCCAGTTTGGTTGGCTGGTGGCCAGGTCGGTTGGCTGGTGTCCTGATTGGCTTGCTGGTGGCCAGGATGTCTTCCTGGTTTCCAGGCTGGCTGGCTGGTGGCCAGGGTGGCTAGCTGGTAGCCAGGGTTTCTTCCTGTTGGCCTTATTGGTTGGTTGGTGGTCGGATTAGTTAGCTGGTGGCCTGGTTGCCTTGCTAGTGGCTACGTTGGCTGGCTGGTGGCTGCTTTGGCTGGCTAGTAGCCAGGCTGGCTGGATAATAGCCGGCTTGGCTGGCTGTCGGCCAGGTTGGCCGAATGGCGTCTAGGTTGGCTGGCTGGTGGCCAGGTTGGCTGGCTGGTGGCCAGGTTGGCTGGCTGGTGGCCAGGTTGGCTGGCTGGTGGCCAGGTTGGCTGGCTGGTGGCTAGGTTGGCTGGCTGGTCTCCGTGTAAGTTGGCTGGTGGCCGGATGGCTGGCTAGTCGCCGTGTTAGTTGGCCGGTAGCCAGGTTGGTTGACTGGTGGCCAGGTCGGTGGACTGGTGTCCGGGCTGGTGGCCAGTGTGGCTTGCTGGTGGCCAGGTTGGCTCGCTGGTGGCTACTTTGGCTGGTTTGTGGCCAGATTGGCTTGCTGATGGCCAGATCAGAGTGGCTTGCTGGTGGCCAGGTTAGCTGGGTGGTGGCTACTTTGGCTGGCTTGTGGCCAGATTAGCTGGCTAATGGCCAGGTCAGAGTGGCTTGCTGATGGCCAGGTTGGCTTGGTGGTGTCCGGGCTGGCAAGTGGCCAGGGTGCCAGTTTGGCTTGCTGGTGGCTACTTTGGCTGGCTTCTGGCCAGATTAGCTGGCTGATGGCCAGGTTGGCTGGCTGGTGGCCGGGATGGCTGGCCGGTTGCCAGGGTTTCTTCCTGAAGGAGGTTGGTTGGCTGGTGTCCACGTTGGCTGGCAGATAGCTAGGGTGGATGACTGGTAGATTCCTGGCCGGTTGCCAGCGTTTCTTCCTGATGGAGGTTGGTTGGCTGGCAGGTGGCCAGCATGGTTGGCTGGTGCCCAGGATGGCCGGCCGGTTGCCAGGGTTTCTTCCCGTGGTGGCTAGATTGGTTAGCTTGTGGCCGGATTAGTTAGCCGGTGGTCTGGTTGCCTTGCTAGTGGCTACGTTGGCTGGCTGGTGGCTGCTTTGGCTGGCTGGTGTCCAGGTTGACTGGTGGCCAGGTCGGTTAACTGGTGTCCAGGTTGGCTTGCTGGTGGCCTGGATGGCTGGCTGCCTGGTGGCCAGGGTGGCTATCTGATGGCCAGGATTTCTTCCCGTTGACCAGATTGGTTGGCTGGTGGCCAGGATGGGTGACTGGTGGGCAGATTAGATTCCTGGTGGCTGGATTAGCTAGGTGGTGGCCTGGTTGGCTGGCTGGGGGCTAGGGTGGCTTGCTGGTGGTCAGGATGGTTGGCTGGTGGCCAGGGTGGCATGGTGGATTGGCTGGTGTCCAGGTTGGCTGCCTGGTGGCTAGGTTGAATAGTTCGCGGCAAGGTTTGTTGACATGTGTCTATGTTGCCTGGCTAGTAGCCGGGTTGCAGGTTGCACTTTGCTCGTTGCACACTGCACGTTGCACGTTGCATGATGCACGTTTCCTGTTGCACGTTGCTTCTTGCAAGTTGCACATTGCACGTTGCAAGTTGCCCATTGCACGTTGCAAGCTGCACATTGCACGTTGCAAGTTGCACATTGCACGTTGCACGTTGTCTGTTGTACGTTACACGTTGTACGTTGCACGTGGCGTGTGGCATGTTGTACGTTGCACGGTGCACTTTGCACGTTGCACGTTGTTTGTTGCATGTTGTACGTATCCTGTTGCACGTTGCTTGTTGCAAGTTGCACATTGCACGTTGCAAGTTGCACATTACACGTTGCAAGTGGCACGTTGCATGTTGCACGTTTCCTGTTGCACGTTGCATGTTGCAAGTTGCAAGTTGCACATTGCACGTTGCAAGTTGCATATTGCACGTTGCACGTTGTTTGTTGCATGGTGTAGGTAGCAAGGTGCACGTTGCACGTTGCGCGTTGCACGTTGCCTGATGCTCGTTGCGCGTCGCACGTTGCCTGTTGTACGTTGCACGTTGTACGTTGCATGTGGCATGTGGCATGTTGTACGTTGCACGGTGCACTTTGCCCATTGCACGTTGTTTGTTGCATGTTGTACGTATCCTGTTGCACGTTGCTTGTTTCAAGTTGCACATTGCACGTTGCAAGTTGCACATTGCACGTTGCAAGTTGCACATTGCACGTTGCAAGTTGCACATTGCACGACACCGACTCCTGCGGTTCACTGTCTGTCTACTTGGTGGGACTGAACATGAGCGGTGTCCGCTGTATGTCTGCTGAGTTGCTTAAAGCGGCTGGAGACGGTCGGAGGAAAGCATGTCCGGCGAATGGAATCTCAGCATCGTTTACCCGGTCCACAAGACGGGAGACACTTTGACTGTGCCAACTACATGGGAATAAGTCTCTTAAACAACGCCTATAGGATCTTCTCTGCCATCTTGTGTGAACGCCTGAAACCCTTTGAGGATAATCTGATAGGTTCTTACCAGCGGTAAATCCACATTAGACCAAATATTCTCACTGCGGCAGATCTTGGGGAAGAATTCTGAATACCAAATCCACACCCATCACCTTTTCGTCGATCTCAAGTGCGCATAGAGACGAACTATACAGCACCATTTCTAGTTTCGACATCACTCGACTCTCTGCCGTAATGTGTTAGCTCCTGAAACCGTTCGTGGACAATCTGATAGGTTCCTACCAGTGTGGATTCGGGCCAGGAAAATCCACGATAAACCAAATATTTACTCCAAGATAGATCTTGGAGAAGAACCATGAATTCCAGGTCAACACCCACCATCTTTTTGTCGACTTTTAAGCCGCATATGACAGCGTTTATACAGACGAGCTATATAGAGCCATGTCTTGTTTTAACATTTTTGTCAAACTCGTCAGACTGTGCAGGATGCTTATGAAGAACTCTCGCTGCTCTATTAAGGTCGGAGGTGAACTAACCGACCCCTTCGATGTTAAAAAAGATTTTAGACAGAGTGACGCACTGTCATGTGATTTCTTTAACATCATTCTTGAAAATATCGTGCGGGACTCTGCGGCCAATACAAGAGATACGATCGACCTTAAGTCTACACAATTGCTTGCCTACGCAGATGACATTGACGTTATTGGACGAACAAAGCGAGACGTCAATGAAAATTTCGCAAGCATTGAAGCAGAAGCGGCTAAAGTGGGGCTAAATGGGGACAAGACCAAATATATGCTGTCATCAAAGAAAGACGCGCAACACCGACATCTTGGTCAGAACGTCACCTTCAGCAGCTATATTTTTAAAGCAGTCAAGGGCTTCGTCCACCTTGGCTCAATAGTGACAAGCAGCAACCACACCAGCGCTAAGATAAAACGCAGAATAACTCTTGTCAACCGCTGCTTCTTTGGGCTCAAGAGGCAAATGTTTTGTAGAGCCCTCCCTCGAAAAACTAAGATATCCCTCTAGAAAACCTTAATCATCCCGGTCCTCCTCTACGGCGCTGAGGCTTGGTCTTTATCAAAAGCGGATGAAGAGGCTCTTGGGCGTTTCGAGAGGAAAATTCTGCCTGCAATCTTAGGTCCCGTTTGTATAAACGAAGAGTGGAGGAGGAGATTTAACCAAGAACTGTACGGGCTGTACAGCGACATCGGTCTATTAAGACGTTTTCGGATCCAACGTTTAAGATGGCTGGGCCATGTAAAGCGAATGGTCATCACCGCTCCGGCCCGAAGAGTCTTCGACACCAACCCCGAGGGACGGCGCAGCAGAGGACGACCGCATCTAAAGTGGCGCACAAAGGTCGAAAGGGACCTCAACCAATTGGGCGTGCGGCCCTGGAAGAGGCTGGCTAAAGATCGTGCCGGCTGAAGAGGCTTGTTGGTTGATGCCCTGGTTCACCCTGAACTGTGGCGCTATCTAAATAAGTAAGTAAGTCCTGACTCGTATACAAATATTGAAGCATTACTTCAAGCATAGAGTGATTATAGTATTCTGGCAATTACTTTAAACAATAAAACCTTGTCACCTACTTCCAACCAGTCCAAGTTCACGTCATCCACATGACCTGTTCAAAGAGATTGTGCACCTCCGGTCTTCAAACTCGAAGTAAATAAAACCTTCCCCAGTTGGTGATTGTGCTTAGGGACGAGTTTACCCTACACCTAACCTAGACATACTTTCGGCCACCATAATCCTCTTAAAGTGTCCATTTGGTTTTAAGGCTCCTCCAATCGCCCAGTATAAGCCAAAACGTGTACTCCATCATTCGACAGGCCTACTTCTAGACTTCGCCAATAAAAAAAACGTTTTATCGTCGGCCAATCGTAAAAGTGAAAAAAACGAAAACGAACCATATCTCCGCTCGAACATAATTCACACCATTGCTGACGCACGTGCGTAATTCAATTCAACCCATTATCCTTCCATCAGATCTCGTTCTCATTCTGCCATTTTCATTTCCATTGGCAGGTCTTCAGACCCTCTGATTACTGCCGCCCCCGCTCGCTCCCATCACACATCACACAGATGAGGAAAAACCAACAGACTCCTGTGGGTAGTGCACTTGACGATAAAAGAATAACGAAGTGGAATAGAAATGAAGAGGAAGAAAAGCTACAAAAAATTATTATCCTGGATTAAGTGGCAGATGGATCATTAAGCATAAAAGTAACTCACACAACGGCTGCCGTACTTGTTAATAATTTATGGCGTACTCATAAGGCACAATCGCACCCGTACCCACCACCACTGTGCTGTGCCATGTTGTGCATGTACACGCACTCCACCGCATTGGAGGGCACTAGAGTGTTTTATTATCCTTTCCAGATGGTAGCAGGCATGGGCACAAGCCCGCCTCTCTCTGCCCCACTAGATTGTCACATAGAGCCTCAGATTTTTTTTCTGTATTTCGAAGACAGCAAAAAGCCTCCGTGGAAGAAGTCAGAGGCGGATGAATTAAATCCGAAGCAAAGTCTCGCGTGTAATAAAAAGTCTGAAATATCCTGCCACACGGAGGATGTATGGCTGTCAGTTTTAATCTGCACCAGAGAGGTAAGCAGTCGGCAGTCGAAAACCGACAAGCCTTTTGGGCTGATATTCGTTTTCCGTGACGGTAATTTATGAACGCTTTTTAATTTATGCGTGCTTGAGCTTCAATGCCCTTTGCGATGTTGGACGCGTTATGGATTTGTATAAGGTAGGCGTTTCCCGGAGGTAAGCATCAAGGATGGAACGTGGCTCATATATTTTCGTGACTTTTCCCTTCACTTAAGGTCGTTTTTATTTATTTTTTTTTTTATACTCGTATGTGTTGAGATTTAGATGCGGTGATCTACGATTACGGGAGGGCAAGGGCTCTGATATACAGGGTAAAGTTATTGATTGCTCTCAACCTTGCGAGATGCCTTCAACGGTCCCTCTTTCAATAGGTGGGTCAGTTGACATACAGCTTCCTCGCGGCGGCCTCTGGATAGCCTCTACAACAACCGTTGAGTGGTGGACAAATGTGTGCAGGTATCGTCCTAAGCAAAAGGGCGCTACCATAACCCGACCAAATTGACGGTTGTACGGCGGGCCAACAACCCGCCCATGTAAAAAAAATCAAGTTATGAATGAGCAAAATACCTCGTGTAAACGGACGGATTCTCGTAGTCGATATGGCGCGAAAAAGAACACGATTTGCGAGTATTGCTCCTGGAATGTCAGAACTCTCTGCACTCCTGGAGCTGCTCACAAACTGGAACGAACCCTCACGCAGTATAAGGCGGATATTATTACGGTCCAAGAAATACGCTGGATAGAAAATGGTGTGATGAGAAAAAAAGATTGCGACAACCATTACAGCTGTCACAAAAGATTGCACATATTGAAGTGCGGATTTGTCTTGGGAAAGCGGTCAAGGTCATCGACTTCAAGCCTATAACTGATCGCCTGGCTGGCTACCGAAGAGGCTGAAGACCCCATCAAAGAGGAGTCCTATGATCTCTTGGACAACGCCTAAGGAGCTTGTCCGGAGTAAGATTCTCAGAGCTCGACTGTCAAACGTCAGAAAGCCGCACCAGTCCAGCACGAGGAGGTTCTGCCTACGTCGAGCACAAATGTCAACAATATGTGGCTGCATTGCCACTCAGCCATTTAGGAAGTAGCCGAGAACACAAGCATAAAACATTTCAAGGAAGACACCCAGGCTCTTCGAAATTTCTAGGGTAATCTAGTCTCCGACCCGCAGGGAATAGTGGATGTATTTGAGCAGCATTTCCAGCAGGTGCTAATCGAACATGACCAAGAGAGCCGCTGAAATAGTCCTCCCAACCAATAGCTATTTAAAAGCTGAAGAATAAAAAGCCGCAGGCTCAGATGGCATGTCATCAGAGTTATTCAAGGCTGGCGGCGATGCTTTGGTAGGGAGCATGAACCAGTCTCGCTGTACGGAGCCGAAAGCTGGACGATAAGCAGGACGGCGGAGCTGATTTTGGGTTCTTTCGAAGGTAAAAGGAGGAGAGGACATAACCGCAAACTCGCCGAGCTGTACAAAGATGTGGATATAGTCCGGAAAGCAAAGATCCATCGACTACATTGGCTCGGCCACATCGAGCGCATTTTTTTTTTCTTTTTTTTTTTAGAGACCGCGCAGGTTCAAGAGGTCTTCATATTCTCTTATGATGAGTTGACACACACAACCTGAACGGAGTGCAGTGGTTGGGGTCGTTGATGTTCGTTCACTACTCTCAGTTGTGGTTGTCCTAGGCCTAGATAGGACGAGAACCGACCAAATTCCGGGTTGGTTATAGTCCGTAGTAATTCGTTCAAGCACTTTAGTATTGAACATCAACTAAGAGGGTCTTCGACTCCGAGCATCCTGGTTCGAAAAGAAAAGGAAGACTGAACCTCTGGTATAAAGACCAAGTAATCGCGGATGTAAGACAACTTGGCTTGATAACTGGAAGCAGCGAGCCTGGGACCATCAAGGATGGAATGCAGGTATAGCTCAGGCTCAGATCCTCCATGGATTGCAGGCCTGATAAGTAAGTAAGTAAGATCTATGATTACGATTGTTAATAGATCAAAAGAATTGCCAATTTTGAGAAAGCACTAATGGTAGGTTTCGCTGTATGTCAATTCTGTTAGGAACTTTATGAGGAATGTCCTTGATTTGAATATATAACCCAAAATACTTGTCGTAGGCTTGTCTGTACCGAATATATGTAAAATATTGTGTCACTGTCCCCATTATCAGCAATCCCGTTCTAGGGTACCTTCCTGACTTATCGCTGTTCCGTTCTGATTTTCTCATCACTGCTGATAGTTCCTCAGGAAACTAAACACACAACCCATTCACTCTTACTAAGTCATTAGCACAGCATTAAAGCACCACATAATCACATACCTCACCAGCCAACCCCTGATTCAATTAGTCTAAGTTCGCTTGCTTGCAAATCGTCCTTCGCCTACTTTACGAATGACTAAGTATCTAATCCAACTCCCACGCCATCCTCCATCCCTTCCAACTGTTCCAACTGAGGGAGTGAGAAAGAGAAATGGCATTTTGACATATCAATTTATGATTTCCAAAAACGTAACCAAACCACACACACATCCACACGAAATGAAGACGACAACCTGTCTGTCAGGATATCATAACGACTCATCCACATGACATCGCCGCACAGTTGGTGGGCGGACGGAATCGGCCAGACCGAGCTACGTCAACGTCAATATCATGCTTTGCTTATGCGTGAATATTAATTTACCTAAAAACCTTCCCCCTAATTACGAAAACAAACAAACGATGCGGTAGTGCTGGATATACTCGTATCCTTCCTCCATGATTTCGGTTCCTACGTGTTACTAGCATGCTGCTTTTTAATCAATCAAATATTGCGGCTTCTTGCCTAACTTGGCGTATATGTGCTTGTGTTTGGCGGTCTCATTTGGCGTGCGAGTTGCTTCTTTGATGTGCGGCGGTGGGTTGTCAAATTCCAAGAGCTTCTGTCAAATTTCTGACTACTTTATTGAGTATCATACCACAGCCGATGGAAGCAGTTACCAGAATGGTCTTTGCTGACAACCGCAGTGGTGTGAGTTCCATTCATAAATTTTGGGGAAATTTGTGACACACTGCAGTGGGCTTTTGGACCGATAAATTTAGAGGGTTGTCGCGTGATGATAATGCAGTCTCTGTTATTTGGGCATTATATGTCACTGTTGTATAGCTTGCGGCGTTGAGGGCCTTTTGAAGACAAGATGTAGCTTTGTTTATGCTTCGGAATAATTTAATTGGGAGTGTGAGAACTAACATGGGTTTAGTGAGAGTATATAAGTAAATTCCTTTTGTTATTTTATGTCTTTTCTGGAACCCTTAAGATCTGCGAAAACCTTCATATGAACACAACCTTAATGAGAATTTTTTAACATAGCATTCAACGTACCATGACATTGCTGTATAGGTCTAATTAAGACTAAGCTCCTTTCTTGCGATCTCCTGGAATAGAACAAATTTACTGCATTTTCCTTTAAAAAAAATTGCGAGCCTTAACGCAGTGGTCGCGTTTTTTTATTTTGCACACTGTGCCTCGAACGACTTTTTCAAGGACGATGCTAAAGAAATAACATGGGAATAGTGTCCCCTGCTTTAAGTTTTTTCGTATCAAAGGTAGATATGGACTTACTCGTTCACGACTGGAGAAGCAGGAGTTTTCCGTTTTTCTATTATTGGATACATGACGGCCTGGCTTAAAGCAGACTTGGATCTAATAAGTAATCTGATAAGGGCCGGCAGTCTTATTGAACTTGTTAACTTCCCAGTCGGAAGTTATTGAAATGGGGCCGATTTTGTGAATTCCAAATTTTGACATATCTCCACGTTTCGAGGTCACCAGAAACTAAATCCAACGTTCTAATAGAGATGTCGTTTGTGAGTATGTACGTATGTGCGTTCGGAATATTTTGTCTTGATTATCTCGAGAACCAAAGACGATATGGTTCGACTGATTTTATTCGACGCGCAATTACGTAACTTAGAACTGACCAAGTTTCCAGCTATTCATCGGTTCAGCTGTTTTGTGTTAGAAATTAAATAGCTAAAAAAGGGGCAAATTAGTTTTGTATATGCATCTTCTAAACCATTAAAAAACCGCATACTGTTAGGAGTCGCCTTGCACAACTTTACAAGTATTGCGATTTAGTTTTTTTAACGTTTCTCTGCACCAGTCGACGACAAACATGTAATTATGCAATGTTAAATGTACGCGAATGGAACTTATGCCCAAGCGAGGCTCAATCTCGCGGTATGTCTCATGACGATCCTGCAATGTTAGTTTCTGGCAAAAAAAAAACATTTTGAACGACCTTCACGAAATTCGTCTTGTAGTGAAGAGGGACATCCACTGAGTTCGGGAAACCCGGAAACGCGGTATCTCGAAGCGTTGCATTATTGCCAAAGTTAACATTACTGGTTTATCCATGACAAGACTTCGGGAATATACCGACATTAGTCAATAAATATTTTGGTTGGTACCTAGTTAGGTATGTATGTATGTTGGCGTTACAGTCCATGAAGGACCAAAGCCGAGCTTCTCTCGATCATCAATGTTGTGTGTGATTTTATTTTCCCATAGGTAAAAGCGGCCTACAGTTTATTTGCCGGTTCCGAACGGCGTAATTAGAGAAGCTTTTCTTGACAACTATACTACAGGGGGTTTTGTCAATATCCCGCTGGGGAGAAGCACCATGAAAAACACGTTCGATGACACGGCTGTTGTCGGGATCGATCCCGTGTTATCGGCCTCAGAGGCCGACACACTACCCACTGCGCCGCGGCGCTCTCATCCTTGCCTTAATCACCTTAATCACAATCTCAGTCTTATTGAAGCAACGAGCTTTTGAGTAACCCGTGAACTTATTTCCATACATTCTTCTTTGAGAATTGCCTTAAGTGCGGCGTTCCTATAAATTCCACTTGTATTTCAGAATGGTTGGATTATGAAACCGACTTCTTGTGCTTCCATAAATATAAGGATTGTGAACGCCGGGGCTGTCATGCACTCCATAAATCTATGTTCTCGGGATAGTAGCAGAGAAAGTGTTCTGCTGCGTCATGCCCTTCAAAACATGCAGCACTGGTAAGCGTTTCATGTGTGTCAGGCATGCAGTGTGTAATGGCCCGTAATGACGCGCGAAAGTCTTCTGTGGTCGATTCTCCTTAAGGATATGAAAAATACTGAGGATTCTTGCAAACATCAGGGCATACGCGGTTAGTCATTCTTAATACTGGATATTCTGTCCAACTACAATTGTGTGCATTGAGTGTTCCGGCCTTGTTCAAAAAGGCCTTGAGCTTATGTACTAACTTGGACCTGGAGTGTTGACACAGCTTTGAGTGCAGCTTGACAGCACCGTGGACCGTTGACTCCAAAGAACGGTTTGTTTCAGCTGTACGGGGGCTTTTCCCAGCACGCCGTGAGCTGCTCTACATGCTATGATGAACCCTCCAACTCCCTTTATATATTCATCAGATGATATGCACTGAGAGCCATGTCTCATCTCAAGCGAAATGGTACAATTCGCATTGGAGTGACAGTGCCCTTGCGCGGCAAATATCCTACGTCATCCTACTGATGCAATGAAACCTGTCTTCCAATTGCGCTATATCCACACAGTCGAATTTCCATGGCGCCAGGATTGGACCTGGCCACATACTGAACCTGAAAAGGTTGTCTTCGCATTTTCACAGAGGATTTAAGTCTGGGCTAGGGTCCGGCGCTGGGATTTTCTATGAATGCGAAAACGTCCGATTGCATTTTTCGGTAGAAAATTATGCGTCTGTCTATCAATCAGAGATACATACTCATATACAATCCTGATGGCCGTGCACTATGTTGTGATGCATAGGCGGAAGGGTAAATACATATGCGCTTGCAGTGACAGCCAAGCTGCGCTCAAAGTTGTGTCCAACCCTTTAACCAGCGCCAAGTTAGTGTATGAACTTAAGGCCTTCCTGAACAAAGTCGGTAGACTAACCTCACTAAGGCTTGGTTGGGTCCCGGGTCTTTCTGGGATCCCAGAATGGGCTCAGAAGAGAGTTTCTCAGGACCTGGGACCCGCTTGGACCTACCTGCTTCCACGGTCAATATCCACATCAACGATTAGGTCTTTAATGCACACAATCGTAAATGGAGGGAATATCTAGGGTGCAGAAAACCTTCTCTGCGACTGCCCCGCCTTTGCTCGCGCACGGTGGCGCTCCCTTGGGGCCGATATGGTGCGTGCCGAATATCTTAACTCTACATCACTAAAGCTCCTTCTCAATGGGCCAGTATTTGCGTCTGAATGCTCCAACAGATAGCAGAAGCCGACAACAAACAAAAAAACAAAGAAAAGGGATGTTTAGTCAGATGTCTTCATAGCCTACTATGAAATGGAGCAAACAACTGGTGTATATACTCGGACCATCTCCAGGAACCGAGCATTGGATTGAAAAGTACACCCAGACAGTTGCTGCTTATTCGTCAAATTAACTCCAGAACTCTAATAATGTCCCATATAGTGCAGGAAATATGTACATCATATAAGCACCTCTTTCGTCACTGACCAAATCGTGCTGTGAATTTCATAATACATTTCCGCGCCATAGAACATGATCCATCAACATAGTCTGCAGTCTGATTTCTCGTCTTCACACTCGTAATCAGCTCTAATTGAATTTGAAATCCTCAGCTCAAGAAAATAATTAATTTAAACAATTGTCCCCTTCCCTACCAGGAAATCAATAAAACTCTCGACTACAACCCAATGCCTCTCTTGCATTATTGCTTATTACACAAAATAGTCGACAAGTCAACGAAAGAGCAACGACCAGAAGGACGAAAAGAAAAAAAGGACAAACAAGAGGCTAAATAAACGAAGCGGTGCACGAGTGTGTGCATGTACGCTTATTAGTGGAATTTCCTTCCACGTCCTTTATGATAGTTCCCCACCTTCTAGCCCACATCTATCGAAAGGGAAAACAATTTTTATGGTATTAATAATGCAGCAAGTCACGTTCCAGGCATCGCACCCCATCCGACGCCCCCCAAAAACAATGCAAAACAAGAAAAAAGGGTCCTGAAGGATACTAACAGACACCTTCTCCTCTTGTCCGGAGTGTGAGTGTCAGTGTGACTGTTTGCTTATAAAATAAAACTGCTTCATAAAATCCTTTCTGCATGGCTGGCTTGTTAGTTTCGCATCCCAGTTAGGATGATAGACCACCACTGCTGTATGATATCCTTACACAATGTCTCCCATTATTATGACACACATATGTTGCTACTTCTGCTCTTACTGCCTTCGTCGGTGTCTATGTACTCGCACGTTGTCCTGTTCTCCTATGGTAGTTGCATGCATCGTGTGTGTACACATAACAGTGGCTCGTGAATGGAATAAGAAATTTCCAACAATCGTCGGTCGCCCTCTCCACAATATCATAACCATCACCAACGCCACAATTACCGACAGAAGCAGCCGCAGTAGCAAAGGCGGCAATTCAACAAGGATATAAGTTTGCCATTAATTTTACAAAGTATCACCCAGAACGTGTGAATTTGCCAAAGGTTTTGGTATTTTTTCTGTCCTTCTAGGACGAGGACGAACCGAACCCAGAACTAGCAGACAGTAATGTTAATTGCACGCAATTTAATTAGTTGCCGAGGTCTGTGCACTTGGCCACATTCTAAGGATGGTTTCCTTTCATATCATATCCTTGCCGTGCCTTTTGTCTTTTGTCGAAAAATTGATTTACAATATTTTAATCCTTCCAGAATGTGAGTCGGAAGGAACGACTGACTAAATGCCTCTCACTTGCAAAACGCCATGCATACGGCTGGGAATGATGCAGTGGTGGAATGGTGACAAGATAGCCCGGATGCGGCCAGACTCATATATTACGTCCAACGAAATGGAAAAGCTCGAGCTGACATTTATGTATTCAATTAATTTAGTTGCAAATATCCTTCTGTGCTGTACTGTGCTGTTTTCAGTGTACGGGAATGTGACTGGGATAGTTGAACACTGGTCGCCGGTCGGTGGTCGCGCAGTAGTACCATCAGCGTCACATATACGAATGGCAGGATCTTCCGGGTTAGCCGTGAACTGAATGGTTTATGTGGGCCGTGTACGAATGCAGAAAAACATAATTTTAACATATTGTAACCCGGACAGTTGGCCTCGTTGCCGTCATTGTTTGTCCGACTTTGGTTATGGGGGTAACGTGCTCTCTTGCTTCGCCTTGGGTCAGCAAGGAAGAAAGCCCAATGCTGGGTTGATTCACGACGGGACGTTTTTGATATTCAAAATTTTGTTGTGCTTCTTCACTTGGTCTTTTTGCTTGTTTTTGATGATCCTTTTCGGATTTTCGTTTTGTTTTTATTCCTGCTGTCATTTCTATTTTAGAATGGGCCTTTGGGGCTAGAAGTTGTTTGTAGCAATTGTTGGACCGGACGTAGTTGTGGAATAACCATATGCGGATGTTCTAGTGGTCGCAGTGAGTAAACACACGAGAGTTTTCGCCATTGACTCTATTTCATGGGAATTTATTTGGAATACAAATGTTTGGTCGAATGGAGTTGGTCCTGTTTGCTTGGATTGTGCGGAGTGTTTGCCCGGGGAACTAGTGTACCGGTATGCCGGTGAAGTGAGTGTAATTAGTGGCAATGGCATGCGGATGGAATTTTTAAAGTCACTGCAGTTGGAGTCTGTGTGCTTCTTGAATGGCTGATGCAAACGGCCGATGTTATGGAGGTCCGGTTTAATTACTGCCATTGTGCAGGTCTCAATCGTGTCGTGAGAACCAAGGATTTGTTGATCATGTCAGGTATAAAGAAGTTTCTTTTGTTATGAGTCGAATGTAAGAGGTCCGAAGTACATGCACATACATACTCACTCATAGCTCTAAGAAAAATAGATTCCAATCCCATGAGGCTCAAACATGGAGATATTTTAAAATGATCCTTACAGAAAATCGGACCACGACTGGTTTTATATTGGTTAGTGCAATAGCTAAAATGAGCGATGACATCTTCCAATAGGGACGTTTCTTAATGCTCATAAATAGGTTTAATGCGGTCCTTAATCGAAAATGGCTCCATATCAATAAATGGCAAACATTCAGCTACAAAACAATGTATAGAGTAGATTACAGAAAACGACCAAGGTGTCTTTGTAAATTGACAATTGCTTTGAGTTCAGAACGAATTCAATCAGCAACTGACAGCAACTTACTTACTTAGGTGGCGCTACAGTCCGTGGTGAACCTGGGCTTCAACCAACAAGCATCTCCAACTGGCACAGTCTTTGGCCAGCCGTTTCCAGCACAGCACGCCTAGTTGGTTAAGGTCCCCTTCCAATTGCGTGCGCAACCGTTGATGCGGCCGTCCTCTGCCGCGCCTTCCTTCCGGAGTGGATTCGAAGACTCTTCGGGTCGGAGCTGTATTTTCCATGCGCTCTACATGGCCTAGCCACCTTAGACGCTGTATCCGTAGACGTCGTACCGGGCCGAGTCGCTGTACAACCCGTACAGTTCTTCGTTATATCTTCTCCTCCATACACCATTCGAACAAACGGGACCGTAGATAGTGCGCAGAATTTTCCTCTCGAAACGACCAAGGGCATCTTCATCCGCTTTTGTTAAGGTCCAAGCCTCTGCGCCGTAAAGAAGGACTGGGGTGATCAAAGTCTTATATAGTGTCACCTTGGTTTCCCGAGAGAGGGCTCTACTTCTCAATTGCCTCTTGAGCCCAAAGAAACAACAGTTGGCAAGAGTGAGTCTGCGTTTTATCTCAACGCTGGTGTTGTTGTCGCCATTCATCAGTGAGCCAAGGTAGACGAGTTCCTTGACCACTTCAAAGTTATATTCGCCCATGGTGACGTTCTGACGTCTCTTTTAGATGAAATCAGATATTTGGTTTTACCCTCATTAACCTTGAGACCCATCTTAGCTGCTTCTACCTTAATGCTCACAAAGGCTTCCTTGACGTCTCGCTGTGTCCGTCCAATCACGTCAATGTCGTCGGCGTACGCAAGCAATTGCGTAGACTTGAAATAAATCGAACCTCTTGTGTTGGCCAGGGACTCTTGCACGATATTTTCAAGCGCGATGTTGAAAAAATTGCATGACAGCGCGTCACCTTGCCTAAATCCTTTTTTAACATCAAAGGTCTCGGTTTGTTCATTACCGATCTTAATGGAGCAGCGAGAATTCTCCATTATCATCCTGCACAATTGGACGAGTTTGGCAGGGATGTTAAAACTGGACAGATCAGGTTATCCACAAACAGTTTCAGGTGTTCATACAATACGGAAGAGAAGATCTTGAATGCGATGTTAAGGAGACTTATTCTCCTATAGTTGGCGCAGTTATAAGGGTCTCCTCTCTTATGGACCGGGCAAACGATGCTGCTATTCCATTTGTCGGGCATGCTTTCCTCCGACCATACCTGGCAAACGAGATGGTGTATGCACCTGACCAGCTCATCTCCAGTCGCCCTAAGAAGCTCAGCTGACAGGCCGTCTGTAGTAAGTCCTATCCCCACCTCCTCGTGGTGTCATATCGAAATTTCCTCTGGAAATTACAGACAGGGAAGGACGAATGGTGAGTTTCCTGCTCCAAAATACAGGTTTAGTCGGTTGGACTGCCGTACAAAAATCATAAACTTAGAGACAATCACAAACCCCGGATTTGACGGACGGACTACATTTTGACGAACCCCGCGCACAACGCCTTTTTGAATGCGGATTTGTTATTCGAGGTGGACTTATGTGGGCAAAAAGTCCTAAGCTTTCGGCATTTGAGCGAACTTCTCATAACAATCTGCATTAAAGCTATCTTCAATATCAGCCCCAGACAAAAAAGAAAACAGAGTCAATAATGACTTCTATGACTTCCTAGAAGTTCTAGAAGGACATCTTTGAAAGAGGCGTAGGAAAGCACAGCCTACACGACACCACGTCCGAAAACGGATTCGGGCTAATAGAGTTTGTGACGGGGCGTAATTCCCTATGAGCTAGCACACGATGCCCACATCTCAATATCCATAAAGGGACCTGGCGGTCGAATGATCAGTTACTCAAATCGATCATATCACGACCGACGCCAGACCCTCCTCCATCATCTAATATTGTCCAAACCTTCCGAGCTAAGGTTGACTTGGATCATTACCTCGTTGCAACCAAGGTACGTATGTGGATAACGCGAGCACTGTAGGGTCGAGTAGGATCAGCAACATTTGACGTTGGGAAGCTGGAATCGCAAGAGACCACCTGCACGTTCACGGGGCGTGTCTCCCTCAAGCTCTCTCAAGAGCCGATGCAAACTGCACAAACCATAGATCAGCAATGGAGACGTTATCAAAGTGCCAACGGGATACTGCCTCTGATGTATTAGGTTCCCAGACACTAACTAGGAGAAACCCTTGGATTGATGAAGAGTGTAGACAGAATAACAGAATATATACATGGCCACTTTGTATCGACGAATAAGACCTGCTACTGAGCCCTGTGAGCGGAGAAGAAGGGAGGAGCATGCGCTTATACGAAGCGAAAAGAAAGAGCACGAGAAGCGCGTGACCGAAGAGAAGGAGAGATGTTACCGCAGCAACGACGTCGAAAGTTCTACCAAAGAATAAAAACCGCTAGGCCAGAGCAAGGATGAACACGGACACCTCGTAGTTGAATCACAATCGATGCTAAAAATATGGAACGACTATTTCTGCGGACGAAGATGGTCCAACACCGCTGTCAGGCAGAACGCACCATTCACACTGGGCGAAGCTGAAAGAGAATTCCGTCCACCCGACTTAGATGAGGTCAAGATAGCGATATCAAAACCGAGGTCTAGTAAAGCTGCTGGTGCTGGTACTTGCTGAGCTATCTAAGGCAGCTGGAAATGAGTTGGTTGCGCACTTGGCTTGATGAATGGATTCTCAGCATCATTTGACAATTGAAGATTCTCGCTGCTCCATTAGTGTCGGTAAGGAGGTAACCGAGACCTTCGATGTTAAAGAAGAATTCAGACAGGGCGACGCACAGTCATATGACCTTTTCAACATCTTGCTTGAAAGATAGTGCGGAATTCCCTAGCCAATACAAGCGGCACGATCTACTTCAAGTCTGCACAATTGTTCGCTTACGCTGATGACGTCAATGAAGCTTATGTAAGCATTGAAGCAGCTCCAGTGGGTCCGAATGTAAACGAGGGCAAAACGAAATATACATATGTATGCTGTCGTCAAAGAAAGACGCACAACACCGATGCCTTGGCCGTATACCTTGGATCCCTTGTAATAACACTTGCGCTAAAATTAGACGCAGAATAACTCTTGCCAATCATCGTTTTTGCGGGTTCAAGAGGCAATCGAGTAGTAGGGCCCTCTCTTGGGAAACTAGGGCGACCCTCTATAAAACCATAATCATCCCGGTCCTCCTCTACGGCGCATAGTCTTGGACGCGAGATCGAGGAGACGGAGAGATGCTATTGCAGGAACGACGTTCGAAAGTTTTACCAAAAAGTAAAACGAACATGCCAAAGCTATAAAGCCAGGGCAGAAGCCGGCAGGGATGAGCACGGACAACTAATACTGGAGTCACAGTCGATGCTGAGATTGTGGAAGGACCACTTCTGCAGACTGTATAACGGCGACGATAGTCAAAATGCCGCCATCAGGCAGAACGAATCATTCACAATGGACGAAGACGAAAAGAGAATCCCGTCTACCCGACCTAGACGATGTTAAGATAGCGATATCGAAACTTAAGTCTTATAAAGCTGCTGGAGCAGACGGACTTCCCGCGGAACTATTTAAAGTAGATGGCGATGAGCTGGTCAGGAACATGCACCAACTCATCTGCAAGATATGGTCGGAAGAATGCATGCCCGATGAACGGAATCTCAGTATCGTTTTCTCCGTCCATAAGAAAGGAGACCCCTATAAGAACATTGCGTACAAGATCCTCTCTGCCGTACTGTGTAAGCGCCTGAAACCGTTCGTGGACAATCTGATAGGTTTCTACCAGTATGGTTTAAGGTCGGGAAAATCCACGATAGACCAAATACTTACACTACGGCAGATCTTGGAGAAGACCCATGAATTCCAGGGCGACACGCACCATCTTTTTGTCGAATTCAAAGCCGCATATGACAGTGTTTAAATAGACGAGCTATACAGAGCCATGTCGTGTTTTAACATTCCTGCCAAACTCGTAAGATTGTGCTATAGAATAGGGAGAATTCTCGCTGCTTCATTAAGATCGGAGATGAACTAACCGACCCCTTCGATGTTGAGAAAAGTTTTAAACAAGGTGAAGCACTGTCATGTGATTTCTTTAACATCATACTTGAAGAGACCGTGCAAAACTCTGCAGCCAATACAAGAGGTACGATCTACTTCAAGTCTACACAATTGCTTGCCTACGCAGATGTTATTGGCGTTATTGGTCGGACAAAGTGAGACATCAAGGAGGAGTTCGCAAGCAAGGTAAATGGTAAATGGTTTAAGGGTAAATGGAGACAAGACCAAATACTGACGTCTTGGTGAGAACATCGCCTTCGGCAGCTATATTTTTGAAGTAGTCAAGGACTTCGTCTGCCTTGGCTCGATAGTGAGAAGCAGCAACGACACCAGCGCTGGGATAAAGCGCATAATAACTCTTGCCAACCGCTGCTTGTTTGGGCTCAAGAGGCAACTGAATAGTAGGTATCCCTAAGCGAAACCTTAATCATACCGGTCGTCCTCTATGGCGCTGAGGCTTGGATGTTATCAAAAGCGGCTGAAGGGGCCCTTGGACGTTTCGAGAGGAAAATTCAGCGTGCAATCTTTGGACCTAAAACTGATATCGGACGAAATTCTTTTTGACCGTGTAAATTGCTGTATAATGTGCCAAGGAGACTCTTTGTGTCCTGAACCTAAGTGCTCATTTTGACAAAGTTTTCATTCTTATTCTATGTATGTGAAAGAAATGAAGAATCCGGTATCGGTACCCACGGACAAGGCCAAGTAGCCTAATTGTATAAAAAACGCTCTGTTGGAAACTGAACATCCTTAGTCTTCGTTATACCCTCGAATCCTCTGGGTGACCACCAGTAAGGACATATGCATTACCTGCCATTGGGCCTGTTTTCGATTGTGTTACTTCACTATTTTACAATACTAGAACCAAGCTTGTTAGAGAGTCATAGGAAAAGTATGTAAATTGCTTTACTTTGGCAGGTTGACCACTTTATATGGATGTAACTATGTAATGAAAGCTCTCAAATGATTTCCAGTCGTTTGATATTGTAATTCGTAAGGAAACGGGCATATGGTCCTCTGATTGACTTAACTAAATTTCAAACAGTCCTAACTATCATTTCAACTGTCCCATCTCGATTGAATGTGGCCTATAATTTACGTAGGGGGCCTGAAAATGGAATGGTCCATCGAGCTGTCATTCAATATTAGTTTTCGAACGGCAAGATACGTATGCAAATCATGGATGAAAATAAGACTTTGTACAGAGACTCTGCACCAATTATTTTCACCCCGAAATTTTAGGCAGCTTAAACGTGGTCGTTCAAGCTGGGAAGACGATGAACGTTCGGGACGTCTCAAAACTCCCACTCCGAATGATGCTAAATGAATCGTATTAAATTGCGAAAATTAGCATGTGTTCAAAACGTGTGGGTCACAGATTGAATTAAGATATGGGGAAGAAGAAAGCTCAGGTTAAACCAACATTTTGGAGTTAACATTCCCAATGCTCTATCAAGGCTAGGTCAAGACGCAATAAATCAGAGTTTCGGCCAGATCGGCCAGATTGAACCGGACGGGCTAGATCGTGTAATCACTCGTGCATGCTAATAAGCCCGTGTCAATTGTAACCAGTAGACAATTGTCAATTGTAACCAGAAGACAGTATTACAATTGTGATTATCAAAATACCAGCCAGTCCGCTAGAAAAAGCTCCTCCAAATTTGACTACCAATATGGACCACTTAATATGAAATAAAATGTAATGGGTCTTCCAATACGGGCTTCCGAACTTTGACAGTTGATATTAGCGGTATTGTTGAAGCTACGTTGTTAAATTAACCGCGCGCTTCTACCATTTTACGGTCGCCATAATCATTCCGAGAGGACTATCCGCCGTGAGGTGGATACATTTGAGTCAACTTGTTCAGCAAACGCTCTCCGTGAAAGTGTGCAGGAAAATCAGAGGCAGTCGATTTCGCGTCGCTCACAAGAACTCGGCCGTTTTTAGACCACAACTTGGCGAATTTTGCGTCGTGATTTGATCCTGCTACCGTACAAAGTTCAACTGACTCAGGAGCTCAAGGCAAACGCCCATAGACAACGACGTGTGTCCGTTGAACGGGCTCTGGAGCAGTTGAAAACTGACCCTAATTTTCATCGAAAAATCATCTTCAGCCATGAGGCCCAATTCTGTTGATGTACATCAACAAACTAAGTTGTCAAATTTGGGGCGATGCCAATCCACATGGGATCCAAGGACGTCCAATGCATCGCGAAAAAGTCACTTTTTGGTGTGGATTCGGGGCTGGCGGCTTTATTAGTCCATTTTTCTTTGAGGACGACGTCGGCCAGGCTATCACCGTCAACGGCGACCGCTAGGGGTCGACTTCTTTTGGCCTGGATGGGATTATATGGACACCAGCGACATGTGGTTTCAACCGGACGACGCACACAGCTCACGTCACGAGTGTTTCGAGGGCATGGTCATCTCACGTGGAAGTGATGTGAACTGGCCACCGAGATCGTGCGATTTGACCCCGTTAGACTTTTTTTGTGGGGTTTTCTAAAGTTACAGGACTATGTGAATAAGTCACATGCCACTGCGGCTCTCAAAGCCAATATAACATATACCATCGGTAAAATTTAGCCTGATTTATGCGCCAGAGTCATACAGAATTGGTCAGATAGGGTGCGCGTCACCCGGAGAAGCCACGACGGACATTTGACATGCCGTATCAATAGGCCTTTCAAACGAATAAAAAATAGGAAGCTCTTAATGAAAAAAACCTGTACACACTTCTGAAGTTTTTCTGACAATAAGAAGTCAATGGACGATACAAATTCTTAATCTCTTGGTGTATAGACAATTAATTGTCATTTCTCTTCACGAAACTATCACATACTTCGATGGGCTGCCTCTCATGAAGCAGAGAGGTGGTCAGGTGTTGCATTAACGCTAAGCAAGCAACGTATTCTATGGGATGGAAGCTTTACCACTTGAACGACATGACCTTCATCCTCACTCACCGGGCTAGGCCAAATACATAGATTTTCATTAAATGAGGAGACCCTCCTATCCGTAAATAGAGTATGATGCCGAGTACTATTTGAACCGGGAGCATTGCTGGGGGAAGTGCGTAGATCTAGAAACAAGCTGTCTAGAAATAAAGTATTAAACAAAAAAGTGTTTTGTATCTTTCTTAAGTCGTATATCTTCCGTTGCTATTCATTTACATTACATTTGAATCAGTATATCACTTGGACAACTCATCTCAACACTTATCTACTCTTTAATTATAATCCGTCGCAATTAATTTACTTGAATCTTTCACCTGAGAACTGCGTGCAGACCCTTCTTAATCACCTACCGACTACGTCATTCATTAACAATCAACAATAGATCCGAGCAACAATGCCGCCAAACAAAGGAAGTTACAAGGAATGTAATCTGCATGCTTTGTCACTGCCACTCCACCGTTGAAATTATCAAGAATCTACTCATTCATCCTCATCACCATCGACCTGTACTCCCTCAGACCATCCTCAATGCCATATCGGATTCGAAAATTACTGCCATCACAATTGTCTCCGATTGTCGTTTCCTTTTCGAAATGATGCGTGCATACCCGGCTCAACCCAGTCACATTGAGGACATCCTTCAAGCGAGAAATGGAGAAGAATGTCCTTTTTCCGAGAAAATGCCTAAATTCATTTAAACAAAAGCACTTGTCCCAACACTTCCATTCGGCCCATGTCTGCCGGAGACAAGAATTCCATTCAACCAATTGTGTAGGCGGTGGTGGTGTGTACCCGAAGGACTTAAGCACCACTGATCCTGTTTTGTATTTTCCGACATTACATGACAATGTCGCGACGCGAGGCGCCGTGTTCTATGTTACGAGTATAAACGTTGTTGTCTTGTCGTGTCGTGTGTTAATGGAATCTGCTGTAAAGCGGTTGAAAAGTCCTGTAAAGTAAAGAGAAGAACAAGAATGCACATCCTTGCCTGGGGGTAACTATTAAGTTAATTAAAAATCACAATCCCGAAGGGAAGTTTCCTGTTCGCTTAATGGACGACGCGCGTCCCCCTTTAGACAATTTATTACTATCATCGTCTGCCGCCGTATTTGTTGGATTCTGTAATGATGCCGTAATTGCCGTCCGATTAAGGCGGGACATCCGATCTGGTGTGATGGGTACTAGATATTATAGAGCGATGAAGCACAATCGATGGTGAGATGTTACAACGCACTGTGTGCCGCGGGCGGCAGGGGGGATGAAAAACACTTGGACAAACTCGATTTGTGTGAAATTCGATTTCGTAAAACCGATGGCGAAAAATTGGGAAACTTCATCCGGCGCCAACGAATTCCCCCTGTGCCCATTCAACAACCACAAAAACACCCATCGACCAGGAGACGGAAACGGAGAGAATAAAAGTTTGGAAATTGTTCTCTGGTTAATGCTATTGTGTTGGCATTTAGGCCCAGATGTTCGAACACCGGAACTTGACTGGAATAACAAATCTTCCTGACAGCAGAGTGACCCTATTTGGGATAAGCCCATGGACGATTATCCCAATGTTGAGTTCTTCTCGATGCTGGTGTTGATAATGATGATTATGTCGGTGATAAGGTAATGTAGGTGCTACTAAAGTCATCGTAATACCACGCCAGGTCGTTTAAACTGGGGCTGGTAGTCATGCCTCTGTCCTATTGCAAAACCTCTCCACATCATTATCGCCATTCGTCCCCCCTAGCGTACCATCTATCCGTTGTGATGGAGCAAGGTAGATCTTCCCTCACTTCGTTTCCGGGATAAATAGGTTTTCGTGATAAGAAAACATTATTGCCTTAACCAGCCGAACTTATAGTCTCTGTTGCAGTTTGGCAGTCCCTCCGAGTAGATTCCCCGCAGTGGAGTGATAAATGATTGCATGAAATATTGGCAAAGGTACTTTCGGCTCGCTGTGTCCTTTGTACACCACATACGCATCAGCTTAATCGTACGCTGCACACGTGCGTATGTATACGTGGGTGTATGTCTGGACTTATCCACGAAGTTGGCTACGTGGCGCTTCGAATTTAGATATATTACCGAGACACCTTAGACCTTAGACCTCGCACGGATGTTTTCGTAAAACAGGAAAGAATCGATACGAAACTTTCAGAGCAGAATAAACTTAGTTAGCAGGCGAGTTAGCTTTATTGTCAAGTTAATCCTATTCGAACTGATTTGTTGCGAATATAAATTATTTATCTTCTTAATCCTTTCTCTTCGTCCTCTATCTGTTTCGAAATCTCCATTGTGAATGAGTTCACCTATAAGATGCAGCATAAGTTAAGTAATTTCATATTCAAGATCGAGGTAAAATGACAAACGACATATCGCCCTGCACTTTTCATTTTCCATTATTAATTAACACATTCTCACCTGAGAAACCACATTCACAGTGACGCGTTTCCTGCAAGATTATTTACTTCTATGATGCTTAATAACCGTCACCTTTGCTGTCGCACCAGGACACCAAGAATAGTCCTTAATATTTCACCACAAGTCATATTCTTTCCCCTAGTCCCTCAGTCCCGCCTTTTAACTAATGAAACTGAGGAAATCCTTACCCAAAAAGTAAACGAATGACATGCTATCTACTTGCTGCGTCCGTAGATGAATTTTTGATATACTCTGACACCGATACCGACACTGACATTTCTCTGTTCCTTATACACGTTTTGCGGTCGCGTCTTTGGGAAATGATAATCACCCGAATTCTCCCTCTTATATGTATGTAGTCCCAGCCCCACTTGGTTTCACCGGGAGGATTTATATCAATTACAGAAATTTAATAAAACACCTTTGAGTATGCTGTATCTCAAAAGGTCTGGGCTATAGGTGAGGGTTGTTACGCTTACGGTTAGACGTGAATGAAGGTATTAGATGAGTTTGTTTGCTCGTCGGTTGTTGCAAGGACGAAATTAATTTTCATATGTTACGAGTACGTTAGGTGAAAGGATATATCTTTTAGAATCCACTAGTAGTGGGTGAGTTGAGTTTCTAAAGCTTATGAACTCAGGAAAATGCTTCTTGGATATTTGATTTTCGGAGATGACTTTTGCATTTGAAGGAATATCAGTCTGCACTGATGTTGGATAAAGGATTAAGTTTAAGTGATGCTTTCTACATAGTCTTTAAGAGGAGTTTCGATAAAGTATTTGTTACGACTGTCATCGAAGTAGAGTTCCCAGTCCAGACTCCCAGACTACATTGAATTATATAAGAGGTATTCCAATTAGCAGAGGTGACCCGGAAGCACCAAGGGGAGAGGTAACTAGCACTATTTTCCAACTCCCTCTCATATGCTCTCGTAATTGTCTCATAAAGGAAGGTTGGTTAATAAGATCGAGAGCGCCGTGGCACAGTGGGTAGTGTGTTGGTCTCTGACGCTGATGACACGGCATCGAATACCGACAACCGCCAGGTCATCGAACTTGTTTTCACAGTGCTTCTCCTCAGCGGGTTTCTGACAAAACCCCCTGTGCTTTAGTTGTCACAGAAAGCTTCCCGAAATTCTCCGTTTGGAATCGGTAATAGGTGATTGAGAGAAGCTCGGCTTTGATCATTCATGGTAAAGCCAACTATGATTCGCGCAGGTTCAAGAGCTTATACTCTTATAATGTTAATCACACAACCTGAACGGAGTGCAGTGGTTCGGGTCGTAGATGTTCGTTCACTACTCTCCAGGGGTGGTTGTCCTAGATAGGATTCGAGAGGAACCGACCGAATTTTCACGTTGGTTGTAGTTCTCAGCTACTATTATATGCACTTATGGTGTTATATTGGAATTGCACACACAGAGTATGAATTTAAAGTGACCATATACTGTGAGTGTAATGCCTTCATCAAAATGTTTGACTACTGCTCATTCACAACAGCTGTGTTGCCTAATTTTATTCCGTATAGGAATTGTTTTATTCTTGGCTATCCTTTCGACAGTCGGTGATGTTTGTCACTGCAGCGCGGCCACCCCATAAGGTCTTGTAAAAAAGCCAATTTTCTTCCGAGGACTAAAACTCTCACTTTTGACCAAGTAGTCTGCTTATATCAGCAGTTGTAATAAACTTGAGTTCTGTATCTCCAACTATTAATGATAATTGATATAATTATCATCTATATTCTGTCTAGGTACATCCAGGATTGAATCAAACAGCAAGGATCCGGTCGTCCAAACACTGCTTATAGGCCTTCAGCTTTCTTCTCCAATTTTTTTTTACCCGTGAATCCTCACAAAACGGTTCGGACAAAACTGGTAATTCGAGCTTCGGAAGTGGGAAAAAATCAAGGACGCTATCACATATCTGGAGAATATGATGCCTGTTCGATCAAAGTAGTCAAACAATTATTTTTATAGCTATACGTGCACTCAATCCTGAGATCTTATAACGCCAGCGAGGCTTGGTGCGAGCAGAAAGTAACAGTGAGAAGGAGGGGAGGTATCTCTTGTTATTGATCGGAAGAGACTTGTATCGCGGGAGAAGTTTTGAAAGGGCGGGACGCAACTGGCTATTTCATCAAAGCACTTATGATGAAAGTAACGATAAGACAGTGAAAGGCAGGAAATATTCCTGCGACGAACCAGCGAGTGTAATGAATTTGTGATGCTGAAATCTCCTATGAGTTTTATTGCACGGTTTTGTATTATGTCGAGTAGGCGCAGTGAGTTCTTAGATGCGCCAGGCTAGACATGACTGTTGAAATCCAGCTTAGGACGAATAAACGCCTTATAGATTGTGGCCTAATCGGTGGGTGGGGAGAAATGTAGGCATTTTGCGGCATACTTGGCGACATTAAAAAATCCCGTACCATCGGCGTCAGAGGCCAACACACTACCTACTAAAGAAGCAGAGATTGGCAAGAGTAATTCTGCGTCTGATCTCAGCGCTGGTGTTGTTTTCGCTGCTTACTAGTGAGCCAAGGTAGACGAAGTCCTTGACCCTTTCGAATTTCTAGATGCCAATTGTGACGTTCTGGCCGAGACGTCGGTGTTGCCCACCTTTTTTGGCTGACATTATATATTTCGTCTTACGCTCGTTAACCGAAAGGCCCATTTCATTTTAGCCGCTTCTGCTTCAATGCTTTCGAACGCATCATTGACGTCCCTTTTTATTCGTCCATTTACGTCAATGTCATAAGCGTACGCAAACAGTTGTGCGGACTTGTTGAAAAATTACACGACAGTGCGTCAACTTGTCTAAATCATTTTTCAGCATTAAAGGTCTTGGTTAATTCGCTACCGACCTTAATGGAGTGGCGAGAATTCCCCATTGTCATCCTGCATAGTCTGACGAGTTTGCAGGGGATGTTAAAACTAGACATCTCTTCGCATAGCTCGTTTCTATGCACGCTGTCATACGCGGCCTTGAAATCGACGAAAAGGTGATGGGTGTCGATTTGGTATTCTTGAGTCCTCCTCAAAATCTGCCGCAGTGTGAATATTTGGTATATTGTTGATTTACCCTGTCTGAAACTATATTGATAAGAATCTATCAGATTATTCACAAAGGGTTCCAGCCCTTCACACGGTACGGCAGAGAGGATCTTATACGCGATGTTAAGGAGAATTATTCCCATGTAGTTGGCATGGGGTCTCCTGTCTTGTGGACTGGGCAAACGACGCTGAGATTTCATTCGTCGGGTATGCTTTCCTCCGACCATGTTCTACAGATGAGCTGTTGCGTGCGCCCTACCAGATCATCTCCAGCCGCTTCAAATGGCTCGGCAGACAGCCCGTACACGCCCGCGAGCTGTACTGAAATTACTAACTTAATTTCGTTTAGGTCTATTGGAAGGGATTCTCTTGCCCGTTGCGAATGGATCATTCTGCCTGACAGCGGTATCAGATCTTTTGTCACCGCCAGACAGTCTACAGAAGCGTTCCTTCCATATTCTCGGCCTCGACTGTGACTCTACTTCAAGTTGTCCGTCTTCAACCCTACAGGCTTTTGCTCTGGCTTTACAGGCCTGACATGCTCGTTTTACTTTTTCCTAAACCTTGCGAGCGTCATTCGTGTTTTAGCATCTCTCCATCTCCTCAATCTCACGCTTTCCATGCACTCTTTTTTTCTTCGTTAAAAGCGTGTGTTCCTCTCCTTTTCTGTTCGTAGAGTTAACGAGCGATTCGCGCCCATCTAGGTAGCATGACTTTGTAGGCGATTTGCTTTGCTACATGGGTTTGCCCACATTGCTCATCAAACCAGGGGTTTCTAGCTGGCAGTGGTTTGAGACCCAACACATCAGAGGCAGAATCTCTGGCTATGCTCCTGCTGTTGTTCTGTGGATTGTGCCGGTGTCATCGGAATTCGCGAGAGATTGAGGCAAACTCGATCGGCAAAGATCCTGGCGATCTTTTCCGACTTTCGTTGTCTAGCTCGATCCCGTGGCATCTTTAATATCTTCATGCGTACCCTGACTACAACAATGTAGTGAGTCGATGTTGGCTCAACGGAAGGTTCGTACATCTGGCATTGAACGCAAGTGATCAATCTTGTTGGTGGTCGACTGATCAGGTGATCGCCAGGACCCTTTTTGTATGTTGAGATGCGGGAATTGTGTGCTAGTTGGGGGTGGCCGTGGTGCAGTGGTTAACATCACCGACCGCCGAACAGAAGGTTTATGGTTCAAATTCGCTTCATAGCCAAGAAAAAGTAATTCCTATACGGACAAAAAGTATGCAACGCAGTTGTGAATGGAAAGTGACCAGACGTACTGCTGCAGGCATAACACTCACAGTATATGGTCAACCGAAATTCGTCCTCTGCGTATGCAATACTAAAGTGCTTGAACGAATTACTACGGACTATAACCAAGGCGGAATTTGGTCGGCTCTCGTCCTATGTAGGTCTAGGACAACCATCCCTGAGAGTAGTGAACGAACATCAACGACCCCAACCACTGCACTCCGTTCAAGTTGTGTGTGTCAACACATCATAAGAGAATATAAAAAAAAAAACTCTTGAACCTGCGCGAGTCTCTTAAAAAAAAAAAAAAAGTTAGAAGGAGGTTACGCCCCACCAGGAAGTCAAGTAGCCTGTGTCCGTTTTCTGTAGTGGTGTCGTGTAGACTATACTTCCCCGTGATAGACTCCTGTGATGTCCTTTTTGCCCAACTTCGTATTAGAATATCTTAGTACTATTTTGATATCGGAAATTGGGCATAGCTTCTGTCTAGGAGATCATAGAAGTCATCTTCAAGTCGATCGTTCTTTTTTTCGGTTGGCGCGTGAACGCATATTAAGCTAATATTCCCGAATTTAGTTTTGATGCAGATTGTTATGAAGCGTTCGCTTACATGCAGAAAGCTTAAGACTTTTTGTCGTAGTTTTTCTCGAATAACGAATCCGCATCCCAATAAGCGTTGCTTGTTCTCCAGTTTTTCATCCGTCTTTTGCCTGGTCCATCTCATCGCACTTCTTGGAGTGCGGTTATTTCTGCTTTATAGCAGTTGAGTTGAGTTTGCTCCAAATGATTGTCTGAATCCTGTCTGTTAAGGGACCTCACATTCCTGTGGCAGCTCGCAAGTCCTTAAGGAGTTTACAGAGTTGTGTCTGTCCGTATCCGAGGCTTCTTGTTGCTTTAAACATTTAATTTTTTTCAGTGATAGGGATGTTGTCCCTAAGCACAAACCCCAACCTGGAGGGCCAAGTTTCCTTTCCCCAGGAACAAAGAGTCGGGTCGCTGAAAACATTGGTTCACTACCCGAAGGATACCGGTGCAGCTATTTAGAGGAGGATACGCGGAGGTTACGTGTCAACTTGAATTGAGCAGGGACAGAGATCGAAACTGGGGTTCGTCAACTTAAGCGCGATCAGCTCCTTGTTTCTGTTTGTTAGCTCCCAGAGCTAGCTCCACTCCACATCGCGTCATCAGTGGCGGATCTAGACAACGTGGTCCATGTGGTATCATACTTGGGCCGATTCCAATCCAGGCCAAGCATACTAATGTACTTTGTATAACAACTCTTTCTCTCCAAATTCCGAAACATTCGAGACGAAAACATTTTACATCAAGTACGCATTCCGACAAAAATTAGTTCCCAGTCGACACCGACCGTGGCACCTCCCCGATTGAAGGATTTCGAAAAAATGCTCTTTCACAAAATTACTTTACGACTTACGGATTGGGCCCGAGAACACGCTAGAATCTTTAGAAGTTAATAAGTTAAAATAGATTCAGAAAACCCTTCTTAGGACTCAGAGCAGCTTTAAGTCACGTCAGTAAATTTGTCTTATGATTTTACCACCTACAAGGATAATGTGTTAGATGCTACGTACGTAGTAAGGTGTAGAGCAGATGCAGTCGAATAAAAACTCTCCCCTCACTAGTTTTAGCAGGGATTGCAGGCGATCATATTCCCTGTTGCGCTTTTAATTACAAAACAAACCGGAAACCCGCTGATGATAATGAAGAATTCATCTAATGTAGAAAATTGTTTTTCAATTAATCGCTCCTCCGCTCTATCCGTTACTAATTAAAATATTGATTCCCCTCAACGCAACGTTCACATTTCATTACCTCTATTTTGCTACCACTCAAACAACCGCTAGATAAACAAAAGTAATTCTAATTACGAGCGCCATTGATGCGATTGACATTTATTTACCAAATAACTGTCTTCCAATGTCATCTGTCCTCATTTGCATTTAAATAATTAACTCCCAATGGTATCCGCACAGTCTGCTACGCCACCGTTCCGTGCTTCCCATAATTACTAATGTCCACACAATGCCACGTCCTGCGATATGCCCACTCCATGTGCCTTCATAGCTCTTGCCGTCTAGGAAAACAGGGATATGCGTGTCGGTTTTCACAGCATCCGGTCCGGCATGTAAATTAATTTAAATGCAATTTTCAATTTGTTTGTGTGATCGAGGCCAGAAGAGTCGGTTGCTGTGGGTTCGGGGAACATAACAAGTGCCGGGAAAAAAGGATATCTCTGTACGGTCTAAGTGGATGTTTTGGGGCGGAGATTTCAGTTTGGAGTTTCCGCATAAAGCCCCAAAGAAACAGCGTGGGAACGGTCATGTGTGCGCCTTTTTTCGTCCGTCTGTTTCCTGCAGCCGGCTTTGCTAGTTCTCGTGAAAACATTTTTGTTTCCTTATCGAATACGAGTATTTTCTCCATTTTCCGGTTTTGGAAGAAACACGCCGGGGTGTGGGTGAACAACACAACATTCTATTCTTTTTACTTATGTTTCATCTTCGTTTTGTTGGACTTCAAACGAAAAGAGAGCAAGAAACTGAATGAACAATAGGCAAAATGAAGTAGGCTTGAATGGAAAGAGATCTTGGAATCTTACGAAGGATAAAAAGGGACGAAATGGGGACAGAAAACAGGGACATTAAGTAACGTGGTGGCACTTCTGGTTCCGGTTTGAAATTCGATTCGATATTTGTTTTAAAAACATCGAAATGCTTTTAAAATATTCTTTTGATTTTGGGCATGCAACGAGTAAGAGGAGGAAATTTGAATTCTGAGTCGTGGCTATGTCCTTGCAGAAATAATGGATGGATGTGATAGACGGGATGGTCCTGATTGTAGTAATGGTTTGTCGAGATGGGGGTTTTTCAAAAGTGGTTTCGTATTTATTCAGTGGAACAGGATATTGTTTCTGTTCGAGGAATTGTATTCTAATTGCGTTTACTTTGTATTGTTGGATATTCGAATAGCTCCTTAAGAAAAGGAACCAAACTATTCCACTAGTACAACTGTCATAAATACTTCACCAAAACCTAGACTTTTCATTTACACTCTTCGGTCTTAAACAACTCAAGGACAATTTGCCAGCACAGATGATGACTAACGCCAACCGACAATCAGAGTCTTAGTGTCTGTCAAAGACCTCACCAAGATGCGTGCCTGACTCAATTTCACAGACGGCTAAATGTAAATATTTCATCAGTAACTTAGCGACTCCACACATTGTGGGCCAAGTACAAGTTTCTTTTTAAAATGCAATAAAATGAACAAAAAATTAATGTTGTTAAATTCCCATTAATTATTATTAAGTACTTACTTACTTACTTATCAGGCCAGCGATCCATTGAGGATCTGAGCCTGAGCTATAGCTGCCTTCCATCCTTGACGGTCCCGGGCACGCTGCTTCCAGTTGTCAAGACCAAAATGTCTTACCTCCGCGATAACTTGGTCTTTATACCGGAGGTTCGGTCTACCTCTTCTTCTCGAACCAGGAGGCTCGGAGTCGAAGACCCTCTTAGCTAGAGCGTTGGTGTCCATGCGCTCGATGTGGCCGAGCCAGTGTAGTCGACGAATCTTTACCTTCCGGACTACATCCACATTTTTGTACAGCTCGTAGAGTTCGCGGTTGTGTCTTCTTCTCCATTCACCTTCCTCACAGACAGGACCAAATATCCGGCGCAGAATTTTTCTTTCGAAAGAACCCAAAATCAGCTCCGCCGTCTTGCTTATCGTCCAGCTTTCGGCTCCGTACAGCAAGACTGGCAGTATGAGCGTTTTGTTAAGCTTGACTTTGGTCTTTCGAGTGAGGAGTTTTGATCCCAGTTGTTTGGACAAGCCGAAGTAGCAACAGTTGCCAAGGGCGATTCTATGCCGCATCTCACTATGGTGTCATTTGTGGAATTTACGTTTGCCTCGAGGTAGACAAATTCCTTAACTACCTCGAAATTGTAGCTGTCAATTGTTATATTTTGTCCCAGGTGGTAAGCGACGGATTGGTTTTTGCTTTGACAGCATGTACTTCGTTTTGTCCTCATTGACCTTAAGACCAACTCGTTTCGCCTGTTCTTCAATCACCGTGAATGCTTTCACAATGCCACGGCAAGAACACGCGACGATGTCGATATCATCCGCGTATCCTAGCAGCTCGACGGACTTGTAGAAGATAGTGCCTTCCCTGTTGACGCCTGCCCGTCGCACTATCAGCTCCAGCACCAGGTTGAAGAAGTCACATGACAGCGCATCTCCTTGCCGAAATCCGGTGCATGTTTCAAACGGTTCCGACGTCCTACAACTGAGTTGCACGGTGCATCGTGTATTTTTTAGCGTGGCGCGACACAACTGGATCAGTTTTCCCGGGATCCCGAATTCGGCCATCGCACTAAACAGTCCTTCACGATGAATGCTGTCCTATGGAGTTTTGAAATCGATGAAAAGATGGTGTGTATCGATTTGAAACTCGTTGGTCTTTTCCAGGATTTGTTGAAGTGTGAAAATTTGGTCTATAGTTGATTTGCCAGGCCGGAAGCCGCACTGGTAGCTGCCGATTAGTGCGGTGCAAAATGGATTTAGGAGTTTACGCAATACGCTGGACAGGATCATGTATGCGACATTGAGCAGGGATATACCTCTATAGTTCTTGCAAGAGGTAGGATCGTATTTTTTGTGGATGGGGCAAATAGAGCTGGTATTTCAGTCGTCGGGCATGCCTTCATCTTCCCAAATTCTGCAGATGATCTGGTGCATGCCCCCTACCAGAACATCACCGCCAGCCTTGAAGAGCTCTGATGGCAAGCCATCTGAGCCTGCGGCCTTGTTATTCTACAGCTTCTGAATAGCTGTGCCGACTTCTTCGATGCTGGGTGGGAGGACTACTTCAGCGGCTGGAGTTGGGATTTCCTCGACCCCTACCACTCTCTCACGGTCATGCTCGTTAAGCAGCTGCTGGAAATGCTGCTTAAATACATCTTTCTTTTGTCGCAGTAGTTTTTTTCTCCTCCCTTCTTCTGGCTAGGTACTCTTCTTGCGCTGCTCTGGTTTTCCCCTGCAGCGCCTTTTAGTATGCCTTGTCGTTTGCTGCCATTTTCTGTTCACACTCGCCATCATACCACGGGTTTCTTGTCGGGGGTGGTAGGTTTCCTAATGTGGTTTTGGCTACTTCTTAAATGTCTGAGCGGCAATGCAGCCACATATTATTGGCATTTGTTTTCGACGTAGGCATACCGTAGAGTCTTTCGCTCAGCTGCTCCCTGTAGACTCTGGTAACCTCCGGTGTGCTCAGGCGCCCAATGTCGGACCTCCTCCTGGTGGGCTGGCGCAGCTTTCTGACATTGGACAGTCGAGCTCTGAATCTTGCTGCTACGAGGAAGTGGTCAGAGTCGACATTTGCCCCTCTGAATATTCGCACATCCAGGATGTTTGACGAGGGCCTTGCGTCAGTGAGCACATGGTCGATTTGGTTGGCGGTTCGACCGTCCGGAGATCGCCAGGTTGCTGTGTGGATTCGCTTACGAGGGAATCTTGTGCTACTTATCACTTATTATGAAGTACACTAGCGCATTTTGTCACCCCAATTTTAGAAAACCTTGATGATGGTTTCGCACTGTAGCTCACGGATTGCTTGGATGACATTGGCCTTAAATGCTTGAATCATTTTCGCATTATTCGCATAACGTCGGTCCTTCACGGTTCCCCACAAAAAAACGTTCAAAGGGGTCAAATCACAGCTCCGAGACTGGCCAATATCGCCAAGACGGCTGATAACACGATTTGGGAATTTGGTGCGCAAAATATCGATTGTGGCTGTGTGGTATGCCGTGCCATCTTGCATGAACCAGAGGTTGTCCAAATCCATGTCTTCAATTTCAGTAAAAAACGTCTGTTAACATGGCTCTTAACGCCCACCCTTGACCGAGACGAAGAAAAACGGTCCAATGACGCCACCACTCCACAATCCGCAATAAACTGTCACTTGTGTGAGTTTTCCGAGCCCCAGATGCTGCAATTTTCTTTGTTAACGTAGCCGCCGGGATGAAAATGCGCCTCGTCAGAAAAGATGATTTTCGCCCAAAATCGTTGTGCAATTCAAGCTGCCTTAAGGCCCAAACTGTGAAGGGGCAACGAAGCGGATAGTCGCGCCTTTAATAGATTAGTCAGTCGGACCTTGTAAGCTTGTAAGCGAATAATACGAGATCTTTGTGCAGAAGTCTCCTCAGGCTAGTGTGTGAAATATTGAGCTGTTGAGATCGATGGCGAGTTGATGTTCGTGAATTGATTCTCACACTCTCGGCTACAGCTGCCACATTCTCATCTGTGCACACCGTACGACGACGGGGACCATGAGTGTTGTCCACTAGTATACCAGTCTCACGAACCTTTAACACAAACTTACGTACAAGAGTCGCGGTGGGTGCTTCATTTTGGCCAAAACGTGTTTTTAAAAAACGCCCTGTTTGGGCTACACAGCACTCATTTTGGAAATAAGTTTTCAATATTTTCCAACGTTGCTCAAAAATAAAGCAACTCATTTCGTTCCGCGGAGGTATGATACTGACTTTCTGTCAAGGTTTCGAATGGAAAACAGCTCTCAGTGCCGAAATAGCCTATGAGTTAAAACAAACCACTAGATGGGCCACCCCTTATGTTGGCACCAGCCTAGATGCTATCTATTCTTCGAAATTTTTTTCTTTCGAGAATAGCTTTTGCTATTCAAGGTTAAACTGCACCTCACTTGTGCCATATAAAATAACATGAACACGTCCTTCTCAAAAGAATAAATATACTCCAACACTTTCCCTTCCTCACCTGTCTACCAAAAACAGCCTACAAATAAATCTCCCGCACATAAGCCGGCATGTACTCGTATTTCCTACTATTAACACCAAACCATCGTTTGAAATCGACTGGCACAATCCATTCTCTACACTGCACAGATTTTACATGGCCCCTACCTCCAGTTGCACTTCCGCTGGCAGACCGATTCGGCTAAGTAAAGCAAAGTCCCTCTTCTCCGAAATGGCTGGCATTAATCAAATTCAAATTTACGATGCAAATGGGTAAAATGGGTAAAACGGCTAAAAGGCTCCGATGCGCTGCATAAGAGTACACTCCGCCGCGGACGCAGGACGAACAGGCTCTCCATTTAATCGATTTTAAGTCACCAGTTGACAATATATTCGTCTGGGTTAGGGATATTGTTACCGTCTGGTAAAATGGTAAATTAATATTAATTCCAATGGAACGGAGAGTCGTCGTTGTCGTTGTGGAATTCGAGGTGAAGTTCTACCGGCTTCGAGGCACGACGGCAGGATAAGCATAAAAACTCATAAATTCCAGCCCACAGAACACACTCGATGTAATAAAGGACGTACGACTGTAGGGATTTGTTTTTCAGTTTTGTTGTTTTTTTTTTTTTTTTGGTTTAGTCTCCCTCTCTATTCACCTCATTGTCTATGAACGTTCGTCGTAGCCAGATGTGGATCCCATGAGTCGGCCAATAATTTCATTCTAATTAAGAAAACCAAAAACCGGGAACAGCGACACGAAGGAGGCAGTAGTAGAAGAAGAATAAGCGAGAACTTTAGCCGCACACACATTATCGGGCAAACAACAGAAGTACGCTTGGCTCATAAAGGACATACCCCAGAGCGTCATTAAAACCTCCGGTTATGGACACTTGCCGCTACACACTCGTATGTGTGTTATGCACATCCTGTGGCTCATCATCATCGTTGCGGTCACCATCGACACGCTGGTCGATTGGGTCATCACTTAATGGTCCGCAATTCTTACAGCAATGAAAGTGCTGATGGTACTAGCAATGACAGTGGCACCATGTTGACAATGGAAGTGGCTGCTCCATATGGGCATTAATTTCCTTTCGACATGCCTCGGATTTCCAAATGATGCGTTGTGGTCAGTTTTAATTCACTCCGTCATGGGCACTGAAGTGATGGACTGATGAACTGATCCACTCATGAACTCCTGGGTAATTGGTATGCATAATTCATTGCTCCCTGGGCTGTGTGATTTGTTATTATTTTGCTACATATATGCATTCAATTTTGTTAAATATTCATGCGGCATTTAAAATTTTTTTATGGGTTTTTTGCCAATGAAACAACGTGAACTTGTCTCGGGAGATATCACAAGCACTTCAGTTTGATTAATAACTTCTCCACTGGCACTTGTATTGGTGCACGAGGGAATGAACCACATCAGCAATATTGCATACAACTTTATGACCAACGGGAGCAGTGAAGTGAAAACAATCTCCAATTAAAAATAAAAGCAAAACGCCAAGAGATTTACATGGAAGCTGCACAAAAGTAGACTTGTCAAACCCCCAGTAGTAAAAAAAGGGAATAGACAATATGTATTATGGTCCTGTGAGTCAACGCTTCCAGACCCCTCAGTAATTAATTATTTATTTATTTATTTATTTATTTATTTATTTATTTATTATTAGTATTATAAATACTTTAACTTCAACCATACATTTCTACAATTGTAATACAAATTTTTAGTCATTCCTAGTTACCCCTATTGTTACTAATTATATATCTCTTGTTCTTAGTAATTTCATTGTTTTTTTTTTTAAATACATCAACATTTGCTTCATTTTTAACTTCGTCCGGTAGGCTGTTGAAAAGTTGAAGGCCTTTTATCATAAGTGTTCTCTGAGCTGCTGTTGTCCTGACTCTCTCTACTCTAAAGTTATCGGCATTGCGAAGCTGATAAGGTTGCACTTGTCCCACCTGAGTGATTCCTTGCGTCAAGTATTTTGGTGCCATTTTATTTTTTATTTTAAATATTGTTATGAGCGTTCTTAGTTTTAGTCGTTGTGTTATGTTAAGCCACCTCATTCTATTCAGCATATCGTCTATGTTTGTAAATCTACTGCAGTTTAAAATGATCCTCATCCCTTTGTTTTGTAATTTTTGTAGTCGGCTTATTTGTCCTTCATTGCAGCATGTAAATAGAACTGATGAGCAATATTCAAAATGTGGTTTCACTATCGTATTATAAACCATGACTGCGTTTACGTAGTTTAGTTTTTTTCTAATTCTTCTGAAATAACCTAAGGTCCTTCCGATTTTTTTACATTATGTGATTAATATGCTCCTCGAAGCCTAATTTTTTGTCAATTATTATACCTAAATATTTTATAGTTCTTACTTTTTCAATTACTTGGTCATTTATTTCAATTATGTTATCGCTTTCAAAATTAATTTCCATCCATTTCGTTTTTTTCTCGTTCAATTTTAATTTGTTCATTTTTAACCATACATTTATTCGCTGAATATCATTTATCAATTTATTTCGGCAATTCGTTTCGTCTTCGTCTTCTGCATAAATCAATGTGTCATCTACGTATAATACTACTTTGCTGTCTTTTATTATATTAGGCAAGTCATTTATATACATGGTAAAGAGTATTGCACCTAGGATAGACCCTTGTGGTACACCCATCGTTACTTCAATAGCCTCTGATACACATTTATTTACTTTAGTCTTTTGTTTTCTATTGGTTAAGAATGTTCTAAACCATTTATTTTCTTTTTCTCTTATTCCATATGCATTCAATTTCTTTAAAAGAATTTCATGGTTCACCGTTTCAAATGCCCTTTTGAAGTCTAGAAATATAGCGCATGTCTTCTTTTTTTCCATCTTTTTCCACTGGTCAATTACTTAGTCAATTGTCGTCTCACATGAATGATTTGCCCTAAATCCTGACTGATAATTCGATAAAAGTTCTGTTTCCTCAATGTATTTGACTAGTTGTTTTTTGACTGTTGCCTCAAGAATTTTTTCTAATGTTCGTAAGGTGTTGATTGGTCTCAGTTCTTCACATTTTTTTGTGTTAGGAATCTTTTCGACTGGTATTATAATTGCTTCTTTCCATGAGTTCGGGAAGGTTCCTGTTTCCATTGATGTATTAATTATTTCAACCATTGGAGGTCCTATTTTGTCCCTGTTGTCCGTAATAATTCTAGAACAAATCTTTTCTGTATCCATTTTGTTTTTCAGTGTTTTGCATATTAGTCCTACCTCGTCACATGTTACCCTTTGGAATTTAAATGTTGTCCTTTTTGGAGTTATATAATTCACATAATCCCCTTTTTCGATCGATTCTTGTACTTCCTTTATGCTTCTTACAAAGTATTCGTTTAATTTTCGAGAAATTGCTGCTTCCTCCTCCTCCATTACTCCATCGAATTTAATACTTTTTAATGTCTTATTCTGCTTTTTAATTACTAGTTTTTTAATTTCTCGCCATACTTCTTTCTGCCCAACTGTCCCTTTAATCCTATCATTTATGTACTTGTTTTTTGTGTTGTTAATTTTGACTTTATAATAGTTTCTTGTCTCTACGTATTCTCTCCAAGCCTCATCATGGTCATTTATCAATTTTGCTCTTTGATATTTTTCAATTTTCTTAGCTTTTAAATTTCTTAATTCGTCACTGTACCATTTATTGGAGTCGTTGTTATATCTTATTTTCTTCATCCTGGTAAATTTTTTTGTCAAGTCCTTTATACTGTTCTCGATATCTTCGACATTTACGTGTAAGTCCTTAGTTGGGTTATATAATATGTTTTTTTTTTTTGTAGTTCCTCTTTAAATTGCTCTCTGATATATGTAAATGATTCCATCTCCACTTCGTCTTGTTTACTTATTTCCTTTGTATTTATGATTATTTCAATTGTTTCGTGATCCGATATCTTTTCCTCTTCAAGTATATTTGTTTTCAAATACTGTATGTTAGTAATTACATAATCGAGTAGTTTTTTTGTTGTTCTTGTTACTCTTGTGTATCCTACTACTTTCTGCTCCAAGCAATTGTCATTAAGAAATTTCTCTAGTTCCCTTTTATAAAGTTAATCTTCATACCAGTCAATATTGAAATCACCCACAATCACCATTTTACGGTTTTTTTCTGCGATGTCCTGTATGTTGTCTTTAACGAATTCGATGAAGTCCCTTTCATAATAGCTCAGTGATCTGTATATAGCTGTAATCAAATTTTCCTCGTTTCCATAATTAATTTTACATGTCAAATACCAAATTTCCCAGTCCACCTTTTTCTTTGTTATCTCTTTGATATTCCATTTATTGTTGACGTAAATTGTAACTCCACCTGTTCTCGTCGAGTTTGATAGACATGATATATTAATACAGTTAAGTATAAATATTTCTGATTCGTTAATATCATCTGTCAAGTGTGTTTCTGATAGTATCGAGAATTCAGGTCGATGTTTCTCTATTAGTAACTCAAGTTGATCAAAGTTATTTAAAAGTCCCTGAATATTTAGATAAAGTCCGCTTATTTTGTTTGATTGCTAGTACCCCATTTTATTTTTTTTTGTTTCTAGTTTCTTTATGTACAATGCACATTGTCTATCAAGCGTCGTATGGTTTTCGTCCAGTTCCAGATTTAGTCTTTCATTTATATTCATGCAATTAATGCATTTATTTATAGGTTACTAAATTAGTTCGAAAAATTTTAAAGTTACTGGCAGTACGCAATGACCTGATTCGAACGATATCGGCTTCATAAACACCCGGTCTCTGGGATACCTTGCTTTTGTAGCATTAACGCAACCGATGACGCTGATGTATGATGTGGGGTAACTCGATAAAGTATGGATGCAGCGCACAACAACAATTATTGATGTATAGAACAAATGGCAGCCAACTTTCTCGATGCGCTTTGAAGCTGTCAATGCTTATGGAGAGAAAAAAGTTAGATGGTGGGCTAATATATGCCTTAGTTTATTGAGCAGCCCTCATATAAACGTCAGTAGGTAGGCAGACTATTTGGGCCGGGCTTTTGTATGTAAAAGGTTTGAGAGTAACTCCTTTTCAATTCCTTGAAATTCAGTCGACTGATATGAACTATAGAAACAGAACGACGTATTTGTGCTTTGGAATAATGAGCTTCCGATTCCTCATACAGACCCAGTTGTAAATTATTGTAATTTCTGAAGTTTAACTTTACACCACCTGGACAACACCGGCGGCGGTAACAAGCTCAACGACACCAGATCCTCCGCCCGAGGGTAAAATAAAGTGCCTTGCCCCGCAGTTGGAAGTTGTGCTTGAAACTAACTCCCTCGCCACTTAAGAAAACAATGGTTCAGAGACAACCACAAGCCTGGGACAAGGACGGATTTACTGCAGACGACCCCAGCAAACGAAAAAAGGACAATAAATGTCGACCACGTGCAGCCGATGAACTCGTGGACGTCCTTGACTGCTACAAAGCAGTGATCAAACATACTAATGAAGGGATAGTATATTACTTACCTACTTTGATAGCGCTACAGTTCGTGGTGAACCAGGGCCTCAACCAACAAGCCTCTCCACCCGACCCGACCTTTGGCCAGCCGCTTCCAATGCCGCACGCCCAGTTGGTTGAGGTCCCTTTCCACCTGTGCGCGCCACCTTAAATGCGGCCGTCCTCTGCTGCGTCGTCCCTCGGGGTTGGAGTCGAAGACTCTTGGAGCCGGAGCGTTGATGTCCATTCGCTCTACATGGCCTAGCCATCCTAGACGTTAGATCCGAAGACGTCTAACCAGGCCAATGTCGCTATACACCCCGTAGAGTTCTTGGTTGAATCTCCTCCTCCACTCTCCGTTTACACAAACGGGACCAAAGATTGCACGCAGAATTTTCCTCTCGAAACGCCCAAGGACCTCTTCACCTCTTCAGCGCCGTAGAGGAGGACCGGGATGATTAAGGTTTTGTAGGGGGATACCTTAGTTTATTGAGAGAGGGCTCTACCACTCAATTGCCTCTTGAGCCCGAAGGAGCAGCGGTTGGCAAGAGTTATTCTGCGTTTTATCTTAGCGCTGGTGTGGTTGCTGCTTGTCACTATCGAGCCAAGGTGGACGAAGCCCTTGACTACTTTAAAAATATAGCTGCCCAAGGTGACGTTCTGACCATGACGTCGGTGTTGCGCGTCTTTCTTGGATGACAGCATATATTTGGTCTTGTCCCCATTTACCCTTAGGCCCACTTCAGCGGCTTCTGCTTGAATGCTTGCGAACCCCTCATTGTGTGGACTTGAAGTAGATCGTACCTCTTGTATTGGCCGCATAGTCCCGCACGATATTTTCAAGTCTGGTGTTAAAGAAATTACATGACAATGCGTCACCCTGTCTAAAACCTTTTTTAACATCAAAAGGGTCGGTTAGTTCACCTCCGACCTTAATGGAGCAGCGAGAGTTCTTCATAGTCATCCTGCACAGTCTGACGAGCTTGGCAATAATGTTAAAACATGACATGGCTCTGTATAGCTCGTCTCTATAAACACTGTCATACGTGGCTTTAAAGACGAAGAAAATATGGTTCGTGTCGACCTGGAATACATTGGTCTTCTCTTAGATCTGCCGTAGTGTAAATATTTGGTCTATCGTGGATTTTCCTGGGCTGAAGTAAGGGTAAGGACCTATCAGGGTGTTGACGAACGATTTCAGGCAATCAAATGCAAAGGAAAGCAGCAGAGAGAATCTTGTACGCGATGCTCAGGAGGCTTATCCCTCTGTAATTGGCGCAGTCGTAGGGGTCTCCTTTCTTATAGACCGGGAAATCGATACTGAGATTCCATTAATCGGGCATGCGTTCTTCCAACCATATCTTGCAGGTGAGTTGGTGTATGTTCCTGACCAGCTCATCGCCAGCTGCCCTAAACAGATCTGCGGGAAGTCCGTTTGCTCAGCAGCTTTATAAAACTTAAGTTTCGATAGTATATGGTCACTTTAAATTCATACCCCATGTGTGCAATTCTAATATAACACCATAAGTGCATGGAACAGTTGCTGAGAAATACAACCAACCTGAAAATTCGGTCGGTTCCCCTCGAATCCTATCTAGGACACTCACACCACTGCACTCCGTTCAGGTTGTATGATAAACGTTATAAGAGTATAAACTCTCGAACCTGCGTGAACTATAAAAAAAAAAAAAAAAAAAATAACCGCAATCCAGGAAGTGGATTAGAATGGACCGGGTACAAAGAGGATGGAAAACCGCGATCTCTACTACGGCGATTGCCACAGAGGGGGAGAGAAGCGCTTATTTGTATCTGGATTTGTTGTTCGAAGCAGACTAAGGCAAAAAGTCTTAGGCTTTAACTGGCCGTGCATGCTTTCCGCCGACCATATTTTACAGATGGGCTGTAGCCTGCGCCCTGCCAGATCATCCCTAGCTGCTTTAAATAGTTCCGCGGGCAGCCCGTCCGGACGAAATTCTTGTCTATCGTCATCCAAGTTGAGTGGGACATTCTGCCTGACAGCGGTATTTGAGTCTTCCTCGCCGTTAAACAGTCTGGAGAAATGATTCTTTCAAATTCTCAGTATTGATTGCGCCTCTACTATAAGTTGTTAATTTTCATCCCGGCAGGCTCCGTCCGGAGTTTGTATCCACATTATAGCCATTTTAACTTTTGGTACAACTTCCGGACTTTATTCCTGCTGTAACACCTCTCCACCTCTTCGACAGCGTGCTTCTCATTCTCCTTCTTTTTCTTTTTGAGAAACCGGTTCTCATTCCTCCTTTTCTCTTTGTAGAGCTCACGAACTGTCCTCTTCCCGGTATCTCTAAACGCCACAACGTGGTTTCCGTTCATTGCAGCTTCTTTCAGATACTCCGATTTCTCGTCCTTTATTAGCAACTGCTGTCGCGTCATTGGTCCTCGCTCACTGCGACCACGTACTTGTGGGTAGTTTCTCTGAATGTGGCCTGGTTACTGGCATCAAAAACAATTTGTCCGGTCATCTTGACCAACAAATGGCCGTGCTCTGCCTTGCCTCTCTTCGCCCCTTCGCTGCCGTTCTCTGGTTTCCAACCTCGAATCCCAACGCGCTCGTTCTAGCACCCCGGCTTTACCACCCCGAATGCCTCCTTGAGTTGATCGTCTGACATTCGGTGGACTATGTAACGTATCAGCGAAGATTCTTTGAAATTTCCTCGGGACGCAATTGCCTTCACCGTCACTCGATAGGAATTTGCGACACAGTTCAGCAAAGAATATATCTGGCGACTTCCCCGTCAGACTAGAGCTCCAGAGCTTGGCCACTCCAGCCAATCGTGAAATGGCTACCATCAAACTGTATATGAGCTGGATGTCCATTACCTTTCGTCTTCACGCATTAAATGACAGATCTTCGAGATTCTTAGAATTGAACTCTGGAATCATATCGGCTACATCACGCACACTATTTATAACGGCTACGACAATTTTCTCGTTTGGTGACATTATGTGACTGTACGTTATCTGCCCCAGATTGTTGTTGAGTTGTTCTCGCAGCCTTTGAAGCTCTGCTACGACCTCCATGCTCCCTTGCTCTATACAAGCATCACTTTGCATGCTCCTTCCGCTCACCCCTACTACATCATCTCACCACGTCGATCCGACTTGCCTAGCTCATCCGTCAGTCTCCTAGCACGCTCCCGTGCCACCAAAATCGCACTCGTAGACTTCAGCAACCGCTCGATCAGCTCTTCTGTTAGGCCGGCTGTCTCCAATCCACATGCCTTGAGCTCTTCCCGCAACTCCTCTCTAGTCATTGCAAACACTGCCTGCTTGTTCATTCCAATTTATTTTTTGAGTCCCGCTAGAACTGTCTTCCCACTCTGTCGGCTGTTAGCCCCGTAATCCCACTTATGAGATGTAAAGTCGAATAAAAGCAAACGAAAATAGCACGTGAAATCAAAGAAAAACACAACCAGTCTGTTCGACTATTTATTCAACTCAGCTTACTCTTACTCTTACTTTTTACAACCAGCGTTGCCGTTACATAGATGAGCTGGTACGTCCTCCTAACCAGATCATCTCCAGCTGCTTTGAAGAGCTCAGCAGACAGTTATTTGCGCCAGCAGCTTTCTTCGACTTAAGTTTCGATATGACTAAATTAACTTTGTCGAAGTCAGGGGGTCGGAATTCTCTGCGATCTTCTTCATTGAGAAATGGATCAGTATCCCTGACAGCAGTATTTTGACTAACATCGCCGTTATACAGTCTGCAGAAGTGGTTTTTCCATATTCTCAGCATCGACTACGATTAAGTCCTAGGTGTCCGTTCTCAACCTACAGACTTCCATTCTGGCTTTATAACCTTGACAAGTTTCCTAAATTTGTTGATAAAACCTTCGAATGTCATGCCTTCAGTAACACCTATCCAAATCGTTTAACTGCTATGGGCTTCAAAAAGCCCAAGTCTGTAAATATCCTTTTCATACTTGACCTAAGACTTCTTTATATTGAAGAATTTATGCCAGTAGGTGAAGTCGATTTTTTATACTTAGATATCCTAGTAGGTAGTTGGTTCCAAATCCAAGAAATCGAACCCTTTATCTCCTTTATCTCCTTTATCTCTTTGATCCACTGCATGTACGAAGTCTTGTGTTTACAATTTTCCAGTGTTTCTTCGTCGGGTTTTATCGACAATAAAGTTCTGAGTGGAATCACCACCAGCCTTAATGAACAGCAAGATATTAGCCCAAAAAGACGCAGACGAGGGGTTTCTTCTTTATATAGACCGGGTAGAGTTTATCAAGGCTTTCAAATTATACTCAGCACTGGCTTAGGACCACTTTAGTGGTGAAGGATTAGGTTTTCGGCATAAGCGTTTACGCTGTCCAAATTGTTTTCCCTGGAATACTTGCTCACTTTGTTTCAACTCACTGGAACTGCTTAGTGGGCAAATAGAAGCGGCTGTCGCATCAAATAATACAGCAGTCACATAAGTGCATACTCCCATATAAACAACATATACAGAACATGTTTAGTGGCCCCTCAGCCGGTGCACTGCAACTAACATCGATAAATTAAAGGCCAACCAAAATGGCACAAAGCCAATTGAAGGCAATTAAAAGCATATTAATCCGTGGCGCATACTCTCCCGGTCATTAACGCAATTCTGTGATCTATCTTCCTCTCTGTGATGTCGGATCACCAGCTACGAACGAAGATTTAACGAATTTAAATTCGCTTATCTATTTAATGCATTTTAATCTCAAACTCCTGCACGACCGAGCCACAGTAATTACAAACGGATTACTGTGGTACCGAAAAATTCCATCTCTACCACAGACGGGGCAAGGACACCCACCGATTTCTCGTACTTATGTACATATATTCGTATTCGGCATGCTTTGGCTGGCATTTTCGTTTCGTTTTCTCATTTGTCGAGATTATAATCCGGGGAAAGTATCCTACGAATTACAACACAGACGCACCAGACGGCTACACTACGTCTACTATTTCAATAATTAGCTCCTCTAATCCCTGAATAATCCTCCACTCGAACAGAGCGCACATACTAACGTCCTCAACCACCGCATCGCGTCAATATTTGAGCGCCCACACTCTGTGGTTTCATGCGGTTGCCTTAAAATTCAAGAGAACCTAATACTGCTAGATTACACACACACACATAGACAGAGAGATGAATATTTGTCCACATGAAGGTGGCTTTCAAAAATCACTCGTTATCCTTCGATTAAATATTTCTGCCCCCCGACAATCACTCAGGAGGGATTATCGCATCAAAAACACCAAGTCGGTGTATCATTCCAAATTTAACACATGGCTGGCCGGCTGACATTTAGGATTAGGCAATATCCTCTAGCATCCTGCAGAGGTACCAAATACAGATGTTTATCGAGCAATCGAGAATGGAGAGAAAAGCGGCAGGACAAACGTCAGTGCGTCTGGACTGATAAGGTTTTTCAAACGAAAAGGATCATCTCTGTGAGTTAATTTAGATCCTCAGGACATTGAGGACACTATGCGTTGGCCTTACTATGATGGTGATGGTGGTGGTAGAGTGTGTTGTTTGTCTGGTTCGAATTGTGGTACTTATGGTTAACAAATTGCCATCATTGTATCCTAGTCGTTGATGCCATCGAAGGACGAAAGAAGCTCAATGACCAAAGGGAGGGAAGGACATTTGTTTATCGTTCTATGTAGCTGTGAGGCTATTAATTGTCATCTATCTGTTCGGGACTAAGTGACAGTTCATTTGGTTGCGGATGTATCAATGAAAGGATAACGTTTTTCTTGCTCCCGGCTGGAAATTAAATCGGATTAGGGGTTAGGGTAGGGTAAGGATGTTGTCATTAGGAACGGTTATGAGGCGATTACAACCAAATGAAGAGATAAACTGATGTTATATGAGAATAATTGCATATAGGACACTTGTTGCGGGGAAGCAGATTAGGATGAATGGTGATCTAGTGGGAGGGATATGTATATGTATGTATGTATTTGAGCTTTAAGTACAGACAATAAAACTAAATTAAGGAAGATGCTTGAAAGGAAATCTTTGTTCAATGGCTCTTTTGTTTAGTCTTTGATTTTATAAAATAGTAATTCGTAAGGCATATTTGCTGGTTGGTCTACTAGAGTAATGTATCAGTTTAAGGCATTTTGATGTGAGATTGGTTTCCAAACGTACTTCTTAGAAGAAGGAGATTAAAGTTCGAACACCAAAATATGTCCTCGCTGAGGGATCACGTACACACTTTAATGCTAATGGCAGACATTTAAGGATATGAATGTTAGGCGCTGTTAGATAATAACGAAATGTGGAGGATGAAGAATTTTAAAACCTAGACCAAAGTCCACCAGTTTGAGAATTTGTAAAAGAACTGGGCCTCACAATTGAGACGACTTCTATCCTTTCTGCGATAACTCGTTTTACAATGTCTTTAAAGAACATTATCTTATATCGCAGTCATAATAAAATGTTCCCTAATCAAATTTACTTTGTGCTTCAACCGTGATGAAGGTTCAAAGCACTTAGAATGCCGGTAATGGACTAAAAAATTCCGCTCTATCAAAGCTATTTCAAATCTGGTGAAATCTGACAGACAAGTATTGTCAACGTATCAAGGAAACACAGAAGAAGCTTGAAAGTCAGCCTTGAGTTTGAAATGATCAAATTGAATTCTTCTTCACATGAATACTAAGCGCATATCGCAAGACCAAGTAACTCTTGCCTTATCTGGTGGATTTGCCGCCTATCGACTAGCACTCTTCGAAGCATCAAAACAACTTAATCCGATTTAACGACATTATTCACACTAGACTTCAATCAAACTGATCAGATAATGGTCGACATCGAATTCTCCTTCAATACGTTGGACGTCTCGGAGTTTTAGAGAGTGAGCAACTGCAACTGAAACAGAGCGCTTTGGCAATTTGCTTCCTGGATGGTCACCCCTTAGTAGCTCACTCCCTGGCGAAGGACCTGACCCAAGGCGCATTGAAGTACAGAGAATTGTTTCCCTGAGTCAAATCTAGGAAGATGATTGGGAATCACACTTTCGGGAACCCCGGCGGCGTCCCTAGAGACCCATAAAAGCCGTTGAGAAATTAATTTTCCAACTTTGTTCAGACGGATACAGAGTTCTCGCATTATTTTGCAAATGCTCCCGCCCTTCTATTGACACTTCACAACATAGTGCGAGGCCATTGACTGTCTAAATAAGACACAGTAAGTGGACTGGTGTCATTGCATCAAATGGATCATCCGTGACTTACTATTTAGTGAATTGTGTATGCACTCGATTCGTCATCGTAATTTTCGAGAGTGTGCAGAACGATGCTAGATAGTGCGGCATAAATAAAATGCTAACCAATGTGGACCAACGCAATGCTAGTGCACAGGACATTGAAAGAAAGAAGCAGGCTTGACTAAAGCGCCAAGTCTGGTATAATTAGAGGCCTTCTGTATCTGCCACCACTGTAGCTTATTATTAGTTCCTGTAAAAGAATAGGCGGATAATGTTTATGTCCGTTCGTCTGACTCTTGCACAGGAGTTCGACTCTCCCTTCTTCCTTATAAGATTGAGGACGTATGTATTACTTACTAACGACGCTACCCTATCATTAAACATAATCTTAGTTATGGGACAAATCTAAAAAGGCTTTATATAACTAAACAGCAGCCACCTAAAGTAACCGCATAGAAGAAGACGAGAGCTGCTCGTATACTTGGCGAGCGAATAAATACTTTTCTCAAAAGGAAAACGAGAAAATCATGAAGAACGTACAACAGAAGAGATCATCGGAAAATGACCGAATATATTACTTGTAGGAATACATAACCAGAAGGACCATAGGACCATAACCAGCATATCGACGATGACAGATAAAATATCCTAGTGGAGTTCCTGGTGAACACATTCTGCGGGATGATGTAGTCTGTGTCCATGGGTACTTCGAAGTGATTAAGAATGCTAGTATGGCCATTATGTGATGTGGGCCATTTTCTTATGCCCCTAATTCGTAAGGTCGCGCAGGCAGCAACTTGCTTGCTAAAGAAGTCCAACGGTGCAAAATGTAATAGGATATTTAGCGCCTCCGTGGGGTTGATCTGATTGCTCCGCTTATATATGTATGTATAAACTGGCCGATTTTTGTACTTTCCCCAGAAGGTTTCGATAGACTGCCTTATCCAGAGTAGTCCACCTGACTACGACGCCATACAGGAGGATGGGCCTTATGACTGCTGTAAAGAGCCAGTGCATAATGCTTGGTTGGAAACCCCACTTTTTGCCCACCAGTTTCTTTTTCTGTAGAGAACAGTGACTTCTTGCTTGACACGATCAAGAAAGTTGGGTATCCAATTCAACTCCCTGTCAAGGACTACGCCAAGGTGAATGGCCTGATCTTTGATTGCTAATTGGATTCCACCCAGCCTCGGAGGCTTGAAATGCGAAATCTTAAACAGTACTATTTCAGTCTACATGGGATTGGCCCCAAATTCACAGTACTACGTCCAATTTACAACTGCTTGTAATGCTCCCTGCATTAAATCACTTAGAGTGCTGGGAAACTTTCCTAAGACAGTTATAGCAATACCGTCCGCTTAGGCGGTCACAGTGCACTCCTCCTGTTCAAGCAACAGTAGTAGGTCATTAACTACCACGTTCTAGAAGAAAAGGGAAAGTACTCCACCCTGTGGTGTACCTCTGCTGACCATTTTAGTTGAAACGGCACCAGAGAAGTGGGCTTTGACGACTATTTGTTGCAGTTGTCGTACCAGTTCTCATTTCACCCAGATCAGTCTGCACTTTGGTGACGACCCATGGTTCAACATTGTTAGAGGTCATGTGACTAGGCTTGGAGTTCGCTCGTAGGAGGATGCTGGACGACTTGAGGAAGTGTCATAGCCGAGGCACTACTTGCCGGAAAGTGTATGTTCAGAAGGAGTTCCAGGGTTTCCGTACAGGAGGTCGTTGAGGAACCGTCATTCTGTATTAGGTCACTTGGATTGTAAGGGGCCGAAGCCAGAAACTTCCTTCCGTAGCATCGGAGGCTACCTTTATATTATTCGCGCAATAGTTCCTCCAAGATTGCCTTTTGGCCTTGCTGGTCGCTGCTTTGAAGGATTTAAGTGCTTCCTTATTGGAGTGCAAGCCCTCTTGCCAGCGAGTAGATTTTGCTTTGTTGAAGAGCGTTCTGCTCTCTTTCCTAATGGAGACTAACTCGTTACTCCACCAGGGGGTTTGCGCAAGATTTGGATAGTGCTCTATTGAGAGTTCCTGTTAGCTCACTTACTAAGTTGTCTAGTTGCACAGAGTTATGCGGATAGGTAGGTTGCTTGGCCGCTAAGTAGGGCTCAACATAGGTTATGTTTTTTTTGCCAGTCAGTTTTCTTGTAGTTCTTGAAAGGAGCTCGAGCAGTGACGTGACTCGCTATGTTGAATTGAATGTAGCGATTCCCTGACTTTATTGACAATGTCCTGCGATGCAAAGGTTACATATAGAACTTCTTGTCTATTCTTAGTAATAAAAGTTGGTTCACAGCCGATATTGCATACATTGAGGTTTGTATGTAACAGACAATTAAATAGTGACTCACCTCGATCGTTGATGGAAACTCTTGTAACAATTTCGTACTGTGGTAAGACATCTAAAAACCTTACAAGTGCTGCACCTCACAAAAATTGCCACATTTGGCGATAATGGCTTTTTGTTCACTGTTTTTTGGGTGCAGGGGAAACATCACTTGACGAATTTGAGGTGCTTGGGTCTACATTTCCATGGGCAGTGGCTATTTTACAGAAGATCAAATTTTCAGCTATATCTAGTTTAAGGAAGGCACAGGTCAAAATCTCTTTTTTATGCACGCATTAAGCTGAGCTTCCATTAGGTACTAAATCCATGATGATGCCATTACAAAACCCAGAAAGTGCGTCAAGTCTCTTACAGTCCACTTTTTTGTCCGACCTCTGACAGGATATTTGACAATCACACTGTCAAGGCGGTCGACACCGGCCATGCTTTCCGTTGTAGCGTTTGACTACATTTGGTAGTGGAATTTCGATGTATGTATGTACTATGAATCTTTTTTTGACCAACGCCGACGGTTTCAGTAGGTAGTACGCCTTGGGGGCTTGGGTGGTCAGTTTGGCTGGCTTTTGGCAAGGTTGGATGGTTGGGGGTCTGGTTGGCTGGTTGGGGGTCATGCTGGTTGGCGGGCGACCAGGTTGGCTGGCCGGTAACTATGGTGGCTGGCTGGTGGCCAGGTTGGCAGGCTGGTGGCCCAGTTTGATGGCTTTTGACCAGGTTGGCTAGCTGGTGGTCTGGTTGGCTGACTCGCTGGTAACCAGCTTGTCTGGCTGGTTTCCAGGTGGAACAGGTTGGATATTTGTGGTCCAGGTTGACTGGCTGGTGGTTAGGTTACCGTCACATGCTAAGAGCGACAGTGATGCTAGATGTACATATATGTGTTTTTTTTTGTAGTTCGCACAGGCTCAAGAGTTATACTCCTATAATGCTTGTCACACAACATGGACGAAATGCAATGGGTAGGAGATGTTCGTTTACTACTTTCCAGGGGTGGCTATCCTTGATAAGAGCAGATGAACTCGACTTAATTTTCACGTTGGTTGTAGTTCCCAGCAAATGTTCCATGCCATTATGGTGTTATATTAGAACTGCACACACGTCAGTATTTTTGGTCACTTCCCATTTACAACAGCTGTCTGCTGCACAATTTTTCCGAATAGGTATTGTATTTCGTGGCTATGGATAGACCTTGAACTACAGACCTTCCGTGATGTTTTGCATCAACAACATCCGCCCGTTGTGTTCGAATTTCGCTGTCGAAGTTTGAAATGCTCTGAGGCAGCTAAAAAGGAAATGATGGTAACTTTTAGCGGCATACTGCTGAATACCAATGCCAGAGCACGGAACATTCTAGATACTTCTGACGTAAAGAAGGGGAACATCTGACGGCGAATGTTCGAGAGATTGGACCGAATGATAAAGAGGGAACACTCGCCCTCGGTGGTATCCAGTATTCAGTAACAATGATCAGTCGCTAATCGAGTGTGAAAGTAATCTAGCCATTTAGCAAGTTAGTGCACAATTACCTAAGAGTTGCAGAGACGAAGTGTGTAAAAAAAGGTGTGTGTAAGCAATTAAGTGTTAAATGTTAAAAAAGGTGGTAGTAGGGGTGAGGCGCCAAGATAATTGATCTGGGGTAGAATAATAAAGTGTGTATTGAACAAACTAGTAAAGAGTTGTAGTTTATCGCAATCCAATAGTATCGGACCCCATTCTGGACTATTCATTTTCGTAACAATATTCAGCAATAAAAAAGCAAAGTACGCATCAAAGTAGTAAATTATGCTTTAAAGAAAACGGTTGAAGTGCTAAAACCTTCAATAAAAATGGGTAATGTAGAAATAGCTCTGCAGATGTCTATGGTTGGGTGCACGGGAACGGGGAAGACCGCAATAGACACTATGCAGTTCCGTAGACTTACACTCAATTGACTTCAATTTATGATTGTCTGATGGAATTGATGCAATCGAAGACTTTAAAATAAAAGGCGATCTCAGTATATACGAGTATGTGTTGATCCTTTGAGGGACTTATGAATTCCGCTTACAATTTTCGGTTTCATTTGTGTTGGCGGAGAGTGGAGAAGAAAATTCAACCAAGAACTCTACGGCTGTACAGCGATGTTTATGTATCCAAGATGTCCAAGAAGCGAATGGACAGCAGAGCTCGACTCCAACTCGGAAGGACAATGTTGCAAAGGACGACCGCATCTAAAGTGGCGCATACAGCCAACTAGGCGTGCGACACTGGAAGCAGCTAGCAAGGTTGAGGCCCAGGTTCAGCCCTGAACCTAAGTAAAATAAATTCCATAAATAAAGTAGCACAATAGCAGATAACATTTCATCTATCGCGAAATCTTTATTAGTACAAAGCCGCACAACAAGACCGTATCTTCGACAGTGTTCCCAAGTTAAGTAATTTCATCATAACAATTTACTCAATTGCCCCAGAAAACACTGCAATAAAACAACGACAGAGTCCGTCTGCGCCCTATATACGAATGTAATCCGACAAAGTATGACTTCTAACAAACCACCGTTAAGTAAGACCCATCAACTTTAATTCAGCCGACACTCTCGCACTTAAAGTTTCGCCTATAAACTTAATATCATCCTCTAACCCAGCACGTCAAATGTTACAGCTAATATCATGCCGCCTCCGTTATAAACCATACGTCGTGTAATTTAAAGGATGGAAAAATATCTGCCAAGCTCCAAAGTCTGGAGATTAGGTAAAAGTAGCGAAAAACAGACAGAGCGCCTACGTGTTCGTAAATCATTATCATTGACTTCAATAAGGACTCTTAAACCCCATTACCCGGTACCCTAGTTTATAGTATGATATTCGAGCTTGTAACACAAGTATTCGTTAGAACGAAAAACCCTCGAAGCCATTATCATCGGTGCCGTATGAGCAGCACAACCGCCTTTAATATGCTTCGTACTCACGTTTTCACGTTTCATCAATTTTACGAGCAATCCTTCATACAAGACGTTCCCTAATATGGACTACATTAGGGGAGAGAGAGGGTGTAGCAGAGGTAAATCTGCCTGGTAATGTCGTAAATGTCACGTAAATACAATCCAGGTGAATCCTGCTCGACACACACGCACGCACGCCTGTCAGCCGCCAGCAGATTGTAACGGACGACTTTGATGTCCTGCGATAGGATCAAGCAAAACTGTTCCAACCCGATGGGGGTACGGGCATGTAACCATCTTTCTCTCGTAAAGCATTCAGTCGTAAAAGCTCGATAAGAAGGGTTTACAATGACGACACTCCAGAGGACAATGTCATGGTGGCAATTTTGTTCCATCTTCCATCACCAGTGCCATCACCTGCACCATAAAACTAAGAATCTCATAAGAATCCACCTTATATGTAACACGAACCGACCGTTTCTCTAAACAAACATCTCGTGCTCGTATGTTAGCTGCCACCCTTCTTCAATCATCAACCACCTGTGATGAGGGCACGAATAGACAACATCTCAGCCCTCGAATCCCAGTTGTGCACGTAAACGACATAAAAACATAAAAATCTTAAAATTCATTGTTATATTGGCCCCACGATGATGATGGCACTGATGACAGTCGGTAGTAGTGGCAGCGGTGGTAGTTGTAGTGGCACTCGTGGTACCTTATGTGTGCCGCGAGTCCTGAATTACGACTGCTGCGGTGCGGTTGCGGTGGTAACGTTGGCACAGAGCGGTTATATCTTACACTGGCCTTGCGGAAAGTTTCTTCCAATTCAGCCAGACCCCGTCGTGTCTCGTTTTCCTTGTGACGCTGCACATGCACAGCTGCCAAATGTTAGCGGGTGTTCTTCAGTTGCATTCCCCTTGGCTTTATTGCTTTTTAACTGATGTTGCCAATTGAGGTGGACGGAGAAGCGTGTATGGCGTGTACAAGATCTCATTAGTGGAATGGGGTCGTAAAGGATGTGGAATTTAATTTCAACTGGGGCGGGCAGAGTAAAGATGGAATTTCTAAGCATTCGCCAGGCAATAAGCAAATAAGTAAGCGGAGGAAAAAAAAATGGAAAAACATAAAAATTAACGGCATCCTTTGAGATAGCAGATAGCAGATACTTTGTTTCGCTTTTCATTCGCGTGCACCATTCTTTGCGAATAGTTGGCAACAAAGTTTACTTTCTTCTCTCTCGTTTATGTGATTCCTTTATACGCTATACGGGGTGGAGGAGTATTGCACGAGTAAGGTGCGATGCACATTTACGAATGCCTTCAAGACCGGAGCCATACTGCCCCTTGTTGGTGTTTTCTTATGTTTGTGCAGCGCTTACTTGAGTCAATGAGAGGAATGAAAGAAGAAATTAAATAAACGAGACTGAAAACGCAAACATGGGGAACATCGAGGGTTGTGAGTTACTTGGGCCCAGGAATGAATAGACAAGTGGTGAGGATGACTCGTTAAATGGTTGCCGCTCGACAGAGCTCGGCTGTGATTAACATTTTGGAGGCTTTAAAGAAAAAAGTTGAAATAGATATCTTGACTTACGAGTAGTCAGTGTTAAATGCTGTGACTTGATTAGGCAAAGTGCTGTGCTGAATGTGGTATAACACAAGATCGTAAACCTGGCTAATTCGGCGCGCAATTAAACAGTATTTGTACATATGTAAGTAGCCTAACCACGTTTTTCTACCATCCGAACTGATGACAGGCTCCGATTTGAGCAGTTTACGATGCCGCGGCATCAGATGATGACAAACCTTTCTAAAAATTACTAGGTATATTACTGACAAAATAAAAACGAAATATACGGTGAGAATGCTGTGAGTAAGCGCCGGACTCAAGATTACCCTGTTAAACTTCCATCCCCGAAATTCTGTGTCAACGATGCAACTTGCTTTGGTTAGCTAATTCCTGGAAAAGTCGATTACATCTTACAGCTCAAGAAGAAGAAGCGGCTCGCAAGCTGTCAGGAGATGGCGAAGGTATCACACACCAACCACATGACAGTTTGGAACTTTTACATGAGGAAAGAAATTTGTTATTAACCGAACTACCATCAGTGAAACGCGAAGGTTAGGTTAGGTAGTCGGTAGCCTCCCTAGGGTGGGAACACTTACTCCAGAGAGGTCCGTTGTGTTGCTACGACGGATGTTGACCTCATATTCATGGAACCACTAAGTGATTTTTAAATAATTAAGAAGGTCAGTTAAGCTTACCCGCTGAACATTGATCAAGTCGTTAAGGAAGTGGATCCTAGGTAGTGTTTCCTGTTTGAACAGAGAGTCGGACAGACGCAGAATAGGTGATGAATGGATTCGGCCTCCTTTTCGTCTGAGCAGCTTTGGCAGAAGTCATTCGAAACTTGCCCTAGTTTTTGTGCGTGACTGCCAATAAGACAATGACCGGTGATAAGACCAATCATTTTGTAGATATCAGTTCGTTTTAGGGAGATTAGTCCCTTGGTCCGTGGACTATCAAGCCGAGGCCAGATTTGCCTGGTGATGAGGCAGGTGGGCCCAGGGCCACGACGAGGTTTGTACGTTTAAGTTTAATGGCTGCTAGAAACATACCTGCGCATGCCATGTTTGAGGCAACCGCAAGCCTTGGATTTAATGGACGGACTACATGTTGACAACCCCCGCAAACATTTGAAAAGACATGAGTATCGGTTTTGCACTGGAATATTACGTCACTTAACAGATCATGTGCGGCCGAACAATTAGAAAACATCCTAAACTTCAATAAAGCAGACATTACTGCACTCTAAGAAGTGCGATTTGATGAACCGGGTAAAAAGAGGATGAAAAACTGTGGCATGTATTACGGAAACTGCCACAAGGAGAACAAACAACGCCTATTTGCATCCGGAATATTTGTTCGAGGTGAGCTTAAGCAAAAGTTCCTAAGCTTCGGGCATGTGAGCGAACGCCTCATAATAATTCGCATCAAAGATACTTCGGGAACGTCAGCTTAATATGCGTTTACGCCCCCACAGAAGAAAAAGGCGGCAGAGTTAGAGATGACTTCTATGACCTTCTAGATAGAACATACGTTCAATGCCCCAGCAATGACACCAAGGTTGTTCTAGGAGATTTAGACGCGAAGCTGGGTAAAAGGGACATCTTTGAACGAGTCGCAGGAAAACATAGCCTATATAACACCAAGTCTGACAACGGATTCAGGCTAATAGAACTTGTGACGGTTCGTTTTCTCCTCGTGACTGGCACACGATTTCCAGATTTCAATATCCATGAGGGGACCTGTCGGACTCTTTATCAAATATCTATTAATCAAATCGATCATATTGCGATCATCGCGAGACACTTCCCCAGCATTTTGGGAGCCCGAACGTTCAGAGGAGTCAACAGACTCGCATCATCACCTTCTTGCAGTCAAGGTACGTATGCGGATATCACGAATACTGCGGAGTCAATTATGACCAGAAAAGTTTGACGTTGGAAAGCTGCACTCTCAAGGGACCGCCAAACCTTCGTCGGTCGTATCTCCCTCAAGTTCTCACAAGAGCCGATAAAAACCACATAACCCAGAGAACAGCAATTTAGACGTTGTGTACACATGGCCACGTTGCATCGACGAACGACAGCTGTTCGGGAGCCCTACGAGCAGAAAAGAGGGAAGCAGCATGCGCTTTTCAGAAGGAAAAAGAAAGAGCATGAGAAGCGCGCGATCGAGAAGATGGAGAGATGTTATCGCAAGAAGGACGTTTGAAAGTCTTACCAAAGAGTAAAACAAACATGCCAAGGTTATAAAGCCAGAATGGAAGCCTGCAGGGATGAACACGGACACCTCGTAGTTGATTCTAATTAATTGTCTTAACTGATGTTAAATTGATGGAAGGTTCAAAACAAATCTATCCATCACGATACCCTTTTTGAATATTTTCAAACGTTTGATTTGCTAATGTGATGAAAAGCAACTTGATTGGCATTCACCACAATTCAACGCGACAACTTGGCTTACCATCGAACATGTGCAAGTCACGTGTGCCCCTCAATTTATTTGGGATTTAACAGTCAATTTAATTTTTCTATTATCCTGATGAAGGAATTCTCTTTAATTTATGTTAACACTTTCTGAGACTCAATTGTGCGCATTTGTATGACTGGAGGCCTCAGCTAGATTCTTTTGCCTACTCAAGAAGCTACGATTCTGTTAACTGTACCATCACGTCATGTTTCCTCTGTCGAGAACCTGTTGCAGACGTTCCTGCTGTTCTTTTTTTGCTCCTTCCTCTAAGTGGTTGGCTGATTTTTAATTTAACTTCAATGATTGAACCCTTACATCAGCTCGCCGAAAAAAACGAGGTCAGTGGTTTTAATCAAAACTCAGACACGTGCCTGTACACGTCCGCCTACCGAAAAATTCGACCAGACAACAACAATCTGGACGGAAGGGTACCCTTGCTAAATTAATGGTTTGGAAATATCTCGGAACATTTGAACCCCTTTTTTGTCACCACTGTTGCCAATACATCAAACCGGCTACACCCCAACGAACCGACGAGTCCCACTTCCTATTCCAGTCCTTCACTCCATGTCCTTAATCATCTCTTATGCGAGTCCATTCGAGTCAATTTATCAAGTGACATGCGACGGATCTACGAAACTCGCTATACCCGCCTCACCGGGCGGATTCCGTCATGTGAACATATGTGACACCAACAAACAACCCCCAAGCCCACTCCGGACACGATAGAGGGACATGAAAGACGAAAACAAACCAACTGCAGATTTATTCAGTTCATTCTGTCGTCGGTAGTCGGTAGTCCTTCAGGATACCAATTTGCTAAGCAAATACAATTTTTCTTTCAGCCAGCTGCGCGTGGGCTTCTGTTTAGTGGGGACGAGCGACATAATAAAAATTTAAATTTGCTCCATCAAATTTTCGACATTCCAGGCGGAAGCAAACGAACGAACGGATGATGCCGAGGGGAGAATGGGAATATTGAGTTGTATATTGTCGTCGTGTCGCGTCCCGTACTGTTGTCGATCGAAGAGGAGCGACGCCACTCATATTTGATAAACGACTCTCTGCATAGGTACACGAGTACGAGTATACTCGTACCTTCTATCTCGTAACTCGTATCTCATACTTATTCCCGGCCGTTCAATAGGATGCGTCGCGTCGGGGGGTTTTACATTCCGGCGAATTACTGGCTGGGGCTGGTTTTCATCTCTTTAAATTACAAAGAATCCGAGGAAAAGGAGCGCATCGCCTGTGACGACCCTAAATGAAAAAACGAAAAAAAAACATTCTGATTGAATCGCAAATATTTTCCTATTTTCTCGATTATTTTCCATTTTTTTTTTTTCATTTCATTTCGTCATCCGTTTGTATCTTGTCCGGAGAGCGTATTTCGTTATATTAAAAATGTGCTCGGAATAATAATTCGCTGGTAATTGCTTTTAAATTAGGTCGATGGGACATGGAAATCAGATTAAGATGTGACGTACATAGTTCTTACCTGCTGCTGGGAGCGGTGAATTTATTCGAAATTGTGATCATCCCTTTAATGGGGACAAATGAATGAGCGAAAACGCTGCAGATACACAGTAGGTAGAAATAATTCAGAGGACTACATAGTGAAGGACTGGCGTATTAATTTTTAATAGGATTTCCATGAAAAGGATGTTGATGCTCTTACTGTTGGATGGAATTTGAAAGTTCTATCAATTCAATCAATGTAGGGATTTGGATTTGTCCTTTTGTACTTTATCGATTCGACTCGAAATTAGGAGAGAAGGTGATGAGATGGAATTTAAGAGGAGAAAGGTAGTATCCTCCTTCATTAGCTGATTATTTATTGAAAGGAAGTGCTGGAATGGCAGTGTAGTCGTTTGAGGGTCTAGTGCAGAAGAGAGTTTCTACGAAGTTCCATTAGTGGGATATTGTCTTGTCCTTGTCAGTTTGGAAAATGTCAGATGACACTGAGGGCGGAAAGTAAGACCAAAGGTCGAGTTTGACATAGAAGTACGCTCGTTAAATATTGAGGGTAAAACCAGCTGCTTTTTTCAATATTTTTGACGTGGTAAGTGACTGGTTAGGTGACGCACATTAGATTAGTTCTTAATCCCCTTAACTGCATTAAAATGAAATTAGTTTTAATTTCGATCGACATTTAATTGAAAAGGAAGTATTGCTGTCGTGCAATGTGAGAAACACGTTTATTTGACATAATTTTTAAACCCTTCAGTGGATTTTTATGATATTTGTAACGAATATGAAGGCGTCATATGTATGCCTGCGGTCAAGTCTCGTCGTCAAGCATTCCCAGTTGAATGAGGTACATTTTTCATGTGTGAGGGTCACCCTAGATGACATTGTTCCTTGCTGCTTTAGACAACCTTTGTCATGAAAAGCTTCAATGGGAACCATCACCTGATAAATTAGCTTTGGCTTCGGCAGGCCCTCAGCGGATCATATTTTCTTCTATAAGTTAGCACACACGCTTCCCAATCAAGACCTTGAACTCATAAGGAAGCCTGCGGCGTCACCTGCACTTCGAACATACTTCGCTTTCACACACATCCTCACCCGATAACAGCACGTTGAACCCAATTTGCTTTCGCGCACATCAACCTTGGGATAGTTAGCACAGATGATTCCCAACCAGGAACATGAACCCATAAGCCTGTGACGCCACCAGCCACTTCGCCTTCATGCACACATCATCACCAGCACATTGAAGTCACTTCACCTTCGCGCATATCAGCCGTGGGATAATAATTTTAAGCATAGGTAGGCAACATTTTTAAGGTAGATTTAATTATGGAAAAATAAAGCACTTTGCAACAAGTCACAAAACGGAACAGTCGTTCCCATTATCATACACATAGCCTATAGATGAGCCAGTGTGTGCCCCCAATTAAGTCATCTCTGTCTGCTTGGAAAAGATCGGCAGTCAACCGGATACTCTAGCTTCAATATGTCAGTCATTGTCTGACTCTGTCCGAAATGTGAACTTTGTCTATTGTCAAGGGCTGCGACTTTTCTAACCGATCCAGACCCCACTCATCAAACACGCTTTTTTTAGAGGGGATCTAGACTGTTGGCATTGTGTTCGTTTCCCTTTTACCATAATAGACCAAGACGGGTACCCTCTCGCTACAAACTTCAACCATTTTCATAGATTTCACTTTCACTGAAGAGTGGTGGAACTGTATAGCCAAGAAAGTACTTTCTACAGCTACGAAAAGCCTTCTAAGGTACTAGCAGATGATCCACATGGAGGAGATCCCTTAACGTCTCGTACCACCGCATGGATCATCCTGAATGTTTTTTTTCCAGCAATCCACAGAGTGCGTGCGGTTTAGGTTCGTCGCGCTAAGTCAAGTGGTTTTTTCCTTTGAAGACGGCGCATTATTGATATGACCTTCCAGTCGAGCTCCATGTTTTCGGGTGAGTAGTTTAGTTTCATTTTCGTGATTTTCAATCTAATTTTAAATCTTAAAGAATCACTCTTCTTGGTACGACTCCGGAGTTGTATACAGTAAAGCCAGATAGGTATGTATAGTCACTTGCTTATTGAAAAGCAGCTTGCAGTGCGAAGCTGGGAACATTTTCCCAGCAGCCAGTACATGCGCTTTCCACTTGAGCTTCGCGTCAAGAAACATATTCGATTCGTTTTCTAATGGGATCCGAAATTCATTAACAAAGGCAAGTAGTGCAGTTACTTTTCTATAAGTAAAACTTACGTGGACAGATTTGGTTTCTTTTAAGCGTATTCCGGCAAATCTTATCCAGTCGCTTATACAGTTCAGGGCATATTGCAACTTAGTCGTTGATTCTTCGATTCATTTTCCCGTGTTCAAAATGGCAGTATAATCGGTGAATGTGGCCAGAGTAGTGCCATCCGTTTGTGGTATACAGGAGGTAAAGCAGCGGATCAAATACGCTTCCCTGCTGAACGTCTGCCATAATTGCCCTAAAATTTGAGTATCCGTTTCCGTATTTAACATGAAAAAGTCTATTAGGTAAATAGTTCGACAGTTGTTCGGGGAAAACCTGTCACAATTTATATCCTATACCTTCATGTCAAAGGCTTGGGAGACGTCAAAAAATAAACTCGAACATATTGGCCTATCTTCGAGTGCTTTTTCGACCTCGTCGGTTATTCGATGCACTTGGTCTAAAGTCGAACGCTTGCTTTTGAAACCAAGCTGATGATCCAGCAAAAGACGCTTTCTTCGACAATCGCCTTTAAGCTTGGTATCTCGAGAGAGGGGCTAGCTCGATGTCTCTTGAGTCCAAAGACCCAATGCTAACAAACGCTTCATTGAAGGCTCCCTGTGTTTGATCAATCACGTCAATGTCATCTGCTTATGCTAACAGTTGAACAGACTTTTGTCGTGCCCCTAGTGCTAGCCTGTCAGCTTCGCACGGTGTTCTCAAGTAAAATGTTGAAAAAGTTACGTAACAGCGCGTCGCCTTAAACCTTTTTTGCCATTAAAGGTATCGGTGAGTTAGCTACCGACCTTGATGCGAGAGTTCCTCACCGTCAACCTACACAATCTGACGAGTTTGGTAGGAATGTCAGAACTAGACATGGCACTCCTCTCTGTGCACGCTCTCATATGCTTAAGGCCGCAATCGACAAATCGATTCTTTTCTAAAATCGAAGATCTGGTCTATCCACAATGATATGGACCTATCAGATTTTTACGAATGGTTTCAGGCCTTCACACAAAACGGCAGAGAGGATATTGTACTCGATGTTAAGAAGAAAAGTGATCCCTCGGTAGTTAGCGCAGTCGAAGGGTTCTTCTTGTGGACCGGACAAACGACACTGAGATTCCCCTTGTCGGGCTTGCTTTTTTCGGATCATATCTTACAAATGAGCTGGTGCATGTGCCTAAACAGATCCTCTCCAAGATCTAGCAGTTCTGAGGACAGTCCGTCCGATCTCAGTAACTTTGTTCTACTTCAGTCTAGATACTGCCATCTGGACCTCATCTACGTCGGGGGTAAGGAATTCTTGTCCATTTTCGTCCAAAATGAGTACACCATTCTGCATAACAGCGTCTAACGGTCTGCAGAAACGATTTTTACAGATTCTTAGGATCGACTGCGGCTCCACTATAAGTTGTCCATTCTCGTCCTAGTAGGCTTTGGCCCGTAATTTGTATCCACTAGATAGCTATTTTACCTTTTGTTCAAACTTTCGGACTTCATTCCTGCCTAACACCTCTCCATCTCCTTGATCGCACGCTTCTCATGCGGTTCTCTTCTTTCTGTTCGTACAGTTAACGAACAGCTTTCGTCATTCAAGGCATCATTGCCTTGAAGGCCTCCTGTTGAGCTTCGTCATCCTGGATTTTTCCTTGGTGGCATTCCAAAGCCCAGCGCATCAGTGCAGCTTCTTTGATAGCTTCTTGACAATGCTTCCAATCTTCTTCGACTATTATTGCAGACGTCGAACTTTCAGAAAGTTTCTGGGGGTCTCGGTTGGCAAAGTTCCTAGCGATCTGTAGCGATTGTAGCGTTCCGACGTTAAACTGTAGTGTTCTTTCTCGACTCCGTCCTTCTCTCGATATCCAGGTTCTTACCTTGGTTACAACAAGGAAATGATCTGCGTTGTTGGAGACTTCAAAGCTTTTGCCATCCTTCATCTCTGTGGTGACGTGAGCGCAAATCAGGCAATTATTGCCGAATTTAGCCGCGAATTTTAACATCCGGCTTGTAGCTGGTTAAAAAAGTTGGAGTAATATTTACCTGTAATTATTTTGCCTTTTACAAGGTAATTATGTAGCAACACGTCTTTCGTATCCCAGAACTCACTGGCCATGACGTTTACGGCATATGCGATCTCCCGGCTTCTACTCACTGGCATCTAGTGGTTAACCCATGTCGCACAAAATGATTCGCATCCCTATTGAATCCATCGAAAGAGTGCTACGAAAATCGTTAGGGCATTTACTTTCAGTTAGTATTCAGGAAACGCGGCATCCATCTTGCATAGAGACTTCCTAACCCTAGTTCTTTGAGCAATATGTATGTTTCGAACCCTTTCTTTCTATATCCGAAACCTATAGTTTTCTGATTAGGTCGCCATCTCTGTGCCAAGCCGTAAACTTCTCACCTTACCTGTACTATGTATGTATGTATGGTGGCGTTACAGTCCAGGAAGGACCAAAGCCGAGCTGTTGTATGTGATTTCCGTTTCCCTTAGGTGAAAGGGACCTCAGTTTATTGCCGGTTCCGAACGGCGAATTTCGAGAAGCGTTTCGTTACAACTATACTACACGGGGGTTTTGTCAGAACCCCGCTGAGGAGAAGCACCGTGAAAATACGCTCGATGACATGGCTGTTGTCTGGATTCGATCCCGTGTCATCGGCGTCAAAGGCCAACACACTACTGACTGCGCCACGGCGCTCTCAGTTACCTGTACTATGGTAATGTAAAATGAATCCCTTCAAGGAGCAATAGCCTCTCTGTATATGAAATTAAATTAGAACGTACAACCATTAACGACAGCAAAGCACGTTGATATCGTCGGACATAAATGGTTTCCTAGAAAGCATTCAAGGGGGTTTTCGACCTTAAAAACCTTGGCGTCATGCAGAGAAAAAATTGCTCCCCAATACAACTGGACACCTGTGTTTTCTCACGGAGCACGCGAAAGCAATTTCGCAACATCTACTAAAAAAGTAAAAAATGGTTTTCACGTGGACACCAGGACGGAACCGCAAATTCAATATTAGCTTTTCTACTTATGCACTTTTACACCTGGGGGTAAGATTATGAAAACTCCAATGCGTCTGAACACAAAATCTGTTTTTATCTCTCATTCCAGTTCGTCATGACATTGTAGTATTACGAGTACATTGCATTCCAGAATCCACGGGGATTGGAACCATCACCGATTGACTTCTGTGACAAGGAATGTCACTTAACTGTTAATTACGTATTATTCCACAAATAGATCTGATGTCAGGGGATGAGATGAAGATTTTCTGTGGCAGTTACATAGCTCAATTGCTTAGAATCCTTGAAACCATCGAAAACGTTTGAACTTAGATCGATTTAAGCTGATTTCAACCCTTAACGGCTGGAGTCAATAACCCTCCTCCGGCCAATCAGTAGCATTTGCCTTCATGGCCACGTTTAGATTTCATCCTTCGATTCGATTCAATTCGATTCGCTCTTTCGTGTACTACATAGTATGTTCCATTGTGGTTCTGTTGTACCCCGGGTTGACTGCCTTTTTTCTCTTTGGCTTTTTTCCACTCGAACTCCATTTGGGTGTCTCGGACGTGACGTGCATCGAAAAGGACTCCGGTGATTAGGCATCTTCAGGATGACTGGCTCGTGTCGGTTCTACATCCCTTCCTCATCAGCAGCTTTTTCTTTCATTTTTCTTTGTGGCAGCTTTAAGTTGACAAAGCGAATCCTCTTTCAGCTATCTGTCGCAGCGTGTTTCTTATGTATCTTCGAAGACGTGAAATGCCGACAACACATGTAGTTCAACTTCGAATCTTTACTCTTCCCTGGGGCTGGCATAACAGCATCGTAACATACACATTGTACTAGGAAAAGCCAATACAAAAATCCCTCTTGATTAGGAGGCTCTGTGTTTGTCTTGTTTCCTAATGAGTTTGAAGTTCGGATCGACGGATCGGCTCTGTGCCCAGAATTAACGACATCGGATTGATTTTCTCATTAAGAAGTTTCTTATTGCTTTTTTGTTTTCGTCCTTTTTCGTTTGTTTTACCATTTTCGGGAGTGTGAGCAGTTGCACATCACCACCTGCAGGGGTCGTAAAACACTCAGTCAATGCAATGGCTTTGCCGATAAATAATAGGGTCGCAGGTGTTGCGTTTATTAAAGTCATAAACCAAGTCAGTGGTGATGGTGATGGTACTATGGTCTTGAAGACGGAAGTAGCTGCTACTGGGTGACTTGAATTGAGTGCACATTGGGTGTTTAATGGGCGAGTTGGCTCGAGGCTTCCGTGAGAAGTGGCTGGGATTTATGACGTTTTGATAATGCTCCGGATTATGTGTGATTACGTTTTATTGCCCTTAAGTGGCGTAAACACTTAGGAAATAATTTCGACATGGTTAAGCAATTGTACGGGGAAAATGGTGTGGATAGTGGGAGTGCAGTGGTGTTGATGGAGTCGTGGAATGATTTTATAAAGTTTTCAGAGATGGTTATGTACTTAAAGCAGTTCTATAAAGGAACTCCGCACGAAGCGGTGCGAAAACAGGGCGCATTTTGAGCACACTCTAATTATCACCACCCATAGAGGCGAATATCACAGAAAAAAAAAAATACATCAATTTTGAAAATTCGGCGTGTCCAATGCCAGTGCAAGGACGTAATTATGACCAACGTTCACTACTATGATACGGAGACTAAGGACGAAAAAACAAGAAACTTTTTCCACATAAATGCCTCGTCAACGCCAGGTCAGCGACAGGTCTGTAGTTCAAAGTCTGTCCATAGCCAAGGATCACAATTCCCTTCTTTTTTATAGTTATACGCGCACCCAAGGCTAAGGCCTTATAACGTCAGCGAGACGTCGTGCGAGCACAAGGTAACAGGGAGAGGGAGAGCAGGTACCTATTGACATTGGTCTTAAATATCTGCATGTTGTATTGAGGGGGGAAGACCGGACGAGGTAGCGCTTTCCACATTCGTGAGGTTCGGTTTGACAAGGAAGGCTTCAAAGTGATTTTGTGAGCATTCCGGGAGAGACGTGTAGGTATTACGGGAGAAGTTTTGAAGTGGCGGAATGCAACTGGCTACTTTATCAGAACACTTATGATGAAAGTAACGATAAAACTATGGAAGGCAGGACACATTCCTGCGATGATCCAACGAGTTTACTGAATTTGTGATACTGGAATCTCCTATGAGTTTTATCGCGCGATTTCGTATTCGATCCAGTAAGTGCAGTGAGGTCTTAGATGCGCCAGACCAGACCAGAGCGTTAAACTCCAACTTAGGACGAATTAACGCTCTATAAATTGTAGCCAAATCGGAGGGTGCGAGCATTTTATTGCATCTACGTAGGAAACCTAGGCATTTCGCGGCATTCTTGGCGACATTAAAAATGTGATCGTTCCCATAAAGGTTGTCACTGATGCACATACCCAGGATAACAAGCTTGTCGGTTTCAGAGATGTCATGGATAATGGCGTTGGGTCAGTGTTACGACAGTAGACAGCATTGTGTTTTGGATACATTCAAATCCACTCTATTGTTTTTACCCCATTGGATTATGTTGTCGATATCGGAATTGAATGAGCTTAACATACGTTGCCGCCCCCTATCTCCAGCCGAAGGTACTGTCGTCAGCGAAGGAGTGAATTGGATTAGAAGTAACAGACAAGAGGTAATTTTTAAATACGAGAAAGAGTGTCGGAGACAGAACGTAGCCTTGGGGAATACCAGCATTTACAAAGTGAGTATCTGACTAGAATCCGTCGAAGACAACTTGAATTGGACGATTCGAAAGGTAGTTTATAATCCATATAATGAGGGAATCATCGATCCCTAACGTACGCATTTTCGAAAAAAGAGCTCGTGCCAAATTCTGTGAAATGCTTTCGAAATATCGAGCGCAACTATTTTGCTTTTACCCGCCTGGTGGAGCGAACGATTCCACTTCTCCGTGAGATACGCCATCAAATCACCAGTGGATCTGTTGCAGCGGAAACCTTACTGCCGGTCATTGAGAAGTTTCTGCGACTCGAGAAGTTTCATTAGCTGACGATTTATCAGCGTTTCCATGACCTTGGAAAGAGGGGACGTTAGTGCAATGGGTCGGTAATTGGAGAGAGAGGAAGATTCGCCTTTTTTGGGAATAGGCTGGACAAATGCTGTTTTCCACCTACTCAGATAGAACTCAGGAGAGAAGGAAAGGTGAAAAATCAAACGGAGTGGTTTCGCCAGCGTAGAAGAACACCTCTTTAGAATTATTGGTGAAATACCATTTGGACCAGCGGATCTGTTTATATCAAGCTCTTTAAGAACCCTTGCAACTGTACGAGTACGGAAGTAAATTTGTCCCATGGTGGAATACTCCAGAGCAGGCGTTGACAAAAATGGTATTGGGAGCTGCGAGTTTGCAGCGAATTGGGCAGGAAGTAGCACGGGCACGGGCAGGAAGTAGTGTGGGTACAGTGTGGGTAACGACGACGAGAGGGAGCTCTTATGTTTTTTTGACGAACGACCAAAAACTTCTGCTACCTTCAGAATAATTTAGGATTTTACGCCTCAGTTTTTGGCTGAGTAAAAAATTGACTGGCGGAATGTGGGAGTTGCAGTCACTTATGAGCATTGAAATCGTACGCATTGAAATACGTCCCGAAACGGGAAAACAATTCTTTGGATGGAGTTGGATAGTGCATCAACCGACGTCTCTGTTCAGGTTTGGGCTTCTATAAAAAAACAATAAAACAGTAGTGAATTGTGTGCTTACCAAAGGCGAATTTAAGCCATAAGAAGTTAATTTAATTCCGAGGTAGATGGTAAGCATTATCACTACTAACGTAGATGGCGAGACGTCTCATACCGAATGACATGAGTATTGCCACCGAGCTATATCCAGGAAGTATCAGACTTTTCATCAACAGCCGGTTTGCGGAGAAAGATATGGGCATGCGGGGCGAACAAATTCTTTCTTAGCCCACGAATGTTGCAGAACTTTTCTTTGGTGGCGTTACAGCCCATGAAGGACTAGAGCCAAGCTTCTCTCGATCACCCATGTTGTGTGTGATTTATTTTTCACACAGGTAAAAGGGACCTACAGTAATGCCGAATGTTGCAGAACTGTAGGTAGAATTCTCCTATCAATACAGTATGCAAAACATTAACGGACGCAACACCAACTAAGCGAGGCCGTGATGTGAAGATCCGTCATCGGCAATGCAAAGAGAAACTATGTGCCCTGACAGTAGCAGGTTTTGCTTCACCAACAAGAGTCAGCACCGATCAGCACTCACGATCCGCTATGTGTCAGTACTGCTAGCACTCACTCAATTTGGCGTAATGAGTGCCAACACCTACCGAAGAGGAAGGGATGTGGAGGGACTGACTAACGATCACACGATGGTGGTGTGATCTAGCACTGCGCTACACTGATTTTGAGCTACACCAGCAAAATTTATTGTCAGGAGGCCTCAAGCTTTCCCTCGATCCAATGTAAATTGTGCAAGCCATAGTATAATTGGATATTTTGCTTTATTTTTGATAATATGTGCGCACTCAGGGTTTAATAACATTATTATGTCGACGACACAGTGTGGGCAGAAGGTAGAAAGGAAGAGGGATAGAGGAGATGCCGATGGACATTGATCTTAAATTCTTGCATGTTGTATTGAGGGAGAAAGACCGAATCCGTAAGGTCTGTATATTTGACGGTGCGTCCGAAATCGGACTTCAGGGTATATTGGTGAACGTTCCTAGAGAGACGTGTGTTGCGTGAGAAATGCTGAAGGGGCGGAATGCAACTGGCTATTTCATCAGAGCGTCTTTGTGGAAGTAACGATAACTCGCGAGGTTCTAGCAAGTCTAATGTTTTGGTAATGCTGGAGTCACCTATCAGTTTTATAGCTCGTTTTTGTATGCAATCAGGTCTTGGAAGCACCGGACCAGACATGGGCTTTAACTCGAATCCGTTCACAACTTGGATTGAAAAATTCGAAAGGTAGCTTCTAATTCATTGAAGAAGAGACTAATCGATCACGAAAGCACGCATTTTCGACAAAAGGGCTTCATGCCAAACCCTGTCAACTGCTTTCGTAATATTCAAGCCATTTTTCGTCTACTCGGACAGAGCCCAGATGAGTGGGAAAGGTGAAAAAGCTTACGCAGTGATTTTTCCATCGTAGAAGAACACCTCTTCAGAATTATTGGGACAATACAATCTGGAACAGTGGATTTGTGTATGTCGAGGTCCTTAAGAAACCTTGCGATTATGTATATGAGTGCGGAAGTGGATTAGTCCCATGATGGAATCGACGCACTTTAGTACAGACGGCGACAAAGTAGAAACTGAGAGCTGAGAACTGGCTGCGAAGTGGGCAGCAAGTAGATTAGCTTTGTCTAAGGGGGTTACAGCTGGAATGTCATTGTGGATGAACGTCGGTATATACGACGTAGTTGAGTATTTTATGTTTTTTACAAACGATCAGAAACTTTTGCTACCCTTGGGACATTGAAATTGGCTTTTTCGTATAGCCATAATGTTCTCTTAGGAGCTTTATCTTTAACTGGGTGGGGGAAGTTCGAGAATTTAGCTGAAATCACGCAGTGGTCGGTTGAGTTAATTCATTTAACATGTTTCCAAAGTATCCGATATCGACGTATTAAGTTTTATGACACCCTTTACTTAAGGACGACTGCAGACAGGCTGATGTGGAAAAACAAAATGCATACATGGCCACGTTGCATCGACGCACCAGATCGTCCTGAGACCGAGTGGGATGCTATGGCAAGACTGAAGCTTGAAAGTTTATATATAAATCCAGACCCGTGGCCGGGAGAGGAGAACGGTACAGACAGTCATAATGCCGTGGTCACTCTGAACGTAGATGAAAGAAGATTTCGTCCATCCAACCCAAGCGTAGTTAAAATATCATTGTCTAAACCAAAGTTCAAGTCACTTGGCAGAACGATATCAGTTCCGAAATCAAATGCAGAATTATTCTTGCCAATCGCTGTTTCTCAACTAACATCCCTCTTCTTGTTATTCTGTCAGTGCATCCTAAGAGCGCCGTGGCGCAGTGGGTAGTATGTTGGCTTTTGACGCCGATGACACGAGATCGAATCCCGACAATAGCCATGTCATCGAACGTGTTTTCACGGTGCTTCTCCTCAGCGGGGTTCCGACAAAACCCCCCTGTTTTGCTTCTCAAATTTCGCCGTTTGGAATCGGTAATAGGTATGGCCCTTCCCACTATGGGGAAATAAACTCGCACACAACATGGGTGATTGAGAGAAGCTCGGCTTTGGTCCTTCATGGACTGTAAGGCCAACATACATACATACATACAACAATGCATCGCCCTGACTGAATCCTATTTCGACATCAAAGGTCTGTCTCGGTTAACACGGTACTAGCTTTGAATCTTCAGACTGTGTTAAATAACATGCCTTCATAATGTTTTCGGAACGACGTTCAGTTGGTTTTCTTAAGCATTTGTTCAGAGTTCCATCATCTTACCTTGCTCAACTTCAAGGTAGTCGTACGCTGTGGTCAGGTGCCATTACATTACTGATTCGACGGTTGATGTCTGTTGATTCAAAGAAAAAAAAAAAGCATTTAACTCAGACAACTTTACGAGGAGTCTTTTACCTCGGAGCAGCACTCATCTAGCATGGACAAGCACTATGGGAGATTTAAATTAATTATGATATTATTGCCGCAACTCAATTAATGGCGTCCGCTCCTTAATTTATTCCATTCTGAAGTGAATTGCACTCGTTTATCCTCTCCTTCATTCAACGCCGCTGTTCTTTCATTTCCTTTCTACTCCTACTCGCTTCTATCACTCGTTATCCCTGCTTCGTTGATTGTTTTAGAACTCGCAGAAGGATCTCCTGCTGGCCTTCTTCACGGACCCTCATTAAATATTTAGTCGCAGTAAATAAAAGTGAAATGAAAATATTTTATAGCCACTCTGGTTCTATCGAGTCAGTGTTTGTGTGCCAAAGGATAAACGGATACACACACTTGAAATACATAATTAAATAGCAGAAGGAACCCCCAACTGACCTGCTCCAAATAGAATGGATAGGCGATGTGGGACTATTTGCTTCTGGTCCACTGCGACCGCTTCTGTTCTGGGCAACAAAGCGTTCACCGTTGAAAAGGATACGAGTGCAAATCCAATCGAAGACGACGGAAGTCACCCTAACGAGGGCAGAAAAATTGTTTCCTGGCGTCAGAAAAAAAACGAAACACGACAAAAACAACAACAAACAAGGAAAAGCAAACGAAAAACTTTTCTCGTCGGTTTCCCTGTTTTATTAACAATAACAAAACACAATTGCAGGAAAGGATATCCGCCTCGACTTTGACCATTTAAAACCGTTATAATTAAAAAAGTTTCCCTTCATACAATGAGGACGAGCGGGTGTGGTGTAACTTCATCGCGAACAACACTCACCGCTTGCGCTACATAGCGGACTATGCAAAAGGTCAAGAGGCGACCAAAAGGCCATTGGAATCTGGAAGCGTGCGTGCTAGTGTATGATGAAGAGATGGAAATTCGGCTGGATAACCCTTTTTTTTTTTTGGTGAAGTTCCTTTTTCGCCAGCTGGGGTCGTCATGTCACGTGGCGAAAACCACAAAAGAAGCCTGAGCACCAGTGCAAATGGGACATGGTCACGTGAACGGCGCGACAGCTTGGTGAAGTTGGTGTTTCGTAGATGTTTTGGTCAGCCGACAACAGTGTCTGGGAGCTCGCAGATTGCATGTCGACTTGTATTAAATTAGCCATAAATGCCACTGGCGGAGGCATAAACTTAATTTAAAGGATCATTAGAGGCAGTTAGCGAGAGTATCAAAGGACATTTTGTATGGCTGTGTGGGAGGATTCCCTTAATAAAGCCAAACAATGGCGCCTTTTTTCGATTTCCTCTTCGGTGAAGTGATGATGATTGGAATTTACTGATTTGCATTGAATACTTCGACTGAGGTTTTATTGAACCCTGATTAAGATAGCTTGCGTAGTAGCATGACTACTGGTTGTTGGGGTGGACCGATTCGGGCCGGACGTACGTTAATGGAGTCGTTTGCCCGGATTTAAATGGATTTTGGGGTTGAAGTTATATCTAAATTAAACAATATTAACTAATAGGCTGGCAGAATCGGAGTAGATATATATCGAAATATCAGCAGTTAACAAAAAATTGAGAGAGACGAAGTGTTATATCATGAATTTGGGAAACTTCTTTAATGAATGAATTTTTGGACAAAATATTGATTTAAGTTGGTCCTTCGTTCGGAATGCTTTTCCGTAACAATTTCAATGCGAAGTTTCGTATAACACATTGCGCTGAGAAGTTGAAATCTTTCGTTTCGTCACGCGGGTTAATGTCATACAATTGAAGTCTCAAAGCTTAGTTATCGTAACCCAAAATCATTCGATATTGACAGTTGCCGTCCAGCCTAATTTTTTCGATTTCCATTTGATATTTTCTTCGCCAAATTGGGTTCCGTTTCAACCTTCTCCAGAGTCCAATTGGTAAACCAACTTAATGATCATTGGATATCAGTTCTATATCAGTTGAATCTTTTACAGATGCGTGCTCATATTTTTTCGCAAAATCTATCAGGTTGAGGTCACAAAATGAAGCTCGGCCTGAAATGCCGGTAAAGAGAAGGTATTATGGTTCTGTTGTGTTATTAAGGTGACCTAGGAATGTGCCTCTTTCCAAATAAAGGCGCATATCTCTTTTAAGTGTCCCCGGTAATGTCTACGCTAGGGTGTTGGAGGCGCGTTCTAGAGCTATGGTCGAATCTAGGATAGGGGAGGAACATTGCGGCTTTCGTCACGGTAGAAGTACAACCGACCAGCGTTTGACTCTAAGAATGGTTTTCGAGATAGCTTGGGAGTACGCCCAACCGATCTACAGCTGCTTAGTAGATTTGGAAAAGGCGTATGACCAAGTTCCTCAAGGTGAACTCAGGAGTATTCTGCATGAGTATGGGATTGATGGTCCTCTGTTGAGGGCCATTTAGTCTCTGTACACAGGCTTTGAAGCTGTGTTCAGGTTAACGGTAGTAAATCAACCCCTTTTACCATGGGCGTTGGATTTTGCCATGGATGCGGTCTTGTCACCTCTCCTTTTCATTATATGTATATATGGACTGGACGTTGCAGCGCAGTCGAGGCGAGGAATGTTTCACATTGGGAGAGTTGAGGGTAAGCCATCTCTTTTTGCAGATGACTTAGTTGTCCTCACATCCTCCCAAACGGAACTCCAGGGCGCTTGATAGGTTTGTAGCCGTATGTGCTGATGCTGAGATGCGGGTTAACGTGGACAAATCCGAGGATATGTTTATTTCCAGCACACCTGTAGAATGCACTCTACATGGTAGTGAAGTCCCATAGAAGCAGGTGGGGTCTTCTTCACGAGTGAAAGGAGGAGTTATGTTGAGCTTTCCTGCAGGATTGGCCAAGCTGGATCAATTTTGAAACAGCTTGGAATATCTCTAATCAGGGAGACCGAGCTTGGTGCCAAAGCCAAGTCAGCGGTTTTTACTCAGTATTTGTTCCAACTTTCACCTAATCACCTTTCCATCAAATTTGAGTATTATGCGAAAGAATAAGATCGTGAATAGGATCAGCCGAAATGAGGTTTTTTCGTGCTGTTGTGGCAGTTACTCGCCAGGATAGGGTGAGAAACACGGCAGTGCGCGGGGAGCTCAATATTGAGCAGCTGCTTCTCCGAACGGAAAGCTATACTTCGATGGTTTGGTCACGTGAGATGGATATCGCCATCATCGAGATTTCTGAAGCGTGCCTTGAATGCAATACCATCAGGTAGGCGACCGCTTGGCAGATGTAAATATGATGCTCTTTGGTGTCATACAGGGCCCGCTCGATTAGCATACAAACCGTTTTGTTAGAATTTTTTCAAATTCGTTAATACTCTGCTTCTCGTGGAAATCTGGGCAACAAGACCTGCATTTTAACAATTTGCGAGTCGGACTCGCGCACGAAGGGTTCCGTACCATCTGTATGCATATATGTATAAATATGAAGGAGACTATGTAGATATGTTACCTCATCAGCCATCAAATTAAATCAAATTTTTTGTATGATGACAGATCTTGGGTGCAGGCAGGTTATCGGCATATTACATTGATAATCAAAAATCCTCATGATGAGATATAGTTGATCATCAAAGTGTCCATTGAATTCAAATCAATAATCTTACTTGACAGCAACGATGTGAAAAGGTGAATAATGGGAAATATAGGAAAAAGGTTTGCAGTTAGGATCAATTCATCAAAGACACAAAAGAGATCAAAACTGGGAAGTTTGCTACTGGTTGTGGGATATTGTCGACTACCCTTAGTTCAGTATGTGACCAAGGGGATTTTTTAGATGGAAATCATGTCTGTTGTATGGGAGCCATCCTTAAATATTCATTTTGTTCTGTTTTTAGTACATCATCTGTGAAAATTTCAACTGCCTAACTCTCACGGTTTATGAGATACAGCTTGGTGACAGACGGACGGACGGACGGACAGCGAAGTCTTAGTAATAGGGTTCCGTTTTACCTTTGGGTACTGAACCCTAAAAACAGACTCGGGTAACCTTCGATGTGCTCAGGCGTCCAATATCGAACCTACTCATAATGGGCTGGTGCAGCTTTCTGACATTGGACAGCCGAGCTCTGATCTTGCTGCTGCGAGGAAATAGTCAGAGTTGACGTTTACGTAATGGTTATAACTGGTGCCGCCGCTGAGAGGAATCTCATAAAATCCTTTTAAGCAGCGCTAGTCATGTTTTTTGCTTGAAGCCATATTTTCGACAATCGAGCTTGCGATTGATTTTTACAAGGGAACAGAGTAAACTGAGGAGCAGAAAAATAAGTAATTTTCCACTAAGCCTCTAAGCACGGGTATAACAATTTATGAACTCTTTTAGAATAAGCAGTGGGAGAGAGCACCGTGGCGCAGTGGGTAGTGTGTTGGCCTCTGACGCCGATGACACGGGATCGAATCCCGACACAGCCATGTCATCGAACGTGTTTTTCACGGTGTTTCTCCTCAGCGGGGTTTTGACAAAACTGTAGTGAAATTGTCATGAAAAGCTTCTCGAAATTCGTCGTTCGGAACCGGCAATAAACTGTTGGTCCCTTTCACCTATGGGAAAACGAAATCACACACAACATGGGTGATTGAGAGAAGCTCGGCTCAGGTCCTTCATGGACTGTAATGCCAACATACGTACACATACATTCATTAGAATAAGCTAAACTCTTGACCACTTATCTAGTTTCTACCGAACAAAACCAGCCGAAGAACTTACCCACATAAACACAAGATGCCAACGTCTTCAGTTTACTAAAAACAAAAAAAAAGAAAAACAAACCAACCATCCCCCAACCATCCTTGCCATCCCTAACCAAAGAACACTCAATTTCATCCCACAGCTCGCCATAGCTCGCACGTAAAACATTTATTACTCAGTATTCGTACTCGTATTTCGACAAATTCCACAACGAATCCCAGTTATTGTTTTCGAAATGAAATCAAAGATTTATACGCTACTCACGAACCGAATGCACGAGTGTCAGAATTGCTTCTGGAAACACCAAAGTCCTGAACTACATACGAGTACATGTCGAGGAATGCGGACATAAGTTCTTCTAACTTTCACTGCAAGCTGCAGCGAATAAAACAATAAAATGTCGACATTTCGTTTGTTGCCGGTTCTGCTGCTCCTCTGTTTTTTAAGTTGACTTCTTGTGGAGGGGTTTTCGTGTACAAAGCTGTTCGAGATGTCTGCAACGTCGGTTAGGTTGCGAAGCCAGTCGTGATTTATTAGCGTCGAATGTCAAGGACTTTCTCTTTCTCAGTGCAGTGCGGTATAGTGCCATATCGCGTCGCTGCACTTGAACGGAAAATAATTACTTCGACGTCGAAGACTACAATGGCAAGTGGGATGCAGAGGTGCTGGAATGAACTTAAAAACAATACGATCGCTATTGTAAATGGGATTTTAAGGTTTCACAGGTAAAAGTTGAAGTTGTTCCGTTGAGACGACTGCTGTCGGTGACATTCGGGAGAGTTAAATTGTTGACAATAGCCGGCAGTGGATGAGAAAGTGTTTTCTTTTCGAATAGACAAACAGGTGGAGTCAAAGTTGCCGAGAGCAATAATTATTTTACAAGCGCGAAGGATGGACCTTTCTGTAAAATGTTGCTTTATGAAAGTTCGTGCTACATTTTCAAGCTAAAAAAAGTTGGTAGAAGATTACTTAGGCAAAAGCAGACAAAAATGATAGTTCTGTTGTCACAATTCAGTTTTGGCAGCTGTCGAGGAATTAAATAAAATAAAATGTTGACCTTAAAGTAAGACCTTAACAAATGGTTCCTTTATAAACTCATTTGTGCTCGTATACTCATTTGTACATGTATACTCCGAATTTGCGAATTACGGAGCAGGATATTCAGGCACTATCTCTCACGTAACTATCATAATACTGAAGTTTTTTTTTTTTCTTAGAAACTCGCGCAGGTTCAAGAGTTTTATATTCTCTTATGATGTGTCATATACACACAACCTGAACGGAGTGCAGTGGTTTGGGTCGTTAATGTTCGTTAACTCTCAGGGGTGGTTGCCCAGATAGGACGAGAGCCGACCGAATTCCGCGTACTAATTGGTTATAGTCCGTACTAATTCGTTCAAGCACTTTTTAATATTGCATACGCATAGGATGAATTTCTGTTGACCATATACAGTGAGTGTTATGCCTGCAGCAGTACATCTGGTCACTTTCCATTCACACCTGCGTTGCATACTTTTTTGTCCGTATAGGAATTTCTTTTTCTTGGCTATGAAGCGAATTGAACTATAGACCTTCCGCTCGGCGGTCGATGATGTTAACCACTGCACCACGGCCACCCCCGAAGTGGCGGAAAGTTGTCGAAAATACTGGTAATTTGTTACCATTTTCAGAGTCAGTCAGTGTCGACGTACGACGTATATGGCCTGGCCTTATCCCCATGGAACACAAAGTCTACCTGTCCTGTCTTGGCTACCGTTTACGCCGGCTCGCTGCGTAATTCGATTACAACCTTTCTGGCGTAAGGCGTGACTAGACTAGACTATGTCGCTGTACATCCCGTAAACCTTGTGGCTGAATCTTCTTCTTCTATCCTCTATTACCCGTCTACGTTTATAAGACAGAAAATCACACGCAAAATCTTTTTCTCGAATGGCCAACGACTTCCTTATTCGCTTTTAATGGTGTCCATAATTCTGCGCCGTATAGCAGGACCGGGATGATAAGGGTATAGAGTATAGGTATAGAGCCAACTTGGTCGTTCTGGAAAGGACTCTATTACTTAATTGCCTTCTGAGCCCAAGGGAACTGCCTTTGCTTTCGGAGCTAATTACGGAGGTGATTACGGAGCCAAGGTAGACGAAGTCCTTAACTATCTCAAACTTATTTCTGCCAGTACGAACATTCTGGCCACCATGTCGGTGATGAGCGTCCTCTTTCGATCACAACATATGTTTAGCTTAGCCCCCATTTACTGCCAAACCAATTTTCGCCGCCTCCACCTCAATACTCGTGTGTTTCTCCGATTATGTCAATGTCACCCGCGTACACAAGGACTTGTGATGATTTAAAATAAACTGTGCCTGTTGGGCTGGCCAGTGATTTGCACAATCATTCCTAATACGATGTTGAAGAAATCACACGACAGCGCATCGCCCTGCCTAAATCCTTTTTTAACATCAAAACTATCGGTCAGGTCTGCATCGATTCTAGTTGCCGCAGTCTCCTTTCCTGTGGATCGGACAAACGATGCTGAGACTCCATTCCTCTTCTGACCATATCTTACAGATTAGTTGGTGTATGCTCCTAGCCAGGTTATCTCCAGCTGCTTTGAAGAGCAGTCCGTCTGCGCCAGCAGCTTTATTCGACTTGAGTTTCGATATGGCGATCTTCACTTCGCATTAAAACTGTAGATCCCTTACACCTGGGTAAAACATAAATCACACACAACATGCGTCAATGAGGGAAGCTTGATTCTGTCACACTCTCACAGACAGCGGCGATATTTCCAGCCGATCTTATGTTTCGTCGACGTACCACCGGTACGTGTGTTGGTTTATCGTTTACTGAACCATTGGACTCAAATTTAGCCACCACACTGCGAATGGTCCTCTCGGTAGGACGATTATGGCGACCTTGAAATTGGCGAAGCGCGCGGAACGTTGCCCGAACCGAACATCCATTTTGATAAAACAAGTTTATCGTGCTGTTGAACGCTGTATTCATCAATGGTGATTTAGCAAAACAGGTTAAATAACAACAGCCATGGCCGCTATTAACTTTTAATGTACAGTAGTCCCCATTGGAAAGCGCTTTATAATAGCAGTCATATAGGAGTATGAGATTACTTTTCCGCAATCTTACACAAGGTAATGGTTTACTTGTATATATCTAGTTTAATAAGTTAAACATATGTAATTTCTTTCTAAATATACATTATCTAGGTTAGCCATACAGGCACATGAGCTTTAGTTGTAACACTTGTATTAAATACTAAAAACGAATTTTGACGGAGAATGAATGGTACGTGCTCCATCTTGAAACTCACTTGATTTTCCGAGATTACAAATCACCTCTCAAAGGCTCTATGGGGCTTTTGAGCAAACTGCCTATGAGGGATGAGGATGCGTAGTTTCACTTCTGAAAAATTGGCTACAACACCGTCATTTTCAAGCATACCGACTTATATGCATTTTTCGAACTATTGAATTGCACGTCAATGGAAATGTTGAAGAACGTCTAGACTTATCGAGAACGGGGTGCATGATGCCGTATTTTGCACTCAAATATTAAGAATGCGTTCGCCATATTGGCCAAAGCTGGGCGCTTTTGGGCGACTACTTTCTTCAGACTGTCCAATAGATGATAGAAATGGACCGAATTGAGAGTTTCGCCAAAGTCGAGTAGCTCTTAGTAGACGATTCCCTGCAAATCTCGTCAAACATATGGTAAAACCTTCCTGACTGTCAATTTTGGCTACAGACAAACCACCTGCTTAGAAATGGAATGATCTTATTTCAATTCGAGAGCTTTCAGCAGAAAAGAAAATGTCCGGATCTATAAGACAATCAATTCAAAGGAAGACTGGAAAGGCATTTACAGGCAAGAAATAACCGCAATACTCACAGTCGTCGAATCAAATGGCAATCTGGCTAAAAACAAATGTACGAAACCCTTCCATATCCCAAAGATAGTAGGGGGTGGACGTAGTGCAGTTGTAAACATCACCTACTGTCAGGCGGAAGGTCTGTAGTTCAAAGTCTGTTCATAGCCAAGAAATGCAGCTCCTATTTGCAAAAATTGAGCAACACATCTGTTGTGGATGGGGATTGATAAAAAATACTAATGAAGGCACAACACTCACAGCAAATGGTCACTTCCAATTCATACCCTGTATGTGGAATATTTGCTAACAACTGCAACGAACGTGAAAATTCAGTCGATTTCCACTCGAATCTTATCTAGGACAACCACCCCTGGAGAGTAGTGAACGAACATTTACGGCCCAAACTATCTGCACTTCGCCCAGCTTGTGGGACAAGCATAACAAAAATATGACTCTTGAATCCGCGCGAATTATAAAAACAAAAAAAATATAGTCACTAAAAACGGTGATATTCGTCTATGTTAGAAAATGCCTATCGGTTAACAAGTCCAAAATTTTATGTTGCCGTATGGTCGAAAGGTCCTTCTGCCAGAGAGTCATTCTCGCCAGTACTTGGTCAGAATTAACATACTACCAATTCACTACCTAAGGAACCAAAATGAGGGCTTTGGTACATTTTTCGTGGAGGTCTCCATTCACAAAAAAATTACTATCCCTCTCCGGACGGGCATATTTCTTATAGATGTTCCCACGCTTTCCTTTTCCTTATTGTAGCGCTCCATTAAAAAAATCCTCATTCTCGAAATAGATGTCATAAACATCCATTCAATCTCGACCACTAAACCCCTAAAAAAATACTTTTTAATAGTCCGCCTTTCTTCAACTTTATTATCAAATTAAATTCGCCCAATAATTCATGGCAACTTTTCCAATTCCAGTTGTCCGATCTAAACTCCTCCGGAAGTAGATATCTACCACAAGGGAGAAAAAAAAAATAAGACCAACCACCTCTGAGGAATAAGCACACCCCCAACCGGCCCGAAATGAAATGCAAAAATCTTGGAAAGTGGTCACTATAGCTCTAAACTCTTGCACATTTTGCTCTCCTCATCGTTACGTTTCAAGGGGAAAAAACTGCACCAACGAAATGCAAAATCAAACTATAAACTGCAAAAGAGAAACTGTGACGGTAGATACTTTTAATAAAGTTACTCAGACACACCAATTCCCTGGGGTGTAGTTTCAGCAGGCAAGTTAAGAAAGAAGCAAAGGCGAAGAAATCGCAGACAATTTACCGCCAAGAAAGTTCTGGTTTTGTTCCCGGCGGGCAGACGGAAACGATTGCGATAGTTTCGTGTCCTTTTTTACTTTACCATCTTCATCACAAAACGATTTAGTTAAATTGTGTTAGATACTGTGGTGAATGAGTATTTCTTTTTAATTTATTTGCACTTTTAAGCGCTGACAGTTAAATAGTTCAAAGAAAGATTTAATAAGAGGTTAAGAACTAAGATGTGATATATTAAGCAAGCTCTTTAGCGCGTGGACTAAGTCATTTTGCTAGCACCTGAATGTTAGGCTTGCATGGAGTTAATGCAGGAAAGTGAGGCTCCGATCATTTTATGAAAAAGAACGTCAAATAGGACTGTTTAAGTAGAAGTTTTTTACAACACTTCATAAACAGATTAACGTACCTTAACGAGATAACCTATATGAAAAATAAATCACACGCAACATGGGTGATCGAGAGAAGCTTGGCTCTGGTCCTTCATGGGCTACATATATAGTGATGAACAAAACTAGATATATCAATTCCAATACAAAATCCAGCAACAAAGATGTTAGAAAGTAGCCAAGTCTTTCTCCAGTCCTTTACACCGTTAAGGGCTCGTTGCAGTTTCAAAGTTGATCCCCTTACCGATTTACCCGTAGCAAGAATAGCTGTGTCATTGGGGAACGTGATTAGAATGGAATCCTGCGTTTGCGGTATATCGGGATTATAAAATTATTAAAGAAGAGGGCCGAGTATACTTCTCCTGCTCTTTTTTTTTTTGTCTTGAAAATCTTATGCTCCTCCCTCCTCTACTTAGATCCTCATGAGCAGCTCACGTCCTTCTATGCAGCGCCGCTTGATAGGCTTGCTGCTTGGCTGTGTGTGGCATCCTACACTCGTCGTCAAACCATGGGCTTCTTGTTGGTGGTATTTTGAGACCCGGTACCTCAGAAGCAGCACTCTCTAAGGCTTGTTGACAACGGGAGCAGTTGTTGGGGGGTCTTCCGAAAGCTTGAGGGCGACGCGATGGGCATAGACCCTGGCAGTTTCTTGCGATTGAAAAGAAAACACGGAGACTTTTTATATCACCTATTAACACAGCATCAGTTGGTTCTCATTATTTTCCCTGAGGCTATAGGGCATATCAAAAACAAGTAACCAATATTCTGCCAATAAGTCTTTAACAGTGACGAATAGGTTCTAGGCATAAACAATGAGATTGCAAACACTTTGTCCAAACACTCTCAACAGCAAAAACAACTCTTCAAACCACAAGCGACTATTTTCTTAACGATATTTCCCAAAAACCTGGAAAGTAGCCAAAATTATAGGCATTACAAAACCAAAAAGGATGCTACGAATTGCAAGGCGTCGAAGTCTACTGCCGACACTATGTAAAAACCTTTAAAGAATTCTGATAGACAGAGCAGCCTAGTTAATAATTCTTAGACTTCTGCTCGGATGCAGACGCAAGCATCTGACCATTCAAAGCCCTCCAACTTTGTTGAACATATCGGAAGTTTTCGAAAAATACTGGCATACCGAGACCTTCAATGTCAAAGAAGGATTTAGACAAAGCGACGCGCTGCCGCATCATACTTGGGAAGATTGTGCGATCGTCCATTCAACTGACAATAACGAAACAACATCAATAACTCTAGCCAATCGCTGTTTTTTGGGGGTCAAAACTCAATGGGGTAACAGAGCCGTCTCTCGAAAAACCAAGCTGGCTATATACTTATAATACCCTAACTATCCCAGTTCAGCTTTATGGTGCAGAGGCATGGACGCTATTGAAAGCGGTTGAGGAAGCTCTTGACCTTTTCGAGAGTAAAGTTATGCGTGCTATCTTTGGTCTTGTTTGCGTTGATGGCATCTGAACGGCGGTATGCACCTGGTTAAGCGTCTACGGATACAACACTAAAGATGGATAAGTCATGCGGCGCATATGGGCAATGGGTGGCGTTGGTGTTATCGAGGTCCGAACTCGCTCATCACTGCTTGGACTGTTGTTTCATTTGTGGCTTTTAGTTATGAAACCATATTTCACTCATGGTGATAAACTTCCGCACAAATCAGTCGGATCCATATAGAATCGATTGATTGAATTCAGCATATACGGTACCCATCTTGTGTAGAGCTAACGCATCCCTAATTCCTTGTGCAAGATGTTTACCACTCACACTTTCAATATCCCCACAGCCCACTCCGAAGTTAACTAGCCAATCCGATGACCATGATACTCTACAGCACGTAGAGACTCATTAGTCTGATAATCGCAGTTCTACTACTACTCCGACAGTAACTTCTCACATCGCAGAGAAAAATTTCACCCCTACATTTCAGTTATCAATTTTGATAGCAATATCTATCTCCCTTGCGAGGGTATGGCTAATTCCCTAATGTAGATACGTCCGGTCTTGCGTCTAAATCCATCATAAATCACGACACTTATTCGCACTTATTATGGTGCCACTTTCGATTCCTTAATACAGTGCCAAATACACACCCACTGCCCAACAACCCAACCAATCAACTGTGGTGGATCCCGTCCATTCTAAAACCCACCAACACCCAGTCAACCCCGTCCCCCGGTGAGTGTATACGCCAGAGTACGTTGAAAGCAACAAACGTACCAGCACTTTGCCGCTTGTTATCCTCTCAAATCAACTAACAAACTACCATTTATATTCATTAAAGGATAGTGGCAGCCAGTCCTGCTGCAGACCTTAATAATGATTGAAGCTGCAGGACCGGGCTCATAGCTCGTCCATCCCAGTCACTCGCATCAATTCCATAATCGCACCGTCGTGTCTGCGATGTACATATGGAGGTATGTGCGATCCATCATTCGTCCGACACGAATTAAGTCCGTTGTGGACATGTCAACCTGGAGCACAACAACTGACACATTGCTCTGCTATTCCTATTGTCTCGACTCCTGTTCGTCTTCGCACTATTGTTGTTATTCTATCTGCCATTGCTGCTGCCGTTGTTGTTATTTTTGCGGAACAATGGGTGCGGTTGTATTATCCTGTCAATGGTTAACGATGCGTTAATTTCCATAATGGAATTACGGAAGCAAATTGAAATAAGCTGCTGCTCAAGCGGTATTGTTCTTCCTGTTGGCGAACCTAACCTCTCCACATCTGAACGACTTACTTGATTATGTAGAGTAGTAGTCTAAGCGAAGGAGCGCGGCTGTGGAATATGCTGTATGCATGATATATGGCCGTCAAATGTTAGATCGAGGCTAAGAGGATAATGAACTGCAGTGTGTTGGTCCTTCAATTGGGGTTAATGAGATTTCGCTTAATCATCATTGAATTTATGAAAATCTACTCGGTAGTGAATAGTAGCACATTGCCGGATGGTAGCCGGATGCTGGGACAGATTGATTTTAATGAGCAACAAGGAGCACGAATTGAGATATGCTTTTGTCACTGATAGGGCTGTGATGTGTTTAATTGGATGACAATCATAAAATCATGAGATAATTACTTTGACGAACGCTTTCGTTGACAGAGGTGACTACATGTGTTTATAGCTAGGTACACTGTATGTGCAGATGGCGATTAATTTGGAGTTTAAAGTGGCCCTGCAGCTACGTCAGGCGGAAATTAAACTCAAATGACCTTAAATTGAAGGTTTCCTTGGAAATATTAAGTTACAGAACAAGATCTCATTGACACCGCTGGCTAACTGAATCTCTTAATATACAGCTCATTAACGCTCACTTCGAGAGCCTCCTTCCCACAGACCAACAGGAACCTATCAAATGACGAGTTTATATGCAGTTACCTCAAGCAAATGGACAAAACAATCAAAGAAACGGTGGACAGAACGATACCACGCCAACAGCATCACGATACCACCAACGTATACCGAAATGCGACTATACAGACAGAAAAGTAGACTCCTGTTAAGACTTAAACTCATATACCGGCAGTTTACCGGCAGACAAATCTCGGATTTCAAAACACTGAATGACATTCAGGATCTGAAGCTTCCGAGAACATCAGACAACGAACGTCTACTACGTACAATCAGTATTGATCCAGAGAGCGCTGTCCTAGATGACGACTTCTTTGTGATCGAGGATCCTCAGGAGAAAGCGCCAACAGTGGGAGCTGTGTTCCAGGAAGTGTACAAGGTGAACGCACTGGCCCGAACCAAGACCTGTAAAATAGAGCCCTGCCCCACCACTTCTACCTTCGAAGCGATATCGAACAGCAAACAAGCCATCTTTAATGAAAGTGCAAATAGGATCTGCAGTTGATTTCCGAGTTACTGAAAAAAAGAAATCGGCGGGTATTGATGAAATTAACAGTGACGTTACTTATTCGCAGTGACCCTACTTAGCAGTGACCTTACTTATTAGCAGTAGCCTTAGTTATTAGCAGTGACCTTACTTATTAGCAGTGACTTAACTTGTTAGCCGTGATCTTACTTATTAGCAGTGGCCTTACTTACTAGCAGTGACCTTACTTATTAGTAGTGACCCAACTTAGCAGGGACCTTACTTATTAGCAGTGGCCTTACTTACTAGCAGTGACCTTACTTATTAGCAGTGACCCTACTTAGCAGTGATCTTACTTATTAGCAGTGGCCTTACTTATTAGCAGTGACTTACTTATTAGCAGTGACCTTACTTATTAGCAGTGACCTTACGTATAAGCAGTGACTTTACTTATCAGAAGTGGCCTTACTTATTAGCAGTGACATTACTTTTATAATAATAAATAAGATTATTAGCAGTGGGCCTACTTACTAGCAGTGACCTTACTTATTAGCAGTGACGTTGCTCATTAGCAGTGACCCCACTCAGCAGTGATTTTACTTATTAGCAGCGGCCTGACTTATTAGCAGTGACCTTACTTATTATCAGTGGCCTTACTTAGTAGCAGTAACCTTACTTATAAGCAGCGATCTTACCTATTAGCAGTGACCATACTTGTTAGCAATGACCTTACTTATTAGCAGTGACCTTTCTTATTAGCATTGACCCCACTCAACAGTTATTTGTCTTATAAGCAGTGATCTTACTTATGGAGAATGAAGTCGGTTCAGGATATGGTATCGGTTCATTGTATAAAGTCGGTTAAGGGTATGAAGCCGGTTTAGGAAATGGAGTCGGTTCAGGTTATGGAGTCCGCTCAGGGTATAGAGTTGTGGTCCATTCAGGGTGTGGACCATGGAGTCGGTTCAGGGTATGGTGTCGGTTCTCTGTATGGAGTCGGTTTAGGGTATGGAGTCGGTTCAGGGTATAGAGTCGTTTCAGATTATAGTGTCTGTTCACGGTAGTGGGTCGGTGAAAGGTATGATGCCCGTTCATGGAATGGAACCGGTTCATGATATGGTGTCGGTTCAGGGCCTGGAGGTGGTTCAGGGTATAGAGTCGTTTCAGAGAAGGAGTCGATCCATGGTGTGCAATTGGTTCAGGGCATGGAGTGGGTTCAAAGCAAGGAGTCGCTTCAGAGTATGTAGTGTGGAGTCGTTTCAGAGTATGGGGTCAGATCAGGGTATGTAGTCTCTTCAAAGTGTGGAGTCGGTTCAGAGTATGGAGTTGGTTCGGAGTGTGGAGTCGCTGTTAGGGTGTGGAGCCGGGTCAGGGAATGAAGTTGTTTGAAGCTATGGAGGCCTTAACATACGTATGTTGACAGTATCGACATATAGTTTATTTTCAACAGATATAAAGATAATGTATCATTTTGCTGTGATTGGGGAATTTTTGCAGTGGACAAAAATTAATCAAAAATCAAACATTTACCACAAACAATACCTTAATCATGGCGCAGTTACTTCATTTGCCAGAATTGCCCTGTTGCAAATTGTTTCTCTTCCTAAATTTGAATAGACCCATAAAAGGACTGAGGAGATAAAGGACATATCGGTGGAAGTGCTCAAGGCCATACCAAATATGAACTTCAGATATACTACGAAGATTGGAAAAATCGCTAGCGCAAGCGTATTATACTATTCTTCTTAGTGGGCGCTACAGTTCAGGGGGAACCTGGGCCTCAACCAACATGCCCCTCTAGCACGGTCTATTGCTAGCCTTTTCCATTGCTGCACACCCAGTTGGCTGAGATCCCCTTTCACCTGTGTGCGCCATCTTAAGTGCGGCCGTCCTCTGCTTTTCCGTCCCTCGGGGTTGGATTCCATGACTCTCCGGGCTTAAGCTGTGGTGTCCATTCGCTCTACATGGCCCAGCCATCTTAGGCGTTGAACCCGTAGACGCCTGACTAGACTCATGTCGTGGTTTAATCTACTCCGCCATCCCCCGTCTGCCTTTATAGGCCCAAAAATCACGCGCAAAATCTTTCTCTCGAACCAACCAGACTAGACGTACTGCTGCAGCCATAACACTCACAGTATATGGTCAACCGAAATTCATCCTCTGCGTATGCAATACTAAAAAAAAAAACAAAAAACAAAAAAGTGCTTGAACGAATTACTAAGGACTATAACCAACGCGGAATTCGGTCGGCTCTCGTCCTATCTAGGTTTAGGACAACCACCCCTGAGAGTAGTAAACGAACATCAACGACCCCAACTACTGCAATCCGTTCAGGTTGTGTGTGTCAACACGTCATAAGAGAATATAGAAAAAAAATCTTGAACCTGCGCGAGTCTCTAAAAAAAAAAAAAAAGAAAGAAAACCAAAGGCCTCCTCATCCGCTTTTGATAGTGTCCATGCTTCTGCGCCGTACAACGCCGACTCCATCTCAATACTCGCAAACGCCTCATTGACATCTCGCTTTGATCCATCTATTATGTCAATTTCGTCGTCGGCGTATGCAGGGAGTTGCGAGGATTTAAAATCGATTGTGCCTCTTGTATTGGCCAGTGATTTTTGCACAATCATTTCCAATATGATGTTGAAGAAATTACACGACAGCGCATCGCCCTGCCTAAATCCTTTTTTGACATCAAAACCATCGGTAAGGTGTTCACCGATTCGGAGGGAGCAGCGAGCATTCTCCAAAGTCATCCTGCATAGTCTGACGAGTTTAGCAGGTATGTCAAAGGTAGATATAGCGTTGTATAGCTCGTCTCTAATTACGCTGTCGTATGCGGCTTTGAAGTCGACAAATAGGTGGTGGGTGTCGAAATTCATTGGTTTTTTCCAGGATCTGCCGTAGTGTGAAGATTCGGTCGATGGTGGACCCTGGCTCGAATCCGCAATGATAAGGACCTATCAGCTTATTTACAAAAGGCCTCAGGCGTTCACACAAAACGGCAGAGAAGATTTTGTAGGCGATTTTAAGGAGACTTATTTCTCTATAGTTGGCGCAATCAGAGGGGTCTCCTTTCGTGTGGATCGGGCATACGATGCTGAGACTCCATTCCTCCGTCTTACGGATGAGCTGGTGCATGCTCCCAACCAGGTCATCCTAAGCTGCCTTGAAGAGCTCAGCAGACAGTCCGTCTGTGCCAACAGCTTTATTCGACTTGAGCTTCGATACGGCAATCTTAACTTCGTCGAGGTCAGGGGGACAGAATTCTCTGCGGTCTCCGTCTATTAGAAAGGGATCGTTCTGCCTGGCAGCGGTATATTGATTAACATCGCCGTTATACAGTCTGCAGAAGTGATTTTTCCATATTCTCAGCATCGACTGCGGTTCTACTACTAGGTGTCCGTTCTCATCCCTGCAAGCTTCCGTTCTGACTTTATAATCTTGGCATGTTCGCTTTATCTGCTGATAAAACTTTCGAACGTCACGCCTGCAGTAACACCTCTCCAAAACCTCAATCGCGAGGTTCTCGTGCTCCTTCTTCTTTCTTCTAAGAAGCTTATGCTCCTCCCTTCTTTTTAACTCGTAGAGCTCACGAGCTGCTCGTGTTCTTTTATGCAGCGAGGCCTTATATGCATCCTGCTTCACTGTATGAATCCTCCTGCACTCGTCATCGAACCAGGTGTTTCTTCGTGGTGGAGCCTTGAAACCCAATGGTGTATTATACTGCTGTGTCCAAAATGTACCATTTATTCTGAAGAATCGAGATTTGACGCGCCTGAGGATCAAAACATTTTTTTGTGGTATTGATTGATCCCTTTGAATTCATCAACAAAATCTTTAATTGCTGATTGGCGGTTTGCAAGCACCAAATATTACATGTTTTCGGACCTAACTTTCGTCGGTTGAGGTTGATTATCCTCCGGGACGCTCTTTGTCTTCAACACGTTCTGGGGGCTTCTTGAAACTCTTTGTACCATTTGTAGTTAATGCTTTTTGCACCAACCTCAACGGATCAGCACCACAATATTAATTCCGGAAACAGAACTTAATACAGATTATTCACTCAAAAAATTTACGCAGAAAAATCGAAAAGTTCCCCTTAAGCAGCCCACAAAATGGAGCATATCTCACACTAAGGAAAATTTGGATGTGAAACTTGATGCGGATGTTAAGGACAGTCCTAACAACCTAAAACCAAAAGCATTTGCCCAAATTCAAATCTGACCTTACCTTTTAGACACACTAGGTTTAAAGCAATTTTCTGTCATTTTTAACTGGTCACTATCTGTGTCACACTAGTTAACCTTACAAAATACAAATAAAAGATCCCCGGTATCCTGTTATTCTGTCACTTTGTTAAAAATCTATAATGTCCTGCTGTCCTTCATTTTAACGACTCAATTATGTCCTTGTGACATAATTGATATGTGACTTTTTCACTGACTTGATCTAACCCTAGCGAATACCACTTAGCATCTAAATAATTGATACCATCACCTATGCATGACTTCATTTACTCCATCTCCCCATACATGCAATCCGAAACATACTTCCGCTTCCAAACCAACGTTTAAAAAATCGAAATACTAAAGGATATTAGAAAAACTCATACGAAACACAGGAAGCATGCTCCCTAAGCTCACATCCTCCAACATGTCCGCCTGCATTACTACCTACAGCTCACTCAATAATGCCGTACAAAAACAACGAAGAAAAAACTTTTGACAAAATGTACATAATACATCACTTCGTCCTTGGCTAATGCCACTCGATCACGGAATCCAATTTATCTGCACCCACTGTCGACAGTGGAGAGTGTGTGGTGAACTTTTAACTTCCAGCATACTGCAGTCTCAGGAACAAATGTATCAGAAGAACGAGACCAAAACAGAACTTACTCGGAAGTCCCACAGGGGCGCAAGTGCCCCGAGCACTGTACAAGTGCCTCAATTGACTTGTAACGACTAGGAGCCCAACGAAAGGAAAAACTTTTCATTTTCCCAGTTATCCGTTTGGCCTCGTCCCGGAACGGCAAACGAAACAAAATCATTTCCGTATATTGGCCATGTAGTGATGGTGTCGGGGTTTTGTCTATTTCGCTATGCTGTTCTTCGATAGGTCTGGCCTCGTTCGTATCCCCAGGTGACACAGGTGACCGAACTTTGAATGGCGATACTTGAGGCCTACGTCTTGAACTAGTCCCTATAGCGTGTTGAACCAAACAAACAGAAGAGAGACTAAAGGAACGAAGGCAAAGTGAAGGAAGTTTAAGGAGAAGCACCTCGTCGTTGTGCTTAAAGTAACTTTGATTAATTGAAGCACTGTCAGTCGGCGGGGGCTGGCTACCACTGAACCAGTATTTCACTTAAGGAAATTACATCCCGCAGGAGTTGCAGATAATCGATACGTCAGTCCCACATATGCCTACTCGTTTGCCCTACAGTGGGTGTGGTTTTGTTTTTTTGCCGCGCTAAATGTGAAATGTTGGGATTAAGTGCCACAATATGATGAAGTGCAGGCAATTCATTCTTTCAGGAATGGAATATGAATCCTTGGAAATTACATACTTATAACCAAAGGGAATGAAAAAAGGAATATATCAACAAAATGCAAGCATGCACAATGGAGAGTAGCCGCGAAAATTCCGCCTGAATTAGGGTACTATATTCGACTGACATAGGCCTAGTAGAGTCAGTATCTATTCGACGGAAGCTGACCTTCTTAATAGCGAGAAGAGCTACCGCAGATGTACACCTTGCGGCCCTGTTAGTAAGTCCAATCCACACCTCCTCGTGGTGCCATCTGGAGATTTTCCCTGGAAATAAGAGATGGGGAAGGGCGAATGGCGAGTTTCCCGCGCGAAAAATAGGCAAACGTATAAAAGAACAAGAGTGTCGGGTGCGGCCCTAAGTTGCTATAAAACAGACACTGCTGCACTCCAAAAAGTCCGATGGGATGGACCGAGTAAAAAGAGGATGAAAAACTGTGGCAAGGAGGTAACCGCTACAAGGAGAACAAAGAATGCCTATCTGGATGCAGATTTGTTGTTCGAGAACGACAGCGTCAAAGATGACTTCTCTGGCTTTCCAGATAGAACATACGCTCAATGTTCCAGCTATTAAACCAACATCTTTGACATCTTTGAACGAGCTTTAGGAAAGCACTGCCTACACGACACCACGTCCGAAAACAAATTCAGGCTAACTTGACTTTGTGACAGCAAGTAATCTCCTACCAGCTAGCATACGATTCCTACCTCTCAGTATCCATAAGAGGACCTGGCGGTCTCCCGATCAATTATATTAATCAAATCGATCATATTGCGATCGACGCCAGACACTCCTCCAGCATCTGGATGTCCGAACCTTCCGAAGAGCCCATGTTGACTTGGATCATTACCTCCTTTCAGACAAGTTACGTATGTGGATATCGTGAACACTGCAGAGTCGAGTAGGACCCGCAAAATTTGACATAGGGAAGCTCCAATCGTAAGAGACCGCCAAAACCTTTGTCGGTCGTGTCTTAGTCAAGTTCTCACAAGAGCCATTACAAACTGCACAAATCGTAAAACAGCAATGGTGTACTATGTTTCCAGCCACCACCTAGGGAGAAACCCATGGTTTGATGATGAGTACAGACAGATACATGCAGAAAAACAGAGTGCATACATAGCCATGTTGCATCGGCGAGTGAGAGCTGCTCGTGAGCTCTACAAGCAGAAAAGAAGGGAGCAGCATGCGTTTTTCAGAAGGAAAAAGAAAGAGTACAAGAAGCACGTGATCGGGGACATTGACAGATGTTATCGCAGGAACGATGCGATGTTAGAATGTTTTACCGAATGGTTAAACAAACCTGCCAAATTATAAATCCAGAGCGGAAGCCTGCAGGGAGGATACCGGACCTCGTAGTTAAAGAAGAATCGGTGTTGAGAATATGGAAAGACGATTTTTGCGGACTGTATAACGGTACAGATGGTCAAGATATCACTGTCAAGCAGAACGCGCCATTCACACTGGACGAAGATACGAGAGAATTCCGTCCACCCGACTTAGACGAGGTTAAGATAGCGATATCAAAACTGAAGTCTAACAGAACTTCTGGCGCAGACAGCCTGCCTACTGAGCAGCTGGAGATGAGTTGGTTGGGAGGATGCACTAGCTCATCTGTAAAATATGGTCGGACGAGAGCAGGCCTATAACTGCGCCAACTACATATAAGGGGTGTATCCTTAACATCTGCCGTGCTGTGTGAACACCTGAATCCATTCGTGAACAATTGATAGTTTCCTATCAATGCTCAGGCCAGGAAATCCACGATAGACCAAATGTTCACACTGGGGCAGATCTTGGAGAAGACAGGTTGACACATCGATCTTAAAGCCGCATATCACAGTGTCTATAGGGACGAGCTAGACCCATGTCATATTCTGGCATCTCTGCCAAACTCGTCGGATTGTGCAGGATGACAATGGAAAATGCTGGCTACTACATTAAGATCAGAAAGGAGTTAACCGAGAGCTTCGACATCAAAAAGGGATTCAGACAGGACGACACACGTGCCTTTCTTTTTCTTTGGTGGCGTTACAGACCATGAAGGACCAGAGCCAAGCTTTTCTCATTCACCCATGTTGTGTGTGATTAATTTTTTACACAGGTTAAAGGGACCTACAGTTTAATGCCGATTCCGAACGGTGTGAGTCGCTTTTCATGGCAAGTACGTATACTACGGGGGGTTTTTCCGGTACCCGCCGAAATAAACATTCGATGTCGTTGGTGTTATCGGGATCCGAACTCGCTCATCGTGAGTCAGAGTCCAACTCACTAACCACTGCGCCCTAACATGAGGATCTAAAAATGAGTAATCGTATGCCCGATCCACATGTTTTCCACTACGCCAAATGGCGAGTCTCCTGAACTCCGCTTTATTCAAATCCTTGCCTTTGCACACCTAACTATCAACCTCATCTGCGCCCATGACCCTGAAGAGAGACAATATGAAAGACGACTTTGGCATTCCCCTAGACTAAACCTATGTTCAAATCAGTTTTGAGCCAGTCGTTAGTAGTCATAGCTAGTACGACATCACTTTTGAAAAAAGCTTCACCATTTTGCTTCAGGCCTCATCTCAAATGGTCACCAGATCAATGAACCGTCAACTATGTGGACGACGCAAAAGAAAATGACCAAAGCCAATGTCATATTACATTGGAAATGGCTGGCGCGATATCGAGTTTGGTGAAAAGGTATATAAGACGAAGTCCTGGCATCTGCAAATGAAGTACAGAGTAGTTTCCGGTTCGTCACCAGCGCTTAGTTCCTACTTCGAAAATGCGGCAGAAAAATAAAAATTAGGGTCAATGGCACAAGCTCATCAGACCGACAAATAGCGGTGGATGACGGCTTTGTATCCTTAGGGTAGGTAAGGCTTCCCAAGATCGAATGAAGGGCATTTTCTGCGGTGCTATGGGATGCCTTAAACGGTTCATAAGCAGTTTGATCGATTCCTATTAGTGTGGTTTAAGGCCAATCAAATTCAGGAGACGTCGAGTGTTTACACCGCACCCAAGTTTAGAAAAGGTTCTTTAATAAGTTAATGTACACTAAAAATTTGACGATTTTAAAGAAGAGCTATATATGGTCAAGCTAGCCATTCTCTGAACGATTTCCTTCCCCAGATGGTCCAATTGTTGACAATACATATCTGAATGAATGTTCTTGCTACAGGAGAACAGCTCATAGTAGAGCATTCTCCCCCGATTCCTCCAAACACGCATCAATCTTGGCTTGGTCACCGTTTACGCCGGTTCGCCTCAATTCGTCCACAACCGATTTGATTGAGGTTGTCGTGGGTGATCCATTTTTCATCACCAGTCACTCTCTGCTTCATAAATTGGACGATTTGATTGCGATCCGGCAGCGATTCGTACGTAAATGGAATTTCAGTCTACATACATCAAGCTTCTTTTCGTATTCCGAATAGCCTCCCAGACTGTGGTTACATCTTTGAATCGACGAATCCAAAATTACGCTTTATTAACTGTTACAATATCAGGACTATACACAATGTTCTTCTTCTTCTTCTTTGATAGCGTTACACCCCATGAAGGACCAGAGCCAAGCTTGGCTCACCCATGTTGTGCGTGATTTTTTTTTTCCCTTGGTAAAAGGGACCTACAGTTTAATGCCGATTCCGAACGGCGTGAGTCGAGAAGCTCTTTCACGGCAAGTACACTACGGGGGGTTTTGCCAGTACCCCGCCGAGGAGGGACGCCGCGAAATAAACATTCGATGGCGTCGGTTTTATCGGGATCCGAACTCGCTCATCGTGCGTCAGAGTCCAACACACTAACCACTGCGCCACGGCGTCTTCGCCGTTCACTCCTTATAAAAAGCTTGATCATCTCAGTCCTCCTCTACGATGCAAAGGCTTGGACCCCAAAAAAAGTGGATAAGAAGGAAATCGTTCGTCTCGAATGTCTTTCAGGTCTCGTTCACTCTCACTAAGTATGAAGGAGAAGTTTCGAACGCAAATGGCAAGGACGGTATGGTGCCATCGGCTTAATTAGCTGTACCAGGAGACAACGTCTAGGGTAACTGATCATGTAAAGCCGGTGAACTACTAGTCCAAGGAATCTTCGGCAGCATGTAAGATTGTGCACACTGCTGGAAAAACCCTCAGCAAACTACGTACCGCACTAAAAGCACCTGGCTAAAAATTGAGCTTACAGAAGAGTCTTATTCGTTAAGCCCCAGGCTGACCACAATTTGTTAACCATATATCCAAATAAGTGTAGTAAGCTCATGTGCAGTAGCATTATTTTTAACCATGCAGCCCAGCATATGCAATTCAAACCTTACCAAATACAGCGTCAATGTTGTAGGAATTTCCTCGCTAATAAGCATTTTGCAAGCCAGAAAGGGGAGGGACACTTAGAGTAGCATTGGTTATAAACAATTCCATCAGTCCTTCCTTGTCCTACCGTATGAGAAAGGGTAGATTGACGGGTACCAAGTTCTTGGCAGCATCATAATCTTTGAGAAAATATAAATATCTCTGCGAGGCTAGTATTTATAAACGGATAAATTCCTGTCGACTTAAAATCAATGATCGGCAAAACAGCAAAACAATGGCGTTATCCTTTGCCGCATACGACGACGCCACTGTGGGGCAGAATGGCCTAATTGGTGGCAAAAAATCGAAAAATGCAATTGCCCATATGGGGCCATTGCTATTTGTTTTTAATAGTCAAAAAACCCACTGTTAATACTGTAAGAGTTTTAACCCGTTATCATAAATACATTTTGCATGACATGCATCGGCGCAAGCCATGATTGTACACAAATAGCTGGAGTTTATTGTGAAGAAGTTTGTAGTGTGTTTTTAATTGCCTGAAAAAAGGAGAGATTATAAAATATTAAAATTGTTGGTATGGAGCCTTCAAGTTCTGGTATGTGTTAAGCTATTTTAGGGTTTTTTTTCTGTGAGAAGGTGCTTTAAATTATGTAGAACGGTAATTATAATTAAGAACTTCACAATTACTTTTTTTTGCTTCTTTGTGCAAACATTGATCGGTTTAGTTGTGTTCCGAAGCGGTCCGAGGCATAATTTTTGTTGTTTATGATAGCATGTCTTGCCTATTCCTAGGAACTGTAAAAAAAAATTGCGGATTTTTGCGGTTTTGATTAAAAAGTTTCTTTCTAAAATGTGCTTTCTGACAATAAAAAAAATTGTGAGAATTTCTAAGATTTCTTTTAACCTTTAGGTACGAGTTCAAATACGATTTTTATAACCCGGAGGGAGCTTATTAATATAATGCGGTCAACTGGAAATATTAATTTACAAGCGCAATTCGTTTTTCTGGGAGAAGAGTTAAAAAAACGAACACGGAACTTCGATAATATAGGTTTAACTAAAACACTTTCTCACTTTAAATCTGAATACAAATCTCGTTGGGAAAAGGCTTTTCGGAAATTCGAGGCGTTCTCAAAAGCAAACGATTTATGGCTAGAGACTTCTATTTCTTTTCTTTGTTGCCCTGAAGAAAGGCTTAAGCGTGGTCGACCAAGTGTTTCATTTGATGAAAGTACTGAACGTACAAAAAGAATGAAAACAGCAAAATTAAGAGAGTCTACATCAAATTCTATGTTGCGTTTTGCTACTCAAATGAGCTTGAGAGCAGTGGGACAGGTTAATGCCTATAAAGTATTAAAGCAGATAACAACAACTACCCCTGACCGAGCAAAAAAATATAGGGAGTCATATAAGGAGTCACTCGAAACAAATAGTTGTAAAATGTCAGGCCAAGAAGCACTAGGGGTTGCAGTTGAAGCGCAACTATCTCGGCATCAGTATAATATTATCAGAATGAGTGCACCAGAAAAATTTCCTGCATATAAGGTCCTACAAGCTGAAAAAAAATAATGTTATCCACCCCCCGAATGCATCAAAGTTAGAGAAACTTTAGTAGAGGTTACCCTTCAGGCACTGCTAGATTTAACCACAAAGCGTTTGTTAGAATCGCAGAAGGAAGTTATTAATCTACTAACAACAGTTGAAATGGAAAATCTGAGCTTATTTTGTAAGTGGGGATTTGATGGAAGTTCGGGACACAGCTCCTACAAACAAGCTTTCCATGGTCGTGAAGCAACTGATTCTTCGGTTTTTATTACTTGTGTCGTTCCACTTAGACTTTCTTCCAGTTCCAAGGTTATATGGCAAAATCCACGCCCAGGTTCTACAAGATACTGCAGGGCATTAAAAATAGAGTTTGCGAAGGAATCTACACAAATGTCTATTGCAGAAAAAAATAGAGTTGAAAATGAGGTGAAGAATTTACAAAAGACAACAATGTTGATTGAAGAAAAACAAGTACAAGTCAGTCATACCTTACTTTTTACAATGATTGACGGCAAAGTTTGTAATGCTATAATGGAGACGTTATCAACACAAAAGTGTTTCATATGTGGTGCGTCATCTCGAAGCTTTAATAATATAGATAGTATGTTGACCAGGGAAGTAAAAATAGAAAATTTAGAGTTTGGCCTGTCCGTACTTCATGGGTGGATAAGGTTTTTCGAAAACTTACTTCACTTGTCCTATAAATTGCCTCTTAAGAAATGGCAAGCTCGTGGAGATGACAAGATAGTTGTTGCAGAAAAGAAAAAGAGGATACAAAAAGAGTTTAAAGATCGTTGTGGTTTGATAATAGACAAACCAAAACCCGGATTCGGGAATTCTAATGATGGTAATACGGCCAGACGTTTCTTTCAATATCCTGAAATTTCCGCAGAAATTAAAAAAATTGATGTTCATCTTATAAAAAAGATGCATACTATTATGATTGTGGTGGCTAGTGGCTATGAAATTGATGTAGAGAGGTTCAGAAATTTCGCAATTGATACTGCCAGATATTATGTGGAGAAGTATCCCTGGTATTACATGTCACCAAGACTTCATAAATATTTCATTCATGGACCGGAAATAATAGCCCATGCTCTGCTACCGATTGGTCAACTGACTGAGGAAGCTCAAGAGGCAAGAAACAAGGACTTCAAAAATTATAGAGAGCATCATTCTAGGAAATCGAGCAGAGGAAATACTAACCGAGACATTTTTAACTCTTTTTTGTTAAGTTCTGATCCCATAATTACAAGCATGAGGAAACTACCCGAAAAAAAGGAGCAACACCTGCCAATTGAAGCATTGGGCTTGCTTCAAGCTCCCCCGATTGACAAAAATAATTTTAAGGCTCAGGAAGATAGCAGTGGTGGAGAAGGTGATGATTTTGTATTAAATTAATGAAAAAACTATATTATGTTTTTCTTTTTTTTTTGTATTAAAATTTGCTTTGCTTTGTTTTTACTGAAAAAAATGATGTTTACTTATTTTTTACATAAGTTATAAGAACAAAAGATATATGTACTTGTTTGTATGCGTATTTATTAGCAAATTTGACAGCCATAAATGTTGATACACTGAAAACGGTAGGTATATTGATTTTTCAACTTTTTTCCTAAGTCAAAAAAAGTGGGCGTTTTGGTGGGCGTGATCATTGTTGGGCTTAGAAATATCAATGGATTGGTTCTGTAAACATTTCCAGAAATTTTCAGGTTCCTAGCTCTATTAACTGATTTAATGCCACCAATTAAGCCATTCTGCCCCACAGTGACGTAACTAACCAAGGCAGGTTGCCTTAATAAAGTATATTCATTGTCTACCACGGTAAGAGCTGATGAGACTGTCTAATTAGCTATTATCAGGTTAGAGCTGCTATCTGAAATCGGAACCTTCACCCTCAAGACAAAGATTCTTTAAAATGATACTATTATATTGCTTACTACCTCAAACATCCGATCAGCTTTTAGCTTCACAAAAATCGCCTTTCGCCCACTGTCTCCTTAAAACAAGCTCACAAGTTCACTCAAACTCGGATGCTGTCGTCATCCATCCCGTCGAGCTGTAAAATAAAATGAAATTCCATTTCATTCAATTTGATGGGAGATGTATGAAACTTCACAAAGCTGCCATAAACCATCGTATGCACCCAGTTGCCCGGCCACCCACTGCCAAAAAGGCGCAAAACCCCCAAAACACATCCTTTCCAAACCATCCTCACCATCAGCCCGCCAACCTCACAATCATTTCCATCAACCAAGCATACGTCCGCCTTCGAAAAAGGATACTCTACGTATACTCGTATAATGCACGTGCACTCACTCGTACCGAGATTTACGATTTTACGATTTCGCAAGAGGGAAATCAGCGACGAATCCTGCCAAGTACAAGAGCATAGAACATCGACTATTGAATCGACTTCGAAAGCCTGACTACGGGTACCAATACTCGTATGTTGGTGTTGGTTTCATGGCTGATGTCTGTGCCGATGGCAGTACAGCACTGATTTCCATTTTATTAGATCCGCAGATTTATTCCTGGAGCGAGAAATTTTATAGCCATTTTCGGGAGTTTAACGATAAATCATAAAATCGAGAAAAGTGGTCCTTTTCTGCGGCAGTCGTATGGCAAATACCATCCACAGGCAGCGCCCGTAATGTAAAGCCTATTTCCTTCGACTTTTTTTCTTTTGCTTCCTTGAGGGCTTTCAATGTTGCGAAACGACCAAATGTGGTGGGAATTGGGTGCAGGAGTGGGAGAAAGAAGAATGGAACAGTGGCAATTGAGCTTAAATTTGTTGATGAATTTCTGATGAGCGTCTAGGCGAGAGCACAAGGTCCGGGTGGTTTTACGATGATTTCCATCATAATGATATCTGGCACAGAACGGGTTGGTATATTGGTTTTAATAGCATGCTGAGAAGGATGGTTGCTCACAGACCAGGGAAACGGTCGTTGCAAGCTGTTGGGAATAATGGCTCACCAAGTTGTTAGATTGCTTGGAGAATGCAGTAATTACAAAAGTTTTGTGACAATTTTGGCAATATCTCAAATATATCTGTCGGAAATGAAATTATTGTTGTACTCATAGGACGGAGAAGGATACGGGAATACTGGTCAGCTGCTGCACACTCTATACGAATATATTTGGAAAGATCTACTACGATTGTGGGTCAGAATAGATCCAGGCAAGACAACTTTATACGGCGGCACCTGATGGACTTACATATGCACAGCATAAATGGGACATCAAATCACATAATCTAGCCGGCTAATTCACTGGTCTAAAAAGAATGCCATCGGTGGTAATGTTGTTCTCACAGTTATCTTTGAACAAATGTGGGCCATTGATTCTGCCGAACCATAAACCGTTCCAATGAGTGCTTTTTCAGATGCACTAGTTGATCTCGTGTTAACTCAGGTTGCTTATGAGACGAAATACGGCAGTTTTACATACTAACAATGGTCAATGGGCCGGATCAAGTTGTTACACTACCCGTGTCGAGGATCAGTCTGGCTGGGGGCCCATCTCAAAAATAGCCCAGTCGTTATCGGAGTATCCTGAGCACCAGGCGCACTCAGGATTACCCCCCCCCCCCCCCCCTGCGTACTGCGGATCTCTGCTCAGGGGTGGTAGTCCCTTTCTCCGCTACTCGTGGGATCGTATGAATAACAATAATGACAATAACGAAAATAACAATAATAACAACACAAACGAAAATAAAAAATCGGCAGAATGTACGGACACAAATAAAACTGCTAAGTCTCGGCGAGGTGCTGTGACATTGGCCTCCACAAATAAGCCTGGTCCTGCATTCTCAGGTAGCGGTACCAAGACCGACGCTCCTCAAGGTGCTAAGACATTGTCATACGCACAAAAGCCTGATCCAACACCCTCAGGAAGCAGTAGAAATGCTGCTATCCGACAAGGTGCTACGACATCGGCCCACGTAGGAAAGCCTGGTCCAACACCCTCAAGGAGTGGTCAAAGTACTGACGAACGGCAAGGTGCTATGACATCGGCCTCTAAGCAAAAGCCTGGTCTAGCACTCTCAGGTGACAATAGGGTGAGGAACACTCCTCGAGACCGACCCAGCCCTGGGTGCCCCCAAAACGCGAAACAAGGAACGTCGGGCGGCTAGTAAGTTACTGGACAAGCTGTGGGACGCGCCAAGAGATCAGCCCTCGGGAAGGAGAAAAAAGGCTCTTGATTGGGCGGAAAGTATAATCAGGAGCACTGGAAACTCAACCGCTAAAGACCTAGATAGCAAGCGCCAGAGGTCGGTTGAGGAACTTCCCTCCACCTCAAAGAAAGCGCGGTCACCCTGGACCCTTTCGTATCATCCATCATGCAGGATACTATCAGGACAGGATCAAGCTGATCTCCTTCGAAGACCAAAGGTCAATGTACCTCTTCAAGCTTTCACTCAGTAGAGGTCAACTTGAGGCTGTACCCTTGAGCCAAATCCCGAATAGACATAGAGTTAGAGCCATTATACCGGCCTATCCCGAGGATCCTAAGGAGATTTTGTTACTCACGCAAAACCGCAATCTAATCCCTAATCAAATCCCTACTAAGGATTGGAAAATAGCCAAGCTAAAGGATATAAAATGACCCTCAAGATTGATTACTATCATAATCAATCAGGCTCAGAATCTACAAAAAAGACGGGGAGGACTCAGTTAAGAGAGCCTCTGAAGTTGCATCAACCGACTCCGACGAACCCGGAGCAACCTCCTACTCTGGAGCCGATGATCACTGAGGAGTCCTCCCCCTCCGGCCAACTTGGTGAATCTGGTCAAGGATGCCGAGCAAGCAAATGCCAGACTAGTCATAGGGTGTGATGCGAATGCACACCACACGATATGGGGCAGCAGTAACATTAACGATCGGGGTGAGTCATTGTTTAATTATTTATTACATACTATCCTCATCGTCTACAATAATGGCTGTGAGCCAACTTTCAACACTAAGAATAGACAAGAAGTTCTGGATGTAACTTTTGCATCGCAAAACATCGGAATCGGCATTAAAAAAAATCACACACAACATGGGTGATTGAGAGAAGCTTAGCTCTGGCCCTTCACGGGCTGTAATGCCACCAAAGCAAGCAAGCAAGTACGAAGTCGATCGCGATGTGATTAATCTGGTCAGTGATTGATTGATCTGGTGACCGCCAGGTGCCTTTGTGTATATCGAGGTGCGGGAAGCGGGTACTGGCTAGGAGAAGATTTCGCCCCGTAGCGAGATCAATCAGCCTGTGTCCGTTATCGGATGTGGTGTCGTGTAGACTATGTTTGCCGATGACCCGTTCAAAGATACTTTCCTTACCCAGCTTAGCATTGAAGTCTCCTAGTACAGTTTTGACAATGTGCATATGTTCTGTATAGGAGATCGTAGAACTCATCTTTGGGGAAGTCATCCTTGTCTTCCATGGGGGCGTTGACGCAGATCAGCCTGATGTTAGAAAATGTAGCCTTGATATAGATCGTTACGAAGCGTTCGCTCACATGCCGAAATATTAGGACTTTTTGCGTTAGTCCACCTCGAAAAACAAATCCGCATCCGAACAATCGTTGTCCTCTCTCCCTATAGCAGTTGCCGTAGTAGATGTCACAATTTTTCATGCGCTTTATACCCGATCTATTCCATCGCATTTCCTGGATGGCGGTTAAGTCCGCTTTATAGCGAACTAGGGCGTCCGCAAGTTGTTCGGCTGCACGTAGTATGTTATTAGGTATCTCAGTTTTTAAAACAGGTAATTTACCATTAAGTACAACCACCCACCTTCAACCTGGAGAACAGGTCTCCAGATATGCTCTTGTAACTCAAATAATTCCCAGAGTAGTTCTTCTTACTGGAATCATAGACGCCGCTGTCATCTGTCCATTGTAGAGTTGAGGTACTAAGGACACAGAATACACCGTAGGTAGCATCCTGTCTCTACACACATACATACATACCTATACATTTTTACCTAGTTCGAAAAGATGTTAGTGCAACAAGAGACTAGTGACTGAATCCCTCATCCGAAGGCAAAAAAATAACAAAAACAACAAAATCGATTTTGTATTATAACAAATGTCGCTTCAAATTCGTTGCCTCATTTTCCCAGCTTTTTTTCCGCTTTACTTGTTGATGAGAACGAACTCTGTTAAGGATACAAAAAATGTCATTACTCTGATTCACCTTGCATCACTGCAATCGCATTTCTCCCCCTTCCCGCACGTCGACAACGTTGAACAATAAATACGTTTTCCTGTAATCGCAACTTTAACTCTCATAAAATTCTCCATTCAATCTGCTCCGACATAATGTCCTAGATTTCAATAATCTGATACCAGTCAGTCGTCTACTGATACCTTCGTCTGCCTGTCACTTACCACCCTGATTCCGAATCAGATATCTTCGAATGTGTTTCACTTGCAAATGTCTGTTCAGGATTCATCCCTCATTCCCATGCTTCCATCTTGCATTCACTATAACTAGGACTATTCACTTCCTGTACTTCGATTCGTCCTTTTTCTCTCCAAGCATCTTGCAATCTGGCCGGGCTTAGTGCAGCCGGTAACTTTGGGTGATAAGTGTTTAAATTACGATTTTTTCCAGCTTTCTATGTAGAGTATTGTCGTCGTCTATCGTTTCCGTCGTCGAATGAATAATTCACGAGGAATTTCAAAACATTTTCCAGTCGACAAAAGAATCTGTTGTTCTGGCAAAAACAAAAAAAAAAAAAAAAAAATAAGGACTAAGGAGCAACGATAACGACGAGTGGTGTATTGATTTCGAATAAATTTGTACTTCAAATAGGTATCGATTGCAGCATTACCACCCGTACTCCTTTAAAAGGATCTTCAAACTTTAATCGAACCATAGAAGAGAAAACGGATGAAGGTAGAGGAAATGGGAGTTTGTCAGATTAGTAGAGGCTATCTGCAGCTGCAGGCTTTGACCTTTTAAGACCCATCATCCGCTTGGAGATAGTCGTGAATGCATTTTTAAAAAGGACGAACGTAAATCACAGGCCCGCATCCAGAAATGTATTGTGTCTGATGATACAGCTCTCTACTTCCCATTCTCTATTTTTACACTTAGACCTCTATAATGCCTCCCCGTAGTATCCTGTGACATATGCATATGCATGCCTTACACAAACAGCACTATTGCTGCTCTTGGTTGTCGGTGGGGTGGTATACATAGTATTGTAGATCCTGGAAAAGTCGACTTTTTCATTTGAGAAAGGCAGTAGCGATAATGGGTTTTCCATGTCACAAAGGGATGAAATATTTGTAACCTTTCCCAGTGTGTTTGTCAGCTTGTAGAGGTATATGTACATGTAGGTACGTTCCAGAGGCGGAGACACGAGCATGAGGAATCATCGGTTTCAAAGCGGAAGCTGAAAATTGCCTTTCAGCAAAATCATTGTCTCTTGATTTATTTTTTCCATGCCCTGTTGTTGCTTTGCTTTGTTACTTTTATTTGTTTCCTATTTTAAAGCATTGGCATAGATACCTGCCTTCCTGTCTTCATGTTGTGTTGCTGCTACTTGTCTGTCCACAAATATTCTCTGCATAGAAGGCGGTGGAAGGCATGGCGGGCGGTGGTTTTAAACTTTTGAAATGGATACGAGCAGTCGATTGGATTCTGGTGAACGGGTGTGTCAGTAGGGGTGGACGAGTTTTAAGTGACTTCATTGGATTAGGGACGTTTGCTTTTAAGAGGTAAATACTTAATGCATCACGTTGGATGTCAAATATTGTGTCATTTAGCTTGGTTGTGACCAAGTGGTGTACGGGGGTATTTTATGGGATATTCTTGTACTTCCTTTTTGGAGTCCAATAGGATCTCAAGCAGGATAGGATTGCGTGGCTAAGCATCCTCTTCAATAGTTGCAGTGAGACTGCAGTGGTATACATACATGTATGTTTATTTATTCATTTATTTATTTATTTATTCATTCATCAATGGATACTCATCATTTGACTACAATTCATTCAAATCATTTACAATTATAAAACATTAAAAAAAAATCTAAAACCAAATCTGTTTATTTGAATGTCGACTTCTTTGCAAATTGAAATTACGGGTTCATTTTGCCCATAGTTCGTCCTATGACTAGGAATCAAAAGGAGACCGTCCTTGTTTCTTAGATTTCTCTCAGGAACATAAAAGAGTATAAGAGCCTGCAATCTAACTATACCTTCACTAATGTCCTTTACGAAAAGTACTCCAAGGGTTGCTCTACGACTTTTCAAAGATTTTAGACTTCTAGACTTATACGAAGAAGGCGCCGTGGCGCAGTGGTTTGGTTTGGACCCTAATACCACGATGAGCGAGTTCGGATCCCGATAACGTCAACATATAAGAAGCCTAGGCATTTCGCAGCATTCTTGGCGACACTGAATATGTGGTCGCTCCAATTAAGATTGTGAGCAACACGTATACCCAGGATGGAAAGCTTTTCGGTTTCTGAGATGCAAGTGCCATTCATGGATAATGGCTGCGGGCTCGTTATACGCTTTAACGACGAGAGACAGCATTGTGTTTTGGATGCATGGAATTCCACTCTATTATTTTTACCCCATTGGATTAAGCTATCGATATGGGAATTTAATTAGCTCAACATACGCTGCCGCTCACTATCTACAACCAAGGTGCAGGGTCGTAAGCTAGTGAACGAATTTGAGAAGCTGAGGGCACTGTCGTCAGCGAAGGAGTGAATTGGATTAGAAGAAACAGACAAGAGATCATTTATAAAAATAAGAAAGAGTGCCGGAGACACAAAACGGAGCCCTGGGACAAACCAGCATTTACAAAGTGAGTATCAGACTTGAATCTTTGACTTCGTACTATACGAGCTCAAGTTTATGTTGACACATCAAGATGGTGTAAAATTCCGCCTGGGAGTTACTAGGACTCACTCCCAGAACCTTCGAGATTTACCGATTTGATTCAAAGATGCCAGCGCCAATGCCGAAATTCATCTTGGAGCCATATGTGTACCACCTGAGTCCTTTGCCATTGAACAAGGGATCGCCGCTTTCCCAAGCTGTACGGTTTGGGGTCAGTATCGTGAATTTCTTGTCCAAAGTGAACGTGTGTGGTAATGCGTCCCAAACCGTGGTAATCATATCCAACCCAGGAAGGTGTTGCAAAATGGACATGTGATCCAAAGGTCTACATGTTAGGCCCATTTCTGAGAGAAGGAGCGGAGGTGCAGTGGAGTAAGTCAAGTCCGTGCCTTTTGGGCCGCATGGAGCAGGTTGACATAGCGCCAAGATATTCTAGTCTCTAAAGGCGTTAAAGTTTGACAAATGTTGTTTTTTGTTCAACTTTTGTTCACTATATGGCAGACGTATGGCTGTCCAGCTAAAAAAAAGGAAGTCACACAGGCAGAAATTGATGATTCGAAATTTTCATCAGCGGCATAAGGGAGAAAACTCGTTTAGCATCTGCCTGTAGAATTTCCGAATGACCATTGATGCTTGTGGACCCTTTCATATATCCTCGACCACAGCAAGGGTATTTTTGGCCGAATGAACAATACAGGGTCGGTTCCTTCTTACGACATCTCTTGATTCACTATGCATGAAAAGCTAAGACAATTAATTGTTCGCAAGCATAGTGCAGAACGTCCCACTTACCAAAGAAATTCTTGCCTGAATGTGACACTGACACACATTACCTTCTATTCCGGGCCACTTCGGCTGCCCGGTCGATGGTTATCTATAACTTTTCGCCATTTTTCGGATAACTACCCATGTAATTCCATGAAACTCTGTAGCTTATTTTCAGTGGCTGTTCAGTCGGCCAATTTTATACCATCAAGACAGTTTTTTACCAACAAGAGAATTTGGCAGATATCGAAACAAATGATAGTCAGACGGTCAAAGTTCAGACTATACGGTGGACGCATAAAAAACTTTCCAACCAAATTCCATCAATTTGTTTCAACGGTCGAGTTGTGCCCAGTAGAGAATCGAATTTACCAATTGGAGAATTTCTATCTAATCCTACCACACACTCAGCATTACCTTATTTGCCGTTAATTCACACTTTGAGGTCGTTTGATGAGGGTCACCAGCATTTGACCATGACCACTTTGTTGAATATTTTCATATATAATCCAGCACCCGTAAAAAGTCGCTTTGCAAATGGTTCGATATAGTTGCGTTTCAAAAGCGCTTCACATCTTTGCACTAATTCATGTGGCACCCAAACATCAAGGTTCCAAACTGCCAAGTAGTTGATGTTGAATGCCTCTGCTGTCTCCTGACAGCTTGCGTGCCAGTCCAGCCGACAAAAACGAGGTGCATCTTTTACACCAATATATGGGCATAGGATTCGAACATCAGAGGCCAACCTACTTCCCAAGAACTCAAGGGCTATAGGGCTACACAGAATTCATATTTTTCTATCTCTGGTATCACCAGATTGTGCAAGTTTGTGACGTTCAATATGAAGACAAATTAGCGTCCAGGTCAGACGCAGACAGGCTCAGGTCATATGTGTATGAAGGTACCTGAAGGAAAGACTTAGTACATGCTATCAGAACGTCATCAACAGCAGCTAAAGTTGGCTCAATTGTGACATCTAACAACGACACTGAAAGCAGACTTAGAAAAACTCTTCCCAACTGGCTCACTGGACTCAAAGTCTCAGACTTCCTTTGCGGCACAGCGAAATGTATCTTATATCTAGAAAGTCAGGAATCCATAGCCCATCCCGTGTTACGATGGAGAAAGGTGTTAGGTCAAAGAGTTATAAGTTTGATCACTACAAGTAGGTGCTTGCGGTTAGTATACTCAAACTTTACGTCTATCAAGGTTTGGCGCATTTGACTGATAGCGACATCGGCTCATTCAAGATGCCCTATAGCTAGGCTATAAGCGCCAAATTGCATCGGTCGTGATTTGCTACTGAGGAAAAGGAATTGTTTGTTTACTCGTAGCTTTTAAACGGTCGACATTTACTACTTTAAAGCTTTTGTTCACCTACGATCTTCCTGTTTAGAAACCAAAATCTGAAAATCCCTTTTGCGCTAAATCACCTAAATAGGCTTAGCAGTAATCCAGCGACGTTCAAAATTCCGCCAGGATTTTCTCACAACCATTCCGTCAGACACGCCCGCATGTCGTCCTTATTACCCCATCCTGCCTCCTGGGGGAAGCTTTGTCGGTTCGGCGTATGAATTATCACGTAATTTCGGTCGTCGTCGCTTCTCGAAAAGAATAAACGAAGACAATAATCGTCGCCAAAAGAAAAAGTCGCCAAACAAAAGCGAACAAATCTATTTTAAGTGGAATAATCCGCTTACACGGCTATCCCGTATTCGACTAAAATACAATTTAAGTATAAATAATGACACAGCAAGGACATGTTTCCGGTAAACTTTTTCGGCGTTCAATTTCATAAACAAAGACCGCTCACCACCGACCACGACTGCACTTAATCCCCATTAATCTTGCTTTTGTTTTGTCTACGTACATACGAGTACGAGTCCTCGTACGAATCCTGGGGGTGTGTAAAGTCCTCGTGTATACGGTTGCTATTGTATGCGAGTGAAGCTGAGAAAATTGCAAGGAAACATGTTAATCCTTGTGGAATTCCCCCCGAATAGATTCGACAGTGACGGTTTTATCGAACCCAACCATCCTAACCATCTCATAACTCACGTTTCATGCTTAGTTCAGTACCATCCCCGTTCGGTACTGCTGTGGTTCGACGCCTCACTTGTTGTTCTGTCAATTTAATCTGCCACACACTGTCGCGCTGTCAATAATTTTCTTCGGTGAAAATAAAATCAATTTTCTGTTTTATTTGATTTTTATGGAAAACACTTTCGATTTGGTCGTGTATGGCTTTTTGGCGGTCTAGCTATGGGCGTGTACGATCACACCCCCTTCGAAAATCAGTCGATGGAAAATCGTATGTGATTTTGAACCCCCACCACCAACAACTTGGCATCGCCAGAAGAGGAGCTGGTTGAGTGCATAAAACAGAATAATCAACTTGACACAATATCTATCGATGGATACGAGTGGAGTGAAAACACACCGGGTATTTGTATATCGGATGCTGTCGGGTGGTTCTACTCCATCAAATTTTGTTTTTTTTTTTTATTTTTACTGCAATGTTGCGCGAGATTGGTTCGATAGTGTTTGGGGGAGAGGAAGCGATTGTTTTTGGAAAGGGGCAAAATGCAAATTTGTAGAGTTCAGGCACTCGTATTTTGATTGATAAAAGCAATTCGCCTATGCACCGATGGGGAACGGGAAAGAGTATTTGGCAGTCACTACTGTCGCCATGCTTTATGCTTTGGGAATGTACTACACGGAAGCAACTGAAAAGCGGTAAGTCAACGGGCTTTCAGAACAACGAAATGCGGAATGGTTATTCAATCCTCTGCTTCGTGGCACTTATCTTGGGACATTGAAAAATTCCGACCGCACGAGAATTTCAGTTCCGGACAATATTTCGAGTATACCAAGATGCACGTACCCCCGCATGAATGGTGTGGATCTGATTCCCAAAAAAACCGCTAAATACCTTGTCATAATCTTAGAGTCTAAGCTTAGCTGGAAAGAACCGAAAAAGTGTAAAGTGTACGGAAAGATATGGGGCTTAAACCCAAAAGTGGTATGTTGGTTGGATACTGCGGTGGTAAGACCTATGCTAGTCTATGGTCCGATTATCTGGTGGAAGGTACTTGAGAAAAAATCCCATATTCAAAGTGTTTCAAGGGTTCAGAGGGCAGGTTGTCAGGCGGTAATTGAATCTATGAAATCCACACTATTGGCGACTCTTGAAAGAGAGCTGAACCTTCCACCTTTAGACATACATACATAAACTGTGAAAGCATCGAATCCGGCCTCTGGGCAATGAGTCCTCATGGCCACGCATTGGTCTTGGATCGAAACGGACTATATCACCCCACTTCCTTGCTGCGAGAGCAGATTCTCTATCAGAATTCCTTTCAGTGAGGAATGGACCAGTGGTATGGTACGCGCGGAAAATGAACTCGCAATCTACACCGACGCATCTAAAACGAATACCAGTACAGGAGCCGGGGTCTATTTCGAATCTCGTGAAACGAATGACTCCTATAGGTTTCATGATGTAGCGTTTTCCAAGCTAAGCTCTTCGCAATTAAACAGTCAGCGCACCTGATTCTTAGACAAAACCTCTCAGGTAAAAGAATCAATATCTATGTTGACAGTTAGGCAGCTAACGAGGCTCTGCAGGCAACATGGATAAGATCCAAGCTCGTAAAACTCTGGAAATAGAGGCAAGAGGAGATATCAGATGTCAGTAAGGTAACCATCTGCTGGGTACCATGTCATATGAATATTTCCGGAAATGAGAAGGCGGACAAGCAAACTATAATACAAAACAAAAACAAAATGGAACCAATGGTAACTTTCAGCGGCATACTGCTGAATGTCAGAGCATTCTAGAGACTTCCGAAGGGGAAAGTCTGACGGCGAACATTCAAGAAAGTGGATCGAGGGCCATATACGCGGGAGAACTCGCCCTCGGGAGCATTCAGTTTTGAGAATTCAATAACGAGTGATCAGTAAAAAGTTGTTGTTTATCGCAATCCAGTGATCCAGTGACATATTTCGTAAAAATATGTACATGCGTAACGGCAAAATCAACATGGCCTATAGTCCATTTTTTTTTTTTTTTTTTTTTTTTTTTTTTTTTTTTGTTTTTTTTTTTTTAGAAACTCGCGCAGGTTCAAGAGTTTTCTTATATTCCCTTATGATGTGTTGTTACACACACAACCTGAACGGAGTGCAGTGGCTTGGGTGGTTGATGTTCGTTCACTACTCTCAGGGGTGGTTGTCCTAGACCTAGATAGGACGAGATCCGACCGAATTCCGCGTTGGTTATAGTCCGTAGTACTTCGTTCAAGCACTTTGGTATTGCATACGCATAGGATGAATTTCAGTTGACCATATACTGTGAGTGTTATGCCTGCAGGCAGTAGGTCTGGTCGCTTTCCATTCACAACTGCGTTGCATACTTTTTGTCCGTATAGGAATTACTTTTACTGGGCTATGAAGCGAATTTGAATTATAGACCTTCCGATCGGCGGGCGATGATGTTAACCGCTGCACCACAGCCACCCCCTATGATAAGAAAAAGACAGAAAATCTGCTAAAGTTCAGTCGTTGGAATATTCGATTGGCAGTCGGTGGCCCCAATGGGCACTGCGTGATATCCTAGCGCGCAGCCACACTAGATCTGTCTCACAATAGTTTCTGCGGAAGCTGCAGGGACGAAGAGGAAATAGAATCCATTCGTAATCTACTGTGCGAATGCCGGCACTAGCCCAAAAAAAAGGAACATTTTTTTTGAAGTCATCTACTTTCCGAACTAAAAGAGGTAAAAAACATTGAGCTGAATAGACTATTGGAATTTCTATCTGCATCTAGGTGGTTCAGCTCAACGAACAACTTTTAGCTTTCTTCGGGTTAAACTTTAACAGGGCACAATGAACTCCTTGTTATCTATGTGAGCCTTGACCTCTCGTCAATAGGGCACCCATTCACCTAGCCTAACCTAATAAAAATCATCACTTATATCACTTCGAACTGAGTTATTAAATTTAAATTTGAAACGCATGTGGACACATATAAAAACCTCTAAACAGAGACAGAGAATTTAAATTTGACTCATCCGAGACGGCCTACAGCAGCAATGAGGAAACTAGTATTCAAAGATCATCGCTATAGGTAGAGAAAGATTTCGCAAGATTTACCTACCTACCGTCCTCAGTCAAGAAGGACTCCCGAAATTTATCGTCTGTTTTTCTTAGCATTTGGCTTTTAATTGTCAAAGGAAGTATAGAAAAATTTAAATAACGTACACAATTTGTATTGAGGTTGATAAACTCATACTTGCCATTTACTCCCTATTTTATATGGTTGATGACTAAACGTATATTTTAAGTAGTCCATACGGGGTGACCAATATGGAGTCAATTTTTCGAACAACTGGCAGCAAATGAGTCAAAATTATCGATACAGACGAGGGATTTGATTTATCCCCTTTTAAATAGTCGAATAGCATAAGATTTCATGCTAAAAGACTAACAAAGGCCTCATAGGAGTAGCATCTGCCGACAGGTGCTGGTCCGCTAAAAACAAAGCGAGTAAGAGCTTTTGCAGCCGAACACCTTGGAGCCACCTCCTCGTGGTACCATCTGGAAATTTCTTGACCATGAAAATTACTAACGGAAGAGGTCGAATAGCGAGCTTCCTGTCCCACAAAAGAGGACCAATGTAGGTTGGGGTATGGTCTAGCAAACCGTAACCGGAAAACCCCAAAATTGCTCAGCAGCAACCACAATTCTCGGATAAAAAGAACCCGATTAATGTTGACGATCTTTGCAAAAAACGAAAAATGGACAATGATTTTAAGCTCTGTAGCGAGTCTATGAGGCGTTTGCGAGTATTGAGGTGGAGGCGGCGAAAATTGGTTTGGCATTAAATGAGGGCAAAACTAAATATATGTTGTCATAAAAAAATTACGCTCACCCCGACGTCTTGGCTAGAGTGTTTGTAGTGGCAGATATAAATTTGAGGACTCTATACAAGACCCTCGTTATCCCGGTCTTGCTGTACGACGCAGAAGCATGGACACTATCAAAAGTGGATGAGGAAGTCATTGGCCGTTTCGAGAGAAAGATTTTGGATGTGATTTTCGGACCTACATATAAACGCAGTCGGGCGATAGAGGAAAATGTTCAATCACGTGCTTTACGGGTGTACAGCGCCAAGAGTCTAGTCAGGCGTCTACGTATTCAACGCCTAAGATGGCTAGGCCATGTAAAGCGAATGAACACCACAGCGTACACAGGTTGAAGGGGACCTCAACCCAACTGGGTGTGCGGCAATGGAAAAGGCAAACAAAATATCGTGCTAGTTGGAAAGGCATGTTGGTTGATAAGAAGATAAGAAGAAGAAGGTGTTTAATTCACTCAAGCTTGAATCGTTTACTCAATAGATCAGTTATAACAATCGTAAAATTGTCGAAGCCAGCAACAAACTTTTTTCGCCGAACACGAATTGTGGTAATAAGCTTAAATATTTTCATTTCATTAAAATTTCATTTTCATTTCAATAGTTTGTATGCATTGTTTGAGTGTAGGCCACACTATAATCAATTGGCAATACTCATTAGACATGAATGACTTCAACACATATCACTAGTCATACGTAAGCTCTCAAAAATAGAACACCTAAAAACAAATTATCAAAATAATCACACATTTTATTGCTGAGTCGTTTTTATTCGTTATGTTAATCAATGGTTTTTGACCTACTGCAGCAAATCGTATTGTACATAATGTCGTTTAAACAACTAATAAAAATGCACTCAAAATTCCCTAGTCAATGGCATTTACGTTCCATCTCGAATGCCCCTAAGCTGTTTATAGGCACTTTGCAGTTAAAGTCACTTTAAAAGAACATTTTAGTTTTAATTTTCCATCTATCATTGCACTCGTAAACCAAGACTGAAGTGTCAGCAACCGGTAGAAATTAAACTATCTTCCTGACCCATATACCGATCTTCACCTCCTCACCCAAGACAAGGTACGGTAGTCAAACGTAAAGTTTACAACCGATAAGGAAATCATATCCAGAGCACTTCCTCCGCATAATGCGAAGCCATCGATCGCATCACCTACGAGCTTATGACCACAAGCACATGCTCTCTAGCTCCAAAACTCCATAAGCACAAATTCATTGCCTATCTTTAAATTTACGACCGCCATAATAAAATACAACATTTATTTAAAAACCTACGAAAGAAAAAAAGCTATAAATGCACGGCACAGTCCTCCAGTTCTTGAACGCGACCGCAACCACAGCCATAGCTATTCGTCCGACGAGAAAACCCCCCATTGGTACGAGCACATGTAAATAATGTTCACTGTTGAATGAGAGAAGCGTTTCGTTTCCCGACAGGTTCCTTACCGGCAACGAATACTTCTTGCCACCGGCAACCAGAAAAAGCGAATTGGAATATGGCAGACTCGAAAAATTGCGGTTACGGCTCGGGGAGCACTAAAAATTCTTTCACAATGGAACCACATCGAACTACCGACAAACAGAGCTCAACTGTGGTTTACTCGCCTCACAACATGCAGAGAGCAAGAGATAAAGAAAGAGTGGGCATCAGCGGCTTGGACATCACCCCCAAATGCTGCGGTGGAGTGTTCGCTGTGTTATTTCTCTCTGCCCCACAATTCCTGCGGAAGAATCCTTAGACAAAGCATGACTTTTCATAATATTTCCGCATCATAAAGCTTTGAAGTAATTTTCTGCTCGAGATGCTTTCTTAGCGCAGAGCAGCTCCAAAATGAGCATGATGTAGACAGGAATTGGGAGCAGTAAAACGGAGAAGTAAAACAAGGAAGCAGGAGGACCAGTACTACGACCAGGAGGTATAGCTCGTCGTTTATATTGTCTTTGCCGTCATCCCCTCACTGGCATAGAGAGAATTGCCACTACTTTTCGAGATATTGTTGCTTCCAAATGGACACACAGTCAAGTCGGCAAGCTGGAACTGCCACTTATCGTAGTCGTGAGGACACCATTTTTGCCGTACAAACTGTGAAGGAGCAGAAACCGCGTCTTAACGCCACAAATGAACAATATTTGCAGACAACTGATATCGGCCTGTTTGACTTTGTAATGGCCGTGGGCTGCGGGGGTAGACCATCTCGAGGGCACTTTACTAAAGAGTCGTCCCGGACGCATTGTGTCCTGCCGTTAAAGTGCCTCGTGTACAGAGCAATTAACGCAATTCTATTCGCGTCGTATTTACGCACTGCTACGTCGGGGGCATTTTTCGTCGTCGGTGGGTAATTGGAAAAGTATGGAGACTCGTGTTGGAAATGTATGAAGTCCTTAGGGTAATGAATAAAGAGGGCAGTATGAGCAGAAGTTCGTTTATTTTGTTTAAAGTATGAACGCGAACTCTAGGAATTTTCGCGTTAGATATCGCTGTGGATATAAATCAGCTTAATGGTGATGCGTTTTTTGTCAGAGGAGTTCAGGTTTTAATTATAACTACTTGACTAGCGGAGCTAGGCAAAGTGGGCCCACGCCTGGCTGTTATAGACAGATTGGATTGGAGCAAACGAAATTCTGCTAATTTTGTAGATAACGGTCACCAAAACATTTAAATTTTTCTAATTGTGTACAAATTGACGGAGACAGTAACGATGGTATCTCTATGTGTTATAAAAGAACATATCAATGAGTTATTGTCATATTGCAACCGGTAGAGTATCCAAGCTACCCTTGTAGAATTGAAAGGTGTGTTGTGGGCAAGTCCCCGTTTCGTTACTCTTAAGTGTCACTGCGTGAAATTCCCTCCTCGGCGGGCTCACTGATATCTAGCCTGAGAACCTGCTCGGTGCCTCGCTGCTAACGAGTGCCTCGCGTTGTACATTCATTGCCCCAGGCGTTGGTTGGTAGTCAGTCCTGGCTTTAAGATGGTCACCGCCCTCTGACAATAATCGTTTGCATACGAACGACTTCTGAGTCCGCCGTTCACTCACAGCTTTCTTACTGTGCACTTCACCAATTTTTCGGCATATTTTTTCCAGCGTTTTTAACTTTTTTAAAGTTCGAGGGGTGACAACTAAGGGCCGGGAATTCGGCCATAACTTGGGAACTGGCAACACTGCATCGTTCGTCAACATTTCTTTTTGTTTTCTTACAAGGCTGTAGTCGATAGCTCGTTTTGTTTAAGTTTTGTGCGTATTCTCGAAAAAAAAAACTTTTTCAGTGGCGTCGTAAAAATGAGTAACTCACGTTTCTTGTCCCGCCTTCAGAGCGACGGTAGAGACTGAATGAATCGGATAGTCATTGGACTTGGAGGAAGGAAATGTTGATGGTTTTTTTTTTTTCCGACATCCGCGGCGTCATTCATCGTGAATGTATTCGTATCGATCAGACAGTGACTGGGCAGTTCCATGTTGGTGCCCTGAAGGCTGTGATCAAGGATTTTCCGTATGCGACCCGAGCTCACCAAGAAGGGCTGGATCTTGCACAATGAAAATGCGCCGGCCCTCAACGAGGGTTTATTGTACAAGAGGTGTTTGCTGTTGGTGGTTTGTTTACAAATTCTCGGAAATTAACTGCCACACCTGGCCAGGCAATACAGCACATCTCTAAATAAGTTATTGAGCAGGTGCATTATTATGTTGTGCTGGGTACCTGGGTATAGTGATATACATATAGAGCAGTAAAAGTAACTTCAAATTGAATACCCATGTGTATACCATACTTTTGTTTTGAATGTTCGTTACAAAAATGTCGTTGCTCGTTACTTTCATAGATGCACAAAAAACAGTACAATGAAGAACAAGTCCGGTAGCGATGACGAGACGATACTACAAACCGTTTGACGCAAAACACATTGTATTGCTATCAGTACTCAAAACAGATACACACATCAAACAGTATAAGTCAGAATAAGTCAGGTGAGGCAGTTTGAATGATACGTACCGATCGACGACTGTATCCCAGATACCATTCTACCCAAAATACCCAAAATACATGAATGGTTAGCGTATCGATAATGATACTTCGTTACTCAGTAACGAATACATATGATTTGCCACAGCATTAGTGATATACCAGGCAACTGTGAAGCAGACGAACTAGCCAAAATAGGCACCACACTGGAGCTCTCGACTTTTAGAGGGAAATTCCACTCACCAATAGACAACTAACCTCGAGACAAGCACTGCAACAGGCCAATGCGAGATGGCGTGTCCTTGAAGGATGTCAAGGTACAACCGCAACAAATACGCAGGCAGTATGTAAGCAGCCTAACGACCATCCTCATCCGTGCACCTATTGCCATATAACGACTATTGCAAAAGGTGCAGGGCTGAGAAAAAGGAAGAATTTCTATCCCACCTCCCCTACAATTGACCTACCCTAATCTCTTCAAGAAGACGATTGCTGGGAGAAGGAATACTTGAACCCTTTCGACCCGGCTTTTGGGGGACTGATTCCGGACAAGGTTTGTGATTTCCATCTGATTACAACCTTCAGAAGACATGATCCAGCAGAAAAAAATGTCAGTAGGTTAGAGGGCGCAGTGGTTAGTGTGTTGGACTCTGGCGCACGATGAGCGAGTTCGGATCCCGATAACACCAACGCCATCGAATGTTTATTTTGCGACGTTCCTCCTCGGCGGGGTACTGGCAAAGCCAGTATACTTGCCGTGAAAAAGCTTCTCGAGTCACGCTGTTCGGAATCGGCATTAAACTGTAGGTCCCTTTCACCTGTGTGAAAAATAAATCACACACAGCATGGGTGATTGAGATAAGCTTGGCTCTGGTCCTTCATGGGCTGTAACGCCACCAAAGAAGAAGAAATACTTTCATCCCACACTAAGAGTATGCACTGACGTAGCATAGCACCCCGTGCGCTAGGTACCTTATGTCGCACCAAACAGTCACTTTGAGGTGATGCTTCATATGGATTCCAAGTGCCGCAGAAATGCGAATTTCATGCGAATCACTTGATGGTCGGCAGGCAACATTTGGTGAATGGTTTGCACTTTGTAAAGGATCTTCAACTAATTCTATGCGATAAATGTCTGCTTATGTGCCTGGTTTTCTCGTCGATATGTATGGACTCCCCAAGAGGGCTCTATTTGTACCCCAGACATAGTGCAGAACAACAAGGTAAACAAAGACAAAATATACTGTGCCAGATAACAGACTGGAAATATATCAAATAAATAGTACTTGTAACAATAATTTTGTGTTCTTCACATATTTCTCGCTCCACGGCTTACTGCCAAGTAATTCTCCAACATCTGACACGGGATTGAATCTCGACAACAGCCATGTTATCGAAGGTGTTTTTCATGGTGCTTCTTCTCAGCGGGGTTCTGACAAAACTCCCTGTAGTACAATTGTCACAATCTCCTCTGCAAATGCCCAGCACTGGCAAGTCGCAAATTCTGCGCAGGTTCGACGACCTCTCCAAGGTAGCCAACCTCGGCTTGGTTAACATAACCAGTTTTCTTAAAATCACAAGTTGGATTCACATCCTTACGAGTTATGTGGCATCAAAACGGCAAGCGCTAATTGTAACCTGACGCGCATAATCAAGTAGCCACCTAAATCTACCTACCTAAATCTTCTATTCGAACTGACAAAGGATTTGTTTAGAAGATACATAGATACAACAAGTTGACGTTTTTACTACCTCATTCTCAACAAGAAACGTCCCTAAAGTTCTAAGGTACTCGAACTTGTTTTATCATCAATGGTTGGAAACTTTATAAAAAACCAAAAGTTTACCGGTCTGTTAAAGAAGGTGGCTGAAGGCAACTTGCATTTCTGAAGGTACCTTAAGCCCCAACAGGTAAGGAAAGCAACAGTGCAGAGCATTCATGTGGAAAATTTGTGTAAATTTTTTATTTCAAAATATGCCTCGGCTTGTGTGGACCTCATACTTGACTAGATAATGTCGGTGGCCTAGTAGCAACTTCTTGAACCCTTCCACTTTATCTACATAAGAATTTTGTTTCAACTAAGTGTTCTCATCAATTTCTTCCAAAACTGCCACGGAATATTCTAATTTAATTTTGAACTTTCCTCAATCGAATCCTTTTTCGTCTGACAAATGACGCAACCCTTTGCAACCCCATTACAAATCACAGTTTCACATTTATCGGATCGTTAACTCGACCGACCTTCACTCGACATTGGCATGACATGTCACATTGCTGACTTTGAGTAAATTAAATCTAGGACACGCAGCACATCCTATCCATTTCTATCCTTCAAAAAAGGGTTTCCTTTGAGGATTTTCAGAAATTTCAGAAAATCATAAATACCTCCCGGGACGTACTCATCCATCCATACATGTGTACATATGTGTCTGGTTGATGCTGTCAGATATGTCCTGCTGCCACCAGAACGGATGGACGGATGACGAGTTATAAAGTTTCACTTTAACCCGTCTACGGTACATGTGTGTATGTGTGTGCTGGACGCACATGAAGGATGACTTTTTGACATTTTAATGAGAGCTTCCGATGATTGCCGCAAATTAAACTTTTCCCAACGCACGCCAGGCCGAGATCCGGAAGCTAGGGCTCGCACTTTTATTAGGTCCCGAGCTTCAAAGTTTGCTCATTAAAAATGAATGCCAGGATGAGGGACGGGCGTGATGAACAGCTCTGCGGTCACACTTAATCCCGTCGGGGATACTCTGAGTCCGAAAGTCACGTGCTAATGCCGCAAAATATAATTTTCATATTTCGCTGTTGCTATTGTTGGCAGCAATGTATATTTGGGCAGGATTTATGGCAAAATGATTCAGTGGCTTTGGTTCCGAATGCGGCAGAGGTCGCTGTGACTTGTCGAGCACGGGATTAATTTGATTTGGCCAATTTTATGAAGATGGGGAGAGTACGGTTAAACGTTTTATGGATTATCAAGTTGACGACGAAAATGTGCAAAATGTCCTTAAAGGATTCAAAACAAAGTTTTCCGCAAGTCCTTCAGATTAATTTAATATTTTCCGAGATTTAATTCCTACCACTTGCTGCGACATGCATCTTCATAACAACTCGCATGTCGAAGCAAAGTGTTTAAAGTGTAATCCTTTGTTAATAAGAGAAGAACTTTCATGGTGTGTAATCTGAGTTTGCTTCATCTCCAGGCGAATTTCTGCTGTCATGTTAATCCAACAGAGGGGAGCCCAAATACGGCTTTGAATATGTAAGAAGGCACAAAAGACAGCAGAAAATGAGATAAGTACCTATCATACTGGTTGCAGGATGGCAGAAGAGCGAAAGTGTTGTGACGTTATGCTGTCGCTGACAAAGTTGATGAAGGCGCGGTAGAAGAATGACGCCTTGAGTTTTGAAAACTGAGTTGTGAAACGAGCGGGAAACTGTTGCTAATGAAATTCCATTCGAGGTGGAGTTGACTGAAGTGTTTCTTTGTTTTCGGATTGTCCTTTGCAATGGTCGGGTTTTGTCAGAAGGCAATTGAAATTTTTCACAAGACGATGCAGATGGGGGTGCTCATGTTATGCCAAAGTTATTACGAGTGAAAGACATGTGTAACGAAGTGAGATTCTATTTGGAAAGAGACGAATGGGTGCCAAAGTTCATAGGATTACAGTGAATTACAGACATTTGGGATCTGATTTTTCTCCTTGAAGCTACTGCCAAGTACCTTTCCTTGTAAATATGTATGTACATATTGTTACGGAGACACGAACCGGCGGTCATATTGGAAGTTCGAATGCTCTCGTGAAGCTGAAAAAGAAATAGTGATGACTTTCAGCGGCATACTGCTGAATGCCAGAGCATTATAGAAACTTCTGAAGGGGAAAGTCTGACGGCGAACATCCGAGAAAATGGACCGAGAGCTATGTGGGCGCGGGTACTCGCCCTCGGAGGCATTCAGTTCCCGGGATTCAGTAACGAGTGATCGGTATGTAATCAAGCCATCTAGCGAGATGTTAAGCGCACAGATAATTGATCCGTGATGGAATAGTAAAGTGTGTGTAAAGGTTGTAACAATAAATAAAGGTGAAGTGCTCAGATAATTGATCTGATTCGAAATAATAAAAGTATGTGTGTATTGGATTCGAATAAAAAGTGACAGTTGTAGTTTGTCGCAATCCAGTGAAACGAACCCAATTCGGACTCGATTCGAATTCTTTGTAACAATATGTATAGGTGGAATGTGTATGTGTGTATTGACGTTACAGTCGATGGTGATATTGGGCCTAAACCAACAAGCGACTTCAGTCAGCACGATCTCTTGCCAGCGGTATCTAGTTACGCACACCAAGTTGGTTGAGGTCCTTCTCCACTTTTGTGCGCCATTTGATATATTTGATATTTGATATTTTTAATGAGCATTGTCGCAATGGCTCGGATTCAAAGACTCTCTGGACCGGAGCTGTGCTGTGCCATATGCCTTACATGGCATAGCCATCTTAAGCATTGTATTCCTAGACGCTTAACCAAGCACATGCCGCCATACTGAATCTTATACCCAGACGCCATCAACATAAACAGGACCAAAGACCGCACGCAGAACTTTTCTCTTGTTTAATCTCGGAACTAATGTTGCTCGTACTAGTTGTTGCAGATTCGAGGTAGACGAAGTCCTTGACTACCTCGAAGTTCTTGCTGCCCATTGTGGCGCTCTGTCCGAAACGTCGATATTGTGTGTCCTTTCTTAATAGCAGCATATACATATGTACTTCGTTTTGCCCTCATTCACCGCCAGACCCATTTTAGCCGCCCACCTTCAATGCCGGCAAGCGCCTTATTGACAACCCGCTGTGTTCGACAAATCACGTCAATATTGTCCGTGTAAGCTAGCAGTTGAACGGATTTTTGTTAGATTGTGTCTCTAGTGCTGACTTGTGAATTTCGCACGATCTTTTCAAGTATAATGTTAAAAAAGTCACATGACAGCACGTCGTCTTGTCTAAAACTTTTTTGACATTGAAGGTCTCGGTAAGTTCGATATTGACATTGATGGAGCAACGAGCATTTTCCATCGCCATCCTACAAGATCTGACGAGTATGGTTGGGATGCCAAAACTCGACATGCCTCGGTATAGCTCATTTCTATGCACGCTATCATATGCGACCTTAAAATCGACGAATGGGTGGTGAGTGTCGATCTGTATTTCTTGGGTCTTTTCCAGAATCCACCACAGTGTGAATATTTGGTCTATTGTGGACTTTCCTGGTTGACAAAGACCTATTAGGTTTCTTGTGGATCGGGCAAACAACAGCCCAGCCTGATCATTCCCAGCTGTTCTAAACAGTTCCGCGGGTAGCCCGCCCGCTTCAGCAGCTTTATTTGACTTTAGCCTTGATCTTGACCTCGCCATAGCCGGGGGGCGGCAGTCCGAACTCTCAGAGAGTTTTTGAGACATTCGGTTTGTAACATTTCTACCGGTTTGTTGCGCTTGTAGTTTTGCGGGGCCAAATACTGGTGTTTCTTCTCGACTCCGTCCTTCTTTCGATATCCGGATTCTTAGTACAACAGGAAAATGATCCGTGTCAGTATTGGCACCATGGAAGCTTCGAAAATCGAGAATTCCGGAGGAGTGCGTGACGTTGGTCGCAATGTGATCAACTTGGTTGACGGTTGATTGATCAGGGGAACGTCAGGTCCCTTTATGGATGTCGAGGCTTAGGAACGGCGTACACACTAGAGAGAAGTTCCACCTCGAGGCGAAGTCCACGAGTCTGGGTCCATTTCCGGATGTGTTGCCGTGCAGGCTGTGTTTTTTTCCAAACTACCGGCTTTCACCCATTACTTGAACTGCCGCTTCATTTCTGGCATGCAGTGATAAACCCATGCCTCATTTATGGTGACAAATCGCCTAATTAAATCGGGTGCAATTGCTTTTGATCGGCATTCATCTTGCGATTTTCCCTATCACCCAACACGATATTATGTAGACTTAGATGGTAATGGTTTCCGTTGTGGCTACGGTTGTTGGCCGTCCGTCACGTGGACCAGCTTCGAGTGAAGTGCGACACATTTTAACGATAAATTTTCACCAACTTTAGATGAATTCGCTAAGGAGTTAATCCATCCAAAATGATAAGATGTCATTCGTTAGTGATTCATCCAAAATGATAAGATGTCATTCGAATGACAGAATAACTCGGGAGTGAGACCCTTTATTTCGATATACAAATTTACGCCCACAATCATGGGATTCCATGGCCAAAAATGCGGCGCAGCAAGAAGGCCAAAAATGAAATCACCAAATTAGAAACAACTCATTAGAACTTTAATCCAAGTGTTCTGGCTCAGAAGGAGAAGGAGTTTCACCATGTTTAGGGAAGAACTGGACAAATGCTCTTTCCAAACGAGCCCGAAAGTGTAGGATAGATAGATAGCTCACCCAATGTTCAATGATCAGTGGTGAAGAGATACAGGAGCGTTTAGGGGTAATGTCGCATAGAATACTCGTTGCTCTCAAGAACGGGGGGCGGACAACCTAGAGCTGGATGCGAAACGTGTAGTTAAGTAAGTCTCCGCCGAATTCTTGATACATTATTTTTGACGAAACACGACATTTTTGCACTACTCTTGCCTCTAAACAAGTCAAGTCGTACTACCGATTCGCCTTTCGTCCTCTGTTGATCATATCAGTGGTGGCGTCCACTTCGCAATTGAGGAAACATATAGACCTGTTAAGGCTCTTAAAAAAGTTGTTAAGTCCATCCCAGTTGGCTTTCTCTTATTGCCGAACCGTCCACTTGGGAGGTTTTCTTTAACTACCTGACTCGAGGACGAGCCATGCCATGGAAACCATCGAAATCGTGCTGGATGAAAGGCGAGTGAAGATGAGTGAGACAATCGTGGCTCTAGGGATGTGGGAAGAAAAGGTGTGAAACATCGTGCCGGGAGAATAAGAGATGTGTAAGTTCTGCTCAAGATGGTTGCTAGATTTGCTGAATGTCGATCAAAAGGAAATATGTGAGAAATTCGTTTCCCAGCAATCCTTCGACCGATTCAATAAGGATCAGACTGATTTTGTGTGGCGATACGTCATTATGCATGGGACTTGGGCCCCCAACTACACGCCAGAAACGAAATAGCAGTCAAAACAGTGGATGGCAGAACAATTACAGGCGAATATTACACCAACGCTCTCGACTAGCTGAATATCAAAAGAACCAGACGTTTTTCACTAAGACAATCCACCTGTACACAAGGGTGCGTTATTCTGCGTTTCGACGACAGGATATATTTCGTCTCGCCCTCATTTACCGCCAGTCTCAATTTAGTCGTTTCCGCCTCAATGCTCTTACAGGCCTCAATGACATCTCGCTGACTTAGTCTAATTCTGTCAATGTCATCGGCATATGTGAGCAGTTGTACGGACTTGAAAAAGATGGTGACCCTCGTATTGACAAGTGAGTTTTGCATGATCGTTTCAAGGACGATGTTGAAAAAGTCACACGGTAGCGTCTCGCCCTATCTAAAACCTGTTTTGACATAAGAGGTATCGGTCAAGTAGCTGCCGACCCTGATGGAGCAGGAATGTCATGGAATGTCATCTTACATCTGACGAGTTTGGCAGGGATGTTAAGACTAGACATAGTTTGTATAGCTCGTCTCCATGTATGCCATTGTATGCATATGATAAATAGATAGTCAGTCTCGGTCTGGAACTCGTCGGTTTTTTTCCAGGATCTGTCGCAGTGTGAATAATTGATCGATAGTGGACTTCCTGGACCTGAAAACACACTGATATGGACCAATCAGTTTATTAACGAACGGTTTCGGGCGTTCACACAGTGCAGCAGAGAAGATTTATAAACTATGTTCAGGAGACTTATAAATCTATAATCGGCACAGACAAATGGGTCTCCTTTCTTTCGAATCAGGCAAACGATACTAAGATTCCATTTATCGGGCATGCATTCCTCTGACCACATCTTACAGATGAGCTGGTGCATACTCCTTACCTGCCTTAAAGAGCTCGGCAAGTAGTCCATCCGCTCCAGCAGATTTGTTGGACTTAAGCTTAGAAAAAGCATTTAATCCTTCTCTATCATCATCCCTTGTGAATGGTCTACCTGACAGCGGAATCAGTTTCGCCATTGTACAGTCTGCAGAAGTAGTCTTTCCGCATTCTTAGTAGCGACTGTGAATCCACTACTAGGCTTCCATTTTCGTCCCTGCAGGCTTCCGTTATGGCACTAAATCCCTGGCATGTGCATTTTGTTCGTTGATAAGACCTCCAAGCGTCATTCCTGCGTTAGCATCTCCATCCATCCATCTCTTCGATCGGGAGCTTCTCATGCTGTCTTTTTTTGTTTTGAGAAGCTTATGCACCTCCCTCCTCTTCTGCTCATAATGCTCACGGGCAGCTCTCGCCCTTCTGTACAGCGCCTCTTGATAGGCTTTCTGCTTGGCTGTGTGTGCCCTCCTACACTCGTCGTCAAGCCATGGGTTTCTTATTGGTGGCGTTTTGAAACCGAGTACCCCAGGAGCAATACTCCCTAATGCCTATTGACAACGAAACCTTTGGTGTTGTACGGTCTAGGTAGGTGTTGGAAGGTTTTCGAGAGCTTGAGGGAAACGCGATTGGCATAGGCTTTGGCGGTCTCTTGCGATTGTAGCATTGCGGCGTTGTATGCCGCTTGACTTACTCTATTTTCCTGGGCCAGGCGTATTCCTAGTCGCAACCTTGCGACTTTCCGAGTCGATATGGGCTCCTCGGAAAGTTCATCTATCCACAATATTGGATGCATGCCTGCTAGAGGAATATCTGGCGTCGATCGCAATATGATCCATTGGGTTAACAGATATCTGGCGTCGATCGCAATATGATCCATTGGGTTAACAGATAATTGATCAGAAGATCGCCAAGTCACCTTGTGGATATTAAGATGGGGAAAGCGCGTGCTAACAACTAGAAGATTTCGCCCCGTTGCGTAGTCCATCAGCCTAAGTCCATTTTCGGATGTGCTCTTGTGTATGTCGCTTTAAAGTCTCCCAGTATGATTTTAACATCGTAATTGGGACCTCGGGCATATATGTATTATATCTAGGAGATCGAAGAAGTAATCTCTTGTAGCGTCATTTTTGTCCTCGGTAGGGGCATTTGCGCTCATGCCTCTTGCGCTCATTAGCCTGATGTTGGGGAATTTAGCCTTGATGCGGATTGCCATGAGGCGTTCGCTTACGTGCTTTAAGTTCAGGACTTTTTGCTTAAGTCTACCCCTAATAACAAATCGGCATTCAAACAAGCGTTGTCACAGTTTCCCATCTGTGTTTTGCCCGGTCCATCCCATCGCACTTCTTGGATTGCGGTAATATCTGCCTTATAGCAGTCTAGGGGCTCCGCAATTTGATCAGCTGCACGTCGTCTTTTGAGGGACCTAACATTCCACGTTCAAAGCCTTTGTTTTCGTTTTCTGGGTCGTTATCGGTTAATCAGTCCGTTTTTTTTAATGCGAGGCTTTTTTTCTAGGTATGGCTTACCAGGCCTTAACCTAACCGAAACTTTTCCTGTTTTGTGGCGCAGGAGACTCGCCATTCGACCTTTTCCGTTTTCAATTGCATACAGAAATCCCCAGGTTTCACCACGAGGACGTGAAAATAGGACTTACTAACAGAGCTGCTAGATGTTCGGCTGCAGGGGCTTCTACTCGCTATTTTACCGGACAGCGCACGTCGGATACGCTACCCCTACGAGGCACCTGTTAGTCGATGACCAGCATCAAATCCTTAGTACATGTGTACAATATCATAGCATTAAACAGAAAATGTTGAGTGTCACAGACAACTGATGTTCGATGCATGGGTTGTCTACATCTATGAAAAAGCTGCAAGTTCCAAGAATGAAGATGGCTTTACAATGATTGTACAAAAGGGTGACCATTCACCTAAAGGCTATATATGACTTCGGCACGGGCAGGATTCAGTTCTGCTTCGATGCGAACAGTAAAGTAAGGCACCTCATTTTATCTGTCCATTATTCATGGGTCTTGCGAGCTTGAAGGTATATGAGTACGGAACCCTACAATTCTAAGCAAATAACTTAATGAACACCGCACACTTTGAATTCAGCTTCAGGATTGTTATAAGAGAATCACATGGCTTGCCGAGGGAGCCCAGGACTTCCCTGATCCTACCTCAGGGTCCTGCGTAAGCCTCTGACTAGCTTGCAGTCCGCTCCGAAAAAATGCAAAATGATAATGGTCAATATAAAATGACGAGTTTGTTCAAGGATATTTTGGTCTGGTGGGTAAATTGCGGGGAGAGCGTATCTCCATTTCCACTACGTCTGTTAGTTCTACCAATATTAATTCCAAGTAGTTTCTATAGAACGGTTTATGTATATGTATGTATGTATTTTTTAATCTAATTTATTTTCATTGGAAAAAAAAGTTCAAAGTTTTTGCTTACCAAAGCTCCCACAACCCCATGGGAATATGCAATCAGAAACAAGTCTAGCGCTGCTAAATTCCACGTCCCGACCAAATGCTAACCTAAATAAAAACGAAAACAAGAAATACATTCCCTCTAGGGATCACAACGGAATTATTAATTGCTGTCTGCCCATGCAGCAACCATCGCTCCCAATCAAATCCGATAGGTGCTATTCCCATTGCTCGTTCGTCACGACAGCCAGTCATTAAATCATTCACATCACGTTCTGTCAACCTCGGTCCACCCACGCTATACCCTGCATAGCTGTCCATTTCATTCCATTGCAATGTATCATGAATAATTTGAACTTGCGATTTTGGCGAATTAACACCCTTCTCGGTCGCATGGGTAAAGGCGCGTAAATAACTGGTGGTCATGCAATTAATTTATTCAAACGCGTAATATCAGCAAGAAGAGTGCTCGAGGACACTCAGTGCGATGCCGGCTGGCGACGAGTGTAAATACATTTTGCAGGTAATTTATTCGTGAGTGCGATGGAGCACTTACTCGTTCCGGTTGAATTGAGTTGGGCTGCGTAAAAATCAATAAGATTGTCAGATGGTGGGGTATTTTATTTAATTGGTGCGTGGCTCATTAATTGGCGGAAGACAAGCAAGCTGATGCATTCATAGTAGGTGATCGTGAGACATAGTGGCCATTTAAAACCTTGACATGAACTGTTGTTTTCGTGGAATATTTATGAACTTGGAATCATATGCGTCATTTCGATTGCACATATGTATGAGGTGCTAGATTAATAGGTCAGCTCGCTCGCTTTACTCGCTTATAATTGGTTTCAAACTTTTCAGGCTTGATTGACGTTAACTTTAGGGTCTTAGAGATGTAAGAGTTCATTCATTAATTCGCAGTTTATACAGAGGGTCGTTGCCTGTCTTATCCGGTGGCAGCTTCAAAAAGTTTACCGTAGATCTAGTTGAGCTGTTACAAACTCAAACTCATCTCAGTTGCTCGCATCCGAAAATAATAATCCGAGGCGGCGAACTTACGTTTCACCAAAAAATGCACGAATCCTTAATTCCAAACCACATGCTTCTAGCCTAATTACACAAAACACTACAACGCCTTCCATGAACACTGCGGCAAATAACCACATTCCGTATAGACACGGACCACGTAGTGCGATATACGAGTACAAACCCAAATAACTAGAATACACACCATCCTTCCTGTCTCATTATTTCTCTTCCACTTAAATTTCACAACACGCAATATCCCTCATTCGCCACCTGCCAAGTAACAATATGTCACCCAGGTGTACACCCTTACAATATCTCGCGCCACCTGCTCCACTAGCTGCCAGATTAAACGAATCTTCATTAACCCACTCAAGTAGAAGCTTGTTAATTTTGTTAACTCTCTCGTTTACATGGCGGGCACGCCAGGCACTCAAAAAAAAAAAAAAAACAACAATGACGACATCAGAAACAGCAAGGAACATCCAACGAACCAGGACGAGCAAAACGAAAAAGGATATGTTAATATTACAAGTTAATTGCAAAGACTCTGCTTTCAACCCTTTCTTCTTATCATATCATACGTATCTCTGTCTGCGTGGAACCTATTCAGTTAGAGGCGAACCACCTAGTGCATACGGTGGATATCATTAGCGATAACGTCTCCACTCTCCTCCCGGCACAAGTATACATACGTGCGCTCGCCTATCAAGCGCTCACTAACAAAGCAAAACACAATGATTACATCTTCAGCTTCAGGTCCATATCGTCGTAATCCTCATCATCAGTTTCCTCATCAACCTGTTCCTTTCGCTGTTACATTCACACAGCGACAACAGATTCAACATTACCCCAGGATGCCCAACATCCCATTATCCTGCCATTCGAATGGTTCAGCAGCCCACCTACTCCTAACCCGCTCCAACCGCCCCTATTGGCATGTAATCCTTGCTTCGTACCTTACTACTATGTTGCTTTGTAGCTTTTAGCGCTCATCTTTAATGAAAATGTTTTTTTTTTTCGTTATGTTTCCCGTTTTTCGTTCTACCTCCAATTTTCAGGTAAGTTTCCAGACCGTCATTTGCAATCGTCGCTCTTTAAATACTCCTTCCCCTTTATCGTGGTGGGTGAGCGCCCTTCCTTTTGATTCTCATAAAGACAAATCAGTGCTACTATTAAAGGTAATTAACACAGAACACAATTTCGGATGTTGGGAAAGGGTTCGTTGGCAACGATGGATGCTAGCTAAAACGAGAAAAGGACTTTCAATTTATTTTGTTGCTTGGTTGTAGGATCATATACACCTGTACGTTTACAGGTATGTACATATATCGTAGTAAGAGTTTGTTTGAATATGATCTACTGCGCGTAAAGAGGGATTTTCTACTCACTACCCGACATCGTTTCTCTTGTTAGAAAACGTTTCCGGTTTCTTAAGTACACAATTATGAGAAACTGTATCAGAAAGTTTTCAGCAAATAATTGAAGAAAACAAAGTTGGAGAATCTCGAAATCTGACTGTCGGAGTGTTTGACGACTGAGTAATAGGCTAAGGGAGGCATTCGCTTTGATAGGAAATCATGTTTTCGTGCTTTTAATTGGATTAGAGATAGAATCATGACGATAATGATGGTTCAGTGTTTTTCGGTGGGGTTGCAATGGAGTGTAGGTGGCCTTCTAATGGATTTAATTTAAAAGTTTGTAATTGCTTAATGATTGCTTTCATTTGGAAAACAGTGTTGTGATGCGGTAATGAAAGGGAAATAATATCTTAAATCGTATTACATTTTCAACGGACGGGAAGTGTGGTAAGCGGTCCAAGTCAATTGCATTAGCGGATGCTTCTTAGCACCTTGTAGCTTATTCTATCTAAACGTTTTTATGGAATGGTAGTCTGCATTTAATATATTGGGAATTACTGGCATACTGTGATCTGGCAATCAATTCGGTCGACAGAACTTTCCGCTGGCCTGTGTTTTTCTAAGCAGCTTGATTATTTTTTACGGAAAACTAAATTTAGAATCTTGTGGGCGAGAGATGGCAGAAAAGAGTGCTCATTTCCAACAATCTCTTCTTTATCTATTAGACAAGAAAAAAACGTAGGACCCACTTGGTGCACACTGCACTTCAGAGTTACTCTGATGGTTTAGGTTTAAAATTGGTACTTCGTTGGGATGCTGAAGAAATTAAATGTTTCCAAGAACGTAGATGCGTTCGGAAGCAGAAAGGATTTTTTTATGAGTGCACGAAACACTGCGATCTTTACAGATCTATTGTGCCTGCTAGCCGATTAGCCGAGGAGCTTCTCCACTTCCTTAATGAAGTTGAGAATGCTTCTCGTTGGAGCCGAGATGATCCCCTCAGGAATCATAACTTTAATGAGAAGATACGCTTCTTGAGAGGACAGAGAGCAGCACACTCACACAGTATGTGCTGTGTCGTCTCTTCCTCAAGACGGAGTCGGCACTCAGTTTCAGACAAGAGGCCAATTTTGTTGGGATGATATCTCAGACCGCAGTGTCCCGTCAGGTAACTGACTAGTCTTCTGATGAATATTCTGTTTAGCTTGGGTATGTTAATAGAGTGTTTGTTCAGGAGACGTATAAATCTTTTCGATTCGCGATGTCCCACTTGTCTGAAAAGAAGTTGATCTTAGACTTGTGCCGCAAAAAGGTTCAGGACCTATGTATATGTATTTTTCTCTGGAACTTTTTCTGGCAAGTTGATCGGCAATTTCATTGCCCTTAATACCTTGGCGCCCTGGTACCCACCAGAGTTTGACCTTGTTTGTTTTGGCGAAATCTTGTAGGGCATCACGGATGTTGAGTTCGTGCTATACAAACTCAGCGCTTTAAGCGCTGCTTAGCTATCAGAGGGTAAGTTGATGGGTACTCCTCTTATGCCAGTTTCTAAGTTTAGATTGACGCATGTCAGGATGACCTATAATTCAGCTTGGAAGGTAGTAGTACTCGTTCCTAGGGCCATCGAAATCTTCCGATTTGGTCCAAAGATACCATCAGTGTACCACCTAAGGCCTTTGACGTTGAGCAAGTTATCATTGGTTTCCCAAGCTGTGCGGTTTGAGATGAATGTCTTGAATTTCATGTCAAAAATGGTAATGGAGTGTAGTAATGCATCCGAGTCCGTGGTAATCACATCCAGCTCAGGAAGATGTTGCAGGATGTGCATGTGAACCATAGGTCTACATGGCAGAACTGTTCCTGAGCGAAGAATTCTCTTTAATAAAAAGGTGCAGTGGACAATCAGTGCTTCTTGAGCTACCATAGGGCAGCTTGCCATAGCGCCTCTAATGCCGAGACACGCTTTTCTCAGAAGGCATTGAAGTTTAACGATTATCGTTTTTGGGTCAACTTTTGTCCACCATACTGTGTATGCATAGGTGATAATAGGTCTTACTATCGCGACATATAGCCAGAGGGTTACCTTAGGTTTAAGTCCCCAGGTTTTACCGTAAGGGCCCACAAGGCCTAAGTCGCTTTTGTAAGTTGGTTTTTGATATTAGAGTTTCAGTTGAGTCTGCGATCAAGGTCAATACCTAAATACTTAACTTCTTCTAAAAATCCTATGTTTGGGCCATTTGGAAAGATGAATCCGGGCTGTATCCTTCTCTTCTTTGTAAACGAGACCAAGATTGTCTTTTTTGGATTAATCGACAAACCCTCTCTGCCACACCAGTCAGAGATAAACTGAAGCGCAAGCTGCTTGCGCTCACAGGCAGCAGTTTCGCACTTGCCCGTAACTGCGAGGTCATCAGCATATCCGATGAACTCGTAGACACGAGTGGTTAGCTTGCTTAGAAGATCGTCGGTAACTATCGACCAGAGAAGGGGTGAAAGGACTGCTCCTTGTGGACACCCCTTAGACGCCGATACTATCACCAATACCAATACAGCTCTTAAGCACCGCCCTAATCCAGTGATTAATGGGATGGTCTACACCCCTGCAGAATAGTGCATTCGTGATCGAGTCGTTGCCACTATTGTCAAAAGCCCCCCTCAATATCGAGGAAGGCGCAAATCGCCATCGTTGACTTCTCTCCAAATTTAAGGGATGTAGCCCAAGTTTAAACAAGACCTAAAAAGAACTATCAGAGGTAACAAAATAGTGTCCTTGCCTCTCTGCAAGATAGCAGGAAGGACACCGTCTTTGCTTGGGGCCTTACACGGTTAAAATGAGCCGATTGCCCATTTAACTCTACCGGGGTTAAAGATAGACTGTTCGTTCTACTGTCGATGCTACTCATGATGTTGATCTCATCGTCAGAAGGCATCGACTGGGAAGTAGAACCAGGGAAGTGCACCGCAAGCAAAGTCTCCAGACTGTCCCTGCGAGTCCATTTGCGTGCTCTTGGGATTCTTTTTTTTTTTTTTTAGAGACTCGCGCAGGTTCAAGAGTTTTTTTTTTTTATATTCTCTTATGATGTGTTGACACACACAACCTGAACGGAGTACAGTGGTTGGGGTCGTTGATGTTCGTTCACTACTCTCAGGGTTGGTTGTCCTAGACCTAGATAGGACGAGAGCCGACCACATTCCGCGTTGGTTATAGTCTGTAGTAATTCATTCAAACACTTTTAGTATTGCATACGCAGAGGATGAATTTCGTTTGACTATATACTGTGAGTGTTATGCCTGCAGCAGTACGTCTGGTCACTTTCCATTCTCAACAGCGTTGCATACCTTTTGGCGGTATAGAAACTACTTTTTCTTGGCTATGAAGCGAATTTGAACCATAAACCTTCCGCTCGGCGGTCGATGATGTTAACCACTGCACCACGGCCACCAGTGCTTTATGGTGTCGGGCTGTAATTGGTGCGAGTCTATGTTCTCGCAATGTTTTTTCCAAGACATCCTCTAAGACTTCCACAGTTCGAGGTTGTATTTCGTTAGGGCAGATCTATAATCAGTCCAACTATTTCTTCGTTTGGCTCTGTTAAACAGAGATCTCACCTATTTCCTTAGAGATTCGAGCTGTGCATTCCACCAGGGTACACACCGTTTGTTTGTGTTGTCCTGGGTGTACAGCTGTTTCTAAAGGATGAGAGGGGGGATGTCGCGAAATAAACATTCGATGGCGTTGGTGTTATAGGGATCCGAACTCGCTCGCGATCGACTTTATGAGGATATAGTCTTATGAATTTGGCAAAGCTCTTTAGAGTCTTAATACGTACTATTAAGACTCTATATACTCTATACTCTATACAATAAGCTTCACGGGGAAGGAGCATGTTGTTTTTTGATTGAATAAATTAATTGTTTGTTTTTGTTGTGAAGCAACATCATGATAATGATGCCATTCGACTCGAAGAACTATATTTAGAATGGGAAAAGATAGCAGTTGAGCGTCTTCGTTTTAGGTGGCTGCAGAGCTTGAGATTTGAACACGGGAGCACTGGGTTCAGAGTCCAGTGGGTTAACCATTACACCATCGGTCCGGGTCGCAATTTGCTTTCTGACAAGGTTGCATATAGTTGGGAATTTCCCTTTTGTGAGTTTTCATAAAAACAGACCTAAAACTGAATAAGAAATGACTTCAATGAAAACACACCTTTTGGTGTGTTACAGTAACACACTTACCATTTGCAGAGTAATCCATCTTTCACCGCCAATAATAATTAATTTCAAAAATAATTGGATTTCGTTTTAACACTTGACTATTGGTAATTTGGTCGATCAAATTTCTTTACATTAATTCATGTAACACAAACACATCAAGCTCTCCCCGTATACTTTACAAATTCTTCAGCATATTTTTGACACTTGTCATCACTATTTCACTCACTCAAGTCAATATGATTATATTAGGCTATTCAGAAAATGATATCGGCAACCCTTGTGATCTATACACTTTTGCAACGGCAAGGAAGTTTATTAAATTCTTCAGCATAAAACTCTGGAAGTTTGGGGTTACGAACTCGTTGAAGGCAGTTTTAACGTCGTCTTGGCTCTTGAAACAATTCTCACGTAAGAAGTTGTCGAGGTGCTTAAACAAGTGGTAGTCGGTTGGAGAAAGGTCTGGCGATTATGGTGCAAGGTTTCGTAGCCCAGCTGGTTCACCTTCTATAAGGTCAGCTGTGCAACGTGTGGTCGGGCTTTGTCATGGAAAAGGATTGGTCCTTTTCTGTTAACCATAGTTGGGCGCATGCGTCCAAGTTTTTCATACATTTGGTCGATTTGTTGATCGACTGTGATACATATATTCACCAGGATTTAGAAAGCTGTGAAGGATCAAATCAGCTGCAAACCGTCACCATTCTTTTGTCCTTGTAGCTTGTCCTAGTAGCTTTCCGACGTCATAACATTGTACTCTTACTCTACTCCGCTGCATTCGTGATATCCGTAGGCGCATCTTGGCTACTACAAGATAGTGGTTAGAGTTGATGTTAGCTCCTCGGAAAGTTCGAACATCAAGAATAGTGGAGGAGTGTTCAACGACGATCGCGATGCGATAATCTGGTCAGCGATCTGGCCACCGCCAAGTGGCTTTGTGTAAATCGAGTTGCGGGAAGCGCGTACTGGCTAGAAGGAGATTTCGCCCCGTGGCAAGGTCAATCAGCCTGTGTCCGTTATCGGATGTGGTGTCGTGGAGGTTACGTTTTCCGATGACTCTTTCAAAGATGCTTTTCATACGCAGCTTAGGATTGAAGTCTCTTAGTACAATTTTGATGTCATTGCTGGGACATTGGTTATACTTTCTGTATAGGGGATTATGGAACTCATCTTTGGTGAAGTCATTCTTGGTGTCCGTGGGGGCGTGGACGTAGATCAGGCTGATGTCGGGAAATTTTGCCTCAATATAAGATGTTCGCTCACATACCTACAGCTTAGGAATTTTTGCCTTAGTCCACCGCAAACAACAAATCCGCATCCGATCAATCGTTGTCCTCTCTCGCTATAGCAATCACCCAAGTAGATGTCGCAGTTTCTTATCCCCATTCTACTCGGTCCATTCCATCGCATTTCCTGGATGGCGGTTAAGTTCGCTATATAACAGTCTAGGGCGTCCGCAAGTTGTTAGGCTGCACACGGTCTGTTTAGGGACTCAACATTCCACTTACAGAGCCGAAGATCTTTATCCTATTTTCGTTTCTTGCAAGACTCATCAAATCTTTATTAGTCCTTTACCATCCTGGTCTGGAGTTCCGAAAAATAGTTGTTCGCGATTTTCCGGGTGTACAATATTTTTTGTCTGTAAGAACACTCCTCGGCGGGGTACTGGTAAAACCCCCCGTAGTATACTTGCCGTGAAAAAGCTTCTCGACTCATGCCGTTCGGAATCGGCATTAAACTGTAGGTCCCTTTCACCTATGTGAAAAATAAATCACACACAACATGGGTGATTGAGAGAAGCTTGGCTCTGGTCCTTCATGGGCTGTAACGCCATCTTTTTTTTCATCTCGTTTAACTCCATCAGGACCCATAATTAATTAATCGAATAGTCGCATGGGGTGTGTTTTTCCTCAACCGCTTCTTAGAAGGACTGGAATGAAACTAACTTATAACAGATGGTTGCGCAGGCAAGAAAAAGGCTAACCTGTCGAGGCTCATGAGTTGCTTAAAGGTATAAAAGCCGATTGCCTCACGTTTCCTATAAATGCCATCTTAATCCAAATATGAGTTATGTATGCGCGAATAGGTACACGAATAAATATTGACACAAAATGCGATGTACTATGCTCCAGAGCACGTTTCAGTTTTGCTCCATGATCCTTTTAAACGTCTGACAGCTTGGAAACAAGTCAAATTAGTATGCGTGTCACAATATTTCTAATGCAAAACCATGCGTCATTTCCCCTGCCATTTCACCAAAACATTCCCAACTCCCATTCACTTTCCGTCAAGGACCCCCTAACCCCAAAGAAGTAGAATCAGAATATAAAAATTCAATGCAAGCATGAGGTCCTGGTCGCAAATTTTTTAAATCCTTCCATCAAAAAATGTTCTGTTCGAAATTGGAATAGGCGTGGAGCTCAATAATAACTCCAGGATTCATGACCGAACAGTACCCATCCACCCAGTGAAATGAATCAACGGATGAATGAATATATTACGAGCGAATACAAACGAACAACGTAAAAATGTATGTGCACCTGAGCTGAGCTAGACATTCATATTCTTCTCCGTGGTGATTCGTCGTCTTCCTGTTCCTGACTGGGTGCTTTAGCATTGCTGCTACATTAAGATTATTGAAATTCACCACCTGTTGTCCAGGACATAAATCATACACATTACACATGCATATGTGCTGCAACAGCATTCGTATTCATGTGTATGCGTGCTACACAGAGGGCGTGACGAGTAGTGTATCCTGTCCAAGGATACAACATTGCTTGATGTATTATATGTAGTTGGAACATTTTAATATTTATTTAACTGCAGTGGAAATATCATCGAGATATTTGCTTACTCTTTGGGCATGTGCGCTCATACGTACACATGTGTGTACTTATTGCAGGGAGTGAGGGACCCTTCTAATGCAGTGTAACTTATTGATCTGTCGAATAAAGTACATACATATGTCCTTAATTGAATCGGAAGCGTTGAGAAATTGACAAGGCAGAAAATCGAAACGAAACATGCCCGACCACAAGTTGCTTTACTTGTGGTATGTACATAGACATACATATGTGTGGTTTGGAAGAGGGTATGAAGCTGTTGTCCTTTACATGAGGACATTTCAGATTTAATCCAGTCTAAGATTGTCTCAATGGTGTGATGCTACATCACATTTGGAGCGTAAGTAATGTCGAATGTTCGGAGGATGGGAGCACTTAATGTTGCCAGAGGAATTATTTCAATACCGTATAGTACTCGTAGTCCAAAGTCTTCTTTAGATTCCTGACTACAATTGATTATGTTTTGCACACCTTGAGCATTTGGGCCACAATTCCTTAATTATTCCACTCGGAAGTAATTACATAGTTCTGGCAACGATGTGCTCCAAGAATTCTTCCATCCGAACTGAAGGAAGGTACCTAAAGCCCCTCACATTCTCGGAATTTACAATTTTCAAGGCTAACCACAATCAAAGGATGTCATAGCTTTGTACACATTTTCAAAACCCATTCGTCGACGTTGTCTGATATCCTTTGACCTTCTTCGCCATGTAACTATGGATCCACTGTGTTTCGTAGGTAACATTCAGAAGTTTAACCGCTTTGTGGTATCAGTGAAGATCAAAAAACAATTTGCATATGTAATTAGTCCTTTTGTTTGTGCACATCCTGTTGGATATGCCATCTCGGCTAATGGATGGTGGATATGTTGAAACCTCCAACAATGGAGGTATTCATTTCTGGTTTTTTTTTCTCTTTTCATTTCCTTTCGCCCATTGCCTTTTCCGGTTTCCATTTGCACAGACAGGTGTACTATCGTGCAGGGAGTTGTGCAGAGTCGTTTGGGTCTTTGCAGCTCGTAAGGGAAAACGTTGAACATCCTTGCTAATTCCTTGACTTAAGAAGATTTACTTTAGATGCCTGGACTGCCAAGTGGTATGTGCTTGACTGTGCATGTGAATGTCAGGATTTGGCTGGGATTGTAAATTATTTTTAAGACTTGAGTGCTGCAACAAAAAGGATGAGAATATTAAGGAACAGAAATAGAATATGTATTTCTGTATGTTTAAGGCCGCCTAGCACAGAGACGTCTGATAACGAGTGGCTTTCAATTAAATAGTCCTACTTTGCGGACTGAACTGCAATGTTCCGGATTGCCGTGTCCATTACTAGAAATCAAGTTTTATTAAAGTACAAGAAAAACGTTGGCAAGTTTGTTTAAATAATTTGTTTTAAGTTTATGATATGGCCTTCTTATAGACAGGCTATGGCGTTGAGTCTAGCAGCAAGCGAGTTGCATACTTTACGGATATGAGCTTGTGGAAACTTTCCCACTCTCGAAGAATGGCTACCTCGCATCGGCACTTGGACTTTTTTTAGTACTCATCTTGGTCTGTAGAATGGACAACATGAAAAAGTCAAGTCACTCTGTATTGACTCGTGTTTTTTGTATTAGGTCAAAAACCTATTGGAAGGCTTGCCAGAAGACCTCTTATGCAAGCCTTTAAGCATTTTTCAAACGTTTCCATAGCAATTTTATTTTTTTTATGTCGGAGGCTTCTGTTATTTGTTGAAGCACTTAGACGCAAATATTGGTCCATTGTACTCCAGACAGATACCCTACATTATTGTATTTTCCCCGTTTTCCGGAGAAATATAAGAAGGAGCTTCGGTGATGCAGAGCTAAGAGATTCGGGGCACACAACGTCGGGCCCAAGGGTGCGCCACCGTGCGCGAGCAAAGGCGGGACAGTCACAGAGGAAATGCTCTGAATTGTCATCCCCCTCGCAACAGGCGGCACAGGTACGCGTCTCACTGATGCCAAGCACGCAGAGATGCTTAGAAAAAGTGTAATGGCCCGTAATGACCCCCACAAGTCTTCTGCAGTCGATTCTCCTTAAAGACAGAAGGAATGCTGCGGATTTCTTGCAGAGAGCAGGGCATACGCGCTTAGTCATCCTGCAAGCAGATTAATCCCTTCATCTACGGTTGTGTGTACTAAATACCCAATTGTTAATGTAGGAACTTACTGTGGATGCTGGTAGACCTAGAGCGGATTCAGGTCCAGAGTAATTCTCCTCTGAACCATTCTGGCGAGTTCATCAGATATCTCATTTTCTGGGATCCCAGAGTGACTTGGAACCCATACAAGTTCTAGTGAGATTAGTCTACCGACTCTGTTCAAAAAGGACTTGAGTTCATGCACTAATTTGGAGCTAGCTAGAGGGTTGGACTCAGCTTAGCTATCACTGAGACTCACAATATAGTGCATGGCCATTAGTATTGCGTAAATCACAGATTGGAAGAGAGGCGCGTATTTTCCTAACGTTTTCGCGATGAAAGATGACCCCAGCACCAGAACCCCGCCCAGACTTGGAGCCATCCGTGAAAAGTCGAAGGCTATCCTTTCCTTTCCGAAAGCTATCCTTGCGAGTTGTACCAAAAGCCATTTCTCTTTCAGAGCACACCTTCTGATAAATATATCAAGAGGTTGAAGGTCAATCATAGCATCTAGAGCAGCGCCCGGCGTGCTGAGGAAAGCCTCCGTACAGCTGAGACAAGCCGTTCTTTGGAGTTTGGTAAAAAAGGCTACAACGTGTTTGCGTGTTAGTCTACTCCACCAGACAACTGATGCATATGAGATTATGGGTCTTATCAATGCCATGTAGATCCAGAGGAGCTTTGCCGGTGTAAAGCCCCATGTTTTGCCAAAAGCTCCTTTGCATTGCCAGAAAGCTGACAGCGCTTTGGTGGTTTTTGCCTTAACATGCTTTGACCAAAGAAACTGGCTATCTAAGATAACTCCCAGGTGCGTAGCTTTTAGTACAAGCTGAGTCATGTCAGTATTTTTCCTCCTTCTTGTGAAGAGAACGACGTCGGTCTTAAGAGGATTAACCGACAGTCCATTTCTTATACACCGATCATCGATCACACTTACCACCGCCTGGGCTTTGAGACGGACAGTCGCTAAGCATGAGCCGACAGAAAGAACGGCGACGTCATTCACATAGGCCTGGGCTTAGATTCCAGAGGCTTTGAGAGCATCAAGCAGAGAGTCGACCACCATGCATTATAACAGCGGAACAGGACGACGCCTTGGGGGCAGCCCCTGTTTACGCCGGATTCGGCACACCGGTCGAGGTCAATGCGGTAATGTCCTGTGCGCAAGCATTGCTTTGATCCACAAAGGTTTCAATTTCCTTTCTTAACTAATTGTTTAATTGGGACAACTTTCCCATAAAAAAATGTTGCTTTGCGGCAACTGACATTAGATCTTTCGCTCTATTGAACCTCACTTTTCTTACTAATCGGAGAAATTTCATCCTCCTTGGATGTTTCACTGAATAGAGCTGACACAGTCCTCGTAGCCCAGGAAGTGCTCACATCGCCTCTTTCCAGCCAAACCATTCAAAGTTAGTCCCCAAATGTCCGATTTCCATTATCACTCTGTTTTGCTTAATTTTTCATCAACTTGTTAGGACAAAGTAAACTGAAATCCAACGCAAGCTGTCATCGTCCCTGCTCGCAAGTTCCACGAAAGAAAAAACCAAACCCCAGTAGAGAGCTTGGTCTAATTTATGACATCTCGTAAAAGGGTTTCGTTGCATGCAACCACTTCTGAGAGCAACCGCTACCGAAAGTCCTTGGTCTGATTAATTACAGCGCTGATGTGAAAAGTAATAAAACGCTTCCGCCACGTCATTCCGCCAACCATGCAACAACCATCGGAAGTTGTCCCTGGGATTCTTATCCTCCAAAATAACTTCCGCTGATTACTGTTAGTACTCGTTTCTCTATTCGTCCTCCCTTATGGTCGCTCATGAAAAATGACTCAATCAATCTGCAATAAGACTTATAGGTAGTCCATTAGGGCACTGTTTGTCTATGGACGGATGATGTCAAAGTGCTTCTCCAATTCCCATTCCAATTGTCGGATGTGTTTGAACACCGAAATGTAACCTCTTTACAGGATTACCTGTATGATTCCATGAAGAATGCCAGATTTCATGTAGAATGTTGTGCTGAATTCCATCGGATTTCATAGACTTGGCACAGCCGGCAACAACGACAGCTATGACATAGGAGCAAGCTGTTGTGTGTACATTCAATCTCATAAAAGTGTTTGCCATCGGAGAGAATAAACTCAAACATAAACAAAACATTCATAATCCTTCCGAGATGCTGTTTATATTGCCACACGAATTTGGAGTAAGACGTGACGTGGGACGAGTGTGTCCTGGATGTGTAACGGATGGAGGAAGGATTCTTGAAATCTTGTTTTTGAAAGGCGTTGAACTTTATTTTCTTTAATGGATTTCTTTATTTTTTACTTCCAGGACTTTACTGTTTTTTCATTCGGGTTAGAGATGGTAAGGGAGGAAGTTAGCGGAATTCAGGAAACAAGTCTATATCAAAAATAGTTGTTATTTTCAAGAACCCATTAGATTGGATCAATAATTTTGACTCATCATTGAAGACTTTTGTCAAACGCTTGAAGCTAACTGCGGAAACTGCTACAAAGAAAATAAAATCCACCAGTCTCGGGTGAGAGAATGCCTGATAACAATCCGCTTTCGGAAACATACAGCTAAGGTTCTTACTAACTTACTTACTTAGGTGGCGCTACAGTTCGGAGTGAACCTGGGCCTCAACCAACGAGCCTTTCCAGCTTAGGAACAATATCGCTACTTTTGGGCGACTTATTTGGTGAGGGTCTTATGGGACTCAACAGACACTGGATTACTTTGAATGACAAACCTTGGCCGATGACGACAAAGTATTGGTCACTGATAACAACGACATAAGATCAACTTTCATCAAAAACAATTGTTGATGCAAAACATTCTTGGCAGTAAAATCTACTCGTATGCCGTGCCGAAAAATGGTATGGTTTGAATCTTGGGTAGACCCTAAATATGTGCTCCATAGTTTCTCTAGCCTGCCCACATCGCCTTAAAATTTGAGTGCTATTAAGGCCCTATTTATAAATAGGATAATAACATGTCCCGTGTCCTTTTAGTGCTATACATAGTATTCTTACGTCGGCCTTATTAAGGCTAAGAGCTTCTTTGGCTCGTTTGGGATTGTGGTTCTGTCCCATTCCTGATACATTCTTTAATACCCTCCTGGCTGTTCCAAAATTGGCTCTATTGTTTAATGATCCATTTGTGTATATGTGAAGACTACATCTTGGTCCTATCACTCCAGCCCTACCTTGTTTCCAGATTTCGACCCATCTGGGCTGCATCATTCATCCACGAGGGGTTGTTGTTCCATCTTTATCACCAATTACGTCAACGTCATCCACTTACGCAAACAATTGTGCAGACTCTTATATTGGAAAGTGGGGCTCGTATGAACTTTTCAAGCACGATGTTGAAGAAAATAAATGATAGCGCGTCACCTTGTCTAAATCCTGTGTTAACATCAAACGTCTCGGTTAATTCGCTACCGACCCTAATGGAGCAGCGAGAGTTCTCTAATATCGTTCTGTACAATCTGGCGAGTTTGGCAGGGATGTCAAAGCTAAACATGGCGCTGTATAGCTAGCCTCTATGCACACTGTAATACGCGGCCTTGAAGTCGACGAAAAGGTGAAGGATGTCGATTTGGTATTCTTGGGTCTTCTCTAACATCTGCCGGAGTGCGAATATTTGGTCTTTGTGGATTCACCTGGCCTGAAACCACACTGATACGAACCTATAAGATTATCCACAAAGGGTTCACACAGTACGGCGCAGAAGATCTTGTAAGCGATGTTAAGGAGACTGTTATTTTATGTACTACTGGTTGTCGGTCTTCATCTTACAGGCTTCCCCTCTGGCTTTATGGCGTTTTACATTTTCGTAAAACTTGTGAGGGATATTCCTGTGGTAGCATCTCTCGATCTCGCGCCTTTCATGCTGTCTTATTTTCTTTCTTAAACATGCGTGTTCCTCTCTCTGTTTTTGTTCATAGTGTTTAGGAGCGGCTCCCGTCCGTCTATATAGCATGGCTTTGTTCGCAATTGAAACCCAATACATCAGAGGCAGCGTCTCTGGCGGTACTCCACCTGTTGTTTTGTGGATTGTTCCGGTGTCATTGGAGTTTGCGAGAGGTTGAGAGAAACTCGAGAGGCAAAGGTCCTAGCTGTCTTCTGCGATTGTAGCTTTCCGACGTCAAACTCTCGTGGTCCAGCTCGACTCCGTGGCATCCTTGATATCTTAATTCGTACCTTGGCTACAACAAGGTAGTCGATGTTGGCTCCTCGGAAAGTGTACGAACATCTAGGAGGCTGGAGGAGTATTTACTGTCGATCGCAACGTGATGAATCTAATTGGCGATAGACTGACCAGGTGATCGCCAGGTTCTTTTGTGAATATTGAGAAGCGGGAATCGTGTGCTGGCCAGAAGGAGATTACGCACCGCCAGGAAGTCGAGTAGCCAATATCCGTTTTCGGACTTGGTGTCGTGTAGGCTATATTTTCCCGTGATCGATTCAAATATGTCCTCTTTGCCCAATTTCATACTAAAATCTTCTTCGTTGGGGCATTGGGCATAGATTCTCTCTAGGAGTTCGTAGAACGCCCAACCGAGGAAAAGGACGCAATCCGCATCCGTTTGATGCGGATTGTTATGAGGCGTTCGCTTACATCCCGAAAGCTTAAGACTTTCCTCGAATAACGAAACAGCATCCGGATAAGCGTTGATTGTTCTTCTTGTAGCAATTCCCGTAGTAGATATCGCCGTTTTTCACCCGTCTTTTGACTGGTCCATCTTATCGCACTTCTTGGAGTGCAGTTATATCTCCAACTGAGGGTTTGCTCCAATTAATCGCCTGCACCCGGCCTGTTAAGGGGCCTCACATTCAAGGTGCAGACTCTCAAGTCCTTTAGTCGTTTGCAGGGGTCGTCAACTTTGTATCCGTCCGGCTTTTGGTTGCTTTGCAACAATTAATTTGTTCCGTGACAGGGATACTGGAACAATGGGTCTCGTCGCAGGGCAACTATCTAGAGGAGGCCACGCGGAGGCTGTGTACCAACTTGGATTGAGCAGGGACAGAGATCGAAGTTGGCGTTTGCCTTCTTAAACGCGATCAACTTCTTTGCTCTGTTTCTTATGGCTACTGTGGACGACTTCTTATATTAACAATATAGAAGTTTTACATCTCCCGGTCGTCCCGTGACGACCAACTATTTTTCTTTGTACTCCCGCTAAGATTACTCTGTCATTCCGCCATGCACAATAATCTGTTTAGTTTGAGCTTTTATAACCAGAAATATTGGATTAAACTCTTCTGAACATCGTGTGTAGATTTACCTAGAAGAAGAAACCATCCGACTTGATGTTCTGGTTGGCGCATTCTTCTCCGACTCTTTCTATAGTACTATATGTACTACTCATAAATCTAACTAACTCAATGAAGTGGAGTTGAGCCTTTATGGGGGGGGGGGGGGGGGGGGGATCACAGTCAGTTGAAGAACCTTTTAACATTATTCCACTTGTCGCCATAGATTGATTGGCATAACAACTTTTTCAGACAACCATACAACTACCACTATGGCTAGTCATAAAATATGTAGATGACCGACTGTCAAATGTCACAATGCGGATTACTTGTCAAGCCATTCTGTGGGCCGAACATTTCAATAGAAGGCAATGTCCATTAATCCTTATCAGAATTTATTAAACAACCCATTAATTTGAAAATGAATTGAAGTCAAACTCAAGTGTCAAAAAAATTACTTACACCCCTGGAGACCATTTAAGTTCCACCCCAATGGGGTTCGGAATGGAAAACCACAAAAAGTAGGAAGAGAAAAGGAAGTAAAATTCCTCGAAATTACAAACACGTTTTCAGGATAAATAGGAATCAGTTACATATACCACAAGTTCTCTGCTCTATTTAAATATCTAGACCTCCAATGGTGGTTCGGCTATATTCGTCCTGAAAACGACCTGAAAGAGGAAGAGTAAATGTAAGAAAGAAAAAGCAACGAAAAATCTGAATCAGAAGGGCGACAGATTTTGAATTTATTACCGCACTTGGCGCTCGATGTGCCGCTGACGGCGGTTAACTCATGCCAGGATTCCTTCAACGCTTTTTTTGCTCGGCAAACCACCCTTAAATCGAGTGGAACGTATTTTCGGTTAGAAAAATTATTATTTATTGGCAAAACGGGCAGCAACAATCCAGCGAGGAGAAGGAATCATTTCACTTAGTTCCACCAAAGTGGAGTCAAATCAGTGTCATGACGGTTTCTCGTTTTTTTTTTTTTGTTTCCTTTCCTTGCTCCTTTGAGTGTCCCTCTCTTGTGTTTAACAAATGCATGTGATAAATTTCCAGGGAAGTGCTATAAATTTCCGCTCTAATTGATTTATAAACGGTTAGCCAGTTCGATTGGTCATCGCATAGCATGACGATATGGCTGTTTTTTCTAAGCGACGACAACCCAAAGTGGTAAATCGTTGGTGGATCACCCGGGATATTGTCCACTGTCCAAAGATGATACTAGTTACATCGAAACAGTGAATCATACTTAAGTGGATCTCTCTCGGGTGGTAAGATTTATTGCGGTGCCAAAGTGGCGCCTCAGTGAGTTACTTCGACTTGATTAGGGTTAATTGGAGACCGACAATGTTCAGCTTGTGGTAATTGAGTCATCGTCCTTTGGGATAGATCCTCCTTCCTATCCAAGCACCTATTTGTCGAAGTTTTAATTAAAGGCAGTAAAACGGAAGAGTGCCAAAGGGAAACAGTAAGAGCAACATGCCACCAAACTGGACACGTTAAGCTCGAAGCTGATTTGTTAATTAGTCCTGAAACTATGAGTACTTGTACCGTCCCCGGGGACCGAAGACCGAAGGCCGGAGAGTAACGAAAGAAACTGAACAAATCTCATTAAAATCATAATTACGCGACTGCAAGTGTCGTGGTATTAAAAATTGACTCCATTCAAACGGCACCATTCTCGTCCGCGAGCTAACCCGTCTTGGTAGCACTGGTAATAACGCAAGAGAAACAACATCGAGTTGCAAATAAAACTTCCGGTCTTTTGCCCCTTTTTTTCAGTTTCTCGTCCTGCACTTCGGGATATGAAAACAGGTAGATTCTTACTCAGTGTATAGAACTAAGGGTGTTCCGTTCCCACTCGGATGTTTGTTATTCGGGTCAACCAGGATTTGATGGCGTTGGGCATTCATCATTTCTATACTGTTGGTTGCCATGATTTGTGCCGTATATGACGCTGGCGGTGAATAGGGAAGGCGTAAAAACCAGCACAAAACTTGTTTTCATTGCAAAATTAACCACCAGTGGGAGTTGGGTTTGTTCTGTGTAATTAATTTCTGTAACAGTTGTGGGTAAATGGCCATGAGGGTGAATATGGGTTGATGAAACTGTTGCACGAAAAGTTATTCAAGCCACTGACGCCGACGTTGGGAAGCGTCTATGCGTAAACGAGGTTACTTGCGTATACCAGCGGTCCTTTTACGAACCTTTCATATTTTCCTGAAGAACTTAATCTCGTTGGCTGTAAGTTGAAAACCCTGAAATTAGTGCGAAAGCTACTTTACATATTCTACCTTTGTCTTGGGGACAAACTCTTAAGAATTTACCTAGTAGGCGGCAGGAAAAAACAGCTTTTCAACCTTGATCAAAAACAACTGCAAATATCTGAAACCAGGTCGCTGACATGGCCATGAAAGATGACTTGAGAGAACCTTTAAAAACGGAGATCGTAATAAGTTGCTCAGGAAATAAATAACCATATGTAACACAAAGGATGGTAAAGGACTAGCAAAGGCCTCGTAGGGGTAGCATCTACTGACGGATGCTGGCCGGGTAAAAAGCGAGTAAAAGTCTCTGCATCCGAACACCTTGCAGCTCTGCTAGTCAGGTTCTACTTCAACCTCCTCGTGGTACCATCTGGAAATTTTCTTACAAGGGAAGTTACTGACGGAAGAGGCCGAATGGCGAGGATTCCGGCGCCACCATACAGCATTAGTGTCGGTTGGGATACGGTTTAGCAAACCATAACCGTAAAACCACATATTGCTCCCAAATGAAAAACAGCTTCGGAAAACAACGACCATTGACGACCCTTTAAGAAAACAAAATAAAACCAGGACCTTCGGTTCTGTACGTGTAATGTTAGGTCCCTTAACAGACCAAGTGCGGCCGAACAATTTGCGGACGCCCTAGATCGCTTAAAAGCGGACATAACCGCTATCCAGGAAATGCGGTGAAATGGACCGGGCAAAAAGCGGATGAAAAACTGCGACGTCTACTATGGTGACTGCTATAGGGAAAGAGGGCAGAGACTATTTGGACGCGGATTTGTTGTTAGAGGTGGACTAAGGCACAAAGTCCTTTGCTTCCTAATAACGATCCGCATCAGGGCAACATTTTTAACATCAGCCTCATATGTGTCCATGTCCCCACGGAAGACAAGGATGACTCCATCAAAGATAATTTCTATGATCTCCTAGACAGAACATACTCCAAACGCCCCAGCTATGATACCAAAAACATACTAGGAGATTTTAACGCTATGTTGGGTAAAGAAAGCATCTTCGACCGAGGCATCGGCAAACACAGCCTACATGACACCACATCCAATACCGGACACAGGCTGATCGACTTCGCCACGGGGAGAAATCTTCTTTTAGCTAGCACACGCTTTCCGCACCTCGATATACACAAAGGCACCTGGCGGTCTTTTGATCAATCGACCACCAATCAGAACATTCCTGATGTTCGTACTTTTCGAGCTATGACGTCGGAAAGCTACTATCGCCGGAGATCGCCAGTGCCTTTACCAACCGCGTCTCCCTCAAGCTCACCGATATACCTCAATCCTCCACTCAGCCAGTAGAGCAGCAATGGAGCCAGTGCAAACAAGCCCTGAAGAGCACAGCAACGGAAGTGTTGGGCCTTAAAGCTCCACCACGACGAAACACCTGGATCGATGACGAGTGTAGAAGGATACATGAAGAAAAGCAGGAGGCATACAATGCCTCACTACATAACAAAACAAGAGCGGTTCCTGAGCTCTACGAGCTTAAAAGAAGGGAGGGACATAAGCTTCTCAAGAAAAAAAAGAAGGAGAAGCATGCGATTGAAAATTGGAGAGATGCTACTGCATGCACGACGATCGAAGATTTTATCAACAGATAAAACGAATGTCCCAAGGCTATAAAGCCTGTAAGGATGAGAACGGACACCTAGTAGTAGAATCGCAGTCGATGTTGCGAATTTGGAAAAACCACTTCTGCAGACTGTATAACGGCGATGACAGCCAACATACCGCCGTCAGGCAGAATGACCCATTTCTCAATGACGAAGATCGCAGAGAATTCCGTCCCTTTGACCTCGACGAAGTTGAGATTGCCATGTCGATACTCAATCCGAATAAAGCTGCTGGCACAGATGGATTGCCTGCTGAGCTCTACAAAGCAGCTGGGGGTGAGCTGGTTAGGAGTATGCACCAGCTCATCTGTAAGATATTGTCAGAGGAAAGCATGGCCAAGGATTGGAGTCTCAGCATTGTTCGCCCGATCCATAAAAAAGGAGACCCCTTTGACTGCGCCAACTACAGAGGAATAAGTCTCCTTAATGTCGCATGCAAGATCGTCGCTCCCGTTATGTGTGAACGCCTGAAGCCGTTCGTTAATATGCTGATAGGTCCTTATCAGTGTGGCTTCAGGCCACCATCGACCAAATCTACACACTACGGCAGATCCAGGAGAAAACCAATGAATTTCAAGTCGACACCCACCATCTATTCGTCGACTTCAGGCCGGATACGACAGCGTAATTAGAGACGAGCTATATAACGCCATGTTACTATTGACATTTCTGCTAAGCTCGTCAGACTTTGCAGCATGACTGTGGAGAACGCACGCTGCTCCATCCGAATCGGTGCAGAACTGGCAGATAGTTTCGAAGTCAAGAAAGGATTTAGACAGGGCGATGCGCTGTCGTGTGATTTTTTTAACATCATATTAGAAATAATTGCGCGAAAATCACAGGCCAATACAAGAGGCGAAATCTATTTCAAATCCTCGCAACTCTTTGCATACGCCGACGACATTGACATAATAGGTAGATCACAGCGAGATGTCAATGAGGCGTTTGCGAGTATTGAGATGGAGGCGGCGAAAATTGGTTTGGCGGTAAACGAGGGCAAAACTAAATATATACTGTCATCAAAAAAGGACGATCACCACCACGATTACATCATGTGAGAAATCGACTTCTACATTTGTATAACAAAAAATGTACTTGGAGATCTAAACATTCACAAATCCGCTGGTACATATGGTATTGCTTCTGTATTTCAGCGTGTTCATGTACTCGTAAGCTTTTCTGTTTATGCTACTCTTCAGGACTCTCGCCGAGTATTTGAAAAACAGCATATGTCCAACACGCCCCTACATAATATGAACCTTCCTCCTCCTCCTTCTACCGACCTACAGCACTTACGTCCCTTCCCACCAAGGTCATGCAAACATTGATGAATCTTCAGCTCATGAAATATCTCGAAACTCGAAGACAGGTGGTCCAGTCAATGTCGGTGTACCCCAAGGTTCTGTATTATCTCCGACTCTTTTCCTGATAGTCATCAATGATCTCTTTTTTGTTTTATTTTTTTGTTTGTTGAAGGCTTCTGCTATCCGCTGGAGCACTCAGACGCAATCACTGGTCCATTGTACTCCTGACAGACACCTTACATTACTGTATTTTCTCCGTTTCCCGGAGAAAAATTTAAAGGAGCTTCAGTGATGTAGAGCTAAGGGATTCGGCACACACCACGTCGGCTCCATGGGTGCGCCACCGTATGCGAGCAAAGGCGGGACAATAACAGAGGGAATGCTCTGCAGTATCATCCTCCTCTTCGCCACATGCAGCACAGGTAGGCGTCTCACTGATGCCGAGCACGTAGAGATGCTTGGCAAAAGTGTAATGGCCCGTAATAACTCCAATAAGCCTTCTGCAGTCGATTCTCCTTAAAGACAGGAGGAATGCTGCAGATTTTTTGCAGACATCAGGGCATACGCGCTTAGTCATCCTGCGCGGACAATCCCTCCATCTACGGTTGTGTGTGTTAAATACACAATCGTTAATGTAGGAATTTACCGTGGACGCAGGTAGACCTAGAGCGGGTTCAGGTCCTGAGAAGCTCTCCTCTGAACCCATTCTAGCGAGTTCATCAGAGGTCTCATTTCCTGGGATCCCAGAGTGGCCTGGAACCCATACAAGCATTAATGAATTTAGTCTGCCGACTCTGTTCAAGAAGGACTTGAGTTCAAGCACTAATTCGGAGCTAGATAAGGGGTTACACACAGCTTTTAGTGCAGCCTGGCTGTCACTACATACGCATATGCTTTCCCCCTTCCAGCTGTGCTTCACAACATAGTGCATGGCCATTAGGATTGCGTATATCTCTGATTGGAAGACAGACGCATACTTTCCTAACGAGAAGTGCAGTCGGATGTTTTCGCGTTTCAAGAAGACTCCAGAACCGGACCCCCGCAAAGACCTGGAGCCATCCGTGAAAATGCGAAGACTATCCTTTCCAGGTTCAGTATCGACTGTGAAACTACGACGCAATAGGCTAACGGGCGTCAGTGCGTTAGAAGGCATGTCCATGAGACAGGGGTCAAAGGACAATTCTTGCGCAAGCACACCATTATTCCTATGCGAGTTGTACCAAAAGCCATTTCTCTTCAGACGAGACATGGCTTTCAGAGCACACCCTCTGATAAATATATCAAGAGGTGGAGGGTTCATCATAGCATCTATAGCAGTGCCAGGTGTGCTGGGGAAAGCCCCCGTGCAGCTGAGACAAACCGTTCTTTGAAGTTTGGTGAAAGAGGCTACGACGTGTTTGCGTTTTAGTCTGTTCCACCAGACAACCGATGCATATGAGATTATGTGTCTTTTCATTGCCGTGTAGATCCAAAGGACCTTTGCCGGCGATAAGCCCATGTTTTGCCAAAAGCTCCTTTGCATTGCCAGAAAGCTGACAGCGCTTTGGTGGTTTTTGACTCAACATGTTTTGACCAGAGAAGCTTACTATCTAAGATGACTCCTAGATACTTAGCCTCCTTGGATATCGGGATGGAAGTGCCTTTTAGTACCAGCTGAGTCATGTCAGCATTTTTCCTCCTTCTCGTAAAGAGAACGACATCGGTCTTAAGAGGATTGACTGACAGCCCATTTCTGGTACACCAATCATCGATCACATCTAGCGCCGCCTGCGCTTTGCGACGGACAGTCGCCAAACATGAGCGGACAGGAAGAATGGCGACGTCATCCGCATAGGCCTGGGCGTAGATTCCAGAGGCATTGAGAGCATCAAGCAGGGAATCGACCACCATGCACCATAACAGCGGAGACAGGACGCCACCTTGAGGGCAGCCCCTGTTTACGCCAGATTTGACACACTGGTCGAGGCCTGCATCAGCGGTCAATGTCCTGTGCATGAGCATTGCTTTGATCCAACGGACCAGTGCTTTATCTACGCCATGATGTCTGGCAGCGTTACACATGCTGTCAAAAGTTGCGTTATCAAAAGCTCCCTCAATGTCGATGAAAATGCCCAGCGCGTACTCTTTCCTTTCGAGCGCGCATTCAATACGCCCAACTAGGTTCTGAAGCGCAGTCTCGCAAGATTTTCCGCACTGGTAAGCATGTTGCATCTCCGAAAGAGGGTGCATTCGATGGGCAACTTTTCGCACGTGCAACTCTACCAGTCTCTCCATGCTTTTCAGCAGGAAGGATGTTAGACTAATTGGTCTGAAACTCTTGGCAAGTGAGTAGTCCACTTTTCCTATTTTGGGAATGAAGACCACTTTCACTGTGCGCCAAGGAATGGGTATGTGAGCAAGTGCTAGACTAGCAGTGAAAATTCTTTTCAGAGTAGGAAGCAGCTGCCTTATACCTTTTTGCAGCATAACAGGATATATCCCGTCGGTGCCCGGCGATTTGAAGCCATCGAAGGATGCCACAGCAAATTCAATAGCTTCAGTCGTAGCCACGCGCGACGCAATATACCAGCTACGCCGAGTTATTTTCATCGTTTCAGATGCAGTTTCCCTTGAAGGAGTGTGCAACGAGCCGATGTCGATCTGACTTCACGGGAAATGAGTCGCAAACAGTAAACTAAGAGTTTCCGCTTTAGACTCAGTAAAGGTACCATCAGATTTTCTGAGTGCGTCTAGCCTAGTCGGTTTTCCCCGTTTGAGGACTTTAACCAACTTGCTAGTCGCACTCAGAGACTTGATCTCTCCGCAGAAGGTCCTATAAGAATCGTTCTTCGATTTACGAATAAGTTTCTTATATTCTTTGTGCTTCGACCGATAATTTTTCCAGTCATCTTCCGAATTTGATTTGAGCGATCTATTCAGAAGAATTCTGGCTTCCCTGCGAAGACTTTGGAGCTCGGCATTCCACCAGGGGACCAATTTCCTGGAGGGAGGTTTGCTGACAGGACATGCGAGTTCAAAACAACTGGTGATGACGCTATTCAGGTTCTCTACCAATTGTTTCGTTCTAAGCTTAGGTAGGGCCTGAGTGGATTTCTCAAGCTCCTCTCTAAACCATACCCAGTCCGTCCTTCTCGAATTCCGTCTAGGTTGCAAGGAAGAAATCTCACAACCCAATCGGAATTCGATATATTTATGGTCCGACAGCGTAGCATCAGGCAAGACTCGCCAGTTAGTGATGTCCTTCACATATCTGTTGGATAGGGTCAGGTCAATCACCTCCTGTCGTCTTGTCGTAACAAACGTTGGTTGAGAGCCAACATTGTTGATGGTAAGGTCAGACGAGAGAATGAAGTCCAACAGACGGTCTCCCCTTGTGTTACACTTGCTGCTGCCCCAAGCAGTGTTTTGGGCATTAGCATCGCAACACAAGATGAGACCAATTTTTTTGGCTTCACAGTAATCTACGAGTTCAGAGACTTCCTTCGGTGGTGGAGGTAGTAACGAATCGTAGGGAAAGTAGGGAGACGCAACGACGAAGTGTTCTATTGCTCCGTGCGTTTTGTAGTTTACTCTAGCAGCCACCATATCTTGTCCACAAAAGTGCCCAAGTTTGGTTGCCGATAGTGAATTCGATATGATGAGGCCGACCCTAGGCCTTTCGGATCGCTCATCATAAAGAATCGTAGCATCACTTATACCACCAAGGCCACATAGGCCCACGGTTCCTGAATGGATACAATGTGATGATTTGTTCTACTACATGCAATTCTACTACTTAAAAGAGCAGTAGTGGCCTTGCAATGCTGTAGATTGATCTGGATAAAAGCTATCCTGACCTTTTCAGAGGAGATGGCCGCCTCTTTATAAGAGAGCTGCTTCTCTCGACTCTTTACGGTCATTTGGATCTCCTTCTGGGAGGAAGGGGTTTTGTTGTGTGATGTGCCCGCCTCCGAGGAGTGGTTTTTGTCTATCTTCGCCTTCTGGCCTATGCTTTGATCCTTCTGGATCGCCACATCTGCCATTTGACTCCGATTTCCCACTGCCCCACCGGAGAGGGAGGCATCGCACACTCTCTCCCTAGCGAGGCTATCCCCAGCGGCGGTCTTCCGTTTGCTTTTAGTCCAATTCATCTGATTCACAATCCTGCTCTTCGAGAATAGAATTTAAGCGGTTACTTATTTTAGACTCGTTAAGTTTCGGTCTCGACAGTCATAGTTAAATTTAATACTTCAATAACACAATGCTGTCTTCTGTCTTTAAAGCGAAACTTTAAAACCCTGCCACTATGAATAGCACTTGCATCGCCAAAACTGTTTCCCAACCATTAAAACTAGCAGTAGTTTAAAACCAATGTTCATCGGTTCCCCCTCATTGTTCCTTTCTGGGACCCTTCTGCCCCTTTCCACAAGTAAGGAGACCCCTATAGCTGCGCCAACTACAGGGCAATGAGTCCCCTTAATATCGCATAAAAGATCTTCTCTGGATAATCTGATAGGTTCTTATCAGTGTGGTTTCAGGCCAGGTAAGTCCAGAGTAGACCAGATATTCAATCTGCGGCAGATCTTGGAGAAGACCCAAGAAAACCAAATCAACACCACTCAACTTTCCCTCGATTTCAAGAACGCGTATGACAGTGTGCATAGAGACGAGCTATACAGCGCCATGTCTAGTCTTGACATCCCTGCCAAACTCATCAGATTGTGCAGAATGACAATAGAGAACTCTCGCTGCTCCATTGAGATCAGTGGCGAATTAACCGAGACCTATGATGTTAAAAAAGGATTTAGACAAGGCGACACACTGTCATGTAATTTCATAAACATCGTGCTTGAAAAGATCATACGAGACTCACAGACTCACTGGCCATCAGCGCAACTGCTTGCGTACGCGGATGACATTAACGTAATAGAACGAATACAGCGGGACGTCAATGAAGCGTCCGAAAGCATTGAGGCAGAAGCGACTAAAATGGATATTTCGGTTAACAAGGGTAAAACGAAATATATGCTTACAACCAAAAAAGACGCGCAACATTGACGTCTCGGCCAGAACGTCACAATTGGCAGCTACAGATTCAAAGTGGTCAAGAACTTCGTCAACCTTGGCTCACTAGTGACCAGCGACAATAACACCAGCGCTGAGATCAAAGGCAGGATTACTCTTGCCAACCTCTGCTTCTTTGGGCTCAAGAGGCAATTGAGATGTAGAACCCTCTCTCGAAAGACCAAAGTTGCGCTGTACAAAACCTTAATCATCCCAGTCCTCCTCTATGGCGCAGAGGCCTGGACTTTAACGAAAGCGGATGAAGAAGCCCTTGGCCGTTTCGAGAGGAAAATTCTGCGTTCAATCTATGGCCCCGTTTGTATAAATGAGGCGTGGAGGAGAAGAGACAACGGCGAACTATACAGGCTGTACAGCGACATCGGCCAAGGTCTAAGATGGCTAGGCTATGTAGAGCGAATGGAAAACACAGTTCCGGCCCAAAGAGTCTTCGAGTGCAAACCCGAGCGACGACGCAGCAGAGAACTACCGAATCTACGGTGGCGCACACAGGTGGAAGGGGACCTTAACCGACTGGGAGTGCGTCGCTAGAAACAGCTGGCAAAAGACCGTATAAGCTGGAGAAGTTTGTTGGTTGAGGCCCATATTCACACCGGACTGTAGCACCACCTAAGTAAGTAAGTAAGTAAGGACTCTTCTGCCCGCGCCGTGTTTTAACCCTTAAACATATAAGGGTAGTCATATCCCTTTACGCGTGTGCTGGACCAATACTAGCGGAGTACGTCTGATTTGGAGTCCAGATGCAATATTAACACGAATTACTGTGAATTATAACCAACGCGAAATTCGGTCCGCTCTCGTACTATCGAGGACATAACACCCCTGAGAGTAGTGAACGAACATCTACGACCCAAAAAACCATTGCACTCCGTTCAAGTTGTGTGTCAGAAACATCAACCTGCGCGAAACTCTCCCTCTCCCTGTTACCTCCTTGAGTGCGGGTGTAACTGTACAAAAAAACGAAAAAAAAAGAGACGGCCCAAACGCTAGTTTTTGAAGACGAAATCCCTCAATTGACCGTACTTTCTAACAGAGCGCACTTGTCTGTGCTGCTTCTGAGCCGCATTGCTCACGGAGCAAATGTAAAGTCTTGAACCTTTACTATTTTGAGAGCATTAACCAGTTCTGTAACTCTTGCCATTACGCTTCAATTTGCTGCTCACTTTTTTATATTGATGATCCGTATCCACCACTGTATTTTTTATTTATTGTTCCGGTAACACAATGTAGTTTTGTAATCTGGTCGGCGAAGATACGAATCACGGTTAGATGCCACAGCTCACGGTCTATTACCGGTTTCTTCGGTTTTTTGCCAACTATTGTGCCACTAACTTTTCATTGCATACCCATACTGTCTTTTGGTATGGTTTTTATCTCAAGAGGGTCTTAAATAAACACTGAAAATGTTTGACGGAGCGATTTGAGGTTCTAAAAAAGATACATTAATTCTAAATTGGGTATGGGTTATTCTTTTGCTATTTGGGTTTTCATTGTCTATCTTTAAAGCCAACGCATGATTCGCGACATGCCTCAAAGCCAGGCATGCCTACCGAGCACTGCCATTAGCTCATGGAAGAACATACCTAAACAACATTTACAAATTATTGCATTTTATCATGTGTGCTCATGTTCGCACACTTGAGCACACGACTATTTTACGGCCTTCATAATCGACCTACTGAGCAAGCAATTTAGGATGGCTAATGCGTCGGCCAGCTTTAATGAAAACTATGATTTATCCATTTCTCGCCATACGCTGCAATGAGAAATTTCTTAGTCGACTACATGGAAGATTTTATGCAAGAGCTGTGGTCTAAAACCTTACATAGGAATCAATAGCGAGAAGAAGACCGTGTGGCCGCCCTAGTAATTTCTTTTAAAAGTGAAGCAGCTGAAGTACTACAGACAATCCCGGAGACTCAGAGAAGGAACTACGCAGCCATATGGGATGCTCTTCATCGATGATACGGCAGTGAGCGCAAACAGCAGATGTACAAGCTGAAGCTAAAAGGACGCAAGCAGCGTAGAAACGAGACCATCCAGCAGTATGCTGCCGACATCGTGAGGCTGTGTCATCTAGCCTACGCGGATGTTCTAATTGACGTGGTGGAAAAACTTAAAACGGATTCTTTCATCAAAGGGCTAAGGGACCCCGATACGCAACGAAGCCTGATTCCCCTGCTGAAGACATATTTTAAGGAGGCAGTTGCTCTCGCATGTGAAACGTTGCTCTTAATGTGCCGACTCTCCACCAAATTGCGGTGCATATCTGAAGACCAGAATAGTTCCAGGACAAATACGGCGAGTAGGAGTGGCTCCTTCCCGGGTAGATGCTACATATGCGACCAGCAGGGCCACATTGCGAGAAATTGGCGTCTGCGAAGAAAGCGCTTGAGGTTTAATTCGCCAAGAGGAGACTAAGGCAGAGGTCAGCGCCATACCACGGAGAAGTACGAAAAAGTTTAGGAGGAGGGCAGTGTTGCGGACACGAACCTACGGTTATGTTCGAATTTCGCTGTCGAAGCTCGAATGCTCTGGTGAAGCTGATATGGAAATTATAATAACTTTCAGCGGCGTACTGCTGAATGCCACAGCATTCTAAAGGCTTCCGAACGTCTGACGGTGAACATTCGAGAAAGCGGACCGAGGGTTATATAAGCGCGATTGCTCGGTAGCATTTAGTTCCCGGGATTCAGTAAAGAGTGATCGGTCGGTAATAAAGCCATCTAGCGAGATGAGAATCGCACAGATAATTAATCTGTGGTGCAATAGTAAAGTGTTACACACTTGTAACACAAAGTATAACGTGTATGTAAATGGTTGTAACAATAAATAAAGGTGAAGTGCTCAGATAATTGATCTGAGGCGAAATAATAAGAGTGTGTGCGTGAACTCGAATAAAAGTAGATAGTGTAGTTTATCGCAATCCAGTGATACGAACCCTATTCGAAGTTGGATTAATTATCGACACAATATATTCGAAATTAAGTGGAATCCCATTAGCCATCAGTTGCCAGAGAATCGCGTCTAGTGTCGGAATTACATAGGCGTACTTTCTCATTGCAGAATCATCTCAGAACAAGAACGGATAACTCTTTACATGTCTTCATCCAAGAACCCACTCGGAATTTTTCTCAATCCCTTTCCATCCACCCATGGCTCTGCCACAGGACAATAGCTTCATTATTTTCGGATGTCGTTAGGGACGGACTTAACCTTGATATATGACACCGATTACCACTTCCATTGCCTTTCACCACTTTCCATCATCAATTGGTAGCTTCTAAAGCCTTCGGAATCGAGAAATTCAACTACGTGACCACATGGCCACCTCGTCCACACATGCATCCAATTTTACGCCATTCAAAGTAAATCCAATCACAAAATAATGGGATGCGATGAGGCATGAAAGTCGATTTGAATTCGTGTACCTTCGATCTCCACTTGCCTTCAATTTCCTCCCCAACTCGTTCGAGTCAATTTCAGGGCAATAAGGAAGTAACCCATAAGCGCACTAATGGGAAGGGGGTGAGGCCAATAAAAAAGAAACTTCCATTTCCATTTCCGAATTATTGAGTTTCCGAATCTCTGAACTTCCGAACAATAAGTGAGTTTCGAATGTTAAAACATGCAGAAGACGATGGCATTATCATCATCGTTCAAGTCATCACCGTCGCCGTCGTCATCGATGTCGTATAATCGCATGAGAATCAAAGTGGAATATAGTCGGTCTTGCACACAGAGTGGGTGGCTGAGGCAACGTAGATAAGTCTATATGGATAGCCTGGTATACGCTTCCTGGGAAGCAATTGGATAGAAAGGTAATGATTTCATAACTGAATGTTATGATTTCGTTTGTCAGTTAGACTGTTACGCTAAGGGGCTTAGGAAGAGCTAATGAAACTGATGGAAACGAGATGACAGTGATGGCACTTGGGAAGTCAGTTTGTGTTGAAGGAATCAATGTTATTAGTAACGAGGGCAAGGACACAGCACTGGGAAGAGGATGAATTAATTGGTTGGAGGGAGTTTCCTTACATTCTTGTTCCAGATTCCGAATGAATTGAAAAAGTTTTGTATATGAAGGCTACCTGTGCCAAGCAATGGAGGTATGGATAAAGAATAGAACAACTAAGGAAACATTGCATTTGTCCTTTTTGAGTCCTTCGACATCTTCAACCAGGGAGATGTATGTAAGGCGTTATTTTTGCATACATATAACCTCTTCGCCCTGTCATCGTGGATTTCAATGGTCAACAGCTCGTAGAGCGCTTTAATGCTTTCGATGGCCTCTCTCATTGGTTAGTGAATGGAGCGTCTCTTAGCGTCCTCCACCATTTCCACCAGAGTGTTGACTTACTCTCCTAGTTTATATAAAGCAGACGGCTGCGTGGTTGGTTGAAGGCCAGGCATCGTGCACCTTGGGGAAACGAGACTTCTCTCCTCACCTCTACGGGGCTCTCCTAGCTTGTGAAAGACTGGCGGCGTGTTGCCACCTGTCGGACTTGGATTGGCTACTTGGCAAATAGCTGACCTTTGCAGGTTGTTGCTCCTTTCAAAAGAACGGGATTTCTTCATTGTTCCAGTCACAGTTTCTTCTTTGGTCTTTTGATATTGATATTGATGTTGTTGTGTCCAATTCTATTGGGTCCCCACTCAAGGCCAAAATCAAGGCCCGGATGCGTATCCACCTAATTGATCCCATGTTCCATGTTTGTCTTTGCAAGCAGTGAGGCCATGCGAGGGTTGACATAGGGGTCCTGAGCCAGAGTCGGATCGGTACTAACCAGTAATGTTACATTTGGACTTACACCACCCACTTAATGGCAACGAAGCATTGAACGTATCTAGAGGCCAGCCATTGTTTTAACGGGACGGAGGCGTTTTCAACATTAGCCTGTTAGCCGTTTCAACTGGATTTCACTCCTGCTTAATTAGGTAACAGAATAGTGTCAACGTCTGCCCTGATGGTTATCGACTCCAAAAGTTGTTTTCCAGTAATCCATAATAACGACCTTACTGGGCTCAGTCGTAATGCCTACTCCGGCGTAGGCCGGATCGTTGTCTCCATGGACGTATGTACGTATACTTCCTTCCACGTCTTAGAACTGGGGAAAGCATACACACATACTTAGTTGAAGCGAAAGCACTTAATTGGAGACGGTTCTGACTCGTCTTGTCACAGAAGATTCACAGGGTTTCCTGCAGCGACGCCCTCCTCCTCTACCGCTCTTGGTCGGGGACTGCTTACTGGTTGTTCACAGCTAGCCTGCGGGAGGCCATTCACTTTCTGCCACCTGTGACCCCGACAGTAGCTTGAGCAATAGCCCTGCGTAAAATCTATTTCATCATCCTCAAAATAAAACACCCCCGAGGACCTGAGGAATGCAGAAATATTTGTGACCAATTTCCGGCCTGTTGCTTTAACGCAAAGTGGATTTCTTCGTTGTTTACCTCATCATCCTGCATCAAGTGTGCCAGAAGTGCCCGGTCTTTTGTTATATTACTGTTGTGGCAGTGAAAGTCTACAGCGCACTAAACAATGTATACAAATTTCGATGAATGATCTGAAGATGCTCCCCTATATGAAGCAAACCGTTCACCAATCGCTGCCCGCTGACCGTCAAGCGAGATTAGCTTATCTAGTACAAAAAAATGTGCGCGTTTGGGCCACGAAGAATCCACATGAAATGTATGAAGCACGAATGTGTCCTCTCAAGGTAACTGTTAGATCCAGCGTTTGAGTAAAAAATTGTATGGTCCTTATTTTATGGTGACGCTGACGGCACTACTAGAATCGTAACTCACAAAGCTCTGGTGGCAATGAAGATTTTGAATCACGCATTTCCAAGATGTGCTGGCCATCCAGATCCCAGATTTAAGAGCACTGTGTGATATAGTGCTGTCTTGCTGGACCTATGTACATGTTAAACAGGTTCAGCTCGTGCATTTTGGGTAGGAAATTGGGAAATTATTGGACGACGTAAGGCTATTTTCACGGTCATATTTTAACAACAGTGCTTTTCTCCGGATACATATGCAGGTCCTGTATTGCCTAATCCGACTATGTCGCGCCACGCTAAGTAATACGCAATCTCTGCAATTTGGTTCTAGGACCTCTGAACCATTTGAAACATGTACCGGATTTCGGAAAGGTTATGCGCTATTGTGTGACTTCTTCAATTTGGTGCTGGAACAGATAGTGTGACGGGCAGGAGTCAGCAGGGAAGGCACTATCTTCTACAAGTCTGTCCAGCTGCTAGGAAGATATTGACATCATCGGGCGGTCTTGCCGTGACATTGTAGAAGTTTTCATGGCAATTGGGGAACAGCCGAAACGAGTTGGTCTTAAAGTCAACGAGGATAAGATAAAGTACATCTGTCAAGCAAAAACCGTCTGCGAGGAAGGAGAATGGAGGAGAGGGCAGAACCGCTAACTCTACGAGCTGTACAAAGATGTGGATATAGACCGGAAAGCAACGATCCGTCGACTACATTGGCTCGGCCACATCGAGCGCATGAACACCAACGCTCCAGCTCAGAGGGTCTTCGACTCTGAGCCTCCTGGTTCGAGAAGAAGAGGAAGACCGAACCTCCGATATTAAGACCAAGTAATCGCGAATTTAAGACAACATGGTCTCGAACACTCGAAGCAGCATGCCCGGGACCGTCTAGGACAGAAGACAGCTATAGCTCAGACTCAGATCCTCAATGGATTGCTGCCCTGATAAGTAAGTAAGTATAATTTTCATCGACGAAAGCAAGTTCAACTTATTTGGCAATGACGGAAGGCTAGTAGTTTAGCGAAAAGCTTATACCGACCTTACCTACTTATTTATTTACCTACTTAGGTGGTTGCGTGATGAACCTAGGTCTCAACTAACAAGCGTCTCCAGCTGGCACGGTCTTTGGCCAACTGTTTCCAGCGCCACACTCCCAGTTGGTTAAGGTCCCCTTCCACCTGCGTGCGCTGCCGTAGATGCGGGCGTCCTCTGCCGAGCGTTTCTTCCATGGAGGATTCAAAGACTCTTCGGGTCGGAGCTGTATTTTCCATGTAGGCCATTTTACATGGCCTAGCCACCTTAGACGCTATATCCGACGTCGCTGTACAACCCGTACAGTTCTTCATTAAATCTTTCCCTCCATAATCCGTTTGAACAAACGGGACCGTAGAGAGAGCGCAGAATTGCCTCTCGAAGTGACCAAGGGCATCATCATCCGCTTTTGTTAAGGTCCGGTGCCTCTGCGTCGTAAAGGAGGACTGGGATGATCAATGTCTTAAATAGCGTCCCCTTAGTTTTCCGAGAGAGGGCTCTACTTCTCAATTACCTCCTGAGTCGAAAGAAACAGCGGTTGGTGTTGTTATCACCGGTCATCAGTAAGCCGAAGGTAGACGAATTCGTTGACCGCTTTAAGGTTATATCTGCTCATAGTGACGTTCTGGCCAATACGTAGGTGTTACCCGTCTCTTTTTAATGAATGCAGATATTTGGTGTTAACCTCAATAACTTTAAGACCCATACTAGCCGCTTCTATCTCTTACAAAGGCCTCATTAACGTCTCGCTGTGTCTCGCACGTTGATGTCGTCGGCGTACGCAAGCAATTGCGTAGACTTGAAATAAATCGTACCTCTTGTGTTGGCCAGTGACTCTTGCAAGATCTTTTCATGATCTTTCATGTTGAAAAAGTTGCATGACAGCGCGGCACCTTGCTATTGCATGCACATCAAAGGTCTCGGTTTGCTCATTACCGACCTTAATGGAGCAGCGAGAATTCTCCATTGTCATCCTGCACAATCAGACGAGTTTGGCAGGGATGTCAAAACTAGACATAGCGCGGTATATCTCGTCTCTATGCATACACGGCCTTGAAGTCGATGGAAAGGCATGGATGTCGATTTGGTATTCTTAGGTGTTCTCTAACATCTGCCGCAGTGTGAATATTTGGTCTATTGCGGATTTACTTGCGAATAGGTTATCCACAAACGGTTTCAGGCGCTCACACAGTACGGCGGAGAACATCTTGTATGCAATGTAATGGAGAACTATTCCCCTGTAGTAAGCACAGTTATAGGAGTCTCATTTCTTATGGACTGAGCTAGAAAATGTTAATCCTATAGCAACCGTAAAACAAGGTGAAGGTAAGATTTGGGCGTATATTGACTTCAAAATGGATCGATATGGATACTTGAATATTTTAAAGCGACATTTACAACAAAGTGCCAAAAAATTAGGTCTAAGCTCAAGTGTGGCTAATTTTTAATGCTCCTTCGCAACTGAAAAAATCTCCACAATCGCCTGATACCAATCCACTAGAACACTTGTAGGCCTAGTTTAAGGGAAGTATAAGAACGTGACTACAGACATTACGAAAAAACTTGTGGGCGGCTTGCTAAAACTATTGCGATCTGTAATCAAAGCAAAAGGTGGGTCAATAAATTGTTGATCATTTGAACTACGTTTTCCTGTTTTTTTTTTCTTTTTACTGCTTTATGACAATGAAGTCAGATTTATGTTCTAATTATACATTTATATGGATACGTTTGTTGCGACTTGATATCCTTGCTAAATTAATCGGGTAGCGTAAGTAATGATGCAGACGTTTTATAAGTTTTGAAACCTAACTGGTTACTCGCACAGCATAGCAGAGGCCAGGACTTTGTTCAGTTGTGAAAATAATCTTTTTCAACAATGACTGTGTATCTGTTACCTGGAGGCTTAAGTTCTGGCGCTTAAGCCCTGATATCTTTCATAAAATTTCTGAAATACGTTTTGGCGTATGAAGTCCGGAATTTTTACCAGAATGTATAATAGATGTCCAGTGGATACAAATCTTATACCGAAGCCTGCCGAAAATAGGCAACTGGTAGTAGAGTCGCAGTCGATACTAAGAATTTGAAAGAATCACTTTCGCAGACTGTTAAGCGGTGAGAAAGACTCCAATACCGTTGTCAGGCAGCGAACTACAACCAACGTGAAAATTCAGTAAAGTTCTTCTCCTCCTATATACGACAACCACCCCTGGAGAGTAGTGAACGAACTTCTACTACCCAAACCATCTGTACTCCTTCCAGGTTTTGTGACAAACATCATAAAAATATAACTCTTAAACATGTGCGAACTATAAAAAAAGTGCTCCGCTGAAATTGGACGACGAGGTCAAGATAACAATATCGGGCTGTCCACGCAACTGCTTTAAACAGCTGGGAATGATCTGGCAAGGCGCATTCACCAGCTCATCTGTAGGATATCGCATGCCCGACGAGTGGAATCTCAGTTTCGTTTGCTCGATCCACAAGAAAGGAGGCCCCTGTGACCGCGCCAATTACAGAGGGACCAGTCTCCTTAACATCGCATACTCTCTGCTGTTTTGTGTGAACGCCTGAAACCGTTCGTCAACACCCTGATAGGTTCTTATCAGCGTGGTTTTAGTCCAGGAAAGTCCACATTAGACCAAATCACAGTGCAGCAGATCCTGGAAAAGACCCAAGAAATGCAGGTCGACACTTATCGTATATTATAGTGTGCATATGTGCACAGTGACGAGCTTTACAGAGCCCTTATAAACTCGTCAGATTGTGTACCTATAGGATGACGATGGAAAATCCTCGTTGCTCCATCAAGGTCGGTTACGAATTTACCGAGACCTTCAATGATAAAAAAGGTTTTAGGCAAGGCAACGCGCTGTTATGCCACTTTTTTAACATCAAACTTGAAAAGATCGTGGCAAGAGGCACCATCTTCCAAAAATCCGTTCAACTGCTAGCTTACGTAGATGACATTGACGTTTGCTGGTATTGAAGCGGCATTCAATGACGTCGAAACAAAGTATATGCTGTCATCAAGGAAGGACGCACAACATCGACGTCTGGGACAGAACGTCACAATGGGCAGCAAGTACTTCGAGGTGGTCAAGGACTTAAGGATAAGGAAGCTCTTGATTTTTTCGAGAGAAAAGTTCTGCATGCGATCTTTTGTCCTGTTTGCGTTGATGGCGTGTAAGGGAGAAGATTCATCTAACATGGCGGCATATGCCTGGTTGAGCGCCTTCGGATACAACGCTTAAGATGGCAAGGCCATGTAGAGCCTATGGACAACATAGCTCCGGCCTGAAGAATCTTCAAATCCAAATTATTGCGACAACGCAACAGAGGACACCCTGGAGTCAAATGACGCACACGAGTGGAAACGGACTTTAAGCAAGTTGGTGTGATTGACTGGAGACGGCTGGCTGGAATCGCTTGTTGGTTGAGGCCCAAGACCACACCAGTCTGTAGCGAAAAAGAAGAAGAAGAGGAAAATGATATTGTAATTCCAACGATCCCAATTTAGAAAATAGCAATTAGAAGATTTATTAAACCACTAAGAACCTTAAATGCAGGTATCAAAATGCTGTCTGAATAGTACAGTGTTTGTCAACAATTCTCATTACTTTCATTTGAGTGAATTTAAGTCCCCTTCCGGTTCGGTTAAATGATGAGGATCTAAGCTCAAATAATGTTCCAATGTGGCGTTGATATAATATCACTTCTGGTCTTAAACTCAGAGTGACAAAAACACCAATCCCCACAGAATTTATTTCTGACTTCCACCACCACCAAGCGAGAGTTACAAACACTTACCATGGAAGTAACTCCAGACTAGACATATCGTTACAACCATCCACACTATGCATCTCTCTACTGCTACAATGTAATTGCAACATTCAAAGTTTTCGTAAATAACAACGAGTTCATGTATCCTTGAATCTCCCTACAGAAGAGCTTCGTACAAGGATACATGTATGAACATATACACAAACTCGAAAAACTTGCTTCATTCCATCTTCATTTGCTGATTATAATCCTATGCTGTCTCGAGCCGAAAAACGACCATGCTACTCCGCTACTCTAGTGCTCCTTCATGCACTAGCTTCTATTGCCAGGAACAACCTAATAGTTTTATTGCGTTAACTTGTTTAGAGGCGAAAATGCAACAGTAACAGTGGTGGTACCGACAGCAAGATGCCTTCGTAAAGGAGTCTCCTCAACAAGTTGCCGCCGTATTGCCAACTCGACTTTTCCACATTGTAGCTGAGATTTATGTTCCAGCCAGCCTTCGTCTTCTATGACAAGGATATGAAAATGAAATGAAGATTGTTTCGTTTTGATAGTTTTAATAAACAGCTGCAGCTTCAGGTAGAACGACCTACTCTCCTCCCATCCACAGTCGGATTTATGAAGGACTCTATTCATGTTGTCGCACTACAAACTATGGTACCACTCCCGTTCTTGTAGTGATGCCATTGCTTGTGAGATGTGGTTTTAAGGACTCGTATTTGCTTATATCCTACTCCCACATGGTAGTGTGGTAAACGAAGCTCTTCAAATGCGGAATGCAATGATGAGACCGGAATCGTCGTTGTGAGCTTATTGCCACAGATAAACAAAGTGCTAAACGTGTTGTGCAATGATTACGATTACGTTTCCACCTTCAGGTAGTTGGTCGCCCAGTCGCCTGGTCGGTATTCCTTTTGACAATCTGGAGGAAATAATAAATGGGATTCAAGTTGTGGCGTTGTTGTGATGCTGTGCCGATGACAGTGAAGGATTCTGAGTGCGGAAACATTAAGATCAAGCGATGAAGATGAGGAAGACGAAGGTGTAAACTGTTGGTGGGTATGGTAATTTGTTGTATTGAAACCATTAGAGGAATGGAAGCAATTGTCTAGGTGGATGTTTGGAATTGCTGGTGTTTTCTTGTAAGCAGATATATAATCTCATTAGGAAGTGTTTTATGTTGGCTTTGAAGGTGAACACAGCACCTGGGCGTTGGAGATGCCGTTAACTACCCTTTTACGTATTGGCTTGAAGATATGAATCTTTAAATCGGTGACATTGATGTTACCGATGCATGATGCTTTACGCTAATAGACTGCCGAGATAAGTGCCATTGAAACGCCTATACTGGAAGATGTCATCAAACGACGACCGACGTTTGTAAAACCTCGCGTGGTGGAAATTTTATTGATATCATTACGTGACTTTTCTACGTTTTCCTATTCTCTGCGAATCTCTTCACAATTTATATCTTAAAGAATGCCGATCCTATTATCGATCCTAAGCGTTAGTAATATCCCATCAACATAAAAAAAAGTCTTACGGCATACCTTCCAATCTCATTACGAAATGCATAAATTCTATCTTTCTATCCTTTTTAGCCTTTCTTAGTCTTAGTCAAACTTTCTTCCCACAAATTTGGACAATTTCTACGCACACAAACGGATATTTCTGACTATACAACAATTGCTAAATAGTCATCTATCCCTGAACTCTTCGACTTGAGGTCTTCCTATAGCAAGCATTTCCTTTCTCCCCGGCAGCATGGTATCCTAAAAGGTAGGTCCCACACAATCAACCATATTGCGTATAACAAAATGCGTATAACATTGGAACGACTGACTTTCGCTAAGTATTTGATAACATCAGCCATTCATCAATCTACCTCGAGGATTTAAGCTTCCCACTCCTATTTATCACATGATTTTAATTGTACCTAAATCGCTATTAAAGAGTATTTTTCTGATACTCAATCTCTGATCCCATTGTTGTCCCTCTCGGTGTTCCATAAGGTAGTCATCTTGGTCCTCTAATATGTGTCCTTCACGTCCACGCACAGGATATGAAAATCAGCAGAACAATATCAACTTCGGTTGAATCAACCGCAGTCCACAACGACCTTGATTTCTTCGGTATTTGGTGCGATAATTACTAATGCCAGTCCATTACTTTTTCTCAAGAACGTACCCCCCACAGTTAGCTAAACACCATCCTGCCACCGCTGCCAGAGATTTTATCGCAGATTGGCCATTCGTCCAAATCTACTAAGCCATGCAAGGGCCTCCGCGGTGGTTTGGGAGTCTAAAAGATAGGTTGAGGTTAAGTTCCTTGGAGTGAACTTCACTACCTACACCGGTTTCCATCTTAGAACCGTCGATATGGAGAGAAATCGTGTCCTTCGGTATAAGTTTTCCTTCAGCCCATTTATCCCGGGATGGAAAAATAGCTTCGAAGTTTTTGGTGCCATTTTCCTATGCTCCTGATCCATATGGCCGCGCCGGCAGCAACCTGTTTGCTGGAGAGGTTCAATGTTGAGAGATGTAGCAGAATGCTTAGGGCCTCCGTGAGGGTCGATCTAATTGCACCACTAATGCAAATGCTGTCCGATCTTTCCACTTTCCTTAGAGCAGTCCACCAAACTACGATGCCGTATAGAGGGATAGGTCTTATGATTGCTGTATAGAGCCAGTGCATAATGCTAGGTTGGAGACCCCATGTTTTGCCCGTAACTTTCTTGCAACAGTACAGGGCGGTGGTCGCTTTCTTGAAACGATCGAGTATGTTGAGTTTCCAATTTAGTTTTCCTTCAAGGCCAAGATATTTTACCTAATCTTTGATTACTATTTGGATTGAAGGGCGTTATTTTATATATCGGACCCATAGGTGCGCCAACGTGCGAGTGCGACGGCAGAACAATCGCAGAGAAAGTGTTCTACTGTGTCATACTTTCTCCCAACATGCAGCACAGGTAGGACACAGGTCATCATAGTGGTGTGTATCATGCTACACAAGCTTCCAGCTTCAATCGAGCAAAGAACCCCCTCCATATGTTCATAGAATTTACTGAGTTCCGGGAAGCCAGATTCCATACTCTTGAGGCAGTGGATCAACAAAAGCCGAAACCAATTCTCAAACCAGAAATGCAAAAAAGGAAATCCGAATTGTCATACACTTGGCACAATCGATGTACTCTTAGGAAGCAATATCTACGTTGAAATTATATTGTCGGATAACATCAAAGACAAAAACCTCATGGCCCTGGTGGCACAAAAGACGCAACTTGGAAGGATCTTATTTGACATGGATCCACCTGATACCCCCGGTCTGTAAAAAGTTTCGATCTCGACGTTCAATTGCGACGTTTTGCGAGATCGAGGAAAAACCATTCGACACTTGTGTATTAGAAGAAGATAGAGTTTGCGAACAACATTTCAACACCCACATCAAACGCTTACCCAGTGGAATATATCAGGTCTCTCTTCCATTCAAAGGAGAAAAGCGTACAGCACTAGGATCAACTTACCGAGGTGCACTTAAACGGGTTTTACCAAATGGAAAGAAGGTTCATCTCAACCCCCGCACTACACCAGAGCTACAAGAAATGTATGGAAGAATATAATACATCTTGGTCTTATGACTGAAGTGACGAATGCCCACATGGTGACGTCAACACCTTACCAGTACATCATTCCCCACCATGCAGTTAAAGAGTGAAGCTCTACTATTGCTTAACGATAGCTTGATGGTGTCATCGAGATAATCTTACGTTGGAGAAAACATCGTCACACTTTTACGGCGGATATGGAAAATATGTACCGCCAAATTCAAATGGAAAAAGGTGATACTGACTACCAACTTATCTTCTGGCGGAACAATGTCCATCAGCCAGTCAAGATGTACCGAAGCCACGAATTTTTGGCGGCATATATTCTTCGTTATGACATATACGTAGACGATGTCATTACAGAAGCGGACACCGTAGAACAGGCTCTGAAAATGAGAAAAGAACTTGAAGAGGTTCTATTGTTGGCTGGATGTCGTTTTCGAAAGTGGACTAGCAAAGCCGAAAAGATCCTACATGGACTCCCCACTGAAGATCGGGACACAGACTTTTCATTACCATTTGAAGAAGCAACATATGTAAGGACCCTGAGCATAAAATGGCTGCCAATATGTGATGTGTTTTCCTATCAAGTGGCCCCATTTGAAGAGACAGATGCTACTAAGCGCCCGATTCTATCATCAAAAGCAAAATAATTTGGTCCGTTGGGTTGGCTCTCTCCACCTATTGTCAAGGCCAAGATAAGTATGCAACAGCTGTGGGAATGGGGACAGACCCTTTTCTTGTCATTGCTCCATCAGGAGTGGAAGTTGTTCCGTCAAGAGCTGCCTGCGTTCAAGAGCTGCAGATACCGAGATGGATGTGTACACGTGAGAATGAGCATCATCTGGAAATATATAGTTTCAGCGATGCATCAGAGAAGGCATTGCAGCGGCTATATACTTACGCAAACAGAATTTTGTGGTCTCAAAAATGACATTGGTCTTTGGCCTGAACGCATAATAAATGAAAGATTGAATATTGGGCTGAAAAAGGTTCCACGAAACTTCAAAATTGCAATGAAGTCTTTCTACAGAATTCCGTTCATCAAGATCAGTCAGGAGATAGTTCCAACTTTGTTCGGAAATGTTCAAAGAATATGTTTACACGCCACAATAAAAATCAGGAGACCGTCAATCGATTCCGGCTTCGCTTTTCTCCAACTACGGGGAAAATACATACAAAGTATATTGTTATGCATGTAAGTCAATGTCCAGTCAAAACACCAAACTCAATGCAGAAGACTTCAGTTACTGGAAGCATGCACATGATCGTCTATGTGAACACGAGATTTCAAAGATTCATTTGGAATCAGTAATGAGTTTAGTTCAACGGGGCAAAGTCACAGCACGCACCAATCAAGAGCTAGCCATACAAGAGGCATACAAAATCCAGTATTGGCAAAAAGTTCTTCAGAATTTCATCGTTGCTATCAAATTCATTGCTGAGCGTGGATTACCCTTTCGAGGTGACCATGAAATTATTGGTTTACCGAGAAATGGATATTTCCTTAGAATTTCGGAATTGCTAGCCGAGTATGAACCAATCCTGGCAACACATTTGAAAGATCATGCAAATAAAGGAGGTGGTCATGTCAATTACTTTTCATCGACGATTTGCGAAGAACTGGTCAGTTCTATGAATGACAAAGTGCTAATCGAAATAGTGTCCAGAATTAAAATATCAAAATATTATTCGGTGTCAGTTCTAGAAAGATTTCGCAACTTTTTACCAAACTGCGGCCGTACCGGCGAGGGCATAGCAAACGCTTTACTAATATTTTTTAGGTGTCCACCAAATAGATATTTTGGGTTTGGCGCGGCCAATCATATGACAATGCCACAAACATGAGTGGTAAATACAAACGAATGCAGGCAAATTTGGACAAAAATCACGTATCGCCGTTTGTACCATATTGTGGTCATTCTCTCAATTTAATGGGAAGGCAGTTGCTAACTGCCGTGGCGCAGTGGTTAGTGTGTTGGACTCTGGCGCACGATGAGCGAGCTCGGATTCCGATAACACCAACGCCATCGAATGTTTATTTCGCGACGTTCCTCCTCGGCGGGGTACTGGCAAATTCCCCGTAGTAATCTTGCCATGAAGAGGCTTCTCGACTCACGCCGTTCGGAATCGGCATTAAACTGTAGGTCCCTTTCACCTGTGTGAAAAATAAATCACATACAACATGGGCGATTGAGAGAAGCTTGGCTCTGGTCCTTCATGGGCTGTAACGCCACCAAAAGAAGAAGAAAGAAGTTGCTAACTCTTGTGCATCGGCTGTTCATTTCTTCGTTCAGACAATTAGGACAATTTTACATTTTAAAAAGGCTTAGCGACACTCGTTGGTCTTGTCGAGCTGAAGCTACGAAAGCCATTGTCGATGGTTGTTCTGAAATCGAAGGAGCTCTAAACAGCATATCCCCTGATAAGGAGCAAAAGGACATCATGAGGAATGAAGCACTGCACCATTTGCAAAAGAGGTGTTGTCTCGAAACCGCTCTATTCGCTATCTTTTGGAACGACATCTTGAAGCGATTCGATGCTACCCAAAAATGAATCTTGACTCTGCAATACGTGCAATGTGCATTAAAATCATTAAAATCACTCGTTGAATCCAAAAGAGACGATTTTGATAAATACAGCAGCATACTGACCAATATGTACAATCATGTACCAGAGCAAGAAATGTGAGGTTGAATTCACTCGATTACATGAAAGCCCAGGACGTAAATCTGTCACCAAAAGAGAAATTCAAAGTATCCGGCTTTATCACAGTTAGGAAGCTGTACGTTCGAGATTTGGATTTTTCAATTACATATATCAAAGCTATCCCTACTCAGCATAGAAAGCGATTTACCCTGGGACCTGGATTTCAGCGAAATCATCATGGATTTTTCGTCGAAAAAGCATGCAAGGTCCCATTTGTTAGCGCTTTAATTTAATTTCATAAAATTCTTGTTTTTGTTTATGTTTATATACATATGTATGTTTGTTAAGATAATTTACTTAGTTTCGCAATAAATTATTGAAACACTTGACTGAAAAAAAATGTTAATTTCATTTGGAAAATAATAAGCCAGGGGGCCTCCGCTCATTTGTTGTCCCAGGGCCTCCAGACCTCTGAATCCGGGCCTATATTCTTTACAAGACAGACTCCGGCTTCAACACCCTTAACCAAATCCACTGAATTAAACTACCAACACTTTAAATATGTATCTACAAGAATACTAACGACAACTATAATTTGTAACAATTATTACGGAATACATTACAAAGTCAAGTGCAATTTGCAGTTTTTGTTTAATAAAAATAATTATCTTCATATTCAAAATTCAAAAGAACACTTACCTGGGTAATAGACTCACGAACCAATCTTTCAGGGTATCTTATTTGAAATATTAAAGCGAGCCCGTAAATCGCGAAAAAAAGGAACCGAACGTCGTGCGAAAAACACTTTTAAGACTTTTTTCTTTTTTTTTTTCACAAGTTGCTACTGAGCGGGTTACTGAGCATGATTGGCAAACACAGCAAGCACAGCAAACACAAATTTTAAATATTGAGCCGAACCGAAGCGGCCAAACCGAGCGGCACAACAAACACAGATTCAAACATTGAACCGAATCGAAATCTGCGATCAAATAAAGGGACCGAGCACCGGGGGAAAAGCACTTTTTTCCATTTTTTTTCACAATTTGCTACTGAGCGAGCAACTGAGCATGATTGGCTGGAACAGCCTTTTTTGCACGGCACGGCAAACACAAATTTTAAACATTGAACCGAACCGAAGCGGCCAAACCGAGCGGCACAACTAACACAGATTCAAACATTGAACCGAATCGAAATCTGCGATCAAATAAAGGGACCGAGCACCGCGGGAAAAGCACCATTTTTATTTTTTTTTTTTTTTTCACAAATTGCCACTGAGCGAGTAACTGAGCATGATTGGCTGCAACAGCTTTTTTTGCACGACACAGCAAACACAAATTTTAAACATTGAACCGAACCGAACCGAAACCCGAGAAAAACACATTTTCTCAAAACGAGCGGCACAACAAACACAAATTCAAACATTGAATCGAACCGTACGGAACGACAGAACCGAACGAGCTGAAACGAGCTGAACCGAGCGGCACAACAAACACACATAACAAACATCGAACCGAACCGAAATTCGCGATCAAATAAAGGGACCGCGCACCGGGGGGAAAAACACTTTTTTTAATTTTTTTTTTCACAAATTGCTACTGAGCATGATTGGCTGAAATAGCCTTTTTTACACGGCACAGCAAACACAAAATTTAAACATTGAAGCGAACCGAAGCGACCAAACCGAGCGGCACAACAAACACAAGTTCAAACATTGAACCGAACCGAACCGAAATTTGCGATTAAATAAAGGGACCGACCACCGGGGGAAAAGCACTTTTTTCAATTTTTTTTTTTCACAAATTGCTACTTAGTGAGCAACTGAGCATGACTGGCTGAAATAGCCCTTTTCGCAAAGCACAGCAAACACAAATTATAAACATTGAACCGAACCGAAGCGACCAAACCGAGCGACACAACAAACACAGATTCAAACATTGAACCGAACCGAACCGAACCGAAATTTGCGATCAAATAAAGGGACCGACCATCGGGGGAAAAGCACTTTTTTAATTTTTTCTTTCACAAATGGCTGAAGTAGCCCTTTTCGCACGGCACAGCAAATACAAATTTTAAACATTGAACCGAACCGAACCGAAATTCACGAAAAAACAAAGAACACCGTGTACCAATTTTCACTATTGCTCACCATAAAAAATAAACGATTTAACGGACAGCACATTTGAATTTCAAATTTCGAAAACTTTTTAACCGATCAAACGGACGAACGAACGGAAATTCGATGCGCGAACCGCTTGACTTCCACCGAGAGCCAGGAGTAACTGAGTTGAATTCATGGAAAGAAAACTGCAGTAAGTGTCAAAGCTAAGCTCACCACCAGGCTCTCCAATAAATTGCTGAGTTATTAAGTGGAGTGAGTTTATGGTGGTAATTGAGTTTCACCTCTAGTGTCGATCATTTTTTGTGCCCCAAAAAGTATGCAGAGTATTTTCTAGAGAGGTATCAATTTTAAAAATAATTCATACACCCTTGGAGGAAACGAGATACGGATCCTTCAACCACAACGCACTTACGTACATATAAATTAACGAATTATAAATTTATTGATGTAAAAAACAAAATGTTTTTGTCTGGATTCGGGCAGCGTCCCTCTTACACTGTAAACTTAATTCTAACAAGCAATTTTCTTACACTGCCTTATCTACCACGCTGTTCTCTGAGATATGCCGTCCAGCGTCGATCTGCGTCCACCGGTGTCGTCATATTACACCTGTTGGACTTGATGGAATGCAGGTGGTATCCTGTGGTCCGGACGTAGAGTCAGTGGTTTGATGTGATGGGATCAGTGGAGTGACATTTGACGGGGGAGTTTAGCATTAGAAATATTTTGAATACATTTTTGCTTAACTTATACGCCACCGTATGGTGGACACAAGTTGAGCAAAAAACTACAATTGTTAAGCTTCAACGCCGTTAAAGACTAGTGTGTCTCGGCATTACAGGGGCTATGCCAACCTGCCCCACGGCAGCCCAAGAAGAATTCATTGGACTCACTCCACTGCACCTTTTTATCAAAAAGGTGGCATTACGCAGTGCAATCAGAATTCTTTGTTCGGGAGCAAATGTGCCATGTAGACCCGAGGATCACATGTCCATATTGCAACACTTTCCCGAGCTGGTTATGAATACCACGGTGTCGGACACATTGCCACACACCTTTGAGACATTGGTCCCAAATCGCTCAGAATGGGAAAACAGTGATCCCTTGCTAAATGTCAAAGGTCTTAGGTGGTATACGGATGGCTCCAAGGTGGCTTCTGCAAGATCTCGAAGGCCCTGGGAACGAGTCCCAGCATCTTTTAAGCAGATTTACATGCCATCCTAACATGCGACAATCTAAGTCTTGAGACTGACATAGGAGGAGTAACCATCAACATACTCTCTGATAGCCAAGCAGTACTTAACACGCTGAGTTCGTACAGCACGAACTCAAAGACCGTCAAGGAATGCCGTGATGCCCTACAAGACCCAGCCCAAAGAAGCAATGTCAAACTTTGGAGGGTGCCAGTGCCCAAAGGTATTAAGGGCAATGAAATTGCCGACGAACTCGACGGGAAAGGTTCAAGCAATAAATTTGGGTGGGTTCGAATTGCGAAGCGGAATAATGGGAATACAAACTATTAAGTCGATTTTCAGAAGTGGAAGGTTGTATCTACACCTTGGCCATTGTTATTCATCCCTCCTACGAACACACAGTCTTGTACAACTTTGGCCATGCGATTATATCGAACCAATGTTAGCTCTATCATTTTTTTTAGGCTTAACAAATAGCACGAGGTACTGCGACCCTTATAGAACTATTGTGCCTACTAGGCGATTAGACGAGGAGCTTCTCCACTTCCTTAATGAAGATGAGAATGCCTCTCGTATGAGTTGGGATGATCCCTGCAGGAGTCATAATTTCACTGAGAAGGATATGCTTCCTGATAAGGGAGAGAGCAGCACGTTCACACAGAGTCGACACTCAGATTCAGACGAGAGGTTCATTTTACTGAGATGATATCTCAGATCACAGTGTCCTGTAAGGTAGCTGACTAGTCCCCTGATATCTACTCTATTAAGTTGGGATGTGCTAATAGAGTGTTTGTTCATGGGCCGTATAAATCATTCGAATGGCGAAGTCCGTGAACGCTATTCCAAAAGGACGGGTCTTGCGATTTCTTCTCACTTGTCTAAGAAGAAGTTGATCTTAGATTTTGGAGTACCGCAGAAAGGTTCAGGATCTATGTACCTCTCGCTGGAACCTTTCCTGGCGAGCTCTATCCTCAGCTTTTTTCTTAAGTTTAGATAGTTAATAAAGTCGGCAGCGGCCAGTCGCAGCTGGTGTTTCTTATGCTGCTTGCTGGATTCCTTTTTCTGGATCGATCCTTTTCTTCGAGATTACACGAGATCAGAGATCAACGATCTTGAAAATCGTTTATTGCATTTGCAATTTTATCCATATCGCTCAGGTGGATTTTTATTTTCAACCAAAGGAGTAGATGTGCATGTAGCAATCCACGTTGTTGCCACTCGATTGTATACATCCAAGCATCGGCTTCACCAAATATGTTGCCTTTTGTCAGCGCGTCCACAAACTTTTTAAGTTTCAAGTTGAAAACCCTTGCAGTCAAACCGTGACGGTCTGGTGCTGACTGTCCCGGAAGAGGGTTGTCCTGGATCTCTGGCAGGGAGGGTTGCAAGTGAAAGTAATAAAAAGTGATGGGCAACCATAAGTTCGGACAATGGCCATTGCATCTTGAGTGTATTCAAGCATATGCCTAGGGCCACCAGTGAAGGATGAAGGCAGTATGACCATTCTGCCGATGTTGGTAAAGTCACGGTCTGCATTTACTGCATCTCTTAGGTGAACGTACTCTTCAGATCGAAGTTTCTTTTGATTGAGTCTAATGTAGAGTAGCCTTCCACTTTCAATTTTGGCATACATGTCTACCAGAAACTATTGTAGAAGTCTTCTGAACCTAAGCAGGTAATTTTCAGACCGACGTATCATAGGTCTGTAGGATTAAAAGTCCATCGAAGACACCTTACGATTGTCTACCAGTCTCTGGATCAACTCTCATTAATTGAAAGCGATAGCCGTCTTCTCCCCTTAGAAACATCAACGGGTATTGCAATGAGTCGTAAGACCTGCACCTCTTTTTTCTAAAAGACAATGTCTCTGCTTTCGGAATCATTGCCGACCATAACTATCCCAATGTCATTCACTGTCGGAGCATTAAAACGACGTTCATGTTCATAGCTAGGCTTCTTGTCAGTTCTTATAACGACACGATGTGTGTCTGTTGGCAGACACTGTCAGAGCTGTCTTAAAAAACTTGACGTATTCGTTTTCTTCGTGTAGAATTGTCTGAAGCTGAAGAACAATGCCACCCTTAACCCCTTCGATTGCTCTGCTCATTTGCCAGCAATGTTTCGTCGCCGGTTTAGTATAATTGCAGGAATTGTCGGCCCGGAGCAGCAGGAATAAGGGACCCAATCAGGTGGTAAATTTGTCCTTGGACTTTGAATGTTGGTTGGAAACCCAGTTCAGTTTGAGTGGCTCTTGTTGTACCGAATGATGTCATTTTGAAGTAGCTGTTGTTTCGCCAAACATTTTCCAAGAAATGTCTAGACTGTGGGTGATCACCTGTTAACAGTGTTCTAAGTGGCTCTGGTGGTTCAGGCAGATCATCCAATTTAGCCTTGCCACTTGCACAGCACATCCCTGGTGTCTCATGTATCCATTTATGTAAGTGCTGAGCAGTATTGATACATAACTGATTTCTCTCCTACCGTGAGAACTTGAACAGCTGCATAATTGAAGATTGGATCGTAAGCAAAAGCTGCTGCTCGGGAAATCCTTCCATATGCGTAAGCGATTTCTTGCTAATCTCAATCGATGGTTTTCACTTTCAGTTATTGTTTGTAGAAATTATCTGGCGTCATGCTCACGCAGTCTGGCGGTCTTTTGATCAATCGAGCACTAACCAGATTGGTCACGTTGCGATCGACGCCAGACACTCCTCCTCATTGACTCGGACCACAACCTTGTTGTAGCCAGGGTACGAATGAGGATATCAAGAATGCTTAGGAGTCGAGTAGAACTACGTAAGTCTGACGTCGGAAAGCTACAATCGCGAGAGACTGCAAGAATCTCTGCCGATTGTGTCTCCTCCTAACTCTCTCAAAATCCGCCCAGAGCAGCACAAACAATAGAGCAGGAATGGGCTCATTGCCAGAGCGCCGTCAGAGATGCTGCCTCAGAGGTGCTGGGTTTCAAACAGCCACCACCTAGAAACCCTGGTTCGATGAACAATGCGAACAAGCCCATGCAGCAAAACAAGAGGCATATAAGGCCGTGCTGCAACGACGGACGAGAGCTGCTCGCGAAATCTATGAGCAGAAGAAAAGAGAGGAACACACGCTTTTCAGAAGAAAGAAGAGAGAGCACGGAAAGCGTGAGATCGAGGAGATGGAGAGATGCTTCCGCAGGAATGACGCCCGTAAGTTTTACAATAAGGTAAAATGAACATGCCATGGCTACAAAGCCAGAGCGGCGGCCTGCAGGGATGAAAATGGAGAACTGGTAGTAGAGTCGCAGTCGATGCTGAGGATTTGGAAAGACCACTTCTGCAGACTGTATAACGGCGATGATAGATAAGATACCGCTGTCAGGCAGAACGAGCCAATCGTAATGGACGACGATGTAACAGAATTCAGTCGACTCGACCTAGACGAAGTCAAAATAGCGATATCGAGACTTAGGTCTAATAAAGCCGCGGGCGCAGACGGCTTGTCTGCTAAACTTCTTAAGGCGGCTGGAGATGAGCTGGTAAGGTGCATGCACCATTTCATTTGCAAGGTATGGTCGGAGGAAAGCATTCCCGGTCCATAAGAAAGGAGACCCGTATAACTGCGCCAACTATAGGGGATAAGTCTCTTTAACATCGCATATAAGATCTTCTCTGCCGTATCGTGTGAACGCCTTAAACCGTTTGTGGATAACCTGTGGTTTCAGGCCAGGTAGATCCACAATAGACCAAATATTTAGGCTACGGCAGATCTTGGAGAAGACTGCATATGACAGCGTGTATAGAGATGATCTTCGATGTAAAAAAAGGATTTAGGCAAGGTGACATGCAACTGTCATGCGTTTTCAACATCGTGCTGGAAAAGATCTTGTCAAGCGTCACTGGCCAACACAAGAGGTTTTTTTTTTTTTTTTTTTTTTTTAGAGACTCGCGCAGGTTTAAGAGTTTTCATATTCTCTTATGATGTGTTGACACACACAACCTGGACGGAGTGGTTGGGGTCGTTGATGTTCGTTCACTACTCTCAGGGGTGGTTGTCCTAGACTTAGATAGGACGAGAGCTGACCAAATTCCGCGTTGGTTATAGTCCGTAGTTATTCGTTCAAGCACTTTAGTATACGCAGAGGATGAATTTCGGTCGACCATATACTGTGAGTGTTATGCCTGCAGCAGTACATCTGCTCACTTTCCACTCACAACTGCGTTGCTTACTTTTTTTGTCCGTATAGGAATTACTTTTTCTTGGCCATGAAGCGAATTTGAACCATAAACCTTCCGCTCGGCGGTCGATGATGTTAACCACTGCACCACGGCCACCCCGATTTATTTCAAGTCTACGAAATTGCTTGCGTACGCCGACGACATTGACGTGATTGGACGAACACAGCGAGACGTCAATGAGGCCTTTGTAAGCATTGAGGTAGAAGCGGCTAAGATGGTTCTCGAGGTTAATGAGGGTAAAACCAAATGTACGCTTTCATCTAAAAGGGACGGACAACGCCGACGTATTGGCCAGAACGTCACCATGGGCGGATATAACTTTGAAGTGGTTAAGGAGTTCATCTACCTTGGCTCACTGATGACCAGCGACAACAACACCAGCCCTGAGATAAAACGCAGAATCACTCTTGCCAACCGCTGTTTCTTTGGGCTCAAGAGGCAATTGAGAAGTAGAGCCTTCTCTCGGAAAACCAAGGTGACACTATATAAGACTTTGATCGTCCCAGTCCTCCTTTACGACGCAGAGGCTTGGACCTTAAGAGAAGATTTAACGAAGAACTGTACGGGTTTTACAGCGACATCGGCCTGGTACGACGTCTACGGATACAGAGTCTAAGGTGGCTAGGCCATGTTGAGCGAATGGAAAATACAGCTCCGACCCGAAGGGTCTTCGAATCCACCCCGGAAGGAAGGTGCGGCAGAGGACGGCCGCATCAACGATGGCGCATGTAGGTGAAAGGGGACCTTAACCAACTGGGCTTGCGGCACTGGAAACAGCTGGCCAAAAACCGTGCCAGCTGGAGACGCTTATTGGTTGAGACCCAGGCTCACCACGGACTCTAGCGCCATCTAAATAAGAAGGTATGCTCACGCAGGCGACGACTATACACCAATCGATCAATATTTTTTTCTTCAGTTTTCTCTGCCCTTTCTATGGCATTTCTCTCTCTGGTCGCTTGTTGCCTTACGGCTTGTTCAATTTCTTGCCCCTGTGCTCTAACTTGCCGTGTCTGATTGGCTCTTCGAGTGTTCCTTGATAATGTAACTTTTCTCCCAAATGGTATTATGCAAATGATTGAAAGTTAAATAGAGAAAGATTAAAAAGAACAAAGGTATGGTTTAAAATGTAAAAAAGAAAACAAAACATTCGATAAAAAATTAAAGGTAAGTAGAATGTTTAAAAAGATAAATACGCTATTTAAAGGTAGTGAAAGGTTTAGGTCGAGGGCGCTGTGGCACAGTGGTTAGAGTGTTGGACTCTGACGCACGATGAGCGAGTTTGGATCCCGACAAATGTTTATTTAGCGGCGTCCCTACTCGGCGGGGTAATGGCAAAGCCCCCCGAAGTATACTTGCCATGAAAAAGCTTCTCGACTCACACCGTTCGGAATCGGCATTAAACTGTAGGTCCCTTTCACCTGTGTTAAAGATAAATCACACACAACATGGATGACTGAGAGAAGCTTGGCTCAGGTCCTTCATGGGCTGTAACGCCACCAAAGAAGAAGGAGAAGAAGAAAGGATTAAAAAAGGCAAGTAAACCATGTAAAAACGGTAAACTATGATTTTGAATGGAGTTCTATAGGATAATGCTAACTCAATGGGAAGCTAGTCGATCATCGACCACATTTAGCGCTGCCTGTACTTTGAGACAGACAGTCGCTAAACATAAGCCGACAAAGTGAATGGCAACATCATCCGTATAGGCCTGGGCGTAGATTCCAGAGGCACTGAGGGGTGGCCGTGGTGCAGTGGTTAACATCATCGACCGCCGAGCGGAAGGTCTATAATTAAAATTCGCTTCATAGCCAAGAAAAAGTAATTCATATACGGACAAAAAGTATGCAACGCAGTTGTGAATGGAAAGTGACCAGACGTACTGCTGCAGGCATAACACTCACAGTATATGGTCAACCAAAATTCATCCTCTGCGTATGCAATACTAAAGTGCTTGAACGAATTACTACGGACTATAACCAACGTGGAATTTGATCGGCTCTCGTCCTATCTAGGACAACCACCCCAGAGGGTTAACGAACATCAACGACCAAAACCACTGCACTCCGTTCAGGTTGTGTATATATAACACATCGTAAGAGAATATAAACTCTTGAACCTGCGCGGGTTTCTAAAAAAAAAAAAAAAAAAAACTGGGAAGAGACCGACATCCTCTTTTTGTACCAATTTTTAGATGGAACTATTGACTCTCCTGTTCTTCTAGAAAAAAATCACTCAATAACCCTCGCCGCTTAGAATTTATGCTGTTTTTTCGATGCCTCCTTAATCGCATTCATTCCGAGTGCTCTGAACTTATTTGCAGAATGATACTTTTAGCTAACCAACCAAAATTACTTCTGCTCTTCTACTTTCTAATGCACCATGACCCGCCTTCATCGTTCATCTGGCTCGTCCGCCTACTTTATTTTTCCTAGACTTAATCCCCCCAGTCTTTCATTTAGCTAGTTGTTTAGCTCAGATTGTTTAAGGTAAGATTTTAATTAGCTTGTGATAAGCCTAATAATAAATTGATCAATTTCAGAATTCACCTCACAACCTCCTGGACACATTGACGGAAGTATCATCAATTCGTGTTGTTTCAACCGAACCAAAGTCACCGTATGACAAGGGCACCTCGCTTTTTTTCTTCCACGCCTCCAGGAGAAAATGTTCTATTTTTTTCCTTCACCGGTAATTCATGAAATTGTCTACTTCCTTCCATTCATTTACAACCTGCCGGTGAGCCATCTACTATGGCTGAAAGGACTTGGGGCAAGGTCTGATTCAGTTTACTGAAATTTATGACACATCCGATAACGCTGAAGGTCCCGACGAGTAATGGGGTTTCGTATTGCGCTATCAATGGTGCTAGCAAAGATAACGTGGAAGAATGGTTCTTGTAAGATGGGAGCTACTTGGCCGTTTAAAAAACGGTCGTACGCTGTTGCAGTTTGTAATTAAAGTCCCCTTATTTGCGTCTCTGCTTGCATGTTAGATTGTTGTGGAAGTATAGGGGATTCCAATCATAGAAGTTCAGAAGCAGATGCAGTACAGAGAGTGCACAAGAAAAGAAGAAATTAGGAGTAACAAGACAAGTACATTGTGTTTGCTCTGTTTTCATTAACACGACTTTTGGTGCGTAAGTGCCTGCAGTCTTTGGTGGCTAATTATTATCTTTAGTTACTGAGAGACAGTTCGTATGTAAAGAAATTCTCGAAGATAAACATCCACTAGTGCTATACGTATGACTCCTTGTCGAGATAATTGAGTGCAGCTGAGTTTCTCTTAAGGCGAGTGGAAATTTTTCGGTAGTGTAATGGTCATCAGTGGATATAGTAGATTGGGCAAAAGTAATACCCTGTGTTCGATTATATTCGCAAATAGTATTGCGTGTCATTGGGCTTTGGCCCAATTGCTCTAGTTAGCAATGAGTAATGGAGCAATATACATCTGAAGAACCATTTTTTTGTGGAAGTAGCGTCAAAACAGCGAAAGGTAAGGGTAGCTCCCGCAATGTTCTAGCGAATTGAATGATTTAGTGATACTGGGGTCTCCTAACAATTCTAGCGCACAGCTCTGAATTCCATACAGCAGGTGCAATAAGGCATGAGCAGTCAACTGTAATTTCAGCCGAATTAATGCCTTATAGATGGTAGCCAGATCAGAGGTTGGAACATTTTCTTGCTTCTGTACAAAGGCCTAGGGCGAGGAGGGAGCGAGCAAACAGAGCAAAAAAGCTGATCACACTTAACATGGTAAACGCCAGCTTCCACCGTTGTCCCTGCGCAATTCAAGCTGACACACTGCCTCCGCGGGGCTAAATAGCTGCCCCGGCTTCTTTCGGGTAATGAACCATTGTACGCAGCAACCCGATCCCTTGTTCCTGGGGAAAGAGGAACCTGATCCTCCAGTTTGGGGGTTGAGCTAAGGGTAACATTCCTATCACGGACATACAAACAACTACAACCGAAACAACCACAAATCTCGAATTCGGACGGATACAAAGCTGATGATCCTTGCAAATGAGTCGATCACAAAGAAGCATAGCTACGGCACATATGCTACTTAACTTCCTGGCGGGGCGTAATCTCATCTGGCTAGCACACGATTCCCGCATCTCAACATTCACAAAGGAAACTGGCGATCACCTGATCAGTCGACCATCAACCAGACTAATCACGTTGCGATCGAAGCCAGACACTCATCCATCATCCTAGATGTACGAACCTTCCGGGGAGCCAACATTTACTCGGATCGCTATCTTGTTGTAGTCAAGGTATGAATGAAGGTAACGAGGATGCCTCGGAGTACGAAAGATTGACGTAAATCTAACGTCGGAAAGCGACAATCGCAGAAGGTCGCTAGGATCTCTGCCGATCGAGTTTCCCTCAATATCTCGCAAGATCCGATCCACAATCCACAGAACAACAGTGGGAGCATTGTCAGCGTGCCATCAGAAACATGAGCACGCCCGTGTAGCAAAACAAACTACCTACAAAACCATGTTACATAAACGGACGAGAGCCGCTTATGAATTCTACGGACAAAAAGGGGGAGAGGAGATGGAGACACGGTACCACATAAATGACGCTCGCGAGTTTTCTGAAAAAGTAAAGCGAACATGTCTGGACTATAAAGCGAGAGCCTTTAGGGGTGAAGACGGACAACAAATAGTAGAGTCACAGTCTATGCTGAGAATATAGAAGGAACCCTTCTGTAGACTGTTTAACGGCGATGATAGATCCGATATCCGATCCGGATCCGATATCCGATATCAGGCAGAATGATCTATTCGCAATTGATGAAGATGCAAGAGAATTCCGTCCACCGGACCTAGATGAAATTAAGCTAGCCAGCAAAGTAGGAGAGGTGAAGAAACGTACGCAGTGATTCTTCCAGCGTAGAAGAGCACCCCTTCATATAAAGTTAATTTTATATATGATGTCGTTGTGAATGAGGGTTGGTGTAGGTGATAAGAATAAGCTTTTGATGTTTTTCACAAAAGACCTGGAAGTCTTGCTACCCTTGGTACATTGAGGAATTTTCAGCCTCAGTTGTTCAGTGTAGGTTTTCTTCAGAACTGTTCGTCTTATAAGATCGATTAGCTTCTTTGACCTGGTGCCCTAATCTTACTAGGAATAAAATTCGTCATACCAATTAGGCAAATATTTATGGTAATGTCAGCGGTGGAGCTTACATTGTTAAGAGCGCACCAATTGACAACAAATGCTATGATCCTGTCTAGATTGGGGTTTTTATGAAGAAAACAGTAGTAAATGGAGTGCTTCTCCCATATACTCTTCTCTCTAGAGACCAGCCGGTTTGACACTTTACAAAGCAGAGGGTAACGAAAAGTCCTATTTATCGGCTTTTAACCTTTATGAATGTCGCCTTATGTTTTTATCCTCTTTCTATGGCGGTATCCACGTTTATGTCCAGCTACAGGAGCGTATCTCTTTTTAGTCTTCCTGGTAAAGTCTACGCTAAGATGTTTTAGGCGCATCCTAGAGCTATGTTCGAGTCCAGGTTGGGGGATGAACAGCGTGGTTTCCGTCACGGCAAAAGTACAGAAGTACAAGCCGTAGGACCGAGTTCCTCGAGATAAACTCTGAGGTGTGGGCCATTCAGTCTCTATACACAAACTGTAGCAGCTATGTCTGGATTAACGAAAGTAACGCAACACCTTGCCACCTATCCGTTTTATTATACATATATGTATATGGACTAGATGTTGCAGTGCAGCCGAGGCGAGGAATGTTTCACATTGGGAGAGTTGTGGGTAAGTCATCTTCTTTTTGCAGATGACTTAGTTGTCCTCACATCCTCCCAGACGGAGCTCCAGCGCGCGCTAGATAGATTTCTGGCCGTATGTACTGATGCTGCGATGAGGGTTAACGTGGACAAATCTGAGGTTCTGGTTATTTCCAGAACGCCTGTCCAATGCACTTGACATGTTAGTGGAATCCCACTGAAGCAGGTGGAGAAGTTTAAGTATCTCGGGGTCTTCTTCACAAGTGTAGGAGGAGTAATGCTGGGGATTGGCCTAGCTGGGTCAATTTTGAAATAACTTGGAAGATCAGGAAGATCAAGAAGGCCGAGCTTTCGTGTCAAAGCCAAGTTTGCGGTTTGTAACTCAGTATTTGTTCCAACGCTCACCTATGGCCATGAAATTGGGATATGAACCGAAAGAATAAGATCGCGAATTCAAATTGCCGACATGGGATTTCTTTGTGCTGTTGTGGGAGTTACTCGCCGAGATAGGGAGAGGAACACGGCAGTGCGCGAGGAGCTTAATGTTGAGCAGCTGCTTCTCCGAACGGAAAGGGCTATGCTTCAATGGTTTGGTCACGTGAGACGAATGTCCCTATCATCCCGACTTCCGAAGCCTGCTTTGAGGGTGATATCATTAAGTAGGCAACCGCTTGGCGGACCCAACTCGAGGTGGTTGGACCAAGTGAAAAAACTCGCCTGGTTACGCTTGGGCATAGCTCCTAATGAGTTAGAGTCGATGGCAGAGGATCGAGCAGCCTGGAGATCCCTCGTGCGCGCAATACCCCCGCGACCCCTTTAGTGGAATATACGGGCTTAGTAGTGATACCGCTTAGTAGGCAATACCACTTTGTAACGAATTTTTCAGCGCAGAATCTAGCTTCACATGGTTATAGCTCTCTCCCAATATCCGACTCCATTCGGGGAATTGTTGCCTATATTTTAGCACTGAATTCGTTTTACCTGACGAGGATACAAGCAATCATGAAACGCTTCTCAGCAGGAAGTATTTTAAGATTTTCGCAAAGTCCAATCACCTAACTCAATTTGTGAATGAATTGTTACATACATAGTCAAGTCGCCAACCTAGACTTGTTCCTCACCTCTGAACCCAGTACGTATTTCAGCCTCAAATCGAGTTTGGAAGATGACTGGAACAAGTATCGGTCGAAGCAGAAAGAATATAAGAAGCTTATTCGTTAATCGAGACCTTCTGCAAAGAGATCAAGTCTCTGAGTGCGTCTAGCATGTTGATCAAAGTATTCAAACGGAGAAAACCGGAAAGGCTGGATGCACTCAGAAAACCTGATGGTGCCTTTACTGAGTCCAAAGCGGAAACTCTTAGTTTACTGTATCAGACTCATTTCCCCGGAAATCAGATCGCCATCGGTTCGCTGCACACTCCTTTAAGGGAAACTGCAACTGAAACAATGAAAGCAACTCGGCGTAGCCATCCTTCGATGGATTTAAATCACCAGGTATGGACGGGATATACCCTGTTATGCTGCAAACAGGTATAAGGCAGCTTCTTGCTACTGAAACAATTTTCACTAATAGTCCTGCTATTGCCTACATACCTATTCCTTGGCGCACAGTGAAAGTATTCTTCATTCCCAAAATAGGGAAAGAGGATTACTCACTTGCCAAGAGTTTAGACGTATTAGTCTAGCATCTTGCACGTGCGCAAAGTTACCCATCGAATGCATACTCATTTGGAGATATAACATATTAGCGCGTAAAATTCCGCGAGACTACGCTTTAGAATCTACTTGGGAGGATAGAATGCGCACTCGAAAGGAAAGAGTACGTGCTGGGCATTTTCGTCGACATTGAGGGAGCTTTTGATAACACCACTTTCGACAGCATGTGTAACGCTGCCAGACGGCATGGCGTAGATGGTCTTGTGGATCAAAGCAATGCTTATGCACTGGACATTGACTGCTGATGCAGGCCTCAACCAATGTGTCAAATCCGGCGTAAACAGGGGCTGCCTGCAAGGCGGCGTCCTGTCTCCGTTATTATGGTGCATAGTGGTCGACTTTCTGCTTGATGCTCTCAATGCCTCTGGAATCTATGCCTCAGCCTATGCGGATGATGTCGCCATTCTTCCTGTCAACTCATGCTTAGCGACTGTCCGTCTCAAAGCACAGGTGGCGCTAAATGTGATCGATGATTGGTGTACAGGTGGCGCTAAATGGGATCGATGATTGTTGTACAGGAAATGGGCTGTCAGTTAATCTCCTAAGACCGATGTCGTTCTCTTCACGAGAGGGGGGAAAAATATTGACATGACTCAGCTGGTACCATAAGGCATTCCTATTCCAGTATCCAAGGAAGTTAGCAAGCTTATTTGGTCAAAGCACGTTGAGTCAAAGACCACCATAGCGTTGTCAGCCTTCTGGCAATGCAAAGGAGCTTTTTGTAAACCATGGGGCTTATCGCCGGTAAAAGTCATCTGGCAAAGGGCCTCTGGTCCTCTACATGGCCATACATGCATATGGCCATCTCATATGCATCTCACATGCATCGGTTATCTGATGGAAACGGCTAACACGTAAACACGTCGAGCCTCTTTCGACAAACTCCAAAGAACGACTTGTCTCAGCTGTACAGGAGCTTTCCCCAGCACGCCAGACGCAGCTCTAGATACTATGATGAACCTTCCACCCATTGATACATTTGTCAGAGAAATGGCTTTGGGTATGCTTGTGTAAGAAATGTCCTGCGACCTCTGTCTCATGGACATGCCTTCTGACGCATTGACGCCCGTTATCCTACTACACTTTAATTTCACAGTTGAGTTTCCATGGCGTCAGGACTGGCCCTAGCTGGATACTGAACCTCCACGTATTTTCACGGATGGCTCCGGGTCTCTGCAGGAGTCCGGTGCTGGGCCTTCTTTGAGCACGAAAACATCCGACTGCACTTCTCGTTAGGAAAATATGCGTTTGCCTTTCAATCAGAGATATACGCAATCCTCATGGCCATGCACCGTGTTGTGAAGCACAGGCGGATGGGGAAAAACCATATGCGTCTGCAGGACAGCCAAGCTGCACTCAAGGGTGCGTCCAATTCTTCAATTAGTTCCAAATTAGTGCATGAACTCAAGACCTCCTGGAACAGAGTCGGTAGACTAAATTCATTAAGGCTTGTGTGGGTTCCAGGTCATCTGATGAACTCGTCAGAATGGGTTCAGAAGAGAGTTTCTCAGGACCTAGGCCCGCTCTTGGTCTACCTGCGTCCATGGTCAATTCCTACATTAACGATTGGGTGTTTAATACACACAATCGTATATGGAGGGATTATCCAAGATGCAGGATGACCAGACGCGCATGCCCTGATATCAGCAAGAAATCCGCAGTATTCCTACTGTCTTAAGGAGAGTTTGGGAGTCATTACGGGCTGTTACACTTCTGCTAAGCATCTCTGCGTTCTTGGCTTCAGTGAGACGCCTACTTGTGCTGCATATTGCGAGCAGGAGGGCAGAGCACCCCATTGGGGCTCTGGTTTGCCTCAAACACTTTTTGGGTAAAAAACTAAAGCAGGAAACCACGATAGCAACCATATTCCTCCTTGAAGCAATAATGGTTTCAATAGCATTAGCCTATCGAAAACAGAAACCCAACATCCATGGTCGAATCAGACCACTCATTTCGAAAATTAATTGCTCCCAAATCCTATGCTCTACATCCACAAAAAAAGGTGGAACACTTTGAAATTCCACTTTGAGCGGGCGAAAAACATATCATCCGACTTCCATCAGGGCTGTATCAACTCTCGACTTCGAAAGATTATTGCCGCCCCAGCCAGCAACAAAGCCTCCACCGCATTCGGAAATTTAATCAAGCATCGAACGCATCGTTCAATTGCAAACAAAATTTCGCCGAAAAATGCGTCTAACCGCATTGTTTGCCGATGGTCCATTAATTACTCCGGCAGGCGCTGTTCCCCCGGTCGCCACTGGCATATGCTGCAGGTGCTCGACGAGCTAGGAGACTACCTGATAACAGAATCGGTAATGCGTATCGTGGGAAATGTTCTCTGTTTGGCGGACATGTGAAAAGTGGATGCGTTTGCTTGCTCGACCAGGAATCTAGCCGAACTGGGCTTCCGGTTAGCCACACAATCAATTGCTATTCTGTGTTTATGTACCAGACGTTAGTGTGAATAATCTTCATTGTGGCGGCCGGGACGGGTGTACTTCATAGGGATTTAGACGAAATTAGTGTTGAATGAGATCCCGGCAGAGCTTTTTAATGGGCGTTAGCGTGGAGGGAATCGCGTTTAATTTGTTTGTTCTACTAACTGATATCGCGTGTAATCTGTGGACCGATTAGGTACATGAGTTTGTCGGCCGAAAATGTGGCAACACTGATACCGTCAGGACGAAATCAATAAGTACAATCACAGATGAAAAAGCGATGTGTGGTTAACTTTAGTCCTACGGGAAGCTCATGCAATCCAAGTGTAATTAGAAATATAATTTTGTACGCAAATGTGTGTAATATGATCAAGCCGCTTCAATCATGATTGTCTAGTTAATGGTTTGTAAACACAATGTATGTACAAAGGATACTAAAGAGTTAATTTAGTAGCTTGTGAAATTATCATATATTTAAAACTTACTCGGTTAGGGTTCTGACTACATACGTCTTTGTCTTATGCACTTATGGGCATGCGACCCTCACCCGGCTAGTGCTAAGCCTCCTTTAAGTAAGTGATCAGACGTTCCATGCCCTTACGCTGTTCTATTCCTTTTTTCCAGAGTAAAGATAAGCGCAATCCCAGAGGACAAGCGTTATGTTTTGAATTGAATTGAAGAACTCAAGGTGTGTCCTACGAAGACACTAGAACTGCGGCCATAAAGATCTCTTGTATTCCCTGCTTGGTTTTTCACTGTTCTGGTTATAACAGCTCCTGGATGTTTTCTTTCACGTTCTGCATGAGGAAACTGTGCTTTTGAAGGCCTTTAAGGAACGGAAGCGTTTTAATCTAGGAGTGGCGTGTTACAGCTGATTTTGATGACTTTACGCCGCACACAAGGGCGTATACGTAACAGTTTTTTCTGGCTTGGCTTCTATGCGTTTCCAGCGTTCTCCACTGGCTGCTGAATGCCCAATGTAGGTTCGCTTGACGGGAAATAACGCATTTTATATTGAGGGACACAGCGTCCAGGCGTGTGTACATACGTTTTTATCAGCAGGCGAGGAGAGCACACGAAATGCATCAAAAACGAGTAATTTTGTTACTGCTTGGTTTTTTACTCTTCTGTTTTCAACAGCTCCTGGGTGTTTTCTTTCACGTTCTGCAAGAGGAAGCTGTGCTTTTGAAGGCCTTTGAGAAACTGAAACGTTTTATTCTGAGGGTGGCGTGTTAGAGCAGATTTGGATGATTTTGCACCGCACACGGGGGCGTATACGTAACATTTTTTCTGGCTCGACATCGATGCGTTTCCAGCATTCTCCACTGGCTGCTGAGTGACCATTATAGGTTCTCTTGATGGCAAATAACGCATTTTATATTGAGGGACACAAGCGTCCAGGCGTGTGTACATACGTTTTTATCAGCAAGCGAAGAGAGCACACGAAATGCATCAAAAACGAGTAATTTTGTTTCTGCTTGGTTTTTTACTGTTCTGTTTTCAACAGCTCTTGGGTGTTTTCCTTCACGTTCTGCAAGAGGAAGCTGTGCTTTTGAAGGCCTTTGAGAAACTGAAGCGTTTTATTATGAGGGTGGCGTGTTAGAGCTGATTGGGATGGCTTTGCACCGCACACGGGGGCATATACGTAACTTTTTTTTCTGGCTCGACATCGATGCATTTCCAGCGTTCTCCACTGGCTGCTGAGGGGCCACTATAGGTTCTCTTGATGGGGAATAACGCGATTTATATTGAGGGACACAAGCGTCCAGGCGTGTGTACATACGTTTTTATCAGCAAGCGAAGAGAGCACACGAAATGCATCAAAAACGAGTAATTTTGTTTCTGCTTGGTTTTTTACTGTTCTGTTTTCAACAGCTCCAGGGTGTTTTCTTTCACGTTCTGCAAAGAGGAAGCTGTGCTTTTGAAGGCCTTTGAGAAACTGAAGCGTTTTATTCTGAGGGTGGCGTGTTACAGCTGATTTTGATGACTTTTCGCCGCACACGGGGGCGTATACGTAACTTTTTTTTCCACCTCGACATCGATGCATTTCCAACGTTCTCCACTTGCTGCTGAGGGCCCATTATAGGTTCTCTCGATGTGGAATAACGCGATTTGTATTGAGGGACACAAGCGTCCAGGTGTGTGAACACACATTTTTACCAGCAGGCGGGGAGAGCACCCAAAATGCATAAAAAGCGAGTAATTTTGATTCTGCTTGGTTTTTCACTGTTCTGTTTTCAGCAGCTCCTGGGTAATTTCTTTCACGTTCTGCAAGAAAAAACTTTGCACTTGAAGGCCCTTGAGAAACTGAAGCGTTTTATTCTGAGGGTGGCGTGTTAGAGCCGATTTGGATGACTTTGCGCCGCGCACGGGGGCGTATACGCAACATTTTTTTCTGGCTCTACATCTATGCGTTTCCAGCGTTCTCCACTGGCTGCTGAGTGGCCATTATAGGCTCTCTTGATAGGAAATACTGCATTCTATATTGAGGGACACAAGCGTCCAGACGTGTGTACATACATTTTTACCAGCAGGCGGGGAGAGCACACGAAATGCATAAAAAACGAGTAATTTTGTTACTGCTTGGATTTTCACTGTTCTGTTTTCAACAGCTCTTAGGTGTTTTCTTTCACGTTCTGCAAGAGGAAGCTGTGCTTTTGAAGGCCGTTGAGAAACTGAAGCGTTTTATTCTGAGGGTGGCGTGTTAGAGCTGATTTGGATGACTTTGCGCCGCACACGGGAGCGTATACGTAACATTTTTTTCTGGCTCGACATCGATGCATTTCCGGCAATCTCCGCCGGCTGCTGGGGGACCATTATAGGTTCTCTTGATGGGGAATAACGCGATTTATATTGAGGGACACAAGCGTCCAGGTGTGTGTACATACATTTTTACCTCCAGTCGACGAGAGCACTCGAAATTCATAAAAAACGAGTAATTTTGTTACTGCTTGGTTTTTCACTGTTCTATTTTCAATAGCTCCTGGGTGTTTTCTTTCACGTTCTGCAAGAGGAAGCTGTGCTTTTGAAGGCCTTTGAGAAACTGCAGCGTTTTATTCTGAGGGTGACGTGTTAGAGCTGATTTGGATGACTTTGCATCGCACACGGGGGCGTATACGCAACATTTTTTTCTGGCTCGACATCGATGCATTTCCAGCGTTCTCCACTGGCTGCTGAGGGACCATTATAGGTTCTCTTGATGGGGAATAACGCGATTTATATTGAGGGACACAAGCGTACAGGTGTGTGTACATTCATTTTTACCAGCAGACGGGGAGAGCACACGAAATGCATAAAAAACGAGTAATTTTGTTACTGCTTGGTTTTTTACTCTTCTGTTTTCAACAGCTCCTGGGTGTTTTCTTTCACGTTCTGCAAGAGGAAGCTGTGCTTTAGAAGGCCTTTGAGAAACTGAAGCGTTTTGTTCTGAGGGTGGCGTGTTAGACCTGATTTGGATTACTTTGCACCGCACACGGGGGCATATACGTAATTTTTTTTTCTGGCTCGACATCGATGCATTTCCAGCGTTCTCCACTGGCTGCTGAGGGGCCATTATAGGTTCTCTTGATGAGAAAAAACGCATTTTATATTGAGGGACACAAGCGTCCAGGCGTGTGTACATATGTACGTTTTTATCAGCAGGCGAGGAGAGCTCACGAAATGCATCAAAAACAAGTAATTTTGTTACTGCTTGGTTATTCACTGTTCTGTTTTCAACAGCTCCTGGGTGTTTTCGCTCACGTTCTGCAAGAGGAAGCTGTGATTTTGAAGGCCTTTGAGAAACTGAAGCGTTTTATTCGGGGGGTGGCGTGTTAGTGCTGATTTGGATGACTTTGCGCCGCGCACGGGGGCGTATACGCAACATTTTTTTCTGGCTCGACATCTATGCGTTTCCAGCGTTCTCCACTGGCTGCTGAGAGGCCATTATAGGCTCTCTTGATAGGAAATACTGCATTCTATATTGAGGGACACAAGCGTCCAGACGTGTGTACATACATTTTTACCAGCAGGCGGGGAGAGCACACGAAATGCATAAAAAACGAGTAATTTTGTTACTGCTTGGATTTTCACTGTTCTGTTTTCAACAGCTCTTAGGTGTTTTCTTTCACGTTCTGCAAGAGGAAGCTGTGCCTTTGAAGGCCGTTGAGAAACTGAAGCGTTTTATTCTGAGGGTGGCGTGTTAGAGCTGATTTGGATGACTTTGCGCCGCACACGGGAGCGTATACGTAACATTTTTTTCTGGCTCGACATCGATGCATTTCCGGCAATCTCCGCCGGCTGCTGGGGGACCATTATAGGTTCTCTTGATGGGGAATAACGCGATTTATATTGAGGGACACAAGCGTCCAGGTGTGTGTACATACATTTTTACCTCCAGTCGACGAGAGCACTCGAAATTCATAAAAAACGAGTAATTTTGTTACTGCTTGGTTTTTCACTGTTCTATTTTCAATAGCTCCTGGGTGTTTTCTTTCACGTTCTGCAAGAGGAAGCTGTGCTTTTGAAGGCCTTTGAGAAACTGCAGCGTTTTATTCTGAGGGTGACGTGTTAGAGCTGATTTGGATGACTTTGCATCGCACACGGGGGCGTATACGCAACATTTTTTTCTGGCTCGACATCGATGCATTTCCAGCGTTCTCCACTGGCTGCTGAGGGACCATTATAGGTTCTCTTGATGGGGAATAACGCGATTAATATTGAGGGACACAAGCGTACAGGTGTGTGAACACACATTTTTACCAGCAGGCGGGGAGAGCACCCAAAATGCATAAAAAACGAGTAATTTTGTTTCTGCTTGGTTTTTCACTGATCTGTTTTCAGCAGCTCCTGGGTGTTTTCTCTCACGTTCTGCAAGAAAAAACTTTGCATTTGAAGGCCCTTGAGAAACTGGAGCGTTTTATTCTGAGGGTGGCGTGTTACAGCTGATTTTGATGACTTTGCGCCGCACACGAAGGCGTATACGTAACATTTTTTTCTGGCTTGACATCGATGCATTTCCAGCGTTCTCCACTGGCTGCTGAGGGTCCACTATAGGTTCTCTTGATTGGGAATAACGCGGTTTATATTGAGGGACACAAGCGTCCAGGCGTGTACACATACGTTTTTATCAGCAGGCGAGGAGAGCACATGAAATGCATCAAAAACAATTAATTTTGTTACTGCTTGGTCTTTCACTGTTCTGTTTTCAACAGCTCCTGGGTGTTTCCTTTAACGTTCTGCAAGAGGAAGCTGTGCTTTTGAAGGCCTTTGGGAAACTGAAGCGTTTTATTCTGAGGGTGACGTGTTAGAGCTGATTTGGATGACTTTGCATCGCACACGGGGGCGTATACGTAACATTTTTTTCTGGCTCGACATCGATGCATTTCCAGCGTTCTCCACTGGCTGCTGAGGGGCCACTATAGATTCTCTTGATGGGGAATAACGCGATTTATATTGAGGGACACAAGCGTCCTGGCGTGTATACATACGTTTTTATCAGCAGGCGAGGAGAGCACACGAAATGCATCAAAAACAAGTAATTTTGTTACTGCTTGGTCTTTCACTGTTCTGTTTTCAACAGTTCCTGGGTGTTTTCTTTCACGTTCTGCAAGAGGAAGCTGTGCTTTTGAAGGCCGTTGAGAAACTGAAGCGTTTTATTCTGAGGGTGGCGTGTTACAGCCGATTTTGATGACTTTGCGCCGCACAGGGGGACGTATACGTAACATTTTTTTCTGGCTCGACATCGATGCATTTCCAGCGTTCTCCACTGGCTGCTGAGGGACCATTATAGGTTCTCTTGATGGGGAATAACGCGATTAATATTGAGGGACACAAGCGTACAGGTGTGTGAACACACATTTTTACCAGCAGGCGGGGAGAGCACCCAAAATGCATAAAAAACGAGTAATTTTGTTTCTGCTTGGTTTTTCACTGATCTGTTTTCAGCAGCTCCTGGGTGTTTTCTCTCACGTTCTGCAAGAAAAAACTTTGCATTTGAAGGCCCTTGAGAAACTGAAGCGTTTTATTCTGAGGGTGGCGTGTTAGAGCTGATTTGGATGACTTTGCGCCGCGCACGGGGGCGTATACGCAACATTTTTTTCTGGCTCGACATCTATGCGTTTCCAGCGTTCTCCACTGGCTGCTGAGGGACCATTATAGGTTCTCTTGATGGGGAATAACGCGATTTATATTGAGGGACACAAGCGTACAGGTGTGTGTACATACATTTTTACCAGCAGACGGGGAGAGCACACGAAATGCATAAAAAACGAGTAATTTTGTTACTGCTTGTTTTTCACTGTTCTGTTTAAAAACAGCTCCTGGGTGTTTTCGTTCACGTTCTGCAAGAGGAAGCTGTGCTTTTGAAGGCCTTTGAGAAACTGAAGCGTTTTATTCTGGGGGTGGCGTGATAGTGCTGATTTGGATGACTTTGCGCCGCGCACGGGGGCGTATACGCAACATTTTTTTCTGGCTCGACATCTATGCGTTTCCAGCGTTCTCCACTGGCTGCTGAGTGGCCATTATAGGCTCTCTTGATAGGAAATACTGCATTCTATATTGAGGGACACAAGCGTCCAGACATTTTTACAAGCAGGCGGGGAGAGCACACGAAATGCATAAAAAACGAGTAATTTTGTTACTGCTTGGTTTCTCACTGTTCTATTTTCAACAGCTCCTGGGTGTTTTCTTTCACGTTCTGCAAGAGGAAGCTGTGCTTTTGAAGGCCTTTGAGAAACTGAAGCGTTTCATTCTGAGGGTGACGTGTTAGAGCTGATTTGGATGACTTTGCACCGCACACGGGGGCGTATACGTAACATTTTTTTCTGGCTCGACATCGATGCATTTCCAGCGTTCTCCACTGGCTGCTGAGGGGCCATTATAGGTTCTCTTGATGGGGAATAACGCGATTTATATTGGGGGACACAAGCGTCCAGGCTTGTGTACATACGTTTTAATCAGCAGGCGAGGAGAGCACACGAAATGCATGAAAAACGAGTAATTTTGTTACTGCTTAGTTTTTCACTGCTCTGTTTTCAACAGCTCTTGGGTGTTTTCTTTCACGTTCTGCAAGAGGAAGCTGTGCTTTAGAAGGCCTTTGAGAAACTGAAGCTGATTTGGATGACTTTGCGCTGCACACGGGAGCGTATACGTAACTTTTTTTTCTATCATCCGACTTCCATCAGGGCTGTATCAACTCTCGACTTCGAAAGATTATTGCCGCCCCAGCCAGCAACAAAGCCTCCACCGCATTCGGAAATTTAATCAAGCATCGAACGCATCGTTCAATTGCAAACAAAATTTCGCCGAAAAATGCGTCTAACCGCATTGTTTGCCGATGGTCCATTAATTACTCCGGCAGGCGCTGTTCCCCCGGTCGCCACTGGCATATGCTGCAGGTGCTCGACGAGCTAGGAGACTACCTGATAACAGAATCGGTAATGCGTATCGTGGGAAATGTTCTCTGTTTGGCGGACATGTGAAAAGTGGATGCGTTTGCTTGCTCGACCAGGAATCTAGCCGAACTGGGCTTCCGGTTAGCCACACAATCAATTGCTATTCTGTGTTTATGTACCAGACGTTAGTGTGAATAATCTTCATTGTGGCGGCCGGGACGGGTGTACTTCATAGGGATTTAGACGAAATTAGTGTTGAATGAGATCCCGGCAGAGCTTTTTAATGGGCGTTAGCGTGGAGGGAATCGCGTTTAATTTGTTTGTTCTACTAACTGATATCGCGTGTAATCTGTGGACCGATTAGGTACATGAGTTTGTCGGCCGAAAATGTGGCAACACTGATACCGTCAGGACGAAATCAATAAGTACAATCACAGATGAAAAAGCGATGTGTGGTTAACTTTAGTCCTACGGGAAGCTCATGCAATCCAAGTGTAATTAGAAATATAATTTTGTACGCAAATGTGTGTAATATGATCAAGCCGCTTCAATCATGATTGTCTAGTTAATGGTTTGTAAACACAATGTATGTACAAAGGATACTAAAGAGTTAATTTAGTAGCTTGTGAAATTATCATATATTTAAAACTTACTCGGTTAGGGTTCTGACTACATACGTCTTTGTCTTATGCACTTATGGGCATGCGACCCTCACCCGGCTAGTGCTAAGCCTCCTTTAAGTAAGTGATCAGACGTTCCATGCCCTTACGCTGTTCTATTCCTTTTTTCCAGAGTAAAGATAAGCGCAATCCCAGAGGACAAGCGTTATGTTTTGAATTGAATTGAAGAACTCAAGGTGTGTCCTACGAAGACACTAGAACTGCGGCCATAAAGATCTCTTGTATTCCCTGCTTGGTTTTTCACTGTTCTGGTTATAACAGCTCCTGGATGTTTTCTTTCACGTTCTGCATGAGGAAACTGTGCTTTTGAAGGCCTTTAAGGAACGGAAGCGTTTTAATCTAGGAGTGGCGTGTTACAGCTGATTTTGATGACTTTACGCCGCACACAAGGGCGTATACGTAACATTTTTTTCTGGCTTGGCTTCTATGCGTTTCCAGCGTTCTCCACTGGCTGCTGAATGCCCAATGTAGGTTCGCTTGACGGGAAATAACGCATTTTATATTGAGGGACACAGCGTCCAGGCGTGTGTACATACGTTTTTATCAGCAGGCGAGGAGAGCACACGAAATGCATCAAAAACGAGTAATTTTGTTACTGCTTGGTTTTTTACTCTTCTGTTTTCAACAGCTCCTGGGTGTTTTCTTTCACGTTCTGCAAGAGGAAGCTGTGCTTTTGAAGGCCTTTGAGAAACTGAAACGTTTTATTCTGAGGGTGGCGTGTTAGAGCAGATTTGGATGATTTTGCACCGCACACGGGGGCGTATACGTAACATTTTTTTCTGGCTCGACATCGATGCGTTTCCAGCATTCTCCACTGGCTGCTGAGTGACCATTATAGGTTCTCTTGATGGCAAATAACGCATTTTATATTGAGGGACACAAGCGTCCAGGCGTGTGTACATACGTTTTTATCAGCAAGCGAAGAGAGCACACGAAATGCATCAAAAACGAGTAATTTTGTTTCTGCTTGGTTTTTTACTGTTCTGTTTTCAACAGCTCTTGGGTGTTTTCCTTCACGTTCTGCAAGAGGAAGCTGTGCTTTTGAAGGCCTTTGAGAAACTGAAGCGTTTTATTATGAGGGTGGCGTGTTAGAGCTGATTGGGATGACTTTGCACCGCACACGGGGGCATATACGTAACTTTTTTTTCTGGCTCGACATCGATGCATTTCCAGCGTTCTCCACTGGCTGCTGAGGGGCCACTATAGGTTCTCTTGATGGGGAATAACGCGATTTATATTGAGGGACACAAGCGTCCAGGCGTGTGTACATACGTTTTTATCAGCAAGCGAAGAGAGCACACGAAATGCATCAAAAACGAGTAATTTTGTTTCTGCTTGGTTTTTTACTGTTCTGTTTTCAACAGCTCCAGGGTGTTTTCTTTCACGTTCTGCAAAGAGGAAGCTGTGCTTTTGAAGGCCTTTGAGAAACTGAAGCGTTTTATTCTGAGGGTGGCGTGTTACAGCTGATTTTGATGACTTTTCGCCGCACACGGGGGCGTATACGTAACTTTTTTTTCCACCTCGACATCGATGCATTTCCAACGTTCTCCACTTGCTGCTGAGGGCCCATTATAGGTTCTCTCGATGTGGAATAACGCGATTTGTATTGAGGGACACAAGCGTCCAGGTGTGTGAACACACATTTTTACCAGCAGGCGGGGAGAGCACCCAAAATGCATAAAAAGCGAGTAATTTTGATTCTGCTTGGTTTTTCACTGTTCTGTTTTCAGCAGCTCCTGGGTAATTTCTTTCACGTTCTGCAAGAAAAAACTTTGCACTTGAAGGCCCTTGAGAAACTGAAGCGTTTTATTCTGAGGGTGGCGTGTTAGAGCCGATTTGGATGACTTTGCGCCGCGCACGGGGGCGTATACGCAACATTTTTTTCTGGCTCTACATCTATGCGTTTCCAGCGTTCTCCACTGGCTGCTGAGTGGCCATTATAGGCTCTCTTGATAGGAAATACTGCATTCTATATTGAGGGACACAAGCGTCCAGACGTGTGTACATACATTTTTACCAGCAGGCGGGGAGAGCACACGAAATGCATAAAAAACGAGTAATTTTGTTACTGCTTGGTTTTTCACTGTTCTGTTTTCAACAGCTCTTGGGTGTTTTCTTTCACGTTCTGCAAGAGCAAGCTGTACTTATGAAGGCCGTTGAGAAACTGAAGCGTTTTATTCTGAGGGTGGCGTGTCAGAGCTGATTTGGATGACTTTGCGCCGCGCACGGGGGCGTATACGCAACATTTTTTTCTGGCTCGACATCTATGCGTTTCCAGCGTTCTCCACTTGCTGCTGAGGGACCATTATAGGTTCTCATGATGTGGAATAACGCGATTTATATTGAGGGACACAAGCGTACAGGTGTGTGTACATACATTTTTACCAGCAGACGGGGAGAGCACACGAAATGCATAAAAAACGAGTAATTTTGTTACTGCTTGGTTTTTCACTGTTCTGTTTAAAAACAGCTCCTGGGTGTTTTCGTTCACGTTCTGCAAGAGGAAGCTGTGCTTTTGAAGGCCTTTGAGAAACTGAAGCGTTTTATTCTGGGGGTGGCGTGTTAGTGCTGATTTGGATGACTTTGCGCCGCGCACGGGGGCGTATACGCAACATTTTTTTCTGGCTCGACATCTATGCGTTTCCAGCGTTCTCCACTGGCTGCTGAGTGGCCATTATAGGCTCTCTTGATAGGAAATACTGCATTCTATATTGAGGGACACAAGCGTCCAGACATTTTTACAAGCAGGCGGGGAGAGCACACGAAATGCATAAAAAACGAGTAATTTTGTTACTGCTCGGTTTTTCACTGTTCTGTTTTCAACAGCTCTTGGGTGTTTTCTTTCACGTTCTGCAAGAGGAAGCTGTGCTTTTGAAGGCCGTTGAGAAACTGAAGCGTTTTATTCTGAGGGTGGCGTGTTACAGCTGATTTTGATGACTTTGCGCCGCACACGGGGGCGTATACGTAACATTTTTTTCTGGCTCGACATCGATGCATTTCCAGCGTTCTCCACTGGCTGCTGAGGGACCATTATAGGTTCTCTTGATGGGGAATAACGCGATTAATATTGAGGGACACAAGCGTACAGGTGTGTGTACATACATTTTTACCAGCAGACGGGGAGAGCACACGAAATGCATAAAAAACGAGTAATTTTGTTACTGCTTGGTTTCTCACTGTTCTATTTTCAACAGCTCCTGGGTGTTTTCTTTCACGTTCTGCAAGAGGAAGCTGTGCTTTTGAAGGCCTTTGAGAAACTGAAGCGTTTCATTCTGAGGGTGACGTGTTAGAGCTGATTTGGATGACTTTGCACGGCACACGGGGGCGTATACGTAACATTTTTTTCTGGCTCGACACCGATGCATTTCCAGCGTTCTCCACTGGCTGCTGAGGGGCCATTATAGGTTCTCTTGATGGGGAATAACGCGATTTATATTGAGGGACACAAGCGACCAGGCTTGTGTACATACGTTTTAATCAGCAGGCGAGGAGAGCATACGAAATGCATGAAAAACGAGTAATTTTGTTACTGCTTAGTTTTTCACTGCTCTGTTTTCAACAGCTCTTGGGTGTTTTCTTTCACGTTCTGCAAGAGGAAGCTGTGCTTTAGAAGGCCTTTGAGAAACTGAAGCTGATTTGGATGACTTTGCGCTGCACACGGGAGCGTATACGTAACTTTTTTTTCTACCTCGACATCGATGCATTTCCTGCGTTCTCCACTTGCTGCTGAGGGACCATTATAGGTTCTCTTGATGTGGAATAACGCGATTTGTATTGAGGGACACAAGCGACCAGGTGTGTGAACACACATTTTTACCAGCAGGCGGGGAGAGCACCCAAAATGCATAAAAAACGAGTAATTTTGTTTTTGCTTGGTTTTTCACTGTTCTGTTTTCAGCAGCTCCTGGGTGTTTTCTTTCACACTCTGCAAGAAAAAACTTTGCATTTGAAGGCCCTTGAGAAACTGAAGCGTTTTATTCTGAGGGTGGCGTGTTAGAGCTGATTTTGATGACTTTGCGCCGCGCACTTGGGCATATACGCAACATTTTTTTCTGGCTCGACATCTATGCGTTTCAAGCGTTCTCCACTGGCTGCTGAGGGGCCATTATAGGTTCTCTTGATGGGGAATAACGCGATTTATATTGAGGGACACAAGCGTACAGGTGTGTGTACATACATTTTTACAAGCAGACGGGGAGAGCACCCAAAATGCATAAAAAACGAGTAATTTTGTTCCTGCATGGTTTTTCACTGTTCTGTTTTCAGCAGCTCCTGGGTGTTTTCTTTCACGTTCTGCAAGAAAAAACTTTACATTTGAAGGCCCTTGAGAAACTGAAGCGTCTTATTCTGAGGGTGGCGTGTTAGAGCTGATTTGGATGACTTTGCGCCGCGCTCGGGGGCGTATACGCAACATTTTTTTCTGGCTCGACATCTATGCGTTTCCAGCGTTCTCCACTGGCTGCTGAGGGACCATTATAGGTTCTCTTGATGGGGAATAACGCGATTTATATTGAGGGACACAAGCGTACAGGTGTGTGTACATTCATTTTTACCAGCAGACGGGGAGAGCACACGAAATGCATAAAAAACGAGTAATTTTGTTACTGCTTGGTTTTTTACTCTTCTGTTTTCAACAGCTCCTGGGTGTTTTCTTTCACGTTCTGCAAAAGGAAGCTGTGCTTTAGAAGGCCTTTGAGAAACTGAAGCGTTTTGTTCTGAGGGTGGCGTGTTAGACCTGATTTGGATTACTTTGCACCGCACACGAGGGCATATACGTAACTTTTTTTTCTGGATCGACATCGATGCATTTCCAGCGTTCTCCACTGGCTGCTGAGGGGCCATTATAGGTTCTCTTGATGAGAAAAAACGCATTTTATATTGAGGGACACAAGCGTCCAGGCGTGTGTACATATGTACGTTTTTATCAGCAGGCGAGGAGAGCTCACGAAATGCATCAAAAACAAGTAATTTTGTTACCGCTTGGTTATTCACTGTTCTGTTTTCAACAGCTCCTGGGTGTTTTCGCTCACGTTCTGCAAGAGGAAGCTGTGATTTTGAAGGCCTTTGAGAAACTGAAGCGTTTTATTCGGGGGGTGGCGTGTCAGTGCTGATTTGGATGACTTTGCGCCGCGCACGGGGGCGTATACGCAACATTTTTTTCTGGCTCGACATCTATGCGTTTCCAGCGTTCTCCACTGGCTGCTGAGAGGCCATTATAGGCTCTCTTGATAGGAAATACTGCATTCTATATTGAGGGACACAAGCGTCCAGACGTGTGTACATACATTTTTACCAGCAGGCGGGGAGAGCACACGAAATGCATAAAAAACGAGTAATTTTGTTACTGCTTGGATTTTCACTGTTCTGTTTTCAACAGCTCTTAGGTGTTTTCTTTCACGTTCTGCAAGAGGAAGCTGTGCTTTTGAAGGCCGTTGAGAAACTGAAGCGTTTTATTCTGAGGGTGGCGTGTTAGAGCTGATTTGGATGACTTTGCGCCGCACACGGGAGCGTATACGTAACATTTTTTTCTGGCTCGACATCGATGCATTTCCGGCAATCTCCGCCGGCTGCTGGGGGACCATTATAGGTTCTCTTGATGGGGAATAACGCGATTTATATTGAGGGACACAAGCGTCCAGGTGTGTGTACATACATTTTTACCTCCAGTCGACGAGAGCACTCGAAATTCATAAAAAACGAGTAATTTTGTTACTGCTTGGTTTTTCACTGTTCTATTTTCAATAGCTCCTGGGTGTTTTCTTTCACGTTCTGCAAGAGGAAGCTGTGCTTTTGAAGGCCTTTGAGAAACTGCTGCGTTTTATTCTGAGGGTGACGTGTTAGAGCTGATTTGGATGACTTTGCATCGCACACGGGGGCGTATACGCAACATTTTTTTCTGGCTCGACATCGATGCATTTCCAGCGTTCTCCACTGGCTGCTGAGGGACCATTATAGGTTCTCTTGATGGGGAATAACGCGATTAATATTGAGGGACACAAGCGTACAGGTGTGTGAACACACATTTTTACCAGCAGGCGGGGAGAGCACCCAAAATGCATAAAAAACGAGTAATTTTTTTTCTGCTTGGTTTTTCACTGATCTGTTTTCAGCAGCTCCTGGGTGTTTTCTCTCACGTTCTGCAAGAAAAAACTTTGCATTTGAAGGCCCTTGAGAAACTGGAGCGTTTGATTCTGAGGGTGGCGTGTTACAGCTGATTTTGATGACTTTGCGCCGCACACGAAGGCGTATACGTAACATTTTTTTCTGGCTTGACATCGATGCATTTCCAGCGTTCTCCACTGGCTGCTGAGGGTCCACTATAGGTTCTCTTGATTGGGAATAACGCGGTTTATATTGAAGGACACAAGCGTCCAGGCGTGTGTACATACATTTTTACCTCCAGTCGACGAGAGCACTCGAAATTCATAAAAAACGAGTAATTTTGTTACTGCTTGGTTTTTCACTGTTCTATTTTCAATAGCTCCTGGGTGTTTTCTTTCACGTTCTGCAAGAGGAAGCTGTGCTTTTGAAGGCCTTTGAGAAACTGCAGCGTTTTATTCTGAGGGTGACGTGTTAGAGCTGATTTGGATGACTTTGCATCGCACACGGGGGCGTATACGCAACATTTTTTTCTGGCTCGACATCTATGCGTTTCCAGCGTTCTCCACTGGCTGCTGAGAGGCCATTATAGGCTCTCTTGATAGGAAATACTGCATTCTATATTGAGGGACACAAGCGTCCAGACGTGTGTACATACATTTTTACCAGCAGGCGGGGAGAGCACACGAAATGCATAAAAAACGAGTAATTTTGTTACTGCTTGGATTTTCACTGTTCTGTTTTCAACAGCTCTTAGGTGTTTTCTTTCACGTTCTGCAAGAGGAAGCTGTGCTTTTGAAGGCCTTTGAGAAACTGAAGCGTTTTATTATGAGGGTGGCGTGTTAGAGCTGATTGGGATGACTTTGCACCGCACACGGGGGCATATACGTAACTTTTTTTTCTGGCTCGACATCGATGCATTTCCAGCGTTCTCCACTGGCTGCTGAGGGGCCACTATAGGTTCTCTTGATGGGGAATAACGCGATTTATATTGAGGGACACAAGCGTCCAGGCGTGTGTACATACGTTTTTATCAGCAAGCGAAGAGAGCACACGAAATGCATCAAAAACGAGTAATTTTGTTTCTGCTTGGTTTTTTACTGTTCTGTTTTCAACAGCTCCAGGGTGTTTTCTTTCACGTTCTGCAAGAGGAAGCTGTGCTTTTGAAGGCCGTTGAGAAACTGAAGCGTTTTATTCTGAGGGTGGCGTGTTAGAGCTGATTTGGATGACTTTGCGCCGCACACGGGAGCGTATACGTAACATTTTTTTCTGGCTCGACATCGATGCATTTCCGGCAATCTCCGCCGGCTGCTGAGGGGCCACTATAGATTCTCTTGATGGGGAATAACGCGGTTTATATTGAGGGACACAAGCGTCCTGGCGTGTATACATACGTTTTTATCAGCAGGCGAGGAGAGCACACGAAATGCATCAAAAACAAGTAATTTTGTTACTGCTTGGTCTTTCACTGTTCTGTTTTCAACAGTTCCTGGGTGTTTTCTTTCACGTTCTGCAAGAGGAAGCTGTGCTTTTGAAGGCCGTTGAGAAACTGAAGCGTTTTATTCTGAGGGTGGCGTGTTACAGCCGATTTTGATGACTTTGCGCCGCACAGGGGGACGTATACGTAACATTTTTTTCTGGCTCGACATCGATGCATTTCCAGCGTTCTCCACTGGCTGCTGAGGGACCATTATAGGTTCTCTTGATGGGGAATAACGCGATTAATATTGAGGGACACAAGCGTACAGGTGTGTGAACACACATTTTTACCAGCAGGCGGGGAGAGCACCCAAAATGCATAAAAAACGAGTAATTTTGTTTCTGCTTGGTTTTTCACTGATCTGTTTTCAGCAGCTCCTGGGTGTTTTCTCTCACGTTCTGCAAGAAAAAACTTTGCATTTGAAGGCCCTTGAGAAACTGAAGCGTTTTATTCTGAGGGTGGCGTGTTAGAGCTGATTTGGATGACTTTGCGCCGCGCACGGGGGCGTATACGCAACATTTTTTTCTGGCTCGACATCTATGCGTTTCCAGCGTTCTCCACTGGCTGCTGAGGGACCATTATAGGTTCTCTTGATGGGGAATAACGCGATTTATATTGAGGGACACAAGCGTACAGGTGTGTGTACATACATTTTTACCAGCAGACGGGGAGAGCACACGAAATGCATAAAAAACGAGTAATTTTGTTACTGCTTGGTTTTTCACTGTTCTGTTTAAAAACAGCTCCTGGGTGTTTTCGTTCACGTTCTGCAAGAGGAAGCTGTGCTTTTGAAGGCCTTTGAGAAACTGAAGCGTTTTATTCTGGGGGTGGCGTGATAGTGCTGATTTGGATGACTTTGCGCCGCGCACGGGGGCGTATACGCAACATTTTTTTCTGGCTCGACATCTATGCGTTTCCAGCGTTCTCCACTGGCTACTGAGTGGCCATTATAGGCTCTCTTGATAGGAAATACTGCATTCTATATTGAGGGACACAAGCGTCCAGACATTTTTACAAGCAGGCGGGGAGAGCACACGAAATGCATAAAAAACGAGTAATTTTGTTACTGCTCGGTTTTTCACTGTTCTGTTTTCAACAGCTCTTGGGTGTTTTCTTTCACGTTCTGCAAGAGGAAGCTGTGCTTTTGAAGGCCGTTGAGAAACTGAAGCGTTTTATTCTGAGGGTGGCGTGTTACAGCTGATTTTGATGACTTTGCGCCGCACACGGGGGCGTATACGTAACATTTTTTTCTGGCTCGACATCGATGCATTTCCAGCGTTCTCCACTGGCTGCTGAGGGACCATTATAGGTTCTCTTGATGGGGAATAACGCGATTAATATTGAGGGACACAAGCGTACAGGTGTGTACATACATTTTTACCAGCAGACGGGGAGAGCACACGAAATGCATAAAAAACGAGTAATTTTGTTACTGCTTGGTTTCTCACTGTTCTATTTTCAACAGCTCCTGGGTGTTTTCTTTCACGTTCTGCAAGAGGAAGCTGTGCTTTTGAAGGCCTTTGAGAAACTGAAGCGTTTCATTCTGAGGGTGACGTGTTAGAGCTGATTTGGATGACTTTGCACCGCACACGGGGGCGTATACGTAACATTTTTTTCTGGCTCGACATCGATGCATTTCCAGCGTTCTCCACTGGCTGCTGAGGGGCCATTATAGGTTCTCTTGATGGGGAATAACGCGATTTATATTGGGGGACACAAGCGTCCAGGCTTGTGTACATACGTTTTAATCAGCAGGCGAGGAGAGCACACGAAATTCATAAAAAACGAGTAATTTTGTTACTGCTTGGTTTTTCACTGTTCTGTTTTCAACAGCTCTTGGGTGTTTTCCTTCACGTTCTGCAAGAGGAAGCTGTGCTTTTGAAGGCCTTTGAGAAACTGAAGCGTTTTATTCTGAGGGTGGCGTGTTAGAGCTGATTGGGATGACTTTGCACCGCACACGGGGGCATATACGTAACTTTTTTTTCTGGCTCGACATTGATGCATTTCCAGCGTTCTCCACTGGCTGCTGAGTGACCATTATAGGTTCTCTTGATGGGAAATAACGCATTTTATATTGAGGGACACAAGCGTCCAGACGTGTGTACATACATTTTTACCAGCAGGCGGGGAGAGCACACGAAATTCATAAAAAACGAGTAATTTTGTTACTGCTTGGTTTTTCACTGTTCTGTTTTCAACAGCTCTTGGGTGTTTTCTTTCACGTTCTGCAAGAGGAAGCTGTGCTTTTGAAGGCCTTTGAGAAACTGAAGCGTTTTATTCTGAGGGTGGCGTGTTACAGCTGATTTTGATGACTTTTCGCCGCACACGGGGGCGTATACGTAACTTTTTTTTCCACCTCGACATCGATGCATTTCCAACGTTCTCCACTTGCTGCTGAGGGCCCATTATAGGTTCTCTCGATGTGGAATAACGCTATTTGTATTGAGGGACACAAGCGTCCAGGTGTGTGAACACACATTTTTACCAGCAGGCGGGGAGAGCACCCAAAATGCATAAAAAGCGAGTAATTTTGATTCTGCTTGGTTTTTCACTGTTCTGTTTTCAGCAGCTCCTGGGTAATTTCTTTCACGTTCTGCAAGAAAAAACTTTGCACTTGAAGGCCCTTGAGAAACTGAAGCGTTTTATTCTGAGGGTGGCGTGTTAGAGCCGATTTGGATGACTTTGCGCCGCGCACGGGGGCGTATACGCAACATTTTTTTCTGGCTCGACATCTATGCGTTTCCAGCGTTCTCCACTGGCTGCTGAGTGGCCATTATAGGCTCTCTTGATAGGAAATACTGCATTCTATATTGAGGGACACAAGCGTCCAGACGTGTGTACATACATTTTTACCAGCAGGCGGGGAGAGCACACGAAATGCATAAAAAACGAGTAATTTTGTTACTGCTTGGTTTTTCACTGTTCTGTTTTCAACAGCTCTTGGGTGTTTTCTTTCACGTTCTGCAAGAGCAAGCTGTACTTATGAAGGCCGTTGAGAAACTGAAGCGTTTTATTCTGAGGGTGGCGTGTTACAGCTGATTTTGATGACTTTTCGCCGCACACGGGGGCGTATACGTAACATTTTTTTCTGGCTCGACATCGATGCATTTCCAGCGTTCTGAACTGGCTGCTGAGGTACCATTATAGGTTCTCTTGATGGGGAATAACGCGATTTATATTGAGGGACACAAGCGTACAGGTGTGTGTACATTCATTTTTACCAGCAGACGGGGAGAGCACACGAAATGCATAAAAAACGAGTAATTTTGTTACTGCTTGGTTTTTCACTGTTCTGTTTAAAAACAGCTCCTGGGTGTTTTCGTTCACGTTCTGCAAGAGGAAGCTGTGCTTTTGACGGCCTTTGAGAAACTGAAACGTTTTATTCTGAGGGTGGCGTGTTAGAGCAGATTTGGATGACTTTGCATCGCACACGGGGGCGTATACGTAACATTTTTTTCTGGCTCGACATCTATGCGTTTCCAGCGTTCTCCACTGGCTGCTGAGGGACCACTATAGGTTCTCTTGATGGGGAATAACGCGATTTATATTGAGGGACACAAGCGTACAGGTGTGTGTACATACATTTTTACCAGCAGACGGGGAGAGCACACGAAATGCATAAAAAACGAGTAATTTTGTTACTGCTTGGTTTTTCACTGTTCTGTTTAAAAACAGCTCCTGGGTGTTTTCGTTCACGTTCTGCAAGAGGAAGCTGTGCTTTTGAAGGCCTTTGAGAAACTGAAGCGTTTTATTCAGGGGGTGGCGTGTTAGTGCTGATTTGGATGACTTTGCGCCGCGCACGGGGGCGTATACGCAACATTTTTTTCTGGCTCGACATCTATGCGTTTCCAGCGTTCTCCACTGGCTGCTGAGTGGCCATTATAGGCTCTCTTGATAGGAAATACTGCATTCTATATTGAGGGACACAAGCGTCCAGACATTTTTACAAGCAGGCGGGGAGAGCACACGAAATGCATAAAAAACGAGTAATTTTGTTACTGCTTGGTTTTTCACTGTTCTGTTTTCAACAGCTCCTGGGTGTTCTCTTTCACGTTCTGCAAGAGGAAAATGTGCCTTTGAAGGCCTTTGAGAAACTGAAGCGTTTTATTCTGAGGGTGGCGTGCTAGAGCTGATTTGGACGAGTTTGCACCGCACACGGGGACGTATACGTAACTTTTTTTCTGGCTCGACATCGATGCATTTCCAGCGTCTCCACTGGCTGCTGAGGGACCATTATAGGTTCTCTTGATGGGGAATAACGCGATATATATTGAGGGACACAAGCGTCCAGGTGTGTGTACACACATTTTTACCAGCAGGCGGGGTAAAAATTTCAATATTATCTGTAGTAGACAAAGTGTTAGAAGGGGTAGTAGCGGAAAGATTATACGAATACGTCGAAAAGTACAAAATTCTAGAGAAGAACCAGTATGGATTTCGAAAAAATAAAAGTACAAACCGACTTCTCGGAGACTTCACCAACAGAATATACGAAAACCTTGATAAAAATCACAATGTTATCGTTTTATTTATTGATTTTAAAAAAGCATTCGATACGTTAAACCATAGAAATATTCTGAAGCAGCTGGAAAAAATTGGTGTACGAGGGTCCCTTCTAAGTTGGTTTGAAAACTATCTTCCAGGTAGAAATTACGTAATGAAAGTAGGAGAAAACGTCAGCCAAGCAAAAAACTCTTTATATGGGGTCCCACAGGGATCAAAACTAGGTCCTCTTATTTTCATAATTTATGTAAATGAGCTACTTTCGATTCTAAAACAGAGTACAGGTTACGCATACGCTGATGACACAGCTATTGTAGTAAGCCATAAAAACGTTGAATCAGCCGAAAAAATAATGCAAAAGGAGTTTAACGCTGTGGTTGCTTGGTTTCATGATCACGGCCTCATAATTAACTCAAAAAAAACAAAAGTGATGCACATACGCCCTCCGCATATTCCAAGATACCAAATAAATATCAAAATACATAGATATGATTGCATCCATAGAACAGAAAATCATCTGTATCTTTCACAAGAAGATGAGTGTTCAACATATATCGAAAATGTATCTGTATACAAATATCTGGGAGTAATCGTAGATTATAATTTTAAATGGAGCTATCAAATAAATGCTCTAATAAAGAAACTTCGGCAATCGGCTTATGCTATCTTTCACCTAAGTTACTTGTGCTCACATGAGGTTCTAAGACAATGCTATTTCGGCCTCGTCGAGTCTCATCTGAGATATGGTATTTTAGCTTGGGGAAATGCACCTCAACTCCGACAACTCGAAATGCTACAGCTCAGAATCCAAAAAATCGTCTATAGATCGAAACTACGTCAATACAATGATTGGAGGCAAATGAACAATGAAACGAGGCTGGTGAGTATAAAACAACTTCACAAACTTGAAATCCTATCACAGTTCAAAGACGACAACACATACAAAATCCCAACCCAACAAGTCCGCAACACCAGAAGAAGACATTAAGGAAGATACATCGTTCCAAGATACTGGAATGCTTATGGGAGCCGTAAATACGATGTGACAGTTCCAACAACATTCAATGAATTGCCCTCCGATTTCCAGAACTTACCAAAACCTAAATTAGTAGAAAAAGCGAAGTACTTTTATTACAACAAAGATCCATTGTAAAAAAAAAAAAAAAAAAAAAAAAAAAAAAAAAAAAAAAAAAAAAGAAATGTATATATATATATGTATATATGTGTATATTGTACAGAAGACAACAACAACGAGCGAATAGGGGCGCTTGGTGTGAATATAACCCCCAACGTGGTGAATGAATTAAATCTCATTTATGTCTTTTGTACTTTATATTTACATGTGCATATGTACATACATATATTTACCTATATCATTTATATCATTTCAATCTATCTGTAACATTTTATGCAACAAGAACTCAAAAATATGTGTTAAATGTAGACAGTCTTCTGCAGACAAACCCTCGGGCTTTGCAGAAACATTTTATGAATAAAATGAAAAAAATTATCAAATGATCAGCACACAAAATGCATAAAAAACGAGTAATTTTGTTACTGCTTGGTTTTTCACAGCTCTTGGGTGTTTTCTTTCACGTTCTGCAAGAGGAAGCTGTGCTTTTGAAGGCCGTTGAGAAACTGAAGCGTTTTATTCTGAGGGTGGCGTGTTAGAGCTGATTTGGATGACTTTGCATCGCACACGGGGGCGTATACGTAACATTTTTTTCTGGCTCGACATCGATGCATTTCCGGCAATCTCCGCCGGCTGCTGGGGGACCATTATAGGTTCTCTTGATGGGGAATAACGCGATTTATATTGAGGGACACAAGCGTCCAGGTGTGTGTACATACATTTTTACCTCCAGTCGACGAGAGCACTCGAAATTCATAAAAAACGAGTAATTTTGTTACTGCTTGGTTTTTCACTGTTCTATTTTCAACAGCTCCTGGGTGTTTTCTTTCACGTTCTGCAAGAGGAAGCTGTGCTTTTGAAGGCCTTTGAGAAACTGCAGCGTTTTATTCTGAGGGTGACGTGTTAGAGCTGATTTGGATGACTTTGCATCGCACACGGGGGCGTATACGCAACATTTTTTTCTGGCTCGACATCTATGCGTTTCCAGCGTTCTCCACTGGCTGCTGAGTGGCCATTATAGGCTCTCTTGATAGGAAATACTGCATTCTATATTGAGGGACACAAGCGTCCAGACATTTTTACAAGCAGGCGGGGAGAGCACACGAAATGCATAAAAAACGAGTAATTTTGTTACTGCTTGGTTTCTCACTGTTCTATTTTCAACAGCTCCTGGGTGTTTTCTTTCACGTTCTGCAAGAGGAAGCTGTGCTTTTGAAGGCCTTTGAGAAACTGAAGCGTTTCATTCTGAGGGTGACGTGTTAGAGCTGATTTGGATGACTTTGCACCGCACACGGGGGCGTATACGTAACATTTTTTTCTGGCTCGACATCGATGCATTTCCAGCGTTCTCCACTGGCTGCTGAGGGGCCATTATAGGTTCTCTTGATGGGGAATAACGCAATTTATATTGAGGGACACAAGCGTCCTGGCGTGTATACATACGTTTTTATCAGCAGGCGAGGAGAGCACATGAAATGCATCAAAAACAAGTAATTTTGTTACTGCTTGGTCTTTCACTGTTCTGTTTTCAACAGCTCCTGGGTGTTTCCTTTAACGTTCTGCAAGAGGAAGCTGTGCTTTTGAAGGCCTTTGGGAAACTGAAGCGTTTTATTCTGAGGGTGACGTGTTAGAGCTGATTTGGATGACTTTGCATCGCACACGGGGGCGTATACGTAACATTTTTTTCTGGCTCGACATCGATGCATTTCCAGCGTTCTCCACTGGCTGCTGAGGGGCCACTATAGGTTCTCTTGATGGGGAATAACGCGATTTATATTGAGGGACACAAGCGTCCTGGCGTGTATACATACGTTTTTATCAGCAGGCGAGGAGAGCACACGAAATGCATCAAAAACAAGTAATTTTGTTACTGCTTGGTCTTTCACTGTTCTGTTTTCAACAGCTCCTGGGTGTTTTCTTTCACGTTCTGCAAGAGGAAGCTGTGCTTTTGAAGGCCGTTGAGAAACTGAAGCGTTTTATTCTGAGGGTGGCGTGTTACAGCCGATTTTGATGACTTTGCGCCTCACAGGGGGACGTATACGTAACATTTTTTTCTGGCTCGACATCGACGCATTTCCAGCGTTCTCCACTGGCTGCTGAGGGACCATTATAGGTTCTCTTGATGGGGAATAACGCGATTAATATTGAGGGACACAAGCGTACAGGTGTGTGTACATACATTTTTACCAGCAGACGGGGAGAGCACACGAAGTGCATAAAAAACGAGTAATTTTGTTACTGCTTGGTTTTTCACTGTTCTGTTTAAAAACAGCTCCTGGGTGTTTTCGTTCACGTTCTGCAAGAGGAAGCTGTGCTTTTGAAGGCCTTTGAGAAACTGAAGCGTTTTATTCTGGGGGTGGCGTGTTAGTGCTGATTTGGATGACTTTGCGCCGCGCACGGGGGCGTATACGCAACATTTTTTTCTGGCTCGACATCTATGCGTTTCCAGCGTTCTCCACTGGCTGCTGAGGGACCATTATAGGTTCTCTTGATAGGAAATACTGCATTCTATATTGAGGGACACAAGCGTCCAGACATTTTTACAAGCAGGCGGGGAGAGCACACGAAATGCATAAAAAACGAGTAATTTTGTTACTGCTCGGTTTTTCACTGTTCTGTTTTCAACAGCTCTTGGATGTTTTCTTTCACGTTCTGCAAGAGGAAGCTGTGCTTTTGAAGGCCGTTGAGAAACTGAAGCGTTTTATTCTGAGGGTGGCGTGTTACAGCTGATTTTGATGACCTTGCGCCGCACACGGGGGCGTATACGTAACATTTTTTTCTGGCTCGACATCGATGCATTTCCAGCGTTCTCCACTGGCTGCTGAGGGACCATTATAGGTTCTCTTGATGGGGAATAACGCGATTAATATTGAGGGACACAAGCGTACAGGTGTGTGTACATACATTTTTACCAGCAGACGGGGAGAGCACACGAAATGCATAAAAAACGAGTAATTTTGTTACTGCTTGGTTTCTCACTGTTCTATTTTCAACAGCTCCTGGGTGTTTTCTTTCACGTTCTGCAAGAGGAAGCTGTGCTTTTGAAGGCCTTTGAGAAACTGAAGCGTTTCATTCTGAGGGTGACGTGTTAGAGCTGATTTGGATGACTTTGCACCGCACACGGGGGCGTATACGTAACATTTTTTTCTGGCTCGACATCGATGCATTTCCAGCGTTCTCCACTGGCTGCTGAGGGGCCATTATAGGTTCTCTTGATGGGGAATAACGCAATTTATATTGAGGGACACAAGCGTCCTGGCGTGTATACATACGTTTTTATCAGCAGGCGAGGAGAGCACACGAAATGCATCAAAAACAAGTAATTTTGTTACTGCTTGGTCTTTCACTGTTCTGTTTTCAACAGCTCCTGGGTGTTTTCTTTCACGTTCTGCAAGAGGAAGCTGTGCTTTTGAAGGCCGTTGAGAAACTGAAGCGTTTTATTCTGAGGGTGGCGTGTTACAGCCGATTTTGATGACTTTGCGCCGCACAGGGGGACGTATACGTAACATTTTTTTCTGGCTCGACATCGATGCATTTCCGGCGTTCTCCACTGGCTGCTGAGGGACCATTATAGGTTCTCTTGATGGGGAATAACGCGATTTATATTGAGGGACACAAGCGTACAGGTGTGTGTACGTACATTTTTACCAGCAGACGGGGAGAGCACACGAAATGCATAAAAAACGAGAAATTTTGTTACTGCTTGGTTTTTCACTGTTCTATTTTCAACAGCTCCTGGGTGTTTTCATTCACGTTCTGCAAGAGGAAGCTGTGCTTTTGAAGGCCTTTGAGAAGCTGAAGCGTTTCATTCTGAGGGTAACGTGTTAGAGCTGATTTGGATGACTTTGCACCGCACACGGGGGCGTATACGTAACATTTTTTTCTGGCTCGACATCGATGCGTTTCCTGCATTCTCCACTGGCTGCTGAGTGACCATTATAGGTTCTCTTGATGGGAAAAACGCATTTTATATTGAGGGACACAAGCGTCCAGGCGTGTGTACATACGTTTTTATCAGCAGGCGAGGAGAGCACACGAAATGCATCAAAAACAAGTAATTTCGTTACTGCTTGCTTTTTCACTGTTCTGTTTTCAACAGCTCCTGGGTGTTTTCTTTCACGTTCTGCAAGAGGAAGCTGTGCTTTTGAAGGCCTTTGAGAAACTGAAACGATTTATTCTGAGGGTGGCGAGTTAGAGCAGATTTGGATGACTTTGCACCGCACACGGGGGCGTATACGTAACATTTTTTTTCTGGCTCGACATCGATGCGTTTCCAGCATCCTCCACTGGCTGCTGAGTGACCATTATAGGTTCTCTTGATGGGAAATAACGCATTTCATATTGAGGGACACAAGCGTCCAGGCGTGTGTACATACGTTTTTATCAGCAGGCGAGGAGAGCACACGAATTGCATCAAAAACGAGTAATTTTGTTACTGCTTGGTTTTTCACTGTTCTGTTTTCAACAGCTCTTGGGTGTTTTTTTTCACGTTCTGCAAAAGGAAGCTGTGCTTTTGAAGGCCTTTGAGAAGCTGAAGCGTTTTATTCTGAGGGTGGCGTGTTAGAGCTGATTTGGACGACTTTGCACCGCACACGGGGGCGTATACGTAACTTTTTTTCTGGCTCGACATCGATTCATTTCCAGCGTCTCCACTGGCTGCTGAGGGACCATTATAGGTTCTCTTGATGGGGAATAACGCGATATATACTGAGGGACACAAGCGTCCAGGTGTGTGTACACACATTTTTACCAGCAGGCGGGGAGAGCACACAAAATGCATAAAAAACGAGTAATTTTGTTTCTGCTTGGTTTTTCACTGTTCTGTTTTCAGCAGCTCCTGGGTGTTTTCCTTAACGTTCTGCAAGGGAAAACTTTGCTTTTGAAGGCCCTTGAGAAACTGAAGCGTTTTATTCTGAGGGTGGCGTGTTAGAGCTGATTTGGACGACTTTGCACCGCACACGGGGGCGTATACGTAACTTTTTTTCTGGCTCGACATCGATTCATTTCCAGCGTCTCCACTGGCTGCTGAGGGACCATTATAGGTTCTCTTGATGGGGAATAACGCGATATATACTGAGGGACACAAGCGTCCAGGTGTGTGTACACACATTTTTACCAGCAGGCGGGGAGAGCACACAAAATGCATAAAAAACGAGTAATTTTGTTTCTGCTTGGTTTTTCACTGTTCTGTTTTCAGCAGCTCCTGGGTGTTTTCCTTAACGTTCTGCAAGGAAAAACTTTGCTTTTGAAGGCCCTTGAGAAACTGAAGCGTTTTATTCTGAGGGTGGCGTGTTAGAGCTGATTTGGATGACTTTGCGCCGCACACGGGGGCGTATACGTAACATACTTTATGGCTCGACATCTATGCGTTTCCAGCGTCCTCCACTGGCTGCTGAGTGGCCATTATAGGCTCTCTTGATAGGAAATAATGCATTCTATATTGAGGGACACAAGCGTCTAGACGCGTGTACATACATTTTTACCAGCAGGCGAGGAGAGCACACGAAATGCATAAAAAACGAGTAATTTTGTTACTGCTTGGTTTTTCACTGTTCTGTTTTCAACAGCTTTTGGGTGTTTTCTTTCACGTTCTGCAAGAGGAAGCTGTGCTTTTGAAGGCCTTTGAGAAACTGAAACGTTTTGTTCTGAGGGTGGCGTGGTAGAGCAGATTTGGATGACTTTGCACCGCACAAGGGGGCGTATACGTAACCCTTTTTTCTACCTTGACATCGATGCATTTCCTGCGTTCTCCACTGGCTGCTGAGGGACCCTTATAGGTTCTCTTGATGGGGAATAACGCGATATATATTGAGGGACACAAGCGTCCAGATGTGTGTACACACATTTTTACCAGCAGGCGGGGAGAGCACACAAAATGCATAAAAAACGAGTAATTTTGTTTCTGCTTGGTTTTTCACTGTTCTGTTTTCAGCAGCTCCTGGGTGTTTTCTTAAACGTTCTGCAAGGAAAAACGTTGCTTTTGAAGGCCCTTGAGAAACTGAAGCGTTTTATTCTGAGGGTGGCGTGTAAGAGCTTATTTGGACGACTTTGCGCCGCACACGGGGGCGTATACGTAACATTTTTTCTGGCTCGACATCTATGCGCTTCCAGCGTTCTCCACTGGCTGCTGAGGTACCATTATAGGATCTCTTGATGGGGAATAACGCAATCTATATTGAGGGACGCAAGCGTACAGGTGTGTGTACATACATTTTTACCAGCAGGCGGGGAGAGCACAGGAAATGCATAAAAAACGATTAATTTTGTTACTGTTTGGTTTTTCACTGTTCTGTTTTCAACAGCTTTGAAGGCCTTTGAGAAACTGAAACGTTTTATTCTGAGGGTGGCGTGTTAGAGCAGATTTGGGTGACTTCGCACCGCACACGGGGGCGTATACGTAACATTTTTTTTCTGGCTCGACATCGATGCGTTTCCAGCATCCTCCACTGGCTGCTGAGTGGCCATTATAGGCTCTCTTGATAGGAAACACTGCATTCTATATTGAGGGACACAAGCGTCCAGACGTGTGTACATACATTTAACCTCCAGGCGACGAGTGCACACGAAATGCATAAAAAACGGGTAATTTTGTTACTACTTGGTTTTTCACTGTTCTGTTTTCAACAGCTCTTGGGTGTTTTCTTTCACGTTCTGCAAGAGGAAGAAGTGCTTTTGAAGGCCTTTGAGAAACTGAAGCGCTTTATTCTGAGGGTGGCGTGTTAGAGCAGATTTGGATGACTTTGCATCGCACACGGGGGCGTATACGTAACATTTTTTTCTGGCTCGACATCGATGCATTTCCAGCGTTCTCCACTGGCTGCTGAGGGGCCACTATAGGTTCACTTGATGGGGAATAACGCGATTTATATTGAGGGACACAAGCGTCCTGGCGTGTATACATACGTTTTTATCAGCAGGCGAGGAGAGCACACGAATTGCATCAAAAACGAGTAATTTTGTTACTGCTTGGTTTTTCACTGTTCTGTTTTCAACAGCTCTTGGGTGTTTTCTTTCACGTTCCGCAAAAAAGGAAGCTGTGCTTTTGAAGGCCTTTGAGAAACTGAAGCGTTTTATTCTGAGGTTTGCGTGTGAGAGCTGATTTGGATGACTTTGCGCTGCACACGGGGGCGTATACGTAACTTTTTTTTCTACCTCGACATCGATGCATTTCCAGCGTTGTCCACTGGCTGCTGAGGGACCATTATAGGTTCTCTTGATGGGGAATAACGCGATTTATATTGAGGGACACATGCGTCCAGGTGTGTGTACTCACATTTTTACCAGCAGGCGGGGAGAGCACCCAAAATGCATAAAAAACGAGTAATTTTGTTTTTCACTGTTCTGTTTTCAGCAGCTCTTGGGTGTTTTCTTTCACGTTCTGCAAGAGGAAGCTGTGCTTTTGAAGGCCTATGAGAAACTGAAGCGTTTTATTCTGAGGGTGACGTGTTAGAGCTGATTTGGATGACTTTGCATCGCACACGGGGACGTATACGTAACTTTTTTTCTGGCTCGACATCGATGCATTTCCAGCGTCTCCACTGGCTGCTGAGGGACCATTATAGGTTCTCTCGATGGGGAATAACGCGATTTATATTGAGGGACACATGCGTCCAGGTGTGTGTGCACAAATTTTTACCAGCAGGCGGGGAGAGCACCCAAAATGCATAAAAAACGAGTAATTTTGTTTTTCACTGTTCTGTTTTCAGCAGCTCTTGGGTGTTTTCTTTCACGTTCTGCAAGAGGAAGCTGTGCTTTTGAAGGCCTTTGAGAAACTGAAGCGTTTTATTCTGAGGGTGGCGTGTTAGAGCTGATTTGGATGACATTGCATCGCACACGGGGACGTATACGTAACTTTTTTTCTGGCTCGACATCGATGCATTTCCAGCGTCTCCACTGGCTGCTGAGGGACCATTATAGGTTCTCTTGATGGGGAATAACGCGATTTATATTGAGGGACACATGCGTTCAGGTGTGTGTACACACATTTTTACCAGCAGGCGGGGAGAGCACCCAAAATGCATAAAAAACGAGTAATTTTGTTTTTCACTGTTCTGTTTTCAGCAGCTCTTGGGTGTTTTCTTTCACGTTCTGCAAGAGGAAGCTGTGCTTTTGAAGGCCTTTGAGAAACTGATGCGTTTTACTCTGAGGGTGACGTGTTAGAGCTGATTTGGATGACTTTGCATCGCACACGGGGGCGTATACGTAACATTTTTTTCTGGCTCGACATCGATGCATTTCCAGCGTTCTCCACTGGCTGCTGAGGGGCCATTATAGGTTCTCTTGATGGGGAATAACGCGATTTATATTGAGGGACACATGCGTCCAGGTGTGTGTACACACATTTTTACCAGCAGGCGGGGAGAGCACACAAAATGCATAAAAAACGAGTAATTTTGTAACTGCTCGGTTTTTCACTGTTCTGTTTTCAACAGCTCTTGGGTGTTTTCTTTTACGTTCTGCAAGAGGAAGAAGTGCTTTTGAAGGCCTTTGAGAAACTGAAGCGCTTTATTCTGAGGGTGGCGTGTTAGAGCTGATTTGGATGACTTTGCACCGCACACGGGGGCGTATACGCAACGTTTTTTTCTGGCTCGACATCTATGCGCTTCCAGCGTTCTCCACTGGCTGCCGAGTGGCCATTATAGGCTCTCTTGATAGGAAATACTGCATTCTATATTGAGGGACACAAGCGTCCAGAAGTGTGTACATACATTTTTACCAGCAGGCGGGGAGAGCACACGAAATGCATAAAAAACGGGTAATTTTGTTACTGCCTGGTTTTTCACTGTTCTGTTTTCAACAGCTCCTGGGTGTTTTCTATCACGTTCTGCAAGAGGAAGCTGTGCTCTTGAAGGCCTTTGAGAAACTGAAGCATTTTATTCTGTGGGTGGCGTGTTAGAGCAGATTTGGATGACTTTGCGCCGCACACGGGGGCGTATACGTTACATTTTTTTCTGGCTCGACATCGATGCGTTTCCAGCGTTCTCCACTGGCTGCTGAGGTACCATTATAGGATCTCTTGATGGGGAATAACGCAATCTATATTGAGGGACGCAAGCGTACAGGTGTGTGTACATACATTTTTACCAGCAGGCGGGGAGAGCACACGAAATGCATAAAAAACGATTAATTTTGTTACTGTTTGGTTTTTCACTGTTCTGTTTTCAACAGCTTTGAAGGCCTTTGAGAAACTGAAACGTTTTATTCTGAGGGTGGCGTGTTAGAGCAGATTTGGGTGACTTTGCACCGCACACGGGGGCGTATACGTAACATTTTTTTTCTGGCTCGACATCGATGCGTTTCCAGCATCCTCCACTGGCTGCTGAGTGACCATTATAGGTTCTCTTGATGGGAAATAACGCATTTCATATTGAGGGACACAAGCGTCCAGGCGTGTGTACATACGTTTTTATCAGCAGGCGAGGAGAGCACACGAATTGCATCAAAAACGAGTAATTTTGTTACTGCTTGGTTTTTCACTGTTCTGTTTTCAACAGCTCTTGGGTGTTTTCTTTCACGTTCTGCAAAAAAGGAGGCTGTGTTTTTGAAGGCCTTTGAGAAACTGAAGCGTTTTATTCTGAGGTTTGCGTGTTAGAGCTGATTTGGATGACTTTGCGCCGCACACGAGGGCGTATACGTAACATTTTTTTCTGGCTCGACATCGATGCATTTCCGGCAATCTCCGCCGGCTGCTGGGGGACCATTATAGGTTCTCTTGATGGGGAATAACGCGATTTATATTGAGGGACACAAGCGTCCAGGTGTGTGTACATACATTTTTACCAGCAGGCGGGGAGAGCACCCAAAATGCATAAAAAACGAGTAATTTTGTTACTGCTTGGTTTTTCACTGTTCTGTTTTCAACAGCTCCTGGGTGTTCTCTTTCACGTTCTGCAAGAGGAAAATGTGCCTTTGAAGGCCTTTGAGAAACTGAAGCGTTTTATTCTGAGGGTGGCGTGCTAGAGCTGATTTGGACGAGTTTGCACCGCACACGGGGACGTATACGTAACTTTTTTTCTGGCTCGACATCGATGCATTTCCAGCGTCTCCACTGGCTGCTGAGGGACCATTATAGGTTCTCTTGATGGGGAATAACGCGATATATATTGAGGGACACAAGCGTCCAGGTGTGTGTACACACATTTTTACCAGCAGGCGGGGTAAAAATTTCAATATTATCTGTAGTAGACAAAGTGTTAGAAGGGGTAGTAGCGGAAAGATTATACGAATACGTCGAAAAGTACAAAATTCTAGAGAAGAACCAGTATGGATTTCGAAAAAATAAAAGTACAAACCGACTTCTCGGAGACTTCACCAACAGAATATACGAAAGCCTTGATAAAAATCACAATGTTATCGTTTTATTTATTGATTTTAAAAAAGCATTCGATACGTTAAACCATAGAAATATTCTGAAGCAGCTGGAAAAAATTGGTGTACGAGGGTCCCTTCTAAGTTGGTTTGAAAACTATCTTACAGGTAGAAATTACGTAATGAAAGTAGGAGAAAACGTCAGCCAAGCAAAAAACTCTTTATATGGGGTCCCACAGGGATCAAAACTAGGTCCTCTTATTTTCATAATTTATGTAAATGAGCTACTTTCGATTCTAAAACAGAGTACAGGTTACGCATACGCTGATGACACAGCTATTGTAGTAAGCCATAAAAACGTTGAATCAGCCGAAAAAATAATGCAAAAGGAGTTTAACGCTGTGGTTGCTTGGTTTCATGATCACGGCCTCATTATTAACTCAAAAAAAACAAAAGTGATGCACATACGCCCTCCGCATATTCCAAGATACCAAATAAATATCCAAATACATAGATATGATTGCATCCATAGAACAGAAAATCATCTGTATCTTTCACAAGAAGATGAGTGTTCAACATATATCGAAAACGTATCTGTATACAAATATCTGGGAGTAATCGTAGATTATAATTTTAAATGGAGCTATCAAATAAATGCTCTAATAAAGAAACTTCGGCAATCGGCTTATGCTATCTTTCACCTAAGTTACTTGTGCTCACATGAGGTTCTAAGACAATGCTATTTCGGCCTCCTCGAGTCTCATCTGAGATATGGTATTTTAGTTTGGGGAAATGCACCTCAACTCCGACAACTCGAAATGCTACAGCTCAGAATCCAAAAAATCGTCTATAGATCGAAACTACGTCAATACAATGATTGGAGGCAAATAAACAATGAAACGAGGCTGGTGAGTATAAAACAACTTCACAAACTTGAAATCCTATCACAGTTCAAAGACGACAACACATACAAAATCCCAACCCAACAAGTCCGCAACACCAGAAGAAGACATTAAGGAAGATACATCGTTCCAAGATACTGGAATGCTTATGGGAGCCGTAAATACGATGTGACAGTTCCAACAACATTCAATGAATTGCCCTCCGATTTCCAGAACTTACCAAAACCTAAATTAGTAGAAAAAGCGAAGTACTTTTATTACAACAAAGATCCATTGTAAAAAAAAAAAAAAAAAAAAAAAAAAAAAAAAAAAAGAAATGTATATATATATATGTATATATGAGTATATTGTACAGAAGACAACAACAACGAGCGAATAGGGGCGCTTGGTGTGAATATAACCCCCAACGTGGTGAATGAATTAAATCTCATTTATGTCTTTTGTACTTTATATTTACATGTGCATATGTACATACATATATTTACCTATATCATTTATATCATTTCAATCTATCTGTAACATTTTATGCAACAAGAACTCAAAAATATGTGTTAAATGTAGACAGTCTTCTGCAGACAAACCCTCGGGTTTTGCAGAAACATTTTATGAATAAAATGAAAAAAATGATCAAATGATCAGCACACAAAATGCATAAAAAACGAGTAATTTTGTTACTGCTTGGTTTTTCACTGCTCTGTTTTCAACAGCTCTTGGGTGTTTTCTTTCACGTTCTGCAAGAGGAAGAAGTGCTTTTGAAGGCCTTTGAGAAACTGAAGCGTTTTATTCTGAGGGTGGCGGGTTAGAGCAGGTTTGGATGACTTTGCGCCGAACACGGGGGCGTGTAGGTAACATTTTTTTCTGGCTCTCGACATCTGTGCGTTTCCAGCGTTCTCCACTGGTTGCTGAGTGGCCATTATAGGCTCTCTTGATGGGAAATAATGCATTCCATATTGATCAAATGATCAGCACACAAAATGCATAAAAAACGAGTAACGAGTGGCCATTATAGGCTCTCTTGATGGGAAATAATGCATTCCATATTGAGGGACACAAGCGTCCTGACGTGTGTACATACATTTTTACCAGCAGGCGGGGAGAGCACACGAAATGCATTAAAAACGAGTAATATTGTTACTGCTTGGTTTTTCACTGTTCTGTTTTCAACAGCTCCTGGGTGTTTTCTATCAGGCTCTGCAAGAGGAAGCTGAGCTTTTGAAGGCCTCTGAGAAACTGAAGCGTTTTATTCTGAGGGTGGCGTGTTAGAGCAGATTTCGATGACTTTGCGCCGCACACGGGGGCGTATACGTAACATTTTTTTCTGGCTCGACATCGATGCGTTTCCAGCGTTCTCCACTGGCTGCTGAGGTACCATTATAGGATCTCTTGATGGGGAATAACGCAGCCTATATTGAGGGACACAAGCGTACAGGTGTGTGTACAAACATTTTTACCAGCAGGCGGGGAGAGCACACGAAATGCATTAAAAACGATTAATTTTGTTACATATTGGTTTTTCACTGTTCTGTTTTCAACAGCTCCTGGGTGTTTTCTATCACGTTCTGCAAGAGGAAGCTGTGCTTTTGAAGGCCTTTGAGAAACTGAAGCGTTTTATTCTGAGGGTGGCGGGTTAGAGCAGGTTTGGATGACTTTGCGCCGAACACGGGGGCGTGTAGGTAACATTTTTTTCTGGCTCTCGACATCTGTGCGTTTCCAGCGTTCTCCACTGGTTGCTGAGTGGCCATTATAGGCTCTCTTGATGGGAAATAATGCATTCCATATTGAGGGACACAAGCGTCCTGACGTGTGTACATACATTTTTACCAGCAGGCGGGGAGAGCACACGAAATGCATAAAAAAAGAGTAATATTGTTACTGCTTGGTTTTTCACTGTTCTGTTTTCAACAGCTCCTGGGTGTTTTCTATCAGGCTCTGCAAGAGGAAGCTGAGCTTTTGAAGGCCTTTGAGAAACTGAAGCGTTTTATTCTGAGCGTGGCGTGTTAGAGCAGATTTCGATGACTTTGCGCCGCACACGGGGGCGTATACGTAACATTTTTTTCTGGCTCGACATCGATGCGTTTCCAGCGTTCTCCACTGGCTGCTGAGGTACCATTATAGGATCTCTTGATGGGGAATAACGCAACCTATATTGAGGGACACAAGCGTACAGGTGTGTGTACATACATTTTTACCAGCAGGCGAGGAGAGCACACGAAATGCATCAAAAACGAGTAATTTTGTTACTGCATGGTTTTTCACTGTTCTGTTTTCAACAGCTCCTGGGCGTTTTCTATCATGTTCTGCAAGAGGAAGCTGTGCTTTTGAAGGCCTTTGAGAAACTGGAGCGTTTTATTCTGAGGGGGGCGTGTTACAGCTGATTTTGATGACTTTGCGCCGCACACGAAGGCGTATACGTAACATTTTTTTCTGGCTCGACATCGATGCATTTCCAGCGTTCTCCACTGGCTGCTGAGGGACCATTATAGGTTCTCTTGATGGGGAATAACGCGATTTGTTTTGAGGGACACAAGCGTCCAGGTGTGTGTACATACATTTTTACCAGCAGGCGGGGAGAGCACCCAAAATGCATAAAAAACGAGTAATTTTGTTACTGCTTGGTTTTTCACTGTTCTGTTTTCAACAGCTCCTGGGTGTTCTCTTTCACGTTCTGCAAGAAGAAAATGTGCCTTTGAAGGCCTTTGAGAAACTGAAGCGTTTTATTCTGAGGGTGGCGTGCTAGAGCTGATTTGGACGAGTTTGCACCGCACACGGGGACGTATACGTAACTTTTTTTCTGGCTCGACATCGATGCATTTCCAGCGTCTCCACTGGCTGCTGAGGGACCATTATAGGTTCTCTTGATGGGGAATAACGCGATATATATTGAGGGACACAAGCGTCCAGGTGTGTGTACACACATTTTTACCAGCAGGCGGGGTAAAAATTTCAATATTATCTGTAGTAGACAAAGTGTTAGAAGGGGTAGTAGCGGAAAGATTATACGAATACGTCGAAAAGTACAAAATTCTAGAGAAGAACCAGTATGGATTTCGAAAAAATAAAAGTACAAACCGACTTCTCGGAGACTTCACCAACAGAATATACGAAAGCCTTGATAAAAATCACAATGTTATCGTTTTATTTATTGATTTTAAAAAAGCATTCGATACGTTAAACCATAGAAATATTCTGAAGCAGCTGGAAAAAATTGGTGTACGAGGGTCCCTTCTAAGTTGGTTTGAAAACTATCTTACAGGTAGAAATTACGTAATGAAAGTAGGAGAAAACGTCAGCCAAGCAAAAAACTCTTTATATGGGGTCCCACAGGGATCAAAACTAGGTCCTCTTATTTTCATAATTTATGTAAATGAGCTACTTTCGATTCTAAAACAGAGTACAGGTTACGCATACGCTGATGACACAGCTATTGTAGTAAGCCATAAAAACGTTGAATCAGCCGAAAAAATAATGCAAAAGGAGTTTAACGCTGTGGTTGCTTGGTTTCATGATCACGGCCTCATTATTAACTCAAAAAAAACAAAAGTGATGCACATACGCCCTCCGCATATTCCAAGATACCAAATAAATATCCAAATACATAGATATGATTGCATCCATAGAACAGAAAATCATCTGTATCTTTCACAAGAAGATGAGTGTTCAACATATATCGAAAACGTATCTGTATACAAATATCTGGGAGTAATCGTAGATTATAATTTTAAATGGAGCTATCAAATAAATGCTCTAATAAAGAAACTTCGGCAATCGGCTTATGCTATCTTTCACCTAAGTTACTTGTGCTCACATGAGGTTCTAAGACAATGCTATTTCGGCCTCCTCGAGTCTCATCTGAGATATGGTATTTTAGTTTGGGGAAATGCACCTCAACTCCGACAACTCGAAATGCTACAGCTCAGAATCCAAAAAATCGTCTATAGATCGAAACTACGTCAATACAATGATTGGAGGCAAATAAACAATGAAACGAGGCTGGTGAGTATAAAACAACTTCACAAACTTGAAATCCTATCACAGTTCAAAGACGACAACACATACAAAATCCCAACCCAACAAGTCCGCAACACCAGAAGAAGACATTAAGGAAGATACATCGTTCCAAGATACTGGAATGCTTATGGGAGCCGTAAATACGATGTGACAGTTCCAACAACATTCAATGAATTGCCCTCCGATTTCCAGAACTTACCAAAACCTAAATTAGTAGAAAAAGCGAAGTACTTTTATTACAACAAAGATCCATTGTAAAAAAAAAAAAAAAAAAAAAAAAAAAAAAAAAAAAGAAATGTATATATATATATGTATATATGAGTATATTGTACAGAAGACAACAACAACGAGCGAATAGGGGCGCTTGGTGTGAATATAACCCCCAACGTGGTGAATGAATTAAATCTCATTTATGTCTTTTGTACTTTATATTTACATGTGCATATGTACATACATATATTTACCTATATCATTTATATCATTTCAATCTATCTGTAACATTTTATGCAACAAGAACTCAAAAATATGTGTTAAATGTAGACAGTCTTCTGCAGACAAACCCTCGGGTTTTGCAGAAACATTTTATGAATAAAATGAAAAAAATGATCAAATGATCAGCACACAAAATGCATAAAAAACGAGTAATTTTGTTACTGCTTGGTTTTTCACTGCTCTGTTTTCAACAGCTCTTGGGTGTTTTCTTTCACGTTCTGCAAGAGGAAGAAGTGCTTTTGAAGGCCTTTGAGAAACTGAAGCGTTTTATTCTGAGGGTGGCGGGTTAGAGCAGGTTTGGATGACTTTGCGCCGAACACGGGGGCGTGTAGGTAACATTTTTTTCTGGCTCTCGACATCTGTGCGTTTCCAGCGTTCTCCACTGGTTGCTGAGTGGCCATTATAGGCTCTCTTGATGGGAAATAATGCATTCCATATTGATCAAATGATCAGCACACAAAATGCATAAAAAACGAGTAACGAGTGGCCATTATAGGCTCTCTTGATGGGAAATAATGCATTCCATATTGAGGGACACAAGCGTCCTGACGTGTGTACATACATTTTTACCAGCAGGCGGGGAGAGCACACGAAATGCATTAAAAACGAGTAATATTGTTACTGCTTGGTTTTTCACTGTTCTGTTTTCAACAGCTCCTGGGTGTTTTCTATCAGGCTCTGCAAGAGGAAGCTGAGCTTTTGAAGGCCTCTGAGAAACTGAAGCGTTTTATTCTGAGGGTGGCGTGTTAGAGCAGATTTCGATGACTTTGCGCCGCACACGGGGGCGTATACGTAACATTTTTTTCTGGCTCGACATCGATGCGTTTCCAGCGTTCTCCACTGGCTGCTGAGGTACCATTATAGGATCTCTTGATGGGGAATAACGCAGCCTATATTGAGGGACACAAGCGTACAGGTGTGTGTACAAACATTTTTACCAGCAGGCGGGGAGAGCACACGAAATGCATTAAAAACGATTAATTTTGTTACATATTGGTTTTTCACTGTTCTGTTTTCAACAGCTCCTGGGTGTTTTCTATCACGTTCTGCAAGAGGAAGCTGTGCTTTTGAAGGCCTTTGAGAAACTGAAGCGTTTTATTCTGAGGGTGGCGGGTTAGAGCAGGTTTGGATGACTTTGCGCCGAACACGGGGGCGTGTAGGTAACATTTTTTTCTGGCTCTCGACATCTGTGCGTTTCCAGCGTTCTCCACTGGTTGCTGAGTGGCCATTATAGGCTCTCTTGATGGGAAATAATGCATTCCATATTGAGGGACACAAGCGTCCTGACGTGTGTACATACATTTTTACCAGCAGGCGGGGAGAGCACACGAAATGCATAAAAAAAGAGTAATATTGTTACTGCTTGGTTTTTCACTGTTCTGTTTTCAACAGCTCCTGGGTGTTTTCTATCAGGCTCTGCAAGAGGAAGCTGAGCTTTTGAAGGCCTTTGAGAAACTGAAGCATTTTATTCTGTGGGTGGCGTGTTAGAGCAGATTTGGATGACTTTGCGCCGCACACGGGTGTGTATACGTAACATTTTTTTCTGGCACGACATCGATGCATTTCCAGCGTTATCCACTGGCTGCTGAGGGACCATTATAGGATCTCTTGATGGGGAATAACGCAACCTATATTGAGGGACACAAGCGTACAGGTGTGTGTACATACATTTTTACCAGCAGGCGGGGAGAGCACACGAAATGCATAAAAAAAGAGTAATATTGTTACTGCTTGGTTTTTCACTGTTCTGTTTTCAACAGCTCCTGGGTGTTTTCTATCAGGCTCTGCAAGAGGAAGCTGAGCTTTTGAAGGCCTTTGAGAAACTGAAGCGTTTTATTCTGAGCGTGGCGTGTTAGAGCAGATTTCGATGACTTTGCGCCGCACACGGGGGCGTATACGTAACATTTTTTTCTGGCTCGACATCGATGCGTTTCCAGCGTTCTCCACTGGCTGCTGAGGTACCATTATAGGATCTCTTGATGGGGAATAACGCAACCTATATTGAGGGACACAAGCGTCCAGGTGTGTGTACATACATTTTTACCAGCAGGCGGCGAGAGCACCCAAAATGCATAAAAAACGAGTAATTTTGTTACTGTTTGGTTTTTCACTGTTCTGTTTTCAACAGCTCCTGGGTGCTTTCATTCACGTTCTGCAAGAGGAAGCTGTGCTTCTGAAGGCCTTTGAGAAACTTAAGCATTTTATTCTGAGGGTGGCGTGTTAGAGCTGATTTGGATGACTTTGCACTGCACACGGGGGCATATACGTAACTTTTTTCTCTACCTCGACATCGAAGCATTTCCAGCGTTCTCCACTGGCTGCTGAGGGACCATTATAGGTTCTCTTGATGGGGAATAACGCAATTTATATTGAGGGACACAAGCGTCCAGGCGTGTGTACATACATTTTCACCTCCAGGCGACGAGAGCACACGAAATGCATCAAAAACGAGTAATTTTGTTACTACTTGGTTTTTCACTGTTCTGTTTTCAACAGCTCCTGGGTGTTTTCTATCACGTTCTGCAAGAGGAAGCTGTGCTCTTGAAGGCCTTTGAGAAACTGAAGCATTTTATTCTGTGGGTGGCGTGTTAGAGCAGATTTGGATGACTTTGCGCCGCACACGGGTGTGTATACGTAACATTTTTTTCTGGCACGACATCGATGCATTTCCAGCGTTATCCACTGGCTGCTGAGGGACCATTATAGGATCTCTTGATGGGGAATAACGCGATCTATATCGAGGGACACAAGCGTACAGATGTGTGTACATACATTTTTACCAGCAGGCGGGGAGAGCACACGAAATGCATAAAAAACGATTAATTTTGTTACTGCTTGGTTTTTCACTGTTCTGTTTTCAACAGCTCCTGGGTGTTTTCTATCACGTTCTGCAAGAGGACGCTGTGCTTTTGAAGGCCTTTGAGAAACTGAAGCGTTTTATTTTGAGGGTGGCGTGTTAGAGCAGATTTGGATGACCTTGCGCCGCACACGGGGGCGTGTAGGTAACATTTTTTTCTGACTCGACATCTATGCGTTTCCAGCGTTCTCCACTTGTTGCTGAGTGGCCATTATAGGCTCTCTTGATAGGGAATAATGCCTTCTATATTTAGGGACAAAAGCGTCCTGACGTGTGTACATACATTTTACCAGCAGGCGGGGAGAGCACACGAAATGCATAAAAAACGATTAATTTTGTTACTGCTTGGTTTTTCACTGATCTGTTTTCAACAGCTCCTGGGTGTTTTCTATCACGTTCTGCAAGAGGACGCTGTGCTTTTGAAGGCCTTTGAGAAACTGAAGCGTTTTATTCTGAGGATGGCGTGTTACAGCTGATTTTGATGACTTTGCGCCGCACACGGGGGCGTATACGTAACATTTTTTTCTGGCTCGACATCGATGCATTTCCAGCGTTCTCCACTGGCTGCTGAGGGACCATTTAAGGTTCTCTTGATGGGGAATAACGCAACTTATATTGAGGGACACAAGCGTACAGGTGTGTGTACATGCATTTTTACCAGCAGGCGGGGAGAGCACACGAAATGCATAAAAAACGAGTAATTTTGTTACTGCTTGGTTTTTCACTGTTCTGTTTTCAACAGCTCCTGGGTGTTTTCTTTCACGTTCTGCAAGAGGAAGCTGTGCTCTTGAAGACCTTTGAGAAACTGAAGCGTTTTATTCTGAGGGTGGCGTGTTAGAGCAGATTTGGATGACTTTGCGCCGCGCACGGGACGTATACGTAACATTTTTTTCTGGCTCGACATCTATGCGTTTCCAGCGTTCTCCATTGGCTGCTGAGTTGCCATTATAGGCTCTCTTGATAGGAAATAATGCATTCTATATTGAGGGACACAAGCGTCCAGACGTGTGTACTCACATTTTTACCTCCAGGCGAGGAGAGCACACGAAATGCATAAAAAACGAGTAATTTTGTTACTGCTTGGTTTTTCACTGTTCTGTTTTCAACAGCTCCTGGGTGTTTTCTATCACGTTCTGCAAGAGGAAGCTGTGCTTTTGAAGGCCTTTGAGAAACTGAAGCATTTTATTCTGTGGGTGGCGTGTTAGAGCAGATTTGGATGACTTTGCGCCGCGCACGGGACGCATACGTAACATTTTTTTCTGGCTCGACATCTATGCGTTTCCAGCGTTCTCCATTGGCTGCTGAGTTGCCATTATAGGCTCTCTTGATAGGAAATAATGCCTTCTATATTTAGGGACCAGAAAAGAATAATTTCGCAGTGTACTAACTGCCAAAAATATGGACACACCAGGAACTACTGTACAAGAGATCCAGTCTGCGTAAAATGTGCTGGATCGCACAAGACCATTGACTGCCAAATGCGCCCACTAGATGGCACAGTGAAATGCGCGTTATGTGCTGGCAATCATACGGCAAATTATAAGGGGTGCGAAATCTACAAAACTCTACAAATAGAACGATTCCCAACTCTACGAAAAAGACCAAATGCTGAAACTGCAGAACAAACTAAATCTGACACCTTGACCATCATCCAACCAGGCAAAACGTATGCCCAAGCTGCAGCATCTGACACTAATAAACAGCAAAACAAACCGCGCCAGGTCAACTTAAATATAGAAGAAATGACATTGAACGAAAACGCAAAGACAAATCTAAACACAGAGGACACACACTCCCCAACGAATAGCAACAACATGAGCGACATAGCAGAGCTTAAAGAAATGATGAAAAATCTTATAAATCAAATGACAAACATGATGAATATCTTAACTCTCTTGGTTAGCAAAATTAATGGACAATAATTTAAAAATCGTCATCTGGAACGCAAACGGGCTAAATCGCCACGTACTCGAACTAAAACAATTTCTGTACGAATATGATATTGACATTCTACTGGTATCAGAAACCCATTTTACTGACAAAAGTTCCTTACGAATCCCACGCTACAATATACACAACACAAATCATCCTGATGGAACAGCACATGGAGGCACAGCAATCTTGATCAAAAATAAAATTAAATACATTGAACTTGAAGAATATTGCTATGAACATATTCAGTCAACCTCCGTTCAGCTACAAGACAAATATGGACCATTCTCAATATCAAGTATTTACTGCCCCCCAAAGCACAAAATAACTAGCTCACAATATGACCACTTCCTAAAATCTCTGAGAGCCAGGTTTATAGTTGGTGGAGACTTGAATGCAAAACACACTGACTGGGGATCGAGGCCATCAACCAAAAAGGGACGAAATCTTCTATCGGCAATTCAGTTAAATAACTGCAAGTACCTCAGCACGGGCGAGCCAACCTATTGGCCAACTGATGCCCACAAAATCCCAGATCTAATCGACTTTTTTATTATCAAGAACATTCCCCTAGAAAATCTACAAATTAAGCCAAGATACGAACTTTCATCGGACCACTCGCCAATCCAACTAGACTACCTAAATGAAGTTAAAAAATCGCAATCATATCAGCAAATATATAACAACAAAACGGACTGGGATATGTTCCGTGAATACGTAGAATCACACTTACTATTAGACGTCCCATTAAAAGTTAACAATGACATAGACCGGGCCATAGTGCTTCTAAATGACGTAATAAGCGAAGCAGCTATACTTTCGACTCCACTCAGAAAATCTAAACGAAATGACTATTACACTCCTCCAAGTTTGCTAAAACTTATTAAGAACAAAAGAGAACTACGGAAAAGATGGCAGACTACCCGATCTCCTGACGATAAACGGAAGTTTAATAAAGCCGTAAAAGAACTTAAAATAAGTTTACTTAGCATTAAAAACGAGGGCATATTCAATTTCTTAAGAAATCTATCACCCACCTCTGAAACTAATCACTCACTATGGAAAGCCACAAAACATATAAAAAATAGAATGTTACACCAACCCCCTATAAAAAAGACAGGTAACACCTGGGCTAGAACAAACTACGACAAGGCAGAAACTCTAGCTAATCACTTCGAGGAGGTGTTCACAAATGAGGGTAATTCAGACTCTTTACCGCCAATAAACCACGGAAGAATCCCTAACATATGCATTGAGAAGATAACTACAAAAGAACTAGAGCACACCATAACAAAAAGACTTAGCCGCAAGAAAGCTCCAGGATATGACCTAGTAACGGGAAAGATTATAAATGAATTACCTAAAAAGGCCGTGTTATACTTAAGAAATATATATAATGCTATGATCAGATTAAAATACTACCCTAAAGTCTGGAAAGTAGCTCAAATAGTAGCTATATCGAAACCTGGTAAGGACGCAAAAAACCCGACATCTTATAGACCCATCAGCTTGCTACCTATTTTGTCCAAAATATTTGAAAAGTTAATTCTAGACCGACTAGAACCCTTCCTGACACAAAATAAGTTAATCCCTGACCACCAATTCGGATTTCGACGACAACACTCAACTATACAACAGATCCACAGGGTTATTAACAAAATTTCAATGGACCTTGATGAAAGAAGATTCTGCGTAGGCGTATTTCTTGACGTGACAAAAGCCTTCGACAAAGTATGGCACAAGGGCCTACTACTCAAACTGTATAACATGCTCCCTCTTGACTTTTTCCTTCTACTGGAGAGTTATCTAACAGATCGCACTTTCTTTGTAAAGCTTAAGGACGAATCATCGAGCATTCACCAAGCGAAAGCAGGAGTTCCCCAGGGAAGTGTCCTAGGACCAACCTTATTTTTACTATACACTGCTGACATTCCAGTTCCAAGAGAGGAAGAATCAATGATAGCGACTTTCGCAGATGACACAATACTACTTAAATCACATCTAGATAAATATGTAGCCACTAATCAACTTCAAAACACACTGGACCAACTAATGAAGTGGTTTGATGACTGGCATATAAAAATCAATGAGGCCAAAACTATACAAGTTACGTTTACCACTAGATCAAACGATACCTGCTTACCTCTAAAAATAAATGACAAAATTATCCCTAATGACAACGTTGCCAAATATCTTGGAATGTACTTGGACTCTAAACTTACATGGAAGCATCACATATTAAAAAAGAAAAAACAGATATTGATTAAGTACAGACAACTCCACTGGCTCCTCAACAAATACTCCAAATTATCACTAAACAACAAATTACTACTGTACAAATCAATTATTAAGCCCATTTGGACATACGGCATTCAACTTTGAGGAACATCCAAGAAATCAAACACAGACATAATACAAAGACTACAATCAAAAATCCTACGTGCAATAGCCAACGCGGAATGGTACATAACCAATGCTGACATCCATCGCGACCTGAGTATGACCACTATCAAGGAGGAAATAACATCAACAAGTAGAAAACATCACATGAAAATTTTATTACATGATAATGACGAAGTGAACTCCATACCCCTTCAAGAAATTTCAAGAAGAAGACGACTAATAAGAACTAGACCAACAGATCTGATCGTAAATACCTAATAACAAACAAAAAACAAAAAAAGATATATATGTATGTAAAAAAAAAAAGGTAGTGCTAAATGTATGAATTACGTAATTCAATTAGTAAGTAAGTATTATTATTATATACCCTATACCCCTAAGTGCTATTGTAATGGCTAAATAACACTGGTTATTAAGCCGAATATGCCAAAAAAACAATCTTATAGTTAAAAAATGTACTAAGTGTCCCCAGGACAGGTGTATATAAACAAATAAAAAAAAAAAACAAAATATTTAGGGACACAAGCGTCCTGACGTGTGTACATACATTTTACCAGCAGGCGGGGAGAGCACACGAAATGCATAAAAAACGAGTAATATTGTTACTGCTTGGTTTTCCACTGTTCTGTTTTCAACAGCTCCTGGGTGTTTTCTTTCACGTTCTGCAAGAGGAAGCTGTGCTTTTGAAGGCCTTCAAGAAACTGAAGCGTTTTATTCTGAGGATGGCGTGTTACAGCTGATTTGGATGAATTTGCGCCGCACACGGGGGCGTGTAGATAACATTTTTTTCTGACTCGACATCTATGCGTTTCCAGCGTTCTCCACTGATTGCTGAGTGGCCATTATAGGCTCTCTTGATAGCAAATAATGCATTCTATATTGAGGGACACAAGCGTCCAGACGAGTGTACATACATTTTTACCAGCAGGCGGGGAGAACACACGAAATGCATAAAAAACGATTAATTTTGTTACTGCTTGGTTTTCCACTGTTCTGTTTTCAACAGCTCCTGGGTGTTTTCTATCACGTTCTGCAAGAGGACGCTGTGCTTTTGAAGGCCTTTGAGAAACTGAAGCGTTTTATTTTGAGGGTGGCGTGTTAGAGCAGATTTGGATGACCTTGCGCCGCACACGGGGGCGTGTAGGTAACATTTTTTTCTGACTCGACATCTATGCGTTTCCAGCGTTCTCCATTTGTTGCTAAGTGGCCATTATAGGCTCTCTTGATAGGGAATAATGCCTTCTATATTTAGGGACACAAGCGTCCTGACGTGTGTACATACATTTTACCAGCAGGCGGGGAGAGCACACGAAATGCATAAAAAACGATTAATTTTGTTACTGCTTGGTTTTTCACTGTTCTGTTCTCCACAGCTCCTGGGTGTTTTCTTTCACGTTCTGCAAGAGGAAGCTGTGCTTCTGAAGGCCTTTGAGAAACTGAAGCGTTTTATTCTGAGGGTGGCGTGTTAGAGCTGATTTGGATGACCTTGCACCGCACACGGGGGCGTATACGTAACTTTTTTTTCTGGCTCGACATCGATGCATTTCCAGCGTTCTCCACTGGCTGCTGAGGGACCATTATAGGATCTCTTGATGGGGAATAACGCAATCTATATTGAGGGACACAAGCGTACAGGTGTGTGCACATACATTTTTACCAGCAGGCGGGGAGAGCACACGAAATGCATAAAAAACGAGTCATATTGTTACTGCTTGGTTTTCCACTGTTCTGTTTTCAACAGCTCCTGGGTGTTTTCTTTCACGTTCTGCAAGAGGAAGCTGTGCTTTTGAAGGCCTTCAAGAAACTGAAGCGTTTTATTCTGAGGATGGCGTGTTACAGCTGATTTGGATGAATTTGCGCCGCACACGGGGGCGTGTAGATAACATTTTTTTCTGACTCGACATCTATGCGTTTCCAGCGTTCTCCACTGTCTGCTGAGGGGCCATTATAGGTTCTCTTGATGGGGAATAACGCGGTTTATATTGAGGGACACAAGCGTATAGGCGTGTGTACATACGTTTTTACCAGCAGGCGAGGAGAGCACAGAAATGCATCAAAAACGAGTAATTTTGTTACTGCTTGGTTTTTCGCTGTTCTGTTTTCAACAGCCCCTGGGTGTTTTCTATCATGTTCTGCAAGAGGAAGCTGTAATTTTGAAGGCCTGCAAGAAACTGAAGCGTTTAATTCTGAGGATGGCGTGTTACAGCTGATTTGGATGACTTTGCGCCGCACACGGGGGCGTGTAGATAACATTTTTTTCTGACTCGACATCTATGCGTTTCCAGCGTTCTCCACTGATTGCTGAGTGGCCATTATAGGCTCTCTTGATAGGAAATAATGCATTCTATATTGAGGGACACAAGCGTCCAGACGAGTGTACATACATTTTTACCAGCAGGCGGGGAGAGCACACGAAATGCATAAAAAACGATTAATTTTGTTACTGCTTGGTTTTCCACTGTTCTGTTTTCAACAGCTCCTGGGTGTTTTCTATCATGTTCTGCAAGAGGAAGCTGTGCTTTTGAAGGCCTTTAAGAAACTGAAGCGTTTTATTCTGAGGATGGCGTGTTACAGCTGATTTTGATGACTTTGCGCCGCACACAGGGGCTTATACGTAACATTTTTTTCTGGCTCGACATCGATGCATTTCCAGCGTTCTCCACTGGCTGCTGAGGGACCATTATAGGTTCCCATGATGGGGAATAACGCGATTTATATTGGGGGACACAAGCGTACAGGTGTGTGTACATACATTTATACCAGCAGGCGGGGAGAGCACACGAAATGCATAAAAAACGAGCAATTTTGTTACTGCTTGTTTTTTCACTGTTCTGTTTTCAACAGCTCCTGGGTGTTTTCTATCACGTACTGCAAGAGGAAGCTGTGCTCTTGAAGACCTTTGAGAAACTGAAGCATTTTATTCTGTGGGTGGCGTGTTAGAGCAGATTTGGATGACCTTGCGCCGCACACGGGGGCGTATACGTAACATTTTTTTCTGGCTCGACATCGATGCGTTTCCAGCGTTCTCCACTTGTTGCTGAGTGGCCATTATAGGCTCTCTTGATAGGGAATAATGCCTTCTATATTTAGGGACACAAGCGTCCTGACGTGTGTACATACATTTTACCAGCAGGCGGGGAGAGCACACGAAATGCATAAAAAACGATTAATTTTGTTACTGCTTGGTTTTTCACTGATCTGTTTTCAACAGCTCCTGGGTGTTTTCTATCACGTTCTGCAAGAGGACGCTGTGCTTTTGAAGGCCTTTGAGAAACTGAAGCGTATTATTCTGAGGATGGCGTGTTACAGCTGATTTTGATGACTTTGCGCCGCACACGGGGGCGTATACGTAACATTTTTTTCTGGCTCGACATCGATGCATTTCCAGCGTTCTCCACTGGCTGCTGAGGGACCATTATAGGTTCTCTTGATGGGGAATAACGCGACTTATATTGAGGGACACAAGCGTACAGGTGTGTGTACATGCATTTTTTCCAGCAGGCGGGGAGAGCACACGAAATGCATAAAAAACGATTAATTTTGTTACTGCTTGGTTTTTCACTGTTCTGTTTTCCACAACTCCTGGGTGTTTTCTATCACGTTCTGCAAGAGGACGCTGTGCTTTTGAAGGCCTTTGAGAAACTGAAGCGTATTATTCTGAGGATGGCGTGTTACAGCTGATTTTGATGACTTTGCGCCGCACACGGGGGCGTATACGTAACATTTTTTTCTGACTCGACATCTATGCGTTTCCAGCGTTCTCCACTGTCTGCTGAGGGGCCATTATAGGTTCTCTTGATGGGGAATAACGCGGTTTATATTGAGGGACACAAGCGTATAGGCGTGTGTACATACGTTTTTACCAGCAGGCGAGGAGAGCACAGAAATGCATCAAAAACGAGTAATTTTGTTACTGCTTGGTTTTTCACTGTTCTGTTTTCCACAACTCCTGGGTGTTTTCTATCACGTTCTGCAAGAGGAAGCTGAGCTTTTGAAGGCCTTTGAGAAACTGAAGCGTTTTATTTTGAGGGTGGCGTGTTAGAGCAGATTTGGATGACCTTGCGCCGCACACGGGGGCGTGTAGGTAACATTTTTTTCTGACTCGACATCTATGCGTTTCCAGCGTTCTCCATTTGTTGCTAAGTGGCCATTATAGGCTCTCTTGATAGGGAATAATGCCTTCTATATTTAGGGACACAAGCGTCCTGACGTGTGTACATACATTTTACCAGCAGGCGGGGAGAGCACACGAAATGCATAAAAAACGATTAATTTTGTTACTGCTTGGTTTTTCACTGATCTGTTTTCAACAGCTCCTGGGTGTTTTCTATCACGTTCTGCAAGAGGACGCTGTGCTTTTGAAGGCCTTTGAGAAACTGAAGCGTTTTATTCTGAGGATGGCGTGTTACAGCTGATTTTGATGACTTTGCGCCGCACACGGGGGCGTATACCTAACATTTTTTTCTGGCTCGACATCGATGCATTTCCAGCGTTCTCCACTGGCTGCTGAGGGACCATTATAGGTTCTCTTGATGGGGAATAACGCGACTTATATTGAGGGACACAAGCGTACAGGTGTGTGTACATGCATTTTTTCCAGCAGGCGGGGAGAGCACACGAAATGCATAAAAAACGATTAATTTTGTTACTGCTTGGTTTTTCACTGTTCTGTTTTCCACAACTCCTGGGTGTTTTCTATCACGTTCTGCAAGAGGAAGCTGAGCTTTTGAAGGCCTTTGAGAAACTGAAGCGATTAATTCTGAGGGTGGCGTGTTAGAGCAGATTTGGATGACCTTGCGCCGCACACGGGGGCGTGTAGGTAACATTTTTTTCTGACTCGACATCTATGCGTTTCCAGCGTTCTCCACTTGTTGCTGAGTGGCCATTATAGGCTCTCTTGATAGGGAATAATGCCTTCTATATTTAGGGACACAAGCGTCCTGACGTGTGTACATACATTTTACAAGCAGGCGGGGAGAGCACACGAAATGCATAAAAAACGATTAATTTTGTTACTGCTTGGTTTTTCACTGTTCTGTTTTCCACAACTCCTGGGTGTTTTCTATCACGTTCTGCAAGAGGAAGCTGAGCTTTTGAAGGCCTTTGAGGAACTGAAGCGATTAATTCTGAGGGTGGCGTGTTAGAGCAGATTTGGATGACTTTGCGCCGCGCACGGGACGTATACGTAACATTTTTTTCTGGCTCGACATCTATGCGTTTCCAGCGTTCTCCATTGGCTGCTGAGTTGCCATTATAGGCTCTCTTGATAGGAAATAATGCCTTCTATATTTAGGGACACAAGCGTCCTGACGTGTGTACATACATTTAACCAGCAGGCGGGGAGAGCACACGAAAGGCTTAAAAAACGAGCAATTTTGTTACTGCTTGGTTTTTCACTGTTCTGTTTTCAACAGCTCCTGGGTGTTTTCTACCACGTTCTGCAAGAGGAAGCTGTGCTTTTGAAGGCCTTTGAGAAACTGAAGCATTTTATTCTGTGGGTGGCGTGTTAGAGCAGATTTGGATGACTTTGCGCCGCGCACGGGACGTATACGTAACATTTTTTTCTGGCTCGACATCTATGCGTTTCCAGCGTTCTCCATTGGCTGCTGAGTTGCCATTATAGGCTCTCTTGAAAGGAAATAATGCATTCTATATTGAGGGACACAAGCGTCCAGACGTGTGCACTCACCTTTTTGCCTCCAGGCGAGGAGAGCACACGAAATGCATAAAAAACGAGCAATTTTGTTACTGCTTGGTTTTTCACTGTTCTGTTTTCAACAGCTCCTGTGTGTTTTCTTCCACGTTCTGCAAGAGGAAGCTGTGCTTCTGAAGGCCTTTGAGAAACTGAAGCGTTCTATTCTGAGGGTGGCGTGTTAGAGCTGATTTGGATGAATTTGCGCCGCGCACGGGGGCGTATACGTGTCAATTTTTTCTGGCTCGACATCGATGCATTTCCAGCGTCCTCCACTGTCTGCTGAGGGACCATTATAGATTCTCTTGATGGGGAAAATCGCGATTTATATTGGGGGACACAAGCGTCCAGGTGTGTGTACATACATTTTTACCAGCAGGCGGGGAGTGCACACGAAATGCATAAAAAACGCGTAATTTTGTTACTGCTTGGTTTTTCACTGTTCTGTTTTCAACAGCTCTTGGGTGTTTTCATTCACGTTCTGCAGGAGGAAGCTGTGCTTTTGAAGGCCCTTGAGAAACTGAAGCGTTTTATTCTGAGGGTGGCGTGTTAGAGCAGATTTGGATGACTTTGCGCCGCACACGGGGGCGTATACCCAACATTTTTTTCTGGCTCGACATCTATGCGTTTCCAGCGTTCTCCACTGGCTGCTGAGGGACCATTATAGGTTCTTTTGATGGCGAATAACGCAATTTATATTGAGGGACACAAGCGTCCAGGTGTGTGTACATACATTTTTACCAGCAGGCGGGGAGAGCACACGAAATGCATATAAAACGAGTAATTTTGTTACTGCTTGGTTTTTCACTGTTCTGTTTTCAACAGCTCTTGGGTGTTTTCATTCACGTTCTGCAAGAGGAAGCTGTGCTTTTGAAGGCCTTTGAGAAACTGAAACGATTTATTCTGATGGTGGCGTGTTAGAGCAGATTTGGATGACTTTGCGCCGCACACGGGGGCGTATACGTAACATTTTTTTCTGGCTCGACATCTATGCGTCTCCAGCGTTCTCCACTGGCTGCTGAGGGACCATTATAGGTTCTCTTGATGGGGAAAATCGCGATTTATATTGAGGGACACAAGCATCCAGACGTGTGTACATACATTTTTACCAGCAGGCGGGGAGAGCACACGAAATGCATAAAAAACGAGTAATTTTGTTACTGCTTGGTTTTTCACTGTTCTGTTTTCAACAGCTCCTGGGTGTTTTCTTTCACGTTCTGCAAGAGGAAGCTGTGCTTTCGAAGGCCTTTGAGAAACTGAAGCGTTTTATTCTGAGGGTGGCGTGTTAGAGCTGATTTGGATGACTTTGCCCCGCACACGGGGGCGTATACGTAACTTTTTTTTCTGGCTCGACATCGATGCATTTCCAGCGTTCTCCACTGGTTGCTGAGTGGCCATTATAGGTTCTCTTGATGGGAAATAACGCGATCTATATTGAGGGGCAATAGCGTACAGGTGTGTGTACATACATTTTTACCAGGAGGCGGGGAGAGCACACGAAATGCATAAAAAACGAGTAATTTTGTCACTGCTTGGTTTTTCACTGTTCTGTTTTCAACAGCTCCTGGGTGTTTTCTTTCACGTTCTGCAAGAGGAAGCTGTGCTTTCGAAGGCCTTTGAGAAACTGAAGCGTTTTATTCAGAGGGTGGCGTGTTAGAGCAGATTTGGATGACTTTGCGCCGCACACGGGGGCGTATACGTAACATTTTTTTCTGGCTCGACATCTATGCGTCTCCAGCGTTCTCCACTGGCTGCTGAGGGACCATTATAGGTTCTCTTGATGGGAAAAATCGCGATTTATATTGAGGGACACAAGCGTCCAGGTGTGTGTACATACATTTTTGCCAGCAGGCGGGGAGAGCACACGAAATGCATATAAAACGAGTAATTTTGTTACTGCTTGGTTTTTCACTGTTCTGTTTTCAACAGCTCTTGGGTGTTTTCATTCACGTTCTGCAAGAGGAAGCTGTGCTTTTGAAGGCCTTTGAGAAACTGAAACGATTTATTCTGAGGGTGGCGTGTTAGAGCAGATTTGGATGACTTTGCGCCGCACACGGGGGCGTATACGTAACATTTTTTTCTGGCTCGACATCTATGCGTCTCCAGCGTTCTCCATTGGCTGCTGAGTTGCCATTATAGGCTCTCTTGATAGGAAATAATGCCTTCTATATTTAGGGACACAAGCGTCCTGACGTGTGTACATACATTTAACCAGCAGGCGGGGAGAGCACACGAAAGGCTTAAAAAACGAGCAATTTTGTTACTGCTTGGTTTTTCACTGTTCTGTTTTCAACAGCTCCTGGGTGTTTTCTATCACGTTCTGCAAGAGGAAGCTGTGCTTTTGAAGGCCTTTGAGAAACTGAAGCATTTTATTCTGTGGGTGGCGTGTTAGAGCAGATTTGGATGACTTTGCGCCGCGCATGGACGCATACGTAACATTTTTTTCTGGCTCGACATCTATGCGTTTCCAGCGTTCTCCATTGGCTGCTGAGTTGCCATTATAGGCTCTCTTGAAAGGAAATAATGCATTCTATATTGAGGGACACAAGCGTCCAGACGTGTGCACTCACCTTTTTGCCTCCAGGCGAGGAGAGCACACGAAATGCATAAAAAACGAGCAATTTTGTTACTGCTTGGTTTTTCACTGTTCTGTTTTCAACAGCTCCTGGGTGTTTTCTTCCACGTTCTGCAAGAGGAAGCTGTGCTTCTGAAGGCCTTTGAGAAACTGAAGCGTTCTATTCTGAGGGTGGCGTGTTAGAGCTGATTTGGATGAATTTGCGCCGCGCACGGGGGCGTATACGTGTCAATTTTTTCTGGCTCGACATCGATGCATTTCCAGCGTCCTCCACTGTCTGCTGAGGGACCATTATAGATTCTCTTGATGGGGAAAATCGCGATTTATATTGAGGGACACAAGCATCCAGACGTGTGTACATACATTTTTACCAGCAGGCGGGGAGAGCACACGAAACGCATAAAAAACGAGTAATTTTGTTACTGCTTGGTTTTTCACTGTTCTGTTTTCAACAGCTCCTGGGTGTTTTCTTTCACGTTCTGCAAGAGGAAGCTGTGCTTTTGAAGGCCTTTGAGAAACTGAAACGATTTATTCTGAGGGTGGCGTGTTAGAGCAGATTTGGATGACTTTGCGCCGCACACGGGGGCGTATACGTAACACTATTTTCTGGCTCGACATCTATGCGTCTCCAGCGTTCTCCACTGGCTGCTAAGGGACCATTATAGGTTCTCTTGATGGGGAAAATCGCGATTTATATTGAGGGACACAAGCATCCAGACGTGTGTACATACATTTTTACCAGCAGGCGGGGAGAGCACACGAAATGCATAAAAAACGAGTAATTTTGTTACTGCTTGGTTTTTCACTGTTCTGTTTTCAACAGCTCCTGGGTGTTTTCGTTCACGTTCTGCAAGAGGAAGCTGTGCTTTTGAAGGCCTTTGAGAAACTGAAGCGTTTTATTCTGAGGGTGGCGTGTTAGAGCTGATTTGGATGAATTTGCGCCGCGCACGGGGACGTATACGTGTCAATTTTTTCTGGCTCGACATCTATGCGTCTCCAGCGTTCTCCACTGGCTGCTGAGGGACCATTATAGGTTCTCTTGATGGGGAAAATCGCGATTTATATTGAGGGACACAAGCATCCAGACGTGTGTACATACATTTTTACCAGCAGGCGGGGAGAGCACACGAAATGCATAAAAAACGAGCAATTTTGTTACTGCTTGGTTTTTCACTGTTCTGTTTTCAACAGCTCCTGGGTGTTTTCTTTCACGTTCTGCAAGAGGAAGCTGTGCTTTCGAAGGCCTTTGAGAAACTGAAGCGTTTTATTCTGAGGGTGGCGTGTTAGAGCTGATTTGGATGACTTTGCACCGCACACGGGGGCGTATACGTAACTTTTTTTTCTGGCTCGACATCGATGCATTTCCAGCGTTCTCCACTGGCTGCTGAGGGACCATTATAGGATCTCTTGATGGGGAATAACGCAATCTATATTGAGAGCACACGAAATGCATAAAAAGCGATTAATTTTGTTACTGCTTGGTTTTCCACTGTTCTGTTTTCAACAGCTCCTGGGTGTTTTCTATCATGTTCTGCAAGAGGAAGCTGTGCTTTTGAAGGCCTTTAAGAAACTGAAGCGTTTTATTCTGAGGATGGCGTGTTACAGCTGATTTTGATGACTTTGCGCCGCACACAGGGGCTTATACGTAACATTTTTTTCTGGCTCGACATCGATGCATTTCCAGCGTTCTCCACTGGCTGCTGAGGGACCATTATAGGTTCCCATGATGGGGAATAACGCGATTTATATTGGGGGACACAAGCGTACAGGTGTGTGTACATACATTTATACCAGCAGGCGGGGAGAGCACACGAAATGCATAAAAAACGAGCAATTTTGTTACTGCTTGTTTTTTCACTGTTCTGTTTTCAACAGCTCCTGGGTGTTTTCTATCACGTACTGCAAGAGGAAGCTGTGCTCTTGAAGACCTTTGAGAAACTGAAGCATTTTATTCTGTGGGTGGCGTGTTAGAGCAGATTTGGATGACCTTGCGCCGCACACGGGGGCGTATACGTAACATTTTTTTCTGGCTCGACATCGATGCGTTTCCAGCGTTCTCCACTTGTTGCTGAGTGGCCATTATAGGCTCTCTTGATAGGGAATAATGCCTTCTATATTTAGGGACACAAGCGTCCTGACGTGTGTACATACATTTTACCAGCAGGCGGGGAGAGCACACGAAATGCATAAAAAACGATTAATTTTGTTACTGCTTGGTTTTTCACTGATCTGTTTTCAACAGCTCCTGGGTGTTTTCTATCACGTTCTGCAAGAGGACGCTGTGCTTTTAAAGGCCTTTGAGAAACTGAAGCGTTTTATTCTGAGGATGGCGTGTTACAGCTGATTTTGATGACTTTGCGCCGCACACGGGGGCGTATACGTAACATTTTTTTCTGGCTCGACATCGATGCATTTCCAGCGTTCTCCACTGGCTGCTGAGGGACCATTATAGGTTCTCTTGATGGAGAATAACGCGACTTATATTGAGGGACACAAGCGTACAGGTGTGTGTACATGCATTTTTACCAGCAGGCGGGGAGAGCACACGAAATGCATAAAAAACGATTAATTTTGTTACTGCTTGGTTTTTCACTGTTCTGTTTTCCACAACTCCTGGGTGTTTTCTATCACGTTCTGCAAGAGGAAGCTGAGCTTTTGAAGGCCTTTGAGAAACTGAAGCGTTTTATTTTGAGGGTGGCGTGTTAGAGCAGATTTGGATGACCTTGCGCCGCACACGGGGGCGTGTAGGTAACATTTTTTTCTGACTCGACATCTATGCGTTTCCAGCGTTCTCCATTTGTTGCTAAGTGGCCATTATAGGCTCTCTTGATAGGGAATAATGCTTTCTATATTTAGGGACACAAGCGTCCTGACGTGTGTACATACATTTTACCAGCAGGCGGGGAGAGCACACGAAATGCATAAAAAACGATTAATTTTGTTACTGCTTGGTTTTTCACTGATCTGTTTTCCACAACTCCTGGGTGTTTTCTATCACGTTCTGCAAGAGGAAGCTGAGCTTTTGAAGGCCTTTGAGAAACTGAAGCGATTAATTCTGAGGGTGGCGTGTTAGAGCAGATTTGGATGACCTTGCGCCGCACACGGGGGCGTGTAGGTAACTTTGCGCCGCACACGGGGGCGTATACGTAACATTTTTTTCTGGCTCGACATCTATGCGTCTCCAGCGTTCTCCACTGACTGCTGAGGGACCATTATAGGTTCTCTTGATGGGGAAAATCGCGATTTATATTGAGGGACACAAGCATCCAGACGTGTGTACATACATTTTTACCAGCAGGCGGGGAGAGCACACGAAACGCATAAAAAACGAGTAATTTTGTTACTGCTTGGTTTTTCACTGTTCTGTTTTCAACAGCTCCTGGGTGTTTTCATTCACGTTCTGCAAGAGGAAGCTGTGCTTTTGAAGGCCTTTGAGAAACTGAAACGATTTATTCTGAGGGTGGCGTGTTAGAGCAGATTTGGATGACTCTGCGACGCACACGGGGGCGTATACGTAACATTTTTTTCTGGCTCGACATCTATGTGTCTCCAGCGTTCTCCACTGGCTGCTGAGGGACCATTATAGGTTCTCTTGATGGGGAAAATCGCGATTTATATTGAGGGACACAAGCATCCAGACGTGTGTACATACATTTTTACCAGCAGGCGGGGAGAGCACACGAAATGCATAAAAATCGAGTAACTTTGTTATTGCTTGGTTTTTCACTGTTCTGTTTTCAACAGCTCCTGGGTGTTTTCGTTCACGTTCTGCAAGAGGAAGCTGTGCTTTTGAAGGCCTTTGAGAAACTGAAGCGTTTTATTCTGAGGGTGGCGTGTTAGAGCTGATTTGGATGAATTTGCGCCGCGCACGGGGACGTATACGTGTCAATTTTTTCTGGCTCGACATCGATGCATTTCCAGCGTCCTACACTGTCTGCTGAGGGACCATTATAGGTTCTCTTGATGGGGAAAATCGCGATTTATATTGAGGGACACAAGCATCCAGACGTGTGTACATACATTTTTACCAGCAGGCGGGGAGAGCACACGAAATGCATAAAAAACGAGCAATTTTGTTACTGCTTGGTTTTTCACTGTTCTGTTTTCAACAGCTCCTGGGTGTTTTCTTTCACGTTCTGCAAGAGGAAGCTGTGCTTTCGAAGGCCTTTGAGAAACTGAAGCGTTTTATTCTGAGGGTGGCGTGTTAGAGCTGATTTGGATGACTTTGCACCGCACACGGGGGCGTATACGTAACTTTTTTTTCTGGCTCGACATCGATGCATTTCCAGCGTTCTCCACTGGCTGCTGAGGGACCATTATAGGATCTCTTGATGGGGAATAACGCAATCTATATTGAGGGACACAAGCGTACAGGTGTGTGCACTTACATTTTTACCAGCAGGCGGGGAGAGCACACGAAATGCATAAAAAACGAGTAATATTGTTACTGCTTGGTTTTTCACTGTTCTGTTTTCAACAGCTCCTGGGTGTTTTCTTTCACGTTCTGCAAGAGGAAGCTGTGCTTTCGAAGGCCTTTGAGAAACTGAAGCGTTTTATTCTGAGGGTGGCGTGTTAGAGCTGATTTGGATGACTTTGCACCGCACACGGGGGCGTATACGTAACTTTTTTTTCCGGCTCGACATCGATGCATTTCCAGCGTTCTCCACTGGCTGCTGAGGGGCCATTATAGGTTCTCTTGATGGGGAATAACGCGGCTTATATTGAGGGACACAAGCGTCCAGGCGTGTGTACATACGTTTTTACCAGCAGGCGAGGAGAGCACACGAAATGCATCAAAAGCGAGTAATTTTGTTACTGCTTGGTTTTTCGCTGTTCTGTTTTCAACAGCCCCTGGGTGTTTTCTACCATGTTCTGCAAGAGGAAGCTGTGCTTTTGAAGGCCTTCAAGAAACTGAAGCGTTTAATTCTGAGGATTGCGTGTTACAGCTGATTTGGATGACTTCGCGCCGCACACGGGGGCGTGTAGATAACATTTTTTTCTGACTCGACATCTATGCGTTTCCAGCGTTCTCCACTGGTTGCTGAGTGGCCATTATAGGCTCTCTTGATAGGAAATAATGCATTCTATATTGAGGGACTCAAGCGTCCAGACGGGTGTACATACATTTTTACTAGCAGGCGGAGAGAGCACACGAAATGCATAAAAAACGAGCAATTTTGTTACTGCTTGGTTTTCCACTGTTCTGTTTTCAACAGCTCCTGGGTGTTTTCTATCATGTTCTGCAAGAGGAAGTAGTGCTTTTGAAGGCCTTTAAGAAACTGAAGCGTTTTATCCTGAGGATGGCGTGTTACAGCTGATTTTGATGACTTTGCGCCGCACACAGGGGCTTATACGTAACATTTTTTTCTGGCTCGACATCGATGCATTTCCAGCGTTCTCCACTGGCTGCTGAGGGACCATTATAGGTTCCCTTGATGGGGAATAACGCGATTTATATTGGGGGACACAAGCGTACAGGTGTGTGTACATACATTTATACCAGCAGGCGGGGAGAGCACACGAAATGCATAAAAAACGAGTAATTTTGTTACTGCTTGGTTTTTCACTGTTCTGTTTTCAACAGCCCCTGGGTGTTTTCTATCATGTTCTGCAGGAGGAAGCTGTGCTTTTGTAGGCCTTTAAGAAACTGAAGCGCTTTATTCTGAGGATGGCGTGTTACAGCTGATTTGGATGACTTTGCGCCGCACACGGGGGCGTGTAGATAACATTTTTTTCTGACTCGACATCTATGCGTTTCCAGCGTTCTCCACTGGTTGCTGAGTGGCCATTATAGGCTCTCTTGACAGGAAATAATGCATTCTATATTGAGGGACACAAGTGTCCAGACGTGTGTACATACATTCTTACCAGCAGGCGGGGAAAGCACACGAAATGCATAAAAAACGAGTAATTTTGTTACTGTTTGGTTTTTCACTGTTCTGTTTTCACCAGCTCCTGGGTGTTTTCTATCATGTTCTGCAAGAGGAAGCTGTGCTTTTGAAGGCCTTTGAGAAACTGAAGCGTTTTGTTCTGAGGGTGGCGTGTTAGAGCAGATTTGGACGACTTTGCGCCGCACACGGGGGCGTATACGTATCAGTTTTTTCTGGTTCGACATCGATGCATTTCCAGCGTTCTCCACTGGTTGCTGAGTGGCCATTATAAGCTCTCTTGATAGGAAATACTGCATTCTATATTGAGGGACACAAGCGTGCAGACGTGTGTACCTTCATTATTACCAGCAGGCGGGGAGAGCACTCGAAATGCATAAAAAACGAGTAATTTTGTTACTGTTCGGTTTTTCACTGTTCTGTTTTCAACAGCTCCTGGGTGTTTTCTATCATGTTCTGCAAGAGGAAGCTGTGCTTTTGAAGACCGTTGAGAAACTGAAGCGTTTTATTCAGAGGGTGGCGTGTTAGAGCTGAATTGGATGACTTTGCGCCGCACACGGGGGCGTATACGTAGCTTTTTTTTCTGGCTCGACATCGATGCATTTCCAGCGTTCTCCACTGGCTGCTGAGGGGCCATTATAGGTTCTCTTGATGGGGAATAACGCGGTTTATATTGAGGGACACAAGCGTCCAGGCGTGTGTACATACGTTTTTACCAGCAGGCGAGGAGAGCACACGAAATGCATCAAAAACGAGTAATTTTGTTACTGCTTGGTTTTTCACTGTACTGTTTTCAACAGCTCCTGGGTGTTTTCTTTCACGTTCTGCAAGAGGAAGCTGTGCTTTTGAAGGCCTTCAAGAAACTGAAGCGTTTAATTCTGAGGATGGCGTGTTACAGCTGATTTGGATGACTTTGCGCCGCACACGGGGGCGTGTAGATAACATTTTTTTCTGACTCGACATCTATGCGTTTCCAGCGTTCTCCACTGGTTGCTGAGTGGCCGATATAGGCTCTCTTGATAGGAAATAGTGCATTCTATGTTGAGGGACACAAGCGTACAGGTGTGTGTACATACATTGTTACCAGCAGGCGGGGAGAGCACACGAAATGCATAAAAAACGATTAATATTGTTACTGCTTGGTTTTTCACTGTTCTGTTTTCAACAGCTCCTGGGTGTTTTCTATCACGTTCTGCAAGAGGAAGCTGAGCTTTTGAAGGCCTTTGAGAAACCGAAGCGTTTTATTCTGAGGGTGGCGGGTTAGAGCAGATTTGGATGACTTTGCGCCGAGCACGGGGGCGTATACGTAACACTTTTTTCTGGCTCGACATCTATGCGTTTCCAGCGTTCTCCATTGGCTGCTGAGTGGCCATTATAGGCTTTCTTGATAGGAAATAATGCATTCTATATTGAGGGACACGAGCGTCCTGACGTGTGTACATACATTTTACCAGCAGGCGGGGAGAGCACACGAAATGCATAAAAAACGAGTAATTTTGTTACTGTTTGGTTTTTCACTGTTCTGTTTTCACCAGCTCCTGGGTGTTTTCTATCATGTTCTGCAAGAGGAAGCTGTGCTTTTGAAGGCCTTTGAGAAACTGAAGCGTTTTATTCTGAGGATGGCGTGCTACAGCTGATTTTGATGACTTTGCGCCGCACACGGGGGCGTATACGTAACAGTTTTCTCTGGCTCGACACCGATGCATTTCCAGCGTTCTCCACTGGCTGCTGAGGGACCATTATAGGTTCTCTTGATGGGGAATAAAGCGATTTATATTGAGGGACACAAGCGTACAGGTGTGTGTACATGCATTTTTACCAGCAGGCGGGGAGAGCACACGAAATGCATAAGAAACGATTAATTTTGTTACTGCTTGGTTTTTCACTGTTCTGTTTTCAACAGCTCCTGGGTGTTTTCTATCACGTTCTGCAAGAGGAAGCTGAGCTTTTGAAGGCCTTTGAGAAACTGAAGCGTTTTATTCTGAGGGTGGCGTGTTAGTGCAGATTCGGATGACCTTGCGCCGCGCACGGGGGCGTATACGTAACATTTTTTTCTGGCTCGACATCGATGCATTTCCAGCGTCCTCCACTGGCTGCTGAGGGACCATTATAGGTTCTCTTGATGGGGAATAACGCGATTTGTATTGAGGGACACAAGCGTCCAGGTGTGTGTACACACGTTTTTACCAGCAGGCGGGGAGAACACACAAAACGCATAAAAAACAAGTAATTTTGTTATTGCTTGGTTTTTCACTGTTCTGTTTTCAACAGCTCCTGGGTGTTTACTTTCACGTTCTGCAAGGGGAAACTGTGCCTTTGAAGGCCTTTGAGAAACCGGACCATTTTATTCAGAGGGTATCATGTTACAGCTGATTTTGATGACCTTGCGCCCACATGGGGGCTGGCTCGACATCAACGCGTTTCCAGCGTTCTCCACTGGCTGCTGAGTGACCATTATATGCTCTCTTGCTGGGGAATAACGCGATTTATACTGAGAGACACAAGCGTCCAGGTGTGTGTACACACGTTTTTACCAGCAGGCGGGGAGAACACACAAAACGCATAAAAAACAAATAATTTTGTTATTGCTTGGTTTTTCACTGTTCTGTTTTCAACAGCTCCTGGGTGTTTACTTCCACGTTCTGCAAGGGGAAACTGTGCCTTTGAAGGCCTTTGAGAAACTGAAGCATTTTATTCTGAGGGTATAGTGTTACAGCTGATTTTGATGACTTTGCGCCGCACACGGGGGCGTATACGTAACAGTTTTCTCTGGCTCGACACCGATGCATTTCCAGCGTTCTCCACTGGCTGCTGAGGGACCATTATAGGTTCTCTTGATGGGGAATAACGCGATTTATATTGGGGGACACAAGCGTACAGGTGTGTGTACATACATTTATACCAGCAGGCAGGGAGAGCACACGAAATGCATAAAAAACGAGCAATTATGTTACTGCTTGTTTTTTCACTGTTCTGTTTTCAACAGCTCCTGGGTGTTTTCTATCACGTACTGCAAGAGGAAGCTGAGCTTTTGAAGGCCTTTGAGAAACTGAAGCGTTTTATTCTGAGGGTGGCGTGTTAGTGCAGAATTGGATGACCTTGCGCCGCGCACGGGGGCGTATACGTTACATTTTTTTCTGGCTCGACATCGATGCATTTCCAGCGTCCTCCATTGGCTGCTGAGTGGCCATTATAGGCTCTCTTGATAGGAAATAATGCATTCTGTATTGAGGGACACAAGCGTCCAGACGTGTGTACATACATTTTTACAAGCAGGCGAGGAGAGCACACGAAATGCATAACAAACGAGTAATTTTGTTACTGCTTGGTTTTTCACTGTTCTGTTTTCAACAACTCCTGGGTGTTTTCTATCACGTTCTGCAAGAGGAAACTGTGCCCTTGAAGGCCTTTGAGAAACTGAAGCATTTTATTCTGAGGGTGTCGCGTTAGAGCTGATTTTGATGAACTTGTGCCGCACACGGTGGCGTATACGTAACATTTTTCCGGCTCGACATCGATGCGTTTCCAGCGTTCTCCACTGGCTGCTGAGTGGCCATTACAGGCTCTCTTGAAAGGAAATAATGCATTCTATATTGAGGGACACAAGCGTCCAGACGTGTGTACATACATTTTTACCAGCAGGCGAGGAGAGCACACGAAATGCATAAAATACGAGTAATTTTGTTACTGCTTGGATTTTCGCTGTTCTGTTTTCAACAGCTCCTGGGTTTTTTCTTTCACGTTCTGCAAGGGCAAACTGTGCCTTTGAAGGCCTTTGAGAAACCGAACCATTTTATTCAGAGGGTATAGTGTTACAGCTGATTTTGATGACCTTGCGCCGCACACGGGGGCTGGCTCGACATCAACGCGTTTCCAGCTTTCTCCACTGGCTGCTGAGTGACCATTATATGTTCTCTTACTGGGGAATAGCGCTATTTATATTGAGGGACACAAGCGTCCAGGTGTGTGTACACACGTTTTTACCAGCAAGCGTGGAGAGCACACGAAATGTATAAAAACGAGTAATTTTGTTACTGCTTGGTTTTTCACTGTTCTGATTTCAACAGCTCCTGGGTGTTTTTTTTTCACGTTCTTCAAGAAGAAACCTTGCTTTTGAAGGCCCTTGAGAGACTGAAGCGTTTTATTCTGAGGATGGCGTGTTAGAGCTGATTTGGATGACTTGCGCCGCACACGGGGGCGTATCCGTAACTTTTTTCTCTAGCTCGACATCGATGCATTTCCAGCGTTCTCCACTGGCTGCTGAGTGGCCATTATAGGCTCTCTTGATAGGAAATAATGCATTCTATATTGAAGTACACAAGCGTCCAGACGTGTGTACATACATTTTTACCAGCAGGCGAGGAGAGCACACGAAATGCATAAAAAACGAGTAATTTTGTTACTGATTGGTTTTACACTGTTCTGTTTTCAACAGCTCCTGGGTGTTTTCTTTCACGTTCTGCAAGAAGAAACCTTGCTTTTGAAGGCCCTTGAGAAACTGAAGCGTTTTATTCTGAGGATGGCGTGTTAGAGCTGATTTGGATGACTTGCGCCGCACACGGGGGCGTATCCGTAACTTTTTTCTCTAGCTCGACATCGATGCATTTCCAGCGTTCTCCACTGGCTGCTGAGTGGCCATTATAGGCTCTCTTGATAGGAAATAATGCATTCTATATTGAAGTACACAAACGTCCAGACGTGTGTACATACATTTTTACCAGCAGGCGAGGAGAGCACACGAAATGCATAAAAAACGAGTAATTTTGTTACTGATTGGTTTTACACTGTTCTGTTTTCAACAGTTCCTGGGTGTTTTCTTTCACGTTCTGCAAGAAAAAACTTTGCTTTTGAAGGCCTTTGAGAAACTGAAGCGTTTTATTCTGAAAGTGGCGTGTTAGAGCTTATGAGGAAGCTATGCTATTGAAGGCCGTTGAGAAACTGAAGCGTTTTATTCAGAGGGTGGCATGTTAGAGCTGATTTGGATGACCTTGCGCCGCGCACGGGGGCGTATACGCAACTTTCTCTTTCTGGCTCGACATCTATGCGTTTCCAGCGTTCTCCACTGGCTGCTGAGTGGCCATTATAGGCTCTCTTGATGGGAAATACTGTGCCCTTGAAGGCCTTTGACAAGCTGAAGCATTTTATTCTGAGGGTATCGTGTTAGAGCTGATTTTGATGACCTTGTGCCGCACACGGGGGCGATACGTAACATTTTTCTGGCTCGACATCGATGCGTTTCCAGCGTTCTAAACTGGCTGCAGAGTGGCCATTATGGGCTCCCTTGATAGGAAATAATGCATTCTATATTGGGGGACACAAGCGTCAAGGCGTGTGCACATACGTTTTTGCCAACGGGCGAGGAGAGCACACAGAATGCATAAAAAACCAGTAATTTTGTTACTGCTTGGTTTCCACTGTTCTGTTTTCAACAGCTCCTGGGTGTTTTCTTTCACGTTCTGCAAGAGGAAACTGTGCCTTTGAAGGCCTTTGAGAAACTGAAGCATTTTATTCTGAGGGTATAGTGTTACAGCTGATTTTGATGACCTTGCGCCGCACACGGGGGCTGGCTCGACATCAACGCGTTTCCAGCTTTCTCCACTGGCTGCTGAGTGACCATTATATGTTCTCTTACTGGGGAATAGCGCGATTTATATTGAGGGACACAAGCGTCCAGGTGTGTGTACACAGGTTTTTACCAGCAAGCGTGGAGAGCACACGAAATGTATAAAAACGAGTAATTTTGTTACTGCTTGGTTTTTCACTGTTCTGTTTTCAACAGCTCCTGGGTGTTTTTTTTTCACGTTCTGCAAGAAGAAACCTTGCTTTTGAAGGCCCTTGAGAAACTGAAGCGTTTTATTCTGAGGATGGCGTGTTAGAGCTGACTTGGATGATTTGCGCCGCACACGGGGGCGTATCCGTAACTTTTTTCTCTAGCTCGACATCGATGCATTTCCAGCGTTCTCCACTGGCTGCTGAGTGGCCATTATAGGCTCTCTTGATAGGAAATAATGCATTCTATATTGAAGTACACAAGCGTCCAGACGTGTGTACATACATTTTTACCAGCAGGCGAGGAGAGCACACGAAATGCATAAAAAACGAGTAATTTTGTTACTGATTGGTTTTTCACTGTTCTGTTTTCAACAGCTCCTGGGTGTTTTCTTCCACGTTCTGCAAGAGGAAGCTGTGATTTTGAAGGCCTTTGAGAAACTGAAGCATTTTATTCTAAGGGCATCGTGTTAGAGCTGATTTTGATGACCTTGTGCCGCACACGGGGGCGTATACGTAACATTTTTTTCTGACTCGACATCTATGCGTTTCCAGCGTTCTAAACTGGCTGCAGAGTGGCCATTATGGGCTCCCTTGATAGGAAATAATGCATTCTATATTGGGGGACACAAGCGTCAAGGCGGGTGCACATACGTTTTTGCCAACGGGCGAGGAGAGCACACAGAATGCATAAAAAACCAGTAATTTTGTTACTGCTTGGTTTCCACTGTTCTGTTTTCAACAGCTCCTGGGTGTTTTCTTTCACGTTCTGCAAGGGGAAACTGTGCCCTTGAAGGCCTTTGAGAAACTGAAGCATTTTGTTCTGAGGGTATCGTGTTAGACCTGATTTTGATGACCTTGTGCCGCACACGGGGGCGTATACGTAACATTTTTCTGGCTCGACGTCTATGCGTTTCCAGCGTTCTCCACTGGCTGCTGAGTGGCCACTATAGGCTCTCTTGATAGGAAATAATGCATTCTATATTGAGGGCACAAGCGTCCAGACGTGCGTACATACATTTTTACCAGCAGGCGAGGAGAGCACACGAAATGCATAAAATACGAGTAATTTTGTTACTGCTTGGTTTTTCACTGTTCTGTTTTCAACAGCTCTTGGGTGTTTTCTTTCACGTTCTGCAAGAGGAAACTGTGCCTTTGAAGGCCTTTGAGAAACTGAAGCATTTTATTCTGAGGGTATAGTGTTACAGCTGATTTTGATGACCTTGCGCCGCACACGGGGGCTGGCTCGACATCAACGCGTTTCCAGCGTTCTCCACTGGCTGCTGAGTGACCCTTATATGTTCTCTTTCTGGGGAATAGCGCGATTTATATTGAGGGACACAAGCGTCCAAGTGTGTGTACACACGTTTTTACCAGCAGGCGTGGAGAGCACACGAAATTCATACAAAACGTGTAATTTTGTTACTGCTTGGTTTTTCACTGTTCTGTTTTCAACAGCTCCTGGGTGTTTTCTGTCACGTTCTGCAGGAGGAAGCTGTGCTTTTGAAGGCCTTTGAGAAACTGAAGCGATTTATTCTTAGGTTGGCGTGTTAGAGCTGATTTGGATGACTTCGCGCCGCACACGGGGGCGTATGCGTAACTTTTTTCTCTACCTGGACATCGATGCATTCCCAGCGTTCTCCACTAGCTGCTGAGGGAGCATTATAGGTTCCCTTGATGGGGAATAACGCGATTTATATTGAGGGACAGAAGCGTCCAGGTGTGTGTACACACATTTTTACCAGCAGGCGGGGAGAGCACACAAAATGCATAAAAAACGAGAAATTTTGTTTCTGCTTGGTTTTTCACTGTTCTGTATTCAGCAGCTCCTGGGTGTTTTCTTTCACGTTCTGCAAGAAAAAACTTTGCTTTTGAAGGCCTTTGAGAAACTGAAGCGTTTTATTCTGAAAGTGGCGTGTTAGAGCTTATGAGGAAGCTATGCTTTTGAAGGCCGTTGAGAAACTGAAGCGTTTTATTCAGAGGGTGGCATGTTAGAGCTGATTTGGATGACCTTGCGCCGCGCACGGGGGCGTATACGCAACTTTCTCTTTCTGGCTCGACATCTATGCGTTTCCAGCGTACTCCACTGGCTGCTGAGTGGCCATTATAGGCTCTCTTGATGGGAAATACTGTGCCCTTGAAGGCCTTTGAGAAACTGAAGCATTTTATTCTGAGGGTATCGTGTTAGAGCTGATTTTGATGACCTTGTGCCGCACACGGGGGCGATACGTAACATTTTTCTGGCTCGACATCGATGCGTTTCCAGCGTTCTCCACTGGCCGCTGAGTGGCCGTTATAGGCTCTCTTGATAGGAAATAATGCATTCTATATTGAGGGACACAAGCGTCCAGACGTGTGTACATACATTTTTACCAGCAGGCGAGGAGAGCACACGAAATGCATAAAATACGAGTAATTTTGTTACCGCTTGGTTTTTCACTGTTGTGTTTTCAACAGCTCCTGGGTGTTTTCTTTCACGTTCTGCAAGAGGAAACTGTGCCTTTGAAGGCGTTTGAGAAACTGAAGCATTTTGTTCTGAGGGTGTAGTGTTACAGCTGATTTTGATGACCTTGCGCCGCACACGGGGGCTGGCTCGACATCAACGCGTTTCCAGCGTTCTCCACTGGCTGCTGAGTGACCATTATACGTTCTCTTGCTGGGGAATAGCGCGATTTATATTGAGGGACACAAGCGTCCAAGTGTGTGTACACGCGTTTTTACCAGCAGGCGTGGAGAGCACACGAAATGCATAAAAAACGAGTAATTTTGTTACTGCCTGGTTTTTCACTGTTCTGTTTTCAACATCTCCTGGGTGTTTTCTTTCACGTTCTGCAAGAGGAAGCTGTGCTTTTGAAGGCCTTTGAGAAACTGAAGCGTTTTATTCTGAGGGTGGCGTGTTAAAGCTGATTTGGATGACCATGCGCCGCACACGGGGGCGAATACGTAACTTCTTTTTCTGGCTCGACATCGATGCATTTCCATCGTTCTCCACTGGCTGCTGAGGGACCATTATAGGCTCTCTTGATAGGAAATAATGCATTCTATATTGAGGGACACAAGCGTCCAGACGTGTGTACATACATTTTTACCAGCAGGCGAGGAGAGCACACGAAATGCATAAAATACGAGTAATTTTGTTACTGCTTGGTTTTTCACTGTTCTGTTTTCAACATCTCCTGGGTGTTTTCTTTCACGTTCTGCAAGAGGAAGCTGTGCTTTTGAAGGCCTTTGAGAAACTGAAGCATTTCATTCTGAGGGTGGCGTGTTAGAGGTGATTTGGATGACTTTGCGCCGCGCACGGGAGCGTATACGTAACATTTTTTTCTGGCTCGACATCCAAGCGTTTCCAGCGTTCTAAGCTGGCTGCAGAGTGGCCATTATGGGCCCCCTTGATAGGAAATAATGCATTCTATATTGGGGGACACAAGCGTCCAGACGTGCGTACATACATTTTTACCAGCAGGCGAGGAGAGCACACGAAATGCATAAAAAACCAGTAATTTTGTTACTGCTTGGTTTCCACTGTTCTGTTTTCAACAGCTCTTGGGTGTTTTCTTTCACGTTCTGCAAGAGGAAACTGTGCCTTTGAAGGCCTTTGAGAAACTGAAGCATTTTATTCTAAGGGCATCGTGGTAGAGCTGATTTTGATGACCTTGTGCCGCACACGGGGGCGTATACGTAACATTTTTTTCTGACTCGACATCTATGCGTTTCCAGCGTTCTAAACTGGCTGCAGAGTGGCCATTATGGGCTCCCTTGATAGGAAATAATGCATTCTATATTGGGGGACACAAGCGTCCAGACGTGCGTACATACATTTTTACCAGCAGGCGAGGAGAGCACACGAAATGCATAAAAAACCAGTAATTTTGTTACTGCTTGGTTTCCACTGTTCTGTTTTCAACAGCTCTTGGGTGTTTTCTTTCACGTTCTGCAAGAGGAAACTGTGCCTTTGAAGGCCTTTGAGAAACTGAAGCATTTTATTCTAAGGGCATCGTGGTAGAGCTGATTTTGATGACCTTGTGCCGCACACGGGGGCGTATACGTAACATTTTTTTCTGACTCGACATCTATGCGTTTCCAGCGTTCTAAACTGGCTGCAGAGTGGCCATTATGGGCTCCCTTGATAGGAAATAATGCATTCTATATTGGGGGAGACCAGCGTCCAGACGTGCGTACATACATTTTTACCAGCAGGCGAGGAGAGCACACGAAATGCATAAAAAACCAGTAATTTTGTTACTGCTTGGTTTCCACTGTTCTGTTTTCAACAGCTCCTGGGTGTTTTCTTTCACGTTCTGCAAGAGGAAACTGTGCCCTTGAAGGCCTTTGAGAAACTGAAGCATTTTTTTCTAAGGGCATAGTGTTAGAGCTGATTTTGATGACCTGTGCCGCACACGGGGGCGTATACGTAACATTTTTTTCTGACTCGACATCTATGCGTTTCCAGCGTTCTAAACTGGCTGCAGAGTGGCCATTATGGGCTCCCTTGATAGGAAATAATGCATTCTATATTGGGGGACACAAGCGTCCAGACGTGCGTACAGACATTTTTACCAGCAGGCGAGGAGAGCACACGAAATGCATAAAAGACGAGTAATTTTGTTACTGCTTGGTTTTTCACTGTTCTGTTTTAAACAGCTCCTGGGTGTTTTCTTTCACGTTCTGCAAGAGGAAGCTGTGCTTTTGAAGGCCTTTGAGAAACTGAAGCGTTTTATTCTGAGGGTGGCGTGTTAGAGCTGATTTGGATGACTTTGCACCGCACACGGGGGCGTATACGCAACTTTTTTTTCTGGCTCGACATCGATGCATTTCCAGCGTTCTCCACTGGCTGCTGAGTGGCCATTATAGGTTCTCTTGATGGAATATAATGCATTCCATATTGAGGGACACAAGCGTCCAGACGTGTGTACATACATTTTTACCAGCAGGCGAGGAGAGCACACGAAATGTATAAAAGACGAGTAATTTTGTTACTGCTTGGTTTTTCACTGTTCTGTTTTCAACAGCTCCTGGGTGTTTTCTTTCACGTTCTGCACGAGGAAGCTGTGCTTTTGAAGGCCTTTGAGAAGCTGAGGCGTTTTATTCTGAGGGTGGCGGGTTAGTGCAGATTTGGATGACTTTGCGCCGCACACGGTGGCGTATACGTAACATTTTTTTCTGGCTCGACATCTATGCGTTTCCAGCGTTCTCCATCGGCTGCTGAGTGGCCATTATAGGCTCTCTTGAGAGGAAATAATGCATTCTATATTGAGGGACACAAGCGTCCAGGTGTGTGTACATACATTTTTACCAGCAGGCGGGGAGAGCACACGAAATGCATAAAAAACTCGTAATTATGTTATTGCTTGGTTTTTCACTGTTCTGTTTTCAACAGCTCCTGGGTGTTTTCTTTCACGTTCTGCAAGAGGAAGCTGTGCTTTTGAAGGCCCTTGAGAAACTGAAGCGTTTTATTCAGAGGGTGGCGTGTTAGAGCTGATTTGGGTGACTTTGCACCGCGCACGGGGGCGTATACGTAACATTTTTTTCTGGCTCGACGTCTATGCGTTTCCAGCGTTCTCCACTGGCTGCTGAGTGGCCATTATAGGCTCCCTTGATAGGAAATAATGCATTCTATATTGAGGGACACAAGCGTCCAAGCGTGTGTACATACATTTTTACCAGCAGGCGAGGAGAGCACACGAAATGCGTAAAAAACGAGTAATTTTGTTACTGCTTGGTTTTTCACTGTTCTGTTTTCAACAGCTCCTGAGTGTTTTCTGTCACGTTCTGCAAGAGGAAGCTGTGCTTTTGAAGGCCCTTGAGAAACTGAAGCGTTTTATTCTGAGGGTGGCGTGTTAGAGCTGATTTGGGTGACTTTGCACCGCGCACGGGGGCGTATACGTAACATTTTTTTCTGGCTCGACGTCTATGCGTTTCCAGCGTTCTCCACTGGCTGCTGAGTGGCCATTATAGGCTCTCTTGATAGGAAATAATGCATTCTATATTGAGGGACACAAGCGTCCAGACTTGAGTACATACATTTTTACCTCCAGGCGACGAGAGCACACGAAATGCATAAAAAACTAGTAATTTTGTTACTGCTTGGTTTTTCACTGTTCTGTTTTCAACAGCTCCTGTGTGTTTTCTTTCACGTACTGCAAGAGGAAGCTGTGCTTCTGAAGGCCTTTGGGAAACCATAGCGTCTTATTCTGAGGGTGGCGTGTTACAGCTGATTTTGATGACTTTGCACCGCACACGGGGGCGTATACGTAACAATTTTTTCTGGCTCGACATCTATGCGTCTCCAACATTCTCCACTGGCTGCTGAGTAGCCATTATAGGCTCTCTTGATAGGAAATAATGCATTCTATATTGAGGGACACAAGCGTCCAGACGTGTGTACATACGTTTTTACCAGCAGGCGAGGAGAGCACACGAAATGCATAAAAAACAAGTAATTTTGTTACTGCTTGGTTTTTCACTGTTCTGTTTTCAACAGCTCCTGGGTGTTTTCTTTCACGTTCTGCAAGAGGAAGCTGTGCTTTTGAAGACCTTTGAGAAACTGAAGCGTTTTATTCTGAGGGTGGCGTGTTACAGCTGATTTTGATGACTTTGCACCGCACACGGGGGCGTATACGTAACATTTTTTTCTGGCTCGACATCTATGCGTTTCCAGCGTTCTCCACTGGCTGCTGAGTGGCTATTATAGGCTCTCTTGATAGGAAATAATGCATTCTATATTGAGGGACACAAGCGTCCAGACGTGCGTACATAAGTTTTTACCAGCAGGCGAAGAGAGCACACGAAATGCATAAAAAACGAGTAATTTTGTTACTGCTTGGTTTTTCACTGTTCTGTTTTCAACAGCTCTTGGGTGTTTTCTTTCACTTTCGGCAAGAGGAAGCTGTGCTTTTGAAGGCCTCTGAGAAACTGAAGCGTTTTATTCTGAGGGTGGCGTGTTACAGCTGATTTTGATGACTTTGCGCCGCACACGGGGGCGTATACGTAACATTTATTTCTGGCCCGACATCGATGCATTTCCAGCGTCCTCCACTGGCTGCTGAGGGACCATTATAGGTTCCCTTGATGGGGAATAACGCGAATTATATTGAGGAACACAAGCGTACAGGTGTGTGTACATACGTTTTTACCAACAGGCGGGGAGAGCACACGAAATGCATTAAAAATAGTTAATTTCGTTACTGCTTGGATTTTCACTGTTCTGTTTTCAACAGATCCTGGGTGTTTTCTATCATGTTCTGCAAGAAGAAACTGTGCTTTTGAAGGCCTTTGAGAAACTGAAGCGTTTTATTCTGAGGGTGGCGTATTAGAGCAGATTTGTATGACTTTGCACCGCGCACGGGGGCGTATACGTGACATTTTTTTCTGGCTCGACATCTACGCGTTTCCAGCGTTCTCCACTGGCTGCTGAGTGGCCATTATAGGCTCTCTTGATAGGAAATAATGCATTCTATATTGAGGGACACAAGCGTCCAGACGTGCGTACATACATTCTTACCAGCAGGCGAGGAAAGCACACGAAATGCAGAAAAAACGAGTAATTTTGTTACTTCTTGGTTTTTCACTGTTCTGTTTTCAACAGCTCCTGTGTGTTTTCTTTCACGTTCTGCAAGAGGAAGCTGTGCTTTTGAAGGCCTTTGAGAAACTGAAACGTTTCATTCTGAGGATGGCGTGTTAGAGCAGATTTGGATGACTTTGCGCCGCACACGGGGGCGCGTACGTAACATTTTTTTCTGGCTCGACATCTATGCGTCTCCAGCATTCTCCACTGGCTGCTGCGTGGCCATTATAGGCTCTCTTGATTGGAAATATTGCATTCTAAATTGAGGGACACAAGCGTCCAGACGTGTGTACATACATGTTTAGCAGCAGGCGAAGAGTGCACACGAAATGCATAAAAAACGAGTAATTTTGTTACTGCTTGGTTTTTCACTGTTCTGTTTTCAACAGCTCCTGGGTGTTTTCTATCATGTTCTGCAAGAGGAAGCAGTGCTTTTGAAGGCCTTTGAGAAACTGAAGCGTTTTATTCTGAGGGTGGCGTGTTACAGCTGATCTTGATGACTTTGCACCGCACACGGGGCTTATACGAAACATTTTTTTTCTGGCTCGACATTGATGCATTTCCAGCGTTCTCCACTGGCTGCTGAGGGATCATTATAGGTTCTCTTGATGGGGAATAGCGCGATTTATATTGAGGGACACAAGCGTCCAGGTTTGTGTACATACATTTTCACCAGCGAGCGGGGTGAGCACACGAAATGCATAAAAAACGAGTAATTTTGTTACTGCTTGGTTTTTCACTGTTCCGTTTTCAACAGCTCTTGGGTGTTTTCTATCACGTTCTGCAAGAGAAAGCTGTGCTTTTGAAGGCCTTTTGAGAAACTGAAGCGTTTTATTCTGAGGGTATCGTGTTAGGGCAGATTTGGATGACCTTGCGCCGCACACGGGGGCGTATAGGTAACATTTTTTTCTGGCTCGACATCTATGCGTTTCCAGCGTTCTCCATTGGCTGCTGAGTGGCCATTGTAGGCTCTCTTGATAGGAAATAATGCATTCTATGCTGAGGGACACAAGCGTCCAGGTTTGTGTACATACATTTTCACCAGCGAGCGGGGAGAGCACACGAAATGCATAAAAAACGAGTAATTTTGTTACTTCTTGGTTTTTCACTGTTCTGTTTTCAACAGCTCCTGCGTGTTTTCTTTCACTTTCTGCAAGAGGAGGCTGCGCTTTTGAAGGCCTTTGAGAAAATGAAGCGTTTTATTCTGAGGGTGGCGTGTTAGAGCAGATTTGGATGACTTTGCGGCGCGCACGGGTGCGTATACGTAACATTTTTTTCTGGCTCAACATCGATGCATTCCCAGCGTTCTCCACTGGCTGCTGAGGGACCATTATAGGTTCTCTTGATGGGGAATAACGCGATTTATATTGAGGGACACAAGCGTACAGGTGTGTGTACATACATTTTTACCAGCAGGTGGGGAGAGCACACGAAATGCATAAAAAACGAGTAATTTTGGTACCGCTTGGTTTTTCACTGTTCTGTTTTCAACAGCTCCTGGGTGTTTTCTTTCACGTTCTGCAAGAGGAGGCTGCGCTTTTGAAGGCCTTTGAGAAAATGAAGCGTTTTATTCTGAGGGTGGCGTGTTAGAGCAGATTTGGATGACTTTGCGCCGCGCACGGGTGCGTATACGTAACATTTTTTTCTGGCTCAACATCGACGCATTCCCAGCGTTCTCCACTGGCTGCTGAGGGACCATTATAGGTTCTCTTGATGGGGAATAACGCGATTTATATTGAGGGACACAAGCGTACAGGTGTGTGTACATACATTTTTACCAGCAGGTGGGGAGAGCACACGAAATGCATAAAAAACGAGTAATTTTGGTACTGCTTGGTTTATCACTGTTCTGTTTTCAACAGCTCCTGCGTGTTTTCTTTCACTTTCTGTAAGAAGAAAATTTGCTTTTGAAGGCCCTTGAGAAACTGAAGCGTTTTATTCTGAGGGTGGCGTGTTAGAGCAGATTTGGAGGTCCTTGCGCCGCACACGGGGGCGTATACCCAAGTTTTTTTCTGGCTCGACATCTATACGTTTCCAGCGTTCTCCACTGGCTGCTGAGGGACCATTATAGGTTCTTTTGATGGGGAATAACGCGATTTATATTGAGGGACACAAGCGTCCTGGTGTGTGTACATTCATTTTTACCAGCAGGCGGGGAGAGCACACGAAATGCATAAAAATCGAGTAATTTTGGTACTGCTTGGCTTTTCACTGTTCTGTTTTCAAGAGCTCCTGGGTGTTTTCTATCATGTTCTGCAAGAAGAAACTGTGCTTTTGAAGGCCTTTGAGAAACTGAAGCGTTTTATTCTGAGGGTGGCGTGTTAGAGCAGATTTGGATGACTTTGCGCCGCACACGGGGGCGTATAGGTAACATTTTTTTCTGGCTCGACATCGATGCATTTCCAGCGTTCTCCACTGGGTGCTGAGTGGCCATTATAGGTTCTCTTGATGGAAAATAATGCATTCTATATTGAGGGACACAAGCGTCCAGGCGTGTGCATACATTTTTACCTCCAGGCGACGAGAGCACATGAAATGCATAAAAAACGAGTAATTTTGTAACTGCTTGGTTTTTCACTGTTCTGTTTTCAACAGCTCTTGGGTGTTTTCTTTCACGTTCTGCAAGAGAAGCTGTGCTTTTAAAGGCCTCTGAGAAACTGAAGCGTTTTATTCTGAGGGTGGCGTATTAGAGCAGATTTGGATGACTTTGCGCCGCACACGGGGGCGTATAGGTAACATTTTTTTCTGGCTCGACATCTATGCGTTTCCAGCGTTCTCCATTGGCTGCTGATTGGCCATTGTAGGCTCTCTTGATAGGAAATAATGCATTCTATGCTGAGGGACACAAGCGTCCAGACGTGTGTACATACATTTTTAGCAGCAGGCGAGGAGAACACACGAAATGCATAAAAAACGAGTAATTTTATTATTGCTTGGTTTTTCACTGTTCTGTTTTCAACAGCTCCAGGGTGTTTTCTTTCACGTTCTGCAAGAGGAAGCTGTGCTTCTGAAGGCCTTTGAAAAACCATAGCGTTTTATTCTGAGGGTGGCGTGTTGCAGCTGATTTTGATGACTTTGCGCCGCGCACGGGGGCGTATACGTAACATTTTTTTCTGGCTCGACATCTATGCGTTTCCAGCGTTCTCCATTGGCTGCTGAGTGACCATTATAGGCTCTCTTGATAGGAAATAATGCATTCTATATTGAGGGACACAAGCGTCCAGACGTGTGTACATACATTTTTACCAGCAGACGAGGAATGCACACGAAATGCATAAAAAACGAGTAATTTTGTTACTGCTTGGTTTTTCACTGGTCTGTTTTCAAGAGCTCCTGGGTGTTTTCTATCATGTTCTGCAAGAAGAAACTGTGCTTTTGAAGGCCTTTGAGAAACTGAAGCATTTTATTCTGAGGGTGGCGTGTTACAACTGATTTTGTTGACCTTGCGCCGCACACGGGGGCGTATACGTAACATTTTTTTCTGGCTCGACATCTATGCGTTTCCAGCGTTCTCCATTGGCTGCTGAGTGGCCATTGTAGGCTCTCTTGATGGGAAATAATGCATTCTATATTGAGGGACACAAGCGTCCAGACGTGTGTACATACATTTTTACCAGCAGGCGAGGAAAGCACACGAAATGCATAAAAAACGAGTAATTTTGTTACTGCTTGGTTTTTCACTGTTCTGTTTTCAACAGCTCCTGGGTGTTTTCTTTCACGTTCTGCAAGAGGAAGCTGTGCTTCTGAAGGCCTTTGAGAAACCATAGCGTTTTATTCTGAGGGTGGCGTGTTGCTGCTGATTTTGATGACTTTGGGCCCATACGGGGGCGTATACGTAATATATTTTTCTGGCTCGACATCGATGCATTCCCAGCGTTCTCCACTGGCTGCTGAGGGACCATTATAGGTTCTTTTGATGGGGAATAACGCGAATTATATTGAGGAACACAAGCGTACAGGTGTGTGTACATACGTTTTTACCAACAGGCGGGGAGAGCACACGAAATGCATAAAAAACGAGTAATTTTGTTACTGCCTGGTTTTTCACTGTTCTGTTTTCAACAGCTCCTGTGTGTTTTCTTTCACGTTCTGCAAGAGGAAGCTGTGCTTTTGAAGGCCTTTGAGAAACTGAAGCTTTTTATTCTGAGGTTGGCGTGTTAGAGATGATTTGGATGACTTTGCACCGCGCACGGGGGCGTATACGTGACATTTTTTTCTGGCTGGACATCTACGCGTTTCCAGCGTTCTCCACTGGCTGCTGAGTGGCCATTGTAGGCTCTCTTGATAGGAAATAATGCATTCTATATTGAGGGACACAAGCGTCCAGACGTGTGTACATACATTTTTACCAGCAGACGAGGAATGCACACGAAATGCATAAAAAACGAGTAATTTTGTTACTGCTTGGTTTTTCACTGGTCTGTTTTCAAGAGCTCCTGGGTGTTTTCTATCATGTTCTGCAAGAAGAAACTGTGCTTTTGAAGGCCTTTGAGAAACTGAAGCATTTTATTCTGAGGGTGGCGTGTTAGGGCAGATTTTGATGACCTTGCGCCGCACACGGGGGCGTATACGTAACATTTTCTTCTGGCTCGACATCGATGCATTTCCAGCGTTCTCCACTGGCTACTGAGGGACCATTATAGGTTCTCTTGATGGGGATTAACGCGATTTATATTGAGGGACACAAGCGTCCAGACGTGTGTACATACATTTTTACCAGCAGGCGAGGAAAGCACACGAAATGCATAAAAAACGAGTAATTTTGATACTTCTTGGTTTTTCACTGTTCTGTTTTCAACAGCTCCTGTGTGTTTTCTTTCACGTTCTGCAAGAGGAAGCTGTGCTTTTGAAGGCCTTTGAGAAACTGAAACGTTTCATTCTGAGGATGGCGTGTTAGAGCAGATTTGGATGACCTTGCGCCGCACACGGGGGCGTATACGTAACATTTTTTTCTGGCTCGACATCTATGCGTTTCCAGCGTTCTCCATTGGCTGCTGAGTGGCCATTATTGCCTCTCTTGATAGGAAATAATGCAGTATATATTGAGGGACACAAGCGTCCAGACTTGTGTACATACATTTTTACCAGCAGGCGGGGAGAGCACACGAAATGCATAAAAAACGAGTAATATTGTAACTGCTTGGTTTTTCACTGTTCTGTTTTCAACAGCTCCTGGGTGTTTTCTATCACGTTCTGCAGGAGGAAGCTGTGCTTTTGAAGGCCTTTGAGAAAATGAAGCGTTTTATTCTGAGGGTGGCGTGTTAGGGCAGATTTTGATGACTTTGCGCCGCACACGGGGGCGTATACGTACCATTTTTTTCTGGCTCGACATCGATGCATTTCCAGCGTTCTCCACTGGCTGCTGAGGGACTATTGTAGGATCTCTTGATGGGGAATTACGCGATTTATATTGAGGGACACAAGCGTACAGGTGTGTGTACATACATTTTTACCAGCAGGCGGGGAGAAAACACGAAATGCATAAAAAACGAGTAATTTTGTTACCGCTTGGTTCTTCACTGTTCTGATTTCAACAGCTCCTGGGTGTTTTCTATCATGTTCTGCAAGAAGAAACTGTGCTTTTGAAGGCCTTTGAGAAACTGAAGCATTTTATTCTGAGGTTGGCGTGTTAGAGATGATTTGGATGACTTTGCACCGCGCACGGGGGCGTATACGTGACATTTTTTTCTGGCTGGACATCTACGCGTTTCCAGCGTTCTCCACTGGCTGCTGAGTGGCCATTGTAGGCTCTCTTGATAGGAAATAATGCATTCTATATTGAGGGACACAAGCGTCCAGACGTGTGTACATACATTTTTACCAGCAGGCGAGGAAAGCACACGAAATGCATAAAAAACGAGTAATTTTGATACTTCTTGGTTTTTCACTGTTCTGTTTTCAACAGCTCCTGTGTGTTTTCTTTCACGTTCTGCAAGAGGAAGCTGTGCTTTTGAAGGCCTTTGAGAAACTGAAACGTTTCATTCTGAGGATGGCGTGTTAGAGCAGATTTGGATGACCTTGCGCCGCACACGGGGGCGTATACGTAACATTTTTTTCTGGCTCGACATCTATGCGTTTCCAGCGTTCTCCATTGGCTGCTGAGTGGCCATTATTGCCTCTCTTGATAGGAAATAATGCAGTATATATTGAGGGACACAAGCGTCCAGACTTGTGTACATACATTTTTACCAGCAGGCGGGGAGAGCACACGAAATGCATAAAAAACGAGTAATATTGTAACTGCTTGGTTTTTCACTGTTCTGTTTTCAACAGCTCCTGGGTGTTTTCTATCACGTTCTGCAGGAGGAAGCTGTGCTTTTGAAGGCCTTTGAGAAAATGAAGCGTTTTATTCTGAGGGTGGCGTGTTAGGGCAGATTTTGATGACTTTGCGCCGCACACGGGGGCGTATACGTACCATTTTTTTCTGGCTCGACATCGATGCATTTCCAGCGTTCTCCACTGGCTGCTGAGGGACTATTGTAGGATCTCTTGATGGGGAATTACGCGATTTATATTGAGGGACACAAGCGTACAGGTGTGTGTACATACATTTTTACCAGCAGGCGGGGAGAAAACACGAAATGCATAAAAAACGAGTAGTTTTGTTACCGCTTGTTTCTTCACTGTTCTGATTTCAACAGCTCCTGGGTGTTTTCTATCACGTTCTGCAAGAAGAAGCTGTGCCTTGGAAGGCCTTTGAGAAACTGAAGCGTTTTATTCTGAGGGTATCGTGTTAGGGCAGATTTGGATGACTTTGCGCCGCACACGGGGGCGTATACGTAATATATTTTTCTGGCTCGACATCGATGCATTCCCAGCGTTCTCCACTGGCTGCTGAGGGACCATTATAGGTTCTTTTGATGGGGAATAACGCGATTTATATTGAGGGACACAAGCGTCCTGGTGTGTGTACATTCATTTTTACCAGCAGGCGGGGAGAGCACACGAAATGCATAAGAATCGAGTAATTTTGTTACAGCTTGGTTTTTCACTGTTCTGTTTTCAACAGCTCCTGGGTGTTTTCTATCACGTTCTGCAAGAGGAAGCTGTGCTTTTGAAGTCCTTTGAGAAGATGAAGCGATTTATTCTGAGGGTGGCGTATTGGGGCAGATTTGGATGACTTTGCGACGCACACGGGGGCGTATACGTAACATTTTTTTCTGGCTCGACATCGATGCATTTCCAGCGTTCTCCGATGGCTGCTAAAGGACCATTGTAGGATCTCTTGATGGGGAATTACGCGATTTATATTGAGGGACACAAGCGTATAAGTGTGTGTACATACATTTTTACCAGCAGGCGGGGAGAGCACACGAAATGCATAAAAAACGAGTAATATTGTTACTGCTTGGTTTTTCACTGTTCTGTTTTCAACAGCTCCTGGGTGTTTTCTATCACGTTCTGCAAGAAGAAGCTGTGCTTTTGAAGGCCTTTGAGAAACTGATGCGTTTTATTCTGAGGGTGGCGTGTTAGAGCAGATTTGGATGACTTTGCGCCGCGCACGGGGGCGTATACGTAACATTTTTTTTTTGGCTCGACATCTATGCGCTTCCAGCGTTCTCCATCGGCTGCTGAGTGGCCATTATAGGCTCTCTTGAGAGGAAATAATGCATTCTATATTGAGGGACACAAGCGTCCAGGTGTGTGTACATACATTTTTACCAGCAGGCGGGGAGAGCACACGAAATGCATAAAAAACGAGTAATTTTGTTACTGCTTGGTTTTTCACTGTTCTGTTTTCAACAGCTCCTGGGTGTTTTCTATCACGTTCTGCAAGAGGAAGCTGTGCTTTTGAAGGCCTTTGAGAAGATGAAGCGATTTATTCTGAGGGTGGCGTATTGGGGCAGATTTGGATGACTTTGCGACGCACACGGGGGCGTATACGTAACATTTTTTTCTGGCTCGACATCGACGCATTTCCAGCGTTCTCCACTGCTGCTGAGGGTCCATTGTAGGATCTCTTGATGCGGAATAACGCGATTTATATTGAGGGACACAAGCGTACAGGTGTGTGAACATACATTTTTACCAGCAGGCGGGGAGGGCACACGAAATGCATAAAAAACGAGTAATTTTGTTACTGCTTGGTCTTTCACTGTTCTGTTTTCAACAGCTCCTGGGTGTTTTCTATCACATCCTGCAAGAGGAAGCTGTGCTGTTGAAGGCCTTTGAGAAACTGATGCGTTTTATTCTGAGGGTGGCGTGTTAGAGCAGATTTGGATGACTTTGCGCCGCGCACGGGGGCGTATACGTAACATTTTTTTTGGCTCGACATCTATGCGTTTCCAGCGTTCTCCATCGGCTGCTGAGTGGCCATTATAGGCTCTCTTGAGAGGAAATAATGCATTCTATATTGAGGGACACAAGCGTCCAGGTGTGTGTACACACATTTTTACCAGCAGGCGGGGAGAGCACACGAAATGCATGAAAATCGAGTAATTTTGTTACAGCTTGGTATTTCACTGTTCTGTTTTCAACAGCTCCTGCGTGTTTTCTTTCACTTTCTGCGAGAAGAAACTTTGCTTTTGAAGGCCCTTGAGGAACAGAAGCGTTTCATTCTGAGGGTGGCGTGTTAGAGCTGATTTTGAAGACCTTGCGCCGCGCACGGGGGCGTATACGTAACATTTTTTCTGGCTCGACATCTATGCATTTGCAGCGTTAGGGTGGCGTGTTAGAGCAGATTTGGATGACTTTGCGCCGCGCACGGGGGCGTATACGTAACATTTTTTTTTTGGCTCGACATCTATGCGCTTCCAGCGTTCTCCATCGGCTGCTGAGTGGCCATTATAGGCTCTCTTGAGAGGAAATAATGCATTCTATATTGAGGGACACAAGCGTCCAGGTGTGTGTACACACATTTTTACCAGCAGGCGGGGAGAGCACACGAAATGCATGAAAATCGAGTAATTTTGTTACAGCTTGGTATTTCACCGTTCTGTTTTCAACAGCTCCTGCGTGTTTTCTTTCACTTTCTGCGAGAAGAAACTTTGCTTTTGAAGGCCCTTGAGAAACAGAAGCGTTTCATTCTGAGGGTGGCGTGTTAGAGCTGATTTTGAAGACCTTGCGCCGCGCACGGGGGCGTATACGTAACATTTTTTCTGGCTCGACATCTATGCATTTGCAGCGTTATCCGCTGGCTGCTGAGTGGCCATTATAGGTTCTCTTGATGTAAAATAATGCATTCTATATTGAGGAGCACAAGCGTCCAGGCGTGTGTACACACATTTTTACCTCCAGGCGACGAGAGCACATGAAATGCATAAAAAACGAGTAATTTTGTTACTGCTTGGTTTTTCACTGTTCTGTTTTCAACATCTCCTGGGTGTTTTCTTTCACGTTCTGCAAGAGGAAGCTGTGCTTTTGATGGCCTTTGAGAAACTGAAGGGTTTTATTCTGAGGGTGGCGTGTTACAGCTGATTTTGATGACTTTGCGCCGCACACGAGGGCGTATACGTAACATTTTTTCTGGCTCGACATCTGTGCATTTCCAGCGTTCTCCGCTGGCTGCTGAAGAGCCATTATAGGTTCTCTTGATGTAAAATAATGCATTCTATATTGGGGAACACAAGCGTCCAGACGTGTGTACATACATTTTTACCTCCAGGCGACGAGAGCACGTGAAATGCATAAAAAACGAGTAATTTTGTTACTGCTTGGTTTTTCACTGTTCTGTTTTCAACAACTCCTGGGTGTTTTCTTTCACGTTCTGCAAGAGGAAGCTGTGCTTTTGAAGGCCTTTGAGAAACTGAAGCGTTTTATTCTGAGGGTGGCGTGTCAGAGCTGATTTTGAAGACCTTGCACCGCACACGGGGGCGTATACGTAACATTTTTTTCTTGCTCGACATCGATGCATTTCCAGCGTTCTCCACTGGCTGCTGAGGGACCATTATAGGTTCTCTTGATGGGGAATAACGCGATTTATTTTGAGGGGCACAAGCGTACAGGTGGTGTACATACATTTTTACCAGCAGGCGGGGAGAGCATACGAAATGCATAAAAAACGAGTAATTTTGTTACTGCTTGGTTTTTCACTGTTCTGTTTTCAACATCTCCTGGGTGTTTTCTTTCACGTTCTGCAAGAGGAAGCTGTGCTTTTGAAGGCCTTTGAGAAACTGAAGCGTTTTATTCTGAGGGTGGCGTGTTAGAGCTGATTTGGATGACTTTGCACCGCACACGGGGGCGTATACGTAACTTTTTTTTCTGGCTCGACATCGATGCATTTCCAGCGTTCTCCACTGGCTGCTGAGGGACCATTACAGGTTCTCTTGATGGGGCATATCGCGATTTATATTGAGGGACACAAGCGTCCCGGTGTGTGTACATACATTTTGATGTCATAGCCGGGACATTTATTTATTTGTTAGTCTACCAAAATACAATTTCTTCTAGACTACAGAAAATTCATAAATAAATATTATAAAGAGTTCATAATAACATTCTTACAGGTAATTCTATTATCATTAAAATCAATCAATAGTTCATAATCATTGAAATGAGCACAAGCTGAGGTTATAGGGTCATTTTGACCATAATTTGTATCATGCCTTGAAACACAAAAGATGTCGTGATCTCTAGGTCTTAAACTGCGAGCAGGACCATAAATATTTAACAAGGACAGTTGATAAGGGCAATCAATGTGCCCTGTAATAATGTCATTAGCAAAGATGGTCGAATAAAAAATTCTTCTTTTGAAGAGGGTCTTAAGATTAATTAAAGCACATCTAGCATTATAATTAGGGTAATTATTGACATCCCATCGTAACCTTCTTAAAGCAAATCTAGTAAAACGACTTTGGATCCTCTCAATACGATTAGAACTATTGTTGTAGTGAGGATTCCAAACTGCACAACAATATTCAAGAGTGGGGCGAACTAGAGATACATACAACGATTTGAGAGTGTATGGGTCACGAAACTCTAAGGAGTTTCGGAGAACAAAACCTAACATGGCGTTGGCCTTCGATATAATATAATCACTCCTAAATCTTTCTGTCTAGTGACTCTTTCTAGATCTTCATCTAGGATCCGGTGTCTGAACTGGATTGGATTCACTATTCTTGAAAAAGTTACTGTGGAACACTTTTTTACATTGAAGTTAAGACAATTTGCAGAACACCACTTAACAACATTATTCAGATCTTCTTGCAAGCATAATGCATCGGATACAGTTGCTACTGACTTGTATAATTTCAAGTCGTCTGCAAATAATAAACATTTTGAATTGGAAACGCATGAAGGTAAGTCATTGATAAAAAGAAGAAATAGTAATGGGCCTAAGTGGCTACCTTGCGGTACACCAGAGTAATTGAAAATAACTTTAGAATGCAACGTTCCAATTTTGACGTACTGTTTGCGATTAGTTAGATAGTTCCGAATCCAGTTTAGAATAGAAGAATGAAAACCGATTTGCTCTAGCTTGCTTTCAAGAACATTATGCTGCACACGGTCGATCGCCTTGGCGAAATCGGTGTAAATCGAATCTACTTGAATCCCTTTTTCTAAGGTGCATAAACAATAATTAGTGAAAATAGCTAGGTTGGTAGCAGTGGATCTGCCACAGACAAATCCATGTTAGAATTCAGAAATATGATTCTGGACGGTAAAATAAAGTTTATTTTTTACAATAGCCTCAAAGTTTTTGGGAATTACCTGTAGCATAGCGATAGGCCTGTAGGTTTCTATGGCTGATTTTGAACCAGATTTAAAAATAGGAGTGATGTAAGAACTCTTCCAGCAATCTAGAAATTCACCCCGATGTAGAGAAAGATTGAATAAATGGCATAGGGGTATGACTATGGATATCCGGCATGATTTAAAGAATATAGAAGGAAAGTTGTCCGGTGGAATGCTTTCACTTGAACATAGAGAAGAAAGCACTGCAGGAACTTCATTCTCCGTTATAGTCAGAGAACCAAAACCCGTGACTGGATTTGTCGGAGTAGTAAATCGGCAGTTCAGTTGTTCCTGAACGAAATTTGCTTGGAAAAAAGCAGCGAACATGTCACAAACTTCCTGCAAATTATTACTGGATACACCGTCATAGTTCATACGAGATGGGAAACCAAGAGATTTTCTTTTATTATTATTAAAAGACCAAAATTTCCGTGAATCATGCTTAAGGATAGATTCAGTAGACCAAATATATTGCTTATAGACAAATTTTTTTAAGACTTGATACTCGTTTCGCAATTGAAGAAACCTGTTTTTGAGAGATATATTAGATTTGCTCTTCTTAAGAGTTTTTAGCATAGCATTTCTTAACATCAATAAGCTTCTGTTGAACCAGATTGGCTTATTGGAATATTTTAATTTTTTGAATTGAACGAATTTGGAAATGACCGATTCGATTGTATTTCTAAAGAAATCATACGCATTAACTAAAGCCAAATCATTCATTAAATCCCAATTTACCACGGACAAATAATTATCTATCTGAATATAATTAGCATTACGAAAATATAATTTAAAACTGTCCATATTACGACTTAAATTAGACCAGTTTGGTTCGAATTTCTATCGCAACGGTAGACATTAAACTCGGTGGAAAATAACTCGGCGGAGAATATGTTGTCGTTTAACCAAGTCTCAGTGAGAGCAACGACATCTTACGTACACTGAGCAGCAGCAATGAAAAAATTATTTGTTTTGGTTCTCATTCCACCTATATTTTGGAAAAAGACAGAAAGAGAACCAAGTGCATTTGTATGTGAAGTTGGGGATTTTGGAATTGGAGAAATTATGTGTGGTTCTATGGTTGTAGGTTGGCGAAGTTTCGTCAATGCCTGCTTTTACCAACCTATGGCATGATAATGACGATGATTTAATATGGAATGTTGATTCGACATTATCCAAAATAGACTGCGGTGTTGTTGTTGGTTTAAACGACGATAAATGGAGCCACTTGAAATGCATAAAAACGTCCAAAGAAGAAGTGTTGTGGGTTCCAATGATGGTATTGATGCATTTATTAGTCGTTACAGACTTGTCTGTTTGAATGATAGTAGATGGTTTTGCAGGCACAACTACGATACGAGATGTTGAAGACGATGAATTTGGCGAAGATTCAGCAGCTTGAATACATTCTGAAGCTGGGGGAGATGCATCCGAGAACACGTTTGAAGGTGATTCAGCATGTTGAGTGGCGGTTGACAGGGAAGTTGTGAGGCGAGGCGATACAGCAAGTTGAGAAGTGGTAAACGATGAAGAAGAAGCGGTGCTTAGAGATGATATGGCAATCGGACCAGCAGAAGAATGAGTGGTGTGATTTTTGTAATTTATTTCTAACTGCCTGGTGCATGCTGATAGAGAAGAGGCAACTGTAGACGCAGGAGGGGAAGAGCACGATGTAGCTGGACTGATTTGTTTCAGTTGTTTCTTGGTTAGAACGCTTCGCACTATAGAATCCGCGGAAACAGACGAAACGTTACGACTGGGTGCATTGACCTTATTACGCATTTGAGCACGAGTGACGATTTGCGACTTTACACTAGCACTCGAAGAGCAGGAAATATGTTTTTTTAACTCATTTATGTCATGAAGCAACTGATCGAGTTTAGCGATAATTTGATCACTATCAATCACATTACACGTGGGGCAAACTGAGTTAGGCATTTTTAGAATTTTGAATGTTAACCAACTATGCACGATATAGGGAACGATTTTAAAACACCTCCGTCTACCACGAAGAATTCATTTTTACCAGCAGGCGGGGAGAGCACACGAAATGCATAAAAAACGAGAAATTTTGTTACTGCTTGGTTTTTCACTGTTCTGTTTTCAACAGCTCCTGGGTGTTTTTTTTCACGTTCCGCAAGAAGAAACTTCGCTTTTGAAGGTCCTTGAGAAACTGAAGCGTTTTATTCTGAGAATGGCGTGTTAGAGCTGATTTGGATGACTTTGCGCCGCACACGGGGGCGTATACGTAAGATTTTTTTCTGGCTCGACATCTATGCGTCTCCAGCATTCTCCACTGGCTGCTGAGTGGCCATTATAGGCTCTCTTGATAGGAAATAATGCATTCAATATTGAGGGACACAAGCGTCCAGACGTGTGTACATACATTTTTACCAGCAGGCGGGGAAAGCACACGAAATGCATAAAAAACGAGTAATTTTGTTACTGCTTGGTTTTCCACTGTTCTGTTTTCAACAGCTCCTGGGTGTTCTCTTTCACGTTCTGCAAGAGGAAGCTGCGCTTTTGAATGCCTTTGAGAAACTGAAGCGTTTTATTCTAAGGATGGCGTGTTAGAGCAGATTTGGGTGACTTTGCGCCGCGCACGGGGGCGTATACGTAACATTTTTTGCTGGCTCGACATCGATGCATTTCCAGCGTCCTCCACTGGCTGCCGAGGGACCATTATAGGTTCTCTTGATGGGGAATAACGCGATTTGTACTGAGGAACACTAGCGTCCAGGTGTGTGTACATACATTTTTACCAGCGGGCGGGGAGAGCACACGAAATGCATAAAAAACGAGAAATTTTGTTACTGCTTGGTTTTCCACTGTTCTGTTTTCAACAGCTCCTGGGTGTTCTCTTTCACGTTCTGCAAGAGGAAGCTGCGCTTTTGAAGGCCTTTGAGAAACTGAAACGTTTTATTCTGAGGGTGGCGTGTTAAAGCAGATTTGGATGACTTTGCGTCGCACACGGGGGCGTATACGTAACTTTTTTTTCTGGCTCGACATCGATGCATTTCCAGCATTCTCCACTGCCTGCTGAGTGACCATTATAGGCTCTCTTGATGGCAAATAACGTAATTCATACTGAGGGTCACAAGCGTCCAGGTGTGTGTACATACATTTTAACCAGCACGCGGGGAGAGCACACGAATTGCATAAAAAACGAGTAATTTTGTTACTGCTTGGTTTTCCACTGTTCTGTTTTCAACAGCTCCTGGGTGTTCTCTTTCACGTTCTGCAAGAGGAAGCTGCGCTTTTGAAGGCCTTTGAGAAACTGAAACGTTTTATTCTGAGGGTGGCGTGTTAGAGCAGATTTGTATGACTTTGCGCCGCACACGGGGGCTTATACGTAACATTTTTTTCTGGCTCGACATCTATGCGTCTCCAGCATTCTCCACTGGCTGCTGAGTGGCCATTATAGGCTCTCTTGATAGGAAATAATGCATTCTATATTGAGGGACACAAGCGTCCAGACGTGTGTACATACATTTTTACCAGCAGGCGAGGAAAGCACACGAAATGCATAAAAAACGAGTAATTTTGTTACTGCTTGGTTTTTCACTGTACTGTTTTCATCAGCTCCTGGGTGTTTCCTTTCACGTTCTGCAAGAGGAAGCTGTGCTTTTGAAGGCCTTTGAGAAACTGAAAGGTTTTATTCTGAGGGTGGCGTGCTAGAGCCGATTTGGATGACTTTGCGCCGCACACGGGGGCGTATACGTAACATTTTTTTCTGGATCGACATCTATGCGTCTCCAGCATTCTCCACTGGCTGCTGAGTGGACATTATAGGCTCTCTTGATAGGAAACAATGCATTCTATATTGAGGGACACAAGCGTCCAGACGTGTGGACGCACATTTTTACCAGCAGGCGAGGAGAGCACACGAAATGCAAAATAAACCAGTAATTTTGTTACTGCTTGGTTTTTCACTGTTTTGTTTTCAACAGCTCCTGGGTGTTTTCTTTCACGTTCTGCAAGAGGAAGCTGTGCTTTTGAAGGCCTTTGAGAAACTGAACCGTTTTATTCTGAGGGTGGCGTGTTAGAGCTGATTTGGATGATTTTGCGCCACACACGGGGGCGTATACGTAACTTTTTTTACTGGCTCGACATCGGTGCATTTCCAGCGTTCTCCACTGGCTGCTGAGTGGCCATTATAGGATCTCTTGATGTAAAATAATGCATTCTATATTCAGGGACACAAGCGTCCAGGCGTGTGTACATACATTTTTACCTCCAGGCGACGAGAGCACATGAAATGCATAAAAACGAGTAATTTTGTTACTGCTTGGTTTTTCACTGTTCTGTTTTCAACAGCTCCTGGGTGTTTTCTATCACGTTCTGCAAGAGGAAGCTGTGCTTTTGAAGGCCTTTGAGAAACTGAAGCGTTTTATTCTAAGGATGGCGTGTTAGAGCAGATTTGGATGACTTTGCGCCGCGCACGGGGGCGTATACCCAACAGTTTTTTTCTGGCTCGACATCGATGCATTTCCAGCGTCCTCCACTGGCTGCCGAGGGACCATTATAGGTTCTCTTGATGGGGAATAACACGATTTATATTGAGGAACACTAGCGTCCAGGTGTGTGTACATACATTTTTACCAGCGGGCGGGGAGAGCACACGAAATGCATAAAAAACGAGTAATTTTGTTACTGCTTGGTTTTTCACTGTTCTGTTTTCAACAGCTCCTGGGTGTTTTCTATCACGTTCTGCAAGAGGAAGCTGTGCTTTTGAAGGCCTTTGAGAAACTGAAGCGTTTTATTCTAAGGATGGCGTGTTAGAGCAGATTTGGATGACTTTGCGCCGCGCACGGGGGCGTATACCCAACAGTTTTTTTCTGGCTCGACATCGATACGTTTCCAGCATTCTCCACTGGCTGCTGAGTGGCCATTATAGGCTCGCTTGATAGGAAATAATGCATTCTATATTGAGGGACACAAGCGTCCAGACGTGTGTACATACATTTTTACCAGCAGGCCAGGAAAGCACACGAAATGCATAAAAAACGAGTAATTTTGTTACTGCTTGGTTTTTCACTGTACTGTTTTCAACAGCTCCTAGGTGTTTTCTTTCACGTTCTGCAAGAGGAAGCTGCGCTTTTGAAGGCCTTTGAGAAACTGAAACGTTTTATTCTGAGGGTGGCGTGTTAGAGCAGATTCGGATGACTTTGCGCCGCACACGGGGGCGTATACGTAACTTTTTTTTCTGGCTCGACATCGATGCATTTCCAGCATTCTCCACTGGCTGCTGAGTGACCATTATAGGCTCTCTTGATGGCAAATAACGTAATTCATACTGAGGGTCACAAGCGTCCAGGTGTGTGTACATACATTTTAACCAGCAGGCGGGGAGAGCACACGAATTGCATAAAAAACGAGTAATTTTGTTACTGCTTGGTTTTTCACTGTTCTGTTTTCAACAGCTCCTGGGTGTTCTCTTTCACGTTCTGCAAGAGGAAGCTGCGCTTTTGAAGGCCTTTGAGAAACTGAAACGTTTTATTCTGAGGGTGGCGTGTTAGAGCAGATTCGGATGACTTTGCGCCGCACACGGGGGCGTATACGTAACATTTTTTTCTGGCTCGACATCTATGCGTCTCCAGCATTCTCCACTGGCTGCTGAGTGGCCATTATTGGCTCTCTTGATAGGAAATAATGCATTCTATACTGAGGGACACAAGCGTCCAGACGTGTGTACATACATTTTTACCAGCAGGCGAGGAAAGCACACGAAATGCATAAAAAACGAGTAAGTTTGTTACTGCTTGGTTTTTCACTGTACTGTTTTCAACAGCTCCTGGGTGTTTTCTTTCACGTTCTGCAAGAGGAAGCTGTGCTTTTGAAGGCCTTTGAGAAAGTGAAAGGTTTTATTCTGAGGGTGGCGTGCTAGAGCCGATTTGGATGACTTTGCGCCGCACACGGGGGCGTATACGTAACATTTTTTTCTGGCTCGACATCTATGCGTCTTCAGCATTCTCCACTGGCTGCTGAGTGGCCATTATAGGCTCTCTTGATAGAAAATAATGCATTCTATATTGAGGGACACAAGCGTCCAGACGTGTGTACGCACATTTTTACCAGCAGGCGAGGAGAGCACACGAAATGCAAAATAAACCAGTAATTTTGTTACTGCTGGTTTTTCACTGTTTTGTTTTCAACAGCTCCTGGGTGTTTTCTTTCACGTTCTGCAAGAGGAAGCTGTGCTTTTGAAGGCCTTTGAGAAACTGAAGCGTTTTATTCTGAGGGTGGCGTGCTAGAGCTGATTTGGATGATTTTGCGCCACACACGGGGGCGTATACGTAACTTTTTTTACTGGCTCGACATCGGTGCACTTCCAGCGTTCTCCACTGGCTGCTGAGTGGCCATGATAGGTTCTCAAGATGTAAAATAATGCATTCTATATTCAGGGACACAAGCGTCCAGGCGTGTGTACATACATTTTTACCTCCAGGCGACGAGCATAAAAACGAGTAATTTTGTTACTGCTTGGTTTTTCACTGTTCTGTTTTCAACAGCTCCTGGGTGTTTTCTATCACGTTCTGCAAGAGGAAGCTGTGCTTTTGAAGGCCTTTGAGAAACTGAAGCGTTTTATTCTAAGGACGGCGTGTTAGAGCAGATTGGGATGACTTTGCGCCGCGCACGGGGGCGTATACGTAACATTTTTTTCTGGCTCGACATCGATGCATTTCCAGCGTCCTCCACTGGCTGCCGAGGGACCATTTTAGGTTCTCTTTATGGGGAATAACACGATTTATATTGAGGAACACTAGCGTCCAGGTGTGTGTACATACATTTTTACCAGAGGGCGGGGAGAGCACACGAAATGCATAAAAAACGAGTAATTTTGTTACTGCTTGGTTTTTCACTGTTCTGTTTTCAACAGCTCCTGGGTGTTTTCTATCACGTTCTGCAAGAGGAAGCTGTGCTTTTGAAGGCCTTTGAGAAACTGAAGCGTTTTATTCTAAGGATGGCGTGTTAGAGCAGATTTGGATGACTTTGCGCCGCGCACGGGGGCATATACATAACATTTTTTTCTGGCTCGACATCTATGCGTCTCCAGCATTCTCCACTGGCTGCTGAGTGGCCATTATAGGCTCTCTTGATAGGAAATAATGCATTCTATATTGAGGGACACAAGCGTCCAGACGTGTGTACATACATTTTTACCAGCAGGCGAAGAAAGCACACGAAATGCATAAAAAACGAGTAATTTTGTTACTGCTTGGTTTCTCACTGTACTGTTTTCATCAGCTCCTGGGTGTTTCCTTTCACGTTCTGCAAGAGGAAGCTGTGCTTTTGAAGGCCTTTGAGAAACTGAAGCGTTTTATTCTAAGGACGGCGTGTTAGAGCAGATTGGGATGACTTTGCGCCGCGCACGGGGGCGTATACGTAACATTTTTTGCTGGCTCGACATCGATGCATTTCCAGCGTCCTCCACTGGCTGCCGAGGGACCATTTTAGGTTCTCTTGATGGGGAATAACACGATTTATATTGAGGAACACTAGCGTCCAGGCGTGTGTACATACATTTTTACCTCCAGGCGACGAGAGCACATGAAATGCATAAAAACGAGTAATTTTATTACTGCTTGGTTTTTCACTGTTCTGTTTTCAACAGCTCCTGGGTGTTTTCTATCACGTTCTGCAAGAGGAAGCTGTGCTTTTGAAGGCCTTTGAGAAACTGAACCGTTTTATTCTGAGGGTGGCGTGTTAGAGCTGATTTGGATGATTTTGCGCCACACACGGGGGCGTATACGTAACTTTTTTTACTGGCTCGACATCGGTGCATTTCCAGCGTTCTCCACTGGCTGCTGAGTGGCCATTATAGGTTCTCTTGATGTAAAATAATGCATTCTATATTCAGGGACACAAGCGTCCAGGCGTGTGTACATACATTTTTACCTCCAGGCGAGGAGAGCACACGAAATGCAAAATAAACCAGTAATTTTGTTACTGCTTGGTTTTTCACTGTTTTGTTTTCAACAGCTCCTGGGTGTTTTCTTTCACGTTCTGCAAGAGGAAGCTGTGCTTTTGAAGGCCTTTGAGAAACTGAAGCGTTTTATTCTAAGGACGGCGTGTTAGAGCAGATTGGGATGACTTTGCGCCGCGCACGGGGGCGTATACGTAACATTTTTTGCTGGCTCGACATCGATGCATTTCCAGCGTCCTCCACTGGCTGCCGAGGGACCATTTTAGGTTCTCTTGATGGGGAATAACACGATTTATATTGAGGAACACTAGCGTCCAGGTGTGTGTACATACATTTTTACCAGCGGGCGGGGAGAGCACACGAAATGCATAAAAAACGAGTAATTTTGTTACTGCTTGGTTTTTAACTGTTCTGTTTTCAACAGCTCCTGGGTGTTTTCTATCACGTTCTGCAAGAGGAAGCTGTGCTTTTGAAGGCCTTTGAGAAACTGAAGCGTTTTATTCTAAGGACGGCGTGTTAGTGCAGATTGGGATGACTTTGCGCCGCGCACGGGGGCGTATACGTAACTTTTTTTACTGGCTCGACATCGGTGCATTTCCAGCGTTCTCCACTGGCTGCTGAGTGGCCATTATAGGTTCTCTTGATGTAAAATAATGCATTCTATATTCAGGGACACAAGCGTCCAGGCGGGTGTACATACATTTTTACCTCCAGGCGAGGAGAGCACACGAAATGCAAAATAAACCAGTAATTTTGTTACTGTTTGGTTTTTCACTGTTCTGTTTTCAACAGCTCCTGGGTGTTTTCTTTCACGTTCTGCAAGAGGAAGCTGTGCTTTTGAAGGCCTTTGAGAAACTGAAGCGTTTTATTCTGAGGGTGGCGTGTTAGAGCTGATTTGGATGATTTTGCGCCACACACGGGGGCGTATACGTAACTTTTTTTACTGGCTCGACATCGGTGCATTTCCAGCGTCCTCCACTGGCTGCCGAGGGACCATTTTAGGTTCTCTTGATGGGGAATAACACGATTTATATTGAGGAACACTAGCGTCCAGGTGTGTGTACATACATTTTTACCAGCGGGCGGGGAGAGCACACGAAATGCATAAAAAACGAGTAATTTTGTTACTGCTTGGTTTTTCACTGTTCTGTTTTCAACAGCTCCTGGGTGTTTTCTATCACGTTCTGCAAGAGGAAGCTGTGCTTTTGAAGGCCTTTGAGAAACTGAAGCGTTTTATTCTAAGGATGGCGTGTTAGAGCAGATTTGGATGACTTTGCGCCGCGCACGGGGGCGTATACCCAACATTTTTTTCGGGCTCGACATCGATACGTTTCCAGCATTCTCCACTGGCTGCTGAGTGGCCATTATAGGCTCGCTTGATAGGAAATAATGCATTCTATATTGAGGGACACAAGCGTCCAGACGTGTGTACATACATTTTTACCAGCAGGCGAGGAAAGCACACGAAATGCATAAAAAACGAGTAATTTTGTTACTGCTTGGTTTTTCACTGTTCTGTTTTCAACAGCTCCTGGGTGTTTTCTTTCACGTTCTGCAAGAGGAAGCTGTGCTTTTGAAGGCCTTTGAGAAACTGAAGCGTTTTATTCTGAGGGTGGCGTGCTAGAGCTGATTTGGATGATTTTGCGCCACACACGGGGGCGTATACGTAACTTTTTTTACTGGCTCGACATCGGTGCATTTCCAGCGTTCTCCACTGGCTGCTGAGTGGCGATTATAGGTTCTCTTGATGTAAAATAATGCACTCTATATTCAGGGACACAAGCGTCCAGGCGTGTGTACATACATTTTTACCTCCAGGCGACGAGAGCACATGAAATGCATAAAAAACGAGTAATTTTGTTACTGCTTGGTTTTTCACTGTTCTGTTTTCAACAGCTCCTGGGTGTTTTCTTTCACGTTCTGCAAGAGGAGGCTGTGCTTTTGAAGGCCTTTGAGAAACTGAAGCGTTTTATTCTGAGGGTGGCGAGTTAGAGCTGATTTGGATGACTTTGCGCCGCGCACGGGGGCGTATACGAAACATCTTTTTCTGGCTCGACATCGATGCATTTCCAGCGTCCTCCACTGGCTGCTGAGGGACCATTATAGGTTCTCTTGATGGGGAATAACGCGATTTATATTGAGGGACACAAGCGTAGAGGTGCGTGTACATACATTTTTACCAGCAGGCGAGGAGAGCACACGAAATGCATAAAAAACGAGTAATTTTGTTACTGCTTGGTTTTTCACTGTTCTGTTTTCAACAGCTCCTGGGTGTTTTCTGTCACGTTCTGCAAGAGGAAGCTGTGCTTTTGAAGGCCTTTGAGAAACTGAAGCGTTTTATCCTAAGGGTGGCGTGTTGGAGCAGATTTGGATGACTTTGCGCCGCGCACGGGGGCGTATACGTAACTTTTTTTTCTGGCTCGACATCGGTGCATTTTCAGCGTTCTCCACTGGCTACTGAGGGACCATTATAGGTTCCCTTGATGGGGAATAACGCGATTTGTATTGAGGGACACAAGCGCCCAGGTGTGTGTACACATTTTTACCAGCAGGCGGGGAGAGCACACAAAATCCATAAAAACGAGTAATTTTGTTACTGCTTGGTTTTTCACTGTTCTGTTTTCAGCAGCTCCTGGGTGTTTTCTTTCACGTTCTGCAAGAGGAAGCTGTGCTTTTGAATGCCGTTGAGAAACTGAAAGGTTTTATTCTGAGGGTGGCGTGTTAGAGCAGATTTGGATGACTTTGCGCCGCGCACGGGGGCGTATACGTACCTTTTTTTTCTGGCTCGACATCGGTGCATTTCCAGCGTTCTCCACTGGCTACTGAGGGACCATTATAGGTTCCCTTGATGGGGAATAACGCGATTTGTATTGAGGGACACAAGCGCCCAGGTGTGTGTACACATTTTTACCAGCAGGCGGGGAGAGCACACAAAATCCATAAAAACGAGTAATTTTGTTACTGCTTGGTTTTTCACTGTTCTGTTTTCAGCAGCTCCTGGGTGTTTTCTTTCACGTTCTGCAAGAGGAAGCTGTGCTTTTGAATGCCGTTGAGAAACTGAAAGGTTTTATTCTGAGGGTGGCGTGTTAGAGCAGATTTGGATGACTTTGCGCCGCACACGGGGGCGTATACGTAACATTTTTTTCTGGCTCGACATCTATGCGTCTCCAGCATTCTCCACTGGCTGCTAAGTGGCCATTATAGGCTCTCTCGATAGGAAATAATGCATTCTATATTGAGGGACACAAGCGTCCAGACGTGTGTTCATACATTTTTACCAGCAGGCGAGGAAAGCACACGAAATGCATAAAAAACGAGTAATTTTGTTACTGCTTGGTTTTTCACTGTACTGTTTTCAACAGCTCCTGGGTGTTTTCTTTCACGTTCTGCAAGAGGAAGCTGTGCTTTTGAAGGCCTTTGAGAAACTGAAAGGTTTTATTCAGAGGGTGGCGTGCTAGAGCCGATTTGGATAACCTTGCGCCGCACACAGAGGCGTATACGTAACATTTTTTTCTGGCTCGACATCTATGCGTCTCCAGCATTCTCCACTGGCTGCTGAGTGGCCATTATAGGCTCTCTTGATAGGAAATAGTGCATTCTATATTGAGGGACACAAGCGTCCAGACGCGTGTACGCACATTTTTACCAACAGGCGAGGAGAGCACACGAAATGCAAAATAAACCAGTAATTTTGTTACTGCTTGGTTTTTCACTGTTTTGTTTTCAACAGCTCCTGGGTGTTTTCTATCACGTTCTGCAAGAGGAAGCTGTGCTTTTGAAGGCCTTTGAGAAACTGAAGCGTTTTATTCTGAGGGTGGCGTGTTAGAGCTGATTTGGATGACTTTGCGCCACACACGGGGGCGTATACGTAACTTGTTTTTCTGCCTCGACATCGGTGCATTTCCAGCGTTCTCGGCTGGCTGCTGAGTGGCCATTATAGGCTCTCTTGATTGCAAATAATGCATTCTATATTGAGGGACACAAGCGTCCAGACGTGTGTACATACATTTTTACCTCCAGGCGACGGGAGCACATGAAATGCATAAAAAACGAGTAATTTTGTTACTTCTTGGTTTTTCACTGTTCTGTTTTCAACAGCTCTTGGGTGTATTCTTCCACGTACTGCAAGAGGAAGCTGCGCTTTTGAAGGCCTTTGAGAAACTGAAACGTTTTATTCTGAGGGTGGCGTGTTAGAGCAGATTTGGATGACTTTGCGCCGCACACGGGGGCGTATACGTAACATTTTTTTCTGGCTCGACATCTATGCGTTTCCAGCGTTCTCCACTGGCTGCTTAGTGGCCATTATAGGCTCTCTTGATAGCAAATAATGCATTCTATATTGAGGGACACAAGCGTCCAGACGTGTGTACATACATTTTTACCTCCAGGCGACGGGAGCACATGAAATGCATAAAAAACGAGTAATTTTGTTACTGCTTGGTCTTTCACTGTTCTGTTTTCAACCGCTCTTGGGTGTATTCTTTCACGTTCTGCAAGAGGAAGCTGCGCTTTTGAAGGCCTTTGAGAAACTGAAGCGCTTTATTCTAAGGATGGCGTGTTAGAGCAGATTTGGATGACTTTGCGCCGCACACGGGGGCGTATACGTAACATTTTTTTCTGGCTCGACATCTATGCGTCTTCAGCATTCTCCACTGGCTGCTGAGTGGCCATTATAGGCTCTCTTGATAGGAAATAATGCATTCTATATTGAGGGACACAAGCGTCCAGACGTGTGTACATACATTTTTACCAGCAGGCGAGGAAAGCACACGAAATGCACAAAAAAATGAGTAATTTTGTTACTGCTTGGTTTTTCACTGTACTGTTTTCAACACCTCCCGGGTGTTTTCCTTCACGATCTGCAAGAGGAAGCTGTGCTTTTGAAGGCCTTTGAGAAACTGAAGCGTTTTATTCTGAGGGTGGCGTGTTAGAGCTGATTTGGATGACTTTGCGCCACACACGGGGGCGTATACATATCTTTTTTTTCTGGCTCGACATCGGTGCATTTCCAGCGTTCTCCACTGGCTGCTGAGTTGCCATTATAGGCTCTCTTGATAGCAAATAATGCATTCTATATTGAGGGACACAAGCGTCCAGACGTGTGTACATACATTTTTACCAGCAGGCGAGGAAAGCACACGAAATGCATAAAAAACGAGCAATTTTGTTACTGCTTGGTTTTTCACTGTACTGTTTTCAACAGCTCCTGGGTGTTTTCTTTCACGTTCTGCAAGAGGAAGCTGTGCTTTTGAAGGCCTTTGAGAAACTGAAAGGTTTTATTCAGAGGGTGGCGTGCTAGAGCCGATTTGGATAACCTTGCGCCGCACACGGAGGCGTATACGTAACATTTTTTTCTGGCTCGACATCTATGCGTCTCCAGCATTCTCCACTGGCTGCTGAGTGGCCATTATAGGCTCTCTTGATAGGAAATAGTGCATTCTATATTGAGGGACACAAGCGTCCAGACGCGTGTACGCACATTTTTACCAACAGGCGAGGAGAGCACACGAAATGCAAAATAAACCAGTAATTTTGTTACTGCTTGGTTTTTCACTGTTTTGTTTTCAACAGCTCCTGGGTGTTTTCTATCACGTTCTGCAAGAGGAAGCTGTGCTTTTGAAGGCCTTTGAGAAACTGAAGCGTTTTATTCTGAGGGTGGCGTGTTAGAGCTGATTTGGATGACTTTGCGCCACACACGGGGGCGTAAACGTAACTTGTTTTTCTGCCTCGACATCGGTGCATTTCCAGCGTTCTCGGCTGGCTGCTGAGTGGCCATTATAGGCTCTCTTGATTGCAAATAATGCATTCTATATTGAGGGACACAAGCGTCCAGACGTGTGTACATACATTTTTACCTCCAGGCGACGGGAGCACATGAAATGCATAAAAAACGAGTAATTTTGTTACTTCTTGGTTTTTCACTGTTCTGTTTTCAACAGCTCTTGGGTGTATTCTTCCACGTACTGCAAGAGGAAGCTGCGCTTTTGAAGGCCTTTGAGAAACTGAAACGTTTTATTCTGAGGGTGGCGTATTAGAGCAGATTTGGATGACTTTGCGCCGCACACGGGGGCGTATACGTAACATTTTTTTCTGGCTCGACATCTATGCGTTTCCAGCGTTCTCCACTGGCTGCTTAGTGGCCATTATAGGCTCTCTTGATAGCAAATAATGCATTCTATATTGAGGGACACAAGCGTCCAGACGTGTGTACATACATTTTTACCTCCAGGCGACGGGAGCACATGAAATGCATAAAAAACGAGTAATTTTGTTACTGCTTGGTCTTTCACTGTTCTGTTTTCAACAGCTCTTGGGTGTATTCTTTCACGTTCTGCAAGAGGAAGCTGCGCTTTTGAAGGCCTTTGAGAAACTGAAGCGCTTTATTCTAAGGATGGCGTGTTAGAGCAGATTTGGATGACTTTGCGCCGCACACGGGGGCGTATACGTAACATTTTTTTCTGGCTCGACATCTATGCGTCTTCAGCATTCTCCACTGGCTGCTGAGTGGCCATTATAGGCTCTCTTGATAGGAAATAATGCATTCTATATTGAGGGACACAAGCGTCCAGACGTGTGTACATACATTTTTACCAGCAGGCGAGGAAAGCACACGAAATGCACAAAAAAACGAGTAATTTTGTTACTGCTTGGTTTTTCACTGTACTGTTTTCAACACCTCCCGGGTGTTTTCCTTCACGATCTGCAAGAGGAAGCTGTGCTTTTGAAGGCCTTTGAGAAACTGAAGCGTTTTATTCTGAGGGTGGCGTGTTAGAGCTGATTTGGATGACTTTGCGCCACACACGGGGGCGTATACATATCTTTTTTTTCTGGCTCGACATCGGTGCATTTCCAGCGTTCTCCACTGGCTGCTGAGTTGCCATTATAGGCTCTCTTGATAGCAAATAATGCATTCTATATTGAGGGACACAAGCGTCCAGACGTGTGTACATACATTTTTACCAGCAGGCGGGGAGAGCACACGAAATGCATAAAAAACGAGTAATTTTGTTACTGCTTGGTTTTTCACTGTTCTGTTTTCAGCAGCTCCTGGGTGTTTTCTTTCACGTTCTGCAAGAGGAAGCTGTGCTTTTGAAGGCCGTTGAGAAACTGAAAGGTTTTATTCTGAGGGTGGCGTGTTAGAGCAGATTTGGATGACTTTGCGCCGCACACGGAGGCGTATACGTAACGTTTTTTTCTGGCTCGACATCTATGCGTCTCCAGCATTCTCCACTGGCTGCTGAGTGGCCATTACAGGCTCTCTTGATAGGAGATAATGCATTCTATATGGAGGGACACAAGCGTCCAGACGTGTGTACATACATTTTTACCAGCAGGCGGGGAGAGCACACGAAATGCATAAAAAACGAGTAATTTTGTAACTTCTTGGTTTTTCACTGTTCTGTTTTCAACAGCTCTTGGGTGTATTCTTCCACGTACTGCAAGAGGAAGCTGCGCTTTTGAAGGCCTTTGAGAAACTGAAGCGCTTTATTCTAAGGATGGCGTGTTAGAGCAGATTTGGATGACTTTGCGCCGCACACGGGGGCGTATACGTAACATTTTTTTCTGGCTCGACATCTATGCGTCTTCAGCATTCTCCACTGGCTGCTGAGTGGCCATTATAGGCTCTCTTGATAGGAAATAATGCATTCTATATTGAGGGACACAAGCGTCCAGACGTGTGTACATACATTTTTACCAGCAGGCGAGGAAAGCACACGAAATGCACAAAAAAACGAGTAATTTTGTTACTGCTTGGTTTTTCACTGTACTGTTTTCAACACCTCCTGGGTGTTTTCCTTCACGATCTGCAAGAGGAAGCTGTGCTTTTCAAGGCCTTTGAGAAACTGAAGCGTTTTATTCTGAGGGTGGCGTGTTAGAGCAGATTTGGATGACTTTGCGCCGCGCACGGGGGCGTATACGTAACATTTTTTTCTGGCTCGACATCGATGCATTTCCAGCGTTCTCCACTGGCTGCTGAGGGACCATTATAGGTTCTCTTGATGGGGAATAACGCAATTTATATTGAGGGACACAAGCGTCCAGACGTGTGTACGCACATTTTTACCAGCAGGCGAGGAGAAAACACGAAATACAAAATAAACCAGTAATTTTGTTACTGCTTGGTTTTTCACTGTTCTGTTTTCAACAGCTCTTGGGTGTATTCTTTCACGTTCTGCAAGAGGAGGCTGCACTTTTGAAGGCCTTTGAGAAACTGAAACGTTTTATTCTGAGGGTGGCGTGTTAGAGCAGATTTGGATGACTTTGCGCCGCACACGGGGGCGTATACGTAACATTTTTTTCTGGCTCGACATCTATGCGTCTCCAGCATTCTCCACTGGCTGCTGAGTGTCCATTATAGGCTCTCTTGATAGGAAATAATGCTTTCTATATTGAGGGACACAAGCGTCCAGGTGTGTGTACACACATTTTTACCAGCAGGCGGGGAGAGCACACAAAATGCAATAAAACGAGTAATTTTGTTACTGCTTGGTTTTTCACTGTTCTGTTTTCAGCAGCTCCTGGGTGTTTTCTTTCACGTTCTGCAAGAGGAAGCTGCGCTTTTGAAGGCCTTTGAGAAACTGAAGCGCTTTATTCTAAGGATGGCGTGTTAGAGCAGATTTGGATGACTTTGCGCCGCACACGGGGGCGTATACGTAACATTTTTTTCTGGCTCGACATTTATGCGTCTCCAGCATTCTCCACTGGCTGCTGAGTGGCCATTATAGGCTCTCTTGATAGGAAATAATGCATTCTATATTGAGGGACACAAGCGTCCAGACGTGTGTACATACATTTTTACCAGCAGGCGAGGAAAGCACACGAAATGCATAAAAAACGAGTAATTTTGTTACTGCTTGGTTTTTCACTGTACTGTTTTCAACAGCTCCTGGGTGTTTTCTTTCACGATCTGCAAGAGGAAGCTGTGCTTCTGAAGGTCTTTGAGAAACTGAAGCGTTTTATTCTGAGGGTGGCGTGTTAGAGCTGATTTGGATGACTTTGCGCCACACACGGGGGCGTATACATAACTTCTTTTTCTGGGTCGACATCGGTGCATTTCCAGCGTTCTCCACTGGCTGCTGAGTGGCCATTATAGGTTCTCTTGATGGGGAATAACGCGATTTATATTGAGGGACACAAACGTCCAGGTGTGTGTACATACATTTTTACCAGCGGGCGGGGAGAGCACACGAAATGCATAAGAAACGAGTAATTTTGTTACTGCTTGGTTTTTCACTGTTCTGTTTTGCACAGCTCCTGGGTATTTTCTATCACGTTCTGCAAGAGGAAGCTGTGCTTTTGAAGGCCGTTGAGAAACTGAAGCGTTTTGTTCTAAGGATGGCGTGTTAGAGCGGATTTGGATGACTTTGCGCCGCGCACGGGGGCGTAAACGTAACATTTTTTTCTTTCTCGACCTCCACTGGCTGCTGAGGGACCATTATAGGTTCTCTTGATGGGGAATAACGCGATTAATATTGAGGGACACAAGCGTCCAAGTGTGTGTACATGCATTTTTACCAGCGGGCGGGGAGAGCACACGAAATGCATAAAAAACGAGTGATTATGTTACTGCTTGGTTTTTCACTGTTCTGTTTTGCACAGCTCCTGGGTATTTTCTATCACGTTCTGCAAGAGGAAGCTGTGCTTTTGAAGGCCTTTGTGAAACTGAAGCGTTTTATTCTGAGGGTGGCGTGTTAGAGCTGGTTTGGATGACTTTGCAAAGCACACGGTGGCGAATTCGTAACATTTTTTCCGGCTCGACATCGATGCATTTCCAGCGTCCTCCACTGGCTGCTGAGGGACCATTATAGGTTCTCTTGATGGGGAATAACGCGATTTATATTTAGAGCACAAGCGTCCAGGTGTGTGTACATATATTTTTACCAACGGGCGGGGAGAGCACACGAAATGCATAAAAAACTAGTAAATTTTTTACTGCTTGGTTTTTCACTGTTCTGTTTTCAACAGCTCCTGGGTGTTTTCTTTCACGTTCTGCAAGAGGAACCTGTGCTTTGTAAGGTCTTTGAGAAACTGTAGCGTTTAATTCGGGGGGTGGCGTGTTAGAGCAGATTTGGATGACTTTGCGCCGCGCACGGGGGCGTATACCCAACATTTTTTTCTGGCTCGACATCGATACGTTTCCAGCATTCTCCACTGGCTGCTGAGTGGCCATTATAGGCTCGCTTGATAGGAAATAAAGCATTCTATATTGAGGGACACAAGCGTCCAGACGTGTGTACATACACTTTTACCAGCAGGCGAGGAAAGCACACGAAATGCATAAAAAACTAGTAATTTTGTTACTGCTTGGTTTTTCACTGTTCTGTTTTCAACAGCTCCTGGGGGTTTTCTATCACGTTCTGCAAGAGGAAGCAGTGCTTTTGAAGGCCTTTGAGAAATTGAAGCGTTTTATTCTGAGGGTGGCGTGTTACAGCTGCTTTTGATGACTTTGCGCCGCACACGGAGGCGTATACGTAACGTTTTTTTCTGGCTCGACATCTATGCGTCTCCAGCATTCTCCACTGGCTGCTGAGTGGCCATTACAGGCTCTCTTGATAGCAAATAAAGCATTCTATATTGAGGGACACAAGCGTCCAGACGTGTGTACATACATTTTTACCTCCAGGCGACGGGAGCACATGAAATGCATAAAAAACGAGTAATTTTGTTACTGCTTGGTTTTTCACTGTACTGTTTTCAACAGCTCCTGGGGGTTTTCTATCACGATCTGCAAGAGGAAGCTGTGCTTTTGAAGGCCTTTGAGAAACTGAGGCGTTTTATTCTGAGGGTGGCGTGTTACAGCTGATTTTGATGACTTTGCGCCGCACACGGGGGCGTATACGTAACATTTTTTCTGGCTCGACATCTATGCATTTCCAGCGTTCTCCGCTGGCTGCTGAGTGGCCATTATAGGTTCTCTTGATGTAAAATAATGCATTCTATATTCAGGGACACAAGCCTCCAGGCGTGTGTACATACATTTTTACCTCCAGGCGACGAGAGCACATGAAATGCATAAAAACGAGTAATTTTGTTACTGCTTGGTTTTTCACTGTTCTGTTTTCAACAGCTCCTGGGTGTTTTCTATCACGTTCTGCAAGAGGAAGCTGTGCTTTTGAAGGCCTTTGAGAAACTGAAGCGTTTTATTCTAAGGATGGCGTGTTAGAGCAGATTGGGATGACTTTGCGCCACGCACGGGGGCGTATACGTAACATTTTTTTCTGGCTCGACATCGATGCATTTCCAGCGTCCTCCACTGGCTGCCGAGGGACCATTTTAGGTTCTCTTGATGGGGAATAACGCGATTTATATTGAGGGACACAAGCGTCCAGGTGTGTGTACATACATTTTTACCAGCGGGCGGGGAGAGCACACGAAATGCATAAAAAACGAGTAATTTTGTTACTGCTTGGTTTTTCACTGTTCTGTTTTCAACAGCTCCTGGGTGTTTTCTATCACGTTCTGCAAGAGGAAGCTGTGCTTTTGAAGGCCTTTGAGAAACTGAAGCATTTTATTCTAAGGATGGCGTGTTAGAGCAGATTTGGATGACTTTGCGCCGCGCACGGGGGCGTATACGTAACATTTTTTTTTTCTCGACATCGATGCATTTCCAGCGTCCTCCACTGGCTGCTGAGGGACCATTATAGGTTCTCTTGATGGGGAATAACGCGATTTATGTTGAGGGACACAAGCGTCCAAGTGTGTGTACATACATTTTTACCAGCAGGCGGGGAGAGCACACGAAATGCATAAAAAGCGAGTGATTATGTCACTGCTTGGTTTTTCACTGTTCTGTTTTGCACAGCTCCTGGGTGTTTTCTATCACGTTCTGCAAGAGGAAGCTGTGCTTTTGAAGGCCTTTGTGAAACTGAAGAGTTTTATTCTGAGGGTGGCGTGTTAGAGCTGATTTGGACGACTTTGCGAAGCACACGGGGGCGAATACGTAACATTTTTTCTGGCTCGACATCGATGCATTTCCAGCGTTCTCCACTGGCTGCTGAGTGGCCATTATAGGCTCTCTTGATAGGAAATAATGCATTCTATATTGAGGGACACAAGCGTCCAGACGTGTGTACATACGTTTTTACCAGCAGGCTAGGAAAACACACGAAATGCATAAAAAACGAGTAATTGTGTTACTGCTTGGTTTTTCACTGTACTGTTTTCAACAGCTCCTGGGTGTTTTCCTTCACGTTCTGCAAGAGGAAGCTGTGCTTTTGAAGGCCTTTGAGAAACTGAAAGGTTTTATTCTGAGGGTGGCGTGCTAGAGCCGATTTGGATGACTTTGCGCCGCACACGGGGGCGTATACGTAACATTTTTTTTTGGCTCGACATATAGACGTCTCCAGCATTCTCCACTGGCTGCTGAGGGGCCATTATATGTTCCCTTGATGGGGAATAACGCGATTTATATTGAGGGACACAAGCGTACAGGTGTGTGTACATACATTTTTACCAGCAGGCGGGGAGAGCACACGAAAAACGAGTAATTTTGTTACTGCTTGGTTTTTCACTGTTCTGTTTTCAACAGCTCCTGGGTGTTTTCTATCACGTTCTGCAAGAGGAAGCTGTGCTTTTGAAGGCATTTGAGAAACTGAAGCGTTTTATTCTGAGGGTGGCGTGTTAGAGCTGATTTGGATGACTTTGCGCCACACACGGGGGCGTATACGTAACTTTTTTTTCTGCCTCGACATCGGTGCATTTCCAGCGTTCTCCACTGGCTGCTGAGGGACCATTATAGGTTCTCTTGATGGGGAATAACGCGATTTGTATTGAGGGACACAAGCGTCCAGGTGTGTGTACACACATTTTTACCAGCAGGCGGGGAGAGCACACAAAATGCATAAAAACGAGTAATTTTGTTACTGCTTGGTTTTTCACTGTTCTGTTTTCAACAGCTCTTGGTTGTATTCTTTCACGTTCTGCAAGAGGAAGCTGCGCTTTTGAAGGCATTTGAGAAACTGAAGCGTTTTATTCAGAGGGTGGCGTGTTAGAGCTGATTCGGATGACTTTGCGCCGCACACGGGGGCGTATACGTAACATTTTCTTCTGGCTCGACATCGATGCATTTCCAGCGTTCTCCACTGGCTACTGAGGGGCCATTATAGGTTCTCTTGTTGGGGAATAACGCGATTTATATTGAGGGACACAAGCGTACAGGTGTGTACATACATTTTTACCAGCAGGCGGGGAGAGCACACGAAATGCATAAAAAACGAGTAATTTTGTTACTGCTTGGTCACTGTTCTGTTTTCAGCAGCTCCTGGGTGTTTTCTTTCACGTTCTGCAAGAGGAAGCTGTGCTTTTGAAGGCCGTTGAGAAACTGAAAGGTTTTATTCTGAGGGTGGCGTGTTAGAGTGGATTTGGATGACTTTGCGCCGCACACGGGGGCGTATACGTAACATTTTTTTCTGGCTCGACATCTATGCGTCTCCAGCATTCTCCACTGGCTGCTGAGTGGCCATTATAGGCTCTCTTGATAGGAAATAATGCATTCTATATTGAGGGACACAAGCGTCCAGACGTGTGTACATACATTTTTACCAGCAGGCGGGGAGAGCACACGAAATGCATAAAAACGAGTAATTTTGTTACTGCTTGGTTTTTCACTGTACTGGCTTCAACAGCTCCTGGGTGTTTTCTTTCACGTTCTGCAAGAGGAAGCTGTGCTTTTGAAGGCCGTTGAGAAACTGAAAGGTTTTATTCTGAGGGTGGCGTGTTAGAGCAGATTTGGATGACTTTGCGCCGCACACGGGGGCGTATACGTAACATTTTTTTCTGGCTCGACATCTATGCGTCTCCAGCATTCTCCACTGGCTGCTGAGTGGCCATTATAGGCTCTCTTGATAGGAAATAATGCATTCTATATTGAGGGACACAAGCGTCCAGACGTGTGTACATACATTTTTACCAGCAGGCGGGGAGAGCACACGAAATGCATAAAAACGAGTAATTTTGTTACTGCTTGGTTTTTCACTGTACTGGCTTCAACAGCTCCTGGGTGTTTTCTTTCACGTTCTGCAAGAGGAAGCTGTGCTTTTGAAGGCCGTTGAGAAACGGAAAGGTTTTATTCTGAGGGTGGCGTGTTTGAGCAGATTTGGATGACTTTGCGCCGCACACGGAGGCGTATACGTAACATTTTTTTCTGGCTCGACATCTATGCGTCTCCAGCATTCTCCACTGGCTGCTGAGTGGCCATAAGAGGCTCTCTTGATAGGAAATAATGCATTCTATATTGAGGGACACAAGCGTCCAGACGTGTGTACGCATATTTTTACCAGCAGGCGAGGAGATCACACGAAATGCAAAATAAACCAGTAATTTTGTTACTGCTTGGTTTTTCACTGTTTTGTTTTCAACAGCTCCTGGGTGTTTTCTTTCACGTTCTGCAAGAGGAAGCTGTGCTTTTGAGGGCCTTTGAGAAACTGAAGCGTGTTATTCTGAGGGTGGCGTGTTAGAGCTGATTTGGATGACTTTGCACCGCGCACGGGGGCGTATACGTAACATTTTTTTCTGGCTCGACATCTATGCGTTTCCAGCGTTCTCCACTGGCTGCTTAGTGGCCATTATAGGCTCTCTTGATAGCAAATAATGCATTCTATATTGAGGGACACAAGCGTCCAGACGTGTGTACATACATTTTTACCTCCAGGCGACGGGAGCACATGAAATGCATAAAAAACGTTTAATTATGTTACTGCTTGGTTTTTCACTGTTCTGTTTTCAACAGCTCTTGGGTGTATTCTTTCACGTTCTGCAAGAGGAAGCTGTGCTTTTGAAGGCCTTTGAGAAGCTGAAGCGTTTTATTCTAAGGATGGCGTGTTAGAGCAGATTTGGATGACTTTGCGCCGCGCACGGGGGCGTATCCGTAACATTTTTTTCTGGCTCGACATCGATGCGTTTCCAGCGTTCTCCACTGGCTGCTTAGTGGCCATTATAGGCTCTCTTGATAGCAAATAATGCATTCTATATTGAGGGACACAAGCGTCCAGGTGTGTGTACGCACATTTTTACCAGCAGGCGGGGAGAGCACACGAAATGCAAAATAAACCAGTAATTTTGTTACTGCTTGGTTTTTCACTGTTTTGTTTTCAACAGCTCCTGGGTGTTTTCTATCACGATCTGCAAGAGGAGGCTGTGCTTTTGAAGGCCTTTGAGAAACTGAAGCGTTTTATTCTGAGAGTGGCGTGTTAGAGCTGATTCGGATGACTTTGCGCCGCACACGGGGGCGTATACGTAACATTTTTTTCTGGCTCGACATCTATGCGTCTCCAGCATTCTCCACTGGCTGCTGAGTGGTCATTATAGGCTCTCTTGATAGGAAATAATGCATTCTATATTGAGGGACACAAACGTCCAGGTGTGTGTACGCACATTTTTACCAGCAGGCGGGGAGAGCACACGAAATGCAAAATAAACCAGTAGTTTTGTTACTGCTTGGTTTTTCACTGTTTTGTTTTCAACAGCTCCTGGGTGTTTTCTATCACGTTCTGCAAGAGGAGGCTGTGCTTTTGAAGGCCTTTGAGAAACTGAAGCGTTTTATTCAGAGGGTGGCGTGTTAGAGCTGATTCGGATGACTTTGCACCGCACACGGGGGCGTATACGTAACATTTTCTTCTGGCTCGACATCGATGCATTTCCAGCGTTCTCCACTGGCTACTGAGAGACCATTATAGGATCTCTTGATGGGGAATAACGCGATTTATATTGAGGGACACAAGAGTGCAGGTGTGTGTACATACATTTTTACCAGCAGGCAGGGAGAGCACACGAAATGCATAAAAAACGAGTAATTTTGTTACTGCTTGGTTTTTCACTGTTCTGTTTTCAACAGCTCCTGGGTGTTTTCTATCACGTTCTGCAAGAGGAAGCTGTGCTTTTGAAGGCCTTTGAGAAACTGAAGCGTTTTATTCTAAGGATGGCGTGTTAGAGCAGATTTGGATGACTTTGCGCCGCGCACGGGGGCGTATCCGTAACATTTTTTTCTGGCTCGACATCGATGCATTTCCAGCGTTCTCCACTGGCTGCTGAGGGACCATTATAGGTTCTCTTGATGGGGAATAACGCGATTTACATTGAGGGACACAAGCGTGCAGGTGTGTGTACATACATTTTTACCAGCAGGCGAGGAGAGCACACGAAATGCATAAAAAACGAGTAATTTTGTTACTGCTTGGTTTTTCACTGTTCTGTTTTCAACAGCTCCTGGGTGTTTTCTTTCACGATCTGCATGAGGAAGCTGTGCTTTTGAATGCCTTTGAGAAACTGAAGCGTTTTATTCTGAGGGTGGCGTGTTAGAGCTGATTTGGATGACTTTGTACCGCACACGGGGGCGTATACGTAACATTTTTTTCTGGCTCGACATCTATGCGTCTCCAGCATTCTCCACTGGCTGCTGAGTGACCATTATAGGCTCTCTTGATAGGAAATAATGCATTCTATATTGAGGGACACAAGCGTCCAGACGTGTGTACATACATTTTTACCAGCAGGCTAGGAAAGCACACGAAATGCATAAAAAACGAGTAATTGTGTTACTGCTTGGTTTTTCACTGTACTGTTTTCAACAGCTCCTGGGTGTTTTCCTTCACGTTCTGCAAGAGGAGGCTGTGCTTTTGAAGGCCTTTGAGAAACTGAAGCGTTTTATTCAGAGGGTGGCGTGTTAGAGCTGATTCGGATGACTTTGCGCCGCACACGGGGGCGTATACGTAACATTTTCTTCTGGCTCGACATCGATGCATTTCCAGCGTTCTCCACTGGCTACTGAGGGACCATTATAGGTTCTCTTGATGGGGATTAACGCGATTTATATTGAGGGACACAAGCGTACAGGTGTGTGTACATACATTTTTACCAGCAGGCGGGGAGAGCACACGAAATGCATAAGAAACGAGTAATTTTGTTACTGCTTGGTTTTTCACTGTTCTGTTTTCAACAGCTCCTGGGTGTTTTCTTTCACGATCTGCATGAGGAAGCTGTGCTTTTGAATGCCTTTGAGAAACTGAAGCGTTTTATTCTGAGGGTGGCGTGTTAGAGCTGATTTGGATGACTTTGTACCGCACACGGGGGCGTATACGTAACTTTTTTTTCTGGCTCGACATCGATGCATTTCCAGCGTTCTCCACTGGCTGCTGAGTGGCCATTATTACTGCTTGGTTTTTCACTGTTCTGTTTTCAACAGCTCCTGGGTGTTTTCTATCACGTTCTGCAAGAGGAAGCTGTGCTTTTGAAGGCCTTTGAGAAACTGAAGCGTTTTATTCTAAGGATGGCGTGTTAGAGCAGATTTGGATGACTTTGCGCCGCGCACGGGGGCGTATCCGTAACATTTTTTTCTGGCTCGACATCGATGCATTTCCAGCGTTCTCCACTGGCTGCTGAGGGACCATTATAGGTTCTCTTGATGGGGAATAACGCGATTTACATTGAGGGACACAAGCGTACAGGTGTGTGTACATACATTTTTACCAGCAGGCGAGGAGAGCACACGAAATGCATAAAAAACGAGTAATTTTGTTACTGCTTGGTTTTTCACTGTTCTGTTTTCAACAGCTCCTGGGTGTTTTCTTTCACGATCTGCATGAGGAAGCTGTGCTTTTGAATGCCTTTGAGAAACTGAAGCGTTTTATTCTGAGGGTGGCGTGTTAGAGCTGATTTGGATGACTTTGTACCGCACACGGGGGCGTATACGTAACTTTTTTTTCTGGCTCGACATCGATGCATTTCCAGCGTTCTCCACTGGCTGCTGAGTGGCCATTATAGGCTCTCTTGATAGGAAATAATACATTCTATATTGAGGGACACAAGCGTCCAGACGTGTGTTCATACGTTTTTACCAGCAGGCTAGGAAAACACACGAAATGCATAAAAAACGAGTAATTGTGTTACTGCTTGGTTTTTCACTGTACTGTTTTCAGCAGCTCCTGGGTGTTTTCCTTCACGTTCTGCAAGAGGAAGCTGTGCTTTTGAAGGCCGTTGAGAAACTGAAAGGTTTCATTCAGAGGGTGGCGTGTTAGAGCAGATTTGGATGACTTTGTGCCGCACACGGGGGCGTATACGTAACATTTTTTTCTGGCTCGACATCTATGCGTCTCCAGCATTCTCCACTGGCTGCTGAGTGACCATTATAGGCTCTCTTGATAGGAAATAATGCATTCTATATTGAGGGACACAAGCGTCCAGACGTCTGTACATACATTTTTACCAGCAGGCTAGGAAAGCACACGAAATGCATAAAAAACGAGTAACTGTGTTACTGCTTGGTTTTTCACTGTACTGTTTTCAACAGCTCCTGGGTGTTTTCTTTCACGTTCTGCAAGAGGAGGCTGTGCTTTTGAAGGCCTTTGAGAAACTGAAGCGTTTTATTCTGAGAGTGGCGTGTTAGAGCTGATTCGGATGACTTTGCGCCGCACACGGGGGCGTATACGTAACATTTTCTTCTGGCTCGACATCGACGCATTTCCAGCGTTCTCCACTGGCTACTGAGGGACCATTATAGGTTCTCTTGATGGGGATTAACGCGATTTATATTGAGGGACACAAGCGTACAGGTGTGTGTACATACATTTTTACCAGCAGGCGGGGAGAGCACACGAAATGCATAAAAAACGAGTAATTTTGTTACTGCTTGGTTTTTCACTGTTCTGTTTTCAACAGCTCCTGGGTGTTTTCTATGACGTTCTGCAAGAGGAAGCTGAGCTTTTGAAGGCCTTTGAGAAACCGAAGCGTTTTATTCTGAGGGTGGCGTGTTAGAGCTGATTTGGATGACTTTGTACCGCACACGGGGGCGTATACGTAACTTTTTTTTCTGGCTCGACATCGATGCATTTCCAGCGTTCTCCACTGGCTGCTGAGGGACCATTATAGGTTCTCTTGATGGGGAATAACGCGATTTACATTGAGGGACACAAGCGTACAGGTGTGTGTACATACATTTTTACCAGCAGGCGAGGAGAGCACACGAAATGCATAAAAAACGAGTAATTTTGTTACTGCTTGGCTTTTCACTGTTCTGTTTTCAACAGCTCCTGGGTGTTTTCTATCACGTTCTGCAAGAGGAAGCTGTGCTTTTGAAGGCCTTTGAAAAACTGAAGCGTTTTATTCTAAGGATGGCGTTCTAGAGCAGATTTGGATGACTTTGCGCCGCGCACGGGGGCGTATCCGTAACATTTTTTTCTGGCTCGACATCGATGCATTTCCAGCGTTCTCCACTGGCTGCTGAGGAACCATTATAGGTTCTCTTGATGGGGATTAACGCGATTTACATTGAGGGACACAAGCGTACAGGTTTGTGTACATACATTTTTACCAGCAGGCGAGGAGAGCACACGAAATGCATAAAAAACGAGTAATTTTGTTACTGCTTGGTTTTTCACTGTTCTGTTTTCAACAGCTCCTGGGTGTTTTCTTTCACGATCTGCATGAGGAAGCTGTGCTTTTGAAGGCCTTTGAGAAACTGAAGCGTTTTATTCAGAGGGTGGCGTGTTAGAGCTGATTCGGATGACTTTGCACCGCACACGGGGGCGTATACGTAACATTTTCTTCTGGCTCGACATCGATGCATTTCCAGCATTCTCCACTGGCTACTGAGAGACCATTATAGGATCTCTTGATGGGGAATAACGCGATTTATATTGAGGGACACAAGAGTACAGGTGTGTGTACATACATTTTTACCAGCAGGCGGGGAGAGCACACGAAATGCATAAAAAACGAGTAATTTTGTTACTGCTTGGTTTTTCACTGTACTGTTTTCAGCAGCTCCTGGGTGTTTTCATTCACGTTCTGCAAGAGGAAGCTGTGCTTTTGAAGGCCGTTGAGAAACTGAAAGGTTTCATTCAGAGGGTGGCGTGTTAGAGCAGATTTGGATGACTTTGTGCCGCACACGGGGGCGTATACGTAACATTTTTTTCTGGCTCGACATCTATGCGTCTCCAGCATTCTCCACTGGCTGCTGAGTGACCATTATAGGCTCTCTTGATAGGAAATAATGCATTCTATATTGAGGGACACAAGCGTCCAGACGTGTGTACATACATTTTTACCAGCAGGCTAGGAAAGCACACGAAATGCATAAAAAACGAGTAATTGTGTTACTGCTTGGTTTTTCACTGTACTGTTTTCAACAGCTCCTGGGTGTTTTCCTTCACGTTCTGCAAGAGGAGGCTGAGCTTTTGAAGGCCTTTGAGAAACTGAAGCGTTTTATTCAGAGGGTGGCGTGTTAGAGCTGATTCGGATGACTTTGCGCCGCACACGGGGGCGTATACGTAACATTTTCTTCTGGCTCCACATCGATGCATTTCCAGCGTTCTCCACTGGCTACTGAGGGACCATTATAGGTTCTCTTGATGGGGATTAACGCGATTTATATTGAGGGACACAAGCGTACAGGTGTGTGTACATACATTTTTACCAGCAGGCGGGGAGAGCACACGAAATGCATAAAAGACGAGTAATTTTGTTACTGCCTGGTTTTTCACTGTTCTGTTTTCAACAGCTCCTGGGTGTTTTCATTCACGTTCTGCAAGAGGAAGCTGTGCTTTTGAAGGCCGTTGAGAAACTGAAGCGTTTTATTCTGAGGGTGGCGTGTTAGAGCTGATTTGGATGACTTTGCGCCACACACGGGGGCGTATACGTAACTTTTTTTTCTGGCTCGACATCGGTGCATTTCCAGCGTTCTCCACTGGCTGCTGAGGGACCATTATAGGTTCTCTTGATGGGGAATAACGCGATTTGTATTGGGGGACACAAGCGTCCAGGTGTGTGTACACACATTTTTACCAGCAGGCGGGGAGAGCACACAAAATCCATAAAAACGAGTAATTTTGTTACTGCTTGGTTTTTCACTGTACTGTTTTCAACAGCTCCTGGGTGTTTTCTTTCACGTTCTGCAAGAGGAAGCTGTGCTTTTGAAGGCCTTTGAGAAACTGAAGGTTTTATTCTGAGGGTGGTGTGCTAGAGCCGATTTAGATGACCTTGCGCCGCACACGGAGGCGTATACGTAACATTTTTTTCTGGCTCGACATCTATGCGTCTCCAGCATTCTCCACTGGCTGCTGAGTGGCCATTATAGGCTCTCTTGATAGGAAATAATGCATTCTATATTGAGGGACACAAGCGTCCAGACGTGTGTACGCACATTTTTACCAGCAGGCGAGGAGAGCACACGAAATGCAAAATAAACCAGTAATTTTGTTACTGCTTGGTTTTTCACTGTTTTGTTTTCAACAGCTCCTGGGTGTTTTCTTTCACGTTCTGCAAAAGGAAGCTGTGATTTTGAAGGCCTTTAAGAAACTGAAGCGTTTTATTCTGAGGGTGGCGTGTTAGACCTGATTTGGATGACTTTGCACCGCGCACGGGGGCGTATACGTAACATTTTTTTCTGGCTCGACATCTATGCGTTTCCAGCGTTACCCACTGGCTGCTGAGTGGCCATTATAGGCTCTCTTGATAGGAAATAATGCATTCTATATTGAGGGACACAAGCGTCCAGACGTGTGTACACACATTTTTACCAGCAGGCGAGGAAAGCACACGAAATGCATAAAAACGAGTAATTTTGTTACTGCTTGGTTTTTCACTGTACTGGTTTCAACAGCTCCTGGGTGTTTTCTTTCACGTTCTGCAAGAGGAAGCTGTGCTTTTGAAGGCCGTTGAGAAACTGAAAGGTTTTAATCTGAGGGTGGCGTGTTAGAGCAGATTTGGATGACTTTGCGCCGCACACGGGGGCGTATACGTAACATTTTTTCTGGCTCGACATCTATGCGTCTCCAGCATTCTCCACTGGCTGCTGAGTGGCCATTATAGGCTCTCTTGATAGGAAATAATGCATTCTATATTGAGGGACACAAGTGTCCAGACGTGTGTACATACATTTTTACCAGCAGGCGGGGAGAGCACACGAAATGCATAAAAACGAGTAATTTTGTATACTGCTTGGTTTTTCACTGTACTGGCTTCAACAGCTCCTGGGTGTTTTCTTTCACGTTCTGCAAGAGGAAGCTGTGCTTTTGAAGGCCGTTGAGAAACTGAAAGGTTTTATTCTGAGGGTGGCGGGTTTGAGCAGATTTGGATGACTTTGCGCCGCACACGGAGGCGTATACGTAACATTTTTTTCTGGCTCGACATCTATGCGTCTCCAGCATTCTCCACTGGCTGCTGAGTGGCCATAAGAGGCTCTCTTGATAGCAAATAATGCATTCTATATTGAGGGACACAAGCGTCCAGGTGTGTGTACACACATTTTTACCAGCAGGCGGGGAGAGCACACGAAATGCAAAATAAACCAGTAATTTTGTTACTGCTTGGTTTTTCACTGTTTTGTTTTCAACAGCTCCTGGGTGTTTCCTATCACGTTCTGCAAGAGGAGGCTGTGCTTTTGAAGGCCTTTGAGAAACTGATGCGTTTTATTCAGAGGGTAGCGTGTTAGAGCTGATTCGGATGACTTTGCACCGCACACGGGGGCGTATACGTAACATTTTCTTCTGGCTCGACATCGATGCATTTCCAGCGTTCTCCACTGGCTACTGAGAGACCATTATAGGATCTCTTGATGGGGAATAACGCGATTTATATTGAGGGACACAAGAGTACAGGTGTGTGTACATACATTTTTACCAGCAGGCGGGGAGAGCACACGAAATGCAAAAAAAACCAGTAATTTTGTTACTGCTTGGCTTTTCACTGTTCTGTTTTCAACAGCTCCTGGGTGTTTTCTTTCACGATCTGCATGAGGAAGCTGTGCTTTTGAATGCCTTTGAGAAACTGAAGCGTTTTATTCTGAGGGTGGCGTGTTAGAGCTGATTTGGATGACTTTGTACCGCACACGGGGGCGTATACGTAACTTTTTTTTCTGGCTCGACATCGATGCATTTCCAGCGTTCTCCACTGGCTGCTTAGTGGCCATTATAGGCTCTCTTGATAGCAAATAATGCATTCTATATTGAGGGACACAAGCGTCCAGGTGTGTGTACACACATTTTTACCAGCAGGCGGGGAGAGCACACGAAATGCAAAATAAACCAGTAATTTTGTTACTGCTTGGTTTTTCACTGTTTTGTTTTCAACAGCTCCTGGGTGTTTTCTATCACGTTCTGCAAGAGGAGGCTGTGCTTTTGAAGGCCTTTGAGAAACTGAAGCGTTTTATTCAGAGGGTGGCGTGTTAGAGCTGATTCGGATGACTTTGCACCGCACACGGGGGCGTATACGTAACATTTTCTTCTGGCTCGACATCGATGCATTTCCAGCGTTCTCCACTGGCTACTGAGAGACCATTATAGGATCTCTTGATGGGGACTAACGCGATTTATATTGAGGGACACAAGAGTACAGGTGTGTGTACATACATTTTTACCAGCAGGCGGGGAGAGCACACGAAATGCATAAAAAACGAGTAATTTTGTTACTGCTTGGCTTTTCACTGTTCTGTTTTCAACAGCTCCTGGGTGTTTTCTTTCACGATCTGCATGAGGAAACTGTGCTTTTGAATGCCTTTGAGAAACTGAAGCGTTTTATTCTGAGGGTGGCGTGTTAGAGCTGATTTGGATGACTTTGTACCACACACGGGGGCGTATACGTAACTTTTTTTTCTGGCTCGACATCGATGCATTTCCAGCGTTCTCCACTGGCTGCTGAGGGACCATTATAGGTTCTCTTGATGGGGAATAACGCGATTTACATTGAGGGACACAAGCGTACAGGTGTGTGTACATACATTTTTACCAGCAGGCGAGGAGAGCACACGAAATGCATAAAAAACGAGTAATTTTGTTACTGCTTGGTTTTTCACTGTTCTGTTTTCAACAGCTCCTGGGTGTTTTCTTTCACGATCTGCATGAGGAAGCTGTGCTTTTGAATGCCTTTGAGAAACTGAAGCGTTTTATTCTGAGGGTGGCGTGTTAGAGCTGATTTGGATGACTTTGTACCGCACACGGGGGCGTATACGTAACTTTTTTTTCTGGCTCGACATCGATGCATTTCCAGCGTTCTCCACTGGCTGCTGAGTGGCCATTATAGGCTCTCTTGATAGGAAATAATACATTCTATATTGAGGGACACAAGCGTCCAGACGTGTGTTCATACGTTTTTACCAGCAGGCTAGGAAATACACGAAATGCATAAAAAACGAGTAATTGTGTTACTGCTTGGTTTTTCACTGTACTGTTTTCAGCAGCTCCTGGGTGTTTTCCTTCACGTTCTGCAAGAGGAAGCTGTGCTTTTGAAGGCCGTTGAGAAACTGAAAGGTTTCATTCAGAGGGTGGCGTGTTAGAGCAGATTTGGATGACTTTGTGCCGCACACGGGGGCGTATACGTAACATTTTTTTCTGGCTCGACATCTATGCGTCTCCAGCATTCTCCACTGGCTGCTGAGTGACCATTATAGGCTCTCTTGATAGGAAATAATGCATTCTATATTGAGGGACACAAGCGTCCAGACGTGTGTACATACATTTTTACCAGCAGGCTAGGAAAGCACACGAAATGCATAAAAAACGAGTAATTGTGTTACTGCTTGGTTTTTCACTGTACTGTTTTCAACAGCTCCTGGGTGTTTTCCTTCACGTTCTGCAAGAGGAGGCTGTGCTTTTGAAGGCCTTTGAGAAACTGAAGCGTTTTATTCAGAGGGTGGCGTGTTAGAGCTGATTCGGATGACTTTGCGCCGCACACAGGGGCGTATACGTAACATCTTCTTCTGGCTCGACATCGATGCATTTCCAGCGTTCTCCACTGGCTACTGAAGGACCATTATAGGTTCTCTTGATGGGGATTAACGCGATTTATATTGAGGGACACAAGCGTACAGGTGTGTGTACATACATTTTTACCAGCAGGCGGGGAGAGCACACGAAATGCATAAAAAACGAGTAATTTTGTTACTGCTTGGTTTTTCACTGTTCTGTTTTCAACAGCTCCTGGGTGTTTTCTATCACGTTCTGCAAGAGGAAGCTGTGCTTTTGAAGGCCTTTGAGAAACTGAAGCGTTTTATTCTGAGGGTGGCGTGTTAGAGCTGATTTGGATGACTTTGCGCCACACACGGGGGCGTATACGTAACTTTTTTTTCTGGCTCGACATCGGTGCATTTCCAGCGTTCTCCACTGACTGCTGAGGGACCATTATAGGTTCTCTTGATGTGGAATAACGCGATTTGTATTGAGGGACACAAGCGTCCAGGTGTGTGTTCACACATTTTTACCAGCAGGCGGTGAGAGCACACAAAATCCATAAAAACGAGTAATTTTGTTACTGCTTGGTTTTTCACTGTACTGTTTTCAACAGCTCCTGGGTGTTTTCTTTCACATTCTGCAAGAGGAAGCTGTGCTTTTGAAGGCCTTTGAGAAACTGAAGGTTTTATTCTGTGGGTGGTGTGCTAGAGCCGATTTGGATGACTTTGCGCCGCACACGGAGGCGTATACGTAACATTTTTTTCTGGCTCGACATCTATGCGTCTCCAGCATTCTCCACTGGCTGCTGAGTGGCCATTATAGGCTCTCTTGATAGGAAATAATGCATTCTATAATGAGGGACACAAGCGTCCAGACGTGTGTACGCACATTTTTACCAGCAGGCGAGGAGAGCACACGAAATGCAAAATAAACCAGTAATTTTGTTACTGCTTGGTTTTTCACTGTTTTGTTTTCAACAGCTCCTGGGTGTTTTCTTTCACGTTCTGCAAAAGGAAGCTGTGATTTTGAAGGCCTTTAAGAAACTGAAGCGTTTTATTCTGAGGTTGGCGTGTTAGACCTGATTTGGATGACTTTGCACCGCGCACGGGGGCGTATACGTAACATTTTTTTCTGGCTCGACATCTATGCGTTTCCAGCGTTCTCCACTGGCTGCTTAGTGGCCATTATAGGCTCTCTTGATAGCAAATAATGCATTCTATATTGAAGGACACATGCGTCCAGACGTGTGTACGCACATTTTCACCAGCAGGCGAGGAGAGCACACGAAATGCAAAATAAACCAGTAATTTTGTTACTGCTTGGTTTTTCACTGTTTTGTTTTCAACAGCTCCTGGGTGTTTTCTATCACGTTCTGCAAGAGGAAGCTGTGCTTTTGAAGGCCTTTGAGAAACTGAAGCGTTTTATTCTAAGGATGGCGTGTTAGAGCAGATTTGGATGACTTTGCGCCGCGCACGGGGGCGTATCCGTAACATTTTTTTCTGGCTCGACATCGATGCATTTCCAGCGTTCTCCACTGGCTGCTGAGGGACCATTATAGGTTCTCTTGATGGGGAATAACGCGATTTACATTGAGGGACACAAGCGTACAGGTGTGTGTACATACATTTTTACCAGCAGGCGAGGAGAGCACACGAAATGCATAAAAAACGAGTAATTTTGTTACTGCTTGGTTTTTCACTGTTCTGTTTTCAACAGCTCCTGGGTGTTTTCTTTCACGATCTGCATTAGGAAGCTGTGCTTTTGAATGCCTTTGAGAAACTGAAGCGCTTTATTCTGAGGGTGGCGTGTTAGAGCTGATTTGGATGACATTGCACCGCACACGGGGGCGTATACGTAACTTTTTTTTCTGGCTCGACATCGATGCATTTCCAGCGTTCTCCACTGGCTGCTGAGTGGCCATTATAGGCTCTCTTGATAGGAAATAATACATTCTATATTGAGGGACACAAGCGTCCAGACGTGTGTTCATACGTTTTTACCAGCAGGCTAGGAAAACACACGAAATGCATAAAAAACGAGTAATTGTGTTACTGCTTGGTTTTTCACTGTTCTGTTTTCAACAGCTCCTGGGTGTTTTCTTTCACGATCTGCATGAGGAAGCTGTGCTTTTGAAGGCCTTTGAGAAACTGAAGCGTTTTATTCAGAGGGTGGCGTGTTAGAGCTGATTCGGATGACTTTGCACCGCACACGGGGGCGTATACGTAACATTTTCTTCTGGCTCGACATCGATGCATTTCCAGCGTTCTCCACTGGCTACTGAGAGACCATTATAGGATCTCTTGATGGGGAATAACGCGATTTATATTGAGGGACACAAGAGTACAGGTGTGTGTACATACATTTTTACCAGCAGGCGGGGAGAGCACACGAAATGCATAAAAAACGAGTAATTTTGTTACTGCTTGGTTTTTCACTGTACTGTTTTCAGCAGCTCCTGGGTGTTTTCATTCACGTTCTGCAAGAGGAAGCTGTGCTTTTGAAGGCCGTTGAGAAACTGAAAGGTTTCATTCAGAGGGTGGCGTGTTAGAGCAGATTTGGATGACTTTGTGCCGCACACGGGGGCGTATACGTAACATTTTTTTCTGGCTCGACATCTATGCGTCTCCAGCATTCTCCACTGGCTGCTGAGTGGCCATTATAGGCTCTCTTGATAGGAAATAATACATTCTATATTGAGGGACACAAGCGTCCAGACGTGTGTTCATACGTTTTTACCAGCAGGCTAGGAAAACACACGAAATGCATAAAAAACGAGTAATTTTGTTACATGAGGAAGCTGTGCTTTTGAAGGCCTTTGAGAAATTGAAGCGTTTTATTCTGAGGGTGGCGTGTTAGAGCTGATTTGGATGACTTTGCGCCACACACGGGGGCGTATACGTAACTTTTTTTTCTGGCTCGACATCGGTGCATTTCCAGCGTTCTCCACTGACTGCTGAGGGACCATTATAGGTTCTCTTGATGGGGAATAACGCGATTTGTATTGAGGGACACAAGCGTCCAGGTGTGTGTACACACATTTTTACCAGCAGGCGGGGAGAGCACACAAAATCCATAAAAACGAGTAATTTTGTTACTGCTTGGTTTTTCACTGTTCTGTTTTCAGCAGCTCCTGGGTGTTTTCTTTCACGTTCTGCAAGAGGAAGCTGTGCTTTTGAAGGCCGTTGAGAAACTGAAAGGTTTTATTCTGAGGGTGGCGTGTTAGAGCAGATTTGGATGACTTTGCGCCGCACACGGGGGCGTATACGTAACATTTTTTTCTGGCTCGACATCTTTGCGTCTCCAGCATTCTCCACTGGCTGCTGAGTGGCCATTATAGGCTCTCTTGATAGGACATAATGCATTCTATATTGAGGGACACAAGCGTCCAGACGTGTGTACATACATTTTAACCAGCAGGCGAGGAAAGCACACGAAATGCATAAAAAACGAGTAATTTTGTTACTGCTTGGTTTTTCACTGTACTGTTTTCAGCAGCTCCTGGGTGTTTTCATTCACGTTCTGCAAGAGGAAGCTGTGCTTTTGAAGGCCTTTGAGAAACTGAAGCGTTTTATTCAGAGGGTGGCGTGTTAGAGCTGATTCGGATGACTTTGCGCCGCACACGGGGGCGTATACGTAACATTTTCTTCTGGCTCGACATCGATGCATTTCCAGCGTTCTCCACTGGCTACTGAGGGACCATTATAGGTTCTCTTGATGGGGATTCACGCGATTTATATTGAGGGATACAAGCGTACAGGTGTGTGTACATACATTTTTACCAGCAGGCGGGGAGAGCACACGAAATGCATAAAAAACGAGTAATTTTGTTACTGCTTGGTTTTTCACTGTTCTGTTTTCAACAGCTCCTGGGTGTTTTCTTTCACGATCTGCATGAGGAAGCTGTGCTTTTGAATGCCTTTGAGAAACTGAAGCGCTTTATTCTGAGGGTGGCGTGTTAGAGCTGATTTGGATGACTTTGTACCGCACACGGGGGCGTATACGTAACTTTTTTTTCTGGCTCGACATCGATGCATTTCCAGCGTTCTCCACTGGCTGCTGAGTGGCCATTATAGGCTCTCTTGATAGGAAATAATACATTCTATATTGAGGGACACAAGCGTCCAGACGTGTGTTCATACGTTTTTACCAGCAGGCTAGGAAAACACACGAAATGCATAAAAAACGAGTAATTGTGTTACTGCTTGGTTTTTCACTGTACTGTTTTCAGCAGCTCCTGGGTGTTTTCCTTCACGTTCTGCAAGAGGAAGCTGTGCTTTTGAAGGCCGTTGAGAAACTGAAAGGTTTCATTCAGAGGGTGGCGTGTTAGAGCAGATTTGGATGACTTTGTGCCGCACACGGGGGCGTATACGTAACATTTTTTTCTGGCTCGACATCTATGCGTCTCCAGCATTCTCCACTGGCTGCTGAGTGGCCATTATAGGCTCTCTTGATAGGAAATAATGCATTCTATATTGAGGGACACAAGCGTCCAGACGTGTGTACATACATTTTTACCAGCAGGCTAGGAAAGCACACGAAATGCATAAAAAACGAGTAATTGTGTTACTGCTTGGTTTTTCACTGTACTGTTTTCAACAGCTCCTGGGTGTTTTCCTTCACGTTCTGCAAGAGGAGGCTGTGCTTTTGAAGGCCTTTGAGAAACTGAAGCGTTTTATTCAGAGGGTGGCGTGTTAGAGCTGATTCGGATGACTTTGCGCCGCACACGGGGGCGTATACGTAACATTTTCTTCTGGCTCGACATCGATGCATTTCCAGCGTTCTCCACTGGCTACTGAGGGGCCATTATAGGTTCTCTTGTTGGGGAATAACGCGATTTATATTGAGGGACACAAGCGTACAGGTGTGTGTACATACATTTTTACCAGCAGGCGGGGAGAGCACACGAAATGCATAAAAAACGAGTAATTTTGTTACTGCTTGGTTTTTCACTGTTCTGTTTTCAACAGCTCCTGGGTGTTTTCTTTCACGATCTGCATGAGGAAGCTGTGCTTTTGAAGGCCTTTGAGAAACTGAAGGTTTTATTCTGTGGGTGGTGTGCTAGAGCCGATTTGGATGACTTTGCGCCGCACACGGAGGCGTATACGTAACATTTTTTTCTGGCTCGACATCTATGCGTCTCCAGCATTCTCCACTGGCTGCTGAGTGGCCATTATAGGCTCTCTTGATAGGAAATAATGCATTCTATAATGAGGGACACAAGCGTCCAGACGTGTGTACGCACATTTTTACCAGCAGGCGAGGAGAGCACACGAAATGCAAAATAAACCAGTAATTTTGTTACTGCTTGGTTTTTCACTGTTTTGTTTTCAACAGCTCCTGGGTGTTTTCTTTCACGTTCTGCAAAAGGAAGCTGTGATTTTGAAGGCCTTTAAGAAACTGAAGCGTTTTATTCTGAGGTTGGCGTGTTAGACCTGATTTGGATGACTTTGCACCGCGCACGGGGGCGTATACGTAACATTTTTTTCTGGCTCGACATCTATGCGTTTCCAGCGTTCTCCACTGGCTGCTTAGTGGCCATTATAGGCTCTCTTGATAGCAAATAATGCATTCTATATTGAAGGACACATGCGTCCAGACGTGTGTACGCACATTTTCACCAGCAGGCGAGGAGAGCACACGAAATGCAAAATAAACCAGTAATTTTGTTACTGCTTGGTTTTTCACTGTTTTGTTTTCAACAGCTCCTGGGTGTTTTCTATCACGTTCTGCAAGAGGAAGCTGTGCTTTTGAAGGCCTTTGAGAAACTGAAGCGTTTTATTCTAAGGATGGCGTGTTAGAGCAGATTTGGATGACTTTGCGCCGCGCACGGGGGCGTATCCGTAACATTTTTTTCTGGCTCGACATCGATGCATTTCCAGCGTTCTCCACTGGCTGCTGAGGGACCATTATAGGTTCTCTTGATGGGGAATAACGCGATTTACATTGAGGGACACAAGCGTACAGGTGTGTGTACATACATTTTTACCAGCAGGCGAGGAGAGCACACGAAATGCATAAAAAACGAGTAATTTTGTTACTGCTTGGTTTTTCACTGTTCTGTTTTCAACAGCTCCTGGGTGTTTTCTTTCACGATCTGCATTAGGAAGCTGTGCTTTTGAATGCCTTTGAGAAACTGAAGCGCTTTATTCTGAGGGTGGCGTGTTAGAGCTGATTTGGATGACTTTGCACCGCACACGGGGGCGTATACGTAACTTTTTTTTCTGGCTCGACATCGATGCATTTCCAGCGTTCTCCACTGGCTGCTGAGTGGCCATTATAGGCTCTCTTGATAGGAAATAATACATTCTATATTGAGGGACACAAGCGTCCAGACGTGTGTTCATACGTTTTTACCAGCAGGCTAGGAAAACACACGAAATGCATAAAAAACGAGTAATTGTGTTACTGCTTGGTTTTTCACTGTTCTGTTTTCAACAGCTCCTGGGTGTTTTCTTTCACGATCTGCATGAGGAAGCTGTGCTTTTGAAGGCCTTTGAGAAACTGAAGCGTTTTATTCAGAGGGTGGCGTGTTAGAGCTGATTCGGATGACTTTGCACCGCACACGGGGGCGTATACGTAACATTTTCTTCTGGCTCGACATCGATGCATTTCCAGCGTTCTCCACTGGCTACTGAGAGACCATTATAGGATCTCTTGATGGGGAATAACGCGATTTATATTGAGGGACACAAGAGTACAGGTGTGTGTACATACATTTTTACCAGCAGGCGGGGAGAGCACACGAAATGCATAAAAAACGAGTAATTTTGTTACTGATTGGTTTTACACTGTTCTGTTTTCAACAGCTCCTGGGTGTTTTCTTTCACGTTCTGCAAGGGGAAACTGTGCTTTTGAAGGCCGTTGAGAAACTGAAAGGTTTCATTCAGAGGGTGGCGTGTTAGAGCAGATTTGGATGACTTTGTGCCGCACACGGGGGCGTATACGTAACATTTTTTTCTGGCTCGACATCTATGCGTCTCCAGCATTCTCCACTGGCTGCTGAGTGGCCATTATAGGCTCTCTTGATAGGAAATAATACATTCTATATTGAGGGACACAAGCGTCCAGACGTGTGTTCATACGTTTTTACCAGCAGGCTAGGAAAACACACGAAATGCATAAAAAACGAGTAATTTTGTTACTGCTTGGTTTTTCACTGTTCTGTTTTCAACAGCTCCTGGGTGTTTTCTTTCACGATCTGCATGAGGAAGCTGTGCTTTTGAAGGCCTTTGAGAAATTGAAGCGTTTTATTCTGAGGGTGGCGTGTTAGAGCTGATTTGGATGACTTTGTGCCGCACACGGGGGCGTATACGTAACATTTTTTTCTGGCTCGACATCTATGCGTCTCCAGCATTCTCCACTGGCTGCTGAGTGGCCATTATAGGCTCTCTTGATAGGAAATAATGCATTCTATATTGAGGGACACAAGCGTCCAGACGTGTGTACATACATTTTTACCAGCAGGCTAGGAAAGCACACGAAATGCATAAAAAACGAGTAATTGTGTTACTGCTTGGTTTTTCACTGTACTGTTTTCAACAGCTCCTGGGTGTTTTCCTTCACGTTCTGCAAGAGGAGGCTGTGCTTTTGAAGGCCTTTGAGAAACTGAAGCGTTTTATTCAGAGGGTGGCGTGTTAGAGCTGATTCGGATGACTTTGCGCCGCACACGGGGGCGTATACGTAACATTTTCTTCTGGCTCGACATCGATGCATTTCCAGCGTTCTCCACTGGCTACTGAGGGGCCATTATAGGTTCTCTTGTTGGGGAATAACGCGATTTATATTGAGGGACACAAGCGTACAGGTGTGTGTACATACATTTTTACCAGCAGGCGGGGAGAGCACACGAAATGCATAAAAAACGAGTAATTTTGTTACTGCTTGGTCACTGTTCTGTTTTCAGCAGCTCCTGGGTGTTTTCTTTCACGTTCTGCAAGAGGAAGCTGTGCTTTTGAAGGCCGTTGAGAAACTGAAAGGTTTTATTCTGAGGGTGGCGTGTTAGAGCAGATTTGGATGACTTTGCGCCGCACACGGGGGCGTATACGTAACATTTTTTTCTGGCTCGACATCTTTGCGTCTCCAGCATTCTCCACTGGCTGCTGAGTGGCCATTATAGGCTCTCTTGATAGGACATAATGCATTCTATATTGAGGGACACAAGCGTCCAGACGTGCGTACATACATTTTTACCAGCAGGCGAGGAAAGCACACGAAATGCATAAAAAACGAGTAATTTTGTTACTGCTTGGTTTTTCACTGTACTGTTTTCAACAGCTCCTGGGTGTTTTCCTTCACGTTCTGCAAGAGGAAGCTGTGCTTTTGAAGGCCGTTGAGAAACTGAAAGGTTTCATTCAGAGGGTGGCGTGTTAGAGCAGATTTGGATGACTTTGTGCCGCACACGGGGGCGTATACGTAACATTTTTTTCTGGCTCGACATCTATGCGTCTCCAGCATTCTTCACTGGCTGCTGAGTGGCCATTATAGGCTCTCTTGATAGGAAATAATGCATTCTATATTGAGGGACACAAGCGTCCAGACGTGTGTACATACATTTTTACCAGCAGGCTAGGAAAGCACACGAAATGCATAAAAAACGAGTAATTGTGTTACTGCTTGGTTTTTCACTGTACTGTTTTCAACAGCTCCTGGGTGTTTTCCTTCACGTTCTGCAAGAGGAGGCTGTGCTTTTGAAGGCCTTTGAGAAACTGAAGCGTTTTATTCAGAGGGTGGCGTGTTAGAGCTGATTCGGATGACCTTGCGCCACACACGGGGGCGTATACGTAACTTTTTTTTCTGGCTCGACATCGGTGCATTTCCAGCGTTCTCCACTGGCTGCTGAGGGAACATTATAGGTTCTCTTGATGGGGAAAAACGCGATTTGTATTGAGGGACACAAGCGTCCAGGTGTGTGTACACACATTTTTACCAGCAGGCGGGGAGAGCACACAAAATCCATAAAAACGAGTAATTTTGTTACTGCTTGGTTTTTCACTGTTCTGTTTTCAGCAGCTCCTGGGTGTTTTCTTTCACGTTCTGCAAGAGGAAGCTGTGCTTTTGAAGGCCGTTGAGAAACTGAAAGGTTTTATTCTGAGGGTGGCGTGTTAGAGCAGATTTGGATGACTTTGCGCCGCACACGGGGGCGTATACGTAACATTTTTTTCTGGCTCGACATCTATGCGTCTCCAGTATTCTCCACTGGCTGCTGAGTGGCCATTATAGGCTCTCTTGATAGGAAATAATGCATTCTATATTGAGGGACACAAGCGTCCAGACGTGCGTACATACATTTTTACCAGCAGGCGAGGAAAGCACACGAAATGCATAAAAAACGAGTAATTTTGTTACTGCTTGGTTTTTCACTGTTCTGTTTTCAGCAGCTCCTGGGTGTTTTCTTTCACGTTCTGCAAGAGGAAGCTGTGCTTTTGAAGGCCTTTGAGAAACTGAAAGGTTTTATTCTGGGGGTGGCGTGCTAGAGCCGATTTGGATTACTTTGCGCCGCACACGGAGGCGTATACGTAACATTTTTTTCTGGCTCGACATCTATGCGTGTCCAGCATTCTCCACTGGCTGCTGAGTGGCCATTATAGGCTCTCTTGATAGGAAATAATGCATTCTATATTGAGGGACACAAGCGTCCAGACGTGTGTACGCACATTTTTACCAGCAGGCGAGGAGAGCACACGAAATGCAAAATAAACCAGTAATTTTGTTACTGCTTGGTTTTTCACTGTTTTGTTTTCAATAGCTCCTGGGTGTTTTCTTTCACGTTCTGCAAGAGGAAGCTGTGATTTTGAAGGCCTTTGAGAAACTGAAGCGTTTTATTCTGAGGGTGGCGTGTTAGAGCTGATTTGGATGACTTTGCACCGCGCACGGGGGCGTATACGTAACATTTTTTTCTGGCTCGACATCTATGCGTTTCCAGCGTCCTCCACTGGCTGCTTAGTGTCCATTATAGGCTCTCTTGATAGCAAATAATGCATTCTATATTGAGGGACACAAGCGTCCAGGTGTGTGTACACACATTTTTACCAGGAGGCGGGGAGAGCACACGAAATGCATAAAAAACGAGTAATTGTGTTACTGCTTGGTTTTTCACTGTACTGTTTTCAGCAGCTCCTGGGTGTTTTCTTTCACGTTCTGCAAGAGGAAGCTGTGATTTTGAAGGCCTTTGAGAAACTGAAGCGTTTTATTCTGAGGGTGGCGTGCTAGAGCCGATTTGGATGACTTTGCGCCGCACACGGAGGCGTATACGTAACATTTTTTTCTGGCTCGACATCTATGCGTCTCCAGCATTCTCCACTGGCTGCTTAGTGGCCATTATAGGCTCTCTTGATAGCAAATAATGCATTCTATATTGAGGGACACAAGCGTCCAGGTGTGTACACACATTTTTACCAGCAGGCGGGGAGAGCACACGAAATGCAAAATAAACCAGTAATTTTGTTACTGCTTGGTTTTTCACTGTTTTGTTTTCAATAGCTCCTGGGTGTTTTCTTTCACGTTCTGCAAGAGGAAGCTGTGATTTTGAAGGCCTTTGAGAAACTGAAGCGTTTTATTCTGAGGGTGGCGTGCTAGAGCCGATTTGGATGACTTTGCGCTGCACACGGAGGCGTATACGTAACATTTTTTTCTGGCTCGACATCTATGCGTCTCCAGCATTCTCCACTGGCTGCTGAGTGGCCATTATACGCTCTCTTGATAGGAAATAATGCATTCTATATTGAGGGACACAAGCGTCCAGACGTGTGAACATACATTTTTACTTCCAGGCTACGAGAGCACATGAAATGCATAAAAAACGAGTGATTTTGTTATTGCTTTTTTTTCACTGTTCTGTTTTCAACAGCTCCTGGGTGTTTTCTTTCACGTTCTGCAAAGAGGAAGCTGTGCTTTTGATGGCCTTTGAGAAACTGAAGCGTTTTATTCTGAGGGTGGCGTGTTAGAGCTGATTTGGATGACTTTGCGCCACACACGGGGGCGCATACGTAACTTTTTTTTCTGGCTCGACATCGGTGCATTTCCAGCGTTCTCCACTGGCTGCTGAGTGGCCATTATAGGTTCTCTTGATGTAAAATAATGCATTCTATATTCAGGGACACAAGCGTCCAGGCGTGTGTACATACATTTTTACTTCCAGGCTACGAGAGCACATGAAATGCATAAAAAACGAGTAATTTTGTTACTGCTTGGTTTTTCACTGTTCTGTTTTCAACAGCTCCTGGGGGTTTTCTATCACGTTCTGCAAGAGGAAGCAGTGCTTTTGAGGGCCTTTGAGAAATTGAAGCGTTTTATTCTGAGGGTGGCGTGTTACAGCTGATTTTGATGACTTTGCGCCGCACACGGGGGCGTATACGTAACATTTTTTCTGGCTCGACATCTATGCATTTCCAGCGTTCTCCGCTGGCTGCTGAGTGGCCATTATAGGTTCTCTTGATGTAAAATAATGCATTCTATATTCAGGGACACAAGCGTCCAGGCGTGTGTACATACATTTTTACCTCCAGGCGACGAGAGCACATGAAATGCATAAAAAACGAGTAATTTTGTTACTGCTTGGTTTTTCACTGTTCTGTTTTCAACAGCTCCTGGGTGTTTTCTATCACGTTCTGCAAGAGGAAGCTGTGCTTTTGAAGGCCTTTGAGAAACTGAAGCGTTTTATTCTAAGGATGGCGTGTTAGAGCAGATTTGGATGACTTTGCGCCGCGCACGGGGGCGTATACGTAACATTTTTTTCTTTCTCGACATCGATGCATTTCCAGCGTCCTCCACTGGCTGCTGAGGGACCATTATAGGTTCTCTTGATGGGGAATAACGCGATTTATATTGAGGGACACAAGCGTCCAAGTGTGTGTACATACATTTTTACCAGCGGGCGGGGAGAGCACACGAAATGCATAAAAAACGAGTAATTTTGTTACTGCTTGGTTTTTCACTGTACTGTTTTCAGCAGCTCCTGGGTGTTTTCATTCACGTTCTGCAAGAGGAAGCTGTGCTTTTGAAGGCCGTTGAGAAACTGAAAGGTTTCATTCAGAGGGTGGCGTGTTAGAGCAGATTTGGATGACTTTGTGCCGCACACGGGGGCGTATACGTAACATTTTCTTCTGGCTCGACATCGATGCATTTCCAGCGTTCTCCACTGGCTACTGAGAGACCATTATAGGATCTCTTGATGGGGAATAACGCGATTTATATTGAGGGACACAAGAGTACAGGTGTGTGTACATACATTTTTACCAGCAGGCGGGGAGAGCACACGAAATGCATAAAAAACGAGTAATTTTGTTACTGCTTGGTTTTTCACTGTACTGTTTTCAGCAGCTCCTGGGTGTTTTCATTCACGTTCTGCAAGAGGAAGCTGTGCTTTTGAAGGCCGTTGAGAAACTGAAAGGTTTCATTCAGAGGGTGGCGTGTTAGAGCAGATTTGGATGACTTTGTGCCGCACACGGGGGCGTATACGTAACATTTTTTTCTGGCTCGACATCTATGCGTCTCCAGCATTCTCCACTGGCTGCTGAGTGGCCATTATAGGCTCTCTTGATAGGAAATAATACATTCTATATTGAGGGACACAAGCGTCCAGACGTGTGTTCATACGTTTTTACCAGCAGGCTAGGAAAACACACGAAATGCATAAAAAACGAGTAATTTTGTTACTGCTTGGTTTTTCACTGTTCTGTTTTCAACAGCTCCTGGGTGTTTTCTTTCACGATCTGCATGAGGAAGCTGTGCTTTTGAAGGCCTTTGAGAAATTGAAGCGTTTTATTCTGAGGGTGGCGTGTTAGAGCTGATTTGGATGACTTTGTGCCGCACACGGGGGCGTATACGTAACATTTTTTTCTGGCTCGACATCTATGCGTCTCCAGCATTCTCCACTGGCTGCTGAGTGGCCATTATAGGCTCTCTTGATAGGAAATAATGCATTCTATATTGAGGGACACAAGCGTCCAGACGTGTGTACATACATTTTTACCAGCAGGCTAGGAAAGCACACGAAATGCATAAAAAACGAGTAATTGTGTTACTGCTTGGTTTTTCACTGTACTGTTTTCAACAGCTCCTGGGTGTTTTCCTTCACGTTCTGCAAGAGGAGGCTGTGCTTTTGAAGGCCTTTGAGAAACTGAAGCGTTTTATTCAGAGGGTGGCGTGTTAGAGCTGATTCGGATGACTTTGCGCCGCACACGGGGGCGTATACGTAACATTTTCTTCTGGCTCGACATCGATGCATTTCCAGCGTTCTCCACTGGCTACTGAGGGGCCATTATAGGTTCTCTTGTTGGGGAATAACGCGATTTATATTGAGGGACACAAGCGTACAGGTGTGTGTACATACATTTTTACCAGCAGGCGGGGAGAGCACACGAAATGCATAAAAAACGAGTAATTTTGTTACTGCTTGGTCACTGTTCTGTTTTCAGCAGCTCCTGGGTGTTTTCTTTCACGTTCTGCAAGAGGAAGCTGTGCTTTTGAAGGCCGTTGAGAAACTGAAAGGTTTTATTCTGAGGGTGGCGTGTTAGAGCAGATTTGGATGACTTTGCGCCGCACACGGGGGCGTATACGTAACATTTTTTTCTGGCTCGACATCTTTGCGTCTCCAGCATTCTCCACTGGCTGCTGAGTGGCCATTATAGGCTCTCTTGATAGGACATAATGCATTCTATATTGAGGGACACAAGCGTCCAGACGTGCGTACATACATTTTTACCAGCAGGCGAGGAAAGCACACGAAATGCATAAAAAACGAGTAATTTTGTTACTGCTTGGTTTTTCACTGTACTGTTTTCAACAGCTCCTGGGTGTTTTCCTTCACGTTCTGCAAGAGGAAGCTGTGCTTTTGAAGGCCGTTGAGAAACTGAAAGGTTTCATTCAGAGGGTGGCGTGTTAGAGCAGATTTGGATGACTTTGTGCCGCACACGGGGGCGTATACGTAACATTTTTTTCTGGCTCGACATCTATGCGTCTCCAGCATTCTTCACTGGCTGCTGAGTGGCCATTATAGGCTCTCTTGATAGGAAATAATGCATTCTATATTGAGGGACACAAGCGTCCAGACGTGTGTACATACATTTTTACCAGCAGGCTAGGAAAGCACACGAAATGCATAAAAAACGAGTAATTGTGTTACTGCTTGGTTTTTCACTGTACTGTTTTCAACAGCTCCTGGGTGTTTTCCTTCACGTTCTGCAAGAGGAGGCTGTGCTTTTGAAGGCCTTTGAGAAACTGAAGCGTTTTATTCAGAGGGTGGCGTGTTAGAGCTGATTCGGATGACCTTGCGCCACACACGGGGGCGTATACGTAACTTTTTTTTCTGGCTCGACATCGGTGCATTTCCAGCGTTCTCCACTGGCTGCTGAGGGAACATTATAGGTTCTCTTGATGGGGAAAAACGCGATTTGTATTGAGGGACACAAGCGTCCAGGTGTGTGTACACACATTTTTACCAGCAGGCGGGGAGAGCACACAAAATCCATAAAAACGAGTAATTTTGTTACTGCTTGGTTTTTCACTGTTCTGTTTTCAGCAGCTCCTGGGTGTTTTCTTTCACGTTCTGCAAGAGGAAGCTGTGCTTTTGAAGGCCGTTGAGAAACTGAAAGGTTTTATTCTGAGGGTGGCGTGTTAGAGCAGATTTGGATGACTTTGCGCCGCACACGGGGGCGTATACGTAACATTTTTTTCTGGCTCGACATCTATGCGTCTCCAGTATTCTCCACTGGCTGCTGAGTGGCCATTATAGGCTCTCTTGATAGGAAATAATGCATTCTATATTGAGGGACACAAGCGTCCAGACGTGCGTACATACATTTTTACCAGCAGGCGAGGAAAGCACACGAAATGCATAAAAAACGAGTAATTTTGTTACTGCTTGGTTTTTCACTGTTCTGTTTTCAGCAGCTCCTGGGTGTTTTCTTTCACGTTCTGCAAGAGGAAGCTGTGCTTTTGAAGGCCTTTGAGAAACTGAAAGGTTTTATTCTGGGGGTGGCGTGCTAGAGCCGATTTGGATTACTTTGCGCCGCACACGGAGGCGTATACGTAACATTTTTTTCTGGCTCGACATCTATGCGTGTCCAGCATTCTCCACTGGCTGCTGAGTGGCCATTATAGGCTCTCTTGATAGGAAATAATGCATTCTATATTGAGGGACACAAGCGTCCAGACGTGTGTACGCACATTTTTACCAGCAGGCGAGGAGAGCACACGAAATGCAAAATAAACCAGTAATTTTGTTACTGCTTGGTTTTTCACTGTTTTGTTTTCAATAGCTCCTGGGTGTTTTCTTTCACGTTCTGCAAGAGGAAGCTGTGATTTTGAAGGCCTTTGAGAAACTGAAGCGTTTTATTCTGAGGGTGGCGTGTTAGAGCTGATTTGGATGACTTTGCACCGCGCACGGGGGCGTATACGTAACATTTTTTTCTGGCTCGACATCTATGCGTTTCCAGCGTCCTCCACTGGCTGCTTAGTGTCCATTATAGGCTCTCTTGATAGCAAATAATGCATTCTATATTGAGGGACACAAGCGTCCAGGTGTGTGTACACACATTTTTACCAGGAGGCGGGGAGAGCACACGAAATGCATAAAAAACGAGTAATTGTGTTACTGCTTGGTTTTTCACTGTACTGTTTTCAGCAGCTCCTGGGTGTTTTCTTTCACGTTCTGCAAGAGGAAGCTGTGATTTTGAAGGCCTTTGAGAAACTGAAGCGTTTTATTCTGAGGGTGGCGTGCTAGAGCCGATTTGGATGACTTTGCGCCGCACACGGAGGCGTATACGTAACATTTTTTTCTGGCTCGACATCTATGCGTCTCCAGCATTCTCCACTGGCTGCTTAGTGGCCATTATAGGCTCTCTTGATAGCAAATAATGCATTCTATATTGAGGGACACAAGCGTCCAGGTGTGTACACACATTTTTACCAGCAGGCGGGGAGAGCACACGAAATGCAAAATAAACCAGTAATTTTGTTACTGCTTGGTTTTTCACTGTTTTGTTTTCAATAGCTCCTGGGTGTTTTCTTTCACGTTCTGCAAGAGGAAGCTGTGATTTTGAAGGCCTTTGAGAAACTGAAGCGTTTTATTCTGAGGGTGGCGTGCTAGAGCCGATTTGGATGACTTTGCGCTGCACACGGAGGCGTATACGTAACATTTTTTTCTGGCTCGACATCTATGCGTCTCCAGCATTCTCCACTGGCTGCTGAGTGGCCATTATACGCTCTCTTGATAGGAAATAATGCATTCTATATTGAGGGACACAAGCGTCCAGACGTGTGAACATACATTTTTACTTCCAGGCTACGAGAGCACATGAAATGCATAAAAAACGAGTGATTTTGTTATTGCTTTTTTTTCACTGTTCTGTTTTCAACAGCTCCTGGGTGTTTTCTTTCACGTTCTGCAAAGAGGAAGCTGTGCTTTTGATGGCCTTTGAGAAACTGAAGCGTTTTATTCTGAGGGTGGCGTGTTAGAGCTGATTTGGATGACTTTGCGCCACACACGGGGGCGCATACGTAACTTTTTTTTCTGGCTCGACATCGGTGCATTTCCAGCGTTCTCCACTGGCTGCTGAGTGGCCATTATAGGTTCTCTTGATGTAAAATAATGCATTCTATATTCAGGGACACAAGCGTCCAGGCGTGTGTACATACATTTTTACTTCCAGGCTACGAGAGCACATGAAATGCATAAAAAACGAGTAATTTTGTTACTGCTTGGTTTTTCACTGTTCTGTTTTCAACAGCTCCTGGGGGTTTTCTATCACGTTCTGCAAGAGGAAGCAGTGCTTTTGAGGGCCTTTGAGAAATTGAAGCGTTTTATTCTGAGGGTGGCGTGTTACAGCTGATTTTGATGACTTTGCGCCGCACACGGGGGCGTATACGTAACATTTTTTCTGGCTCGACATCTATGCATTTCCAGCGTTCTCCGCTGGCTGCTGAGTGGCCATTATAGGTTCTCTTGATGTAAAATAATGCATTCTATATTCAGGGACACAAGCGTCCAGGCGTGTGTACATACATTTTTACCTCCAGGCGACGAGAGCACATGAAATGCATAAAAAACGAGTAATTTTGTTACTGCTTGGTTTTTCACTGTTCTGTTTTCAACAGCTCCTGGGTGTTTTCTATCACGTTCTGCAAGAGGAAGCTGTGCTTTTGAAGGCCTTTGAGAAACTGAAGCGTTTTATTCTAAGGATGGCGTGTTAGAGCAGATTTGGATGACTTTGCGCCGCGCACGGGGGCGTATACGTAACATTTTTTTCTTTCTCGACATCGATGCATTTCCAGCGTCCTCCACTGGCTGCTGAGGGACCATTATAGGTTCTCTTGATGGGGAATAACGCGATTTATATTGAGGGACACAAGCGTCCAAGTGTGTGTACATACATTTTTACCAGCGGGCGGGGAGAGCACACGAAATGCATAAAAAACGAGTGATTATGTTACTGCTTGGTTTTTCACTGTTCTGTTTTGCACAGCTCCTGGGTATTTTCTATCACGTTCTGCAAGAGGAAGCTGTGCTTTTGAAGGCCTTTGTGAAACTGAAGCGTTTTATTCTGAGGGTGGCGTGTTAGAGCTGGTTTGGATGACTTTGCGAAGCACACGGGGGCGAATTCGTAACATTTTTTCCGGCTCGACATCGATGCATTTCCAGCGTCCTCCACTGGCTGCTGAGGGACCATTATAGGTTCTCTTGATGGGGAATAACGCGATTTATATTGAGAGCACAAGCGTCCAGGTGTGAGTACATATATTTTTACCAGCGGGCGGGGAGAGCACGCGAAATGCATAAAAAACGAGTAAATTTCTTACTGCTTGGTTTTTCACTGTTCTGTTTTCAACAGCTCCTGGGTGTTTTCTTTCACGTTCTGCAAGAGGAAGCTGTGCTTTTGAAGGCCTTTGAGAAACTGAAACGTTTTATTCTGAGAGTGGCGTGTTAAAGCAGATTTGGATGACTTTGCGTCGCACACGGGGGCGTATACGTAACTTTTTTTTCTGGCTCGACATCGATGCGTTTCCAGCATTCTCCACTGGCTACTGAGTGACCATTATAGGCTCTCTTGATGGCAAATTACGTATTTCATACTGAGGGTCACAAGCGTCCAGGTGTGTGTACATACATTTTAACCAGCAGGCGGGTAGAGCACACGAATTGCATAAGAAACGAGTAAGTTTATTACTGCTTGGTTTTTCACTGTTCTGTTTTCAACAGCTCCTGGGTGTTCTCTTTCACGTTCTGCAAGAGGAAGCTGTGCTTTTGAAGGCCTTTGAGAAACTGGAAGGTTTTATTCTGAGGGTGGCGTGCTAGAGCCGATTTGGATGACTTTGCGCCGCACACGGGGGCGTATACGTAACATTTTTTTCTGGCTCGACATCTATGCGTCTCCAGCATTCTCCAACGGCTGCTGAGTGGCCATTATAGGCTCTCTTGATAGGAAATAATGCATTCTATATTGAGGGACACAAGCGTCCAGACGTTTGTACATACATTTTTACCAGCAGGCGAGGAAAGCACACGAAATGCATAAAAAACGAGTAATTTTGTTACTGCTTGGTTTTTCACTGTACTGTTTTCAACAGCTTCTGGGTGTTTTCTTTCATGGTCTGCAAGAGGAAGCTGCGCTTTTGAAGGCCTTTGAGAAACTGAAGCGCTTTATTCTAAGGATGGCGTGTTAGAGCAGATTTGGATGACTTTGCGCCGCACACGGGGGCGTATACGAAAAATTTTGTCTGGCTCGACATTTATGCGTCTCCAGCATTCTCCACTGGCTGCTGAGTGGCCATTATAGGCTCTCTTGATAGGAAATAATGCATTCTATATTGAGGGACACAAGCGTCCAGACGTGTGTACATACTTTTTTACCAGCAGGCGAGGAAAGCACACGAAATGCATAAAAAACGAGTAATTTTGTTACTGCTTGGTTTTTCACTGTACTGTTTTCAACAGCTCCTGGGTGTTTTCTTTCACGTTCTGCAAGAGGAAGCTGTGCTTTTGAAGGCCTTTGAGAAACTGAAGCGTTTTATTCTGAGGGTGGCGTGTTAGAGCTGATTTGGATGACTTTCCGCCACATACGGGGGCGTATACGTAACTTTTTTTTCTGGCTCGACATCGGTGCATTTCCAGCGTTCTCCACTGGCTGCTGAGTGGCCATTATAGGTTCTCTTGATGTAAAATAATGCATTCTATATTCAGGGACACAAGCGTCCAGGCGTGTGTACATACATTCTTACCTCCAGGCGACGAGAGCACATGAAATGCATAAAAAACGAGTAATTTTGTTACTGCTTGGTTTTTCACTGTTCTGTTTTCAACAGCTCCTGGGGGTTTTCTATCACGATCTGCAAGAGGAAGCTTTGCTTTTGAAGGCCTTTGAGAAACTGAAGCGTTTTATTCTGAGGGTGACGTGTTACAGCTGATTTTGATGACTTTGCGCCGCACACGGGGGCGTATACGTAACATTTTTTCCGGCTCGACATCTATGCATTTCCAGCGTTCTCGGCTGGCTGCTGAGTGGCCATTATAGGTTCTCTTGATGTAAAATAATGCATTCTATATTCAGGGACACAAGCGTCCAGGCCTGTGTACATACATTTTTACCTCCAGGCGACGAGAGCACATGAAATGCATAAAAACGAGTAATTCTGTTACTGCTTGGTTTTTCAGTGTTCTGTTTTCAACAGCGCCTGGGTGTTTTCTATCACGTTCTGCAAGAGGAAGCTGTGCTTTTGAAGGCCTTTGAGAAACTGAAGCGTTTTATTCTAAGGATGGCGTGTTAGAGCAGATTGGGATGACTTTGCGCCACGCACGGGGGCGTATACGTAACAATTTTTTCTGGCTCGACATCGATGCATTTCCAGCGTCCTCCACTGGCTGCCGAGGGACCATTTTAGGTTCTCTTGATGGGGAATAACGCGATTTATATTGAGGGACACAAGCGTCCAGGTGTGTGTACATACATTTTTACCAGCGGGCGGGGAGAGCACACGAAATGCATCAAAAACAAGTAATTTTGTTACTGCTTGGTTTTTCACTGTACTGTTTTCAATAGCTCCTGGGTGTTTTCCTCAACGTTCTGCAAGAGGAAGCTGTGCTTTTGAAGGCCTTTGAGAAACTGAAGGTTTTATTCTGAGGGTGGCGTGCTAGAGCCGATTTGGATGACTTTGCGCCGCACACGGAGGCGTATACGTAACATTTTTTTCTGGCTCGACATCTATGCGTCTCCAGCATTCTCCACTGGCTGCTGAGTGGCCATTATAGGCTCTCTTGATAGGAAATAATGCATTCTATATTGAGGGACACAAGCGTCCAGACGTGTGTACGCACATTTTTACCAGCAGGCGAGGAGAGCACACGAAATGCAAAATAAACCAGTAATTTTGTTACTGCTTGGTTTTTCACTGTTTTGTTTTCAACAGCTCGTGGGTGTTTCCTTTCACGTTCTGCAAAAGGAAGCTGTGATTTTGAAGGCCTTTAAGAAACTGAAGCGTTTTATTCTGAGGGTGGCGTGTTAGAGCTGATTTGGACGACTTTGCACCGCGCACGGGGGCGTATACGTAACATTTTTTTCTGGCTCGACATCTATGCGTTTCCAGCGTTCTCCACTGGCTGCTTAGTGGCCATTATAGGCTCTCTTGATAGCAAATAATGCATTCTATATTGAGGGACACAAGCGTCCAGACGTGTGTACGCACATTTTTACCAGCAGGCGAGGAGAGCACACGAAATGCATAAAAAACGAGTAATTGTGTTACTGCTTGGTTTTTCACTGTACAATTTTCAACAGCTCCTGGGTGTATTCTTTCACGTTCTGCAAGAGGAAGCTGCGCTTTTGAAGGCATTTGAGAAACTGAAGCGTTTTATTCAGAGGGTGGCGTGTTAGAGCTGATTCGGATGACTTTGCGCCGCACACGGGGGCGTATACGTAACATTTTCTTCTGGCTCGACATCGATGCATTTCCAGCGTTCTCCACTGGCTACTGAGGGGCCATTATAGGTTCTCTTGTTGGGGAATAACGCGATTTATATTGAGGGACACAAGCGTACAGGTGTGTGTACATACATTTTTACCAGCAGGCGGGGAGAGCACACGAAATGCATAAAAAACGAGTAATTTTGTTACTGCTTGGTCACTGTTCTGTTTTCAGCAGCTCCTGGGTGTTTTCTTTCACGTTCTGCAAGAGGAAGCTGTGCTTTTGAAGGCCGTTGAGAAACTGAAAGGTTTTATTCTGAGGGTGGCGTGTTAGAGCAGATTTGGATGACTTTGCGCCGCACACGGGGGCGTATACGTAACATTTTTTTCTGGCTCGACATCTATGCGTCTCCAGCATTCTCCACTGGCTGCTGAGTGGCCATTATAGGCTCTCTTGATAGGAAATAATGCATTCTATATTGAGGGACACAAGCGTCCAGACGTGTGTACATACATTTTTACCAGCAGGCGGGGAGAGCACACGAAATGCATAAAAACGAGTAATTTTGTTACTGCTTGGTTTTTCACTGTACTGGTTTCAACAGCTCCTGGGTGTTCTCTTTCACGTTCTGCAAGAGGAAGCTGTGCTTTTGAAGGCCGTTGAGAAACTGAAAGGTTTTATTCTGAGGGTGGCGTGTTTGAGCAGATTTGGATGACTTTGCGCCGCACACGGAGGCGTATACGTAACTTTTTTTTCTGGCTCGACATCTATGCGTCTCCAGCATTCTCCACTGGCTGCTGAGTGGCCATAAGAGGCTCTCTTGATAGGAAATAATGCATTCTATATTGAGGGACACAAGCGTCCAGACGTGTGTACGCATATTTTTACCAGCAGGCGAGGAGATCACACGAAATGCAAAATAAACCAGTAATTTTGTTACTGCTTGGTTTTTCACTGTTTTGTTTTCAACAGCTCCTGGGTGTTTTCTTTCACGTTCTGCAAGAGGAAGCTGTGCTTATGAAGGCCTTTGAGAAACTGAAGCGTTTTATTCTGAGGGTGGCGTGTTAGAGCTGATTTGGATGACTTTGCACCGCGCACGGGGGCGTATACGTAACATTTTTTTCTGGCTCGACATCTATGCGTTTCCAGCGTTCTCCACTGGCTGCTTAGTGGCCATTATAGGCTCTCTTGATAGCAAATAATGCATTCTATATTGAGGGACACAAGCGTCCAGACGTGTGTACATACATTTTTACCTCCAGGCGACGGGAGCACATGAAATGCATAAAAAACCTTTAATTTTGTTACTGCTTGGTTTTTCACTGTTCTGTTTTCAACAGCTCTTGGGTGTATTCTTTCACGTTCTGCAAGAGGAAGCTGCGCTTTTGAAGGCCTTTGAGAAACTGAAACGTTTTATTCTGAGGGTGGCGTGTTAGAGCAGATTTGGATGACTTTGTGCCGCACACGGGGGCGTATACGTAACATTTTTTTCTGGCTCGACATCTATGCGTCTCCAGCATTCTCCACTGGCTGCTGGGTGGCCATTATAGGCTCTCTTGATAGGAAATAATGCATTCTATATTGAGGGACACAAGCGTCCAGACGTGTGTACATACATTTTTACCAGCAGGCTAGGAAAGCACACGAAATGCATAAAAAACGAGTAATTGTGTTACTGCTTGGTTTTTCACTGTACTATTTTCAACAGCTCCTGGGTGTTTTCCTTCACGTTCTGCAAGAGGAGGCTGTGCTTTTGAAGGCCTTTGAGAAACTGAAGCGTTTTATTCAGAGGGTGGTGTGTTAGAGCCGATTCGGATGACTTTGCGCCGCACACGGGGGCGTATACGTAACATTTTCTTCTGGCTCGACATCGATGCATTTCCAGCGTTCTCCACTGGCTACTGAGGGACCATTATAGGTTCTCTTGATGGGGATTAACGCGATTTATATTGAGGGACACAAGCGTACAGGTGTGTGTACATACATTTTTACCAGCAGGCGGGGAGAGCACACGAAATGCATAAAAAACGAGTAATTTTGTTACTGCTTGGTTTTTCACTGTTCTGTTTTCAACAGCTCCTGGGTGTTTTCTATCACGTTCTGCAAGAGGAAGCTGTGCTTTTGAAGGCCTTTGAGAAACTGAAGCGTTTTATTCTGAGGGTGGCGTGTTAGAGCTGATTTGGATGACTTTGCGCCGCACACGGAGGTGTATACGTAACATTTTTTTCTGGCTCGACATCTATGCGTCTCCAGCATTCTCCACTGGCTGCTGAGTGGCCATAAAAGGCTCTCTTGATAGGAAATAATGCATTCTATATTGAGGGACACAAGCGTCCAGACGTGTGTACATACATTTTTACCTCCAGGCGACGGGAGCACATGAAATGCATAAAAAACCTTTAATTTTGTTACTGCTTGGTTTTTCACTGTTCTGTTTTCAACAGCTCTTGGGTGTATTCTTTCACGTTCTGCAAGAGGAAGCTGCGCTTTTGAAGGCCTTTGAGAAACTGAAACGTTTTATTCTGAGGGTGGCGTGTTAGAGCAGATTTGGATGACTTTGCGCCGCACACGGGGGCGTATACGTAACATTTTTTTCTGGCTCGACATCTATGCGTTTCCAGCGTTCTCCACTGGCTGCTTAGTGGCCATTATAGGCTCTCTTGATAGCAAATAATGCATTCTATATTGAGGGACACAAGCGTCCAGGTGTGTGTACACACATTTTTACCAGCAGGCGGGGAGAGCACACGAAATGCAAAATAAACCAGTAATTTTGTTACTGCTTGGTTTTTCACTGTTTTGTTTTCAACAGCTCCTGGGTGTTTTCTATCACGTTCTGCAAGAGGAGGCTGTGCTTTTGAAGGCCTTTGAGAAACTGAAGGTTTTATTCTGAGGGTGGCGTGCTAGAGCCGATTTGGATGACTTTGCGCCGCACACGGAGGCGTATACGTAACATTTTTTTCTGGCTCGACATCTATGCGTCTCCAGCATTCTCCACTGGCTGCTGAGTGGCCATTATAGGCTCTCTTGATAGGAAATAATGCATTCTATATTGAGGGACACAAGCGTCCAGACGTGTGTACGCACATTTTTACCAGCAGGCGAGGAGAGCACACGAAATGCAAAATAAACCAGTAATTTTGTTACTGCTTGGTTTTTCACTGTTTTGTTTTCAACAGCTCCTGGGTGTTTTCTTTCAGGTTCTGCAAAAGGAAGCTGTGATTTTGAAGGCCTTTAAGAAACTGAAGCGTTTTATTCTGAGGGTGGCGTGTTAGAGCTGATTTGGATGACTTTGCACCGCGCACGGGGGCGTATACGTAACATTTCTTTCTGGCTCGACATCTATGCGTTTCCAGCGTTCTCCAGTGGCTGCTTAGTGGCCATTATAGGCTCTCTTGATAGCAAATAATGCATTCTATATTGAGGGACACAAGCGTCCAGACGTGTGTACGCACATTTTTACCAGCAGGCGAGGAGAGCACACGAAATGCAAAATAAACCAGTAATTTTGTTACTGCTTGGTTTTTCACTGTTTTGTTTTCAACAGCTCCTGGGTGTTTTCTATCACGTTCTGCAAGAGGAAGCTGTGCTTTTGAAGGCCTTTGAGAAACTGAAGCGTTTTATTCTAAGGATGGCGTGTTAGAGCAGATTTGGATGACTTTGCGCCGCGCACGGGGGCGTATCCCTAACATTTTTTTCTGGCTCGACATCGATGCATTTCCAGCGTTCTCCACTGGCTGCTGAGGGACCATTATAGGTTCTCTTGATGGGGAATAACGCGATTTACATTGAGGGACACAAGCGTACAGGTGTGTGTACATACATTTTTACCAGCAGGCGGGGAGAGCACACAAAATCCATAAAAACGAGTAATTTTGTTACTGCTTGGTTTTTCACTGTTCTGTTTTCAGCAGCTCTTGGGTGTATTCTTTCACGTTCTGCAAGAGGAAGCTGTGCTTTTGAAGGCCGTTGAGAAACTGAAAGGTTTTATTCTGAGGGTGGCGTGTTAGAGCAGATTTGGATGACTTTGCGCCGCACACGGGGGCGTATGCGTAACATTTTTTTCTGGCTCGACATCCTTGCGTCTCCAGCATTCTCCACTGGCTGCTGAGTGGCCATTATAGGCTCTCTTGATAGGACATAATGCATTCTATATTGAGGGACACAAGCGTCCAGACGTGTGTACATACATTTTTACCAGCAGGCGAGGAAAGAACACGAAATGCATACAAATCGAGTAATTTTGTTACTGCTTGGTTTTTCACTGTACTGTTTTCAACAGCTCCTGGGTGTTTTCCTTCACGTTCTGCAAGAGGAAGCTGTGCTTTTGAAGGCCGTTGAGAAACTGAAAGGTTTCATTCAGAGGGTGGCGTGTTAGAGCAGATTTGGATGACTTTGTGCCGCACACGGGGGCGTATACGTAACATTTTTTTCTGGCTCGACATCTATGCGTCTCCAGCATTCTCCACTGGCTGCTGAGTGGCCATTATAGGCTCTCTTGATAGGAAATAATGCATTCTATATTGAGGGGCACAAGCGTCCAGACGTGTGTACATACATTTTTACCAGCAGGCTAGGAAAGCACACGAAATGCATAAAAAACGAGTAATTGTGTTACTGCTTTGTTTTTCACTGTACTGTTTTCAACAGCTCCTGGGTGTTCTCCTTCACGTTCTGCAAGAGGAGGCTGTGCTTTTGAAGGCCTTTGAGAAACTGAAGCGTTTTATTCAGAGGGTGGCGTGTTAGAGCTGATTCGGATGACTTTGCGCCGTACACGGGGGCGTATACGTAACATTTTCCTCTGGCTCGACATCGATGCATTTCCAGCGTTCTCCACTGGCTACTGAGGGACCATTATAGGTTCTCTTGATGGGGATTAACGCGATTTATATTGAGGGACACAAGCGTACAGGTGTGTGTACATACATTTTTACCGGCAGGCGGGGAGAGCACACGAAATGCATAAAAAACGAGTAATTTTGTTACTGCTTGGTTTTTCACTGTTCTGTTTTCAACAGCTCCTGGGTGTTTTCTATCACGTTCTGCAAGAGGAAGCTGTGCTTTTGAAGGCCTTTGAGAAACTGAAGCGTTTTATTCTGAGGGTGGCGTGTTAGAGCTGTTTTTGATGACTTTGCGCCACACACGGGGGCGTATACGTAACTTTTTTTTCTGGCTCGACATCGGTGCATTTCCAGCGTTCTCCACTGGCTGATGAGGGACCATTATAGGTTCTCTTGATGGGGAACAACGCGATTTGTATTGAGGGACACAAGCGTCCAGGTGTGTGTACACACATTTTTACCAGCAGGCGGGGAGAGCACACAAAATCCATAAAAACGAGTAATTTTGTTACTGCTTGGTTTTTCACTGTTCTGTTTTCAGCAGCTCCTGGGTGTTTTCTTTCACGTTCTGCAAGAGGAAGCTGTGCTTTTGAAGGCCGTTGAGAAACTGAAAGGTTTTATTCTGAGGGTGGCGTGTTAGAGCAGATTTGGATGACTTTGCGCCGCACACGGGGGCGTATACGTAACAATTTTTTCTGGCTCGACATCTATGCGTCTCCAGCATTCTCCACTGGCTGCTGAGTGGCCATTATAGGCTCTCTTGATAGGAAATAATGCATTCTATATTGAGGGACACAAGCGTCCAGACGTGTGTACATACATTTTTACCAGCAGGCGAGGAAAGCACACGAAATGCATAAAAAACGAGTAATTTTGTAACTGCTTGGGTTTTCACTGTACTGTTTTCAACAGCTCCTGGGTGTTTTCTTTCACGTTCTGCAAGAGGAAGCTGTGCTTTTGAAGGCCTTTGAGAAACTGAAAGGTTTTATTCTGAGAGTGGCGTGCTAGAGCCGATTTGGATGACTTTGCGCCGCACACGGAGGCGTATACGTAACATTTTTTTCTGGCTCGACATCTATGCGTCTCCAGCATTCTCCACTGGCTGCTGAGTGGCCATTATAGGCTCTCTTGATAGGAAATAATGCATTCTATATTGAGGGACACAAGCGTCCAGACGTGTGTACGCACATTTTTACCAGCAGGCGGGGAGAGCACACGAAATGCATAAAAAACGAGTAATTTTGTTACTGCTTGGTTTTTCACTGTTTTGTTTTCAATAGCTCCTGGGTGTTTTCTTTCACGTTCTGCAAGAGAAAGCTGTGATTTTGAAGGCCTTTGAGAAACTGAAGCGTTTTATTCTGAGGGTGGCGTGTTAGAGCTGATTTGGATGACTTTGCACCGCGCACTGGGGGGGAAAAGGTAACATTTTTTTCTGGCTCGACATCTATGCGTTTCCAGCGTTCTCCACTGGCTGCTGAGTGGCTATTATAGGCTCTCTTGATAGGAAATAATGCATTCTATATTGAGGGACACAAGCGTCCAGGTGTGTGTACACACATTTTTACCAGCAGGCGGGGAGAGCACACGAAATGCATAAAAAACGAGTAATTGTGTTACTGCTTGGTTTTTCACTGTTTTGTTTTCAATAGCTCCTGGGTGTTTTCTTTCACGTTCTGCAAGAGAAAGCTGTGCTTTTGAATGCCTTTGAGAAACTGAAGCGTTTTATTCTGAGAGTGGCGTGCTAGAGCCGATTTGGATGACTTTGCGCCGCACACGGAGGCGTATACGTAACATTTTTTTCTGGCTCGACATCTATGCGTCTCCAGCATTCTCCACTGGCTGCTGAGTGGCCATTATAGGCTCTCTTGATAGGAAATAATGCATTCTATATTGAGGGACACAAGCGTCCAGACGTGTGTACGCACATTTTTACCAGCAGGCGGGGAGAGCACACGAAATGCATAAAAAACGAGTAATTTTGTTACTGCTTGGTTTTTCACTGTTTTGTTTTCAATAGCTCCTGGGTGTTTTCTTTCACGTTCTGCAAGAGAAAGCTGTGCTTTTGAATGCCTTTGAGAAACTGAAGCGCTTTATTCTGAGGGTGGCGTGTTAGAGCTGATCTGGATGACTTTGTACCGCACACGGGGGCGTATACGTAACTTTTTTTTCTGGCTCGACATCGATGCATTTCCAGCGTTCTCCACTGGCTGCTGAGTGGCCATTATAGGCTCTCTTGATAGGAAATAATACATTCTATATTGAGGGACACAAGCGTCCAGACGTGTGTTCATACGTTTTTACCAGCAGGCTAGGAAAACACACGAAATGCATAAAAAACGAGTAATTGTGTTACTGCTTGGTTTTTCACTGTACTGTTTTCAGCAGCTCCTGGGTGTTTTCCTTCACGTTCTGCAAGAGGAAGCTGTGCTTTTGAAGGCCGTTGAGAAACTGAAAGGTTTCATTCAGAGGGTGGCGTGTTAGAGCAGATTTGGATGACTTTGTGCCGCACACGGGAGCGTATACGTAACATTTTTTTCTGGCTCGACATCTATGCGTCTCCAGCATTCTCCACTGGCTGCTGAGTGGCCATTATAGGCTCTCTTGATAGGAAATAATGCATTCTATATTGAGGGACACAAGCGTCCAGACGTGTGTACATACCTTTTTACCAGCAGGCTAGGAAAGCACACGAAATGCATAAAAAACGAGCAATTGTGTTACTGCTTGGTTTTTCACTGTACTGTTTTCAACAGCTCCTGGGTGTTTTCCTTCACGTTCTGCAAGAGGAAGCTGTGCTTTTGAAGGCCTTTGAGAAACTGAAGCGTTCTATTCTGAGGGTGGCGTGTTAGAGCTGATTTGGATGACCTTGCGCCACACACGGGGGCGTATACGTAACTTTTTTTTCCGGCTCGACATCGGTGCATTTCCAGCGTTCTCCACTGGCTGCTGAGGGACCATTATAGGTTCTCTTGATGGGGAATAACGCGATTTGTATTGAGGGACACAAGCGTCCAGGTGTGTGTACACACATTTTTACCAGCAGGCGGGGAGAGCACACAAAATCCATAAAAACGAGTAATTTTGTTACTGCTTGGTTTTTCACTGTTCTGTTTTCAGCAGCTCCTGGGTGTTTTCTTTCACGTTCTGCAAGAGGAAGCTGTGCTTTTGAAGGCCGTTGAGAAACTGAAAGGTTTTATTCTGAGGGTGGCGTGTTAGAGCAGATTTGGATGACTTTGCGCCGCACACGGGGGCGTATGCGTAACATTTTTTTCTGGCTCGACATCTTTGCGTCTCCAGCATTCTCCACTGGCTGCTGAGTGGCCATTATAGGCTCTCTTGATAGGACATAATGCATTCTATATTGAGGGACACAAGCGTCCAGACGTGTGTACATACATTTTTACCAGCAGGCGAGGAAAGCACACGAAATGCATACAAATCGAGTAATTTTGTTACTGCTTGGTTTTTCACTGTACTGTTTTCAACAGCTCCTGGGTGTTTTCCTTCACGTTCTGCAAGAGGAAGCTGTGCTTTTGAAGGCCGTTGAGAAACTGAAAGGTTTCATTCAGAGGGTGGCGTGTTAGAGCAGATTTGGATGACTTTGTGCCGCACACGGGGGCGTATACGTAACATTTTTTTCTGGCTCGACATCTATGCGTCTCCAGCATTCTCCACTGGCTGCTGAGTGGCCATTATAGGCTCTCTTGATAGGAAATAATGCATTCTATATTGAGGGGCACAAGCGTCCAGACGTGTGTACATACATTTTTACCAGCAGGCTAGGAAAGCACACGAAATGCATAAAAAACGAGTAATTGTGTTACTGCTTTGTTTTTCACTGTACTGTTTTCAACAGCTCCTGGGTGTTCTCCTTCACGTTCTGCAAGAGGAGGCTGTGCTTTTGAAGGCCTTTGAGAAACTGAAGCGTTTTATTCAGAGGGTGGCGTGTTAGAGCTGATTCGGATGACTTTGCGCCGTACACGGGGGCGTATACGTAACATTTTCCTCTGGCTCGACATCGATGCATTTCCAGCGTTCTCCACTGGCTACTGAGGGACCATTATAGGTTCTCTTGATGGGGATTAACGCGATTTATATTGAGGGACACAAGCGTACAGGTGTGTGTACATACATTTTTACCGGCAGGCGGGGAGAGCACACGAAATGCATAAAAAACGAGTAATTTTGTTACTGCTTGGTTTTTCACTGTTCTGTTTTCAACAGCTCCTGGGTGTTTTCTATCACGTTCTGCAAGAGGAAGCTGTGCTTTTGAAGGCCTTTGAGAAACTGAAGCGTTTTATTCTGAGGGTGGCGTGTTAGAGCTGATTTTGATGACTTTGCGCCACACACGGGGGCGTATACGTAACTTTTTTTTCTGGCTCGACATCGGTGCATTTCCAGCGTTCTCCACTGGCTGATGAGGGACCATTATAGGTTCTCTTGATGGGGAACAACGCGATTTGTATTGAGGGACACAAGCGTCCAGGTGTGTGTACACACATTTTTACCAGCAGGCGGGGAGAGCACACAAAATCCATAAAAACGAGTAATTTTGTTACTGCTTGGTTTTTCACTGTTCTGTTTTCAGCAGCTCCTGGGTGTTTTCTTTCACGTTCTGCAAGAGGAAGCTGTGCTTTTGAAGGCCGTTGAGAAACTGAAAGGTTTTATTCTGAGGGTGGCGTGTTAGAGCAGATTTGGATGACTTTGCGCCGCACACGGGGGCGTATACGTAACAATTTTTTCTGGCTCGACATCTATGCGTCTCCAGCATTCTCCACTGGCTGCTGAGTGGCCATTATAGGCTCTCTTGATAGGAAATAATGCATTCTATATTGAGGGACACAAGCGTCCAGACGTGTGTACATACATTTTTACCAGCAGGCGAGGAAAGCACACGAAATGCATAAAAAACGAGTAATTTTGTAACTGCTTGGGTTTTCACTGTACTGTTTTCAACAGCTCCTGGGTGTTTTCTTTCACGTTCTGCAAGAGGAAGCTGTGCTTTTGAAGGCCTTTGAGAAACTGAAAGGTTTTATTCTGAGAGTGGCGTGCTAGAGCCGATTTGGAAGACTTTGCGCCGCACACGGAGGCGTATACGTAACATTTTTTTCTGGCTCGACATCTATGCGTCTCCAGCATTCTCCACTGGCTGCTGAGTGGCCATTATAGGCTCTCTTGATAGGAAATAATGCATTCTATATTGAGGGACACAAGCGTCCAGACGTGTGTACGCACATTTTTACCAGCAGGCGGGGAGAGCACACGAAATGCATAAAAAACGAGTAATTTTGTTACTGCTTGGTTTTTCACTGTTTTGTTTTCAATAGCTCCTGGGTGTTTTCTTTCACGTTCTGCAAGAGAAAGCTGTGATTTTGAAGGCCTTTGAGAAACTGAAGCGTTTTATTCTGAGGGTGGCGTGTTAGAGCTGATTTGGATGACTTTGCACCGCGCACTGGGGGGGAAAAGGTAACATTTTTTTCTGGCTCGACATCTATGCGTTTCCAGCGTTCTCCACTGGCTGCTGAGTGGCTATTATAGGCTCTCTTGATAGGAAATAATGCATTCTATATTGAGGGACACAAGCGTCCAGGTGTGTGTACACACATTTTTACCAGCAGGCGGGGAGAGCACACGAAATGCATAAAAAACGAGTAATTGTGTTACTGCTTGGTTTTTCACTGTACTGTTTTCAACAGCTCCTGGGTGTTTTCTTTCACGTTCTGCAAGAGGAAGCTATGCTTTTGAAGGCCTTTGAGAAACTGAAAGGTTTTATTCTGAGGGTGGCGTGCTAGAGCCGATTTGGATGACTTTGCGCCGCACGCGGAGGCGTATACGTAAAATTTTTTTCTGGCTCGACATCTATGCGTCTCCAGCATTCTCCACTGGCTGCTGAGTGGCCATTATAGGCTCTCTTGATAGGAAATAATGCATTCTATATTGAGGGACACAAGCGTCCAGACGTGTGTACATACATTTTTACCAGCAGGCGAGGAAAGTACACGAAATACATAAAAAACGAGTAATTTTATTACTGCTTGGTTTTTCACTGTACTGTTTTCAACAGCTCCTGGGTGTTTTCTTTCACGTTCTGCAAGAGGAAGCTGTGCTTTTGAAGGCCTTTGAGAAACTGAAACGTTTTATTCTAAGAGTGGCGTGTTAGAGCAGATTTGGATGACTTTGCGCCGCGCACGGGGGCGTATACGTAACATTTTTTTCTTTCTCGACATCGATGCATTTCCAACGTCCTCCACTGGCTGCTGAGGGACCATTATAGGTTCTCTTGATGGGGAATAACGCGATTTATATTGAGGGACACAAGCGTCCAGGTGTGTGTACATACATTTTAACCAGCAGGCGGGTAGAGCACACGAATTGCGTAAAAAACGAGTAAATTTGTTACTGCTTGGTTTTTCACTGTTCTGTTTTCAACAGCTCCTGGGTGTTCTCTTTCACGTTCTGCAAGAGGAAGCTGCGCTTTTGAAGGCCTTTGAGAAACTGAAACGTTTTATTCTAAGGATGGCGTGTTAGAGCAGATTTGGATGACTTTGCGCCGCGCACGGGGGCGTATACGTAACATTTTTTTCTTTCTCGACATCGATGCATTTCCAACGTCCTCCACTGGCTGCTGAGGGACCATTATAGGTTCTCTTGATGGGGAATAACGCGATTTATATTGAGGGACACAAGCGTCCAGGTGTGTGTACATACATTTTAACCAGCAGGCGGGTAGAGCACACGAATTGCGTAAAAAACGAGTAAATTTGTTACTGCTTGGTTTTTCACTGTTCTGTTTTCAACAGCTCCTGGGTGTTCTCTTTCACGTTCTGCAAGAGGAAGCTGCGCTTTTGAAGGCCTTTGAGAAACTGAAACGTTTTATTCTCAGGGTGGCGTGTTAGAGCTGGTTTGGATGACTTTGCGAAGCACAAGGGGGCGAATTCGTAACATTTTTTCCGGCTCGACATCGATGCATTTCCAGCGTCCTCCACTGGCTGCTGAGGGACCATTATAGGTTCTCTTGATGGGGAATAACGCGATTTATATTGAGAGCACAAGCGTCCAGGTGTGAGTATATATATTTTTACCAGCGGGCGGGGAGAGCACACGAAATGCATAAAAAACGAGTAAATTTCTTACTGCTTGGTTTTTCACTGTTCTGTTTTCAACTGCTCCTGGGTGTTTTCTTTCACGTTCTGCAAGAGGAAGCTGTGCTTTGTAAGGTCTTTGAGAAACTGTAGCGGTTAATTCTGACGGTGGCGTGTTAGAGCAGATTTGGATGACTTTGCGCCGCGCACGGTGGCGTATACCCAACATTTTTTTCTGGCTCGACATCGATACGTTTCCAGCATTCTCCACTGGCTGCTGAGTGGCCATTATAGGCTCGCTTGATAGGAAATAATGCATTCTATATTGAGGGACACAAGCGTCCAGACGTGTGTACATACATTTTTACCAGCAGGCGAGGAAAGTACACGAAATACATAAAAAACGAGTAATTTTATTACTGCTTGGTTTTTCACTGTACTGTTTTCAACAGCTCCTGGGTGTTTTCTTTCACGTTCTGCAAGAGGAAGCTGTGCTTTTGAAGGCCTTTGAGAAACTGAAACGTTTTATTCTAAGAGTGGCGTGTTAAAGCAGATTTGGATGACTTTGCGTCGCACACGGGGGCGTATACGTAACTTTTTTTTCTGGCTCGACATCGATGCGTTTCCACCATTCTCCACAGGCTACTGAGTGACCATTATAGGCTCTCTTGATGGCAAATAACGTATTTCATACTGAGGGTCACAAGCGTCCAGGTGTGTGTACATACATTTTAACCAGCAGGCGGGTAGAGCACACGAATTGCATAAAAAATGAGTAAATTTGTTACTGCTTGGTTTTTCACTGTTCTGTTTTCAACAGCTCCTGGGTGTTCTCTTTCACGTTCTGCAAGAGGAAGCTGCGCTTTTGAAGGCCTTTGAGAAACTGAAACGTTTTATTCTGAGGGTGGCGTGTTAGAGCAGATTTGGATGACTTTGCGCCGCACACGGGGGCGTATACGTAACATTTTTTTCTGGCTCGACATCTATGCGTCTCCAGCATTCTCCACTGGCTACTGAGTGGCCATTAAAGGCTCTCTTGATAGGAAATAATGCATTCTATATTGAGGGACACAAGCGTCCAGACGTTTGTACATACATTTTTACCAGCAGGCGAGGAAAGCACACGAAATGCGTAAGAAACGAGTAATTTTGTTACTGCTTGGTTTTTCACTGTACTGTTTTCAACAGCTCCTGGGTGTTTTCTTTCACGTTCTGCAAGAGGAAGCTGTGCTTTTGAAGGCCTTTGAGAAACTGGAAGGTTTTATTCTGAGGGTGGCGTGCTAGAGCCGATTTGGATGACTTTGCGCCGCACACGGGGGCGTATTCGTAACATTTTTTTCTGGCTCGACATCTATGCGTCTCCAGCATTCTCCACTGGCTGCTGAGTGGCCATTATAGGCTCTCTTGATAGGAAATAATGCATTCTATATTGAGGGACACAAGCGTCCAGACGTTTGTACATACATTTTTACCAGCAGGCGAGGAAAGCACACGAAATGCATAAAAAACGAGTAATTTTGTTACTGCTTGGTTTTTCACTGTACTGTTTTCAACAGCTCCTGGGTGTTTTCTTTCATGGTCTGAAAGAGGAAGCTGCGCTTTTGAAGGCCTTTGAGAAACTGAAGCGCTTTATTCTAAGGATGGCGTGTTAGAGCAGATTTGGATGACTTTGCGCCGCACACGGGGGCGTATACGTAACATTTTTTCTGGCTCGACATTTATGCGTCTCCAGCATTCTCCACTGGCTGCTGAGTGGCCATTATAGGCTCTCTTGATAGGAAATAATGCATTCTATATTGAGGGACACAAGCGTCCAGACGTGTGTACATACATTTTTACCAGCAGGCGAGGAAAGCACACGAAATGCATAAAAAACGAGTAATTTTGTTACTGCTTGGTTTTTCACTGTACTGTTTTCAACAGCTCCTGGGTGTTTTTTTTCATGGTCTGCAAGAGGAAGCTGCGCTTTTGAAGGCCTTTGAGAAACTGAAGCGTTTTATTCTGAGGGTGGCGTGTTAGAGCCGATTTGGATGACTTTCCGCCACATACGGGGGCGTATACGTAACTTTTTTTTCTGGCTCGACATCGGTGCATTTCCAGCGTTCTCCACTGGCTGCTGAGTGGCCATTATAGGTTCTCTTGATGTAAAATAATGCATTCTATATTCAGGGACACAAGCGTCCAGGCGTGTGTACATACATTCTTACTTCCAGGCGACGAGAGCACATGAAATGCATAAAAAACGAGTAATTTTGTTATTGCTTGGTTTTTCACTGTTCTGTTTTCAACAGCTCCTGGGGGTTTTCTATCACGATCTGCAAGAGGAAGCTTTGCTTTTGAAGGGCTTTGAGAAACTGAAGCGTTTTATTCTGAGGGTGACGTGTTACAGCTGATTTTGATGACTTTGCGCCGCACACGGGGGCGTATACGTAACATTTTTTTCTGGCTCGACATCTATGCATTCCCAGCGTTCTCGGCTGGCTGCTGAGTGGCCGTTATAGGTTCTCTTGATGTAAAATAATACATTCTATATTCAGGACACAAGCGTCCAGGCCTGTGTACATACATTTTTACCTCCAGGCGACGAGAGCACATGAAATGCATAAAAACGAGTAATTCTGTTACTGCTTGGTTTTTCAGTGTTCTGTTTTCAACAGCTCCTGGGTGTTTTCTATCACGTTCTGCAAGAGGAAGCTGTGCTTTTGAAGGCCTTTGAGAAACTGAAGCGTTTTATTCTAAGGATGGCGTGTTAGAGCAGATTGGGATGACTTTGCGCCACGCACGGGGGCGTATACGTAACATTTTTTTCTGGCTCGACATCGATGCATTTCCAGCGTCCTCCACTGGCTGCCGAGGGACCATTTTAGGTTCTCTTGATGGGGAATAACGCGATTTATATTGAGGGACACAAGCGTCCAGGTGTGTGTACATCCATTTTTACCAGCGGGCGGGGAGAGCACACGAAATGCATAAAAAACGAGTAATTTTGTTACTGCTTGGTTTTTCACTGTTCCGTTTTCAACAGCTCCTGGGTGTTTTCTATCACGTTCTGCAAGAGGAAGCTGTGCTTCTGAAGGCCTTTGAGAAACTGAAGCGTTTTATTCTATGGATGGCGTGTTAGAGCAGATTTGGATGACTTTGCGCTGCGCACGTGGGCGTATACGTAACATTTTTTTTTTTCTCGACATCGATGCATTTCCAGCGTCCTCCACTGGCTGCTGAGGGACCATTATAGGTTCTCTTGATGGGGAATAACGCGATTTATGTTGAGGGACACAAGCGTCCAAGTGTGTGTACATACATTTTTACCAGCAGGCGGGGAGAGCACACGAAATGCAAAAAAAAACGAGTGATTATGTTACTGCTTGGTTTTTCACTATTCTGTTTTGCACAGCTCCCGGGTGTTTTCTATCACGTTCTGCAAGAGGAAGCTGTGCTTTTGAAGGCCTTTGTGAAACTGAAGCGTTTTATTGTGAGGGTGGCGTGTTAGAGCTGATTTGGATGACTTTGCGAAGCACACGGGGGCGAATACGTTACATTTTTTCCGGCTCGACATCGATGCATTTCCAGCGTTCTCCACTGGATGCTGAGGGACCATTATAGGTTCTCTTGATGGGGAATAACGCGATTTATATTGAGAGCACAAGCGTCCAGGTGTGTGTACATATATTTTTACCAGCGGGCGGGGAGAGCACACGAAATGCATAAAAAACGAGCAATTTTGTTACTGCTTGGTTTTTCACTGTTCTGTTTTCAACAGCTCCTGGGTGCTTTCTGTCACGTTCTGCAAGAGGAAGCTGTGCTTTTGAAGGCCTTTGAGAAACTGAAGCGTTTTATTCTAAGGGTGGCGTGTTGGAGCAGATTTGGATGACTTTGCGCCGCGCACGGGGGCGTATACGTAACATTTTTTTCTGGCTCGACATCGATGCATTTCCAGCGTTCTCCACTGGCTGCTGAGTGGCCATTATAGGCTCTCTTGATAGGAAATAATGCATTCTATATTGAGGGACACAAGCGTCCAGACGTGTGTACATACATTTTTACCAGCAGGCTAGGAAAACACACGAAATGCATAAAAAACGAGTAATTGTGTTACTGCTTGGTTTTTCACTGTACTGTTTTCAACAGCTCCTGATTGTTTTCTATCACGTTCTGCAAGAGGAGGCTGTGCTTTTGAAGGCCTTTGAGAAACAACTGAAGCGTTTTATTCAGAGGGTGGCGTGTTAGAGCTGATTCGGATGACCTTGCGCCGCACACGGGGGCGTATACGTAACATTTTCTTCTGGCTCGACATCGATGCATTTCCAGCGTTCTCCACTGGCTACTGAGGGACCATTATAGGTTCTCTTGATGGGGAATAACGCGATTTATATTGAGGGACACAAGAGTACAGGTGTGTGTACATACGTTTCTACCAGCAGGCGGGGAGAGCACACGAAATGCATAAAAAACGAGTCATTTTGTTACTGCTTGGTTTTTCACTGTTCTGTTTTCAACAGCTCCTGGGTGTTTTCTATCACGTTCTGCAAGAGGAAACTGTGCTTTTGAAGGCCCTTGAGAAACTGAAGCGTTTTATTCTAAGGATGGCGTGTTAGAGCTGATTTGGATGACTTTGCACCGCACACGGGGGCGTATACCTAACCTTTTTTTCTGGCTCGACATCGATGCATTTCCAGCGTTCTCCACTGGCTGCTGAGTGGCCATTATAGGCTCTCTTGATAGGAAATAATGCATTCTATATTGAGGGACACAAGCGTCCAGACGTGTGTACATACATTTTTACCAGCAGGCTAGGAAAACACACGAAATGCATAAAAAACGAGTAATTGTGTTACTGCTTGGTTTTTCACTGTACTGTTTTCAACAGCTCCTGATTGTTTTCTATCACGTTCTGCAAGAGGAGGCTGTGCTTTTGAAGGCCTTTGAGAAACTGAAGCGTTTTATTCAGAGGGTGGCGTGTTAGAGCTGATTCGGATGACTTTGCGCCGCACACGGGGGCGTATACGTAACATTTTCTTCTGGCTCGACATCGATGCATTTCCAGCGTTCTCCACTGGCTACTGAGGGGCCATTATAGGTTCTCTTGATGGGGAAAAACGCGATTTATATTGAGGGACACAAGAGTACAGGTGTGTGTACATACGTTTTTACCAGCAGGCGGGGAGAGCACACGAAATGCATAAAAAACGAGTCATTTTGTTACTGCTTGGTTTTTCACTGTTCTGTTTTCAACAGCTCCTGGGTGTTTTCTATCACGTTCTGCAAGAGGAGGCTGTGCTTTTGAAGGCCTTTGAGAAACTGAAGCGTTTTATTCTGAGGGTGGCGTGTTAGAGCTGATTTGGATGACTTTGCACCGCGCACGGGGGCGTATACGTAACATTTTTTTCTGGCTCGACATCTATGCGTTTCCAGCGTTCTCCACTGGCTGCTTAGTGGCCATTATAGGCTCTCTTGATAGCAAATAATGCATTCTATATTGAGGGACACAAGCGTCCAGACGTGTGTACATACATTTTTACCAGCAGGATAGGAAAGCACACGAAATACATAAAAAACGAGTAATTTTATTACTGCTTGGTTTTTCACTGTACTGTTTTCAACAGCTCCTGGGTGTTTTCTTTCACGTTCTGCAAGGGGAAGCTGTGCTTTTGAAGGCCTTTGAGAAACTGAAACGTTTTATTCTGAGGGTGGCGTGTTAGAGCAGATTTGGATGACTTTGCGTCGCACACGGGGGCGTATACGTAACTTTTTTTTCTGGCTCGACATCGATGCGTTTCCACCATTCTCCACTGGCTACTGAGTGACCATTATAGGCTCTCTTGATGGCAAATAACGTATTTCATACTGAGGGTCACAAGCGTCCAGGTGTGTGTACATACATTTTAACCAGCAGGCGGGTAGAGCACACGAATTGCATAAAAAACGAGTAAATTTGTTACTGCTTGGTTTTTCACTGTTCTGTTTTCAACAGCTCCTGGGTGTTCTCTTTCACGTTCTGCAAGAGGAAGCTGTGCTTTTGAAGGCCTTTGAGAAACTGAAACGTTTTATTCTGAGGGTGGCGTGTTAGAGCAGATTTGGATGACTTTGCGCCGCACACGGGGGCGTATACGTAACATTTTTTTCTGGCTCGACATCTATGCGTCTCCAGCATTCTCCACTGGCTACTGAGTGGCCATTAAAGGCTCTCTTGATAGGAAATAATGCATTCTATATTGAGGGACACAAGCGTCCAGACGTTTGTACATACATTTTTACCAGCAGGCGAGGAAAGCACACGAAATGCGTAAGAAACGAGTAATTTTGTTACTGCTTGGTTTTTCACTGTACTGTTTCCAACAGCTCCTGGGTGTTTTCTTTCACGTTCTGCAAGAGGAAGCTGTGCTTTTGAAGGCCTTTGAGAAACTGGAAGGTTATATTCTGAGGGTGGCGTTCTAGAGCCGATTTGGATGACTTTGCGCCGCACACGGGGGCGTATTCGTAACATTTTTTTCTGGCTCGACATCTATGCGTCTCCAGCATTCTCCACTGGCTGCTGAGTGGCCATTATAGGCTCTCTTGATAGGAAATAATGCATTCTATATTGAGGGACACAAGCGTCCAGACGTTTGTACATACATTTTTACCAGCAGGCGAGGAAAGCACACGAAATGCATAAAAAACGAGTAATTTTGTTACTGCTTGGTTTTTCACTGTACTGTTTTCAACAGCTCCTGGGTGTTTTCTTTCATGGTCTGCAAGAGGAAGCTGCGCTTTTGAAGGCCTTTGAGAAACTGAAGCGCTTTATTCTAAGGATGGCGTGTTAGAGCAGATTTGGATGACTTTGCGCCGCACACGGGGGCGTATACGTAACATTTTTTCTGGCTCGACATTTATGCGTCTCCAGCATTTTCCACTGGCTGCTGAGTGGCCATTATAGGCTCTCTTGATAGGAAATAATGCATTCTATATTGAGGGACACAAGCGTCCAGACGTTTGTACATACATTTTTACCAGCAGGCGAGGAAAGCACACGAAATGCATAAAAAACGAGTAATTTTGTTACTGCTTGGTTTTTCACTGTACTGTTTTCAACACCTCCTGGGTGTTTTCTTTCACGATCTGCAAGAGGAAACTGTGCTTTTGAAGGCCTTTGAGAAACTGAAGCGTTTTATTCTGAGGGTGGCGTGTTAGAGCAGATTTGGATGACTTTGCGCCGCGCACGGGGGCGTATACTCAACATTTTTTTCTTTCTCGACATCGATGCATTTCCAGCGTCCTCCACTGGCTGCTGAGGGACCATTATAGGTTCTCTTGATGGGGAATAACGCGATTTATGTTGAGGGACACAAGCGTCCAAGTGTGTGTACATACATTTTTACCAGCAGGCGGGGAGAGCACACGAAATGCATAAAAAACGAGCAATTTTGTTACTGCTTGGTTTTTCACTATTCTGTTTTGCACAGCTCCTGGGTGTTTTCTATCACGTTCTGCAAGAGGAAGCTGTGCTTTTGAAGGCCTTTGTGAAACTGAAGCGTTTTATTGTGAGGGTGGCGTGTTAGAGCTGATTTGGATGACTTTGCGAAGCACACGGGGGCGAATACGTTACATTTTTTCCGGCTCGACATCGATGCATTTCCAGCGTTCTCCACTGGATGCTGAGGGACCATTATAGGTTCTCTTGATGGGGAATAACGCGATTTATATTGAGAGCACAAGCGTCCAGGTGTGTGTACATATATTTTTACCAGCGGGCGGGGAGAGCACACGAAATGCATAAAAAACGAGCAATTTTGTTACTGCTTGGTTTTTCACTGTTCTGTTTTCAACAGCTCCTGGGTGTTTTCTGTCACGTTCTGCAAGAGGAAGCTGTGCTTTTGAAGGCCTTTGAGAAACTGAAGCGTTTTATTCTAAGGGTGGCGTGTTGGAGCAGATTTGGATGACTTTGCGCCGCGCACGGGGGCGTATACGTAACATTTTTTTCTGGCTCGACATCGATGCATTTCCAGCGTTCTCCACTGGCTGCTGAGTGGCCATTATAGGCTCTCTTGATAGGAAATAATGCATTCTATATTGAGGGACACAAGCGTCCAGACGTGTGTACATACATTTTTACCAGCAGGCTAGGAAAACACACGAAATGCATAAAAAACGAGTAATTGTGTTACTGCTTGGTTTTTCACTGTACTGTTTTCAACAGCTCCTGATTGTTTTCTATCACGTTCTGCAAGAGGAGGCTGTGCTTTTGAAGGCCTTTGAGAAACAACTGAAGCGTTTTATTCAGAGGGTGGCGTGTTAGAGCTGATTCGGATGACTTTGCGCCGCACACGGGGGCGTATACGTAACATTTTCTTCTGGCTCGACATCGATGCATTTCCAGCGTTCTCCACTGGCTACTGAGGGACCATTATAGGTTCTCTTGATGGGGAATAACGCGATTTATATTGAGGGACACAAGAGTACAGGTGTGTGTACATACGTTTCTACCAGCAGGCGGGGAGAGCACACGAAATGCATAAAAAACGAGTCATTTTGTTACTGCTTGGTTTTTCACTGTTCTGTTTTCAACAGCTCCTGGGTGTTTTCTATCACGTTCTGCAAGAGGAAACTGTGCTTTTGAAGGCCTTTGAGAAACTGAAGCGTTTTATTCTAAGGATGGCGTGTTAGAGCTGATTTGGATGACTTTGCACCGCACACGGGGGCGTATACCTAACCTTTTTTTCTGGCTCGACATCGATGCATTTCCAGCGTTCTCCACTGGCTGCTGAGTGGCCATTATAGGCTCTCTTGATAGGAAATAATGCATTCTATATTGAGGGACACAAGCGTCCAGACGTGTGTACATACATTTTTACCAGCAGGCTAGGAAAACACACGAAATGCATAAAAAACGAGTAATTGTGTTACTGCTTGGTTTTTCACTGTACTGTTTTCAACAGCTCCTGATTGTTTTCTATCACGTTCTGCAAGAGGAGGCTGTGCTTTTGAAGGCCTTTGAGAAACTGAAGCGTTTTATTCAGAGGGTGGCGTGTTAGAGCTGATTCGGATGACTTTGCGCCGCACACGGGGGCGTATACGTAACATTTTCTTCTGGCTCGACATCGATGCATTTCCAGCGTTCTCCACTGGCTACTGAGGGGCCATTATAGGTTCTCTTGATGGGGAAAAACGCGATTTATATTGAGGGACACAAGAGTACAGGTGTGTGTACATACGTTTTTACCAGCAGGCGGGGAGAGCACACGAAATGCATAAAAAACGAGTCATTTTGTTACTGCTTGGTTTTTCACTGTTCTGTTTTCAACAGCTCCTGGGTGTTTTCTATCACGTTCTGCAAGAGGAGGCTGTGCTTTTGAAGGCCTTTGAGAAACTGAAGCGTTTTATTCTGAGGGTGGCGTGTTAGAGTTGATTTGGATGACTTTGCACCGCGCACGGGGGCGTATACGTAACATTTTTTTCTGGCTCGACATCTATGCGTTTCCAGCGCTCTCCACTGGCTGCTTAGTGGCCATTATAGGCTCTCTTGATAGCAAATAATGCATTCTATATTGAGGGACACAAGCGTCCAGGCGTGTGTACATACATTTTTACTTCCAGGCTACGAGAGCACATGAAATGCATAAAAAACGAGTAATTTTGTTACTGCTTGGTTTTTCACTGTTCTGTTTTCAGCAGCTCCTGGGTGTTTTCTTTCACGTTCTGCAAGAGGAAGCTGCGCTTTTGAAGGCCTTTGAGAAACTGAAGCGCTCTATTTCAAGGATGGCGTGTTAGAGCAGATTTGGATGACTTTGCGCCGCACATGGGGGCGTATACGTAACATTTTTTTCTGGCTCGACATCTATGCGTCTCCAGCATTCTCCACTGGCTGCTGAGTGGCCATTATAGGCTCTCTTGATAGGAAATAATGCATTCTATATTGAGGGACACAAGCGTCCAGACGTGTGTACGCACATTTTTACCAGCAGGCGAGGAGAGCACACGAAATGCAAAATAAACCAGTAATTTTGTTACTGCTTGGTTTTTCACTGTTTTGTTTTCAACAGCTCCTGGGTGTTTTCTTTCACGTTCTGCAAGAGGAAGCTGTGCTTTTGAAGGCCTTTGAGAAACTGAAGCGTTTTATTCTGAGGGTGGCGTGTTAGAGCTGATTTGGATGACTTTGCACCGCGCACGGGGGCGTATACGTAACATTTTTTTCTGGCTCGACATCTATGCGTTTCCAGCGTTCTCCACTGGCTGCTTAGTGGCCATTATAGGCTCTCTTGATAGCAAATAATGCATTCTATATTGAGGGACACAAGCGTCCAGGCGTGTGTACATACATTTTTACTTCCAGGCAACGAGAGCACATGAAATGCATAAAAAACGAGTAATTTTGTTACTGCTTGGTTTTTCACTGTTCTGTTTTCAGCAGCTCCTGGGTGTTTTCTTTCACGTTCTGCAAGAGGAAGCTGCGCTTTTGAAGGCCTTTGAGAAACTGAAGCGTTTTATTCTGAGGGTGGCGTGTTAGAGCTGATTTGGATGACTTTGCGCCAAACACGGGGGCGTATACGTAACTTTTTTTTCTGGCTCGACATCGGTGCATTTCCAGCGTTCTCCACTGGCTGCTGAGGGACCATTATAGGTTCTCTTGATGGGGAATAACGCGATTTGTATTGAGGGACAGAAGCGTCCAGGTGTGTGTACATACATTTTAACCAGCAGGCGGGTAGAGCACACGAATTGCATAAAAAACGAGTAAATTTGTTACTGCTTGGTTTTTCACTGTTCTGTTTTCAACAGCTCCTGGGTGTTCTCTTTCACGTTCTGCAAGAGGAAGCTGCGCTTTTGAAGGCCTTTGAGAAACTGAAACGTTTTATTCTCAGGGTGGCGTGTTAGAGCTGGTTTGGATGACTTTGCGAAGCACAAGGGGGCGAATTCGTAACATTTTTTCCGGCTCGACATCGATGCATTTCCAGCGTCCTCCACTGGCTGCTGAGGGACCATTATAGGTTCTCTTGATGGGGAATAACGCGATTTATATTGAGAGCACAAGCGTCCAGGTGTGAGTACATATATTTTTACCAGCGGGCGGGGAGAGCACACGAAATGCATAAAAAACGAGTAAATTTCTTACTGCTTGGTTTTTCACTGTTCTGTTTTCAACTGCTCCTGGGTGTTTTCTTTCACGTTCTGAAGGAGGAAGCTGTGCTTTGTAAGGTCTTTGAGAAACTGTAGCGGTTAATTCTGACGGTGGCGTGTTAGAGCAGATTTGGATGACTTTGCGCCGCGCACGGTGGCGTATACCCAACATTTTTTTCTGGCTCGACATCGATACGTTTCCAGCATTCTCCACTGGCTGCTGAGTGGCCATTATAGGCTCGCTTGATAGGAAATAATGCATTCTATATTGAGGGACACAAGCGTCCAGACGTGTGTACATACATTTTTACCAGCAGGATAGGAAAGCACACGAAATACATAAAAAACGAGTAATTTTATTACTGCTTGGTTTTTCACTGTACTGTTTTCAACAGCTCCTGGGTGTTTTCTTTCACGTTCTGCAAGAGGAAGCTGTGCTTTTGAAGGCCTTTGAGAAACTGAAACGTTTTATTCTGAGGGTGGCGTGTTAGAGCAGATTTGGATGACTTTGCGTCGCACACGGGGGCGTATACGTAACTTTTTTTTCTGGCTCGACATCGATGCTTTTCCACCATTCTCCACTGGCTACTGAGTGACCATTATAGGCTCTCTTGATGGCAAATAACGTATTTCATACTGAGGGTCACAAGCGTCCAGGTGTGTGTACATACATTTTAACCAGCAGGCGGGTAGAGCACACGAATTGCATAAAAAACGAGTAAAATTGTTACTGCTTGGTTTTTCACTGTTCTGTTTTCAACAGCTCCTGGGTGTTCTCTTTCACGTTCTGCAAGAGGAAGCTGCGCTTTTGAAGGCCTTTGAGAAACTGAAACGTTTTATTCTGAGGGTGGCGTGTTAGAGCAGATTTGGATGACTTTGCGCCGCACACGGGGGCGTATACGTAACATTTTTTTCTGGCTCGACATCTATGCGTCTCCAGCATTCTCCACTGGCTGCTGAGTGGCCATTATAGGCTCTCTTGATAGGAAATAATGCATTCTATATTGAGGGACACAAGCGTCCAGACGTTTGTACATACATTTTTACCAGCAGGCGAGGAAAGCACACGAAATGCATAAAAAACGAGTAATTTTGTTACTGCTTGGTTTTTCACTGTACTGTTTTCAACAGCTCCTGGGTGTTTTCTTTCATGGTCTGCAAGAGGAAGCTGCGCTTTTGAAGGCCTTTGAGAAACTGAAGCGCTTTATTCTAAGGATGGCGTGTTAGAGCAGATTTGGATGACTTTGCGCCGCACACGGGGGCGTATACGTAACATTTTTTCTGGCTCGACATTTATGCGTCTCCAGCATTCTCCACTGGCTGCTGAGTGGCCATTATAGGCTCTCTTGATAGGAAATAATGCATTCTATATTGAGGGACACAAGCGTCCAGACGTTTGTACATACATTTTTACCAGCAGGCGAGGAAAGCACACGAAATGCATAAAAAACGAGTAATTTTGTTACTGCTTGGTTTTTCACTGTACTGTTTTCAACACCTCCTGGGTGTTTTCTTTCACGATCTGCAAGAGGAAACTGTGCTTTTGAAGGCCTTTGAGAAACTGAAGCGTTTTATTCTGAGGGTGGCGTGTTAGAGCAGATTTGGATGACTTTGCGCCGCGCACGGGGGCGTATACTCAACATTTTTTTCTTTCTCGACATCGATGCATTTCCAGCGTCCTCCACTGGCTGCTGAGGGACCATTATAGGTTCTCTTGATGGGGAATAACGCGATTTATGTTGAGGGACACAAGCGTCCAAGTGTGTGTACATACATTTTTACCAGCAGGCGGGGAGAGCACACGAAATGCATAAAAAACGAGCAATTTTGTTACTGCTTGGTTTTTCACTATTCTGTTTTGCACAGCTCCTGGGTGTTTTCTATCACGTTCTGCAAGAGGAAGCTGTGCTTTTGAAGGCCTTTGTGAAACTGAAGCGTTTTATTGTGAGGGTGGCGTGTTAGAGCTGATTTGGATGACTTTGCGAAGCACACGGGGGCGAATACGTTACATTTTTTCCGGCTCGACATCGATGCATTTCCAGCGTTCTCCACTGGCTGCTGAGGGACCATTATAGGTTCTCTTGATGGGGAATAACGCGATTTATATTGAGAGCACAAGCGTCCAGGTGTGTGTACATATATTTTTACCAGCGGGCGGGGAGAGCACACGAAATGCATAAAAAACGAGCAATTTTGTTACTGCTTGGTTTTTCACTGTTCTGTTTTCAACAGCTCCTGGGTGTTTTCTGTCACGTCCTGCAAGAGGAAGCTGTGCTTTTGAAGGCCTTTGAGAAACTGAAGCGTTTTATTCTAAGGGTGGCGTGTTGGAGCAGATTTGGATGACTTTGCGCCGCGCACGGGGGCGTATACGTAACATTTTTTTCTGGCTCGACATCGATGCATTTCCAGCGTTCTCCACTGGCTGCTGAGTGGCCATTACAGGCTCTCTTGATAGGAAATAATGCATTCTATATTGAGGGACACAAGCGTCCAGACGTGTGTACATACATTTTTACCAGCAGGCTAGGAAAACACACGAAATGCATAAAAAACGAGTAATTGTGTTACTGCTTGGTTTTTCACTGTACTGTTTTCAACAGCTCCTGATTGTTTTCTATCACGTTCTGCAAGAGGAGGCTGTGCTTTTGAAGGCCTTTGAGAAACAACTGAAGCGTTTTATTCAGAGGGTGGCGTGTTAGAGCTGATTCGGATGACCTTGCGCCGCACACGGGGGCGTATACGTAACATTTTCTTCTGGCTCGACATCGATGCATTTCCAGCGTTCTCCACTGGTTACTGAGGGACCATTATAGGTTCTCTTGATGGGGAATAACGCGATTTATATTGAGGGACACAAGAGTACAGGTGTGTGTACATACGTTTCTACCAGCAGGCGGAGAGAGCACACGAAATGCATAAAAAACGAGTCATTTTGTTACTGCTTGGTTTTTCACTGTTCTGTTTTCAACAGCTCCTGGGTGTTTTCTATCACGTCCTGCAAGAGGAAACTGTGCTTTTGAAGGCCTTTGAGAAACTGAAGCGTTTTATTCTAAGGATGGCGTGTTAGAGCTGATTTGGATGACTTTGCACCGCACACGGGGGCGTATACCTAACTTTTTTTTCTGGCTCGACATCGATGCATTTCCAGCGCTCTCCACTGGCTGCTGAGTGGCCATTATAGGCTCTCTTGATAGGAAATAATGCATTCTATATTGAGGGACACAAGCGTCCAGACGTGTGTACATACATTTTTACCAGCAGGCTAGGAAAACACACGAAATGCATAAAAAACGAGTAATTGTGTTACTGCTTGGTTTTTCACTGTACTGTTTTCAACAGCTCCTGATTGTTTTCTATCACGTTCTGCAAGAGGAGGCGGTGCTTTTGAAGGCCTTTGAGAAACTGAAGCGTTTTATTCAGAGGGTGGCGTGTTAGAGCTGATTCGGATGACTTTGCGCCGCACACGGGGGCGTATACGTAACATTTTCTTCTGGCTCGACATCGATGCATTTCCAGCGTTCTCCACTGGCTACTGAGGGACCATTATAGGTTCTCTTGATGGGGAATAACGCGATTTATATTGAGGGACACAAGAGTACAGGTGTGTGTACATACGTTCTTACCAGCAGGCGGGGAGAGCACACGAAATGCATAAAAAACGAGTCATTTTGTTACTGCTTGGTTTTTCACTGTTCTGTTTTCAACAGCTCCTGGGTGTTTTCTTTCACGTTCTGCAAGAGGAAGCTGTGCTTTTGAAGGCCTTTGAGAAACTGAAAGGTTTTATTCTGAGGGTGGCGTGCTAGAGCCGATTTGGATGACTTTGCGCCGCACACGGAGGCGTATACGTAACATTTTTTTCTGGCTCGACATCTATGCGTCTCCAGCATTCTCCACTGGCTGCTGAGTGGCCATTATAGGCTCTCTTGATAGGAAATAATGCATTCTATATTGAGGGACACAAGCGTCCAGACGTGTGTACGCACATTTTTACCAGCAGGCGAGGAGAGCACACGAAATGCAAAATAAACCAGTAATTTTGTTACTGCTTGGTTTTTCACTGTTTTGTTTTCAACAGCTCCTGGGTGTTTTCTTTCACGTTCTGCAAGAGGAAGCTGTGCTTTTGAAGGCCTTTGAGAAACTGAAGCGTTTTATTCTGAGGGTGGCGTGTTAGAGCTGATTTGGATGACTTTGCGCCACACACGGGGGCGTATACGTAACTTTTTTTTCTGGCTCGACATCGGTGCATTTCCAGCGTTCTCCACTGGCTGCTGAGGGACCAATATAGGTTCTCTTGATGGGGAATAACGCGATTTGTATTGAGGGACAGAAGCGTCCAGGTGTGTGTACACACATTTTTACCAGCAGGCGGGGAGAGCACACAAAATGCATAAAAACGAGTAATTTTGTTACTGCTTGGTTTTTCACTGTTCTGTTTTCAGCAGCTCCTGGGTGTTTTCTTTCACGTTCTGCAAGAGGAAGCGCTTTACATCTATGCGTCTCCAGCATTCTCCACTGGCTGCTGAGTGGCCATTATAGGCTCTCTTGATAGGAAATATTGCATTCTATATTGAGGGACTCAAAGCGTCCAGACGTGTGTACATACATTTTTACCAGCAGGCGAGGAAAGCACACGAAATGCACAAAAAACGAGTAATTTTGTTACTGCTTGGTTTTTCACTGTACTGTTTTCAACACCTCCTGGGTGTTTTCTTTCACGATCTGCAAGAGGAAGCTGTGCTTTTGAAGGCCTTTGAGAAACTGAAGCGTTTTATTCTGAGGGTGGCGTGTTAGAGCAGATTTGGATGACTTTGCGCCGCGCACGGGGGCGTATACGTAACATTTTTTTCTTTCTCGACATCGATGCATTTCCAACGTCCTCCACTGGCTGCTGAGGGACCATTATAGGTTCTCTTGATGGGGAATAACGCGATTTATATTGAGGGACACAAGCGTCCAGGTGTGTGTACATACATTTTAACCAGCAGGCGGGTAGAGCACACGAATTGCATAAAAAACGAGTAAATTTGTTACTGCTTGGTTTTTCACTGTTCTGTTTTCAACAGCTCCTGGGTGTTCTCTTTCACGTTCTGCAAGAGGAAGCTGCGCTTTTGAAGGCCTTTGAGAAACTGAAACGTTTTATTCTCAGGGTGTCGTGTTAGAGCTGGTTTGGATGACTTTGCGAAGCACAAGGGGGCGAATTCGTAACATTTTTTCCGGCTCGACTTCGATGCATTTCCAGCGTCCTCCACTGGCTGCTGAGGGACCATTATAGGTTCTCTTGGTGGGGAATAACGCGATTTATATTGAGAGCACAAGCGTCCAGGTGTGAGTACATATATTTTTACCAGCGGGCGGGGAGAGCACACGAAATGCATAAAAAACGAGTAAATTTCTTACTGCTTGGTTTTTCACTGTTCTGTTTTCAACTGCTCCTGGGTGTTTTCTTTCACGTTCTGCAAGAGGAAGCTGTGCTTTGTAAGGTCTTTGAGAAACTGTAGCGGTTAATTCTGACGGTGGCGTGTTAGAGCAGATTTGGATGACTTTGCGCCGCGCACGGTGGCGTATACCCAACATTTTTTTCTGGCTCGACACCGATACGTTTCCAGCTTTCTCCACTGGCTGCTGAGTGGCCATTATAGGCTCGCTTGATAGGAAATAATGCATTCTATATTGAGGGACACAAGCGTCCAGACGTGTGTACATACATTTTTACCAGCAGGCGAGGAAAGCACACGAAATACATAAAAAACGAGTAATTTTATTACTGCTTGGTTTTCCACTGCACTGTTTTCAACAGCTCCTGGGTGTTTTCTTTCACGTTCTGCAAGAGGAAGCTGTGCTTTTGAAGGCCTTTGAGAAACTGAAACGTTTTATTCTGAGGGTGGCGTGTTAGAGCAGATTTGGATGACTTTGCGTCGCACACGGGGGCGTATACGTAACTTTTTTTTCTGGCTCGACATCGATGCGTTTCCACCATTCTCCACTGGCTACTGAGTGACCATTATAGGCTCTCTTGATGGCAAATAACGTATTTCATACTGAGGGTCACAAGCGTCCAGGTGTGTGTACATACATTTTAACCAGCAGGCGGGTAGAGCACACGAATTGCATAAAAAACGAGTAAATTTGTTACTGCTTGGTTTTTCACTATTCTGTTTTCAACAGCTCCTGGGTGTTCTCTTTCACGTTCTGCAAGAGGAAGCTTCGTTTTTGAAGGCCTTTGAGAAACTGAAACGTTTTATTCTGAGGGTGGCGTGTTAGAGCAGATTTGGATGACTTTGCGCCGCACACGGGGGCGTATACGTAACATTTTTTTCTGGCTCGACATCTATGCGTCTCCAGCATTCTCCACTGGCTACTGAGTGGCCATTAAAGGCTCTCTTGATAGGAAATAATGCATTCTATATTGAGGGACACAAGCGTCCAGACGTTTGTACATACATTTTTACCAGCAGGCGAGGAAAGCACACGAAATGCGTAAGAAACGAGTAATTTTGTTACTGCTTGGTTTTTCACTGTACTGTTTTCAACAGCTCCTGGGTGTTTTCTTTCACGTTCTGCAAGAGGAAGCTGTGCTTTTGAAGGCCTTTGAGAAACTGGAAGGTTTCATTCTGAGGGTGGCGTGCTAGAGCCGATTTGGATGACTTTGCGCCGCACACGGGGGCGTATTCGTAACATTTTTTTCTGGCTCGACATCTATGCGTCTCCAGCATTCTCCACTGGCTGCTGAGTGGCCATTATAGGCTCTCTTGATAGGAAATAATGCATTCTATATTGAGGGACACAAGCGTCCAGACGTTTGTACATACATTTTTACCAGCAGGCGAGGAAAGCACACGAAATGCATAAAAAACGAGTAATTTTGTTACTGCTTGGTTTTTCACTGTACTGTTTTCAACAGCTCCTGGGTGTTTTCTTTCATGGTCTGCAAGAGGAAGCTGCGCTTTTGAAGGCCTTTGAGAAACTGAAGCGCTTTATTCTAAGGATGGCGTGTTAGAGCAGATTTGGATGACTTTGCGCCGCACACGGGGGCGTATACGTAACATTTTTTCTGGCTCGACATTTATGCGTCTCCAGCATTCTCCACTGGCTGCTGAGTGGCCATTATAGGCTCTCTTGATAGGAAATAATGCATTCTATATTGAGGGACACAAGCGTCCAGACGTTTGTACATACATTTTTACCAGCAGGCGAGGAAAGCACACGAAATGCATAAAAAACGAGTAATTTTGTTACTGCTTGGTTTTTCACTGTACTGTTTTCAACAGCTCCTGGGTGTTTTTTTTTCATGGTCTGCAAGAGGAAGCTGCGCTTTTGAAGGCCTTTGAGAAACTGAAGCGTTTTATTCTGAGGGTGGCGTGTTAGAGCTGATTTGGATGACTTTCCGCCACATACGGGGGCGTATACGTAACTTTTTTTTCTGGCTCGACATCGGTGCATTTCCAGCGTTCTCCACTGGCTGCTGAGTGGCCATTATAGGTTCTCTTGATGTAAAATAATGCATTCTATATTCAGGGACACAAGCGTCCAGGCGTGTGTACATACATTCTTACCTCCAGGCGACGAGAGCACATGAAATGCATAAAAAACGAGTAATTTTGTTACTGCTTGGTTTTTCACTGTTCTGTTTTCAACAGCTCCTGGGGGTTTTCTATCACGATCTGCAAGAGGAAGCTTTGCTTTTGAAGGCCTTTGAGAAACTGAAGCGTTTTATTCTGAGGGTGACGTGTTACAGCTGATTTTGATGACTTTGCGCCGCACACGGGGGCGTATACGTAACATTTTTTTCTGGCTCGACATCTATGCATTTCCAGTGTTCTCGGCTGGCTGCTGAGTGGCCATTATAGGTTCTCTTGATGTAAAATAATACATTCTATATTCAGGACACAAGCGTCCAGGCCTGTGTACATACATTTTTACCTCCAGGCGACGAGAGCACATGAAATGCATAAAAACGAGTAATTCTGTTACTGCTTGGTTTTTCAGTGTTCTGTTTTCAACAGCTCCTGGGTGTTTTCTATCACGTTCTGCAAGAGGAAGCTGTGCTTTTGAAGGCCTTTGAGAAACTGAAGCGTTTTATTCTAAGGATGGCGTGTTAGAGCAGATTTGGATGACTTTGCGCTGCGCACGGGGGCGTATACGTAACATTTTTTTTTTTCTCGACATCGATGCATTTCCAGCGTCCTCCACTGGCTGCTGAGGGACCATTATAGGTTCTCTTGATGGGGAATAACGCGATTTATGTTGAGGGACACAAGCGTCCAAGTGTGTGTACATACATTTTTACCAGCAGGCGGGGAGAGCACACGAAATGCATAAAAAACGAGTGATTATGTTACTGCTTGGTTTTTCACTATTCTGTTTTGCACAGCTCCTGGGTGTTTTCTATCACGTTCTGCAAGAGGAAGCTTTGCTTTTGAAGGCCTTTGTGAAACTGAAGCGTTTTATTGTGAGGGTGGCGTGTTAGAGCTGATTTGGATGACTTTGCGAAGCACACGGGGGCGAATACGTTACATTTTTTCCGGCTCGACATCGATGCATTTCCAGCGTTCTCCACTGGCTGCTGAGGGACCATTATAGGTTCTCTTGATGGGGAATAACGCGATTTATATTGAGAGCACAAGCGTCCAGGTGTGTGTACATATATTTTTACCAGCGGGCGGGGAGAGCACACGAAATGCATAAAAAACGAGCAATTTTGTTACTGCTTGGTTTTTCACTGTTCTGTTTTCAACAGCTCCTGGGTGTTTTCTGTCACGTTCTGCAAGAGGAAGCTGTGCTTTTGAAGGCCTTTGAGAAACTGAAGCGTTTTATTCTAAGGGTGGCGTGTTGGAGCAGATTTGGATGACTTTGCGCCGCGCACGGGGGCGTATACGTAACATTTTTTTCTGGCTCGACATCGATGCATTTCCAGCGTTCTCCACTGGCTGCTGAGTGGCCATTATAGGCTCTCTTGATAGGAAATAATGCATTCTATATTGAGGGACACAAGCGTCCAGACGTGTGTACGCACATTTTTACCAGCAGGCGAGGAGAGCACACGAAATGCAAAATAAACCAGTAATTTTGTTACTGCTTGGTTTTTCACTGTTTTGTTTTCAACAGCTCCTGGGTGTTTTCTTTCACGTTCTGCAAGAGGAAGCTGTGCTTTTGAAGGCCTTTGAGAAACTGAAGCGTTTTATTCTGAGGGTGGCGTGTTAGAGCTGATTTGGATGACTTTGCACAGCGCACGGGGGCGTATACGTAACATTTTTTTCTGGCTCGACATCTATGCGTTTCCAGCGTTCTCCACTGGCTGCTTAGTGGCCATTATAGGCTCTCTTGATAGCAAATAATGCATTCTATATTGAGGGACACAAGCGTCCAGGCGTGTGTACATATATTTTTACTTTCAGGCTACGAGAGCACATGAAATGCATAAAAAACGAGTAATTTTGTTACTGCTTGGTTTTTCACTGTTCTGTTTTCAGCAGCTCCTGGGTGTTTTCTTTCACGTTCTGCAAGAGGAAGCTGCGCTTTTGAAGGCCTTTGAGAAACTGAAGCGCTCTATTCTAAGGATGGCGTGTTAGAGCAGATTTGGATGACTTTGCGCCGCACATGGGGGCGTATACGTAACATTTTTTTCTGGCTCGACATCTATGCGTCTCCAGCATTCTCCACTGGCTGCTGAGTGGCCATTATAGGCTCTCTTGATAGGAAATAATGCATTCTATATTGAGGGACACAAGCGTCCAGACGTGTGTACATACATTTTTACCAGCAGGCGAGGAAAGCACACGAAATGCATAAAAAACGAGTAATTTTGTTACTGCTTGGTTTTTCACTGTACTGTTTTCAACAACTCCTGGGTGTTTTCTTTCACGATCTGAAAGAGGAAGCTGTGCTTTTGAAGGCCTTTGAGAAACTGAAGCGTTTTATTCTGAGGGTGGCGTGTTAGAGCTGATTTGGATGACTTTGCGCCACACACGGGGGCGTATACGTAACTTTTTTTTCTGGCTCGACATCGGTGCATTTCCAGCGTTCTCCACTGGCTGCTGAGGGACCATTATAGGTTCTCTTGATGGGGAATAACGCGATTTGTATTGAGGGACAGAAGCGTCCAGGTGTGTGTACACACATTTTTACCAGCAGGCGGGGAGAGCACACAAAATGCATAAAAACGAGTAATTTTGTTACTGCTTGGTTTTTCACTGTTCTGTTTTCAGCAGCTCCTGGGTGTTTTCTTTCACGTTCTGCAAGAGGAAGGGCTTTACATCTATGCGTCTCCAGCATTCTCCACTGGCTGCTGAGTGGCCATTATAGGCTCTCTTGATAGGAAATATTGCATTCTATATTGAGGGACTCAAAGCGTCCAGACGTGTGTACATACATTTTTACCAGCAGGCGAGGAAAGCACACGAAATGCACAAAAAACGAGTAATTTTGTTACTGCTTGGTTTTTCACTGTACTGTTTTCAACACCTCCTGGTGTTTTCTTTCACGATCTGCAAGAGGAAGCTGTGCTTTTGAAGGCCTTTGAGAAACTGAAGCGTTTTATTCTGAGGGTGGCGTGTTAGAGCTGATTTGGATGACCTTGCGCCACACACGGGGGCGTATACGTAACTCTTTTTTCTGGCTCGACATTGGTGCATTTCCAGCGTTCTCCACTGGCTGCTGAGTGGCGATTATAGGTTCTCTTGATAGGAAATAATGCATTCTATATTGAGGGACACAAGCGTCCAGACGTGTGTACATACGTTTTTACCAGCAGGCTAGGAAAACACACGAAATGCATAAAAAACGAGTAATTGTGTTACTGCTTGGTTTTTCACTGTTCTGTTGTTAAGAGCTCCTGGGTGTTTTCTATCACGTTCTGCAAGAGGAAGCTGTGCTTTTGAAGGCCTTTGAGAAACTGAAGCGTTTTATTCTGAGGGTGGCGTGTTAGAGCTGATTTGGATGACTTTGCACCGCGCACGGGGGCGTATACGTAACATTTTTTTCTGGCTCGACATCTATGCGTTTCCAGCGTTCTCCACTGGCTGCTTAGTGGCCATTATCGGCTCTCTTGATGGCAAATAATGCATTCTATATTGAGGGACACAAGCGTCCAGACGTGTGTACATACATTTTTACCTCCAGGCGACGGGAGCACATGAAATGCATAAAAAACGAGTAATTTTGTTACTGCTTGGTTTTTCACTGTTTTGTTTTCAACAGCTCTTGGGTGTATTCTTTCACGTTCTGCAAGAGGAAGCTGCGCTTTTGAAGGCCTTTGAGAAACTGATGCGTTTTATTCTGAGGGTGGCGTGTTAGAGCTGTTCGGATGACCTTGCACCGCAGACGGGGGCGTATACGTAACATTTTCTTCTGGCTCGACATCGATGCATTTCCAGCGTTCTCCACTGGCTACTGAGGGACCATTACAGGTTCTCTTGATGGGGAATAACGCGGTTTATATTGAGGGACACAAGAGTACAGGTGTGTGTACATACATTTTTACCAGCAGGCGGGGAGAGCACACGAAATGCATAAAAAACGAGTAATTTTGTTACTGCTTGGTTTTTCACTGTTCTGTTTTCAACAGCTCCTGGGTGTTTTCTATCACGTTCTGCAAAAGGAGGCAGCTGTGCTTTTGAAGGCCTTTGAGAAACTGAAGCGTTTTATTCTGAGGGTGGCGTGTTAGAGCTGATTTGGATGACTTTGCACCGCGCACGGGGCGTATACGTAGCATTTTTTTCTGGCTCGACATCTATGCGTTTCCAGCGTTCTCCACTGGCTGCTGAGTGGCCATTATAGGCTCTCTTGATAGGAAATAATGCATTCTATATTGAGGGACACAAGCGTCCAGACGTGTGTACAAAAACGAGTAATTGTGTTACTGCTTGGTTTTTCACTGTACTGTTTTCAACAGCTCCTGGGTGTTTTCCTTCACGTTCTGCAAGAGGAGGCTGTGCTTTTGAAGGCCTTTGAGAAACTGAAGCGTTTTATTCAGAGGGTGGCGTGTTAGAGCTGTTCGGATGACCTTGCACCGCAGACGGGGGCGTATACGTAACATTTTCTTCTGGCTCGACATCGATGCATTTCCAGCGTTCTCCACTGGCAACTGAGGGACCATTACAGGTTCTCTTGATGGGGAATAACGCGATTTATATTGAGAAATGCATAAATAATGCATTCTATATTGAGGGACACAAGCGTCCAGACGTGTGTACATACATTTTTACCAGCAGGCGAGGAAAGCACACGAAATGCATAAAAAACGAGTAATTTTGTTACTGCTTGGTTTTTCACTGTACTGTTTTCAACAACTCCTGGGTGTTTTCTTTCACGATCTGCAAGAGGAAGCTGTGCTTTTGAAGGCCTTTGAGAAACTGAAGCGTTTTATTCTGAGGGTGGCGTGTTAGAGCTGATTTGGATGACTTTGCGCCACACACGGGGGCGTATACGTAACTTTTTTTTCTGGCTCGACATCGGTGCATTTCCAGCGTTCTCCACTGGCTGCTGAGGGACCATTATAGGTTCTCTTGATGGGGAATAACGCGATTTGTATTGAGGGACAGAAGCGTCCAGGTGTGTGTACACACATTTTTACCAGCAGGCGGGGAGAGCACACAAAATGCATAAAAACGAGTAATTTTGTTACTGCTTGGTTTTTCACTGTTCTGTTTTCAGCAGCTCCTGGGTGTTTTCTTTCACGTTCTGCAAGAGGAAGCGCTTTACATCTATGCGTCTCCAGCATTCTCCACTGGCTGCTGAGTGGCCATTATAGGCTCTCTTGATAGGAAATATTGCATTCTATATTGAGGGACTCAAAGCGTCCAGACGTGTGTACATACATTTTTACCAGCAGGTGAGGAAAGCACACGAAATGCACAAAAAACGAGTAATTTTGTTACTGCTTGGTTTTTCACTGTACTGTTTTCAACACCTCCTGGTGTTTTCTTTCACGATCTGCAAGAGGAAGCTGTGCTTTTGAAGGCCTTTGAGAAACTGAAGCGTTTTATTCTGAGGGTGGCGTGTTAGAGCTGATTTGGATGACTTTGCGCCACACACGGGGGCGTATACGTAACTCTTTTTTCTGGCTCGACATTGGTGCATTTCCAGCGTTCTCCACTGGCTGCTGAGTGGCGATTATAGGTTCTCTTGATAGGAAATAATGCATTCTATATTGAGGGACACAAGCGTCCAGACGTGTGTACATACGTTTTTACCAGCAGGCTAGGAAAACACACGAAATGCATAAAAAACGAGTAATTGTGTTACTGCTTGGTTTTTCACTGTTCTGTTGTTAAGAGCTCCTGGGTGTTTTCTATCACGTTCTGCAAGAGGAAGCTGTGCTTTTGAAGGCCTTTGAGAAACTGAAGCGTTTTATTCTGAGGGTGGCGTGTTAGAGCTGATTTGGATGACTTTGCACCGCGCACGGGGGCGTATACGTAACATTTTTTTCTGGCTCGACATCTATGCGTTTCCAGCGTTCTCCACTGGCTGCTTAGTGGCCATTATCGGCTCTCTTGATGGCAAATAATGCATTCTATATTGAGGGACACAAGCGTCCAGACGTGTGTACATACATTTTTACCTCCAGGCGACGGGAGCACATGAAATGCATAAAAAACGAGTAATTTTGTTACTGCTTGGTTTTTCACTGTTTTGTTTTCAACAGCTCTTGGGTGTATTCTTTCACGTTCTGCAAGAGGAAGCGCTTTACATCTATGCGTCTCCAGCATTCTCCACTGGCTGCTGAGTGGCCATTATAGGCTCTCTTGATAGGAAATAATGCATTCTATATTGAGGAACACAAGCGTCCAGACGTGTGTACATACATTTTTACCAGCAGGCTAGGAAAACACACGAAATGCATAAAAAACGAGTAATTGTGTTACTGCTTGGTTTTTCACTGTACTGTTTTCAGCAGCTCATGGGTGTTTTCTATCACGTTCTGCAAGAGGAGGCTGTGCTTTTGAAGGCCTTTGAGAAACTGAAGCATTTTATTCAGAGGGTGGCGTGTTAGAGCTGTTCGGATGACCTTGCACCGCAGACGGGGGCGTATACGTAACATTTTCTTCTGGCTCGACATCGATGCATTTCCAGCGTTCTCCACTGGCTACTGAGGGACCATTACAGGTTCTCTTGATGGGGAATAACGCGATTTATATTGAGGGACACAAGAGTACAGGTGTGTGTACATACATTTTTACCAGCAGGCGGGAAGAGCACACGAAATGCATAAAAAACGAGTAATTTTGTTACTGCTTGGTTTTTCACTGTTCTGTTTTTAACAGCTCCTGGGTGTTTTCTTTCACGATCTGCAAGAGGAAGCTGTGCTTTTGAAGGCCTTTGAGAAACTGAAGCGATTTATTCTGAGGGTGGCGTGTTAGAGCTGATTTGGATGACTTTGCACCGCACACGGGGGCGTATACGTAACTTTTTTTTCTGGCTCGACATCGATGCATTTCCAGCGTTCTCCACTGGCTGCTGAGTGGCCAATATAGGCTCTCTTGATAGGAAATAAGGCATTCTAAATTGAGGGACACAAGCGTCCAGACGTGTGTACATACGTTTTTACCAGCAGGCTAGGAAAACACACGAAATGCATAAAAAACGAGTAATTGTGTTACTGCTTGGTTTTTCACTGTACTGTTTTCAACAGCTCCTGGGTGTTTTCCTTCACGTTCTGCAGGAGGAAGCTGTGCTTTTGTAGGCCTTTGAGAAACTGAAAGGTTTTATTCTGAGGGTGGCGTGCTATAGCCGATTTGGATGACTTTGCGCCGCACACGGGGGCGTATACATAACATTTTTTTCTGGCTCGACATCTATGCGTCTCCAGCATTCTCCACTGGCTGCTGAGTGGCCATTATAGGCTCTCTTGATAGGAAATATTGCATTCTATATTGAGGGACACAAGCGTCCAGACGTGTGTACATACGTTTTTACCAGCAGGCTAGGAAAGCACACGAAATGCATAAAAAACGAGTAATTGTGTTACTGCTTGGTTTTTCACTGTACTGTTTTCAACAGCTCCTGGGTGTTTTCCTTCACGTTCTGCAAGAGGAGGCTGTGCTTTTGAAGGCCTTTGAGAAACTGAAGCGTTTTATTCAGAGGGTGGCGTGTTAGAGCTGATTCGGATGACTTGGCGCCGCACACGGGGGCGTATACGTAACATTTTCTTCTGGCTCGACATCGATGCATTTCCAGCGTTCTCCACTTGCTACTGAGGGACCATTATAGGTTCTCTTGATGGGGAACAACGCGATTTATATTGAGGGACACAAGCGTACAGGTGTGTGTACATACATTTTTACCAGCAGGCGGGGAGAGCACACGAAATGCATAAAAAACGATTAATTTTGTTACTGCTTGGTTTTTCACTGTTCTGTTTTCAGCAGCTCCTGGGTGTTTTCTTTCACGTTCTGCAAGAGGAAGCGCTTTACATCTATGCGTCTCCAGCATTCTCCACTGGCTGCTGAGTGGCCATTATAGGCTCTCTTGATAGGACATATTGCATTCTATATTGAGGGACACAAGCGTCCAGACGTGTGTACATACGTTTTTACCAGCAGGCTAGGAAAGCACACGAAATGCATAAAAAACGAGTAATTGTGTTACTGCTTGGTTTTTCACTGTACTGTTTTCAACAGCTCCTGGGTGTTTTCCTTCACGTTCTGCAAGAGGAGGCTGTGCTTTTGAAGGCCTTTGAGAAACTGAAGCGTTTTATTCAGAGGGTGGCGTGTTAGAGCTGATTCGGATGACTTTGCGCCGCACACGGGGGCGTATACGTAACATTTTCTTCTGGCTCGACATCGATGCATTTCCAGCGTTCTCCACTGGCTACTGAGGGACCATTATAGGTTCTCTTGATGGGGAATAACGCGATTTATATTGAGGGACACAAGCGTACAGGTGTGTGTACATACATTTTTACCAGCAGGCGGGGAGAGCACACGAAATGCATAAAAAACGAGTAATTTTGTTACTGCTTGGTTTTTCACTGTACTGTTTTCAACAGCTCCTGGGTGTTTTCTTTCACGTTCTGCAAGAGGAAGCGCTTTACATCTATGCGTCTCCAGCATTCTCCACTGGCTGCTGAGTGGCCATTATAGGCTCTCTTGATAGGACATATTGCATTCTATATTGAGGGACACAAGCGTCCAGACGTGTGTACATACGTTTTTACCAGCAGGCTAGGAAAGCACACGAAATGCATAAAAAACGAGTAATTGTGTTACTGCTTGGTTTTTCACTGTACTGTTTTCAACAGCTCCTGGGTGTTTTCCTTCACGTTCTGCAAGAGGAGGCTGTGCTTTTGAAGGCCTTTGAGAAACTGAAGCGTTTTATTCAGAGGGTGGCGTGTTAGAGCTGATTCGGATGACTTTGCGCCGCACACGGGGGCGTATACGTAACATTTTCTTCTGGCTCGACATCGATGCATTTCCAGCGTTCTCCACTGGCTACTGAGGGACCATTATAGGTTCTCTTGATGGGGAATAACGCGATTTATATTGAGGGACACAAGCGTACAGGTGTGTGTACATACATTTTTACCAGCAGGCGGGGAGAGCACACGAAATGCATAAAAAACGAGTAATTTTGTTACTGCTTGGTTTTTCACTGTACTGTTTTCAACAGCTCCTGGGTGTTTTCTTTCACGTTCTGCAAGAGGAAGCTGTGCTTTTGAAGGTCTTTGAGAAACTGAAGCGTTTTATTCAGAGGGTGGCGTGTTAGAGCTGATTCGGATGACTTTGCGCCCAACACGGGGGCGTATACGTAACATTTTCTTCTGGCTCGACATCGATGCATTTCCAGCGTTCTCCACTGGCTACTGAGGGACCATTATAGGTTCTCTTGATGGGGAATAACGCGATTTATATTGAGGGACACAAGCGTACAGGTGTGTGTACATACATTTTTACCAGCAGGCGGGGAGAGCACACGAAATGCATAAAAAACGAGTAATTTTGTTACTGCTTGGTTTTTCACTGTACTGTTTTCAACAGCTCCTGGGTGTTTTCTTTCACGTTCTGCAAGAGGAAGCTGTGCTTTTGAAGGCCTTTGAGAAACTGGAAGGTTTTATTCTGAGGGTGGCGTGCTAGAGCCGATTTGGATGACTTTGCACCGCGCACGGGGGCGTATACGTAACTCTTTTTTCTGGCTCGACATTGATGCATTTCCAGCGTTCTCCACTGGCTGCTGAGTGGCGATTATAGGTTCTCTTGATAGGAAATAATGCATTCTATATTGAGGGACACAAGCGTCCAGACGTGTGTACATACGTTTTTACCAGCAGGCTAGGAAAGCACACGAAATGCATATAAAACGAGTAATTGTGTTACTGCTTGGTTTTTCACTGTACTGTTTTCAACAGCTCCTGGGTGTTTTCCTTCACGTTCTGCAAGAGGAGGCTGAGCTTTTGAAGGCCTTTGAGAAACTGAAGCGTTTTATTCAGAGGGTGGCGTGTTAGAGCTGATTCGGATGACTTTGCGCCGCACACGGGGGCGTATACGCAACATTTTCTTCTGGCTCGACATCGATGCATTTCCAGCGTTCTCCACTGGCTACTGAGGGACCATTATAGGTTCTCTTGATGGGGAATAACGCGATTTATATTGAGGGACACAAGCGTACAGGTGTGTGTACATACATTTTTACCAGCAGGCGGGGAGAGCACACGAAATGCATAAAAAACGAGTAATTTTGTTACTGCTTGGTTTTTCACTGTACTGTTTTCAACAGCTCCTGGGTGTTTTCTTTCACGTTCTGCAAGAGGAAGCGCTTTACATCTATGCGTCTCCAGCATTCTCCACTGGCTGCTGAGTGGCCATTATAGGCTCTCTTGATAGGACATATTGCATTCTATATTGAGGGACACAAGCGTCCAGACGTGTGTACATACGTTTTTACCAGCAGGCTAGGAAAGCACACGAAATGCATAAAAAACGAGTAATTGTGTTACTGCTTGGTTTTTCACTGTACTGTTTTCAACAGCTCCTGGGTGTTTTCCTTCACGTTCTGCAAGAGGAGGCTGTGCTTTTGAAGGCCTTTGAGAAACTGAAGCGTTTTATTCAGAGGGTGGCGTGTTAGAGCTGATTCGGATGACTTTGCGCCGCACACGGGGGCGTATACGTAACATTTTCTTCTGGCTCGACATCGATGCATTTCCAGCGTTCTCCACTGGCTACTGAGGGACCATTATAGGTTCTCTTGATGGGGAATAACGCGATTTATATTGAGGGACACAAGCGTACAGGTGTGTGTACATACATTTTTACCAGCAGGCGGGGAGAGCACACGAAATGCATAAAAAACGAGTAATTTTGTTACTGCTTGGTTTTTCACTGTACTGTTTTCAACAGCTCCTGGGTGTTTTCTTTCACGTTCTGCAAGAGGAAGCTGTGCTTTTGAAGGTCTTTGAGAAACTGAAGCGTTTTATTCAGAGGGTGGCGTGTTAGAGCTGATTCGGATGACTTTGCGCCCAACACGGGGGCGTATACGTAACATTTTCTTCTGGCTCGACATCGATGCATTTCCAGCGTTCTCCACTGGCTACTGAGGGACCATTATAGGTTCTCTTGATGGGGAATAACGCGATTTATATTGAGGGACACAAGCGTACAGGTGTGTGTACATACATTTTTACCAGCAGGCGGGGAGAGCACACGAAATGCATAAAAAACGAGTAATTTTGTTACTGCTTGGTTTTTCACTGTACTGTTTTCAACAGCTCCTGGGTGTTTTCTTTCACGTTCTGCAAGAGGAAGCTGTGCTTTTGAAGGCCTTTGAGAAACTGGAAGGTTTTATTCTGAGGGTGGCGTGCTAGAGCCGATTTGGATGACTTTGCGTCGCACACGGGGGCGTATTCGTAACATTTTTTTCTGGCTCGACATCTATGCGTCTCCAGCATTCTCCACTGGCTGCTGAGTGGCCATTATAGGCTCTCTTGATAGGAAATAATGCATTCTATATTGAGGGACACAAGCGTCCAGACGTTTGTACATACATTTTTACCAGCAGGCGAGGAAAGCACACGAAATGCACAAAAAACGAGTAATTTTGTTACTGCTTGGTTTTTCACTGTACTGTTTTCAACACCTCCTGGGTGTTTTCTTTCACGATCTGCAAGAGGAAGGCCTTTGAAGGCCTTTGAGAAACTGAAGCGTTTTATTCTGAGGGTGGCGTGTTAGAGCTGATTTGGATGACTTGGCGCCACACACGGGGGCGTATACGTAACTCTTTTTTCTGGCTCGACATTGATGCATTTCCAGCGTTCTCCACTGGCTGCTGAGTGGCGATTATAGGTTCTCTTGATAGGAAATAATGCATTCTATATTGAGGGACACAAGCGTCCAGACGTGTGTACATACGTTTTTACCAGCAGGCTAGGAAAGCACACGAAATGCATATAAAACGAGTAATTGTGTTACTGCTTGGTTTTTCACTGTACTGTTTTCAACAGCTCCTGGGTGTTTTCCTTCACGTTCTGCAAGAGGAGGCTGAGCTTTTGAAGGCCTTTGAGAAACTGAAGCGTTTTATTCAGAGGGTGGCGTGTTAGAGCTGATTCGGATGACTTGGCGCCGCACACGGGGGCGTATACGTAACATTTTCTTCTGGCTCGACATCTATGCGTTTCCAGCGTTCTCCACTGGCTGCTTAGTGGCCATTATCGGCTCTCTTGATGGCAAATAATGCATTCTATATTGAGGGACACAAGCGTCCAGACGTGTGTACATACGTTTTTACCAGCAGGCTAGGAAAACACACGAAATGCATAAAAAACGAGTAATTGTGTTACTGCTTGGTTTTTCACTGTTCTGTTGTTAAGAGCTCCTGGGTGTTTTCTATCACGTTCTGCAAGAGGAAGCTGTGCTTTTGAAGGCCTTTGAGAAACTGAAGCGTTTTATTCTGAGGGTGGCGTGTTAGAGCTGATTTGGATGACTTTGCACCGCGCACGGGGGCGTATACGTAACATTTTTTTCTGGCTCGACATCTATGCGTTTCCAGCGTTCTCCACTGGCTGCTTAGTGGCCATTATCGGCTCTCTTGATGGCAAATAATGCATTCTATATTGAGGGACACAAGCGTCCAGACGTGTGTACATACATTTTTACCTCCAGGCGACGGGAGCACATGAAATGCATAAAAAACGAGTAATTTTGTTACTGCTTGGTTTTTCACTGTTTTGTTTTCAACAGCTCTTGGGTGTATTCTTTCACGTTCTGCAAGAGGAAGCGCTTTACATCTATGCGTCTCCAGCATTCTCCACTGGCTGCTGAGTGGCCATTATAGGCTCTCTTGATAGGAAATAATGCATTCTATATTGAGGAACACAAGCGTCCAGACGTGTGTACATACATTTTTACCAGCAGGCTAGGAAAACACACGAAATGCATAAAAAACGAGTAATTGTGTTACTGCTTGGTTTTTCACTGTACTGTTTTCAGCAGCTCATGGGTGTTTTCTATCACGTTCTGCAAGAGGAGGCTGTGCTTTTGAAGGCCTTTGAGAAACTGAAGCATTTTATTCAGAGGGTGGCGTGTTAGAGCTGTTCGGATGACCTTGCACCGCAGACGGGGGCGTATACGTAACATTTTCTTCTGGCTCGACATCGATGCATTTCCAGCGTTCTCCACTGGCTACTGAGGGACCATTACAGGTTCTCTTGATGGGGAATAACGCGATTTATATTGAGGGACACAAGAGTACAGGTGTGTGTACATACATTTTTACCAGCAGGCGGGAAGAGCACACGAAATGCATAAAAAACGAGTAATTTTGTTACTGCTTGGTTTTTCACTGTTCTGTTTTTAACAGCTCCTGGGTGTTTTCTTTCACGATCTGCAAGAGGAAGCTGTGCTTTTGAAGGCCTTTGAGAAACTGAAGCGATTTATTCTGAGGGTGGCGTGTTAGAGCTGATTTGGATGACTTTGCACCGCACACGGGGGCGTATACGTAACTTTTTTTTCTGGCTCGACATCGATGCATTTCCAGCGTTCTCCACTGGCTGCTGAGTGGCCATTATAGGCTCTCTTGATAGGAAATAAGGCATTCTAAATTGAGGGACACAAGCGTCCAGACGTGTGTACATACGTTTTTACCAGCAGGCTAGGAAAACACACGAAATGCATAAAAAACGAGTAATTGTGTTACTGCTTGGTTTTTCACTGTACTGTTTTCAACAGCTCCTGGGTGTTTTCCTTCACGTTCTGCAGGAGGAAGCTGTGCTTTTGTAGGCCTTTGAGAAACTGAAAGGTTTTATTCTGAGGGTGGCGTGCTATAGCCGATTTGGATGACTTTGCGCCGCACACGGGGGCGTATACATAACATTTTTTTCTGGCTCGACATCTATGCGTCTCCAGCATTCTCCACTGGCTGCTGAGTGGCCATTATAGGCTCTCTTGATAGGAAATATTGCATTCTATATTGAGGGACACAAGCGTCCAGACGTGTGTACATACGTTTTTACCAGCAGGCTAGGAAAGCACACGAAATGCATAAAAAACGAGTAATTGTGTTACTGCTTGGTTTTTCACTGTACTGTTTTCAACAGCTCCTGGGTGTTTTCCTTCACGTTCTGCAAGAGGAGGCTGTGCTTTTGAAGGCCTTTGAGAAACTGAAGCGTTTTATTCAGAGGGTGGCGTGTTAGAGCTGATTCGGATGACTTGGCGCCGCACACGGGGGCGTATACGTAACATTTTCTTCTGGCTCGACATCGATGCATTTCCAGCGTTCTCCACTTGCTACTGAGGGACCATTATAGGTTCTCTTGATGGGGAACAACGCGATTTATATTGAGGGACACAAGCGTACAGGTGTGTGTACATACATTTTTACCAGCAGGCGGGGAGAGCACACGAAATGCATAAAAAACGAGTAATTTTGTTACTGCTTGGTTTTTCACTGTTCTGTTTTCAGCAGCTCCTGGGTGTTTTCTTTCACGTTCTGCAAGAGGAAGCGCTTTACATCTATGCGTCTCCAGCATTCTCCACTGGCTGCTGAGTGGCCATTATAGGCTCTCTTGATAGGACATATTGCATTCTATATTGAGGGACTCAAAGCGTCCAGACGTGTGTACATACATTTTTACCAGCAGGCGAGGAAAGCACACGAAATGCACAAAAAACGAGTAATTTTGTTACTGCTTGGTTTTCACTGTACTGTTTTCAACACCTCCTGGGTGTTTTCTTTCACGATCTGCAAGAGGAAGCTGTGCTTTTGAAGGCCTTTGAGAAACTGAAGCGTTTTATTCTGAGGGTGGCGTGTTAGAGCTGATTTGGATGACTTTGCGCCACACACGGGGGCGTATACGTAACTCTTTTTTCTGGCTCGACATTGATGCATTTCCAGCGTTCTCCACTGGCTGCTGAGTGGCGATTATAGGTTCTCTTGATAGGAAATAATGCATTCTATATTGAGGGACACAAGCGTCCAGACGTGTGTACATACGTTTTTACCAGCAGGCTAGGAAAGCACACGAAATGCATAAAAAACGAGTAATTGTGTTACTGCTTGGTTTTTCACTGTACTGTTTTCAAGACCTCCTGGGTGTTTTCTTTCACGATCTGCAAGAGGAAGGCCTTTGAAGGCCTTTGAGAAACTGAAGCGTTTTATTCTGAGGGTGGCGTGTTAGAGCTGATTTGGATGACTTGGCGCCACACACGGGGGCGTATACGTAACTCTTTTTTCTGGCTCGACATTGATGCATTTCCAGCGTTCTCCACTGGCTGCTGAGTGGCGATTATAGGTTCTCTTGATAGGAAATAATGCATTCTATATTGAGGGACACAAGCGTCCAGACGTGTGTACATACGTTTTTACCAGCAGGCTAGGAAAGCACACGAAATGCATAAAAAACGAGTAATTGTGTTACTGCTTGGTTTTTCACTGTACTGTTTTCAACAGCTCCTGGGTGTTTTCCTTCACGTTCTGCAAGAGGAGGCTGAGCTTTTGAAGGCCTTTGAGAAACTGAAGCGTTTTATTCAGAGGGTGGCGTGTTAGAGCTGATTCGGATGACTTGGCGCCGCACACGGGGGCGTATACGTAACATTTTCTTCTGGCTCGACATCGATGCATTTCCAGCGTTCTCCACTTGCTACTGAGGGACCATTATAGGTTCTCTTGATGGGGAATAACGCGATTTGTATTGAGGGACAGAAGCGTCCAGGTGTGTGTACACACATTTTTACCAGCAGGCGGGGAGAGCACACAAAATGCATAAAAACGAGTAATTTTGTTACTGCTTGGTTTTTCACTGTACTGTTTTCAACAGCTCCTGGGTGTTTTCCTTCACGTTCTGCAAGAGGAGGCTGTGCTTTTGAAGGCCTTTGAGAAACTGAAGCGTTTTATTCAGAGGGTGGCGTGTTAGAGCTGATTTGGATGACTTTGCGCCACACACGGGGGCGTATACGTAACTTTTTTTTCTGGCTCGACATCGGTGCATTTCCAGCGTTCTCCACTGGCTGCTGAGGGACCATTATAGGTTCTCTTGATGGGGAATAACGCGATTTGTATTGAGGGACAGAAGCGTCCAGGTGTGTGTACACACATTTTTACCAGCAGGCGGGGAGAGCACACAAAATGCATAAAAACGAGTAATTTTGTTACTGCTTGGTTTTTCACTGTTCTGTTTTCAGCAGCTCCTGGGTGTTTTCTTTCACGTTCTGCAAGAGGAAGCGGTTTACATCTATGCGTCTCCAGCATTCTCCACTGGCTGCTGAGTGGCCATTATAGGCTCTCTTGATAGGAAATATTGCATTCTATATTGAGGGACTCAAAGCGTCCAGACGTGTGTACATACATTTTTACCAGCAGGCGAGGAAAGCACACGAAATGCACAAAAAACGAGTAATTTTGTTACTGCTTGGTTTTTCACTGTACTGTTTTCAACACCTCCTGGTGTTTTCTTTCACGATCTGCAAGAGGAAGCTGTGCTTTTGAAGGCCTTTGAGAAACTGAAGCGTTTTATTCTGAGGGTGGCGTGTTAGAGCTGATTTGGATGACTTTGCGCCACACACGGGGGCGTATACGTAACTCTTTTTTCTGGCTCGACATTGGTGCATTTCCAGCGTTCTCCACTGGCTGCTGAGTGGCGATTATAGGTTCTCTTGATAGGAAATAATGCATTCTATATTGAGGGACACAAGCGTCCAGACGTGTGTACATACGTTTTTACCAGCAGGCTAGGAAAACACACGAAATGCATAAAAAACGAGTAATTGTGTTACTGCTTGGTTTTTCACTGTTCTGTTGTTAAGAGCTCCTGGGTGTTTTCTATCACGTTCTGCAAGAGGAAGCTGTGCTTTTGAAGGCCTTTGAGAAACTGAAGCGTTTTATTCTGAGGGTGGCGTGTTAGAGCTGATTTGGATGACTTTGCACCGCGCACGGGGGCGTATACGTAACATTTTTTTCTGGCTCGACATCTATGCGTTTCCAGCGTTCTCCACTGGCTGCTTAGTGGCCATTATCGGCTCTCTTGATGGCAAATAATGCATTCTATATTGAGGGACACAAGCGTCCAGACGTGTGTACATACATTTTTACCTCCAGGCGACGGGAGCACATGAAATGCATAAAAAACGAGTAATTTTGTTACTGCTTGGTTTTTCACTGTTTTGTTTTCAACAGCTCTTGGGTGTATTCTTTCACGTTCCGCAAGAGGAAGCTGCGCTTTTGAAGGCCTTTGAGAAACTGAAGCGTTTTATTCTGAGGGTGGCGTCGTAGAGCTGTTCGGATGACCTTGCACCGCAGACGGGGGCGTATACGTAACATTTTCTTCTGGCTCGACATCGATGCATTTCCAGCGTTCTCCACTGGCTACTGAGGGACCATTACAGGTTCTCTTGATGGGGAATAACGCGATTTATATTGAGGGACACAAGAGTACAGGTGTGTGTACATACATTTTTACCAGCAGGCGGGGAGAGCACACGAAATGCATAAAAAACGAGTAATTGTGTTACTGCTTGGTTTTTCACTGTACTGTTTTCAACAGCTCCTGGGTGTTTTCCTTCACGTTCTGCAAGAGGAAGCTGTGCTTTTGAAGGCCTTTGAGAAACTGAAGCGTTTTATTCTGAGGGTGGCGTGTTAGAGCTGATTTGGATGACTTTGCACCGCGCACGGGGGCGTATACGTAGCATTTTTTTCTGGCTCGACATCTATGCGTTTCCAGCGTTCTCCACTGGCTGCTGAGTGGCCATTATAGGCTCTCTTGATAGGAAATAATGCATTCTATATTGAGGGACACAAGCGTCCAGACGTGTGTACAAAAACGAGTAATTGTGTTACTGCTTGGTTTTTCACTGTACTGTTTTCAACAGCTCCTGGGTGTTTTCCTTCACGTTCTGCAAGAGGAGGCTGTGCTTTTGAAGGCCTTTGAGAAACTGAAGCGTTTTATTCAGAGGGTGGCGTGTTAGAGCTGTTCGGATGGCCTTGCACCGCAGACGGGGGCGTATACGTAACATTTTCTTCTGGCTCGACATCGATGCATTTCCAGCGTTCTCCACTGGCTACTGAGGGACCATTACAGGTTCTCTTGATGGGGAATAACGCGATTTATATTGAGGGACACAAGAGTACAGGTGTGTGTACATACATTTTTACCAGCAGGCGGGGAGAGCACACGAAATGCATAAAAAACGAGTAATTGTGTTACTGCTTGGTTTTTCACTGTACTGTTTTCAACAGCTCCTGGGTGTTTTCCTTCACGTTCTGCAAGAGGAGGCTGTGCTTTTGAAGGCCTTTGAGAAACTGAAGCGTTTTATTCAGAGGGTGGCGTGTTAGAGCTGTTCGGATGGCCTTGCACCGCAGACGGGGGCGTATACGTAACATTTTCTTCTGGCTCGACATCGATGCATTTCCAGCGTTCTCCACTGGCTACTGAGGGACCATTACAGGTTCTCTTGATGGGGAATAACGCGATTTATATTGAGGGACACAAGAGTACAGGTGTGTGTACATACATTTTTACCAGCAGGCGAGGAGCGCACACGAAATGCAAAATAAACCAGTAATTTTGTTACTGCTTGGTTTTTCACTGTTTTGTTTTCAACAGCTCCTGGGTGTTTTCTTTCACGTTCTGCAAGAAGAAGCTGTGCTTTTGAAGGCCTTTGAGAAACTGAAGCGTTTTATTCTGAGGGTGGCGTGTTAGAGCTGATTTGGATGACTTTGCACCGCGCACGGGGGCGTATACGTAGCATTTTTTTCTGGCTCGACATCTATGCGTTTCCAGCGTTCTCCACTGGCTGCTGAGTGGCCATTATAGGCTCTCTTGATAGGAAATAATGCATTCTATATTGAGGGACACAAGCGTCCAGACGTGTGTACATACATTTTTACCAGCAGGCTAGGAAAACACACGAAATGCATAAAAAACGAGTAATTGTGTTACTGCTTGGTTTTTCACTGTACTGTTTTCAGCAGCTCCTGGGTGTTTTCTATCACGTTCTGCAAGAGGAGGCTGTGCTTTTGAAGGCCTTTGAGAAACTGAAGCGTTTTATTCAGAGGGTGGCGTGTTAGAGCTGATTTGGATGACTTTGCACCGCGCACGGGGGCGTATACGTAGCATTTTTTTCTGGCTCGACATCTATGCGTTTCCAGCGTTCTCCACTGGCTGCTGAGTGGCCATTATAGGCTCTCTTGATAGGAAATAATGCATTCTATATTGAGGGACACAAGCGTCCAGACGTGTGTACATACATTTTTACCAGCAGGCTAGGAAAACACACGAAATGCATAAAAAACGAGTAATTGTGTTACTGCTTGGTTTTTCACTGTACTGTTTTCAGCAGCTCATGGGTGTTTTCTATCACGTTCTGCAAGAGGAGGCTGTGCTTTTGAAGGCCTTTGAGAAACTGAAGCGTTTTATTCAGAGGGTGGCGTGTTAGAGCTGTTCGGATGACCTTGCACCGCAGACGGGGGCGTATACGTAACATTTTCTTCTGGCTCGACATCGATGCATTTCCAGCGTTCTCCACTGGCTACTGAGGGACCATTACAGGTTCTCTTGATGGGGAATAACGCGATTTATATTGAGGGACACAAGAGTACAGGTGTGTGTACATACATTTTCACCAGCAGGCGGGGAGAGCACACGAAATGCATAAAAAACGAGTAATTTTGTTACTGCTTGGTTTTTCACTGTTCTGTTTTCAACAGCTCCTGGGTGTTTTCTTTCACGATCTGCAAGAGGAAGCTGTGCTTTTGAAGGCCTTTGAGAAACTGAAGCGATTTATTCTGAGGGTGGCGTGTTAGAGCTGATTTGGATGACTTTGCACCGCACACGGGGGCGTATACGTAACTTTTTTTTCTGGCTCGACATCGATGCATTTCCAGCGTTCTCCACTGGCTGCTGAGTGGCCATTATAGGCTCTCTTGATAGGAAATAAGGCATTCTAAATTGAGGGACACAAGCGTCCAGACGTGTGTACATACGTTTTTACCAGCAGGCTAGGAAAACACACGAAATGCATAAAAAACGAGTAATTGTGTTACTGCTTGGTTTTTCACTGTACTGTTTTCAACAGCTCCTGGGTGTTTTCCTTCACGTTCTGCAGGAGGAAGCTGTGCTTTTGAAGGCCTTTGAGAAACTGAAAGGTTTTATTCTGAGGGTGGCGTGCTAGAGCCGATTTGGATGACTTTGCGCCGCACACGGGGGCGTATACATAACATTTTTTTCTGGCTCGACATCTATGCGTCTCCAGCATTCTCCACTGGCTGCTGAGTGGCCATTATAGGCTCTCTTGATAGGAAATATTGCATTCTATATTGAGGGACACAAGCATCCAGACGTGTGTACATACGTTTTTACCAGCAGGCTAGGAAAACACACGAAATGCATAAAAAACGAGTAATTGTGTTACTGCTTGGTTTTTCACTGTACTGTTTTCAACAGCTCCTGGGTGTTTTCCTTCACGTTCTGCAAGAGGAGGCTGTGCTTTAGAAGGCCTTTGAGAAACTGAAGCGTTTTATTCAGAGGGTGGCGTGTTAGAGCTGATTCGGATGACTTGGCGCCGCACACGGGGGCGTATACGTAACATTTTCTTCTGGCTCGACATCGATGCATTTCCAGCGTTCTCCACTTGCTACTGAGGGACCATTATAGGTTCTCTTGATGGGGAACAACGCGATTTATATTGAGGGACACAAGCGTACAGGTGTGTGTACATACATTTTTACCAGCAGGCGGGGAGAGCACACGAAATTCATAAAAAACGAGTAATTTTGTTACTGCTTGGTTTTTCACTGTTCTGTTTTCAACAGCTCCTGGGTGTTTTCTATCACGTTCTGCAAGAGCTGTGCTTTTGAAGGCCTTTGAGAAACTGAAGCGTTTTATTCTGAGGGTGGCGTGTTAGAGCTGATTTGGATGACTTTGCGCCACACACGGGGGCGTATACGTAACTTTTTTTTCTGGCTCGACATCTATGCGTCTCCAGCATTCTCCACTGGCTGCTGAGTGGCCATTATAGGCTCTCTTGATAGGAAATAATGCATTCTATATTGAGGGACACAAGCGTCCAGACGTTTGTACATACATTTTTACCAGCAGGCGAGGAAAGCACACGAAATGCATAAAAAACGAGTAATTTTGTTACTGCTTGGTTTTTCACTGTACTGTTTTCCACAGCTCCTGGGTGTTTTCTTTCAAGTTCTGCAAGAGGAAGCTGTGCTTTTGAAGGCCTTTGAGAAACTGGAAGGTTTTATTCTGAGGGTGGCGTGCTAGAGCCGATTTGGATGACTTTGCGTCGCACACGGGGGCGTATTCGTAACATTTTTTTCTGGCTCGACATCTATGCGTCTCCAGCATTCTCCACTGGCTGCTGAGTGGCCATTATAGGCTCTCTTGATAGGAAATAATGCATTCTATATTGAGGGACACAAGCGTCCAGACGTTTGTACATACATTTTTACCAGCAGGCGAGGAAAGCACACGAAATGCACAAAAAACGAGTAATTTTGTTACTGCTTGGTTTTTCACTGTACTGTTTTCAACACCTCCTGGGTGTTTTCTTTCACGATCTGCAAGAGGAAGCTGTGCTTTTGAAGGCCTTTGAGAAACTGAAGCGTTTTATTCTGAGGGTGGCGTGTTAGAGCTGATTTGGATGACTTTGCGCCACACACGGGGGCGTATACGTAACTCTTTTTTCTGGCTCGACATTGATGCATTTCCAGCGTTCTCCACTGGCTGCTGAGTGGCGATTATAGGTTCTCTTGATAGGAAATAATGCATTCTATATTGAGGGACACAAGCGTCCAGACGTGTGTACATACGTTTTTACCAGCAGGCTAGGAAAACACACGAAATGCATAAAAAACGAGTAATTGTGTTACTGCTTGGTTTTTCACTGTTCTGTTTTTAACAGCTCCTGGGTGTTTTCCTTCACGTTCTGTAAGAGGAGGCTGTGCTTTTGAAGGCCTTTGAGAAACTGAAGCGTTTTATTCAGAGGGTGGCGTGTTAGAGCTGATTCGGATGACTTTGCGCCGCACACGGGGGCGTATACGTAACATTTTCTTCTGGCTCGACATCGATGCATTTCCAGCGTTCTCCACTGGCTACTGAGGGACCATTATAGGTTCTCTTGATGGGGAATAACGCGATTTATATTGAGGGACACAAGCGTACAGGTGTGTGTACATACATTTTTACCAGCAGGCGGGGAGAGCACACGAAATTCATAAAAAACGAGTAATTTTGTTACTGCTTGGTTTTTCACTGTTCTGTTTTCAACAGCTCCTGGGTGTTTTCTATCACGTTCTGCAAGAGCTGTGCTTTTGAAGGCCTTTGAGAAACTGAAGCGTTTTATTCTGAGGGTGGCGTGTTAGAGCTGATTTGGATGACTTTGCGCCACACACGGGGGCGTATACGTAACTTTTTTTTCTGGCTCGACATCTATGCGTCTCCAGCATTCTCCACTGGCTGCTGAGTGGCCATTATAGGCTCTCTTGATAGGAAATAATGCATTCTATATTGAGGGACACAAGCGTCCAGACGTTTGTACATACATTTTTACCAGCAGGCGAGGAAAGCACACGAAATGCATAAAAAACGAGTAATTTTGTTACTGCTTGGTTTTTCACTGTACTGTTTTCAACAGCTCCTGGGTGTTTTCTTTCACGTTCTGCAAGAGGAAGCTGTGCTTTTGAAGGCCCTTGAGAAACTGGAAGGTTTTATTCTGAGGGTGGCGTGCTAGAGCCGATTTGGATGACTTTGCGTCGCACACGGGGGCGTATTCGTAACATTTTTTTCTGGCTCGACATCTATGCGTCTCCAGCATTCTCCACTGGCTGCTGAGTGGCCATTATAGGCTCTCTTGATAGGAAATAATGCATTCTATATTGAGGGACACAAGCGTCCAGACGTGTGTACAAAAACGAGTAATTGTGTTACTGCTTGGTTTTTCACTGTACTGTTTTCAACAGCTCCTGGGTGTTTTCCTTCACGTTCTGCAAGAGGAGGCTGTGCTTTTGAAGGCCTTTGAGAAACTGAAGCGTTTTAATCAGAGGGTGGCGTGTTAGAGCTGTTCGGATGGCCTTGCACCGCAGACGGGGGCGTATACATAACATTTTCTTCTGGCTCGACATCGATGCATTTCCAGCGTTCTCCACAGGCTACTGAGGGACCATTACAGGTTCTCTTGATGGGGAATAACGCGATTTATATTGAGGGACACAAGAGTACAGGTGTGTGTACATACATTTTTACCAGCAGGCGAGGAGCGCACACGAAATGCAAAATAAACCAGTAATTTTGTTACTGCTTGGTTTTTCACTGTTTTGTTTTCAACAGCTCCTGGGTGTTTTCTTTCACGTTCTGCAAGAGGAAGCTGTGCTTTTGAAGGCCTTTGAGAAACTGAAGCGTTTTATTCTGAGGGTGGCGTGTTAGAGCTGATTTGGATGACTTTGCACCGCGCACGGGGGCGTATACGTAGCATTTTTTTCTGGCTCGACATCTATGCGTTTCCAGCGTTCTCCACTGGCTGCTGAGTGGCCATTATAGGCTCTCTTGATAGGAAATAATGCATTCTATATTGAGGGACACAAGCGTCCAGACGTGTGTACATACATTTTTACCAGCAGGCTAGGAAAACACACGAAATGCATAAAAAACGAGTAATTGTGTTACTGCTTGGTTTTTCACTGTACTGTTTTCAGCAGCTCCTGGGTGTTTTCTATCACGTTCTGCAAGAGGAGGCTGTGCTTTTGAAGGCCTTTGAGAAACTGAAGCGTTTTATTCAGAGGGTGGCGTGTTAGAGCTGATTTGGATGACTTTGCACCGCGCACGGGGGCGTATACGTAGCATTTTTTTCTGGCTCGACATCTATGCGTTTCCAGCGTTCTCCACTGGCTGATGAGTGGCCATTATAGGCTCTCTTGATAGGAAATAATGCATTCTATATTGAGGGACACAAGCGTCCAGACGTGTGTACATACATTTTTACCAGCAGGCTAGGAAAACACACGAAATGCATAAAAAACGAGTAATTGTGTTACTGCTTGGTTTTTCACTGTACTGTTTTCAGCAGCTCATGGGTGTTTTCTATCACGTTCTGCAAGAGGAGGCTGTGCTTTTGAAGGCCTTTGAGAAACTGAAGCGTTTTATTCAGAGGGTGGCGTGTTAGAGCTGTTCGGATGACCTTGCACCGCAGACGGGGGCGTATACGTAACATTTTCTTCTGGCTCGACATCGATGCATTTCCAGCGTTCTCCACTGGCTACTGAGGGACCATTATAGGTTCTCTTGATGGGGAATAACGCGATTTATATTGAGGGACACAAGCGTACAGGTGTGTGTACATACATTTTTACCAGCAGGCGGGGAGAGCACACGAAATTCATAAAAAACGAGTAATTGTGTTACTGCTTGGTTTTTCACTGTACTGTTTTCAACACCTCCTGGGTGTTTTCTTTCACGATCTGCAAGAGGAAGCTGTGCTTTTGAAGGCCTTTGAGAAACTGAAGCGTTTTATTCTGAGGGTGGCGTGTTAGAGCTGATTTGGATGACTTTGCGCCACACACGGGGGCGTATACGTAACTCTTTTTTCTGGCTCGACATTGATGCATTTCCAGCGTTCTCCACTGGCTGCTGAGTGGCGATTATAGGTTCTCTTGATAGGAAATAATGCATTCTATATTGAGGGACACAAGCGTCCAGACGTGTGTACATACGTTTTTACCAGCAGGCTAGGAAAACACACGAAATGCATAAAAAACGAGTAATTGTGTTACTGCTTGGTTTTTCACTGTTCTGTTTTTAACAGCTCCTGGGTGTTTTCCTTCACGTTCTGTAAGAGGAGGCTGTGCTTTTGAAGGCCTTTGAGAAACTGAAGCGTTTTATTCAGAGGGTGGCGTGTTAGAGCTGATTCGGATGACTTTGCGCCGCACACGGGGGCGTATACGTAACATTTTCTTCTGGCTCGACATCGATGCATTTCCAGCGTTCTCCACTGGCTACTGAGGGACCATTATAGGTTCTCTTGATGGGGAATAACGCGATTTATATTGAGGGACACAAGCGTACAGGTGTGTGTACATACATTTTTACCAGCAGGCGGGGAGAGCACACGAAATTCATAAAAAACGAGTAATTTTGTTACTGCTTGGTTTTTCACTGTTCTGTTTTCAACAGCTCCTGGGTGTTTTCTATCACGTTCTGCAAGAGCTGTGCTTTTGAAGGCCTTTGAGAAACTGAAGCGTTTTATTCTGAGGGTGGCGTGTTAGAGCTGATTTGGATGACTTTGCGCCACACACGGGGGCGTATACGTAACTTTTTTTTCTGGCTCGACATCTATGCGTCTCCAGCATTCTCCACTGGCTGCTGAGTGGCCATTATAGGCTCTCTTGATAGGAAATAATGCATTCTATATTGAGGGACACAAGCGTCCAGACGTTTGTACATACATTTTTACCAGCAGGCGAGGAAAGCACACGAAATGCATAAAAAACGAGTAATTTTGTTACTGCTTGGTTTTTCACTGTACTGTTTTCAACAGCTCCTGGGTGTTTTCTTTCACGTTCTGCAAGAGGAAGCTGTGCTTTTGAAGGCCCTTGAGAAACTGGAAGGTTTTATTCTGAGGGTGGCGTGCTAGAGCCGATTTGGATGACTTTGCGTCGCACACGGGGGCGTATTCGTAACATTTTTTTCTGGCTCGACATCTATGCGTCTCCAGCATTCTCCACTGGCTGCTGAGTGGCCATTATAGGCTCTCTTGATAGGAAATAATGCATTCTATATTGAGGGACACAAGCGTCCAGACGTGTGTACAAAAACGAGTAATTGTGTTACTGCTTGGTTTTTCACTGTACTGTTTTCAACAGCTCCTGGGTGTTTTCCTTCACGTTCTGCAAGAGGAGGCTGTGCTTTTGAAGGCCTTTGAGGAACTGAAGCGTTTTAATCAGAGGGTGGCGTGTTAGAGCTGTTCGGATGGCCTTGCACCGCAGACGGGGGCGTATACATAACATTTTCTTCTGGCTCGACATCGATGCATTTCCAGCGTTCTCCACAGGCTACTGAGGGACCATTACAGGTTCTCTTGATGGGGAATAACGCGATTTATATTGAGGGACACAAGAGTACAGGTGTGTGTACATACATTTTTACCAGCAGGCGAGGAGCGCACACGAAATGCAAAATAAACCAGTAATTTTGTTACTGCTTGGTTTTTCACTGTTTTGTTTTCAACAGCTCCTGGGTGTTTTCTTTCACGTTCTGCAAGAGGAAGCTGTGCTTTTGAAGGCCTTTGAGAAACTGAAGCGTTTTATTCTGAGGGTGGCGTGTTAGAGCTGATTTGGATGACTTTGCACCGCGCACGGGGGCGTATACGTAGCATTTTTTTCTGGCTCGACATCTATGCGTTTCCAGCGTTCTCCACTGGCTGCTGAGTGGCCATTATAGGCTCTCTTGATAGGAAATAATGCATTCTATATTGAGGGACACAAGCGTCCAGACGTGTGTACATACATTTTTACCAGCAGGCTAGGAAAACACACGAAATGCATAAAAAACGAGTAATTGTGTTACTGCTTGGTTTTTCACTGTACTGTTTTCAGCAGCTCCTGGGTGTTTTCTATCACGTTCTGCAAGAGGAAGCTGTGCTTTTGAAGGCCTTTGAGAAACTGAAGCGTTTTATTCAGAGGGTGGCGTGTTAGAGCTGATTTGGATGACTTTGCACCGCGCACGGGGGCGTATACGTAGCATTTTTTTCTGGCTCGACATCTATGCGTTTCCAGCGTTCTCCACTGGCTGCTGAGTGGCCATTATAGGCTCTCTTGATAGGAAATAATGCATTCTATATTGAGGGACACAAGCGTCCAGACGTGTGTACATACATTTTTACCAGCAGGCTAGGAAAACACACGAAATGCATAAAAAACGAGTAATTGTGTTACTGCTTGGTTTTTCACTGTACTGTTTTCAGCAGCTCATGGGTGTTTTCTATCACGTTCTGCAAGAGGAGGCTGTGCTTTTGAAGGCCTTTGAGAAACTGAAGCGTTTTATTCAGAGGGTGGCGTGTTAGAGCTGTTCGGATGACCTTGCACCGCAGACGGGGGCGTATACGTAACATTTTCTTCTGGCTCGACATCGATGCATTTCCAGCGTTCTCCACTGGCTACTGAGGGACCATTACAGGTTCTCTTGATGGGGAATAACGCGATTTATATTGAGGGACACAAGAGTACAGGTGTGTGTACATACATTTTTACCAGCAGGCGGGGAGAGCACACGAAATGCATAAAAAACGAGTAATTTTGTTACTGCTTGGTTTTTCACTGTTCTGTTTTCAACAGCTCCTGGGTGTTTTCTTTCACGATCTGCAAGAGGAAGCTGTGCTTTTGAAGGCCTTTGAGAAACTGAAGCGATTTATTCTGAGGGTGGCGTGTTAGAGCTGATTTGGATGACTTTGCACCGCACACGGGGGCGTATACGTAACTTTTTTTTCTGGCTCGACATCGATGCATTTCCAGCGTTCTCCACTGGCTGCTGAGTGGCCATTATAGGCTCTCTTGATAGGAAATAAGGCATTCTAAATTGAGGGACACAAGCGTCCAGACGTGTGTACATACGTTTTTACCAGCAGGCTAGGAAAACACACGAAATGCATAAAAAACGAGTAATTGTGTTACTGCTTGGTTTTTCACTGTACTGTTTTCAACAGCTCCTGGGTGTTTTCCTTCACGTTCTGCAGGAGGAAGCTGTGCTTTTGAAGGCCTTTGAGAAACTGAAAGGTTTTATTCTGAGGGTGGCGTGCTAGAGCCGATTTGGATGACTTTGCGCCGCACACGGGGGCGTATACATAACATTTTTTTCTGGCTCGACATCTATGCGTCTCCAGCATTCTCCACTGGCTGCTGAGTGGCCATTATAGGCTCTCTTGATAGGAAATATTGCATTCTATATTGAGGGACACAAGCGTCCAGACGTGTGTACATACGTTTTTACCAGCAGGCTAGGAAAACACACGAAATGCATAAAAAACGAGTATTTGTGTTACTGCTTGGTTTTTCACTGTACTGTTTTCAACAGCTCCTGGGTGTTTTCCTTCACGTTCTGCAAGAGGAGGCTGTGCTTTAGAAGGCCTTTGAGAAACTGAAGCGTTTTATTCAGAGGGTGGCGTGTTAGAGCTGATTCGGATGACTTGGCGCCGCACACGGGGGCGTATACGTAACATTTTCTTCTGGCTCGACATCGATGCATTTCCAGCGTTCTCCACTTGCTACTGAGGGACCATTATAGGTTCTCTTGATGGGGAACAACGCGATTTATATTGAGGGACACAAGCGTACAGGTGTGTGTACATACATTTTTACCAGCAGGCGGGGAGAGCACACGAAATGCATAAAAAACGAGTAATTTTGTTACTGCTTGGTTTTTCACTGTTCTGTTTTCAGCAGCTCCTGGGTGTTTTCTTTCACGTTCTGCAAGAGGAAGCGCTTTACATCTATGCGTCTCCAGCATTCTCCACTGGCTGCTGAGTGGCCATTATAGGCTCTCTTGATAGGAAATAATGCATTCTATATTGAGGGACACAAGCGTCCAGACGTGTGTACAAAAACGAGTAATTGTGTTACTGCTTGGTTTTTCACTGTTCTGTTTTTAACAGCTCCTGGGTGTTTTCCTTCACGTTCTGTAAGAGGAGGCTGTGCTTTTGAAGGCCTTTGAGAAACTGAAGCGTTTTATTCAGAGGGTGGCGTGTTAGAGCTGATTCGGATGACTTTGCGCCGCACACGGGGGCGTATACGTAACATTTTCTTCTGGCTCGACATCGATGCATTTCCAGCGTTCTCCACTGGCTACTGAGGGACCATTATAGGTTCTCTTGATGGGGAATAACGCGATTTATATTGAGGGACACAAGCGTACAGGTGTGTGTACATACATTTTTACCAGCAGGCGGGGAGAGCACACGAAATTCATAAAAAACGAGTAATTTTGTTACTGCTTGGTTTTTCACTGTTCTGTTTTCAACAGCTCCTGGGTGTTTTCTATCACGTTCTGCAAGAGCTGTGCTTTTGAAGGCCTTTGAGAAACTGAAGCGTTTTATTCTGAGGGTGGCGTGTTAGAGCTGATTTGGATGACTTTGCGCCACACACGGGGGCGTATACGTAACTTTTTTTTCTGGCTCGACATCTATGCGTCTCCAGCATTCTCCACTGGCTGCTGAGTGGCCATTATAGGCTCTCTTGATAGGAAATAATGCATTCTATATTGAGGGACACAAGCGTCCAGACGTTTGTACTTACATTTTTACCAGCAGGCGAGGAAAGCACACGAAATGCATAAAAAACGAGTAATTTTGTTACTGCTTGGTTTTTCACTGTACTGTTTTCCACAGCTCCTGGGTGTTTTCTTTCACGTTCTGCAAGAGGAAGCTGTGCTTTTGAAGGCCTTTGAGAAACTGGAAGGTTTTATTCTGAGGGTGGCGTGCTAGAGCCGATTTGGATGACTTTGCGTCGCACACGGGGGCGTATTCGTAACATTTTTTTCTGGCTCGACATCTATGCGTCTCCAGCATTCTCCACTGGCTGCTGAGTGGCCATTATAGGCTCTCTTGATAGGAAATAATGCATTCTATATTGAGGGACACAAGCGTCCAGACGTTTGTACATACATTTTTACCAGCAGGCGAGGAAAGCACACGAAATGCACAAAAAACGAGTAATTTTGTTACTGCTTGGTTTTTCACTGTACTGTTTTCAACACCTCCTGGGTGTTTTCTTTCACGATCTGCAAGAGGAAGCTGTGCTTTTGAAGGCCTTTGAGAAACTGAAGCGTTTTATTCTGAGGGTGGCGTGTTAGAGCTGATTTGGATGACTTTGCGCCACACACGGGGGCGTATACGTAACTCTTTTTTCTGGCTCGACATTGATGCATTTCCAGCGTTCTCCACTGGCTGCTGAGTGGCCATTGTAGGCTCTCTTGATAGGAAATAATGCATTCTATATTGAGGGACACAAGCGTCCAGACGTGTGTACATACGTTTTTACCAGCAGGCTAGGAAAACACACGAAATGCATAAAAAACGAGTAATTGTGTTACTGCTTGGTTTTTCACTGTTCTGTTTTTAACAGCTCCTGGGTGTTTTCCCTCACGTTCTGTAAGAGGAGGCTGTGCTTTTGAAGGCCTTTGAGAAACTGAAGCGTTTTATTCAGAGGGTGGCGTGTTAGAGCTGATTCGGATGACTTTGCGCCGCACACGGGGGCGTATACGTAACATTTTCTTCTGGCTCGACATCGATGCATTTCCAGCGTTCTCCACTGGCTACTGAGGGACCATTATAGGTTCTCTTGATGGGGAATAACGCGATTTATATTGAGGGACACAAGCGTACAGGTGTGTGTACATACATTTTTACCAGCAGGCGGGGAGAGCACACGAAATTCATAAAAAACGAGTAATTTTGTTACTGCTTGGTTTTTCACTGTTCTGTTTTCAACAGCTCCTGGGTGTTTTCTTTCACGATCTGCAAGAGGAAGCTGTGCTTTTGAAGGCCTTTGAGCAACTGAAGCGTTTTATTCTGAGGGTGGCGTGTTAGAGCTGATTTGGATGACTTTGCGCCACACACGGGGGCGTATACGTAACTCTTTTTTCTGGCTCGACATTGATGCATTTCCAGCGTTCTCCACTGGCTGCTGAGTGGCGATTATAGGTTCTCTTGATGGGGAATAACGCGATTTATATTGAGGGACACAAGCGTACAGGTGTGTGTACATACATTTTTACCAGCAGGCGGGGAGAGCACACGAAATTCATAAAAAACGAGTAATTTTGTTACTGCTTGGTTTTTCACTGTTCTGTTTTCAACAGCTCCTGGGTGTTTTCTATCACGTTCTGCAAGAGCTGTGCTTTTGAAGGCCTTTGAGAAACTGAAGCGTTTTATTCTGAGGGTGGCGTGTTAGAGCTGATTCGGATGACTTTGCGCCGCACACGGGGGCGTATACGTAACATTTTCTTCTGGCTCGACATCGATGCATTTCCAGCGTTCTCCACTGGCTACTGAGGGACCATTATAGGTTCTCTTGATGGGGAATAACGCGATTTATATTGAGGGACACAAGCGTACAGGTGTGTGTACATACATTTTTACCAGCAGGCGGGGAGAGCACACGAAATTCATAAAAAACGAGTAATTTTGTTACTGCTTGGTTTTTCACTGTTCTGTTTTCAACAGCTCCTGGGTGTTTTCTTTCACGTTCTGCAAGAGGAAGCTGTGCTTTTGAAGGCCCTTGAGAAACTGGAAGGTTTTATTCTGAGGGTGGCGTGCTAGAGCCGATTTGGATGACTTTGCGTCGCACACGGGGGCGTATTCGTAACATTTTTTTCTGGCTCGACATCTATGCGTCTCCAGCATTCTCCACTGGCTGCTGAGTGGCCATTATAGGCTCTCTTGATAGGAAATAATGCATTCTATATTGAGGGACACAAGCGTCCAGACGTGTGTACATACATTTTTACCAGCAGGCGAGGAAAGCACACGAAATGCATAAAAAACGAGTATTTTTGTTACTGCTTGGTTTTTCACTGTACTGTTTTCAACAGCTCCTGGGTGTTTTCTTTCATGGTCTGCAAGAGGAAGCTGCGCTTTTGAAGGCCTTTGAGAAACTGAAGCGCTTTATTCTAAGGATGGCGTGTTAGAGCAGATTTGGATGACTTTGCGCCGCACACGGGGGCGTATACGTAACATTTTTTCTGGCTCGACATTTATGCGTCTCCAGCATTCTCCACTGGCTGCTGAGTGGCCATTATAGGCTCTTTTGATAGGAAATAATGCATTCTATATTGAGGGACACAAGCGTCCAGACGTGTGTACATACATTTTTACCAGCAGGCGAGGAAAGCACACGAAATGCATAAAAAACGAGTAATTTTGTTACTGCTTGGTTTTTCACTGTACTGTTTTCAACAGCTCCTGGGTGTTTTCTTTCATGGTCTGCAAGAGGAAGCTGCGCTTTTGAAGGCCTTTGAGAAACTGAAGCGCTTTATTCTAAGGATGGCGTGTTAGAGCAGATTTGGATGACTTTGCGCCGCACACGGGGGCGTATGCGTAACATTTTTTCTGGCTCGACATTTATGCGTCTCCAGCATTCTCCACTGGCTGCTGAGTGGCCATTATAGGCTCTCTTGATAGGAAATAATGCATTCTATATTGAGGGACACAAGCGTCCAGACGTGTGTACATACATTTTTACCAGCAGGCGAGGAAAGCACACGAAATGCATAAAAAACGAGTATTTTTGTTACTGCTTGGTTTTTCACTGTACTGTTTTCAACAGCTCCTGGGTGTTTTTTTTCATGGTCTGCAAGAGGAAGCTGCGCTTTTAAAGGCCTTTGAGAAACTGAAGCGTTTTATTCTGAGGGTGGCGTGTTAGAGCTGATTTGGATGACTTTCCGCCACATACGGGGGCGTATACGTAACTTTTTTTTCTGGCTCGACATCGGTGCATTTCCAGCGTTCTCCACTGGCTGCTGAGTGGCCATTATAGGTTCTCTTGATGTAAAATAATGCATTCTATATTCAGGGACACAAGCGTCCAGGCGTGTGTACATACATTCTTACCTCCAGGCGACGAGAGCACACGAAATGCATAAAAAACGAGTAATTTTGTTACTGCTTGGTTTTTCACTGTTCTGTTTTCAACAGCTCCTGGGGGTTTTCTATCACGATCTGCAAGAGGAAGCTTTGCTTTTGAAGGCCTTTGAGAAACTGAAGCGTTTTATTCTGAGGGTGACGTGTTACAGCTGATTTTGATGACTTTGCGCCGGACACGGGGGCGTATACGTAACATTTTTTTCTGGCTCGACATCTATGCATTTCCAGCGTTCTCGGCTGGCTGCTGAGTGGCCATTATAGGTTCTCTTGATGTAAAATAATGCATTCTATATTCAGGGACACAAGCGTCCAGGCCTGTGTACATACGTTTTTACCTCCAGGCGACGAGAGCACATGAAATGCATAAAAACGAGTAATTCTGTTACTGCTTGGTTTTTCAGTGTTCTGTTTTCAACAGCTCCTGGGAGTTTTCTATCACGTTCTGCAAGAGGAAGCTGTGCTTTTGAAGGCCTTTGAGAAACTGAAGCGTTTTATTCTAAGGATGGCGTGTTAGAGCAGATTGGGATGACTTTGCGCCACGCACGGGGGCGTATACGTAACATTTTTTTCTGGCTCGACATCGATGCATTTCCAGCGTCCTCCACTGGCTGCCGAGGGACCATTTTAGGTTCTCTTGATGGGGAATAACGCGATTTATATTGAGGGACACAAGCGTCCAGGTGTGTGTACATACATTTTTACCAGCGGGCGGGGAGAGCACACGAAATGCATAAAAAACGAGTAATTTTGTTACTGCTTGGTTTTTCACTGTTCCGTTTTCAACATCTCCTGGGTGTTTTCTATCACGTTCTGCAAGAGGAAACTGTGCTTTTGAAGGCCTTTGAGAAACTGAAGCGTTTTATTCTAAGGATGGCGTGTTAGAGCTGATTTGGATGACTTTGCACCGCACACGGGGGCGTATACCTAACTTTTTTTTCTGGCTCGACATCGATGCATTTCCAGCGTTCTCCACTGGCTGCGGAGTGGCCATTATAGGCTCTCTTGATAGGAAATAATGCATTCTATATTGAGGGACACAAGCGTCCAGACGTGTGTACATACATTTTTACCAGCAGGCGAGGAAACCACACGAAATGCATAAAAAACGAGTAATTGTGTTACTGCTTGGTTTTTCACTGTACTGTTTTCAACAGCTCCTGGGTGTTTTCCTTCACGTTCTGCAGGAGGAAGCTGTGCTTTTGAAGGCCTTTGAGAAACTGAAAGGTTTTATTCTGAGGGTGGCGTGCTAGAGCCGATTCGGATGACCTTGCGCCGCACACGGGGGCGTATACGTAACATTTTTTTCTGGCTCGACATCGATGCATTTCCAGCGTCCTCCACTGGCTGCCGAGGGACCATTTTAGGTTCTCTTGATGGGGAATAACGCGATTTATATTGAGGGACACAAGCGTCCAGGTGTGTGTACATACATTTTTACCAGCGGGCGGGGAGAGCACACGAAATGCATAAAAAACGAGTAATTTTGTTACTGCTTGGTTTTTCACTGTACTGTTTTCAACAGCTCCTGGGTGTTTTCTTTCACGTTCTGCAAGAGGAAGCTGTGCTTTTGAAGGCCTTTGAGAAACTGAAAGGTTTTATTCTGAGGGTGGCGTGCTAGAGCCGATTTGGATGACTTTGCGCCGCACACGGAGGCGTATACGTAACATTTTTTTCTGGCTCGACATCTATGCGTCTCCAGCATTCTCCACTGGCTGCTGAGTGGCCATTATAGGCTCTCTTGATAGGAAATAATGCATTCTATATTGAGGGACACAAGCGTCCAGACGTGTGTACATACATTTTTACCAGCAGGCGAGGAAAGCACACGAAATGCATAAAAAACGAGTAATTTTGTTACTGCTTGGTTTTTCACTGTACTGTTTTCAACAGCTCCTGGGTGTTTTCTTTCACGATCTGCAAGAGGAAGCTGTGCTTTTGAAGGCCTTTGAGAAACTGAAGCGTTTTATTCTGAGGGTGGCGTGTTAGAGCTGATTTGGATGACTTTGCGCCACACACGGGGGCGTATACGTAACTTTTTTTTCTGGCTCGACATCGGTGCATTTCCAGCGTTCTCCACTGGCTGCTGATTGACCATTATAGGTTCTCTTGATGGCGAATAACGCGATTTGTATTGAGGGACAGAAGCGTCCAGGTGTGTGTACACACATTTTTACCAGCAGGCGGGGAGAGCACACAAAATGCATAAAAACGAGTAATTTTGTTACTGCTTGGTTTTTCACTGTACTGTTTTCAACACCTCCTGGGTGTTTTCTTTCACGATCTGCAAGAGGAAGCTGTGCTTTTGAAGGCCTTTGAGAAACTGAAGCGTTTTATTCTGAGGGTGGCGTGTTAGAGCTGATTTGGGTGACTTTGCGCCACACACGGGGGCGTATACGTAACTCTTTTTTCTGGCTCGACATTGATGCATTTCCAGCGTTCTCCACTGGCTGCTGAGTGGCGATTATAAGTTCTCTTGATAGGAAATAATGCATTCTATATTGAGGGACACAAGCGTCCAGACGTGTGTACATACGTTTTTACCAGCAGGCTAGGAAAACACACGAAATGCATAAAAAACGAGTAATTGTGTTACTGCTTGGTTTTTCACTGTTCTGTTGTTAACAGCTCCTGGGTGTTTTCTATCACGTTCTGCAAGAGGAAGCTGTGCTTTTGAAGGCCTTTGAGAAACTGAAGCGTTTTTTTCTGAGGGTGGCGTGTTAGAGCTGATTTGGATGACTTTGCACCGCGCACGGGGGCGTATACGTAACATTTTTTTCTGGCTCGACATCTATGCGTTTCCAGCGTTCTCCACTGGCTGCTTAGTGGCCATTATCGGCTCTCTTGATGGCAAATAATGCATTCTATATTGAGGGACACAAGCGTCCAGACGTGTGTACATACATTTTTACCTCCAGGCGACGGGAGCACATGAAATGCATAAAAAACGAGTAATTTTGTTACTGCTTGGTTTTTCACTGTTTTGATTTCAACAGCTCTTGGGTGTATTCCTTCACGTTCTGCAAGAGGAAGCTGCGCTTTTGAAGGCCTTTGAGAAACTGAAGCGTTTTATTCTGAGGGTGGCGTGTTGGAGCAGATTTGGATGACCTTGCGCCGCACACGGGGGCGTATACGTAACATTTTTTTCTGGCTCGACATCTATGCGTCTCCAGCATTCTCCACTGGCTGCTGAGTGTCCATTATAGGCTCTCTTGATAGGAATTAATGCATTCTATATTGAGGGACACAAGCGTCCAGGTGTGTGTACACACATTTTTACCAGCAGGCGGGGAGAGCACACAAAATGCATAAAAACGAGTAATTTTGTTACTGCTTGGTTTTTCACTGTACTGTTTTCAACACCTCCTGGGTGTTTTCTTTCACGATCTGCAAGAGGAAGCTGTGCTTTTGAAGGCCTTTGAGAAACTGAAGCGTTTTATTCTGAGGGTGGCGTGTTAGAGCTGTTCGGATGACCTTGCACCGCAGACGGGGGCGTATACGTAACATTTTCTTCTGGCTCGACATCGATGCATTTCCAGCGTTCTCCACTGGCTACTGAGGGACCATTATAGGTTCTCTTGATGGGGAATAACGCGATTTATATTGAGGGACACAAGCGTACAGGTGTGTGTACATACATTTTTACCAGCAGGCGAGGAGAGCACACGAAATGCATAAAAAACAAGTAATTTCGTTACTGCTTGGTTTTTCACTGTTCTCTTTTCAACAGCTCCTGGGTGTTTTCTTTCACGATCTGCAAGAGGAAGCTGTGCTTTTGAAGGCCTTTGAGAAACTGAAGCGATTTATTCTGAGGGTGGCGTGTTAGAGCTGATTTGGATGACTTTGCACCGCACACGGGGGCTTTTTTTTCTGGCTCGACATCGATGCATTTCCAGCGTTCTCCACTGGCTGCTGAGTGGCCATTATAGGCTCTCTTGATAGGAAATAAGGCATTCTATATTGAGGGACACAAGCGTCCAGACGTGTGTACATACGTTTTTACCAGCAGGCTAGGAAAACACACGAAATGCATAAAAAACGAGTAATTGTGTTACTGCTTGGTTTTTCACTGTACTGTTTTCAACAGCTCCTGGGTGTTTTCCTTCACGTTCTGCAAGAGGAAGCTGTGCTTTTGAAGGCCTTTGAGAAACTGAAAGGTTTTATTCTGAGGGTGGCGTGCTAGAGCCGATTTGGATGACTTTGCGCCGCACACGGGGGCGTATACATAACATTTTTTTCTGGCTCGACATCTATGCGTCTCCAGCATTCTCCACTGGCTGCTGAGTGGCCATTATAGGCTCTCTTGATAGGAAATAAGGCATTCTATATTGAGGGACACAAGCGTCCAGACGTGTGTACATACGTTTTTACCAGCAGGCTAGGAAAACACACGAAATGCATAAAAAACGAGTAATTGTGTTACCGCTTGGTTTTTCACTGTACTGTTTTCAACAGCTCCTGGGTGTTTTCCTTCACGTTCTGCAAGAGGAAGCTGTGCTTTTGAAGGCCTTTGAGAAACTGAATTGTTTTATTCTGAGGGTGGCGTGCTAGAGCTGATTTGGATGACTTTGCACCGCACACGGGGGCGTATACGTAACTTTTTTTTCTGGCTCGACATCGATGCATTTCCAGCGTTCTCCACTGGCTGCTGAGTGGCCATTATAGGCTCTCTTGATCGGAAATAAGGCATTCTATATTGAGGGACACAAGCGTCCAGACGTGTGTACATACGTTTTTACCAGCAGGCTAGGAAAGCACACGAAATGCATAAAAAACGAGTAATTGTGTTACTGCTTGGTTTTTCACTGTACTGTTTTCAACAGCTCCTGGGTGTTTTCCTTCACGTTCTGCAAGAGGAGGCTGTGCTTTTGAAGGCATTTGAGAAACTGAAGCGTTTTATTCAGAGGGTGGCGTGTTAGAGCTGATTCGGATGACTTAGCGCCGCACACGGGGGCGTATACGTAACATTTTCTTCTGGCTCGACATCGATGCATTTCCAGCGTTCTCCACTTGCTACTGAGGGACCATTATAGGTTCTCTTGATGGGGAACAACGCTATTTATATTGAGGGACACAAGCGTAAAGGTGTGTGTACATACATTTTTACCAGCAGGCGGGGAGAGCACACGAAATGCATAAAAAACGAGTAATTTTGTTACTGCTTGGTTTTTCACTGTTCTGTTTTCAGCAGCTCCTGGGTGTTTTCTTTCACGTTCTGCAAGAGGAAGCGCTTTACATCTATGCGTCTCCAGCATTCTCCACTGGCTGCTGAGTGGCCATTACAGGCTCTCTTGATAGGAAATATTGCATTCTATATTGAGGGACTCAAAGCGTCCAGACGTGTGTACATACATTTTTACCAGCAGGCGAGGAAAGCACACGAAATGCACAAAAAACGAGTAATTTTGTTACTGCTTGGTTTTTCACTGTACTGTTTTCAACACCTCCTGGGTGTTTTCTTTCACGATCTGCAAGAGGAAGCTGTGCTTTTGAAGGCCTTTGAGAAACTGAAGCGTTTTATTCTGAGGGTGGCGTGTTAGAGCTGATTTGGATGACTTTGCGCCACACACGGGGGCGTATACGTAACACTTTTTTCTTGCTCGACATTGGTGCATTTCCAGCGTTCTCCACTGGCTGCTGAGTGGCGATTATAGGTTCTCTTGATAGGAAATAATGCATTCTATATTGAGGGACACAAGCGTGCAGACGTGTGTACATACGTTTTTACCAGCAGGCTAGGAAAACACACGAAATGCATAAAAAACGAGTAATTGTGTTACTGCTTGGTTTTTCACTGTTCTGTTTTTAACAGCTCCTGGGTGTTTTCCTTCACGTTCTGTAAGAGGAGGCTGTGCTTTTGAAGGCCTTTGAGAAACTGAAGCGTTTTATTCAGAGGGTGGCGTGTTAGAGCTGATTCGGATGATTTTGCGCCGCACACGGGGGCGTATACGTAACATTTTCTTCTGGCTCGACATCGATGCATTTCCAGCGTTCTCCACTGGCTACTGAGGGACCATTATAGGTTCTCTTGATGGGGAATAACGCGATTTATATCGAGGGACACAAGCGTACAGGTGTGTGTACATACATTTTTACCAGCAGGCGGGGAGAGCACACGAAATGCATAAAAAACGAGTAGTTTTGTTACTGCTTGGTTTTTCACTGTTCTGTTTTCAACAGCTCCTGGGTGTTTTCTATCACGTTCTGCAAGAGCCGTGCTTTTGAAGGCCTTTGAGAAACTGAAGCGTTTTATTCTGAGGGTGGCGTGTTAGAGCTGATTTGGATGACTTTGCGCCACACACGGGGGCGTATACGTAACTTTTTTTTCTGGCTCGACATCGGTGCATTTCCAGCGTTCTCCACTGGCTGCTGAGGGACCATTATAGGTTCTCTTGATGGGGAATAACGCGATTTATATTGAGGGACACAAGCGTACAGGTGTGTGTACATACATTTTTACCAGCAGGCGGGGAGAGCACACGAAATGCATAAAAAACGAGTAATTTTGTTACTGCTTGGTTTTTCACTGTTCTGTTTTCAGCAGCTCCTGGGTGTTTTCTTTCACGTTCTGCAAGAGGAAGCTGTGCTTTTGAAGGCCGTTGAGAAACTGAATGCATTTCCAGCGTTCTCCACTGGCTGCTGAGTGGCCATTATAGGCTCTCTTGATAGGAAATAATGCATTCTATATTGAGGGACACAAGCGTCCAGACGTGTGTACATACGTTTTTACCAGCAGGCTAGGAAAACACACGAAATGCATAAAAAACGAGTAATTGTGTTACTGCTTGGTTTTTCACTGTACTGCTTTCAACAGCTCCTGGGTGTTTTCCTTCACGTTCTGCAAGAGGAAGCTGTGCTTTTGAAGGCCGTTGAGAAACTGAAAGGTTTTATTCTGAGGGTGGCGTGTTAGAGCAGATTTGGATGACTTTGCGCCGCACACGGGGGCGTATACGTAACATTTTTTTCTGGCTCGACATCTATGCGTCTCCAGCATTCTCCACTGGCTGCTGAGTGGCCATTATAGGCTCTCTTGATAGGAAATAATGCATTCTATATTGAGGGACACAAGCGTCCAGACGTGTGTACGCACATTTTTACCAGCAGGCGAGGAGAGCACACGAAACGCAAAATAAACCAGTAATTTTGTTACTGCTTGGTTTTTCACTGTTTTGTTTTCAACAGCTCCTGGGTGTTTTCTTTCACGTTCTGCAAGAGGAAGCTGTGCTTTTGAAGGCCTTTGAGAAACTGAAGCGTTTTATTCTGAGGGTGGCGTGTTAGAGCTGATTTGGATGACTTTGCACCGCGCACGGGGGCGTATACGTAACATTTTTTTCTGGCTCGACATCTATGCGTTTCCAGCGTTCTCCACTGGCTGCTTAGTGGCCTTTATCGGCTCTCTTGATGGCAAATAATGCATTCTATATTGAGGGACACAAGCGTCCAGACGTGTGTACATACATTTTTACCTCCAGGCGACGGGAGCACATGAAATGCATAAAAAACGAGTAATTTTGTTACTGCTTGGTTTTTCACTGTTTTGTTTTCAACAGCTCTTGGGTGTATTCTTTCACGTTCTGCAAGAGGAAGCAGCGCTTTTGAAGGCCTTTGGGAAACTGAAACGTTTTATTCTGAGGGTGGCGTGTTGGAGCAGATTTGGATGACTTTGCGCCGCACACGGGGGCGTATACGTAACATTTTTTTCTGGCTCGTCATCTATGCGTCTCCAGCATTCTCCACTGGCTGCTGAGTGTCCATTATAGGCTCTCTTGATAGGAATTAATGCATTCTATATTGAGGGACACAAGCGTCCAGGTGTGTGTACACACATTTTTACCAGCAGGCGGGGAGAGCACACAAAATGCATAAAAACGAGTAATTTTGTTACTGCTTGGTTTTTCACTGTACTGTTTTCAACACCCCCTGGGTGTTTTCTTTCACGATCTGCAAGAGGAAGCTGTGCTTTTGAAGGCCTTTGAGAAACTGAAGCGTTTTATTCTGAGGGTGGCGTGTTAGAGCTGATTTGGATGACTTTGCGCCACACACGGGGGCGTATACGTAACATTTTTTTCTGGCTCGACATCTATGCGTCTCCAGCATTCTCCACTGGCTGCTGAGTGACCATTATAGGCTCTCTTGATAGGAAATAATGCATTCTATATTGAGGGACACAAGCGTCCAGACGTGTGTACATACGTTTTTACCAGCAGACTAGGAAAACACACGAAATGCATAAAAAACGAGTAATTGTGTTACTGCTTGGTTTTTCACTGTACTGCTTTCAACAGCTCCTGGGTGTTTTCCTTCACGTTCTGCAAGAGGAAGCTGTGCTTTTGAAGGCCGTTGAGAAACTGAAAGGTTTTATTCTGAGGGTGGCGTGCTAGAGCCGATTTGGATGACTTTGCGCCGCACACGGGGGCGTATACATTACATTTTTTTCTGGCTCGACATCTATGCGTCTCCAGCATTCTCCACTGGCTGCTGAGTGGCCATTATAGGCTCTCTTGATAGGAAATATTGCATTCTATATTGAGGGACACAAGCGTCCAGACGTGTGTACATACATTTTTACCAGCAGGCTAGGAAAGCACACGAAATGCATAAAAAACGAGTAATTGTGTTACTGCTTGGTTTTTCACTGTACTGCTTTCAACAGCTCCTGGGTGTTTTCCTTCACGTTCTGCAAGAGGAAGCTGTGCTTTTGAAGGCCTTTGAGAAACTGAAGCGTTTTATTCTGAGGGTGGCGTGTTAGAGCTGATTTGGATGACTTTGCGCCACACACGGGGGCGTATACGTAACATTTTTTTCTGGCTCGACATCTATGCGTCTCCAGCATTCTCCACTGGCTGCTGAGTGGCCATTATAGGCTCTCTTGATAGGAAATAATGCATTCTATATTGAGGGACACAAGCGTCCAGACGTGTGTACATACGTTTTTACCAGCAGGCTAGGAAAACACACGAAATGCATTAAAAGCGAGTAATTGTGTTACTGCTTGGTTTTTCACTGTACTGTTTTCAGTACAGTGTTTTCCTTCACGTTCTGCAAGAGGAAGCTGTGCCTTTGAAGGCCGTTGAGAAACTGAAAGGTTTTATTCTGAGGGTGGCGTGTTAGAGCAGATTTGGATGACTTTGCGCCGCACACGGGGGCGTATACGTAACATTTTTTTCTGGCTCGACATCTATGCGTCTCCAGCATTCTCCACTGGCTGCTGAGTGGCCATTATAGGCTCTCTTGATAGGAAATAATGCATTCTATATTGAGGGACACAAGCGTCCAGACGTGTGTACATATATTTTTACCAGCAGGCTGGGAAAGCACACGAAATGCATAAAAAACGAGTAATTGTGTTACTGCTTGGTTTTTCACTGTACTGTTTTCAACAGCTCCTGGGTGTTTTCCCTCACGTTCTGTAAGAGGAGGCTGTGCTTTTGAAGGCCTTTGAGAAACTGAAGCGTTTTATTCAGAGGGTGGCGTGTTAGAGCTGATTCGGATGACTTTGCGCCGCACACGGGGGCGTATACGTAACATTTTCTTCTGGCTCGACATCGATGCATTTCCAACGTTCTCCACTGGCTACTGAGGGACCATTATAGGTTCTCTTGATGGGGAATAACGCGATTTATATTGAGGGACACAAGCCTACAGGTGTGTGTACATACATTTTTACCAGCAGACGGGGAGAGCACACGAAATGCATAAAAAACGAGTAATTTTGTTACTGCTTGGTTTTTCACTGTTCTGTTTCCAACAGCTCCTGGGTGTTTTCTATCACGTTCTGCAAGAGCTGTGCTTTTGAAGGCCTTTGAGAAACTGAAGCGTTTTATTTTGAGGGTGGCGTGTTAGAGCTGATTTGGATGACTTTGCGCCACACACGGGGGCGTATACGTAACTTTTTTTTCTGGCTCGACATCTGTGCATTTCCAGCGTTCTCCACTGGCTGCTGAGGGACCATTATAGGTTCTCTTGATGGGGAATAACGCGATTTATATTGAAGGACACAAGCGTACAGGTGTGTGTACATACATTTTTACCAGCAGGCGGGGAGAGCACACGAAATGCATAAAAACGAATAATTTTGTTACTGCTTGGTTTTTCACTGTTCAATTTTCAACAGCTCCTGGGTGTTTTCTTTCACGATCTGCAAGAGGAAGCTGTGCTTTTGAAGGCCGTTGAGAAACTGAATGGTTTTATTCTGAGGGTGGCGAGTTAGAGCAGATTTGGATGAGTTTGCACAGCACACGGGGGCGTATACGTAACTTTTTTTTCTGGCTCGACATCGATGCATTTCCAGCGTTCTCCACTGGCTGCTGAGTGGCCATTATAGGCTCTCTTAATAGGAAATAATGCATTCTATATAGAGGGACACAAGCGTCCAGACGTGTGTACATACATTTTTACCAGCAGGCGAGGAAAGCACACGAAATGCATAAAAAACGAGTAATTTTGTTACTGCTTGGTTTTTCACTGTACTGTTTTCAACAGCTCCTGGGTGTTTTCCCTCACGTTCTGTAAGAGGAGGCTGTGCTTTTGAAGGCCTTTGAGAAACTGAAGCGTTTTATTCAGAGGGTGGCGTGTTAGAGCTGATTCGGATGACTTTGCGCCACACACGGGGGCATATACGTAACATTTTCTTCTGGCTCGACATCGATGCATTTCCAGCGTTCTCCACTGGCTACTGAGGGACCATTATAGGTTCTCTTGATGGGGAATAACGCGATTTATATTGAGGGACACAAGCGTACAGGTGTGTGTACATACATTTTTACCAGCCGACGGGGAGAGCACACGAAATGCATAAAAAACGAGTAATTTTGTTACTGCTTGGTTTTTCACTGTTCTGTTTCCAACAGCTCCTGGGTGTTTTCTATCACGTTGTGCAAGAGCTGTGCTTTTGAAGGCCGTTGAGAAACTGAAAGGTTTTATTCTGAGGGTGGCGTGTTAGAGCAGATTTGGATGACTTTGCGCCGCACACGGGGGCGTATACGTAACATTTTTTTCTGGCTCGACATCTATGCGTCTCCAGCAATCTCCACTGGCTGCTGAGTGGCCATTATAGGCCCTCTTGATAGGAAATAATGCATTCTATATTGAGGGACACAAGCGTCCAGACGTGTGTACGCACATTTTTACCAGCAGGCGAGGAGAGCACACGAAATGCAAAATAAACCAGTAATTGTGTTACTGCTTGGTTTTTCACTGTACTGTTTTCAACAGCTCCTGGGTGTTTTCCTTCACGTTCTGCAAGAGGAAGCTGTGCTTTTGAAGGCCGTTGAGAAACTGAAAGGTTTTATTCTGAGGGTGGCGTGTTAGAGCAGATTTGGATGACTTTGCGCCGCACACGGGGGCGTATACGTAACATTTTTTTCTGGCTCGACATCTATGCGTCTCCAGCAATCTCCACTGGCTGCTGAGTGGCCATTATAGGCTATCTTGATAGGAAATAATGCATTCTATATTGAGGGACACAAGCGTCCAGACGTGTGTACGCACATTTTTACCAGCAGGCGATGAGAGCACACGAAATGCAAAATAAACCAGTAATTTTGTTACTGCTTGGTTTTTCACTGTCTTGTTTTCAACAGCTCCTGGGTGTTTTCTTTCACGTTCTGCAAGAGGAAGCTGTGCTTTTGAAGGCCTTTGAGAAACTGAAGCGTTTTATTCTGAGGGTGGCGTGATAGAGCTGATTTGGATGAGTTTGCACCGCGCACGGGGGCGTATACGTAACATTTTTTTCTGGCTCGACATCTATGCGTTTCCAGCGTTCTCCACTGGCTGCTTAGTGGCCATTATAGGCTATCTTGATAGGAAATAATGCATTCTATATTGAGGGACACAAGCGTCCAGACGTGTGTACGCACATTTTTACCAGCAGGCGAGGAGAGCACACGAAATACAAAATAAACCAGTAATTGTGTTACTGCTTGGTTTTTCACTGTTCTGTTTTCAGCAGCTCCTGGGTGTTTTCTTTCACGTTCTGCAAGAGGAAGCTGCGCTTCTGAAGGCCTTTGAGAAACTGAAGCGTTTTATTCTGAGGGTGGCGTGTTAGAGCTGATTTGGATGACTTTGCACCGCACACGGGGGCGTATACGTAACTTTTTTTCTGGCTCGACATCGATGCATTTCCAGCGTTCTCCACTGGCTGCTGAGTGGCCATTATAGGCTCTCTTGATAGGAAATAATGCATTCTATATTGAGGGACACAAGCGTCCAGACGTGTGTACATACGTTTTTACCAGCAGGCTAGGAAAACACACGAAATGCATAAAAAACGAGTAATTGTGTTACTGCTTGGTTTTTCACTGTACTGTTTTCAACAGCTCCTGGGTGTTTTCCTTCACGTTCTGCAAGAGGAAGCTGTGCTTTTGAAGGCCGTTGAGAAACTGAAAGGTTTTATTCAGAGGGTGGCGTGTTAGAGCAGATTTGGATGACTTTGCGCCGCACACGGGGGCGTATACGTAACATTTTTTTCTGACTCGACATCTATGCGTCTCCAGCATTCTCCACTGGCTGCTGAGTGGCCATTATAGGCTCTCTTGATAGGAAATAATGCATTCTATATTGAGGGACACATGCGTCCAGACGTGTGTACATACATTTTTACCAGCAGCCTAGGAAAGCACACGAAATGCATAAAAAACGAGTAATTGTGTTACTGCTTGGTTTTTCACTGTACTGTTTTCAACAGCTCCTGGGTGTTTTCCTTCACGTTCTGCAAGAGGAAGCTGTGCTTTTGAAGGTCTTTGAGAAACTGAAAGGTTTAATTCTGAGGGTGGCGTGCTAGAGCCGATTTGGATGACTTTGCGCCGCACACGGGGGCGTATACATAACATTTTTTTCTGGCTCGACATCTATGCGTCTCCAGCATTCTCCACTGGCTGCTGAGTGGCCACTATAGGCTCTCTTGATAGGAAATAATGCATTCTATATTGAGGGACACAAGCGTCCAGACGTGTGTACATACATTTTTACCAGCAGCCTAGGAAAGCACACGAAATGCATAAAAAACGAGTAATTGTGTTACTGCTTGGTTTTTCGCTGTACTGTTTTCAACAGCTCCTGGGTGTTTTCCTTCACGTTCTGCAAGAGGAGGCTGTGCTTTTGAAGGCCTTTGAGAAACTGAAGCGTTTTATTCAGAGGGTGGCGTGTTAGAGCTGATTCGGATGACTAAGCGCCGCACACGGGGGCGTATACGTAACATTTTCTTCTGGCTCGACATCGATGCATTTCCAGCGCTCTCCACTTGCTACTGAGGGACCATTATAGGTTCTCTTGATGGGGAATAACGCGATTTATATTGAGGGACACAAGCGTACAGGTGTGTGTACATACATTTTTACCAGCAGGCGGGGAGAGCACACGAAATGCATAAAAAACGAGTAATTTTGTTACTGCTTGGTTTTTCACTGTTCTGTTTTCAACAGCTCCTGAGTGTTTTCTATCACGTTCTGCAAGAGGAAGCTGTGCTTTTCAAGGCCTTTGAGAAACTGAAGCGTTTTATTCTGAGGGTGGCGTGTTAGAGCTGATTTAGATGAATTTGCGCCACACACGGGGGCGTATACGTAACTTTTTCTTCTGGATCGACATCGGTGCATTTCCAGCGTTCTCCACTGGCTGCTGAGGGACCATTATAGGTTCTCTTGATGGGGAATAACGCGCTTTGTATTGAGGGACACAAGCGTCCAGGTGTGTGTACACACATTTTTACCAGCAGGCGGGGAGAGCACACAAAATCCATAAAAACGAGTAATTTTGTTACTGCTTGGTTTTTCACTGTTCTGTTTTCAGCAGCTCCTGGGTGTTTTCTTTCACGTTCTGCAAGAGGAAGCTGCGCTTTTGAAGGCCTTTGAGAAACTGAAACGTTTTATTCTGAGGGTGGCGTGTTAGAGCAGATTTGGATGACGTTGCGCCGCACATGGGGGCGTATACGTAACATTTTTTTCTGGCTCGACATCTATGCGTCTCCAGCATTCTCCACTGGCTGCTGAGTGTCCATTATAGGCTCTCTTGATAGGAAATAATGCGTTCTATATTGAGGGACACAAGCGTCCAGGTGTGTGTACACACATTTTTACCAGCAGGCGGGGAGAGCACACAAAATGCATAAAAAACGAGTAATTTTTTTACTGCTTGGTTTTTCACTGTTGTGTTTTCAACAGCTCCTGGGTGTTTTCTTTCACGTTCTGCAAGAGGAAGCTGTGCTTTTGAAGGCCCTTGAGAAACTGAAAGGTTTTATTCTGAGGGTGGCGTGCTAGAGCCGATTTGGATGACCTTGCGCCGCACACGGAGGCGTATACGTAACATTTTTTTCTGGCTCGGCATCTATGCGTCTCCAGCATTCTCCACTGGATGCTGAGTGGCCATTATAGGCTCTCTTGATAGAAAATAATGCATTCTATATTGAGGGACACAAGCGTACAGGTGTGTGTACATACATTTTTACCAGCAGGCGGGGAGAGCACACGAAATGCATAAAAAACGAGTAATTTTGTTAGTGCTTGGTTTTTCACTGTTCTGTTTTCAGCAGATCCTGGGTGTTTTCTTTCACGTTCTGCACGAGGAAGCTGCGCTTTTGAAGGCCTTTGAGAAACTGAAGCGTTTTATTCAGAGGGTGGCGTGTTAGAGCTGTTCGGATGACTTTGCACCGCAGACGGGGGCGTATACGTAACATTTTCTTCTGGCTCGACATCGATGCATTTCCAGCGTTCTCCACTGGCTACTGAGGGACCATTACAGGTTCTCTTGATGGGGAATAACGCGATTTATATTGAGGGACACAAGAGTACAGGTGTGTGTACATATATTTTTACTAGCAGGCGGGGAGAGCACACGAAATGCATAAAAAACGAGTAATTTTGTTACTGCTTGGTTTTTCACTGTTCTGTTTTCAACAGCTCCTGGGTGTTTTCAATCACGTTCTGCAAGAGGAAGCTGTGCTTTTGAAGGCCGTTGAGAAACTGAAAGGTTTTATTCTGAGGGTGGCGTGCTAGAGCCGATTTGGATGACCTTGCGCCGCACACGGAGGCGTATACGTAACATTTTTTTCTGGCTCGACATCTATGCGTCTCCAGCATTCTCCACTGGCTGCTGAGTGGCCATTATAGGCTCTCTTGATAGAAAATAATGCATTCTATATTGAGGGACACAAGCGTACAGGTGTGTGTACATACATTTTTACCAGCAGGCGGGGAGAGCACACGAAATGCATAAAAAACGAGTAATTTTGTTAGTGCTTGGTTTTTCACTGTTCTGTTTTCAGCAGATCCTGGGTGTTTTCTTTCACGTTCTGCACGAGGAAGCTGCGCTTTTGAAGGCCTTTGAGAAACTGAAGCGTTTTATTCAGAGGGTGGCGTGTTAGAGCTGATTTGGATGACTTTGCGCCGCGCACGGGGGCGTATACGTAACATTTTTTCCTGGCTCGACATCGATGCATTTCCAGCGTTCTCCACTGGCTGCTGAGGGACCATTATAGGTTCTCTTGATGGGGAATAACGCGATTTATATTGAGGGACACAAGCGTACAGGTGTGTGTACATACATTTTTACCAGCAGGCGAGGAGAGCCCACGAAATGCATAAAGAACGAGTAATTTTGTTACTGCTTGGTTTTTCACTGTTCTGTTTTCAGCAGCTCCTGGGTGTTTTCTTTCACGTTCTGCAAGAGGAAGCTGTGCTTTTGAAGGCCGTTGAGAAACTGAAAGGTTTTATTCTGAGGGTGGCGTGTTAGAGCAGATTTGGATGACTTTGCGCCGCGCACTGGGGCGTATACGTAACATTTTTTTCTGGCTCGACATCGGTGCATTTCCAGCGTTCTCCACTGGCTGCTGAGTGGCCATTATAGGCTCTCTTGATAGGAAATAATGCATTCTATATTGAGGGACACAAGCGTCCAGACGTGTGTACATACGTTTTTACCAGCAGGCTAGGAAAACACACGAAATGCATAAAAAACGAGTAATTGTGTTACTGCTTGGTTTTTCACTGTTCTGTTTTCAGCAGCTCCTGGGTGTTTTCCTTCACGTTCTGCAAGAGGAAGCTGTGCTTTTGAAGGCTGTTGAGAAACTGAAAGGTTTTATTCAGAGGGTGGCGTGTTAGAGCAGATTTGGATGACTTTGCGCCGCACACGGGGGCGTACACGTAACATTTTTTTCTGGCTCGACATCTATGCGTCTCCAGCATTCTCCACTGGCTGCTGAGTGACCATTATAGGCTCTCTTGATAGGAAATAATGCATTCTATATTGAGGGACACAAGCGTCCAGACGTGTGTACATACATTTTTACCAGCAGCCTAGGAAAGCACACGAAATGCATAAAACACGAGTAATTGTGTTACTGCTTGGTTTTTCACTGTACTGTTTTCAACAGCTCCTGGGTGTTTTCCTTCACGTTCTGCAAGAGGAAGCTGTGCTTTTGAAGGCCTTTGAGAAACTGAAAGGTTTTATTCTGAGGGTGGCGTGCTAGAGCCGATTAGGATGAATTTGCGCCGCACACGGGGGCGTATACATAACATTTTTTTCTGGCTCGACATCTATGCGTCTCCAGCATTCTCCACTGGCTGCTGAGTGGCCATTATAGGCTCTCTTGATAGGAAATATTGCATTCTATATTGAGGGACACAAGCGTCCAGACGTGTGTACATACATTTTTACCAGCAGGCTAGGAAAGCACACGAAATGCATAAAAAACGAGTAATTGTGTTACTGCTTGGTTTTTCACTGTACTGTTTTCAACAGCTTCTGGGTGTTTTCCTTCACGTTCTGCAAGAGGAGGCTGTGCTTTTGAAGGCCTTTGAGAAACTGAAGCGTTTTATTCAGAGGATGGCGTGTTAGAGCTGATTCGGATGACTTAGCGCCGCACACGGGGGCGTATACGTAACATTTTCTTCTGGCTCGACATCGATGCATTTCCAGCGTTCTCCACTTGCTACTGAGGGACCATTATAGGTTCTCTTGATGGGGAATAACGCGATTTATATTGAGGGACACAAGCGTACAGGTGTGTGTACATACATTTTTACCAGCAGGCGGGGAGAGCACACGAAATGGATAAAAAACGAGTAATTTTGTTACTGCTTGGTTTTTCACTGTTCTGTTTTCAACAGCTCCTGGGTGTTTTCTATCACGTTCTGCAAGAGGAAGCTGTGCTTTTGAAGGCCTTTGAGAAACTGAAGCGTTTTATTCTGAGAGTGGCGTGTTAGAGCTGATTTGGATGAATTTGCGCCACACACGGAGGCGTATACGTAACTTTTTTTTCTGGCTCGACATCGGTGCATTTCCAGCGTTCTCCACTGGCTGCTGAGGGACCATTATAGGTTCTCTTGATGGGGAATAACGCGCTTTGTATTGAGGGACACAAGCGTCCAGGTGTGTGTACACACATTTTTACCAGCAGGCGGGGAGAGCACACAAAATCCATAAAAACGAGTAATTTTGTTACTGCTTGGTTTTTCACTGTTCTGTTTTCAACAGCTCCTGGGTGTTTCCTATCACGTTCTGCAAGAGGAAGCTGTGCTTTTGAAGGCCTTTGAGAAACTGAAGCGTTTTATTCTAAGGATGGCGTGTTAGAGCAGATTTGGATGACTTTGCGCCGCACATGGGGGCGTATACGTAACATTTTTTTCTGGCTCGACATCTATGCGTCTCCAGCATTCTCCACTGGCTGCTGAGTGGCCATTATAGGCTCTCTTGATAGGAAATAATGCATTCTATATTGAGGGACACAAGCGTCCAGACGTGTGTACATACATTTTTACCAGCGGGCGAGGAAAGCACACGAAATGCATAAAAAACGAGTAATTTTGTTACTGCTTGGTTTTTCACTGTTCTGTTTTCAACAGCTCCTGGGTGTTTTCTATCACGTTCTGCAAGAGGAAGCTGTGCTTTTGAAGGCCTTTGAGAAACTGAAACGTTTTATTCTGAGGGTGGCGTGTTAGAGCTGATTTGGATGACTTTGCGCCGCGCACGGGGGCGTATACGTAACATTTTTTTCTGGCTCGACATCGATGCATTTCCAGCGTCCTCCACTGGCTGCTGAGGGACCATTATAGGTTCTCTTGATGGGGAATAACGCGATTTATATTGAGGGACACAAGCGTACAGGTGTGTGTACATACATTTTTACCAGCAGGCGAGGAGAGCACACGAAATGCATAAAAAACGAGTAATTTTGTTACTGCTTGGTTTTTCACTGTTCTGTTTTCAACAGCTCCTGGGTGTTTTCTGTCGCGTTCTGCAAGAGGAAGCTGTGCTTTTGAAGGCCTTTGAGAAACTGAAGCGTTTTATTCTAAGGGTGGCGTGTTGGAGCAGATTTGGATGACTTTGCGCCGTGCACGGGGGCGTATACGTAACATTTTTTTCTGGCTCGACATCGATGCATTTTCAGCGTTCTCCACTGGCTGCTGAGTGGCCATTATAGGCTCTCTTGATAGGAAATAATGCATTCTATATTGAGACGTGTGTACATGCGTTTTTACCAGCAGGCTAGGAAAACACACGAAATGCATAAAAAAGGAGTAATTGTGTTACTGCTTGGTTTTTCACTGTACTGTTTTCAACAGCTCCTGGGTGTTTTCCTTCACGTTCTGCAAGAGGAAGCTGTGCTTTTGAAGGCCGTTGAGAAACTGAAAGGTTTTATTCTGAGGGTGGCGTGTTAGAGCAGATTTGGATGACTTTGCGCCGCACACGGGGGCGTATACGTAACATTTTTTTCTGGCTCGACTTCTATGCGGCTCCAGCATTCTCCACTGGCTGCTGAGTGGCCATTATAGGCTCTCTTGATAGGAAATAATGCATTCTATATTGAGGGACACAAGCGTCCAGACGTGTGTACATACATTTTTACCAGCAGGCTAGGAAAGCACACGAAATGCATAAAAAACGAGTAATTGTGTTACTGCTTGGTTTTTCACTGTTCTGTTTTCAACAGCTCCTGGGTGTTTTCTTTCACGATCTGCAAGAGGAAGCTGTGCTTTTGAAGGCCTTTGAGAAAGTGAAGCGTTTTATTCTGAGGGTGGCGTGTTAGAGCTGATTTGGACGACTTTGCACCGCACACGGGGGCGCATACGTAACTTTTTTTTCTGGCTCGACATCGATGCATTTCCAGCGTTCTCCACTGGCTGCTGAGTGGCCATTATAGGCTCTCTTGATAGGAAATAATGCATTCTATATTGAGGGACACAAGCGTCCAGACGTGTGTACATGCGTTTTTACCAGCAGGCTAGGAAAACACACGAAATGCATAAAAAACGAGTAATTGTGTTACTGCTTGGTTTTTCACTGTACTGTTTTCAACAGCTCCTGGGTGTTTTCCTTCACGTTCTGCAAGAGGAAGCTGTGCTTTTGAAGGCCGTTGAGAAACTGAAAGGTTTTATTCTGAGGGTGGCGTGTTAGAGCAGATTTGGATGACTTTGCGCCGCACACGGGGGCGTATACGTAACATTTTTTTCTGGCTCGACTTCTATGCGTCTCCAGCATTCTCCACTGGCTGCTGAGTGGCCATTATAGGCTCTCTTGATAGGAAATAATGCATTCTATATTGAGGGACACAAGCGTCCAGACGTGTGTACATACATTTTTACCAGCAGGCTAGGAAAGCACACGAAATGCATAAAAAACGAGTAATTGTGTTACTGCTTGGTTTTTCACTGTACTGTTTTCAACAGCTCCTGGGTGTTTTCGTTCACGTTCTGCAAGAGGAAGCTGTGCTTTTGAAGGCCTTTGAGAAACTGAAAGGTTTTATTCTGAGGGTGGCGTGCTAGAGCCGATTTGGATGACTTTGCGCCGCACACGGGGGCGTATACGTAACATTTTTTTTTTGGCTCGACATCTATACGTTTCCAGCATTCTCCACTGGCTGCTGAGTGGCCATTATAGGCTCTCTAGATAGGAAATATTGCATTCTATATTGAGGGACACAAGCGTCCAGACGTGTGTACATACACTTTTACCAGCAGGCTAGGAAAGCACACGAAATGCATAAAAAACGAGTAATTATGTTACTGCTTGGTTTTTCACTGTACTGTTTTCAACAGCTCCAGGGTGTTTTCCTTCACGTTCTGCAAGAGGAAGCTGCGCTTTTGAAGGCCTTTGAGAAACTGAAAGGTTTTATTCTGAGGGTGACGTGCTAGAGCCGATTTGGATGACTTTGCGCCGCACACGGAGGCGTATACCTTACATTTTCTTCTGGCTCGACATCGATGCATTTCCAGCGTTCTCCACTGGCTGCTGAGGGACCATTATAGGTTCTCTTGATGGGGAATAACGCGATTTATATTGAGGGACACAAGCGTCCAGACGTGTGTACATACATTTTTACCAGCAGGCGAGGAAAGCACACGAAATGCATAAAAAAACCGGCCAAGTGCGAGACGGACTCGCGCACGAAGGGTTCCGTACTATTATGTATAAAAACGGCAAAAAAAGCATGTCTGTTGTATGGGAGCCCCATTTATACATATATTTATTATATTCTGTCAAAGTATTTGTTGTTAAAGCAGCAACAGAAATACATAATCAGTGACATTTTATTCTCACACCCTTAAATATGGGTGTTCCCCAAGGAGCAGTATTGGGCCCAATCCGTTTTCTAATTTATGTTAATTCGTTTTTCTTACAACCTTTTAAAGGCAAAATAGCTGCCTTTGCTGATGAAACATCTCTTTTCCACTCAAACACTAACTTAATTGATAGTTTTGTTAATAATGACCTAGATATGTTAAGGAGATTAATTATCATAAACTAATAATTAGCAACAAAACGAAGTACATGATATTTAATATCAATGGTACAGTTTTCAGAGACCTTCCCTTATATTATCATGCACCATTGTGTAATCGATTTGTTCTTGAAGATATAGTATTCAACAATCAAGAATGTTTGAAAATTGCTTCTTGATTAAACACGTGGACAGTTTTAAATATTTAGGTGTTATATTGGACCAACAACTTTGTTGGAAAGACCATTCAATATATTTGAAACAGGGGGTGGCCGTGGTGCAGTGGTTAACATCATCGACCGCCGATCGGAAGGTCTATAGTTCAAATTCGCTTCATAGCCAAGTAAAAGTAATTCCTAAACGGATGATAAAAAGTATGCAACGCAGTTGTGAATGGAAAGTGACCAGACGTACTGCCTGCAAGCATAACACTCACAGTATATGGTCAGCCGAAATTCATCCTCTGCGTATGCAATACTAAAGTGCTTGAAGGAATTACTACGGACTATAACCAACGCGGACTTTGGTCGGCTCTCGTCCTATCTAGGCCTAGGACAACCACCCCTGAGAGTAGTGAACGAACATTACCGACCCCAATCACTGCACTCCGTTCAGGTTGTGTGTGTCAACACATCATAAGAGAATATAAAAACTCTTGAACCTGCGCGAGTCTCTAAAAAAAAAAAAACAAAAAAAAAAGGTGTCTAAATGGGGTTATAAGATAATTATTCCATCTCAGTATGCACTGCAATCTCTACCCGTTTTAAAATACTAAATGTATACTCGCACCGATATGGAACTAGCAAAAACATGTCCATGTCCGGAACTAAATGTATTATCGCACCGATATGGAACTAGCAAACCATGTCCATGTCCGGACCTGAATGCATACATACACATGTAAGACATTCGTTCACGAAATGCGGTGCGGGCATTGTATTCTTTCATTTCTTTTCTTCATTTCAGTTCAAGTGTGCTGTACAGTGTACACCAACTGTTCGAGCTTTATCGCCACATCTCCATACTTTTGGGTTTCTTGAAAACTACGGGGTATAACTCATACCGTATGAGAAGCATGTTCGTTGCATTTATGTTTTTTTTTTTTCGTTTTGTACATATGTGATTGATGAATAAGGGTTGAATGGAACTATGGAACTCATTTCGTTCAATTTGCGGAACGAGAGGACATGTGTCCGAGAGAGGACATAGTTTCGTGAACTATACATGTCCGGAACTACCCAACTCTACTTCGTAATGTACATATGTATGTATGTATGTATACTTATACATAGCGTACAGATGTGTGAGTGTATGCACGTATGTGATGCGTATGGACGTATGTACGTATCGGTTCGTATGTGTGCAAGATCGCTTGCTCCTCTTGCTCACTTGCTCCTCTCCACCTGCCGCGACGTCGTGCGAAAGGGATGCTAGGCCAGCTGCGAGGACTGGTCGTGAGCAATGGCGCCACGCGATTGCCCTCACGCCGACTTACCCGCAGCATGAATCGCGAATTTGCTACGAGACTCGCGAAATATCCCACGCAAAAGAAAAAAAAAATCACCGTAATCGTTTCCAATTCAATATGTCACAAATTTAATTTCCTTAACCTAACTTAATCTAGGTTTACAATTAATCCTTAAAACTACCCTACACCGTATGTCAATAAAAAAAGTCGAAATAAATAAAAAAAATATATGTAAAAAAAAAAAAAAGGAATTCACTGTCCAAAAAAGTAAACAAACCGCAGCTTGAGTATTCGAACAGTCGTACCGAAACTCCTCTGACCAACTACTCAGCCCGCATCACCAATCACGACACGCAAATTTGTGATTTCAATACCTTATACAACGAACGTGATATCCGCGACCAAAGTAGGCAATAGGACACACGGTACGGCCGCGTACCGGGAACTGCTTAAAACCGTACCGGAGTTCTTCCCCGAAGATCACTCTCCGAGTACTTCGCCGAAGATTTCTCTCCGAGTACTTTGCCCACTCTCCCTCATGTGCTACTAGGAACACAAAAAAAAAAAAAAATTCTGACCCTTCTGCGGACTGAACTCCACTCGTTCGCGTGTCAAGTGCTGATCGTACCCTCGGGCTTTCACCCCTCTCTGAGTTTCATTTCCCAAAATGGATGACTACGAGCCGTTCACAAATGGGAACTGACCGAAAGATGACAACGAAAATCTTTCGAAACAATTTATTATTGGTTGTTTGTAATTATGTATATGTATAATTGATTTTGTTCTGTTTTTAGTATTTGTCGTGGTAGCGGCAACAGAAATACATCATCTGTGAAAATTTCAACTGCCTAACTATCACGGTTCATGAGATACAGCCTGGTGACAGACGGACGGACGGACGGACGGACGGACGGACGGACGGACGGACGGACGGACGGACGGACAGCGAAGTCTTAGTAATAGGGTTCCGTTTTACCTTTGGGTACGGAACCCTAAAAAACGAGTAATTCTGTTACTGCTTGGTTTTTCACTGTACTGTTTTCAACAGCTCCAGGGTGTTTTCCTTCACGTTCTGCAAGAGGAAGCTGTGCTTTTGAAGGCCTTTGAGAAACTGAAAGGTTTTATTCTGAGGGTGGCGTGCTAGAGCCGATTTGGATGACTTTGCGCCGCACACGGAGGCGTATACCTTACATTTTCTTCTGGCTCGACATCGATGCATTTCCAGCGTTCTCCACTGGTTGCTGAGTGGCCATTATAGGCTCTCTTGATAGGAAATATTGCATTCTATATTAAGGGGCACAGGCGTCCGTCGTGTGTACATACATTTTTACCAGCAGGCTAGGAAAACACACGAAATGCATAAAAAACGAGTAATTGTGTTACTGCTTGGTTTTTCACAGTACCGTTTTCAACAGCTCCTGGGTGTTTTCCTTCACGTTCTGTAAGAGGAGGCTGTGCTTTTGAAGGCCTTTGAGAAACTGAAGCGTTTTATCCAGAGGGTGGCGTGTTAGAGCTGATTCGGATGACTTTGCGCCGCACACGGGGGCGTATACGTAACATTTTCATCTGGCTCGACATCGATGCATTTCCAGCGTTCTCCACTGGCTACTGAGGGACCATTATAGGTTCTCTTGATGGGGAATAACGCGATTTATATTGAGGGACACAAGCGTACAGGTGTGTGTGTACATACATTTTTACCAGCAGGCGGGGAGAGCACACGAAATGCATAAAAAACGAGTAATTTTGTTACTGCTTGGTTTTTCACTGTTCTGTTTTCAACAGCTCCTGGGTGTTTTCTATCACGTTCTGCAAGAGGAAGCTGTGCTTTTGAAGGCCTTTGAGAAACTGAAGCGTTTTATTCTAAGGATGGCGTGTTAGAGCAGATTTGGATGACTTTGCGCCGCACACGGGGGCGTATACGTAACATTTTTTTCTGGCTCGACATCGATGCATTTCCAGCGTTCTCCACTGGCTGCTGAGGGACCATTATAGGTTCTCTTGATGGGGAATAACGCGATTTATATTGTGGGACACAAGCGTACAGGTGTGTGTACATACAATTTTACCAGCAGGCGAGAAGAGCACACGAAATGCATAAAAAACGAGTAATTTTGTTACTGCTTGGTTTTTCACTGTTCAATTTTCAACAGCTCCTGGGTGTTTTCTTTCACGATCTGCAAGAGGAAGCTGTGCTTTTGAAGGCCTTTGAGAAACTGAAGCGTTTTATTCTGAGGGTGGCGTGTTAGAGCTGATTTGGATGACTTTGCACCGCACACGGGGGCGTATACGTAACTTTTTTTCTGGCTCGACATCGATGCATTTCCAGCGTTCTCCACTGGCTGCTGAGGGACCATTATAGGTTCTCTTGATGGGGAATAACGCGATTTATATTGAGGGACACAAGAGTACGGGTGTGTGTACATACATTTTTACCAGCAGGCGGGGAGAGCACACGAAATGCATAAAAAACGAGTAATTTTGTTACTGCTTGGTTTTTCACTGTTCTGTTTTCAACAGCTCCTGGGTGTTTTCTATCACGTTCTGCAAGAGGAAGCTGTGCTTTTGAAGGCCTTTGAGAAACTGAAGCGTTTTATTCTAAGGATGGCGTGTTAGAGCAGATTTGGATGACTTTGCGCCGCGCACGGGGGCGTATACGTAACATTTTTTTCTGGCTCGACATCGATGCATTTCCAGCGTTCTCCACTGGCTGCTGAGGGACCATTATAGGTTCTCTTGATGGGGAATAACGCGATTTATATTGAGGGACACAAGAGTACGGGTGTGTGTACATACATTTTTACCAGCAGGCGGGGAGAGCACACGAAATGCATAAAAAACGAGTAATTTTGTTACTGCTTGGTTTTTCACTGTTCAATTTTCAACAGCTCCTGGGTGTTTTCTTTCACGATCTGCAAGAGGAAGCTGTGCTTTTGAAGGCCTTTGAGAAACTGAAGCGTTTTATTCTGAGGGTGGCGTGTTAGAGCTGATTTGGATGACTTTGCACCGCACACGGGGGCGTATACGTAACTTTTTTTTCTGGCTCGACATCGATGCATTTCCAGCGTTCTCCACTGGCTGCTGAGTGGCCATTATAGGCTCTCTTGATAGGAAATAATGCATTCTATATTGAGGGACACAAGCGTCCAGACGTGTGTACATACATTTTTACCAGCAGCCTGGGAAAGCACACGAAATGCATAAAAAACGAGTAATTGTGTTACTGCTTGGTTTTTCACTGCACTGTTTTCAACAGCTCCTGGGTGTTTTCCTTCACGTTCTGCAAGAGGAGGCTGTGCTTTTGAAGGCCTTTGAGAAACTGAAGCGTTTTATTCAGAGAGTGGCGTGTTAGAGCTGATTCGGATGACTTAGCGCCGCACACGGGGGCGTATACGTAACATTTTCTTCTGGCTCGACATCGATGCATTTCCAGCGTTCTCCACTTGCTACTGAGGGACCATTATAGGTTCTCTTGATGGGGAATAACGCGATTTATATTGAGGGACACAAGCGTACAGGTGTGTGTACATTCATTTTTACCAGCAGGCGGGGAGAGCACACGAAATGGATAAAAAACGAGTAATTTTGTTACTGCTTGGTTTTTCACTGTTCTGTTTTCAACAGCTCCTGGGTGTTTTCTATCACGTTCTGCAAGAGGAAGCTGTGCTTTTGAAGGCCTTTGAGAAACTGAAGCGTTTTATTCTGAGAGTGGCGTGTTAGAGCTGATTTGGATGAATTTGCGCCACACACGGGGGCGTATACGTAACTTTTTTTTCTGGCTCGACATCGGTGCATTTCCAGCGTTCTCCACTGGCTGCTGAGGGACCATTATAGGTTCTCTTGATGGGGAATAACGCGCTTTGTATTGAGGGACACAAGCGTCCAGGTGTGTGTACACACATTTTTACCAGCAGGCGGGGAGAGCACACAAAATCCACAAAAACGAGTAATTTTGTTACTGCTTGGTTTTTCACTGTTCTGTTTTCAGCAGCTCCTGGGTGTTTTCTTTCACGTTCTGCAGGAGGAAGCTGTGCTTTTGAAGGCCGTTGAGAAACTGAAAGGTTTTATTCTGAGGGTGGCGTGTTAGAGCAGATTTGGATGACTTTGCGCCGCACACGGGGGCGTATACGTAACATTTTTTTCTGGCTCGACATCTATGCGTCTCCAGCATTCTCCACTGGCTGCTGAGTGACCATTATAGGCTCTCTTGATAGGAAATAATGCATTCTATATTGAGGGACACAAGCGTCCAGACGTGTGTACATACATTTTTACCAGCAGGCGAGGAAAGCACACGAAATGCATAAAAAACGAGTAATTTTGTTACAGCTTGGTTTTTCACTGTTCTATTTTCAGCAGCTCCTGGGTGTTTTCTTTCACGTTCTGCAAGAGGAAGCTGTGCTTTTGAAGGCCGTTGAGAAACTGAAAGGTTTTATTCTGAGGGTGGCGTGTTAGAGCAGATTTGGATGACTTTGCGCCGCACACGTGGGCGTATACGTAACATTTTTTCTGGCTCGACATCTATGCGTCTCCAGCATTCTCCATTGGCTGCTGAGTGGCCATTATAGGCTCACTTGAGAGGAAATAATGCATTCTATATTGAGGGACACAAGCGTCCAGGTGTGTGTACATACATTTTTACCAGCGGGCGGGGAGAGCACACGAATTGCATAAAAAACGAGTAATTTTGTTACTGCTTGGTTTTTCACTGTTCTGTTTTCAACAGCTCCTGGGTGTTTCCTATCACGTTCTGCAAGAGGAAGCTGTGCTTTTGAAGGCCTTTGAGAAACTGAAGCGTTTTATTCTAAGGATGGAGTGTTAGAGCAGATTTGGATGACTTTGCGCCGCGCACGGGGGCGTATACCCAATATTTTTTTCTGGCTCGACATCGATACGTTTCCAGCATTCTCCACTGGCTGCTGAGTGGCCATTATAGGCTCGCTTGATAGGAAATAATGCATTCTATATTGAGGGACACAAGCGTCCAGACGTGTGTACATACATTTTTACCAGCAGGCGAGGAAAGCACACGAAATGCATAAAAAACGAGTAATTTTGTTACAGCTTGGTTTTTCACTGTTCTATTTTCAGCAGCTCCTGGGTGTTTTCTTTCACGTTCTGCAAGAGGAAGCTGTGCTTCTGAAGGGCTTTGAGAAACTGAAGCATTTTATTCTAAGGATGGCGTGTTAGAGCTGATTTGGATGACTTTGTACCGCACACGGGGGCGTATACGTAACTTTTTTTTCTGGCTCGACATCGATGCATTTCCAGCGTTCTCCACTGGCTGCTGAGTGGCCATTATAGGCTCTCTTGATAGGAAATAATGCTTTCTATATTGAGGGACACAAGCGTCCAGACGTGTGAGTAAAACGAGTAAAACGAGTAATTTTGTTACTGCTTGGTTTTTCACTGTTCTGTTTTCAGCAGCTCCTGGGTGTTTTCTTTCACGTTCTGCAAGAGGAAGCTGCGCTTTTGAAGGCCTTTGAGAAACTGAAGCGCTTTATTCTAAGGATGGCGTGTTAGAGCAGATTTGGATGACTTTGCGCCGCACACGGGGGCGTATACGTAACATTTTTTTCTGACTCGACATCTATGCGTCTCCAGCATTCTCCACTGGCTGCTGAGTGGCCATTATAGGCTCTCTTGATAGGAAATAATGCATTCTATATTGAGGGACACAAGCGTCCAGACGTGTGTACATACATTTTTACCAGCAGCCTAGGAAAGCACACGAAATGCATAAAAAACGAGTAATTGTGTTACTGCTTGGTTTTTCACTGTACTGTTTTCAACAGCTCCTGGGTGTTTTCCTTCACGTTCTGCAAGAGGAAGCTGTGCTTTTGAAGGCCTTTGAGAAACTGAAAGGTTTTATTCTGAGGGTGGCGTGCTAGAGCCGATTTGGATGACTTTGCGCCGCACACGGGGGCGTATACATAACATTTTTTTCTGGCTCGACATCTATGCGTCTCCAGCATTCTCCACTGGCTGCTGAGTGGCCATTATAGGCTATCTTGATAGGAAATAATGCATTCTATATTGAGGGACACAAGCGTCCAGACGTGTGTACATACATTTTTACCAGCAGGCGAGGAAAGCACACGAAATGCACAAAAAACGAGTAATTTTGTTACTGCTTGGTTTTTCACTGTACTGTTTTCAACACCTCCTGGGTGTTTTCTATCACGTTCTGCAAGAGGAAGCTGTGCTTTTGAAGGCCTTTGAGAAACTGAAGCGTTTTATTCTAAGGATGGCGTGTTAGAGCAGATTTGGATGACTTTGCGCCGCGCACGGGGGCGTATACGTAACATTTTTTTCTGGCTCGACATCGATGCATTTCCAGCGTTCTCCACTGGCTGCTGAGGGACCATTATAGGTTCTCTTGAAGGGGAATAACGCGATTTATATTGTGGGACACAAGCGTACAGGTGTGTGTACATACATTTTTACCAGCAGGCGAGAAGAGCACACGAAATGCATAAAAAACAAGTAATTTCGTTACTGCTTGGTTTTTCACTGTTCAATTTTCAACAGCTCCTGGGTGTTTTCTTTCACGATCTGCAAGAGGAAGCTGTGCTTTTGAAGGCCTTTGAGAAACTGAAGCGTTTTATTCTGAGGGTGGCGTGTTAGAGCTGATTTGGATGACTTTGCACCGCACACGGGGGCGTATACGTAACCTTTTTTTCTGGCTCGACATCGATGCATTTCCAGCGTTCTCCACTGGCTGCTGAGTGGCCATTATAGGCTCTCTTGATAGGAAATAATGCATTCTATATTGAGGGACACAAGCGTCCAGACGTGTGTACATACATTTTTACCAGCAGCCTAGGAAAGCACACGAAATGCATAAAAAACGAGTAATTGTGTTACTGCTTGGTTTTTTACTGTACTGTTTTCAACAGCTCCTGGGTGTTTTCCTTCACGTTCTGCAAGAGGAAGCTGTGCTTTTGAAGGCCTTTGAGAAACAGAAAGGTTTTATTCTGAGGGTGGCGTGTTAGAGCAGATTTGGATGACTTTGCGCCGCACACGTGGGCGTATACGTAACATTTTTTCTGGCTCGACATCGATGCATTTCCAGCGTTCTCCACTGGCTACTGAGGGACCATTATAGGTTCTCTTGATGGGGAATAACGCGATTTATATTGAGGGACACAAGCGTACAGGTGTGTGTACATTCATTTTTACCAGCAGGCGGGGAGAGCACGCGAAATGGATAAAAAACGAGTAATTTTGTTACTGCTTGGTTTTTCACTGTTCTGTTTTCAACAGCTCCTGGGTGTTTTCTATCACGTTCTGCAAGAGGAAGCTGTGCTTTTGAAGGCCTTTGAGAAACTGAAGCGTTTTATTCTGAGAGTGGCGTGTTAGAGCTGATTTGGATGAATTTGCGCCACACACGGGGGCGTATACGTAACTTTTTTTTCTGGCTCGACATCGGTGCATTTCCAGCGTTCTCCACTGGCTGCTGAGGGACCATTATAGGTTCTCTTGATGGGGAATAACGCGCTTTGTATTGAGGGACACAAGCGTCCGGTGTGTGTACACACATTTTTACCAGCAGGCGGGGAGAGCACACAAAATCCATAAAAACGAGTAATTTTGTTACTGCTTGGTTTTTCACGGTTCTGTTTTCAACAGCTCCTGGGTATTTTCTTTCACGTTCTGCAAGAGGAAGCTGTGCTTTTGAAGGCCTTTGAGAAACTGAAACGTTTTATTCTGAGGGTGGCGTGCTAGAGCCGATTTGGATGACTTTGCGCCGCACACGGAGGCGTATACGTAACATTTTTTTCTGGCTCGACATCTATGCGTCTCCAGCATTCTCCACTGGCTGCTGAGTGGCCATTATAGGCTCTCTGGATAGGAAATAATGCATTCTATATTGAGGGATACAAGCGTCCAGACGTGTGTACATACATTTTTACCAGCAGGCGAGGAAAGCACACGAAATGCATAAAAAACGAGTAATTTTGTTACTGCTTGGTTTTTCACTGTTTTGTTTTCAACAGCTCTTGGGTGTATTCTTTCACGTTCTGCAAGAGGAAGCTGCGCTTTTGAAGGCCTTTGAGAAACTGAAACGTTTTATTCTGAGGGTGGCGTGTTAGAGCAGATTTGGATGACTTTGCGCCGCACACGGGGGCGTATACGTAACATTTTTTTCTGGCTCGACATCTATGCGTCTCCAGCATTCTCCACTGGCTGCTGAGTGTCCATTATTGGCTCTCTTGATAGGAAATAATGCGTTCTATATTGAGGGACACAAGCGTCCAGGTGTGTGTACATACATTTTTACCTCCAGGCGACGGGAGCACATGAAATGCATAAAAAACGAGTAATTTTGTTACTGCTTGGTTTTTCACTGTTCTGTTTTCAGCAGCTCCTGGGTGTTTTCTTTCACGTTCTGCAAGAGGAAGCTGCGCTTTTGAAGGCCTTTGAGAAACTGAAGCGCTTTATTCTAAGGATGGCGTGTTAGAGCAGACTTGGATGACTTTGCGCCGCACATGGGGGCGTATACGTAACATTTTTTTCTGGCTCGACATCTATGCGTCTCCAGCATTCTCCACTGGCTGCTGAGTGGCCATTATAGGCTCTCTTGATAGGAAATAATGCATTCTATGTTGAGGGACACAAGCGTCCAGACGTGTGTACATACATTTTTACCAACGGGCGAGGAAAGCACACGAAATGCATAAAAAACGAGTAATTTTGTTACTGCTTGGTTTTTCACTGTACTGTTTTCAACAGCTCCTGGGTGTTTTCTTTCACGATCTGCAAGAGGAAGCTGTGCTTTTGAAGGCCTTTGAGAAACTGAAGCGTTTTATTCTGAGGGTGGCGTGTTAGAGCAGATTTGGATGACTTTGCGCCGCACATGGGGGCGTATACGTAACATTTTTTTCTGGCTCGACATCTATGCGTCTCCAGCATTCTCCACTGGCTGCTGAGTGGCCATTATAGGCTCTCTTGATAGGAAATAATGCATTCTATATTGAGGGACACAAGCGTCCAGACGTGTGTACATACACTTTTACCAGCAGGCTAGGAAAGCACACGAAATGCATAGAAAACGAGTAATTCTGTTACTGCTTGGTTTTTCACTGTACTGTTTTCAACAGCTCCAGGGTGTTTTCCTTCACGTTCTGCAAGAGGAAGCTGTGCTTTTGAAGGCCTTTGAGAAACTGAAAGGTTTTATTCTGAGGGTGGCGTGCTAGAGCCGATTTGGATGACTTTGCGCCGCACACGGAGGCGTATGCGTTACATTTTCTTCTGGCTCGACATCGATGCATTTCCAGCGTTCTCCACTGGTTGCTGAGTGGCCATTATAGGCTCTCTTGATAGGAAATAATGCATTCTATATTGAGGGACACAAGCGTCCAGACGTGTGTACATGCGTTTTTACCAGCAGGCTAGGAAAACACACGAAATGCATAAAAAACGAGTAATTGTGTTACTGCTTGGTTTTTCACTGTACTGTTTTCAACAGCTCCTGGGTGTTTTCTTTCACGTTCTGCAAGAGGAAGCTGTGCTTTTGAAGGCTTTTGAGAAACTGAAAGGTTTTATTCTGAGGGTGGCGTGCTAGAGCCGATTTGGATGACTTTGCGCCGCACACGGAGGCGTATACGTAACATTTTTTTCTGGCTCGACATCTATGCGTCTCCAGCATTCTCCACTGGCTGCTGAGTGGCCATTATAGCCTCTCTTGATAGGAAATAATGCATTCTATATTGAGGGACACAAGCGTCCAGACGTGTGTACGCACATTTTTACCAGCAGGCGAGGAGAGCACACGAAATGCAAAATAAACCAGTAATTTTGTTACTGCTTGGTTTTTCACTGTTTTGTTTTCAACAGCTCCTGGGTATTTTCTTTCACGTTCTGCAAGAGGAAGCTGTGCTTTTGAAGGCTTTTGAGAAACTGAAGCGTTTTATTCTAAGGATGGCGTGTTAGAGCAGATTTGGATGACTTTGCACCGCGCACGGGGGCGTATACGAAACATTTTTTTCTGGCTCGACATCTATGCGTTTCCAGCGTTCTCCACTGGCTGCTTAGTGGCCATTATAGGCTCTCTTGATAGGAAATAATGCATTCTATATTGAGGGACACAAGCGTCCAGGCGTGTGTACATACATTTTTACTTCCAGGCTACGAGAGCACACGAAATGCAAAATAAACCAGTAATTCTGTTACTGCTTGGTTTTTCACTGTTCTGTTTTCAGCAGCTCCTGGGTGTTTTCTTTCACGTTCTGCAAGAGGAAGCTGCGCTTTTGAAGGCCTTTGAGAAACTGGAGCGCTTTATTCTAAGGATGGCGTGTTAGAGCAGATTTGGATGACTTTGCGCCGCACATGGGGGCGTATACGTAACATTTTTTTCTGGCTCGACATCTATGCGTCTCCAGCATTCTCCACTGGCTGCTGAGTGGCCATTATAGGCTCTCTTGATAGGAAATAATGCATTCTATATTGAGGGACACAAGCGTCCAGACGTGTGTACATACATTTTTACCAGCAGGCGAGGAAAGCACACGAAATGCATAAAAAACGAGTAATTTTGTTACTGCTTGGTTTTTCACTGTACTGTTTTCAACAGCTCCTGGGTGTTTTCTTTCACGATCTGCAAGAGGAAGCTGTGCTTTTGAAGGCCTTTGAGAAACTGAAGCGTTTTATTCTGAGGGTGGCGTGTTAGAGCAGATTTGGATGACTTTGCGCCGCACATGGGGGCGTATACGTAACATTTTTTCTGGCTCGACATCTATGCGTCTCCAGCATTCTCCACTGGCTGCTGAGTGGCCATTATAGGCTCTCTTGATAGGAAATAATGCATTCTATATTGAGGGACACAAGCGTCCAGACGTGTGTACATACACTTTTACCAGCAGGCTAGGAAAGCACACGAAATGCATAGAAAACGAGTAATTCTGTTACTGCTTGGTTTTTCACTGTACTGTTTTCAACAGCTCCAGGGTGTTTTCCTTCACGTTCTGCAAGAGGAAGCTGTGCTTTTGAAGGCCTTTGAGAAACTGAAAGGTTTTATTCTTAGGGTGACGTGCTAGAGCCGATTTGGATGACTTTGCGCCGCACATGGAGGCGTATACGTTACATTTTCTTCTGGCTCGACATCGATGCATTTCCAGCGTTCTCCACTGGCTGCTGAGGGACCATTATAGGTTCTCTTGATGGGGAATAACGCGATTTATATTGAGGGACACAAGCGTCCAGACGTGTGTACATACATTTTTACCAGCAGGCGAGGAAAGCACACGAAATGCATAAAAAACGAGTAATTCTGTTACTGCTTGGTTTTTCACTGTACTGTTTTCAACAGCTCCAGGGTGTTTTCCTTCACGTTCTGCAAGAGGAAGCTGTGCTTTTGAAGGCCTTTGAGAAACTGAAGGGTTTTATTCTTAGGGTGGCGTGCTAGAGCCGATTTGGATGACTTTGCGCCGCACACGGAGGCGTATACGTTACATTTTCTTCTGGCTCGACATCGATGCATTTCCATCGTTCTCCACTGGTTGCTGAGTGGCCATTATAGGCTCTCTTGATAGGAAATAATGCATTCTATATTGAGGGACCCAAGCGTCCAGACGTGTGTACATGCGTTTTTACCAGCAGGCTAGGAAAACACACGAAATGCATAAAAAACGAGTAATTGTGTTACTGCTTGGTTTTTCACTGTACTGTTTTCAACAGCTCCTGGGTGTTTTCTTTCACGTTCTGCAAGAGGAAGCTGTGCTTTTGAAGGCTTTTGAGAAACTGAAAGGTTTTATTCTGAGGGTGGCGTGCTAGAGCCGATTTGGATGACTTTGCGCCGCACACGGAGGCGTATACGTAACATTTTTTTCTGGCTCGACATCTATGCGTCTCCAGCATTCTCCACTGGCTGCTGAGTGGCCATTATAGGCTCTCTTGATAGGAAATAATGCATTCTATATTGAGGGACACAAGCGTCCAGACGTGTGTACATACATTTTTACCAGCAGGCGAGGAAAGCACACGAAATGCATAAAAAACGAGTAATTTCGTTACTGCTTGGTCTTTCACTGTACTGTTTTCAACAGCTCCTGGGTGTTTTCTTTCACGATCTGCAAGAGGAAGCTGTGCTTTTGAAGGCCTTTGAGAAACTGAAGCGTTTTATTCTGAGGGTGGCGTGTTAGAGCAGATTTGGATGACTTTGCGCCGCACATGGGGGCGTATACGTAACATTTTTTTCTGGCTCGACATCTATGCGTCTCCAGCATTCTCCACTGGCTGCTGAGTGGCCATTATAGGCTCTCTTGATAGGAAATAATGCATTCTATATTGAGGGACACAAGCGTCCAGACGCGTGTACATACATTTTTACCAGCAGGCGAGGAAAGCACACGAAATGCATAAAAAAACGAGTAATTTTGTTACTGCTTGGTTTTTCACTGTTCTGTTTTCAACAGCTCCTGGGTGTTTTCTATCACGTTCTGCAAGAGGAAGCTGTGCTTTTGAAGGCCTTTGAGAAACTGAAGCGTTTTATTCTGAGGGTGGCGTGTTAGAGCTGATTTGGATGACTTTGCGCCACACACGGGGGCGTATACGTAACTTTTTTTTCTGTCTCGACATCGGTGCATTTCCAGCGTTCTCCACTGGCTGCTGAGGGACCTTTATAGGTTCTCTTGATGGGGAATAACGCGATTTGTATTGAGGGACAGAAGCGTCCAGGTGTGTGTACACACATTTTTACCAGCAGGCGGGGAGAGCACACAAAATGCATGAAAACGAGTAATTTCGTTACTGCTTGGTTTTTCACTATTCTGTTTTCAGCAGCTCCTTGGTGTTTTCTTTCACGTTCTGAAAGAGGAAGCTGTGCTTTTGAAGGCTGTTGAGAAACTGAAAGGTTTTATTCTGAGGGTGGCGTGTTAGAGCAGATTTGGATGACTTTGCGCCACACACGGGGGCGTATACGTAACATTTTTTTCTGGCTCGACATCTATGCGTCTCCAGCATTCTCCACTGGCTGCTGAGTGGCCATTATAGGCTCTCTTGATAGGAAATAATGCATTCTATATTGAGGGATACAAGCGTCCAGACGTGTGTACATACATTTTTACCAGCATGCGAGGAAAGCACACGAAATGCATAAAAAACGAGTAATTTTGTTACTGCTTGGTTTTTCACTGTTTTGTTTTTAACAGCTCCTGGGTGTTTTCTATCACGTTCTGCAAGAGGAAGCTGTGCTTTTGAAGGCCTTTGAGAAACTGAAAGGTTTTATTCTGAGGGTGGCGTGCTAGAGCCGATTTGGATGACTTTGCGCCGCACACGGAGGCGTATACGTAACATTTTTTTCTGGCTCGACATCTATGCGTCTCCAGCATTCTCCACTGGCTGCTGAGTGGCCATTATAGGCTCTCTGGATAGGAAATAATGCATTCTATATTGAGGGATACAAGCGTCCAGACGTGTGTACATACATTTTTACCAGCAGGCGAGGAAAGCACACGAAATGCATAAAAAACGAGTAATTTTGTTACTGCTTGGTTTTTCACTGTTTTGTTTTTAACAGCTCCTGCGTGTTTTCTATCACGTTCTGCAAGAGGAAGCTGTGCTTTTGAAGGCCTTTGAGAAACTGAAGCGTTTTGTTTTGAGGGTGGCGTGTTAGAGCAGATTTGGATGACTTTGCGCCGCACATGGGGGCGTATACGTAACATTTTTTTCTGGCTCGACATCTATGCGTCTCCAGCATTCTCCACTGGCTGCTGAGTGGCCATTATAGGCTCTCTTGATAGGAAATAATGCATTCTATATTGAGGGACACAAGCGTCCAGACGTGTGTACATACATTTTAACCTCCAGGCGACGGGAGCACATGAAATGCATAAAAAACGAGTAATTTTGTTACTGCTTGGTTTTTCACTGTTCTGTTTTCAACAGCTCCTGGGTGTTTTCTATCACGTTCTGCAAGAGGAAGCTGTGCTTTTGAAGGCCTTTGAGAAACTGAAACGTTTTATTCTGAGGGTGGCGTGTTAGAGCTGATTTGGATGACTTTGCGCCGCGCACGGGGGCGTATACGTAACATTTTTTTCTGGCTCGACATCGATGCATTTCCAGCGTCCTCCACTGGCTGCTGAGGGACCATTATAGGTTCTCTTGATAGGGAATAACGCGATTTATATTGAGGGACACAAGAGTACAGGTGTGTGTACATACATTTTTACCAGCAGGCTAGGAAAGCACACGAAATGCATAAAAAACGAGTAATTGTGTTACTGCTTGGTTTTTCACTGTACTGTTTTCAGCAGCTCCTGGGTGTTTTCCTTCACGTTCTGCAAGGGGAAGCTGTGCTTTTGAAGGCCTTTGAGAAACTGAAAGGTTTTATTCTGAGGGTGGCGTGCTAGAGCCGATTTGGATGACTTTGCGCCGCACACGGGGGCGTATACGTAACATTTTTTTTTGGCTCGACATCTATACGTCTCCAGCATTCTCCACTGGCTGCTGAGTGGCCATTATAGGCTCTCTAGATAGGAAATATTGCATTCTATATTGAGGGACACAAGCGTCCAGACGTGTGTACATACACTTTTACCAGCAGGCTAGGAAAGCACACGAAATGCATAGAAAACGAGTAATTCTGTTACTTCTTGGTTTTTCACTGTACTGTTTTCAACAGCTCCAGGGTGTTTTCCTTCACGTTCTGCAAGAGGAAGCTGTGCTTTTGAAGGCCTTTGAGAAACTGAAAGGTTTTATTCTTAGGGTGACGTGCTAGAGCCGATTTGGATGACTTTGCGCCGCACATGGAGGCGTATACGTTACATTTTCTTCTGGCTCGACATCGATGCATTTCCAGCGTTCTCCACTGGCTGCTGAGGGACCATTATAGGTTCTCTTGATGGGGAATAACGCGATTTATATTGAGGGACACAAGCGTCCAGACGTGTGTACATACATTTTTACCAGCAGGCGAGGAAAGCACACGAAATGCATAAAAAACGAGTAATTTTGTTACTGCTTGGTTTTTCACTGTACTGTTTTCAACAGCTCCTGGGTGTTTTCTTTCACGATCTGCAAGAGGAAGCTGTGCTTTTGAAGGCCTTTGAGAAACTGAAGCGTTTTATTCTGAGGGTGGCGTGTTAGAGCAGATTTGGATGACTTTGCGCCGCACATGGGGGCGTATACGTAACATTTTTTTCTGGCTCGACATCTATGCGTCTCCAGCATTCTCCACTGGCTGCTGAGTGGCCATTATAGGCTCTCTTGATAGGAAATAATGCATTCTATATTGAGGGACACAAGCGTCCAGACGTGTGTACATACACTTTTACCAGCAGGCTAGGAAAGCACACGAAATGCATAGAAAACGAGTAATTCTGTTACTGCTTGGTTTTTCACTGTACTGTTTTCAACAGCTCCAGGGTGTTTTCCTTCACGTTCTGCAAGAGGAAGCTGTGCTTTTGAAGGCCTTTGAGAAACTGAAAGGTTTTATTCTTAGGGTGACGTGCTAGAGCCGATTTGGATGACTTTGCGCCGCACATGGAGGCGTATACGTTACATTTTCTTCTGGCTCGACATCGATGCATTTCCAGCGTTCTCCACTGGCTGCTGAGGGACCATTATAGGTTCTCTTGATGGGGAATAACGCGATTTATATTGAGGGACACAAGCGTCCAGACGTGTGTACATACATTTTTACCAGCAGGCGAGGAAAGCACACGAAATGCATAAAAAACGAGTAATTTTGTTACTGCTTGGTTTTTCACTGTACTGTTTTCAACAGCTCCTGGGTGTTTTCTTTCACGATCTGCAAGAGGAAGCTGTGCTTTTGAAGGCCTTTGAGAAACTGAAGCGTTTTATTCTGAGGGTGGCGTGTTAGAGCAGATTTGGATGACTTTGCGCCTCACATGGGGGCGTATACGTAACATTTTTTTCTGGCTCGACATCTATGCGTCTCCAGCATTCTCCACTGGCTGCTGAGTGGCCATTATAGGCTCTCTTGATAGGAAATAATGCATTCTATATTGAGGGACACAAGCGTCCAGACGTGTGTACATACACTTTTACCAGCAGGCTAGGAAAGCACACGAAATGCATAGAAAACGAGTAATTCTGTTACTGCTTGGTTTTTCACTGTACTGTTTTCAACAGCTCCAGGGTGTTTTCCTTCACGTTCTGCAAGAGGAAGCTGTGCTTTTGAAGGCCTTTGAGAAACTGAAAGGTTTTATTCTGAGGGTGGCGTGCTAGAGCCGATTTGGATGACTTTGCGCCGCACACGGAGGCGTATACGTTACATTTTCTTCTGGCTCGACATCGATGCATTTCCAGCGTTCTCCACTGGTTGCTGAGTGGCCATTATAGGCTCTCTTGATAGGAAATAATGCATTCTATATTGAGGGACACAAGCGTCCAGACGTGTGTACATGCGTTTTTACCAGCAGGCTAGGAAAGCACACGAAATGCATAAAAAACGAGTAATTGTGTTACTGCTTGGTTTTTCACTGTACTGTTTTCAACAGCTCCTGGGTGTTTTCTTTCACGTTCTGCAAGAGGAAGCTGTGCTTTTGAGAAACTGAAAGGTTTTATTCTGAGGGTGGCGTGCTAGAGCCGATTTGGATGACTTTGCGCCGCACACGGAGGCGTATACGTAACATTTTTTTCTGGCTCGACATCTATGCGTCTCCAGCATTCTCCACTGGCTGCTGAGTGGCCATTATAGGCTCTCTTGATAGGAAATAATGCATTCTATATTGAGGGACACAAGCGTCCAGGCGTGTGTACATACATTTTTACTTCCAGGCTACGAGAGCACACGAAATGCAAAATAAACCAGTAATTCTGTTACTGCTTGGTTTTTCACTGTTCTGTTTTCAGCAGCTCCTGGGTGTTTTCTTTCACGTTCTGCAAGAGGAAGCTGCGCTTTTGAAGGCCTTTGAGAAACTGGAGCGCTTTATTCCAAGGATGGCGTGTTAGAGCAGATTTGGATGACTTTGCGCCGCACATGGGGGCGTATACGTAACATTTTTTTCTGGCTCGACATCTATGCGTCTCCAGCATTCTCCACTGGCTGCTGAGTGGCCATTATAGGCTCTCTTGATAGGAAATAATGCATTCTATATTGAGGGACACAAGCGTCCAGACGTGTGTACGCACATTTTTACCAGCAGGCGAGGAGAGCACACGAAATGCAAAATAAACCAGTAATTTTGTTACTGCTTGGTTTTTCACTGTTTTGTTTTCAACAGCTCCTGGGTGTTTTCTTTCACGTTCTGCAAGAGGAAGCTGTGCTTTTGAAGGCCTTTGAGAAACTGAAGCGTTTTATTCTAAGGACGGCGTGTTAGAGCAGATTGGGATGACTTTGCGCCGCGCACGGGGGCGTATACGTAACATTTTTTTCTGGCTCGACATCGATGCATTTCCAGCGTTCTCCACTGGCTGCTGAGTGGCCATTATAGGCTCTCTTGATAGGAAATAATGCATTCTATATTGAGGGACACAAGCGTCCAGGCGTGTGTACATACATTTTTACTTCCAGGCTACGAGAGCACACGAAATGCAAAATAAACCAGTAATTCTGTTACTGCTTGGTTTTTCACTGTTCTGTTTTCAGCAGCTCCTGGGTGTTTTCTTTCACGTTCTGCAAGAGGAAGCTGCGCTTTTGAAGGCCTTTGAGAAACTGGAGCGCTTTATTCTAAGGATGGCGTGTTAGAGCAGATTTGGATGACTTTGCGCCGCACATGGGGGCGTATACGTAACATTTTTTTCTGGCTCGACATCTATGCGTCTCCAGCATTCTCCACTGGCTGCTGAGTGGCCATTATAGGCTCTCTTGATAGGAAATAATGCATTCTATATTGAGGGACACAAGCGTCCAGACGTGTGTACATACATTTTTACCAGCAGGCGAGGAAAGCACACGAAATGCATAAAAAACGAGTAATTTTGTTACTGCTTGGTCTTTCACTGTACTGTTTTCAACAGCTCCTGGGTGTTTTCTTTCACGATCTGCAAGAGGAAGCTGTGCTTTTGAAGGCCTTTGAGAAACTGAAGCGTTTTATTCTGAGGGTGGCGTGTTAGAGCAGATTTGGATGACTTTGCGCCGCACATGGGGGCGTATACGTAACATTTTTTTCTGGCTCGACATCTATGCGTCTCCAGCATTCTCCACTGGCTGCTGAGTGGCCATTATAGGCTCTCTTGATAGGAAATAATGCATTCTATATTGAGGGGCACAAGCGTCCAGACGTGTGTACATACATTTTTACCAGCAGGCGAGGAAAGCACACGAAATGCATAAAAAAACGAGTAATTTTGTTACTGCTTGGTTTTTCACTGTTCTGTTTTCAACAGCTCCTGGGTGTTTTCTATCACGTTCTGCAAGAGGAAGCTGTGCTTTTGAAGGCCTTTGAGAAACTGAAGCGTTTTATTCTGAGGGTGGCGTGTTAGAGCTGATTTGGATGACTTTGCGCCACACACGGGGGCGTATACGTAACTTTTTTTTCTGTCTCGACATCGGTGCATTTCCAGCGTTCTCCACTGGCTGCTGAGGGACCTTTATAGGTTCTCTTGATGGGGAATAACGCGATTTGTATTGAGGGACAGAAGCGTCCAGGTGTGTGTACACACATTTTTACCAGCAGGCGGGGAGAGCACACAAAATGCATGAAAACGAGTAATTTCGTTACTGCTTGGTTTTTCACTGTTCTGTTTTCAGCAGCTCCTTGGTGTTTTCTTTCACGTTCTGAAAGAGGAAGCTGTGCTTTTGAAGGCTGTTGAGAAACTGAAAGGTTTTATTCTGAGGGTGGCGTGTTAGAGCAGATTTGGATGACTTTGCGCCACACACGGGGGCGTATACGTAACATTTTTTTCTGGCTCGACATCTATGCGTCTCCAGCATTCTCCACTGGCTGCTGAGTGGCCATTATAGGCTCTCTTGATAGGAAATAATGCATTCTATATCGAGGGATACAAGCGTCCAGACGTGTGTACATACATTTTTACCAGCAGGCGAGGAGAGCACACGAAATGCATAAAAAACGAGTAATTTTGTTACTGCTTGGTTTTTCACTGTTTTGTTTTTAACAGCTCCTGGGTGTTTTCTATCACGTTCTGCAAGAGGAAGCTGTGCTTTTGAAGGCCTTTGAGAAACTGAAAGGTTTTATTCTGAGGGTGGCGTGCTAGAGCCGATTTAGATGACTTTGCGCCGCACACGGAGGCGTATACGTAACATTTTTTTCTGGCTCGACATCTATGCGTCTCCAGCATTCTCCACTGGCTGCTGAGTGGCCATTATAGGCTCTCTGGATAGGAAATAATGCATTCTATATTGAGGGACACAAGCGTCCAGACGTGTGTACGCACATTTTTACCAGCAGGCGAGGAGAGCACACGAAATGCAAAATAAACCAGTAATTTTGTTACTGCTTGGTTTTTCACTGTTTTGTTTTCAACAGCTCCTGGGTGTTTTCTTTCACGTTCTGCAAGAGGAAGCTGTGCTTTTGAAGGCCTTTGAGAAACTGAAGCGTTTTATTCTGAGGGTGGCGTGTTAGAGCTGATTTGGATGACTTTGCACCGCGCACGGGGGCGTATACGTAACTTTTTTTTCTGGCTCGACATCTATGCGTTTCCAGCGTTCTCCTCTGGCTGCTTAGTGGCCATTATAGGCTCTCTTGATAGCAAATAATGCATTCTATATTGAGGGACACAAGCGTCCAGGCGTGTGTACATACATTTTTACTTCCAGGCTACGAGAGCACATGAAATGCATAAAAAACGAGTAATTTTGTTTCTGCTTGGTTTTTCACTGTTCTGTTTTCAGCAGCTCCTGGGTGTTTTCTCTCACGTTCTGCAAGAGGAAGCTGTGCTTTTGAAGGCCTTTGAGAAACTGAAGCGCTTTATCCTAAGGATGGCGTGTTAGAGCAGATTTGGATGACTTTGCGCCGCACACGGAGGCGTATACGTAACTCTTTTTTCTGGCTCGACATTGGTGCATTTCCAGCGTTCTCCACTGGCTGCTGGGTGGCGATTATAGGTTCTCTTGATAGGAAATAATGCATTCTGTATTGAGGGACACAAGCGTCCAGACGTGTGTACATACATTTTTACCAGCAGGCTAGGAAAACACACGAAATCATAAAAAACGAGTAATTGTGTTACTGCTTGGTTTTCACTGTACTGTTTTCAACAGCTCCTGGGTGTTTTCTATCACGTTCTGCAAGAGGAGGCTGTGCTTTAGAAGGCCTTTGAGAAACTGAAAGGTTTTATTCTGAGGGTGGCGTGTTAGAGCTGATTTGGATGACTTTGCACCGCGCACGAGGGCGTATACGTAACTTTTTTTTCTGGCTCGACATCTATGCGTTTCCAGCGTTCTCCACTGGCTGCTTAGTGGCCATTATAGGCTCTCTTGATAGCAAATAATGCATTCTATATTGAGGGACACAAGCGTCCAGGCGTGTGTACATACATTTTTACTTCCAGGCTACGAGAGCACACGAAATGCATAAAAAACGAGTAATTTTGTTACTGCTTGGTTTTTCACTGTTTTGTTTTTAACAGCTCCTGGGTGTTTTCTATCACGTTCTGCAAGAGGAAGCTGTGCTTATGAAGGCCTTTGAGAAACTGAAGCGTTTTATTCTAAGGATGGCGTGTTAGAGCAGATTTGGATGACTTTGCGCCGCGCACGGGGGCGTATACGTAACTTTTTTTTCTGGCTCGACATCGATGCATTTCCAGCGTTCTCCACTGGCTGCTGAGGGACCATTATAGGTTCTCTTGATGGGGAATAACGCGATTTATATTGAGGGACACAAGCGTACAGGTGTGTGTACATACATTTTTACCAGCAGGCTAGGAAAGCACACGAAATGCATAAAAAACGAGTAATTGTGTTACTGCTTGGTTTTTCACTGTACTGTTTTCAACAGCTCCTGGGTGTTTTCCTCCACGTTCTGTAAGAGGAGGCTGTGCTTTTGAAGGCCTTTGAGAAACTGAAGCGTTTTATTAAGAGGGTGGCGTGTTAGAGCTGATTCGGATGACTTTGCGCCGCACACGGGGGCTACGTATACATTTTCTTCTGGCTCGACATCGATGCATTTCCAGCGTTCTCCACTGGCTACTGAGGGACCATTATAGGTTCTCTTGATGGGGAATAACGCGATTTATATTGAGGGACACAAGCGTACAGGTGTGTGTACACACATTTTTACCAGCAGGCGGGGAGAGCACACGAAATGCAAAATAAACCAGAAATTTTGTTACTGCTTGGTTTTTCACTGTACTGTTTTCAACAGCTCCTGGGTGTTTTCTATCACGTTCTGCAAGAGGAGGCTGTGCTTTAGAAGGCCTTTGAGAAACTGAAAGGTTTTATTCTGAGGGTGGCGTGTTAGAGAAGATTTGGATGACTTTGCGCCGCACACGGGGGCGTATACGTAACATTTTTTCTGGCTCGACATCTATGCGTCTCCAGCATTCTCCACTGGCTGCTGAGTGGCCATTATAGGCTCTCTTGATAGGAAATAATGCATTCTATATTGAGGGACACAAGCGTCCAGACGTGTGTACATACATTTTTACCAGCAGGCGAGGAAAGCACACGAAATACATAAAAAACGAGTAATTGTGTTACTGCTTGGTTTTTCACTGTACTGTTTTCAATAGCTCCTGGGTGTTTTCCTCAACGTTCTGCAAGAGGAAGCTGTGCTTTTGAAGGCCTTTGAGAAACTGAAAGGTTTTATTCTGAGGGTGGCGTGCTAGAGCCGATTTGGATGACCTTGCGCCGCACACGGAGGCGTATACGTAACATTTTTTTCTGGCTCGACATCTATGCGTCTCCAGCATTATCCACTGGCTGCTTAGTGGCCATTATCGGCTCTCTTGGTAGCAAATAATGCATTCTATATTGAGGGACACAAGCGTCCAGACGTGTGTACATACATTTTTACTTCCAGGCGACGGGAGCACATGAAATGCATAAAAAACGAGTAATTTTGTTACTGCTTGGTTTTTCACTGTTCTGTTTTCAAAAGCTCTTGGGTGTATTCTTTCACGTTCTGCAAGAGGAAGCTGCGCTTTTGAAGGCCTTTGAGAAACTGAAACGTTTTATTCTGAGGGTGGCGTGTTAGGGCAGATTTGGATGACCTTGCGCCGCACACGGGGGCGTATACGTAACATTTTTTTCTGGCTCGACATCTATGCGTCTCCAGCATTCTCCACTGGCTGCTGAGTGGCCATTATAGGCTCTCTTGATAGGAAATAATGCATTCTATATTGAGGGACACAAGCGTCCAGACGTGTGTACATACATTTTTACCAGCAGGCGAGGAAAGCACACGAAATGCACAAAAAACGAGTAATTTTGTTACTGCTTGGTTTTTCACTGTACTGTTTTCAACACCTCCTGGGTGTTTTCTTTCACGATCTGCAAGAGGAAGCTGTGCTTTTGAAGGCCTTTGAGAAACTGAAGCGTTTTATTCTGAGGGTGGCGTTTTAGAGCTGATTTGGATGACTTTGCGCCACACACGGGGGCGTATACATAACTTTTTTTTCTGGCTCGACATCGGTGCATTTCCAGCGTTCTCCACTGGCTGCTGAGTGACTATTATAGGTTCTCTTGATGTAAAATAATGCATTCTATATTCAGGGACACAAGCGTCCAGGCGTGTGTACATACATTTTTACTTCCAGGCTACGAGAGCACATGAAATGCATAAAAAACGAGTAATTTTGTTACTGCTTTTTGTTTCACTGTTTTGTTTTCAACAGCTCCTGGGTGTTTTCTTTCACGATCTGCAAGAGGAAGCTGTGCTTTTGAAGGCCTTTGAGAAACTGAAGCGTTTTATTCTGAGGGTGGCGTTTTAGAGCTGATTTGGATGACTTTGCGCCACACACGGGGGCGTATACATAACTTTTTTTTCTGGCTCGACATCGGTGCATTTCCAGCGTTCTCCACTGGCTGCTGAGTGGCTATTATAGGTTCTCTTGATGTAAAATAATGCATTCTATATTCAGGGACACAAGCGTCCAGGCGTGTGTACATACATTTTTACTTCCAGGCTACGAGAGCACATGAAATGCATAAAAAACGAGTAATTTTGTTACTGCTTGGTTTTTCACTGTACTGTTTTCAACAGCTCCTGGGTGTTTTCCTCCACGTTCTGTAAGAGGAGGCTGTGCTTTTGAAGGCCTTTGAGAAACTGAAGCGTTTTATTCAGAGGGTGGCGTGTTAGAGCTGATTCGGATGACCTTGCGCCGCACACGGGGGCGTATACGTAACATTTTCTTCTGGCTCGACATCGATGCATTTCCAGCGTTCTCCACTGGCTACTGAGGGACCATTATAGGTTCTCTTGATGGGGAATAACGAGATTTATATTGAGGGACACAAGCGTACAGGTGTGTGTACACACATTTTTACCAGCAGGCGGGGAGAGCACACGAAATGCAAAATAAACCAGTAATTTTGTTACTGCTTGGGTTTTCACTGTACTGTTTTCAACAGCTCCTGGGTGTTTTCTATCACGTTCTGCAAGAGGAGGCTGTGCTTTAGAAGGCCTTTGAGAAACTGAAAGGTTTTATTCTGAGGGTGGCGTGTTAGAGAAGATTTGGATGACTTTGCGCCGCACACGGGGGCGTATACGTAACATTTTTTTCTGGCTCGACATCTATGCGTCTCCAGCATTCTCCACTGGCTGCTGAGTGGCCATTATAGGCTCTCTTGATAGGAAATAATGCATTCTATATTGAGGGACACAAGCGTCCAGACGTGTGTACATACATTTTTACCAGCAGGCGAGGAAAGCACACGAAATACATAAAAAACGAGTAATTGTGTTACTGCTTGGTTTTTCACTGTACTGTTTTCAATAGCTCCTGGGTGCTTTCCTCAACGTTCTGCAAGAGGAAGCTGTGCTTTTGAAGGCCTTTGAGAAACTGAAAGGTTTTATTCTGAGGGTGGCGTGCTAGAGCCGATTTGGATGACCTTGCGCCGCACACGGAGGCGTATACGTAACATTTTTTTCTGGCTCGACATCTATGCGTCTCCAGCATTATCCACTGGCTGCTGAGTGGCCATTATAGGCTCTCTTGATAGGAAATAATGCTTTCTATATTGAGGGACACAAGCGTCCAGACGTGTGTACGCACATTTTTACCAGCAGGCGAGGAGAGCACACGAAATGCAAAATAAACCAGTAATTTTGTTACAGCATGGTTTTTCACTGTTTTGTTTTCAACAGCTCCTGGGTGTTTTCTTTCACGTTCTGCAAGAGGAAGCTGTGCTTTTGAAGGCCGTTGAGAAACTGAATGGTTTTATTCTGAGGGTGACGTGTTAGAGCTGATTTGGATGACTTTGCACCGCGCACGGGGGCGTATACGTAACATTTTTTTCTGGCTCGACATCTATGCGTCTCCAGCATTATCCACTGGCTGCTGAGTGGCCATTATAGGCTCTCTTGATAGGAAATAACGCTTTCTATATTGAGGGACACAAGCGTCCAGACGTGTGTACATACATTTTTACTTCCAGGCGACGGGAGCACATGAAATGCATAAAAAACGAGTAATTTTGTTTCTGCTTGGTTTTTCACTGTTCTGTTTTCAAAAGCTCTTGGGTGTATTCTTTCACGTTCTGCAAGAGGAAGCTGCGCTTTTGAAGGCCTTTGAGAAACTGAAACGTTTTATTCTGAGGGTGGCGTGTTAGAGCAGATTTGGATGACTTTGCGCCGCACACGGGGGCGTATGCGTAACATTTTTTTCTGGCTCGACATCTATGCGTCTCCAGCATTCTCCACTGGCTGCTGAGTGGCCATTATAGGCTCTCTTGATAGGAAATAATGCATTCTATATTGAGGGACACAAGCGTCCAGACGTGTGTACATACATTTTTACCAGCAGGCGAGGAAAGCACACGAAATGCACAAAAAACGAGTAATTTTGTTACTGCTTGGTTTTTCACTGTACTGTTTTCAACACCTCCTGGGTGTTTTCTTTCACGATCTGCAAGAGGAAGCTGTGCTTTTGAAGGCCTTTGAGAAACTGAAGCGTTTTATTCTGAGGGTGGCGTTTTAGAGCAGATTTGGATGACTTTGCGCCGCACACGGGGGCGTATGCGTAACATTTTTTTCTGGCTCGACATCGATGCATTTCCACCGTTCTCCACTGGCTGCTGAGGGACCATTATAGGTTCTCTTGATGGGGAATAACGCGATTTATATTGAGGGACACAAGCGTACAGGTGTGTGTACATACATTTTTACCAGCAGGCGGGGAGAGCACACGAAATGCAAAATAAACCAGTAATTTTGTTACTGCTTGGTTTTTCACTGTACTGTTTTCAACAGCTCCTGGGTGTTTTCTATCACGTTCTGCAAGAGGAGGCTGTGCTTTAGAAGGCCTGAGAAATTGAAGCGTTTTATTCAGAGGGTGGCGTGTTAAAGCTGATTCGGATGACTTTGCACCGCACACGGGGGCGTATACGTAACATTTTTTTCTGGCTCGACATCTATGCGTCTCCAGCATTCTCCACTGGCTGCTGAGTGGCCATTATAGGCTCTCTTGATAGGAAATATTGCATTCTATATTGAGGGACACAAGCGTCCAGACGTGTGTACATACATTTTTACCTCCAGGCGACGGGAGCACATGAAATGCATAAAAAACGAGTAATTTTGTTACTGCTTGGTTTTTCACTGTTCTGTTTTCAACAGCTCTTGGGTGTATTCTTTCACGTTCTGCAAGAGGAAGCTGCGCTTTTGAAGGCCTTTGAGAAACTGAAGCGTTTTGTTCTAAGGATGGCGTGTTAGAGCAGATTTGGATGACTTTGCGCCGCGCACGGGGGCGTATACGTAACATTTTTTTCTGGCTCGACATCGATGCATTTCCAGCGTTCTCCACTGGCTGCTGAGTGGCCATTATAGGCTCTCTTGATAGGAAATATTGCATTCTATATTGAGGGACACAAGCGTCCAGACGTGTGTACATACATTTTTACCTCCAGGCGACGGGAGCACATGAAATGCATAAAAAACGAGTAATTTTGTTACTGCTTGGTTTTTCACTGTTCTGTTTTCAACAGCTCTTGGGTGTATTCTTTCACGTTCTGCAAGAGGAAGCTGCGCTTTTGAAGGCCTTTGAGAAACTGAAACGTTTTATTCTGAGGGTGGCGTGTTAGAGCAGATTTGGATGACTTTGCGCCGCACACGGGGGCGTATACGTAATATATTTTTCTGGCTCGACATCTATGCGTCTCCAGCATTCTCCACTGGCTGCTGAGTGTCCATTATAAGCTCTCTTGATAGGAAATAATGCGTTCTATATTGAGGGACACAAGCGTCCAGGTGTGTGTACACACATTTTTACCAGCAGGCGGGGAGAGCACACAAAATGCATAAAAAACGAGTAATTTTGTTACTGCTTGGTTTTTCACTGTACTGTTTTCAACAGCTCCTGGGTGTTTTCTTTCACGATCTGCAAGAGGAAGCTGTGCTTTTGAAGGCCTTTGAGAAACTGAAGCGTTTTGTTCTAAGGATGGCGTGTTAGAGCAGATTTGGATGACTTTGCGCCGCGCACGGGGGCGTATACGTAACATTTTTTTCTGGCTCGACATCGATGCATTTCCAGCGTTCTCCACTGGCTGCTGAGTGGCCATTATAGGCTCTCTTGATAGGAAATAATGCATTCTATATTGAGGGACACAAGCGTACAGGTGTGTGTACACACATTTTTACCAGCAGGCGGGGAGAGCACACGAAATGCATAAAAAACGAGTAATTTTGTTACTGCTTGGTTTTTCACTGTACTGTTTTCAACAGCTCCTGGGTGTTTTCTTTCACGATCTGCAAGAGGAAGCTGTGCTTTTGAAGGCCTTTGAGAAACTGAAGCGTTTTGTTCTAAGGATGGCGTGTTAGATCAGATTTGGATGACTTTGCGCCGCGCACGGGGGCGTATACGTAACATTTTTTTCTGGCTCGACATCGATGCATTTCCAGCGTTCTCCACTGGCTGCTGAGTGGCCATTATAGGCTCTCTTGATAGGAAATAATGCATTCTATATTGAGGGACACAAGCGTCCAGACGTGTGTACATACATTTTTACCAGCAGGCGAGGAAAGCACATGAAATGCATAAAAAACGAGTAATTTTGTTACTGTTTGGTTTTTCACTGTACTGTTTTCAACAGCTCCTGGGTGTTTTCCTCCACGTTCTGTAAGAGGAGGCTGTGCTTTTGAAGGCCTTTGAGAAACTGAAGCGTTTTATTCAGAGGGTGGGGTGTTAGAGCTGATTCGGATGACTTTGCGCCGCACACGGGGGCGTATACGTAACATTTTCTTCTGGCTCGACATCGATGCATTTCCAGCGTTCTCCACTGGCTACTGAGGGACCATTATAGGTTCTCTTGATGGGGAATAACGCGATTTATATTGAGGGACACAAGCGTACAGGTGTGTGTACACACATTTTTACCAGCAGGCGGGGAGAGCACACGAAATGCAAAATAAACCAGTAATTTTGTTACTGCTTGGGTTTTCACTGTACTGTTTTCAACAGCTCCTGGGTGTTTTCTATCACGTTCTGCAAGAGGAGGCTGTGCTTTAGAAGGCCTTTGAGAAACTGAAAGGTTTTATTCTGAGGGTGGCGTGTTAGAGAAGATTTGGATGACTTTGCGCCGCACACGGGGGCGTATACGTAACATTTTTTTCTGGCTCGACATCTATGCGTCTCCAGCATTCTCCACTGGCTGCTGAGTGGCCATTATAGGCTCTCTTGATAGGAAATAATGCATTCTATATTGAGGGACACAAGCGTCCAGACGTGTGAACATACATTTTTACCAGCAGGCGAGGAAAGCACACGAAATACATAAAAAACGAGTAATTGTGTTACTGCTTGGTTTTTCACTGTACTGTTTTCAATAGCTCCTGGGTGTTTTCCTCAACGTTCTGCAAGAGGAAGCTGTGCTTTTGAAGGCCTTTGAGAAACTGAAAGGTTTTATTCTGAGGGTGGCGTGCTAGAGCCGATTTGGATGACCTTGCGCCGCACACGGAGGCGTATACGTAACATTTTTTTCTGGCTCGACATCTATGCGTCTCCAGCATTATCCACTGGCTGCTGAGTGGACATTATAGGCTCTTTTGATAGGAAATAATGCTTTCTATATTGAGGAACACAAGCGTCCAGACGTGTGTACGCACATTTTTACCAGCAGGCGAGGAGAGCACACGAAATGCAAAATAAACCAGTAATTTTGTTACAGCTTGGTTTTTCACTGTTTTGTTTTCAACAGCTCCTGGGTGTTTTCTTTCACGTTCTGCAAGAGGAAGCTGTGCTTTTGAAGGCCGTTGAGAAACTGAATGGTTTTATTCTGAGGGTGACGTGTTAGAGCTGATTTGGATGACTTTGCACCGCGCACGGGGGCGTATACGTAACATTTTTTTCTGGCTCGACATCTATGCGTTTCCAGCGTTCTCCACTGGCTGCTTAGTGGCCATTATCGGCTCTCTTGGTAGCAAATAATGCATTCTATATTGAGGGACACAAGCGTCCAGACGTGTGTACATACATTTTTACTTCCAGGCGACGGGAGCACATGAAATGCATAAAAAACGAGTAATTTTGTTACTGCTTGGTTTTTCACTGTTCTGTTTTCAAAAGCTCTTGGGTGTATTCTTTCACGTTCTGCAAGAGGAAGCTGCGCTTTTGAAGGCCTTTGAGAAACTGAAACGTTTTATTCTGAGGGTGGCGTGTTAGAGCAGATTTGGATGACTTTGCGCCGCACACGGGGGCGTATACGTAACATTTTTTTCTGGCTCGACATCTATGCGTCTCCAGCATTCTCCACTGGCTGCTGAGTGGCCATTATAGGCTCTCTTGATAGGAAATAATGCATTCTATATTGAGGGACACAAGCGTCCAGACGTGTGTACATACATTTTTACCAGCAGGCGAGTAAAGCACACGAAATGCATAAAAAACGAGTAATTTTGTTACTGCTTGGTTTTTCACTGTACTGTTTTCAACAGCTCCTGGGTGTTCTCTTTCACGATCTGCAAGAGGAAGCTGTGCTTTTGAAGGCCTTTGAGAAACTGAAGCGTTTTATTCTGAGGGTGGCGTGTTAGAGCAGATTTGGATGACTTTGCGCCGCACATGGGGGCGTATACGTAACATTTTTTTCTGGCTCGACATCTATGCGTCTCCAGCATTCTCCACTGGCTGCTGAGTGGCCATTATAGGCTCTCTTGATAGGAAATATTGCATTCTATATTGAGGGACACAAGCGTCCAGACGTGTGTACATACATTTTTACCTCCAGGCGACGGGAGCACATGAAATGCATAAAAAACGAGTAATTTTGTTACTGCTTGGTTTTTCACTGTACTGTTTTCAACAGCTCCTGGGTGTTTTCTTTCACGATCTGCAAGAGGAAGCTGTGCTTTTGAAGGCCTTTGAGAAACTGAAACGTTTTATTCTGAGGGTGGCGTGTTAGAGCAGATTTGGATGACTTTGCGCCGCACACGGGGGCGTATACGTAATATATTTTTCTGGCTCGACATCTATGCGTCTCCAGCATTCTCCACTGGCTGCTGAGTGTCCATTATAAGCTCTCTTGATAGGAAATAATGCGTTCTATATTGAGGGACACAAGCGTCCAGGTATGTGTACACACATTTTTACCAGCAGGCGGGGAGAGCACACAAAATGCATAAAAAACGAGTAATTTTGTTACTGCTTGGTTTTTCACTGTACTGTTTTCAACAGCTCCTGGGTGTTTTCTTTCACGATCTGCAAGAGGAAGCTGTGCTTTTGAAGGCCTTTGAGAAACTGAAGCGTTTTATTCTGAGGGTGGCGTGTTAGAGCAGATTTGGATGACTTTGCGCCGCACATGGGGGCGTATGCGTAACATTTTTTTCTGGCTCGACATCTATGCGTCTCCAGCATTCTCCAGTGGCTGCTGAGTGGCCATTATAGGCTCTCTTGATAGGAAATAATGCATTCTATATTGAGGGACACAAGCGTCCAGACGTGTGTACATACATTTTTACCAGCAGGCGAGGAAAGCACACGAAATGCATAAAAAACGAGTAATTTTGTTACTGCTTGGTTTTTCACTGTACTGTTTTCAACAGCTCCTGGGTGTTTTCTTTCACGATCTGCAAGAGGAAGCTGTGCTTTTGAAGGCCTTTGAGAAACTGAAGCGTTTTATTCTGAGGGTGGCGTGTTAGAGCAGATTTCGATGACTTTGCGCCGCGCACGGGGGCGTATACGTAACATTTTTTTCTGGCTCGACATCGATGCATTTCCAGCGTACTCCACTGGCTGCTGAGGGACCATTTTAGGTTCTCTTGATGGGGAATAACGCGATTTATATTGAGGGACACAAGCGTCCAGGTGTGTGTACATACATTTTTACCAGCGGGCGGGGAGAGCACACGAAATGCATAAAAACCGAGTAATTTTGTTACTGCTTGGTTTTTCACTGTTCTGTTTCCAACAGCTCCTGGGTGTTTTCTATCACGTTCTGCATGAGAAAGCTGTGCTTTTGAAGGCCTTTGAGAAACTGAAGCGTTTTATTCTAAGGATGGCGTGTTAGATGAAGACTTTGCGCCGCGCACGGGGGCGTATACGTAACATTTTTTTCTGGCTCGACATCGATGCATTTCCAGCGTACTCCACTGGCTGCTGAGGGACCATTTTAGGTTCTCTTGATGGGGAATAACGCGATTTATATTGAGGGACACAAGCGTCCAGACGTGTGTACATACATTTTTACCAGCAGGCGAGGAAAGCACACGAAATGCATAAAAAACGAGTAATTTTGTTACTGCTTGGTTTTTCACTGTACTGTTTTCAACAGCTCCTGGGTGTTTTCTTTCACGATCTGCAAGAGGAAGCTGTGCTTTTGAAGGCCTTTGAGAAACTGAAGCGTTTTATTCTGAGGGTGGCGTGTTAGAGCAGATTTCGATGACTTTGCGCCGCGCACGGGGGCGTATACGTAACATTTTTTTCTGGCTCGACATCGATGCATTTCCAGCGTACTCCACTGGCTGCTGAGGGACCATTTTAGGTTCTCTTGATGGGGAATAACGCGATTTATATTGAGGGACACAAGCGTCCAGGTGTGTGTACATACATTTTTACCAGCAGGCAGGGAGAGCACACGAAATGCATAAAAAACGAGTGATTATGTTACTGCTTGGTTTTTCACTGTTCTGTTTTGCACGGCTCCTGGGTATTTTCTATCACGTTCTGCAAGAGGAAGCTGTGCTTTTGAAGGCCTTTGTGAAACTGAAGCGTTTTATTCTGAGGGTGACGTGTTAGAGCTGGTTTGGATGACTTTGCGCCGCACATGGGGGCGTATACGTAACATTTTTTTCTGGCTCGACATCTATGCGTCTCCAGCATTCTCCACTGGCTGCTGAGTGGCCATTATAGGCTCTCTTGATAGGAAATAATGCATTCTATATTGAGGGACACAAGCGTCCAGACGTGTGTACATACATTTTTACCAGCAGGCGAGGAAAGCACACTAAATGCATAAAAAACGAGTAATTTTGTTACTGCTTGGTTTTTCACTGTACTGTTTTCAGCAGCTCCTGGGTGTTTTCTTTCACGATCTGCAAGATTAAGCTGTGCTTTTGAAGGCCTTTGAGAAACTGAAGCGTTTTATTCTGAGGGTGGCGTGTTACAGCTGATTTTGATGACTTTGCGCCGCACACGGGGGCGTGTACGTAACATTTTTTCTGGCTCGACATCTATGCGTCTCCAGCATTCTCCACTGGCTGCTGAGGGACCATTTTAGGTTCTCTTGATGGGGAATAACGCTATTTATATTGAGGGACACAAGCGTCCAGGTGTGTGTACATACATTTTTACCAGCGGGCGGGGAGAGCACACGAAATGCATAAAAAACGAGTAATTTTGTTACTGCTTGGTTTTTCACTGTTCTGTTTTCAACAGCTCCTGGGTGTTTTCTATCACGTTCTGCAAGAGGAAGCTGTGCTTTTGAAGGCCTTTGAGAAACTGAAGCGTTTTTTTCTAAGGATGGCGTGTTACAGCTGATTTTGATGACTTTGCGCCGCACACGGGGGCGTATACGTAACATTTTTTTCTGGCTCGACATCGATGCATTTCCAGCGTCCTCCACTGGCTGCTGAGGGACCATTTTAGGTTCTCTTGATGGGGAATAACGCTATTTATATTGAGGGACACAAGCGTCCAGGTGTGTGTACATACATTTTTACCAGCGGGCGGGGAGAGCACACGAAATGCATAAAAAACTAGTAATTTTGTTACTGCTTGGTTTTTCACTGTACTGTTTTCAGCAGCTCCTGGGTGTTTTCTTTCACGATCTGCAAGATTAAGCTGTGCTTTTGAAGGCCTTTGAGAAACTGAAGCGTTTTATTCTGAGGGTGGCGTGTTACAGCTGATTTTGATGACTTTGCGCCGCACACGGGGGCGTATACGTAACATTTTTTTCTGGCTCGACATCGATGCATTTCCAGCGTCCTCCACTGGCTGCTGAGGGACCATTTTAGGTTCTCTTGATGGGGAATAACGCGATTTATATTGAGGGACACAAGCGTCCAAGTGTGTGTACATACATTTTTACCAGCAGGCGGGGAGAGCACACGAAATGCATAAAAAACGAGTGATTATGTTACTGCTTGGTTTTTCACTCTTCTGTTTTGCACAGCTCCTGGGTATTTTCTATCACCTTCTGCAAGAGGAAGCTGTGCTTTTGAAGGCCTTTGTGAAACTGAAGCGTTTTATTCTGAGGGTGGCGTGTTAGAGCTGGTTTGGATGACTTTGCGAAGCACACGGGGGCGAATTCGTAACATTTTTTCCGGCTCGACATCGATGCATTTCCAGCGTCCTCCACTGGCTGCTGAGGGACCATTATAGGTTCTCTTGATGGGGAATAACGCGATTTATATTGAGAGCACGAGCGTCCAGGTGTGTGTACATATATTTTTACCAGCGGGCGGGGAGAGCACACGAAATGCATAAAAAACGAGTAATTTTGTTACTGCCTGGTTTTTCACTGTTCTGTTTTCAACAGCTCTTGGGTGTTTTCTTTCACATTCTGCAAGAGGAAGCTGTGCTTTTGAAGGCCTTTGAGAAACTGAAGCGTTTTATTCTGAGGGTGGCGTGTTAGAGCTAATTCGGATGACTTTGCGCCGCACACGGGGGCGTATACGTAACATTTTCTTCTGGCTCGACATCGATGCATTTCCAGCGTTCTCCACTGGCTACTGAGGGACCATTATAGGTTCTCTTGATGGGGAATAACGCGATTTATATTGAGGGACACAGGCGAACAGGTGTGTGTACATACATTTTTACCAGCAGGCGGGGAGAGCACACGAAATGCATAAAAAACGAGTCATTTTGTTACTGCTTGGTTTTTCACTGTTCTGTTTTCAACAGCTCCTGGGTGTTTTCTGTCACGTTCTGCAAGAGGAAGCTGTGCTTTTGAAGGCCTTTGAGAAAATGAGGCGTTTTATTCTAAGGGTGGCGTGTTAGAGCAGATTTGGATGACTTTGCGCCGCGCACGGGGGCGTATACGTAACATTTTTTTCTGGCTCGACATCGATGCATTTCCAGCGTCCTCCACTGGCTGCTGAGGGACCATTATAGGTTCTCTTGATGGGGAATAACGCGATTTATATTGAGGGACACAAGCGTACAGGTGTGTGTGCATACATTTTAACCAGCAGGCGAGGAAAGCACACTAAATGCATAAAAAACGAGTAATTTTGTTACTGCTTGGTTTTTCACTGTACTGTTTTCAGCAGCTCCTGGGTGTTTTCTTTCACGATCTGCAAGAGGAAGCTGTACTTTTGAAGGCCTTTGAGAAACTGAAGCGTTTTATTCTGAGGGTGGCGTGTTAGAGCTGATTTGGATGACTTTGCACCGCACACGGGGGCGAATTCGTAACATTTTTTCCTGCTCGACATCGATGCATTTCCAGCGTCCTCCACTGGCTGCTGAGGGACCATTATAGGTTCTCTTGATGGGGAATAACGCGATTTATATTGAGGGACACAAGCGTCCAAGTGTGTGTACATACATTTTTACCAGCAGGCGGGGAGAGCACACGAAATGCATAAAAAACGAGTGATTATGTTACTGCTTGGTTTTTCACCGTTCTGTTTTGCACAGCTCCTGGGTATTTTCTATCACGTTCTGCAAGAGGAAGCTGTGCTTTTGAAGGCCTTTGTGAAACTGAAGCGTTTTATTCTGAGGGTGGCGTGTTAGAGCTGGTTTGGATGACTTTGCGAAGCACACGGGGGCGAATTCGTAACATTTTTTCCGGCTCGACATCGATGCATTTCCAGCGTCCTCCACTGGCTGCTGAGGGACCATTATAGGTTCTCGTGGTGGGGAATAACGCGATTTATATTGAGAGCACAAGCGTCCAGGTGTGTGTACATACATTTTTACCAGCAGGCGGGGAGAGCACACGAAATGCATAAAAACCGAGTCATTTTGTTACTGCTTGGTTTTTCACTGTTCTGTTTTCAACAGCTCCTGGGTGTTTTCTGTCACGTTCTGCAAGAGGAAGCTGTGCTTTTGAAGGCCTTTGAGAAAATGAAGCGTTTTATTCTAAGGGTGGCGTGTTAGAGCAGATTTGGATGACTTTGCGCCGCACACGGGGGCGTATACGTAGCATTTTTTTCTGGCTCGACATCTATGCGTCTCCAGCATTCTCCACTGGCTGCTGAGTGGCCATTATAGGCTCTCTTGATAGGAAATAATGCATTCTATATTGAGGGACACAAGCGTCCAGACGTGTGTACATATATTTTTACCAGCAGGCTAGGAAAGCACCCGAAATGCATAAAAAACAAGTAATTGTGTTACTGCTTGGTTTTTCACTGTTTTGTTTTCAACAGCTCCTGGGTGTTTTCTATCACGTTCTGCAAGAGGAAGCTATGCTTTAGAAGGCCTTTGAGAAACTGAAGCGTTTTATTCTAAGGATGGCGTGTTAGAGCAGATTTGGATGACTTTGCGCCGCGCACGGGGGCGTATACGTAACATTTTTTTCTGGCTCGACATCTATGCGTCTCCAGCATTCTCCACTGGCTGCTGAGTGGCCATTATAGGCTCTCTTGATAGGATATAATGCATTCTATATTGAGGGACACAAGCGTCCAGACGTGTGTACATATATTTTTACCAGCAGGCTAGGAAAGCACCCGAAATGCATAAAAAACGAGTAATTGTGTTACTGCCTGGTTTTTCACTGTTTTGTTTTCAACAGCTCCTGGGTGTTTTCTATCACGTTCTGCAAGAGGAAGCTATGCTTTTGAAGGCCTTTGAGAAACTGAAGCGTTTTATTCTAAGGATGGCGTGTTAGAGCAGATTTGGATGACTTTGCGCCGCGCACGGGGGCGTATACGTAACATTTTTTTCTTTCTCGACATCGATGCATTTCCAGCGTCCTCCACTGGCTGCTGAGGGACCATTATAGGTTCTCTTGATGGGGAATAACGCGATTTATATTGAGGGACACAAGCGTCCAAGTGTGTGTACATACATTTTTACCAGCAGGCGGGGAGAGCACACGAAATGCATAAAAAACGAGTGATTATGTTACTGCTTGGTTTTTCACTGTTCTGTTTTCAACAGCTCCTGGGTGTTTTCTTTCACGATCTGCAAGAGGAAGCTGTGCTTTTGAAGGCCTTTGAGAAATTGAAGCGTTTTATTCTGAGGGTGGCGTGTTAGAGCTGATTCGGATGACTTTGCGCCGCACACGGGGGCGTATACGTAACATTTTCTTCTGGCTCGACATCGATGCATTTCCAGCGTTCTCCACTGGCTACTGAGGGACCATTATAGGTTCTCTTGATGGGGAATAACGCGATTTATATTGAGGGACACAAGCGTACAGGTGTGTGTACATACATTTTTACCAGCAGGCGGGGAGAGCACACGAAATGCATAAAAAACGAGTCATTTTGTTACTGCTTGGTTTTTCACTGTTCTGTTTTCAACAGCTCCTGGGTGTTTTCTTTCACGATCTGCAAGAGGAAGCTGTGCTTTTGAAGGCCTTTGAGAAACTGAAGCGTTTTATTCTGAGGGTGGCGTGTTAGAGCTGATTTGGATGACTTTGCACCGCACACGGGGGCGAATTCGTAACATTTTTTCCTGCTCGACATCGATGCATTTCCAGCGTCCTCCACTGGCTGCTGAGGGACCATTATAGGTTCTCTTGATGGGGAATAACGCGATTTATATTGAGGGACACAAGCGTCCAAGTGTGTGTACATACATTTTTACCAGCAGGCGGGGAGAGCACACGAAATGCATAAAAAACGAGTGATTATGTTACTGCTTGGTTTTTCACTGTTCTGTTTTGCACAGCTCCTGGGTATTTTCTATCACGTTCTGCAAGAGGAAGCTGTGCTTTTGGAGGCCTTTGTGAAACTGAAGCGTTTTATTCTGAGGGTGGCGTGTTAGAGCTGGTTTGGATGACTTTGCGAAGCACACGGGGGCGAATTCGTAACATTTTTTCCGGCTCGACATCGATGCATTTCCAGCGTCCTCCACTGGCTGCTGAGGGACCATTATAGGTTCTCTTGATGGGGAATAACGCGATTTATATTGAGAGCACAAGCGTCCAGGTGTGTGTACATACATTTTTACCAGCAGGCGGGGAGCGCACACGAAATGCATAAAAAACAAGTAATTTTGTTACTGCTTGGTTTTTCACTGTTCTGTTTTCAACAGCTCCTGGGTGTGTCCTATCACGTTCTGCAAGAGGAAGCTGTGCTTTTGAAGGCCTTTGAGAAAAGGAAGCGTTTTATTCGAAGGGTGGCGTGTTAGAGCAGATTTGGATGACTTTGCGCCGCACAAGGGGGCGTATACGTAACATTTTTTTCTGGCTCGACATCAATGCGTCTCCAGCATTCTCCACTGGCTGCTGAGTGGCCATTATAGGCTCTCTTGATAGGAAATAATGCATTCTATATTGAGGGACACAAACGTCCAGACGTGTGTACATATATTTTTACCAGCAGGCTAGGAAAGCACCCGAAATGCATAAAAAACGAGTAATTGTGTTACTGCTTGGTTTTTCACTGTACTGTTTTCAGCAGCTCCTGGGTGTTTTCCTTCACGTTCTGCAAGAGGAAGCTGTGCTTTTGAAGGCCGTTGAGAAACTGAAAGGTTTCATTCAGAGGGTGGCGTGTTAGAGCAGATTTGGATGACTCTGTGCCGCACACGGGGGCGTATACGTAACATTTTTTTCTGGCTCGACATCAATGCGTCTCCAGCATTCTCCACTGGCTGCTGAGTGGCCATTATAGGCTCTCTTGATAGGAAATAATGCATTCTATATTGAGGGACACAAGCGTCCAGATGTGTGTACATATATTTTTACCAGCAGGCTAGGAAAGCACACGAAATGCATAAAAAACAAGTAATTTTGCTACTGCTTGGTTTTTCACTGTTCCGTTTTCAACAGCTCCTGGGTGTGTCCTATCACGTTCTGCAAGAGGAAGCTGCGCTTTTGAAGGCCTTTGAGAGAGGATGAGAAAGGATGGCGTGTTAGAGCAGATTTGGATGACTTTGCGCCGCGCACGGGGGCGTATACCCAACATTTTTTTCTGGCTCGACATCGATACGTTTCCAGCGTCCTCCACTGGCTGCTGAGGGACCATTATAGGTTCTCTTGATGGGGAATAACGCGATTTATATTGAGGGACACAAGCGTACAGGTGTGTGTACATACATTTTTACCAGCAGGCGAGGAGAGCACACGAAATGCATAAAAAACGAGTAGTTTTGTTACTGCTTGGTTTTTCACTGTTCTGTTTTCAACAGCTCCTGGGTGTGTCCTATCACGTTCTGCAAGAGGAAGCTGTGCTTTTGAAGGCCTTTGAGAAACTGAAGCGTTTTATTCTAAGGATGGCGTGTTAGAGCAGATTTCGATGACTTTGCGCCGCGCACGGGGGCGTATACGTAACATTTTTTTCTGGCTCGACATCGATGCAGTTCCAGCGTCCTCCACTGGCTGCTGAGGGACCATTTTAGGTTCTCTTGATGGGGAATAGCGCGATTTATATTGAGGGACACAAGCGTCCAGGTGTGTGTACATACATTTTTACCAGCGGGCGGGGAGAGCACACGAAATGCATAAAAAACGAGTAATTTTGTTACTGCTTGGTTTTTCACTGTTCTGTTTCCAACAGCTCCTGGGTGTTTTCTATCACGTTCTGCATGAGGAAGCTGTGCTTTTGAAGGCCTTTGAGAAACTGAAGCGTTTTATTCTAAGGATGGCCTGTTAGAGCAGATTTGGATGACTCAGCGCCGCGCACGGGGGCGTATACGTAACATTTTTTTCTTTCTCGACATCGATGCATTTCCAGCGTCCTCCACTGGCTGCTGAGGGACCATTATAGGTTCTCTTGATGGGGAATAACGCGGTTTATATTGAGGGACACAAGCGTCCAAGTGTGTGTACATACATTTTTACCAGCAGGCGGGGAGAGCACACGAAATGCATAAAAAACGAGTGATTATGTTACTGCTTGGTTTTTCACTGTTCTGTTTTGCACAGCTCCTGGGTATTTTCTATCACGTTCAGCAAGAGGAAGCTGTGCTTTTGAAGGCCTTTGTGAAACTGAAGCGTTTTATTCTGAGGGTGGCGTGTTAGAGCTGGTTTGGATGACTTTGCGAAGCACACGGGGCCGAATTCGTGACATTTTTTCCGGCTCGACATCGATGCATTTCCAGCGTCCTCCACTGGCTGCTGAGGGACCATTATAGGTTCTCTTGATGGGGAATAACGCGATTTATATTGAGGGACACAAGCGTACAGGTGTGTGTACATACATTCTTACCAGCAGGCGAGGAGAGCACACGAAATGCATAAAAAACAAGTAATTTTGTTACTGCTTGGTTTTTCACTGTTCTGTCTTCAACAGCTCCTGGGTGTTTTCTATCACGTTCTGCAAGAGGAAGCTGTGCTTTTGAAGGCCTTTGAGAAACTGAAGCGTTTTATTTTAAGGATGGCGTGTTAGAGCAGATTTGGATGACTTTGCGCCGCGCACGGGGGCGTATACGTAACATTTTTTTCTGGCTCGACATTGATGCATTTCCAGCGTTCTCCACTGGCTGCTGAGGGACCATTATAGGTTCTCTTGATGGGGAATAACGCAATTTATGTTGAGGGACACAAGCGTACAGGTGTGTGTACATACATTTTTACCAGCAGGCGGGGAGAGCACACGAATTGCATAAAAAACGAGTAATTTTGTTACTGCTTGGTTTTTCACTGTACTGTTTTCAACAGCTCCTGGGTGTTTTCCTTCACGTTCTGCAAGAGGAAGCTGTGCTTTTGAAGGCCGTTGAGAAACTGAAAGGTTTTATTCTGAGGGTGGCGTGTTAGAGCAGATTTGGATGACTTTGCGCCGCGCACGGGGGCGTATGCGTAACATTTTTTTCTGGCTCGACATCGATGCATTTCCAGCGTTCTCCACTGTCTGCTGAGGGACCATTATAGGTTCTCTTGATGGGGAATAACGCGATTTATGTTGAGGGACACAAGCGTACAGGTGTGTGTACATACATTTTTACCAGCAGGCGGGGAGAGCACACGAATTGCATAAAAAACGAGTAATTTTGTTACTGCATGGTTTTTCACTGTTCTGTTTTCAACAGCTCCTAGGTGTTTTCTATCACGTTCTGCAAGAGGAAGCTGTGCTCTTGAAGGCCTTTGAGAAACTGAAGCGTTTTATTCTAAGGATGGCGTGTTAGAGCAGATTTGGATGACTTTGCGCCGCGCACGGGGGCGTATACGTAACATTTTTTTCTGGCTCGACATCTATGCGTCTCCAGCATTCTCCACTGGCTGCTGAGTGGCCATTATAGGCTCTCTTTGATAGGAAATAATGCATTCAATATTGAGGGACACAAGCGTCCAGACGTGTGTACATACATTTTTACCAGCAGGCGAGGAAAGCACACGAAATGCATAAAAAACGAGTAATTTTGTTACTGCTTGGTTTTTCACTGTTCTGTTTTCAACAGCTCCTGGGTGTGTCCTATCACGTTCTGCAAGAGGAAGCTGCGCTTTTAAAGGCCTTTGAGAAACTGAAGCGCTTTATTCTAAGGATGGCGTGTAAGAGCAGATTTGGATGACCTTGCGCCGCGCACGGGGGCGTATACCCAACATTTTTTTCTGGCTCGACATCGATACGTTTCCAGCATTCTCCACTGGCTGCTGAGTGACCATTATAGGCTCTCTTGATGGCAAATAACGTAATTTATATTGAGGGTCCCAAGCGTCCAGGTGTGTGTACATACATTTTAACCAACAGGCGGGGAGAGCACACGAAATGCATAAAAAACGAGTAATTTTGTTACTGCTTGGTTTTTCACTGTACTGTTTTCAACTGCTCCTAGGTGTTTTCTTTCACGTACTGCAAGAGGAAGCTGCGCTTTTGAAGGCCTTTGAGAAACTGAAACGTTTTATTCTGAGGGTGGCGTGTTAGAGCAGATTTGGATGACTTTGCGCCGCACACGGGGGCGTATACGTAACATTTTTTTCTGGCTCGACATCTATGCGTCTCCAGCGTTCTCCACTGGCTGCTGAGTGGCCATTATAGGCTCTCTTGATAGGAAATAAGGCATTCTATATTGAGGGACACAAGCGTCCAGACGTGTGTACATACATTTTTACCAGCAGGCGAGGAAAGCACACGAAATGCATAAAAAACGAGTAATTTTGTTACTGCTTGGTTTTTCACTGTTCTGTTTTCAAGAGCTCCTGGGTGTGTCCTATCACGTTCTGCAAGAGGAAGCTGCGCTTTTGAAGGCCTTTGAGAAACTGAAGCGCTTTATTCTAAGGATGGCGTGTAAGAGCAGATTTGGATGACCTTGCGCCGCGCACGGGGGCGTATACCCAACATTTTTTTCTGGCTCGACATCGATGCATTTCCAGCGTTCTCCACTGGCTGCTGAGGGACCATTATAGGTTCTCTTGATGGGGAATAACGCGATTTATATTGAGGGACACAAGCGTACAGGTGTGTGTACATACATTTTTACCAGCAGGCGGGGAGGGAACACGAAATGCATAAAAAACGAGTAATTTTGTTACTGCTTGGTTTTTCACTGTACTGTTTTCAACTGCTCCTAGGTGTTTTCTTTCACGTACTGCAAGAGGAAGCTGCGCTTTTGAAGGCCTTTGAGAAACTGAAACGTTTTATTCTGAGGGTGGCGCGTTAGAGCAGATTGGGTTGACTTTGCGCCGCGCACGGGGGCGTATACGTAACATTTTTTTCTGGCTCGACATCTATGCGTTTCCAGCGTTCTCCATTGGCTGCTGAGTGGCCATTATAGGCTCCCTTGAGTGGAATAAATGCATTCTATATTGAGGGACACAAGCGTCCAGGTGTGTGTACATACATTTTTACCAGCGGGCGGGAGAGCACACGAATTGCATAAAAAACGAGTAATTTTGTTACTGCTTGGTTTTTCACTGTTCTGTTTTCAACAGCTCCTGGGTGTTTCCTATCACGTTCTGCAAGAGGAAGCTGTGCTTTTGAAGGCCTTTGAGAAACTGAAGCGTTTTATTCTAAGGATGGCGTGTTAGAGCAGATTTGGATGACTTTGCGCCGCGCACGGGGGCGTATACCCAATATTTTTTGCTGGCTCGACATCGATACGTTTCCAGCATTCTCCACTGGCTGCTGAGTGACCATTATAGGCTCTCTTGATTGCAAATAACGTAATTCATACTGAGGGTAACAAACGTCCAGGTGTGTGTACATACATTTTAACCAGCAGGCGGGGAGAGCACACGAATTGCATAAAAAACGAGTAATTTTGTTACTGCTTGGTTTTACACTGTACTGTTTTCAACAGCTCCTAGGTGTTTTCTTTCACGTTCTGCAAGAAGAAGCTGCGCTTTTGAAGGCCTTTCAGAAACTGAAATGTTTTATTCTGAGGGTGGCGTGTTAGAGCAGATTTGGATGACTTTGCGCCGCACACGGGGGCGTATACGTAACATTTTTTTCTGGCTCGACATCTATGCGTCCCCACCATTCTCCACTGGCTACTGAGTGGCCATTATAGGCTCTCTTGATAGGAAATAATGCATTCTATATTGAGGGACACAAGCGTCCAGACGTGTGTACATACATTTTTACCAGCAGGCGAGGAAAGCACACGAAATGCATAAAAAACGAGTAATTTTGTTACTGCTTGGTTTTTCACTGTTCTGTTTTCAAGAGCTCCTGGGTGTGTCCTATCACGTTCTGCAAGAGGAAGCTGCGCTTTTGAAGGCCTTTGAGAAACTGAAGCGCTTTATTCTAAGGATGGCGTGTTAGAGCAGATTTGGATGACTTTGCGCCGCGCACGGGGGCGTATACGTAACATTTTTTTCTGGCTCGACATTGATGCATTTCCAGCGTTCTCCACTGGCTGCTGAGGGACCATTATAGGTTCTCTTGATGGGGAATAACGCAATTTATGTTGAGGGACACAAGCGTACAGGTGTGTGTACATACATTTTTACCAGCAGGCGGGGAGAGCACACGAATTGCATAAAAAACGAGTAATTTTGTTACTGCTTGGTTTTTCACTGTACTGTTTTCAACAGCTCCTGGGTGTTTTCCTTCACGTTCTGCAAGAGGAAGCTGTGCTTTTGAAGGCCGTTGAGAAACTGAAAGGTTTTATTCTGAGGGTGGCGTGTTAGAGCAGATTTGGATGACTTTGCGCCGCGCACGGGGGCGTATGCGTAACATTTTTTTCTGGCTCGACATCGATGCATTTCCAGCGTTCTCCACTGTCTGCTGAGGGACCATTATAGGTTCTCTTGATGGGGAATAACGCGATTTATGTTGAGGGACACAAGCGTACAGGTGTGTGTACATACATTTTTACCAGCAGGCGGGGAGAGCACACGAATTGCATAAAAAACGAGTAATTTTGTTACTGCATGGTTTTTCACTGTTCTGTTTTCAACAGCTCCTAGGTGTTTTCTATCACGTTCTGCAAGAGGAAGCTGTGCTCTTGAAGGCCTTTGAGAAACTGAAGCGTTTTATTCTAAGGATGGCGTGTTAGAGCAGATTTGGATGACTTTGCGCCGCGCACGGGGGCGTATACGTAACATTTTTTTCTGGCTCGACATCTATGCGTCTCCAGCATTCTCCACTGGCTGCTGAGTGGCCATTATAGGCTCTCTTTGATAGGAAATAATGCATTCAATATTGAGGGACACAAGCGTCCAGACGTGTGTACATACATTTTTACCAGCAGGCGAGGAAAGCACACGAAATGCATAAAAAACGAGTAATTTTGTTACTGCTTGGTTTTTCACTGTTCTGTTTTCAACAGCTCCTGGGTGTGTCCTATCACGTTCTGCAAGAGGAAGCTGCGCTTTTAAAGGCCTTTGAGAAACTGAAGCGCTTTATTCTAAGGATGGCGTGTAAGAGCAGATTTGGATGACCTTGCGCCGCGCACGGGGGCGTATACCCAACATTTTTTTCTGGCTCGACATCGATACGTTTCCAGCATTCTCCACTGGCTGCTGAGTGACCATTATAGGCTCTCTTGATGGCAAATAACGTAATTTATATTGAGGGTCCCAAGCGTCCAGGTGTGTGTACATACATTTTAACCAACAGGCGGGGAGAGCACACGAAATGCATAAAAAACGAGTAATTTTGTTACTGCTTGGTTTTTCACTGTACTGTTTTCAACTGCTCCTAGGTGTTTTCTTTCACGTACTGCAAGAGGAAGCTGCGCTTTTGAAGGCCTTTGAGAAACTGAAACGTTTTATTCTGAGGGTGGCGTGTTAGAGCAGATTTGGATGACTTTGCGCCGCACACGGGGGCGTATACGTAACATTTTTTTCTGGCTCGACATCTATGCGTCTCCAGCGTTCTCCACTGGCTGCTGAGTGGCCATTATAGGCTCTCTTGATAGGAAATAAGGCATTCTATATTGAGGGACACAAGCGTCCAGACGTGTGTACATACATTTTTACCAGCAGGCGAGGAAAGCACACGAAATGCATAAAAAACGAGTAATTTTGTTACTGCTTGGTTTTTCACTGTTCTGTTTTCAAGAGCTCCTGGGTGTGTCCTATCACGTTCTGCAAGAGGAAGCTGCGCTTTTGAAGGCCTTTGAGAAACTGAAGCGCTTTATTCTAAGGATGGCGTGTAAGAGCAGATTTGGATGACCTTGCGCCGCGCACGGGGGCGTATACCCAACATTTTTTTCTGGCTCGACATCGATGCATTTCCAGCGTTCTCCACTGGCTGCTGAGGGACCATTATAGGTTCTCTTGATGGGGAATAACGCGATTTATATTGAGGGACACAAGCGTACAGGTGTGTGTACATACATTTTTACCAGCAGGCGGGGAGGGAACACGAAATGCATAAAAAACGAGTAATTTTGTTACTGCTTGGTTTTTCACTGTACTGTTTTCAACTGCTCCTAGGTGTTTTCTTTCACGTACTGCAAGAGGAAGCTGCGCTTTTGAAGGCCTTTGAGAAACTGAAACGTTTTATTCTGAGGGTGGCGCGTTAGAGCAGATTGGGTTGACTTTGCGCCGCGCACGGGGGCGTATACGTAACATTTTTTTCTGGCTCGACATCTATGCGTTTCCAGCGTTCTCCATTGGCTGCTGAGTGGCCATTATAGGCTCCCTTGAGTGGAATAAATGCATTCTATATTGAGGGACACAAGCGTCCAGGTGTGTGTACATACATTTTTACCAGCGGGCGGGAGAGCACACGAATTGCATAAAAAACGAGTAATTTTGTTACTGCTTGGTTTTTCACTGTTCTGTTTTCAACAGCTCCTGGGTGTTTCCTATCACGTTCTGCAAGAGGAAGCTGTGCTTTTGAAGGCCTTTGAGAAACTGAAGCGTTTTATTCTAAGGATGGCGTGTTAGAGCAGATTTGGATGACTTTGCGCCGCGCACGGGGGCGTATACCCAATATTTTTTGCTGGCTCGATATCGATACGTTTCCAGCATTCTCCACTGGCTGCTGAGTGACCATTATAGGCTCTCTTGATTGCAAATAACGTAATTCATACTGAGGGTAACAAACGTCCAGGTGTGTGTACATACATTTTAACCAGCAGGCGGGGAGAGCACACGAATTGCATAAAAAACGAGTAATTTTGTTACTGCTTGGTTTTACACTGTACTGTTTTCAACAGCTCCTAGGTGTTTTCTTTCACGTTCTGCAAGAAGAAGCTGCGCTTTTGAAGGCCTTTCAGAAACTGAAATGTTTTATTCTGAGGGTGGCGTGTTAGAGCAGATTTGGATGACTTTGCGCCGCACACGGGGGCGTATACGTAACATTTTTTTCTGGCTCGACATCTATGCGTCCCCACCATTCTCCACTGGCTACTGAGTGGCCATTATAGGCTCTCTTGATAGGAAATAATGCATTCTATATTGAGGGACACAAGCGTCCAGACGTGTGTACATACATTTTTACCAGCAGGCGAGGAAAGCACACGAAATGCATAAAAAACGAGTAATTTTGTTACTGCTTGGTTTTTCACTGTACTGTTTTCAACAGCTCCTGGGTGTTTTCTTTCACGTTCTGCAAGAGGAAGCTGTGCTTTTAAAGGCCTTTGAGAAACTGAAGCGTTTTATTCTGAAGGTGGCGTGCTAGAGCTGATTTGGATGATTTTGCGCCACACACGGGGGCGTATACGTAACTTCTTTTACTGGCTCGACATCGGTGCATTTCCAGCGTTCTCCACTGGCTGCTGAGTGGCCATTATAGGTTCTCTTGATGTAAAATAATGCATTCTATATTCTGGGACACAAGCGTCCAGGCGTGTGTACATACATTTTTACTTCCAGGCTACGAGAGCACATGAAATGCATAAAAAACGAGTAATTTAGTTACCGCTTGGTTTTTCACTGTACTGTTTTCAACAGCTCCTGGGTGTTTTCTTTCACGTTCTGCAAGAGGAAGCTGTGCTTTTGAAGGCCTTTGAGAAACTGAAGCGTTTTATTCTGAGGGTGGCGTGTTACAGCTGATTTTGATGACTTTGCGCCGCACACGGGGGCGTATACGTAACTCTTTTTTCTGGCTCGACATCGGTGCATTTCCAGCGTACTCCACTGGCTGCTGAGTGGCCATTTTAGGTTCTCTTGATGTAAAATAATGCATTCTATATTCAGGGACACAAGCGTCCAGGCGTGTGTACATACATTTTTACCTCCAGGCGACGAGAGCACATGAAATGCATAAAAAACGAGTAATTTAGTTACCGCTTGGTTTTTCACTGTACTGTTTTCAACAGCTCCTGGGTGTTTTCTTTCACGATCTGCAAGAGGAAGCTGTGCTTTTGAAGGCCTTTAAGAAACTGAAGCGTTTTATTCTGAGGGTGGCGTGTTACAGCTGATTTTGATGACTTTGCGCCGCACACGGGGGCGTGTACGTAACATTTTTTCTGGCTCGACATCTATGCATTTCCAGCGTTCTCCGCTGGCTGCTGAGTGGCCATTATAGGTTCTCTTGATGTAAAATAATGCATTCTATATTCTGGGACACAAGCGTCCAGGCGTGTGTACATACATTTTTACTTCCAGGCTACGAGAGCACATGAAATGCATAAAAAACGAGTAATTTAGTTACTGCTTGGTTTTTCACTGTTCTGTTTTCAACAGCTCCTGGGTGTTTTCTTTCACGTTCTGCAAGAGGAAGCTGTGCTTTTGAAGGCCTTTGAGAAACTGAAGCGTTTTATTCTGAGGGTGGCGTGTTACAGCTGATTTTGATGACTTTGCGCCGCACACGGGGGCGTATACGTAACATTTTTTTCTGGCTCGACATCTATGCGTCCCCACCATTCTCCACTGGCTACTGAGTGGCCATTATAGGCTCTCTTGATAGGAAATAATGCATTCTATATTGAGGGACACAAGCGTCCAGACGTGTGTACATACATTTTTACCAGCAGGCGAGGAAAGCACACGAAATGCATAAAAAACGAGTAATTTTGTTACTGCTTGGTTTTTCACTGTACTGTTTTCAACAGCTCCTGGTTGTTTTCTTTCACGTTCTGCAAGAGGAAGCTGTGCTTTTAAAGGCCTTTGAGAAACTGAAACGTTTTATTCTGAGGGTGGCGTGTTAGAGCAGATTTGGATGACTTTGCGCCGCACACGGGGGCGTATACGTAACATTTTTTTCTGGCTCGACATCTATGCGTCCCCACCATTCTCCACTGGCTACTGAGTGGCCATTATAGGCTCTCTTGATAGGAAATAATGCATTCTATATTGAGGGACACAAGCGTCCAGACGTGTGTACATACATTTTTACCAGCAGGCGAGGAAAGCACACGAAATGCATAAAAAACGAGTAATTTTGTTACTGCTTGGTTTTTCACTGTACTGTTTTCAACAGCTCCTGGGTGTTTTCTTTCACGTTCTGCAAGAGGAAGCTGTGCTTTTAAAGGCCTTTGAGAAACTGAAGCGTTTTATTCTGAAGGTGGCGTGCTAGAGCTGATTTGGATGATTTTGCGCCACACACGGGGGCGTATACGTAACTTCTTTTACTGGCTCGACATCGGTGCATTTCCAGCGTTCTCCACTGGCTGCTGAGTGGCCATTATAGGTTCTCTTGATGTAAAATAATGCATTCTATATTCTGGGACACAAGCGTCCAGGCGTGTGTACATACATTTTTACTTCCAGGCTACGAGAGCACATGAAATGCATAAAAAACGAGTAATTTAGTTACTGCTTGGTTTTTCACTGTTCTGTTTTCAACAGCTCCTGGGTGTTTTCTTTCACGTTCTGCAAGAGGAAGCTGTGCTTTTGAAGGCCTTTGAGAAACTGAAGCGTTTTATTCTGAGGGTGGCGTGTTACAGCTGATTTTGATGACTTTGCGCCGCACACGGGGGCGTATACGTAACATTTTTTTCTGGCTCGACATCTATGCGTCCCCACCATTCTCCACTGGCTACTGAGTGGCCATTATAGGCTCTCTTGATAGGAAATAATGCATTCTATATTGAGGGACACAAGCGTCCAGACGTGTGTACATACATTTTTACCAGCAGGCGAGGAAAGCACACGAAATGCATAAAAAACGAGTAATTTTGTTACTGCTTGGTTTTTCACTGTACTGTTTTCAACAGCTCCTGGGTGTTTTCTTTCACGTTCTGCAAGAGGAAGCTGTGCTTTTAAAGGCCTTTGAGAAACTGAAACGTTTTATTCTGAGGGTGGCGTGTTAGAGCAGATTTGGATGACTTTGCGCCGCACACGGGGGCGTATACGTAACATTTTTTTCTGGCTCGACATCTATGCGTCCCCACCATTCTCCACTGGCTACTGAGTGGCCATTATAGGCTCTCTTGATAGGAAATAATGCATTCTATATTGAGGGACACAAGCGTCCAGACGTGTGTACATACATTTTTACCAGCAGGCGAGGAAAGCACACGAAATGCATAAAAAACGAGTAATTTTGTTACTGCTTGGTTTTTCACTGTACTGTTTTCAACAGCTCCTGGGTGTTTTCTTTCACGTTCTGCAAGAGGAAGCTGTGCTTTTAAAGGCCTTTGAGAAACTGAAGCGTTTTATTCTGAAGGTGGCGTGCTAGAGCTGATTTGGATGATTTTGCGCCACACACGGGGGCGTATACGTAACTTCTTTTACTGGCTCGACATCGGTGCATTTCCAGCGTTCTCCACTGGCTGCTGAGTGGCCATTATAGGTTCTCTTGATGTAAAATAATGCATTCTATATTCTGGGACACAAGCGTCCAGGCGTGTGTACATACATTTTTACTTCCAGGCTACGAGAGCACATGAAATGCATAAAAAACGAGTAATTTAGTTACTGCTTGGTTTTTCACTGTTCTGTTTTCAACAGCTCCTGGGTGTTTTCTTTCACGTTCTGCAAGAGGAAGCTGTGCTTTTGAAGGCCTTTGAGAAACTGAAGCGTTTTATTCTGAGGGTGGCGTGTTACAGCTGATTTTGATGACTTTGCGCCGCACACGGGGGCGTATACGTAACTCTTTTTTCTGGCTCGACATCGGTGCATTTCCAGCGTACTCCACTGGCTGCTGAGTGGCCATTTTAGGTTCTCTTGATGTAAAATAATGCATTCTATATTCAGGGACACAAGCGTCCAGGCGTGTGTACATACATTTTTACCTCCAGGCGACGAGAGCACATGAAATGCATAAAAAACGAGTAATTTAGTTACCGCTTGGTTTTTCACTGTACTGTTTTCAACAGCTCCTGGGTGTTTTCTTTCACGATCTGCAAGAGGAAGCTGTGCTTTTGAAGGCCTTTAAGAAACTGAAGCGTTTTATTCTGAGGGTGGCGTGTTACAGCTGATTTTGATGACTTTGCGCCGCACACGGGGGCGTGTACGTAACATTTTTTCTGGCTCGACATCTATGCATTTCCAGCGTTCTCCGCTGGCTGCTGAGTGGCCATTATAGGTTCTCTTGATGTAAAATAATGCATTCTATATTCTGGGACACAAGCGTCCAGGCATGTGTACATACATTTTTACTTCCAGGCTACGAGAGCACATGAAATGCATAAAAAACGAGTAATTTAGTTACTGCTTGGTTTTTCACTGTTCTGTTTTCAACAGCTCCTGGGTGTTTTCTTTCACGTTCTGCAAGAGGAAGCTGTGCTTTTGAAGGCCTTTGAGAAACTGAAGCGTTTTATTCTGAGGGTGGCGTGTTACAGCTGATTTTGATGACTTTGCGCCGCACACGGGGGCGTATACGTAACACTTTTTTCTGGCTCGACATCTATGCGTCCCCACCATTCTCCACTGGCTACTGAGTGGCCATTATAGGCTCTCTTGATAGGAAATAATGCATTCTATATTGAGGGACACAAGCGTCCAGACGTGTGTACATACATTTTTACCAGCAGGCGAGGAAAGCACACGAAATGCATAAAAAACGAGTAATTTTGTTACTGCTTGGTTTTTCACTGTACTGTTTTCAACAGCTCCTGGGTGTTTTCTTTCACGTTCTGCAAGAGGAAGCTGTGCTTTTAAAGGCCTTTGAGAAACTGAAACGTTTTATTCTGAGGGTGGCGTGTTAGAGCAGATTTGGATGACTTTGCGCCGCACACGGGGGCGTATACGTAACATTTTTTTCTGGCTCGACATCTATGCGTCCCCACCATTCTCCACTGGCTACTGAGTGGCCATTATAGGCTCTCTTGATAGGAAATAATGCATTCTATATTGAGGGACACAAGCGTCCAGACGTGTGTACATACATTTTTACCAGCAGGCGAGGAAAGCACACGAAATGCATAAAAAACGAGTAATTTTGTTACTGCTTGGTTTTTCACTGTACTGTTTTCAACAGCTCCTGGGTGTTTTCTTTCACGTTCTGCAAGAGGAAGCTGTGCTTTTAAAGGCCTTTGAGAAACTGAAGCGTTTTATTCTGAAGGTGGCGTGCTAGAGCTGATTTGGATGATTTTGCGCCACACACGGGGGCGTATGCGTAACTTCTTTTACTGGCTCGACATCGGTGCATTTCCAGCGTTCTCCACTGGCTGCTGAGTGGCCATTATAGGTTCTCTTGATGTAAAATAATGCATTCTATATTCAGGGACACAAGCGTCCAGGCGTGTGTACATACATTTTTACCTCCAGGCGACGAGAGCACATGAAATGCATAAAAAACGAGTAATTTTGTTACTGCTTGGTTTTTCACTGTTCTGTTTTCAACAGCTCCTGGGTGTTTTCTATCACGTTCTGCAAGAGGAAGCTGTGCTTTTGAAGGCCGTTGAGAAACTGAAAGGTTTTATTCTGAGGGTGGCGTGTTAGAGCTGATTTGGATGACTTTGCGCCACACACGGGGGCGTATACATCACTTTTTTTTCTGGCTCGACATCGGTGCATTTCCAGCGTTCTCCACTGGCTGCTGAGTGGCCATTATAGGTTCTCTTGATGTAAAATAATGCATTCTATATTCTGGGACACAAGCGTCCAGGCGTGTGTACATACATTTTTACTTCCAGGCTACGAGAGCACATGAAATGCATAAAAAACGAGTAATTTAGTTACTGCTTGGTTTTTCACTGTTCTGTTTTCAACAGCTCCTGGGTGTTTTCTTTCACGTTCTGCAAGAGGAAGCTGTGCTTTTGAAGGCCTTTGAGAAACTGAAGCGTTTTATTCTGAGGGTGGCGTGTTACAGCTGATTTTGATGACTTTGCGCCGCACACGGGGGCGTATACGTAACTCTTTTTTCTGGCTCGACATCGGTGCATTTCCAGCGTACTCCACTGGCTGCTGAGTGGCCATTTTAGGTTCTCTTGATGTAAAATAATGCATTCTATATTCAGGGACACAAGCGTCCAGGCGTGTGTACATACATTTTTACCTCCAGGCGACGAGAGCACATGAAATGCATAAAAAACGAGTAATTTAGTTACCGCTTGGTTTTTCACTGTACTGTTTTCAACAGCTCCTGGGTGTTTTCTTTCACGATCTGCAAGAGGAAGCTGTGCTTTTGAAGGCCTTTAAGAAACTGAAGCGTTTTATTCTGAGGGTGGCGTGTTACAGCTGATTTTGATGACTTTGCGCCGCACACGGGGGCGTGTACGTAACATTTTTTCTGGCTCGACATCTATGCATTTCCAGCGTTCTCCGCTGGCTGCTGAGTGGCCATTATAGGTTCTCTTGATGTAAAATAATGCATTCTATATTCAGGGACACAAGCGTCCAGGCGTGTGTACATACATTTTTACCTCCAGGCGACGAGAGCACATGAAATGCATAAAAAACGAGTAATTTTGTTACTGCTTGGTTTTTCACTGTTCTGTTTTCAACAGCTCCTGGGTGTTTTCTATCACGTTCTGCAAGAGGAAGCTGTGCTTTTGAAGGCCTTTGAGAAACTGAAACGTTTTATTCTGAGGGTGGCGTGTTAGAGCAGATTTGGATGACTTTGCGCCACACAGGGGGGGCGTATACATAACCTTTTTTTCTGCCTCGACATCGGTGCATATCCAGCGTTCTCCACAGGCTGCTGAGTGGCCATTATAGGCTCTCTTGATAGGAAATAATGCCTTCTATATTGAGGGACACAAGCGTCCAGGTGTGTGTACATACATTTTTACCAGCAGGCGGGGAGAGCACACGAAATGCATAAAAAACGAGTAATTTTGTTACTGCTTGGTTTTTCACTGTTCTGTTTTCAAGAGCTCCTGGGTGTTTTCTATCACGTTCTGCAAGAGGAAGCTGTGCTTTTGAAATCCTTTGAGAAACTGAAGCGTTTTATTCTGATTGTCGCGTGTTAGAGCTGATTTAGATGACTTTGCGCCGCACACGGGGGCGTATACGTAACATTTTTTTCTGGCTCGACATCTATGCGTCTCCAGCATTCTCCACTGGCTGCTGAGTGGCCATTATAGGCTCTCTTGATAGGAATTAATGCATTCTATATTGAGGGACACAAGCGTCCAGACGTGTGTACATATATTTTTACCAGCAGGCTAGGAAAGCACCCGAAATGCATAAAAAACGAGTAATTGTGTTACTGCTTGGTTTTTCATTGTACTGTTTTCAACAGCTCCTGGGTGTTTTCCTTCACGTTCTGCAAGAGGAGGCTGTGCTTTTGAAGGCCTTTGAGAAACTGAAGCGTTTTATTCAGAGGGTGGCGTGTTAGAGCTGATTCGGATGACTTTGCGCCGCACACGGGGGCGTATACGTAACATTTTCTTCTGGCTCGACATCGATGCATTTCCAGCGTTCTCCACCGGCTACTGAGGGACCATTATAGGTTCTCTTGATGGGGAATAACGCGATTTATATTGAGGGGCACAAGCGTACAGGTGTGTGTACATACATTTTTACCAGCAGGCGGGGAGAGCACACGAAATGCATAAGAAACGAGTAATTTTGTTACTGCTTGGTTTTTCACTGTTCTGTTTTCAACAGCTCCTGGGTGTTTTCTTTCACGATCTGCGAGAGGAAGCTGTGCTTTTGAAGGCCTTTGAGAAACTGAAGCGTTTTATTCTGAGGGTGGCGTGTTAGAGCTGATTTGGATGACTTTGCACCGCACACGGGGGCGTATACGTAACTTTTTTTTCTGGCTCGACATCGATGCATTTCCAGCGTTCTCCACTGGCTGCTGAGTGGCCATTATAGGCTCTCTTGATAGGAAATAATGCATTCTATATTGAGGGACACAAGCGTCCAGACGTGTGTACATACATTTTTACCAGCAGGCTAGGAAACACACGAAATGCATAAAAAACGAGTAATTGTGTTACTGCTTGGTTTTTCACTGTACTGTTTTCAACAGCTCCTGGGTGTTTTCCTTCACGTTCTGTAAGAGGAGGCTGTGCTTTTAAAGGCTTTTGAGAAACTGAAGCGTTTTATTCAGAGGGTGGCGTGTTAGAGCTGATTCGGATGACTTTGCACCGCACACGGGGGCGTATGCCTAACTTTTTTTTCTGGCTCGACATCGATGCATTTCCAGCGTTCTCCACTGGCTGCTGAGTGGCCATTATAGGCTCTCTTGATGGGGAATAACGCGATTTATATTGAGGGGCACAAGCGTACAGGTGTGTGTACATACATTTTTACCAGCAGGCGGGGAGAGCACACGAAATGCATAAGAAACGAGTAATTTTGTTACTGCTTGGTTTTTCACTGTTCTGTTTTCAACAGCTCCTGGGTGTTTTCTTTCACGATCTGCGAGAGGAAGCTGTGCTTTTGAAGGCCTTTAAGAAACTGAAGCGTTTTATTCTGAGGGTGGCGTGTTACAGCTGATTTTGATGACTTTGCGCCGCACACGGGGGCGTGTACGTAACATTTTTTCTGGCTCGACATCTATGCATTTCCAGCGTTCTCCGCTGGCTGCTGAGTGGCCATTATAGGTTCTCTTGATGTAAAATAATGCATTCTATATTCAGGGACACAAGCGTCCAGGCGTGTGTACATACATTTTTACCTCCAGGCGACGAGAGCACATGAAATGCATAAAAAACGAGTAATTTAGTTACCGCTTGGTTTTTCACTGTACTGTTTTCAACAGCTCCTGGGTGTTTTCTTTCACGATCTGCAAGAGGAAGCTGTGCTTTTGAAGGCCTTTAAGAAACTGAAGCGTTTTATTCTGAGGGTGGCGTGTTACAGCTGATTTTGATGACTTTGCGCCGCTCACGGGGGCGTGTACGTAACATTTTTTCTGGCTCGACATCTATGCATTTCCAGCGTTCTCCGCTGGCTGCTGAGTGGCCATTATAGGTTCTCTTGATGTAAAATAATGCATTCTATATTCAGGGACACAAGCGTCCAGGCGTGTGTACATACATTTTTACCTCCAGGCGACGAGAGCACATGAAATGCATAAAAAACGAGTAATTTTGTTACTGCTTGGTTTTTCACTGTTCTGTTTTCAACAGCTCCTGGGTGTTTTCTATCACGTTCTGCAAGAGGAAGCTGTGCTTTTGAAGGCCTTTGAGAAACTGAAACGTTTTATTCTGAGGGTGGCGTGTTAGAGCAGATTTGGATGACTTTGCGCCACACAGGGGGGCGTATACATAACCTTTTTTTCTGCCTCGACATCGGTGCATTTCCAGCGTTCTCCACTGGCTGCTGAGTGGCCATTATAGGCTCTCTTGATAGGAAATAATGCATTCTATATTGAGGGATACAAGCGTCCAGGTGTGTGTACATACATTTTTACCAGCAGGCGGGGAGAGCACACGAAATGCATAAAAAACGAGTAATTTTGTTACTGCTTGGTTTTTCACTGTTCTGTTTTCAAGAGCTCCTGGGTGTTTTCTATCACGTTCTGCAAGAGGAAGCTGTGCTTTTGAAATCCTTTGAGAAACTGAAGCGTTTTATTCTGATTGTCGCGTGTTAGAGCTGATTTAGATGACTTTGCGCCGCACACGGGGGCGTATGCCTAACTTTTTTTTCTGGCTCGACATCGATGCATTTCCAGCGTTCTCCACTGGCTGCTGAGTGGCCATTATAGGCTCTCTTGATGGGGAATAACGCGATTTATATTGAGGGGCACAAGCGTACAGGTGTGTGTACATACATTTTTACCAGCAGGCGGGGAGAGCACACGAAATGCATAAGAAACGAGTAATTTTGTTACTGCTTGGTTTTTCACTGTTCTGTTTTCAACAGCTCCTGGGTGTTTTCTTTCACGTTCTGCAAGAGGAAGCTGTGCTTTTAAAGGCCTTTGAGAAACTGAAGCGTTTTATTCTGAAGGTGGCGTGCTAGAGCTGATTTGGATGATTTTGCGCCACACACGGGGGCGTATACGTAACTTCTTTTACTGGCTCGACATCGGTGCATTTCCAGCGTTCTCCACTGGCTGCTGAGTGGCCATTATAGGTTCTCTTGATGTAAAATAATGCATTCTATATTCAGGGACACAAGCGTCCAGGCGTGTGTACATACATTTTTACCTCCAGGCGACGAGAGCACATGAAATGCATAAAAAACGAGTAATTTTGTTACTGCTTGGTTTTTCACTGTTCTGTTTTCAACAGCTCCTGGGTGTTTTCTATCACGTTCTGCAAGAGGAAGCTGTGCTTTTGAAGGCCGTTGAGAAACTGAAAGGTTTTATTCTGAGGGTGGCGTGTTAGAGCTGATTTGGATGACTTTGCGCCACACACGGGGGCGTATACATCACTTTTTTTTCTGGCTCGACATCGGTGCATTTCCAGCGTTCTCCACTGGCTGCTGAGTGGCCATTATAGGTTCTCTTGATGTAAAATAATGCATTCTATATTCTGGGACACAAGCGTCCAGGCGTGTGTACATACATTTTTACTTCCAGGCTACGAGAGCACATGAAATGCATAAAAAACGAATAATTTAGTTACTGCTTGGTTTTTCACTGTTCTGTTTTCAACAGCTCCTGGGTGTTTTCTTTCACGTTCTGCAAGAGGAAGCTGTGCTTTTGAAGGGCTTTGAGAAACTGAAGCGTTTTATTCTGAGGGTGGCGTGTTACAGCTGATTTTGATGACTTTGCGCCGCACACGGGGGCGTATACGTAACTCTTTTTTCTGGCTCGACATCTATGCGTCTCCAGCATTCTCCACTGGCTGCTGAGTGGCCATTATAGGCTCTCTTGATAGGAATTAATGCATTCTATATTGAGGGACACAAGCGTCCAGACGTGTGTACATATATTTTTACCAGCAGGCTAGGAAAGCACCCGAAATGCATAAAAAACGAGTAATTGTGTTACTGCTTGGTTTTTCATTGTACTGTTTTCAACAGCTCCTGGGTGTTTTCCTTCACGTTCTGCAAGAGGAGGCTGTGCTTTTGAAGGCCTTTGAGAAACTGAAGCGTTTTATTCAGAGGGTGGCGTGTTAGAGCTGATTCGGATGACTTTGCGCCGCACACGGGGGCGTATACGTAACATTTTCTTCTGGCTCGACATCGATGCATTTCCAGCGTTCTCCACCGGCTACTGAGGGACCATTATAGGTTCTCTTGATGGGGAATAACGCGATTTATATTGAGGGGCACAAGCGTACAGGTGTGTGTACATACATTTTTACCAGCAGGCGGGGAGAGCACACGAAATGCATAAGAAACGAGTAATTTTGTTACTGCTTGGTTTTTCACTGTTCTGTTTTCAACAGCTCCTGGGTGTTTTCTTTCACGATCTGCGAGAGGAAGCTGTGCTTTTGAAGGCCTTTGAGAAACTGAAGCGTTTTATTCTGAGGGTGGCGTGTTAGAGCTGATTTGGATGACTTTGCACCGCACACGGGGGCGTATACGTAACTTTTTTTTCTGGCTCGACATCGATGCATTTCCAGCGTTCTCCACTGGCTGCTGAGTGGCCATTATAGGCTCTCTTGATAGGAAATAATGCATTCTATATTGAGGGACACAAGCGTCCAGACGTGTGTACATACATTTTTACCAGCAGGCTAGGAAACACACGAAATGCATAAAAAACGAGTAATTGTGTTACTGCTTGGTTTTTCACTGTACTGTTTTCAACAGCTCCTGGGTGTTTTCCTTCACGTTCTGTAAGAGGAGGCTGTGCTTTTAAAGGCTTTTGAGAAACTGAAGCGTTTTATTCAGAGGGTGGCGTGTTAGAGCTGATTCGGATGACTTTGCACCGCACACGGGGGCGTATGCCTAACTTTTTTTTCTGGCTCGACATCGATGCATTTCCAGCGTTCTCCACTGGCTGCTGAGTGGCCATTTTAGGCTCTCTTGATGGGGAATAACGCGATTTATATTGAGGGGCACAAGCGTACAGGTGTGTGTACATACATTTTTACCAGCAGGCGGGGAGAGCACACGAAATGCATAAGAAACGAGTAATTTTGTTACTGCTTGGTTTTTCACTGTTCTGTTTTCAACAGCTCCTGGGTGTTTTCTTTCACGATCTGCGAGAGGAAGCTGTGCTTTTGAAGGCCTTTAAGAAACTGAAGCGTTTTATTCTGAGGGTGGCGTGTTACAGCTGATTTTGATGACTTTGCGCCGCACACGGGGGCGTGTACGTAACATTTTTTCTGGCTCGACATCTATGCATTTCCAGCGTTCTCCGCTGGCTGCTGAGTGGCCATTATAGGTTCTCTTGATGTAAAATAATGCATTCTATATTCAGGGACACAAGCGTCCAGGCGTGTGTACATACATTTTTACCTCCAGGCGACGAGAGCACATGAAATGCATAAAAAACGAGTAATTTAGTTACCGCTTGGTTTTTCACTGTACTGTTTTCAACAGCTCCTGGGTGTTTTCTTTCACGATCTGCAAGAGGAAGCTGTGCTTTTGAAGGCCTTTAAGAAACTGAAGCGTTTTATTCTGAGGGTGGCGTGTTACAGCTGATTTTGATGACTTTGCGCCGCTCACGGGGGCGTGTACGTAACATTTTTTCTGGCTCGACATCTATGCATTTCCAGCGTTCTCCGCTGGCTGCTGAGTGGCCATTATAGGTTCTCTTGATGTAAAATAATGCATTCTATATTCAGGGACACAAGCGTCCAGGCGTGTGTACATACATTTTTACCTCCAGGCGACGAGAGCACATGAAATGCATAAAAAACGAATAATTTTGTTACTGCTTGGTTTTTCACTGTTCTGTTTTCAACAGCTCCTGGGTGTTTTCTATCACGTTCTGCAAGAGGAAGCTGTGCTTTTGAAGGCCTTTGAGAAACTGAAACGTTTTATTCTGAGGGTGGCGTGTTAGAGCAGATTTGGGTGACTTTGCGCCACACAGGGGGGCGTATACATAACCTTTTTTTCTGCCTCGACATCGGTGCATTTCCAGCGTTCTCCACTGGCTGCTGAGTGGCCATTATAGGCTCTCTTGATAGGAAATAATGCATTCTATATTGAGGGACACAAGCGTCCAGGTGTGTGTACATACATTTTTACCAGCAGGCGGGGAGAGCACACGAAATGCATAAAAAACGAGTAATTTTGTTACTGCTTGGTTTTTCACTGTTCTGTTTTCAAGAGCTCCTGGGTGTTTTCTATCACGTTCTGCAAGAGGAAGCTGTGCTTTTGAAATCCTTTGAGAAACTGAAGCGTTTTATTCTGATTGTCGCGTGTTAGAGCTGATTTAGATGACTTTGCGCCGCACACGGGGGCGTATACGTAACATTTTTTTCTGGCTCGACATCTATGCGTCTCCAGCATTCTCCACTGGCTGCTGAGTGGCCATTATAGGCTCTCTTGATAGGAATTAATGCATTCTATATTGAGGACACAAGCGTCCAGACGTGTGTACATATATTTTTACCAGCAGGCTAGGAAAGCACCCGAAATGCATAAAAAACGAGTAATTGTGTTACTGCTTGGTTTTTCATTGTACTGTTTTCAACAGCTCCTGGGTGTTTTCCTTCACGTTCTGCAAGAGGAGGCTGTGCTTTTGAAGGCCTTTGAGAAACTGAAGCGTTTTATTCAGAGGGTGGCGTGTTAGAGCTGATTCGGATGACTTTGCGCCGCACACGGGGGCGTATACGTAACATTTTCTTCTGGCTCGACATCGATGCATTTCCAGCGTTCTCCACCGGCTACTGAGGGACCATTATAGGTTCTCTTGATGGGGAATAACGCGATTTATATTGAGGGGCACAAGCGTACAGGTGTGTGTACATACATTTTTACCAGCAGGCGGGGAGAGCACACGAAATGCATAAGAAACGAGTAATTTTGTTACTGCTTGGTTTTTCACTGTTCTGTTTTCAACAGCTCCTGGGTGTTTTCTTTCACGATCTGCGAGAGGAAGCTGTGCTTTTGAAGGCCTTTGAGAAACTGAAGCGTTTTATTCTGAGGGTGGCGTGTTAGAGCTGATTTGGATGACTTTGCACCGCACACGGGGGCGTATACGTAACTTTTTTTTCTGGCTCGACATCGATGCATTTCCAGCGTTCTCCACTGGCTGCTGAGTGGCCATTATAGGCTCTCTTGATAGGAAATAATGCATTCTATATTGAGGGACACAAGCGTCCAGACGTGTGTACATACATTTTTACCAGCAGGCTAGGAAACACACGAAATGCATAAAAAACGAGTAATTGTGTTACTGCTTGGTTTTTCATTGTACTGTTTTCAACAGCTCCTGGGTGTTTTCCTTCACGTTCTGCAAGAGGAGGCTGTGCTTTTGAAGGCCTTTGAGAAACTGAAGCGTTTTATTCAGAGGGTGGCGTGTTAGAGCTGATTCGGATGACTTTGCGCCGCACACGGGGGCGTATACGTAACATTTTCTTCTGGCTCGACATCGATGCATTTCCAGCGTTCTCCACCGGCTACTGAGGGACCATTATAGGTTCTCTTGATGGGGAATAACGCGATTTATATTGAGGGGCACAAGCGTACAGGTGTGTGTACATACATTTTTACCAGCAGGCGGGGAGAGCACACGAAATGCATAAGAAACGAGTAATTTTGTTACTGCTTGGTTTTTCACTGTTCTGTTTTCAACAGCTCCTGGGTGTTTTCTTTCACGATCTGCGAGAGGAAGCTGTGCTTTTGAAGGCCTTTGAGAAACTGAAGCGTTTTATTCTGAGGGTGGCGTGTTAGAGCTGATTTGGATGACTTTGCACCGCACACGGGGGCGTATACGTAACTTTTTTTTCTGGCTCGACATCGATGCATTTCCAGCGTTCTCCACTGGCTGCTGAGTGGCCATTATAGGCTCTCTTGATAGGAAATAATGCATTCTATATTGAGGGACACAAGCGTCCAGACGTGTGTACATACATTTTTACCAGCAGGCTAGGAAACACACGAAATGCATAAAAAACGAGTGATTATGTTACTGCTTGGTTTTTCACTGTTCTGTTTTGCACAGCTCCTGGGTATTTTCTATCACGTTCTGCAAGAGGAAGCTGTGCTTTTGAAGGCCTTTGTGAAGCTGAAGCGTTTTATTCTGAGGGTGGCGTGTTAGAGCTGGTTTGGATGACTTTGCGAAGCACACGGGGGCGAATTCGTAACATTTTTTCCGGCTCGACATCGATGCATTTCCAGCGTCCTCCACCGGCTGCTGAGGGAATAACGCGATTTATATTGAGAGCACAAGCGTCCAGGTGTGTGTACATACATTTTTACCAGCAGGCGGGGAGAGCACACGAAATGCATAAGAAACGAGTAATTTTGTTACTGCTTGGTTTTTCACTGTTCTGTTTTCAACAGCTCCTGGGTGTTTTCTTTCACGATCTGCGAGAGGAAGCTGTGCTTTTGAAGGCCTTTGAGAAACTGAAGCGTTTTATTCTGAGGGTGGCGTGTTAGAGCTGATTTGGATGACTTTGCACCGCACACGGGGGCGTATACGTAACTTTTTTTTCTGGCTCGACATCGATGCATTTCCAGCGTTCTCCACTGGCTGCTGAGTGGCCATTATAGGCTCTCTTGATAGGAAATAATGCATTCTATATTGAGGGACACAAGCGTCCAGACGTGTGTACATACATTTTTACCAGCAGGCTAGGAAACACACGAAATGCATAAAAAACGAGTAATTGTGTTACTGCTTGGTTTTTCATTGTACTGTTTTCAACAGCTCCTGGGTGTTTTCCTTCACGTTCTGCAAGAGGAGGCTGTGCTTTTGAAGGCCTTTGAGAAACTGAAGCGTTTTATTCAGAGGGTGGCGTGTTAGAGCTGATTCGGATGACTTTGCGCCGCACACGGGGGCGTATACGTAACATTTTCTTCTGGCTCGACATCGATGCATTTCCAGCGTTCTCCACCGGCTACTGAGGGACCATTATAGGTTCTCTTGATGGGGAATAACGCGATTTATATTGAGGGGCACAAGCGTACAGGTGTGTGTACATACATTTTTACCAGCAGGCGGGGAGAGCACACGAAATGCATAAGAAACGAGTAATTTTGTTACTGCTTGGTTTTTCACTGTTCTGTTTTCAACAGCTCCTGGGTGTTTTCTTTCACGATCTGCGAGAGGAAGCTGTGCTTTTGAAGGCCTTTGAGAAACTGAAGCGTTTTATTCTGAGGGTGGCGTGTTAGAGCTGATTTGGATGACTTTGCACCGCACACGGGGGCGTATACGTAACTTTTTTTTCTGGCTCGACATCGATGCATTTCCAGCGTTCTCCACTGGCTGCTGAGTGGCCATTATAGGCTCTCTTGATAGGAAATAATGCATTCTATATTGAGGGACACAAGCGTCCAGACGTGTGTACATACATTTTTACCAGCAGGCTAGGAAACACACGAAATGCATAAAAAACGAGTGATTATGTTACTGCTTGGTTTTTCACTGTTCTGTTTTGCACAGCTCCTGGGTATTTTCTATCACGTTCTGCAAGAGGAAGCTGTGCTTTTGAAGGCCTTTGTGAAGCTGAAGCGTTTTATTCTGAGGGTGGCGTGTTAGAGCTGGTTTGGATGACTTTGCGAAGCACACGGGGGCGAATTCGTAACATTTTTTCCGGCTCGACATCGATGCATTTCCAGCGTCCTCCACCGGCTGCTGAGGGAATAACGCGATTTATATTGAGAGCACAAGCGTCCAGGTGTGTGTACATACATTTTTACCAGCAGGCGGGGAGAGCACACGAAATGCATAAAAAACGAGTCATTTTGTTACTGCTTGGTTTTTCACTGTTCTGTTTTCAACAGCTCCTGGGTGTTTTCTGTCACGTTCTGCAAGAGGAAGCTGTGCTTTTGAAGGCCTTTGAGAAAATGAAGCGTTTTATTCGAAGGGTGGCGTGTTAGAGCAGATTTGGATGACTTTGCGCCGCACACGGGGGCGTATACGTAACATTTTTTTCTGGCTCGACATCAATGCGTCTCCAGCATTCTCCACTGGCTGCTGAGTGGCCATTATAGGCTCTCTTGATAGGAAATAATGCATTCTATTTTGAGGCACACAAGCGTCCAGACGTGTGTACATATATTTTTACCAGCAGGCTAGGAAAGCACCCGAAATGCATAAAAAACGAGTAATTGTGTTACTGCTTGGTTTTTCACTGTTCTGTTTTCAACAGCTCCTGGGTGTGTCCTATCACGTTCTGCAAGAGGAAGCTGCGCTTTTGAAGGCCTTTGAGAAAGGATGAGAAAGGATGGCGTGTTAGAGCAGATTTGGATGACTTTGCGCCGCGCACGGGGGCGTATACCCAACATTTTTTTCTGGCTCGACATCGATACGTTTCCAGCGTCCTCCACTGGCTGCTGAGGGACCATTATAGGTTCTCTTGATGGGGAATAACGCGATTTATATTGAGGGACACAAGCGTACAGGTGTGTGTACATACATTTTTACCAGCAGGCGAGGAGAGCACACGAAATGCATACAAAACAAGTAATTTTGTTACTGCTTGGTTTTTCACTGTTCTGTTTTCAACAGCTCCTGGGTGTTTTCCTTCACGTTCTGCAAGAGGAAGCTGTGCTTTTGAAGGCCGTTGAGAAACTTAAAGGTTTTATTCTGTGGGTGGCGTGTTAGAGCAGATTTGGATGACTTTGCGCCGCACACGGGGGCGTACACGTAACATTTTTTTCTGGCTCGACATCTATGCGTCTCCAGCATTCTCCACTGGCTGCTGAGTGGCCATTATAGGCTCTCTTGATAGGAAATATTGCGTTCAATATTGAGGGACAGAAGCGTCCAGACGTGTGTACATACATTTTTACCAGCAGGCGAGGAAAGCACACGAAATGCATAAAAAACGAGTAATTTTGTTACTGCTTGGTTTTTCACTGTTCTGTTTTCAACAGCTCCTGGGTGTTTTCTATCACGTTCTGCAAGAGGAAGCTGTGCTTTTGAAGGCCTTTGAGAAACTGAAGCGTTTTATTCTAAGGATGGCGTGTTAGAGCAGATTTGGATGACATTGCGCCGCGCACGGGGGCGTATACGTAACATTTTTTTCTGGCTCGACATCTATGCGTCTCCAGCATTCTCCACTGGCTGCTGAGTGGCCATTATAGGCTCTCTTGATAGGAATTAATGCATTCTATATTGAGGGACACAAGCGTCCAGACGTGTGTACATATATTTTTACCAGCAGGCTAGGAAAGCACCCGAAATGCATAAAAAACGAGTACTTTTGTTACTGCTTGGTTTTTCACTGTTCTGTTTTCAAGAGCTCCTGGGTGTTTTCTATCACGTTCTGCAAGAGGAAGCTGTGCTTTTGAAATCCTTTGAGAAACTGAAGCGTTTTATTCTGATTGTCGCGTGTTAGAGCTGATTTAGATGACTTTGCGCCGCACACGGGGGCGTATACGTAACATTTTTTTCTGGCTCGACATCTATGCGTCTCCAGCATTCTCCACTGGCTGCTGAGTGGCCATTATAGGCTCTCTTGATAGGAATTAATGCATTCTATATTGAGGGACACAAGCGTCCAGACGTGTGTACATATATTTTTACCAGCAGGCTAGGAAAGCACCCGAAATGCATAAAAAACGGGTAATTGTGTTACTGCCTGGTTTTTCATTGTACTGTTTTCAACAGCTCCTGGGTGTTTTCCTTCACGTTCTGCAAGAGGAGGCTGTGCTTTTGAAGGCCTTTGAGAAACTGAAGCGTTTTATTCAGAGGGTGGCGTGTTAGAGCTGATTCGGATGACTTTGCGCCGCACACGGGGGCGTATACGTAACGTTTTCTTCTGGCTCGACATCGATGCATTTCCAGCGTTCTCCACCGGCTACTGAGGGACCATTATAGGTTCTCTTGATGGGGAATAACGCGATTTATATTGAGGGGCACAAGCGTACAGGTGTGTGTACATACATTTTTACCAGCAGGCGGGGAGAGCACACGAAATGCATAAGAAACGAGTAATTTTGTTACTGCTTGGTTTTTCACTGTTCTGTTTTCAACAGCTCCTGGGTGTTTTCTTTCATGATCTGCGAGAGGAAGCTGTGCTTTTGAAGGCCTTTGAGAAACTGAAGCGTTTTATTCTGAGGGTGGCGAGTTAGAGCTGATTTGGATGACTTTGCACCGCACACGGGGGCGTATACGTAACTTTTTTTTCTGGCTCGACATCGATGCATTTCCAGCGTTCTCCACTGGCTGCTGAGTGGCCATTATAGGCTCTCTTGATAGGAAATAATGCATTCTATATTGAGGGACACAAGCGTCCAGACGTGTGTACATACATTTTTACCAGCAGGCTAGGAAACACAGGAAATGCATAAAAAACGAGTAATTGTGTTACTGCTTGGTTTTTCACTGTACTGTTTTCAACAGCTCCTGGGTGTTTTCCTTCACGTTCTGTAAGAGGAGGCTGTGCTTTTAAAGGCTTTTGAGAAACTGAAGCGTTTTATTCAGAGGGTGGCGTGTTAGAGCTGATTCGGATGACTTTGCACCGCACACGGGGGCGTATGCCTAACTTTTTTTTCTGGCTCGACATCGATGCATTTCCAGCGTTCTCCACTGGCTGCTGAGTGGCCATTATAGGCTCTCTTGATGGGGAATAACGCGATTTATATTGAGAGCACAAGCGTCCGGGTGTGTGTACATATATTTTTACCAGCGGGCGGGGAGAGCACACGAAATGCATGAAAAACGAGTAATTTTGTTACTGCCTGGTTTTTCACTGTTCTGTTTTCAACAGCTCTTGGGTGTTTTCTTTCACATTCTGCAAGAGGAAGCTGTGCTTTTGAAGGCCTTTGAGAAACTGAAGCGTTTTATTCTGAGGGTGGCGTGTTAGAGCTGATTCGGATGACTTTGCGCCGCACACGGGGGCGTATACGTAACATTTTCTTGTGGCTCGACATCGATGCATTTCCAGCGTTCTCCACTGGCTACTGAGGGACCATTATAGGTTCTCTTGATGGGGAATAACGCGATTTATATTGAGGGACACAAGCGTACAGGTGTGTGTACATACATTTTTACCAGCAGGCGGGGAGAGCACACGAAATGCATAAAAAACGAGTCATTTTGTTACTGCTTGGTTTTTCACTGTTCTGTTTTCAACAGCTCCTGGGTGTTTTCTTTCACGATCTGCAAGAGGAAGCTGTGCTTTTGAAGGCCTTTGAAAAACTGAAGCGTTTTATTCTGAGGGTGGCGTGTTAGAGCTGATTTGGATGACTTTGCACCGCACACGGGGGCGAATTCGTAACATTTTTTCCTGCTCGACATCGATGCATTTCCAGCGTCCTCCACTGGCTGCTGAGGGACCATTATAGGTTCTCTTGATGGGGAATAACGCGATTTATATTGAGGGACACAAGCGTCCAAGTGTGTGTACATACATTTTTACCAGCAGGCGGGGAGAGCACACGAAATGCATAAAAAACGAGTGATTATGTTACTGCTTGGTTTTTCACTGTTCTGTTTTGCACAGCTCCTGGGTAATTTCTATCACGTTCTGCAAGAGGAAGCTGTGCTTTTGAAGGCCTTTGTGAAACTGAAGCGTTTTATTCTGAGGGTGGCGTGTTAGAGCTGGTTTGGATGACTTTGCGAAGCACACGGGGGCGAATTCGTAACATTTTTTCCGGCTCGACATCGATGCATTTCCAGCGTCCTCCACTGGCTGCTGAGGGACCATTATAGGTTCTCTTGATGGGGAATAACGCGATTTATATTGAGAGCACAAGCGTCCAGGTGTGTGTACATACATTTTTACCAGCAGGCGGGGAGAGCACACGAAATGCATAAAAAACGAGTCATTTTGTTACTGCTTGGTTTTTCACTGTTCTGTTTTCAACAGCTCCTGGGTGTTTTCTGTCACGTTCTGCAAGAGGAAGCTGTGCTTTTGAAGGCCGTTGAGAAACTTAAAGGTTTTATTCTGTGGGTGGCGTGTTAGAGCAGATTTGGATGACTTTGCGCCGCACACGGGGGCGTACACGTAACATTTTTTTCTGGCTCGACATCTATGCGTCTCCAGCATTCTCCACTGGCTGCTGAGTGGCCATTATAGGCTCTCTTGATAGGAAATATTGCGTTCAATATTGAGGGACACAAGCGTCCAGACGTGTGTACATACATTTTTACCAGCAGGCGAGGAAAGCACACGAAATGCATAAAAAACGAGTAATTTTGTTACTGCTTGGTTTTTCACTGTTCTGTTTTCAACAGCTCCTGGGTGTTTTCTATCACGTTCTGCAAGAGGAAGCTGTGCTTTTGAAGGCCTTTGAGAAACTGAAGCGTTTTATTCTAAGGATGGCGTGTTAGAGCAGATTTGGATGACTTTGCGCCGCGCACGGGGGCGTATACGTAACATTTTTTTCTGGCTCGACATCTATGCGTTTCCAGCGTTCTCCATTGGCTGCTGAGTGGCCATTATAGGCTCACTTGAGTGGAATAAATGCATTCTATATTGAGGGACATAAGCGTCCAGGTGTGTGTACATACGTTTTTACCAGCGGGCGGGAGAGCACACGAATTGCATAAAAAACGAGTAATTTTGTTACTGCTTGGTTTTTCACTGTTCTGTTTTCAACAGCTCCTGGGTGTTTCCTATCACGTTCTGCAAGAGGAAGCTGTGCTTTTGAAGGGCCTTGAGAAACTGAAGCGTTTTATTCTAAGGATGGCGTGTTAGAGCAGATTTGGATGACTTTGCGCCGCGCACGGGGGCGTATACCCAATATTTTTTTCTGGCTCGACATCGATACGTTTCCAGCATTCTCCACTGGCTGCTGAGTGGCCATTATAGGCTCGCTTGATAGGAAATAATGCATTCTATATTGAGGGACACAAGCGTCCAGACGTGTGTACATACATTTTTACCAGCAGGCGAGGAAAGCACACGAAATGCATAAAAAACGAGTAATTTTGTTACTGCTTGGTTTTTCACTGTACTGTTTTCAACAGCTCCTAGGTGTTTTCTTTCACGTTCTGCAAGAAGAAGCTGCGCTTTTGAAGGCCTTTGAGAAACTGAAACGTTTTATTCTGAGGGTGGCGTGTTAGAGCAGATTTGGATGACTTTGCGCCGCACACGGGGGCGTATACGTAACATTTTTTTCTGGCTCGACATCTATGCGTCCCCACCATACTCCACTGGCTACTGAGTGGCCATTATAGGCTCTCTTGATAGGAAATAATGCATTCTATATTGAGGGACACAAGCGTCCAGACGTGTGTACATACATTTTTACCAGCAGGCTAGGAAACACACGAAATGCATAAAAAACGAGTAATTGTGTTACTGCTTGGTTTTTCACTGTACTGTTTTCAACAGCTCCTGGGTGTTTTCCTTCACGTTCTGCAAGAAGAGGCTGTGCTTTTGAAGGCCTTTGAGAAACTGAAGCGTTTTATTCAGAGGGTGGCGTGTTAGAGCAGATTTGGATGACTTTGCGCCGCACACGGGGGCGTATACGTAACATTTTTTTCTGGCTCGGCATCTATGCGTCTTCAGCATTCTCCACTGGCTGCTGAGTGGCCATTTTAGGCTCTCTTGATAGGAAATAATGCATTCTATATTGAGGGACACAAGCGTCCAGACGTGTGTACATACGTTTTTACCAGCAGGCTAGGAAAGCACACGAAATGCATAAAAAAAGAGTAATTGTGTTACTGCTTGGTTTTTCACTGTACTGTTTTCAACAGCTCCTGTGTGTTTTCCTTCACGTTCTGCAAGAGGAAGCTGTGCTTTTGAAGGCCGTTGAGAAACTGAAAGGTTTTATTCTGAGGGTGGCGTGTTAGAGCAGATTTGGAGGACCTCGCGCCGCACACGGGGGCGTATACCCAACATTTTTTTCTGGCTCGACATCTATACGTTTCCAGCCTTCTCCACTGGCTGCTTAGTGGCCATTATAGGCTCTCTTGGTGGGGAATAACGCGATTTATATTGAGGGACACAGGCGTCCAGGTGTGTGTACATACATTTTTACCAGCAGGCGGGCAGAGCACCCGAAATGCATAAAAAACGAGTAATTTTGTTACTGCTTTGTTTTTCACTGCTCTGTTTTCAACAGCTCCTGGGTGTTTTCTATCACATTCTGCAGGAGGAAGCTGTGCTTTTGAAGGCCTATGAGAAACTGAAGCGTTTTATTCTGAGGGTGGCGTGTTAGAGCTGATTTGGATGAATTTGCACCGCGCACGGGGGCGTATACGTAACATTTTTTTCTGGCTCGACATCTATGCGTTTCCAGCGTTCTCCACTGGCTGCTGAGTGGCCATTATAGGCTGTCTTGATAGGAAATAATGCATTCTATATTGAGGGATACAAGCGTCCAGGTGTGTGTACACACATTTTTACCAGCAGGCGGGGAGAGCACACGAAATGCATAAAAAACGAGTAATTTTGTTACTGCTTGGTTTTTCACTGCTCTGTTTTCAATAGCTCTTGGGTGTTTTCTTTCACGTTCTGCAAGGGGAAGCTGTGCTTTTGAAGGCCTTTGAGAAACTGAAGCGTTTTATTCTGTGGGCGGCGTGTTAGAGCAGATTTGGATGACTTTGCGCCCCGCACGGGGGCGTATACGTAACATTTTTTTCTGGCTCGACATCTATGCGTTTCCAGCGTTCTCCACTTGCTACTGAGTGGCCATTATAGGCTCTCTTGATAGGAAACAATGCATTCTATAGTGAGGGACACCAGCGTCCAGACGTGTGTACATACATTTTTACCTCCAGGCGACGAGAGCACATGAAATGCATAAAAAACGAGTAATTGTGTTACTGCTTGGTTTTTCACTGCTCTGTTTTCAACAGCTCTTGGGTGTTTTCTTTCACGTTCTGCAAGGGGAAGCTGTGCTTTTGAAGGCCTTTGAGAAACTGCAGCGTTTTATTCAGAGGGTGGCGTGTTAGAGCTGATTTGGATGACTTTGCACCGCACACGGGGGCGTATACGTAACATTTTTTTCTGGCTCGACATCGATGCATTTCCAGCGTCCTCCACTAGCTGCTGAGAGACCATTATAGGTTCTCTTGATGGGGAATAACGCGATTTGTATTGAGGGATACAAGCGTCCAGGCGTGTGTACATAGGTTTTTACCTCCAGGCGACGAGAGCACATGAAACGCATAAAAAACGAGTAATTTTGTTGCTGCTTGGTTTTTCACTGGTCTGTTTCAACAGGTCTTGGGTGTTTTCCTTCACGTTCTGCGAGAGGAAGTTGTGCTTTTGAAGGCCTTTGAGAAACTGAAGCGTTTTATTCTGATGGTGGCGTGTTAGAGCGGATTTGGATGACTTTGCGCCGCGCACGGGGGCGTATACGTAACATTTTTTTCTGGCTCGACATCGATGCATTTCCAGGGTCCTCCACTGGCTGCTGAATGACCACTATAGGTTCTCTTGATGGGGAATAACGCGATTTATATTGAGGGACAAAAGCGTAAGGGTGTGTGTACATACATTTTTACCAGCAGGCGGGGAGAGCACATGAAACGCATAAAAAACGAGTAATTTTGTTACTGCTTGGTTTTTCACTGCTCTGTTTTCAACAGCTCCTGGGTGTTTTCTATCACGTTCTGCAAGAGGAAGCTGTGCTTTTGAAGGCCTTTGAGAAACTGAAGCGTTTTATTCTGAGGGCGGCGTGTTAGAGCTGATTTTGATGACTTTGCGCCGCACACGGGGGCGTATACGTAACATTTTTTTCTGGCTCGACATCGATGCATTTCCAGCGTTCTCCACTGGCTGCTGAGGGACCATTATAGGTTCTCTTGAAGGGGAATAACGCGATTTATATTGAGGGACACAAGCGTACAGGTGGTGTGCATACATTTTTACCAGCCGGCGGGGAGAGCACACGAAATGCATAAGAAACGAGTAATTTTGTTACTGCTTGGTTTTTCACTGTTCTGTTTTCAACGGCTCCTGGGTGTTTTCATTCACGTTCTGCAAGAGGAAGCTGTGCCTTTGAAGGCCTTTGAGAAACTGAAACGTTTTAATCTGAGGGTGGCGTGTTAGAGCAGATTTGGATGACCTTGCGCCGCACACGGCGGCGTATACCCACCATTTTTTTCTGGCTCGACATCTATGCGTTTCCAGCGTTCTCCACTGGCTGTTGAGGGACCATTATAGGTTCTCTTGATGGGGAATAGAGCGATTTATATTGAGGGACACAAGCGTACAGGTGTGTGTACATACATTTTTACCAGCAGGCGGGGAGAGCACATGAAACGCATAAAAAACGAGTAATTTTGTTACTGCTTGGTTTTTCACTGCTCTGTTTTCAACAGCTCCTGGGTGTTTTCTATCACGTTCTGCAAGAGGAAGCTGTGCTTTTGAAGGCCTTTGAAAAACTGAAGCGTTTTATTCTGTGGGCGGCGTGTTAGAGCAGATTTGGATGACTTTGCGCCCCGCACGGGGGCGTATACGTAACATTTTTTTCTGGCTCGACATCTATGCGTTTCCAGCGTTCTCCACTGGCTGCTGAGTGGCCATTATAGGCTCTCTTGATAGGAAATAATGCATTCTATATTGAGGGATACAAGCGTCCAGGTGTGTGTACACACATTTTTACCAGCAGGCGGGGAGAGCACACGAAATGCATAAAAAACGAGTAATTTTGTTACTTCTTGGTTTGTTCACTGCTTTGTTTTCAACAGCTCCTGGGTGTTTTCTATCACGTTCTGCAAGAGGAAGCTGTGCTTTTGAAGGCCTTTGAGAAACTGAAGCGTTTTATTCTGTGGGCGGCGTGTTAGAGCAGATTTGGATGACTTTGCGCCCCGCACGGGGGCGTATACGTAACATTTTTTTCTGGCTCGACATCTATGCCTTTCCAGCGTTCTCCACTTGCTACTGAGTGGCCATTATAGGCTCTCTTGATAGGAAACAATGCATTCTATAGTGAGGGACACCAGCGTCCAGACGTGTGTACATAAATTTTTACCTCCAGGCGACGAGAGCACATGAAATGCATAAAAAACGAGTAATTGTGTTACTGCTTGGTTTTTCACTGCTCTGTTTTCAACAGCTCTTGGGTGTTTTCCTTCACGTTCTGCAAAGAGAAGCTGTGCTTTTGAAGGCCTTTGAGAAACTGCAGCGTTTTATTCAGAGGGTGGCGTGTTAGAGCTGATTTGGATGACTTTGCACCGCACACGGGGGCGTATACGTAACTTTTTTTTCTGGCTCGACATCGATGCATTTCCAGCGTCCTCCACTAGCTGCTGAGAGACCATTATAGGTTCTCTTGATGGGGAATAACGCAATTTATATTGAGGGACACAAGCGTCCAGGTGTGTGTACATACATTTTTACCAGCAGGCGGGGAGAGCATACGAAATGCATAAAAAATGGGTAATTTTGTTACTGCCTGGTTTTTCACTGTTCTGTTTTCAACAGCTCCTGGGTGTTTTCTTTCACGTTCTGCAAGAGGAAACTGTGCCTTTGAAGGCCTTTGAGAAACTGAAGCATTCTGAGGGTGGCGTGTTACAGCTGATTTGGATGATTTTGCGCCGCACACGGAGGCGTATACGTAACGTTTTTTTCAGGCTCGACATCGATGCATTTCCAGCGTTCTCCACCTTCTGCTGAGGGACCATTATAGGTTCTCTTGATGGGGAATAACGCGATTTATATTGAGGGAAACAAGCGTCCACGTGTGTGTACACACATTTTTACCACCAGGCGGGGAGAGCACACGAAATTCATGAAAAACGTGTATTTTTGTTACTGCTTGGTTTTTCACTGTTCTGTTTTCAACAGCTCCTGGGTGTTTTCTTTCACGTTCTGCAAGAGGAAGCTGTGCTTTTGAAGGCCTTTGAGAAATTGAAGCGTTTTATTCTGAGGGTGGCGTGTTACAGCTGATTTGGATGACTTTGCGCCGCACACGGGGGCGTATACGTAACATTTTTTTCTGGCTCGACATCGATGCATTTCCAGCGTTCTCCACCTTCTGCTGAGGGACCATTATAGGTTCTCTTGATGGGGAATAACGCGATTTATATTGAGGGAAACAAGCGTCCACGTGTGTGTACACACATTTTTACCACCAGGCGGGGAGAGCACACGAAATTCATGAAAAACGTGTAATTTTGTTACTGCTTGGTTTTTCACTGTTCTGTTTTCAACAGCTCCTGGGTGTTTTCTTTCACGTTCTGCAAGAGGAAGCTGTGCTTTTGGAGGCCTTTGAGAAATTGAAGCGTTTTATTCTGAGGGTGGCGTGTTACAGCTGATTTGGATGACTTTGCGCCGCACACGGGGGCGTATACGTAACATTTTTTTCTGGCTCGACATTGATGCGTTTCCAGCGTTCCCCACTGGCTGCTGAGGGACCATTATAGGTTCTCTTGATGGGGAATAACGCAATTTATATTGAGGGAAACAAGCGTCCACGTGTGTGTACACACATTTTTACCACCAGGCGGGGAGAGCACACGAAATGCATGAAAAACGTGTAATTTTGTTACTGCTTGGTTTTTCACTGTTCTGTTTTCAACAGCTCCTGAGTGTTTTCTTTCACGTTCTGCAAGAGGAAGCTGTGCTTTTGAAGGCCTTTGAGAAATTGAAGCGTTTTATTCTGAGGGTGGTGTGTTACAGCTGATTTGGATGACTTTGCGCCGCACACGGGGGCGTATACGTAACATTTTTTTCTGGCTCGACATTGATGCGTTTCCAGCGTTCTCCAATGGCTGCTGAGTGGCCATTATAGGCTATCTTGATAGGAAATAATGCATTCTATATTGAGGGACGAAAGCGTCTAGACGTGTGTACATCCATTTTTACCAGCAGGCGAGGAGAGCACACGAAATGCTTAAAAAACAAGTAATTTTGTTACTGCTTGGGTTTTCACTATTCTGTTTTCAACAGCTCCTGGGTGTTTTTTTTTCACGTTCAGCAAGAGGAAGCTGTGCTTTTGAAGGCCTTTGAGAAACTGAAGCGGTTTTTTCTGAGGGTGGCGTGTTACAGCTGATTTTGATGACCTTGCGCCGCACACGGGGGTGTATACGTAACATTTTTTTCTGGCTCGACATCGATGCATTTCCAGCGTTCTCCACTGACCGCTGAGGGACCATTACAGGTTCTCTTGATGGGGAATAACGCGATTTATATTGAGGGACACAAGCGTCCAGGCGTGTGTACATGCATTTTTACCAGCAGGCGGGGAGAGCACACGAAATGCATAAAAAACGAGTAATTTTGTTACTGTTTGGTTTTTCACTGTTCTGTTTTCAACAGCTCCTGGGGGTTTTCTATCACGTTCTGCAAGAGGAAGCTGTGCTTTTGAAGGCCTTTGAGAAACTGATGCGGTTTATTCTGAGGGTGGCGTGTTTCAGCTGAATTGGATGACTTTGCGCCGCACACGGGGGCGTATACGTAACATTTTTTTCTGGCTCGACATCGATGCATTTCCAGCGTTCTCCACTGGCTGCTGAGGGACCATTACAGGTTCTCTTGATGGGGAATAACGCGATTTATATTGAGGGACACAAGCGTCCAGGTGTGTGTACATGCATTTTTACCAGCAGGCGGGGAGAGCACACGAAATGCATAAAAAACGAGTAATTTTGTTACTGTTTGGTTTTTCGCTGTTCTGTTTTCAACAGCTCCTGGGTGTTTTCTTTCACGTTCTGCACGAGGAGACTCTGCTCTTGAAGGCCCTGGAGAAGCTGAAGCACTTTATTCTGAGGTCGTTGTGTTAGAGCTGATTCGGATGACTTTGCGCCGCACACGGGGGCGTGTACGTAACATTTTTTTCAGGCTCAACATCGATGCGTTTCCAGCGTTCTCCACTGGCTGCTGAGTGGCCATTATAGGCTCTCTTGATGGAAAATAATGCATTCTATTTTGAGGGACACAAGCGTCCAGGCGTGTGTACATACATTATTACCAGCAGGCGAGGAGAGCATACGAAATGCATAAAAAACGAGTAATTCTGTTACTGCTTGGTTTTCAACTGTTCTGTTTTCAACAGCTCCTGGGTGTTTTCTTTCACGTTCTGCAAGAGGAGACTTTGCTTTTGAAGGCCCTGGAGACGCTGAAGCGTTTTATTCTGAGGGTGTTGTGTTAGAGCTGATTTGGATGACTTTGCGCCGCACACGGGGGCGTATACGTAACATTTTTTTCTGGCTCGACATCGATGCATTTCCAGCGTTCTCCGCTGGCTGCTGAGGGACCATTATAGGTTCTCTTGATGGGGAGTATCGCGATCTATATTGAGGGACACAAGCGTCCAGGTGTGTGTACATACATTCTTACCAGCAGGCGGGGAGAGTAGACGAAATGCATAAAAAACGGGTAATTTTGTTACTGCTTGGTTTTTCACGGTTCTGTTTTCAACAGCTCCTGGGTGTTTTCTTTCACGTTCTGCAAGAGGAAACTGTGCCTTTGAAGGCCTTTGAGAAACTGAAGCATTTTATTCTGAGGGTGGCGTGTTACAGCTGATTTGGATGATTTTGCGCCGCACACGGAGGCGTATACGTAACGTTTTTTTCAGGCTCGACATCGATGCATATCCAGCGTTCTCCACTATCTGCTGAGGGACCATTGTATGTTCTTTTGATGGGGATATCGCGATTTATATTGAGGGACACAAGCGTCCACGTGTGTGTACATACATTTTTACCAGCAGGCGGGGAGAGCACACGAAATGCATAAAAAACGAGTAATTTTGTTACTGCTTGGTTTTTCACTGTTCTGTTTTCAACAGCTCCTGGGGGTTTTCTATCACGTTCTGCAAGAGGAAGCTGTGCTTTTGAAGGCCTTTGAGAAACTGATGCGGTTTATTCTGAGGGTGGCGTGTTACAGCTGAATTGGATGACTTTGCGCCGCACACGGGGGCGTATACGTAACATTTTTTTCTGGCTCGACATCGATGCATTTCCAGGGTTCTCCACTTTCTGCTGAGGGACCATTATAGGTTCTTTTGATGGGGAAAATCGCGGTTTATATTGAGGGACACAAGCGTCCACGTGTGTGTACATACGTTTTTACCAGCAGGCGGGGAGAGCGCACGAAATGTATAAAAAACGAGTAATTTTGTTCCTGCTCGGTTTTTCACTGTTCTGTTTTTAACAGCTCCTGGGTGTTTTCTTTCACGTTCTGCAAGAGGAGACTTTGCTTTTGAAGGCCCTGTAGAAGCCGAAGCGTTTTATTCTGAGGGTGTCGTGTTAGAGCTGATTCGGATGACTTTGCGCCGCACACAGGGGCGTATACGTAACATTTTTTTCTGGCTCGACATCGATGCGTTTCCAGCGTGCTCCACTGGCTGCTGAGTGGCCATTTTAGGTTCTCTTGATGGGGAATAACGCGATTTATATTGAGGGACACAAGCGTCCAGGGGTTTGTACACACATTTTTACCAGCAGGCGGGGAGAGCGCACGAAATGCATGAAAAACGAGTAATTTCGTTAGTGCTTGGTTTTCCAATGTTCTGTTTTCAACAGCTCCTGGGTGTTTTCTTTCACGTTCTGCAAGAGGAAGCTGTGCTTTTGAAGGCCTTTGAGAAACTGATGCGTTTTATTCTGAGGGTGGCGTGTTACAGCTGATTTGGATGACTTTGCGCCGCACACGGGGGCGTATACGTAACATTTTTTTCTGGCTCGACATTGATGCGTTTCCAACGTTCTCCACTGGCTGCTGAGGGACCATTATAGGTTCTCTTGATGGGGAATAACGCGATTTATATTGAGGGACACAAGCGTCCAGACGTGTGTACATACATTTTTACCAGCAGGCGAGGAGAGCACACGAAATGCATAAAAAACGAGTAATTTCGTTACTGTTTGGCTTTTCAATGTTCTGTTTTCAACAGCTCCTGGGTGTTTTCTTTCACGTTCTGCAGGAGGAGACTTTGCTTTTGAAGGCTTTTCACGTTCTGCAAGAGGAAGCTGTGCTTTTGAAGGCCTTTGAGAAACTCAAGCGTTTTATTCTGAGGGTGGCGTGTTAGAGCTGATTTGGATGACATTGCGCCGCACACTGGGGCGTATACTTAACATTTTTTACTGGCTCGACATTGATGCGTTTCCAGCGTTCTCCACTGGCTGCTGAGGGACCATTATAGGTTCTCTTGATGGGGAATAACGCGATTTATATTGAGGGACACAAGCGTCCAGACGTGTGTACATACATTTTTACCAGCAGGCGAGGAGAGCACACGAAATGCATAAAAAACGAGTAATTTCGTTAGTGCTTGGTTTTTCACTGTTCTGTTTTCAACAGCTCCTGGGTGTTTTCTTTCACGTTCTGCAAGAGGAAACTGTGCCTTTGAAGGCCTTTGAGAAACTGAAGCATTTTATTCTGAGGGTGGCGTGTTACAGCTGATTTGGATGATTTTGCGCCGCACACGGAGGCGTATACGTAACGTTTTTTTCAGGCTCGACATCGATGCATTTCCAGCGTTCTCCACTATCTGCTGAGGGACCATTATATGTTCTTTTGATGGGGATATCGCGATTTATATTGAGGGACACAAGCGTCCACTTGTGTGTACATACATTTTTACCAGCAGGCGGGGAGAGCACACGAAATGCATAAAAAACTAGTAATTTTGTTACTGCTTGGTTTTTCACTATTCTGTTTTCAACAGCTCCTGGGTGTTTTTTTTCACGTTCAGCAAGAGGAAGCTGTGCTTTTGAAGGCCTTTGAGAAACTGAAGCGGTTTTTTCTGAGGGTGGCGTGTTACAGCTGATTTTGATGACCTTGCGCCGTACACGGGGGTGTATACGTAACATTTTTTTCTGGCTCGACATCGATGTACTTCCAGCGTTCTCCACTGGCCGCTGAGGGACCATTACAGGTTCTCTTGATGGGGAATAGCGCGATTTATATTGAGGGACACAAGCGTCCAGGCGTGTGTACATGCATTTTTACCAGCAGGCGGGGAGAGCACACGAAATGCATAAAAAACGAGTAATTTTGTTACTGCTCGGTTTTTCACTGTTCTGTTTTCAACAGCTCCTGGGGGTTTTCTATCACGTTCTGCAAAGAGGAAGCTGTGCTTTTGAAGGCCATTGAGAAACTGTTGCGGTTTATTCTGAGGGTGGCGTGTTACAGCTGATTTGGATGACTTTGCGCCGCACACGGGGGCGTACACGTAACATTTTTTTCTGGCTCGACATCGATGCATTTCCAGCGTTCTCCACTTTCTGCTGAGGGACCATTATAGGTTCTTTTGATGGGGAATATCGCGGTTTATATTGAGGGACACAAGCGTCCACGTGTGTGTACATACGTTTTAACCAGCAGGCGGGGAGAGCGCACGAAATGCATAAAAAACGAGTAATTTTGTTACTGCTCGGTTTTTCACTGTTCTGTTTTCAACAGCTCCTGGGTGTTTTCTTTCACGTTCTGCAAGAGGAAGCTGTGCTCTTGAAGGCCTTTGAGAAACTGAAGCGTTTTATTCTGAGGGTGGCGTGTTACAGCTGATTTGGATGACTTCCCGCCGCACACGGGGGAGTATGCGTAACATTTTTTTCTGGCTCGACATCGATGCGTTTCCAGCGTTCTCCACCGGCTGCTGAGTGGCCATTATAGGTTCTCTTGATGGGGAATAACGCGATTTATATTGAGGGAAACAAGCGTCCACGTGCGTACACACATTTTTACCACCAGGCGGGGAGAGCACACGAAATGCATAAAAAACGAGTAACTTTGTTACAGCTTGGTTTTTCACTGTTCTGTTTTCAACAGCTCCTGGGTGTTTTCTTTCACGTTCTGCAAGAGGAGACTTTGCTTTTGAAGGCCCTGGAGAAGCTGAAGCGTTTTATTCTGAGGGTGTCGTGTTAGAGCTGATTCGGATGACTTTGCGCCGCACACGGGGGCGTATACGCAACATTTTTTTCTGGCTCGACATCGATGCGTTTCCAGCGTTCTCCACTGGCTGCTGAGTGGCCATTATAAGTTCTCTTGATGGGGAATAACGCGATTTATATTGAGGGACACAAGCGTCCAGGGGTTTGTACACACATTTTTACCAGCAGGCGGGGAGAGCGCACGAAATGCATAAAAAACGAGTAATTTTGTTTCTGCTTGGTTTTCCAATGTTCTGTTTTCAACAGCTCCTGGGTGTTTTCTTTCACGTTCTGCAAGAGGAAGCTGTGCTTTTGAAGGCCTTTGAGAAACTGATGCGTTTTATTCTGAGGGTGGCGTGTTACAGCTGATTTGGATGACTTTGCGCCGCACACGGGGGCGTATACGTAACATTTTTTTCTGGCTCGACATTGATGCGTTTCCAGCGTTCTCCACTGGCTGCTGAGGGACCATTATAGGTTCTCTTGATGGGGAATAACGCGATTTATATTGAGGGACACAAGCGTCCAGACGTGTGTACATACATTTCTACCAGCATGCGAGGAGAGCACACGAAATGCATAAAAAACGAGTAATTTCGTTACTGCTTGGTTTTACACTGTTCTGTTTTCAACAGCTCCTGGGCGTTTTCTTTCACGTTCTGCAAGAAGAAGCTGTGCTTTTGAAGGCCTTTGAAAAACGGAAGTGTTTTATTCTGAGGGTGGCGTGTTACAGCTGATTTGGAGGACTTTGCGCCGCACACGGGGGCGTAGACGTAACATTTTTTTCTGGCTCGACATTGATGTGGTTCCAGCGTTCTCCACTGGCTGCTGAGTGGCCCTTATAGGTTCTCTTGATGGGGAATAACGCGATTTATATTGAGGGACACAAGCGTCCAGGGGTTTGTACACACATTTTTACCAGCAGGCGGGGAGAGCGCACGAAATGCACAAAAAACGAGTCATTTTATTAATGCTTGGTTTTTCACTGTTCTGTTTTCAACAACTCCTGGGTGCTTTCTTTCACGTTCTGCAAGAGGAAACTGTGCCTTTGAAGGCCTTTGAGAAACTGATGCATTTAATTCTGAGGGTATCGTGTTACAGCTGATTTTGATGACTTTGTGCCGCACACGGGGGCGTAGACGTAACATTTTTTTCTGGCTCGACATTGATGCGTTTCCAGCGTTCTCCACTGGCTGCTGAGGGACCATTATAGGCTCTCTTGATGGGGATTAACGCGATTTATATTGAGAGAAACAAGCGTCCACGTGTGTGTACACACATTTTTACCACCAGGCGGGGAGAGCACACGAAATGCATAAAAAACGTGTAATTTTGTTACTGCTTGGTTTTTCACTGTTCTGTTTTCAACAGCTCCTGGGTGTTTTCTTTCACGTTCTGCAAGAGGAGACTTTGCTTTTGAAGGCCCTGGAGACGCTGAAGCGTTTTATTCTGAGGGTGTTGTGTTAGAGCTGATTTGGATGACTTTGCGCCGCACACGGGGGCGTATGCGTAACATTTTTTTCTGGCTCGACATCGATGCGTTTCCAGCGTTCTCCACTGGCTGCTGAGTGGCCATTATAGGTTCTCTTGATGGAAAATAATGCATTCTATATTGAGGGACACAAGCGTCCAGGCGTGTGTACATACATTTTTACCAGCAGGCGGGGAGAGCACACGAAATGCATAAAAAACAAGTAATTTCGTTACTGCTTGGTTTTTCACTGTTCTGTTTTCAACAGCTCCTGGGCGTTTTCTTTCACGTTCTGCAAGAGGAAACTGTGCCTTTGAAGGCCTTTGAGAAACTGAAGCATTTAATTCTGAGGGTATCGTGTTACAGCTGATTTTGATGACTTTGTGCCGCACACGGGGGCGTATACGTAACATTTTTTTCTGGCTCGACATTGATGCGTTTCCAGCGTTCTCCACTGGCTGCTGAGGGACCATTATAGGTTCTCTTGACGGGGAATAACGCGATTTATATTGAGGGACACAAGCGTCCAGACGTGTGTACATACATTTTTACCAGCAGGCGAGGAGAGCACACGAAATGCATAAAAAACGAGTAATTTCGTTACTGCTTGGTTTTTCAGTGTTCTGTTTTCAACAGCTCCTGGGCGTTTTCTTTCACGTTCTGCAAGAGGAAGCTGTGCTTTTGAAGGCCTTTGAGAAACTGAAGCGTTTTATTCTGAGGGTGGCGTGTTACAGCTGATTTGGATGACTTTGCGCCACACACGGGGGCGTATACGTAACATTTTTTTCTGGCTCGACATTGATGCGTTTCCAGCGTTCTCCACTGGCTGCTGAGGGACCATTAATGGTTCTCTTGATGGGGAATAACGCGATTTATATTGAGGGACACAACGTCCAGACGTGTGTACATACATTTTTACCAGCAGGCGGGGAGAGCACACGAAATGCATAAAAAACTAGTAATTTCGTTACTGCTTGGTTTTTCACTGTTCTGTTTTCAACAGCTCCTGGGCGTTTTCTTTCACGTTCTGCAAGAGGAAGCTGTGCTTTTGAAGGCCTTTGAGAAACTGAAGCGTTTTATTCTGAGGGTGGCGTGTTACAGCTGATTTGGATGACTTTGCGCCGCACACGGGGGCGTAGACGTAACATTTTTTTCTGGCTCGACATTGATGTGTTTCCAGCGTTCTCCACTGGCTGCTGAGTGGCCATTATAGGTTCTCTTGATGGGGAATAACGCGATTTATATTGAGGGACACAAGCGTCCAGGGGTTTGTACATACATTTTTACCAGCAGGCGAGGAGAGCACACGAAATGCATAAAAAACGAGTAATTTCGTTACTGCTTGGTTTTTCAGTGTTCTGTTTTCAACAGCTGCTGGGTGCTTTCTTTCACGTTCTGCAAGAGGAAACTGTGCCTTTGAAGGCCTTTGAGAAACTGAAGCATTTAATTCTGAGGGTATCGTGTTACAGCTGATTTTGATGACTTTGTGCCGCACACGTGGGCGCAGACGTAACATTTTTTTCTGGCTCGACATTGATGCGTTTCCAGCGTTCTCCACTGGCTGCTGAGTGGCCATTATAGGCTCTCTTGATAGGAAATAATGCATTCTATATTGAGGGACACAAGCGTCCAGACGTGTGTACATACATTTTTACCAGCAGGCTAGGAAAGCACACGAAATGCATAAAAAAAAACCGGCCAAGTGCGAGTCGGACTCGCGCACGAAGGGTTCCGTACTATTATGTATAAAAACGGCAAAAAAAGCATGCCTGTTGTATGGGAGCCCCACTTATACATATATTTATTATATTCTGTCTAAGTATTTGTTGTTAAAGCAGCAATAGAATGTTGTAATTTTTAGAAAATACTAATTTTTTGAGTGATTGCCAATTTGGGTTTAGACGTGGCAAATCGACTGAAACTGCTTTATTGAAATTAACTGGTGAAATATATAATAGTTTAAACACTTCCCAAATACCATCAACATTATTTGTTGATATCAGTAAGGTCTTTGATATGGTTAATCATACTTTGCTACTCGATAAACTTTACAAAGCGGGTTTCAGAGGCTCCATTTATAAATGGTTTTCTTCTTATTTATCCAACCGTTATCAAGTTGTGAAAATTAGGAATGTTTACAGTTCTACAGACTTCTTAAATATGGGTGTTCCCCAAGGAGCAGTATTGGGCCCAATCCTTTTTCTAATTTATGTTAATACGTTTTTCTTACAACCTTTTAAAGGCAAAATAACTGCCTTTGCTGATAAAAAAATCTCTTTTCCACTCAAACACTAACTTAATTGATAGTTTTGCAGATGTTAACTGTGACCTAGATATGTTAAGGAGATGGTTTTATTATCATAAACTAATAATTAGCAACAAAACGAAGTACATGATATTTAATATCAATGGTAGAGTTTTCAGAGACCTCCCCTTATATTATCATGCACCATTGTGTAATCGATTTGTTCTTGAAGATATAGTATTCAACAATCAAGAATGTTTGAAAATTGCTTCTTGATTGAACCCGTGGACAGTTTTAAATATTTAGGTGTTATATTGGACCAACAACTTTGTTGGAAAGACCATTCAATATATTTGAAACATTATCTAAATGGGGTTATAAGATAATTATTCCATCTCAGTATGCACTGCAATCTCTACCCGTTTTAAAATACTAAATGTATACTCGCACCGATATGGAACTAGCAAAAACATGTCCATGTCCGGAACTAAATGTATTATCGCACCGATATGGAACTAGCAAACCATGTCCATGTCCGGACCTGAATGCATACATACACATGTATGACATTCGTTCACGAAATGCGGTGCGTGCATTATATTCTTTCATTTCTTTTCTTAATTTCAGTTCAAGTGTGCTGTACAGTGTACACCAACTGTTCGACCTTTATCGCCACATCTCCATACTTTTGGGTTTCTTGAAAACTACGGGGTATAACTCATACCGTATGAGAAGCATGTTCATTGCATTTATGTTTTTTTTTTTTTTTCGTTTTGTACATACATATGTGATTGATGAATAAGAGTTGAATGGAACTATGGAACTCTTTTCGTTCAATTTGCGGAGCGAGAGGACATGTGTCCGAGAGATGACATAGTTCCGTGAACTATACATGTCCGGAACTACCCAACTCTACTTCGTAATGTACATATGTATGTATGTGGGATGCTGGTACTCCTGGGTCTGTGCAGACAACGGGACACCCACGACAAGTGGATTGATGGGAGTGGAGAGAGTTGGTGCAGTCGAAAAGTAGACGCACGATACGACGGCTCATTTAATTCTTCATTTTTCTTTTTTTTCTTACATCGTGAACTGTGTTTTTTTTTTTTATTAATAAAATTTGGATATTTTGGAAAGGCGTTTTCTTTTAATTTCATAGTGTTCCTACATGGGGGCTCAACCGGGATGCTATCGTAATTGATTTAAAACCGAACAGTGGACAATTATAAAGTGGGCAGGGAGAAAGTGGAAGGTGGTAGAAAATAGTGGACATATAACTTAGATATTCGGTTGTGCGGGTGTCAGCTACGTGGTTTTTGGTTGCGGTTAGTGCAAAGAAAAGAAAAATGGGAAGTCGTGCGAAGAGAAATAGTTTTGGGCAATCTGGTCATAAATATAATTCAAACGCGTCGGGCATAAATCAAATAGATGACAATTTAAGTGCGACACTGCTTGAGTCTACAGTTAGGCCGTTCAGTGGGGATAACCGATTGCAAATTAAAAAATGGATTAGTGATTTCGAGGAACAAGCGGAGATCTTAGGCTGGGATGAGGTGAAGAAATATTTGTGGTGCAAAAAAATGTTATGTGGATCCGCCAAACTGTATGTTAATTACGAGCTTAAACCAAATTCGTACGTCCAGCTAAAAAACGGTCTGATTTCGGAGTTCGCTGAAGCCGTTAGCTCAGCAGACATTCACAAAGAATTGCGGGCGCGTAAAAAATTACCGTACGAAAGTTGCCGCGAATATTTGTACGGTTTACTCGAGATCGCTAGCCAAGGAGATGTCGAAGATTCCGCTATCATTGATTACACAATCGATGGTATTAACGATAACGAATCGAATAAACTAATTTTATACGAAGCCAGAAATTTAAAAGATCTTAAAGAAAAACTAAGAATTTACGAAAAAATGAAAGACAGACAAAAGGAGAAAAGTGGGCAAAGTACGCGAAATAAATGCGAACGTATCGAAAGTAAAGAAAGTGTTGTGAAGAGTAGGAATATTCGAAGTTGTTTTAATTGTGGAAGTAAAGAACATGAGTTCCATTGTTGCCCGGACAAAGCGCGTGGTCCCAAATGTTTTAGATGTCACACTTTCGGTCATCGAAGTTTCGAGTGCGGTATGAACAATAAAGGCAATCGTAATTCGGAGTCAAATGTACTTTTGGTCAGCAACAATAAGATGTGTAAGCCGGTCGAACTGTGCGGTACGTGGGTCGAAGCGTTAATTGATACGGGTAGTGACCTCACACTTGTTAAAGAAGATCTTGCGGCAACGGTAAATGGACAAAATATCAGTCCTCATCAAATTGCTATATCTGGCCTGGGAAGCAAATTAAATACCAAGGGTTTGTTATGTACAAAGGTGGTGATCGACCAGGTAACCTTTCCGAATGTAAATTGCTTTATAATTGATAATAGTTCAATGAAATACCAGATGATTATCGGTAGGGATATTTTGGACACTGTAGATCTCTTTATAGACAAGGATGGTGTTCATTTAACGGAAAGGAACAACGGAGAAGTAGGCTGCTTTTTGTCCAAGATCGAAATCGATTCAGATGTTTGTCCAGACGTCAGTCACATTGTAAATCCGAGCGTGAGATCAAGAGTGACGGAGTTCATCGAAGGTTATTGTCCAAAACGGGTCATGCGGAGTCCCGTAACAATGAAGATTATCCTATCGGACGAGGTACCAGAGGGAGGGAGTTTGTGGACAAGCAAGTGGCGGAATGGCTGAGTGTTGGAATTATCAGACCAAGTGTTTCGGACTATGCGAGTCCAGTAGTGATAGCAAAGAAAAAAGATTCTTCGTTTAGACTCTGCGTGGACTATAGGGGGATAAACAAAAAAATTGTTCGCGATCGATACCCCTTACCTCTTATTGAAGACCAGCTGGACCAATTAGCCGACGCTATATTATTCACCACATTGGACTTAGCTAATGGATTTTTTCACGTAGACGTAGAGGAGGATTCCCGTAAGTACACTGCCTTCGTGGCGCCGAGTGGTCACTATGAATTTACGAAGGTGCCCTTTGGTTTATGCAACTCACCGGCAGTTTTCCAAAAGTTCATAAACTACGTGTTTCGAGAGTTGAAGGTATTGTTAAAGTTTATATTGATGACCTTGTCATTCCAGCAAAAAATGAGGATGAAGCGATTTCAAGGCTTCAGCGAGTATTGGAGGTTGCATCTGTAAATGGATTGATCATAAAATGGAAAAAGTGCCAAATTTTGAGGACCAAGATTGAATATTTGGGACATGTAGTTGAAAACGGCAAGGTAAGCCCTTCTCCATCAAAGACTAGAGCAGTTGCGAATTTTCCACAACCCACTAACGTCAAACAACTACAAAGCTTTTTAGGGCTTGTAGGCTTTTTTCGAAAATTTATAGATTCTTTTGCACTTATTGCACGTCCGTTAAGCGACTTGACGAAAACTGGTGCCAAATTTGAATTTGGACAGGCTGAACTAGATGCGTTTAATACATTAAAGAAGAAACTCTGTTCAGGTCCTGTACTGGCGATTTTCAGACACGGAGCCACTACGGAATTGCACACGGATGCCTCAAGATTGGGATACGGAGCCGTGCTCCTTCAAGTTTCTCCTGAGGACAACGTACTGCACCCAGTTTTCTATATGAGCCGAAAAACGTCGCCTGCTGAACAAAAGTATTCGAGTTATGAGTTGGAGGCTCTGGCTGTCGTGGAAGCCGTCAACAAGTTTCGAGTCTACCTTTTGGGACAACCATTTAAACTTGTAACAGATTGCAAGGCCTTCGAATTAACTTTAAAGAAAAAGAATCTGCAACCGAGAGTGGCACGTTGGGCAATGTTACTAGAAGAATATCAGTACACAGTTGAACATAGAAGTGGGTTCAAGTTACGACATGTAGATGCTCTAAGTCGATATCCTGTCTCTTTAGTAGTTCAGTTGGATGACGACAGTTCGTTCTTAGAAAAACTTAAGAGCGCACAAAGGAGCGATTCAAATATAAATACTCTAATCGAAAGCATAAGCGAGGAGCCTAGAAACGGTTACGTAGTAGAGAGTGGCATGCTGTACCGAGTTGAGAACGGCGAGAAACTACTTGTGGTACCAGAGGACATGCAAGCAGAAGTCATTAGGAGGGCACATGAAAGAGGTCATTTTGCAGTAAGGAAGGTAAAGGAGTTACTGTCGAAGGAGGTGTACTTTAGAAATATGACGTCGAAAATTGAGAAATTTGTGGAGTGCTGCGTTCCGTGTATCCTGGCGGAGAGGAAAAGAGGGAAGAAAGAGGGATTTTTGCATCCGATACCGAAGGGAGAGGCGCCTTTAGACACTTTCCACATGGATCACTTGGGACCAATGACAACAACCGGTAAGGGTTACCGGTATCTCCTTTCGATTGTAGATGGTTTCACGAAGTTTGTGTGGCTGTTCCCTGTGAAAACGCTGTCCGCAGAAGAAACGATCAAAAAGCTGCAAGTAGTATGGGAAACATTCGGAAATCCAAGACGTTTAATTGTGGACAAGGGGGGAGCGTTTGTGGCCAAAGAGTTCATCAGGTATTGCGAACAGGAAAATATCGAGCTATTGCATATCACGGTGGGGGTTCCTAGAGGAAATGGGCAGATAGAGCGTATTCATCGGATTGTTATTCCAGCCTTAACAAAATTATCACTTAAAAACCCGGATGAGTGGTACAAGGTAGTTAAGCACCTCCAAAATTTTCTGAATTCCTCTTATCAACGCTCGATCGACACATCACCGATGAAGCTGTTGATAGGTTCCAATATGAATCTTCGCGAAGATGCAAATTTCCGAGAGATAATTGAACAGGAGCTACGAATTATATACCAGGAAGAAAGAGAGATGTTGCGGCAGAATGCAAAAAAAAACATATTAAAAGTACAAGCGGAGAATAAGAGGTTATTTGACAAAAAACGGAAAGTTGCTCCGGGTTACAAGGTTGGAGACTTGGTGGCCGTCGAAAGGACTCAATTTGGGGTTGGCCTTAAAATTCGTCCAAAGTTCTTAGGCCCTTACAAAATTGTGAGTATAATTAATCCTGATCGCTTCCAGGTAGAAAAAATCGGCGAGCATGAGGGTCCGAGGCAAACATCGACTAGTGTCGATAAAATCAAGGCATGGTCCGGCTATCAGCACGAAGATGATTTAGAAGAAGAGGCGAGCAACAGTCAAGACGGCCGAGTGTGGGATGCTGGTACTCCTGGGTCTGTGCAGACAACGGGACACCCACGACAAGTGGATTGATGGGAGTGGAGAGAGTTGGTGCAGTCGAAAAGTAGACGCACGATACGACGGCTCATTTAATTCTTCATTTTTCTTTTTTTTCTTACATCGTGAACTGTGTTTTTTTTTTTTATTAATAAAATTTGGATATTTTGGAAAGGCGTTTTCTTTTAATTTCATAGTGTTCCTACATGTATGTATGTATGTATACTTATACATAGCGTAGAGATGTGTGAGCGTATGCACGTATGTGATGCGTATGTACGTATGTACGTATCGGTTCGTATGTGTGCAAGATCGCTTGCTCCTCTTGCTCACTTGCTTCTCTCCACCTGCCGCGACGTCGTGCGAAAGGGATGCTAGAATTTGCTACGAGACTCGCGAAATATCCCACGCGAAAGAAAAAAAAACACCGTAATCGTTTCCAATTCAATATGTCACAAATTTAATTTCCTTAACCTAACTTAATCTAGGTTTACAATTAATCCTTAAAACTACCCTACACCGTATGTCAATAAAAAAAGTCGAAACAAATAAAAAAAATATATGTAAAATAAAAAAAAAAATAGGAATTCACTGTCCAAAAAAGTAAACAAACCGCAGCTTGAGTATTCGAACAGTCGTACCGAAACTCCTCTGACCAACGACTTAGCCCGCATCACCAATCGCGACACACAAATTTGTGATTTCAATACCTTATACAATGAACGTGATATCCGCGATCAACGGCAATAGGACACTCGGTACGGCCGCGTACCGGGAACTGCTTAAAACCGTACCGGAGTTCTTCCCCGAAGATCACTCTCCGAGTACTTCGCCGAAGATTTCTCCCCGAGTTCTTCGCCCACTCTCCCTCATGTGCTACTAGGAATAAAAAAAAAACAAAAATGCTGACGTTCTACGGGTTGAACTCCACTCGTTCGCGTGTCAAGCGCTGATCGCACCCTCGGGCTATCCGCTTTCTCTAAGTTCGATTTCCCAAAATGGATGACTACGAGCCGCTCACAAATGGGAACTGACCGAAAGATGACAACGAAAACCTTTCGAAACAATTTACTATTGGTTGTTTGTAATTATGTATATGTATAATTAATTTTGTTCTGTTTTTAGTATTTGTCGTGGTAGCGGCAACAGAAATACATCATCTGTGAAAATTTCAACTGTCTAACTATCACGGTTCATGAGATACAGCCTGGTGACAGACGGACGGACGGACGGACAGCGAAGTCTTAGTAATAGGGTTCCGTCTTACCTTTGGGTACGGAACCCTAAAAACGAGTAATTTTGTTACTGCTTGGTTTTTCACTGTTCTGTTTTCAACAGCTCCTGGGTGTTTTCTTTCACGTTCTGCAAGAGGAAGCTGTGCTTTTGAAGGCCTTTGAGAAACTGAAGCATTTTATTCTGAATGTGGCGTGTTAGAGCTGATTTGGATGACTTTGCGCCGCACACGGGGGCTGGCTCGACATCGACGCATTTCCTGCGTTCTCCAGTGGTTGCTGAGTGACCATTAAAGATTCTCTTGATGGGGAATAACGCGATTTATATTGAGGGACACAAGCGTCCAGGTGTGTGTACACACATTTTTACCAGCAGGCGGGGAGAGCACACAAAATGCATAAAAAACGGGTAATTTTGTTACTGCTTGGTTTTTCACTGTTCTGTTTTCAACAGCTCCTGGGTGTTTTCTTTCACGTTCTGCATGAGGAAGCTGTGCTTTTGAAGGCCTTTGAGAAACTGAAGCGTTTTATTCTGAGTGTGACGTATTAGAGCTGATTTGGATGACTTTGCGCCGCACCCGGGGGCGTATACCTAACATTTTTTTCTGGCTCGACATCGATGCATTTCCAGCGTTCTCCACTGGCTGCTGAGTGACCATTGTAGGTTGTCTTGATGGGGAATAACGCAATTTATATTGAGGGACGCAAGCGTAGAGGTGTGTGTACATACATTTTTACCAGCAGGCGGGGGGAGCACACAAAATGCATAAAAAACGAGTAATTTGGTTACTGCTTGGTTTTTCACTGTTCTGTTTTCAACAGCTCCTGGGTGTTTTCTTTCACGTTCTGCAAGAGGAAGCTGTGCTTTTGATGGCTTTTGAAAAACTGAAGCGTCTTATTCTGAGGGTGGCGTGTTAGAGCTGATTTTGATGACATTGCGCCGCACACGGGGCGTATACGTAACATTTTTTTTTTTGGCTCGACATCTATGCGTTCCCAGCGTTCTCCACTAGCTGCCGAGTGGCCACTATAGGTTCTCTTGATGGGAAATAACGCATTTTATATTGAGGGACGCAAGCGTAGAGGTGTGTGTACATACATTTTTACCAGCAGGCGGGGAGAGCACACAAAATGCATAAAAAACGAGTAATTTTGTTACTGCTTGGTTTTTCACTGTTCTGTTTTCAACAGCTCCTGGGTGTTTTCTTTCACTTCTTCCGCTGCTGAGGGACCATTATAGGTTCTCTTGATGGGGAATAACGCGATTTATATTGAGGGACACAAGCGTCCAAGTGTGTGCACATACATTTTTACCAGCAGGCGGGGAGAGCACACGAAATGCATAAAAAACGAGTAATTTTGTTACTGCATGGTTTTTCACTGTTCTGTTTACAACAGCTCCTGGTTGTTTTCTATCACGTTCGGCATGAGGAAGCTGTGCTTTTGAAGGCCTTTGAGAAACTGAAGCGTTTTATTCTGAGGGGGGCGTGTTAAGGCTGGTTTGGATGACTTAGCGCCGCACACGGGGGCGTATACGTAACACTTTTTTCTGGATCGACATCGACGCGTTTCCAGCGTTCTCCACTGGCTGCCGAGTGACCATTATAGGTTCTCTTGATGGGGAATAACGCGATTTATGTTGAGGGACACAAGCGTCAAGGTGTGTGCACACACATTTTTACCAGCAGGCGGGGAGAGCACACGAAATGCATAAAAAACGAGTGATTTTTTTACTGAATGGTTTTTCACTGTTCTGTTTTCCACAGCTCCTAGGTGTTTTCTTTCACGTTCTGCAAGAGGAAACCGTGCCTTTGAAGGCCTTTGAGAAACCGAAGCATTTTATTCCGTGAGTGGCGTGTTAGAGCTGATTTGGATGACTTTGCGCCGCACACGGGGGCGCACAAGCATCCAGATGTCGAGCCAGAAAAAAATGTTACGTATACGCCTCCGAGTGCGGCGCAAAGTCATCCAAATCAACTCAAACAGGCCGCACTCAGAATAAAACGCTTCAGTTTCTCAAAGGCCTTCAAAAGCACAGCTTCCTCTTGCCGAACGTGATAGAAAACAACCAGGAGCTGTTGTAAACAGAACAGTGAAAAACCAAGCAGTAACAAAATCACTCGTTTTTTATGCATTTCGTGTGCTCTCCTCGCCTGTTTGTAAAAATGTATGTACACACGTCTGGACGCTTTTGTCCCTCAATATAAATTGCGTTATTTCCCTACAAGAGAGCCTATAATGGCCACTCAGCAGCTAGTGGAGAACGCTGGAAACGCATATATGTCGAGCCAGAAAAAAATGTTACGTATACGCCCCCTTGTGCGGCGTAAAGTCATCCAAATTAGCTCTAACACGCCACCACTTTCAAAAGCATTGTCTCCTCTTGCAGAACGTGAAAGCAAAAACCCAGGAGCTGTTGAAAACAGAACAGTGAAAAACCAAGCAGTAACAAAATCACTCGTTTTTTATGCATTTCGTATGCTCTCCCCGCCTGCTGGTAAAAATGTATGTGCACGCACCTGGACGCTTGTGTCCCTCAATATAAAATGCGTTATTTCCCATCAAGAGAACCTATAGTGGCCACTCGGCAGCCAGTGGAGAACGCTGGAAACACATCGATGTGGAGCCATCAAAAAATGTTACGTATACGCCCCCCGTAGTGGTACAAAGTCATCGAAACCAGCTGTATCAATCCACCCTCAGGTTGCCCTGCATTACAGCCTCCTCAACGGCTGCCATTTGCGCTGTGATAAGGGCTTCACTCCCAAGTTCTTGGGGTCGATGCCGAGTCGGATCCCCCCAGCTACACTACCATAGCTCTTTTTGTCGACTTGAGGGTTGCCGATCTTGCTGCGTTTGGCAGCCGGGTTTGGTGGAGTGTTGTCAGCGGAACAATCGCGTTTCGGTTCAGGACCGTTGGTGGCAGACGTAGATTTCGCATAAACTATAGCCTCATCTCTGGTTTTGCCCGGCATTATAGCAGCTTTAAAACGTTGTTGCTCCGACTATTTGAGTTTGACGAAGCCACCATGTGGTAGAGGCCTTTCCTCTACATGCTTGATGGTTTCGTTCTTTGTTACACTTGGGTGTTCATCTGAGGGCATACTCACAGAATCCCCGCCGGGTGTGATGTCGGAATCGGAGAGTGAAGACACATCTTATGCTTTCCGTCCGGCTGCAATGTGGGCAAAAGATGCCGGCATCACTTCCGGTTTTTTGAGCCGCTGAGGACTCACAAGCCCTAGCGGGCGATGACATTCGAGAGTCATCATTCTCTTCAAAGATATTTATGTTATCTATTGTTCCCACACGGACACGGGAAAATTCGGTCACCTGCAGCGGAGCCCGAGACACTGCAGGAAGGCTTTATTGAAATCGGAGGTCGCCCGGTATCCGAAGTTCGCATACTAGTAGCTAAGCACTCTCTTAGCCATGCATCCGTCGGCGTATGCTGCTCCTCCTTGGAGTTAGGGGAGTAAGGAAGTGATGGGTACAGCGGAAGCGGAGAGGTAGGGAGGGGTCCGTGGGCCAGATAGGCCGAGGCAATTCAAAGCTTAGAAAAATTGTCCTAGATGCTTACTGCCGTTATGATCACTGTATGATCAGATTAGGAGTTCTTATGCTGGATTTAATTAAGATACAAGCTCTTGGCCTTCCTGCCAATACTGAACCTATGTTGACCTCCACGTAGGGCCCAAGCATCCTAGCTATCCGCCTAACACGCACGTAGATGAGCTTCTAGTTTGATGTTCCGACTCCACGTACCAGGTTATTAACAGTCCACAATTCCTTATCCGTTTGTGGTAAGGCGGAGCCTTAGTAGACTACATAACGGCGCATAGGTTTAAATCTTATGAAAAGCTCTTCATCGCTTCGCGAGCGTTCCAATTTTGGTCCCGTTCGTGGTCATAGAATATGGAGGAGGAGATTCAGCGAAGAGCTGTAAGGGCTGTACAGCAATATTGGCCTGATTAAGCCCTTAAGACAGTTGAATCATATCGAGCAAATGGATGCCACAGCTCCGGTCCGAAGTCTTTGGCTCCAATATAATGGGACGACATAACGTTCACAGAAACGCGTGTTGGTTAAAGGCCATATGTTCACCCCGGATTCTAGCGCCATTTAAGGAAGGACATCCTTGACTACAACAAGCTAGTAATCTCGATAGGTATGCCTGGCGTTGATCATGCGATTACTCAATGATCAAGAGACCGCCCGGTCCCATTTTGGGAGCAGTGTGCAGTGAGCATACGATGATAGAAATTGAAGACCCATTCTGCTGAACCAGTGGCATCGTTAGCCGTCATGCCAACCGACTATGAAGTGAGCTCACCGATGTACGAACAGTAAACCAGTAGAAAACAGAAATAAAATGATTCTCGACCACTTAGCTTAACTTTATTTGATTCTATTGCTCTCGTATATACCTAGAAACTTACAAAACAGACTTCACATCAAAGAATCGTTCGAAATAAACCGAATATCAAAAAGAATACTTAAAAATAGAATTGACTCCAATCGGTCTAGATCAAAACATCGTTCGTAGTGTTGACAGCAATAGGCGGCAAGTAGATCGCTCTAATCTGGCTACGGAGTCTTGCAATCTCAACATCTTCTCGCTCCATTTCGCGTACTAATTGAGCGAATTGAACCAAGCCCTCGCGATTTCCTGGGAATCCGTATGACTTGATAACATCCGTCTGGATTTGCATCACCAATGGAAAGACGTGTTGCATCATGAGGAGCATCTCCTTACCAGCCGATGCCTTTGCCTCTGAGAGTTTCTTGGAGTTCTCCGTTTGATTGACAGTTCGTATGATGTCGATGAGGATTTGCTTTGCGGTGTCGTTGTTAAAATTCGCTAAATAAGCCATTTGGGCAGATGAAATCGGAAGAAATCTTGAGGAATTAGCACTTGTGTTTACGTTTGGCTGACAGTAGTCGGCACGAAATGTCAGTTGGGGGTTTGCTTCGTAGCGATTACAGCGACACCTTGACCTGTAAAAGTGAAGGTTAACTTCTGAGTTGCCATTGCAAACAAATAGAAAGGGAGCAAGCATTTTATTTGAACAACAAGTACATAGTTCGGAGAGAACACTGTCGACGGAAGGCTACAATCGCAACAGATCGCTAGGAACGTTGTCGACCGAGTCACCCAGAAACTCTCTGAAAGTTCGACGACGACTGCAATAACAATCGAAGAAGAATGGGACAGTTGTCAAGAAGCCAACAAAGAAGCTGCTGCTGATGTGCTGGGTTTTAAGACACTACCAAGGAAAAACTCATGCTTTGACGACCAGTACAGGCAAACTCAAGCTGTTCGTGAGCTGTAAGAACAAAAAAAAGGAGAAGAGAACCGGCTCCTCATGCTCCGCGCGCATGAATAGCGCGTGGTCGAGGAGATGGAGTTGTGTTATGTTAGGAATGAAGTCCGAAAGTTTTGCCAAAAGGTAAAAGAGCTATCCAGTGGATACAAACTACGGGCCGACACCTGCCGTGACGAGAATGGACAACTTGTACTGGAGCCGCAGTCGATGCCGGGAATCTGGAAAATCATTTCCGCAGACTTTTAAACGGCGATGACGATCCAAATATCAGGCAGAACGGTACACTCACTTAGGATGACGATAGACGTCAATTCCGTCGCCCCGACTTGGACGAGGTCAAGAGAGCAATATCTTGAACTGTTAAAAGCAGCTGGAGATGATCTGGTTGGGCGCAATCTGCTCCTCTGTAAGACATGGTCAGAGAAAAGCATACCCGACGAGTGAAATCTCAGTGTCATTTGTCTGGTGCACAAGAAAGGGCACCCCTTCGACTGCGTCAGCTACCGCGGGGTCAGTCTCCTTCACATCGCATACAAAATCCTCTCTGCTGTTTTGTGTGAACTTAGGTCCTCATCAGTGTAGTTTCAGCCCAGAGGCAGTTTTGATATTCCTACCAAGATCGTCAGATTGTGTAGGACGACGTTAGGTAACGAAATAGTCAAGACCTTTAATATCAAAAAAGGTTTAAGCAAGGCAAGGTTTTAGGCTGCCATGTGACTTTTCCAACATTTTACTTTAGAACACCGTGCAAAACCGACAGATTAAAACTAGAGGATCGATTTTCCAAAAGTCTGTTCAACTGCTAGCTTACGCGGATGACATTGACGTGATTGGTCGAACACAGCTAGCCGTCAATGAATCGTTTGTTGACACTGAAGCGGAGGTGGCCAAAATTGGTCCGGCAGTAAACGAGGGCAAAACAAAGTATGTGCTGTCACCAGGAATCGGACATTTACCATCGACGTCTCGGACAGAGCGACACAATGGGCAGCATACACTTAAAGGTAGTAAAGGACTTCGTCTCTCTCGGCTCCGGAACAAACAGAGACAATAACATCAGTACCGAAATCAGATGTAAAATTACTCTTGCCTATCGCTGTTCCTTTGGGCTCAAGAGGCAATTGAGTAATAGAGCCTTCTCTCGAGAGACCAACTTGGCCGTATATAGCTGCTCTATGGCCTTCCTGTCCTGCTCTATGGTGCAGAAGCATGGACGCTATTGAAAGAGAACATGGAAGCTCTTGGTCTTTTCGAATTTTTTGGTTTTGTTTGCGTTGTGGCATATGGAGAAGAAGATTCACTGGTTGTACAGCGGCATGCACCTAGTCAAGCAACTAAGGTAGCTGGCAAAAGATCATGCTGGCTGGAGAGATTTGCTGGTTGAAGCCGAGTTCAACCTCGGACCGTAGCGCCACATAAGAAGAAGAAGACTTCACTTTTCCAAATACGAACAAAGTCGGTAGAGATAATTTGAAAAGAGCGGTTGGAACTTCTGTATAAGTCTTCTGAATAGAATGATGGCTCGTATTTTAGGGTACCTTCAGATGAATATAAGTACAATAGACAAGAGGTTGGGATTTCACTCGACGCTCTCAACACCAATTTCCGTTGGCCATTTTTAGTCGCTCTTGCTTGATTGCTTCATTCAAATGATCGAACTAGGCACAGTAGATTACCGAATTGATCGTTTCGTCAGATTGTAACAACTCATAATGGACAAACCCCATCCAATCCCGCCTAACACTCAGCGTCCCCAAGTCTGCCGTCAATTCAGCCTTTAGGGTCATTTGTGGAGGGTTATCGGCCTTTTACCTTGATCGAATGCGTCACTCGGTAACTCGGTCAATCAAATTTCTTTGCCTTAATTCATGTGTCATCCAAACGTTAGGCTTCTTTGATTAGCCTGTTCTTTATAAATGATTCCAAATTGCCACGTTCTTCTGCTTTCTCCTGACAGCTTGTTTGCTGCGTCTGGTCCGCCAACTGCGAAATTTCATCGACTTTTTCAGTGATTGGCGAGCGAGGCCCGTTTACCTACATACTCTTGGGTTCGGCATTCACTTCCAACATCCTCGCCGTACACTTCACAATTTTTTCGTCACGTCTTCAGACCGTTTTTACCTCCTTCATAGTAAAAAAACAAAAACAACACAAAAAATACAGTCTAAAATGGCACCTTTCAAACGCGCGTTCGTTTTACAAAATCGCGTTAGTTCTACCCAATCCTTACCACTCTTGTCAGGTCCTCCGGCACTCAGGTGACTCTCTTCGGCTTAATATTGTTACGAAAATGAATCGTTCTCTAGATTGCGATTTCCTTTATTTAATTTATTATTACAACCTCTTATCTGGGCGCTTCACCTCTATTACAACATTTGTCTCTACATCTCGCTAGATGGCCTGATTACCGACTGATCACTTGTTACTGAATCCGAGGAACTGAATACTCCCGAAGGCGGGTGCTCCCGCTTATATAGTCTTGGGTCAACTTACTTTAATGTTCGCCGTCAGACGTTCCCCTTCGGAAGTCTCCGTCCTGGCACCCGCCATGTAGTGAAACAATGTGTTCAGCGACCCGACCCCCTGTTCCTGGGAAAAGAGAGGAGATTTCAGTGCGAAGCTGGGTAAGGAAGCTGTCTTTGAAAGAGTCATAGAAAAGAACAGCCTACACAACACCACGTCAGGAAACGGACTAAGGTTAGTGGCTTTTATGGCGGGACATAATCTCGCAGTATCAAGTACACGATTCCCACACCTCAACTTCCATAAGGGGACCTGGCGGTCCCCCGATCAATCGACAACCAATCAAATTGATCACATTGCTATGTATCGACGGCAGACACTCCTCCAGCATCCTAGATGTCCGAACCTTTCGAGGAGCCAACATCGACTCGGATCATTACCTAGTTGCAGCCAAGGTACGGATGCGAATTTCTCGGAATCAACGGAGTCGAGTTTTAACGTTGGAAAACTGCAATCGCAATAGACCGCCAGGACGTTCGCCGATCAAGTCTCCCTCAAGCTCTCTCAAGTATCGATGTATTCTACACAAACCATAAAACAGCAATGGAGTCATCGTCAGAACGCCATCATAGAGGCCACCTCAGATGTACACGGTTTCAAGCCACCACTTTCGAGAAACCCCTGGTTTGATGACGAGTGCAGGCAGAATGCATACATGGCTACACTGCAACGAGAGCTGCCCGCGAGCTCTATGAACAGAAAAGGAGATAGGAGCATGCGCTTCTGAGAAGAAAACAGAAGGAGCACGAGAAGCGCGAGGTTGAGGAGATGGAGGGATGTTATTGCAGGAACGACGTTCGAAAGTTTTACCAAAAACATGCCACGGCTATAAAGCCAGAGCAGAAGCCTGCAGGGATGAGCATGGACAACTAGTAGTGGAGTCACAGTCGATGCTGAGATTGTGGAAGGACCACTTCTGCAGACTATATAATGTCGATGGTAGTCAAAATGCCGCCGTCAGGCAGAGCGAACCATTCACAATGGACGAAGACGAAGGAGAATTCCGTCCACCCGACCTAGACGAACTTAAACTTAAGTCTTATAAATCTCCTGGAGCAGACGGACTCCTCGCGGAACTGTTTAAAGCAGCTGGCGATGAGTTGGTCAGGAACATGCACCAACTCATCTGCAAGATGTGGTCGGCAGAACGCATGCCCGATGAATGGAATCTCAGTATCGTTTGCCCGGTCCATAAGAAAGGAGACCCCTATGACTGCGCCAATTACAAGATCCTCTCTGCCGTACTGTGCCTGAAGTGCCTGAAGCCGTTCGTGGACAATCGGATAGGTTCCACCAGTGTAGTTTAAGGCCAGGAAAATCCACGATGGACCAAATACTTACACTATGGCAGATCTTGGAGAAGACCCATTCCAGGAATTCCAGGTCGACACGCACCATATTTTTGTCGACTTTAAAGCCGGATATGACAGTGTTTACAGAGACGAGCTATACAGAGCCATGTCATGTCTTTACATTCCTGCCAAGCTCGTCAGACTGTTCAGCATGACTATGGAGAACTCTCGCTGCTCCATTAAGGTCGGAGGTGAACTAACCGACCCCTTCGATGTTAGGAAATGTTTTAGAGAGGGTGACGCACTGTCATGTGATTTCTTTAACATCATCCTTGAAAAGATCGTGCGGGACTCTGCGGCCAATACAAGAGGTACGATCTACTTCAAGTCCACACAATTGCTTGCCTACGCAGATGACATTGACATTATTGGACGGACAAAGCGGGACGTCAATGAGGCGTTCGCAAGCATTGAAGCAGAAGCGGCTAAAGTGGGTCTATGGGTAAATGGTGACAAGACCAAATATATGCTGTCATCAAAGAAAGATGCGCATCACCGACGTCTTAGTCAGAACGTCACCTTCGGCAGCTATATCTTTGAAGTAGTCAAGGACTTCGTCCTTGGCTCGATAGTGACATGTAGCAATGACACCAGCGCTGGGATAGAAAGCAGAATTACTCTTGCCAACCGCTGCTTCTTTGTGCTCAAGAGGCAAATGATTAGTAGAGCCCTCTCTCAAAAAAACTAAGGTATCCCTATACAAACCCTTAATCATTCCAGCCCTCATCTATGGCGCTGAGGCTTGGACGTCATGAAAAGTGGATGAATAGGCTCTTGGACGTTTCGAAAAGAAAATTCTGCGTGCATTCTTTGGTTCCGTTTGTGTAAATGGAGAGTGGAGGAGGAGATTCAACCAAGAACTGTACGGGCTGTACAGTGACATCGGCCTAGTTAGACGTCTACGGATCCAACGTCTAAGATGGCTGGGCCATGTAGAGCGAATGGACATCTCCAACCCCGAGGAACGACGCAGCAGAGGACGACCGCATCTAAGGTGGCGCGCACAAGTAGAAAGGGATCAACCAACTGGGCGTGCGGCATTGGAAGCGGCTGGCCAAAGATCATGCCGGCTGGAGAGGCTTGTTGGTGGAGGCCCTGGTTCACCCCGAACTATTGCGTCATCTAAGTAAGTAAGTAGGCCAGCCCCGCAATGAGAAAATAGAATCCATTCGTCACCTACTTTGCGAATGTCCGGCACGAGCCCAAAAAAGAAGCATATTCCTTGGAGGTCACTTCCTTTCGGGACTAGGAGTGGTAAGTAACATTTAGCTGAACCGAATATTGGGATTTCTATCTGCGTCTAGGTTAAACGTAGCCTTGACCACTCGTCAATAGGGCACCCATTTACCTAGCCTAACACAACCGTGTTGCCCAGACCGTAGGTTCGTTATCAGTAAATCATGCGAATACAACTTGAACCAATCCAAATTTCCAATTGAATAATCCAATAAGCTCTCGTCCTACACAAATTTGCCAACTTTTATACAATTAATCGAAAACTAATCGATCACCTAACCCACCTGGCAGTGCCGTTCCGCATTACTCTCCACAACCGACGAGTCAACACGAAAAGGCGAAACCTGCCACAACTGTCAAACCAATCTCTACAAAACAAAAAGACACAGCTTCCTCCTTCGGAACCAATTTCTTTCTTTTTTCATTTTATTTTTTGCTTCGAAACGAAAAGGAAAAAAAATTCCAGCAATACCACTCGCTCGTGTATTCATTTCAATTCAGCAAAATAACAAAACGAAACTCGAAAGCAAATCGAACGTTTATTTTTCTCGCAACCCCATTTGCTTACGATGTTTTTTCCTATCTTGATGCAGAAACTAGGCTCTAACGCACGCACTAATTAATGACCAAAGGTAGAGTAGTAGTAAGCAGCGGAAGCAGGAGCAGAAGCATTTGTGTCTTGTCATATGTGTGTATCGTGCAGCAGCGAGTGATTTAGCAAGAATAAGCAAAAAAGAGAAAATAGGAAAACAAAAACGAAAGGAAAGTAAGAACACATTTTCGCAAGGTCGGTGCACAGAAATCAAGAATAGTTAATCAAATCAATGCGTGAGTAGCAATTTGTTGTTTTGGTTAAATCATTTTCTCTATATGGTTTGTGGGTCGTTTCCGTTTCGGTGGAGTAGAAGAATAATCAAAAGACGTTTTCTCCGGACAAGGGTAACCGCCCCGTAGTGTAGTAAACCCGTACGTCGTAGTAAGGTAGATTGTAATCGTGTGGAGTGGATTAAAATGGATGCCATTGACGGACTATCTAACGAACAAATGGACAAGGTTCTGCAGTTCCAAGACATCACTGGCATAGACGACATCAGTGTGTGCCGCGAAATTCTTATACGGCATCAGTGGGACTTGGAGGTAAGAGCTTTCCATTCATTCGAGTATTTGTTGTCTTGAATGTTGTGTTTTAGGTAGCATATCAGGAACAATTGAACATACGTGAAGGTCGACCGTCCATGTTCGCAACTTCGACGGAACTGCGTACACCACATGTGGTCAATGATCGCTTCCTACAGCAGGTGTTCTCGGCAAATATGCCGGGCGGTAGAACAGGCAGTGGCCCGCCTGTGCCCACCAGTTTCACCGGCATCTTTAGTTACGTGATAAACTTTGTGTTCCAATATTGCTATACGACATTGTCATCGATCATTAGTACATTGCTCAGTTTAGTTCGAAGCGACGAGCGGAGTAAGTCACTAAACCTTGTAATCATGCATTTCTATCCTCTCTTAAGAAGAACTTCCTTCGCCGTCAGTTGTTACAGATCCTTTGGGCGACGTGATGCACTTCATCCAGTCATACAACGAAAAATACCCTCAGCACCCCGTTTTCTATCAGGGCACCTATGCCCAGGCTTTGAACGATGCTAAAAATGAACTGAGGTTCCTTCTCGTCTACTTGCACAAGGATGAACCGAAGAATTCTGATGTGCATACGTTCTGTAGCCAAACGCTAGCCGATCCAAGTGTCATCGACTATGTGAATCATAATCTGCTATTCTGGGGATGTGATGTGTCTAGTCCGGAGGGCTATCGAGTGGCACATTCTGTGCATGCGCGTACCTATCCTATGATGGTGTTGATTGGGTTGCGGGCGAATAAAATGATTATTATGGGTCGTTTTGAGGGCGATTGTACGAAGGAAGAGCTGATCAGACGGTTGCAGACGGTGATTTCGTGCAACGAGGTCTGGATAAGTCAGGCACGAGCCGATCGTTTGGAGCGAAGTTTCACGCAGACGTTGCGTCAGCAGCAGGATGAGGCTTATGAGCAAAGCTTAAGAGCGGACGAAGAGAAAGAGAGACGACTACAAGAGGAGCAAGACAAGTTGCGTCGAGCACAAGAGGCTGAAGAGAACGAGCGCAGAGCTGAACAACAACGAAAAGAGGTAAGTGAACCGAATTTGCTTAATTTGAATCGTCGTTTATGCGGTTTTCATTGTACATCCGGGCTTATCCACGCAACAACCTCCTTAACGCCAGAAAATAGACTCCTTCAATACCAGAATACAGATTCCTTCAATACCAGAAAGCAGACTCCTTCAATACCAGAAAACAGACTCCTTCAATACCAGAAAAGGCTCCTCTCAATAGCAGAAAAGACTCCTTCAATACCAGAAAAGACTCCTCTGAATACCAGAAAAGACTCCTCTTAATACCAGAATACAGACTCCTTCAATGCCAGAAAACAGACTCTTCTCAAAAGCAGCAAACAGACTCCTTCAATGCCAGAAGACAGACTCATTCAATGCTTAAAAGCAGACTCCCTCAATACCAGAAAAGGCTCCTCTAAATAGCAGAAAAGACTGCTCTGAATACCAGAAAAGACTCCTCTTAAAACCAGAAAACATACTCCTTCAATGCCAGAAAACAGACTCATTCAATGCTAGAAAACAGACTCCTTCAATACCAGAAAAGACTGCTCTCAATACCCGAAAACAGACTCCTTCAATGCCAGAAAACAGACTTCTCCAATACCAGAAAAGACTCCTCTGAATACCAGACAAAGACTCCTTCAATACCAGAAAACAGACACCTTCAATACCAGAAATGACTTCTCTCAATACCAGCAAACAGACCCCTTCAATACCAGGAAAGGCTCCTCTGAATACCAGAAAAGACTCCTCTCAAAACCAGAAAACCGACTCCTTCAATGCCAGAAGACAGACTCATTCAATGCTAGAAAGCAGACTCCTTCAATGCCAGAAAAGGTTCCTCTCAATAGCAGAAAAGACTCCTCTCAATACTCAAAAACAGACTCCTTCAATGCCAGAAAACAGACTCCTCCAATACCAGAAAAGGCTCCTCTCAATAACAGAAAACAGACTCCTTCAGTACCAGACAACAGACTCCTTCAATGCCAGAAAACAGACTCCTCCAATACCAGAAAAGACTCCTCTCAATACCAGAAAAGACTCCTTTCGATACCAGTGAAGGCTCCTTCAATACCTACCAGAAAACAGAATCCTTTCGATACCAGAAAAAGCTCCTCCTTAATACCAGAAAACAGACTCCTCCAATGCCAGAAAAGACTCCTCTCAATACCAGCAAACAGAGTTCTTCAATACCAGAAAAGACTCCTCTGAATACCAGAAAACAGACACCTTCAATACCAGAAATGACTTCTCTCAATACCAGCAAACAGACTCCTTCAATTTCAGGAAAGGCTTCTCTGAATACCAGAAAAGACTCCTCTCAAAACCAGAAAACGGACTCCTTCAATGCCAGAAGACAGACTCATTCAATGCTAGAAAGCAGACTCCTTTAATACCAGAAAACTGACTCCTTCAATTCCAGAATTCAGACTCGTTCAATGGCAGAAAACAGACCAGAAAAGACTCCTAATACTACTTCGCACCACTGATTCATCAATTAACGAAACAATTTTTCCTTTTCAGTTGATAGCGCAGCAGAAAATCGAGTTAGCCGATCGAGTGCCTTGCGAACCCCCACCAGACTCACCGAATACCGTGTGCGTTGTCTTTAAACTACCAAATGGCGCACGCATCGAGCGCCGCTTCCTAGCAACAGACTCAATACAGGTAATTCAAAGCCCAACAACGCCCCCATCACGTAAAAGCTTTTAACATTCTGCTGTCTCCTTAGGATGTCTACAACTATCTGTTCTGTCACCCGCTGTCACCGGACGAGTTCGAAATCACGACGAACTTCCCGAAACGTGTCCTCTATGCCCGTGATAACAATGAACAAACCAAAACACTGAACGAAGCCGGTCTCAAGCATCGTGAAGTTCTCTTTGTCAACGACTTGGATGCGTAAAACATACAACTTTTCCTCATCGCACTCAGACATCCTATATGTCTGCATTCGGCACTGGTCCACTGACACCTTCCATGGACCGACATACAACCTAACACTACTTTGTTCCTGTTACAATTGTTTTCTCATCTAATTCACCAATTTCCGCCCCCGACGGCAATAAGGACAACACGCATTTATAGGATCAAATCCTATTTCTTGAACTTTTCTGATTTCAAGGACTAATCGCTCCTCACCTATTCCTCACACCATGCCCCTTAGCTTCATTCGTACTTATGTTCCATGCGTGATGTGCGCGATCATGTTCTCGTACCGTCATACGTTACTAACAACAAAACACGTAGAATGATTGCACTACCCACGAACCTTCAGTCCGTTTCTGTTCTAATATCCTTGTCCAGTGCAAGGTGATGATCAAAAACCGAAAGACAATTTTTAAAAAAAATGTAAAAAATCTGAATTTTTTGTTTCGTTTTTTAAGAAAGAAAAATGGTAAAGAAGATTATAAAAATAAAAGATAATGAAAATGATTTCATTGAAACGAATTGTGTTTTTTCTTCATAGATACCAGTAGCCCAGGCTACAGGCATGCACGATTCGCAGGCCTGGCTAAGGATGTCAGGAATGCGCCTACGTGCTAAACCACACCCTGCACACTTCCAACCACTCTCCCCGCGGAACTGCCGTTAGGTACTACTTCGCGGTGCTGGTTAGCCTTTCAGGCATTACTCTCATTTGAAGCTCTGGTGTTTGTGCTATTCGCGTTACGTTGACGCTCTAGACGCCTAAGGTCGCTCATTATGCGTACCGCCACATTACTTACGATGTTCCAGTTTTCATCGTTCTGGAGCATGTAATTTATAATATTCTCAGGAGTGAGCCTCTCCCCAAACTGTTCTTGAAGAACGATCCTCTCCCTTGTGTATCGTGGACAATGAAAAAACACATGTTCCACGTTTTCTAGAACGTGTTCGCAATGTGGACAGTAAGGGGCAACTTCGTGTTTGCGCTTGAAGAGGTATTCTCTGAAGCATCCGTGTCCCGTCAGAAACTGAGTTAAGTAGTAATTTGTTTCACCGTGGTCACGTTTTACCCACACCTTGATTTCTGGTATAAGACGATGTGTCCATCTTCCCTTTACGGATTCGTTCCACTGTTGTTGCCAGATTGCGATACTGCGATCCCTTTCATACTTTCTTTTATCGTCGTTTACCCGGCCGTTTCGAACTCGTTCACTTCTAAGTCTTTTCATCTCATCAGCTAGCAAGTCGATAGGTAGCATCGAGGATACGACAAGAATAGCATCGTTCGAAACCGTTCGAAATGCACTGGCGACCCTAAGTGCGCTGAGTCGGAGGACGGATTTAACTCCCCGCGCGTAGGACTTGACTTTCGCGGCGTTTGCCCATATTTCTGCTGCGTACATATTTATTGAATTGGCAGCTCTTGCTATTAGAAGTCTTTTATTCTGCTTTGGGCCCCCAATATTACTCATTAGCCTTGAAAGTGCGTTAATAGCGTTCGACGATTTTTTGGATGCATATTCAAGGTGGTGTTTGAAACTTAGCCGCGCGTCGATAATCACCCCTAGGTACTTAATGAAGGGTTGTGAAACTACTTCGTGCCGCCCGACTCTAATCGATATCGTTTCACGGACTTTCCTGCTTGTAACTAGCACTGCTTCGGTTTTGTGTTCAGCAAGTCGCAGACCAGCGTCAGTTAGCCAACGACGTACCATTTCTATTGTTTCATTGCAGTGGAGTACAACTTCTTCTGTAGTTTTTGCTACCACCACCACCGCGATATCATCCGCAAAGCCAATGATGGATGCTTCGCTGGAAGTCGGTAGGCGTAGAATTCCATCGTACATAACGTTCCACAGCAAGGGGCCTAAGACCGAACCTTGTGGGACTCCACCAGTTACTACGTAGGTCTTAGTTCCTTCGTCAGTGTCATAGAAGAGGACTCTGTCTTCAAAATAGCTCCTTATTTTTTTGCAGAAATAGTCCGGTATTTCAATCCGATAGAGACTTCTCATAATGCGTTCCCAGCTCGCCGAATTAAATGCGTTTTTTGAGCTATCGTAGAGCGTGACTTGCGAAAACCGTATTGGTGCTCTGATAGCCCTCCTGCTGTTTCGATAGCTGACAAAAGCCTATTGTAAATTATTCGCTCCAGTACTTTTCCGACCGTGTCGAGTAGACAAAGAGGACGATAAGACGACGGATCGTTTGGGCTCCCTTTTCCTTTCGGGAGTAAGACTAGTCGTTGGCGCTTCCAGGATTTAGGGAAAACTCCTTCCTGAAGACAGGTGTTGAACATATCGGCAAACAGTTGGGGTCGAGTTTTAATAGCGATTTTTAGGGCTTTATTTGGAATTCTATCCAGGCCCGGAGCCTTTCTATCGCTGACCTTCATACACGCTTCGACTACTTCTTCTCTTGATATCCTGGGTACGGATACACTATTGTGAACGTTCCGAGTAGCTTCCTCCCTCTTTTCTTGACGAGGAAATAGGTTCTCGACTATTTTTTGGAGCAGTACCGGACACGTTGGCGACTGCAAGTGGGGGCCTTTTAGCCTCGTTACTATAATTTTGTAGGCCCTTCCCCATACGTCGTTATTGAGCTGTTCGCAGAGGTCCTTAAAACAGAGACGTTTGCTACTCTTTATGGCTACTTTTAACCGGGCTCTCGCTTCTCGGTAAGCATTTCGATTAGATTGCCGTTCATCAGCGTTCCTGATGTGCTCGGAAAGTGTAAAAAGCTCTTCGAACATGTTTGCCTCATACACATACTAAACGAATTGTGGTATGAGTTCTGGATGGTATGGGTCTAGAGTAGAGTTCTGGGAAGGCCAGAGGCGGTAGTGTTGCTCCATAACAACAAGAAAGAAGCAATCAAACAAAAGGGACATTTCCAAACTATATTCAGCTTTGCTGGAAGGGAAGTTGCGAGCCGGATCCGTGCTGTAATGGTTAACACACTGGACTCTCAACTTCAGTGGTCCGTGTTCAAAATCTCCGCAGCGGCCAAAAAATCGAACAACGAATATCAATCAACAACAACTAGTCAAACAAGACTCTCTCCTAGTCCACGCTCTCCGAGCATACGAACAATAAAAAAAAAATAAAACTCATCTAGTCGCTTCGGCAAAGGACTAACAAAGGCCTCGTAAGTGTAACATCTATGCGACGGATGCTGGCCTGCTAAAAAGCGAGAAGAGCCACCGCAGTCGAACATCTTGCGGCACTGTTAGTAAGTCCCATTCCCACCTCCTCGTGGTGCCATTTGGTGATTTCTTATGGAAATTGCAGACGGGGAAGGCCGAATGGCGACCTTCTGCGCCAAAAAACAGGATTAGTCGGTTGGGTTACGGCCTAGTAAGCTGTAACCGTAAAAAAATCTCAAACTGAAACAACCACAAGCCTCGGATATAACGGACCGGATTTATGTTAACGACCCTTGCAAAAAACGAGAAAAGGACAATGATCTTCGGCTTTGTACGTGGAATGTTAGGTCCCTAAACAGGCCACGTGCAGCCGAACAACTTGCGGACGCCCTAGACCGCTATAAAGCGGACATAACCGCCATCCAGGAAATGCGATGGAATGGACCGGGTATAGAGCGGATGAAAAACTGCGATATTTACTACGGCGACTGCTACGGGGAGAGAGGGCAACGATTGTTTGGATGTGGAATAAGGCAAAAAGTCCTAAGCTTTCGGCATGTGAGCGAACGCCTCATAATAATCCGTATCAAGGCTACATTTTTTGACATCAGACTGATCTGCGTCCACGCCCCCACGGAAGACAAGAATGACTCCGCCAAAGATGAGTTCTACGATCTCCTAGACAGAACGTATGCCCAATGTCCCAGCTATGACATCAAAATTGTACTAGGAGACTTCAATGCTAAGCTGGGTAAGGAAAGCATCTTCGAACGAGTCATCGGCAAACATAGCTTACATGACACCACATCCGATAATGGACACAGGCTGATTGATCTTGCTACGGGGCGAAATCTCCTTCTAGCCAGTACGCGCTTCCCACACCTCGATATACACAAAGGCACCTGGCGGTCTTTTAATCAATCGACTACCAACCAGATTGATCACATCGCGATCGACGTCAGACACTCCTCCACTATTCTTGATGTTCGAACTTTCCGAGGGGCTAACATCGACTCGGAACACTATCTTGTAGTAGCCAAGATGCGCTTATGGATATCACGAACGCAGCGGAGTAGAGTAAGAATACAAAGTTATGACGTCGGAAAGCTACTATCGCCAGAAACCGCTCGTGCTTTTACCGATCGCGTCTCCCTTAAGCTCTCCAATACACCTCAATCCTACACGCTGTCAATAGAACAGCAGTGGAGCCTTTGCAAACAAGCCCTGAAAAGCTCTGCATCCGAAGTTTTGGGTTCGATGACGAGTGCAGGATTCACACTGCGAAGCAGGATGCATATAAGGCCTCGCTGTATAAAAGAACAAGAGCAGCTCGTGAGCTCTAAAAAAAGTTAAAAAGAAGGCTTCTTAGCAGAAAGAAGAAAGAGCACGAGAAGCGCGCGATTGAGGATTTGGAGAGGTGTTACTGCAGGCGTGACGTTCGAAAGTTTTATCAACAGATAAAGCGAACATGCCAAGGTTATAAAGCCAGAACGGAAGCGTGCAGGGATGAGAACGGACACCTAGTAGTAAAATCGCAGTCGATGCGTGAATATATCAATATACCCCTGTCAGGCAGAATGATCCATTTCTAATCGACGGAGACCGCAGAGAATCCTGTCCCCCCTGACCTCGACGAAGTTAAGATTGCCATATCGAATCTAAAGTCGAATAAAGCTGCTGGCGCAGACGGACTGTCTGCTGAGCTCTTCAAGGCAGCTGAGGATGACCTGGTTGGGAGCATGCACCAGCTCATCCGTAAGATATGGTTAGAGGAAAGCATGCCCGAGGAATGGAGTCTCAGCATCGTATGCCCGATCCACAAGAAAGGAGACCCCTCTGATTGCGCCAACTATAGAGGAATAAGTCTCCTTAACATCGCCTACAAAATCTTCTCTGCCGTTTTGTGTGAACGCCTGAAGCCTTTTGTTAATAAGCTGATAGGTCCTTATCAGTGCGGATTCAGGCCAGGGAAGTCCACCATCGACCAAATCTTCGCACTACGGCAGATCCTGGAAAAAACCAATGAATTTGAAGTCGACACTCACCACCTATTTGTCGGCTTCAAAGCCGCATACGACAGCGTAATTAGAGACGAGCTATACAACGCTATGTCTACCTTTGACATACCTGCTAAAGTGGTCAGACTATGCAGGATGACTTTGGAGAATGCTCGCTGCTCCATCCGAATCGGTGAACACCTTACCGATAGTTTTGTTGTCAAAAAAGGATTTAGGCAGGGCGATGCGGACTTTTAAACGCTGACCGGGGATGGAGGAGAAGATTCAACCACAAACTTGTAGCGCCCACTAAGAAGAAGAAGAAGAGGGCAACAGTTGCTTTCTTGACGCGGTCAAGAATGTTGGGTTTCCAATTCAGCCTCTTGTCAAGGATTTGGCCTGCTCTTTGATTATTAGTTGGGTTCCACCCAGCCTCGGTGGGTTGAGGGGCGGAATTTTATATTTGTTAGTAAACAGTTCTAGATCGGTCTTCTTAGGGTTCACCCCAAGTCCACAGTACTGCGTCCAGGTTTCTCCTGTATGTAATGCACTCTGCATAAGGTCGCATAGAGTGCTGGGAAATTTTCGTGTGGCGGCAATAGCAATGTCATCTGCATAGGCGGTCACAGCGTACCCTCCTGTTCAAGCAACAGCGGTAGCTCGTTGACCACCGCGTTCCACAGGAGAGGGGAGAGTACTCCACCCTGTGGTGTACCTTTGCTAACCATTCTAGTTGAGACGGCACCAGCGAAGTTGGCTTTGAAAACTCTTTGTGTTAGCAATTGTCGTACCAGTCTATCACTGATCCCGTAACACCCAGATCAGTCAGACGTCAATGAGGCCTCTGTAAGCATTGAGGTAGAAGCGGCTAAGATGGGTCTCAAGGTTAATGAGGGTAAAACCAAATATCTGCTTTCATCTAAAAGAGACGGACAACACCGACGTATTGACCAGAACGTCACCATGGGCGGATATTACTTCGAAGTGGTCAAGGAATTCGTGTGATTTATTTTTCACACAGGTGAAAGGGACCTACAGTTTATTGCCGATTCCGAAGGGCGTGAGTTGAGTAGCCTTTTCAAAGCAAGTTTATACTACGGGGGTTTTGCCAGTACCCCGCCGAGGAGGGACACCGCGAAATAAACACTCGATGGCGTTGGTGTTATCGGGATCCGAACTCGCTCATCGTGCGCCAGATTCCAACACAGGTGACACTATATAAGACCTTAATCATCATAGTCCTCCTTTACAGCGCAGAGGCTTGGACCTTAATAAATGCGGATGGAGATGCCCTTGGTCGTTTCGAGAGGAAAATTCTGCGCACTATCTACGGTCCCGTTTGTTCAAACGGTGTATGGAGGAGAAGATATAACAAAGAACTGTACGGGTTGTACAGCGACATCGCCCTGGTACGACGTCTACGGATACAGCGTCTAAGGTGACTAGGCCATGTAGAGCGCATGGAAAACACAGCTCCGACCCGAAAAGTCTTCGAATCCACCCCGGAAGGAAGGCGCGGCAGGTGGAAGGAGACCTTAACCAACTGGGCGGTCGGCGCTGGAAACAGCTGGCCAAAGACCGTGCCAGCTGAAGACGCTTGTTGGTTGAGGCCCAGGTTCACCACGGACTGTAGCGCCACCTAAGTAAGTAAGTAATTGGTGGACCGCCTGAAGGAAACATACATACATACATACATGTTTTATTGTGGCGGAAATGTTACAATCTTTGTCAGATACATGCTAGTTTTACAGAGATATGGTATCCTATACCTTTTTTTTTTTTTTTTTTTTTTTTTAAATATGGGGCTAGTGCTACTCTTAGCAATATGGCACTGCGACCTTTGCAGATCTATTGTACCTGCTAGCCGAGTAGCCTCTCAACCTCTATAATGAAGCTGAGAATGCTTCTCGTAGGAGCCTGGGTGATCCCCTCAGGAGTCACAACTTCACTGAGAAGGATGCGCTTCCTAAGATGGCAGAGTGCAGCACACTCACACAGTATGTGTTCTGCCGTCTCATCGTCCTCTAGACAGAGCCGACACTCAGTTTCCGACGAGAGACTAATTTTATTTAGATGATATCTCAGACCGCAGTGTCCCGTTAGGTAGCTGACCAGTCTTCTGATATCCCCTCTATTGAGCTTAAGTATGTCAACAGCGTGTTTGTTCAGGGGTCGTATAAGTCGTTTAGATTGACGAAGTCCCCGAACACTGTTCCAGAAGGACAGGTGTTGCGATTTTTCCCACTTGTCTAGGAGGTGACTTATCTTAGACCCGGGAATGCCGCAGAAAGGTTCCGGACCTATATATTTGTCGCTGGAACCTTTTCTAGCAAGTTGGTCGGCAATTTCATTGCCCTTAATACCTTTATGTCCTGGCACCCACCAAAGTTTAACATTGTTTCTTTTGGCGAGCTCTTGCAGGGCGTCATGGCATTCCTTGACAGTTTTCGAGTTCGTGCTGTACGAACTCAGTGCTTTAAGCGCTGCTTGGCTATCAGAGAGTATGTTTATAGTTACTCCTCTGATGCCGGTCTCGAGATTTACGTTGACGCATGTTAGGATGGCATGCAGTTCAGCTTGGAAGACGCTGGGACTTACTCCCAGGACCTTCGAGATTTTACGTTTTGGTCCAAAGATGCCGGCGCCAACGCCAGAAGCCATCTTGGAGCCATCCGTGTACCACCTAAGGCCTTTGACATTCAGCAGGGGATCACTATTTTCCCATGCTGAGCGATTTGGGATCAGTACCTCAAATCTTTTGTCAAAGGTGAAGGTGTGTGGCAATGCGTCCGAGACCGTAGTAATCATATCCAGCTCGGGGAAGTGTTGTAGTATGGACATGTGGCCTGCGGGTCTACATGGCATATTTGTTCCCGAGCAGAGGATTCTGATTGCACTGCGTAATGCCACCTTTTTGATAAAAAGGTGCAGTGGAACGAGTCCAATGAGTGCTTCTTGTGCTGCCGTAGGGCAGGACGGCATGGCGCCTGTGATGCCGAGACACGCTAGTCTCTGAAGGCGTTGAAGCTTAATAATAGTAGTTTTTTGTTCAACTTTTGTCCACCATACGGTGGACCCGTAGGTAACGATAGAAAAGAGAAGAGGAAACGATCTTGACTTCAAGGTGCCAGTTGTCTAAGTAATAAAGTAATGCAAATGAATAATTAAATAAATAAGTAAATAAATAAATAAATAGATGAGTGAGTAAATAAATAAATAAATGAATAAATAAAAAAATAAATAAATAAACAAATAAATAGATAAATAAGTAAATAGATAAATAAATAGATAAATAAATAAATAGAAAAATATATAAGTAAACAAATAAATAAATAGGTAAATAATAATAAAAAGTGTGATAAGCTAAGAACAATTTAATTGACCTATGACAGGTAGAAAAAATATGTTAGTAATTTTATTGCACTTATAACGAGGCTAGATTTGAAATCAAGATGTTGTCAGAAGATAAGCAAGATACGTTGTATTTCTGATAGAGGTTTTCTATTCTAGTTTTGACCAACTCAATGTTTGCCATTTCGTGGATTTCCTCAGTAGAGGAAAATCAAGGCAGGTTAAGAATCATTTTGAGCAGTTTGTTTTGTGTTGTTTGAAGTTTGCGCAGATGACTTTTAGCACACATACCCCAGACAGGGGAACCATAGAAAATAATAGCCTGAAAAATTGCCTTATATAACAATAACTTGTTATCGATGTCCAATTTTGAATTCCTATAGATGAATGGGTAGAGAATTTTTATTGTAACGTTGACTTTTCTAATAAATTCTTGTACGTGACAATTAAAGGTTAAACGTTTATCTAAGTAAATGCCAAGATACTTTGCACATGTTTTCCATTCAACCTGAACTCCGTTAAGAAGGAGGCTATTGCGTGGAAGTAAACAAGCTTTTCTTTTACGAGTAAAAAAGACAGCTTGTGTCTTAGAAGCATTAATCTTTATCTTCCAATTATTATAATAAGCTTGGACAGTATTTATCGCAGATTGCAGACTAGTTTCAACATTGAAACCAATTGCATCGGATGAGTAAATACACGTATCGTCAGCGAATAGAGCAATACTGCAGTTTGTCAGGTTGGGTAAATCGGAAGTATAAATATTGAAAAGAATTGGACTGAGGACAGATCCTTGTGGGACTCCTGCTTTAAGTAGTTTGCTAACTGAGTGGATTTGGTTAATCGACACACTGTATCTACGGGAGGATAGGAAAGACTGGATTATTTTAATTAGATACAGGGGAAAGTTGAAAACCAATAGTTTATGTAGCAAGCCATCGTGCCACACCGTATCGAAGGCCTTTTCCACGTCTAAAAGTACCATGCCAGTGCTTTTGCCCACTGAAAGGTTGTTTTTAATATCCCTAGTTATACGGGGAACTTGGTGGGTAGTGCTGTGAGAGGACCTAAATCCAAATTGTTCGTTAGGCAAGATTGCTCTGCTTTCAACGACAGATACAATCCTATTCTTCACTAACTTTTCAAAGTATTTGCATAGAGAACTATGCAGACTTATTGGCCTATAGTTACAGGGCGAATTGGGGGACTTGCCGGGTTTTAATATCGGTATTATCTTGGCATTCTTCCAGTTGCTAGGAAAGTAGCCCAACCTAAGATAGTCATTGAATAAGTTCCTTAAGAATACGAGAGCTGTATCTGGTAGGTTTATCAGGCAAACATTTTTGATCCCGTCGAAGCCTGAGGCTCGTCTAGGTTTTAAATTGCTTATAGTGTCCTTCACTTCACTTAGGGATATTAACTGTATACTGTTAAGTAAAGTAGATGAACTAATGAGATTAATCGACTGATCAACGGAAGATATAACATGGGCGGCCGGAGTAATATTGCTTGTTATTAAATGATTGCTTGCAAAACAATTTGCGAGGGCCTCAGTTTTTTCAGAGTTGGTAAGTAGTACCGAACTTCCTACTTTAAACGGAGGATGTAGGTATATTTTTTCCTTTCTACTTTCACTATGTTCCAGAAAGGTTTGCTTCCTTTGTTTAAGCCCTGGAGTCGTTCGGTCCATGATTGGTTTCTAAACTGAATAATTGCATTTTTTATTGTATTATTGGTATTATCTGGATCTGTAAGTGTTCCTCAGCTTTATTAATTGTAGAATAAAGCGAGGGAGTATATACATTCCATGCCTGGTAACAGTTTTCTTAGGCACCGACTGTTCAACGCTTTCTAAAATAGAATTGGTAAAGCTGTTCACACGTAAATCAATTTGGCGTTGAGTAGTGCTTTGCTCTTGAGCAATTGCCAATTTGCCTCGCATTATTCTTCTAAATAAATTCCAGTTGGCATTTTTAAAGTCAAAGACTTGAATTGAACGAAGGACTGGAGAAAGTAATACACAACATTTGACAGGTAAATGATCGGAACTGAGATCATTAATGGTTATGGGCTGGGAGAATAGATCAGACATATTAGTTAAGAATAAGTCTAAGGTTGAGGGATTACTGTTTCTGTTCGAAGAGATGTAAGAAGGACTAGGAGGATAGAGGATGTCGAAAGGATACCTTGATTCTAAATCTGCTAGTATATTCCCCCATGTGTTAGCTCTAAGACTGAAGGAAACAATTGCTCAGAAGCTCGGCCAGCCTAGTCTATCAATCAACCAATAGAATGCCAGAGCGCAATCAGGATAGTCCTTCGGTTGGGAGATTCTTATGCATCCACCTTATAGGCTTTTGCAAGAAAAACCAAAACTGCGGATAACTAGCTCTACAACCCCCACACCACGGAGTAAATGTTTAGACAGCAGAGTTCGACAAAGCACGACGATAGTTAGTTCGAAAAAAAGACTTGACACAGCCCCTCCAAAAAAGTGTAAGTACACAAAGTATATCTGCTCCATCATCACACCGGTCCACACCACAACCGCGCGGAAGTATATCAACAAAAAATAAATAAACAACAAAAGGCGCATTTTGTTTTTTGTTTTGAGTTGGGCTTTCAATGAATCGTAGGCTGTTCGTTATGTTCTTTTTATTTAATTTTAAATTTTGTCTTTAGGTCTTATAACAAGCAAAACAGTAAACGTCCCACATGTCACATAGGTTCCGGGCCTCGAGCGTCTCACTGACGACGACGACACCAGTCTCCCCCTCATCTCCTTCGCAATTTATTTAGAATCCCTCCTCTCTGTTTTGTTTTTTTTTTTTTGTTTGTTATTGGTTTAATGTATTTACTGCTAACTGCTGTCTCTTGTTCTTGATCTAAGGTGACTTCTGAGAGTTGTTTATTGTTATTGTTGTTGTTTGCGACGAAATGTGTATTCACCACGAAGTAGTGGCTTAGGCCTCCAATTCAAGAGCGACACCGATCTTGTGTCCTCCAGCGTTGAAGTTCTTGCCGTCGATTAAGGCGGACAGAGTGAGAGTGATGCCATCACGGAGTTTCTGTTGATAACCAAGACCAACTTGGCTAGCATTGTTGACCTTGGCGCGTACGGACGCGTCGCTATCCAATTGATATTTGGCACCAATGCCAAATTTGGTGGCATTCGAGCCAGATGACCATGACAATTGCACGCCGGCATCCAATTTGTCTGAGCATTTCTGGAACACTGAGCCGATGAAATCCTGCCCGTCATTCCTATACGAGAAGTAAAGAATTGAACATTATAAAAGCTACAACTACAACTGACGGTATATTGTGTACTTACACGGCTGTATGGAGGACAAAGTCACTGGTTGTGTAGCCCAAAGCAAAATTATTGGTGGCAAGACTCGATTTTTGGGTATCGAAGGCGGTCTGGTAACCGGCCAACCATCCCTGGTAGCCGAATACGGCAGCAGCATTGATCAATGGACCAGCCAGATCCACATTCACGTCCGAATCGATCTTAACATTGTCTTGTCCATAGGCAACCTTGAACTTGCCGGTCTTGTTTCTTTAACCAAAATGAATACAACCTCGCGTAAGTAAGGTTAGTAGATCAAAAGAATCAAATTAAAACTCACCCAGATTGTGGGGCAAAGGTACCCTCGAAAGAGAGTTTCAAACCCTTGGCCAATTGATCCATAAGTGCCACTTCAGAGAACAAGGTATTGTCTGTGTTCCATTTCTCGGTCAATGTAAGACCATAGTCGCTTATCTTGTACTTGGTCTCCAACGAACCGAATACCTTTCCCGAATCCTGGTTCGATTGGCCGGATGTGTTGAACTCAATGCCCGACGCTGTCTTTGTCTTGCAGTCTAATTTCCACAAACCAAAGTGATAGCCCTTGCCGAAGATGTCACGGGCTTGTTTGCCAAGATCTGAATATGATGGAGGAGCCATCTGAAAACCAAAAACCGAAGTATAAATATCGAATTTCCCAATAAGCACACGCAATAGCACATGAAACAACAAATACGAAAAGAAAAAACCAAAAAATGATACATGGAAGCTCGCCCATTCGCTCAATAATGGCCGAATCTGGAATGAAAACAAAAGAGTAACCAAGACACACCTTCGAGCTTAACTAAAGTCTGTAGCTAAATAAAAGGTGATCGTTTTGTTGTGTACAAAAACAAATGTCAAAAGAAAAAGTTTAAGGAAAAATTATGAGCAAAAAGGAAAAGGCACTTAAAAACGAAACACGAACCAGTGGCTTGGCTCGACGTTCATCCCGATTTGCCGTGCGGCTGGCGTCGGAATCGGGCGACACATAATGCCATATGATTTTGTACAGTGTGACCATGCCCGGTTGGGATGTTTAGTTTGACTTGTATGGACGAATCGTGTGTGGCACATTGTTGGTCGCGGGAAAGGGAATGAAAAGTTCGCGTTAGTAAGAACGTGTTCATATTAGATTGGATGCAATTTCTTTACAACTAATGAATACATTGATGAAGTCCTAATAAGGGATACAATGTTGAGGCTTAAGGTGCGCGTAAGCTAGGGTTGCAGACGAGCGTCTAGGCGCTGTATCAGGGCAAATTGAGATGACAGAAAATGAGCATTAATCATAACTCGGGAGCTTTCAACACTGCGTCGCTGGTCAACATCTGTCCAGAAACGGGGGGTCCATCCTTTCAGTTTTTACTTACTTACTTATCAGGCCAGCGATCCATGGAGGATTTGAGCCTGAGCTATAGCTGCCTTCCTTCCTTGACGGTCCCGGGCACGCTGCTTCCAGTTGTCAAGACCAAGATGTCTTACATCCGCGATTACTTGGTCTTTATACCGGACGTTCGGTCTTCCTCTTCTTCTCGAACCAGGAGGCTCGGAGTCGAAGACCCTCTTAGCTGGAGCGTTGATGTCCATGCGCTCGATGTGGCCGAGCCAGTGTAGTCGACGGATCCTTGCCTTCCGGACTACATCCACATCTTGGTACAGCTCGTAGAGTTCGCGGTTGTGTCTTCTTCTCCATTCACCTTCCTCACAGACAGGACCATATATCCGGCGCAGAATTTTTCTTTCGAAAGAACCCAAAATCAGCTCCGTTGTCCTGCTTATCGTCCAGCTTACGGCTCCGTACAGCAAGACTGGTAGAATGAACGTTTTGTAAAGCATGACTTTGGTCTTTCGAGTGAGGAGTTTTGACCCCAGTTGTTTGGACAAGCCGAAGTAGCAGCGGTTGCCAAGGGCGATTCTATGCCGGATCTCCACTGTGGTGTCATTTGTGGAATTTACGTTTGCCCCGAGGTAGACAAACTCCTTAACTACCTCGAAATTGTAGCTGTCAATTGTTATGTTTTGTCCCAGGTAGTGAGCGACGGATTGGTTTTTGCTTGACAGCATGTATTTCGTTTTGTCCTCATTGATCTTAAGACCAACTCGTTTCGCCTGTTCTTCAATCGCCGTGAATGTTTCCACAATGCCACGGCGAGAACACGCGATGATGTCGATATCATCCGCGTATCCTAGCAGCTGGATGGACTTGGCAAAAGTGTAATGGCCCGTAATGACTTCCACAAGTCATCTGCCGTCAATTCCCTTTAAGAACGGGTGGAATGCTGCGGATTTCTTACAGACTTACAGACACTCTGTTCAAGAAGGTCGTGAGTTAATGCACTAATTTGGAGCTATTTAAAGGGTTGGACACAGCTTTGAGTGCAACTTGGCTGTCACTGCAGACGCATATGCTTTTACCCTTCCACCTATGCCTCACAGCATATTGCATGGCCATTGGGATTGCGTATATCTCTGATTGGAAGACAAACGCATATTTTCATAACGAGAAGTGCAGTCGGATGTTTTCGAGCCATCCTTTCCAGGTTCCGTATCCAGCCAGAGCCAGTCCTGATGCCATGAAATTACAGCGTAGTAGGATGACGGGTATCAATGCGTCAGAAGACATGTCCGTGAAACAGGAGTTGCAGGACATTTCTTGCGCAAGCACACTGTTATTCATTCCTGTGCGAGTTGTACCAAAAGCCATTTCTCTTGAGACGATACATGGCTTTCAGGGCATCGCCCGGTGCGCTGAGGAACGCCCCCGTACAGCTGAGACAAACCGTTCCTTGAAGTTCGGTGAAAGGGGCTACGACGTGTTTGCGTGTTAGCCTCTTCCACCAGACAACCGATGCATATGAGATTATATGTCTTCTCATCGCCAAGTAGATCTAGAGTACATTAGCGATTAGCCCCATATTTTGCCAGAAGCTCCTTTGCATTGCCAGAAAGCTCATAGCACTTTGGTGGTTTTTAACTCAACATGCTTTGACCAAAGAAGCTTGCTATTTAAAATGACTCCTAGATAGTTAGCTTCCTTCGATACTAGGATGGAAATGCCTTTTAGTACGAGCTGAGACATGCCAGTATTTTTCCTCCTTCTCGTGAAGAGAACGACATCGGTCCTAAGAGGATTAACCGACAGCCCATTTCTGGTACACCAATCATCGATCACATTTAGCGCCGCCTGTGCTTTGAGACGGACAGTCGCCTAGCGATTCAAAGCCATCGAAGGATGCCAAAGCAAATTAAATAGCTTCAGTCGTAACCACGAGCGACGCAATATACCAGCTACGCCGAGTTGTTTTCATTGTTTCAGTTGCAGCTTCCCTTAGCGAACCAGGGAACGAACCGATGGCTATCTGATTTCCCAGGAAATTAGTCTCAAGCAGTAAACTAAGAGTTCCCGCTTTAGACTCACTTAAGGTTCTATCAGGTTTCCTGAGTTTTTCTAGCTTTGTCGGTTTTCCCCGTTGTAGGACCTTAACCAACTTGCTAGTCGAATTCAGAGACTTAATCTCTTCATGAATATGTTCCTGCCGACCAGAGTGTGACTGGACAGTTCTCTATTGGCATCCTGAATAGTCTGCGACCAAGTGTTTTCCGTGTGCGGCTCGAACTTGTCATGAAGTGCTGGATCTTTCATCGCGACAATGCACCGGCCCATTTCTCATGCATTGTGTTAGAGTAGGCGAAAAAAAGCATTCTAGCGTTATCGCATATCCCAATATTGCTCTCTGCGACTTTTTTTTTATTCCCCAAGATGAAGTCGCATCTCAGGGGACCCCATGATGGTGGTTTAGAGAACGACAAAGAAGCTGTAACCATGGTTCTAACAAGCTAACTTCGAAGGACTACTTAGGGTGCTTCGAATCGAGGACTATTTTGAACGTCGATAATACATTTTGCGACAAATTTAAATAAATTCCCGGAACTTAATTGCCACATCTCGTATGCTCTTCAGACTTCCTCGAGACGGCAAATCTGTGCCATGGAGACAAAATCGGGTGCAGTTAAGTTATTGAGTGCAAGGCAGATGAAAGGACACTGTAATCGATCCAAAGCCTGACAGTTTGCCAAAAAATCTGTAAAGTGTACGGTGAGAATGCTGTGAGTAAACGTAACACCCAGCATTAGTTTGTTCAATTTTTTTCGGGAAATGTCGGTGTTAAAGATGCACCTCGCTTTGGTCGGCCAATCAGTGAAAAAGTCGATGAAATTTCGCAACTGGTGGAGCGGGAGCGAGACGCAAGGCGTCAGGAGATGGCGGAGGCACTAAACATCAACCACATGACAGTTTGGAATTTTCTTAAAAGCGCAGGCTACTCAAAGAAGCTCCATGATTGGGTGCCAAATGAATTTATCATTTTTGAAGCGAAGTAATTGAGTTTAGGTTATCAGTAGCTTCCACAGGCCGAGTACACTTAGGCCAGGAGGTCCTTCGTGTTGCTACGAGGGGGATCAACCCCCTATTCGTGGTACCACTATGCGCTTTTTACGTAGTTAAAAAGGTCAGTTGTCCTGATCCGCTGAACATCAGTCAGGTCGTTAAGGAAGTAGGATCCTAGGCATCAGGTGTTCAATGGATTCAACCTCCTCTTCGTCTACACAGCTTCTATAGAAGTCGGTCAAAACTTGCCCTAGACTTTGTGCACGACTGCTAATAAGACTGTGATCGGTGATGACGTCAACAATGTTATTGATGTCTGTTTCGTTTTAGGGAGAACAGTCCCTTGGTTCACTGACGATCAAGTCGAGGCCAGATTTGCCCGGTGGTTAGGCAGGTATGCCCTGGGGTCCATCTCAGGTTCGTCTCCGCCGTGGGTTGATTCGTTAGTTTTTGTTTAATGACTGCTGGTGGTATAAATGTGCGTGACATGTTCCTTGTCGGATGAGCATGTCAGCTCCTTCATTTCCTGAAATATCGCTCTGTCCTGGTACCCATTAGAGGTGAATGTTAAACTGTTCGGCCACCTCCTTAAGAGATAACCGGTAGTCGAGGCTTGCTTTAGAAGTGTATACATAAGGCTCCAGCGATTTCAGAGCAGCTTAACTGTCAGTGAGGATTCGAATATCAATAGTCGATATCACGTCCCACTTAAGCCAAGACAGGGCTTTCCTTATTGCCAACAGATCCGTCTAAAGACTCTGCAATGGGCCTGACATACATAGGTTTAATTGTTTGAAAAATACTCAGCTGCCCACCCCGTCGTTGGTTTTTTACCATCAGTCTCGAAGTCCACACAACCCTTACGAGGTTGAGCTTATCGGGACCAGTTCTGTCTATCAGGGTATGTTTTCTTTATTTTTTCCTAAACTGTGGTGGTCTCCATGTGGCCGGAGTTTTCTGCGAAAGTTATCCTGCTGTTCAGGATAAAAGAACGGCCTGTAATACATCTCGTCCATTTTGAGCTGGCCTTTAGGTGGAGTAGCATGTTGAGCGCCGCCGTTGGAGTAGACCTTAAGGCCCCGGTGATGCACATATGTACATACTAACCTCTGTACCTTCTCGATTTGTTTGTGTTATGTTGATTTGTCCAGTGCAGCCCACCAGACTACCACTCCATACATTAGAATAGGTCTAACGACTGTGATGTACAACTATAGGGTTAGTTCGGAGTTGAATTCCCATTTGATCCCTAAGGCTCTCTTGCAAGTTGAGATATGGTTGCTTTCTTTGCTCGTCCGATCGTATTGCCCTTCCAGATTAGTATCCTATCTAGTATGATGCCAAGATATTTGGCACTAGAAGAGTAGGTTAACCTGGTGCCGAGTAGATTGATTAGACATATTTCCGGGATCTTGTGCTTTCTAGTGAAGAGCACAAGCTCCGTTTTCTGGGGGTTTACCCCGAGTGCATTATGTTGTGCCCATTTGCACAGCATCGTGAATGGCATACACATACGGTCATTCAGTGCAGGTAGATATGTACATATGTATGACCCAGATTACAATAGCAACGTCATCAGCGTAGGCAATAACCGCGAGGCATTCTTTCTCCAGTTTAATCAGGTGTTCGAAGCGATATACTACAAACGATCAAACAACATTTGCAACGTGTGTCATAGTCAATGGCCGATGACGCTCCACAAACGACTTCAAAACCTGAATTGATGGCAAACAAGGTGATACTGAGTGTTTGGTGGAATTGGAGCTGCTACAAACCGACAAAACGGTCAACTGCCCTTTGGGCCGTTTGGAAAGAGCAATTAAGAAAGAGCGACCAGAATGGGTCAACAAAAATAAGAGTAGTGCTCCACCAAGACAAGGGCCAAGCCACACACAGCTTTGATGTGTCGTAACAAATCGACGGAACTTGGATGGGAAGTGTCGATGCATCAATCGACCATTTGTTTGGGACTTTGCAGAGCTAACTGTCGCCACTACAGGCAACTTACCTTACAGCAATATAAAGTCAACCATGCCACTGGCGTCAGCCTGGTCAATAAAAGCTCGCTGATGATTCATTTTCATATTTTCACCTTCACCGCATGTCACCAGGTCATTCTACTCTCTAATTTCCGATAAAGACTCACGAAATAATTGACAAAATTCACAGAATGTGATGAAACACCACTGATACCGCACGAACACCTATCTAGTGCCTCAATCCCAGATATCTCCGTACGTACATTCCACGCTCATGCATGAGTCAATCTAAAAATATATCGCAACTCTGCGAAAAAATGCTTATCATTAGCCCAACGGTAACGCAACTTCGAGCTACACCCAGTCGTACATATGATACACACAGGCATGTGGCCGAAAGTGAGATTGAAAAACCATTGACGGTCAAGGCCTAGAGCGAACAGCAGAGATTTGATGATTATCGAGTAGGAAAGGCTATTCACCTCTAATCTGATCACCCAGACGATAGGGAATATAGTATAGAGGAATGCATCGATCGACGCAGACTGAATTACAATTTCGATTTCAATTCAATCCATCAGGCTTTCGAAGTGATATAAAGTGAAGAGAGAGAGAGTCTCGCGATAGTGATGCCTCATGCGCGCGCAAATACGGACCACGAGCGACAATTCTCTAAATATAAATCGCTTGCCGGCTTGTGACGTTGGCTCGTAAAGCGTTTCGCACGATGTCCGTATGATTGCATGATTCTTCGCTTTCTAGTAGGTTCTGTAGCAATGAGTTTATGAAACTCATACTACATAGACACGTACCCCAATCTGATCTGTTTATGACTTGTCTTGGAAGTCAGTGTGTTATCTGGCAATATGAGAACACGGGACGTGCGTAGTAGTATGGGGGAATATTGTAAGCTGTGGCGATCTTCGCATGGAAACAGCTCGCTCACGTGAGCCGAGCCGATGGGCGTGAGTGGTTGTTGTGATTTATTTGCCTACTAAGCACACAGACTTACACTGGAAATACGCGAAGTAAAGTGCTCGCCGGGTTAAGTAAATGTTTACATTGCCAATCAATTTGAAGCTCCACTTAGAGCGGTCGCTACAGTGAATTGCAATATACCATTGCGTAGAATAAAAAGCAAACGATTAAGAACCGCAGTAAAGAGATAGCACATTAGCATACATAAGTCGACTGAGACTTGTTTTTCAGCACCTCTCTACTTTGGACTCAGTTTCAATCATGACTGTTGATAAGAGTTTTTGGGGAAGTAAAGGTTTTTGCGAGCTCAACTGCCAAGACTGCCCGCAAAGAGATGTACACAATTATCTCACCAGAAACCGGACGAAGACAATTAATGGATTAAAGCGTCGCCGTTGAAACTGAGATCCAAGAAAGTTGTTGTATACGAAAGGATATTGTGTTTTCCACAGCAAATGAATGGGAAGACGTGTGCCATGTCAGTTATATGGATTTCAGATTCTGTCTCAAATAGGTCATCGTTGAGGTGTACGACAACAGCAATCTTCACTTCTCTTTCAATATCGACGAATAAATAATCGAAAGCTTCGATTTCAATAGAGGCTCGTGTTGTTGCAGTCACATTCCTTAACGATTTCAGTCATCGAATTATGCCAAATAAGGTAACGAACCACACAAGTGTTTGCGTATAGAGGTGATAACGTCACGATTTAACAAATGATGGTTTACAAGCATTGAAGACATGATGGCGAAAGACAGTCTAACTTCAAATAAGCGAAATAGAAATATGGTTGCAATGGGCGAAGAGTTTTCTACTCGAATACAGCAGACAGTAAAGCGACCTCGATCAGGTAAGGTATTATGACAGGCGAAGCACTCGCCAAAGCCGAAGTTTTATTCAATCCGGTCTATAGGACGAAGGTTGGTCATTGTTTTGTGAAACAATACTTTCAATGAGAAAGCCCCAATCCAACCAATACTCATGGAGCTACAATAGATTATGCTGTCATTTCTGGAAGTAAAGAAGCATGGGGTTGCGAAGTTTTAGCGAATCGTTTGCACTGTCAAGACAAATATTACGATATTACGAGGTGGTTACCTAGAAATGCTGAACAATGCACAAAATTGTATTGCAAATGTTCGAGCTGCAATACAACGGATACTCGAAAACATAGCCCGAAAAAGGAACACGATTTGCGAGTATGCTCCTGAAATGTCAGAACTCTGTTCACTCCTGAAGCCTAATGCAGTACAAGGCGCATATTACTGCGATCCAGGAAATACGCTGGATAGGAAACGGTATGATGAGGAAAAAAGACTGCGACTTTAAACCTATAAGTGATCGCTTGGCTGTGATTCTCATCAAAGACAGATTTTACAACATCAGCCTCACATGTGCACACGCCCCTACTGAAGAGGCTGAAGACCCCATCAAAGAGGATTTCTATGATATCTTGGACAACGTCTACGGAGCTTGTCCGGGGTACGATGTTACAATCGTACGCGGGGATTTCAATGCCAAAATCGGCAAGAACATCTTTGGCGGAGTGATCGGAAAGCACAGCCTCCACGATACAACAATGGATAACGGCTTCCGACTCACGGACTTTGAGTAATCTCGTAACGCGGCGATAAGTAGCACATGATTTCCACATAGCAACCTGGCGATCTCCGGATGGTCCAACCGCCAACCAAATTGACCATGTGCTCATTAACGCAAGACACTCGTCAAAGATCCTGGATGTGCGAACATTCAGGGGGGCAGCTAGATTCAGAGCTCGTCTGTCCAATGTCAGAAAGCTACACCGGCCCACTATGAGGAGGCTCGACATCTTACGCCTGAGCACACCGAAGGTTGCCAGAGTCTACAGGGAGCCTATGTCGAACACAGGTATCAACAATATGTGGCTGCGTTGCTGCTCAGCCATTCAGGAAGTAGCCGAGAACACCTTAGGCTACCTACCATCCCCGAAGAGAGTTGAAAGCCATCCATATCCACAATCGATCTTTAACAACAAAACTGGCGTGTACTACTCCTACTTCGACGATGAGATTCCGCTTTTCAAGACCAGTTCAGTTCAGACACTCCGAGTTGTAAATGATCGAACTTATTGAACTGCTTCCTCATGCATCTTATACGCTTATATGCTAGTGGACAACACACTAGCCTGAGGAGAATTCTGCACAAAGGTCTCGGATTATTCGCTTACAAGATCCAATTGACTTATCAATTGACAGCGCGCGACCATCCGCTTTGTTATCGCTTCGCAGTGTGGGCCTTAGACCAGATTGAATTGGACAACGATTTCGGGCGAAAAATCATTTTTTCTGACGAGGCGCATCAATTGCCGCATCTGGCTCGGAAACCCGCACGTTATTGTCGAAAAGCCAATGCTTCCACAGAGAGTGATTGTTTGGTGCGGATTGTGGAGTGGTGGCATCATTGGACCATTTTTCTTCGAAAATGAGAAAATGAGACACACGGTCAACGGTGGGCGTTACGGAGCCTTGTTAACTGACTTTTTTTTTTTACTGAAATTGAAGACATGGTATTGGACGACAATCGATGTTTTGCGCACCGAATTCCCAAATAGTGTTATCAAGATGAAATGGTAACTATCGCATGGGCAGAAATGAATGTCATTGACTCGTGTAAGTAGACAAGCACGTGGTCAATGCCTCACGATACAGGTTCTCTGTAAAACCTGTTTTCGTAACAAAATTTTCGAGGAAATATTACAAGTTGAGTTAAGAAGCTCCGATGCCAGAAAACTGCAAAGCAACCACAGCAATGAAACACAACCACTCCAACCGTTTGTCTGCACGCGATGGCTGTTTACAGATTCAGACGTTAACTCTTCTGCTTCCGCTGTTTCATATTACACTAATCGCATGATATGTTGCATAATACCATTACACGTACAAGAAAAACAATCATTTCTTCGGCCACCGATCAAACGGAAGCAATCAAACCAATTCAATTGGAACTGTTTATTCGCTTCCGTCGAATTCTTCAGGTTCATCCTTGGCAAGCTCATTGGATCACAACACGTACAGTGTATTGTACCTGGCGTCAATACGCGTCCGATTCAATTCGTATTCTGCCCACACAAAACAAAGGAAATTCATGTCTAGGTTTCTGGCACAATTACGAAATTCATCTGCCCTTACATAAGCGACACCAACCCCCGTGCACATGAGGACAACTGCCCGCCCACACTTACACCATACCTTTACACACCCACTCATTCAAGGCCCGTGCTATGCGATTATTGGCACAATCTTTGCACAGCAGGTACCGCTGCTTACAAATTCATGAAATAATCAATCAGAACCACAATTACGATTGTAAAAATAAAATGAAATCCTATCACCACCTGTCCTAGTAAGGTCTACGTCCTATACAGGTCAGGCCATCGGCAGTACGTACACACCTCCTTTTCTAATATCGATTGGGTGACGTCACGCAATACTAGCACTAACCTCAAGGTCCCGAGCACCCAATCAATCCAGACCAAGACACCACTCCACCACATCCCTATTCTAGAAAAATTCCATATTTATTCCCATCCCGCGACGGTCGATACGTGTGATTCTTTTCCATGTGACTACCATCTACCTCATGCCGAGAGCTACACTCCTCTCCACCTCCACCTCTTCCCACAAAGTAGAAATTCACTAAGCGGAGGCCTTAGCACCCATTACGTAACACCGTCAATTCGTTAGCTGTGAAATGGGAAGGAAAAAAACTGGATCTTATCACGGCCGAATAAAATGCCGGTATCCATGGGAGACACGATTAAATCCAGATAAATCCGCTCCCAACTCCGCACGGATTCACTCAATCGAAAATTGATTTTTACTTCAATTTTCCTCTGCTTATTTGCATTCAAATCGAACCGAATTCGCATACGTTGAACAGGACCCCCCGCTCGGAGTGTGACATTTCTAACTCGAAATTCACCGGAAACAGTCATTTTATTTCCAATGGGAGGAAAATGTCTTGTTAACTGAAAAGTCATTGCGAAATGTGATTTACTTACATTTGTATTAAGTTTTTTGTTTTAATCTTTCAACGAACTGTCTAGAGGAACACGGAAACTGCTAATTGAGCAAACACCAACAGCAAAATTACGACTTGCCACTGAAATCGCGAAAAACTGCTCGCAAACCGACGGCGACGATGATGAGGAAAAAGACGACGGCTGCGAGGAAAATTAGATCAATGCGGGTAAAGTGTTGGCATCTCTGTTTGGCGTGGTGCGTTCGAGAGAGATGGATTGTGGCGAACGACGTTGACTGATACCGACATGTTCGAACTGTGTTATCGGCAGGGATGGGAATTGCGTATGTATTCTGATTGGACTAGATTGGAATGCACTTGGATATAAATGTGGGATTGGAAAGGGCATTTCACTTAAGGAAGTGGGCTTCAGGAGCCTTTCTGGACTGCATGAGTTTTTTTTTTTTAATGGTGGTGGTTAGACCACCATGAAATAACTATAAACTTACATAGATTGCATGGCGGTTTGGCTCCAAGATATTAAGTTGCCTCTGCCTCAACCAACAAGCGTTTCCAGCCGAAACGATATTTTGCCAGTTGGTTCCATCGCCGCACCACCAGTTGGTTAAGGTCTCCTTCCACCTGTGTGCGCTACCTTAAATCCGGTTGTTCTCTACTGCGTCATCCCTTGGGGTTGGATTCGAAAACTCTACACCTTGGGTTGGAGCTTTATTGTGCATTCGCTCTGAACGGCTTAAGCCACGAAGACGTACATACATAGGTCGTACTAGATCGGTGTCGCCATACAGTTCATCGTTGTATCTTCTCCTCCATTCTCCGTTTATACAGGGTCTTTCATAAAGCAATTTCTTCCTCTTCTTCTTCTTTGTGGCGCTATAGCCCGGTGTGGTATTGAGCCCCAACCAACAAGCGACTCCAGCCAGCACGATCTCTTGACAGCCCTTTCCAATCATGCACACCAAGTTGGTTGAAATCCTTCTCGTCTTGTGTGCGCCATTTGAGTCAAGGGCGTCCTCTGTTGCATTGTCCCAATAGCTCGAATTCAAAGATTCTCCGGACCGAAGATATGTGGTCCATACGCTCTATTTGGCCTAGTCATCTTATTACTTATAATCTATGCCCAGGCCTATGCGGAAAACGTCGCCGTTCTTTCTGTCGACTCATGTTTAGCGACTGTCTGTGATCGATGAGTGGTGCACGAGAAATGGGCTATAGGTTAATCCTCTTAGGACCGATGTCGTTCTCTTCACGAGAAGGAGGTAAAATACTGACATGACTTAGCTGGTACGAAGAGGTTCTACCATCCCGGTGTCCATAGAAGCTAAGTATTTGGGAGTCGCAAGCTTCTTTGTGAAATGCAAGTTGTGTCAAAAACCACCAAAGCGCTATCAAATTTCTGGCAATGCAAAAGAGCTTCTGGCAAAACATGGGGCTTATCGCCGGCAAAGGTACTCTGGATCTACATGACAATGACAAGACATACATATAATCTCATATGCATCGGTTGTCTGGTGGAACAGGCTAACACGCAAACACGTCGGAGCCCCTTTCACCAAACTCCAAAGAGCAGTTCTTCTGCAGCACGCCGGGCGCTGCTCTAGATGCTATGAGGAACCTTTTACCCCTTGAGCACACCATCGCTTTGAAAGCCATCTCTCGTATTAAGAAAAATGGTTTTTGGTACAGCTCGCATTGGAATGACAGTGCGCTTGCGAGGGAAATATCCTACGACCCCTGTCTCATGGATATGCCCTCTGACGCAATTACACCTGTCATCCTATTGCGCTATAACTTCCAAGTCGAATTCCCATGGCACCAGTATTGGCTCTAGTCACATACTAAACATGGAAAGGATTGTCTTTGCCTTTTCACAGATGACTCCAAGTCTTTGCTGAGGTCCGGCGCTGGGGTTTTCTTTCAGTGCGAAAACGTCCGACTGCACTTCTTGTTAGGAAAATATTCGTCTGTCTTTCAATCAGAAATATATGCAATCGTAATGGCCATGCACTATGTTGTGGAACACAGGTGGAGTCGACAAAGCATATGCGTCTGCAATGACAGCCAAGCTGCACTCAAAGCCGTGTCCAACCCTTCCACTAGCTCCAAATTAGTGCATGAACTCAAGACCTTCTTGAACAGAGTGGGTAAACTAAATTCACAAAGGCTTGTAAGGGTTCCAGATCACTCTGACATCCCAGGAAATGAGATCTCTGATAAACTCGTCAGAATGGGTTCAGAGGAGACTTTCTCATAACCTGAACTGGTCTACCTGGGTCCACGGTAAATTCCTACATTAACGATTGGGTGTTTAATCCACACAACCGTAGATGCAAGGATTATCCAGGTTGCAGGATGACAAAGCGCGTATGCCTTGATGTCTGCAAGACATCCGCATCATTCCTCCTGTCTTTATGGAGAACCGACTGCAGAAGACTTGTGGGAATCATTACGGGCCATTACATCAGTAATATGCCTACTTGCGCTGCATGTTGCAAGGAGGATGACACGGCAGAGCATTTTCTCTGCGACAACAGATAGCAGGAAAAAAAGAAGAAAAATCCCCGTAGATGCTTAACCAGGAATATGCCGCCATACAACCCGTACATTTCGTAGTTTAATCTTCTCCTTCAGATGCCATCAACGCAAACAGGACCCAAGATCGCACGCAGAACTTATCCGTTTCAATGCCAGCAAATGCCTCATTGACGGCCCGCTGCGTTGGACCAATCACGTCAATATCATCGGCGTAAACTAGCAGTTGAACGACTTTTGGAAGATCGTGCCAAGTATGAGTCACATGAAAGCGCGTCGCCTGGTCTAAAACCTTTTTTGACATTGAAGGTCTCGGTAAGTTTGTTACCGACCTTCATGGAGCAGCGAGAATTTTCCATCGTCATTCTACAAAATCTGACGAGTTTGGTAGGAATGCCGAAACCAAACATGCCTCTATATAGCTTGTCTCTATGCACGCTATCATATGCGATGAGTGTCGATTTGCATTTCTTGGGTCTTTTTCAGGATTTGCCGCAGTATGAAGGTTGGGTCTATTATAGACTTCCCAGGCCTGAAACCACACTGATAAGGACCTATCAAGGTGTTGTCGAACAATTTCAGGCGTTCACGCGAAACAGCAAAGAGGATTTTGTAGGCGATGTTAAGGACTGATCCCTCTGTAATTGGCGCAATCAAAGGGACCTCCTTTCTTGTGGATCGGGCAAACGACACTGGGATTCCACTCGTCGGACACGCTTACCGGTGATTTGGTGCATGCGCCCTGGCAAATCATTCCCAGCTGTTTTAAGCAGTTCCGTGGACAGACCGTCCCCTCCAGCAGCTTTATTTGACTTGAGCCTTGATATTGCTATCTCGACCTCGCCAAGGTTAGGGGACGGAATTCTTGTCTATCGCCGTTCAAGTTGAGTGGAACATTCTGCCTGACAGCGGTATTTGAGTTTTCCTCGCCGTTTAACAGCTTGAAATGATTCCTCCAAATTCTCAGTAGCGACTGCGACTTTATTACGAGTTGCCCATTCTTGTCCCGGCTGGCTTCAGTCCGGAGTTTGTATCCACTGGATAGCTGTTTAACCTTCTGTAAAACTTCTGGACTTCATTCCTGCTGTAACAGCTTGGGCCATGACGCCTTGTAGGCGTCTTTCTTAGCTGTGTGGGCCTGCCTGCACTCGTCGTCAAACCACGGGTTTTTCCTGGGCGGTGGTATCGTAAATCCCAGCACATCAGTAGCAGCATTTTCCGTTTTTCTTCTGCCACTAGAGCAGGCGGCGTCGAACTTTCAGAGAGTTTTTGGGGGATTCGGTCGGCAAAGTTTCTAGCGATCGGTTGCGATTATAGTTTTCCGACGTCAAACCTTGGTGTTCTTTGTCGCTTCCATTGTTTTTTTTTTTATTTCCATGCTCTTACGTTGGCCACAACAAGAAATTGATCTGAGTTCAGACATCGAGAATACTGGAGAAGTGTCTAATGTCGATCGCAATGTGATCGATCTGGTTGACAGTTGACCGCCGGGTCCATTTATGGATATTGAGGTGCGGGAACCGCGTACTCACTACAGAGAGGTTCCGCCCCGAGGCGAAATCCACCAGCCTGAGCCCTTCCCTGATGTGTTGTCTTGCAGGCTGTGTTTTCCGATGAAGCCTTGATCTGGTTTGTTATCAGGCGCTTGTTTATATATTTAAGGCTTAATACTGTTTGCCTTAGTCTGCCTCGGACAACAAATCCACATCCTAATTAGCAGCAATAGAGGACGCAGTTTTTCATCCCCTTTTTGTCCAGCCCAACCCACCCTCTAGTACTAGTTGTCCATCTTCATCCCTATATGCTTCTGCTCTGGCTTTATAGCTCTGCTCGTAAGGTATCTCCTTGATCTCATGCTTTTTGTCCCCCTTTTTTTTTGTCTTCCTTAAAAGCATGTGTTCCTCTCTCATTTCCTGCTCGTAGAATTCACGGCGGGTGCCGTGCACAGTGGTTAGTATGTTGGACTCTGACACACGATGAGCGAGTTCGGATCCCGATAACGCCAATGTCATCGAATGTTTATTTCGCGGAGTCCCTCCTCGGCTGGGTACTGGCAAAACCCTCCATAGTATACTTGCCATGAAAAAGCTTCTCGACTCAAGCCGTTCGGAATCGGCATTAAGTTGTAGGTCCCTTTCACCTGAGTAAAAAATAGATCACACACAGCATGGGTGACTGAAAGAAGCTTGGCTCTGGCCCTTCAAGGGTTGTTACACCACCAAAGCAAAGAATTCACGAGCAGCTCTCATCCTTCTATATAGAATGGCTTTGTAGGCGATTTGTTTTACTACATGGGCTTGTTCGCATTGTTCATCACACCAGGGCTTGCTAGCTGGCGGCGATTTGAAATCCAGTACATCAGAGCCCAGAGAGCACCGTGGCGCAGTGGGTAGTGTGTTGGCCTCTGACGCCGATGACACGAGATCGAATCCCGACACAGCCACGTCATCGAACGTGTTTTTCACGGTGTTTCTCCTCAGCGGGGTTCTGACAAAACCCCCTGTAGTAAAATTGTCATGAAAAGCTTCTCGAAATTCGCCGTTCAGAACCGGCAATAAACAGTAGGTCCCTTTCACCTATGGGAAAATGAAACCATCCACAATATGGGTGATTGAGAGAGAAGCTCGGCTCAGGTCCTTCATGGACTGTAACGCCAACATACACATCAGATCTCAGCTTGTGGATTGTGCCGGTATCATCGGATTTTGCGAGAGATTCAGGAAAACTCGATCGGTAAAGATCCTGGCGGTCTTCTGCGATTATAGCTTTCCGACGTCAAGCTTTCGTTGCTTTTTTCGACTTCGTAGCATCCTTGATATCCTTATTCGTACCCTGACTACAACAAGATAGTCGACACTGGCTCCTCTGAGGGTTCGTACATCTAGAATGCTGAAGGAGTGTCTGGCGTCGATTGTAAAGCGATCAATCTGATTGGTGGTCGACTGATCAGGTGATCGCCAGGTTCCTTTGTGGATGTTGAGATGCGCAAATCGTGTGCCAGCTAGAAGGAGACTATACTTCCCAGTGATCGACTTGTTTGCAGATGTCGTCAGCTTTGTATCTGTCCGTATCCGAGGCTTGTGGTTGTTTCGGAACAATTTGTTTTTCCATCATAGGACTGTTGCCCCGAAGAACACAAAAACCTGTACTTTTTTTATCTGAACTACTCAGAATAACCTCATTGAACAAAGCTATTAAAAACCATACCGTACGGTGAGACTATTGTTATCATATCTCTGGATTTAGGTAGCAACCCTCGTATACCTATTCCCGTAGGTTCGTTTGGCGCCCCGTCATCACACGGCAAAGAATGACACAGTGTTGCAGCTTGAAACGTCAGAGCAATAAACAGCCAAAGCGTGGATATAGCTATTTAATAGTAAATTTGACGATAGGGTGAGCATGCGGAAGGGTGAGGGTAAATAAAGGTACACCACAAGGTGGCGTTCTGTCACCCCTCCTATGGCTCCTTGTGGTCGACGGAATGGCCAAGATTCTGGAGACGGAGGGTTTTAATGTTACGGCCTACGCCGATGACATTGCCATTTTGGTCTCTGGAAAATTTACGCAGGTCCTCAGCGATAGACTAAGCTATGCACTGACGTTAGTGGATAGCTGGGTCAAGGGGCGAGGTCTGGGAGTAAATCCGGCGAAAACAGAGGTAGTACTCTTTACAAAGAAAAGATCTGTACCAAGATACACCTACCCCCGTATGAATGGTATAGATCTGATCCCTGGAAAATCTGCGAAATATCTGGGCATAATCCTGGACTCCAAACTTAGTTGGAGAGAAAATATTGAGGAATGAACCAAAAAGGCCTATGTGGCACTATATTCGTGCAAGGTAGCCTTTGGAAAGACATGGGGCCTCAAACCGAGGTTAGTACATTGGTTGTACACTGCGGTAGTAAGACCTATCCTAGTCTATGGCTCGGTTGTCTGGTGGAAGGCGCTTGAGAAAAAATGTCATCTTCAGAGTGTGTCAAAGGTTCAAAGGGCAGGCTGTCTGGCGGTGACGGGATCTATGAAGTCCACACCAACGGCGGCCCTTGAAGTCATGCTGAACCTCCCACCCCTTGACTTGTACTGCGAGAGCGCCGCAACCAGAACTGCGCTAAGATGACAGGAATCAGGTCTCTGGAAAAGGAGTCCTCACGGACATGCATCAGTCTTGGATCGATGGGCCGTCTCGAGATTCAGAACCGTAACGGACTATGTCACCCGACTTCCTTCCTGGGAGAGGAGATTCTCTATTAGAATTCCCTCCAGGGAGGAATGGACCGGTGATTTGGTACGCACGGAAAGTGAACTGGCACTCTACACCGACGGATCCAAAATGGATGTTGGCACAGGTGCCGGAGTCTACTTTGAGTCTCGGGATATGCATCGCTCCTACAGGCTCGATGATGGATGCAGTGTCTTCCAAGCTGAGGTCTTCGCTATCAAGCAGGCGGCGGACCTGATCAGCAAAGTTGACAGCCAGGCAGCCATTAAGGCTCTGCAGGCAGCATGGATAAGATCCAAACTCGTCAAACTCTGCAAGGAGAAGTTAGAAGAGATATCCCATGTAAATGAGGTGACCCTTTGCTGGGTACCTGGTCACATGAATATCTCCGGAAACGAGAGGGCGGACGAGTTGGCTAGGGTGGGATCAGGTGCTAACATTGCGCAGATCTCAGCTGAGGCCAAAGCACCACTCAGTGCGCTCTACAGGGAGATACAGACGGAGCTATTGGTGAAAGCCAATAAGGGCTGGTGTCGCTTAGATACATGCGCAACGGCGAAATCGACTTGGCCCGTCTATGATAAGAAAAGGAAAATCTGCTGAAGTTCAATCGTGGGAACATTCGACTGGCAGTCGGTGCCCTCACCGGGCACTGCATGCTATCCTATCATGCAGCTCGACTAGGCCAGCCCTACAATGACTTCTGCAGAAGCTGCAGGGACGAAGAGGAAATTGAGTCCGTTCATCACCTGCTGTGCGAATGCCCGGCGCTAGCCCAAAAAGGAATATTTTCCTGGGAAGATACTTCCTTTTGGGACTAGAAGAGGTAGGTAATATCGGGCTGAACAGAATACTGGGATTTTTATCCTCGTCTGGCTGGTTCAGCTCGACGGTAAATGAATAGGTATCAACGGGTTAAACAAAACAGGTGGGCACAATGGACTCAACGTAGTCTGCGTGAGCCTTGACTTTACGTCAATAGGGCACCCATATACCTAACCTAACTAGCTATTCAATAAGTTTTTCCTAGTGCCCCAATGCACTGTAAGCTCATTCATTTTTAATTCTGATCAATGCGATGGTAAGGTGCGTCCTTCATTGATGACAGATCGCAAGGGCAATCCGCTTTAGCCAAGAGAACACGCCATTGCCAAGTTTTGTTTTATGAACATTTCCAAAAAAAGTTGTTAAATAAGTTTTGACTTCGATGGGTTCGTTCAAGTCGATGTCAACATCCATATAGCGAAGCTACAATTACCGAGCTATTTGAAGTTATGTTAGTACGAGTACAATGATCCAAGTTCCCAATCCCTATTCGACGGTATATTTCTCTAACTAATGGACCATACTGTACCGGCAACTATCACTTAGTTTAAACACCATCCGATGCGATGAATTCCTAAAGCATTTGCCCCATTCTTCGTTAAAATAGTAGAATTGCACTGTACAAAAGACACGATTCCCCGCAATGAAGCACCAACTTACCCAAATGATCGAATCAAGTGCACGCGATCATTCCTTCGCCTGTTTACCATCCGAACTTCTCATCTTTTTTCCCGCATTATATATAGAACACTTCCGTCACACGTAATCGCTGATAGCTTACGTCAAATCAGTACAAGATACAAATGCATCTGACAGTTTAGCAATTAGTCGCCGTCATTAGATCGTCCTACCGTGATCGTGAATTTTCTTATCGACCCGGAAGTGAATTACGCAAAATCATGGACAAAATTCACGTCGAATTGGATGCTCACTTCGGCCGGGTCGTTGTCCTATCCGATAGCGTTAAGTCCGGTGAGGTGGTAGTCGATGAGTTTCCATTCGCCATTGGACCGAAGCAGAATAGTGGAATTGTTTGTCTAGGATGCTACAGGAGTTTAAATTTCGACGAGGATGGAGACTCCTTGGATCGATGCGACAAGTGTGATTGGCCATTATGTGGTGAATGCTTAGATTCGCTGGAACATCGTGAAGAGTGTGAGATATTTAGGAAAGCGAATGTGAAATTTGCTGGGAATGTAAGCTCGGAAGGCGTATGCACTCAATTGGATTGCATAACGCCTTTAAGGTTAGTTAGACTTTTCTGTGTTCTGTTTTCTTCGTTGTTGTTTTATGTCTATACTTTGTTTTGGGTGTTGTAGCTACATACGTGGATGCATGGTGTCTTGGTTCATCTCCTTGGGTGTGCTCAGGAATTTAGTATTTTTTCAATGTTTACATTGGATATGTCTGTGCAGTAGTCGAACGTGAATACTTAAAATAGGTTTGTCTTGTTCGGTGGTATTTTAAAGACGCAAACGCTCTGTCCGCCCTTGATAGCAACATTAGCTCTTAAAGATTTCGCAACACGAAGGTTGTCATGATTGAGGATCTGTTATCGTAACATGTCCTTTAAGCGTCGCTCTCTTTGCTTCGTGCTTATGGCAATATCATGTTCTCCTTGTTCGTTTTTGGCGGCTACAGTTCATGGCGAGCCTGGACCTTCTTAAAAAAAAAAAACCTCTCTAACTGGCACGGTATTTCACCAGCAGTCTACAGTGCCGCACGTCTAGTTGGTTGAGGTCCTTTCCACCTCCTCAACCGTTTCGCCCCTCAGGGTTGGATTCAAGGACCTTCTGGGCCGGAGCTGTTGCTTCCATGTAGTCTACATGACCTAGCCCTCTTAGGCGTTGGATCCGTAGACGCCGTGCTACGTTCATTTGCTGTACGCAAATGTACGATCTGCGCCCTGGCAGATCATTCCCAGCTGTTTTAAGCAGTTCCGTGGACAGACCGTCCCCATCAGCAGCTTTATTTGACTTAAGCCTTGATATTGCTATCTCGACTTCGCCAAAGTTAGGGGACGGAATTCTTGTCTATCGCCGTCCAAGTTGAGTGAAACATTCTCCCTGACAGCGGTATTTGAGTTTTCTTCGGCGTTTAGCAGCCTGCAGACATGATTCCTCCAAATTCTCAGTAGCGACTGCGACTTTATTACAAGTTGCCCATTCTCGTCCCGGCAGGCTTCAGTCACGGAGCACGAAGCAAGGAGCACGAGAAGCGCGAGATCGAGAAGATGGAGAGATGTTATTGCAGGAATTACGTTCGAAAGTTTTACCAAAAAGTAAAACGAACATGCCAAGGCTATAAAGCCAGAGCAAAAGCCTGCCGGGATGAGCATGGACAACTAATAGTGGAGTCACAGTCGATGCTGAGATTGTGGAAGGACCACTTCTGCACACTGTATAACGGCGATGATAGTCAAAATGCCGCCGTCAGGCGAAACGGACAATTCACAGTGGACGAAGACGAAAGGGAATCCCTTCCACCCGACCTAGAAGATGTTAAGATAGCCATATCGCAACTTAAGTCGTATAAAGCTGCTGGAGCAGACGGACTTACGGCGGAACTGTAAGAACGGAAGAACGCATGCCCGATGAATGGAATCTCAGCATCGTTTGCCCAGTCCATAAGAAAGGAGACCCCTATGACTGCGCCAATTATAGAGGAATAAGTCTCCTGAACAAGATCCTCTCTGCCGTACTGTGTAAGCGCCTGTAACCATTCGTGGACAATCTGGTAGGTTCTTAACAGTGTGGTTTCAGGACCAGATATTTACACTACAGCAGATCTTGGAGAAGACCCATGAATTCCAAGTCGATACGCACCATATTTTTATCGACTTTAAAGCCGCATATGATAGTGTTTATAGAGACGAGCTATACAGAGCCATATCATGTCTTTACATTCCTGCCAAGCTCGTCAGACTGTGCAGCATGACTATGGAGAACTCTCGCTGCTCCATTAAGGTCGGAGGTGAACTAACCGACCTCATCGATGTTAAAAAAAGTTTTAGACAGGGTGACGCACTGTCATGTGATTTCTTTAACATCATTCTTGAAAAGATCGTGCGGGACTCTGCGGTCAATACAAGAGGTACGATCTACTTCAAGTCTACACAATTGCTGGCCTACGCAGATGACATTGACGTTATTGGACAGACAAAGCGAGACGTCAATGAGGCTTTCGCAAGCATTGAAGCAGAAGCGGCTAAAGTGGGTCTAAGGGTAAATGGAGACAAGAACAAATATATGCTCCCATCAAAGAAAGACGCGCAACACCGACGTCTTGGTCAGAACGCCACTTTCGGCAGCTATATTTTTGAAGTAGTCAAGGACTTCGTCTACCTTGGCTCGATAGTGACAAGCAACGCTGAGATAAAACGCAGAATGATTCTCGCCAACCGCTGCTTCTTTGGGCTCAAGAGGCAACTGAATAGTAGAGCCCTCTCTCGAAAAACCAAATCATACCGGTCCTCCTCTACAGCGCTGAGGCTTGGACTTTATCAAAAGCGGCCGAAGAGGCTCTTGGGCGTTTCGAGAGGAAAATTCTGCGTGTAATCTTTGGTCCCGTTTGTGTAAAGGGAGAGTGGAGGAGGAGATTTAACCAAGAACTGTACGGGCTGTACAGCGACATCAGCCTAGTTAGACGTCTACGAATCCAACCTCTAAGATGGCTGGGCCATGTAGAGCGAATGGACATCATCGCTCCGGCCCGAAGAGTCTTTGACTCTAACCCCGAGGGACGACGCAGCAGAGGACGACCGCATCACAGGTGGAAAGGGACCTCAACCAACTGGGCGTGCGGCACTGGAAGCAGGTGAGCCAAAGAGGCTTGTTGGTTGAGGTCTTGGTTCACCCCGAACTGTAGCGCCATCAAAGTAAGTAAGTATTAGGTACGACTGGTGCTAATTGTTCTCAGACTGCTAGAGCACAGACAGGCCGCAGGCATCTTGTCAGATGCCATACTGTCTGAGTTTGATTTAGGACCTCATGTGGAACTTCTAAAATAGCAAATATAAGACGAAAGCAGCTTAGTTTAGGTAAGTTATCTGACATTCTTAATAAACTCTGAATTACAAATGTTCTATGAACAAAGGCAAGTTCTATTCTATGGCAGGCTAAAAATAAAAGGACAATTCCCATCCGAAAACAGAATATAAAAATTAAATGACGACAACCTGCCGGATTTTCTGTATAACAATCGCATTGACGACTCTATACGCCATGACGACTCTATACGTGTGACAATTCTCCCATTACATCCCGACTTCTTACGTCTCTCTTACATGTTTGGTTTCAAGACTTATTTTTAGAAAGCCATTCATACTCTAGCAACCTACCGCTAAACAATATTCCAAAATATATTGTTAGATTCCCCCCCATATACAATACAAGCTACACGAAGAATACATCCAAGAAATGTACGCATATGAGCTACCCGATGCCAAGAAATATTTACTCGAGGTATCCCATCCGGCTAGCTGGGTTAGTAGTCAAAATAGCTTCAGAAACAGCATTCAGACGATTGGTAGAGAGAAAGCCAGTCGGTCACGCGATGGCACTGCCCACGAATGTGACTGTAGTCGAACAGAGTCCGGCTCTAGGACGGTATCTTATCGCTCACGAGGATGTACCCGCACATGATGTTCTTATCGAGGAACTAACATTTGCTTATGGACCGAAGCTCAGCACGCCGGTAGTGTGTTTGGGTTGCTACGAGCCAGTGGATTGTAGCTCTGGCGAATCCATATGTCCAGAGTGCAAATGGCCTTTATGCAGTGAGTGTGTGTTAAACGGGGTCAAGGATCATAGTCGAGAATGTGCGGTTTTTCGATCGGCAAAAGTGAGATTCTTCCCCATCACTGGTGATGATCGGCTTGTCAAAGAGTGCATCCAATTGGATTGTATTACACCTTTAAGGTTAGTTATATGCGAGTTGTCCATCTTAAATCATCTTTATTGCACTTGTGTACGAACTCTATCGTAACTATTGTGAAAGGAACGATATCTGCGTTAACAATTACAGCTCGGAAAGTATCTATTTATGATCGCTCGTCGTTAATGAAATAGATTCTTTTGAAGACAGACTAATTAATTGTATCGGACGGGAGTGCAATATGTTTTTATGAAATATCTTAAGTCAGACAGATTTTGATTTAGTGAAGGTGCCTTGCGCCATTTGTTCAGTTTCACTTCAGTTCGTCCATTTGAAAAACTATAGCAGTTGGGCAGGTTTGTGTGGAGGTGCTAGTGCAGAAGATGTTGCATTTCCTCGACAGTCCTTTGAAATTAGTAATTCTCTCGAACTCTTTAAATTGAAAAACTAAGTTTCGATTGAATTTCATAGAGCCTAAGTGAGGGCTAGGTAATCCTTTTAAGAAATTCTTGAACTGATATTGATTCGATAGCTGCAAGTCAAGTCCAATAGAGTCGCAATTACTTGATGGCAGATAGAGACATATATGTATGTATGTAGACATATCAGAATCTTTTCTGGCGAGATTCGACCACTTCATTGTAGAAGGAGTAGAAGGTTGGCCAAATAAGACGCGGAACGCAAACACGAATTTGGTACTTCAAATCAAAAATTGACAAATGTCGATCCGATGGTCGCTGAGTTAAATCAACTTTTGAATTAGGTGTCGCGGATCCCCGATGTAGCTGGTCATACCGCCAACATGTTGGACTTGCTTCTGTAAGCGATTTAATTTACCATTCTTATGAACTGAAAACTGGAGCATGCGACTTTCCTGGATGAAGTTTGTGCTGCCCTTGATAGGGTGGTTGAGATGGATTCCTATATCCTGATGGGGGACTTCAACGCCCACGTGGGTGTGGATGTAACGGCACGGGGTAGTGTGATTGGGAGGAACGGTGATCCTCATCAAAACGCGAACGGAGGTTGTTGGATTTTTGCTGTCCAAATGGCATGTCCATTATGAACACCTTCTTTACACACAAAGCATTCATAAATGTGGGTCCTTTAACTCTTCTCGTTGGTCGGAGACATGAATAGCTCAATTATTTATTTTTCCTTTCCTTTCGATAGGAAAGTTACAGAATGACTCCCAAATAATTTACATTGAAAACAAAAGGAAAGTCACAGCAATAAAACGGGCTCCTCAGATGAATAGAAACACAGTTCAGGTGGAATTTGTACTCTGAAGTGTGACGGCGGCGATGATTTGCTCCACTCCTACATTCGGCCATCTTTCAGTTTCTCGACTGCCCTCAGTCGAGTTCATTATCTTGCACATCCTCATCAGTCGGAAAATCGTCTTCCTCCTCCGTGATCCAGGGCTTCATGCAATCCGCTGCGGTTGATGTCGTGTTCGGCCCTTCATGCTGTCCTACCTTTCCAACGTCGTATCGTTCATTCCTCTTGACCCTCACTACCTCGTAAGGTCCGAAATACTTCGCGTGTAGCTTTAGACCTACACCGAACTGTGTCCTCAGCACAGCAACTAGGTCGCCCATCTTGTACTGCCTGGCCGCTTTTCTCTTTCTGTCGTACGTTTTGCGGCTTTCCTGCTGATTCTTCTCAATCTGCTCCCTCGCGGCTCTCCTAGTTTTTCCTCACTACCTCTTGACCCTCACTACCTCGTAAGGTCCGAAATACTTCGCGTGTAACTTTAGACCTACACCGAACTGTGTCGTCAGCACAGCAACTACGTCGCCCATCTTGTACTGCCTGGCCGCTTTTCTCTTTCTGTCGTACGTTTTGCGGCTTTCCTGCTGATTCTTCTCAATCTGCTCCCTCACGGCTCTCCTAGTTTTTCCTCGCTCGCTCTCAAAGTCATCCCTCATTACTTCTTCTAGTAATAAACGTAGCTCGTGATTCCCTTCCATTCTCATGATGGTTCCAAACGTGAGCTGGAATGGGCTGCGACTAGTGCTTCGTGAAATCGTTGAGTTAATCACCTTCTGGACAGCGCTAGTATGAGTATGCCACTTTTTAGGATCATTAACTGACAACCGGCTGAGGACCTCAATGATGACCCGATTCATACGTTCGACCTGCCCGTTTCCCCTGGGCACGCCGGTCGTCGTCAGTACGTGATGAATGCGATTCACTTCGCAGTAGTCCTTAAAGGCGTTGGACGTGAATGCTGGTCTACGATCAGAGACGATTCGCACGGGACTCACTCTGAAACTCCAGCTTTCTTATGACCTCCTCAGTTTTGGTCGTCCTTACCGGATATAGCCACACGAATTTCGTGAACGCATCTACTATCACGAAAATGTAGCTATAGGATTTATTCGTCGATGGCAGGGGTCCCAGGTGGTCCACATGGTAGGTATGTAACGGCACGTCGCTCTTTTCGATGGGGTGTAAGAAGCCTTCTGCCTTTCCGCTCTTCCTAGTGGCCAAAATGCACGCCACACAATTAGCGACGACCTTCTCGATACTGCCCGCCAGTTTCGGAATGTGGTAGTCCTGCTTGAAGATCGCCTCTACTCTTGCGGCACTGATGTGTCCCCGCTCGTGGATGCCCCATGTCAATTCCCTCTGCCTAGCCTTAGGCACGACGAGTAGATGTGTCCCTTCCTTGAAGTTATAGAGAAGGTCTCCCCGCACCTCGTAGTCTTTATAGGATCCCCTAGCTGTAAGTGTAGCCGTTACTAACGTACAAAACTCATCTTTACCTTGAGCCGCTTTAATCCGGTGTAGGATGCTGTCCTCGATTCTTGCCATCGCCACTGGTGGGTGCCCACTCAGTGCGTCTACGTGTCTCATCGCACTGCCGGCACGATGTACTACCCTCATGTTGTATTCCTGCAGCATTATAGCCCACCTTACTGCCCTCGGACAAATATCTCTCTTCATCATGGTAGCCTGAAACGCTTTGCAATCCGTGACGGTTGTGAACTCTAATCCCAGGAGATACACCCTCAGCTTCTTCAAACATTTTATGATGGCTATTTGGTGGGATGGAATTTTCCGTCCTCGTGCTTTTGTAGCAAAACCCCTCCATAGCCAATTATGCTTGCATCTGTATGCAACTCCGTCGGTAGCTTTTCGTCGAATAACTTCAGCACGGGACCTTTGCATAAGCATGCTTTTAGAGTGTTTACTGCATCGACCTCCTTTTCGCCCATGTGGAACTTGACCTGTTTGCGTAACAAATCAGAGAGCGGCTTTGCAATGATGGAATATCCAGAAGCGAACTTCCGGAAAAACCCCGTCAACCCCAGGAAACTCTGTATGTGTTTCACGTTGGCCGGCATCGGGAACTTCTTTACAGCTCTTACTTTCTCCGCAGATGGCTTGATACTTCCGTTCTCTACCACATGTCCAAGGAACTCCACAGCCTTGCCCAAAAGACGACATTTCTTCCAGTTGATGATCAATCCGTGCTCTGTAGCGACTTTCAACACTTCCCTAAGCTTCTCCAGGGCCTCTTCGGCGGTCTCCGCGAATATTATAATATCGTCTACGTAAATAAGCAGACATTCCCTTGATTCCCTGATTGATGAAACTTTGGAAGGTGGAGGGAGACTTGCACAGCCCAAAGGGCACCTTGAGGAATTCGTAGTGCCCGTTCGGTGTAACAAACGCGGTGTATTTTCTGCTATTTTCCGCAATATCCATGTGGAGAAACCCGTTCTTCAGATCCAATGTTATAAACATCTTTGCGTTCGTCAGCTTCTCTATCACGTCCTCCATGACTGTCATCGGGTATCTGTCCTTTATTATCTTCGCATTCAAGGCCCGATAATCGACGCATAGCCGAAAACTGTCGTCCTTTTTTCTCACGAGCACTATCGGGCTAGCATAGTCCGACCAACTGGGGCAGATTATCCCCTCCTCCAACCATTCTTCTACTTGTTTGGCCACTGCTCTTGCGGCGCTAGTCTCCGGGCCGTCCGGTGTACTGGAACGTCATCCATCAATGTGATGCTCATCTGCAGACATGACTTTTCTGGTTACTTTGGTGAATACGACCGAACGATGTCCTCCACGATCTCGCGATATTCCTCGTTGCCTACGTGTAACTTCGCCTCCTCGTCGCTTATTGCTTCTATCTTAGAAATATCGTTTTCTTCGATGTCGTATCCCACGGTTACGCCGTGTTTGATCAATAGATTAATATTCTTCAGGAAATCCCTTCCCACGAGAACTCTGTCGGAAATCCACTGGTCTGGTACTACCTGGAACCGGACCCAATGGGTTCTTGTGTCCACCTGCACCGCTATTAAGCATGAGCCTAATGTCTTCTTCGAATTGTTTCCGAATCCCACTAACATTATACCTGGTCCTTCCAATTTCGCTCCTTCGATTCTCTTTTGTAACGACTGATGTATAATTGACACATCACTCCCGTTGTCCACGAAAGCATCATACGGTTTGCCTGCAATGAAGACTCTGATGTGTCTCCCGTCTGAGTGAATCCGTCTCATTTGACGTGCTTCCCCGGATCCAGATGCCGTCTCCCTCTTGACCGGGCAATTCGCAGAAACGTGCCCAAACTCGTTGCAGCGAAAACAGCGCATTCCCCTCGCCCTGTCCGGGCAACTCGCAGCTAAGTGAGACGTTGCCCCGCAATTATGGCATCTCCTTGTCGTTGGTCGCGGTGGCCCTCTTTGATGTGGTGTAGACCTACCGTTACTTCTATTATCAAACCCCGGTGCTGAGGCTAGTCGTTGCATTCTTTTATAACATTCGAGCTTCCGCTTCAATTCTGCGATGGTCGACGCCTCATACAAAATTGTTTTCTTTTGAACGGAATCCGGAATGTGGGCTTCTTCCTCCGTGCTTCAAGCGAACGATGGACGTCTATGCTTAGTCGAGAATCAATAAATTCCTCTTCCAATGTCGATTTCAATGCTGGATAACTGCAAATGCCTGACCGTGCCTGGATTGCCAGCTTCGCAGCTCCACGCAAAAGTCTTCTCACATACAAGTACTTCTGTATCTCATTCCAGCGGCACACCGTAGCGATTTCCTCAAATCCTTTGATCCACTTCGTAATTGTTTTGCCTGACTCACCGGAAAAATTACTTACCCCAAATGTTTGGGGGTGGCCGTGGTGCAGTGGTTAACATCATCGACCGCCGAGCGGAAGGTTTATGGTTCAAATTCGCTTCATAGCCAAAAAAAAGTAATTCCTATACGGACAAAAAGTATGCAACGCAGTTGTGAATGGAAAGTGACCAGAAGTACTGCTTGCAGGCATAACACACACAGTATATGGTCAACCGAAATTCATCCTCTGCGTATGCAATACTAAAAGTGCTTGAACGAATTACTTCGAACTATAACCAATGCGGAATTTGGTCGGCTCTCGTCCTATCTAAGTCTAGGACAACCACCCCTGAGAGTAGTGAACGAATATCAACGACCCCAACCACTGCAATCCGTTCAGGCTATGTGTGTCAACACATCATTAGAGAATATAAAAAAAAACTCTTGAACCTGCGCGAGTCCCTAAAAAAAAAAAACAAAAAAGGGACTCTTCCACGTCCCTGAACACGAATTTATTTTCTGCAGCCATGTGGTCCCGTTGCAAATGGTTTGGTTCCTCTTCTTCTTCTTTCTTTGGTGGCATTACAGCCCATGAAGGACCAGAGCCAAGCTTCTCTCAATCACCCATGTTGTGTGAGATTTATTTTTCACACAGGTGAAAGGGACCTACAGTTTAATGCCGATTTCGAACGGCGTGAATCGAGAAGCTTTTTCATGGCAAGTATACTGCGGGGGGTTTTGCCAGTACCCCCCCCGAGGAGGGACGCCGCGAAATAAACATTCGATGGCGTTGGTGTTATCGGGATCCGAACTCGCTCATCGTGCGTCAGAGTCCAACACACTAACCACTGCGCCACGGCGCCCTTGGTTCCTCTTCTGATTCTTGATTTTCGGTTTCCTGGTCAGGTCCAACGTTCTCCTCTTTTTTGATCTCTTCACGTATATCTGCTGCGGTAATTGTGTTGAACGCTTCACGTATTCTTTCTACCAACTCGACCTTCAGACTATATCTGTAAGACAGATTTTTATTTTTTAAGAACTACTGCAGCTCGCTGGCCTTCAACTTCAGTAAGTCATCCATTCACTGTCTCGTTGCCCTCCGTAACTTTACTGAGGTGTCGCTTTACTCCCAGCCCCTAGTCTGGACCAACACCTCTCTTTACTTCTTTCCTCACACCCTTTCCAATCGTTTGCAATTGTCACGCACACTCCTTCCTCCTTCGGCTTTCCACGTGCTTCCACACAATGAAAAAAGAATTAAGTTCCCCCCAAAAAAATTGTCCGTTATATCGGTCGTATCCCTGTTGAGCCCCCAGATGTGGGTCCTTTAACTCTTCTCGTTGGTCGGAGACAGGAATAGCTCAATTATTTATTTTATTCCTTTCGATAGGAAAGTTACGGAACGACTCCCAAATAATTTACATTGAAAACAAAAGGAAAGTCACAGCAAAAAAACGGGCTCCTCAGGCTCCTCAGATGAACACAGTACAGGTGGAATTTGTACTCTGAAGTGTGACGGCGGCGATGATCTGCTCCACTCCTACATAAATATACGTGGTATCGTCGGAGTCTTCAACAGAAATCGTTGATAGATTTCTTTGTGGTACCATCGTGTGTGAAACGGATGGTTTGTGACGTTCATGTGTTGAGAGGGGCTGAACTGTCAACTGATCATCACCTGGTGTTGTGTAAGCTGTATCTTACTGATAGAGCACCTCGCCTGCCAAGGCGGAAACCAAGAGTGGTTACACGCATACGGTGGGAGAAACTACAGAGCAGTGAGGTGCGGCATCACTTCGCACGGCACATATCCGAAAGGTTTGAGCAAATTCCAACCGTTCCATCGCATGTAGAGGAAGAATGGCGGCTATTTTCAACAGCTGTCATTGCCTGTGCACCATAGATAAATTAACAAGATGGAAAACTTTCGTACGTCTGCCCTGTGATCCCCGCAAGGGTTGGTTGTTGTATTTGTAATTAAAGCGGCCTCTAGACGCCTAATAATATTGTGCATTATTTGATATTGCACAATATTATTGTTCGTCTGTAGATAATATTGCAAGATTGTGCCATATATTACGGAAAATCAAAACGCTTTTGACTTTTATTACAAATGTGAGCGGTCAACTAAATTATTGGGAAAAATATTGAACCGTCTGGGGCAGCAGGCCAATAAAATTGTGCAATATTTTGCACAATAATATTGAGCGTCTAGAGGCCGCTTTAAAAACGACGCTTTTGACTTAGAGTCAAGACGTCGGAACAAGGCAGAATGACATAGTCAAGACGCCGTCAAATCGAAACGAGTTTGTAGGGGCTAGTTGTCAAAATGCCTGTCAAAGCCATCGAGATTGCCATCTCGTTAATTTATCTATGCTGTGCACGTTATGTTTGTGGAGAGAAGCGGCTTGGTGTGGCGGCTGATGGTGAGAAAAGAACTGCGTGGTTTAAAACCCCGGAGTTCAAGATGCCATCAGAGAGAAGAAGAAGGCCTACAGAGACTGCTTCTCGTGACCGATACACTGTAGCGCGAAGAACTTGCAAATTTGCTGTGCGAGCAGCAAAAGAGCAGTCCTGGAAGAAGTTCGGCGAGAAGTTGGAAGCCGACCATAGATCTGCGAAAAAGGTGTTCTGGCAAACCATTCGCCGGCTCAGAGGAAGGAAATTCGACATCATCGAAGGAGTTAAATCCAAAGATGGTGTGTTCCTTTCCAATGAGATGGACATCTTACGCAGATGGAGCGAGCACTTCTCAGAGCTGCTCAATTCCGAACAGGGCACTGAGGGGACAGATCTATAGTCTTGAGTGTGGCGATTGAATCGCTTAAAGTTGGCGAATCCGCCGGTGTGGATGAAGTTCGGCCAGAAATGCTTAAGGCAATGGGTACAGAGGGAGTATTATGGCTCTCTCGTGTCATTAAGGTGGCCTGGGAATGCGGTGAGACACCTAGCAATTGGCAATCTGGGGTGATTGTTCCTCTTTTCAAAAAGGGGGATAAAAAAGAGTGCTCCAACTATAGGGGCATATCTCTTTTAAGTGTCTCCGGTAAAGTCTACGCTAAAGTGTTGGAGGCGCGTTCTAGAGCTATGGTCGAATCCAGGATAGGGGATGAACAGTGCGGGTTTCGTCACGGCAGAAGTACAATCGACCAGCTTTTCACTCTAAGAATGGTACTCGAGAAGGCTTGGGAGTACGCAAAACCAATCTACAGCTGCTTTGTACATTTGGAAAAGGCATATGACCGAGTTCCTCGACGTAAATTCTGGAGTGTTCTGCAGGAGTATGGGATTGATGGTCCTCTGTTGAGGGCCATTCAGTCTCTATACACAAACTGTAGCAGGGCGTTGGACTTCGCCAAGGGTGCGTCTTGTCACCTTTCCTTTTCATTATATATATATGGACTGGATGTCGCAGCGCAGTCGTGGCGAGGAGTGTTTCACATTGGGAGAGTTGAGGGTAAGTCATCTTCTTTTTGCAGATGACGTAGTTGTCCTTACATCCTCCCAGACGGAACTCCAGCGCGCGTTAGATAGGTTTGTGGCCGTATGTGCTGATGCTGGAATGAGGGTTAACGTGGACAAATCCGATGTTATGGTTATTTCCAGAACACCTGTCCAATTCACTCTATATGTTAGTGGAGTCCCATTGAAGCAGGTGGAAAAGTTTAAGTATCTCGGGGTCTACTTCACGAGTGATGGGAGGAGTAATACTGAGCTTCCCTGATGGATTGGCCAAGCTGAGTCAATTTTGAAACACCTTGGAAGATCTGTAATCAGGAAGACCGAGCTTGGTGTCGAAGCCAAGCTAGCGGTTTTTAACTCAGTATTTGTTCCAACTCTCACCTATGGTCATGAAATTTGGGTATTGACCGAAAGAATAAGATCGCGAATACAGGCTGCCGAAATGAGATTTCTTCGTGCTGTTGTGAGAGTTACTCGCCGGGATACGATGAGAAACACGGAAGTGCGCGGGAAGCTCAATGTTGAGCAGCTGCTTCTCCGAACGGAAAGGGCTATGCTTCGAGAAATGTGATTCCGACTCACCACGATGCGTTGTGCCACTTTGGTGTAAAGAAGGGCTAGGACTTTTTAAGACAAACGTGGTACTTACTTACTTAGATGGCGCTACAATTCGGGGTGAACCAGGGCCTCAACCAAAAAGCCTCTCCAGCCGGTACGATCTTTGGCCAGCCTCTTCCAGTGCCGCACGCCCAGTTGGTTGATGTCTCTTTCCACCTGTGCGCGCCACCTTAGATGCGGTCGTCCTCTACTGCGTCGTCCCACGGGGTTGATGTCGAAGACTCTTCGGGCCGGAGCGGTGATGTCCATTCGCTCTACATGGCCGACACATCTTAGACGTTGGATCCGAAGAGGTCTAACAAAGCCGATGTCGCTGTACAGCCCGTACAGTTCTTGGTTGAATCTCCTCCTCCACTCTCCGTTTACACAAACGGGACCAAAGATTACACGCAGAATTTTCCTTTCCAAACGCCCAAGACCGCTCTTCATCCGCTTTTGATAAATTTCAAACCTCAGCGCTGTAGAGGAGGACCGGGATGATTAAGAGAGGGCTCTACTACTCAGTTGCCTCTTGAGTCCAAATAACCAGCGGATGGCAAGAGTTAATCTGCGTTTTATCTAAGCGCTGGTGTCATTGCTGCTTGTCACTACCGAGCCAAGGTAGACGAAGTCCTTGACTATTTCAAAAACATAGCTGCCGAAGGTGACGTTCTGACCAAAACGTCAGTGTTGCGCGTCTTTCTTTGATGACAGCATATATTTGGTCTTGTCCCCATTTACCCTTAGACCCACTTTAGCCGCTTCTGCTTCAATACTTGCGAAAGCCTCATTGACGTCTTGCTTTGTCCGTCCAATAATGTCAATGTCATCTGCGTAGGCAAGCAATTGTGTAGACTTGAAGTAGATCGTACCTCTTGTATTGGCCGAAGAGTCCTGCACGATATTTTCAATGATGATGTTAAAGAAATCACATGACAGTGCGTCACCCTGTCTAAAACTTTTTTTAACATCGAAGGGGTCGGTTAGTTCACCTCCGACCTTAATGGAGCAGCGAGAGTTCTTCTGTGGATTTACCTGGCCTGAAACTTTATTGATAAGAGCTGATCAGGTTATCCACAAATGGTTTCAGACGTTCACACAATGCGGCAGAGAAGATCTTATATGCGATGTTAGGGAGACTTATTCCCCTATAGTTGGCGCAGTTATAGGGGTCTTCTTTCTTATGGGCCGGGCAAACGATGCTGAGATTCAATTCGTCGGGCATGCTTTCCTCCGACCATACCTTGCAAATGATATGGTGCATGCACCTTACCAGCTCATCTCCAGCCGTCTTAAAAAGCTCAGCAGACAGGCCGTCTGCGGCTTTATTAAACTTAAGTCTTGATATTGCTATTTTGACTTCGTCTAAGTCGGGTGGACGAAATTCTCTTTCATCGTCGCCCATTACGAATGGATCGTTCTAGCTGACAGAGGTATCTTGTCTGTCATCGCCGTTATACAGTCTGCAGAAGTCGCCTTGCCAAATCCTCAGCATCGGCTGTGATTCCACTAGCAGGTCTCTATTTTCATCCCTGCAGGCCTCCGCTCTGGCTTTGTAGCAAGATCTCACGCTTTCCGTATTCCCTTTTCTTTCTTCTGAGAAGCGTGTGTTTCTCTCTTCTCTTCTGCTCATAGATTTTGGGAGCAGCTCTCGTCCGTCGTTGCAGCGTGGCTTTATATGCCTCTTGTTTCGCTGCATGGACTTGTTCGCATTGTTCAGCGAACCAGGTTGTCTCAGCGTCTCTGACGGCGCTCTGTCAATGCGCCCATTCCTGCTCTATTGTTTGCGCTGCTGTGGGCGGATTGTGAGAGAGGGAGCAAAATTTCTGGCAGTCTCTTGCGATTGTAGCTTTCCGACGTCAAACTTGCGTTGTCCTACTCGACTCCTAAGCATTCTTGATATCCTCATTCGTACCGTAACTACAAGAAGGTAGTGGTCCGAGTCGATGTTGGCTGGCGTCGATCGCAATATGATCAATTTGGTTAGTGGTCGATTATTTAGAAGACCGCAAGGTACCCTTGTGGATGTTGAGATGGGGGAATCGTGTGGAAGGAAGTCGATTAGCCTAAATCCGTTATCGGATGTGGTGTTATGGAGGCTATGCTCTCTTATGGTCGATCTAAATATGTCTTCTCTGCCCAGCTTTGCGTCTAAATCTCCTAGTATGATTTTGGTGTCATAACTGGAGCATTGGGCGTATGTTCGATCCAGGAGATCATAAATGTCATCCTCAAGTCGATGGTCTTCTTCTTCCGCGGGGGCGTGCACGCATATTCCTCAGTGTGCCCTTGATGCGAATTGTTATGAGGTGTGATCAGGCAAAAAAAGGATAAAAAATGCGACATCTGCTACGGGAATTGCTACAAGGAGAACAAATAACGCCTATTCAGATGCGGATTCGTTGTTCGAGGAAGACTCCGACATAAAGTCGTAAGCTTTCGGGTTGTAGGCGAACGCCTCATAACAATCCGAATCAAAGCTAATTTCGGGAACACTATCTTGATATGCGCTCATGCCCTAACCAAAGAAATGGAAGACGACTCAAAGACGACTTCTACGATCTCCTGAGCAGAACTTATGCCCAATGTCCCAGCTATGATATGAAAATAGTACTAGGAGATTTTAGAAACGGGCAAAGATGACATATTGAAATCGCTCACGGGGAAGTACATATAGCTTACACGACACCACGTCCGAAAACGGACATCAGCTACTTGACTTCCTGGGGGGCGTAATCTCCTTTTAGCTAGCACATGATTCGCGGATCTGAACGTCCACAAAGGAACCTGTCGATCATCTGATCAGTCGACTATCAATCAGATTGATCACGTTGCGATTGTACGAGCCTTACGAGGAGCCAACATCGACTCGGATCACTACCTTGTTGTAGCCAAGGTACGAATGAGGATACATATCAAGGATGCCACTGGACAACGAAAATTTGACGTCGGAAAGCGACTATCGCAAGAGACCGCTAGGATCTTTGCCGATCGGGTTTCTCTCAACCTCTCGCGAATTCCGATGACACCGGCACAATCCACAGAACAACAGTGGAAGCATTGCTGCACGCCATCAGAGACGCTGCTGCCTCTGATGCAGAAACCCCTGGTTTGATGAAAAATGCGGGCAGGCCATGCTACATAGACGGACGAGAGCCGCTCGTAGCTGGAAGGGCACATGCACCAGCTTATCTGTAAAATACGGTCGGAGGAAAGCATGCCCGACGAATGGAATCTCAGCATCGTTTGCCCGGTCCATATGTGAATGCCTGAAACCCTTTGTGGATAGGTTCTAAACAGTGTGGTTCCAGGTCAGGTAAGTTCACAATAGACCAAATATTCACACTGCGGCAGATCTTGGAGTAGACCCAAGAATACCAAATGGACATCCATCACCTTTTCGTCGATTTCATGGCCGCGTATCACAGTGTTCATAGAGACGAGCTATACAGCGCCAGATCTAGTTTAGACATCCCCGCCAAACTCGTCAGATTGTGCAGGATGACAATGCTGCTCAATTAAGGTCGGTAGCGAGCACCAACCGGTGCTTCTAATAAAGCGGTGGAGTTGAGCTATTTTGTGGCTTGCTAGCTCAATCATCTAGAGATAGGCGACAGTTAAGGGATGTTTTTGATTTGTGGGTTACCGCTGCCAGGGATTTTATCGCAGATTGGCTATCCGTGCAAATGATAATATCCTTTGTGGATATTACATTGATCTGACTGAAACACACTACAGTAATTTGGGAGTCTAAATGATAGGTTGAGGTTAAGTTCCTTGGAAAAGACCCCACTGCCTACACCCGATTCCATCTTAGAGCCATCGGTATAGAGGGAGATCGAGTCCTTTGGTATGACTTTCCCTTCAGCCCATTCCTCCCTGGATGGAAAGACAACTTCGAAGTTCCTGGTGAACACATTCTGCGGGGTGATGTAGTCAGTGTCCATGGGTACTTTGAAGTGTTTTAGAATAGAGGTGTGGCCTTTTTGAGATGTGGGCCATTTTCTTATGCTCCTCATCCTTAGGGCCGCGCATGCAGCAACTTGCTTGCTGAAAAGGTTTAATGGTGGAAGATGTAGAAGAACATTTAAGGCCTCCGTGGGGGTTGATCTGATCGCTCCGCTTATATATAAGCTGGCCGATCTTTGTACCTTCCCCAGAAGGTTTCTGTCCAGAGTAGTCCACCAGACTACGACGCCATACAGGAGGATAGGCCTTATGACTGCTGTGTAGAGCCAGTACATAATGCTTGGTTGGAGACCCCACTTCCTGCCCACTACTTTCTTACAGCTGTAGAGGGCAACAGTTGCTTTCTTGGCCCGATCAAGAATGTTGGGTTTCCAATTCAGCCTCCTGTCAAGGACTAGGCCTAGATATTTAGCCTGTTCTTTGATTGTTAGTTGAGTTCCACCCAGCCTCGGTGGGTTGAGGGGCGGAATTTTATATTTGTTAGTGAACAGTACTAGATCGGTCTTCTTTGGGTTCACCCCAAGTCCACAGTACCGTGTCCAGGTTTCTACTGTATGTAGTGCACTCTGCATAAGGTCGCATAGAGTGCTGGGAAATGTTCCTGTGACAGCAATAGCAATGTCATCCGCATATGCGATTACAGCGTACCCTTCCTGCTCAAGCAACAGCAGTAGTTCGTTGACCACCACGTTCCAGAGGAGAGGGGAGAGTACTCCACCCTGTGGTGTACCTTTGCTGACCATTCTGGTTGAGACGACACCAGCGAAGTTGGCTTTGACAACTCTTTGTATTAGCAGCTGTCGTACGAGTTCTATCACTGATCCCGTAACACCCAGATCAGACAGCGCCTTGATGACGGCCCATGGTTCAACATTGTTAAAGGCGCCCTCAATGTCGAGAAAGGCGACTAGAGTGTATTGTTTACTTTCCAGTGACCTTTCTGTTTTACTGACCAATGAGTGGAGTGCTGTTTCCACCGATTTGCCTTTGTTATAGGCATGTTGGTTATCCGACAGCCTTCCTGAGAGTTTTTAATAGAAAAGAAGTGAGACTAATAGGCCTTAGGTCATTTATATACGTGTGGGAGCTTTTGCCTGCCTTGGGTATGAAAATGACTTTAGCTACCTTCCACTTGCTGGGGATGTAGGAAAGGGAGAGGCAACTATTGTATATAACCACAAGCCAGGGGAGGATGATATCTGCTACCTGCTGGAGCTCAGCTGGTATGATCCTATCCGGTCCCGGAGACTTGTAGGGTTCAAAGCTCTTTATGGCCCAAAGGACATTGTTGTAGTTGACCAGATAAGGAGCACGCTCGAGGGAGGGTGTCGTTGACTGATTGACCCGAGGAGGTGTCATACCCGAGTCACTAATGCCTGGAAAGTGTGCGCTTAGGAGAAGTTCCAGGGCTTCCACTCTGGGGGTTGTCCAGGAGCCGTCATTACGCATCAGGTGGCTTGGATTATACGGAACCGAGGCCAGAATCTTCCTTATTCTTGAGGCTTCGGGAACCGCCCCTATATTATCGCAGTAGTCCCTCCAGGATTGTCTCTTTGCCTTCCTGGTCGCTGCTTTGAAAGACTTTAGTGCCTCCTTGTAGAGATCCCAATCCTCTTGCAAGCGGGTGTATTTAGCTTTGTTGAAGAGCTTTCTGCTCTCTTTCCTTAGGGAGACTATCTCTTTGTTCCACCAGGGGGGTTTGGGTTTGCCACTGGGGGTGCTAACTGCACAAGATTGAGACAGTGCTCTATTGGGGGTTTCTGTCAGCTCATTTACTAAGCTGATTCCGCTGAGTTTAGCGGATAGGTGGGGTGTCTTGCCCCTAGGTTGAGTTCAACATGGGTTCTATATTTTTGCCAGTCAGTTTTCCTGTAGTTCCTGAAAGGAGCTCGGGCACTGACGTGGTTGACTATGCTGAATTGAATGTATCGATGGTCAGAGAGGGAGTGTTCTTTTAGGACTTTCCAATCTCTGACTTTGTCAACAATGTCCTGCGATGCAAAAGTTACACCCAGGACTTCCTGTCTGTTTTTGGTAACAAAAGTTGGTTCACAGCCGTTGTTGCAAACGGTGAGGTTAGTATGTAATACATAGTTATACAAAGACTCACCTCGCTCGTTTATGTTGCTGCTTCCCCAAATCGTATGGTGTGCATTCGCATCACATCCTTGACCAGGTTTACCAAGTTGGCCGGAGGGGGAGTACTTGGGTGGTCATGGGCTAAATAGGCCGAGGCAATCCAGATCTTGAGGGAACTGCCCTCGCCACTAATAGCCGTAATGTCCTGGTCGCTGTAGGATGGGAGAAGAAGGGTTTTTCTGTGTGATTTAGTTAGGATACAAGCTCTTGGCTTACCTGCATCGTGCACGTAGGTGAGCTTATATTCAGATGTTCCGAGTCCACGTACCATGCTATTTACTATCCATGGTTCGTGGATCAGAACGACGTCTTCTCCGCTTTTGGTGAGGCGGAGCATTGGGGCGGCCGAGGCCGCAATAGATAAATTTGGAGAATCCGCAGCGTGATGGCCGCAGTCTTTAACCTCCACCGCTGTGACGTTGGCAGACTCTTCGTCAGACTCCAGCTCGAAATCTGACATAGTCTCACCAAGGTCTAACTCGGGAAGGTAACTTTTGGGTAACGTTTAAGCAAACTCGCCAGGACTAGCAATACTTACCTATTGAGTCCACTTATACAGAAGTGAATAAAGACAACCACAATGTGCAATATAGCGCCTTATCCTAGCCTCTAGTATAGCGTGGCCCCCCCTGGATAGCTACCCTGGCACCCGCCAGGTAGTGAACCAATGTGTGCAGCGACCCAACCCTTGTTCCTGGGGAAAGAGGAACCTGGCCCTCCAGGTTGGGGGTTGTGCTTAGGGGTAACATCCCTATCACGTAAAAACCTACTTGTTCCGAAACGACAACAAGCCTCGGATACGGACGGATACAAAGCTGACGACCCCTGCAAACGACTAACGGACTTGAGAGTCTGCACCTGGAATGTGAGGTCCCTTAACAGACCGGGTGCAGGCGATCAATTGGAGCAAACCCTCAACTGCTATAAAGCAGATATAACCGCACTCCAAGAAGTGCGATGGGATGGACTAGGCAAAAAACGGATGAAAAACTGCGACATCTACTACGGGAACTGCTACAAGGAGAACAAACAGCGCCTATTCGGGTGCGGATTCGTTATTAGAGGAAGACTCCGACAAAAAGTCTTAAGCTTCCGAGATTTAAGCGAACGCCTCATAACAATCCGCATCAAAGCTAAATTTGGAAACATTAGCTTAATATGCGCTCACGCCCCAACGGAAGAAAAGGACGATCGACTCAAAGAAGAATTCTACGATCTCGTAGACAGAACATATGCCCTCAGCCCCAGCTACGACACAAAAACAGTCCTAGGAAATTTTAATGCAAAACTGGGCAAAGAGGACATATTTGAGTCGATCATAGGAAAGCATAGCCCCCATAACACCACATCCGACAACGGATTAAGGCTAATCGATTTCCTAGCGGGGCGTAACCTCCTTGTAGCAAGCACGCGATTCCCCCATCTCAACATCCACAAGGGTTCCTGGCGGTCTTGTGATCAATCGACCACCAACCAGATTGATCATATTGCGATCGACGCCAGACATTCCTCCTGTATTCTCGACGTACGAACCTTCCGAGGGGCCAACATCGACTCGGACCACTACCTTGTTGTAGCCAAGGTACGAATGAGGATATCAAGAATGCTTAGGAGTCGAGTAGGACTACGTAAGTTTGACGTTGGAAAGCTACAATCCCAAGAGACTGCCAGAATCTTTGCCGATCGTGTCTCCTCAAAGCTCTCTCAAAATCCGCCCACAGCAGCACAAACAATAGAACAGGAATGGGCTCATTGCCAGAGCGCCGTCAGAGATGCTGCCTCAGAGGTGCTGGGTTTCAAACAGCCACCACCTAGAAACCCCTGGTTCGATGAACAATGCGAACAAGCCCATGCAGCAAAACAAGAGGCATATAAAGCCATGCTGCAACGACGGACGAGAGCTGCTCGCGAAATCTATGAGCAGACGAGAAGAGAGGAACACACGCTTTTCAGAAGAAAGAAGAGAGAGCACGGAAAGCGTGAGATCGAGGAGATGGAGAGATGCTTCCGCAGGAATGACGCCCGTAAGTTTTACAACAAGGTAAAACGAACATGCCATGGCTACAAAGCCAGAGTGGCGGCCTGCAGGGATGAAACTGGCGAACTGAGGATTTGGAAAGACCACTTCTGCAGACTGTATAACAGCGATGATAGACAAGATACCGCTGTCAGGCAGAACGAGCCATTCGCAATGGACCACGAAGTAACAGAATTCAGTCCACCCGACCTAGACGAAGTCAAAATAACGATATCACGACTTAAGTCTAATAAAGCCGCTGGCGCAGACGGTCTGTCTGCTGAGCTTTTTAAGGCGGCTGGAGATGAGCTGGTAAGGTGCATGCACCGTCTCATCTGCAAGGTATGGTCGGAGGAAAGCATGCCCGACGAATGGAATCTCAGCATCGTTTGCCCGGTCCATAAGAAAGGAGACCCCTATAACTGCGCCAACTATAGGGGAATAAGTCTCCCTAACATCGCATATAAGATCTTCTCTGCCGTATTGTGTGAACGCCTGAAACCGTTTGTGGATAACCTGATCGGCTCTTATCAGTGTGGTTTCAGGCCAGGTAAATCCACAATAGACCAAATATTTACGCTACGGCAGATCTTGGAGAAGACCCAGGAATACCAAATCGACACTTACCACCTCTTCGTCGATTTCAAGGCCGCGTATGACAGCGTATATAGAGACGAGCTGTACAAAGCCATGTCTAGTTTTAACATCCCTGTCAAACTCGTCCGACTGTGCAGGATGACAATGGAGAATTCTCGCTGCTCCATTAAGGTCGGTAATGAACAAACCGAGACCTTTGATGTTAAAAAAGGATTTAGGCAGGACGACGCGCTGTCGTGCAACTTTTTCAACATCGTGCTTGCATAGATCGTGCAAGAGTCACTGGCCAACACAAGAGGTTCGATTTATTTCAAGTCTACGCAATTGCTTGCGTACGCCGACGATATTGACGTAATTGGACGAAAACAGCAAGACGTCAATGAGGCTTTCTTGAGCATTGAGGTAGAAGCGGCTAAGATGGGTCTTAAGGTTAATGAGGGTAAAACCAAATATCTGCTTTCATCTAAAAGAGACGGACAACACCGACGTATTGGCCAGAACGTCACCATGGGCGGATATAACTTTTAAGTGGTCAAGGAATTCGTCTACCTTGGCTCACTGATGACCAGCGACAACAACACCAGCGCTGAGATAAAACGCAGAATCACTCTTGCCAACCGCTGTTTCTTTGGGCTCAAGAGGCAATTGAGAAGTAGAGCCCTCTCTCGGAAAACCAAGGTGACACTATATAAGACCTTGATCATCCCAGTCCTCCTTTACGGCGCAGAGGCTTGGACCTTAACAAAAGCGAATGAAGATGCCCTTGGTCGTTTCGAGAGGAAAATTCTGCGCTCTATCTACGCTCCCGTTTGTTCAAACGGAGTATGGAGGAGAACATATAACGAAGAACTGTACGGGTTGTACAGCGACATCGGCCTGGTACGACGTCTACGGATACAGCGTCTAAGGTGGCTAGGCCATGTAGAGCGCATGGAAGATACAGCTCCGACCCGAAAAATCTTCGAATCCACTCCGGAAGAAAGGCGCGGCAGAGGACGGCCGCCTCAGCGGTGGCGCACGCAGGTGGAAGAAGACCTCAACCAACTGGGCGTGCGGCACTGGAAACAGCTGGCCAAAGACCGTGCCGGCTGGAGACGCTTGTTGGTTGAGGCCCAGGTTCACCACGGACTGTAGTGCCACCTAAGTAAGTAAGTATAGCACCAATCTCATCGTTCTTTGTTGGCCGGTTTTTCATAAGTTCACACAAAGCTCCACCCAAACCGCGCTCGATCTCGTCGAAACTAAAGCAATGTAGCTTAGAGTAGTACAGCTTGCGTTTCTCTATACTTTTGTAAAAGGTCTATGATCCGAGACAAGGAAAGAGGAAGAGCAAAAAAAACAAAGATAATTCGATTCATGAGGATCTAACGTACATATGTATGCCCCATAACAATACAGCTTACAATGAAATCCTTGTTTCCCTAAATACATATACACTCGACCGTTATTTGATGTTAACATTCTTTTCTTATTAGAGTTCTACTCAACAAGGAAGCAGATCCGGAACGTTGGGAGAGAGAAGTTGCCCCAATGGAATACCATGATCTCGCCCGACGCGCACTTATCGACGTATGGAACGCCGACCTTATAAATGTCGCTAAATACCTGCGAGGACCATGCAAACTGGACAGATTCTCCGAAGAGTTAATAATGCGCGTTGTTGGCATACTTGAAGTGAACGCTTTCGAGGGCCGAACCGCTAAAGGTCATCCCATTAGATGTTTATACCCAACGACAGGAATTCTAGCTCACAATTGTGTACCGAACACGGCCAGAAGCATATATCCAAGCGAGGGATACAGGTAGGTAAACTGCAAATCTTGCAAGTGTCTCAGAACCAATAGTAGGGCTTTTCCTTAGAATTCGATTGCGAGCTATGAAGAACCTTAAAGCTGGTCAACATCTTCATCATGCGTACACGTACACTCTAAATGGCACCGCAGCTCGACAAGAGCACATCCAAGCGGGGAAATTCTTTACATGTCGATGCGATAGGTGCAGTGATCCAACAGAACTTGGAACATACTTCAGCTCACTGAAATGCACGAGATGCCATCTGGGATTCTTTTCGACCACCGACCCTTTTGGTAGGATTCACACTTAATCAAGTTAATCTACTATGGCAGGCTGGATAACGTGTCTTTCTTTCAGATTCCCTCGCTGACTGGCGATGTAATCATTGTCAATTCGAGACGACCGCTGATACAATCCAAAAAAACCTGTCCATCATGCAAGCTGAAGTCGCAGATGTTCAAGCTATGGACGTAGGACCAGAACGGTTGCAGGAATGTGAAAACCTTCTGAGGAAGTATAAAACCGTGCTTCATCCGTCGCACTTTATTCAAACCAGCTTAAAGCAGAGTCTCATCGAGATGTATGGGAGGGTACGCGGCTATGAATTAGTCGAACTTCCTGATATCCTTCTTGAACGAAAGGAGGAGCTGTGTCGTCAAGTTCTTGGGCTACTAAACGTATTCGAACCGGGGCTAAGTAGAAGTCGCGCAACCTTGTTGTATGAGTTACACGTACCCTTGGTATTGCTAGCGAAAAGCGGATTTATTGCAGGCACACTGACAGCGGCCAACCTTAAAGATAGGATTCAAGAGGCCGTGAACATTCTTGACGAATGTGTGAACATACTGAAATATGAGGATGATTCGTCGCACGAGGGAGTACTGGGAAGAGTTGCTTCGCAAGCGCTCGAGCAACTTAGGTTAAGTATGGAAGGACTATGACTATGAGAGAGTAAGTGTTCTACGCTCGAAATAAAGGAATTGTGTATTGATAAGCTTAAGGTCTAGACATTTATTTACAAGATCAATCAAATTTAACATTGAGATGAAAGGAGCATTCATCTTCGCAAGCGCTATCGTGTGAAATTCATTGTGTTTGGGTTGTAACCCATGATTTGGCTGAATGCCAGCATTGGATTGAAAGCAGGGGCGTTGAAAGCCCCGGCAAACGGCATGGTACCAGGAAATTGACCTATGAATGGGGGTAGTTGTTGCTGCGACGGCACCTGTGGCATCTCAGGCTCACGTACTGAAGTCTTTGCATGCTTCTTATGTTTCTTGGATGAAGTTACCTTTGAACAAGGCTCTGAGTCCGAATCGTTCTCATTGTGAGATCTCTTCCGCGTTCGAATCGCATCTGATTTTCGTTTGAGTTGTTTCTTTGCTTTATCCTTTTGGCTCTTCTCCGTTGATGGTTTTGCGGGAGCTGTTGCAGTGCTATCGATTTGTAAAAGTGGATTTTGTGCATCGGTTGCTCCACTGAAGTATTGGCTCATGCAGAACTGCATGAATTGCATAAACATAACAAGTGGATTTGGTGGTCTCGGTAGGCTTTTCGAGTTATTTGGATAGATCTCACCGCAGTTCTTGCAGGTCATCTTATATTCATAAGATGTGTGGCTGCACCTTGTACATTTCATGTTACAATCCGGAGCAGAATGACCCTGGAAGTGAATAAGAAGTTTTGTAAGTTGACCATATGAGGAGACAAGTGTTATGTAATACATACGATATTCTGGCATATTATACACGGTGGACCCTGTTCGGACTCGTCTTCATCTACGAGATTTTCAATGTTGCTTAGCTTGCCCAGACAAACTACGTCCTTCTCGATAGTTTTCTCTTTTTTCAATTTTGGAGTTTCTGCTGCCTTTATAGGATGTGGCATTTTAGGGATTTCTTCCTCATCTGAACTGGATTCAGATGACGATGTTGAGGAAGACTCCTCTGTTTCGGTTGACTGGGAGACGGGTTTCTCGACGACAGGAGGCGGATCCTTTGCTGTTCTCTTCTTTTCGACGACGGGTGAACGTTCTTGTTTTATATGAACATTCAAAACTGGATTCTGTTTTTCGTCAGACCTGATATCACTGCTAAACGAAGTGTCCGGCTCTGGTACTTGATTTTTATTAGCTTGCGGCTTCGGAGAGGAACTGCCAGTATCCGGTTTCTCCGTCTTAATATTCCGCAACAACCCTGGCCCCTGGTCCTCACTCGGCTCCTTTAAACCAATTGCCAACTGTCCTGTGTCTTGCTCCCCTACTGGTGGATCTAATAACTTCGAGTCGTTTTGCATGTGCGGCTCGAACCTCTGGGCCCGACCGAAATTATTTCCCATAGAAGACGGTGCCGGGTGGTCCTTAAATTTGTTGAATCTCCATTGATCTCCGTCATTCCAGCTATTATAGCCAGAAACACTATTGTGGCGGTCATCTCTTCTTTTAGTTTTACCTTTACCTCTACCTCTACCTTTACCCTGATCATGTCTCCGGCCACCTTCCTTTCCCTTATTTCGACGGGAAACGTCGCCTCGCTGCCAATCCTTATTATGCCAGTTGAAGAAATTATTCAAATCAAAATCGTTTCTGCCATAACCTCCACGACCACCACTGTCCCGGCCACCCATGTTTTAGTTTTTTGGTTTCAATCAATTTTTTGAAAAAAAAAGGAAGAAAATTACCGACACCAAGCACAAACCAAGCGAGGGCCTGGATGGCAGCAAGCTGTCAAACTTGACTTTACTTCACGTGGTCGCAAGGGGTATGTTCGTAGAGTGATACCTGTATTGAAAGAAGAAAATCGTGATGACATATAAAATAAAAATAAACCACGTTTTAATAGAATATGAGAATAGAATGACAAAAGATGAATACAGTACTCAAACTTGCGTCTGATGTTTAACAACGATTTCTGCATATTGACGACTAGAATTTAATCTTTTTTTTTACTTGTATGTCCTTTTGCGGGTATTTATGAAGTGGCGAACTTCAACTCCTAGGCATCTGTTTACCAACTCCTCATGTCAAGACGCCGTCAAATCGAAACGTGTTTGTAGGGGCTAGTTGTCAAAATGCCTGTCAAAGCCATCGAGATTGCCATCTTGTTAATTTATCTATGCTCCTCATTATCACAGTGGTCCATTTGTAATACTTACTTACTTAGATGGCGCTACAGTCCGGTGTGATTAAGCTTCTCCGGCGGGCACGGTCTTCTGCCAGCTTTTCCAACGATGAGCTCCCAGTTGGTTAAGGTCAGAGATAAATAATGAGATGGAAAAACCTTCTTACGGCTGCCGGTGATCCCCAAAGGGGGGGAGTAAGACACCGATACTATACGTATATTCTCGTTCAAAAACGACGCGGTAAAATTCCGGTGGGGAGGTTCGCTGTGAAGAAACAGTTTGTCTTGACAGTTCTCTATTTTGTTTTTGACATTTGAAAGAAGGTTGCTGGATTCGTGAAATTTCACCTGCCTATGTTCAAAAGATAACGCAATATTAAGTGGTGAATAAATCAAATTCGAATATTTTTAATAAAAAAACAAAAATAGCAGCGTTTATTATTTTGTGACTTCGTTCCAAAAATAGAGCTCCTCAGAAATAGACCCGTATTCTAGTAAATATATGTAAGAAGAAGTTATGGACCAAATTTTCGCAACAAACAAATGGCTGAATCGGGCTTAAAAGTTGCGCTAAGTGCTTAAAAGTAGTGTAAATCGAAGCTCTATCTAAATCAACATGAGAGAGGTGCAACAAAAGTAGCTTACTTTCGTGACTTTCAAAACATTTCGGATGAAGCCAACCACAAACATAAATAAAACCGTTTTCCTTAAAGAAAACAGTTATATCTATATTACTTACTTACCTATCAGGCCGGCAATCTGCGAACGATCTGAGCCTGAGCTATAGCTGCTTTTCATCCTTGACGGTTAGAGTTCGCGGTTATGTCTTCTCCTCCATTCACCTTCCTTACAGACAGGACCAAAATTCCGGCGCAGAATTTTTCTTTCGAAAGAACCCAAAATCAGCTCCGCCGTTATGCTTATCCAGCTTTCGGCTCCGTACAGCAAGACCCAAGACTGGCAGTATTTGCGTTTTGTAAAGCATGACTTTGGTTCTTCGAGTGATTGGTCCCAGGTGGTGAGCGACGGATCGGCTTTTGCTTGACAGCATGTACTTTGTCTTATCCTCGTGGACTTTAAGACCAACTCGTTTCGCCTGTTCTTTAATCGCCGTAAAAGTTTCTAGAACGTCACGCCGAGACCGCGCGATGATGTCAATATCATCCGCGTATTCTAGCAGCTGGACAGACTTGTAGAAGATAGTGCCTTCCCTCTTGACGCCTGCCTGTCGAACTATCTGCTCCAGCACTAAATTGAAGAAGTCGCACGAAATTCGGTGCATGTTTCAAACGGTTCAGATGTCCTAGAACCGAACTGCACAGTGCATCGCGTATTTTTTAGCGTGGCACGACACAGCTGGATCAGTTTACCTAGGATCCCGAATTCGGCCATCGCAAACCAGAGCCAAACTTTTCTTCAATCACCCATGTTGTGTGTGATTTTTTTTTTTTTTTTCACACAGGTGAAAGGGACCTACAGTTTAATGCCGGTTCCGAACGGCATAAGTCGAGAACCTTTTTCAAGGCAAGTTGTATTACGGGGGGTTTTGCCAGTACCTCGTCGAGGAGGGATGCCGCGAAATAAATATTCGATGGCGTTGGTGTTATCGGGATCCGAACTCGCTCATTTTGCGTCAGAGTCCAACACACTAACTTCTGCGCCACGTCGCCATCAACTGCTGTCGTATGCGGATTTAGAATCGATAAAGAGATGGTGTGTATCGATTTGAAACTCATTGGTCTCTTACAGGATTTGTCGAAGTGTGAATATTTGGTCTATAGTCAATTTGCCGGACTGGAAGCCGCACTGGTAGCTGCGGATTAGTGCGGTGCAAAAGGGCTTTAGACGTTCACAGAGTACGCTGGACAGGATATTGTATGCGACATTGAGCAGGGAAGTAGGATAGCCTTTTTTGTGGATGGGGCTAATAGAGCTGGTATTCCAATTGTCGGACATGCTTCCGTCTTCCCATATTCTACGGATGATCTGGTGCACGCTCCCTGCTAGAACATCGCCGCCAGGCTTGAATAGCTCTGATGGCAAGCCATATCGAAAAGCATGGGTGCCTTTCTTAAAGCCTCCTGCAGGGCTTTTAGCTTTTTTATAAAAGGCCCGTATTTTATATTTGTCCCTAGATTCCTCGATATCCTTGAGATGGGAGGCTGCGAAGATTCCTTTCTTTAGTCGCAGCAGTTTTTCCTCCTCCCTTCTTCTGGCTCGGTACTCCACTCGCGCAGCCCTGGTTTTTCGCTGCAGCGCCTTTTGGTACGCCTCGTCGGTTACTGTCTTTTTCTGCTCACATTCGCCATCATCCCACGGGGTTCTTGTCAGAGCTGGTAGGTAAGCTAAGGTGTTCTCGGCTACTTCCTGAATGGCTGGACACATACTGTTGACATTTGTGCTCGACGTCACTTGCGGGGAAATCTTGTGCTACTTATCACCGCATTACGAGCTGTCGTGTATCATATGTAACACGTCACTGGTTTTTCTCTTTGAAATTAATACACACGCAGGAAAGAAATATTACTTTTCCACTCTTAAGAAGAAGCGATGCCCCTTTAATTATTGAAATTATATCTTTAATGAAAATAATTTCTCTACATGGCAAAATACATATATATTATTTGCCGAATTTCATGTTGATGGAACAGCGAAAACATTTAAATATAATTATCCCCAAACTGGTTAACAAATATGTGGATATAGTTATTGTGCTGGTTCATAATTTACTCATAAACTACTTACTATTATTTAAATATTTTTGAATTCAATGAGGTGAATAAGTGTCGATTTTATTTGTCGTTAAATTCAAATTCAAAAAAATATGTGAACACATCTCCCCTCTATCTTTCATAGGAACCCTTTTCTAAAGCGCGGTTCACATTGAACGATTTATCGAGCGATTTGCTTGACGACCAAATAATGCGTAGCGTTCACACCAAACAACCTGTTGACCGACTTCACTTACGCTAGAAATTTCGAAGTATTAACATGGCGGCGCATGCTCTGGTTACAGGGATGATTATTGATGAAATACTCGAAAATGAAAAAAAAAAAGCGATTGTGGATTAAACTATGGGTCGGAAAACGTAATAATTTCTCATCGGTAACTGTTAAGAGAATTTCACCAAAATTTGCCCGAGGATTTTCGTAATTATTTGCGAAATGTTAGGAACGTATGATGAGTTACTGAGAGAAATAATTCCTCATATGGAAAAATCAAGCCAAAATTATTTTTCTTTGTTTGAAGTCATATCGTTCGTTCCGCTCGAAGTTGGTGTTGTTTCTCTGAACGCACAAGCGAAAGTGAAAAAATGCTCTGAAGTTGTACGACAACTGTTCACACTTAACGATAAATCGTTCAACTACGGCTGTCAAACAAAAAGTCGGTGTGGGTTCAGCCTTAGTTGTAGCAAAAAATAAAAAATGTTGTTGTCGACACGAATTGACAGTTGTGTTCGAATTTCGCTGTCAAAGTTGGAATGTTCTGATGCAGCTGAAAAGGAAATTATGGTAACTTTCAGCAGCATACTGCTGAATGTCAATGCCAGAGCCTTCTAGAGACTTCTGAAGGGGAACGTCTGACGGCGAACATTCGAGAAATTGGACCGGGGTCTATATAAATCTACACTCGCCCCAGGGAGTATTTAGTATTTAGAATCAGTATTCATTCAGTGTATTCAGCATCAGCGATCCTTCGGTAACCCAGTGTTAATCAAGTAATCAAGCCATATTGTGGACATATTAACTCGTGGTGTTTTTAGTGAGGACAATCTCACACCACTATGAGCACGCGCTGTCGGTCCTCATAATTTCCTTTGAAGATTATCACTAATCCCCGCAAAAAAAGAAATATTACACAAAAATTTGAACCTTTTCTGCTCTACTGCAGTGACAGCAGAGTGGACATTTCCAGTGGCAACGAAAAAAAATGGCTAAAGATCGTGTCTAATTGAAATGCTGGTTAGTTGAGGCTCCTAGATTTAGTTCAAATTTAAAGTCCACGTTGACAAAACGAAATAGAAACTCCAATTGTCTTGTTAAATTAGAAAACAAGATCAGCCTTCCAATGGATTCCATTCCGTTCTCCTGTACCTTAAACCGTTCCATCCCATCGTTAAACTTTTTAAATGCCTTTATTTCAATAAAGACAGTTTGGCAGCACCCGTCAATCTGTCACTTTGATTATTTTCAAATAGAAAAGCAGCGCTCGAATTTAACGGACCGCGCTTCAGTTAATATTAGTTTTTCACGTTTTTCCAATAATAAAATGAATTCACGTAATATGAAGAGAAAGCCACCAAGCAGAGATGAACTTCCAGGTTTGGTCGCGAACGTGCCGGCGGAATACAAAGACCGCATCGTAGAAATGTCGCTGAAAATGATGTCGCATCCAGCCTACGGGCAGCCGTAAGTTTCATAGTTCTTTGTTTTATCAGTAAATGTAAGACTGCAAGCGGCTTTCCATAGATACGAATGGAGTGCCGATGATTTTGAACTCGGCGCTCCACTTGGACGAGGGAAGTTTGGTCGTGTATACATTGCCCGTGAGCGGTACAGCCAGTATATGGTCGCGATGAAGGTGATGTTCAAGTCGGAGCTTCAAAAAGGTGGGGTTCAAAGGCAAGTCCTACGAGAAATCGAAATCCAGTCGAGATTGAAGTAAGCTTGGTCGATTATTCACTAGAATGAGTTGTACGAAAGATTCTTTGCAGGCATCCGCATATTCTTCGCCTTCTAACTTGGTTTCATGACGAATCGAAGATCTACCTAGCCCTAGAGCTTGCCTCAGAGGGTGAATTGTACAAGCATCTTCGTAATGCTGCCGGACATCGCTTCGATGAACCACGCTCGGCCAAGTACACATATCAAGTCGCCGATGCACTTCATTATTGTCACATGAACAACGTTATTCACCGCGATTTGAAGCCAGAAAACATTCTTCTAACATCCGATGACAACGTAAAACTGGCTGACTTTGGCTGGTCTGCACATACCATGTCCAACAAGTGGGTTTTTAGCTTTTGTTTTTCGTTTTCACTAGCAGTTCTTTGAGAAAATTATGTGTTTTTTGTGAATAGACGCCGAACGATGTGCGGCACACTTGATTACCTGCCACCAGAGATGGTCGATGGACACAGTTACGACGATTCTGTAGACCAGTGGTGCTTAGGTATTCTTTGCTACGAGTTTCTAGTCGGAAATCCGCCGTTTGAATCAACTAACACCGAACTTACGTACGAAAAGATCCGGAGATTACAGATTAACTATCCGAAGCACATGACTTCAGGCGCAAAAGATCTAATATCAAGGGTGAGTCTTACTTCGGACGACATTCCGACATAAACTCATCTTGTCCTACTTTCTATACAGCTTCTTCGCAAGAGCGCAGGTCGTATAACCCTGGTGCAGGTAATGACGCATCCCTGGGTCAAGGAGAACATGGCGAAACGCAACGAGTCTTTGAAAGCCAAGTGAACTGAGTGGACGTTAACCGTATTGTTCATTGTACTGCCTGTTTCGTTTGTATTTCTATTTATTGACCCGCTTAATGGTGATGTTGGTTTTGTACCTTTTTACTCTATTATAATAAACATCATACTTTGAGCCGATGTTGGCGTATCATACCTTTGTTCTTGCTGACGAATATCCCCGTAAAGTGCCTTCACACAATGTATAGCAACGACTTCACGAAACAATAGTAAAACAACAGACTGTACTCTACTCAAACGTGTTTTTCTTTTATTTTTTAGGCGTTCTCTTCTTTATTCCATTTCTTTTCATGTCCGCCACAGCCATCTCCAGTGATATTTTCCTATTTTTGTACGTCTGCCGTGTAATGAATCTCTTGAGATGATTATTCTGCTTAGCGCTCAGCATCCTTGAATCGAATTCTCGCTCGGGTATTAAGTCTATGGCATCCAGCGTGTCTGCTGACAAATCTTTCTTTTTATTCTTTCCTTCCGCTGGTTGTTCGTCGGAAAAATCTTCCCACTTGGTTGGCTCATTTCGTTTGGCTTCGATTAGGTTCTTCCTGTAGTTCTCCTCTCGTTTCTTCAAGAACGCTTTTGCGTCCGGGTTGTCGACGTTGTTCCGAGACACTTGTTCATCGTCTTTGTGCTTTTGAATGATTTCATTTTTGAACTGTGACCATGGTGTAGCTTTTTCTGGGGCAGCTGTCTTTGCCACGGGGTTGAATTTCACTTTTCCCCATTCGGCTGCCTTTTTAGACTTTTCCACTCGGCCCCCATTTGGGTTACGAAAGGGATTGTTCTGGTTTTTCTGTTTAAACATCGAAAAAACGAGCAAATGATACCCGGTGGTTTCTGACATAAGTCTGTCAAGCGGACTGTCAACATCTTTGTTGACAGCCCACAGTTTGTAGAGTAAGTGCTGCCACTTTCTTTTTTCTAAGGAAGAAATTTTTAACACACCGGAGTGTAAGGAGAAGTTAACTAAAATTGACCCACACCAGATACTTACATCCCGGGTTTGGCATAATGGAATGGGTGGCGTATTTTCCCTTCTCCTTTGGAACGTGGTAGTCAATGGACTACTTCTTTTGCTAGAACAGAAAGGGTACGCTATGCGGACGATATTGCTGTAGCCGTGTCAAAAAAGTTTCCCAGCACTCTAGTGACCTAAAGCAGGGAGCCTTACAAACAGTAGTAAACTGGACGAAGAATTGCAGACGTGGGGTGAACTCCAAGAAGACTGCTCTAGAACTGTTTCCTAATAAATATGAAATTTCGCCCTTCAACCCATCGAGGCTGGGAGGAACCCAATTAGTAATCAAAGATCAGGCCAAAAACTTCAGCCTAATCCTTGACAGGAAACTAAATTGGAAACCGAACATTCTTGATCGAGTCGAGAAAGCAACCGTTGCCCTCTACAGTTTCAAGAGTGTGGTGGGCAAAAAGTGGGGTATCCAATCCAGCATTATGCACTGGCTCTATACAGTAGTCATAAGACCTATCCTTCTTTACGGCATCGTAGTTTGGTGGACTGCTCTGGACAAGGTAGTCTATCGAAACCTTCTGGGAAAAGTGCAAAGATCGGCCAGCATTTGCATCAGTGGTGCGATTAGATAGACTCCCACGGAGGCCCTAAACATTCTACTACATCTGCACCCATTGGACCTCTTTAGCAAACAAGTTGCTGCCTGCGTGGCCCTACGGATCAGGGACATAGGAAAATGGCCCACATCACATAAAGGCTCAAGTCCTTCATGGACTGTAACGCCAACATTCACATAAAGGCCATACTAACATTTTCAACCACTTTGAAGCACTCATGGGCACGGACTACACCATCCTGCAAAACGTGCCCACTTAGAACTTCGAAGTTATCTTTCCTTCCCGGAAGGAATGGGCTAAAAGAGAAGTCATACCGAAGGACTCGATATCCCTCTATACCGAAAGCTCCAAGATAGAGATGGGTGTAGGTAGTGAAGTCTATTCCAAGGAACTTAACCTCAGCCTATCATTTAGACTTCCAAGCTACTGCAGTGTGTGTAAAGCGGAAGTAACAACGATAATGGATGCTCTTACATGGCTTAGTATCATTGTAATATCCAATCTACGATAAAATCCCTGACAGCGGTAACCCATAAATCAAAGACATCTCTTAAACAGCCGCCTACCTCTAGACGAGATGGCTGAACAGTTCAATATAAAACCACTGTAGGTTCCCGAGCATAGGGATATTCTAGGAAACTGCACGGCCGATGAACTGGCAAGGTTAGGGTCAAACACACTCAGTCTTCCAACCCCCAGGAACTTAAAAACACCGATATTACATTGCTTCATTAGAAGCACTGACTGGTTTTCAGGCGGCGGATCTAGGTAATGTGATCCATGTGGTATCACAATGAGCTGATTTCGGCCTACGTGTGGCGTATATGCCAATCACTACCAACCTAAACTCATGAACTGTACGGGTTGTACAGCGTCATCGGCCTGGTACAACATCTACGGATACAGCGTCTAAGGTGGCTAGGCCATGTAGAGCGCATGGAAAATACAGCTCCGACCCGAAGAGACTTCGAATCCACCCCGAAAGGAAGGTGCGACAGAGGACGGCCGCATCTACGATTGCGCACGCAGGTGGAAGGAGACCTTAACCAACTGGACGTGCGGCGCTGGAAACAGCTGGCCAAAGACCGTGCCAACTGGAGACGCTTATTGGTTGTGGCCCAGGTTCACCACGGACTGTAGCTCCACCTAAGTAAGTAAGTAAGCTCACTTAAGTTATCATAGAAGGGCGAACCGAGGTAGATCATCCTGCGAGTCGCAAAAGAAGGGCATGAGCAGAGGAGGTGACGCATTTATTCCTCTTCCTCCTTATCCATACAGCCGCGGCAGAAGTCATTGGCAGGTAGCCCTAGTTTGACGGCATGTTTTCAAATGGTGCAATGACCTGTAATGACATCCATTAAAGTGTTTTCGGTGCCCCTTTTGGTTGCCACAAGATCCCTGGTTCGTCCTAAGTTCACCTTAGGCCAGGTTTGTTTAGTGATAAAGCCGATGTTACTTTCGTTCCATAGGAGGTTGGTAGCCTCTATGATTCGAAGTTTTATCATGTGCAAGTTTTATCATGGTTGCAAGACTAAGTGTGCTTGACCCTAACCTTGTGAGTTCCTCGGCCGCGCAGTTTCCTGGAATATCCCTATGCCCGGGAACCCACTGTATTTTTATGTAGAACTTTTCAGCCATCTCGACTAGAGATATCGGTTACCGCAGCCAGGGATTTTATCGCAGATTGACCATCCGTGCGGATGATAGTATCCTTTGGGAATATTACATTGATCCTAAGGCTTGCAAGGGCCTCCGTCATCGCTGTTATTTCTGCTTGGGACACATTGCAGTGATTTGGGAGTCTAAATGATAGGTTGAGGCTAAGCCCCTTTGAGAAGACTCCACTACCTACGCCCGTCTCCATCTTGGAGCCATCGGTATAGAGGGAAATCGAGTCCTTCGCTATGACTTTCCCTTGAGCCCATTCCTCTCGGGATGGAAAGATAACTTCGAAGTTCTTAGTGTACACGTTCTGCGGGTACACCATCCCGCATCCGTGTCCATGGGTACTTCGAAGTGGTTAAGAATGCTAGTATGGCCTTTATGTGATCTGGGCCATTCCCCTATGCCCCTAATCTGTTGGGCCACGCAGGTAGCAACCTGTTTGCTGAAGAGGTCCAATGGTGAAAGATGAAGTAAAATGTTTAGGGTCGATTGAATCGCGCCACTTATGTATATGCTGGCCAATCTTTGCACTTTCCCCAGGTTTCGATAGACTGCCTTGTTCAGAGCAGTCCACCAAACTACGATGCCGTACAGGAGGAAGGGCCTTATGACTGCTGTATAGAGCCAGTGCATAGTGCTTGGTTGGAGACCCCAGTTTTTGCAGCTGTAGAGGGTAGTGGTTGCTTCCTTGACCCGATCAAGGATGTTGGGTTTCCAATTCAGCCTCCTGTCAAGGATTAGGCTTGGGGTTCACCCCAAGTGCATTACATCACATTAGAATGCTGGAAAATTTCCCTGAGACGGATATAACAATGTCATCCGCATAGGCGGTCACAGCGTACTCTTCCTGCTCTAGCAACAGAAGTAGTTCATAAAAAGGCCACTAGGGTGTATTCCTTGTGTTCCAATGACCTTTCTATGGTACTAAGTAGTGAGTGAAGTGCATGTTGGTTCTCCGACAGCCTTCCTAAACTATAGCTGTGTCGAATGTGTGTGCGTCTAAAATCTTCTCTAGAGTTTTTAGTAGAAAGGAAGTAAGACTAATAGGCCTCAAGTCATTTGCATACGTGTGGAGGCTTTTGCTTGTCTTGGGTATGAAAATGACTTTGGTTACCTTCCACTTGCTAGGGATATAGGATAAGGATAAGGATTAAAGATTACTACAAGCCAGGGAAGGATAAGATCTGTTACCTGTTGGAACTCCGCTGGTATGATCCCATCCCTTCCTGGAGACTTGTACGGTTCAAAGCTTTTTAGGGCCCCAAATAGAGACAACACCCGAATTCTTTATGTTTTTTGTGTTTATTTTGATTTGCGTGTTATCAAAAATCGTACAACTTAGCAGACAAGTCCTTACTTGTGCTTTCGTTCCCTATGAAAAAAATATACATAAAACGTAAAAGGAGACAAGCACAGTCTAATATCGTATCACTGTGAAAAGCACTTGAAGTGAACTTTACAACTCCTATATTGATGGTTCTACGACTAACTGAAGAAATAAACCGAATTAAGCACGTTGTTCAGGTCAAAAGTGCCTTTTTCGGGTAGTCGTCGAAGCACTCGGTTTAGATTTCGTTTTGCAATCTCCTCTGACGATCCGTTGTCGCTGATGTCCCTGTAAAGACTGGTTAGTGGAGGCAGTACATGTGATTTAGAATGCTGGACTTACTTTTCACTGAAACTATACTTCTCTTGCAGGAATTTCGATAAATCTTCAAGGATTGGCTGTGAATGAAGCGCTACGAACTGTTCGCGGCAGATCTAGGAGTAAAAAGTAAAGATTCGAGCAAGAAACCAAGAATAGGGAATCAACAATCGAACCTTGTTCATGTCGGGCACGGTGCAGGCGTGGGTCCAAAAACAGTCATGCACTGATACAAATGTTAGACCCTTTCGTTCGCAATGCAACGACGTCAACATCATATGACTGGAGTCCAGCGAGTGAATAAAGTTGGGCGGGAAGGCGTTTTTCTGTTTCATTATATTCGGTTTCTCATACATGTCCATTGACATGTTCGACGAGACCACGTTCGACTTTTGACCATTTCTGTTGTCTAGACGATTATAGTGCTGGACGACTGGTAGCCCAAGTGGCGTTCGCCACTCAACATTTTGGCTACGAACACCTGATATTAGACGAGAACATTCAGTGAACCAATCTTGAATTTCTCTGGTAGACGTGAACATCTCGCGTAGACTTTCGAATGTTTTTGCCGTGAGGTAAGTTGATGCCGGCCATACCAATTCCTTGGGGAATTCATCGATGTCCTTCAGTTGACGAGCGATTTGTAAACGCGCTCCATACCGTGTTACCCCGTAGACAGTGGTCATGACAGTTTGTTTGATAACCTTACGTCGTACAAATCCATCCAGAGCTTTGGCTACGTGAAGACCATTTTCCGCGTCGTCCTTTCTCATTTTTTCAACCAAGGCAGCTACAGCGCTATAAACATCTTGCGGAATGGGCGCAGGCGATAGATTTACACTAATTGCACCAGATTTATCGCGCCCCAAGGCGGCATAATGTTGCAACCCATTGCAAGAGCCATCCTGATGGATCGGATAGCGACTCATGTATTCTGTAATAGACGGGGATAGTCATTTCATGCTGTAGAGGGGAAGGATAGCACTTACTTGTTGGATCCGGAGATCTGTGCACTTTGGCAATCTCCATGCAGCACGACAAAGTCTGCCACGGTTCGTCAGACTTTGCCCACCACATTCGCCCGGTCAATGGGTTGTCAGCTGAATCCAAAATGTCGTTCATGATCTGCTCGGCGTACAACAGCCTTTCACGGACCGAATCGCGTTTCTTCATTCCGGTCAGGTTGATACAGTGTAGTTTTAACCAACTGAAGCCATCCTCTCCCAAGGGCTGAGCTTGATCGAAAACTAGAATCGATCGTGCGAGATCAGAGCCGAGGTGATTCAAATGCGGTGGCAGGGGATAGACCCTTCCACGAAAATCCATGTTGTGCGGCAGCCAGAAAACCTTATTTCTATACTAAATGGGATGTGATCGATTGGTTGGTAGTCAATGAGGAAGGCGCACTTACGTGATTGGCTAGGGAAAGTCGATAGAGCGTATCGCACCACAGACTGTACATTTCGGCCTGTTTGCGTCGATGAATCATCTTCTGTTTGAATAGTTTCGCTCGTTCTACATTCGAGATGTTTGAATCACGAGCTGGGACATCGGGAAGTGGAGGAAGAGTACTTGGGGACTGTGGAACGTCTAGCTTGTGGTCGCCGCCGTTTTGAAATACTTCGATTATGACATCAAGGACCTGAATGAGAAATGCATGAAAAGGGATACAAGAAACTTTGATCCTTTTTTACTTACATCAGTGTTTACTCTCCACGGAATACTGGCTAATTGATTGAGGGAGTCTAAGGCCGGGTAGAGGTCCTGCGGGTTGGCTTCTTTGATTCGTTGCCACTGCTGGATAGCCTGGTGTGGCAATCGAATGAGTTCAGACTTGTTAAGCAGATATCCGCCATTGTATGGCGTGCTCCAAGGTTGCGGCGGGCACACCATAGGAACTAGATTCGAGTCGAATGTTAGTGTTTGTTGGCGCGATGAGCGAAGTAACCTCGCCAGAATGGGATGTGGTTTGACCTCTTCCTTCACCAATCGACCTTGATTCCTGAAGAGCGTGTAGAAGGCGGGCATCATATTGGTCTGCTTACTCCGGCCCTTTGCTCGCAACGCATAAGCATCGATCTTTATGTCGCGCATCAGAATGTTGTAAAGAAATCGTCCGACTCCGACTAGAACATTCTTCGGCCATGGTGAATCTTGAATATCCATACTTGGGCCATCTGCTCGATGCTCGTGCACCAGCCGTTGCCATATTTGCCGTGGATTTTCGTCCGCCACACCCTTCTCCCAAGCTTCGCAGTAACTTCCGTATATTTCGCCCACCTTTTCCAGGATCCCATTGCGTTTCTTCTGTTCAATTTGGTACCTGAAATATGCGAACGGTGGTCCCGAAGCTGTTCGAGAGTGAAAAGACTGAAACAAACCTTTGCTGAACCTTTTGTCCAAGATTTCTGTACAACTGCCCCACCGTAGGACTGTAGGTCTCTGAGCCCTCGGCAAGCATTCGAATTTCCTTTAGCAAGATGTCTACGTACTGATTGCTCTCCAGCAGTTTTAGATATGTATAGTAAGTCATATTGCCCTGGGGACTGAAACGAATCTGCGCGCGGAGGGTATTCATGTCTCTGGTGATCGCCGCACTGATTTCCTTCTGCCATGACACGTAGAGCTCATCCAGTTTCTTGCGCTACCAAAAAGAGTTCACGTTCTATGGCAATCAGAGTGAGTGAGTGACAGATACTTACACATAAATCCGCGTCGGCGAACTCTTTGGCTTTTTCTATGCTCTTGATCGTCACCGAGCCGTCTAGCTCGATCTTAAGCTGCTCTCGTCCCATTGCTTGCAACTGTTCACTGGAGAATCCTGTTTTTGACCTCATCATTGGACTCGTCTCGCCCAACTCTAAAATTTCCTTCTTCCGGAGAACTTCGTTCAAGCTATTCAAAAGCACATTATTGTAGGTAACCACTGGCGGTGTGTACTGCGGCTGAAATTCGGGATAAATGCGTCGAATAGCATCTAGGGCCATTTCCTTCTGATCGAATTGGAATTTACTTTTGTCCATTATCGAATCCATCGACATGCCCATGTTCTCGGCCATCGAAATGTACTTACGAATCGTTCGTAGATTCTTTTCGCTCGGCTCGACACGTGCCAAACATTCAAATATCGCCGCAAACGTTTGTTCGTTGAATTTAATGCCATCCTCATTGAGGATAGTAAAGACTTCATTGAATCTATCGAAGCTTCCTTTCTCCGAATAGCCGTGGAATAGAATATTGTACAGATCGATGGGGAACGTTGCACTGGGCGCGTTCTTCTTGTCGCGTTGTCGATATGTCAGAATGGTATTTAAGCCGCGATTTACCATGCCAGATGAAACACACGCTTGGAGATATGAATTCAGGTTGATAAGGAGGGCTTGGTGTCGTGCCATCCGCTCTTGTTGTTCGTTAATGTGATATTTGGATTTGTAGGGCGATTGTTTCGTTTTGGGGTCGACTGCGGTCGATAGTCTTTTCCTTGGGCTCTTCTCGGCGTCTGCGAGAACATATGGTTCGACGATGGACTTGCCAGCGTCTGATTCCTCGGGCATAGTGGCATCCAGATTGTCACCCGGAAAACTACAATAAAAAACCTATTTGGTATCGGAGATCATTAGAAATAGTCTGTTTTACTCACTTGCAGGTCAAAAGCTCGTCAGTTTCGTGCTCCTCATTCTCCATAGCTTCGATAATCTCTCGAAAGTTGTTAAAGCTCGTGATTATCTTTCGAACTTCCTCCGGATTCTGTAGCACACGCATTTTACGTTTACCAAAGAACAGTAATGGCTTTTCGTCGATTCCCTCCGAATCGATTAGGGAATGATCGAGGACTTCCATGTTGATTTTTTGATACTCAAGCGCTTGCGATGTATCTACACCGGATGTAGACTTTTCCATTGTTGTCGCGCTACTCGTGCTAAACGAAGCGGCGCTATTAGTCGTCTTTGCGGCTTTTACACTCTTCGCTAATGCATTTTTCTCCTGTTTCGCGCGCTTACTCAAGATCTGCTGTTGTGTTTTGAGTATGAACTCCTGCAGTCTCTTGGCCTTTAACCGCTTGACTCGAGCTTTTCGTTCCGTGGATTTCGAATCGGTCACTGGAAGAACATACAAATTTCTGTCAGAATATCACTCTTCCCTGTGTGTTACCACACGTTACCCTCCAAAAACTCCACATATTTCGCGAATTTCGATTTCGTTCTCTTCTTCTTCTTCTGACCGGGGAGGTTAGGGTTCGTAGACGAGCTTTCCGTCGACTGATGCCGCACAACTGTCTGGACCCGAGTTTTAACTAACGTAAATGAAAACATGTTTTACAATACAGCTTAAGCAAACGAATTTATTGACCAACTCACTTTTATTCGAAGCTAGTAGAATGGCGTCATCGGAGGGAATTTTCGCGAAGTTAGGTTTAAGTATCCGCTGGACAAATTTTTGCTCCCAACTCGAAGCACATTGTCCAACGATAAGCCGAACATTTTGTAAAGTTACATTTTTCACTGACAGTAGTCGGTACATTGTGGCAATTGTATGGGTAAAATTATAGATTACATTAATGCTCGATGTATGATTGGATTCTACACAATTTTAAGGTGTAATTCTTGCATAATAGCACGCAGTTTCACTTATTTTGGGTGGACTAGACCACTGATGGATAGAAAAAGGCCACAACAGTCAAAGTGACAGCTGAATGATATCACATGGCAACGATAATAGAAGCGAAGTTGGCGCTGGTTCGAACTGACAAATTCACAATGGGAGTTTTATCCCATTCTTGTTGATGTTTTAAGCTGTTTTGATAAATTTAAACGTCGGAAGAAGAAAAAGTGAACCTACCGGAGATACAGCTGATTATGTAAATCAAAAATGAGCTGTTGTCGAAATTCTAAGGGAACTAGGAAGATAATTGAAAAGATATATGCCGCGAAACGTATTCAAACACCAGCCGCCACACTCCAATTGGCACACATCTAAATGTGTGTCAGATTGGGGAAAGATGATACAACGACGTTAACCTGCCCCTAGGGCACCGAAGGCTGAGGTGGAACTGCTCTTGATCCTACTCGGTATTTAACTGAAACTTGACCAGCTCCAGCATCAGATACAAGAGCAACCAAACGCCAGTGAAGAGTTTATTAGAGATTTTGGATGTGGATCTTATGACCGCGTCATCTTTTAAGCCCGTAGTAAGACGAAAGTCATTATGTGATTCTGCTTAGAAAAGGCCACCATAGGCGACCAGCATACCCACAGCTTACCGGGCCACCAGGCAGCTAGACCGATTACCAGGCCCCATTGTTGGCTGGCAGCTCGACTGCCTACCAGGCCATTATATATGGCTGGGAGCTCCACTGTCAACGAGGACACCTAAGGTGGCCGGCAGCTTCTCAGTTTACCAGACCACTTTAGGTGGCCGCGGCTCAACAGCTAACAAGCCCAACATAAGTGTCCAGTAGTTCGACACTCGACAGCTTACCAGGCCACTAAAGGTGGCCGGCAGTACGACAGCTCACCAGGCCACTATAGGCGGCCGCCAGCTCGATAGCTCACAAGCCCACTATTGGTGCTCATCAGGCCATTATCGGCCCGAAAGCTCGCCAGGCCACTATAGGTGGCCGGCAACTCGACAGCTCACCTGTTGAGCTCACTAGGCTAATATAGGTGGCCGGCAGCACGACAGCTCACCAGGCCAATATAAGTGGCCGGCAGCTCGACAGCTCACCAGGCCACTACAACTGCCCCGCAGCTCGACAGCTCACCAGGCCATTGTAGGTGGCCGGCAGCTCGACAACTCACCGGGCCACTATAGGTCGCCGACAGCTCGAAAGCTCATCAGGCCATTATCGGTGGCCGGCAACCCGAGAGCTCGCCCGGCTACTATAGGTGGCGGGCATCTCGACAGCTCAGCAGGCCACTATGGGAAGCCGACTGCTCGACTTCTCATCAGGCCACTGTGGGTGGCCGCAGTTCGACACTTCACCAGGTCACTATAGGATGGCGGTAGTTCGACAGCTCGCCAGACCACTGTGGGTTGCTGGTAGCTCGACAGCACACCAGGCCGCTAAAGGCGGCCGGCAACTCGACAGCTCATCAGGCCATTATCGGTGGCCGGCAACCCGAGAGCTCGCCAGGCCATCATAGGTGGTGGGCAACTCGACAGCTCAGTAGGCCACTATACATGGGCGGCAGCTCGACTTCTCACCAGGCCACTGTACGTGGCCGGCAGTTCGACAGTTCGCCAGACCACTATAGGTGGCCGGCAGCTCGACAACTTACCAGGCCGCTATAGGTGGTCGGTAACTCGACAGCTCACCAGGCCACTATATGTGGCCGGCAGCTCGACAGCTCACCAGACCACCATACATATGTGGCCGGCAGCTCGACAGCTCACCAGGCTACTACAGGTGGCCAGCAGCTCGACAGCTCACCGGGCCACTATAGGTGGCGGGCAGCTCGAGAGTTCATCAGGCCACTATGGGTGGCCGGCAGCTCGACAACTCACCAGGCCGCTATAGGTGGTCGGTAATTCGACAGCTCACCAGGCCACTATATAGGTGGCCGGCAGCAAGACAGCTCACCAGGCCGCTATAGGTGGCGGGCAGCTCGACAGTTCATCAGGCCACTATAGGTGGCCAGCAGCTCGACAGCTCACCAGGCCACTATATGTGGCCGGCAGCTCGACAGCTCACCAGACCACCATACATATGTGGCCGGCAGCTCGACAGCTCACCAGGCTACTACAGGTGGCCGGCAGCTCGACAGCTCACCGGGCCACTATAGGTGGCGGGCAGCTCGAGAGTTCATCAGGCCACTATGGGTGGCCGGCAGCTCGACAACTCACCAGGCCATTGAAGGGGGCAGGCAGCTCGACAACTCACCGGGCCACTGCAGGTGGCTGACAGCTCGAAAGCTCAGTAGGCCGTGGTAGGTGGCTGGCAGCTCGACAGCTCATTAGGCCATTGTAGGTGTCCGGCAGCTCTGCTGCTCAGTAGGCCATTGTAGGTGGCCGGCAGCTCGACAGCTCACCAGGCCACTAAAGGTGGCCAGCAACTCGACAGCTCGACAGCTCACCAGGCCACTATAGGTGGCCGGCAGCTCGACAGCCCACCAGGCCACTATAGGTGGCCGGCAGCTCGACAGCTCACCAGGCCACTATTTGTGGCCGACAGCTCGACAGCTCACCAGACCACTATACATATGTGGCCGGCAGCTCGACAGCTCACCAGCCGACTGCTCGACTTCTCATCAGGCCACTGTGAGTGGCGCCATCCAGTATAGGATGGCGGTAGTTCGACAGCTCGACAGACCACTGTGGGTTGCTGGCAGCTCGACAGCACACCAGGCCGCTATCGGCGGCCGGCAGTCCGAAGGTTCACCGGGCCACTATAGATGGCCGGCAGTTCGACAGTTCACCAGGCCACTATAGGTGGCCGGCAGCTCGACAGCTCACCGGGCCACTATAGGCGGCCGGCAACTCGACAGCTCATCAGGCCATTATCGGTGGCCGGTAACCCGAGAGCTCGCCAGGCCACTATAGGTGGCGGGCAACTCGACAGCTCAGTAGGGCACTATGGGAAGCCGACTGCTTGACTTCTCACCAGGCCACTGTGGGTGGCCGCAGTTCGACACTTCACCAGGTCACTATAGGATGGCGGTAGTTCGACAGCTCACCAGGCCACTATAGGTGGCCGGCAGCTCGACAGCTCACCAGGCCACTATAGGTGGCCGGCAGCTCGACAGCTCACCAGGCCACTATAGGTGGCCGGCAGGTCGACAGCTCACCAGGCCACAATAGGCGGCCGGCAACTCGACAGCTCACCAGGCCATTATCGGTGGCCGGCAACCCGAAAGCTCGCCAGGCCACTGTAGGTGACGGGCAACTCGACAGCTCAGTAGGCCACTATACATTGGCGACAGCTCGACTTCTCACCAGGCCACTGTACGTGGCCGGCAGTTCGACAGTTCAGCAGACCACTATAGGTGGCCGGCAGCTCGACAACTTACCAGGCAGCTATAGGTGGTCGGTAACTCGACAGCTCACCAGGCCACTATATAGGTGGCCGGCAGCTCGACAGCTCACCAGGCCGCTATAGGTGGCGGGCAGCTCGAGAGTTCATCAGGCCACTATAGGTGGCCGGCAGCTCGACAGCTCACCAGGCCACTATAGGTGGCCAGCAGCTCGACAGCTCACCAGGCCACTATAGGTGGCCCGCAGCTCGACAGCTCACCAGGCCATTATAGGTGGCCGGCAGGTCGACAGCTCACCAGGCCACTATAGGCGGCCGGCAACTTGACAGCTCATCAGGCCATTATCGGTGGCCGGCAACCCGAGAGCTCGCCAGGCCACTATAGGTGGCGGGCAACTCGACAGCTCAGTAGGCCACTATACATGGGCGCAGCTCGACTTCTCACCAGGCCACTGTACGTGGCCGGCTGTTCGACAGCTCACCAGATCATTATAGGTGGCTGGCAGCTCGACAACTTACCAGGCCGCTATAGGTGGTCGGTAACTCGACAGCTCACCAGGCCACTATATAGGTGGCCGGCAGGAAGACAGCTCACCAGGCCGCTATAGGTGGCGGGCAGCTCGACAGTTCATCAGGCCACTATAGGTGGCCAGCAGCTCGTCAGCTCACCAGACCACTATAGGTGGCCGGCATTAGCAGACAGAAAATCCTTTCCAGAGAACTATGAGCGGACATGTTCGTCGTTTGCATGCATAGTTGCATACAAATGTCGTGGACAAAATTCCGTCCACATCTGAGGCATGCCGGTTTGTTGGGACGTATTAAATTTTTTATGTTAAAAATGCTAGGCATTAGCCTAAGGAGGACTGACTATAGGAATGGCAATATTTTCTTGTTTAAATTATGTAAGACCCATTTGCGAGTACAATAGGCATGTGTAGCCTTCAATCCAGGTTCCTAAATTGGCAGATTAAAAGAGGCCCAAGGGAAGTATATACCCAGGGAAGTGAAGGCAGCATGTACCTTGTTGACATTTGCTTTTGGCATTGGACAACAAAACTGCTGTTAATATATTTTTCTAAAGGATCAGATTATGATTCGTTTCGATTCGTTGGCTCAATCACATTCCTTAAGTGTAAGCGACATATGTATGTTCTTTCTAAGAATCTCGTGAAAAACTCTCAAACATCACTTGCATTGCACCCTAATGTAATCCCTTCCTGAAAAACGATACCCATTCCAAGCTGTAAGGAAAACAAACTCCACAAATCTCCAATTGCAACCCATGTCAATCCACACATTATCATTACCCGCACTCGTATGCATACGTATTCATATCACCGATCAGGATCGATGCCTCCGCTCCATCATCTGCTCTTTTACTTTTTACAAAACAATCATCATAGAAATAACAGCATTCCTAAGTAAACGCATCTAGATGCATACTCGACCATCATTATATGGCACTTGTACGTAAGTACGTAAGTTCCCTTGCACCGCAGCGAGAGCTAAGTAAAACGGTTAATGCCAAACAAAGTTCTATTTCTGGACCCGAGAATCCGTGGAGTGTTCCACACATCGAACGCCTTCAAGCGGAAAAAGAGAGACAATCGACCATCGTTTATTCATTCAGTTGCTGCGTACGAGCGGCTGCGGTTGTCGTCTCTATCTTCTAGCTCTTAGATTACTCGTACACTCTCACTACCACCAAGTAGGAGATCAAGGCGGCAGCATTGCTCATTGCTCCCCATCCAACATTAGCCAGTTGATCGTGATCGTCATTCGTGAGATCCACTTGAATCGGGACCTTTGGTTGGCACAGTCAGAAGCATTGGTTCTACTCTCTAGACTGCGTGAACGCGGACAGGAGTCAGTTGTTGGTCGTTGTCCATCAGGTCTGGTCCGGTTGTGCCTAATTCAAAAGTACTTTCCGTGTGTGAACAATAGTGCATAGTGTATATTAGTTACATATCCAGTGATTCGCAGCCAATAGAGCCAAGAAAGACGTAAAAACGTGATCTAGGGATACACGCTAAGCATCCGAATCCAGGTATGAGACTGTGTTATTAGTGTTGGTTAGCGAGTAATTCGTATTTTTACTCTCCACGAGGATGGAGCATTTGGATTTTAAACTTTTGACCCAGAAAATCAGAATCGCCGATAGCGTTGCTAAATAAAACAAATCAAACATTTATTAATCAGTAATTACTGACGACAAAGAATGTATTCCACTACGCACGATCACTCTGTACGATCACCAATTTGCGATCGTACGCAGTACAATTGTGTACAAGTCGAGCTTAGACAAATCAATATCATTAGATCAGAAAGGGGCTTTTAGTGTGTCCATAGTCAGGAGCGTTGAACTTTCGTGGAAATGAATTTTGATTAAAAGCCGTAACCTTCTGATCACTGAGATCGCTCGCAATGAGGCGCAAAATCATTGAACGCGAGTCACTTATCTATACCCGATTTTGTTACCATATAGACCAGTGTCTCCATCTCATCGGTCGCCTACAAGCCAAAGCCGAACTGATAAGGCATTTGTAAACAGATTGACACCGTGCTCACACACTGACGTAAGCGATATTAGTGGAGACCGATCACCGGTTTTTGCGCAAATTCACTAGAGGAATATAGCGCTTGCCATAGTCTCAATGACAGACGTTTAGGGATTACTTAAGTTGAAATAATAAAAATGTTGATATCATGGTTATAAGGTCAATCTTCGTCTCTATCAATGAATTTGCTTTCATGTTTTTAATTGAGCATAAAAAGAACAAGTGTACCTGCCATTTGGCAGATTCAGCTTAACGGAAGAATCGGAGCTTAATAGGCGACATCAACAATCTTCCAAATACTGATCTGGGCTGGGGGATTTAGAAACTTGTTTTCATTCCATGAAAAATGCTTCCGGTCTTCCATGCGTTATCTTCTTGCTCTTCACATGGCTAAGTGAATAGACCCGTTTTGATATAACAGGAGCTAAGAGTCATGCTACAAGTCTTAGACACGCTAGGTGTTATTGCCTTTCGGACGAGCGGAACGGTTAGAGGAACCTGCATATAGGATTTTTTCTTGAGGTACAGCTTACCAAAGCGAAGCATGTGCAATTTAATGACACTATACCATATTGCCAAATCTAAGGCAAGCAATCTTGTCTAGATTTTAACTTCTTCTAGATGGAAGGCAACGCTTACCTTCAAACCATTGCTTTAACTGAATCAACTTACTATAAGACAGTTTCTGATCAAGCTTTTCAGGTTTTAGGAATATGATCCTCTGGCACATACATAGGTTGCATGTCAGATCTCATTGCCTTTCTCTGTAAGAAACACTAGGAAAGGAATATAGTGGTGTTTTGGCAACCATAATTAAAATCCCGAGGACATTGCTTGGTCCTAGAAGCTGAGGTTTTTTTGAAGTGGGCCAGGTGCTACCTTCGCAATCACTTTTCTCTTTTTCGAGCATGTTGCGTGGTACCTCGCTTGTAATACATGAGATACTATCTTCGAAGGCTGCAATTGACCCTGGCCCATTAGTTTTGAAAAATTGTCTGAACGTAACAAGTCGCACAAATTAGCCCCCTAATTCAGAGATACATTGCTCACCGAGCTCAATTCTCAATTGGTCCATAAATTTGCGTGTATTGGAACAACACATAATTTCACTGTCAAATTTCCATGTCGTCAGGACTAGCTCTGGCCAAATACTGAACCTGGAAAGACTGCCTTCGCATTTTTACATGTGGCTCTAGGTCTGGGCAGGAGTTCGGCGCTGAGGTTTTCCTTGAACTGCACTTTTCGTTAGCAAAGTATGTGTCTATCCTTTAATCAGAGATATACGCAATCCTAATGGCCATGCACTATGTTGTGACAGCCAAGCTGCACTCAAAGCTCTGTCCAACCCCTTAACTAGCTCCAAAATAGTGCATGAACTCAAAACCTCTTTAAGCAAAGTCGGTAGACTATGCCTTGTATGGGTCCCACGCCACTCTAGGATCCCAGGAAATGAGATATCTGATGAACTCGCTAGAACGTGCTCAGAGGAAATTTGTCAGGAACTGAACCTGCTTTAGGTCTACTGCTTCCACGGTTAAGTCCTACATCAATGATTGGGTCTTTAATACACACAACCGTAGATGGAGGAAATATCCAGGATGCAGGATGACTAAGCGCGTACGATGTCTGCAAAAAATTTGCAGGATTCTACTAATCCTTGCGGGCGTCATCACGGGCCATTACGCTTTTGTTAAGCATCTCTGCGCGCTTGGCATCAGTGAGACGTCTAACTGTGCTGCATGTTGCGAAGAGGACGACACAGCAGAACACTTACTCTGCAACTGTCCGACTTGGCTTGCGCACGCTGGCGCACCCTTGGGGCCGACGTGGTGTTAGCTCTACATCACGGAAGCTCCACCTCATTTTTCTCCGGGGGAAATACTTTACTACTTACTTACTTATCAGGCCAGCAATGGAGGATCTGACCCTGAGCTATAACTCATGGTAATGCTATTTGACTCTTTAGACCACGGTTTTGATGAATCTGGCAAGGACGGTGAAGACCATTCCGTTGATTTCTGTTTCAACCAAGAGGGTCCGGTCCACCAAATGGTGTGCAATGTAAGTTGTTCCGGCAGCAGGCCTCTCGATGCGCAATCCGCGGGATTGTCGGCGGTGGGCACATAACGCCAGTGTGAACAGACAACCACATCCTGAATTTCTGCGACACGATTGGTCACAAACGTTTTCCATTGCCTCGCCTCACCTCGCATCTATGCCAAATTCACAGTAGAGTCTGACCAAGCGGTTGTCGGTGCGCTTTTGAAGAAACTTATTTTCCTGATTTCCTTAATGAGTCGTGAAAATAACAGAACTCAATTCGAGGAATGTTTGTGACCTTGAGTGGAGCTACTTTAGTTTTTGCCATTAGAAGACTCACTTGAATATTACCGTCATCATGCGTAACTCGTACGTGCACAATAGCACTGTAAGCCAGACTGGATGCAATACTAAAACCATCACTAAGCTCACACGCCAGATGATTCTCATCCGTTCCTATCCATCGATCAAGTTTGATTGCATGCATTGAGCGGAGAAGGTCGTAAAATAATGTCCATGCCGATTGAAGTTTCTCCGGCAATGGATCATCCCAATGTAATCCTATTGACCATAACTTCTGAAGGAATATCTTACCTAATATGTATTATAGTGGGCGCGAGCCATCTCAACGGATCGAAAAGCGTTGGCAATGGTGCCCAGGACGTGATGCTTTGTGACATTGGTTGTCGACTGGGTGGTACTCGATCGAATATGAAAATGTATCTTCTGTTGAACTCCAATGAAGGCCTAGAGCTTTAATTTCTTCTACCCTAGATCCTCCGACAAACCGGTCAACACTTCTGGCTCGTTAGATGCCCATTCCTTCAAATTAAAGCGTGTAATGCCTGATGTATGCTGCTTCCACCCGAGAGGATGTCATTCACATACCACCCTTCGAGAAGAATTTGCGGCATCTGGAAACAGTGCACCATTGTCCTCGACTAGTTGATGAATTGATTTTATCGCAAGATAGGGAGCACAACCCAATCCGTACGTATTTGTTAAAAGTCTATAATCCACGATATATCCTGTTTGTGGGCTTCTCCCTACTATTCTTTGAAGATCGCAGTCTCTCCTATCCACTTGTATCTGGCGATACATCTTTTCTATGTCCGCTTTAAATACTACTTTATGTATTCGCCACTGTGTTACAATTAACGGTAAGCTTCTCTGCAACTTTGGACCCACGTAAAGGCAGTCGCTTAAGGATACTCCGTTTGGTAGCCGATAGGATCCGTTAAATACAACGCGGAATTGGGCTGATTCAGTGGTAAATAAGCGATTCGATTAGTACTGCTAGCGCCCTGTTCTGAAACTTGTTCCATATACCCCAAGGTAGGGTAATCCCCAATGAATTTATAGTAATGTTCTCGAAGAGCATGATGTTGATCAAACCGCCGTTCCGTATGCAAAAGTAGTCGAATAGCGTGTTGGCGGATTTGAGAAAGTCTTCAGTTTCGAGTGGGGGGTTCGCGTGGAAGACGAACATATCGCCCTGAACTGTCCCTTTTGTACGTTGCGTTGAAAAAGGCATCACAAATCTTTTCATCATTTGATAGCAAGGGAATAGTGCCATGAACATCTTCCATTGACCAAAACCGCCGAAGTTGTTGAAGTTGTTGTTCCAGACCTAAGCAAGAGCAGGCATCCAATCCACCTGCGGGAATGTTAATTGTAAGTGAACATTTGCGTATATACCCATTAATAGCAGTATTTCCACTCAGGATCCAACCAAGAGTTGTGTTCTGAGCTAATAGCGAGCCCAATTTACTCGGTTCGATGACAATTTGGCCAAAAGTATCTGCTCCCAAAAAAAAAGGTCTATGCGACTGGCATGATTATAGTGGGAATCGGCTAATGGCAAATCGTTTAAGTGATCCGGTTTCCGTGATGAGACTCCCTTTGAAGGAGAATAGCTTGAGACATGATTGATAACAAGTGCTTGGACTGGATACTCGAATTCCTTGTTGTAACATGATGCGTATTGATTCTGAGATGACAGACCACACACCTTTATGTTGACCCTTACCTTTTGAATTCCCAATCGTTGTATCGCACACTCAGAAGTAAAGCTCGCCTGTGAGCCCTGGTAAAGCAAAGTTCTTAGCTTGTGATATGTTCCATCCACACTGCGGACCATAACCCTCACTGTTACTAATAAGACCTCATTGAGAACTACTTGTTGTGTGGTGTGATGAGACTGGATATTGTTTACTTCGTTTGGTGCACATTCGGTAATACATAGTAGGCGAAGTTGACGATGATGGTGGTGAACCTAATGGCTGATGTATCGTTGTGTGATGTTTTCTATTACATTGTTTACACCTGCTGGCAGACGGACAGGTACTTGCTGAATGATCAGGTTTAACAGTTCCGTGGAAAGTCTGTCTGCTCCAGCAGCTTTATAAGACTTAGGTGTCGATATCGCTATCTTAACATCGTTTAGGTCGGGTGGACGGGATTCTTTTGGTTTTAATTTTTTCCACGGGGAGTTAGTCGTGTCGTACTTGCGGGCCGCATCTAGACAACATTTTTTCCACAGTAAAATTGCAATATTAACTAAGTAAACTTGACTTTAGCGCATGTCGCCAGTTATGCATGAACTGTCAAAAATAGTACTACAAAAACCGAAATAGCAAAAGAATCATCCATTAGTTAGTTAGTTTTTAGTTTTTCTATTTCTTGCTTTGCTTATCCATCATGTAATATAGCCCCATTTTTAGGGTTCCATATCCAAAGGGTAAAACGGGACCCTATTACTAAGACTTCGCTGTCCATCCGTCCGTCTGTCACCATGCTGTATCTAATGAACCGTGATAGTTAGGCAGTTCTGTGGCCGCTATAACAACAAATACTTGCATACAACAGACATGATTTTCATCCAAAAAATCCCCTTGGTCACATACTGACCTAAGGTTATTCGACAATATCCCACAACCAGTAGCAAACTTCCGAGTTTTGATCGCTATTGTGTCTTTGGTGTATTAATCCTCGCTGCAACCCTTTTTTCTATAATTACGAACAACCAATAATAAATACCCTTTAAGCTTTGATGATCCCTATTGTGTCACTGCTAAGTTAATCCTTGCCGCGAACCCCTTCGTACAATTGCCATTCCCCTCCTTTTCCATCCTGATAGGTTAAGGTCAAATGTTGCAACAAATTCAATTGTTGTGAAATTAACTTTCAAATATTCCACAACCAATAACACACTTCCAAGTTTTGATCCCTATTGTGTCCTGGATATATTAATCCTAGCTGCAAACCTTTTTCCCATAATTATTGTTATTCACCTTTCACCTCCTTAGCTGTCAAGTAAGATAATTGATTTGAATTCAATGGACACTTTGATGATCAACTATCTCATCATGGAGATTTTTGAAATCAAAGTCCGATTCGCAATTGGCCGGTTTTTTTCCACCGATGGCACTGAGAAATGGAGTGGAGATTTCAATTAATTTCCACTGAGCTGTACCACTATTAATCCCTTTTAGAAGGAGGTTGTGGAAAACTATTCAAATCTTTGCAGTAACATCAATGGCATAGTGTGACCTGAAGCTCTTAACTCAGAAGATACCGGTCTAAACAAGAGAATACCCTTTCTATTGTCCTAAATATAGAATTCGATGAATGCTTATTGGACAAGTGAATAATGTTCCAAATTCTATATACGAGTACGATATGAAGTGGTCCTTCCCTTCCAGATGGGACTGAATTTTGAGCATCTTGATCATAATTCATGTGATGGTACATATGTACCTACGTAAAACCCACTTGAACAAAATTTGAAAATTCGATACGATCCAGACAAACAGTCCACCAAAACCGCACAAACTCATAATCCTCTTAACTCGAGGCGCCTGCAAACCTATACCAATCGACTCACTAATGCATTTCATTAGCGCCACACGAGCTGGCAATGCGGAGAATCTAGTTCAGGTCCTTGTCAAGACGCCAACATTAAAATCTATTGCATTTCGCGTTATATTTGAAAGGAAATTTAAACAAAGAATTGGATTTTGCTTCCCAGTCGATTGTGTGCTTGTCTTCCAAATGTTTATGAAATTGCCAATCGGCTTCCACGATTTACCGAACAAAAGAGAATGCATCTTTGTCTATTTATCTGTCGATAAAAACGGAGCGCAAGTTAATAAAATTCAGTGCTTGCGTGCGCCATGAGGTGGTTGAATTGTTTTGTTCCGGATGTTTGACCGGCTGGACATGATCGCTCGGTCCAAGATGCAATTGACGCACGTTTTTGAATAAATAATCTATTTTTTTCGAGGTTTTCGAAAATGTGTCTTTATTTGTTTATAAGGCAGAATTTTAAATATTTAGATTGGACAGCGAGAAATGAATAAATGTTGAAGATCGGGATGTGTCGATAAAAGTCAGAGGAAAACGGAGCGGCGCTATGGGATATGCAGGGAGGAAGCCGCAGGCGTAGTTTGATTATAAGACAATGCAATGTGACAGGGAGAATTCAGAATTTCCCTGATTGGAAGCATTTTTGATTTTGTTTTTTTGTTGTTGTTTTTTTATTGCGCCAAACGATGTGTCATCTGCCAAAAGATACTGCCATGTACGATTCGCAAACCCGAATACTCGATGCGCCTACGTACTAAAGCACATACTGCACTCATCAACCACTCTCCCCGCGGGACTTTTTGTAAGTGTTTACTTTGCGGGGCTGGTGAGCAACTTCTTATTATTTCCAGTCTTCTTAGCTCGTTTTGCACACTCGTTATAAATTAGTCGAGCTTACTACGAAGCTCTTTGATGGGCAGGTCGATTCTGCCTCCGCAAGAGGCCCCTTCAGAACCTGTTACCTGATTACGACCTCAACCGACCTTATTACACCCAACCAACACACAACCTAAACGAAGCTGCCCAAGTTTAAATTGATTGCACTTCACGAACCATCAGGGAGCGTTTTTTACTGATGGCTCAAAGATGGAGTGCGGAGTCGGCTCGGGTATCTCGTCAGCGGAACTGAATATCTCCAAATCATTTCGACTTCCAGACTACGCTAGTGTGTTCCAAGCGGAAGTACTAGCGATTAAGGAGGTTTGCAACATACTCACCCGTTACCCCATTACGTTGCCATTTATATCGTCAGCCAGTCAGCTATCAAAGCTCTCGATTCTCACACAATAACATCCAAACATCCATCGCACAGTGCAAAGACGAAATCACCTGAGTAGGCGATTATTTCAACATCACTCTCTTCTGGGCTCCTAGCCAGAGCAACATTGAAGGAAACGAAAAAGCTGATGCGCTGGCAAGGGCACGGTTCCCAGTAGGACTGGTCAACGGGTACATTTTTCAACATTTCATCTCAAGGGCGAACTCCTAACTGGGTCGTATTAGGAGTGATATGGCCTTCCTACAACACAAAATGAACTCACGACCTAACTAGCAGAACTAAACAAGAGATTGTCAGAATTCTAGTTATCAGTACTGGCCATTGGCCTTTCGGCACTTACGCTGCCAAGTTAGGCATCCCATTTAGCACACACAGCCGCAAGAGCCCGCTGGAAACGGTAACCCTTAACCATTTCGTTTGCGAATGCTCGGCTCTAGCTAGAACCAGACAGCGCACCCTCGGAAAACCTTTTTGACGACCTACGTACCAGAGTTCAGTAACATAGAATTGTAAAACATCATCAAATTTCGTAACTCCTCGGGATGGAAACACAAATGGACGCACTAGGTCACATGAGTGGTGGCCGTGGTACAGTGGTAAACAACACCGGCCATATGTCGTGCTGTCCCGCCTGGCTTGTCGGCTTTTATCTTTATCCTGGTCTCCTGAAGGTCTGTAGTTTGCCTAAAGTAAGGTAAGGCGATTATACCCGCTATGACACAGGCTGCTTCATATGAGATTGTCCGGTAACCGCTTATTGTCCTTATTGCGCAGGCCCTGTATGCAGACGAGAGCTTTCTTCTTGTCGCCTTCGTTGTAAGGGCTCCGGCCCAGACGAGCGGAGCATATAGGAGTATTGAGCTTACCACTCTGGAAAGCAGAATCCTCCTCGACGTATCCTCGTCCATCGATGTCTGGAGCACTCTGGAAAGCGATGCCTGCATTTGTGATGACTTTTTACTGCAGTATTTGACATGGGCTTTAAAATTAAGTCAGCTGTCGAGCATTATCCCCAAATATTTTAAGGCCTCCTTAGACCTGATTGGCTGGCTCCCAACCCGGAAGCTTACGTATTCCACGGTCTTTCGACTGGTTATTAAGACAGTCTCCGTCGTGTGGTCGGATAGTTCAAAGTTGGCAGACTCTAGCGAATTGTTGATCCTGACAACCGCTTCATCTGTGGTAGACTCTACCTTATGAATGTGTTTCACTACGGTAACTAAGGCGATGTCGCCAGCCAAACCGATGATATTAACTCCCTGTGACAGCGTTTATCGCAGAATACCGTCACACATTATGTTTCACAGAACAGGTCCAAGTACTGAGCTCTGAGGGACTGCCCCAGAAACATTGTGGTATTTAAAGCCATCGTCAATCTGATACCTCAACTTCCTGTCAGTGAAATAGCTAAGGATTATCTTAACAAGCTAATGGGGTGCGTCCATTCTGGTCAGAGACCTCCTAATACAATATCAGTCTGCGGAGTTAAGGGCATTTTCTACGTTCAGTATTACAGCCACACAGTATTTCTTTGTGCTCCTTGCGATCTTTTCCCCCGTAATACTTCAGCTGCTATGTCAACTACCTCTTTTATGGCATCGACGGTAGAGCGCGATTTCCTGAAATCATATTGGCGTTCGGACAAAGCTCCTCTCTCCTCCGCATTCCTGTTGTATCTAGCAGACATATTAGCCGGTACAGCGAAGGTCCTCCAGGTGGTTTGCTTCCCTTGAGTAGCAACATCAGATCTTGGAGTTTCCATGGTTCAGGGAAAAACCCCTCCTCAAGACACCTTTGCATCGTTTCTTTAAAAATGTTTGGTCTTCTTTTACGGCTGTTTTTATCGCTATGCGTGGGATGCCGTCATGTCCGGGTGCTTTCTTGTCACCTATTTTCCTGCTTGCCTCGTACAATTCCTCCGTCGTTATTGGCGGGATCCGGTCCATTCTAGTATCCCTCGTGGCATTGCCCAAAATAGATAGTCTAAGGGGAAATAGATGATCTACCCCCCAAGAATCTAGGTCAGCTTCGTTGCAGAGTTGATTAAGGCATCTTCCTCTGCTTCTTTTGATGGCCTTTTCAGGTCACGTCTCGCCATACTGAAAGCGTTTAATCGTTCCTGGAACTCTAGTCTACCTCTAGAATGCTGTGTTCTGCGTCGGGCCTGGAGGCGTTTTGCTCTGAGCGTTTTGATCTCGTCGTTCCTCCAGTAGCCGGGTTCCCTCTTCTGCTCGTTGACCTCGTGGGCAAGGCAGCATCGCACGCTGTTGCGATTGTTTGAGTTAGTTGGTGCGATAGGTCATCCGCTGATCTGTTCCTGGTTAACAAGTCAACATTCAATATTTCCACTTCGGTCCAGTTAACATGGGGCACTGCCTGGTTTTCTCCGGCCAATATTCCTCGGTGACTCGCCATTTTGTTTTACGTCCTACTTCCCCAATTTGTAGCCCATTTCGAGATCTCTTTCAATTGATACTGCGACATCATTGCATCGCAGATATCCTTCTTGGTAGTGATCTCATCAATATCCTTGATTTCTAACGTCGGTCTGTGTGTCAGCGTTCGAACGTCTACGTCATCGCCGAGGGTTTCGCCAATTATGCTTTTGAACTGTTCGGTTTTCCCACTTGTCTGTTTGAGTTAGAACAGCATGTTGCCCTTCTGGCTTCGTCGAATCTTTGTCACCGACTCGACAAGATTGACGAGTTTAGGATCCGCTTTAACTCTGTGGAGTATTTCCGCATAGGAAAGGTTGCTCTTCGCTGCCATCACAATTGCATCGGGTCAGGTCTTCTCCTTGATTGCCCCCTTGATGACCTTTAAATCCAACAAATTGCTCATCGATCTTCACGTAAGCATCCGGCGTATACGATGTCTTGCAGTTGTTTATAAACGGTTCCCAGCAATCTCGAAATGTTGCATCAATTGTCATCAATTTTTCTCGCTGGACGTGTACTCTTATCACCAAATCTCAGGTTGTTCATCTAATCTATTTACAGATATACAGGCTTGGTTGCCCACGAGCCTTTTCTTGAGGTCCCTCGAGGTTCTTCGCTGTCTAGGCTTCGTGGTCCATGTATGCCCATTGTTGTTGAAGTCTGCTTTAACTGAGGGCGCCGTGGCGCAGTGGTTAGTGTGTTGGACTCTGGCGCATGATGAGCAAGTTCGGATCCCGATAACACCAACGCCATCGAATGTTTATTTCGCGGTGTTCCTCCTCGGCGGGGTACTGGCAAAACCCCCCGTAGTAAACTTGCCATGAAAAAGCTTCTCGACTCACGCTGTTCGAAATCGGTTTTAAACAGTAGGTTCCTTTCACCTGTGTGGAAAATAAATCACACACAACATGGGTGAGAGAAGCTTGGCTCTGGTCCTTCATGGGCTGTAACGCCACCAAAGAAGAAGTCTGCTTTAACTGGTTTAAACAGTTGGTGCGTAGCACACTCACGGAACAAAACAGGAAGGTACAGCGAATGTGGGGCTGCGGGAACGATGCGCATATTGTTTTTTTCAGGAATCGTCATTTTGCCGTCGTAATGTTTAAAATTTCAAAATACCTACCAAGCATGGTAGCTCCCATACTTTCAGTTACCGGTCATTCAATACTAGTTCCAGCGTTGTGGCTTACAAAAGAAAGTGTAGACTCCTTACTTAGTTCCTACTTAATTACTTATCAGGCCGGAATCCATGAAGGATCTGAGCCTGAGCTATAGCTGCCTTCCATCCTTGACGGTCAAGTTGTCTTACACCCGCGATTACTTGGTCTTTATACCGGAGGTTCGGTCTACCTTTTCTTCTCGAACCAGGAGGCTCGGAGTCGAAGACACTCTTAGCTGGAGCGTTGGTATTCCTTTGCTCGATGTGGCCAAGCCAATATAGTCAGCAGATCGTTGCCTTCCGGACTATATCCACGTCTTTGTACAGCTCGTAGAGTTCGCAATTGTGTCTTTTCGTCCATTCACCTTCCTCACAGACATGACCAAATATCCAGCGCAGAATTTTTCTTTCGAAAGAACCCAAAATCAGCACCGCCGTCCTGCTTATCGTATAAGCAGTATAAGCGTTTTATAAAGCATGACTTTGGTTCTTCAAGAAAGGAGTTTTGACCCAAGTTGTTTGGACAAACCGAAGTAGCATTGGTTACCTAGGGTGATTCTACGCCGGATCTCCACTGTGGTGTCATTTGTGGAGTTTACGTTTGCCTCGAGGTAGACAAACTCCTTAATTATAGCTGTCAATCGTTATATTTTGTCAAAGGTGCTGAGCGACGGATCGGTTTTGATCGGACAGCATGTATTTTGTCTTATCTTCGTTGACTTTGAGACCAACTCGTTTCGCCTGTTCCTCAACCGCCGTGATAGCTTCTACAACGTCACGCCGAGACCGGGCGATGATGTTAATATCATCCGCGTATCCTAGCAGCTGGACAGACTTGTAGAAGATAGAGCCTTCCCTGTTGACTCCTGCCCGTCGCACTATCTGCTCCAGCACCAAATTGAAGACTTCACACGACAGCGCATCTCCTTGCCGTTTAAAATGGTTCAGAGGTACTAGAACCGAACTGCACGGTGCATCGCGTATTTTTTTAGCGTTGCGCGACACAGCCCGATCAGTTTTCCTGGGATCCCGAATTTTTTGACAAAGAGATGGTGTGTATCGATTTGTGACTCACTGGTTTTTTTCAGGATTTGTCGAGTTGTGAATATTTGGTCTATAATCGATTTGTCGGGCCGGAAGCCGCACTGGTAGCTGCCGATGTGCAAAAGGGCTTTAGACGTTCACACAGTACACTGGATAAGATCTTGTATGCAACATTGAGCAGGGATATACCTCTATAGTTCTCACATGAGGTAGGATCGTCTTTTTTGTGGATGGGGCACGGGCAAGTTTTCATCTCCCCAAATTCTACAGATGATCTGGTGCATGCACCCTACCAGAACATCGCCGCCAGCCTTGAAGAGCTCTGATGCCAAACCATCTGAGCCTTCGGCCTTGTTATTCTTCCGCCTTTGAAAAGCTGTGCCTTCAGCATCTGGAGTTGGAATTTCCTAAGTTCCTACCACTCTCTCTTGGTCCGGCTCGTTAAGCAGCTACTGGAAATGCTGCTTAAATACATCCACTATCCCTTGCGGGTCGGCGACAAGATTTCCTTCGCAATTTCGAAGAGCCTGGGTGCCTTTCTTGAAGCCTCCTGCAAAACTTTTAGCTTTCTTATAAAATGCCCGTATTTTATGTTGGTCTCTACACTCCTCGATATCTTTGAGCTGAGAAGCTGCGGAGATTATTTTCTTTAGTCGTAGCAGTTTTTTCTCCTCCCTTCTTCTGGCTCGGTATTCCTCTTGCGCTGCCCTGGTTTTTCGCTGCAGCGCCTCGTCGGTTACTGCCTTTTTCCGCTCACACTCGCCATCACACCACGGGATTCTTGTCGGGGATGGTAGGTAGCCAAAGGTGTTGTCGGCTCCTTCCCGAATGGCTGAGCAGCAATGCAGCCACACATTGTTAACATTTGTGCTCGACGTAAGCATACCGAAGAGCCGTTCGCTCAGTTGCTTCCTGTAGACTCTGGTAACCTCCGGTGTACTGAAGCGTCCAATGTCGAACCTCCTCATGGCGGGCTAGTGCAGCTTTCTGACATTGGACAGTCGAGCTCTGAATCTCGCTGCTACGAGGAAATGGTCAGAGTCGACGTTTGCCCCCCTGAATGTTCGCACATCCAGGATGTTTGACGCGTCTCTTGCGTCAATGAGCGCATGGTCGATTTGGTTGGCGGTTCGACCATCCGAAGATCACCAGGTTGCTGTGTGGATTCGGTTGAGGGGAAATATTGTGCTACTTATCACCGCATTACGAGCTGTCGCAAAGCCCGTGAGTCGGAAGCCGTTGTCTGTTGTTGTATCGTGGAGATTGTGCTTTCCCATCACTCCGCCAAAGGTATTGAAGTCGGAGTATGATTCTGATATCGTACTCCGGACAAGCTCCGTAGGCATTGTCCAAGAGATCATAGAATTCCTCTTTGATAAAGTCTTCAGCTTCTTCAGTAGGGGCGTGTGAGCATATGAGGCTGATGTTGTAAAATCTAACTTTGATGTCGATGACCTTCGACCTTAACCGCTTTCCCACAACAAATCCGCACCATGTGCAATCTTTTGTGACAGCTGTGCAATAGATGTCGCAGTCTTTTTTCCTCATCATACCGTTTCTTATCCAGCGTATTTCGTGGATCGCAGTAATATGCGCCTTGTATTGCATGAGGGTTCTATCCAGTTTATGAGCAGCTCCAGGAGTGAACAGAGTTCTGACATTTCAGGAGCATAGTCGCAAATAGTGTTTCTTTTGTCGGGCTATGTCGTTTTCGAGTATCCGTCGTGTATACGAGGCATTTTGCTCTTCCATAACTTGTTTTGTTTTACATGGGCGGGTTGTTGGCCCGCGACACAACCGCCAGTCTGGTCGGGGTATTGTAGCGCCCTCTTGCCAGGGGCGATATTTGCATACATTTGTTCACCTCTCAACGGTTGTTGTAGAGGCTATCCAGAAGCTATATGCCAACTTGACATTGAAACAGGGATCGTTGCTGGCATCTCGCCATACCTTGTATGTCCAAGCACAACATGAACTTACTATCATCGTTGTCATTGAAAGTACTTTGGGCTTAAGCGAGCCTTTCAATTTCGAAAACTAGACTTGGTTATAACGAAGTCAATGTTCAAACATATCTCACTTAATAAGTCCTTTCATTAATTGCGTTCCTGTTTTATCGCTAGCATATCCACTGTAATACCCTCTTTCTACCAACTTTAGTATCATGCGTTCATATGAATTCAATTCAATGTCGTCCAATAAAAGCCTCCTTCAATGCTAGTTCATTACCCAACCCAATGCTAGCAAATAGTCTGCCTTGAAAGGAATTCTTTGATTAACTTCCCCTTGCAAATGACTCCAGTTGCAGAGGAAGTACTAGACCTCGCATATTACAAAAACAACAAACCATGAGTCAAACTAATACCCTGTTTCTTCACGTACAGATTGCCGCAGACAACATAGCTCGTCATTATCATCAAAGTCCACCAACGGCTCGGCATCATTCAAAGACGCACAATCAAAGAAGACTTCTGAATCCACCGATCAGCGCCTTTACAACAGAACAGATACGTGGATGAATGCAATCATGAGGAAATCAATTGGACTTTTACTCGTTACGCTAATTGGATTTGCATTAATAGACCTGGCTCCAGCTAAAGATGTCATGTGAGTATCGTTGTATGCTATTTCATCTGACATAATTCTCAGTGTAGTTCAAGTCGTCAATTTAGATAAAATGCACTTACAACATAACCAAGACCAAAATAAATAAACGAGCAAACGAAAATGTCTGATAAAACCTTATAATGTGCAATGGATACTGAATACTAGTTAGGTCCCAGATAAACTACTGTTCTATGCGCGTACAGATAAGTGACGGCAATTAAAATTGTACACACAATCGCCAGTCCAAGCTCGAGTACATGGGAATTACATTTCAAATGCTCAGATACACGCATTCGTTCACGGACGCACTATCGCACATCCTGCGAGAGCCCTTGATGGTTTATTGTTAAAAATCGGGGTGGGGGGCATTGACTTTTCGCTCGTACATACTCATATGTTCAGTTTCATCAAACGCAGCCAGATGGGTGTGGATAATAAGTGAGTACTTCGCAGGAAAATCCCCGAAAATAAATTCAACTGTTGCATCATTACGGCCATAAGTGCGATACTCTGTTCCGGATTCGACGATAGACGAGAGTACCACAGCAAAGCGATAATAATGCGTGGAAAAATGCACAGGCACACATGGGAAGAAGATGAATTGCTTTTTCTGGGTTACACGGTGCTCGGATGGCACGGATGCACGCACATGCACCTCGTGCGCACATGTTTTACGTCCATGCATCGTATGGGTTGGCCTAAGCTCTCAATTGTGTATCCGAATGTGAATTTGATGTATTTATGGCTGAGCTGCCCTTTTCCATGCACTGCAGACGATCGGTGATCTATTTCTAGTACAAAGTTGCTGTTCATTGTTGTGGTATGGTCGGCATCTCGGATCTCGTAGGGTCAGGAAAACGCTTGGCAAAAGGTAAACAAATTAATAGGAGAACTGCAGGCGGCTCTCAGTGATTGACGATCGTGTTGAAGATCTGACAATGTTTATTCGACTATCTATCTTACCACTATCTGTCGATTTGTTTATCGCGTCGGTTGGCATGCGTAGTGGTTTGTCAAAAGTGCCACTCTTCCACGTCTTAACGTTTTCCAATTTTTCGCCTTCGAATTTGTCGTCATTTTTTCTCCATCTTAATCAGAAGTTATGATTTTTCATTTTGGACAGATGTCGTTGTCGTTTTTTCATTTATTTTTCCGTGCGTGTCGTTTTGGTTTTTGTGCAAGAGTTTGTTTGGGGTAAAAGTTAAAAATATGCTTTATGTCGACTGTAATGACTAATGACACATCTGCCATTGCGTAAATCAGATGTAAATTGTTTAAGTTTGAAATGAGGTATTTTTGAAATGGCAAATGATGATAGGAAGATGGAGGAGTTTCGGTTGAAACTAGGTTTATTACTGGTAGTTTGCATGATTTGTAGCTTTAGATCGTAAATTGTAATTGGTTTGCCGGGAGTTCAACTTGCACCATAGTCTTGCAAGTCAGCTGACCCCTATTATTTTTTTTTATAGGATGGCGGGTTCTGTTTTAAGACTTCTCTTCTGCGAGTGCACGTGCTCGTTATACGGAAAGATAACAAATTCAAGAATCGCGCAGATATTTAAAAGCTTAGCAATTTTGTGCCCGGAATGTTAGGTTCCTCAGCACACCGGATATAGCTAAATAATTAGCTTGTTGGTTAGTTGTATGTAAGTGACAAAGAAATAAAACAAATAGATTTTTGCATTTATGTAGAAAAATATTAAGTAAAGGGTCCGCCATCTATAAACGGTTCCCAGCAATCTCGAAATGGTGCATCAATTGTCATCAATTTTTCTCGGTGGACGTGTACTCTTATCATCAAATCTCAGGTTGTTCATCTAATCTATTTACAGATATACAGGCTTGGTTGCCCACTACCACGAGCCTTTCCTTGAGGTCCCTCGAGATTATTCGCTGTCAAGGCTTCGTGGTCCATGTATGCCCATTTTTTGCCTGGTTTAAATTTTGTTGTTGAAGTCTGTTTTAACTGAGGGCGCCGTGGCGCAGTGGTTAGTGTATTGGACTCTGGCGCACGATGAGCAAGTTCGGATCCCTATAACACCAACGCCATCGAATGTTTATTTCGCGACGTTCCTCCTCGGCGGGGTACTGGCAAAACCCCCCGTAGTAAACTTGCCATGAAAAAGCTTCTCGACTCACGCCGTTCGGAATCGGCATTAAATAGTAGGTTCCTTTCACCTGTGTGAAAAATAAATCACACACAACATGGGTGATTGAGAGAAGCTTGGTTCTGGTCCTTCATGGGCTGTAACGCCACCAAAGAAGAAGTCTGCTTTAACTGGTTTGAACAGTCGGTGCGTGGCACACTCACGGAACAAAACAGGAAGGTACAAGGCTGCGGGAACGATGCGCATATTGTTTTTTTCAGGAATCGTCATTTTGCCGTCGTAATTTTTACGATAGTGAAAATTACCTACCAAGCATGGTAGAAAGTGTAGACTCCTTACTTAGTTCCTACTTACTTACTTATCAGGCCGGAATCCATGAAGGATCTGAGCCTGAGCTATAGCTGCCTTCCATCCTTGACGGTCCCGGGCACGCTGTTTCCAGTTATCAAGATCAAGTTGTCTTACACCCGCGATTACTTGGTCTTTATACCGGAGTTTCGGTCTTCCTTTTCTTCTCGAACCGGGAGGCTCGGAGTCGAAGACACTCTTAGCTGGAGCGTTGGTATTACTTCGCGCGATGTGGCCGAGCCAATATAGTCAGCAGATCTTTGCCTTTCGGACTATATCCACATCTTTGTACAGCTCGTAGAGTTCGCAATTGTGTCTTTTCGTCCATTCACCTTCCTCACAGGCATGACCAAATATCCAGCGCAGAATTTTTCTTTCGAAAGAACCCAAAATCAGCACTGCCGTCCTGCTTATCGTATAAGCAGTATAAGCGTTATATAAAGCATGACTTTGGTTCTTCGAGAAAGGAGTTTTGACCCAAGTTGTTTGGACAAACCGAAGTAGCATTGGTTACCAAGGGTGGTTCTATGCCAGATCTCCACTGTGGTGTCATTTGTGGAGTTTACGTTTGCCTCGAGGTAGACAAACTCCTTAATTACCTCGAAACAATAGCTGTCAATCGTTATATTCTGTCCAAGGTTCTGAGCGACGGATTGGTTTTGATCGGACAGCATGTATTTTGTCTTATCTTCGTTGACTTTAAGACCAACTCGTTTCGCCTATTCCTCAATCGCCGTGATAGCTTCTACAACGTCACGCCGAGACCGGGCGATGATGTTAATATCATCCGCGTATCCTAGCAGCTGGACAGACTTGTAGAAGATAGTGCCTTCCCTGTTGACTCCTGCCCGTCGCACTATCTGCTCCAGCACCAAATTGAAGACGTCACACGACAGCGCATTTCCTTGCCGTTTAAAACGGTTTAGAGGTACTAGAACCGAACTGCACGGTGCATCGCGTATTTTTTTAGCGTGGCGCGACACAGCCCGATCAGTTTTCCTGGGATCCCGATTTCGGCCATCGCATCAAACAATTTTTCGATAAAGAGATGGTGTGTATCGATTTGAGACTCACTGGTCTTTTCCAGGATTTGTCGAATTGTGAATATTTGGTCTATAATCGATTTGTCAGGCCGGAAGCCTGGTAGCTGCCGATTACTGATGTGCAAAAGGGCTTTAGGCGTTCACACAGTACACTGGATAAGATCTTGTATGCAACATTGAGCAGGGATATACCTCTATAGTTCTCGCAAAAGGTAGGATTGTATTTTTTGTGGATGGGGCACGGGCATGTTTTAATCTCCCCAAATTCTACAGATGATCTGGTGCATGCACCCTACCAGAACATCGCCGCCAGCCTTGAAGAGCTCTGATGGCAAACCATCTGGGACTTCGGCCTTGTTATTCTTCAGCCTTTGAATAGCTGTGCCGACTTCTTCAATGCTGGGTGAGAGGACTCCTTCAGCGTCTGGAGTTGGGATTTCCTAGGTCCCTACCACTCTCTCTTGGTCATGCTCTTCAAGCAGCTACTGGAAATGCTGCTTAAATACATCCACTATCCCTTGCGATTTCCTTTGCAATTTCGAAGAGCCTGGGTGCCTTTCTTGAAGCCTCCTGCAAAACTTTTAGCTTTCTTATAAAATGCCCGTATTTTATGTTTGTCTCTAGACTCGATATCGATATCCTTAAGCCGAGAAGCTGCGAAGATTATTTTCTTCAGTCGCAGCAGTTTTTTCTCCTCTCTTCTTCTGGCTCGGTATTCCTCTCGCGCTGCCCTAGTTTTTCGCTGCAGTTTTGCAGTTATGTAGAAAAATATTAAGTAAAGGGTCCGCCATCTAACGTTTTTTTTTTTTCAAGTAGTGCTTATTCCGTGAATGGTAACACTTAGCTCATGTCTGATTTGACAGATAATTAGTTTTATCCTACCGCTGAACGAATATGGTTGTGTATACGCTTGAACAACGCTGGGAAATATTGCGACATTACTTTGAAAATCATGGTAATGTTGCAGAATGTGTGCGGAAATTGCGTACGGATTTTGGAAGAAAAGAAGCACCTCAGCTCCGTATGTTCGTTATCTTGTGAAAAAAAGTGAAAGAAACTGGCATCCTCATCGATAAACCAAAGAGAATATTGCTGCTGCGGCAGAAAGTGTGCGTGAAGCGCCATCAACATCAATTCACCGTCGTTCTCAACAATTGAACATTTCGGAGACATCATTGAGACGAATTTTGCATAAAGACCTTGGTATGACGCCATACAAAGTCCAATTGGTTCAGGAGTTGAAGCCAACTGACCATCCAATGCGTTTTCGCTTCGCTAAGTGTTCCTGCGATCGACTTACAGAAGATGCCGATTTCGCAAAAAAAAATCATCTTTTCAGATGAAGCTCATTTTGATCTTGGCGGGTAAGTAAACAAGCAAAATTGTCGCATTTGGGGCACAAAAAACCCGCACGCATACATTGAAAAGCCGGTGCACCCAAAACGAGCCACTGTTTGGTGCCGGATTTGGTCCAGTGCTGGATTTGGTCCAGAGGCATAATTGGGCCATTTTTCTTCGAAAATGAGCAAGGAGTGGCCGTTACAGCCAATGGCGATCGTTATCAGGCCATGTTGAACGAATTTTTGTTCACAAAAATTGAAGAGGAGGATATTGGCAGCATTTGGTTTCAACAGGACGGCGCTACGTGCCACACAGCCGAAGCTACACTCGATGTTTTGCGCCCTGTTTTTGAAGATCGCATTATCAGCCGCAGAGCTGATGTCGTTTGGCCACCTCGGAGCTGCGATTTGACACCGTTGGACTATTATTTGTGGGGTGCCGTCAAAGCTAAGTGTTACGCCGACAAGCCAGAGACAATTGACGCTTTAAAGGACAATATTCGTGAAGCCATTGGTGAAATACAGCTGCACACAATCGATAATGTGCTTAAAATATGGACCGATCGCGTAGGCTACTGCATGGCCACCCGAGGCAGCCATTTGAATGAAATTATTTTCCATTATTAACCGGAAGGATTGTACTTTCAAATAAAAAAAGAAATTTGAGAAAATATTCAGTAGTTTTTTTTTTTATAGCATTTTCAAAAAAAAAAAGTTATTTGGCGGACCCTTTATAAATGTTGCTGTTAGGTGGCGCTACAGTCCGGATGGAACCTGGGCCTCAACCAACAAGCTTCTTCAACTGGCACGGTCTATTGCGAGCTGCTTCCAGCGACGCACTCTCAGGTGGTTAAGGTCCTCTTTCACCTATTTGCGCCACCTTAGATTCGGTCGTCCTCTACTGCGTCGTCCCTCGGAGTTGGACTCGAAAACTTTTCGGTCCGGAGTTGTATTATCCATTCGCTCTACATCGCCTAGCCATTGTAGACGTTGGATCCGTAGACGTCGTACTATGCCGATGTCGCTGTACAACCGATATAGTTCGTCGTTGTATCTTGTCCTCCACTCCCCGTTTATACAAACGGGATCATAGATTGAACGCAGAATTTTCCTCTCGAAACGATCGAGGGCTTCTTAATCCGCTTTCGTTAAAGTCCAGGCCTTTGCGCCACAGAAGAGGACCGGGATGATTAACGATTTGCATAGCGCAACTTTGGTCCTTGGGCCACTTGAGCCTAAAGAAGCAACGGTTGGGAAGAGTTATTTTGCATTTGATCTCAGCGCTGGTGTTGTTGTCGCTGGTCACTAGTAAGCCAAGGTAGACGAAGTCCTTGACCACTTCGGATATATAGCTGGCAAACGTGACATTTTGGCCGAGACAATGGTGTCTCGCGTCTTAACTCGTTAGCTCGTCAATGTTTTCCAATTACGTCAATGCCATCCGCGTACGCAAGCAGTTGCGCAGACTTGAAATAGATCGTACCTCTTGTGTCGGCCTGACAGCGCGTCACCTTATCTAAATCCCTTTTTAACATCAAAGGTCTCGGTTAATTCGCCAGCAGCAAGAATTTTCAATTGTCATCCGGCACAATCTAACGAGCTTGGCAGGGATGTTAAAACATGACATGGCTCTATACAGCTCGTCCCATATACTTACTTACTTACCTAGATGGCGCGACAGTTCGGGGCGAACCCAGGGCTAGCCACCTAAGACGCTGTATCCGTAGACGTCCAACCAACAATCCACTCCAGCGGGCCCAATCTTTGGCCAGCCGCTTCCAGTGCGGCACGCCTAGTTGGTTGAGGTCCCTTTCCACCTGTGCGTACCACCTTAGATGCGGTCGTTCCTTGCTGCGTCGTCTCGTCCCTCGGGGTTGGTGTCGAAGACTCTTCGGGTCGGAGCGGTGATGTCCATTCGCTCCACATGGCCCAGCCATCTTAGACGGTGGATCCGAAGACGTCTAACTGGGCCGAGGCCGCTGTACACCCCGCACAGTTCTTGGTTGAATCTCCTCTTCCACTCTCCGTTTACACACACGGGACCAAAGAATGCACGCAGCATTTTCCTCTCAAAACGCCCAAGAGAATCTTCATCCGATTTTGATAACGTTCAAGGTCTCGGTTAGTTCACCTCCGACCTTAATGGATCAGCGGGAAATCTCTATAGTCATCCTGCACAGTCTGACGAGTTTGGCAGGAATGTTAAAACATGACATGGCTCTGTATAGGTCGTCTCTATAAGCACTGTCATATGCGACTTCATAGTCGACAAAAAGATGGTGGGTGTCGACCTGGAATTCTCCAAGATCTGCCGTAGTGTAAATATTTGGTCTTTCGTGGATTTTCCTGGCCTGATACCATACTGATAGGAACCTATCAGATTGTTCAAAAACGGTTTCAGGCGCTTATACAGTAGGGCAGACCTTGTGCTCAATGTTCAAGAGACTTATCCCTCTGTAATTGCCGCAGTCGCAGGAGTCTGCTTTCTTATGGACCGGGCAAAGGATGCTGAGATTCCATTCATCGGGCATGTATTCTTCCGACCATATCTTGCAGATGAGTTGGTGCATGTTCCTGACCAGCTCATCGCCAGCTGCTTTAAACAGTTCCGCGGGTAGTCCGTCTGCTCCAGCAGCTTTATAAGACTTAAGTTTCGATATCGCTATCTTAACATCGTCTAGGTCGGGTGGCCGGGATCCTCTTTCGTCTTCATCCATTGTGAATGGTTCGTTCTGTCTGACAGCGGCATTTTGACTATCATCACCGTTATACAGTCTGCAGAAGTAGTCTTTCGACAAACTCAGCATAGACTGTGACTCCACTATTAGTTCACCGTGCTCATCCCTGCAGGCTTCTGCTCCGGCTTTATAGCCTTGTCATGTTCGTTTTACTTTTTGGTAAAACTTTCGAACGTCGTTCCTACGATAACATCTCTCCATCATCTCGATCTTGCACTTCTCGTGCTCCTCCTTTTTTCTTCTCAGAGGCGCATGCTACTCTCTCCTTTTCTGTTCATAGAGCTCGCGGGCAGCTCTCGTCTGTCGATGTAGTGTAGCCATGTATGCATTCTGTTTCTTTATATGGGCCTGTCTGCATTCGTCATCAAACTAGGGGTTTGTCCAAGGGGGTGGCTTGCAACCTAGTACATCTGAGGCGGCCTCTCTGATGGCGTTCTGACAACGACTCCATTGCTGTTCCATGGTTTGTATAGATTGCATCGGGACTTGAGAGAGCTTGAGGGAGACTTGCAATTGCAACTTTCCGACGTTAAATTCTGGTGTTCTTACTCGATTCCATTGATTCCGAGAAATTCGCATCCGTACCTTGACTGCAATAAGGTAATGATCCGTGTCGATGTTGGCTCCCCGAAAGGTTCGGACATCTAGGATGCTGGAGGAGCGTCTGCCGTCGGTCGCAATGTGTTCAGTTTGATTGATTGTCGATTGATCGAAAGACCGCCAGGTCCCCGTACGGATGTCGAGGTGTGGGAATCGTGTACTTGCTACTACGAGATTATGACCCGCCATAATGTCCACTAGCCTTAGTCCGTTTTCTGACGTGGTGTTGTGTAGGCTATGCTTTCCTATGACTCGTTCAAAGATAACTTCCTTACTTCCTTGAAATCTCCTAGAACGATTTTGGTGTCATAGCTGGGACATTGGGCATATGTTCTGCCTAGGAGATCATAGAAGTCGTCTTTATGTCGGTCATCTTTCTCCTCTGTGGGGGCAGCTTATACTGCCGAGACCGGCCTTGATGCGGATAGTTATGAGGCGTTCGCTTACATAGTGGAAGATTAAGACTTTTTCCTGAGTCTGCCTCGAATAAAAAATCCGCATCCGAATGAGCATTGTTTATTTTCTCTGTAGCAGTTTCCGTAGTATATGTCACAGTTTTTCATCCTCTTTCTACCCGATCCATCCCATAGCACTTCTTAGAGTGCAGTAATGTCTGCTTTATAGCTGTTTAGGGCGTTTTCTAACTGTTCGGCCGCACCCAGTCTGTTAAGGGATCTAACATTCCAGGTTCAGAACCGATACTCCTGTCCTTTTATACGTTTGTGGGGGTCGTCAACGTATAGTCCGTCCGTTAAATCCAAGGTTTGTGGCTGTCCATGTGTTTATGATTTTTTTACGGTTACGGCTTCCTAGGCCGTAGCCCAACCAACTAAAACTGTCATTTTGGCGCGGAAAACTTGCTATTCGCCCTTCCTGGTTTGTAATTGCCAGAGGAGATCTCCACCTATGTGACCACGAGGAGGTGGAGATGGGACTTACTAACAGTGCCGCACTAAACCTTCTTGCAAACTGGTGCATAAAGGTTGTACTAAATGTCAACCCTAGAAAAAGCACTATAGTCGCCTTCACCAAAAGAAGGAACAGGCATAAACTCACCAAACCTACCCTCGTTGGTGAAGCGATAGAGTTCTCAAAAGAACTCAAATACCTAGACGAAAAGCTCACTTGGAACTCTCACATTACAAAGACCATTGTGAAAGCCATGATCTCTCTATGTACCAGCAACAGTCTCACTGGTAAAAACTGGGGCACAAACCCAAAATATCCCGCTGGCTATAAACAGCAATCACCAGACCAATTCTCACATACACTGCGCCCGTCTGGTGGCACAAAACAAAACAAGTACCATGGTAAGCCAAGCTCAAAAAATTGCAAAAACTAGCTTGTATCTGTATTGCTGGGACTATGAGAACAAGCCCCACAGCAGCACTAGAAGTCATCACGGACCTACCACCTCTTCACCTCCAACTGAAGAAAGAAGCCATGGTCTTCGCCCACAGGTTAATCGCGGAGGATGGCTCTAATCGTAGGCTCTTTCATCCTGACATCCTTAAGAGGCATAAAATCCTAAGGATATTTCACACAGACAATTGTCTCCCCATACACTCTGGCCCTAAAGAGCTATGAAATCACCTCCAAACTGGTATGTAACTGCCTATAACTACTTCACCAGCTGGCCAGCATAAACAGAGTTCACCTCAATTAGATACCTGGACACAGCGGCCATACAGGCAACGTAAAGGCGGACCTACTAGCAAGGAAAGGCTCCGCATCACCATTCATGATGCCACGGCCTTTCTGAAGCATACCCATCAGCACCACCAAATGTTCACCTCATTTGGATACCTGGACACAGAGGCCATACAGGCAACGGAAAGGCGGACTTACTAGCAAAGAAAGGCTCCGTATCGCCATTCATGCGGCATACCCATCAGCACCACCAAAAGTTGGTTTAGGAACACGACTGATCACTACTGGTCACAAACGGAAGGTAGCAAACAAGCCAAGTTGTTCCTCCCAACTTCATCTCTTAGAAGAACGAAACAACTCCTCATGCTTTCGAGGAGTCAGATTCGCATAATCACAGGTTTCCTTACTGGACACTGCCCAGTCGACATACGTCTCAAAACAATGGACATTGTACAAGATGACACTTGCAGAATGTGTAATGAGGATGAAGAAACAGCAAAGCACATACTGTGCCACTGTAACTGCCTTATCAGTACACGTCATCGTCACTTAGGCAAGTATTATCTTGAAGCAGAAGAAATTGCTGCTAGCTCACTCAAAAGCATACTAAGTTTTATTACGAACTCGGGATTTTTGAGTGAACTGTAAGGGACATCACAATAGGCCCACTTGTAGCCGCAGTGATCAGGCGACTCTGTCCCACCCCATAATCGTCTCTAACTCTACTAACAGTGCCGTAAGATGTTCGCCTGTGGTGGCTATTCTCGCTTTATAGCAAGCCAGCATCCGTCGGATAGATGCTCTCCCAACGATGAATTGGTTAGTCCTTTGCCATCAAGGTAGACTGCAATTTTTATTCGCCTTAACTGTATTTTAGCAGTCTTCAGAGCTGAAGATCGTTATTCGTTTGCCATTTGCACAGATCCCTGACCAAACAATTATCTATATTCCGACAAAGCTTGGGAGGTGATAGCTTAATTGATGTTGACACTGTTTTAAGGTCCTTGAATTACACTACTATTAGTTGTTCACCACTCAGTGAAATATTAAGACAATTAGTAGATGTTTCATACTATAATGTAATGGAATTACTCACTAAGTAGACCAAGTGGCATGATGTGTACTGCCTATAATACTCGTTAGTTGTGATTCCCTTATTCAGAGCAACTTGATCACGTTCCACTAATTAATTAACGGATGAACTAAAGATGAAGTCACTAAATCCTATTCGTAATTTTCTGATAACCTACACCGTCGCTGTACACTAATTGCACTAATGTAGCGCCTTCGATCGACATCCAATTGGAAGTGAATAGACAAGCTAAGCTAGTTCCCTGCAATTATAATCATTTCTGCGATAACGACCAGATTTTACGTAATTTAAGAACAAAAAAAAGTAAACTGCAATTACTTCGATTTCAATGGAATTTCCCTTGGTATAGTACAGAAGTTTCAAGCGGCGCAGGCAGCACAAAGCCTCTTATTACATATTCGTTTAATTGCTATCAGAACAAAGCTTTCGCTTACTGGACTAAATTATAAAACAGTTCCGAGGCATTTGGATATCTAAATTCAAATTTTTAAATTACATCTTATCTAATTCCTATTTCCAGGAACGATCATCTCCTCTCCTTGGTTCGATCATACAATCAACTCGAAAATAAACTCGAACGGCATGAATACCGAGAGCGTGCTCTCGGCGAACTGGTCAAGAAGGCCCTTCAAACCCTACAAGCCGGTCAACGATCAATGGAACCCATGAAAGGAATATTCAGTCGCCTCGACGAGCGCGTCAGTCAAATAGAAACCCTTCTAATGGCGGTAAGAACATTGTCATCTTATCGTTTTTTGCAACTTTCAAAAACGTCCTTATCCCTTTCAGCAAGAGCAAAAGTATAGCTTACAAACGGAAAAAATCGACGAAGTCATAAAGCTCATCAAATGGCTGGGTGAAACCAACTTTAACAAGAATATCGGTTTCATTAAGGAGCCAGTTGTTGTCGAAGCACCTCTGAATCCGGAATTGGTCAACAAGCTGCACGATCTCTCGCTTAATGTGGATCGCCTTCTAACCGTTTCTAACCAGATCATGCAACGAACAGAAACAATAGCTGAGCAATCACCAAAAGCTGATGAGCTTGTGACTAAAATGGAAAATAAATTGGCCAGCCTATATGTGCCTCCACCGACGACGACTCTAGCTCCTCCGGTAGTCGTTGACAACTCTGAATTCGAGAAGAAGGTCATTGCATCAATCAATGATTTATCGACTAATATCCGGGAACTACAAACAGTTACTCCAAGTACACCAACTGCGGCCGGCCTTATTCAAGCGGACAAAGACTTTATTCAAGGACTTACGAACGAGACATTAAATGCCCTAGAAAACCTCAAGATCGACACCCTAAGCGCATCGGACAAAGGTAATTAATTTAATTCAATCTCTTCCTCTTTCTATAACTTGTTTTGTATTCAAGCTTTGGCCAAGACGACATCTCGTATCAAGGACTCCGAAGGTAACATCGATAACAACGTAAACAAGTTGACGACAAATCTAGCGGATACAACAGAGGTCTTAGAGAAATTCTACAATGACATGAATGCCAGCTACAACTCTCTGAATGATGGCCTTGCCAACTTCAACAAAATCCTCCTTGCCAACTCGGACGACATTCTAAAAACTCAACGTAAAGTCGAATTCGGCACCCACCAGATAGCTCAAAAGGTTACCGACATCATTGAAGACCGACAACTTGAGTTGAGTCAGGCTCTTATGAAACGATTCGACGATATAGACGAAACGATCGGTAATAACCACGCCGAGGCACTGCAGAATATAAGTTCCACAATGGAATCGGAGATTTCACATGTCTGGCGTCAGATCGAGATCATGCACAGCGAGATGAGCGAGAGCAAGGACGCGTTGAACAAACTCCAAGGTGAAACCGAGGTCTATGTAAACGGCACATTCACCACAATGGATGGAATGGAAGCTAAAGTCTCCCAGATCACAAGTCGCATGATGGAGGTCGATTCCAATTTGAACTATCTACTCGGACGTTTGTCGCTCATCACACAGGAATTCAATCAAATCAAGGTTGGATTGAGCGATGCTCTAGAACAGATTCGCGGTAGTTTTCAAGAGATCAAAGAAAAGGTTGTCAAGACCGGTCCAGGACCACATACTATTCCAAAAAATGAATACGAAACAGAACTCAACCTACTATCGAAGAGGAATGCCTCATAAAGCCGACATATGACTTAGTTGAGAATAGGTGGATTGGATTGGGCGTTTGATGGTCTGATGGCGTCTGATGTAAGCGCATAACAATGTAGAGATACGAGAACGTGGAGGTGCGATGCTTGTACGATTTAAACTCTTACTAGACACAATGTCCTGTGTACCGCAGCAATTTAAGTTATTATCACTTTTCTTCTTTTTAAGTTCTTCTGTTACAAGTATCTGTAAGGAAAAATCCTAACACTGTGTGTGCCATATTATACGAAAACAGTTCGATTTTCTTTTCAATTTTTTGTAAAATTATTTAAGCAAACTTGTAGTAGAAAAAATTGCTTTTGCAGCAAAGTGAATAAAGTATAATTGGAAAATGGTATCTTATCATTACGAGTTTCGAATAGAAGCGAATGGAAGCAGTCAACTGTTTCCATTCCCTCCACATCAAAACTATAGTTGTCGAATGACCAGATTGAAAAAGCCCATGTTGGCCACCGCTTTATGGAACTGAGTTCTTGTAGGATCATGCTTTTTCTTCTTCTTATCGGGCGCTACAATTCGGGGTGAACCTGGGCCTCAACCAACATACCCCTCCAATTAGCACGATCTTTTGCTAGCCTTTTCCATTGCCACACACCCCCAATTTGCTGAGGTCCCCTTTTAATTAAGGGGCTAGTGCTGTCCAATAGATCTACTTTCCTAATGAAGTTGGGAAAGCTTCTCGTAGGAGCCGAGATGATCCCCTCAGGAGTAATAACTTCACTGAGAAAGATGCGCTACCTGAGATGGCAGAGAGCAGCACACTCACACAGAATATGCTCCGCCGTTTCTTCGTCCTCTGGATGGCAAAGGACTAACAAAGGCCTCGTAGGGGTAGCATCTATCCGACGGATGCTGGCCTACTAAAAAGCGAGAAGAGCCACCGCAGTCGAACATCTTGCGGCACTGTTAGTAAGTCCTATCCCCACCTCGAATGGCGAATGGCGAGCCTCCTGCGAACAAAAAAATGGAAAGAAGGACAATGATCTTCGGCTTTGTACGTGGAATGTTAGGTCCCTAAACAGGCCACGTGCAGCCGAACAACTTGCGGACGCCCTAGACCGCTATAAAGCGGACATCACCGCCATCCAGGAAATGCGATGGAATGGACCGGGTATAAAGCGGATGAAAAACTGCGATATTTACTACGGCGACTGCTATAGGGAGAGAGGGCAACGATTGTTTGGATGCGGATTTGTTGTTCGAGGTGGACTAAGGCAAAAAATCCTAAGCTTTCGGCATGTGAGCGAACGCCTCATAACAATCCGTATCAAGGCAACATTTTTTAACATCAGCCTGATCTGCGTCCACGCCCCCACGGAAGACAAGGATGACTCAGCCAAAGATGAGTTCTACGATCTCCTAGACAGAACGTATGTCCAATGTCCCAGCTATGACATCAAAATTGTACTAGGAGACTTCAATGCTAAGCTGGGTAAGGAAAGCATATTTGAACGAGTCATCGGCAAACATAGCCTATACGACACCACCTCCGATAACGGACACAGGCTGATTGATCTTGCTACGGGGCGAAATCTCCTTCTAGCCAGTACGCGCTTCCCGCACCTCGATATACACAAGGCACCTGGCGGTCTTTTGATCAATCGACTACCAACCAGATTGATCACATCGCGATCGACGTCAGACACTCCTCCACTATTCTTGATGTTCGAACTTTCCGAGGGGCTAACATCGACTCGGACCACTATCTTGTTGTAGCCAAGATGCGCTTACGGATATCACGAACGCAACGGAGTAGAGTAAGAATACAAAGTTATGACGTCGGAAAGCTACTATCGCGATAAACCGCTCGTGCTTTTACCGATCGCGTCTCCCTTAAGCTCTCCAATACACCTCAATCCTCCACGCTATCAATAGAACAGCAGTGGAGCCTTTGCAAACAAGCCCTGAAAAGCTCTGCATCCGAAGTTTTGGGTTTCAAGGCTCCACCACGAAGAAATACCTGGTTCGATGACGAGTGCAGGAGGATTCATACAGCGAGCAGCTCGTGAGCTCTACGAGTTAAAAAGAAGGGAGGAGCGTAAACTTCTCAGAAGAAAGAAGAAAGAGCACTAGAAGCGCGCGATTGAGGATTTGGAGAGGTGTTACTGCAGGCGTGACGTTCGAAAGTTTTATCAAGAGATAAAGCGAACATGCCAAGGTTATAAAGCCAGAACGGAAGCCTGCAGGGATGAGAACGGACACCTAGTAGTAGAACCGCAGTCGATGCTGAGAATATGGAAAAACCACTTCTGCAGACTGTATAACGGCGATGTTAGTCAATATACCGCTGTCAGGCAGAATGATCCATTTCTAATCGACGGAGACCGCAGAGAATTCTGTCCCCCTGTCCTCGACGAAGTTAAGATTGCCATATCGAAGCTCAAGTCAAATAAAGCTGCTGGCAGACGGACTGTCCGCTGAGCTCTTCAAGGCAGCTGGGGATGACCTGGTTGGGAGCATGCACCAGCTCATCCGTAAGATATGATTAGAGGAAAGCATGCCCGAGGAATGGAGTCTCAGCATCGTATGCCCGATCCACAAGAAAGGAGACCCCTCTGATTGCGCCAACTAAAGAGGAATAAGTCTCCTTAGCATCGCCTATAAAATCTTCTTTGCCGTTTTGTGTGAGCGCCTGAAGCCTTTTGTAAATAAGCTGATAGGTCCTTATCAGTGCGGATTCAGGCCAGGGAAGTCCACCATCGACCAAATCTTCACACTACGGCAGATACTGGAAAAAACCAATGAATTTCAAGTCGACACTCACCACCTTTTTGTCGACTTCAAAGCCGCATACGACAGCGTAATTAGAGACGAGCTATACAACGCTATGTCTACCTTTGACATACCTGCTAAACTCGTCAGACTATGCAGGATGACTTTGGAGAATGCTCGCTGCTCCATCCGAATCGGTGAACACCTTACCGATAGTTTTGATGTAAAAAAAGGATTTAGGTAGGGCGATGCGCTGTCGTGTGATTTCTTCAACATCATATTGGAAATGATTGTGCAAAAATCACTGGCCAATACAAGAGGCACAATCTATTTCAAATCCTCGCAACTCCTTGCATACGCCGACGATATTGACATAATAGGTAGATCACAGAGAAATGTCAATGAGGCGTTTGCGAGTATTGAGATGGAGGCGGCGAAAATTGGTTTGGCGGTAAACGAGGGCAAAACTGTATATATGCTGTCATCAAAAAAGGACGCTCAACACCGACGTCTCGGCCAGAACGTTTGTATAGGCAGATATAAGTTCGAGGTAGTTAAGGACTTCGTCTACCTTGGCTCCGCAGTGACCTGGAACAACGACATCAGTTCCGAAATCAAACGCAGAATCACTCTTGCCAACCGCTGTTTCTTTGCGCTCAGGAGGCAACTGAGTAATAGAGCCCTCTCCCGAACGACAAAGTTGACTCTATATAAGACCCTTATCATCCCAGTCCTGTTGTACGGCGCAGAAGCATGGACACTATCAAAAGCGGATGAGGAGGCCCTTGGTCGGTTCGAGAGAAAGATTTTGCGCGTGATTTTTGGGCCTATAAACGCAGACGGGGGATGGAGGAGAAGATTCAACCACGAACTTTACGGGCTGTACAGCGACATGAGCCTAGTCAGGCGTCTACGGATTCAACGCCTAAGATGGCTGGGCCATGTAGAGCGAATGGACACCACAGCTCCAGCCCGGAGAGTCTTTGAATCCAACCCCGAGGGATGAAGAAGCAGAGGCGCACACAGGTGGAAGGGGACCTCAGCCAACTGGGTGTGCGGCAATGGAAAAGGCTAGCGAAAGATCGTGCTAGTGGAGGGGCATGTTGGTTGAGGCCCAGGTTCACCCCGAACTGTAGCGCCCACTAAGAAGAAGAAGAAGTTTCTTCGTCCTCAAGACAGAGTCAGTACTCAGTTTCAGACGAGAGGTTAATTTTGTTAAGATGATATCTCAGACCGCAGTGTCCCGTCAGGTAGCTTCTCTATTAAGTTTAGGTAGGTTAATAGAGTGTTTGTTCAGGGGCCGTATAAATCGTTTCGATTGGCGAAGTCCCTGAACGCTGTTCCAAAAGGACAGGTGTTGCGATTTTTCCCACTTGTCTAAGAAGAAGTTGATCTTAGACTTGGGGATGCCGCAGAAACGAAACCACGCCTGAAGAGTAGTGAAGGAACATCTACGACCTAAACCATTTGCCATCGGGTTGTGTAACAATCATCATAAGAGTACAACTCTTGAACCTGTGCGAACTAAAATAAAGGAAGTATATACATATATAAAGCAGTTCTTGAGCTTTACGAGTTAAAAGAAGGGAGAAGCATAAGCTTCTCAGCAGAAAGAGCACGAGAAGCGTGCGATTGAGGATTTGGAGAGGTATTACTGCAGGCATGACGTTCGAAAGTTTTATCAACAGGCAGTGCGAACATGCCAAAGTTATAAAGCCAGAGCGGAAGCCTGTAGGGATGAGAACGGGCACCTAGTAGTAGAATCTCCGTGAGAATATGGAAAAAATATCTTTTGCAGACTGTATAACGGCGATGTCCGGCAAAATGATAAATTTCCTAACTACGAAGAACGTAGAGAATTGCGTCCCCCTGACCTCGACGCAGTTAAGATCGCTATATCGAAACTTAAATCGAATAGAGCTGCTGAGCTCTTCAAAACAGCTGAGGTTGACCTGGTTAGGAGCATGCACCAGCTCATCTGTAAGATATGGTCAGAGGAAAGCATGCCCGAGGAATAGAGTCTCAGCATCATTTGCCCGATCCACAAGAAAGGAGACCCCTCTGACTGCGCCAACGGCCTAAAAAATCTGAAGCCTTTTGTAAATAAACTGACAGGTCCTTATCAGTGCAGATTCAGGCCAGGACCAAATCTCCATACTAGGGCAGATCCTGAAAAAAAACCAATCAATTTAAAGTAGACTCTCACCACCTAATTAGAGACGAGCTATACGATGCTATGTCTACCTTTGACATCCCTGCTGAACTCGTCAGATTATGCGGGATGACTTTAGAGAATGCTCGCTGCTCAATCTGAATTGGTGAACACGTTACTGATAGTTTTGATTTCAAAAAAGGATTTAGGCAGCCCGAAGCGCTGCCGTGTGATTTCTTCGATTGTGCAAAAATCACTGGTCAACACAAGAGGCACAATTTAATTCAAATCCTCAAAACTCCTCGCATACGCGGATGACACTGACATAATCGGAAGAACACAGCGAAGTGTCAATGAGGCATTCACGAGTATTCAGAAGTAGGCAGTGAAAAAGGAAAGATTCAACCACGAGCTTTACATGACTCTAGTGAAGCGTCTACGGATTCAACGCCTAAGATGGCTAGGCAATATAAAGCGAATGGACACCACAGCTCCAGACCGGATAGTGTCTTTGAATCTAACCCTGAGGGACACCGACCTTCATAAGCGCGATTAAAGAAGAGGTGCTTGACCTCACTATTTCTAGCCCATTTATCCTAAACACAATTGGTGACTGGCGCGTCTCCAATGAGGCCTCACTATCTGATCACCGATATATCAGATTCAACATCTCTAGCGAGGTTTAGGAAGCTGAGCCTGGTTATCAGCCCAAACGAATAAACTTCTTAAGTCGATTGAATCGATAGATAATATGCAGCACTTAACTCATCCTTTAGAAACAGCTGTACACCCAGGACAAGTACACACAAGTGGTGTGTACCCTGGTGGAATGCACAGCTCGAATCTTTACGAAAACAGGTGAGATCTCTGTTCAACAGAGCCAAACATAATGGTAGTTGGACTGATTATAGATCAGCTCTCACGAAATACAACCTCGAACTGAGGAAATCCAAGAGAATATAGACTCGCTACCAACTGCGGCCCGACTCCATAAAGAGCGTCCATCCATACATCTCAAGAGCACACAAATGGATCCGGGCTGCTTCGTAAATCAGACGGTACCTTAACCGTCAAACGCAGTAAAACCCTGGAAGCTTTGCTTGAGGTGCACTTCCCTGGTTCTGTTCCCCCGTCGATGCCTTTTGACGAACGTCAGAAATAGCATCGACAGTAGAACAAATAGCATCTCTAGCAGACTTTTTAGCTCTGATAGAGTTAAATGGGCCATAGGCTCATTGAGGGGGTTTTTGACAATATTGGCTATGACTCGATCACCACTGCACTATCCAGCAGGGGTGTAGACCATCCCACTAATCACTGGATTAGGGCTATGCTAAATAGCCGTATTATATCGACCACATTCGGAGAGGTCTCAGTGACCGTATCTGCGGCTAAAGGGTTTCCACAAGGAGGAGTCCTAACACCACTTCTCTGGTCGATAGTTATCGATGACCTACTACGCAAGCTAACCACATGTGGCTACGAGGTCAACGGATATGCTATAGTCACAGTTACGGGCAAGTGCGGAACCACTGCCTGTGAACGCATGCAGCTTGCGCTCCAATTCGGCTCTGACTGATGTGGCAGAGAGGGTCTATCGATTAACCCAAATAAGACAATCTTAGTCCTGTCTCTCTAAATGGCACAAACATAGGATTTTCAGAAGAAGTCAAGTATCTAGATATTGATCTCGATCGCAGACTCAACTGGAACTCCAATATTAAAAACAAACTCACAAAAGCGACTAAGGCCGTGTGGGCCTGTCGACGCACTTACGGGAAAACCTGAGGACTTAAACCCAAGGTAGTCCTTGGTATGGTGGACAAACGTTGAGCAAAAAACTACTATTGTTAAGCTTCAACGCCTTCAGAGACTAGCGTGTCTCGGCATTACAGGCGCTATGCCAACCTGCCATACGGCTGCCCAAGAAGCACTCATTGGACTCACTCCACTGCACCTTTTTATCAAAAAGGCATTACGCAGTGCAATCAGAATTCTTCGCCCGGGAACAAACCTGCCATGTAGACCCGAGGGTTACATGTCCATCTTACAACAACTTCCTGAGCTGGATATGATTACCACCGTCTCGGACGCATTGCCACACACCTTCACTTTTGAGATATTGATCTCAAATCGCTCAGCATGGGAAACTAATTATCCCTTGTTTAATGTCAAAGGCCTTAGGTGGTATACTGATGGCTCCAAGATGGCTTTTGGCGTTGGCGCCGGCATCTTTGGTCCAAATCGTAAGATCTCGAAGGTCCTGGAATAGGTCCTAGCATCTTTCAAGCAGAATTACATGCCACCCTAACATGTGTCAATTGAAACCTAGAGACTGGCATAAGAGGAGTAACCAGCAACATACTCTCTGATAGCCAAGCAGCGCTGAGCACGAACTCAAAAACCGTCAAGGAGTGCCATGGCGCCCTGCAGGACCTCGCCAAAACAAACAAGGTCAAACTCTGGTGGGTGCCGGGGCATAAAGGCATTAAGGGTAATGAAATTGCCGATCAACTCACCAGGAAAGGTTCCAGCGAAAAATATATAGGTTCCGAACCTCTATTCACGTTGGTTGTAGCTCCCAGCAAATGTTCCATTCCATTATGGTGTTATATAAGAAATGCACACACAGAATATGAGTTTGAAGTGACCATATACTGTGAGTGTTATGCCTTCACCAGTATTTTTGATCACATTTTGATCGGGAGCTGTATTGCACAATTTTTCCGTATAGGAGTTGCATTTCTTTGGCCATGGCCATACTTTGAACTACAGACCTTCTGCTCGACAGTCGGTGATGGTTTACCATAGCACCACGGTCACCCCCTCCTCCTGCTTCGCTGTGTGGATCCTACTGCACTCGTCATCGAATCCAGGTGTTTCTTCGTGGTGGAGCCTTGAAGACCAAAACTTTAGATGCAGTGCTTTTCAGGGCTTGTTTTCAAAGTTTCCGCTATCATTCTATTGACTCCATAGAGGGTTGAGAGAGCTTGAGTTTGGCTGCACGTTTATAGCCCGGGCATGTTCGTTTTACTTTTCTGTTAAACTTGCATCAATCCTATGGTAGCATCTTCCCATCTCCTCGATCAAACGCTTTTCATGTTGTCTTTATTTCTTCCTTAAAAGCGTGTGGTCCTCTCTCCGTGCCTGCTCGCAATATTCACGAGCGGCTCTCGTCCGTCTATGTAGCATGGCTTTGTAGACGTTTTGCTTTGCTACATGGGCTTGCCCGCATTGCTCATCAAATCAGGGGTTTCTAGCTGACAGTGGCTTGAAACCCAACACATCAGGGACAGCGTCGCTGATGGCATCGGAGTTTGCGAGAGGTTGGGGGAAACTCGGTCGGCAAATGGCCTAGTGGCTTCCTGCGATTGTAGCTTTACGACGTCGAACTTTCGTTGTCCAGCTCGACTTCGTTGCATCCTTGATATCTTCATTCGTACCTTGGCTACAACAAGATAGTGGTCCGAGTCGATATTGGCTCCTCGGAAGGTTCGTACATTTAGGACGCCGGAGGAGTGTCTGGCGTCAATCGCAACGTAATCAATCTGACTGGTGTTAAACTGATCAGGTGATTGCCAGGTTCCTTTGTGAATGTTGAGATCCGGGAATCGTGTGCTGGCCAGAAACAGATTGCGCCCCGCCATGAAATCGAGTACCCGATGTCCGTTTTCGGACGTGGACTATTTTTGTGTCGTAGCTGGGACATTGGGCAGAGGTTCTGTCAAGGAGATCGTAGAATTCTTCCTTAAGTCGATCGTCCATCTCTTCGGTTGGGGCGTGAACGCATATCAAGCTAATGTTTCCAGATTTAGTTTTGATGCGGATTGTTATGAGCCGTCTTTTGTTTGGTCCATCCCATCGTACTTTTTGGAGTGCGGCTATATCTGCTTTGTAGCAGCTGAGGGTTTGCTCCGATTGATCGCCTGCACTCGGTCTGTTAAGGGACCTCACAATCCAAGTGCAGACTCTCGAGTATCTGAGGCTTGTGGTTGTTTGGGAACAATTGTTTTTTTCTGTGATAGGGATGTTACCCCTAAGCACAACCCCCAACCTGGCAGGCCAGGTTCCTCTTTCTCCAGGAACAAGGGTCACTGAACACATGGGTTCATTACCTGGCAGGTACCAGGGCGGATATCCAGGGGAGGCCACGCGGAGGCTGTGTGTGAACTTGGATTGAGCTAGGACAGAGATCGAAGCTGGCGTTTGCCATGTTTAAACCGATCAACTTCTTTGCTCTGTTTGCTCGCTCGGAAAGAGTCTCTATTGAAAATGTTAACATGTTTCCTATTCTATTTGCTATTCTATATTTGGTGTCGAACCTCAACCAACTGGGCGTGCGACAGTGGAAACAGCTAGCAGAAAATCGTGTTAACTGGAAAGACCTCTTGGTTGAAGCCCAGGTTCACCCCAAACTATAGCGCCACCTAAGTAAGTAATTAAGAGGTCGCCGCGGCACAGTGGTTAGGTAAGTGTGTTGGACTCTGACGCACGATGAGCGAGTTCGGATTCCGATAACGCCAACGCCATCGAATGTTTATTTCGCGGCGTCCCTCCTCGGCGGGGTACTGGCAAACCCCCACGTAGTATACTTGCTATGAAAAAGCTTCTCGATTCACGCCGTTCGGAATTGGCATTACGCTGTGAAAAGTAGAAACCACACAACATGGGTGATTGAGAGAAGCTTGGCTCTGGTCCTTCATGGGCCTTAAACGCCATCAAAGAAGAAGTATGTAATTAAAACCTTTTTTCCAAAACAAGAAATCTTTCATTGCGTAATTGTATAGAATTAAACGGCTCTGAACGCATACTAGTTTCGATAATGCTGGCAGCACTGACTCGAGCTGTCAGTGAGATTATGACATATACCCCGATAGCAGGTGTAGTAAAAAGAAATTCATTATTTTGCCGTTACTACCCACGAGACTTCGTTCTAAAAAAAACCTTTTTCTCGACAATTTTATGATTAATTGACTAAGTTTTAGTCAAATATGGACACCAGTAAGGAGAAGATACGCCGTATTCTGCAGTTTTTCTTCGATAAAGGCGAAAACGCAAGCCAAGCGGCCGAGCAAGTGAATAGTGTTTACGGTCCTGATACTGTAACAGCGAATCACGCGCAATTTTGGTTTCGTCGATTCCTTGCTGGTAATTTCGATGTCAAAGATGCACCACGCTCTGGAAGGCCAATTGTGGAGAGTGTTGATCAAATTTTGCAAATCGTCGAAACGGATCGTCATGTGAGCACTGTTTCGATTGGCCGGGAGCTAAAAATTGCACAAAAAACCGTTTGGAACCATTTGACTAAGGCTGGTTACAAGAAGAAGCTGCATGTATGGGTGCCACACGAGTTGACGCAAAAAGACCTCTTGGACCGGGTTTCAATCTGCGAATCGTTGCTGAATCGGAATAAAATCGATCCGTTTCTGAAGCGCATGGTAGTTAGTGATGTGAAATGGATTACTTATGACTGCCTCAAGCGGGAACGATCGATGTCGGATAGCAGTGAGACGGGGGGAATGATGGCTAAGGCAGAATTGACGGCCAGGAAGGTTTTGCTGTGTGTTTGGTGGGATTGGCTTGGAATCATCTACTATGAGTTGCTGCCCTTCGGTAAGGCTGTTAATTCTGACTTGTGCTGTCAACAATTGGACCGTTTGAAGGAAGCAATCGCCAAAAAGCGGCCAGATTTGGCCAGTAGCAGAATTATGTTCCATCAGGACAACACCAGACCACGTACATCGATGGTGACGCGTCAGAAGCTGCGGGAGTTTGGTTGGGAAGTTCTTATGCATCCACCTTATAGTCCGGATCTGGCACCAAGTGATTACCACCTGTTCCTGACCATGGCGAACGATTTTGCTGGTGAAAAATTCACCTCAATAGAGGCTTATGAGAAGCGGCTGTGCCGGTTTTTTAACAGCAAGGACGCGGGCTTTTATGAAGAAGGAATTATGGAATTGCCCCTAAGGTGGCAACAAATTATGGAACAGAATGGCGTATTTCTGACCTAAGCCGGATCATTCTATGCCAAATGAAGCCTTGGATTTCATGGGTGCCACCTTGCAAACGTACCTCATGTGTAAATACAAGTTAGTTACTAGACGTCCTACCTTTTAGCTTAAGTAACGAGATAAGAAATAAGATATGGGATCAAGTCATAGATACATGAGTTGTTTACATTTAAATTCGAATTCAAACCATTTTAAAGTACGTGATAAGCCACGTAGAACATACGCCGGGACAAAACATGAGGCAAGCCGCCATCACTCCTGTACGCACTCTGACTTCAGCAATTGAAATAGGTCATTAAGCGTCCGAGTTTCTGTTATCACTTGCCACCACTCCTGTCTAGACTGAACGTCACGCCGGTGACAAATACAGTGAGAATCGACAACGAACACAACGATAATGCATCCCGGCGTTGTATTCAAAGTTGGCGGAAGGCCATACGCACGGCGTAGTCATGCTACCGGAGATCAATTACAGATTGGCCAGCATGCAGTCCTGACACGATTTCTTCCAGTTACCCTCCCACTACATCAGTGTTTATCCGTAGAAGTCTACCCCTAAGTGTCGCACATTAAGCGATATGATCAGCGCCAACCGAGTAAGCAGTACACAACGAGTAACTTTCTGAGCCATGACCAAATGCCACAAATAAAATGCTCGGACAATTGCACAACCCTGCAGCACTATGTATTGAAACAGGTGGTTCAACAAACCATCTCCCAATTCACAGAGTGTAAACAAAACTAAAATATGGAACGAAAGTAGACGTCTTCGCTTTATTTCTCTTACCACCGCACGTGTGTATCACTATGCTGACCTAATACTACGCCCCTATCATGAAATGTGCTTATAAACCCACCCGCCACGCATATACAGCACCGTCAGCGGTTCGTTATCAATTACATATTATATATAGAACCGAACAGAACCCGTCATAACGATAAGATGCCCGATTCCAAAGTTTACCGGCGGTTTATCGATACCATGAATTTCCTTTCACAACACTTTAGTTCCTCTCTTATTAGTTTACTTATCAAATAGATTACAAATCACTTTAGGCAATTGCTACACACTATCTCCTGTACCACTGGGCATTTAACTAGTTCTCATCGACCGTAACGCTGTTCGCATTTTGAAAATTTGAACAAAACTTTGGCAAACATTTTCGCATTGAAATAGCTACCACGATCGACCAGATGGAATTCGGTGAATCTCGTATGCCATGGCAGTAGTTCGAATGTACACAAGAATGTATTGAATACGATCACCATATCCGGATCGGGCAGTTTGTGCAATTTCTCGTCAAGCGATCGTGTGATTATGTCGGTCAAGCGAGGGCGATCCTTGAGCGCCTCCTCTATCTCAGTCTTGTACCTCTGCTCAAACAACTCCCTACATACTTCGGCTATTAGTGGTTTGCCATCTTTCCTTCGAATCAACACGATCTGTAAAAAGCAAACGATCCATCTGTCAATACAGCCAACTCGTACCATGTACGGACTCACCTCCAAGGTTTTTTGCGTTCCGTTTTTGTAAGTTAACTTGTCCGTTGCTCCCTTCATCGACCATAGCAGCCGTTCGTTCTTCGTTCTCTTACTCTCCACTATCACTGGTGCTTGCAATTGATCCAATGAAAACTTATCCAATGGATCGTAGAAGCTTAAGCACGGAATACCCATGACGAGAGAGTAAAATGCAATTTTCGACAACGCCTTCGGGCTGTAGCATTCCTTCTGTCCCATTGTGATACACAAATGTCCAGGTAATTTCAACAATTTACTCTTCTCTTTCGTTAGATAGGCGATTTCATCTTCACTCTGACGCATCATGAACAGGTCATATGACCGGTGATACCATTCTTCGAGCCGCCAAATTCCCGCACGCCACAAATCAATGATTGCAACTACCAGCTGTAATAGCTTCCATAGGCAGAAGTAAACGAGACCGGGAATAGACATTTTCGGTCGGCCTTTCCTGTAATACAGACAAAAAACACATAAACCAATCGGTCCCGTGGATGGGCGCAGGATTCCACCTAACCTAGCAAATTATAACTGCAAATTTGACATGCAGCCGCGGCACCGATTCGTCTCCCTTATCACTAACGACACACGCGATGGAATGGTCAATTTGCATTCAACTTTTACTGTTTAATGTAAAGTGATTTTCGCTGTTGCAGGTGTCCGTATATGTCTACCTACGGAGCACCGAAATTTACAAAATGTCACAAGATGTCATTTATCAGTTCAGTTACAAGGGGCACGTTCACGATTGATGGCAATTGCTGCGTTCAGGGAGCATCGGTTTGTGTATTGGATGCACAATTGTTCGCGGTTACAATAGACAAATATTTTTTGTTTTTTTAAGATGTAATTTTGAAAAATTACTTAAAGAAAATAGTTTTTTTTTTTTTGTTTTTTAATTTCGGTCAAGTGCAAAAAGCAGGAAATTTCTAATAATTATAAAAATGTAGGCAATTGTTAGACACTGATATAATGGGCTTTCCCATGGCACTCCTGAACTTTGACAGTTGATAGCGGCCATATTGTTGAAGGTTGGTCTGTCAAACTGGCTGTCGTTGATTCAGTCTATTTTGCCAAATCACCATGGACGGACATAGCGTTCAACAGCAAATGCCAATCATAAAATTGTTTTATGAAAATGGATGTTCTCTTCGCCAATTTTGTCGCGACAATCGTCCTACCGAGAGGACTGTGATGGATAAATGTGGATCCACTGGTTCAATAAACGATAAACCAACACCCGTACGTTGACAAGACGCAAGATCTGCCGAAAACATCGCTGCTGAGCGTGTGCAGGAGAACGCCAAGCAGGCGATTTCGCGTCGCTCACACTCGGCATTTCGTAGACCACCACTTAAGCTTGCACCCGTATAAAATTCAACTATAGGCGCGTGGTTAGTTGTTGAGCTGCCGGCAATCTATCCGGGCGTGGTAAGCAGGTATAAACAATGAGGTACCAACCCCTTGGCTCTGAAAGCAATTTTGACAAATTGCATCTACAAACGCTTTGCGGTTTCACGGCATCTTGACTGTCATTCTGCCTTGTTGCGACACATCGCTGTCTTGAGACTATGATTGTGTTAGTCAAAAGCGTCGTTTTTAAACGAGAGAATAACACGCATAGTATCGGTGTGTATTACAAAAGCAACAACTAACCCCTGCGGTGATCAACGGGCAGACGTACGAAAGATTGGTATCTTATTCACTATCCCAGGTGGTATGATATCGTGCTCTCGGCCACCTATAGTGGTCTGGTTAGCTGTCGAGCGGCCGGCCACCTATAGTGGCCTGGTTAGCTGTCGAGCGGCCGAACATCTATAGTGGCCTGGTAAGCTGTCGAGCTGCCGGACACCTATAGTGGCCTGGATAGCTGTCGAGCTACCTTTAGTGGCCTGGTTAGCTGTCGAGCGGCCGGACATCTATAGTGACTTGGTAATCTGTCGAGCTTCCGGCCACCTATAGTCGCCTGGATAGCTGTTGCCCTGCCGGACATCTATAGTGGCCTGGTAAGCTGACGAACGGCCGGCCACCTATAGTGGCCTGGTTAGCTGTCGAGCTGCCGGACATCTATAGTGGCTTGGTAATCTGTCGACCTGCCCGCCACCTATAGTCGCCTGGTTAGCTGTTGACCTGCCGGACATCTATAGTGGCCTGGTAAGCTGTCGAGCGGCCGGCCACCTATAGTGGCCTGGTTAGCTGTCGAGCTGCCGGACACCTATAGTGGCCTGGTTAGCTGTCCAGCGGCCGGCCACCTATAGTCGCCTGGTTAAATGTCGAGCTGCCGAACACCTATAGTGGCCTGGTTAGCTGTCCATCGGCCGGCCACCTCTTGTGGCCTGGTTAGCTGTCGAGCGGCCGGCCACCTATAGTAGCCTGGTTAGCTGTCGAGCGGCCGAACATCTATAGTGGCTTGGTAATCTGTCGAGCTGCCCGCCACCTATAGTCGCCTGGTTAGCTGTCGAGCTGCCGGACACCTATAGTGGCCTGGTTAGCTGACGAGCGGCCGGACGTCTATAATGGCCTTGCAAGTTGTCGCGCTGCAGGACACGTATAGTGGCCTGGTTAGCTGTCGAGCGGTCGGCCACCTATAGTGGCCTGGTTAGCTGTCGAGCGGCCGTCCACCTATAGTGGCCTGGTTAGGTATCGAGCGGCCGGACATCTATAGTGGCTTTGTAATCTGTCGAGCTGCCCGCCACCTATAGTCGCCTGGTCAGCTGTTGACCTGCCGGACATCTATAGTGGCTTGGTAAGCTGTCGAGCTGCCGGCCACCTATAATGGCCTGATAAGCTGTCGAGCGGCCGTCCACCTATAGTGGCCTGGTTAGCTGTCGAGCGGTCGGCCACCTATAGTGGCCTGGTTAACTGTCGAGCGGCCGGACATCTATAGTGACTTGGTAATCTGTCGAGCTGCCGGCCACCTATAGTCGCCTGGTTAGCTGTTGACCTGCCGAACATCTATAGTGGCCTGGTAAGCTGTCGACCTGCCGGACACCTATAATGCCCTGGTAAGCTGTCGAGCTGCCGGACACCTATGGTGGCCTGGTTGGCTGTCGAGCCGCCGGCCACCTATAGTGGTCTGGTTAGCTGTCGAGCGGCCGGCCACCCATAGTGGCCTGGCTAGCTGTTGACCTGCCGGACATCTATAGTGGCCTGGTAAGCTGTCGAGCTGCCGGACACCTATAATGGCCTGGTAAGCTGTCGAGCTGCCGGCCCCCTAAAGTGGCCTGGTTGGCTGTCGAGCCGCCGGCCACCTATAGTGGTCTGGTTAGCTGTCGAGCGGCCGGCCACCCATAGTGGCCTGGTTAGCTGTTGACCTGCCGGACATCTATAGTCGCCTGGTTAGCTGTTGACCTGCCGGACATCTATAGTGGCTTGGTAAGCTGTCGAGCTGCCGGCCACCTATAATGGCCTGATAAGCTGTCGAGCTGCCGGACACCTATGGTGGCCTGGTTAACTGTTGTGCCGCCGGACACCTATAGTGGCCTGGTTAGCTGTCGAGACGCCGGCCACCTACATACAGTGGCCTGGTTAGCTGTCGAGCTGTTTGTCAACTTTAAGGCTGCATACGATAGTATAAATAGAGACGAGCTATAAACGCCATGTCTAGTTTTGTCATCCCTGCCGAACTCGTCAGATTGTGCAGGATGACATTGGAGAACTCTCGTTGCTCCATCAGGGTCTGAAGCGACCTAACCGATACCTTTTTAGTATGTCAAAAAAGGTTTTAGACAGGGCGACACGCTATCGTGTGACTTTTTCAACATCGTCCTTGAAAGGATCGTGCAAAACTCACTGGTCAATACGAGGGGCACCATCTCTTTTTCAAGTCCGTACAACTGCTCGCATATGCCGTCGTCAACCTAGTGCAGAAATGACATCAGTGCGGAAATCGAATTCTCGGGAGGCAATTGAGAAGCAGAGCTCTCTCTCGAAAAACCAAGGTGACCATATACAAGGCCCTTATCATCCCGGTTCTGCTGTATGGCGCAGAAGCATGGACACTATCAAAAGCGGATGAGGAGGCCCTTGGTCGGTTCGCGAGAAAGATTTTGCGCGTGATTTTCGCGCCTATAAACGCAGACGGGGGATGGAGGAAAAGATTCAACCACGAACTTTACGGGCTGTACAGCGACATGAGTCTGGTCAGGCGTCTACGGATTCAATGCCTAAGATGGCTAGGTCATGTTGAGCGTATGGAAAGCACAGCTCCGGGCCGGAAGGTCTATGAATCCAACCCCGAGGGGCTACGCGGTCGAGGACGGCCAAACTTAAGGTGGCGCAACCAATTGGAAGAGGACCTTAACCAACTAGGCACGCGGCACTGGAGACTGCTGGCGAAAGACCGTGCCAGTTGGAGAGGTTTTTTGAAGGAGGCATAGGTTCGCCATACAGTGTAGCGCCAAAGAAGAAGGAGAAGAAGACAATTAGGATGCGCCTACGTCGATCGAATCGGTCTGATATGTATGTTGGTCAAAGTAGTCTTGCGTAGGAAGGGACATTACTTACTTATCAGGCCAGCTATCCATGGAGGATCTGAGCCTGAGCTATAGCTGCCTTCCATCCTTGACGGTCCCGGGCACGCTGCTTCCAGTTGTCAAGACCAAGATGTCTTACATCCGCGATTACTTGGACTTTATACCCGAGGTTCGGTCTTCCTCTTCTTCTCGAACCAGGAGGCTCGGAGTCGAAGACCCTCTTAGCTGGAGCATTGATGTCCATGCGCTCGATGTGGCCGAGCCAGTGTAGTCGACGGATCCTTGCCTTCCGGACTACATCCACATCTTGGTACAGCCTTCCTCACCGACAGGACCAAATATCCGGCGCGGAATTTTTCTTTCGAAAGAACTCAAAATCAGCTCTGCTGTCCTGCTTATCGTCCAGCTTTCGGCTCCGTACAGCAAGACTGGCAGAATGAGCGTTTTGTAAAGCATGACTTTGGTCTTTCGAGTGAGGAGTTTTGACCCCAGTTGTTTGGACAAGCCGAAGTAGCAGCGGTTGCCAAGGGCGATTCTATGCCGGATCTCCACTGTGGTGTCATTTGTGGAATTTACCTTTGCCCCGAGGTAGACAAACTCCTTAACTACCTCGAAATTGTATCTGTCAATTGTTATATTTTGTCCCAGGTGGTGAACGACGGATTGGTTTTTGCTTGACAGCATGTATTTCGTTAGTCCTCATTGATCTTAAGACTCGTTTCGACTGTTCTTCAATCGCCGTGAATTCTTCCACGATGCCACGGCGAGAACACGCGATGATGTCGATATCATCCGCGTATCCTAGAAGCTGGATGGACTTGTAAAAGATAGTGCCTTCCCTGTTGATGCCTGCCCGTCGCACTATCTGCTCCAGCAACAGGTTGAAGAAGTCAAATGACAGCGCATCTCCTTGCCGAAATCCGGTGCATGTTTCGAATGGTTCCGAGGTCCTAGAACCGAGTTGCACGGTGCATCGCGTGTTTTTTAGCGTGGCGCGACACAACTGGATCACAACTGATCCAGGAAGGGACATTACACTAGGTAATTGTTAAGGCGTTTATTTTTGTAATCTTGCAGCAGTTCCAAGCACCTTGACATGGGAATGTGAGTGCTCTTGCTCCGCGGGGGTGCGATGACCCCTACCACACTACGTGGTCTTCCCCTAACATACTTACTTTTACAACAAAAAACTATTTTCTACATCATCGCGAATTAAATTGGCATGAAGCCCTTTTGTCGAAAATGTGTGCTTTTGGGATCGATGAGTCTCTCTTTCAATGGATTAGAAGCTACCTTTCGAATCGTTCAATTCAAGTTGTTTTGGACGGATTCAAGTCAGATACTCACTTTGTAAATGCCGGTGTTCCCCAGGGCTCCGTTTTGTCTCCGACACTCTTTCTTATTTTTATAAATGATCTCTTGTCTGTTACTTCTAATCCAATTCACTCCTTCGCTGACGACAGTACCCTCAGCTTCTCATATTCGTTCACTAGTTTACGACCCTGCACTTCGGTTGTAGATAATGAGCGGCAGCGTATGTTAAGCTCATTAAATTCCGATATCGACAGCATCATCCAATGGGGTAAAAACAATAGAGTGGAATTGAATGCTTCCAAAACACAATGCTGTCTCTTGTCGTTAAAGCGTATAAATAACCCGCAGCCATTATCCATGAATGGCACATGCATCTCAGAAACTGAAAAGCTTTCCATCCTGGGTATGAGTGTTGCTCACGATCTTAATTGGAGCGACCATATATTCAGTGTCGCCAAGAATGCTGCGAAATGCCTAGGATTCTTATACAGATGCAAGAAATATTTCTCACCCTTAGATCTGGCTACAATCTATAAGGCGTTCATTCGCCCCAAATTAGAGTTTAACGCTCATGTCTGGTCCGGTGCTTCCAAGACCTCACTGCACCAACTAAACAGAATACAAAAACGAGCCATAAAACTGATAGGTGACTCCAGCATTACCAAAACATTAGACTCGCTGGAACATCGCAGGAATGTTACTTGCCTCTCCCTGTTTGATCGTTACTACCACCAAAAATGCTCTGATGAAATAGCCAGTTGCATTCCGCCCCTTCAACATTTCTCCCGCAATACACGTCTCTCGAGGAATGCTCACCAATATACTCTGAAGCCCGCATTCGGACGTACTGTCAAATATAGAGAATCTTTCATTAACCGAACCACACGAATCTGGAACTCCCTGCCGGATTCGGTTTCCCCCCTCAATGCAACATGCAAGCATTTAAGATCAATGTCCATCGGCATCTCCTCTATTCCTCTTCCTCTCTATCTTCTGCCCGCACTGTGTCGCCGACATAATAAGGTTATTAGACCTTGAATGCGCGCAAAAAAAAAAAAAAAATAAAAATAAAAACACACTCAAAGCAAATATTTAACTGATTTTGATTTTTTATTTCTATAATTATTTTTTGTTTTGTTTTCTTTTTTTGTTCTTGCATCTACTACTTTTCACATTTCTTGTTTTATTTATTTATAATATTACTTTCAGCTTTCTTCACCTTCTTCTTCTCATTTTGTTTTCCTTTTTTTAATTGTCTCCTTTCATTTAATCTTCATCGTCATCCATTACGTTATTATAAATAAAACAAAATAAAAATATAATATACAAGAAGAACTAAAATAGCAAATTGTTTAATTCGTCTTAGCAAATAATCCGGAAAAAAAAACTCTTTTTTTCTGCTTTTCTTTACACTTAACATAATTCTGTACAAATGTTAAAAAATAAAAATAAAAAAAAAATGACAGTAAAATACAATTATTAAATAATTGATTTTCTTTCTTCATATAAAATAGAAATAAAATAAAAGCTAGCAACTGAGAAAAAATCAGTTGACAAACTAGAAGTAGCAACTCGTTCACTGAAATTAAAATGAAATCGATAATTAAAATGAATAAATGGGAAACTATGGGCAGAACTGTTCGTCACTGTAATATTAATATTTTCAGTATATACCTGATAATATTTATATATATGTATATATAGATGTACTTTCTGTTTTATATATAATATAAACGTTCTTTTTGTTGTTTACTTTAGTGAAATATGCTTTATATATATATATAATCGTTTTCTTGTTTTGTCTACTATACGAACTATTAACGACAAAATATTTTAAATATATGCTTTTGTATTGTTTGTTGTTTTCTTATTGTTTTCTTTTTGGTTTACGTCTCGAAACAAGATATCTATTATTTCGACAAGACAAACGTGTGTTTATATTTAATTTATGTTGCTTTTTACAGTTTGTAATTAATTTATTTGATTGAAGGAGTGATTAATTTTATTTAAAAGATACGAAAATTTGTTAACAATTTTATTGTTGGATTGTAATTTTATTTTGTGTATGTTGTTCGACTTAACGTTTAAATATCGGCTAAGCTTACCGTTAAGTATGTGTGTAATTATATAGTTGCTTCCTTCGTAAAGTAATTTATGTCTTTATTTCTTCGAAAAAGAAAGAAACGCTTCACTTGATTTTTAGTTGCAAAAAATGTAATTACAAGAGAAGAAAAAGCTAAAGGCGTTTATTTTATTTAGTAGTCTTTACATAATAATGTTTTCAACTAAATTGTATTTTTTTGTTCGTTTTTTTATATTCTTGTGATGTAAGTTCTTAAATAAAAAAATATTATAAAAGCCGTCACTTTGTGACATATATCTCAAACAAGGTTCCGTGTATGTCTTAACTTTAACGTTTTTAAAATGTAATTTTATTTCATATATAATCGTAGATATTTTAAATTGTGAGTGTTAATATAATTGTATTGTACATAACATTAAACTCTGCTTTTTTCGTTTTTTTCTTTTTTTTTTATGAATTTACAGTTGATTAAGCTACAGTTTAAGTTTTTAATTTAATTTTTTATGTGAATTTAATTTACACATTTTATTTTTCATTTTTAAATATATAAACTAATAGCTAGAAAAAAGATTTAATCTTTTTCCTTATATCTAAACTCATTAAATATATTTACAACTTAGATGAATGAAAAGAAATCGCATATGAAAAAAAAAACACAAACAATATGAAATGAAAATAAAAAAAAAAAACATTTTCGTTTCTTTTTCTGGTGGGTTATTACATTAAACGCAAAAACTAAATGATACGTTTATGGTTTCCTTTTCTCTGCATCTTGCTGAAGGAATTTGCAATGGTTTCCTTTTTCTACACGATGGAAAACAATATGTTTCTTTTTTATAATGATAAGTTAAGCCTCAAAGATGTATTTCATTTTGTATTTTATTCAATCTGCTTGTAGCGAAGAAGTACAATGAAATGATAATTAAATTTAATCTTAAAATTCAGTTTTCTCTTCATTTTATTTTAAAGCTTTGGTTTCAATGTATAAAGAAAAATAAACTCCTTACATACTAATACAAGAAATAAAAACAAAAATTAAGCTTAACAAGATGTAATCAATGGGGCTTAAGAAGCGCTAGTTGTTCTTTTTTTTTGTTTCACATTAATCTTAAGTAAAAAATAAAAAATATATATTAAATAACAAAGGATAGATTAGATACGTTGGCACATGTGTTTTTTGTTTTTGTTAAATAATATTTTAAGTCTTATTACACCCCACGAAATATTAAAAATTAAAAAAGAAGAGTTTAAGTTGTACTGACTTTTAGCTACTCGCTCGCAATTGCCGTATATTTTTTTCCAATAATTTAAGTTTTTTTTGTCTTTGTGTTGTTTTTTGTTTTTTAGGTGAAAGCCAAAATCCCTGAGGTGGTTAATAATTTTGAATAAAATGGAAAGTAAACTCTTTACTTTTTAACTAAGGTCCTTGCTTGGTCAATTGTATTAATTGGAAATAAAAGGATCAACAGTGTGCATATGTACATATATGTATGTATAAATGTTTAAAAACTTGTACGTGGGAAACCGATCGTCTTTTTTTTTATCATTTATTAACGATTGAGAGCAGGTCTGAAGAAAAATTCGTACAACGTCACGTTTTGAGCTCCCATGTCTCGCGTACAATGTCACGTTTTTTTATATATTAAATATTTGGTTGAGGTGTCGCGTACAACGTCACGATCAAAATTTACTTAAGGACAGCATTAATTTTATATACTAAATACTATGTAAAGCGTACAACGTCACGGTTAGCAATTCAGATATATAATGTCATATAATCCGGGACCAAGTAAGGTTGCATTTCGTATTCGTGCATATAGGGAAAGAAAACGAAAGGAAAATGAACCATATGATATCAATAATACCGAACGATTTAACAGATATAAAAACAATTCTACAATATCAGAAGCTGAGCGATTACGTCGGTATATACAACAAAAGAAGTTGCAAAAGTTACAAGATGTTCAAAATAAATCTACATCTCTATACGATGAAGACTATTACTCTGTATGTATGTATGTTGGCGTTACAGTCCATGAAGAACCTGAGCCGAGCTTCTCTCAATCACCCATGTTGTGTGTGATTTCATTTTCCCATAGGTGAAAGGGACCTACAGTTTATTGCCGGTTCCGAACGGCGAATTTCGAGAAGCTTTTCATGACAATTTTACTACAGGGGGTTTTGTCAGAACCCCGCTGAGGAGAAACACCGTGAAAAACACGTTCGATGACATGGCTGTGTCGGGATTCGATCCCGTTTCATCGGCGTCAGAGGCCAACACACTACCCACTCCGCCACGGTGCTCTCACTATAGACTATTACTCTGCTGATGTAAAATTCAATCAATATTTCTATGAGAATCCATTTGGCCATACATGCACTGTTTGCGATCGGTTATGGTTTCTGAAAGATTTAAAACCTGCACCAATGAACCTAATGAAGAATTTAAAGTTTGTAGTAGGTGTTATGGATCACTCGTTGTACGAACTTTTCTTCAGACCTGCTCTCAATCATTAATGAATGATCTGCCTGCAGACACCTGTAGTCTGCGGCGCATTTTTTTTTTTTTTTTTTTGTTTTGTTTTAGGATTATATTTAAAAATTGTCTCAGACACCAGAGTTCTTTATAACACTGATTTTGGTTAGAAATTTCAATTAATATGACGGGGAACCGACTGACAACAGATTGATGCCTCTGTCACAATGTTACTACACGGCGATGCGACAGCGCAACTACAAACTACTGTGATTGTAAAGTCGTTCAGTCAATACACAATGGAGCGACTTTCATCGGGGTTTTTTTTTTTTTTTTTTTTTTTGACAGCGAGGTTACTTCTGTGAATGAAGTTGTAGGTGAATTATGTAGAGTGAAGTTGGCATCAGTAAATAATTCGAAGATTAAAACTGAAATTAGTTCATAAATGGATAAAAACAATTAAAAAAATTAAAAAAATTAAAAATTAAAATCAATCAATTAAAAAAAAACATTATTGCTTATTATGCTATAGCATATAAAAAGTTAAAAACGAAAACAAAAGTCAGAAGAAGGTGGTGGGTAAGACAAGTTATCAAACGTATTCCTCCAATGTCGAATTCGAAATGGCACAACGCCGTGTAGTTGTGACAGTTTTTCGAATTTTCGAAATTACAGCGCTGCGACACGACTACACACGTGCCTATGTGACTTTACCCATATAATTCCATTGTGTAGTGTAGTAGCATTGTGAAACAGGCATGAAACTACAAACAAATCAATAATACGAGTCCACATAGGAGTATGTACCTTTGGAGACATTTTAATGTATTTCTTGACATTTATTTACCAAGATTGATAAATGTTAAAAAAAAACAAAAAACAAATAGATTTTCTATTTAACAAAACAGATGTATACAATCGACCAAACTGTTTATACAATCACTTTACGAAACAGATATTTTACTTGTATTAATATACCTTACAACTCATTGCTACATGTCTGGATTATATTTACAATTAATGACAACGTATGGCTAATAGCGCGACTTGAAAATGTATCCACCCTAGCCATATGAAAGTAAAATACGCGTAAGTGATTAAAAACGAAATTAATTGTCGGGCAAGACGAACAGAATTATGGACCCACCAATTTCGTAAGAGAAAGTAAGGCTAGAGTACGGTCTAGTCAATGTTAAAAGCCCGTTCACAAGAAAAATAACGGTATAACTACATATGATTTAATTAGAACCATGTCACACAAATTCTAGTAAACTGAAATTCAATAAAATAACAGTCAAATCTGAGTTCGAATTTAGAATTGGAAAAAGTCAAACCGAATTCGAATAAAAATAACAAGTTTGCTACTGAGAAGAAAATGTAATCGTACCCTCAGACCATTCGAATTCAGTTCGAAGTAACCGCTGGTATTTGCCTATTTGCAGATTTTATGTGACGGAAGCTTTCATATTTTGTCAAGTTTCCAGCATCATTCTTCCTTTTCGTTGATAAAAAAAAAAAGTTCTGAAGAGGAGAAAAATGGTCGACTCTTTGTTTTATTTCTCTATTTGCTGACATGCAATTTTTGACATATGCTCTACACGTCAAATACTTGTCACAGTTTTAAATAACTAAAAGTCACTGTTACTAAACAATTAATGTGTTCAGTGAGGTTGTTCTAAGTAGTTCAGAACAGACAAGTACAAGTTTTTATGCTCACTGAGAAAATGCTCCGTCCGAAAGTCCGAACAAATCGGAACAAGATTTTCTGCACCCACTCTTGAGGTAGAGCAGATTTGTAAAAAGTATCAAAAAGAAAACTTGAAAATTTGCTATAATTTCTGGGGATTTCTGACAAATAACACACATTACGATTTTTGACGCGGTTAACATATGGCTATACATTTCTGTTCCAACTTGATCTGACATTTCTCACAAATGTGTGCTGTTCTCTTGCTCTTTTGTGTTTTTTTTTTTTTTTTTTCTGATTGAAAACAGTTGTTTAATGAGATTCTATAGGTTGAATCGATTTTAATAGGATTTTCAGCATCCATCCATCAAGTGGTAGAACAGATTTATGAAAAGTGTCAAAACAGCTGTTTTTTTTTTAATTTGCCATTTCTGATTCTTTTTCATAAAGTCGCACTGTTTGGTCTGTTCTGCTTTTTTCTTATTAAACGTAAAAAAAATTCTAATGGATCAAAAAAATATTTGACAGCTAAGAAGGAATTGGATTGGTGCTACATTATGTAAACGGACCTTACAACTAAGAGCTCATGTTTAGATGCGCTTATATTTAGTCTCATATCCGACTGCCGGCAATAATCTAAAATGATTGTCATCAAACCGTCAGCTAATTGTCACCCTTTTTATACTAAGTCCGAAAGTTTTAAAAAAGGAACGATAGAAACTGCTTCACGTCAAATAGTTGTCAATGGGAAAATGAAGGAAATAACAGTAGGGACGAAAAAAATTGTTTCACATATTGATATCATGTACGCGTTTATCCTAATCGAAATGGCTTTAGTTAAGCGGATAATCCTTATGACTTGCTTTCGCTTAAAAAGTAGTTTATATCTGTGTATGTACAACTAATATCTACGTATTTTAAATAGCTTACTTGTTTGTTGATTTCTTTAAGAAATTTCTTTGCTTTGCTGGTTTGTTTGTTTGTTTAAGATAATACTTACAATGAAATGAGGGGGGGGGGGGGGGGGGGGGGGGGAGCTAAATAATTTAATGTTCTACACATAGAAACATACATGCTATGAATCTCACAGTTGACTATCCACTTTTTTAAGACGTCGACACGTCAGAATGGGAAGCGAAAGATGACAGTTATCGGCTACCACACCGAGGTAGCTCTCCAAATGTGCTTTGGCGTGGTGAGCGGGGGTAAGTGGTGAGTGTTAAGCGATTAATTGAAGAATTGGCTCAGATTTGTGTGTACGTAGACTTTCAAGTTTAATGGCTATTTGTCCGTCTTGACTGCGGTCCCGGAAGATGGCGGTATTGTCGACGATAAGGACGACGAAGATGATGATGACGACGACGAGGGTGAAGTCGGTGACGTGGCCAAGGAAGACAATGATGTTGTCTTGTCATTTGTGTGGGACTCATCGTTTGATACCCCGGCATTCTCGGTGGAGTCAGATCTTGGCGATGTTGATGATGTCGGTGCTGTGGATTGCTGTTGGACTGCCGTTGGCGGTGAGGTGATCTTTGGTAGTGTCTCACTACCGTCCAATGGGCTCAATGAATTTGGCATTTGTTTGGGTTCGATCTTGATTTCAACGGCAGTTGCTAATTGTGCCGTAGTTGGGGATGAATCGTCGCCGTTTGCATTTGTTGAGCTTGTCCCGACGGTGGTCTGATTGAGGACAACGACTGTATCTTCGGGACTGCGGCGAGATGATTTCTTGAGCGGTACTTTGATCTTTTCGATCTCGTTTTTGGTTGGTTGCATTTCTTGTTGATATGACGATGAAGACAACGACAACGACGACGATGAGGATAACGATGATGATGATGATGTTGGTGTTGTGGGAGCAGCGCCTGGCACTGTAGACTCACTTTGGCTGGTGGTGCAGCTATCGATCTTGGCAATTACGCTGCCAATATTACTGCTACTTGTATTGCTGCTGCTCGTGCTATTATTGCTACAACTGCTGTTGACCTTTTGGTGCGCGTTGGCCGGTGACTGAGTCACCAGTCGGCGATAATGCTGCAGTTCCCGCTGCAGATCACAGATTTGTTCGTCACGCTTGCGCAGCTCTTCGATCAAATGTATGCAGTCGCACCGCATCTTTTTGTTGTCGTGCAATAGTTTCTGCAGTAGCTGCAGGATTTTCTCTCGATCCTTGGGTCGGGTGTCTTTTAACGCATCGGCAGCGAGTTCCCACGGACCCAGGATATTGCTCTGACTGTCCGGTTCGCCGTTCAAACTGTCGTCATCCGTATCGGTCGAGAGTTCGAATTCCGAGTTGCCAACAATACCGATACCACCACCATTGAGGTGTGCATGATGTTTGACTAAAACTCCAGTCGCAGTAGTAGCAGAGGCGTTATTAACGGCCGTGACCGTTGGATCGCCGCCACCAGCACTGCCAGTTGTGACCAGATTGACCGCTGCAACCGACGACAACGAACTGGAAGACAATGACACGGTTGATTGCGATGGCGATTGTTGTTGAATATGATGATGGTGGTGATGGTGCTGCTCCTGGTGACGCTTGCTACTCGCCAGATATTGCTCATGACTAACAGTTGATGGCGGTAGGGGCGGCGGTGTTGGTGAACGGACAATGTTCGACTGGTTGATTAGATTCTTACTTATGCGAATACGACTTGGTAGACACAGAATATTGTTGTTGTCGGCAGTTGTTGTTAAGAGTTTCGAGTGTTGATTGACTGTTGCGATAATCGATTGCGACTGATGCGGCTGATGGTGCTGATGTGGCTGTTGATGCTGATGATGGATTCGATGTTGCTGATGTGCCGCCGCTGCTGCCGCTGCCGCATGATGTTGATGGAAGCTCTGTTGCAGTTGAAGATGCTGCAAGTGATGCTGAATATTGTTCGGTGATGTGTTGCTATTGGGGATCGGTGATGTTGACGAAGTGATCTCGTTCGAACCGGAAAACTCTTCGGGACTGATGGATTGCGGCGGGGTATGATGAAGATGGCGTACGTGCAGTTGAGATGATGATGACGGGGGCGGTGGTGAATGCATTGATTGGCGTCGACTGTTGTTATTGCTTTTAATGGTGTTATTGTTGTTGTGATGTGACGGTGATGGCATACGAATATCATCGGGCGATTGTGCTAGATCATCGGGCGATGTGGGCCGTTCTTGTTTTATGTGCAATTCGGCTTCGCAGAGATTTGTAATGGCGGCATGTTGCGTTTGCTGTCGATCCAAATCACGTTCTCGTTCACGTTCGCGTTCTTTGGAAAGGATGACTTTTCGGGGCGCCAACGCCACATTTGGCTGGTAAGTACGTTCGAAACGTTCGCTTTCGGTATTGCGTACTACACGTTCGGGATTTTGTAACACTGGCGGCTCTTGGCTTAGGTATGGCAGGGGAACTGTATTATAGCCGAGTGGGAGAAATGCTTTAGGTGCCCACGGGCGAAAGGCGGAAATTTGACCACGTTGCTGCTGTTGTTGCTGATGAGCGGCACAGTGGTAGATGAGTGCCCGTTGGTAACTCTGATAGTCGAGTTGATATGCTGCTGGCGCTTCATCGAGACTCTTGAGCTTTTTCGATGGAATGTCTATAGGTTCGCGTTTACACGGCGGTGCTGGTATCGACACCTCTTCCAACTCAGCCTAAAAGTAGAAAAGAAGAGCAAAAATCAATACAACTATCAAACGAAGTGATGGAGAATATAACATGAGAAGCGTAAAAAACTTGAATGGCTGAGCGCTTAGCCAACTGGTTTCACTACTGACCGTTCGATTTGATTTGGTTAATCATTTTTACGACACCGCAAATGCCGTCTCTGTCCATTAAGTCAAATTGCCAGCAATTCCAGCAGCTATGGCAGGATAATCAGTTGTTTAATCTTGTAATAATCATGTGGAGCCTGTTCAGCTTGGCATTACCACAGCGGCAGCTCTGATAAGACTTTCTTCTTTAATAACAGTAATTCCCTAGTTCGTAGCCATAATCGTAACTAACTACTTATGTATATACGTACATATGCTGGTACGACGCAATGCACTTGGAGTAGTGAACAACTAGAAGCTTTTGCAGATGGTATCCGTGCACGGCAGGCAGGCCATAATGTACGAGTATGTCTGCCTGCACCAGTAGTCCGCACATCTAGCTAAATATTGTTTCATATTCAAGTGGATTTTTAATTAACGCACAAAATGTTGTATATACAATAGTACATAAATAAGAAACAAAAAATTGAAAAAAACAAAAAACCTAACGCGAATGTTTTCGAATAGAAAAAACAATAGAAACACAAATGAATGCTCGATGGCAAATAGCGGTCTATTGAATGATTGTGGCGCCCCCTCGTGTGGAGAAATCTATGTGTATATGGGTATATATCCACGCTTTCATGGAGTTTTTAGTTTTTCTAGCACAAGTGAAATACATATAGTGGAAAATGAAAAGTTTCTCTTTATTTGTTCGCTTCACGTCTCATTTGTTTTAAATTGTGGAATATCCTCCTTTTAGTTTCCAGAGATTCGTTTTGATTGTACGTATTTGAAGAGCGGGTGCACGAACTATACGAGGTTTATTGACGCATAGTGGAAAATGAAAACTGACGGCGCGGTTGTGGGCTTTTGCCACAGCAGTAAAGTGGAGAAGGTGATATCGACAGGTCAGGGATCATTGAAACGCCGTTATGAAGTACTGCGTGGAAATAATAAATCAAAGAGACACACACGGAGGCAGGTCAATCGGAAGCCAAGTTCATGGGAATGCCGCTATTAAAAGTTTCCCAGGAGCGGACAACGCATTGTGCATGCGAGAGTTCCATAAGAACAGCGAGTCAGCAAGATTCTACAATATGGGAGGCTTTATCTTCTAAATGATGTGCCGGTTATTCCCCTCATTCGAAAATGGATCCAAAAAGCTTGAGGAAACTGATACAACACAGAGGCAATCAAAATATGGTGCTATTTTACAGAGAGGTGCTATTTTACAGAGAGGTCTTGACATTATGCTTCCGGCCCGGCAAATCAACTATAGACCAAATTTTCACACTTCGACAAATCCTGGAAAAGACCAACGAGTTTCGAATCGATACACACCATCTTTTCATCGATTTCAAGGCCGCATACGACAGCATTCATCGTGAAGCACTGTTTGGGGCGATGGCCGAATTCGAGATCCCAGTAAAACTGATCCAGTTGTGTCGCGCCACGCTAAAAAACACGCGATGCACCGTGCAACTCGGTTCTAGGACCTCGGAACCATTCGAAACATGCACCGGATTTCGGCAAGGAGATGCGCTGTCATGTGACTTCTTCAACCTGGTGCTGGAGCAGATAGTGCGACGGGCAGGCGTCAACAGGGAAGGCACTATCTTTTACAAGTCCATCCAGCTGCTAGGATACGCGGATGATATCGACATCATCGCGTGTTCTCGCCGGCCGTGGCATTGTGGAAGCATTCACGGCGATTGAAGAGCAGGCGAAACGAATTGGCCTTAAGATCAATGAGGACAAAACGAAATACATGCTGTCAAGCAAAAACCAATCCGTCGCTCACCACCTGGGACAAAACATAACAATTGACAGCTACAATTTCGAGGTAGTTAAGGAGTTTGTCTACCTCGGGGCAAACGTAAATTCCACAAATGACACCACAGTGGAGATCCGGCGTAGAATCGCCCTTGGCAACCGCTGTTACTTCGGCTTGTCCAAACAACTGGGGTCAAAACTCCTCACTCGAAAGACCAAAGTCATGCTTTACAAAACGCTCATTCTGCCAGTCTTGCTGTACGGAGCCGAAAGCTGGACGATAAGCAGGACAGCAGAGCTGATTTTGAGTTCTTTCGAAAGAAAAATTCCGCGCCGGATATTTGGTCCTGTCTGTGAGGAAGGCTGTACCAAGATGTGGATGTAGTCCGGAAGGCAAGGATCCGTCGACTACACTGGCTCGGCCACATCGAGCGCATGGACATCAATGCTCCAGCTAAGAGGGTCTTCGACTCCGAGCCTCCTGGTTCGAGAAGAAGAGGAAGACCGAACCTCCGGTATAAAGACCAAGTAATCGCGGATGTAAGACATCTTGGTCTTGACAACTGGAAGCAGCGTGCCCGGGACCGTCAAGGATGGAAGGCAGCTATAGCTCAGGCTCAGATCCTCCATGGATCGCAGGCCTGATAAGTAAGTAAGTTGACATTATTCTAGCGTTACTGATAGTTCGTTTTCGGTCCCCTTTGAACTTGGGCTACATACATCCTCCAGATCTGGAGAGAAGTCAATCGTGTCAATCTATATCCTATCGCCTTATCAGCCTAACATCTTTCCTACTAAAAACAGTAGGAAAACTGATAGAACTCCATATTAGAAGTATCCTAGAGAATCAAATACCAGTGCATGCAAACCAATATGCATAGTGCGAAGAATGATGTACTGAGAATGCGCTACATCACTTAGTAGGGTGTGTTGTATAGTTTCACACGCGAGGAGATCGCAATTAGCGCCTTCCTCGATATTGAGGAGGCTTGACTGGCTATGACTCGATCACCACTGCACTATCCTGCAGAAGTGTAGACCATCCCGAGGAGATAGCAATTTGCGCCTTCCCCGATATTGAGAAGGCTTTTGAAAATACTGGCTACGACTCGATCATCACCAGTGTAGACCATCCCACTAATCATTGGATAAGGGCGCATATGGAGAGGTCACGGTGATAGTATCGGCGGGTAAGGGGTGTCCACAAGGAGGAGCCCTTTCACCCCTTCTTTGGTCGAGGGTTATTGATCACCTACCTCGCAAGTTAACCAATCTTGGCTACGAAGTCATCGGATACACTGATGATCTAGTAGTTATTGTTATGGGACAGAAAACCCCCCACGAAAAGGGAGCGGAGAGCTGGGCCAGTTGGAACCGAAGCCGATAAGGCGGGCTCTAGCTGCACCCGGGCCCTAGGCGAAGGTAAGAACCTGAAAACCAAGAGCACGGGAAGGACCGTAGCCGCTAATGCGGGTTCTATTAAGTCAGCCCCTAACGTGGTCGACAAGACCGGTAAAGGCAAGCCAGAAACCGTGCCAGCTCCCAAGATAAGAGAGGATTTCAAGGCGAAGAGGGTAAGATCCCAGGAGGAAGTCGGCAATCCAGCAAAGAGAGTGAGGGTCAACACGACGTAGCAGTTCGGAGGGGGCTACCCAAAATGCTTTACAGCTAGCTGTGATAGATTCCGGCAAGCCGAGTGGCCAGTACACCTTCGAACAGGGGAAGAAGATCGAGAAGGCTCTAGCTAGGGCGATCTTCGGCCACATTCGGGGGAATAATGGAAAAACTGCGCCAACGTCTGGTCTCACTAACTGGAGGCGAGACGTGAGTAGGCTGGACTGTAAGGACCAGCTATCACATGATTTTGCGAGGAAGGTCGTTCCCACACCTTTAAACTGTGGGAGGGAGCTGTACTAAAGGCTGTCCCCTCAGACGAGGTACCAGAGAAGCCTAAAGCCAAGATGAGCGTACCGGACATGGAATTGGAGAAAAGCGAGATCCTCGGCTTTCTAAGGGCATAAAACCCAGCGGCCCCTATGGATGACTGGGTTAAGTAGTCGCGCCCGAAAGTAACGAAGACGGCACAAAAAGCATAATCTTCGTTATCGAGGATCCGCCGGAAATGCTAAAGAAAGAGAGGCATATGCACTGTTGAATTTCGTATGGATGCAGCCCCGAGTCACGATGCAAAATTTCCCAGGTTATGGCCAGCGAAAGGCCGAGTTGTTGTGAGCGAGACGAAATCGACTTCCAAGGATTCTCCTGCATACTCTCACGGACAGCGGCGATGTTTTCGGCAAATCTTGCGTTTCGTCGACGTACGCGTGTTGATTTATCATTTTCTGAACCAGTAGACTCAAATATATCCACCACACTGCGAATAGTCCTCCCGGTAGGACGATTATGGCGACCAAATTGGCGAATAGAACACCCATTTGGATAAAACAATTTTATCATTTGCATATGTTGTTGAACGCTATGCCCGTCCATGGTGATTTGGCAAAACAGACTGAATGAATTACAGCCAATTTTCCAGATGTAGCTTCAACTATAGCTTAACGCTATTAAGTGTTAAAGTTAGGAAGTTTCAAGAATTGAAGCTGAATGACCTGCCGTAGCATCGAATTTTCAGTGAGTTGACCTTAGAAAAATTGGAGGAAAATCCATTTTTTAAATAAAAACTGTCTTCAGCGATCAAGCACATTTCTGATTGAAGGAGCATGTTGTTGTCATCTTTGGTCCGATGAGCATCCTCGAGCAATATAGACACTGCCAATGCACCGGATAAATGCACTGTTTGGTGCGACTTATGGCCCGGTGGAATCATGGACCCGTATTTTTCAAAGAAGACAGTGAGAACAACATTGCCGCCAACAGCGCGCACTATGGTTCAGTTATGAGGGCGCCGTGGCGCAGTGGTTAGTGTGTTGAACTCTGGCGCACGATGAGCGAGTTCAGATCCCAATAACACCAACACCATCGAATGTTTATTTCGCGGCGTCCCTCCTCGGCGGGGTATTGGCAAAACCCCCCGTAGTATACTTGCCTTGAAAAAGCTTCTCAACTCACGCCGTTTTGAATCAGCATTAAACTGTAGGTCTCTTTTACCTGTGTGGAAAAATAAATCACACACATACACGGGTGATTGAGAAGCTTGGCTCTGGTCCTTCATGGGCTTGCTAAAACTGCACGAACTTAACCTGATTGCTAAGTGGTTCCAGCCAGACGGAACTACGTATCATATAGCGCATGCATTGACGGACCAATTGATGAGTTTGATGAGCAATTTATCGTTTGTTTTGGACCAGTGAATTAGGGCGGGATCTTGCGATATTAGACCTTTAATCTTTTTCTAATAAGCCAGCATCAATTGCACTTTGGGAGGCAAAATTACACCTTATACCATCGAATAGGCTAGAAAAATGTACTCATAATCGAACCCCTTAAAACATTGTCGTGGTGGACTTACTTACTTACTTATCAGGCCTGCGATCCATGGAGGATCTGAGCCTGAGCTATAGCTGCCTTCCATCCTTGACGGTCCCGGGCACGCTGCTTCCAGTTGTCAAGACCAAGATGTCTTACATCCGCGATTACTTGGTCTTTATACCGGAGGTTCGGTCTTCCTCTTCTTCTCGAACCAGGAGGCTCGGAGTCGAAGACCCTCTTAGCTGGAGCGTTGATGTCCATGCGCTCGATGTGGCCGAGCCAGTGTAGTCGACGGGTCCTTGCCTTCCGGACTACATCCACATCTTGGTACAGCTCGTAGAGTTCGCGGTTGTGTCTTCTTCTCCATTCACCTTTCTCACAGACAGGACCAAATATCCGGCGCAGAATTTTTCTTTCGAAAGAACCCAAAATCAGCTCCGCTGTCCTGCTTATCGTCCAGCTTTCGGCTCCGTACAGCAAGACTGGCAGAATGAGCGTTTTGTAAAGCATGACTTTGGTCTTTCGAGTGAGGAGTTTTGACCCCAGTTGTTTGGACAAGCCGAAGTAGCTGGTCGTGGTGGACATTTGTACGAAATGATATAAAGAGAGTAAATGGCAAGCATTGATTCACTCATTCCAATTAAAATGCACAAAGTGCACTTTGTACCAGTTCTGTGTATTTTTTTGACAAAAACCAAACGTTTAAAAAATCAGACGATATATGACGGAAAACCATGTACCATCAACCATCAAATGCCACAATGAGCGATAAAAAGTGAACCAGAAAATTCTAGATTTATAGATTTATAGATAGGAAACAAGTATGTATCTGTATCCTCGTGTTTAGGCCACCTAGTTTCATATTTCTTCTCCACAAGAAGCCGAGATCCTAGGGAATTCTGTAATGCATGGTAGCCTCAATGACCATCCACCAAATTTCAAGGACAAATTTTACATCACTGATCCCTGACGCGATCTAACCTCAGACAATAGCATGATCACTATTGTCACTATTTTCTGACTCGCGTTACGGAATCTAACAAATCACTGAAGACAGTATTATTACCGTTTCGCTACACTATCTTCAGGCAGCAGATAGTACACCTTTCTTAAGCACATACGGCCTACAAAGCTTTTTCCTATCTTAAGTCCTTTAGAGGGTATATTAAATTTTACGAGTTTTCCTCAACTCATAACCCACTTAGATCACCACAGCGGCCACCATACGCTAACTGCCAAGCGGAAGCGGTAAAAACCGAGTAAAATCAGAACAGCAGAGAAGAGTAAGCGTTCTGCATCCATAAAGTCTCGCTCAAAACCGACAATAAAATCCAGTAAAATACCAAAAACGGAGGAAAATTTATTTAAATTGTCCCTTTTATTTATCGGGCATATCACATGACCATTCAAAGACATGCCATAATCTTAAAATTTAATGTGTCCAATAAATGTTCGCGGGCAAACGACGACATCAGCACCGGTCGAGTCGGCTGGCAAGTAACAGCCTCCGCGCGCCCAATGTAGAAAATCACAAACTACTCTGCCGACCACACGGCGGCTACGTACATAGATATGTATGTACTTATGAAACGGGTTACGAATCGCTCAACACCAATTATATCGATCGCAAGAGAAGATCCAACGATCGGGACATGAGAGGATTTACCCAGACAACAAGAGGTCCATGATTGGTTGTACTGCTCAGACGGCGACTAAAACAAAAAAAAAAAAACAAAAAACGACGACGGTGATGACGACCATGACCATGATAAGGATGGAACGTCGCGCCGACTAGCTCTAGGTAAGAAGGCACTAAGTATTGAGGCAGCAGCCAAACAGCAAGACAACAAATAAGCCCCAGCGATGAAGCGACCAAACAGCAATGACAAGCATCCTTCCGCATTGGCCGCCATTAGTTGGGATTTTATGGGCCCTGCCATCAGGATGGATGATAGTGCAGTGTAGTGTAGCGCGAACGATTGACGACAGGAACAGAAAAAAACGGAAAAAGGGAACAACAAAAACAACCCGAATTAAACATTATCCAACATTAGAATTAATATTAAATGAAATCAATTTTTATTCGAAGCCTGCGATATCCAATCAAACTAATAACCCCACAGAGTCGTCTCGCATAAGCATACTCACTTGGGCAATCCGGCTCGCCGCCCAAACCGTCACGTCGCGAGTAAGGAGCAAAAGATCGAGTTAAGCTTGTCCTGTCATCTCCTGTTGGAAACCATTTAAATATATAGGCAACGACGATTGCCGTTCGCCATTAGGTTTCGCCATCATCGTGGTCATCGTCGTCGCCAGACGATGGACATGCAACTGCAACACTGCACTGTTGCACTCTCTTTCTCTTGGTGACTTTGCTCAATGATCAATACCATATGGTCATGGATCGTAGTCATTATTGTAATCATCATCTGTGCACATATATCGCACAGAAACTCCGCCTCCTTCCTCTGTCCGATTTGCCATGGCATTCACCTCGTCGCAGTCATAATCATTCCCTGTCTAGTTTTATCGCACCGTGCGGTTTTCCTCTACGGCTCGTCATTAGTCAACCGATCTGCACATGGATACCCAACAGCCTTAGAACGTTCTCTGCGCGAACGCAGATAAATGTCACAGATAAAGCACCGAATCGGATACCTGTACCGAGGAGACACATGTACATATAAACAGAACGACGACATCAAGATGATGATATTGTTCGTCGGAGATTTGTTCATCCGAGTACGACTCCGACACCGTTTCGATGACAGCTGCTGTTACAAGTCTAATATGCGTAGCATACTTGACATTCGCCATAATATATATTTCTCTTGCGATCTCTAAGCTTAGATCATGATCTTTCTCATTTCAATCGATTGTGGCTACGCGCTGTCACTCGGTGTGAACAGCTGTGAACTCATGACATTTGACAGGTGTCAATGAACGATGAACGAGTTCATTAAATCGATCATACTGCATAGACGTCCACATACTCGGTATGTACATATGTGGCATCGGTAGACGTTTAATCTCATGCCAAGTGAGTGAATGTAGTCAAGTCATTCGAGGGGTGTGTTCAATACTCTCGTCTCGTTTGTTATGCTGTAAGTTAGAGGTCAATGAACGTTGACGTCAAGTTGATCTGTCACACTTCAGCGAGCAGTAAGTGGTTCTATTATTTTTAATTTCTCCCTGCAGGGTGTCAGAAATGGGCATCTAATGGAATTCTACATAGTTCAATCACGACGATGAAGGCTATTTGCTAGTTTATGATCATTATCAAATGGTTTATGATTATGAGCGTTTATCATTTATTGTTGAGCATCATAAAATCGCAGAGATGACTTCCTGGCAACGATTCGTTACCAGCCATCATAACGACAAATGGGCAGCTTGTTAAATGGAAAGCTAAAATTGAAGTTAAGTTGGAAGCTAACTAGTAGAGGTGATCAATATTTTTATGATTTAGGTGTGGCTAGCTGGTTCTAATTGAAACAAGGCACAGGACACTTAAAAAACGCTCGTTAACTGCAACTGGTTATTATTATGACGGGCAACGGTTTTGAATGAGTTTTAAGTTTATCGCCAATCAGCTGGAGAGCTGTAAATGACCTTACTTTGACATACAAAGGTGTTTAAAATGTATAGTTATGGCTTGAATTGGTTAAAGATAGCTAACTACACATAAAAGTGTGCTTCTGTGATCACCACGATCACTTCTATTTGCTCTCAAGGATCACCGATCCTCAATTCCTAAATGTTTGTCTTTTAGCTACATTTCGGAACCGAGAGATAACCTTGAGACCAACATTTAATTGCTTTAGAGGTGATCTTGCAAAAAGTAGTGCGTCGATCATTCCCAACGATCACTGATATTTTGAAGAAAAAAAAAAAATCGTTCATTGCTGAAAGTCATCGAGCGGGACACCGACAACGCACTGGAAGACATTTGCTTTTTTTTACACATTTCCCCGATTGAATGATCATAGATTTGGAGTGCTCAAGATCGGAAGAGATTTGTTATTAATGGACACGATCTTTACCCAAGATTTTTTGTCTATCGCCGTTAGAAAACAAATGTCACAATGATGACAGTTTACTATAATGAAACTTGCCAAGTACTTTAAGTGGCATTATAATATCGTCACTCTCCTCACTGATGCCACTAATTAATCAACACGAACGCCGTCAAGAAATTGAAATAAATTCATTTCCCCAAACCTCATTTTAGCCCATTTCAAACGCTTTTGCTGATTCAAATACTCGCATTCCACTCGACTATTTTCCATTCCTCGACCGCACAATTAATGACACTCACATCCTATATTCATGAACATCGTTGACGGGACACTTGTACACGGTGCGCACCTAGTCGTACAACTTGCTCTCGTAATAAGATAGATCAGCTACTACACATGCACCAAACAGTCATTCATTCATTTTACACTCTGCTTTACAAATGTCACTCGCGCAGTCAGCCTATAAATTACTCACGACAGTTGTACTCGTCAGTGATCACTACGCCAACCCATCCGTCAAGTGAGTGCATATAGAAAATAAATGTTGCAACGTGCATTTTACTATGAACCGGTCGCCGTCACGCCATCGCTGTCAATTCAACGCCACAGTGAATTTAATTAACCAACGACTCCAACTTTGACACTTAAAACATTATGACCTCGACGGTTGCCTCCAGTCGCATCCTTTCGAACATTTCTCTTTTTTATGACCTCTAATGCTGTCCCATATAAGTAACTACTAACTACTGCGGCGTTATGATAATGATCCTGACGTTCGTCAATGATGCTGAACCAGAAATGTCCGCCGCACGCACGAGCATCATTTCGCGGAGTTGTAAACGACGTTCGCATACATTGTATGCAGTTGCAGGTTGCAATCGTGGCATCCGGTGGTGTAAACAGAGAGCAGAGATCACCTATGAGGCAGTTAACCATCATTGCTATCGACAATCACAGTCTAGAGTGGGCTCCACTTTGAATTAACAGCTACAAATGGTTGAGTATACGAAATTCTGTCGTTGCGGCATGCCACCTTATGCCAGCGCGTCATCTCATGCTTATGGTTGCACTCATATTTCAGTCGGATAGAGTAATTCAATCTTATTGTTTCCAATCTCGAATCACTCGCATTGCTCTTCAGACTATGGGCTCCAACCGTCCGACCGTCCAACCGTGCTCGTCAGACAGTGTAGTTGTCATTTTGTTCTGGCCGTTTTTTCAGTAGATGTCTAACTAAATTGAATTCTAACACTTGCATGCGGGATGAATGTGTTGATTTTTGACATTTCTAGGACGACAGCGATAGGGAAAGACTGAATACCTTTACCGTCGCGGTTGTGGTATTGGATTGCAAAACACCATGCCAAGTAAATTGAAAGATGAGATGACACTCAATTAGACTAGTTGCTACTGTTTGCTTGACACTTGTCAAAGATGGAGTTAAGGTATTGAATTATCATTCGCCAGTAGCCATGCATGCAGGATGACGGTGGCTGTGGAATTGAGTTGAGTAAGATGTGTTCAGGTTTTTTTTTTCCAGTTCAAATGTCACACAGTTCGATTGACAGTTGGCGGAAAGAGTTGCGACAGATAATAAAGATAGTCTACCCTTAAGAAAAAGTATTATCGTTTGACAGTTGACACGTGGCTTCTAGATGATGTCACAGTTTCCTGTCAATTTCTTTTAATGTATGTACAAACGTCAAATTTTATTTCAACTTTGGCAAAATCTGACAGAAGTAAGGCTATCTAAGGAGACAAAGGTGGTGCTGATGTGCGTACAGTAACGACAAAAGCGCGCCATCTCAAAAAATTACATCTTAATAAATTCAAGTGGCTTTTCAACTAATTTAGGATGCTCCACTGGCGACAAGGCGCAAGTGTCTCCACAATTGTCCACGTCCTGCTTAATAATTGAACAGACAGTTCATTCAGACTGGCGGCATAAGAATCCGTCAGCAGATTCATAATAGCTCTTCGATACTATCCTCGTTCTCACAACTCTTTGTCCATCTGACAGCTTCGACCAGTCTGAATCTTAATTTAAGCGTAGCACATAAAACACACAGAGACAAAAGCCAAGAATCCCAGAAGCACTACGCCACACAGAAGCACCATGCATGGCCCAGAGGCACCATACAGCAGCCCACCAAGCAACAAATTGCATATATCCATGTAGCATATGTGCTTATACGAGTAGATAGGAACCAATGAAATTTATAATCAAGTAGTGTGACACCCAAATGTCAGTCGGCAGTCTGTTCGAATGCGTAATAAATTACAGTGACGGCGCCATCTCATTGTCAAATAATAAATTACCACGAAATTTATGCATAAATCCTTTGATGCGGATTTGTGGCGGCATTGACAAGTATGGTGTAGAAGCAACAGAATCCCAGCTCGTTCAGTGGTGCCCCTTTGTGTGACTAATGTTCCGTCAAGTGTCAAATTATTCCCGCTTGGGGGACAATCACGTTGTACGCTATACGCCACATGTACTCGTCGTACGGCCCCTTCGTTAACTTGTGATTTGAATAACCAATACGTAATTGATTTGTTTTTCTTTTTTCTTCTCCTTCAAGTCATCCAATGGTTGAACAAAGGATAAAGGACATTGCCTTCCTTCATTTCATTTTTCTTCTTTTAACAAGTTCCCTTGGATGTCATTGTCATTTGGTGGTCGTTGACCTGTGGAAAGTGACACTCGATTGAGTCCTTCATATTCCACTATGCTCTTGTTCCTCTTACTCATCTGTCATGTCGGTTTTTATCTACATTTTTAGAGTTCCCTCGCTAGTGATACGAATCTCTATTTGGATTTCCTTCTTCTTTTTTGCATACAATATACTTATTCGAAACACAGAGGACCGACCGTTCCGACCATGGATATGTGAAGGGACTAGAAAGCGAATGAGTTGCGGATTATCTACTATATCACCTCCTTGTTTGTTTGGCTGGTGATGACACTTGGCTGAACCCAATTTCAGTGTCATGACTTCATTAAAGTTCGTTAACCCCATTGAGCAATGATTCGGAAGATGCCCATACTCGTATATCGTTCTATAATGACAGGACGAACGGGTACTCATGACTCCTTTCATTGGCATTATGGTTTGATGGGGTATCAGTTACATGTTGGGATTAGGATAGCGCTATCACATGCATTCGAGTGAATTGGCTTTTTTAGGAGGAGTGTTTCTGGTGTTTTAGGTGACGTAAAAGGAAATTTTTAACGCATGGTCGGTGCGTACTTTCCGGAGGGTCTGATTTGACGCATCTGGACTGGGGCTAAATGCTAGAAGACGTCTTAAAGACACGGGGATTTCTAAAATGCAAGTTTTTGCAGATTTAGGACATCCATATGTATATGTATGTACGTGGCAAGTAATCGAATGAAATCGAAAATTTGACAAGAAAGAAGGTAAATATTTGGACTAATGGAACTTGATAAAGCCAGTAGAATCAAGGCAGGAAGACTGTTTTAAGTATCACAAAGAAGCCTTTGCAATAAACATGTTCAATGTGAGCCATAATCCATTCAACTCCTAGTGAGCAGTGAAACCAGAAGGTGAACCTATGTACATATAAGAACTATGGTAGGGGAAAATTGCAATTTCGTCTATAGCTGATATGTGTTAAAACACAAACTGTACGAAGGCACTTTCCCAGTCCGAGTAATCAGAATGTTGCTGTTTTCGGTAAGATCAAATGTTCCACGAGGACAATTCTTGTTCCCCCAACTGAAGTTTTCTTTAAGTCATGATTGTTGAGTGCTACAATTCGTCTATGAAGTTCATCAACCTTTCTTACCGATGTGCAGAAGAAAGGACAATTACAGGCGAATATGCCAATATGCGGACGCCAATTCGCAAGAGGTATTCCTTCGCCAGGACAATATACATAAGTACCTGTACACAAGTGTGTGTGGACCACGGAATTTGTGGTATGCTTCACTCGACCATCCAACTATTCACCTGACTTTCATCCTTGTATTTAAATCTGATTCATAAAGTGAAGAAATTTGTTACTGGGAAGCGTTTCACATCCAATAAAGAAGTTGAGTGGTGGCGGTACAGTCCGTTGTGAACCTGGGCCTCAACCAACAAACTTCTCCAGCTGGCACGGTCTCTTGGCAGCTGTTTCCAGCGACGCATTCCCAGTTGGTTAAGGTCCCCTTCCAACTGTGTGCACCACCTTCGATTCGGTCGTCCTCTGCTGCGTCGTCCCTCGAGGTTGGACTCAAAGACTCTTCGGACCGGAGCTGTGTTATCCATTCGCTCTACATGGCCTAGCCATATTAGACGTTGGATTCGTAGACGTCGTGCTAGGCCGATGTCGCTGTACCGGCCGTATAGTTCGTCGTTGTATCTTCTCCTTCACTCCCTGTTTATGCAAACGGGATCATAGATTGAACGGAAAATTATCCTCCCGAAACGACCAAGGGTCTCCTCATCCGCTTTAGTTAAAGTCTAGGCCTTTGGGCCATAGAAGAGGACCGGGATGATTAAGGTTTTGTACAGCGCAACTTTGGTCTTTCGACATAGGGCTCTACTTCCCAATTGCCTCTTGAGCCCAAAGAAGCAGCGGTTGACAGGAGTAATTCTGCATTTGATCTCAGCGCTGGTGTTGTTGTCGCTGGTCACTAGTGAGCCAAGGTAGACGAATCCTTGACCACTTCGAATTTGAAGCTGGACGTTCTGGCCGAGATGTCAGTATTGCGCGTCTTTCTTGGTTGACAGCATATATTTCGTTTAACCCTCGTTGACCGAAAGACCCATTTTAGCCGCTTCTGTTTCAATGCCTTCGAACGCTTCATTAACGTCCCGCTGTGTTCGTCCAAGCAGACTTGAAATATATCGCACCTCTTGTGTTGGCCAGTGAGTCTCGTATGATCTTTTCAAGGACGATCTTTACATGTGCAGATCTTACAGTGCGTCGCCGTGTCTAGATCCCTTTTTGGCATCAAAGGTCTCGATTAATTCGCTAACGACCGTAATAGAGCAGCGGGAATTCTCCATTGTCATCCTGCATAATCCGATGAGTTTGGCAGGGATGTTAAAACTAGACATGCCTCTGAATAGCTCGTCTCTATGCACGCTGTCATACGCGGCTTTGAAATCGACGAAAATGTGATGGGTATCGATTAGGTATTCCTTGGAGCTTCTCTAAGATTTGCTGCAGTGTGAATATTTGGTCTATTGTGGATTTACCTGCCCTGAAACGACACTGATACGAACCTATCAGATTATCCACAAAGGGTTTCAGGCGTTCACACAGTACGGCAGAGAAGATCTTGTTCTTCTGTTCTTCTTCTTCTTGTTCTTTGGTGGCGTTACAGCCCATGAAGATTCTCTCAATCACCCATGTTGTGTGTGATTTATTTTACACATTGGTGAAAGGGACTTACAGCTTAATACCGATTCCGAATGGCGTGAGTCGAGAAGCCTTTTCATGGCAAGTTAACTACGGGGTGGTTTTGCCAGTACCCCGCCGAGCAGGAACGTCGCGAAATAAACATTCGATGGCGTTGGTGTTATCGGGATCCGAACTCGCTCATCGTGCGTCAGAGTCAGACATACTAACAACTGCGCCAGGACACAATCACAGAGAGCGACATCAGCCCCATAGAGTAATCGCCGCTCCACATAATTACGGGCCACATGGAAGATGAGCGGTACCACCAATCTATCCTGGATCAGCCCACATTGGTCTAAATAAACAAATGCTTCCGGAGGAACAAAGCCGTTTAGACGCACTTTTTCGGAATACATATTGTTGGGGTAGTAAGCCCCAGAGATCGAGTTATTGACCGAAGTTATTGCCCTTGCAACGTGACTTCGAATCAGTTTTATCAGAAAGTCGTCTATCCGTAAAATCCTTGCCCTATTGTATAGGACCCCGCTGGGATAGAACTTTCTGTACTCAGACTCTGGTGTTCTGTGCTATCCAAGACAAGTCCTTAGACACTGTCTCTCAAACACCCGAATCTTTTCCATTAAGCTTTCGCTCACATTAAACCAAACGGGAGATCCATTGCCAGTCATAGGCCTGATCAACGCCATGTAGCAGATTACCTTCACTCTAGAATCAAGCTGGCTGCAATGAAACCTTCGTCTTGTCAGAGCGAAAGTGCCCCGAGCTCTTTCCAGAGCAGTATCTACATTTTTATTAAAATACAGATACTGATCCAGCCAGATTCCGAGGTATCTGACTACACTCTTACTTGCTAGTGGGTTGCCCGTTCGGTCCAATAATTGCGAACTTTCGCCAATGTTTTCTAGTATCCCTAGAGGCCCTAGACAAAGGCGTTCTGAATAAAATAGTCTGTTTTCTGGAAATTGATTTTCAACTTCCAGTCATCCCAGGACTGCTGAACTTTATCGAAGTCACGTTGCAATAAAATAGCAATGACGTCGATCGTTGGACCTGATCTGTACGCGATCATGTCGTCCGCGTACGCTATTGAGTGGTGAAGAGAAACTATCAAATCACTAATATAAATGCTGAAAAGGATCGGCGAGTTGACCGTACCCTGTTGCAATTCGTTTTTAATTTCAATTATTTGAGCAAAAGTCACGTTGGAAAAGTTTAACAACGAACTTTCTACTCGTTAACATATCATGAATTACATATATGTATATGGCAATGGTTTACTTATGTTCCACTGTTTGAGCTTGTAGTAGAGTCCTTATAACGATACGGTGTTGAAGGCTTTTTCCAAGTCAACCAGGCAGGCACCCGTGCATTGGTTCTTGCATTTATTCCATCGGATATCCGAGACAAGTTTCGACGCGGCATGTATGTATAGTATCAAGCCCTGTCCTGAAACCGAATTGGTTATCCGGAATGATATTTTTGTCCTCAGCCCATTTAGACAGGGCTCTATGGATTACCTTCTCGAAGACCTTGCTGATATTCGACCGGACATTTGCCGGGTTAGAGGAGTATTTGCCCCTCCTATCCTAGGGATTGGATTGGATTGGAACAACGCATTATTCAGTGCGTTGTTGAACAGGATGGTGTACCTATCTATAGCTACTGGTGAAAGGTGTCTGAACACAACAATGGATATACCATCAGTACCCACGGATTTTTTATTTTTTAGTGACATGAAGATCAACTGGAGATCCTCCGTCGATATGAACAGTATATTAGCACCCTCATTGGCGATGGCATTGTTTGCCGTAGAGTCGCCATTGAACCTGGTCCACCCGGTCCTGGCGACTTGAAGGGCATGAAACTTTTAATCGCTCAAGAAATTTTCTCTCTAAAGAAACTGACTACCATTATGTCTCAAAATATTCCAATTAACATTGCCTCGAGACAGAACAACCAATGTCCTCGTGGCAGTGTTTTTTCCTAAACCAAAAAAGAACAAAAAACTTCAACTGAATGAATCCCACGCCATCATACTTAGAATCCCTTTCGAAACACAGTCAACCTCTAGCTCATTAAGCCCATAATCCTGTAAAAGTCTCGCATGGGTGAACAACTTTCCATCATGGCAAGCATCACTAGTCCAATCAACCTGTTAACTGAATAAAAAGACTTCAACTACCCCGAAGAGTACTCTCATTCATACTCGTACGGTCTTCCATCCATTTCATGTTCTCCGTCATCCTTGCCAAATATTTTAATTCACTCCACCGGCACCTACAACTGCTCGTTTAATATCCACCAAACTTCTACATAACTTTTCCGTTCCCTACAAGTCCTTCGGTGTTTTTTTTTTTTGCTCTTCTCAATTCACTACTACCTAAAAGGTCATTGAACCTAGCTATCACCGAAAAACTTTAGCATCTCCTCCTTTCCTTCACTACCAACTTGGTTCCTTACGTTCCAAGCAATTGAAATTACATGCCTCGATAACCCGACATTTGTATAAAAACCTGGCAAATAAATTTCTCCATTTCTCTAGCGCGCATCTCGCCCATTCCTCTCCTTCACCCCCCCCACAAATGAAAGAACAAATACTTTAATTTGCTCCTTTTTGTTTTCATTTTGCAGCTGACTCTGCTCTGTTCTGGATTTGTTGCCCGAATAGAAAGTCCTGAGCACCTCTTGCCTCTCAATTGGCTTTATTCATATGCACGATTCCCACTTAATGTCATTTTTTTTCCATTTTGCATCCTTGCTAGCCTCGTTGTCGGATTGTATGTGGATGAAGAAATAAAAAATTCCATCGTGTGGTCCTTAGCCAGAGAGAATGGTACGGATTGCGATTGATGGTGTATGGGTGATGGGAGAGATGAACGAGTGTAGAAGGACTCTAGCGGAAAATTGTACTCCTGTGTCGTAGTTCAATGACATCAGGAAGGACGAATATGACTCGCATATACAAACGCGTCCATCATATACATACATAGATACATAGTAGTAGATCGAGTAGTACTATGTAGTCACCTAGTCGTATAACGACGATGACAACAGAAAAATGTACAAAAAGGATTAATTACGTTAAATTAAGCACGAAACGATGTGTACAAGGGAGACTTCCCAATGGCGCATTAATGCAGTCACTCGAGAGATGTGGGAATATCCCACATCCGTAGCATACTGTCTGTTTATGGGTGGATGTATGTATGTATGTGTGTAGGAGCAAGTCCCGGGGGTGCATGCAAGCTGTTAAATTTTAAAATCAGGATTTTCATAAAATTTCAATTTCATTTTATTGCTTGCGTGAAGTGCGAAATCAGGACGTAGAGATCCCAGATTGACTGCATTAGACTGAATAGGAGTCTGGGGTAAATGGGATACAGAGGGTTGGGAGACCTATGCTCACTTTGCAATTTGTGATACAGTCGTAGCGCTAAGATACCATATAATTAAAAGTCACACACGCAGCAGTTGGATATGCTTGCCATAAGGCGCTGCATGTCATTTCAATTATTGGAGGTTTACAGAAGAAAGCCGTCCTTGGACAATCTCTGTAGTTACTTACTTACTTACTTATCAGGCCAGCGATCCATGGAGGATCTGAGCCTGAGCTATAGCTGCCTTCTAACCATGACGGTCCCGGGCACGCTACTTCCAGTTGTCAAGACCAAGATGTCTTACATCCCTGATTACTTGGTCTTTATACCGGAGGTTCGGTTTTCCTCTTCTTCTCGAACCAGGAGGCTCGGAGTCGAAGACCCTCTTAGCTGGAGCGTTGATATCCATGCGCTCGATGTGGCCGAGCCAGTGTAGTCGACGGATCCTTGCCTTCCGGACTACATCCACATCTTGGTACAGCTCGTAGAGTTCGCGGTTGTGTCTTCTTCTCCATTCACCTTCCTCACAGACAGGACCAAATATCCGCCGGGGAATTTTTCTTTCGAAAGAACTCAAAATCAGCTCCGCTGTCCTGCTTATCGTCCAGCTTTCGGCTCCGTACAGCAAGACTGGCAGAATGAGCGTTTTGTAAAGCATGACTTTGGTCTTTCGAGTGAGGAGTTTTGACCCCCGTTGTTTGGACAAGCCGCAGTAGCAGCGGTTGCCAAGGGCGATTCTATGCCGGATCTCCACTGTGGTGTCATTTGTGGAATTTACGTTTGCCCCGAGGTAGACTCCTTAACTACCTCGAAATTGTAGCTGTCAATTGTTATGTTTTGTCCCAGGTGGTGAGCGACGGATTGGTTTTTGCTTGACAGCATGTATTTCGTTTTGTCCTCATTGATCTTAAGACCAACTCGTTTCGCCTGTTCTTCAATCGCCGTGAATGCTTCCACAATGCCACGGCGAGAACACGCGATGATGTCGATATCATCCGCGTATCCTAGCAGCTGGATGGACTTGTAGAAGGTAGTGCCTTCCCTGTTGACGCCTGCCCGTCGCACTATCTGCTTCAGCACCAGGTTGAAGAAGTCACAGGACAGCGCATCTCCTTGCCGAAATCCGGTGCATGTTTCGAATGGTTCCGAGGTCCTAGAACCGAATTGCACGGTGCATCGCGTGTTTTTTAGCGTGGCGCGACACAACTGGATCAGTTTTACCGGGATCCCGAATTCGACCATCGCACCAAACAGTTCTTCACGATGAATGCTGTCGTATGCGGCTTTGAAATCGATGTTTTCATCGTGTGTATCGATTCGAAACTCGTTGGTCTTTTCCAGGATTTGTCGAAGTGTGAAAATTTGGTCTATAGTTGATTTGCCGGGCCGGAAGCCGCACTGGTAGCTGCCGATTAGTGCGGTGCAAAATGGTTTTAGACGTTCACACAATACGCTGGAAAGGATGTTGTATGCAAGAGGTAGGATCGCCTTTTTTGTGGGTGGGGCATATAGAGCTGGTATTCCAGTCGTCGGGCATGCTTTCATCTTCCCAAATTCTGCAGATGATCTGGTGCATGCTCCCTACCAGAACATCGCCGCCAGCCTTGAAGAGCTCTGATGGCAAGCCATCTGAGCCAGCGGCCTTGTTGTTCTTCAGCTTCTGAATAGCTGTGCCGACTTCTTCGATGCTGAGTGGGAGGACTACTTCAGCGGCTGGAGTTGGGATTTCCTCGGTCCCTACCACTCTCTCTTGGTCATGCTCGTTAAGCAGCTGCTGGAAATGCTGCTTAAATACATCCACTATTCCCTGCGGGTCGGTGACAAGATTACCCTCGCAGTTTCGAAGAGCCTGGGTGCCCTTTTTGAAGCCTCCTGCAAGGCCTATGGCTTTCTTGTAAAAGGCTCGTGTTTTATGTTTATCCCTAGACTCCTCGATATCCTTGAGTTGGGAGGCTGCGAAGATTCTTTTCTTTTGTCGCAGTAGTTTTTTCTCCTCCCTTCTTCTGGCTCGGTACTCTTCTCGCGCCCGGTTTTCCTCTGCAGCGCCTTTTGGTACGACTCGCCGGTTGCTGGCTTTTTCTGCTCACACTCGCCATCATACCACGGGTTTCTTGTCGGGGGTGGTAGATATCCTAAGGTGGTTTCGGCTACTTCCTGAATGGCTGAGCGGCAATGCAGCCACATATTATTGGCATTTGTGTTCGACGTAGGCATACCGTAGAGTCTTTCGCTCAGCTGCTCCCTGTAGACTCTGGCAACCTCCGGTGTGCTCAGGCGCCCAATGTCGAACCTCCTCCTGATGGGCTGGTGCAGCTTTCTGACATTGGATAGTCGAGCTCCGAATCTTGCTGCTACGAGGAAGTGGTCAGAGTCGACATTTGCCCCTCGAATGCTCGCGCATCCAGGATGTTTGACGAGTGTCTCTGTAGTTAGTTTGGCTAAATCTGCAATTCTACACTGAAGAGAATATTGAACTCAAATCGACTTCAGAAGGTTGTAGGTTTCAAAGCAGTTTCATCATTTAGCTTAACAATAGGAATGGTAACCTGTAACTCTTCTCCATTTTCGAAACTCAAATTACTACTTCGTTGAATCCATTTTCAGTCGGATCAAAGTATCCAATACTTCCCAAAAAAAGTTGGAAGATAACGTACAAATCAGCTTTAAACAAGCAGACAATGGTATCAATAAGTGAATAAGACCACGGCAATGATAAGACCGATAATCTCATATGCATCGGATGTCTGGTGCAACAGGCTAACGCGCAACCACGTCGTAGCCTCTTTCACCAAACTCTCTTTTGGTACAATGTCTGTGCGCTTGCGCGAGAGATATCAGGCCATGAAAACCATAAATGCAATGAAAAGGCTGGCATACAAGCTAAGAAAAGTGCACAGGTATCTTTCACAGGACCTTCCCCCCCTTTATGGTTTTAAAAACTCGGCCAAAAGTTTTGGAACAACCAGGAGGGTATTAAACACTCAAAAAAATCATGGAACAAAACTACAATCCAAAGCCAGGCAAAGAAGCTTTAAAATTTTATAAAGCCGGCCTTAAAGTGCTCTGTGGGGTAAGAGGGAGCGCGCAAACAGAACAAGGAAACAGATCGCGTTTAACATGGCAAACATCAGCTTCGATTTCTGTCCCTGCTCAATTCAAGTTGACACACTGCCTCCGCCTGGCCTCTTCTGGGTAGCTGCTCCGGTATCAGTGAACCAATGTGTGCAACGACCCGATCCCTTGTTCCTGAGAAAAGAGGTAGCTGGCCTGACTTGATGATTGGGGGTAGAGCTTAGAGGTAGCATCCCTATTACGAAAAAAAATAAAGAGTTTCGAAGCAACAACAAAGCTCGAATACGGACGAATACAACAGAAAACGGACACAGGCTACTTGACTTCTTGTGGGACGTAAAATCCTTCTAGCCAGCACACGATTCCCGCATCTCAAAATCCACAAAAGAACCTGGCGATCACCTGATCAGTCGACCACCAGCCAGATTGATCACGTTGCGATCGATGGCAGAAACTCCACAACATCCTAGATGTACGAACCTTCCGAGGAGCCAACATCGACTCGAATCACTACATTGTTGTAGGCATGGTACAAATGAGAAAATCAAGGACTCCATGAGCAGGACAGCGAAAGTTTGACGTCGGAAAGCTACAATCGCAGAAGATCGGATCGGATCTTTGCCGATCGAGTTTCCCTCAATCTCTCGCAAAATCCAATGATGCCGGCACAATCCACAGAACAACAGGGGGAGCATTGCTAGCGTGCCATCAGAGACGCTGCCTTTGATGTACAGGGTTTCAAGCTGACGCCGGCTAAAAACTCCTTGTTTGATGAGTAATGTGAGCAAGCCCATGTAGCAAAGCAAATTGTCTACAAATCCAACGGACGAGAGCTGCTCGTGAACACTACGAGCAGAAAAAGAGTGGGGAGCACACGCTTTTAAGGAAGAAAAAAATAGAGCATGGAAAGCGTGAGATCGAGGATCGGTTTACGAAAAGGTAAACCGAACATATCAGGGCCATAAAGCCAGAGCGGAAGCCTATAGGGATGAAGGCAGACAACTAGTAGTAGAGTCAAGGTCGATGCTGAGAATATGGAAAGAATACTTCTGTAGATTGTTTAACGGTGATGATAGATACGATTCCGCTATCATGCAGAATGATTCATTCGCAACTGATGAAGATGCAAGAGAATTCCGTCGACCTAGATGAAATTAAGCTAGAAGGTCTTAGGTATTGACTCAACTGGAACTCCAATATGAAAACTAAACTTACGAAAACGACTATGGCCATGTGGGCCTGTCGACGCACTTACGGGAAAACCTAGGGACTTAAGCCTAAGGTAGTACACCGGTTATACACCGCGATAATAAGACCTATCGTCACCTTCGGGTCCACCGTATGAGACTAGCGTGTCTCGGCATTATAGGCGCTATGCCAACCTGCCCCACGGCAGCCAAAGAAGCACTCACTGGACTCACTCCACTGCACCTTTTTATCAAAAAGGTGGCATTACGCAGTGCAATCGGAATTCCTTGTTAGGGTACAAATATTCCATGTAGACCACATATCACATGTCCATATTATGACACCTTCCCGAGCTGGATATGATTACCACGGTCTCGGACGCATTGCCACACACCTTCACTTTTGACAAGATTTGAGATATTGATCCCATATCCCAGTGACCCCTTGCTAAGTGTCAAAGGCCTTATGTGATATACGGATGGCTCCAAGATGACTTCTGGCATTGGCGACGGCATCTTTGGATCAAATGGTAAGATCTCGAAGGCCCTGGGAATGGGTTATAGCATTTTTCAAGCAGAATTACATGCCATCCTAACATGCGTCAATCTAAACCTAGAGACTGGCATAAGAAGAGTAAACATCAACATGCTCTCTGATAGTGAAGCGGAGCTTAAAGAGCCGAGTTCGTACAGCACGAACTCAAAAACCGTCAAGGAGTGCCATGGTGCCCCGAAAGACCTCGCCAAAAGAAACAAGGCTAAACTCTGGTGGGTGCCAGGGGATAAAGGTATTAAGGGCAATGAAATTGCCGATCAACTCGCCAGAAAAGGTTCCAGCGAAAAATACATACATATGTAGCTTCTACACCTTTCTGCGGCATCCCCAAGTCTAAGATCAACTTCTTAGACAAGTGGGAAAAATCGCAACTCCTGTCCTTTTGGAACAGCGTTCGAGGACTCCGTCAATCGGAATGACTTATACTATCCCTGAACAAACACTCTATTGACATACTCAAACTCAATAGGGTGGGTATCAGAAGACTGGTCAGCTATCTGACAGGACACTGCGGTCTAAGATATCATCTTAACAAAATTAGCCTCTCGTCTGAAACTGAGTGTCGACTCTGTCTCGAGGACGAAGAAACGGCGGAACACATACTGTGTGAGTATGCTGCTCTCTGCCATCTTAGGAAGCGTATCCTTCTCAGCGAAGTTATGACTCCTGAGGGGATCACCTCGACTCCTACGAGCAGCATTCCAAGTTCAAGTCCAGGTTCACATCGGACTGTAGCGCCACCAAAGTAAGTAAGTAAGAGTGCTATGTGAAGCACTAACAGGTCACGGGCCACGCAATTACCAGGTTTACAAATTGGGGCCCAAAGCACAGATGTCTGTAGGCGATGTAGCCAGGCTAAAGAAACCATGGATCACATACTAACTGTCTACCAAAGCCTTGCCCGAGAAAGATTCTAAGTGACAAACAAAGCAACAGTACAGGAAAAGACTTTCAAAAAATCCCATCTAGAGAAGTTGTGAAATTTTTGAAGACAGCACTTAAATCGTAGACCAAAGAAGGGGACACAATAGACCTTAATGGTCGTAGTACTATGTAGTATCTTCATGTAACACCCTGATTTGGTCAATTCAATTTAATTAAATACATAGACGTTGAACCTTTGTGGAATCCGAAGATCTAGAAACTCTACTACTGACACCAAGTTCAAGGTCTGCGTCGCGTAACAAAAACATACTAAGCTACCTTCCGCATCACTGTAGTCTCATATAACATCTTTACCCCAAAACTGAGGGTAGAGTCTGTCGAAAGGATGACGAGAGCATATTCTTAGAAGTGGAAGTGTTCGATCACTAACTTCATTAGTGAAGTTGAGTATCTTCTCGTCTGATTTGGCAAAAAGACCCTCTTCAGTGCTATAGATTGGCAACAAGCTATAAATCGAAAAGTTATGAAAGTTGTCTACTGAATTTGTTTCCTTTTTTTTATGAAAATCTTACTAAGGGCAAGGTCCAGCATAGACACAGCAAAGGAAGGTATTGACTATGGAAACGACATTAGATCAAAGAAGCTCTTGCCATATATGTACATATGTATGTATAAAACCGTCATGTCTTCTTCTTGGATGGCGTTACAGCCCATGAAGGACCAGAGCCAAGCTTCTCTCAATCACCCATGTTGTGTGTGATTTATTTTTCACATAGGTGAAAGGGACCTACATTTTAATGCCGATTCCGAACGGCGTAAGTCGAGAAGCTTTTTCACGGCAAGTATACTACGGGGGGTTTTGCCAATACCCCGCAGAGGAGGAACGCCGCGAAATAAAAATTCGATGGCGTCGGTGTTATCGGGATCCGAACTCGCTCATCGTGCGTCAGAGTCCAACAAACACTAACCACTGCGCCACGGCGGCGTCCTCGAAAACCGGACATGTGTTAAACCATTAAAAAGTTCGACAACAATCCGTAAAAATGCTCGACAAGATGACACCAATTTCGACAGTTAATTAAAGGGATGTTATCTATAAAAACCCTTGTTTTCTCGTTACACTTCAAGGAAAAGGAATGCTTCAAGCAGGGCTATTAAATGAAATCAGCCCATACATAGGTCCTAAAATGACACTAAAAATTCGTGGCGTTCTATTCCCAGACCGACACACACCCAAGAGAGCAATACCTAATAAAAAAAACTTGCTTAATTGGCATCACCCTTCGGTCACAGCTACAAAATGTATTCAAATTGGATGGATGGATGGACGGATGTACTTCATCCCTGGATACATTTCAAAAGAGCATGTAGGTATGATAAAACGGTGAAAGAACCAGGACCGAACCGGACAGAATCTCAAGCAAGCCACGAAACAACAGTTCTGGTTGCTTCCATTACAAATCTCCGAATGTTGATAGCCTCATTTTATGGCACTTAGAGTACCGCCCAATCTAATTACACCCCTAAGGATGGGACAACGGCAGAGATCCATTAGATACGAGTGCTTGCGTATACTACATATCACACACATACGAGTATATCCGTGGACCCATACTCGTCACGAACGCGATACATTGTTCGTTCTGTTGTTGCTGTTTTACAGATGCCATAAGATAAATTGCACAAATTCAAATAACCGATTTTAATAGCGGATATCTACAATTAAAAACGACACAAAAACCCCTTTATCTCCGCTGCAGTCTTGGTCATAACCATCATTATCGTCGTCTGACTGTTCACAGTCGCGTCGGGATATGCACCTCCCATTCTAATGGAGAAGATCTATCCTCGAATCCATTCCATTGACGCGGCATAGATGTAATTATATGTACAAGTCTACGCAAGGCAGTAGACGGAAGAGGTACATATGTATGAGTCTTCACGCTGATAGCTTCTTTAATAACGACTGCGCCTGTTTTCTTCCCGCTGTGAAATTGACAACTGCAACACCTTTCAGTAGTCGTCTCCCCGAAGGAGTATGTAGTACGTACGATAGCAAATAGGAACGAGTAACTATCAAACCAGCCATTGGTCAACTCAGCTTGCACTAATAACAAACTGGCATTCGTTACAGGCTTGTCCAAGTGGAACGCGTTTTTTCTGCTTATATATGTATATGTATGTACGGGTATAAAAGTCAGTGCCACGCCACCTAACTATGAGCTATTCATCTGCATTTCCATCGGTCATCCATCTGCCATCATCTCTACTCAAGTTGTGTGCCTGCCTTCATCTGGATATTACCATCATGACTTTGAGGAGCACACATAACCTGCTGAAACCAATTCCAGCTAGTGGGTTAGTCCGAGGCAAACGTTGCGGATAGAAGAAAACTACAAGTTGATTTGAATCCTTTCTATATAGATTACATTCGTGGTTGTTTTTATGCCTTTATCATTGGATCCCATCATAATGCCATCTTCCAACGGATGGATGTCGACTTTTCGCTATGAACAACAGCAAGCAATAACAGCAAAGACACAAACAACGACAACGGGATACCGATTTAGATTTAAATGCAGAAATCGGATTCACAGATTCCAGTGATTCAGGATGGATTTAGTGAAAAACACGGACGACAGACTGGCAACAGGCCAACCAATGGACCGATGCGACTTTGACTGACACAGATCAATCTTAAGGGGGAAAATAATTTATTATTTGCTAGCTAAAAAGTTCAAATTGCATGTAATATAAGATCTAGGCTGGAGGGCCATAATGTTGGACTAGACCAAGACCAAGACCGCGAGCCGATGCAGATGATGATGATGCTGGTAGGCACACACCTGAGAGGTTTCAAGTCCGGCAGCAGTTAGTTGTTGCTTCCTCGATTCCTGCAATTGGTCGGACAGATGATTAGAATCACAGGAGCAGGTGGTTCCTCGACTTGGTTGTATTTTAAATTGAACGTGTGGCATTTGATAGAATAAGGAATGTTTGATGGTGAAGACAGATTGATTTCCTTGTTTCTTGTCGAGTGTCTAAAGCGCTAAACAGGCCCATGAGCGCTAAACTACCGCTTTTAACCTATCATCAATAGAATTTCGAGAGAAATGGCTATGCTTAACACCGGAACAAGTAGCTTATATGTACGCATTTCTTTGCATTCGCATTTCCAATACATGCGATCACGTAGTTGCACAACTTGTATATACTTATACCGGGTACGCATAACAATTTCCTCGAGTGTTCCATGTCCACATGAAAGAAGAATAGCGGATAAGGATAAGATGTTTAGAGCTAATTGAGAGAAAGAAAAAGAACGACCAGAATAAAGTAGGATACAGCAATACACGGGGTTTGAGGGTAAGTAAAGGCGAGTTCCTCAAAGGACACATGCACATCCTTGGGGACGTTTTCTTTTCGTATCCCTGTGACGAGAATAATTTTCCATAGTACCCACTTTAAATAAAATGTGAGCTGTATTGCGGCGTTTGTCCCCCCTTCAAAGACTTTATTTTCTTTCATTTTCTTCTCTTGCCCCATCGTAGGAGGTTACTGACCAGGACCACATATGTACATATATCCGTATCCATTGTACCTGGTAGTCGCGGCGGTCGGTAGAAGCAGAAGCAAAGCAGTTAAGAGGAAAAATCCTTTGGGGATCCATCCATAAAAACAGTGCCACACGACGAAAATGCAGCAAACGAATAGGAATACCAGAGAAACATAACCCACACCGACAAGAGTCGACGTGGCAAAAGCAAGGCGCAAATACGAGTACCTACCTCGATACAGAAAAAAAAGGTGAAAAAATTCGTCTTTGTTTCCAAGCATTACCCGTCAGGAGGGGGTGGTGGTGATGGTTATGAGTTCGAAATGGGTTATGCAAAAGCAGTTAAAAGAAAACACAACCCCTGCCAAGCGTACACACACGACAACCGAGCAAGAATGGCGAAAGGATTATGGCAAGCAAAAGCGTTTCTTTGATCTTCTTGGCCTCCTTTGATGTTACCACCAGCAAATATGTGTGACAAAAACGACCGAGGCGAGTATGCGACTTTCTGAAAAGCGCACGGCAGAGCAGTAGTTTATTATACATATGTACATACGACTTGATTGATGGTTCCACAGGATATGGAGGAGCAATTCTCAAGGCTTTCACCCTTCCTTTGAAGGCGGATGAGATTACTTGGGGGGTTACTAATCCGACTAATTACGTTTCAAAGGGCTCTGTACTCTGTAAACAGTTCTTTGTTTGGATACAAATTGCCTTCATTTTTGTACTGAACGCATTTATTTCCTTAGTTGACATTTGCAAGTGTCAGAACGTCACTGTGACAATTTTATTTACTCGGCGTGAGTACGTTATTTAGTTTGACAGTTGGAAAGTGGCATTTCTGGAGTGTCTAATAAATTATTGTTTGGTCTTTGTCTCATTCGTCGTGACAGGACAAAACAATGCCCATGCAGATGCTACGATGCTACTGCTACTGCACTTTTATGATAATTCATTAGACGTGTGACGGGGCCGAGTAAGACCAGCTGAGAACGAGTGGAAGAATGCGTAGTGGTAGTCTGTTGGTCCTGCCACGAGGCAGATGTTGAGAGGAATTCTGAATTTAAATCACTGCTGACAGGCGGAGATTTTTATTATAAATACGAGTGTAAATAGCGCATAATGAAGAGCAAAAGGCATAAAAACAGACAAAAGATTATTGGACAGTCAGTCAATTAGCTTGTGTACTATAGTAGAGCACCGTGGCGCAGTGGGTACTGTGTTGGCCTCTGACGCCGATGACACGGGATCGAATCTCCCGACACAGCCATGTCATCGAACGTGTTTTCACGGTGTTTCTCCTCAGCGGGGTTCTGACAAAACCCCCTGTAGTAAAATTGTCATGAAAAGCTTCTCGAAATTCGCCGTTCGGAACCGGCAATAAACTGTAGGTCCCTTTCATCTATGAGAAAATGAAATCACACACAACATAGGTGATTGAGAGAAGCTCGGCTCAGGTCCTTCATGGACTGTAACGCCAACATACATATATACTATAGTAGAATAGCCAAAACCTAGCCGAAATGACAACATTTTCTTTTATTGACAATAAGGCATGAAGGGCTTGCCTGCACTCTTTAGGGAACTCGGACATTTCGAAATACTCAACCAAAAAGACAATTATCTCCTCTAGTATCCGATGCATAGCGGGTATTTTTGCTGATAGATAAAATCAACCACGCCCAAGTATTCTGGAAAACCTACTGAACTTATACCTTGCAGCAATGAATTTGTTAATTTATGTGCACTGCAATGGGTAGGCTACTCAGATTCGATGTTAGCAAGATTCATAGGCAAAGGTCGAATCTCCTTGCTTCATACCTACGTCAATACATGTCTTCATATACCGGCTGTTTGGACACTAAGCCCAGTTCATCAATCTTTTTGATGAACTTAGACCAAATTTTCTTTTTGGTGGTGATTTTAACGACAAACACACATTTTGGGGCTTAAGATGTATATCACGGAGAGGCAAAATGCTCTACAAAGCAGGTATGGATTACGGATGCAACTTTTACTCAACTGGCAAACCAACGTACTGACCTACAGATACTGCCGAAAACATGTGACCTCAGCAATTTTTTCAAGGCATATCTGATCGCTACATTAAAGTCGAAGGAGAACTTTGATCTTTTCTCCGACGATTCTCCAGTTATATTGACGATGAGTGAAACTCTCATTAAAAAGCCTGAACCACCTAGGCAAAGGACTAACAAAGGCCTCGTAGGGGGAGCATCTATCCGACGGATGCTGGCCTGCTAAAAAGCGAGACGAGCCACCGCAGTCGAACATCTTGCGGCACTGTTAGTAAGTCCTATCCCCACCTCCCACGGGGAAGGGCGAATGGCGAGCCTCCTGCGAAAAAAAAAAAAAAAAAAAAATGGTATTAGTTGGTTGGGCTACGGCCTAGTAAGCCGTAACCGTAAAAAAAACACAAGCTCCGAAACAACCACAAGCCTCGGATATAACGGGCCGGATTAATATTGACGACCCTTCCAAAAAAACCAAAGAAGGACAATAATCTTCGGCTCTGTACGTGGAATGTTAGGTCCCTAAACAGGCCACGTGCAGCCGAACAACTTGCGGATGCCCTAGACCGCTATAAAGCGGACATAACCGCCATCCAGGAAATGCGATGGAATGGACCGGGTATAAAGCGGATGAAAAATTGCGATATTTACTATGGCGACTGCTATTGGGAGAGAGGACAACGATTGTTCGGATGCGGATTTGTTGTTCGAGGTGGACTAAGGCAAAAAGTCCTAAGTTTTCGGCATGTGAGCGAATGCCTCATAACGATCCGTATCAAGGCCAAATTTTTCTTAACATCAGCTTGATCTGCGTCCACGCTCCCACTGAAGACAAGGATGACTCTGCCAAAGATGAGTTCTACGATCTCCTAGACAGAACGTATGCCCAATGTCCCAGCTATGACATCAAAATTGTGCTAGGAGATTTCAATGCTAAGCTGGGTAAGGAAAGCATCTTTGAACGAGTCATCGGCAAACATAGCCTACAAGACACCACATCTGATAACGGACACAGGCTGATTGATTTTGCTACGGGGCGAAATCTCCTTCTAGACAGACCGCGCTTCCCACACCTCGATATACACAAACGCACATGGCGGTCTATTGATCAATCGACCACCAACCAGATTGATCACATCACGATCGACGTCAGACACTCCTCCACTATTCTTGATGTTCGAACTTTCCGAGGGGCTAACATCGACTCGGATCACTATCTTGTAGTAGCCAAGATGCGCCTACGGATATCACGAACGCAGCGGAGTAGAGTAAGAATACAAAGTTATGACGTTGGAAAGCTACTATCGCCAGAAACCGCTCGTGCCTTTACCGATCGCGTCTCCCTTAAACTCTCCAATACACCTCAATCCTCCACGCTATCAATAGAACAGCAGTGGAGCCCTTGCAAACAAGCCCTGAAAAGCTCTGCATCGAAGTCTTGGGTTGAGGCGGAAGCGACGAAAATTGGTTTGGCAGTAAACGAGTGCAAAAATAAATATATGCTATCATCAAAAAAGGACGCTCTCAGTAACGGCTTGGTCAGAACGTTCGTATTGGCAGATATAAGTTTGAGGTAGTTAAGGATTTTGTCTACCTTGGCTGCGCAGGTACCTCGAACAACGACATCAGTTCCGAAATCAAACGCAGAATCATTCTTGCCATCGCTGTTTCTTTGGGCTCAGGAGGCAATTGAGTAATAACGACAAAGTTGACTCTATACAAATTCCTTATCATCCCGGTCTTGCTGTACGGCGCAGAAGCATGGACACTATCAAAAGCGGATGAGGAGGTCCCTGGTCGTTGCGAGAAAAATATTTTGCGTGTGATTTTCGGTCCTATAAACGTAGGCGGGACTTACGGGCTGTACAACGACAGGAGTCTAGTCTAGTATACGGATACACTTAAGATGGCTAGGCCATGTAGTGTGAATGGACCACACAACTCCAGCAAGGGATTCGGCACACACCACGTCGGCTCCAAGGGTGCTCTGCAGTATCATCCTCCTCTTCGCCACATGCAGCACAGGCAGGCGTCTCACTGATGCCGAGCATGTAGAGATGCTTGGCAAAAGTGTAATGGCCCGTGATAACTCCCACAAGCCTTCTGCAGTCGATTCTCCTTAAAGACAGGAGGAATGCTGCAGATTTTTTGCAGACATCAGGGCATACGCGCTTAGTCATCCTGCCACCCGGGCAATCCCTCCATCTACGGTTGTGTGTGTTTAATACACAATCGTTAATGTAGGAATTTACCGTGGACGCAGGTAGACCTAGAGCGGGTTCAGGTCCTGAGAAGCTCTCCTCTGAATCCATTCTAGCGAGTTCATCAGAGGTCTCATTTCCTGGGATCCCAGAGTGGCCTGGAACCCATACAAGCCATAATGAATTTAGTCTGCCGACTCTGTTCAAGAAGGACTTGAGTTCAAGCACTAATTTGGAGCTAGTTAAGGGGTTACACACAGCTTTTAGTGCAGCTTGGCTGTCACTACATACGTATATGCTTTCCCCCTTCCACCTGTGCTTCACAACACAGTGCATGGCCACTAGGATTGCGTATATCTCTGATTGGAAGACAGACGCATATTTTCCTAAGGAGAAGTGCAGTCGGATGTTTTCGCGCTCAAAGAAGACCCCAGCACCGGACCCCCGCCCAGATCTGGAGCCATCCGTGAAAATGCGAAGACTATCCTTTCCAGGTTCAGTATCCAGCCATAGCCAATCCTGACGCCATGGAAACTCGACTGTGAAATTACGACGCAATAGGTTAACGGGCGTCAGTGCGTCAGAAGGCATGTCCATGAGACAGGGGTCGCAGGACAATTCTTGCGCAAGCACACCGTTATTCCTATGCGAGTTGTACCAAAAACCATTTCTCTTCAGACGAGACATGGCTTTCGGAGCACACCCTCTGATAAATATATCAAGAGGTGGAAGGTTCATCATAATATCCAGAGCAGCGCCCGGCGTGCTGGGGAAAGCCCCCGTGCAGCTGAGACAAACCGTTCTTTGAAGTTTGGTGAAAGAGGCTACGACGTGTTTGCGTTTTAGTCTGTTCCACCAGACAACCGATGCATATGAGATTATAGGTATAATCATTGCCGTGTAGATCCAAAGGACCTTTGCCGGCGATAAGCTCCATGTTTTGCCAAAAGCTCCTTTGCATTGCCAGAAAGCTGACAGCGCTTTGGTGGTTTTTGACTCAACATGTTTTGACCAGAGAAGCTTACTATCTAAGATGACTCCTAGATACTTAGCCTCCTTGGATATCGGGATGGAAGTGCCTTTTAGTACCAGCTGAGTCATGTCAGTATTTTTCCTCCTTCTCGTAAAGAGAACGACATCGGTATTAAGAGGATTGACTGACAGCCCATTTCTGGTACACCAATCATCGATCACATTTAGCGCCGCCTGTGCTTTGCGACGGACAGTCGCCAAACATGAGCCGACAGAAAGAATGGCGACGTCATCCGCATAGGCCTGGGCGTAGATTCCAGAGGCAGCATGTTGGTTGAGACCTTATTCAAATTTTTGTCCAATGCTGAGCTCCTGGGCAATCGAAACCGTGCTCACATAATGGTTAAGCCCAACGATTTTCATGACTTTATTGACATTTTTATTTATGGCGATGGACGATAATATATTCAAAAATAAAAAACGATAAACAACATTATTTTAAGACCTACGTGAGCTAGGCACCCAAAGTGGAATCAATCATACTGTCCATTCAAACTAAAGTCGTGGGATGTAGTATAAAAATAAATTTACCACAAAACGTGGTTTAAACAGTTTGTACTGGTTTTACTATGACCATTATTGAAGTGTTAATTTCCAAAGTGTTCTCATGACATAAATAGCCTAATATCCATTTTGGTAGCTCGAATAATTACTGAAAGATTTAAAACAGTCCATGACGTGACCATCTGACTGTTAACGCGCCTTTTGAACCACCCCAAGGGTTGACCCGTTTCTGTCAGTTTTTTTTTTTTTTGCCGCGTCACGAACGTCTGCCACGAGAAGCAACTATGCCAAAAATATCCCAACATCCGCGAATTCCATTCCGTTCAAAACAAGGCCGAAATCAAATAATCCAGACAAATTAACAAAAATTACGTCAAATCACGAGTTCCTGTCGGCCGTAATCCGTTGCTACCGCCCCAGGCGTGTATATCATCAAACCGAATTTGTAGAAAAAAATCTAAATAGCATGACCTAACGCCATGTTTATGTCTGGATTTCAAGATGCCTCTTGGTTGCTCCATGAAATCTACCATAAACACATTTCACTCGAAAATAGTTTTTTTGTTTTGTTTTTGTAAGGCTGTGCCCGCCACTAAAGAAAACAAAAACTTTCAATTTCGACTTGAGCGAATAAAATGAATCGCCTCACCGGAAGTGAGTTAAGTTGTTGCTGTTCTTCCTCGCCGCCATCGATGCGTTGATGGATTGCGCGCAAAAACAAGAAATACACACGAACGATGCTGTTGTGATGCTGGGGTCAGTGTCCTTTTTCAAAATGAGCGGCGAGCGAAGAAAACATTTTCACGAAACCAATGTCGGTGTGCATTCTTGCGTCCAGCGTGAAACAACAAATGGATTTTCCCGCTCGCTGGTCCACTGGTCCACTCCACAAAATGTAAAACAAAAACCGAGTGCCTCTCGAGCACAAAAGACGGCCTCCGAAGGATTAAAAAATCGTTTCACCGTGTTAGCCTTGTTTATTTTTTTATTTTTTTTTTATTTAACTTCATTCTCCTGAGTATATTGAGCAATAACACAGGACGACCACAACGAGGATGATGGCGATGCTGATAATGACGGACGACCAAGAAACATGTTTGGGTTCATCAATTATGGAACCAAAGAGACTTTGGCCTCTACTGAACCGCGTGGCCCATTGCAAAATAATGAAAAAACAAAAACCAATCTATACACACAGGTTCATTGCATAACAAAAGGGGGAATGGACTTATGTAATTCTATATTTTCGATATCCGCGTCATGGTTAATTCGAGTATGGAACAAAGGGACCGTGCTCGGTTTGGAAAACAATTGAACGTCAGGAAAGGAATGGGAACGCTGGAAAAGAAAAAAGGTCCAGTGGAATGTGTAAGAGCTACCACGAACGGGGTGGAAGGAAAGATTTTAGGGTTAGGGTTCAGCGTGGTTTGCCTGTCAGTACCCTTACAGATGTCATAAACAATAAATTTCTGTTATGCTTCATGGCCATTGGATGTCTTTTCTTCCTTGTGGTCTTGTGTGCTACTATAGGCCTTTTTCTGCCGACAGGTCCTTATGCCTTGAATGTGCTCGCTTAAGTGCGTATCCTTAGAATTGGCGTATTTTTTCTTGTTATTTACGAAGTAATGACCTGTCAAGTTCGATTACTTTTTACTTATACGCATATTTCAAATAATGTGCAGATTGAACACGAATTTGATCCTTTTGCATTTAGTGGACGTGAAAGTTAGACTATTGAACAACAATCTACCGCAGCGATGTGCGTACAAAGCTGTCTTGTCGTTTGCATTCTTCCGCAATTTCTTTTTTCTTACTTATCTCAATTGGTACACTCGCTACAAGTACCACTGCAGTAGGTCGATGTCTTTCTTCATCGCAAATTCTTTTTTGAGGCACAATTGAGTAATGATAGTACAACACTGAAATTCTGAAAAAAAAAAGTTATGGGCCATCACGAACAGCCCTGAGGTATACCTCACATTTAAAAAGAACGGACAACATCGCAGATGTCCCCATATTATGTGCCACACAGGATCGGAATTAGACTTTGTATGCACAATTCTATCTCAGTCTATACATACTTACTTATTTACCTCCACCTCTGTGGACAATCACTCTACTTGGCACCAGGTTAACCTACTCTTCTAGTGCCAAATACATTGGCATTGTACTAGATAGGAAACTAACTTGGAAGGACAACACAATCGAACTATTGTTCTCTACACCCATAAGAAAGCCTTAGGGAAAAATGGGAATTCAACGCTAAGCTTGCCCTATGGCAATACATTACAGTTACTAGACCTATTCTAATGTATGGAGTGGTAGTCTGGTGAACTGCACTGGACAAAACACCATACCATAAGCAGTTTAAGAAGGTACAAAGGCTGGCATGCATGTACATCACCGGGGCCCTAAGGTCCACCCCAACGGCAGCGCTCAACATGATACTCCACCTAACCCCACTCGTTATCCTTGACATGCAAATAGCCACATACACGGCAACCAGATTAAAAGCCAGCTCGAAATGGACAAGCTACATTACTCCTCCATCCTGAACAACAGGATAACCTTGGCGTAAAATTCCGACCACATTGAGCCCACCACAGTCTTTAAGAAGGAATTCAAAATAAAATACCTGGACAGGTGGAACTGGGTCCCGCCAGACGTAACCTCGCAAGAGCTACGTGGACTTCTACACCGACGGGTCAAAAACCAAAGACGGGGTGGGCAGTGGAGTATTCTGCGAACAATTAAACCTGAACCAGGCTAGGCTCTGCAGCGTATTTCAAGCGGAGCAGTTGGCAATAAAGGAGGCCCTGTCTCAGCTGAAGTGGAACGTAGTAACTACTACGGATATTCGAATCCTCACAGATAGTCAAGCAGCCTTGAAATCGCTGGAGTCTTATGCGTACACTTCAAAATTAAGCCTTGACTGCGATCAGGATACAGCGATATATTAGCAAATGAAAGAGCCGATCAAACATGGCAGGCGTAAGCCACTAAACCCAAACTAACAAACATCGGCATGACTGAGATGCACCCAGGGGCACACCTGCCTCACCACCAGGCAAATCTAGCCTCGGCTTGACAGTCAGCGAACCAAGGGACAAAAGCTGCTGAGACGAGGAGGAGGTCGAATCCATTCATAACCTATTCTGAGCCTGTCCGGCTCTCTGTTCAATCAGGAAGCGTAACCTAGGATTCTACTTCCTTAACGACTTGACTGATGTTCAGCGGGTAAGGATAACTGACCTTCTTAATTTTTTAAGAAGCACTAAGTGGTTCCATGAATAAGGGGTCCACCCCCCTCGTAGCAATACAACGGGCCTATCTGACCTAAGTGTATACTCTCCCCTGGGGTGGCTACGGACAACCTAACCTAAACTACCTTGGTGGAGCTACAGTTCGGGATGAACTTGGCTTTAACCAAAAAGCTTCTTCAACCGGCACGATGTTTACCCAGCTTTTTCCAGGGCTTGCACGCCATCCCTCCGGGGTGGAGCAGATGCCTGATCAAAGTCAATGCACCGTACAGCCCGTGCAGTCAAACCGAGGGACCGACGGCCTACGCATCTATTTTTGATAGGGTCCAAGCCTCTGCACTGAGGATCACCATATTTTCAGGCTTCTGCTTTGGCTTTATAGCCTTGCCATATTTACTTTTTAGTAAAACTTCCGGCTTCTTCTTCTCCGGTCGTAGAGCACACGAGCAACTCTCGTCCGTTTTTCAATAGTTTTCTATTATACATGATCTTGTCTGCGCTCGTCATTAAGCCAAGAGTTTCTCCTGAGTGGTGGCCTAATACATCAGAGGAAGCATTCCTATTGGCAATTTGACGTCACCAATGCTTTTCTATGGTTTCCGCCACTTGCAACGGGTCAAGAGACAGCTTTAGTCGGGCTTCAACGGCGAATATCCTGGTGGTATCTTGCGGCCCTAGCTTTCGGACGTCAAATCTTGCCGGTTCAACTTGGCTCCACAGCGTCCATGATGTCCTTGGCTCCTCGCAAAGTTTGAATATCCAAGATCTGCTTAACGGTAATTAATATACAAACCGCGTTTGTACGTCCCGTCACAAAGCCCCCCAGATCCATTTTCGAACGTGGTGTCGTGTAGTCTGTGCTGGACAGTGAGTCGTTTTTCTCAGTAAATGTCGTCTGGCTCAGCGGTCTCTTTCTTCTGTGGGATTGTGAAGGCATATTAAGCTCATGTTCCCCAAATTAAATTAAGTTCGAATTGCTATGAGACGTTCGTCTATATACCGGCAGCTTAAGGCTTTTCGTCCAAGTCTACCTCTGCTAGAAAACTTAGACATGACCATTGGTCTAATGCCCTACTGGACAGACACCTTTTAATATTATATCCCCCGCTAGAGAAAATCTAAGGAAACTTAAATGACCTAGTGCCTCAAATTTATGTTCCTTGATATCACAGAGGAAGTGTTCCACCACGTCGTAGGCGTTTACCTAGCGTAAGTCACGTTGAGCTGTTAAGCAAAAGTCCGGTAGTCCTTAATGACGTTTTTAAGACTACTTTCCATAGGGATTAGGACATACATATGTACATAGGTCTGGACATCACGAGTGTCACACTGTAAATGGTAAGTGTGTTGCCGAGACATACTAAAATGCGTGTTTTCATTGTAGTATTTTTGAATGCAATTTAAAGTGTGTTATTAGGAAAGCACACAAAAAGGGGCATTTTCCAACTATTCGTATATACATATATGCAACCTTGCCAGAAAGTAATATGTGCAAGTCGGATCCATGGCGTAATGGTTAATACCCTGGACTCTCAACCCAGTGATCCCGTGTTCAAATCTCAAGGTTCCTGTGAACAGCAGCAAACAAACAAAAGAAGACTCATCAAACCCGAAACAATATTATTTCTTTTTTATTTGATTGAATTGATTGACTCATTCTTTTTGTTTTGAGGCAACATCATGATGATCATGCCATTCGGCTCGAAGGACCAATGTAGAATGGGAAAGGAGAGGTGAGTGGCTTTGCTTTTTGGTGGCTGTAGACATTGAGATTAAGTTACTTTCTAGCAAGGTTGCATATGTATGTATATGCAGTTGGAAAATGCCCCTTTTGTTTGATCAAAAGTGTCATTATTAATAAATGTGTCGCTGCAACACACTTAAGGTGTCATTACTGTTTTTATTCATGATACGCAACAGAACATGTTATAGATTTAACGCGAATATGTGTCTCAATTTCAAGGAACAAACGTGTTAAGTGACACACTTAATCTTAAAGTGTGTCGAATGGCACACTTCCCGTGTGTTGTTTAACACACTAGCATTTGCAGTGCACCTACTGCCCTAAAAACACGGTCATTGACCAAAGTTGAAGGTGTGGACATACCCCAAATGCATCAAGCTGAAAACGTTCCCCCAAGCGAGCCGGATGGAGATCTATTTTTAAGATTACATCGGAATTTAAGACCAAAAGTAATCATAGTGAAATCAATTCAAAATCAGGTAAGGCCACAGTTAGATAGACAGTCACGCGACGGTATGTCGTGTACCACCTATTGCCATGATTATCGCTCATTATCTACCTGAATATAATAGCCCCACCACCGTCCAGACCCGATTCGTCTTCATTGCGTGTGACGCTCAAGCCTCATTTCACTCCAAACCAAAGCAGAAAAAAAAAAAAATATTTTTCTTGATTAGTTTCGCAAAATTCAAGCCAAAACACAAACTGGTCTACCAGATTCAGATATTTTTCTTTCTCCGCTCCACAATGGAATTTAGTTTGCTTGCGCCATCCGATAGGTGTTTGTTGTCGCCTTTGAGTTCACACCGCAACAGGCACGTCAGAGCATAACCGTAATTTGTTCCAACAATCCTAGCAATAATCATCGGCATCCGAGAGTGCCGTCAGCCGTGGATAGTCATAGTAATAGAAGGCACATATGCACATCCCCCCATTCGGTTCTACTCATCACCGCGTGTCTGACTTTTGTGTAATTATTTTGTTCCTGAATAAATAACAAATGACTTACAAGAACGATGACGATGATGACTACCATGATGGCCCGTTCGACAATGTGAGATTTAACGGTGGTCGGCGGCAGTCGAGGACGGAACGAGGAATAATCAACGAACATTGCGTGAACTCTGAATACAACATACAGATATTCGTAGTATCTGTAGTCGCAGCATAGCAGACAGACTGAATAGAGAATGAATTGACTGAATAGCTTGAATGTAACTTCTAATGGCCTGGCATAATTGCACGTCTCTCGTAGATACTATGTATTCATATGCATGCAGATATTCTCTTTACGAGGGCAAGGCAAAGGGCCCTCGAAAAACCTCCACACATTCATTGCCCAACGGCACGGCATGACTGCCGATGCAGATTGGTGGACATAAAAATCTCTTCATTTTCATCTTCATCTTCATTACTCGCCAAATACGGGTAATAATTAGATACTCGAACATTTTCGCTCAGTCGTAAATCAAAAATCAACACACAGTAGGTGTGTTGTAGGAGCGAAAGCAGGAGGTGCACCGGTAGCAATGATATACTACTAAGCGCTTGCTGGCCGAAGACGAATTGCAGAGCGATCGTTAACAACAATAAGAGTAAGGATGGCTCGGCAAAGTTATAATATTCTAATGATCCGTCAGTTGTTGAATTGTATTGCAGTACACTTCCCTGCTAGGGGGTATCTCAATTACCTTTCGGTTTGGTATGATTTGGCATTGTGGCATCTACAGCTGTTGTGTGCTGCAAGACTGTGGTTGGTCGTGAGCGGATGTCGATGTCTTCTTCTGTGGATCTTGTGTCGGGTGCACTGATTTAAATAAAGCCCGACCATAAACGGGGAAGTAACAAGTTAATGGAAGCGAACTCCTTCTTCGCTGCTCTGCAAGTAGAGGTGTGATTAGTGTGTGCACCTGCTCGGCGGAGTTAGAGATGGAGCTTGCTATTTGTGGCTTTCTTGTTGAATTTTTGATTTTATTGAACTAAACCAGAGTCGCTTTCTTAGATATAAACGAGTACACAGCTCATTAGGCCACGGCGCCAGAAGGGTGAATGGTAAAAGGTAAATGGTGAACGAAGATCAGTTGCAAGAATTTAGTGGCTTTGCAATTAAACGGCAATTCCGTTCTTATATGAACCTCATGAAGGCTCTCGAGCGATGTGTGGGATATGTTAAGATCATTATTGGATCTGTGAACTCTAGTTTAAGGTATGGCAGAAAACGATTTATGTAAAGCATTTCGCAGGTTCGCTCTTGATTGTATTGATTAATGGAGACGCAATGGACAGACTCTCTCCTTTCTCTTCTTGAGCCCTACCTAAGTGAAATGTAGCTTGAATTTCTCGCTATAAACGATACCTAAAACTGGTATGAAGAAATATGCAATAAAGTGGTCATTTTAGAGAACGATGTGTGTTTGTGCCAATGTGATGAAAATACACTGCAAACGGTAGTGTGTTACTGTAACACACCAAAACGTGTGTTTTCGTTGCATGTAATCATTTTTAATGCAATTTTATGTGTTATATGAGAGCGCCGTGGCGCAATGGGTAATGTGTTGGCCTCTGACGTCGACGACACGGGATCGAATCCCGACTACAGCCATGTCATGGGTTCTGACAAAAACCCCCTGTGGTATAATTGTCAAGAAAAGCTCCCCGAAATTCGCCGTTCGGAACCGACAATGAACTGTAGGTCCCTTTCATCTCTGGGAAAATAAAATAACACACAACACGGGTAATTGAGAGAGCTCGGCTTTGGTCCGAGCTCCTTAACCTAGAAGAGAATAAGGTGGCATGATGAAGGTATGAACTATGGAGGCGGATAGTGGTGTCAGAGGGAAGATATTATTTGGACGAGATTTAGAGGATGGACGCGTAAAGGGAATTTTTAATAGAAAGTATAGATAAGTGAAAGTCGAGGGATAGTTGTGTGTGATTAGCTGAGCGTAACATTTTACAAATGGGTTCAAAGTGGTCGTAGTTGGTTCGATGAAGGGGAAGTCGAAAGAGCGGTATAGACCTTAAGCGGCGGGGGTTGGTATTAAGTGAAATCAACTCCAAAAGGGCAGGAGCATCAATAGGTCCAGCTAGCACAGATGGTATATGAAGAGGATGTCTGCTACTTCCCGACGTGCTTTCAGAGTTTGTAAGCCTCCCAACTGCGATCGATCTTCGTAGGGTGGTAATTCAATTCTATCACATTAAGGGAAACCCCATAGGTCAAAGCGTAAAAATCGGCGTTGCACAGCTTCAATTCTTGCTGAGTGGTTGATATAGTATTGAGATCAAACTTGACTGGCGTATTCAAATAGAGGTCTGACGTAAGTGATGTGAAGGGATTTGGTAACATATCGGGTTCATATTGGGTTCGAGAATTCTATGGACCATCGTTTTTTTGAAGCCATGGGTGGTTGAGATGGATTCATACATATATCCTGATGGGTGACTTCAACCCCCACGTGAGTGCGAATGTAACGACACGGGAGAGTGTAATTGGGAGGAACGGTGCTCCTCATCAAAACGCGAACGGAGAGAGGTTGTTGGATTTTTGCTGTGCAAATGGCATGTCCATTATGAACACCTTCTTTTCGCACAAAGCTATTCATACATGTATATACATACGTGGTATCGTCGGAGTCTTCAACAGAAATCGTTGGTATATTTCTTTGTGGTACCATCGTGTGTGAAACAGATGGTTTGTGACGTTCATGTGTTGAGGGGGGCTGAACTGCCAACTGATCATCATCTGGTGTTGTGTAAGCTGTGTCTTACTGATAGAGTACCTTGTCTGCCAAGGCGGAAACCAAGAAAGGTTACACGCATACGGTGGGAGAAACTACAAAGCTGTGAGATGCGGCAACACTTCGCACGACACATATCCGAAAGGTTTGAGCAAATTCCAACAGTTTCATCGCATGTAGGGGAAGAGCGGCGACCATTTTCAACAGCTGTCATTGCCTCTGGCGTGGCTTAGCTTAAAACACCCAGAGTTGAAGTGATTGGGTGATTGAGAGAATCTTGGCTCTGGTCCTTCATGGGCTGTAACGCCACCAAAGAAGAAGAAGAATGGGAAAAGAGGGAGTATTATGGCTTTCTCGTGTCATTAAGGTGGCCTGGCCCCTTTTCAAAAAGGGGGATAAAAAAGAGTGCTCCAACTATAGGGGCATATCTCTTTTAAGTGTCCCCGGTAAGGTATACGCTAAGGTGTTCGAGGTGCGTTCTAGAGCTATAGTCGAATCCAGGATAGGGGATGAACATTGCAGGTTTCGTCACGGCAGAAGTACAACCGACCTGCTTTTCACTCTAGGAATGGTTACTCGAGAAGGCTTGGGAGTACGCCAAACCGATCTACAGCTGCTTTGTAGATTTGGAAAAGGGGTATGACCGAGTTCCTCGAGGTAAATTCTGGAGTGTTCTGCAGGATTATGGGATTGATGGTCCTCTGTTGAGGGCCATTCAGTATATATACACAACCTGTAGCAGCTGTGTTGCAACAGTTGGCGTGGGGTTGGACTTCGACAAGGGTGCGTCGTGTCCTCTCCTTTTCATTATATATATGGACTGGATGTTGCAGCGCAGTCGAGGCGAAGAGTGGCTTACCCTCACCATCTTCTTTTTGCAGATGATTTAGTTGTCTTCACATCCTCCCAGATGGAACTCTAGAGTGCGCTAGATAGGTTTCTGGCCAAACGTGCTGATGCTGGAATGAGGGTTAACGGGGACAAATGCGAGGTTATGGTTATTTCCAGTCCAATGCACTCTACATGTTAGTGGAGTCCCATCCTTCACGAATGATGGGAGGAATAATACTGAGCTTTCCAGCAGGATTGGCCAAGCTGGGTCAATTTTGAAACAGCTTGGAAGATCTGTAATCAGGAAGACCGAGCTTGGTGTCAAAGCCAAGTTAGCGGTTTTTAACTCAGTATTTGTTCCAACTCTCACCTATGGTCATGAAATGTGGGTAATGACCGAAAGAATAAGATCGCGAATATGAGCTGCTGAAATTAAATTTCTTCGTGCTGTTGTGGGATTTACTCGCCGGGATAGGATGAGACACACGGCAGTGCGCGGGGAGCTCAATGTGAGCAGCTACTTCTCCTCTCCGAACGGAAAGGGATATGCTTCGATGGCTTAGTCACGTGAGACGAATGTCGTCATCATCACGACTTCCGAAGCGTGCCTTGAATGCTTAACAGACCCAGGACAAGGTGGCTGGACCAAGTCCAAAACCTCCCCTGGGTGCGCTTGGGCATAGCTCCTGATGAGTTAGAGTCGATGGCGGAGGGTCGAGTGGCCTGGAGATCCCGCGTGCGCGCATTACCCCCGCGACCTTTTTAGTGGAACATGCGGGTCACTGAAAATGTATTTAGGGCAGAATTAGCTTTTTGTATTATATGGTTGAAAGCGACTTGTGTTACGGGTGAGAAGATAGTAATTTCTGGGAGCTGATGAGGAGCGCTTTCGAGAAACGGCAACAGACTGGCATTTAACGAAGTTGAGTTCCAGGAAGTTATTTTGGAGTGCGAGAGACAGCCGGAATAGATATTTCCCTACTAATTTTCTTATCATAAGCATAAATGGACAAGCTGGAGTTTTTTATGAGTTCATGTCATTAGCGGTTAGAACAAAAATTAGAGGACTGAGATGGCTGCCTTGTGGGACACCCAAAGAGACAATGAAGGGGTCAGAAATTAAACTACTGAAAAGTACCCTGTAAGAAAAGTACTCTCTCAAGATATGATTTAAGCCATACGAGAATTAAAGGCGGGAAGGCTTAAGTCTCGAGTTTGAGATAGATCAATGCATGGTTTAACTTATCGAAAACTTTGCTGAGGTTGGTAGTAGTAACATCTACTTCATTGCCTTGCTTAAAGGTCAAAAACGTTTTGGAGGCAAATTCGATAAGGTTGGTTGTGATGGATCCACCTTTTAGATAACCATGCTTCCGGGGGGAAAAGAAGGGTTTGCAGTGGATGGACACTATGTACATATGTCATACACAATGGAAAATCGGTCTATAGTTGGAAATGTCAATCTTAGAGCCCTTTTTGTGCGTGGGGAAAATGAAAGAGTTTTCCCAAATTGTTGGGAATGAAGCTTGACGAAATGAAAGGCGAAAGAGGGTAGATAGAGGTTTGTATAGAGTGCTGACACATTTCTTGAGAAACATGGTTGGGAGACCATCGGGACCCGGAGAGAAGTCGTCTTTGAGATGGGTTATCTTGTGATGTACCATGTCTTTGTTTATATCGGGTTTTTGACTACAGTCATTTAATGACTGGCTAAAGAATGAGGCAAAAAGTTTCGCAATGGTTTTGGGGTGGTCGGAGGAAATATTATTCAATTTGAGGGTGGAAGGGAACCAGGCTTTTTTCTTAACGTTAATGAATTGGTAGAAACGTCAGGGACAGTAATTAGAGATGTTTGCATTCCTTCTAAATATGAGTCATAAGGAGATTCACTGAGAGTAGAGAAGCGTTGGAGGGCCTGTTGGAACCTATATACATACAAACATTATGAAAACACACAATGAGGTGTATTCAAAACAACCAAATCAATCAAACAAAAGGAACATATCCCAACTATATGCAACCTTGCCAGAAAGCAATTTGCGAGCCGGATCAATGGTGTAATGGTTAACACACTCGTCTCTGATCCCAGTGTTTCCGATTAAGCATTGCAGATTAGATGCCATGTTAAGCGAGAAGAAATTGTTTAACTTATCGGAATATCGACAAACTCGTCTAGGGCAAGGCATAGCCAACCACAGAGTATGTGTTTCAACGTTTCGCCAACCTCCATACTAAGCCTTCACTCAATTTCGAAGGATAGGTTTAATTTATGAAGATGTTAGGTTTCTTATATTAAGTTTAGTCTTATACACAGTTCCTTTAGCTAGGTGCAGACCTTAATGTAAGCAAAACTGATTCTAGATTTTGGGTGTCCGCAGAGCGTCTCGGTTTCTATGTGGCTATCTTATGAACCCTTCCTTCTATTTGATCAGCCGGCCAATATATCAATATGCATTTACAGTACCAAAAAACCACTTTGTACTACTTTGATAGAGTTTTAAGGGAGTCAAGATGCTCCATGACCGATATGGCAAAAATTATTTGTGAGCTCTGCGATACAGCACTGAGTTGACTACTAAGTCGTCAGCCTATTCGATAACATCGCAGCCAAGACTGGTTAGCAAATAGTTACATAGAGCTGGCCGTCGATGACTATCGATCAAACATTAGTAGAATGGTCAACACTCCTTCTAACCAGGTATTGGAATCATAGCCAGTATTGTCGAATGTTGCCTGGAAAGCACATAGGGCAATTTTCCTTTAGCATAAGATAACTTCGATGTGATCCATAAGTTGACGAAGTGCATCCTGTATAGATAGTTCAATGCAGTAGGCATATTGTTCGAGGAGTTTCTTCATCGTCTTAAGGAAGGGTGTCGGATTAATGATAGGGTATGTTCAACTAGCTTACTAGCCTTTCCACGTTAAGGTAGAAAAATTGACTTTCCCTTCGACTAAAAGAGATGTAGCCCAGGTTGAAAATATACCTAACAAAGTCTGTTAGGCGCATTGCTTTGAAGTCCGGGTTTTTTTGTAGTAGAGTCAGGAATACGCCATCACAGCCTGTGACTGTGCCTGTGTACCGAAGACCCTGCCGATAGACTGTCGGTTCCCCCGGTGGTAGACATGGATGTTTAAGACATTCCCAAGTCCTTCCACATGGAACTTTAGTATGCAATTGAAGAATCATGGCCCAGATATCGATCCTTGTTTCAACTTTCATCTATATATGTATGTATAACTCTTCCTAACCTCCTCCGACCTTCTATGAATATGCAGGTCTCCAGAAAGGTATAACTTTCACAATACTTGGTAAAAGTGAATCAACATTTGGCCTAATAAGAGCGTTCCAGATCCAGTGTTTACTAGTGCGCAAAAGCATTTACACCGTCTGTAGTGGCCGAAATGATATGTATGTGCTGTATCAGCTTCAAGAGTGGTTTGAATTGTCAAGGCAAGAAAAATGATTTCTTTTAGAATAGAGAAAAAATCCACAAGCTCATGCTCGAGCAGTAAAAAGCTGGTTTGGCTAGGCATACTGTGCACAGGTTTAAGGTTCAAATTGGATGTCTGCAGCTGGTGTATTTTGGTATACTCCATGACAAGTCTACGTTCGTCAAACACTATAGACATCGCCGATAGGAATAACGATGCTGCAATCAAGTATAAAGTACAAGATGCCGGGAGACAAAAAAATTTGAGGTCTATGAACAAGCATCTTGGAAAGAGTGAATGAATGATTTAATTACAAGATCTCGGTTTGTTTTATTACAACCCAACTGATTAGTATTAACGCCTGAAAAGGCGCTGTGGCGCAGTGGATAGTGTGTTGGACTCTGACGCATTATGAGCGAGTTCGGATCTGACAAAACCTCCCATAGTATACTTGCCATAAAAAAGCTTGTCGACTCAAGCCGTTCGGAATCGGCATTAAACTGAAGGTCCCTTTCACCTATGTAAAAAATAAATCACACACAGCATGGGTGATTGAGAGAAGCTTGACTCTGACCCTTCATGGGCTGTAACAACACCATTTCGGTCGAGCAAAAGATATGCTGTAAATAATGGCTGCAAGCTTTCTCCAACCTGAGAAGTATACAGTCGGAAAGAAAGCAGATAGTGGCCAGAAGGTAACAAACAAAAACTACTCTAGCCTTCTAAGTTGTTGGATCCTAGTTTAAGAAAGATATATACATATTTCAAATTCAATGACTAGAAAGCGTATACAACCAAGCCTAGTCGACTTTGACAACTTTCTTTTTGACACATCAATTCCACTTTCTAAATTCAATACGTCATTACGTTGGAGCGTCTTATTTTAGGCTTAATTTATGAAAAAGAAAAGAAAAATAAAAAAACACGACCGTCAATGTAGAAAATATGATCTGAATAAACGGGTGACAGAAGTTTACGTGAAAAGATCTTCGACAAGTTTCAGCGCACGCAAAAGGCTATCCAATTTCCTAAACAAAACTCAAAAACAAAAAAATAATTAAAAAGTCTCTCGAGACAGTTTTCCAAATCCTGACTACTCGAAACTCTTCCCCAAAAGTTGAATATTCATTAAAGCATCCACTCTCGTCCGCAAATTGCTTCATCATTTCCCTCGTCGACTGCTCGAAGCTGTGAAATGCGTCGAAATACAAAATTTCAAAAACAAATGAGCTAGAAAAGCCACCACTTCAAGTCTTTTGATCCTCCCAAACAATAATCTCAAACTCCTATGAATATGTATAATCTCACCCACCCAACTGCCTCCTTCATCCAAGCACTGTGCATGCTTCACTCCATCACTCAAGTCGTTCGCTCATCTTCTGCCCCAAATTTGTCAAGTTATTAAATCCCCACACCAACGGGTGTGTATAAAAACATCATAATCCTCCCATCAGCGCCCATGTTCGAGAAGCACAACATGATAGATAACCCATAAAACTGGAAATAGTTCATTTGGGTTGTGTTGCCGCGACCGCTGGAGCGCGGCTTGTATTGCTTGGTAAAGTGTCACAACAACACACAATCGCTTGTGATCCCCTGGCATTCGACAGAAACACTCAACGTTTATTGTGTGGCCCATATGGAGGACATTAGACTACATTTGGTTGCGCCTCAACAATTGTGTCCACCCAAACTCCGAACTGAACTGCCACGACGTACGTATCATCAAACAAAATGTCTCCCACGTTTCTCGTGCAAAGGTTACCAGAGGCGAGCGGATGGGCGAAGAAAACCGAAGTAATTTCCAAATGGATGACATTCTTATTTATAGCCTCCACCCCATCATCTTGACAAGCGTTTCTATACGGCTCCGAGCGGGTACAGTGCAGATATGACGACGACATTAATGCCGCGCATTGTACTTAAATGCATGCAGCAATACCGACCGATGAGTCGGTCGTCTGGTCTGCCTGTTTGCCGGGGACTTAAAGGGTATCAACGTGGCAGCATCTCAACACCAATCTGTGTCTGCGTTCGTGTTCCAGAAGTCGACGATGAAAGCCGGAGACGACGACGGAATGCCGTCGAGGGAAGGATAAATCGTATTTGAATGCGCTTTTCGTGGCAAGTATCCGCTGATGCACCGCCATCTTCAGTAAGTGTGCAGGTGATTAAGCAGCACCACTTCGAGATGACCCCATAGACAGACTGTCTGTCTGGTTGGAGTCATCGCCGAATAGACTCCTCATCACCGTTGTGGTGTGAAACTATAGAGTAGAGGGGACGAACGAACGAATGGGGATTATTTATGATACCCGGTTGTATATAGGGCAAGTCGACTGTTGTGAAGGTGATGATGTTGCTTCTGCTTCTGCTGTTGCTGATGGTGAGGTGTGATGTGCTCCCCACAAAGTAGTAAATCACCGAGTGAAGAAGGAACGTTGCACTGTGCGACTAAAGGTGAGGGACACGACGATAAGAGAAACGAATGATGCGGCTAATGATTGGGTATTTTATGTATAAGCCGGCAGTAATGTAGTTGACTGAATGCTGCTTGGGATGCTGGATCATTTGTGTCGCGAAAGAATCTCTGTGAGATAAGACCACACAGAGAGTGATGTGGTGACGCTAACAATTTATGACAAATCACTACGATGAGTCACTTCTGCTCGTATGATGGGTCAACAACTTTTGCAAATTTTTATTGAACTCGGTGAACGCCGTGTCGTGGCGTTTTAATAGCCGCCCTAAACACGATCGACTCGTCCCTTATTGCAGTATCCTCTTCTCCCTATCTCGACTTTGTTTAAATCAAGATCGTACTGCCCCGTAAATCGCTCTACGTCATCTGTTTTTTATATCTTACCATCTCAACCTATTAAATCCTATGAACTCACTATCAATGCGATTGATCGCATAAATGATTTACGGGATCCTCGCGATGAAATCCTTCTCTTCGGCGATTTTAATATTCCTTTTCTCCAATTGGAACCATCAGAAGATCAATCATTTTACACCGCCCCTAATCCATGCCAAAGAATCTCTCTTCTTAGATAGACTAGCCGATTCAAACCTTAGCCAAGTGAGAAGCATCTCAAATTACATGGGTATCACAAGCCAATCTTATCAACAATCCCAAGTCCTTCTTTCAATTTGTCAACTACAAAAGGAAATCTGATGGTTACCCAACCTCGCTCTCTTTCAATGGCGAAACCTCGAATGATCCCAACACTATCGCCAACTTTTTTGCCAACCTTTTCAAACAATCTTTCGCCGATGACTCCGGACACTTCCTATTTCGACTACCTACCAAATTTCTCCCTTAGTCCATTTCTTCCACGTTATGTTGAACCCCATATCATTGAGCTTAACATTTCCAAATGCCAATCAATCACCTTATCTCGTAAACGTGCCCAATCCCCTCGACCAATCGTCTCTACCTTCTCCACAACCAACCCATTTCTACCGTTCAGGTATGCCGCGATCCTGGCATACTATGTGATCAAGAACTCAATTTCCGCACTCGGTTCGTGAAGCGCTGGTCCAAAGAATTCTCCAATCCCTACGTGACTCGATCCCTCTATATTACCTTCGTTCGCCCCCTTCTTGAATACCCATCATAAGCGTGGTCCCCTTATTAACAAACCCACATTTCTAGAATCGAGAGCATCCAGCGTCGATTCCTATGCTTCGCTCTTCGAGGTCTGCACTGGCAAAATCCTCTGTTCTTACCGCCCTATGAAGACCGACTCAAACTAATAAATCTGAGTGCGTTGGAGGAAAGAAGAAGGGTAGCTGACATATTCTTCATTCATAAACTCCTAACAGGTACCATTGACTGCGCCAACCTCTACAACTCTATATCCCTTAACACTAACCCTTGTAATACTCGCAAACCTCGTCTCTTCTATCTATCCACACCCTGCACCTCATACGGCTTCAATGAACCTATTTCCCGTATGCTGGAAAGTGTTAATTCGAACACTATCTGCGATTTCAACCGCAGCACTCCATGCCTAAAACTTCGTCCTCTCGGTAGCCTCCATACCATAGTTCCCTAATCGCGCTCCCCTCTCCTGTTCTTGTTAGTCAGTTAAGTTAGACTAATTAAGAATGTTAGCTTGACTTACTTACTTACTTAGGTGGCGCTACAGTCCGTGATGAACCTGGGCCTTAACCAACAAGCGCCTCCAGCTGGCACGGTTTTTGGCCAGCTGTTTCCAGCGCCGCACGGCCCAGTTGGTTAAGGTCCCCTTCCATCTGCGTGCGCCACCGTTGATGCGGCCGTCCTCTACCGCGCCTTCCTTCCGGGGTGTATTTTCCATGCGCTCTACATGGCCTAGCCACCTTAGACGCTGTATCCGTAGACGTCGTACCAGGCCGATGTCGCTGTACTACCCGTACAGTTCTTCGCTATATCTTCTCCTCCATACACCGTGTGAACAAACAGGACCGTAGATAGTGCGCAGAATTTTCCTCTCGAAACGACCAAGGGCATCTTCATCCGCTTTTGTTAAGGTCCAGGCCTCTGCGCCGTAAAGGAGGACTGGGATGATCAAGGTCTTATATAGTGTCACCTTGGTTTTCCGAGAGAGGGCTCTACTTCTCAATTGCCTCTTGAGCCCAAAGAAACAGCGGTTGGCAAGAGTGATTCTGCGTTTTATCTCAGCGCTGGTGTTGTTGTCGCTGGTCATCAGTGAGCCAAGGTAGACGAACTCCTTGACCACTTCAAAGTTATATCCGCCCATTGCGACGTTCTGGCCAATACGTTGGTGTTGTCCGTCTCTTTTAGATGAAAGCAGATATTTGGTTTTACCCTCATTGACCTTGAGACCATCTTAGCCGCTTCTACCTCAATGCTTACAAAGGCCTCATTGACGTCTCGCTGTGTCCATCCAATCACGTCAATAAATCGTACCTCTTGTGTTGACCAGTGACTCTTGCACGATCTTTTCAAGCACGATGTTGAAAAAGTTGCACGACAGCGCGTCACCTTGCCTAAATCCTTTTTTAACATCAAAGGTCTCGCTTCGCTCATTACCGACCTTAAATGAGCAGCGAGAATTCTCCATTGTCATCTTCTACAGTCGGACGAGTTTGGCAGGGATGTTAAAACTAGACATGGCTTTGTATAGCTCATCTCTATATACGCTGTCATATGCAGCCTTGAAATCGACGAAGAAGTGGTGAGTGTCGATTTGGTATTCCTGGGTCTTCTCCAAGATCTGCCGTAGCGTAAATATTTGGTCTGTTGTGGATTTACCTGGCCTGAAACCACACTGATAAGAGCCGATCAGGTTATCCACAAACGGTTTCAGGCATTCACACAATACGGCAGAGGAGATCGTATATGCGATGTTAAGGAGACTTATTCCCCTACAGTTGGCGCCGTTCTAGGGTCCCTTTTCTTATGGACCGGGCAAACGATGCTGAGATTCCATTCTTCAGGCATTCTATTCTCCGACCATACCTTGCAAATGAGATGGTGCATGCACCTTACCAGCTCCCCTCCAGCCATGGAGGCTGTGTATCAACTTGGATTGAGCAGGGACAGAGATCGAAGCTGGCATTTACCACGTTAAACGCGATCAACTTCTTTGCTCTGTTTGCTCGCTCCCTCCTCCCTCGCTGTTAGCTTGAACTTAGCTTAGTAAATGGGGGTATTGGCCCCCACGAAAACTAAATGGCAAGTAAGGCAGGACGATATCGGATGCTATCATTCGATCGATTCCAGTCTGTTCCTATCACCAAGGGAATAAGTTCATGGTTATGGCAACGAGCGGCGCAGTATTCACAGACAAAGCCTATTGACGATCGCTTTTACGAAACGAGTTCCATCGTAATTGCGACTTGCCGCAAGACATCAAGAGGCTTAATCAACTCCAATAAGCCAATTGTCAAATAAATTAAAACCCATTACAACCCGAATCCGACCTAAACTTTTATTTCAAATCCCAAATGTAAACATCCCTTTACAGAATCATAGAAGACCTTCCCCATTCGAGGGCTCTACGCGCATACACGTGTGACAACGTATAACCATTTCGGATCACATTCATTTGCATATTCCTAATTTATTGTCATTTTGACAGTTATCACACGCGCTTTTCACCCTAACCTCGAAGGATCGGAACCCAATGACGTTGGTTATGCTAAACGAACTGGTTTGACGTCTTCTATTAAATTGACAACCGGTTGCGGTGCGTTGCGTTTGAGAAAGAAATGAGAAGAGTTCATATGCGACTTTTATGATTTCCCTTGTTTTTGGGGTGAAATTTCAATTATATTTCGAAGGAAGTGCATGGGAACGATGGACAACCCTTGCAGCTGCAGTGCAGTGAGTTGTAAAACAAATAAAATGACAAATGCAGTACATATGTATGTAGTAACCTTGGCTAACATCACGGACCAGTTTCAGAGATCGATAGGTGCATTTGGCTACTGATTGTTGGTTTTAGGGACAGTCGTCGAGACCAGGTTTTACGGTGGTTATCGGTAAAACCCGCGCGAAATGTCGCGCTCATATCTTGGACCAAACCCTCTGGAGACGGACGAACATATGAACAAACATCCAAAGACAAAACCCTAACCAAAAAAAAAAAATAAATAAAAAACAGGAAATCCAAGGCAAACAAGACGACCGACGAGCGTCCGCGGTCTGTTGATATGCAATTCAAACTATATGTGGAGACAACATAAAACTGGTCTCATCGACCAAAGAACTAAATCGAATTCACCAAAAAGACGAGGCAAAATAAGGCAGCAATCCAGAAATCAAGGAAGCCAACCGAAATGGCAAGGTAAATACAAGCGGCAAGCGTGTAGAAGGTCATCGCACCGAAATATCACCAGCACGAGCAACATTGGTAGCATGTAGCAACAGCAGCAGCAGTACCAGCATCAAAAACAACCATCAACGCAACGGCAGGCACAAGTAACTTATCCAGAAGAGGCACTCGACTCCCTTTTGGCCGGCTCCGGTGGTTATTCTTCGTTTGCTTCTTGTTGCGTTGTAGAGCACGGGACGACAACGATGATCTTTGGTGTGGTCTCCTGACTCTGTGCTAGCGGTGCGACGAATTTTTTTTTTCTCCTTCCTCCTCTTTGGTGTTATTTTTTGTCTCATACTTGAAACCGACATATGATGGAGCATCAGAAGAAAAATAAGAAACCCTCAACTAGATGGAGCTGTTGTAGAGTCATTATCATGCCACTTAGGCCGGTAGCTACCGTACAACGCACCAGTTCCCAACTCATCCTCTGGCTGATTGTGATCTCTCTCACTATCGTCGAAACGAGTCTGGCATAAAAAAAAAAAAAAAAAAAATGTATCTTCAACCGCAAAACAATAACAATTTTAATAAATCCTTCAGATACTTTGTTGCAAAGCGGTTTTCGTTTGTAAAATTTATTAATTACTACCGCTGCTGCCTGATGCATCATTCTATGCTCCCGAATTGGTTTTGCTGCTGTTGTTGCTCCTCCTTCATGCTCCTCTGTCGCATGGTTATCTCAAAGCACGTCTGTCCAATTGCTGCTGCTGTTGCTGTTGCTTTGATTTTAATTTAGGATCGCCAGGCGAACCAATTCGGCGAGGAAACAACGCTGCTTGTGCGCTTATTAATGCGACTCTCCTGACTTTGCAATAAATACACAACCAGTCAAAGTTGTTTAGTATTGTAGCTCTATAGATACTCTGTGGTTGTTCTGTTATCCCCACCGGCAGATTGATTCTTTATTGGAGCAACTAATTACGCACTGATTTCGCATGGTTTATCGCAAAGAGGACTCGACTCTTGTGGGTTTTTTTCTGTTCAATTTGTTTTTTTTTTTTTTTTTGCGAACAACCAACGCGAAAACAGATTTGATAAATATCCAATTTTTGGTTTTTCGTTTTTGGCATTGTGTTATTTTGAGAGCCGGGACACCTGTTGCTGTTGACTGTTATTTTCGGCCACATCCATGATATCTATTTCGAACGAATGTCAAATGTGATTATGTTTGTTATTGCGTTTGGAGTGTTTTGATATCATTCGATCGTGGGTTGAGTGACAATTCCCGGAATTGGCTTCAACATGACGCTACATGACAGCAGAGTTACGATGTCAACATCGCGCTTTGACGGAAATGCCTATTACGTTGCGCGTCAATGGAATAATCATTTGGCCAGTAATAGACGAAACCTACGTACTCGTTCTTTTAAAAGAAGAAAAAAATTGGCATCACTGTCGCCTGTCAGTCTACATTAGGTAGGTAGTTCGTAGCCTCCCCAGAGTGGGAATTTAGGCCAGAGAGGCCCGTTGGTTCCTACGAGACGGATTGATCCTCCAGTCATGGAACCACTTACTCACTTACTTACTTAGATGGCGCTACAGCTCGGGGTGAACCAGGGCCTCAACCAACAAGCCTCTCCAGCCGGCACAATCTTTCCCCAGCCACTTCCAGTGCCGCACGCCCAGTTGGTCGAGGTCCCTTTCCACCTGTGCGCGTTACCTTAGATGCGGTCGTCCTCTGCTGTGTCGTCCCTCGAGTTTGGAGTTGAAGACTCTTCGGGCCAGAGCGTTGATGTCCATTCGCTCTACATGGCCCAGCCATCTTAGACGTTGGATCCGAAAACGTCTAACTAGGCCGATGTCGCTAGTACAGCCTTTACAATACTTGCTTGAATCTCCTCCTCCACTCTACGTTTACACAAACGGGACCAAAGATTTTCTAGAATTTTCCTCACGAAACGCCCAAGAGCCTCTTCATCCGCTTTTGATAACGTCCAAGCCTCATCACCGTAGACGAGGACCGGGATGATTAAGGTTTCGTAGAGGGATACCTTAGTTTTTCGAGAGAAGGCTCTACTACTCAGCTGCCTCTGAAGCCCAAAGAAGCAGCGGTTGGCAAGATTTATTCTGCGTTTTATATCAGCGCTGGTGTCGTTGCTGCTTGTGACTATCGAGCCAAGGTAGACGAAGTCCTTGACTACTTCAAAAATGTAGCTGCCGAAGGTGACGTTCTGATCAAGACGTCGGTATTGTGCGTCTTTCTTTGATGACAGCATATATTTGGTCTCGTCCCCATTTACCCTTAGCCGGTTCTGCTTCAATGCTTGCGAACGTCTCATTGTCGTCTCGCCTTTTCCGTCCAATAACGTCAATTTCATCTGCGTAGGCAAGCAATTGTGTAGACTTGAAATAGATCGTACCTCTTATATTGGCCGCAGAGTCCCGCACGATCTTTTCAAGTACAATGTTAAAGAAATCACATGACAGTGCGTCACCCTGTAAAAAAACCTTTTTTAACATCGAAGGTCTCGGTTAGTTCACCTCCGACCTTAATGGAGCATCAGGAATTCTCCATAGTCATCCTGCACAGTCTGACGAGTTTGGCTGGAATGTTAAAACATGACATGGCTCTGTATAGCTCGTCTCTATAAACACTGTCATACGCGGCTTTAAAGTCGACGAAAAGATGGTGCGTGTCGACCTGGAATTCATGGGTCTTCTCCAAGATCTGCCGTAGTGTAAATATTTGGTCTTTCGTGGATTTTCCTGGCCTGATGACACACTGGTAGGAACCTATCAGATTGTCCACAAACGGTTTCAGGCGCTTATACAGTAGGGCAGAGAGGATCCTGTACGCAATGTTCAAGAGACTTATCCCTCTGTAATTGGCGCAGTCACAGGAGTCTGCTTTCTTATGGACCGGGCAAGGGATGCTGAGATTCCATTCATCGGGCATGTATTCTTCCGACCATATCTTGCAGATGAGTTGATGCATGTTCCTGACCAGCTCATCGCCAGCTGCTTTAAACAGTTCCGCGCGGAGTCTGTCTGCTCCAGCAGCTTTATAAGACTTAAGTTTCGATATCGCTATCTTAACATCGTCTAGGTCAGGTGGCCGGGATTCTCTTTCGTCTTCATCCATTGTGAATGGTTCGTTCTGCCTGACGCCGCCATTTTGACTATCATCGCCGTTATACAGTCTGCAAAAGTGGTCTTTCCACAATCTCAGCATCGACTGTGAGTCCACTATTAGTTGTCCGTGCTCATACCTGCAGGCTTTTGCTCTGGCTTTATAGCCTTGGCATGTTCGTTTTATTTTTTGGTAAAACTTTCAAACGTCGTTCCTGCAATAACATCTCTCCATCTCCTCGATATCACGCTTCTCGTGCTCCTTCTTGTTTTCCTCTCAGAAGCGCATGCTCGATGCAGTGTGGCCATGTATGCATTCTGTTTCTCTACATGGGCCTGTCTGCATCAAACCAGGGATTTCTCGAAGATGGTGGCTTAAAGCCGAGTACATCTGAGGCGGCCTCTCTGATGGCGTTCTGGCGACTCCATTGTTGTTCTATGGTTTGTGCAGATTGCATCGGGACTTGAGAGAGCTTGAGGGAGACTTGATTGGCGAAGGTGCTGGCGGTCTCCTGCGATTGCATTAAATGTTGGTGTTCTTACTCGACTCCGTTGGTTCCGAGAAATTCGCATCCGTACCTTGTCTGCAACAAGGTAATGATCCAAGTCGATGTTGGCTCCTCGAAAGGTTCGAACATCTAGGATGCTGGAGGAGTGTCTGCCGTCGATCGCAATGTGATCAATTTGATTGGTTATCTATTGATTCGAAAGACCGCCAGGTCCGCTTATGGATGTTGAGGTGTGAGAATCGTGTATTTGCTACTACGAGATTATGTCCCGCCATAAAGTCCACCAGCTTTAGTTCGTTTTCTAAAGTGGTATTGTGTAGGCTGTGTTTTCCTATTTGTTTTGATACCTTCGATTATTGGCCTTCACTATTAGGTCCGCCTCTATTTCCCTGTAGAGCGTACTGAGTGGCGTTTTAACCTCAGTTGTGATCTGCGCGGGGTTCGCGTCTGATCCTATTCTTGCTATCTCGTCTGCCATCTCATTAAGGAAATATTCACATAACCTGGTACCCAGCAGAGGATCACCTTATTGATATACAATATCTCCTCCAGCCTCTCTTTGCATAGTTTGACGAGCTTGAAAATTATCCATGTTGCCTGGAGTGCCTTAATGGCTGCCTGGCTGTCAACCCAGATGTTGATTCTTTTTCCTGAGAAATTCGCTCTAAGAATCAGGCCTGCCGCCTGCTTGATGGCGAAAAGATTTGAAGACGCTGCCAGCCATCATCAAGTCTATAGGAGCTACATATATATTTCTCGAGATTCAAAATGGATACCGGCACAGAAGTCGGATTCTAGATTGCCAGTTCATAACCCGTGCGTACCACTGGTCCATTCTTTCCTGAAGGGAATTTTGATAGAGAATCTCCTCTCGCAGGAAGGAAGTCGGATGATATAGTCCGTTTCGGTTTTGAATCTCGAGATGGTCCAGCGATCCAAGACTGATGAGTGGCCATGAGGACTCCTTAAGCACAGACCGGGTTCTTGTTATCTTAGCACAGTCCTGGCTGCGATGCTCTCGCAGTATACATACATATGTCAAAAGGTGGAAGGTTCAGCATTGTTTCAAGAGCCGCCGTTGGTGTAGATTTCATAGAACAGTTACCGCCAGATCCCTCTGAACCTTTGAAACACTTTGAAGATGGCATTTCTTCTCAAGTGCCTTCCACCAGACAACCGAAACATAGACTAGAATAGGTCTTACCAACCAATATACCACTTTCGGTCTGAGGACCCATGTCTTTCTAAAAGCTACTCTGCACGACTATAGTGCCACGTAGGCTTTTTTGGTCGTTCCAGCAATGTTATTCTCCCAGCTAAGCTTGGAGTCTAGAATTACGCCAAGATATTGGCAGATTTTTCGCGGATCAGGTCGATACCATTCATACGGGGGTAAGTGAATCTCTTCTCCTTGTGAAGAGAACTATCTCGGTTTTCACCGGGTTTACTCACAGGCCTCACCCCTTGACCCAGTTATTAATTAATAGGAGGGTATAGCTTGGTTTTTCGCTGAGGACATGGGGAAACTTCCCAGATATCAGAATGGCAATATCGTCAGCATAGGCCGTGACGTTAACACCATCTGACAGGTGATAGGACACCACCTTGTGCTGTCCCCCGATTGACCTTCAACCTTCCGCTTTCTCCACCTATCTCCGAATTTATTATACGAGTACTCGGCAGTTGCTCAATCCAACAGCATATTCCCGAGTTTATTTGGCCCATATGAAGACTGAACACTATTGCTTCAGTACTGACGTTATTAAAGGCATCCTCAATGCCTAGAAAGGCACCTAGAGTAAATTCTTTGATATTGAGTGCCTTTTCTGTCGAATATACTACCCTGTTGTGTTATGTGATTGTGACAGGTACCTGTCACCAACCTCATCCCTTAAGTACATATGTATCAATCGTTCTAGCGTTTTCATAAGGAAGGAGAATAGACTAATAGTCCTTTGTCCTATACATATATGTATACATAAGTCGAAAGACATATTCAAAGAATAAATAGTTGCTATCTTAGAGTGCCTAGTAAGGTATTTGTTAATATAATTAAGTTAATTAAGCTAGTTTAGTCATTTTGTCTAGCTTAAGGTAGTCGTAAGGTAGACTAACTAGCTTCAAGTAGTCGTATGTTAGTAAAATGAATTAAGACCTGAACCCGACTTGGGTATGAAAACCACTCTAACTTCCCTTCAAGCTTGTGGAATATAGCCCATCCTGAGGCAGCAGGAGTAAATGAGCTTCCACGATGGCATAATAGCTTTACATGGTTGTTCCAGCATTATCGCATAAACATACATATGTACATACACGTCCATTCTTGGCGCCCCATAGGATCTTTTTCTCGGTAACAATCTTATCAATTGTTTCAGGTTCATTGCATTCTCCCCTGGCCTTGGCAACGCGTCCGCTGAATTGAAAGTTCTTGCATTTTCACAGCCATGTCGCAGACAAATGCCATTTCCCTGGCTGAGCACGGAAGTACATAAATCTGTCCCATGATGGAATTAACGTAGGTACTCCAGAACAGACAAAGGTGAGTTTGGGAATACCTTTTAGGTGACCGTATCTAGAATTATCCCATTTAAAAAACAAAATGTAAAAAGTTTTCTTTATTCTCCACAACAGGCGAACCTACCTTTTTTCTTTAGGTGGCGTTACAGCCCATGTACCACCTTTAGCCTAAGAGAAAAAATCCCTAGAAAATCCAGACTACTCACACCCATTAGGATTTGGTTTCACGACGCATAAAACGAAGATTGTCAACCTATACACAACGAAATACCTCACACGATTTCTCGCATTAACTCCACAACCTCTCGTAAAAAAATATTCCATGATTTATTGAAGATGAAGAACCGCCCAAGTGCGTGCAAGCGATCCAATACAATTCCAAGAAATGGAAGCCAAACAACAGCTTCAAAACATATCTCACCACCTCGATTGTCAGTCGTCAACAGAACATCTCGAGACGGCCGTGAAAATAACTCTCAAGGCCATAAACCAATACATCCCATCCGTCCAATCCAAAGAAACAAGAAGAAAAAATAGAAACCCAGCCGTCCTAAGATGCTCTACATTGTGTGTGAATGGAATCTTGTTGTTTATCAAAATCTCGAATTTCAGAACGTCGACGATGTCGATAACAGACTCCAGACTCCACAGTCCACACAACAACCATAAGGAGAACAAACAAAAAAAAAAAAAAAAAAAAAAAAAAAAAAAAAAAAAAATCCATTCATGGGGCAATGGACAAAACGAGCAAAAACATCCTCTTGCTCCAAGTTGATTTTGCTTTTTCGTTTTTGCCGTTTCTCTTCTAGGAAGCAAAGCTGTTTACTGCTGGTGAGACCGTCACGGCTTGGTGGGATTCTTGCCTCAAACTATTTTGTCTAATCCATTGAATTTCGGTCTTTTCTACGAATCGCTCCAAACAAAACGGCTAGAAGACAGACGACGAAAAAAAGCGTACTCCAGTCCAAAACAAAGAATCGCTGACAATAATTTGTTATCTCGGCTTCCAGAGGAGCATACCTGGAATACTGCTACCTGTCGGATGCTGTATTGCATGATTTTGTTGCTCCTCCACTCGTTCGAAGTTCGTAGTGCGCTTGAGAGGCGAAAGGCGGAAGATATTCAGCGACTTGATGTAGTGTGAATTCTAAAAATATGTAGTTTCGCCAAGTTTAGTCAGAATTTCCGCAATGCGACACGACGTGCGGTAGGTACGCAGGTATCTCTTAAGCCTACTAACCAAATGGACCCGATGGAAGAAAATGTATCTATTCACTAATCGAATTACTTGAGATACTGGGGGACCAACAACCGCTGAGTGAATAATTAGTGCGTGAGATACGTGCGGTTTTGGGATCAGTCTGAATTTGGCTTTATTGACGGAATAGTTTTTTTTAACGCATTTCCTATTAAAAAAATTAATTTCGAAAGGGAGACTTGTGGACCTACTCAAGCGTAGAGCAAATGGGTTTATAAATCATCCAAGCCAGTAGGCTTTGTTGAGCCGAATCGCGATGCTTCAGAAGATATTCTGGGAATTAACTTCATAAATACAAATGCGAATTTGTTGTTGTGTTACGCCTTTAGGTTTGCAGGAACTAATTTGGGAAGTCATGGGAATTCGAAGGTTAAACCATGCGGATGGCTTTTGTTAAATGCCATGGAGGAAATACCACGGCAGACGAGATCACCATCATGTACTTCAGATTACGTTCGCAGAATATGTTTTTATGCTGGGACCCAATCTTAGCAAACTTAGAAAATTGCTGAAGCATAGACGAAGTCCTCCTAAGCCCTAGAGAGGCTAATAGACTTAAATATGCGCCACTACTTCGATCTATCCCTAATCTCCAAGGCACAGCACGCCTACTGCAAGGGTAAATCTGTCGAAACACCAGTGTATGCAATGGTGAGGAAAATCGAGGGATCAATCCATCTTAAAGCCTTCCTAGACAAAGAGGGCACTTTCAACAACGTCAATTCAAAAGCAATAATGGAAGGGCTAGAAAATTTAAAAGTGGAGAGGGCTCCGATAATAGTTGATTGGAGAGTTACTCTCGACACGCGAAGTCCAGCTACCAGTTACTAGAGATACCCCTCAAGGGGGAAGTCCTCTCTCTCTTCTCTGGAATGTAGTTGCAAATCAACTACTGACCAAACTGGAGAAAGAAGGCATCCATGTTATTGCCTACGCAGACGACGTTGCTATTACCATCTCGGGCAAATATCTACCTACACTGAATGACCGCATACATTCTCCATACAATGGTTTCGGGGTAAAGCTCCAGAAAAC